>OV121120.1:16371194-19212861 GCA_921293315.2 Nemurella pictetii | reverse complement strand
GAGGCAACCGGAATTACTTGAATTTAGAAATCACCTATGTGATAACATCCTGATCATTCCTCGGAGAAGCAAGGTATGATTGTCTGGGTTGTCTGATGGGCTTGTGTTTGATATTAGGCTAACACTAGCACTTGGCACTCTTTGGGTCACTTCGTGGCACCTTGGCGCTCGAATCCAAGCGGTCAGGTGCGCAATGGCACACCTTTTCAAGCTGTCATCACACCGTGGTTTCACCGTGTCACTTGATGCTCGAATTCTATTGGTCAAGCTATCATGGGGTCTCGGGGTTGTATATAAAGACTCACGCTAGCACGCTTGGCCAAGAGGGTTCGCCGCGGCGTATCGCTGCTGCAGATGGCAATCTTAAGTGATCTTCGGTGATCGACACGGACATCGATGTGCCGGCCTCGGTACCGACGGGCGCCGAGTACCGTGCGGCTTGCGCCGGCGCAGTGCCGACAGGTTGAACAACCGGGGCCGGAGCGCGCAGGGAATGCGCCACTGGCGTCGCGGCAATAGTGGCGCGCGGAGACGCGAAGCTCGGGCGCTACGTGGGGTCGGGTTACGGGACGGATGTTGTGGGGTATGTTATTTTCTATGCAGGTTTTTTCCTGCGTATAGCCATGCTGGAGTTGCAGTGTTTCACTGGTGTAACGAGCAGTGGTGCGCGGAAATTAAATCGCGTGGGGTTCATGACATATTTTTGTTGGCCAAAAAACGAGTAATGGTATTGTTAGCCGTAGAATATTCCAGAAGATTATGGTAAATCCAGAAATTTTGTGACATAATCCAGATGAGTGCTTGCATCAAACACTCGTTTTCAACAAATAAAACCAAGTAAAATTACAGAAAGAAGCATTTTCAACAGGATTTTTGTGTGTGCATGGTTGACACAAAACTCATAAGTATAGAAAAGCTGATTATCAATGTGTATGGTCTCCATGCGATACTGTACCAGTATCGCCGTATCGCAGTACGGCGATACTGCGACGTACGGCGATACGGCGGTACGGCGTACGGCGGTACGGCGATACTGTACCAGTATCGTAGTACCCAGCTACTGCAATGGAATCAAGCTGAATTCCAATTTTCACCGATAGACAAGTTCAATAGCTCATAGCTACAAAAGTCTAGTATTTACGACGCGCTTTACCAACGATCCTCGAGAGCAAATTTGATTCAGAAGCAGTGGCGATGCAAGAAAGCAGCACAATTTAGCCAAGACGGCCGCGCGCCGCACGCCACTGCAACGCGCGTGCGCAGGGAATGCGCGACGTCAGACGGCGCACCGCCAAAGGTCGCGTCGCCGGCGTCGCGACGCCCGACGCGTGCTGCTGGCACCCAATCAACGCGAGACACAGTCCGTTCCGAGCATCGTGCAGCCAAGATGGCGGCCAAGATGGCCGAAATATGCATTTCGACAGAATCGTCGCACCAAGCCATCTATAGTTACCATTTAACACAACGCTACTTATGTCATCTTAGGTAATATTGAGGGCGCTATGTTTGACACTAATATTTATGACTATCTTTGAGGGTGATAGCAGAACCTTTTTACTTTAACTCCAACCTGTTCCATCAGGTTTATCACCAGCGCGTTCTCCCCGATTGCGTCGATAGTTTCCTTTACATTCTACAGCCTCGTAAGACATATTTCGGCAAAACCTTGCACTTAACCAAGAACGTACTCCCTATACCCTTCCATCACCGAACAAACTGTACCTGAGCAACAAACTCTCGTTACGCAATTAACCCGGCCCAAGGCCGTGGAGTTAATGAGCCGGTCAAGCAGCACCGCGATCTGGCGCCGGCACTTGGTCACTAGGCTAACGACACCGCCGACCGCCAGGGCGGCCAGCGCGCTGCCTTACGGCGACGCTTGCCACTAGAATTAGCAAGCCTATCGACGAACGATGCAGTGGCGATGCGAGGTGCAGTTTGTCGCGTTGCAGCAGCATGCGCAGCCCAGCGACGTACGCGTTCGAGACATTCGTAGTTTCCAAAAATAGGTAGTATATTGGCGATACAACTTATGCCCATGACAAGCTGGATGCTTGGTGCTCGGACCCAAAACAACGACATGCTTGGGACCATTATACCCAGACAGGCATTTTTTTCTTCAATAGGGCAAGGCATCAGAAGATTGTGAGATCTGGGAGCGAACCAATAATTTGGCAATAGCCAACAATGATTTTTGGTGTTTAACGACGCACTGTTTTGATAACTGGCCTTGTGGCACCGGTCTAATGACGTCGGTGAATGAAGGGATGGTTATGAGGGGATGATGAACCTAACCTAGTCAAACATGATTCAACAGGATCAGAGGTTGATAAGCAAGGCGAGTGAAGTTGTCGAACTAACTTCAAACAGTCCAACCTCTCTCCCGAACAGAACTGATCATGTGCATAATGGCCACCCATGAAACACCTAACTCGGCGCGATGTTGCTTAATTTCGGTGATCTCACGAGAACCGGTGTTTCCAACATGCCAAACTGATCGTACACTAATGAGAAATTAATTCGATGAGTGACGTAGTCGGACTAAGGCCAGCGCTCGTTTCATGACAACGAGAGTCTCCCTTTTCAACCCTTCAGCTCGCAGCTGTCAACCCTATAAAACCCAGTCACCCTGACCCGTGTCTCCCAACTGACCAGCGTTAGTGCGGCCAGCGTCCACCAGCACCAGCGTCGGTCGCTTTAGTTACCTCCATCTCCGTGCGATACACGGCGCTGCCAGCCATCCGCCGCCCCGTGCTGTAGCGTGCGCGTGCCGCGTGTACGTGCGCCTGCTCGCGCGGTCGCGCCGTGAACGCCACCTCGAACAACTGGCTTGACTTCTCCTCGAAGCTTGCACTCGGCTTGGGCGCTGCTTCGGGGGCGGAGTGGCACGGTTTCTGTTCGACGAACTGGGTGCGTCTCACCTCAACGATCTCCCTGTGTCTGTCTTCGACTATCTTGATTTTGTTCCTAGGGGTGTTGGACGGTGAGTTTTCAGCAGCGCTGCTATCGATGGTACTTCTGTCCGGCTCATCGTCAACTGAGTGGACATTTTGTTCTTCGAAACCGCTGTCTTGTTGAGTGTTGTCTGCACTGAGTTGATCATCTTCAATGCATTCAGAATGTTGACTCTCCGCAACACTTTTTTGCTCCTCGCCAGCAGCCGTCAGTTGCATCTTTACGTCCGCGTCGCTCCGTGGACCGTCGAGATATCCCTGCTCTTCCGGTGGTTTCGCGCACTCTGCACTCTTGCACCTTTCGTCCGCCTCGCTTTTTCGCTTGTCTGCCAGAAATTTCGCCGCCTTTTCTGCCAAGTCGGACTTTCGCCGGACGACCCACTTGCCTCCGCGTCCTTGGAAGGATGCCGGACGCCCGTTGAGCCCCAGCCGGCCCTTCTTGCCGAAGATGTTGGCGCGCAGGATGGCCTGCACCGGCTGCGTCGCCTCCAGCAGCTCGACGGGACAGTCCTCAGGATCAGCCAACCCCGCCGTCTCAGCGACGCCGTCGACCGACTTGGCCCGGCACACGACGCTCTTCGCGACGCTGCCCGCCTTCCTTCTATCCTCAACGCTCTTCCCGTCAGTTTTCACCTTGAAACCAGCGTCTCTGTCTCGCAACTCGGCTAGTCTGACGTTATTTTCAATGGCCTTGCCTTTCAGCCCACTAGTTTTGACTTTCAGCCCTACCCGTTTGCCTTTCGCCGCCGCGACCCCTTCATCCGTCGCCGCCTCGCCGGCCGACGGCTCGCACTTCCTGTCCTTCCCGCGCGTCGCCGGCGCCCTCTCGCCCCGACACTCCGCCTCCAACGCGTCGTAGCACGCGAACACGCGCGCCCACTCGTCGGCCCGCCCCGGCGCCCCGGCGAGGGGCAGCGAGCGTCGCGCCGGCTCCTTACACCCTCGCACCATCGCGGCCGGCCGGCTGGAAGTGGGCCCGAACCCCAGCACGGCGTAATCGTTCTCCACGCGCGCGCAGTTCACGAACTCGTTGCCCGCATCGCGGCGGCAGTTGACGTACTCGGGCACGCGGGGCTTGCCGCCGCCGCCGCCGCCGCCGCCGCCGCCGCCGCCGGGGTCGGCGTCGAACGGCAGAGAGTCGTCGCTCGAGATGACCGAGTCGAACTCTTCGGACGACAGATCGCCGCCGTTGACGGCGATCACGGTCCGGTCGACGCGCCACGCGGGGTCGCAGTTCACCTCGATCACGGTGGCGCCGTCGCCGCTGCGCTTGCGCTCGGCGGCGATGACGCGCGGCGTGCGGTCGCCCTCGTCGCCGCTAGAGCGCTCTGCGCCGGCGGCGGCGGGGGTGGGGGCGACGCTCAGCCCTACGCCCTTGGCGCGGGGTTTGGCGACCGGCGCCTTGGCGACGCCGGAGGATTGGGGGGCGACGGTGGCGGCGGCAGCGGGCTGCTTGGGAAGCTTCTTCACTTTGAATCGCCACGGCGGGAAGAGCTTCGGCTTGTCGCCGCAGGGGGCGTGGTGGGCGGCGCTGCCACTGCTGCGCGCGTTGTCGTAGAGCTGGTGGAGTCTGCGCACTGCGTTCGACGCAGGCGGCCAGCCGACGGGCGCCATACGTGTGCGTTTCACGACGCAGCGACGCGGGCGTGCATCGGGCGGGGAACGGGGGAACCCGTTGAGATGGGCGGGAACGGGCGCGACGGGCGCGACGGACCCGGAGGCTGCTTACAAATACTCGCTCAACGCACAGGAAAATATGAGTGAAAATTCTTGCGAACACGTTTGTACCCGCGATGGCGATTGAAAAACCACTGAAAGTAACCGAAGACAAAAGTATCTATCTTTTAAAGCACTTATTATCAACCACCAAGATTATCAACAATTTTCTGGCCGTCAATCAGCTAAAATCAGCCACAAAACGTAAATGACGTCTAAGCTTGCTAGGCGCACCCGCTAGCAACTAGAGACACTTTTTGACAGCCACTTGACAGCCACTTGACAGCCACTTGACGAGAAGACACATCGCCGTCGACGCGTTGGAGCGAGACTGAACGGTGACCCGCGAGTGCGCGAGGGCAACAGTCCCGACCCCCCTCCCAGCAACCCCCCTCCCCCCCGACCCCCGCGGGCGCGTTTTGCATTCGACGCACGTGCGTCCGTCGCATGCCATCGAGTGCGCTCGGCGTCCCGGTTACCGACGCGACCACGTCGCGACCGCGGTGAGATTGTGCGTGCACGCATTTCAATGGCACGCCGCGCCATGTGTGTACGCAGCGGTGCAGTGAGCGCGGTGTCATCGCCTGGCTTTGGCTCGTCGTGACTTATTGGTGACAATTGCTGGATTGGCGCTGTTGCTTTTTGTAGGAGGCGGTCGCTGTGGGTGCGCGCTGCGGAGGAATCCGCTTCTCTGATGTGGACTTTCGCAGAAAGTAATACGCATCGGATATGAGAGTCGGGACGTGATGACATTTTTAGAGTTGCTTGTATGATGCATACTTATTTAGGTGATGGTTGACATGAACGTTTAGGTATCACCAATCTTTTCTGGTCTTTTTGTCTTGTTGTGAAGTCGTTTGTTGTCACTCTTTTGGTTAAAGCGTTTGGTTCGTTCAAAACCGTGTCGTGGAGTGTTTTTTTCGTTAGTGTTTTGCCCAATTTTTATGTACCCTGACAAAGAGGTGTTTAATTTGGCCCAAGAGACACCTCAAAGTCATTGTATGTTTTCCAGGCATGTGGCCGAGGGTGCACGACTTTGATAAATTACTCTCATTTTCTCATTGGTCTCGCGAGATTTGTTTGAATGAATTGCGAGATACTAAGAGTATCAGGGGCCAAGTTCAGTGGGCAGAGTTAGTTTGATGTTCTACTGCAGAGGGATGTGTTCGGTTTGCAACGGTACTTACTTGCATGTCCTTTGCTTTCATATAGGGCTGTAAATGACACCGAGTTACTCTTATGGGTTTCATGAAGTGTTCACGCGTACCAGATACCGATGCCGGCCGGTACCGGTATACGTACCGGTGTCCGGTACCGGCGCTGTGCTACTGGGCGCTTCGCTGTGACCACATCGGCTTAATTCTACATAATTATTTATTATCAAGTTTTACCGATCTACGTCAGGTAATTACCAGCCCGAGGGGATTGTAAATTGGCACCTATTTAAATGGTAATTAGGTCCCGGTAGGCCTAGCTGCATCATTCCAACGATGCGAGAGATAGTGTATAATTTGCCATCAATGCTGAAAAATCGCAAAAGATCTGCAAACTTTTCTAAAATGTTATTTTAAGTTCATTCAAAATTGCTTCCGAGTATAAAGCGAATGCGTTTCACGAATGTGTACGTCCACGTTTTTTACTGTTTATCTGCTTGTTTGGTTCACACGGAATTTCGTCGGAAAACCACCAAAATATCTAAAATAATATCGAATCTGAGCACGAATTTTTTTAAACCCACAAATCGTGGCTTTCTTTCAATCGAAATTACGCTGCGATCGTACACAGCGCATTCAGCAAAGCCGTCGCGAAGCAGCCTGAATTAACACATTAAAGTGGTTCTAACCACGGAGGAAGCTCCAATTGGTTGCCTTGAGGAACATCATTAGCCTGCTTGTCTTCTGGACGCGTGGTGAGATCTATATTCATTCATCTCATTCCACCCAACCTAGAACGCCGCTCGGGCTTCACAGAATCCCTCGCCGGAAATCTCATGATGATTGTTTATTGACATGATACTAATTTCAAATAATCTGTGTCTCACCGCCAGTTGTGAGACCACGGGGGCATAGGTCAAGCAGTAAATAGACACATTTAGCACACTTAAATTGATAAACAGACAGCAGGTCTGGTTGATTTCAATGGAAATCTGGATGACAACGTAACAATTTACTGTCTGTTATTTAGTTCCTGTTTAAAAACACATACTTATTATATATAAATGCATTTGTGATAATTTCGAGCAACATAGCCAACGCAATGAACGCATCAATTTATTATGAGGATATGTACCCACATCATTATCGAAAGTAAGAGATGGTAAACTGAAGTTTAATAATTCTGACAAGCTGGGATGAAACGCACCATTTCTATGATACATCAAATCCACATCTGGTTTCACGCTACTCGACGAGCGATATCATAGCTAATTATCCCATCCCCATCGGCGCTTGCAAATTGCCACCGATTTAGTTGTCGGGTCGTTTCGTCGGCCGTCCACTACAGCCACAACTCACCAGCAAGAAGCAGCAAGAAGCAGCAAGAAGAATGTATGCAATTCAACCAACATCAGATTCAGTACGTGCTCAGACGTAGCTTGTCCCATCCCGGCGAAATGGTCGACCACATTACAAATGCATGCCGTTGAAACGCATTTCGTGATTGTTTGGTATTTTTCAGGATTAATAATCATTCAGAGCACTGGACGTACACAGAAACGAGTCCGTTTTACACGTTTATCATCATTTTGGTGTAGAAAACCGAGAGATATCAAACCGTAACGTGTCAGTATGACATTTGAATGACATTTCCGCCAGTCAGCGAGACTGAAATCTTACAAAATTATAATTTATGTTGAGTGATGATTCGATTTCAATACAAAAATAAAACATATACGAACATCGTTTCAGGCGGCTTTTAATTCAAGCTCAATGTCATTGAAAATCTTGCGCAAAGAACCATAATAGCCACAGTTTAATAAAAGTACGCGTGCTGACACGCAGCCAGTGCGTGCGTGCCACATTCTCGCGACGCGCGACCGTTATTTCGAATCCATGCGTCGCCCGTTGTCAATTAGAACGTTACTATTTGAAACGCACGGAAAAATTCAAATGAACAATCGATCATTTGGTGGACGAACTGGACTATTGGACTAGTTCTGCTTGACATAACGGACGTCTAAATAAGAGGTTGAATGCTGTACGGATCGATTTGGTGGCACAGTTTTTAGTTCGATGTCGTAATGTGGGCATGGCTAATTTGTCGAGGCGTATTGTAAACCATGTTACTGTACTAATTGCAAGCTAATTATGGAATTAATATCTCTGACCAAGCTATACAAAAAGGAGTAGTAATTGAGGTGAATGTGACCAGCGGCTAGGGACTATACCCTCATTAGCTGTTAAAATTGTAAACAAACTGACCACATGGAAATATTCTAGTGAACTTCAAGTAAAGACCCCATTGGAAATTGACCACTCCAGGGTCAATAAGTGATTGCAACAAATGTATTTCCATAAGAAAAGCATTGGCACCCAAATTTTTATCATATCTAAAAATTAAATTTTGAATGTGGTCTATATAAGACAAAATTAAAAAATTAAATTTATTCACGGTGCGTTTCAAATTTTGATGCCAATGCATTTTTTTTTGGGAATACAATGTCATTTTCTGTAAGAAGTGTAGCAAATATTGTACTTCTCACATGTAAAATTCCTAAAGAACGCCAACGCATATACCTAAATAGAAAAATGCAAGTCCTCTTGAGTCGAAATGTCTGCACAGTTGGTGCAGCGCTGAAAGCCGAATTGTAACCTGTTTTGCTGAATTGTTATCAGGATGCAGGGTTACAATAAAAACGTAGTCTGTTTTAGGACTTAGAGATTTCGTGTGCAAACGGGCACCAAAAAAAGATTAATTAATGGTATTGAATTAATCTCTGATATAATAAGAAAAATAAGGCAAAAATCCAAATTTTCATAGTTCATTACATTCACAATGACCCAGGAAAAATTTTAACTTTATATCAACTCATTCACGTGGTCTAGGATTTTTAAGTTTACAATACTAGGCTATGCGAACACTCATATAAGCGTAATATTTACGCTCACCCTCAACGCGATTATATTGCTTGTGCGCATAGCCTAGAGGCTTTTATGATCAATTTTAAATGTTTGGCGTTAATTTAGCAGCTTTCTCAATGACATTCGTTACCTGGAATTATCATGATGAAATTATTTGAAAATTTCAAAACATAAAAATCGATTTAAAGAAAAAATATCCAATCGATTTGCTTGAAATTAACACAGTATCTTCTTTTTACGATTTATAATGCGCATTGTAAATTGTGTGAACATCGGTTGAAAATAAAGTTGCTTAAGTTGCAAAAATCTGCAGAAACGCTTAAAAAGTGACATAAAAGTGCCATTTTCAAGAAAAGTGCTAAGCATACAACAATGAATTTTGTACACAAACATTGAATCTTGAGGGTCAACATATCTAGAAAGTTTTGTCATATTATATTCAGATTCTTGGTCTCCAGAGTGCAAAACGTGTTTTGGAAAAACTGAAAAATTTCGTAAAAACTTACTAACATAAAATTTACTCATCCAAATTGCTTCAAAAACGTGGCAGATCTAAGTTCAGAGAAAACGAAGGTCCATATAAATTTTCATCAAAATCCGTTTTGGCGTTTGGCCTGTAGAGTGCAAACAAACACACAAAAAAAAACATTCTGGAATGTTGTAGCATTAAAGTAAAATTGAAGATTTCGCTTCATTCGCTACGCTCGTTACGCTCATCAATTAACCTACGGTTAGGAACAAGAAATAAGAAAATCTTCCCCGCTGACCAAAACCCAAAAGACAATTTACACAGAGCAACATCCAGCTGGGAAATCCTCCAACAATTTTGCATAAGCCCTCATAGAAAATAAACGTTTGTCGTTAACGTTGTCGTTTGTTAACTTTCTTCCCTTCATTTTATGACAGATATTTTTTTTAAGAATAACCCATTCTTCACAGTGCTAGCAGTCATCACTCAACACGATGACAAGAAATTTGCAGTCACATCTTTACCTTGATGAAACTCACGCTATAATTTCCATAATAATAAATAAATCGGATGTTGTGTATTGTGTCTATCTATGTATTTGAATCATCTGTAGTCCGATCCATTTAAAAGATGAGTTTACACATATTGGATTCATTAACCTTGGAGCACAGAACACTCAACCACAAAAAATGTTCTTCGTAACAAAGTGACGAGTAAAATGCTAGAAGGCACACACACGTGACGAACACGGCATGCAGTAAATTGTAGGGATGCCTTCGGTTAGAAAAAAAAACCCTAACCGGATAACCGTCCACAGTATCAGATAGTAAAATAATTGCTGAACAGCAAAAAAAAAAACGAGATTGGAGAGGCAAGGCAGGTTGCGTCCTATACTACTTACAACCTACACAGACAGTGCAATGAAGCAATCAGATCATTTTTCCCTTGTCCACGAGGTTTTCCTACATGCGGCCATGATGACTCACTTGACTCTGGTTAAGATGAAGACAGTTGAGGGGCAGTTACTGAGTGTAGAGGGGGGGGGATATGCAGCAGACGCTCCTTCTTGCTCCTGCCAGCCGCTCGGGAGGTGGACAAGCCATCTCTGCCCAGTACTCTACATGTCAAAAAAAATCGTTTCTGTCTTTTTGTTTTATTTTTTGTTTTTTTTACTATCCAGATAGTATCCGGATAATGCAGAAACCGTAACCGACTCGGTTAACCACATAACCGCCGACATCCCTAGTAAATTGTTCCGGGCGCTTGCCGATTACCTGGCTGAGCCCGATGCGCACGCCGCCCATGTCGACCTCCATCACGCGCAGCATGTCGGCGACGGCCTGCCTGTCGTCTGGGTCGCCCGCCCCCGTTGCCGCCCCCGGGCCGCCCGCCGCCGCCCCCCCGGCGCTCTCTGGCGCCAGCAGGCGGAACCGGCGTCGGAACTCGGACAGCGGCAGCGGGTCCGGCCAGCCCTGCTTGTGGAGCCGCACCGCCGCCAGCAGCCACGACCCGCGCAACTGCATGAAACAAAACATAAGATAAGTTAGGTTAGGTTAGGTGCTTGGAACGTAGACCGTTTGGCTTTAGGAGGGCGCGGACTCTGCTCTGACAAAGCTTAACGCCCCCGCAGCTGCCAATAGCGAAACACTTTCTTGGATAGGATTCATTCACTACTCTCCCAAAAGCCCTTTCCTCACCCCAGCGATGCAGGGATCTTGTACGGCCGGATAGCTCAGTTGGTCACAGCAACCGCCCGGAACGCAGAAGGTCCCGGGTTTCTTATCCATGTTCGGACAGGCATTTTTCCTGCTGAGCTAACCAAGAGTGGTTTGATTTGTTTTAAGGTAATTCTCTACCGAATCAACACCCCCGAGGCCAACTCTCGAAAGGATATTAGCACAATGGTTCAAGGCCACTGATAATCCAAACATTTCTTTTTCTTCTTCCAAATTTCTTCTTTTGCAAGGCAAGGCAAAACATAAGATAAGTCAGGTTAGGTTATGTTAGGTGCTTGGAACGTAGACCGTTTGGCTTTAGGAGGGCGCGGACTCTGCTCTCACGAAGCTAAGGCCTCCGGATGACGACAACGCACCTGCTCGCGTAGCAGCGGAACGTCGAGGAACTCATCGGAGCCGGTCCCGTTGGTGACGTTGACGTGCAGGCCGTTGCTGTTGCCAGTGACTCCGGCCGCGGCGGCGGCGGCAGCGGCGGCGGCGGTGGCCGAGCCGGGCGGCAGCGCCAGGAAGCAGTGCACGAACTGCATGCGTGTCCGCCGCAAAGTCTCCACCAAGCCGTCCTGCGCAAAGAAACACGCCCGTCACATTTACGATTGACTGGTTGGTGTTTTAACTACGCACTGTTTTGACAACTGGCCCTGTGGCACTGGTCTAATGGCGTCGGTGAATGAAAGGGTGACGATGAACCTAACCTAGCCTAGAAGGAAGGAGGGGAAACCCGGTTCCGGCACGTAGCCTACTCCTGTCGAAAAGCACCGAGGGGACCGCGTTCAGCGATGTTCAGCGATAATTTAGCAGCTTACTCGATTACATTAGTTACCTGGAACTATCATGATATAGTCATCATGAAATTATTGGAATATTTCAAAAGTAAAAATCAATTAAAAGAAAAATATCAAATTGATTTACTTCTAAATAACATAACACAACACAAATAATCAACGCGACGTCGGACGTCGAAGGGTCGCTCACCGCGGTGGCCTTGAGCTGCGCCGCCAGCGACCGGCGCTGGGAGCCGACGCAGAACGCGCGGCGCATGCTGGCCGACCGGCGCAGGGAGTGAGCGCCGTCCAGCGCCGCGCCCGTCGCGCCCGCCCCGCGGCTCGACGCAAACACCTGCGCCACCGGCTCCCTGCAGACGCGGAACATCCGTTAGCGCTACCTCTGGGTTAGTTTTGGCGGAATGAGACATTTTCTTTGGGCCATACGTGTGTACCTATACATAGTGTTGTTAGATTTCATGAAATATATTTTTTGAAATCTTTTGTGAAATTTTTCATGAAATTTATGAAATCTATGAAATCTATCTGAAATGTATTTATTACCATAAACATTTTATTTTTAAAACATTTTTGTTACACTTACAAATAACAATACAAGTAGTCTTCTTCCCTTCTTTTGAATTTACTATTCTTCTAAATAACTTAAATATTCGCTCCTTTTTTCTGCCCATCGTAACTAACTGGCAACTCATAAATGGTCACCTAACCTCAAATATGTCTTTGTCAGCCAAGTTCGGAGTTAGAATCGCGCGATTCTATTCTATATCTATTCTATATATTAGAATAGAACTACCAACTCACACAAGACAGGAAAATAAAACATAATAGCGCAAAACAAACTGAACAAGCAAAAATAATAGATTTCACAAAATTTGAAAGAAATCAATGTCTGTTGAAAGATTTCAAATAGATTTCATTTCACTGAAAGATTTCACGTGAAAGATTTCAAGACCACAACACTACCTATACAGGCCACCTATACTACTCTGTACTCTATTCTATACTATACTTTTTACTGAAAACCAATGTGCCGAGATAAGGGAAAGACATGAGTCTTAATGAAGTAATGAAATCGAATAGGAGTGTGCAAATATTCGAAGAGGTTGAATTATTCGACGAATATTATTTCGAATAATTCAAGCTTGAGTTTCGAATAACGTTTTTGCAATTATTTGGTTTGTATTCGAGTCCGCCATTTTATTATTTGTGTTTTTCGAATAGTTTCAGTGTATTTTTTAGTTCTTATGGCTAATGTGAAGCAGCACTGTAGGCGGCAAGCGGCAAAAATATTTTTAAAAAGTTAACTAAGATGGCCGGTTCACAGCTGGCCTTCTTGAACCTGTTTTCCATCAACGCCCGATGCACTTTAAGTATCGACACGAGTTGTCTATCGAGAGAGCGAGTGGCTACGAAGGGACACCTACCGAGACGATTGCAGCAGCATCTGCCCGGCTGCGCGGGCCGCGGGATGTTCGCGCGCTGCCTGCACCCAGCCGGCTGCCGAGTAGCGCACGGGACGCGTGCCCGCCAGGTGGGTCAGCTCAAACTCCAGCTTTCCATCGCACTTGCGCAGGAGACCCTCCGTCTCTGAAGAAGAGATGTGAAATTTCATGAATCTGGAAATTTGTGAAAGCTGTGAAAAGTCGTTGTTTTTACTGCTGGCAATGATTATAGACTAGAGCAAATTTTTGTAATCCAATTGACAACAGGCTTGGGAAAATCAACGCAATGTTTCACTCCATTGCAAAAAAATATTACAAGACCTTTGGAGGACTTTGACAGCTGTTTAGTAGATTCATTGTCAATGCCCATTTGTTTTAATGATTTTTTTATTGTCCAGCAAACTTCTCATCAAAAGAACCTGTGTACCCCATGAGTAGCTACTGGTAATATTTATGTTGAAGTTGAATGATTTACTTTCTGTATTTTTTAAAATGTTGAACAAATGAGAAATACTAGGTAAACGATTAGTAGAGCCTACACTCGTTGCAGGATGAGCGAGTCGTAATCTCCCCTATGTTTTCCCCTATGTTTTTCCCTATGTTTTTCCCTATGTTTTTCCCTATGTTTTCCTCTACGTTTTCCCCTATGTTTTCCCCTACGTTTTCCCCTACGTTTTCCCCTATGTTTTCCCCTATGTTTTCCCCTACGTTTTCCCCCACGTTTTCCCCTACGTTTTCCCCTACGTTTTCCCCTATGTTTTCCCCTACGTTTTCCCCTACGTTTTCCCCTACGTTTTCCCCTATGTTTTCCCCTACGTTTTCCCCTACGTTTTCCCCTATGTTTTCCCCTATGTTTTCCCCTACGTTTTCCCCTACGTTTTCCCCTATGTTTTCCCCTATGTTTTCCCCTATGTTGTTGAATTGAACGATTTCGCTCGCTCATCCAATAACCAACTTCAAAACAAAACTTTTCAAACTTTTCACAGTGTGTATGACAAGTTTCAATGAAAAGTTAAAACTTTTCAAACGTTTCATTGAATTGAGAGGACGGTTTTGCCATTATGGCCATAGGTAATTTTTTCTCAAAAAAAATAATTGTTTGCCTTCAAATCCTGTAGAATATTACTGAAACAACTGATAATGCCGGCAAAGTTAATGTTGGCGAAGTTGCGAAATAGATACAAAAATGTAATAATTATATTTGATAGTAATAAAAATAAAATAAAAAATGAGCTACAAATGTCAGGAAAAGCTGAAATCAGGTGTATAAAGTATAAACAAAAGAACCAAATTTCATTTCGGCACAAAACAACGTTACTCAACATAACGTTACTGCCGTTATCAAACATAACATCGCTACGACATTGTTTGTCAATTTGTCTGCTTGTCTACCTGAAGCCGAGTGCCGCTGGAAGAGGCCCTCGACGAAATCCTCGTCGGTGGCGGCCGACTCTAGCAGCTGCAGCAGCCCTCCAGGCCCCCCGTCCAGTAGGGGCAGCAGCTCGGGGGTGTCGCCCACCCCCTCAGCGTCCGGGCACTCCACGCGCTCCTGCGGGCACGGAAAAGCATTGGCTTTTTGGCGTTTGGCGTTTCATTGCCACCGACACATTTTTACAATTAAATAAGGCACCAAATGGGCCAGCACCAGCAGCATTGCTGGAGCCCCTCATGTTGTGGCAGTTCTTGGAGGGTCGAAGAGCAAACTCTATGACAATGAAGAGCATATGAATATTATTATGATTATAAATGTATATAGACAAATGCTACTGCAATAATAATGTTTCTGCCATATTCTCATTTTTCCATTTACCTAAAACTTCATTTGATCCTTACAGCAATCGCAGAAGTAAAACATTCACGACTTCATATCCTGGGTGAGTTACTCATTTTAACAGCATTTCACCTGCTCCTTCTCCAGTTTCCTGTAGCATAGAGCAAGTGCAGCATTCAGCCATTTGAGCCAAGCATTGCTTACATACGAGCAGTTGCATTTACTTCGAAATTAAACCAAGCCCAGAGTGGAATCTCAATAAATAATAATTCCTTCCAACTCATCATCATCAGATAAGATCCCAACAGTATTCACTGTTTATAAATTGCTGACTTCTCCAGCATTGCCTCCTCCTCTACTGTCCCTTGCTTCCCACTTACTAAAGCAAGATTTCACCGGGATAATCAATTCCTCTTTCCCACAAGCAACCAGCGAATCTTCGGTGCCTCAAAGCCAGATCGCCGAGCGTCTCACCAATTGATAGATTGATTGATTACTGGTGTTTAACAACGCACTGTTTTGACAACTGGCCCTATGCCACTGGTCTAATGGCGAATCAAATGGTGATGATCAGCGTGATGATGAACCTAACATAGCATAGAAGGCAGGAGGGAAAACTCGGTGCCAGCAAGTAGCCTACTCCTGTCGAAAAGCACCGGGGGGGGTCCACCGGCTGTACGTCCCTTCCGAAGGACGGTACAACTCGAACAACAGGATTCCTCCGCTAATCCATGCTGTCGAGAGGTTGACAAGCAAGTCGAGTGAAGTAGTCGTACTAACTTCAAACCCTCCGACCTGTCTCCCGAGCGTTTCCCGCCGCGTCGCCGACCGCTTACCTGCAGGTACTTGTCGCGCGGCGCCACCAGCGCGTGGTCACGGAACAAGTGCAGCATGCGCTCGGCCAGGTAGTTGCGCGCAAGCTCGGGGTAGGGGGCAGCGGGGGCGGCGGGGGCCCGTGCCCGCATGCCCGGCACGTCCACCAGCAGCAGCGAGCAGGGGGCGTGCGTAGAGCCGCCGCCTTCGCTCAGGCCTCTGCGGGGGAAAATAGCGTCAGGTTTTGATTGTTAGTAACGGAATATCAATTCCAAATTTTGTATCCGTCCCGGGATTTGGACCTGGATCTTTTCACCTGTCCGGGGTTATGCATTATTCGGTTCCGCTACAAGGAAAACTAACTGTGGAATCAATATTAAGTTTAGTTGAGTTGTTGGGCTCCATGGAGATAGAAACAGGACTTTGAATGAACAAAGAAGGCGCTGAATCTAGTGACGCTATGCCGCAATCACACACCAACAACTCAATATCCTAAATTTACATCCGCACCGGGATGCAAAATAAGCCTGTTTAACTGTTGAAGTATGATTGTATGGTCAGTATACACAAACACAGGTATGTAAAAATGTAAAAAAAGCAAATCTGCTTGAATAAAAATACTACTACAAGAAATCAAGACGAGACAAGTAACCTGGTCGACCCACCGATTGACCAGCGCGGCAACGGCGTGGAACAACTCAGCGTAGAGCGCGGCGGCCAGCGCGTCCAGCGCCTGGGGCCCGGCGAGCGGTGCCGCCGCCGCCCCCGCCCCCGCCGCCGCCGCCGGGAAGAGCACGCGAGACAGCTCCTCGGTGGGTGCGCCCAGCAGCGCCGCCGCGTGGCCCGCGTTGCCTGGCGCTGCAAACTGCCAGCGCCCGCCGCCACCTGCGGGGAACGCCGGTAGCTTAGGGGTTTGTACGATGGGCGATCGTACGGAAATGCGTAGCGCTAATTAGCTCTACTTGATTTTTTTTGGGAGGAAATTAATAGCCAAAATGTTCTGTACTACATAAAAAGGAGATTGTTTTACGTGTTCATCATGATTTTTGTAGGAAACTCAAACATATTACCATATATTACATAAATATTAGTATGGGGATGTTATAGATAGGGATGCCTTGGGTTAGAAAAACCGTAACCGGATATTATCCGGATAGTAAAGGACCGCTGAGCAGCCAAAAAAAAAATATAATAATCAAGAGAGGAGAGGCAAGGCAGGGTGCGCCCTATACTACCTACAACCTACACAGAGAGTGCAACGAAACAATCAGATCATTTTTCCCACGTTGAGGGGCAGTTACTGAGTGTAGAGGGGGGGGGGGATATGCAGCAGACGCTCCTGCTTGCTCCTGCCAGCCGCTCGGGAGGTGGACAAGCCATCTCTGCCCAGTACTCTACGTGTCAAACACATTTTTTTTTTTTTTTTTACTATCCGGATAGTTAAAACTGTATCCGGATAATGCCGTAACCGTAACCGACTCGGTTAAACGGATAACCGCTGGCATCCCTAGTTATAGTTGGTGTAAATATAAAGGTCTCATGTGTAATCCCCAACTACTCATAGGCACTGACCTCTGAATTCTTAAAAGTATGTTTTTTTAAAGAGAGAAATCAACCATTCCAGCAACAACCCTAACAAAGCACACGCAACCGGGCACCTAACCTCGACAAAGACACTGACCTCTGACGGCGCCGGCCCAGCCCAGGTGCAGCACGGCAGCCAGCACGGACCACAGCGCCAGCGCCTCCTGGTCCGTCACGCCCAGCGCGGCGAGGTGCGAAGTCAGGCGCTGGAACTCGGCCAGCGCCGCCTCTTCGTCGCCGGCGCAGGGACCCACGTAGCGGTTGGCGTGCGACTGCAGGGAGGAACGGTGCGATTAGATGCTGCGTTTGCGATGACGTTATGATGGGTCGTGGGTTATATATATATTTAAAAGAGAAGCGGGGGCTTCCAGGCAGCACTACAATCCATATCAATTCTTTTTTAAGGAGAGGTTTTTTAATTTTTAGGTCAATGTTTAAGGTATGTATTTTAAGGCATGTACTTTAACAAGGAAGAGGCAAGAGATGGGTCTTCCTAATTTTTTAAAAAACGTTTAGTTTTTTTTTCTTTTTTATATATTTCATACAGTGTCTGAGTACTCTCCGTTTACTTTAATATTATTTTTAAATTTTCCCTAAGACATTTTACATTCCTCATCATACATTCATTTATCAAATTTTACCCGTTCCAATCATCAATTCCTCTTTCTAAAATTCCCACCCCTTTCTTACCTAATTTCCTTCCCAATAACTTAAAATTGTGTCCATTCTTTCCTTTAAACCTTGCCTTCTCCATTCTGCTCCCCAATTCTTTCCACGCTTCCCACCCCCAAAATGATTTATAATCAGGTCCTCCCAATTTAACTCTTCAATTGTTTTTGTTATGCTTTTATACTATAATAAACCATTTCCATTTCTTTATCAAATTCCTCCCCTTCTTCTATTTATTCCGTCTCTTCCGTTTCTTTAATTTCTTCCCCCTCTACTTCTTCTTCTTCCTTCTCTATATCATTCACATCTCCTTCCTTTTCCTCTTCCTTTATACAGTGGTTAGAGATGACGTGGGCTTCGCGAATGTTCAGTTTAGTACACGATGATGATACTAGTTGAAAATTATTACTTTTGTCTTATCATAATTGTATAGTTTTCTGAAAAACTATTTTACTGGGTACCTAATTAATACTATGTCCCAAAAGTCAAAACTCAAACTTTTCCTAAAGTTTTGCAAAGCTATGCTGCCTGCTTTAAACTAGGTACCTCTTTAAGCAGGCAACACAGCTTTGCCGAAAGTTGGGAAATGAGTTTTGGGGCATAGCATTCATTGCATGGTTAAATAGTATTTCTGGTTGCAAATTATTTGATCATTTATTTAGTTAAAAAAAAAAAATTATCATAGAAATTGATTAAAATTTGGACAAAGTGGAATCCCATTCTTACATTATTACAAAATTGCACAGTATCTGACTTTGTAGGCTCTATTTCCGTCACTACTTGTATGGAATGACGAGATTATGTGACCTTGTCCAATGTTTAAATCACGGACTGCTGTACAAGGGTTTGACACAAAATTTTCCTGTGTAAAAGGGGCTTAAGCTTAGACACTTTGCAGGTTTCCAGAAATTTTTAACAAAATCAGTTCAGGCACTGAGAAAGACAAGTGAATGTTTCAAGTGTCGCAACGAGGCGATCGTGCGCATCGTGACTCACCGGCGCCGGGTCGAGGTAGAGGGACCGGCGCAGGCGAGCGCCAGCGCCGTGCGCCAGCAGTTCCAGCGCGACGAAGCTGCCCTCCCCGCGCACGCGACCCCACACCTGGCTGCGCTCCAGCAACATCACCTGCAACCGCCGTAACAAAAACATTCCAATAAACATCAAAAATTGCTAAAGCAACATCACCTGCAAATGCCGCAGCAAAGACGCAGCCATCAACAACAAAAATCGCTATAGCAACATCACCATCCTCGTCAACATCAACGTCGACATTAAAAATGCTTCATAACTCGTGACCAACAATGAAGACATCAACATCAAATTCAAAGCCACCTTTAGTCAAGATCAACATCTACATCAACATCGGCATCAACTTCAAAAATCAATGCCAGCAGTCGGGGCTGGAATACTATTGACCCTTGACAAATAATCTCCAATATTCAACACTATAAAAAATGTATTAGTATAAGCAGTGAAATCATGCTGTTCCACTGAATTGTAAAACTAAACAATGGATTAAGAAGTAGTGAATACTTCGTAAACGGCAATCTTTACCTCAGAGGTTCCCAGACCTCGTGTCTAAGAACCGCGTACTATGTAAATAACAGGCTTGAATGAAACTACAACATAACCCAAGACAGTCCAACCGCCCCAGATCACACCTTAATTTCGCCACAGCATAACGCACCTGCACCGAAGCCGAACACAGCAGCCCGGCCTGGTCGAGCCCGAGCGCAAGTATCTGCGAGTGCCGGGATCCGTCGCGCGCCGACCCCAGCGCGTCGAGCACGGCGACGGCGGCAGCCAGCCGGTCGGCGGAGAGCGGCGAGCCGGGCGCGCGGAGGTAGCGTGCAGCGTGCCGCAGCAGCGCGCTCTTGCCGGAGCCCGCGCGACCCAGCGCGACCAGCGCGTGGTCCCGACGGCTGGCCAGCATCGAGCGCAGCGTCGCTTGCGCAGCGGAGAACACGTGCGGCGGCATGTCTTCCGACGAGCAGCCGCGGAAGAGGGACGCGACCTGAGGTTGATCGATTGTTGGTGTTTAACGACGCACTGTTTGGACAACTGGCCCTGTGGCCTCTGCACATCCAACTGCGTCGCCTGCGACAAGGCACGCCGTTGTTGGCACGACTGCCTCTACCTGACCACTTCATCGTAACCACTTCACCGTAACCACGTCGCCATGACCGTCTCGACCCGTGTTGTATCACAGTTTTGTTAACCCGACCACTGTACCATCACAACTTCACCATTACCATCTCGATTGATGATTCACTGATTGATTATTGGTGTTGAACAACGCACTGTTTTCACAACTGGCCCTTTGGCACTGGTCTAACGGCGTCGGTGAATGTGATGGTGATGATGAGGGTGATGATGAACCTAACCTAGCCTAGAAGGCAGGAGGGGAAACCCGGTGCCGGCACGTAGCCTACTCCTGTCAAAAAACACCGGAGGGGACCTTCCGAAGGACAGGAAAACTCGAACAACAGGATTCCTCCGCTAATCCGTGCTGTTCAGAGGTTGATAAGCAAGGCGAGTGAAGTTGTTGTACTAACTCAAACCCTCCAACCTCTCTCGCAAACAGATCCCGATTGGAGGTTGCTACAACGTAACGCTCGCAACGCCAGACCATAAACGTAGCTTCAACGACAAACACTTTTGAGTAACGACTGAGGACCGACCTTGTCGGAGTAGATTGCGAGCGGCGCGCCGGGGTTGATGGCCGCCAGCGCCGGGCCGGCGTAGGTGTGCACGAGGTTGACGGCAAAGCGCTGGCGCAGGGTGTGCAGCGCGCTGGCTTCGTTGACGTGCCGCAGGAGTCCCAGCGCCTCGGCACGGTCCAGCACCTCAGGGTTAGCCTGGACACGCAACGGCAAGGTCAACCACTGCGAATCCTCTTTTAATATCTTAATTAAATGGTAATAAAAGTCAATCTCTTATGAAACGTTTCATTTTCGTATGACCTTTGTTCAGCATTCCCCTTATCAGATTTTCTGGGGTTTATTAATTTTCAACCACACATATCTTGGTTAGATTGATTGATTGATTATTGGTGCTTAACGACGCACTGTTTTGACAACTGGCCCTTTGGCACTGGTCTAATGGCGTCGGTGAATGAAATGGTGATGATGAGGGTGATTATGAACCTAACTTAGTCTAGAAGGGAGGAGGGGAAACCCAGTGCCGGCACGTAGCCTACTCCTGTCGAAAAGCACCGAGGGGACCACCGGCTTTACGTCCCTTCCGAAGGACGGTACAACTCGAACAACAGGATTCCTCCACTAATCCGTGCTGTCGAGAGGTTGATTAGCAAGGCGAGTAAAGTTGTTGTACTAACTTCAAACCCTCCAACCTCTCTCCCGAACAGAACTGACCATGTGCATGATGGTCACCCATCAAACACCTGACTCAGCGCGATGTTGCTTAACTTCGGTGATCTCACGAGAACCGGTGTTTCCAACGTTGCCAAACCGTTCGGTATATCTTGGTTAGCAGCTACTTACAACTCCATCTATTTTTTCGAGATTTCTAAGGTTTACCTAAGATTAACCATTGTTTTTAAATTCCCAACCACACCTATGTCAACTAACAGCTGTTTCCGCATGCACCTAACCTATTTGAGGTATTTTTTGCAAGGTTTTCAAGAGAGATGCATATCAGATTAACAAACATTTTAAAATTCCCAGTCACACCTATTTCAAGGCTTATCACTCCAACCTACTTCCGAGTCACCTTTTCAAGGTTTCCGATGTAAGTAAATCAGATTAACAAGCCTTTTTAATCCCCAACCGCACCGATTCCAGCACGCGGGTGAATACGACCATCGCCTACCTTATCGAATAACCTTTTCAACGTTTTCAATGTATGTAAATCATATAAACAATCTATATTAAACTCACAACCACAACTATTCCAGCGCAAAGCTGCTCAAAACTACACCTATTCCAGCAAGCAGATGCATACAACTGTCACCTACCTACTTTGAGGCACCTTTTCAAGGTTTCCAATGTACATAAATCATATAACGAAGCCTTGTTAAACTCGCAACCTCACCGATTCCAGCACACAGCTGCTCAAAACTACTCCTATTCCCGGACGTAGGTGCTCACGACGGCCACCCACCTTCTCCAGGTCGTCCTCGTCGACGCACAGCATCTCGCCGCTGTGCTCCAGCCGCACGGCGACCTGCCCGGGCGCCGATCCCGGCACCGTCATCTCGCCGCGTCGCGCTGCCGTGAAACCGGCCGGGTGGACCAGCCACAGCCGTTCGCCACCGTCGCGCCACGCAGCCTCGCCCGCCACCGCCGCCGCCGACCGCGCCTGGAGGGAAGCATCGGGGTCAGCGCACCGAAGGCCACGATGCAAATGTCGGTTGTTCGTAGTGTACAAATAGTTTGGCGTGTTGGAAACACCGGTACTCGTGAGATCACCGAAGTTAAGCAACATCCTGTGAGTTAGGTGTTTGATGGGTGATCATCGGGCACATGATCAGTTCTGATTGATTATTGGTGCTTAACGACGCACTGTTTTGACAACTGGCACTAGTCTAATGGCGTCAGTGAATGAAAATGGTGATGATGAGGGTAATGATGAACCTAACCTAGCCTAGAAGGGAGGAGGGGAAACCCGGTGCCGGCACGTAGCCTATTCCTGTCGAAAAGCACCGAGAGGACCACCGGCTTTACGTCAGTTCAGGACGGTAAAACTCGAACATCAGGATTCCTCCGCTAATCCGTGCTGTCGAGAGGTTGATAAGCAAGGCGAGTGAAGTTGTCGTACTAACTTCAAACCCTCCGACCTCTCTCCCGAACAGAACTGATCATTTGCATGATGGTCACCCGACTCAGTGCGATGCTGCTTAACTTCGGTGATCTCACGAGAACCGGTGTATCCAACATGCCAAACCGTTCGGTCCCCTAGACATGATGCCGTGTACTCACCGTGTGGTTCTCCCGGAAGCGCCGGCTGCCCGAACGGCGCAGCGTCCCGCCGCGGATGCCGGCGTCGTCCAGCTCGGCACACGAGCCGTCCGGACCCGAACGCCGCGTCAGCTCGCTCAGCTCCGGCACCGGCTGAACCTGCGTCGCGTTTTGTGGTTAGAAACGTCCGACAGCGGCATTGCTTGCGGGGAGGGACTGTGTGTTGGATTGAAGTAAGGCTTGGCATTGATTGCTAGGTGAACGCTAACTGCTCCGCGTTGGGTTTCGAAGTCAGCAAGAACGGACGGAGGACCTGTGGCTCGGAATTGCTTGCGGGGAGAATTGTGTGCTCGATTACCATCAGCGAAATGTAATACAGAATAAGAAAATAATTAGAAATCTTTTAGACATGCTAAACTTGTGAAAATTACGTGGTTTTTTTAATGAATATGTGACGGAGCTTCTCGGTTTTAACTTTTTAAGAGCGTCCTATGCGTCTTGAAATTCTACACATTATTTTTGCCATGAACCGGAAAAAAATGTGGCTATGTGTAGCTATAAACTGCTGTCACAGCAAATAAAAAACAGTTGGAAAGTGACAAGCCAGACAGGAAAAGTTAAAATCTATGTGATGGAGATCAGTTATGAGACAAATTGAAATTTCCCTACCTGGAATGGATTCTACAAAACGACCCCGAGCAGTTACCGACCCCAACGAGGACACCAAGATCGCGTACCTTCACCGCGACGCTGCTCCCCGACGACTTGATCAGATCGATCACCTCCTCCCGCGTCTTATCGTCGACGGCGACCCCGTTGACCTCGAGCAGCCGGTCGCCGGGCAGCAGACCCGTGCCATTGGCGGCGGCGGGCTCGGCGAGAATGACGGGCACGGTGCGCGCAGGGCTGCGCTGGGAGAGCATCGCGCGGCGCAGGCTGAAGCCGAAGTCCCCGCGCGGCGTGCGCTCGATGCGCAGCTGCCGCGGCTGCCCGCCGGGCGGCGCCACCGGCGGCAGCGGCAGCGGGGAGCGAGCCTCGCCGGGGGACGCGCTGCCGAAGCTGCGGGGGCCGGGAGAGACGGGCAACGGTCGTTACGAGCAGGAACGCTGAGACACTGACGTTTTCTGGTTCTAATTCTGTATCTCTGGGACATTTCTGCATGTTTCCTATAGTTATTCCTTTGGTAGCAAAAGCAGTTTGTAATTCTGCAGCTCTTGGATGGTTTAGATTTTGTTTCGAAACAAATTTCAAAAGCCGGAGAATAGACTTATTCCACTCAGAGAAAAATTATGTCAGATACCTTCTTAAAGCACCGCAGCCATCTATTTGAAATTAGCAAAATGTTTGGTCACTGTTTGCCACTAACGCTTAATCTATAGTCGGTATAAAAGAGTGTCTTTGCAGGTGAATATAATAACTGCACTTGTTTTTTCACTTGTTTGTTCTGGTGAGTTTTCTATATTTTACAGCCAAGTAAGATATTTGGTGATAGCTTTGTCAATTTTACAAGTACACAGTGGAATTTCTTATTGAACAAGGCAATCATGACAGTGAATGCCAACTGTCTACGTTGTTTATGAGTTGTCTGGAGAAAGTCAGAGTATCAGCTCTAGATACCCATGACGTGACACAATGCAACTGATTGGTTTGACAGGTTCTATCTGGGATTCATTTCTATGATAATTTCCTAGCTCAAAACAGGGCCAGGCAGAATTTTAACAATAGTAAAAAAGGGCTAAAAGGTAATGAAGTGTGTGTTGGTGGTTTCATCTCACCGGCTGTGGATAGAGTCTGGTTGCACCATGCTACAAAATGCCCAACGCTTTTTGCAAAACTATTCAGAACGGAACCAATCAGTAAATGAAACATCATAGAACAAATATTTTTTGCAGTCAAATGGCAATTTACATCGAATGACGTTTTCAAGTTAGCATCAATTAACATCAAATTATCACAAAATTATCAAATTATCACTCAGTGTATGTACCACACATAATATGAGAGACGAAATAATGAATAGTACTTTGAATTTGTGGAAAAATGCTACGTTCTGCAATTGCCATAAAATAGTTAGACATTTGATAAAATCAGTCCCAACAATCATGAAAAGAGGCTAATGAAAATCAGAGCAGAATCGACTCATTTACTTTCATACGAATCATTGCTAAGATGATCTAGGAGCTAGCGTGTTGTAAATTTTTGTTAGAAGTCAATGAAAAACAATGAAAAGCTAAATAAACTGATATGTTACCTACTGAATTGAAATGTTAAAATATGTTGTACGCAATTAATTACCATTGTTTCCCTGGACAAGCGGATCTGATTTCTTAAATTCTATAGTGGAAGAATATTTTTTGCACAACTTTATCAGTCTTTGCTGTTGAAGCCATTTTAAAAATTGATTCGCGAGTGCGATTGACATTGAGAAGGATGTGATATGTTTAAATTTTCAAAATCAACTGACAACTTTTTGAAAAAAAAACTTGAAATGATTGCTTGAAAGGGTTTCTTTAAGGTTAATGCTAGGCTGTAAAATGCATTTCTCCTCAACTCGAAGTTACTTCCATCTCTGAGTTGCATAACTTCAATTTTTAACATGAAAGTGTTAAATAAGGCAAAAACAAGAGTCTTCGATCCAGTTTAACCATATTTTTCAGCTCTGAGCTGAGTGATAAACACACAGAAACAAATTAACTTCACTGCATGTGATTGGGCATAACCATTGAATTTGGAGCTATAACCTTGCAATTTAGCTCAAATAACACTGCAACTGGTAATTTAGTATAATGGTAAACTCTCTCCAAAATATAAATTTCGATTAGCTCACCTCGAATCCGGACTGGTGCTTCCACGCAACGGCGCGCTCAAGTACTCGTCCGAGTCCGGACTCTCCCCGGCCGGCGTCGGCGGCAGCGGCGCGTTCTGGTACGTCGCCTCCCCCACGCCCTCTCCCGGCGGCCTCGTCTTGAGGATGCCCCGCGCGGGCGGCCGCGGAGGCAGAGGGGGCAGCGGCGGGAGCGGAGGCATCGCCGCCAGGAAGCTGGCCGAGTAGTCGGCGGTGATCCCGCTCGGCAGCTTGTCCTTGCGGCGGCGCAGCTTCGAGCGGCGGGCCTCGTCGCGGATCATGCCCGCGCCGCCCGCAGCCGACGACGAAGTGCTGTTCTTATCGCCGCCGCCGCCACCACCGCCGCCACCGCTGCCTTTCTTCATGAAGTTGAACATTCTGCGACGGGGAGGAGAGATTGCTTAATATATGTTGACAGTCTGCGATAATTCAGGCCTATGGATTTCTAGGCATGCTTCTGCTGCAGTTATTCATGAAGTTGAACATCGTGCGACGAGAAGGAGAGATTGTTTGATATATATGTTGATTGAAATCGATCGCGGGATACTTCATTCTAAACATCACATCATAATACATTAATTCCTTAATTATTGGTAAGTGTATGGTGTTCAGGTTTTAGAGATTAGGTACTACCGTTTTTTTTTGGTTTAATAAATTTAATCGATATGTGAAAAAGTGAATGTGGAAATGAAGTCTGAGTCTGCGTTGCATGAGAGCTATTTATTTTATTTTTAATGGACACAGGTTCTTGTGATGAACAAAGGTGAAGCTTGCTTGGAGGGCCAGTAGAAAACCCAATACCCAGTTGATAGATATACCTACAAGATTTCATTGAGTGATTTTGTCACACCATAAAAATCTAAAGTTATAAATTGACATATATCTAAACTGGTCTGTTCAGTTCATTTTACTTTCATAATCCACCTACCATGATAAAAAATAGCCATCTGACAGCAATATCATGTTACAATGATTTATGGTTGTGTTTGTAAACTGATAAAGTGGAGCATTCACTCAGAACATACATTGGAAATTAATTTATCCTTGTCCTACCAGATAGGTCAATTTTTTTGTTAAGCGGGTAATAATGCCCAAATACTTTCAAAAAAAGAACAAGGAAGATTTTTAGAATCTGTAATTATGCAAATTTTGAAAGTAGGTAGTAACATTCATCAACTAAGATCAATGCCTACATACTCCATGCCCATGGCCATACATATGCTAGAGGACATTGGAATAGGTAGTAACTTCATTCGAGTCATCACCACATGCAAAAATTCTGCTACAATGCCATTCATTGATTCAAAACTACCACAGCGTTAAGGTACAGTTAACCAGCAAAGCAATTCACTTCCTGACACACCCAGAAATGCAGCTAGGTGCTTACACCTGTGGCTGGTAGTTTGCCAACAAATTGGCATTGTAAAAGTCAACTAAGCTTATTAAACTAGGGGTGGAATACAAACTTAAACACCAGCAGGACACAATCCAAACAGACTTTAAAACAAACAACCTGTCTTAGAGAGGATAGGTATAGCGCTATGATTGCATACAAGAAAATTCGTCAGGACTGCCTAACTTGGAAGTAAAAATATGATGTCAATGTTCTTAGAACGTTGATCCATCGATCAAAATTCAAAAGATGAATCCTGATGATGTAAAAAAATCTTTAAGTCAAATGCAAGATAACAACACTTGTTAGATTAGTCAACAAGTTAACCTCAAAATATTGCATCGCTGACATCTGTCACGACCCAAAGCCCCCCAAAACCAGGAAATAAATCGCTAGCATTGCAGTTCTCTGCTGATGAGTGACGATGCCCACACAAAATTCTTAAGACATCGTAATCCTTCTTACCTGAGCGAATGTTTTCCCTCGATTTGCCAAGGGGATGGAGCACTTTTGGGACTTCTTTAGTTACACCCCCTTCTGCACATTCCAAAGCGCCTCTAAGTACTTCGTAAAACAATTTAGCGCATGGTTTAAGTTATCCTTCTAGCGAAACACCGGTAAAATGCAGGTAAATGCAACAGAAATGGACCCGCGCGATCACATTTACTTTAAGCCGCTCGTTATCAGTGGGTGGGTGATGTCCCTGTCAGTGAAGACGACTTGTCAGCAGCTGAATCCAATATGGCGGCAACAATATGAATCATTATAGCAACCAACGTTCTTATCGACTTAATGAATAATACGTAAGACACTGCTGCTCTCTATGATTTGCTAGCGAGTTTCACAAAAATTTATCTTATGGCAAAACTTTTAAAAATTTCTGTTGAAAACGCTTTAAAAGTAACTGCCAAACTCGAATCGACTATTTTTGCAAATGGCATCTTGTGCGTGAGTGCGAATCAGCCGTGATTGATGTTTGATCCACCGTGTAATGTGTGAACATTAATCGTTTACCTCTCAATTATGTGACGAATTGCCGACTACCCCCTACTAAAAACTATAAACAAGACTGTGAAGTGTTTGATTTTGGTCGCGTGCTGGTGGTTAGCCAACTCCAGACATCAAGTGGATCGTGAAAAATGGCTGCAGGAATCAGTGTTTACGGAAGTGACAGTCATTCAGAATTGCTATCTCCATAATGGGTGTCCATGTGCTTCTCAAGTAATACTACTTCCATTGGAGTATCGATCATATTCAGGTTGGGCATAACTGCTTGTGGTTCGTACTCTCTCATAATTACTAGCAACCAAAATTTACCGTCAATAACAGCTATTTTGAGATTGGGTTTGTCATTTTGTTTTCTGCGTATTGACGGATTTTTTTCCCGTTTGATTTCAATACCAATAGCGTGTATAATTACAGATAAATAAGGTATAGGATAATTGCACCTAACCATGAACCTATACGGTTCAATCGTAAGATGAAAAATACAAACACTTACGATTACATGAAAGCGTACCTACATGCTGAATATAAGCACAATTTCAGTATCTCAAAATATTCACAGTTTATTTTTAATAATTTCAAATGTTACAGTGTTTTAGGACTAGGTGACAGGATCGGTGGCATATACGCGATGTAATGCATTGCCAATGAAACTTCTTTAAAGTGACCACCTGTGGATAGTCAGTCAGTTTGGGGGTAGTAACACTGTCGTCTGGAATGTTTGTGGAATGTTGAAGCTTGCGGATCGAAGGGGTTGTTTATGCAACGACCTTGTAGCCCCGGGTGCTGACGATGGCATCAACGGTCATCACCTGAGAATGGAAAGATAGATATAGTTGATCACCAAATTCGCTGTGAACAGATTAGGTACGAACTTTATCAAGGAAAATATAATTTCTCTAATTTTAATGGGAACGTTAATTTTAGAATCAAGGAAAAATTACGTCATTTATGATATTCCGAGACCAACCAAGAAAATATTATCTTCCTTGGTTAAACTGCAGAGCCAATAATATATTTTGTGGACCTTTTCAACCAAAGAAGAAAGGGAAATAAAAACCCATAGTATTTGATGATAGGTCTTTTCTTTGAATGGAAGGTCTATTAACTGAATTTTCGCAAAAGTATTTGCTGTAGTACTTTTTAATTTCGCCCTCCAAATTAGCAGATTATTACACTCTACATATTCTCTCGCAGAATCTCATCTCTGACATATCGTTCATTTAATTTCGAATTCATCCACAATTGATTTTTTCATCTCCAATGTAGCAGCAATGCAAATCAAGCGACGTTTGTTACCATTCGTATTCGGATTGCTTCGCGCAAAGCTCAGCGATGCAAATATTCATACCTGACATTTGTCATTTAATTATTCTACGTCTCGCCAAACACAATTAGATTGAAAAAACAAAAACAGCAGGTACAGTTATAGCAAGATACATAACAATTCAACTATTAATTACCAGTGACATTGAATTTGAGATTGGGAACAAAAACCGGGAAAGGTGTTGTAATGTCTCGGCATTATTTTATAGGCACAATGATTGCGCTATGATCTGACACTTAAAACCTCGAGCACTGAGACTAGGATGGCAAAATTGTCAACAAAAAAACAATGTTGCATGAATTCGTATGCCTTCATGTCAGAAAAATACATCTTAATGGAGTAGCTAGGGGGGGGGGGGGGGGGGACCAAAAAAAGGGCCACTAAAAGGCCCCGAAAGGGCATTTTTTGCCTGACGCCACACAAATCAGAGTAACCGTGACATTCAATGCCACTGCCATTTTTACCACAGTCCAATGCAGTTAACACCTGCGTTGATATACTCTTTCATATGTCAACCTGTCAGTTGGCACTTGAGATTGAGCATCTGTGGCAAACAAAGCCCACTCAATGTTACGAAAGATGACTTAATTAACCTTGTATTGAGTTGTAGTAGAGCAAAGACATGATAAAGTGGCTCAATACGGCATCAAAGTCTAGCTGTACGAAGCGCTATCCATGGCTATAGAGATCAGTGGGAAGACATGATAAAGTGTCTCAATACGGCATCAAAGTCTCACTGTACGAAGCGCTATCCACGGCTATAGACTATAGAGATCAGTGGGAAGACATGATAAAGTGGCTCAATACGGCATCAAAGTCTCACTGTACGAAGCGCTATCCATGGCTATAGAGATCAGTGGGAAGACATGATAAAGTGGCTCAATACGGCATCAAAGTCTCACTAGTCACTGTACGAAGCGCTATCCATGGCTATAGAGATCAGTGGGAAGACATGATAAAGTGTCTCAATACGGCATCAAAGTCTCACTGTACGAAGTGCTATCCAGGCTGTAGAGATCAGTGGGAAGACACGATAACGTGTCTCAATACGGCATCAAAGTCTCGCTGTACGAAGCGCTATCCACTATCCAGGCTATATCAGTCCTCACACCCAGAGTTAATAAAATGGTACAGCAATTTTAACATCTCTTCTCTGAACGTCACCTACCATATTCATCGCGGTTGCGCTGAACTCCCTGACGAGGGTGGTCTTTCGGCCATCAGGCAGCGTCTGCACCTCGATCAGCTTGTTGCCGTCTTGCGTGACCGTGGCCTTGACCTTGCGCCCGTCGGCGGTCTCCTGGTCGAACTCTTCGCCGAGCTTGAACGTGATGTGGAAGTTCTTGACCAGCGAGGTGGTCTTCAGGGTGAACACGTCGCCTTCCTGCAGCAGGACGACCGTGTGGCCGACGCTGTTTCCCAGCTTCCGGTTGATCAGGTTCACGCCTGCGCACAGATAAGAAAGGTCTTTTATAATAATTTTCGTTTTTAACCAAAGAAACACCAAAGAAAACAACAACTGATATTTTGAGTTATAGCTTGCCCAGTTATAGTTATATCTATAAGATGTCCTGTCGGTATTTTGCTTTTTCGACCTGTTATTTTCTTGTGGCTCTAGTGATTATACTTAGGTATGCATGTAAGTCTGAAATCCAAAAGTTCCCCTTTATTTATCTACTATTCTGTTCTAACGACAGGATAGTTATACGCCCCTATTCCACTCACTGGACGTACTACCGGTATGAAGAGAATATTACGTAGCCCTGCGAAATAACAAAGAAATATAGGGAAGTCACAACCCGAATTGCGCTACCTGGCTTTAGCGAGTGGGTATCATGAAGTCATTATGATATAATTTTGATAACTGGCATTAGAAACTCGTAGTATAATCGTTTTTTTCATTGTACTACCCCCTTGACCAATTCAGAGCGCACAGTTTACATTATAAAGCTTTGGATGTTGTATTTTTGGTAAAAGTTTTGCTTTGTTTGCACTGCATTGCAAACTAGAATCTTGTAGTGCATCTGCATTGCTGCGAATTTTTTAGTTTCGTTGCTGTTTTGCCTTTTTTTTCTTGCCATTGTTTTGAATTTTTTATTTTTCTTTCAGTTTTGCTCTTTTTTGCATGTGCAATGCCAACATGCAAGCAGTGTAAGCTCTGATTGGGTGGCCAATTGCTACTGATAAGGATGATAGTGTCCGAAACAACAAGACATTTATCACCTTGTTGAACTGCGGACTAGGATACAATTACTTCCCAGGAAACCATCAAGAGTTCGTGGTGGCCCCATTATGAGTATGAGATATTGAAGTATAGAAGCACTTAAAAAGTTACAGAGTTTATCCAGAATAAGGCCATTCTTTAAAAATAGCTGCCATTATTATTTCACCAACTCATGAAACTAAATCCGTAAGACGCTTCATTTCAAAATATCACATTCAAATACTAAATCATGGATCAGAACTTTTTAAAATTAGCCTTAATACTAAGACGGCTAGAAATAAAGGAAAATCGACGACTACACATTTATTTCATGTCATTTTCTTAATTGATGAGCGTGCGAGCGACGCGAAATCTTCAATTACAGGCCAAACGGCGGCTCCGATTTTGATAAAAATTTCAGGAAACCATATTTTGTTCTCAACTTAGACCCCCTGCTTTTTTCAGCAGATTCGGGGTTACAGCTTCTTAACTATTCAAAATTTACAAAATATTTTAGAATTTTAAAAACTTTTATTATTTTTTACAGCCAAAAGTTCTTTACATAATCACACCAAACTTGAGAAACTTACTAAGCAAATTGATACGCAGCTTTGCTGAAGTTTTTGGATCTACATCTTATCTTGTTCGTTTTTTATTCGCATTTTTCCGAATTTTTTTAAAAGTTTCTTAGCTTTTTATCCCTCGAGATTCAAGTGGAAGGCTAAGGTGCGATTGGGGATGCACCAACTGTACTAAAAAAAAGTCTTAAAATGAAACTGTCCTAAAAATTATCTGCACTAAAATCGAACTGTCCTAAAATTCAATGTTCAATTGCTTTTAACGTACTATACGCAGAGGCATCGTTCGATGGTCTGGTCAATAAAAAATTGGGTTGGGAAGTTGGGTTGGGTCAGGAAAGGTACGATTAGTGGGGTGGGGGGAGTAACCAAATCCCTTGCAACATTACGCCCCGCGGCCCGTTTTTGCCAGCTATCGGCCGTTTAACCGCAAGGTTCGCTGCGAACGCAAGGGAAAGGGGGTTTGGTATTTTATTTTTGGTCTTAAATCTTAATTCAAAATAACTACGCTCATCTACAACGCGATTAGAGTGAGCGTTCGCGAAGCCCTAGTAACATTGAACACTGGCGCTGAGCGGAAGAGGTTATTATTAAATTAAATAGACTTTATGTAACGCTGGAGTCAGGGCCAAGGTGTCGAGTGCTACCTGATCCCGATATCAAATCTCAACGTGTTCAAGTAGCCAGCAATCAATTGATAGCCTGCCCTACACCACACTTGAGAGATACTCTACACTCTATAGGATGTATCGTCTTAACCTCGTTTTCCATGCACTTCATCATTAAGAAGATAACCTCGTTCAAGGTGCAGTTACCGATCGAGACGAGTGGAAGATTTTGCTTTTTACGATGACAGATATTTTATTTTCGATGTTTAGATTGTACATGAAACTATCTATAGACAAAGTACTTGTAAAGGTTGACTTCAAATGCAAGGTGTATTTACATATAGAAACATTTATGATGCTCAGGGGCCTCCTTATCTAATGCCATATGGTAATAGACCGGTGTTGCTTGGTGCTAAATATGGTGCACGATTGTTGATTGGTATTACTATATGTTAGAACGGTACCTAATTTCAACAATAGTTAGCACCACATCGAAAATAGAACCATAATCTTAACACCGACCTTAATACGCATTGTGGCTACTGTTTAAGGTCCCTGTTCTAATAATTATCTACCATGTGAACCAAATTTGACTTTTAACAAATTAATATTTAAGGCTCAGTTAGTCCGTCAATGTGTTATTACGATGGCCACTGCCAATGACATGCCGAAATATTGTTTTAACAGACCGTTTAATAACTAGCAAGCCAGTAAAAATCTGTCCCTGAGCCACATACAAAAATTTATCTATTCCACTCAGAGAAAAGTGATGTCATATATACCCACTGGACGTACTACCAGTTAGGAAAAAAATATACTAATTAGTTCTGCTAAATAACAAAAGAAACAAGGGAAATCATGGTCCGATTTGCTCCACCTGGCTTTAGCGAGTGGGTATCATGACGTCATTTTGATAGAATTTTGATTGAATGGAATAAGTATATCTATAGGAATCCTAAATTGTTTTAAAGTGAAATTTCAGAAACATGAATCTCGCTACAAATACACTCAACCTACTAATCTTCACTCTACTAATACTCAGCCACTCTATATAACACTCTATACACTCTATACACTCTATATTTGCTTTCTGCTTGTCTCACACTCATCAATCGCACTCAATTGCACTCAATCGCTGGCGATATCTCTGCATGATCCTTGCAGCGTGCTAGCTGATCTACATAATAACCGATAAGCCAGCACTTAGAGACAACTCTCAAGTGTCTTTGCCTTGATATCGGTAGTGATAACCACGTAATAGCGTACACCTTCGATTGCTGCATGCAGGGTTGCACACAGCGATAACAGGCTGTTCATTAGATTGGGACTATAATTTGATGCTGAGGGAAAAGTTATGCACTTCAATCACAAATCTGTAAAATCATTACCTAAATGATTAAACTCTTTTCTAATTCTAGCTTTCGTTGAATCGCATCGAAATTACGAATCTTGCAGCGAAGAAACTAAATTGACATTTTAATTCTATCTGAGACAATGCTGTAGTATTACAGATTCTTGGGGAAGAAAATTATCGTTGGGAAATTAGCATTTTTGAGATATCATGGGTTGAAAAATCGTTTTTTGAACTCTGTCAATTTCTTTGAGCTGCAAGCAAGGTGACAAGACTTGTTCCTATTATTATTATTATTATTGCTATTGCATTTTATGACCTATTATTACTATTGTTGTTTTTATACAAAATAAACATACATTCGAAATTACCGGGAGTCAAACACGGATCTTTAACGTTACCGGGATCATGGTAATGCTTCACCACCACCTCGTTTTAACCCGGCTTAGATCCCACTCATCCTTCAACGCGAGTCCTCACCCAGCGTTTGCCTCTGTTAAACAATAAGGCTGCTCATGGTCATATTAATTTATAGCATTGTGTGGTGATGACCACGTCAAAGAAAAGCCATCAGAAAAAGTCATGCAATGACAATCAAGCAGGAAGATGAGCAAACGAGAAGATGAAATAACAACAAACTAATGAAATTTCACTTTTAATAGCTTTTCATTTTCTACTCCCGTGTATAGGTGAGAACCGGTGTCAGGGCCAGCCTCAGACAATAGTGTCAAGTCACCGACTTATGTCATATACAGTGAACTCGGTGAACACAATTTGTGCCATAGCATAGCTATAACATAGGCTAGTCTCTATTCTATGTAAGAATAGCCTATTCCGCACAGCGCTGTAGTAAACATTAGTACCAACAGTACAAAATGAATTTGCAGTCGCCAATTTGTCTTTATAGTTTATTTCAAGCTAGTTGAAAACTGTTTTAGTATAGTTACAAGTGAAATGCTAGAAGTAATGCACATGGTAAATAAAACGATTGGGTACTGTTCTAGTGTCGTTATGTCGATATTTTGAGATAGCCTACTGCTTATTTAGTTTTATAAATTAATGGCACGTAATTGGCGACCATTTTTTAAGCGTGGCCGTATCCTTGGTAGACTGTATTATAGGTTTTGGACGATAAAGCATGCAAGCAGCAATCTTTTTCTCCTTATCTCGAATTGAGAACCCTAATTTTGTCAATATTTTATCGTTGATAATATATATTTTCAAATTGTCGTCTTTTCTAGAACCCCTAGGTATAACATTTGTACTAAACGAGAGTCTCAACTTTCTTTCTATAACCTGTTGATAATTAATTAGAGGAAGCATGCTTTATTTAATTGAAGACTATTTAAAGGCAAAGCTTGAAGTCTCGGGCTGAATAGCTAATAAGATTGAATTTAGTTTGTTATGTGGGTTAGGTGACATTAAATTGTTCCATTCTGTTGTAAGGTCCCTCTATAGAGTTATTTTACAGCAGCCATGACAAGAAAGTCATATCAGAGAAGCAGAGAAAGCTATAACGGCTATAACCATGCAATATTGATCAAACTCGTATAGAGTCCTTTTGTGTTTGATGCAACGTATCACGTGATGTGTCACATGTTTATTTCATGGAAATCCTTTATATACTAATTTATAAGACATAATTAATTTGACATTGACGGAACAACGGATTTACAATTACAAACTTGCTTTCAATTTTTTGATTCACTCTTGATTGAAAACGTTATAAAAACTTTAAGTTACATTCGATTTAAAATTCGAGCGAGTCATACATTTTGGAACTCAGCACTATTAAGTTTCTAGACCAGTTTCAAATCTCTAGTCATATTCGAAGATATCAAATCGTGAGCAGGAAACATGAATTATATTTTTGATGAGCGTAACGAGCGTAGCGAGTGAAGCGAAATCTTCAATTACACTTTACTGCTAAAAAAATCTCCAATGTTTTTTTGTTTTTTTTTGTCTTTTTTTTTTGTCTTTTTTTTTTTTTTTTTTGTGTGTTTGTTCGCGCTCTACAGGCCAAACGCCAAAACGGATTTTGATGAAAATTTATATGGCCCTTTGTTTTCTCTGAACTTAGATCTGCCACGTTTTTGAAGCAATTCGGACGGGTAAATTTTATGTTATCAAGTTTTTACGAAATTTTTCAGTTTTTCCAAAACACGTTTTGCACTCTGGAGGCCAAGGATCTGAATATAATTTGACGAAACTTTCAGGATATGTTGACCCTCACGATTTAATGTTTGTGTAAGAATTTCACTGTTGTATCTTAAGCACTTTTCTTGAAAATGGCGCTTAAATGACTTTTTTTTTGCGATTTTTTAGCGTTTTTTCAGTTTATTGCAACTAAAGCATCTTTATCTTCAACCGAGGGTCACAAAATTTACTGTGTACATTACAAATCGTAAAAAGAATATACTGTATTAATTTGAACCAAATCAACTGAATATTTTTTCTTTAAATCGATTTTTACGTTTTGAAATATTCAAATAATTTCACTACATCATGATATTTTCAGGCAACGAATGTCATTGAGATAGCTGTTAAATTATCACTGGACATGTTAAATTGATCATAAAAGCCTCTAGGCTATGCGCACACGCAATATAATCGCGTTGAGGGTGAGCGTAAATATTACGCTCATCCACAACACGATTATATGAGTGTTCGCATAGCCTAGTATATTCGAGTAAACGATTTACTCTCCAAAAATATGTATATTCTCTATACCCAAACCCCGGTCTCCAGCCATCACAACTGTTGCTCTGGCTGCCGAGCTAAATGTCCGTCCACTCGGGGACTCGAACCCCGGTCTCCAGCCATCGCGGCTGTTGCTCTGACCGTCGAGCTAAATGTCCGTCCACTCGGAGACTCGAACCCCGGTCTCCAGCCATCGCGGCTGTTGCTCTGACCGTCGAGCTAAATGTCCGTCCACTCGGAGACTCGAACCCCGGTCTCCAGCCATCGCGGCTGCTGCTCTGACCGCCGAGCTAAATGTCCGTCCACTCGGGGACTCGAACCCCGGTCTCCAGCCATCGCGACTGCTGCTCTGACCGCCGAGCTAAATGTCCGTCCACTCGGGGACTCGAACCCCGGTCTCCAGCCATCGCGGCTGCTGCTCTGACCGCCGAGCTAAATGTCCGTCCACTCGGGGACTCGAACCCCCGTCTCCAGCCATCGCGGCTGTTGCTCTGACCGCCGAGCTAAATGTCCGTCCACTCGGAGACTCGAACCCCGGTCTCCAGCCATCACAACTGTTGCTCTGACCGTCGAGCTAAATGTCCGTCCACTCGGGGACTCGAACCCCGGTCTCCAGCCATCGCTGCTGTTGCTCTGACCGCCGAGCTAAATGTCCGTCCACTCGGGGACTCGAACCCCCGTCTCCAGCCATCGCGGCTGTTGCTCTGACCGCCGAGCTAAATGTCCGTCCACTCGGGGACTCGAACCCCGGTCTCCAGCCATCGCTGCTGTTGCTCTGACCGCCGAGCTAAATGTCCGTCCACTCGGAGACTCGAACCCAGGCCTCCAGCCATCGCGGCTGTTGCTCTGGCTGCCGAGCTAAATGTCCGTCCACTCGGAGACTCGAACCCCCGTCTCCAGCCATCGCGGCTGTTGCTCTGACCGCCGAGCTAAATGTCCGTCCACTCGGGGACTCGAACCCCGGTCTCCAGCCATCGCGGCTGTTGCTCTGACCGCCGAGCTAAATGTCCGTCCACTCGGGGACTCGAACCCCGGTCTCCAGCCATCGCGGCTGTTGCTCTGGCTGCCGAGCTAAATGTCCGTCCACTCGGGGACTCGAACCCCGGTCTCCAGCCATCGCGGCTGCTGCTCTGACCGCCGAGCTAAATGTCCGTCCACTCGGGGACTCGAACCCCGGTCTCCAGCCATCGCTGCTGTTGCTCTGACCGCCGAGCTAAATGTCCGTCCACTCGGGGACTCGAACCCCGGTCTCCAGCCATCGCTGCTGTTGCTCTGACCGCCGAGCTAAATGTCCGTCCACTCGGGGACTCGAACCCCGGTCTCCAGCCATCGCGGCTGTTGCTCTGACCGCCGAGCTAAATGTCCGTCCACTCGGAGACTCGAACCCCCGTCTCCAGCCATCGCGGCTGTTGCTCTGACCGCCGAGCTAAATGTCCGTCCACTCGGGGACTCGAACCCCGGTCTCCAGCCATCGCTGCTGTTGCTCTGACCGCCGAGCTAAATGTCCGTCCACTCGGGGACTCGAACCCCGGTCTCCAGCCATCGCGGCTGTTGCTCTGGCTGCCGAGCTAAATGTCCGTCCACTCGGGGACTCGAACCCCGGTCTCCAGCCATCGCGGCTGCTGCTCTGACCGCCGATCTAAATGTCCGTCCACTCGGAGACTCGAACCCCGGTCTCCAGCCATCGCGGCTGTTGCTCTGACCGCCGAGCTAAATGTCCGTCCACTCGGGGACTCGAACCCCGGTCTCCAGCCATCGCGGCTGTTGCTCTGACCGCCGAGCTAAATGTCCGTCCACTCGGGGACTCGAACCCCGGTCTCCAGCCATCGCTGCTGTTGCTCTGACCGCCGAGCTAAATGTCCGTCCACTCGGGGACTCGAACCCCGGTCTCCAGCCATCGCTGCTGTTGCTCTGACCGCCGAGCTAAATGTCCGTCCACTCGGGGACTCGAACCCCGGTCTCCAGCCATCGCGGCTGTTGCTCTGACCGCCGAGCTAAATGTCCGTCCACTCGGAGACTCGAACCCCCGTCTCCAGCCATCGCGGCTGTTGCTCTGACCGCCGAGCTAAATGTCCGTCCACTCGGAGACTCGAACCCCGGTCTCCAGCCATCGCTGCTGTTGCTCTGACCGCCGAGCTAAATGTCCGTCCACTCGGGGACTCGAACCCCGGTCTCCAGCCATCGCTGCTGTTGCTCTGACCGCCGAGCTAAATGTCCGTCCACTCGGGGACTCGAACCCCGGTCTCCAGCCATCGCGGCTGTTGCTCTGACCGCCGAGCTAAATGTCCGTCCACTCGGAGACTCGAACCCCGGTCTCCAGCCATCGCGGCTGCTGCTCTGACCGCCGAGCTAAATGTCCGTCCACTCGGAGACTCGAACCCAGGCCTCCAGCCATCGCGGCTGTTGCTCTGACCGCCGAGCTAAATGTCCGTCCACTCGGAGACTCGAACCCCGGTCTCCAGCCATCGCTGCTGTTGCTCTGACCGCCGAGCTAAATGTCCGTCCACTCGGGGACTCGAACCCCGGTCTCCAGCCATCGCGGCTGTTGCTCTGACCGCCGAGCTAAATGTCCGTCCACTCGGAGACTCGAACCCCGGTCTCCAGCCATCGCGGCTGTTGCTCTGACCGCCGAGCTAAATGTCCGTCCACTCGGGGACTCGAACCCCGGTCTCCAGCCATCGCGGCTGTTGCTCTGACCGCCGAGCTAAATGTCCGTCCACTCGGGGACTCGAACCCCGGTCTCCAGCCATCGCGGCTGTTGCTCTGACCGCCGAGCTAAATGTCCGTCCACTCGGGGACTCGAACCCCGGTCTCCAGCCATCGCGGCTGTTGCTCTGACCGCCGAGCTAAATGTCCGTCCACTCGGGGACTCGAACCCCGGTCTCCAGCCATCGCTGCTGTTGCTCTGACCGCCGAGCTAAATGTCCGTCCACTCGGGGACTCGAACCCAGGCCTCCAGCCATCGCGGCTGTTGCTCTGACCGCCGAGCTAAATGTCCGTCCACTCGGAGACTCGAACCCAGGCCTCCAGCCATCGCGGCTGTTGCTCTGACCGCCGAGCTAAATGTCCGTCCACTCGGAGACTCGAACCCCGGTCTCCAGCCATCGCGGCTGTTGCTCTGACCGCCGAGCTAAATGTCCGTCCACTCGGGGACTCGAACCCCGGTCAGCAACAGTTGTTATTACAGGACTGGGGTTCGAGTCCCATAGTGGACCAATTACACGAGGATGCTAATTGCATCGGAACCAAAATTCAGACTTCTGGGTTTGGGCACCATTAAGCCATCAGCAAAAACTTGAAAGTTAATATAAATTCGCTGTTTTTCACTAGAAATTTCGAAATTTTTGCCAATTTGTAGCAAGCAGGTGGTTTACCGAGCATGATTCGTACACTAGGCTATGCGAACACGATTATATTGCGTTGTGGCTTATATGATCAATTTAAATGTTCGATCGTGATTTAGTTGCCGAGAAATTATTCGTATATTTAAAAACGAAAAAAATCGTTATAAAGAAAAACGTTTCCTTGATTTGTCTCAAAATAACACAGTATATATTCTTTTTAAGATGTTTAACGCACACAGTGAGATTTGTCAACATCAGTTGAAGATAAAGTTGTTTTAGTCGCAAAAAATAACAAAAATGCTAAAAAAAAAAAACGTCATAAAAGCGCCATTTTCAAGAAAAGTCCAAGACTTAAATAAATAAATAATTCACGCAAACATGAAATCGTGAGGGTGGACATATCTAGAAAGTTTAGTCAAATTATTATATTCATATGCTTGGTTTCTAGAGTGGATGTTCAAAAACTGAAAATTTTCGTAAAAATTAATTTATAAGAAAAGTTGCAAGAGAAATGAGCTGAAAATAGTACAGGGTCTAAGTTGAGAGAAAACGAAGATATTTTGAAAATTTCATCAAAATCCGTTAAGTCGTTTGGTCCGTAGAGCGCGAACAAACAGACAGAAAAAAAAAACACATAATGGATTTTTTAGCAGTAAAGTGTAATCGAAGATTTCGCTTCACTCGCTTCGCTCGTTACGCTCCTCAAACATCGTATCGATCAACTTACCGCACGCCTTCATGTACTCGTCAAAGTTGACGCTGTCGCTCGACTCGAACGAGTACTTCTTTCCTACGAATGCGGTAACCATCTTGTCGGCTGTGGAGAGGCTGATCAATTGATTCTGCATCCAGAGGCAGATGCCTCGCAGGCCGGCTTTCAACGCGCCATGCTCGGGGCGGGGGCCGCCAGGGAGGGGTGGTGATGTAATCAGAGTGACTATCTTATCGATACTTTGCCACTCGAGATAGACCTTTTACCTGTAATGATTCGATGGGTCGAAGTCCTCTGAGTCTTGCTCCAATATTGCATGGTGATTGAGATGAGTATTGATTTTAGATGTCATTTCATGTAGATTTCAATCAAAGTTTCACAAGTTTATAAGGTTACAAGTGATTCCATTTATTCACATGAATTTTAACGGTTACATTTAGAATGCACTGGTATTCTTTTCGGTTTTGAGTGAGTTTCTATAAAGATGTCAAGGAAAGTCAGAAACTGATTTTTTTTTGATGCTTGAGAAATGTTTTTTGCAGTTTGACAAGCTGTATTAAGTTTTAAACATGAATTAATATACTAGCTGTATACAATGTGGACGTGAGGTGTGGATGATCATTTCTGCCGGCGCTTATAAATTACTACCGTTATTAATCCTACGTAAATGTCGTGAACAGCATCCCTGGCCCTGTGGTCCAGGGCCAGGAATGCTGTGACACAATCTTAGTGAAAGGATATCCTTAAAACCCATCAAAGTGTCGGTGTGATCGCACAAAGAAGTAAAACATGAAAAGTCTAGCAAAAACCGTAAAACTCGTGCCAAATTTTCATAAACACTTATATTGACTATGTCAACTATTTCACTGATTGACTGTTCGACTAGATGGTGTTTGAATGTTTGACTTTTGACTTGACTGTTGACAGTTTGACTCTTTCAACTATTAGCTGATTAGACTTAGTAATTGGAATATTTTACTTTTCGAAGCACTGTACAATTGACTGGGCTATAGAATATTCTACTTCTAACTTGTTTATTATTTCCATATTGACTATAATATTAAACTATTGCCTATTTAATATTGACCATGAACAATGGACTAATGAAAATTTTACTATGTAAATATTGACGCTGACTATTTTGAATATTTGGACTTTAGTTTTACTGTATTTTGACTTTTTTTACTATTACATTATATTGTGACTGTATTTTGACTATATTTTGACTGTTTTTTGACTATATTTTTGACTTTTTTTCTATTTGGTTATATTTTGACTGTTTTTTGACTAAACTTTGTCTTTTTTTACTATTACACTATATTTTGACTGAAGTTTGACGATATTTTGACTGTAATTTGAATATATTTTGACTGTAATTTGAATATATTTTGACTGAAATTTGACGATATTTTGACTGTAATTTGACTATATTTTGACTGAAATTTGACGATATTTTGACTGTAATTTGACTATATTTTGACTGAAATTTGACGATATTTTGACTGTAATTTGACTATATTTTGACTGTAATTTGAATATATTTTGACTTTTTGTACTAATAAACTATATTTTGACTGTATATTGACTTTTTTCACTATTAGACTATATTTTGACTGTATTTTGACTACATTTTGACTTTTTTTTACTAAGAAGAGTCTATATTTTGACTGTAATTTGACTATATTTTGACTGAAATTTGACTACATTTTGACTGTATCCTGGCTACATTTTGACTGTATCCTGGCTATATTTTGACTGTATCCTGGCTATATTTTGACTGTATCCTGGCTATATTTTGACTGTATCCTGGCTATATTTTGACTGTATCCTGGCTATTGTGAACGCGTGCGAAGATAGGAGCTGAGGAGCTCGAGTCCGAATATCGCCACGACGACGACCAACGACCCGCCATATATCCAGAGGAACGGCTCGACCTTGTCCAGTGCGATCTGCTCGAAGTCGTCTGCTCTGCCAGCAGCACGCGCAGCCGTCTCCATGCGCCTGCGCGCCTCGTTGCGCTGCACCAGCCCACCCTCCAGCATGCGGCGCAGTCTGGAATTTTAATCGTGAAATTTTAAATTTTAATTATGACATTTTAATTATGGCATTTAAAATTTTAACTGTGAAACTTCAATATGAAATTTTGGAATTGATATTTCGTTAAAAATAATCTACTTTACTGCGTTTATTACCATACACTCTTGCCATGCAGAAAACCAAAGTCCCTAGTTTATGAGAATGGTTTCTATAGATTCGACAACGTTCCCGTGAGCATCTCCCTGAAAGACCATCACCACTCACGATGCGTCGACGAGAGCCTTGTATGGAAAGTTTCCCCTGAACGGCAAAGAGTCCCATTGCGTGAAAATGTCGAGCTTGGTATCGACCAGCGTGCAGTTCGCCGTCTCCTGCGCCGCTTCGGCGGTCGGCCAGCCTCCCAGCAGCGCCACGCGTTGCGTGCATACCACCTTGCTGAACTCTTCCAGCGATTCGGTCAGTAGCGCTTTGTGCGCCCTCCGCATCAGATCCGTTGCTTCACCCTGCAGACAGACATTACGGCCGAACAGTTTGGCATGTTTGAAACTCCGGTTCTCGTGAGATCAGCTAAGTTAAGCAACATCGCGCTGATTTAGGTGTGTGATGGGTGACCATCATGCTCATGATCAGTTCTGTTTGGGAGAGAGGTTGGAGGGTTTGAAGTTAGTACGACAACTTCACTCGTCTTGCTTATCAACCTCTCGACAGCACGGATTAGTGGAGGAATCCTGTTGTTCGAGTTCGAGTCGGAAGGGACGTAAAGCCGGTGGTCCCCTCTGTGCTTTTCGACAGGAGTAGGCTACGTGCCGACACCGGGTTTCCCCTCCTCCCTTCTAGACAAGGTTAGGTTCATCATCACCCTTTCATTCACCGACGCCGTTAGACCAGCGCCACAGGGCCAGTTGCCAAAACAGTGCGTCGTAAAACACCATAAAACAAACAACATTTCTACTCACTTTCTCACGTCTCATTTTCGCCAACATGCCTGATGATAATTATTAGTGTTAATATGTTAATAGTGTATGTAATTATAGCTATGTTAGTGTGAACTACGCACTGTTTTGACAACTGGCCCTGTGGCACTGGTCTAATGGCGTCGGTTAATGAAAGGGTGATGATGAACCTAACCTAGCCGAGAGGTTCCCCATGATTTTGATGCTATGAAATAGCTTCACAAGGATTAAGTTTCTTGTGTTGGAGAAATGTATTTTTAGCAACTTTTTAAGTATATGACCTCTTTGATTGGTTGATTGATTACTGGTGTTTAACAACGCACTGTTTTGACAACTGGTCAATGAAAGGGTGATGATGAACCTAACCTAGCCTAGAAGTGAGGAGAAGAAACCCGGTGCCGGCACGTAGCCTACTCCTGTCGAAAAGCACCGAGGGGACCACTGGCTTTACGTCCCTTCCGAAGGACGGTACAACTCGAACAACAGGATTCCTCCGCTAATCCGTGCTGTCGAGAGGTTGATAAGCAAGGCGAGTGAAGTTTTCGCACTAACTTCAAACCCTCCAACCTCTCTCCCGAATGATAGTCACCCATCAAACACCACATCTATTAGTAATTACCATCTGTAATATAGTTATTTGCTCATCAAGTTAAATTCCTTAGTCAAGCCACTAACACTATCCATCTGGGGCGCTGGGGCACAGGGAAATTCCATAGATCACTGGGTTTCCACTCATCCTGATTGAAGCTCCTTGGTCCCACCTTAATCGCGACCGTCGCGATCGAGTGTGGGTCGGCGTAGATGCGGTAGTCTGTGTCGAGCAGCTCGTCGAGTCCGCGGAAGGGCAGCTGCTGCGTGTTCACGGACAGCCCCGTCTGCAGCTGGTTCACGAAGAACGTGTTAAGCAGCAGCCCGCTGCAGATCGAGGCGCAGCACAGGATGCACCCTGCTGCGCTGCGAGGCAAACGCTCCCAACCTGCGCGCACGGGGGAGATATGTTCATGAGACGGCACTCTTTTAAAGTCCGTAGCACGCTGGCTGCGAGGCGGACGGCTGGGAACGTGCGACGCGTTCGGTGGGACGTTGAAGCGCGTAGCACGCTGGGTGCGAGGTGGACGGCTGGGAACGTGCGACGCGTTCGGTGGGACGTTGAAGCGCGTAGCACGCTGGGTGCGAGGCGGACGGCTGGGAACGTGCGACGCGTTCGGTGGGACGTTGAAGCGCGTAGCACGCTGGGTGCGAGGCGGACGGTTTGGAACGTGCGACGCGGTGGGACATTAAAGCGGTAGCATATTGTCTCAGAATTTTACTCACTCCACCGTTCAGCAACACCAGCACCGCAGTATCACCAGCGTGTTTGCTGTTTGTTTTTACTGGGGTAAAACGATATTGAAAGCCCGGTTATCCGGTACTTAAAACTAATCGGTGCTCTCTATACCTTGCAGACATGCGTTGCCCAACGTCAACATGAAGGCGTCGACGAGGGTGAACGGAGCGCGCGGATCGACTTCCGGTCGGTGAGTAGCTCGGCTGGCCACCACCAGGGCGACAGACAGCGTTAGCATCGCCGCAACGCTGGCTGTCCAGGTGGTGCTGGTGAAGCAGCCCAGCACCGTGGCGAGCGAGTAGCTGAACTTGGGCTGACGGATGTACAGCCGGCTGCTGCGTTGGCGACAGACCAGGATCAAGTAGGCTCAGACCAGGAACAGACCAGGAGTAGGAAGCGGGGTCAAAAATGGCATGCGATAAATAAAGTTGGCGTCCGTTTTCTAGGGTCATTGAGTGACACCAATATTTACATGTTAAATACCACTTTTGGTGACGTTAAGGCTTATTATTAGTAGGTATAGTAATATTATCCATATATTATCGATTTCAAAATAATACCACTAATATCCCCGGTAATTTAATGACCCCTGACACACCTGACCTGTAATACCTGTATATTATCGATTTCTAAATAATACCGCTTATACATTCCCGGTAAAATTACCGGTTTTTAACTAAGCGGTTATTTAATGCCCTCTGACAAACCTGCAAGTGTGGTGTGGTTCGAATACCTACCACGAGGTGAAGAGGGGGGTTGAAAACTTGATCGCTGGCAGACCAGCGACGGGCGTGAAAAGCAGGAGCAGGGTGTCGACCTCTTCGTTGATCAGGGAGATCGCCATGGCCAAGAAATCCGTCTTCACGTATCTTGGTTGGATGCTGGAACAGATGGCTGGCATTTCTGGCATGTCAAGCTTGTCTAGCATGTTTAGCAGGTCTAGCATGTCCTTCTTGTCTGGCATGTCTAGCATGTCCTTCTTGTCTGGCATGTCTAGCATGTCCTTCTTGTCTGGCATGTCTAGCATGTCCTTCTTGTCTGGCATGTCTAGCATGTCCTTCTTGTCTGGCATGTCTAGCATGTCCTTCTTGTCTGGCATGTCTAGCATGTCCTTCTTGTCTGGCATGTCTAGCATGTCCTTCTTGTCTGGCATGTCTAGCATGTCCTTCTTGTCTGGCATGTCTAGCATGTCCTTCTTGTCTGGCATGTCTAGCATGTCCTTCTTGTCTGGCATGTCTAGCATGTCCATCTTGTCTGGCATGTCTAGCATAAAAAGGGCTTCACCAACGCCGTCAACATCACGCTGTGCTTAAAATATATTTAAATGGTCATATTGATCATTATTATTAGGAACGATAAATCCATATTCTATCGTTGAATCCGTAGCGTAGATATCCTCTGTATCCTCTATCCAATTTTATTCCCCGTCACAGATACATTATTGAATGGAGATTTCGTTTCCACTAATAACTAGCTGCTCCTCAACATTTTGTTGGTTTTACCTGACATTCATGTGAGCAGTGGCTGCGTGCAGTGTTTCGTTGAGTTCCATCAGTAGCTTCTGATGTATTGTAATCGGTCTCCCAAATATCACCTGTATGGCATATTGCAGACTGCAGAATCAAGTGCAATACAGCCAGCTGTGTGGATGCCTATTTTAATCGCGTTGTGAATGAGCGGTATTTTGAACGATAATGATTTTGAATCAATGATATGATGATTATGAAAAAGCATTTCGACTGGAATAATATTAAAAATAAGAAAAAAGTTAGTTCGGTATGTTACAGAATTGCACAATATCATAATTATAAATGTGCGAAGGTAAATTCTATAGTGTGTTAACATCGGTTTGTGAGAAAAAATGCCAAAACTCTAAAGTAGATGCCAGTATATTGCTTTATAGAAAAAGTTCTAAGCATACAGCATTGAAATCTTATAATACGCGGTCCTTAAACTAGAACAGATTATGAAAAATTGCCTTCTATTATATTTTAACGCTTGGCCGTTACGTGATGTTGAAACCCCGAAAATTTACATGCAAACTGATTTACAATAAGAAAATTAGACTTCGCAGATCAAAGTTCAGAGATTTCGAAGGTTCTCAGAATGTGAATTTGAACCTAATTGCAAACACTCGTTGCATGTAGGGTAAGCATTGATTATTAATAACGAAATATCTATTACAAAATTTGTATCCATACCGGGATTTGAACCCCGACTGTAGAAAATAAAAAAATTTGAAATTAGTTTTCGTTACTAATAATCGTTCTCAGAACTTTTATTTATTAATTCTAAAGCCTAATAGAGCCAATCAACTATAAATGAGAATTCCCATGAACATATAAAACATCCCGACATGCACACTTCAAGCTGTCAGCGCCAAATGACTCACCTCAGGAATAAGAACCTTAATCGTGTAACCATAAGTATTAGCCCGTCGAGCTTTCAAACGAGCATCTCCAAAGAAACGCCACCTCAGCTCCGAGCCAGCCTCCCCAACCCCCAAATCAGAGCCACCCACCCTAAACCCCGTCGACCCCTGTAGCCAACATCGCTCTCCCAACGCATTTGACAACAGAAACTCCAAGCCCGTGTGCTCGCCAGCGTGGTAAACCTCTTGCAACGACAACGAGTGTCCATCGTGAATCGGTCCCATGCTCAAGATCAGCAGCACGCTGGTGTTGAACGGGATGAAGCCTTCATGGAGCCACCGAGGAGGCGTTGGCTCCGTCAGGGAGTAGAGGAACAGTGGTCGGTCGGGCCCGGAGTTTTCCAGTAACTGTGTGTCAAACGCAATGTTGTGGTTCATGTCAAGTTGAGATGAAGGTAATGCCATAAAATAGAAAGCTTCCTTATTCTATGGTAAGTCCATAGCGAGGAATTGTTGAGGAATTCGTGATTATGGTGCGCATTATGGTAATGCTATGCAACGATCTGCGAAATTTGGGTCCTTAGAATATTTTTTGTGGGTGTTGTTTTACGGTTTTTTGGTGTTATAACCGATTTTTGGCTGTATCTAGGACTTGGGTGGATGTTCGAACAAGACTATAATCTTTGTGTCATAATTCCGTGGAAAATGCATATTCTCTGCCGAGAACTCCGCCTCTACTTGATACTCATACTTGCTATTAGACCCTGGCTGGGGCATGCTTAAAAGTTCATAAGTCTGCTGTTAGGTGACCATGTCTTCAAGATTTTTTGCTTACAATTCTCTTCATTTCGACCGGCGAAGCAGAAAGTTCCAGTCAATCATGTAAACTAACACAAGACAGACAAACGAACGTATAAAGACACATGTCTGACCTTTCTTGTGACTAGCTCGCTGCAGGGCTGCTGCCGCCTATCGACGGGGTAGAAAACAGCCCCTAATTGCTCTCGTTGCGAGGCGAGCTCGTCACATTGCACGCTGTCCAAAAAGACACCCTTTTCGCCGGCTGCAGACTTGCTCGCCCCAAGTCCACCGACAGGGTCAGCTAGAGGAAAACAGCTGCATTTTCAGAAAAACTAGTTTACTGGGTCTTGAATGTTAAGCCCCAAACTCAAACTTAGAAACTTTTAAAAGTTTGAGTTTAATTCCCAATTAATTTCTTTTCTTCTGAAAACTAACTTGTATAAGATTTTCGAGTGACCTGCTTTTCTGCGTTTTGGAAACCGCTTCTCAATAGCCCTCTACTACGAAGATAACAAATAATACATACTGATTGGTCTGCGCACGTTGGTCAAGTGGCGTATCTTGAAGTGGCCGAGCACCGAGTGCAAGTCTGCACCGAGAAATTCGGGCACGAAACCGTCGGATGGGAGACTTAGCAGCACCAGCAGCGAAGCTACGAGTTCAGCTTTCATGTTCACCTCGCCCTCTGGGACAGTGGCGTTCCTGTTGGTGCTTCGTTAAGGGTTGGCTTATTTTGATGAAGCTGTCAGTGTTGATGTTGGGATAGGAGTTATATTTTCCGTGGATGACCATGGGTTGCTTTCTATGATTTCCTGTATCGATTTTCCAATTGTTATATCGATATATCGCAATTTTAAATTTGAAAACAAGATTTAAATTGAATTCAATATTGCAGTTTATATTCGATATTTCACTTTGATTTCATTCTGGTAAAATAGGACTGCCACTTTAACTTACTGACAACCTTTTGATAAGCTATCAACACACTACTGCAACCCCCCTAAGGAAATTAAACTGTGTCTTGGGATTGACAGCGTACTTATTTCAAACTCTTGCAGGTAAAAAAAAATTGATCTTAGCAAAATGCATTATAATAGTTACCTAATTTGTGTGCTTTGCTTGTTAATGGCTTCGTTTCATGTTAGACACAATGGTGGACTGTTGGTTGATACCATTTATAATGTCTTTTGATATTTATTTTTGCAATGCATTAATGGATATTGAACGATAATATCTGAAAATATGCAGCATTTTAAGCTCTTGGTACTACCTTTTTTCCTTTTTCTCTTGGATTTCCTACCTTGTAATAATGTAGTAATATAAGAAGCTAGATGTTTAAGGCAACGGTAATTACCATGGCTTCTTAGCGACTAATCCGCACAATACCATGCTGTTAGACATGATGTGTGATATTAGACAAAAACGTACTAACGAGTAATGTCAATAAAAACGCTCTATCGGGAACAATTTATTTTCCAATTTCTGTAAATCTATCATTTTAATTTCCTTCGCCGGCACTTGACAGTAACAGAGGCAAACAGAAGCAAAACACATGGGGGGGGGGGGGGGGGTGAAGTACAGATTAAAGGCAATAACGCAACCAACACCCGGTGCCTATACCGCGTGAGAAGCAACGTTAAAAAGTGCTATCGAGCCCCTATACAAACCACTACTACAGTGTTAAAACTCAAGAGAACTCTTTCAAAAGAGCATATCCGCATCGTTGTCGTCCAGAATACTGCGCGTCCCATACTCCGGCTCCAGACCCGCCTTCAACGTCGCCTCTCTTAGCTCTTTCGCTAGCGATTCCGCCGCCTTCTTCATCTTCTTCTTCTTATCCTGGATCTTCTTCAGCCTGAAAAACTCCTCCCTCTCCACCTCGTCGAGCTCAGCAACGATATACAACAACGTGCGCTCAATCTTCGGTATGATAACATACTCGATGGCATTCACCCGCCGGTTTGTGACTAAAATCGCCTCGTCCAAAGTCACGAACGATGTCTGCAAAGTTGCCAACTCAACAAGCTTCACCACCGCCTCGTGGTAGAACTTCTTGACTTGCGCCAATGGTTGGCCACCGATTGCTAAGCCTAGCAGCGAGTATTGGTCACCGCCGTGTAAGCAGCACTCGTACACGGGAAGCTGCACACCTGCCACGTTATCTCTGTGTGCTCGAATACGCACCTGGGCCTTGGACGCGGTTTGCAGGACGGATTGGTTGAAGGCTCCCATCGTGAAGGTGGCTTGTGTTAGAGAGAAGGACGCTTCTTTGACGACGGCGCCAATGAGCAGCTTGGTTTCGATGATTTTGCCGATGATTTGACGGAGGCGTAGTTGTAGAGCGTCTGCTTTCTTCTTGAGCAGTGCGTGGCCCGTGTGGGCGCCTTTCAGGCGTGCCTTCATCAGCATGTGCGTGCCGCGTGTCGGGAAGACTGCTATACGGTCATTGCTGCTCATTTTCGTCGGATTCGTCGGAGTTGTTGGTTGAGTTTTAGGGTTTGTGAGCTGTGAGGGTAATGTCAGTGGACAAAGATGTATTGCGATTGCGATGACAGGGAAACAAAAGCTGAATAGGCTGTGGAATTAATTTTTCGAATTTGTTCATCAAGTGTTCGGTGGGCAGCGTATTTAGAAAATACAAGGGACGCTGATGACAGAGTATTAAACTTTTCTATCAAGCATTTGTTAATTACATCTCAAAACATCGAACTCAAAGTTTAATTTTGCTTTTATAAAGATAAAGATGCTAATAACATTATTGGCTGACTGCCACTTTTAATGATTCTGTAAGAAGTGTATGAAGAACCCGTCGATGTAACATGCCTTTTTAAAGCTTACAATCCATAGGCCATATATTAATTGACAGGATTGTCGTCGATGACTTGTTTGACGCTCTTTAATTTGTGGTCGGAGGCTTGAAAAATGCAGGTTGTCTTTTAAAATTAGCAGGATCTAGTTTTTCAATCCTAAAATTAGACCGAGCGACGAGATAGTACAGTCAATTATCTGCAATCTTCATTCAAATCAATGTCCAAATAGTACTTGATATTATTAGCAATTGACACCGTTTCTAGGAAAATGTGCGTGGTCATGTTTCAAGATTCAGAATAAAACTAAGACGAGCGTGAACGGAAGATAAATACTTTTATTGGCATAATTCCCTCTGGCCGGTCAGCCACACCGGAAGACCCTGTCCCCGCACACCGTCTCGCAATCGGAAACTGCGTTCATCCAGTCTTCTTGTAGACTCGCGTTGCGGTCACGTCATCAACTGTCAACGTCTGCAGAGAAAAACCATGGGAAAGCTCTTAGAGGGATGGTTCTCTGAATGCATCATTGCTGTGCTGGTTGACGCCAACGGTACCCCATCAACAGGGTGTCTATTAAATTTTCTAGGGCCGGGTTAACAAATTCTGGGTTATCTCTACGAGTTAACTTTATTTCACCATGGTGACAGCCAATGTTAGTAGTATATGATATATATGTATGATATATAATATATATATGCTTTTGTATATTATATGATATTTGAACCTTAGCAAGATATTTGAACCTGGTAAGATGTTTGAACCTGATAAGATAACTCACAATGGTGATCTGTGCGTCTGAGAACTCGCGTACGAGGGTGGTTGTCTTCTCGGCGCGCTGCACCTCCACCAGCTTGTTGCCGTCGATCGTGAACGTTGCTTTCACCTTCCGGCTGTCAGGCGTCTCGTACTCGATCTCCTCGCCTAGCCTAGAACAGCGCAGAACATTACTTCACACAGCGTTCTCAGTAGTAGATATTGGACACTTAACACAGATTTGTTTCATTTTCCCGAGCGTTTGCGTTGGTTAGGGCTGCCGTAGAAGTCGTTGCACAGAACATAGATATGGATGTTATACATATCTTATATGGTCAGACTGGAGACGATAAATATTAATCAATTTCATTCGTCCATACAGGGTGAAAGGGTTTTAAAGACAAAACACAATTTAAGGCCATCAGTCTAGCGATATTTCTTCTTCCTCCTCTTCTCCACTCTTCTCTTCTTCCATTTCCAGTTTCCACTATCGCCATCCATTCTTCTCGATCTTCCCAATGTTTCTCTAATTCTTTACTTCTTACAACTCCGTTGGCTCTCCTCTAAATTTTCTTGAATCAAACTACTCCACTTCTCTCTCCGTTCACTTCTCGCTATCTCGAAAGACGATATATATATTTTTTTTAATGGAAACGCATGTAAGTTTGCATTCTAAACCGTTATTTTGATATCGCACAAGATGTAGCTGTAGTAATTATTGCATCGTAATTGACTCCTAGTTTTATCAACGTTTCTTAGATTGAAATTGATTTATTTTTGCGTGTAAACAGATAAAATTCTTTACAATAAATAATAAAACGATGGATATCGCAAGTGATAATCATAAAATAACTGGTACACTGATTAGAAAACTAGAAAAGTGAACCCGATGCACTTGTCGATAGAGCTTATACTATAACCTAGTCTCACATAGGTTGACTCCAAGGTAAGTAGTACTTACCTTGGGTTGGCTCAAAATAAACATGCATGTATTTAACTGAGGGGACGCAGAGATGCAAAAAAAGTCAAATTGATGTATTTTTGCATATTATATTTATCGTTAAGGTAGGCATAGGAAATAAGAACGGCTTGACAAAGGAATAAATTTAAACTATGATCAATTTCTTAAATTGCATCTTGGTAAAATAATAACTGCCAGTCCGGGAAATATTGACAGGCAGGTTTGGTGTTCAGGCTCACCACATAAGATGAGTTAAAAGTGAAAATTTATAATATATTATATGAAAGTACTATTGTAAGACTTCACAGGCCACCTTTGAAATGTACACAAGCAGTACATTTATATAAACAAGTGTCTTACTGTTTGGGTGCATTGTATAGAAATCTAGCTTGGGTCGACGTTTTACAGCAAAAAAATAATGTTTATTTCCACTCATGTCTCATATTGAAAACCAAACGCAAGATTTCAATATCTTCCAAAGTTACCATGAAATATTAACCCAAAATAACTCTAAAAGTAACCAATAAAATACCCCGAATCGCGACTTACTTGAAGGAGACCGTGTAGTCCTTGAAGGTGGAGGTCGACTTGAGGGTGTAGAGGTCACCGTCCCGGGTCAGCGAGTAGGTGGCCACCACGGTGTTGCCCAGGGTGCGCTGAATCGTACCCACACCTAGGTCAAACCAAAGTTCAAACGCCAAAAACTCGTCACATGTAATGGGTGGGGTCATAGGGAGTAGGGTCGAACACTTCATAAGATATAAATGAAAATGTGAACGGTTATTTAAAGGGCCAGCTTTACGCCTATTCCATTCAATCGAAATTCTATCAAAATGACGTCATGATACCCACTCGATACAGCCAGGTAGAGCAATTCGGGTTTTGATTTCCCTGTCTTCCTTTGTTATTTCAGAGTTAATCAATCATTTTTTCCTAACTGTTGTACGTCAGTGAGTATCTGACGTCATTTTCCTCTGGGTGGATTAGGTCTATTCTTCATTGGATTTCATTGCACCCGATTGCGGGCGTTGCCATGATTTTAATTCAACCTCATGCCTTGTAGCCACCATTTAATAATTGGGAGTTGAAGCAGGTTAAGGCCCAGATTTTCAGTGACTTTTTAATTATTTAACGTCTGTTAATACAACTTCAAACAAACATTCTCACCGCAGAGTTGAAAAAAATATGTAAATCCTGACCCTATTTTGGAAAAAGTGTCCACAATGTCCACAGTACCAGAATTGAACCAAGTAGAGTTTTGATTCTTAATACATGGCTAGGGCAGCTTTATGAAATGGAAATGAAAAATTTGTATTTCTTGAGCGAAAGTATTTTTTTTCTCTATGTTTTGTTCTATTGGATGTTGAGTTTCCGATACAAGTACCTGTAAACCGTGTATGCTAGGAGAATTGAGTAATGTTAGATTAGATTCCCAGAATTTTGACCATTAGGTTCATTTTATATGATCCTCGAAGAGAGTTCCTTCTTCGGTGTAATAATATAACGACGAAAATGAAATGCCCCTGTTGTGAATATCAAATTCATGTCACGTTAATTCGGTCCGGTACAAGTTCTACGATGTTATGTGAGGCGGTCATTTATATTTCATAGGTCGTCATTTTTCATAGTGGATTTCCTTCGAAGAAAATAAACTCTACATTTTCTGTGGGCGTTTTGTCACTTGCTACCTCACCCCTGAATTATTTTGTCATCCTGCACGTTGCGATCAATTTGAAGCTGGGAGCTTGAATACTTAATTGGTGTTAATAGTTTCTTATCTTATCGGACTGCTGGGTGCTTGATTGAAGCTGACATTCTTCCATCCTAAGCAAATCCCAGATATCGTGTTATCATGCACTATCTCACAAATCAAAGTGCACTGAGGTATTCTTTCTAAGCTCACAACTTTTACTCCCTTTAATCTCCGTGTGCTTACAAATCAAGTTTGCCTGAAATCAAGACCCACTTCTGAGATTGCGTCTCTGCAGCCTGGTTTCTTAAAACTGCTGAAACACATCCTGTACTTTTTTTTAAATAATATGTCTGTTCACGCTCAGAAGCCAAATGACACATTTGATTTTTTACGAATTTTTAGAGTAGGTTTTTTTTTCTCAACTTAGACCATCATAGCTTAATACACCCACAGCTTTTCTTATAAATTATTTTTTACCAACATTTTCGGTTGTTTCAAATCAAGTTTCCCACTCTAGAGGCTAAGGTTTTCCAAATAAACCTTCAAGATATCTAAAACCTTTTCACATGACGAATATTTGTAAGAATTTTACACCTTTAGACTCGTGTATTTTCCTAATCTTAGCATGATGGTTAAAATATGTTTTTCTGAAAAGAAAAATATAAGAATATCATTGTTTTATCATAAATATGCTTTTATAAATACACATCGGTTTTATACGGCTTTTCCCCCATTATTTAGTTTTTTCCTCAAAATCAATTGTGGCCCAAATTATTTAAACCTTCAATCAACATCATTGAATTAACGCTCATCCAAAACGCGACGAAAATAAGCGCTAGGGAAGCCTAGTAAAGTATCACTTCTCAATTATTATTCTTTGCTGTTACATACCTATAGAGTAAGACACGTTCAATTATAAGTAGCTTCATCCGTGTTGTAAGTTTACACCACAATTAATAATTTTATCGTAGAAACGATCGTAAAATCATCTGTTTCTTTATCACCCGCGAGTGCATTTAATTGCACTTCTTTAGTTTATACTTTATGTTAGCTGCTTTTATGCCTTTATGTTGAACATGACTGAACTGTTAAAATCCACTCAATTTTTTAAATAAGAAATCCTGGATTCAGATAATAACACTCAGGAGATTCTATTTGTGAGCATAACGAGCGAAGCGAATGAAGCAAATATTCAATAGCAGAAAAAATTATAATTTTTTTTGTGGTTGTTCACCCTCTAAAAAGATCACCGATTTTCATGAAAATTTATTATCACCTTTTTAAATCTTTACTAAGATCCTACATGTTTTTCAGGAAAATTGGTCAATTAGTATTATGAATGTCAGTTTTTATGAAATTTTCCGTTTTACAACATCACGTTTTGCACGTTTTGTTGTTGTTTGTGTTGTTGTTGTTGTTGTTGTTGTTGTGAAGCGTTTTTTTTAAATGATGCATATGCATTAGTGCCAAATTTCGTTGCTATTTTGCACTCGAGTTTAGACCCTTGATAAAGAAGCAGGCAGCACAGCTTAACGAAACGTCAGAAATTTTTTGAGTTTGGGACTATAAGCATTCAATACCCACGATCAACTAGTTTTTCTGTAAACTAACTTGCTAAGATTGCTAAGAAAGTAATAACAAAGCGGTATGTGATCATCCCCCCCCCCCCCTCTCTTACGGAAACCACTAAATCATTGTGCCTTGCACACACGTGTTTTAATTGATTCTGTGCTTAATCCATTAAAGGCCGTGTGAGGGGTAAACCATAAAAATATATGTCCTAGAGCTCAATGAGCTAAGAAAAATGGCTCTAGCCAACCTAGACCGCTCCCCACTCACGCCTCTCCAGCGCCGCTTGAAACTTGTTGTGACGTCAGTTCACTGATAGAAAGATCGCGCGGCCGCTATATTATGCAGTAGCTACCTTTTCAACACCCCCCTAGCTTGAGTAAAGACGATATTTTTTAGTGCATCGCACTTGTGGTAATGAGTAGTGTCATCTCGTCGAAGTAATTGGTAATTTAAATATTATTGCGTGAATGTATTGCCAATAAAAATAGGGAAAACTCGAGCATTGCGAAAAATCCTTCAAAAACCACGAGATAGCAACTTTTTCCCCTCTTACCTTCGCAAAGTTAGTCAAAATAATCCGGGTCAGCTGAAGCAGCGGCTTGAAACCCGGTGTAAGCGCCTCCCTGCTCCGGAAATTCACTTCTTATTGTTTTAACTACAGACGAAGGGATCACCTTTCGATTGTTTTTCCCTAGTGTGGTCCAAGAGTTCATCCAAAAAACGAACTGTTTATAGGCAATGTGCCTCCACATACGTTTGTCACTTGACTTTAGATATTTTTTACAATCGCCGGATATTGCATTCAAAATTAAATGGTGTCTTGCTGTATTGAGTGCATCGATGTTTATTACCACACTTTCAAATGACGCGTGATGCGTAATACAGTCAACACTACCTCGAATTTTCGTGATTATTTCGCTTTCACTACAGCAATGGCACTCGATGTCCGTGTGCATCAAAGTGCACTCTCCACAATTGCACCAATCGCTACTCGATAAAGTTGCCCAGCCAGAAAAGTCCAACTCGCGAAACGTGTTGTTTTGCACTCGTTTTGCAGCTAATTCTTCTGCGGAATAGGAGGGCTCAAATTGGTATGGTGTAAGCCCGGCGCCAGCCATGATGATACTGATGATTATGAGTGGTTTAGAAGGGATGTAAAATGAAATGATGACTTCAGATGTTCAAAATATAACTGATTACGAATAGGAATTTTGTTTACGTTTCGAGGGATTTTATTCTATCTACAATCGCTCGAATCGCTTGAAACGAGTGTTATGTAGTGTTTCAAGTGACGGTCGGGGAACAGTCGCGATGTTCTGAGGAATGGGCGGGTGGTCGGCGTCCTGTGTGCAGGGCAAGGGTGATACTCCACATGCCACATCAGATATCTTTCCCAGTAAATCTTCACGCCAAACATTAGATTTGTTTTCGTACTTAGTACGAAGCACCCATTTTTTTGTCGCTTTCGAGAAGCGCACCGATTCACCAGTCACACTTCGGCCTATGTTGGCGTTGTGGTCCAGTATAGCGAGCATTGATCGGAGAGTCATGCCTTCGTAGGAAAAATGAACTCTCTTAGGCATATATTTCAACCTGACGTTCACAACCTGACACTTGAAAGCCAATATTATACAACTCGTATTGCTCAAAGCTGGATGTCGCTGCATGTGTGTTATTAGTATTTTCTCAAAAGTATAGCAAAGCAACTCAAAATAAACTACTTTAGTAGGAAATCTCATGCGACTCGAGGAACATTAGTGTCAGTAGGAGTTTATAGGACTGGTCAACTCGCATCTTTCTTGCCTGCAAACACCGCTTCACTCAATAAACATTATTGACATGTTGCGTCAAAATGATCGTTTTCTTTTCAAATTTCAAAAAATACTCAATTTGAACACATGTAGTGTTAGGTGGTAACATGCTCAACCTTTAGTCGAGAGCAAGCGCATTCTAAACGACTAGCGACTAGCGAGCTCGCTGCGTGCAGCTGAGGCGACAGCGCCCGGCGTCTGCCTGCTAGCACCGCCAGGTTGTGACGTATGATAAAACGGTCGCCGCTCGGCCGGATGACTTTTTGAAAAAATAAATATTTTTTTGAATGTTTTGTGGACAAAACTACTCATAATACATTAAAAAAACCTCAATTTGCGGAACTTAAGCCTCACACGGCCTTTAAGACCTCAATTACCATCCACGAATGAACGATCAACGGCTGAATAATGCATCTCTTCTAAGAAATGGTACATGCATTGCATCGACCTTCCTCACTCCTATACGGAGACATCTTAATAACATAGAAATGAAAAGAAATGATTGTCATTACTGCATGGCAGAGGGCATTATTATGTGATCTTGCTTTTCTTCGCAAGGGCACTTGGCTGTGAGGTGGGCGAGTCGGTACGCCGAGGTGGCAGTATTGTCGAGTCAAGGACTAATCTTTCTCTTCAGCAAACTTCACCTCGCAGCGTTGCAGAGGAATGATCTTTTAAAACCGTTCTTAATTATTTTATGTGAGAAGAAGTCTCAGCTTCGTAGCCGTAGCATTCAATAACATGTAGTTAAATCGTTCGAATGTTTATTTCTTATAACCAATGAGTTAAGATTCGGAAAAGATGAGACTAAAGGAACAAATAATTATTTCGGTAGATTTTTCAATGAGGATTACTCCTGAAGCTTCGCAAACGATTGTTTTGAGCGTTTTTAGAATGATGCTGGTTGAAAAATCTTCAAGGTCCAATATATTATGGGTTATAGGAAACAAACTGGAAAAACATTTACAAATCATCATAAGAACGTCATTTTTTCGGGAGTTACTTCAAACACGTCAGAAAATATTAAACACACTTGTCAGGTAAAACGATTTAACATCTGGAAAGTTATGTCAAAATATATGCGATAGTTTGGCCTCTATAGTGAGATACGTGATAAGAAAAAACTACATTATTTTGTTCATACTGATTATTAAGAAAAGTTGTAAGAGGAATGCAAACTGAAAATAGTACAGGATCTAAGTTGAGAAGACACAAAGGTATTCTGAACATTTCATCAAAATCAGTCAATACGTTTGGCCTGTACAGTGCGAACAACCAGAAAAAAATATATTTTTATTTTTCATTTGTAAGTGTAAGTGAAGATTCGCTTCACTCGCTACGCCCATAGTAAATGGTTAAAAAAATCTCATGAAACGGAGGTTTAATTCTGGCCTATTGACCCACTTAATGAGAGCCGATCTCCAAAAACTAAAATTTCAATTTCAAAAACCAATTTCCGTTTCCGACTCACCAAGGGCTCGCATGTACGCGTCGAAGTTCACGCTGGCCGCATGGTCCACCTTGAATTTCCTGCCGAGGAAAGCGTCCACCATGGTATAGCTGCTGGTCAGATACGGCTTCTGCTGCTGCTGCTTCTTACTGCTGATGCTGCTGCTATGTCTTGCTCACCCTGCTTACCGCACACGACTGATAGCACGGATTAGTGCACGCGGACGTGCTTAATGCTGCTTATCACGCGTTGATTGCGCCACCTAGCGGCCAGAGAGTTGGTGGCCTTCGCTGCGGCGTTGAGAAGTAATTGACAAGAGGATAATCGAATTTAATCACTTTTTTTCTACTTGGTGTTGGAATGAATTGCCGCTAACCTTTTGATGATTGGTAGTTTTGGGATGTGATGGAGTACAATGCAATCGAACTGCTGTATCTGTCACCTAATTACTTGCTGCTTTACAATACGTAATTAATATGAATTACCGCTTATTTTTTATGATTGGTAATCTTATTCAAACACTACATATTGGTTGAGTCAAATATATGGAAATTTTTGGGAGAATTTAGGTAACTTTCTGGGAGAAATGGCTTTCTGTTCCATCTGGTGTAGAATTGTCAGTGAATCCAAAACGCATGCGTCAAAGACCACAGCTCACTAGTGTGAATTTAATCCTAAATGCAAATACTCGTTGCATGGACGGTAGATGATGATTATTAGAAACGAAATATCAATTCCAAAATTTACATCCGTATCGGGATTCGAATCCGGATGGATCCGATCGGATGAATCCGGATCTCCATGGAGCCCAACAACTCAAATAAACTTAATATCAATTCCGCAGTAGGTTGTCCGTATAGCACAATCGGTTAGTGCAGTGTCCCGGATAGACACAGATCCGGATTCGAACCCCGGTACGGATGTAAGTTTAGGAATTTATATTTCGTTTCTAATTATCACCACAGCTTACTTATTATCAGAAACTAAATATCAAATTTTGTAATGGATATTTTGTCCCAAACAATAAATATCTAGCGTACATGCAACAGGTACTTGCATGTAGCTTCGAAACACACTACCACAGCTGACAATAAATTGAATAGCGGACTCAAACGAATGGAGAGGAAAAGATTGATTCTTAACGTAATTTACCCCTTTTCCACTAATTGCTGAGGCAAACTTGATTTGGCTATTCGTCTACAGAGGATTTATTTGAATTAGATTAAGTAAAGTTACTGGTAATAAATTTATTTTAAGAGCTAATTGACCGAGCACAGCCTCGAGGGAACATGTGTTCTTTTGGAAGATTAAATTATTTCTTGGATTTGAGCAGCTGCAAAAATTAATGTAAAAATTCAGCTATGTACCCCAGTAAACTTGAGGGGAGAGAAGGCGATACCTTCTCCGGTTGGGATGAGTGATTTGGATTAACCATGATCGTTAAAAATATTAAATATATATATATATTTTTTCCAATTGCAGTTTTTTGAGCACTATTGCTAAGAAAAGTGATGGTTGTAATTTTTTTAAGAGTCACAAAGTCCTTATGCTCAGTAGATGTAAAAAGGTCGGTATTCTACGATCACAAAAACAATTTTGTGAGACAGTCGACATCACAGTCGACACGTCGTACCATTACATGGACGGACTTAAAATGTTGTTACAAATTAAAACCATCTTTAACTAAATTTTTCGGTATTTCTGCTAAGAATTTCCAGTCACTAAACCATAAAATTTGCAGCATCGCTTAGATCAGATTTAATTACAAGAAACTAAGAAAAAAAACAGCAACAATAGAAAGACTCTTTGACCTTTCGATGTGGGGAAATCGCAAAGCTGCCTGCTGCTCAGTGCTTGTGTGTTACACTACTAATGAGGGGAAAGGTAGCACATGCAGATTGAAGATTTAAAAAAAACTTATGGGCTCGTCCGGGATTTGAACCCGGGACCTCTCGCACCCTAAGCGAGAATCATACCCCTACACCAACGAGCCAGGTGATAATTAGGAGAAAGCAATCAACACAATTACAATTACTTCACAATTAATGTATAGGCGAATACACATAGCGCACTTCTGTGCATCACGCTGGCAAACAACATAGTATAGATCATGTACAATGATGGCTTAAGCTGTAGCAGCAGCAGCAGCAGCAGCAGCAGCAGCAGCAGCAGCAATCAATTTTAATTACTATCTTGTGCAGCAGAGCGTGATTGAATTGCGTGTTTAATTATTACCATCGCACGGCCAGTTAACATCCATAAGGGGATTTTGTATCAGCTCCCAAATTTGCTGGGCATCAAGAGAGTAATACACACTCATATTTTCTTCTGATACATCTTTGAAGAGTTATGATAAGTAATTTTGTGTCTGTGTTTTCGCTGTTGGAAACCGACTTATTCCACTCAGAGCCAAGTGACGTCAGATACCCACTGGCAGTAGCCATTTTGCAAAAAAAATATATATAATTAGCTCTAATAATTATCCAAAGACGATAGGGCAATCACAACCTTAATGGTTTCACCTGGATTTACCCTAAGAGATTGATGACATTGATTGGAATAGGTGCAATGACAGCATTAATTTTGATTTTAATTATTATCATACACCATTTTTCTAAAAGAGTGTGGAGGCTATACTGAATTTAGCACTTACTTTGCATTAAAGATATTGATTTGATTTTCATTACTTAATTGCGTATAAACTAAGCGAGCTCAACTTTCATCAAAGACATGGCACTAAAATCTCGTTGGTTAAATCTGAAACCATTGTCTGTGATTTTATTCTAGCTCGCTAGGTGTGCAAGCGGTGTGATAACAACTGATTTCATGCGATTCCTCCTCGCTTCACGTGATCGTACCTATCACGTTGCACTGCAGCATTCTTCGACGCTGTCTGTCATTCACCGCTCAATCATCGCTTCATTATACTAAGAATCACAATTTCAATATCTAAACACATGAGACGCGTGCCCTGCCCGTGCGTGTATGTGTCACGTGACAGCAAGCTAGCGAGGTGTCATCTTTGTCTGCATATCGGAATGCTGAATATAATATGACACTCAATTCAACAATTGCATGCTGTGCTGTGTTAAACGGTAATCAAACCAAAGTCCAAAAGTGCATTAGATGTATTCTGAAGTGGAATAAATTGCTTAATGACTTTTGTTGAGTGTCTCTTTGGCTGTTGAGTATTACAATATCGATTTGTGGGCAAAGCGTCACCTGGCTCGTTTGTCTAGGGGCATGATTCTCGCTTAGGTGCGAGAGGTCCCGGGTTCTAAACCCGGACGAGCCCAACTTTTTAGGTCTGATACCGTTTTGTTGACTTGAACATTTTTCATCACAGAATTTGTGCTCAGAGGTTGAAAAAAAGCCGGTTAAATGGACAATTGGGTGTCATATTGATTTGTTTTTATCTATTTTTTTATCTATTTCTCCTAATATTTTTGATTTTGGATACTTAGCACTTTTCTTGATTTTATAGGACTTTTTTTGGATTTACATGCCCTGATTTTTACATGCTAAAGATAATGCACTGCTCATGTACGTGATTTTAAATCAAATTAATTAACCAATTTTCGTATCAATCATTTTTTGAAATCATTCAAATAATTGTCATATGCAAAAACCGACTCAAACTATCACATAATTCTAAAATCAGCACCATGCGGTTCATGCTCATCCACAACCCGATTACAATGCATGTTAGTTAGCAAAGCCTTCGTTTCACACCAAAGTCCGTTCATTACTGACAAGCATAATGATGATGTGGCCTTTTAATTCACAGCTCAGAATAGCCATTAATCGTTACTATTTCTCTCCACATACAACTGGCTCGTTGGTCTAGGGGTATGATTCTCGCTTAGGGTGCGAGAGGTCCCGGGTTCAAATCCCGGACGAGCCCATTAGTTTTGTCGTCATCGGCTTGCTCTTCTGGTAAAACGCCTGTGTGGCCGCCAAATCCTTCGAGGATGATTTGCTCTTTACGCCTCGCTTTCAGTGTAAAGAAACGTTTTCTTAAAATTAAAACTTTTAATGTAACTTAAAAATTAAAACTATAATAACGCTTTTTATAAAATATTTGTTGTGGGTAAGTTTAACTGAAATATGGAACTAATAACCACGGCGTAAATTTTCAATTTTAAGAAGTTTGATATGATGAATATTATGTAATCATGCAAGGATATTTGATTCCACCATGGTACATGGTCTATGTAGTTGATGCTGGTAGACATAACTGTGTGGTCACGCCTCTTGAAGAAAGGTGCGCTTCGTGGCCTACTTTCACTACAAATCCGTTGATCTTGACTTGATTGCTTTCTCGCCACATGTAACTGGCTCGTTGGTCTAGGGGTATGATTCTCGCTTAGGGTGCGAGAGGTCCCGGGTTCAAATCCCGGGCGAGCCCAAAATTTTTTTATCTTCTTGATGCTTTCCGAAACATGAAAATCGTCTGACCCTTTATTCTTAACTCAACGGCTTTTTGTACTAACCATCAACCTCAAGACAAAGTTTTGAGAAATAACTCTTGTTCATCTTCATTGATTCTTATCTCAGGCTGCCAGCCTGACTGCAAAGGGAAATTCAATAGAAATTTCACTCCTCATGATTCACGAATCGTTTATAGTGTCATTAATGTGGAAAATTGGCATTCCTTCTCTACATGCTGAAATTTGCCAGACAGCTTCCGAACAGGCACAGTGACAATGCCTACACAACAACTCAGTTCTTAGTATTTCTTAGTTGCAAATTACAGTAATACGATAGAAGAAAGTTAATTTATCAAACAGGAAGAAATCCAGGGACATCGGAGAACAGAATCATACAAAAACGCACTAACGCGTGCTTTACAAGATTTTTCTCTCGCATTTCATATTAGAATTCTGAATTATGCTTAAGAGTGCTATGCATGAATCGTCGCATAGAATTTTCCGGTGGTTTTATGAACTACGAGGTCTCAACAGCCAAGACTAGCAGCGTTCTAGGTTTGAAAAAAAGGTCGATCATTTACGGTCCGGCGACTGTGTTTAATTACCCTTCCATTGTCATCGAACGATTTGGGTCTCGAGGATGAATTGTTATCTCATCTCTCTGGGAATAACCTGTTTGGATGAAATTAATGGGAGTAATCATTTGAAGGATGCAGTTTTCGACAATCATCGACTCAATTCAATACGAGTAGATATGAGCAAACTTGTAAAATCGGACATGAATAAAGCGATAGATAAAAATCATTTGCCAATAAGCATTTACCAAAGGCTAATTTGGCACATTTTGGTCCAATCGCTACAATCGCCTACAATGCGACACCGCGTCCAAATTTTGGAAATTTTAGTAAAAGAATAATAACATGATAAGAAATTGCCAAATATAATTGGCATAGTAACGAAAGAGAGTCAGTAAAAGCTCAGTATCATAGTTTTCCGCTCTGTGGCATTTTTTCCGCTTCTGCTGCTGGGCTGTAGGGGTATACAGATTCTGGGGTAGCTTCTACAGGCAGTGATTTCTGCCGGGACCCCGAGCCAGTCCTGGGGCTCCGGTAGGGATGTCCTTAAACAAGGTTTTCAATATTTGACCCACAAATCAGGGCTTCAAGAATAAGCTTTAGATCATTTCTGAGATCATCGTACTAGTCGCCTTCAGGGCCGAATTTGCAATGTCTGCTAACTATACAGATCAAAACTCAACTCCATGGTGACAGACAATCAGCTTCATTCTGTTTTCTCCCTGACTGGAAGATAACATATCTAACTGTAAATTGTAACACTCGCCCTTCGTCGAAAGTCGATAGTCGATTTTTGATGGAAATCTTATGGCCTCGCGGCACCGAAACTGAGTATAGGACGGGCCCCATTCCAGTTAAAACTGGACGTCATTCATCCCATGGGCCCGAAAATATTATTTGCAGATGAATATATCCATAAAATTTCAGACTAAACATTACTCAAGCTGGATATAAACGCGAAGATTTGTTTCAAAATTTATATCGAGAAATTAATTTCTTCGAGATGTGCCCCGTAACCAACCATGTTTGGACCACCTTTTTATGGCAAAGCCACACATGATAAGAAAATTGGAAATCCTCACATCCGCACTGCAGTTACGAAAATAATTCAAAAATGTTAATAATTATGTTTTAATAATAATAATAATAATCTGTGACCCTGGTTCCACACTTGGTAGGTCTTTATGTTTTAATAAAAAAAAAAAAAGATATATATATATATATATATATATATATATATGTAAATGTGGCGTAGGGTGGGACTTTGAGACACAGGCACAGCTTCCCCTATACCGCACCCCACCGTTTTCGGGGTATCCAAGAGTGTCATCGCCGCCGGGGCCTTTTCGAACCAGTCCGACACTTTGTGATATAGGCATGGACATGGATCTGCGATGGCTCGAGTCCACCAGCTCGGGGAAGAGGCATACCATATATATCGTCATGTATCGTAATTTTATCAACAAGGTGAAGTTTACGCAGCAGTTCAATATTCTCTGATTTCTTTGCCGGACTTCTGCCGAAGTTCATGGAAGTAAATGAACAAAATTACTAAAATTTAGTTCTTGGATTAGTGGATTAGTTATTGACTTTGTTGTTGCCAATATGATTTCAACGGTATCCTTTTCTCGTCAACAGTAATTGATAACGCTAAATCTAACTAGATTTCAGATTTAAAATCCATATTCAATCTCAGCTCACAACCAACAACAAAGTTTACCAATGAAATATGTATTTCAACGCGCGATGCTCAGGTTCGTTTCCGCAGGCTTCTGATAGCCAGGGTTCTGTTATCACAGGGACAGATCTGAGAGCCGGGGCTATTAAGAGATAAGCGTCGACTTAATGACACAGGTAGACAGAATATCGACGCTAGCGTTCCTATCACAATTATCGTGAACTACTAGCACATAATTTTTGCCAAAATCTATCGAAATATGCTGTTTACCGAGGTCTACGAAATTCGTTCTCATTAAGCCAATTTTGAAGATAATCAATTCGGAAAAAAGGACCGAATTGTTGAAAGTGAGAAGATAGGCGCTTGCTTTTTAGATTTTGCGAAAAATTCTTGGGTTCCTGTAAATAAAATCGAGAAAATCACACATTTTTTAAAGTTAAAATTACGGGATGTTAACAAAAAAAATTAAAAAACTGAAAAGCAAGCGCCCATTGAGACACTTTTGTGAACCATATTCTAGAAACCGCGTGTATCTAAGACAAACGGTATGGAAATGAGAGCGAATATTGCGAAATCCGTCCGTCCATAGCACTCTTAAGGTCCCCTCAGTGGCGGCCATGTCGGTATTTCAAATTCAGACTCAGTCGTCGCTAGGAAGTCTTCGAGAGCGGTCATGCCTCTGCTAGCTCTGCTGTTCAATATCGTTCAGAGACCCAGTCGCGTAGGAATATCTTGTGGAATGGGATGGGTTGTAAATCCCAGCAATGAGGATGACCCATTCAAGTGTGTCAATGTCCCGGAACATGTGGCGGCCGGTGGCTAAAGCCAGCGAGATGCTCTTACTGCCTGCCCTTTTTCATAATCGACACAAAGCGCATTGTATCGAGACACTAAAACGATTATTAGAACTATGAAGAAGCGAGTAGACCTCATGATTTTATTGCTTATCAAGATTTTTCAACCGATTTATAATTTTTGTAGTCCGTATTAGGTGAAATATTTCTGTAAACCAAACATTCGGGTGAATTCACCATCCCAAGTTGATATCAGAAGCAGGTGGCTAACAGCTTTGCGAACTTCAATACACATAGCATGAATTACAATAATAGAATGGGTGTTTTACGTTTAGTGTCGATTTATTATGAAATTCCAAATCAAAATTGAGTGTTCTCTTGGAGATGTCCTAGTGGACCTACTTTGAACGTGTTCACGCGGCGTCGGGTCTGGTTAGAACGAGCAAGTTGATTGCAGGTAAAACATATCCAGAGATAAAGATGCTGGTGGTGGCTTAGGATCAAGTAATTGGGAAGTAATTGCGTAATGCATCGATTTGTTCTGTATCTAATCTTCCTGACTAAATCTGAAACACACATTTTTACTTGAATGAGAAGATCCAAACCTTCATAGGTACCAATAAATGATTTACCGAAACCGCGAGCCACTTAATAATAATTAAGCGATCAACAGAGCTAAAAAGTGGAAGAAAAAAAGGATTATTATCAAAATAACGACGGACATCAAATTATGCTTGTAGTATGGTGCTGTCTTTCTTTACACTGGATAACTTTCCTACAAAACTTGTATAATCAAGAAAATGTCTTCTTCTATCCGCCGAACGATTACAATTCAGTGCTCGGTAAATATTGGAAAGAAAGTGTAAGAATATCTCACACAGACATTTCATGCTGCACTGCTTGAAAACGCATATCTGGTCGAACAATACAGGGTTTATTGGGGTCTGTCTGGCCGACCAGGCGGACAATGGCCATCGAGTCGAGGGTTTCTTTATGACAGTTTGTGTGGCCTGGTTCGTACTTCTTCACCGATACACCAGCTTTTAGCTGCTAGTTTCAAAACTTTGCCACTCGGCCGCTTGGCACCGCTGTCGGATGGATAATTACTCAATTTAGGTTTTAATTTTATTATGGTCTTTAAACAGCGAACTCAAAACTCTAAAATACAAGATTCCCTGGAGAATCCAGTTAGCTATCTTGTAGAAAAATATCACAGCAGTACGTTCCATAGGGACAAAACGTTATCCATTAAATATTTTTGGCTCTACACATTGCATATATTAAATGAGTTTAATGTCTTTATAATTTAGAGTATGAAAAATTAGACACCGCTCAAAAGGAAGCCAGTAAAATTCTTCGGGGAACCTTGTATTTTTGAATTTTTGTGCATTTGCCCTCTTGCTGCAAAAAAATGTGAAAGTTCGATTTTTACCCTTGTCAATTCTACCCGATCACACAGCCTTAAAATAACGCACGGAATGACGGAAGTTTTTATGGGTCAGTTCTACCAATTTTCCAACTGTGATTTCACACCCAGTCCAAAATCTTGTTTGGTGGTTGGGAAAACGAAACAAAATGGAAAGTGACATCAAAAAACTTCGCATTGCTTCCATCTCCAATTCAAAAAGTCAAATTTGTTGATATTTATAAGCGAACTTATAAACAAACACGAAAATAAATTTCGAAGACATGTTTATAATCGTGAAGCATGCCTCTATCAGTGGCGAGGAGACTTTTATGAGACTTCCCTGGCAAACACCCCTTAGGTTCTCAAACCGCCGACCACCGTGGCACCCGCATCACACGACACCCCCACACTGCACCGCCTCCCCTTCATCGTCCATCCAAGACACCCAGGTGTCACCGTGCAACGCCGGGTCAGCCGCGGGGTCAACAGCCACATTCAGTTGACCCACCATCTCGCCACGAAACCTCTCCAGAATGGCAGCCAACTCGCCCACTTTCTCCTCATTCTCAGCAGCCTGATTTGTACCCTCGCAGGGATCGTTGGCAATGTCGTACAGACAGTATTCACCGCAAAATGCATGCGGCTGTCTCAGTTTGTGTGAGCATCGCACCGTGGCTGTGTCTCGTAGAGTTCGTATTCGTTGCTCGTCGATTGCGTTTGTAAGGCGATTAGCACGGCGTTGGACTGCGTTGAACGCGGTGCTGGCGGCGCTGTTCAACACTTCTTGCGCGTCGTAGCAGGGGTTGTCTGCTGCTAGGCCGTCGTCACCGTGGTAGCCGTCCAGGGCGCCTTGGTTGTAGTCTCCCTTCACGATCTTCCACGTGGAATCGATGAGAGCCTCCGTGTTCTGCACGTTGTCGATGTTGAGGAGGATCTGCGTCCGGGGGTGGTAGGCTTGAGGGGTGGTGAGGGCGCCCCATTGGTCGACGCCGTCGAGGGGTCCGAGGGTCGACACGTTTCCTCCTGGAGTCGGGTTCAGAAATCAGTTGCGATCTTAACGTTGGCGCATGTTGTTTAACAAATGAATGATGAATGATGAATGAATGACTATGAAGCGTACCCAACGTCTTACTTGGGGTTAGTCGAGTTTGTTGGTGTGTGATTGCAGCATATAGCGTCATTAGATTCAGCGCCTTCTATGGTCATTCTGCATTCATAGTCCTGAATCTATCTCCATGGAGCCCAACAACTCAAATATACTTAATATCAATTCCACAGTTCGTTGTCCGTATAGCACAATTGGTTAGTGCAGTGTCCCGGATAGACAAAGACCCGGATTCGTATCCCGGTACGGATGTAAATTTTAGAATTGATATGTCGTTTCTAGTAATCATTATCTACCGAACATGCAACGAGTATTTGCATCAGGGATTAAATTCACACTAAGACCGCAAGCTGATTGTCTTGTTTCACTAAGCTATGGGTGACGAACCTAGGGTAAACGTGTAATGTTGTGGATGTGTTCAGGAAGTGTTTTATTGCAAACTTTGCAAACAAAAAATATGCTAAAATTTGAATCTTTCTGACTCGCTAACTGAGTGATCCAAAAGGATTGAGTGAGGTTTTCTCACCGGCAGCTGAGTACAGCGTCGGCAGCCAGTCTGTCAAGTGAAACAATTTGTTGGACACTCGTCCTCCGCCTCCGAACCGAGAGCTCCACACGGCGGCCACGTTTCTAACACCGCCTTCGTGCAGAGTAAACTTCAGCTGGAAACATATCACTCGTTAGAGTCGGCATGACATTGAGTTGCTACCAAAATTATCGGGTATAAATCAAATTTGAAATCAAAATCAATCAGATCTATAAATCAAACTGAACTGTTTACGTAGGGGTGAATTCAAAAACGTTCTTACCCCTCTCAGAGGCCAGTTGGAGCCCCAGTTCGGGTTCCCCCCAGCAGCAATCGCCCCGTTGTCGCTTGCAAAGAGCAGCACCGAGTTATCCAGCATCCCCCTGTCAGCCAACGCCCTCACCACGTGACCGACAGACTCGTCCAGGCTGCTCAGCATCGCTGCAAGGACCGACACAAGACTATACGCACTCTACGCACTCTACGCACTCTACGCAACGAATTGCCTACACACACAATACCGACACATCAATTTATTATTTGAGTTAATAGAAACGCCAAAAGATATTGCCTTCTTATATCGAAATTAAACCCTTTAAATTCTGTTCGGGAGAAAGGTTGGAGGGTTTGAAGTTAGTACGACAACTTCACTCGCCTTGCTTATCAACCTCTCGACAGCACGGATTAGTGGAGGAATCCTGTTGTTCGAGTTGTACCGTCCTTCGGAAGGGACGTAAAGCCGGTGGTCCCCTCAGTGCTTTACGACAGGAGTAGGCTACGTGCCGGCACCGGGTTTCCCTCCTCCCTTCAAGCCATAGGTTAGGTTCATCATCACCATTTCATTCACCGACGCCTTTAGACCAGCGCCATAGGGCCAGTTGTCAAAAATAATTAAACCTTGTTAAAGAACATTTTACGTGAAAATCCGGTTTTTCGATGACCGAAGACCGCGGCATTGAAACCTATGTTAGCCTCTCATTCCTTTGCCTTGTCTAGAATCTCCAGAGGGTGATCCTGTACCTCATAGAGGTAATGAGAGGTTGCATACCTGCATAGAGTCGTCTCTCTGGCGACTCAATGTAGTGGAACCTCCTGTGAGCCTCTGCCTTGTCGGGAACCTCGAGAGGGTCGTCTGCGTTGCCTGTGTGCATCGCTAGGTGGCCGATGTGTAGGTAGAGAGGCTTCGTCTGATCGTGATCTTCGATGATCCTGACGGCCTCGGTGGTGAAAACGTCGGTCGCGTAAACGCCGACGTATTCGCGGGTCGTGCATAGGTCTCGTCGGAAGTTGAAGCCCGATTTTCCCTGTGCAGACATTGTTTTGTGTCATTAGCTTTTTATTCGTGGTAAAGATCATTTATCATTTATCATATCATTTATCTGTTGATAGTTGTTCTTATTCCCAGAAGTAGTTTTTGGCTGAATGTACCTATGTGGAGATAAGAAACATTGGTAGAAAAGATTCGAGATCTTGGATTGCGGAAATTTGATAGCGGAACTGATTTGTAAAACCTTTGTGGGTGCAGTTCATGGCGGTTGGTGCAAATACTCTTGGACGTGAACAATAATTTTATTTTTATTTAGATACATATTATTTGGATCTTTGAGGTAATAGGGAAAGCAAGCAGCATTGCGAAACGTCGGGCCAAACAAGTTTATAAGGCTCATTGCACTCCAATATCTATACTAATTGTTAGATAGCGTTAGGACAGTTACCGTTCCGATGGGAGGGCTAGGTCCGAATCATCGCCAGAGATACAAACTTGATACAATTCAGTTGTTTCCAGTGAAAAACTTGAACTTAGCTGCGTGGGACTTAGCATATACCCAGTTTAAAATGTTTTTCTTTTTTCAAGATGACTGATTGGCTGATTACTTTTAAGACTCGTGTCTTATCCTAATCTTAGCTCGTTAGTATATTTAGAAAAACTCTTTGACTGGTTTGAAAGCCAAGTCCCAAAACTCAAACGTTTTCCAGACGTTTCACGAAGCTGTGCTGCCTGCTTCATCACGGGTCTAAACTAGATTGCCAATTACCAGCGTAATGAACGACATCACGTCGAGAAAACATTGAGTTTGGAACTTAAGCCCCTTTTACACGGTCGTATCGTGTTTATTGTTTATTGTTTATTGGTAAATTTCATATACATTTGTATGTATTTGCCTATTGTAATTACATGAGAATATGATATAAATTTCAATAAAATTACAGGCTTTGAAATTGTCTGAAAATTTGAAAAAGGTCGTCAAATTTTTCATCAAATCCGTCACACAAAACCTTGTACAATTTTTATATTACGGACTGCTATACAAGAGTTTGACGAAGATGTGACCGTGTAAAAGGGGCTTTAGCATTCAATACCTAGTAAAATATTTTTTCTGGAAACGACTGATCGGCACCTGGTCGCTGTGGTGGTGCGAGAAGTACGAGTTGTAGCCGTTCAAGTATCCGAGGAAGGAGTCGAACCCGCGCCGCGTTGGGAGGTACTCGCTCCTGTAAGCCCCCTGGTGCCATTTGCCGACCATGCGCGTCACGTAGCCGAGTTGCTTGAGCCGTTCGGGCAGCGTGGCGAGTTCCAGCGGGAGACCTCGTGGCTCTCCGGCCATCAGGGGGTACCCTTGCATCCCTGGCAGAACAGGGACACACAAGGCTGGATTAATTAAGTACCTACAGTCTATCAAAAAAATTAGCACCTTATTGGACGCACCAACTCTTGAAAAAAAAACTACAACGGGGAAATTTGAAAATGTCAATAATGAAACTAAAACAGGGCTTTTTTTGACTGAAGCAACAGCTGATAGCTGAAAACATAGTTCTGAAACTGATGATAAACCAACCGAATCAAATCAACAAAAATAGTTGGGAACATTTCACCACTTAAAAGGAATCAATATATGCGCGTACACTCATTTCCGTGATGTTGGGAACGCAAAGCCTCCTATATAGAACACTATTTCTCCCTGCGCAAAAGTAAAGTGTCCAGTAAATGAACTGTATATATTTCAGACTGTTTGCAGTTTTAATTTTGCACCCGATTTCAAGACAGCTTTGGCAGCTGACTGTGCTATTTTCTGGACACTTATAAGTGTTAATGCACTTAGATTTCACTTCACCGTAAGTCGGTATTAAAATATTATTGATATTCAATGATTGTTGAACGCAACGAGTGAAGCTATATATAGAGGAGCGAATTTTCAGTGGCCCGTTAACTTCTTCACGGTCCGTTTATGTGTTATTACCATGGCTACAGCCAATGCCTTTACAATAACCTCCAGGGCCCATTAATTAAAACCAGCGCCCGCTAGACCAATACTATTCAATACTATATTATCATTGAGTATATCTGGCCATCGAGTTTGATATGACATTCAATGAAATTCAATGATATTGATTGAATATGATGATATGATCTAGCCATGGTGTTGCACTCGATTGTAAGTCAGTTGTTCACCTGTGCGTATCGGGTAGACTCCGGTGAGGAAGGCGGTGCGTGAAGGGGTGCAGGTGGGCAGGGTGTAATGCCGGTTCAAGATGACCCCGTTGTAGGCCAGCGCGTCGATGTTCGGCGTCGGAATCTGGTTCGAGCCGTGGAACCCGACGTCGTTCCATCCCTGAAGATACAATATCTGGGGTGTAATACTTTCTTAAGAATTTTCCTAATATTTCATTATTTACTTATTTCTCACAAATAGTTAATATGACTGGTGGTATGTTCCTATATTAAAATAAAAACAGTAATATAACAATTATTAGTACTAAAAACAAACAGTTAAGATCATAATATCAATCATCTATCTTCACTTCATCCTCTATTATTTTTCTTATATACTAGTTCCGATTCACCTTCTACTCTTCTCCTTCAAAGAGATCCATCTTAAATCCATTTTAATGGTTTCAGCTTAGCACTCAATAACCCAGTTAAATTTTACTTTCTGAAAATTGCGGGTGTTTTTAATTAGGGTTGGTTGTGTCAACAGTTTGATCGTAATTTCAGCAATATCACGAAATAAGCGACATCGTTGGATCATTGGATGGGTCATCAGCTTTTTGAAAGAATAATTTAATTCACTTAGGACTTCTTGAACGTTCATTTTGAATCATGCTGATTAGAAATTGTTTGAGAATTTAGAGGCGAAAAATAGCTGAGAACGTAAAACTCGATTGAAATTAAAACTACATCTTAATTTTCCTTCAATTTCTCACAAAGTCTTAATATGCTTACAATGATTACTTTCCTTGCATTGTAAATTTCGACAAGATCGGTTTAGCCAAAATAAGTGAAAAAACACAAAACAAAAAAAGATTTTTACTCACAAGATCGTCGGCTAAAATAGTGATGATATTCGGTCGAAGATCAGTAGCGGCGGTGAAACACAATATGCTTGCGAAGATCGCCACAAGAAATCCCCCAAATTTTGCCGACGCTGACAACATCTTGGAAATTAATGCCGTCTATTTGAATTCGCTAATCTTATATATTCCATTTTTTATTGACTCGTGCTTATCAATTGAAGACGACTTCCGAATAATGGTTATCTTTTCTAACATTTGGCCATGTTGCCCGTAGCATATACGCTTTGCCTAATCGTATAGCTTTTTCTTTTTATCTGGAACGTTGGTATGCCATAATGCCATTGACACCCGAAAACAAAGAACATACATCAGAAAAAACAGACAGGCTTTAAAGCCCATTGTGGAACCTAATTATTAACCTTGCGAATTGGAAAGAAATTGAAGATGATGTATGTTTTGATATGTTACTTTGAAAGCTGGAGTAGAGCGAAATAGCAAAGTTTCGATTTTCAAGTGACAATATTTACCTGACCTACGCCAAACAACATCCCGTTATTGCTGTGTTAAGCATTGCCATCTACGGAAATTCAAGATATATTTTGCCAAGTCAAAATTTTAGTTCGTTGATTTGATTTTGTAACTTTTTGAAGCATATTCCTTAATTTATCAATTAAACATTTAAGCTTATGCATTGTCCATGCCTTCTAAATTATAATGCGACAGGGCATTGGCCACAATCATAATAAATTTCTTGCGTGTAAATTTAGATCTATAGGTAATTATGTTCTTTTGTTGACAATTGAGGAATACCGATGATGCTAATGAGTTTATAAATTGAACGAATTGCGTTATGACATGGCTTTCTATGAACCCACATGAACACTCCCGATGTTTCTGATAATTTTAAATTTACTATCGATTGGATCTGATTGTTCGCGATAAAAATTGAAATATTTGACAACAAAAATTGATATCCTACACCCGCAGGCAAATCGTATGGTGATGAGCCATTGCAGATAGCAACAAAAGGTTCCTTTAATATTGCTGTCGTTCGATATGGACGGACGGATTTCGCAATATTCGCTCTCATTTCCATACCGTTTGTCTTAGATACACGCGGTTTCTAGAATATGGTTCACAAAAGTGTCTCAATGGGCGCTTGCTTTTCAGTTTTTTAATTTTTTTTGTTAACATCCCGTAATTTTAACTTTAAAAAATGTGTGATTTTCTCGATTTTATTTACAGGAACCCAAGAATTTTTCGCAAAATCTAAAAAGCAAGCGCCTATCTTCTCACTTTCAACAATTCGGTCCTTTTTTCCGAATTGATTATCTTCAAAATTGGCTTAATGAGAACGAATTTCGTAGACCTCGGTAAACAGCATATTTCGATAGATTTTGGCAAAAATTATGTGCTAGTAGTTCACGATAATTGTGATAGGAACGCTAGCGTCGATATTCTGTCTACCTGTGTCATTAAGTCGACGCTTATCTCTTAATAGCCCCGGCTCTCAGATCTGTCCCTGTGATAACAGAACCCTGGCTATCAGAAGCCTGCGGAAACGAACCTGAGCATCGCGCGTTGAAATACATATTTCATTGGTAAACTTTGTTGTTGGTTGTGAGCTGAGATTGAATATGGATTTTAAATCTGAAATCTAGTTAGATTTAGCGTTATCAATTACTGTTGACGAGAAAAGGATACCGTTGAAATCATATTGGCAACAACAAAGTCAATAACTAATCCACTAATCCAAGAACTAAATTTTAGTAATTTTGTTCATTTACTTCCATGAACTTCGGCAGAAGTCCGGCAAAGAAATCAGAGAATATTGAACTGCTGCGTAAACTTCACCTTGTTGATAAAATTACGATACATGACGATATATATGGTATGCCTCTTCCCCGAGCTGGTGGACTCGAGCCATCGCAGATCCATGTCCATGCCTATATCACAAAGTGTCGGACTGGTTCGAAAAGGCCCCGGCGGCGATGACACTCTTGGATACCCCGAAAACGGTGGGGTGCGGTATAGGGGAAGCTGTGCCTGTGTCTCAAAGTCCCACCCTACGCCACATTTACATATATATATATATATATATATATATATATATCTTTTTTTTTTTTTTATTAAAACATAAAGACCTACCAAGTGTGGAACCAGGGTCACAGATTATTATTATTATTATTAAAACATAATTATTAACATTTTTGAATTATTTTCGTAACTGCAGTGCGGATGTGAGGATTTCCAATTTTCTTATCATGTGTGGCTTTGCCATAAAAAGGTGGTCCAAACATGGTTGGTTACGGGGCACATCTCGAAGAAATTAATTTCTCGATATAAATTTTGAAACAAATCTTCGCGTTTATATCCAGCTTGAGTAATGTTTAGTCTGAAATTTTATGGATATATTCATCTGCAAATAATATTTTCGGGCCCATGGGATGAATGACGTCCAGTTTTAACTGGAATGGGGCCCGTCCTATACTCAGTTTCGGTGCCGCGAGGCCATAAGATTTCCATCAAAAATCGACTATCGACTTTCGACGAAGGGCGAGTGTTACAATTTACAGTTAGATATGTTATCTTCCAGTCAGGGAGAAAACAGAATGAAGCTGATTGTCTGTCACCATGGAGTTGAGTTTTGATCTGTATAGTTAGCAGACATTGCAAATTCGGCCCTGAAGGCGACTAGTACGATGATCTCAGAAATGATCTAAAGCTTATTCTTGAAGCCCTGATTTGTGGGTCAAATATTGAAAACCTTGTTTAAGGACATCCCTACCGGAGCCCCAGGACTGGCTCGGGGTCCCGGCAGAAATCACTGCCTGTAGAAGCTACCCCAGAATCTGTATACCCCTACAGCCCAGCAGCAGAAGCGGAAAAAATGCCACAGAGCGGAAAACTATGATACTGAGCTTTTACTGACTCTCTTTCGTTACTATGCCAATTATATTTGGCAATTTCTTATCATGTTATTATTCTTTTACTAAAATTTCCAAAATTTGGACGCGGTGTCGCATTGTAGGCGATTGTAGCGATTGGACCAAAATGTGCCAAATTAGCCTTTGGTAAATGCTTATTGGCAAATGATTTTTATCTATCGCTTTATTCATGTCCGATTTTACAAGTTTGCTCATATCTACTCGTATTGAATTGAGTCGATGATTGTCGAAAACTGCATCCTTCAAATGATTACTCCCATTAATTTCATCCAAACAGGTTATTCCCAGAGAGATGAGATAACAATTCATCCTCGAGACCCAAATCGTTCGATGACAATGGAAGGGTAATTAAACACAGTCGCCGGACCGTAAATGATCGACCTTTTTTTCAAACCTAGAACGCTGCTAGTCTTGGCTGTTGAGACCTCGTAGTTCATAAAACCACCGGAAAATTCTATGCGACGATTCATGCATAGCACTCGTTTATAACTGCGACAACCATTTCATGTCAGATTCGCTACTGGCTACGCCAGTGCCAATGATACTGACATTAGTAGAAAGGAACAGCTGTCAGCGATCAGTCAAAAACTGTCCTGGAGTTTAAAATGCGTCGCTAAAAAACGTACATCTCAGCAAGAACGACCAGCCAGGGGGTCACCCTTTTCACCACACCAAAGTGGGCATCGTGCAATCATTAGCACAGGCTTTCAGTTGTTTTTAACGATTTTAGAAATCGTTTGCTTGCAATAATGGTAATCAGGTATTGGATATATGTTATGTCAGCATATGTCTACGTCCCTTCATCCATTTACTTATTTCAAGTGATTTCAAGATAAAAGATCCTTGGTGCAAGCCTTTTATAATTTGATGAATATGTGTGATGTGACTTGGCATTCCCAAACCTGCACTAGACAAGGCATGGCACCTAGCGATTAGCTCTGTAACTATCAAAACCTGTAGCGCACCAAGCATTGAATTTGAATTGATTGAATCTTGTGATGATCGCTTGTATTTTATTCTGGTTAATATTTACTCATAAGTGCATATTTCTAATTAGACGTGTAATTTTGAACGTGTTTAGTACCCGCACTCTATTTCATTTCTAATATTCTCTAACTTATCAAAAGTATTGAGCAGTCCGCTTCACCACCAGTGTGGCACAATGACCATGTTTTCCCATTATACTCATTGGATTACAGTCGTTTGAAAATATTTAACTTTACTGATGAAACAAAAATATTTATAGATTCTATTTTGTGAAGAGCCAAATTAGTGGGTGCCAGCCTCTATGCTGACAAAATAATCCAACTACATTTTGAGAAGATTCAATTCTTAGCAACCAAAGATGAACTTAACACTGAAAAATATATTGCCGCCACATTTGAGAGACGGTAAAAAGTGGCAATAAAATTGGCACTGCAGCTTTAACATCACACTGTGTTTCTGCTCTAATGTTGTGGTATTTCTGATAAGCAACAAATGTCTCAATCAATCCGATCAGACTTTATCTCTCCCTCTTGGCGGATTACAAGGCGTCAACACGATGTCCCACCGTGCGCTATACGCAGTGCATCGTGCGTTTTACGCAGTGCGTCGTGCGTATGCGAAACATTGTTCCCACGGCTAGCAATGGCATACCTGTTTGCTGGATTCTTCAACGTCTTGGCACCGTCAAGGTGTCAAGGCACGAGTCTGCATGCAGTTTTCTAGGCACGCCCATGTATGACGTACTCGCAAGGATAGTGGAGCATGTAGACTTGCTTCAAGCGAGTGGGATCTCGTGTTAAGATGATGGACCTTATCTCAAAGGTCTTTAGGCGTGGGTACCTTTGAAAGTCGTGGGCACGGTTGAAAATGAATGGACATAGACCTGGCCGAATGCAATTTTAGTGTAAGCTTACTGAAATTGTTGTAAGACATCACTACTATTGCATGGTTTTATAGAACTAGGGCCGCCTGTCACAGCATTCACATGAAAAATTCACAGATGCGTTGGTAGGTAGCAGTAGTTAAAATGTAATAGAAATGATGGGTATCCGCAACGTCGGTTTCAAAGAAAGAAAAAAACTATTTCTCGTAATTCTGCGACTGATTTCTATTGGCACCAGATACAAAAGAACCTACAATCGAAATGATATACATTTCAGACTATACTTTTACAGAGAGTGATTTCGTGTCAACTTACTATGGCGGACATGTGACATAGCACGTGCCATCCATCGCTAATCGGTATAATATGATACATTTGTAAATATTGCATGAAATCAATCGCACGCCATTAAAACCATTGGCAATAGTTTACCGTCCAGCTCATCTAACGGATTGCAATCCAATCTTCCAACTCAAATTCCATTTCAATGGAATGTTGATTCAATTGTCAGCATCAAAGCATCGAACTTTTCTATCACGCGCATATGAGTTATTAAAAAAGAACTCACGTCCCCATGATCAAAAAGGTTTTCAACATTTACCACAATGGCCTAACAAGATCGTATCAACCTGTACCTATCATCACTCAATCTCAAGCGTGACATGCGTTGACAAAACCCCAAATGAGATACCCGGAAGTCTCCACTGATAATGACGATCCAAACCCTGACAGGTAGACCAAAACTAAAATCAAACAAAAAGACACCCCAAGTCAAGTTATCAAATCGTGCTTTATTAATCAGCAAGTAAACAACCTCGAGTAAAACGGTATACAAATTCTAGAGAAGCGTTTCCAGAGTTGCCAAAATATCGCCACAGACGCGAAACCAATGATCGTTAGGAAAAACCGCGGCGCCGTCGCCCGCCGCAAGCAGCGCGCCTCGCGAGCAACCACTTCCGGTCCACTTCCGGCCGACGCGCACGGCCGTGCGGAATCATGCACGTGTCTGACCACGTGTCGCGAGCTACGATTGCACGCGAGACCGCTGATTGCGGCGGCGTGGGCCGCAACCCTGCATAGTCGAGTCGACTAACTACGGTAGTGTAAGATTATTTGTAATATAGGAGAAGGGCGGCGGCGACGGCGACGCTGGGTGGTGGCCGCGCTGCGACTTAGGACACGATCGCGTAGACGCGCGTGCAGACGATGTCCCCGACGCTGAGGATCTGTGGACGAGGCAGCGTGTCATTCGGCGGTAACGCGACAGAATCACTAGTTTTATCAGTTCCAAGGGGCAGTCCTGCTTAGCCTCTCAAAACTCCACCTGGGACGGCACAGGAGCATCGCTTAGCGAACAAGGTCACAAGTTAAAATTTACAAAAAATAAAATAGTATTTCTTTGGAATTTAGTTAAATTTAATTGGCTGATTAAAATCGCTCCAGTTGCGAATCGGCCAATTAGATGGTTTGAAAGTGCTGCAAGCTTTTCATGCGTCTCCCTGAACAATTCAGCGAAAGTCACATAGAAGTTAAATGTTTTGTTCGTCAAGCTAACTCCAGCACGGCATCTGAGATATGATGAAGTTAGAAGACTTTTCTCATTTCGTGGTAAGTACTTTTGTTCTAAGGTACGGCTAAATTTTGTATTGTTTAGATTGGACACGTCACATCACGTCACAGTTACTGCAGCAACAGGGGGAAGGGCGGAATGTAGAAGGGGGATGAATGGATAGAGGAAAATAAATATACGGATGAAGAGGTTAAGAGAATAAGTGATGAAGGGATGAAGAGAGGAAGGGAGGAAGGAAGAAAGAAAGGAAGGAATGCATTAAGGAATGAAGGAAGGACGAAGGATTGAAAAAATCAAGGGAAGAAAGGATTAAAGAATTAAGGAATCGAGACTTGTAGACATGAGGGGACGGAGGAAGGCAGGAAGGAAGGAAGGAAGGAAGGAAGGAAGGAAGGAAGGAAGGAAGGAAGGAAGGAAGGAAGGAATGAATGAAGGAAGGAAGGAAGGAAAGAAGGAAAGAAGGAAGGAAGGAAGGAAGGGAGGAAGGGAGAAACGAAGGAATGAAAGGATTGAAAGAATCAAGGAATCAAGACAAGACGACACAAGCCAACCCACCATCTTGATCTCCTTCTCGGTGAACTCGCGCACGATCTTGGTCTCCTTGTCGCCCTTCTGCAGCTCGACCAGCTTGTTGCCGTCCTGCGTGACGACCGTCTTGACGGTGCGCCCGTCGGCGGTCACCTGGTCGAACTCCTTGCCGAGCTCGAACGTGATCACCGTGTGCTTGAACGTCGAGTCGGAAGACAGACTCCACGTGTCGCCGGCCTGCGTCAGTTCCACGACGGGACTCACCGCGTTGCCGATCTTGCGCGTCACCAGGCCGACGCCTGCAACAGGAAGCAGCGCGTCAACAATACGCCAACAAAACGTCAGGATACGTCAGAACGTCACCAACAACGGTAACACGTCAGAAAAACGTCAAAAAATATCATTAAAGGGAGGCATGTCAGAAAAACGTCCGACAATACGTTAGAACGTCACCAACAACGGGAACACGTCAGAAATGTCAAAAAACGTCAGTAAAGGTAGGAAAATTTCAGAAAAACGTTAAAAGAACGTAGAAAAAACGTCAGAAACGCGTAGTGAAAACGGCATCAAAACGTCGGACAGAAAAACGTTGGCAAAACGACAGAAACACGTCAGCAAAACGCCAGTTCCTTCCGAGTCAGCGGTCAATAACAACGTGCTAAGCACACACTTGCTATGATGTGATTTTACGCAAACAAAACAACAAACGCTTTGGACCAATGGCAGCACCAATTCATTTCAAACGAAATCATTCGTTTTGGAAGGGAATAGGCCCCGTCGAAATGAATAGCTCTTTAACGTAACAGCCCGCAGTTCAAGCCGCTCCCTTCTAAATTCTAATCTAACGCCTGTCGACAATCACAGATACAATGATAATATGGCTCAATTGTCGCCCGGTCTCGCCCCCTAGTTTCTTAAATCATCCCATCCACCCATACAGCATGCACGTACAAGATAAGGATGAAACGCAAGCTCCACAGTACACCGTTCAAAGAGATTGTCAGTTCGTTTACAGATCGATTCCATACAATCACATCAAATGCCGCAAGTAATCTCAACAGCTGAAATAATAAAGAGGGGTAGGAACGGTTAAGGTTCGGGCCAAATCTTCATAAAAGCTTATAAATGGATGTCACAGTAGACGAGACACCCAAAATTTTAAATTTCCTTTCCTCCGAGGACACAAACGAGCAGCGTGATAATCTCCCCATCCCCCGTGGTGTGTAAAAGACCCTCGGACACATAGGGGCAGCAATCGGGGCCCGAAGACAGGTCACTTGACCCGCCCGTTTGACCCCGTTCGCGCGGCAATCAGAGCAACCTCCGACCCTTCGACGACAACACTTATCTAGTTATCGTCGTGACCTTTGACTCGACGTGACCTTTGACTCGACATGACCTCTAACCACTGCCATCGGCATCGGCATGGGAACGCCGGGTGACTCGATTGCTAGACTCGCGGGGTGCAACATTACTTACTTACAAGAATCTTACTCTTATCTATCATGATCTAGCTGGAGGCCGAACTGGCGTACAGGTATGGGGTTATATTTAACATGTGCAGCTATCACCTGCCAAAATATTCGTTTACATGTCATATGTCATGGAGAGTAACAGTGCAATATGTAAGTTTACAAAGTTTTCATGTTGACGGAGCTAAAATTGAAGCATGCGTATTTTATTCGAGCGCTTTTATCTCGGCCGCTAGTTATTTCTGACCGATGAAATGCGCAAATTGCACTGAATTGTCGAGGCCCATTGAATAGGTGAGGTTTGCAGGCATGGGTGAGCTAGGGTAGGTCTAGGTGGGTTAGGGTAATGTCGTGGTCCGGGCATGGGCAAGATTATAAAAAAATGTAAATATATACATTGGGGAATAACATGCTCAGCCAGTTACTCAAATATTTGAAACCAACATTGCTGGAACTAAAAAGCAATCAATAATTAAACCATAGATATATTAAACTATACTTATAGGGGTCGATTACCGGATCAAATAATTAATTATAACACGAGTCAAAATAAAGTTTAAAAAAATGTAGTCACTCGGTAAATTTAGCAGAAAATATCATTCTATTTTTAACTTTATCGAAAGTTAATACAGGTCACCTAACTTTATTCTGAAAGGTTTAATTTTATTGAAATCGTCAGATCACTGATCAGACATATAGCTATTTTCGGCTATCTCTGCCATAATTGCCGGACGGGTTGACAATGATTGATAGAAATGAAACCTTCTGGAGACTTTTAACTTTTGTTAATTGCTCGCTGACCCACAGCAATCCACAGAGCATTTCCATTATCGCTAATGAATTCAATTACATTTTAGACATGTGCTCCAGGCGGTTTATCAGCCATGTCACAGCCACGATATTATCTAATTAACGTGGTTCATTTAGACCGATTTTACAAAAGCTATTAATGTTGACAAATTGCTAAAATAATTGAACGTTTATTAAAAACAAACAATTTTGAACTTTGCGATGAAGCTTCTCAACATGTTTAATTTCGCCGAGGTTTAAAATTGCCCAAATTGGTGACTAAAGGCAATGATAAAATGCAATAATAATAATTTGCATATAACGGCTAGTTATACTCCAGGATGCTTTGGGGTTATCACACAATGATTACTCCGACTAACCCAAAGCGAGATAAGAGACCCACATCATTTTCAATCGTTTCCAACGACAAAATTTACACTTTTTGATCGATTTCTCGTCTTTTAGGTGGTAATTTCGTGACTCCCGCGCCCCACACGGAAATATAGCACCACTCACTATTCCCAAACTACGCTTTCCGATCCAAACGACAGATTATAAATGACGATTAGCTCGTATAAATGGAAACGGTTACTCATTACCATGCCTCTATATGCCAGAGTGCTGTTTGGGGTGTTCGATGGCATATTTATTTTCAACCAGGTTTGTTGCCGACAACACGATGCAAGCGAGTGGAAACAGATCAAAGCCCATCTGCGCTATGAAACACTCCACACGTTTACCATAGTTGACGTAGGAAGCTCGCGCTTTCAGAATAGATTTCAATACAAGTACCATCGATTTAATTTCTACTTTTCACGTAAAAACAGCTTTGTTGCACTGTTTTTACAATTTCAGTACGAATTTTTGTTATGGATAATCGCTATTTTGATGTACGCCACGTCTATAATGGTGTAAAGCAAATAGCTCGAAACGTGGACAGAAAACAAGCAATAATCAGTTCGATTTCAATGTATAGTGCTAGGAGCATCACAAATATAGTAAAATCAAAACTGAACTATTGAAGAATCGACCAATCCGCGAATCTATCCATTAATGCGCCTGTTGGCAACATGGTTAGAGCCGCAACCCGGCTCGTTGAAGGTTGGGGTGCGAATCCCACATTTTCGTTTGGGAAAATGTCGAGTTTATTTTCTAATAATAATTCCTGGAGTAAACACCGTCCGAGCGCTTCCCAACGAAGCGTCGTGCAATGATCGTGCAATTTCACATCGAACAAGAGAAAAACAAGACCTCTAATCGAACGCTGCCATGTTTCTGTCCGCGCCGTCCGCTTCACACCTGCTCTGAGTGCACTTTACAGTACACATGCACTCCATTAGCTTTCAGCTAGACCGCACTCGGAGGGCCATGGCCGCTGCATTTCGACACTTTCAATGCCATGCACAAATATCTGAACATTATGTGAAACCAAATTAGCGAAATCTGGGTGAAAAAGCGCTGGTGCGAATCTGGCTGCAGAGTGAGACGCTGAATTAATCAAGTGTGCAGTTATCACCTACAAAAATACTATTTTACAAGTCAACTGTAAGTTTACACTTGAGATTGATTATTGGTGCACAACGAAGCCCGCTCAATATTATACTAAGATCACCAAGATGATTGAAGTAACGTTCCTAGATGGCTAGGGTGCTTTAATTACTTCACTCGCCGCCTAGGCTATTTCGGCAGAGTTTCCCACATTTGTAATGGCAAGAAATTTGCCTGCACCAAGGAAGAGCAACGAACCGTGAGACCATCATGGCGAGACCATCATGGCGACCAGCTAAACGCTCGTCATCCGTTAATCGGGGGCCACGGCGCGCGGTCTGCTCTGTGTCCAACGCTAACGACGGACATCTAACAAGAGCTTCCTCTTCTTTCTCTGCTCGTTAGCAGCCACCGCCGATCGCACCGTCTTTCTCGACGAGTTAGCACCAATCAGTCCGATTAGCGGAGACGGCGCAGTCTGCATCGCCGTCTGGAGACCTGGGTTCGATCACCGCCGACGGCACTGCAGTCTGTCTCGTGATCGCATCCTCGTGATTCACGCTTCCGTTCAACAATGGCCGCTGAATGGATTGCTTTTGGCTCCCGGCTACAATCGTTCATTCAATGGCGGTTCGTTGGCTCCCAAGACTCTTTAATCTTTATAGTTATTAGTTGATCTAAAATAATCACTGTGTCGGCCTTACCCTTATGGTCCGATCACGAGTGGTCTTCATAAGCGTCGAATACTGACGAATAAGTCAAATTCATTATTAAATAACAAAAAAATGTTACAAAACTACATAAAAACAACAGTTTTACGCCCGGGGGCGCTTCCCCCGTCTTATTGGCAACCCACACATGCGCCAGTCCCCACCCCATCCCACCCCCTAACCGGGTGTCATCACGCGAGTTGGGCGCAAGCACTAAACTCATGACCCGAGCCTGTCCGTCCAGATGACGGCCGACACTCGGATGTCCGTGTTCCCTTGCCCAACCCCGCCACAGCCGACATCGCACAGATATCATCACCATTAGCCGCTTTGCTCACTCTCCAGAGATACGAATCTAGATTCTAGAGACCGATTCATCGAGCACAGGGACGCCGCAGGGACGCCGCAGGGACGCCGTCAAACAATGCCTGGTTGCCATGGCAGTGGCGCGTACGCGATGGCATGCAAAGCATGCGCGGCGACCCCGTGGGAGGGAGTGTGGCGTGACATCTTTATCACCGTGGCAACAGATAAGGCTTAGCAAACAACTGGTCGTGCAGCGAGCTTGGGACATGAGAGCATCGAGTGTGAGAAGAACGCAAGGCTGGTTCGTCTTCTGTCACTTGCCACGGTTCGATTGAAAATAAAGTGCTCGTGTGGTCCACCTCTCAGCTTCCTGGTCCACTCGCTCGCCAGCAGAGGGAACGAGATTATAGGACAATCAAGTCATCTCAATTCGCTAGCACGTGGGCCAAGTGCAAAATAGCGTAAAAAGGGCATTTAAACTTTAAAGCTAGGGCAATGAGCGCGTGTACCTATAAACCTAACCTTGAAGTCTCCGACTCCATGCCCCCCCCCCCCCCCCCCCACCCTTCCCAGGACCATCTCGCAACACGTCAAGACGCGCATTTGTGGTTCAAATAACAAGTACAACACTGTTCCCCCCCCCCCCGGCCCGCGCCCCGCCTAGAAGCAATCCTGCGTCTGCCCATTCCATCCGAGCGCGTGATGTTAACCGCCGTTTGATTTTTTATCTGTGAGACTGTGAGCGGGATGCAGCGGGGAATCTTTGAAACTGACGACGTCTCCTTCAGCTCGCGAAGCTGCGTAGTGCTTGGAGCCGTGCGAGGAATTCTACACGATTTACACACACACAATCTCGGTGCAACCGCATACAGCCGCGAGCACTGGCTAGAGCACTGGCTAGGGCACTGGCTAGGGCACTGGCTAGGGCACTGGCTAGAGCACTGGCTAGAGCACTGGCTAGGGCACTGGCTAGGGCACTGGCTAGAGCACTGGCTAGAGCACTGGCTAGAGCACTGGCTAGAGCACTGGCTAGAGCACTGGCTAGAGCACTGGCTAGAGCACTGGCTAGAGCACTGGCTAGGGCACTGGCTAGGGCACTGGCTAGGGCACTGGCTAGGGCACTGGCTAGGGCACTGGCTAGGGCACTGGCTAGAGCACTGGCTAGAGCACTGGCTAGAGCACTGGCTAGAGCACTGGCTAGAGCACTGGCTAGAGCACTGGCTAGAGCACTGGCTAGAGCACTGGCTAGAGCACTGGCTCGAGCACTGGCTGGATTGATTGGATGGAGCCTGGATTCAATTGGTCGGTATTCGGTAATGTGCAACATGCGGCGATGGATTGGATGGATTGATTGGATGGAGCCTGGATTGAACATGGATGCAGCCTGGATTGAACATGGATGTAGCCTAGATTGAACATGGATGTAGCCTGGATTGAACATGGATGTAGCCTGGATTGAACATGGATGTAGCCTGGATTAAATAACTAACAGGATCGTAACCAGGATAAAACTAGGACGCAACCGATGTTAGCAGGGCGAGGTCGGAGCGGCGTCGTCACGTACTGCGACGCGATTACGCGCGGGACGCTCGCATTACGTCTGGCGACGTCGGTCACGTGAGGAAATTAGCATGCGTCGCCGCCAGCTGATAACGATGTTATCACGGCGCAAAATGCACGCCTAGGACACGATTTTCTTCAATTCATTCAACAGGATGTCAATCTCAGGGTGAAGACCAAAATGTGGCCTTTCCGCGGTGGTAAATGCACAGAAATGAGTCCACTCTGGAACGTTTGTGGTGAATTGCAGCGAGACGGTCAACTAAATAGAAATACGCAAGCTGGGAAAAATTTTTCTTAAATTTTTAGCTTTTTTTTAATGGTTTTGGCCTTTCAGAGATGGTCCACGCATAGAAATAAGTCCAATTTACACGTTCATCGTGATGTTTGTAGAGATCCCAAAAGTGTTGGGACCGAAATGTGACCCGTCAGAGATAGTCAGCCACACAGACATTTGCACGTGCAATTTTAGTTACTTCTTCGCAAGAGAATTCTGTTAAATTTCAAAATACTACTCCGAGACTCAATTTTGATATTAATTACAAATGCATAACGTCGATACTGACTTTTTACATTAAACTTAAATATTCTAATGCCATTCATGTGACCACCTCGCAGAATTGTCGCTAGAGAGCTCGACATGACATGACATCTGTCTGCAAATCACAGAGATGAGATTTGAGATGAGATGACTCCCTCGAAGGGACAGAAAAGCAGAGGAACGAAACACGCGGCGCAGAGCACGAGCAAAAAGGAGACGCTGAGAAGTGGTTTTTTTTTTCGGGGGAGGCCACCTCCCTGCAGCCTTTTCAAACATTTGGCCTTTGAATCCGTAATAGCAATTAGTAGTAAAGGGTGTCTGAACGACAGGAGCGGGCTCCTTAGAACGAGAGACAGGCGATGCACGAGAGCGGTCGAAAGTGCGCGTAATCAATGCGCGGATCGGAAATCCATCGCGTGGACAGGTTAACAGGTTGTGGTCACGAGGTGCATCAACTGAAGACGTCAGAAAGTTGCCCCGACCCCCATCAGAACCCACCCCAACCCAAACAAACGACCAACAACACGTCCGAAGCCGTAGGGATCATAATATGTAGATTACCGAATGCACGAAGAGTTCGCCAGTGGTGATGTAGAATATTTGCCAGGGCTCGAAGTCATCGAAATCGCAATCCATGGATTGCACAGGTCGAGTCACGAACCCCAGGAGTGTCTCAGAGGAATGCGATAACGCGGATGGACATGCTGTGTAAATGAATGCCTTATAGACTGCGTTGAGACTTCAGAGCCATAGCAGCTATTGTCAACAGCACCATTTATAGGGGTAGGCTTCTTATTTCATGCTTATATCAGGTAATAGCTCCGTGCCTGTACGCTATAATATGCGATTTAGGCATGATAAGTTTCGGAATCTACATGCTGGTTGAGTAGAATCGAATTAAATGACAAATGATTGATGTTTTATTCTTAGCAAGATTTTAAGGTTAGTTTTACCATATTTGAGCTGGATGGTACGGCAACGGCCAACACCAAATGCAGTGCAATTAAATTGCTTCTGCAAGTTATCTCTACAATTTACGACTGGAAGGTAATGCTACCATCATGACACCAGTGACAAATGTCTAAATACAGACATAAAATTTTAGAGTTTGACAGCTTTTAGGTACATATTGACTCCGCACCTGTAATATCGGTAGTAAAAATTACGACCTCAACTAGTAAGGTACCTATTACCTATGCCTTGTGCAAATATTTGCTGGCACAAAATGCGAAAAGGTTTTTTATGTGCACTACTGGTTATGTCAGTCCCGTCTACGAGGTTCTACGTGGTTTAACGAGGTTTAACGACGTGAACGTAAGAGGTAAATAGAGTCTCAGTAAACGAACTCTATACCTGGAACCTGGGTCGATTGCTTGTTCACAACAATCGCGTCGTTATCGAAACTTGCATGGTTTACCTTGCAGAGAAGTAGTATTGCTTCAACTAACCGCCGATGCCAACGCTCCATAACCTACACCCCTTACCTCAGGAATGCCGAATTCCTAATCGGTTCTAATTATAGGAGTAGTAATTAAACATTTAAAACGTTTTTCCTTCTTTCAAATGGCCTGCATGTGCTCAATCAAATCTCTAGCCGACAATAACAGTATCAAAATTGATTTTGTGATACCATGTGATAGAAAAATCGGCTGCATTATTTCGGAGTGTGGCATAAACCAATAATTTGAATTCGTGCTACTACGACGACGACAGAAGTCAACAATTTTGGTCCTCAATTTATACCCTCTGCCCTCTCTTGAGGGCAAAATTCTGAACAGTGCCTGGAAGGAATTTTTATTTCGTGGAACGATGGCTTGTATGATTCTGTCGTTGGATACGAAGCACGATTAACCATTCGCAAACCTCTCGACATTTCAAGTCTTAATTACCCTTCATCCTTCTATTTGCCCCCTTGAACTACAAGTACTACATAATTAACTGCAATAATTGCAAATGACATGCAAAATTAATCCCGTTACATAAAATTAAGACGCATAACTCGCACAAACACAATGGCCGCATGAGTCGTCAATACCTCGAATTGAAAACGAAACAAAACGGAATCAATCGACAACGAATGCCATGATTTTATAAATAGAACACCGTGTCCATTTTCAGGATGATTCGGAGTCAATCAATTTATTTCTGCCGCCTTTTTCGCGCCGGCAATTGCTAAACACGCGAGGTTTCAGAAAAAAAAAAGTCATCTATTTCCTGTGAATAGCACCTGGCTAAAAATGGCAGTCGACCGTGGAAATTGAGCATGATATTATTTCTTTCGGACGTCGGCGCAGGTAATTGACGCGCGCGTACGTTATTACGGTGATAACATGAATCGGGCATGAGAATGGCGGGAGGAAATATCACGTGACACTTGGCTTTATGTAATTGCTTCATTTAGGCCGAATACAGTCACACACACCTATGTATGGCATTGGCATATATGAATTACATACTCAGGTTAACGGACAGTTTTTTTTTCGTTTCTACGAAACGTTATTTTCATATAACAATTTTTATTCAGTGGATTTCGGATGCCACTATGCTATATTCTAAAACACCGGTTGCTTACAAAAAATTTTTTAGCTAACAAGTTCAAAAGAACTTCTAATCATAACTTTGTCGCTTCGTCATTGTTTTTGTGTTGCAAAGACTATAATTGGGCTTCATTAATATTTCGTTTCATTTCACCCTTCCTCCTTCCAGATAAAACCTTCCGAATGAACAGCGGAAACAAATTGCTAGCGATAAATTTTATCTTTTCGACGGATTCAATTGCTTAGTTTAATAAGTGCAGAAGGTTTTGTAAAATCAGGACCAAAATGTCCATTGACAACCCTGGAGCACTGCGCCACGCGCCAGACAAACCGGTTGCTAAAAAACGCAGAGGGCACGGTGTTATTTACTACTACGAGCTCTTGCCCCTACCTTCACTATGCCCCCCAGGCTCCAACAATGGCATTCGGGATCAATGCGGTGCATTCGCCGAACCGAACGCTGAGGGGCAATGCTCTTGGCCAGTCTGGCATGCCAGACCAGCCAAGATACCAGCACAATACCTGCAGATACCGGCCCATTAAGAATTCCAAACGCAACACCCAACACCTTATAGGAATTGTGGCAGCGGGCATTCTTGTTTCTTATATATTGTCGAGATCTGATACTTGTGAAGTGAACGAGGGATTGAATTTAATTTGTTTCTAGTTACAATTATTTCATGAGAGTTGGGGTACCTCTGTTTTGGTGCTGTGTGATTTAAAAAAATGAGATACAATAAAAATCGAGCTGTTAATAACTAACTTGGCATTAATAAAATCACTGAACGGCAGACTGCTACAGCACGCCAAGCGTTCAGATTGATTTATTCTATGCCGCCGCAATGTCTACTCGAAAGTGAATCAACCAGAGACGAAAGAATGTCAATATTAGCGACGTTTGGAGCGAAGTTCACCCGCCTGTTTGTTTTCTTTTCATCAGAGACGGTCGCATGAAAGCGAAAGCCGCCCTTCGGACGTGATGCCCGCTGGACCCGTTCAAAATCAATACCCCATCCCCCGTCTGGCGCATCGAGATTCGCGAGCCGGCATCGTGACAGCCAAGAAATGGAGGCAACTCAGTAATTGCGTGCAAAGCAAAGAAGCTTACCGACTGCCTTCATGAATTCATCGAAGTTCTCCGAGGTGGCGAGCTTGTACTTCTTGTTGACGAAACTGGCGAGAGACATGGCGGTAGTTGAGCTTTGCAGAGTTTCGAACTGACAACTGACAGCGGCGAACGACAGGGAGTAAGTGAGCTCTCTGGCTTTGAGGAACAAGGGGGCCTGAGGACGAATACGAGCGTGGCCGGCTCGCTGCGGATTGGTCTGGAGCACGCCAGCGTCATCCAATGGAGGGAGGTCGCACTACGTGTCAGCGACTATGGCCAAGAGATGGCGCGAAATGCGAAATTCATATTTTTCCTATAGGATATAATAAATTCTTATATATTATATATTCTTATAATATATTCTTGTATATATATTCTTATAATATATTCTTGTATATATATTCTTTTATATATATTATATTATATTATATATATTATATTATATATTATATATATTATATATATATATATATTATATATTTGTAAAAGAGTGACCAAAATAGACAGATTAAGAAGTAAAAATATTCGGAAGGAGCTGGAACTGGAAAGATTGGGGTATAAGCTAGGAAGAGAAAGGTTGCGGTGGTTTGGACAAATAAAAAGAATGGATAAAGAGAGGATACCACGAAGAGAGTTTGAAGACGCAGTAAAAAGGAAAAGAAGAGTGGGAAGACCAAGAGAACGGTGGAGTGGTTTGATAAGAGAAGACTTGGAGGAAAGGAAGATGAGTTGGGAGGAGGTTGACAGAGGGAAATTGTGGGAAGACGAAAAAGAATGGAATGCGCTGGTAGAAAAGGACGAAGAGTTTGATGATGGGGAAGGAAGTGAATTTAGTTGTAGTGAAGAAGATACCGGGGAATCGCCAGGCTTGGCAAGCCGGATAAAAAGCAACCCGAGATGCCCTAGATAAAAATGAAAACTTGACCCTGTATTTTTTTAAGGAAACAAGAAATAAAGATCACCTTATATAATGTCCGTCAAATGGTTGCTCCGGGTTTCCATTGTTGACGCTGGCAAAATCGAAAATCCCTTTTATGAGAAATCCACACACTCTCTCCGACCTGTCTACGTCTAGAATTGAAAAGCAGAAAATTCCGCTCGGCGTTAGCCATGTTTCCGCGCGATCAAACGAATATTTCCATTCGAAAACTCGATCGAAACTTTCGCGGCCCAGCCTAGACAGCTACTTCGGGTGCAACGTGCACTCATCACATTTACAATTTACACGAAATTATAATAAATACACATTCAATTTGGTACGTACATGCATTACTGACAATTTGGAGATGTCTTTCATCGTTTCATTGCGATTTGTCTAGCAAAAACTTGATTACAACATTTCTGACATTTCGTCAATGACAGCTGGCAAATTATGAATTTCAGGAGCTCAAAACTCAAACAGGCACTGACTAACAGGATACATTTTTTGACTAGGGGTGTTCCAGAGTCGATGGATTGAATTAAATCAAAAGTTACCGCCAACTTTCGCAAAGATTTTTAACTATACTTTATTCACTAAAAACACCTAAATTCGGGTACGTACTTGATTTTTCTTCCAATTTAAATTGTCTCGAGGTTTTTTGTAGCAATTCAAATTACGAAAACTTGAAATGAGCATCGCCGACACGTCACCATTTTACAGCTGGCAAAATAATCAATTTCTATCTCTATATATTTCACTGAAACGATGAAATGAATTCAATTGAAGCCAAATGAAGAAAAGTAAGCAAGTTATTAAATAAGGAATTCATTCTGCGCCGACCGATTCAAGTTTCAATGCAATCACTTGATTATTTATTTGTGAAAAGTCGACCAAAACTTTTTACTTCCAGCCTTTAGACAGCTACCCCGAGTGCAGCGTGCACTCATCAACGTGACATGATACACTTTTATAATAAGAACGGATAATCTTAGGTAGTCACGTTCATTAACAGCTTTAACCGTCTTACGCATTTTCGTCATAATTCCAACTGCCATAAGCTCATGGCAGAAATTTTGCCGTTCGACAAATGGCTTAAAATGATCATAACGGCAATTTTATTTTTACACATTCTCAAAGGTGATCATGTTTCTTCTTTCATTGGAGACCGTTTTATGTCACTTTACAGCCATTTAAATTGCAGAAAGTACAGAAAAATATTTCCGATATTTGATCAATAATTGACAGCTCGCTAACTACTGCTCAAAACTCAAACATGCATTTTTCAGAAAAAAATATTAATAACTGGGTATTGAATGCCAAGTCCCAAGCCCAAACATGCATGGTGAACCGTGAGTGCAACGTGCACTCATCTACATTGCAATTTACGCGTTAATGTAATAAAAAACAAATAATTAAGGGCATACGCGTACCAACTTTAATTATCAATCATCAGACTTCTTTTTATTGCATTTTAAATCGCTAAAAACCAAAAGCAACATCGTCTTTAGAAAAAATAAAAATAAAATAAAATCCAATAAAATTCAAAACTCAAAGGAGCAGTGACCTAATGGATACATTTTTCACTATTTACGTTTGCAGAGTCTTTGCATTGAATAAAATTTAAAGTCTTTGGAAAATTAACGTTTCTTGAATAATCACAAATATATTTTACTGTAAACGAAACAACATTTCCAAAGCAGGATAGGGGCAGGGTAGGGGTAGGGTAGTTGAGGAGTGGGTAGGGTAGAATTAGGATTAAGGTAGAGGTGGGGTAGGAGTTGGCTAAGATTAGGGTATAAGCAGGGTGTTGGACTTGAAGGGGTAGTTTAGGGGAGGGGTAGATAAAGGGTAGTATGAGAGTAGGTAAGGGAGAGTAAAAGAAATTTTGGAGGAAGAACGTTAAGTTTTAACTCCTAAAAATATAATAAAAAATTGAATTTTTAGTCGAAGAAGAAGGTAGGAGTATTTTATGGGAAGCTTAGGGGTAGTGTACGTGTAGCTAAGGTGTAGGTTAGGGATTTGGTAGGTGTCTGGAAGGGGAAGTGTAGGGGTAGTGCAGGCGTAGTTTAGGGCAAGGCATTATGCCTAGGGACAAAGGGACATATAGGGACATATAGGCATTAAGGCATTTAGACATATGGGCATTTGACATATTGCCATTAAGGTTTTCCTTATGGGCCACGAGGTTTGCCACGTGGGCATTAAGGTATGCCTTATAAGTTATGGGCGGAGGGTTTTTTTCTGATATGCATAAGGCTTGCCATTAGTAAAGGGTTTTGCCCTAAGGTCATTCTTTTATATGGGCTTAAAAATAAAATGAAAAAAAAAGAAGTACAAGACGTAAGCACATAGTGCCGGAGGCACGGGGCTCCGCTGCTAGCGGAGTATTTCCATTCGAAAACTCGATCGAAACTTTCGCGGCCCAGCCTAGACAGCTACTTCGGGTGCGACGTGCACTCATCACATTTACAATTTACACGAAATTATAATAAATACACATTCAATTTGGTACGTACATGCATTACCGACCATTTGGAGATGTCTTTCATCGTTTCATTGCGATTTGTCTTGCAAAAACTTAATAACAACATTTCTGACATTTCGTCAATGACAGCTGGCAAATTATGAATTCCAGGAGCTCAAAACTCAAACAGGCACTGACCTCCAGGAGACGTTTTTCACTGGGGGTGTTCCAGAGTTGATAGATTGAATAAAATCAAAAGTTACCGCCAACTTTCGCAAAGATTTTGACCTATAAGCCTTTGGTTTGCAACGTGCACTCACCAAATCTGCATTTTACTACTTAATATTCACTAAAAACAACTAAATTCGTTTACGTACTTGATTATCTACAATTTTCAATCGTCTTACGTTGTTTTATAGCAACTAAAATTACGAAAACTTGAAATGAGCATCGCTGACATGTCACCATTTGACAGCTGGCAAAATTATAAATTTCAAACACTATATATTTCACAGAAACGATTAAAATGAATTAAATTAAAGCTCAATGAAGAAAAGTAAGCAAATAATTAAGTTAAGAATTCATTCTGTGCCGACCGATTCAAGTTTCAATTCAATCACTTGATTATTTATTTGTGAAAAGTCGACCAAAACTTTTTACTTCCAGCCTTTAGACAGCTACCCCGAGTGCAGCGTGCACTCATCAACGTGACATGATACACTTTTATAATAAGAACGGATAATCTTAGGTAGTCACGTTCATTAACAGCTTTAACCGTCTTACGCATTTTCGTCATAATTCCAACTGCCATAAGCTCATGGCAGAAATTTTGCCGTTCGACAAATGGCTTAAAATGATCATAACGGCAATTTTATTTTTACACATTCTCAAAGGTGATCATGTTTCTTCTTTCATTGGAGACCGTTTTATGTCACTTTACAGCCATTTAAATTGCAGAAAGTACAGAAAAATATTTCCGATATTTGATCAATAATTGACAGCTCGCTAACTACTGCTCAAAACTCAAACATGCATTTTTCAGAAAAAAATATTAATAACTGGGTATTGAATGCCAAGTCCCAAGCCCAAACATGCATGGTGAACCGTGAGTGCAACGTGCACTCATCTACATTGCAATTTACGCGTTAATGTAATAAAAAACAAATAATTAAGGGCATACGCGTACCAACTTTAATTATCAATCATCAGACTTCTTTTTATTGCATTTTAAATCGCTAAAAACCAAAAGCAACATCGTCTTTAGAAAAAATAAAAATAAAATAAAATCCAATAAAATTCAAAACTCAAAGGAGCAGTGACCTAATGGATACATTTTTCACTATTTACGTTTGCAGAGTCTTTGCATTGAATAAAATTTAAAGTCTTTGGAAAATTAACGTTTCTTGAATAATCACAAATATATTTTACTGTAAACGAAACAACATTTCCAAAGCAGGATAGGGGCAGGGTAGGGGTAGGGTAGTTGAGGAGTGGGTAGGGTAGAATTAGGATTAAGGTAGAGGTGGGGTAGGAGTTGGCTAAGATTAGGGTATAAGCAGGGTGTTGGACTTGAAGGGGTAGTTTAGGGGAGGGGTAGATAAAGGGTAGTATGAGAGTAGGTAAGGGAGAGTAAAAGAAATTTTGGAGGAAGAACGTTAAGTTTTAACTCCTAAAAATATAATAAAAAATTGAATTTTTAGTCGAAGAAGAAGGTAGGAGTATTTTATGGGAAGCTTAGGGGTAGTGTACGTGTAGCTAAGGTGTAGGTTAGGGATTTGGTAGGTGTCTGGAAGGGGAAGTGTAGGGGTAGTGCAGGCGTAGTTTAGGGCAAGGCATTATGCCTAGGGACAAAGGGACATATAGGGACATATAGGCATTAAGGCATTTAGACATATGGGCATTTGACATATTGCCATTAAGGTTTTCCTTATGGGCCACGAGGTTTGCCACGTGGGCATTAAGGTATGCCTTATAAGTTATGGGCGGAGGGTTTTTTTCTGATATGCATAAGGCTTGCCATTAGTAAAGGGTTTTGCCCTAAGGTCATTCTTTTATATGGGCTTAAAAATAAAATGAAAAAAAAAGAAGTACAAGACGTAAGCACATAGTGCCGGAGGCACGGGGCTCCGCTGCTAGCGGAGTATTTCCATTCGAAAACTCGATCGAAACTTTCGCGGCCCAGCCTAGACAGCTACTTCGGGTGCGACGTGCACTCATCACATTTACAATTTACACGAAATTATAATAAATACACATTCAATTTGGTACGTACATGCATTACCGACCATTTGGAGATGTCTTTCATCGTTTCATTGCGATTTGTCTTGCAAAAACTTAATAACAACATTTCTGACATTTCGTCAATGACAGCTGGCAAATTATGAATTCCAGGAGCTCAAAACTCAAACAGGCACTGACCTCCAGGAGACGTTTTTCACTGGGGGTGTTCCAGAGTTGATAGATTGAATAAAATCAAAAGTTACCGCCAACTTTCGCAAAGATTTTGACCTATAAGCCTTTGGTTTGCAACGTGCACTCACCAAATCTGCATTTTACTACTTAATATTCACTAAAAACAACTAAATTCGTTTACGTACTTGATTATCTACAATTTTCAATCGTCTTACGTTGTTTTATAGCAACTAAAATTACGAAAACTTGAAATGAGCATCGCTGACATGTCACCATTTGACAGCTGGCAAAATTATAAATTTCAAACACTATATATTTCACAGAAACGATTAAAATGAATTAAATTAAAGCTAAATGAAGAAAAGTAAGCAAATAATTAAGTTAAGAATTCATTCTGTGCCGACCGATTCAAGTTTCAATTCAATCACTTGATTATTTATTTGTGAAAAGTCTACCGAAACTTTTTACGTCCAGCCTTTAGACAGCTACCCCGAATGCAACGGGCAGCGGGCACCCATCAACGTAAAACGATACACTTTTATTTAATAAGAACGGATAATCTAAGGAAGGCACGACAGTAAAATATAACCGTTTTACGTATTTTCGTCATAATTTCAACTGCCATAACTTCGCCGTTCGACAAATGGCTTACAACGAGTTTCTTTTGCAATAAAATCACAACAGCTTATTCCACGAGGACAGCATGGAAGTGTCAAAACAATCACAAGAAAAGGCGATCGAAACTTCACACGTCCAGCCTAGACAGTAAATCCGAGTGCATCGAGCACTGATCATAAAGGCAATTTTATTCTTACACATGCTCAAAGGTGATCATGATTCTTCTTTCAGTTAAGACCGTTTTATGTCACTTTGAGGCCATTTAAATAACAGAAACTACAGAAACATATTTCCGACATTTTATTAATTGACAGCTCGCTAACTCATGCTCAAAACTCAAACATGCATTTTTCAGAAAAAAACTATTAATAACTGAATATTGAATGCAAAGTCCCAAGCCCACACATGCATGGTGACCCATGAGTGCAACGTTCACTCATCTACATTAAAATTTACGTAGTAGGTAAGGGAGAGTATAGGGGTAGTGAAGATATGTTGGAGGAAGAGCGTTAGGCTTAAACTCCTAAAAGTATAGTAAAAAATTGAATTTTTTTTTCGAAGAAGAAGGTAAGAGTACTTTATGGGAAGCTGAGGGGTAGTGAATAGTTAGGTAAGGAGTTGGTAAGGGATTGTGTAGGTGTCGGGAAGGGAAAAAGTACAAGACGTAAAATCTAAGTTAATACTCTAATAATCAAATTAAAATTGCGATAACTTGATAACAGAATATATGGCCGAAATTTCGCAGTTAAAAAATGATTTAAATCGAGTTAATATTGCTAGAAAAAAGCAACTGCTCTTTCCACGAGGACAGCATGGAAGTGTCAAAACAATCACACGAACAATTCTACAAGAAAAGACGATCGAAACGTTGCACGTCCAGCCTCGACAGTTAATCCGAGTGCATCGTGCAATCATCGTCACGCCAATTTGCAGGTGATATTTATTCATAAACATTCTCAAACGTGAACATTTTTCACCTTTCATTTGAAGCAGTTTTTCGTCTTTTTAATGCAATTTAAATTGCGGAAAATTCAAAAAAACCATTCTCACATTTCGTCAATTGACAGAATATGGCTAAGAATTAATTTCTATTGCTCAAAATTCAAACATGCATTATGACTCAAGAGTGCCACACACCCATCTACATTGCAATAATTTACGCGTTATTTTTTAGTAAAAACACATAAATAAGGGCATGTTCGCGTACCAACTTTCAATTGTAATCAACAGGCTTCATTTTTGCATTTTAAATCGCGGAAAACCAAAAGCAAAATAGTCTACATGATGGCATTTGACAGCTGGCAAAAAATGATTTCTATTAATATTCGAAACTCAAATAAGCAGTGACCTAATAGATACATTTGTCACTTTAGACTCTTGCAGAGTCGATGCATTGAATAAAATTATAAAAACGTCGCCTAACTCACGTAACTTGAATACCCGAGAGCAAGGCAAGTAGTACTCACCAAACCCGAGAGTACCTTTCATTAGAAACGGAAAAAATTTCAACGCAGGAAAGGCGCAGGGTAGGGTAGGTGAGGAGTTGGGAAGGGTAGAATTAGTTTAGAGGTAGAGGTGGGGTGGTGTGGGAGTAGTTTATCAGTTGGGTAAAAGCAGCGTATTGGTAGTGAAGGGGTAGTGTAGAAGTAGGTATGAGTATACTTTAATGGAAGCTTAGAGGTAGTGTAAGAAGTCGGGAACGGGTAGTTTATGGTGGAGTGTTGGGGAAGTTTTCCTTTGGGCATAAATTTTGGCTTATGGGCACAGGGTTTGTCTTATAAGCACAGGGTTTGCCTTTTGAGTAAGGGCTTATTTTTGCCTTAGAGACATAAGGTTTCCTTTTAAGAGTGGGGTTTTTCTTTATGGGCATAGGGTTTGGCCTTATGGGCATAGTGTTTTGCCTTTTGGGCATATTTTTGCCCTATGGGCATAGGGTAATGCCTTGTGGGTATTGGGTTGGCCATATGGGCATAAGGTGTGTTTTATGGGAAAAGAGGTTGTCTCATGGAAAATAGTATAATCAATAAAAGTAAAAGGCGTAAACACATAGTGCCGGAGGCACGGGGCTCCGCTGCTAGTAATATATATATATTCTTATATAATAATTCTTATATAATAAATTCTTATTTTACCATATAATATGGTAAATGATCAACGCTAGAGAAACATGGTGCCCTTATAAAAATTGAGTTTGAGGTCGGTCTCTGCTATTACTCCAGCGAGTGGTGTTTAAATACGCACTCTTGCTGAAAGCTTTAGCCCTTACTAAACCAAGTACCAATTCAAGACTTAAATATTTATGGCGATGGTCATAAGCGACTTCTCCTACTTCAAATCTCGTTTTTATCGTATCTCCACTAATAAAAATCTCGCTCCGGTCACCCATCTAAACGTGAGCTTGCAAAATGTTGCTTAACTCTGGTGCTGGTTTCTAATTATGTTACTATGCTTACAAGATTCGCTAGGCTTTTACTTGCTGCACAGTCTCTTGGCTAGGCAGAAATTAATTCAATCGCGCTACTCATAAAATGTGACCCTCCATTAAAGATGATTCCCATGAGACCACAAAACCTGGTGCTACTATTTTATTTTCAGCTATTAAAATAAAATCATGCCTGCGTTTTACGGTCAATTAATCGTAACGCGATTATCCAACCAACCGCCCGCCCGCCAACTCTTCCCCGACCAATCACACGGCCGTACCCCACGCTAACGGTCGATTTAATTCCTAACCAGGGAATTAAAAACACTGGAATGAAATGCGTGCGCACCATTATCGACCGACTCACGCGCTTCGCCCGTTGACCGCTAGATGCCGTTGGCATCGGGCCCGGGGCTGTCAGTGTCAGCAGTTAGCAAGTGACCTGTGTCCAGGCAGGTCAGTCCTCGATCTCTCTCCCAGCCTCCTGCGTCCACGTCGGGACCGACACGCCAAGGTGGAGGGTAGGATCTTGTCGGCGGTCGGCAGCTTCTTTGCAGGCTCGCCGCTGGTCAATCAGATCAGGGACTTGATGGTGAGTGCCGGTTCGGGACGGGTGCATGTCGGTGGCGGTTGTAGGTGGGCCGTTGATTTTTTAAAATCTGGTGCCACGGGAATCATAACAAACAACACAACTCATTAAGGTATCATAGGTAAACATGGTAAAATTAAAACGTTTGTAATAATGCAATGGTGTACAGTCAAACAAACACACGTTGGTTGCATCTTGCCATTGGGATCCATAATTCTCTGCCAAACTAACCAAATTTAAATTTTATATATCCGTCTGATTTAGGAGGATCTGAAGATAATCTAATTAAACTTGGGAATGAATTAGTTAAGTGTAAAGCGAGCTACTGGCATTTTGACCAAAATGTTTGGCTCTTGAGTCCTATGGGAAAATTCTTCAACCCGAACACGATAGTATTTTTATAATATGCACTCGGAATTGCTGGTTAAGCTGTACTCCCAAGAAAGCTATGTCAACCGTTGGCTATAGCGGTTCACTGACACTGAAATGATTGCCAGAGTAAAACAAGAACAGGGTCGGCATTTTAGCTAGGTTCTACAACTCTAGGAAAAGGGTAATAAATAACCTTGTCTTTCTGTTGAATCTTCACTACTAAAGTGTCTGAAAACGAAATTGGGTAGTTTATTGAATCACATCTGCAGTTCAAGGAAATTGTTGAAAAAGTTTGGAATTTCGCTGTGTGGAAACTAGGAATGGAGCTTTAGCATCGATATTCTGCTAAAGGTAGCGCCCAGTGCAACCAAGCATAGGCCCAAGGCCAAGGCTTATTACATACTTACAATACATTTAAGTTACGTTCAGAATTATCTTTAATTATAGTTCGCCGATAACTTTGTTATTTCAAATTACACTCACATTGGTCGATATTATGATGGATTTAGGTAAACTAAATTTTGACACTCCATCATGAGGTGTAGGTAATGATCGCGCCCTGCTTTTCGGCGAGGGCTAGACATGGATTAGGATCGACTTGCTTATTTAGTCTACAGCAAGCTGACAATATTCAACATTATTGTGATGACAATTATGGACATGATTTATGGTTTGTTATACAGTTTCAGTAGTTAATAAATCGATCAATCACCACAATTAGCAACGAAAACAAATTATTTCTGCTTCTAGATAGAACATCGATAATTAGGATACATATAGGATGGATAATATAATAAAGGCATGCATAGAGATTTTTCTGACCATTATGGATATTATGTATTACTGCTTGCTGCAAACTTCAGGGGAAATGGGCTCGGAGATAATATATTATACCTTAAATTTCACAATTTATCATCTCTGAACTGTAGTATTTATTCAGAAAGATGTGCACCCAATTTAAATGTAGATAATAGCTCAAGAACGAAAAAGAAACTCCAATACCCTCCCCGAAATCTTCAAAATCCCAGCCGCAAGAAATATAAAACTGTCTTCGGGTAAAACGTGGCTAGAGAATGCATATGATCAGAGATGATCGGAGTCAGCCAGCCGGTGTATAGGATGTCTATCAGATGTGAGGTGGATGTAAGTGGATTCCCAATTTACCACCAGCCTTCCCGGCAAGCCGTGTCCCAGCAATCGCATGCCATGCAAATGCTGGAATTCGAGGCAGTCTGCCGCTCGCTCCCGACGCAGATTAACGCCCCCCCCCCCCCCCCAACCCCCATTCCACCCCACCGGTAAACCCTTCCGAGTTCTGCCAGCATTGAGCGGCTGCCTCCCGCGATACGAGAGTATCGAGGGCATCGCTAGTCAAGGAGTGGCCCACTCGTAATGATATTGCATTATTATAGGCTGCACAGCTTGACAGTCTTGTGTCGAACCTGGTGTACACGCTTGGAGTCGGCCACTCTCTGGCTGCCAAGGCTGCACAGCTTGACAGTCAGTCTTGTGTCCAACATGGCGTCCACGCGCGGAGTCGGCCACTCTCTGGCTGTCAAGGCTGCACAGCTTGACAGTCAGTCTTGTGTCCAACATGGCGTCCACGCGCGGAGTCGGCCACTCTCTGGCTGCCAAGGCAGCACAGCTTGACAGTCAGTCTTGTGTCCAACATGGCGTCCACACGTGGAGTCGGCCACTCTCTGGCTGTCAAGGCTGCACAGCTTGACAGTCAGTCTTGTGTCCAACATGGCGTCCACGCGCGGAGTCGGCCACTCTCTGGCTGTCAAGGCTGCACAGCTTGACAGTCAGTCTTGTGTCCAACATGGCGTCCACGCGCGGAGTCGGCCACTCTCTGGCTGTCAAGGCTGCACAGCTTGACAGTCAGTCTTGTGTCCAACATGGCGTCCACGCGCGGAGTCGGCCACTCTCTGGCTGTCAAGGCTGCACAGCTTGACAGTCAGTCTTGTGTCCAACGTGGCGTCCACGCTTGGTGCAGCCACTCTGGACATGGCGTCCACGCGCGGAGTCGGCCACTCTGTGACCTATCTCGGCTCTCCGGGCCGATATATTGCGAGCGGCGCGCGGAGACGTCGTTGAAGATATTGATGATGGCGTGAAGATTGCTCGCCTCGTGCCCTATCGCGTCGATGACATCGTCTCGGGGAGGGACGCAAGGGTGGGTGGGTGGTGGGAGGGTATGCTTCCATGTTTACGCACCGGCGTGGTGTTTTCTTGTTGATCAACGATACGCCGCCTCCAAACACTTCTGTCCCAAAACCAACAAAACAAAATCAACGTATTATGGCTCGGAGGGTGGCGGAGGAATTTGTTTCTGGTTCATTTAGGACGGGATTCTTTTATCGAGTTCGCCATCCTGCGCTATGGCTATGATTTGAGGACATCACGGGCCAACCTTAAATTGGTTGCGATAAATTTTAACCAGACATTTGGGTGGAGTGGAGGACTGTCTAATGTGAACATTCCGAACTCGGGCTCGACGTTTTATAAAATTTACAAAGTCACTTCAAAAATTTTTAGTAGGTATTACATAAATATTGAGTACAAATTATATGTACCTATTACGGATATCATACCTTATTAGTTACCGTGTATATTCAACCCTATCATTAATTTAATTCGAAACGAGATTCCAGTTTCTGGGGGAGACTTTTGGCGTTTCTAAAACTGAAATTGGTAACGAATTTTTGTCAACAGTAATTCCATTCAATTAATCGATCGGTGCCTTGCTGCTCCAACTTGAATCTAGATCTTTCAGCAAAGAGTCAGCGCTTTATTGTCTGATGCCCGCATTGTTTGGTGAGGTTTGGTGTTTGGACCGAATAGAAACTCGAAATGCATTGTGGAACACAGGTGCTGATGTTGCAAATGCTTGAGGATCGAATCATTTTGAACTCGACCAAACTGTTGTGGATCCTCAACCAGACATTTCCTACGATTTATCTCCAGTTTTTACACACAACCATGAAATGAAATCATTTATTTTGGCTCGGTGCCCATAGGTGTCTTCTCATACACGTGTATACATTTACACAAAAAGTAATTCATCATTGTATGACTTGTGGTTTAATGACATGCCATAATAAACTTTGAACCGTCATTCGTAGAAACGTATAAAATAATTAATGGCCAATTTAAAATAGGCCGTTCTTGTCATTCGTCAACAACTTCATACAAATTGGGTACCTATATTACTAATTTATCTACTAATTATCTACTAATTTAGCTCCAATTAGTATACTGCATCTTCTCATATTGATATTTTGAACACAACATTGCTCGTTATAGTAGCTTAATTGTGTATGACTGTCTCCCTACTTTGCAATACAATATAATTTCCCCAGTTTTTCCAAGTTAAGAAACCCTACGTTTTATTTTCAAACTCCACATCAACCGGGCAGGATTTCTGTCTGAAACGCACAGATTTCTTCCCGATATGGCAACAAATTTTATTTTCCTTGTTAGCTGCGCCACCAAAACCCATGCTAAATTGGTCGTGACACAAGTTTTTTTCTTATGTCGTCCTTGCACCGCGCAAGCCATTTTATTGTCACTGATCTGTGATCTCATATTTTCATGGAATCGTGATGAATTTTCATCCTACTGCCGACAACTGTCAGTTGACACTTTAGAATGAGCATCAGTGGCAAACGAAACCCCCTCGATTTTACGTAAGATGTCGTCATGTAATGTTGTGTTAAATGTTATACCTAGGATTGCTAGGAGTGTGGTGATTTAATTTTAAGCAGCACTGACGTTTCTGTCGCCAGCTCACAATTTGCTATTTCGGCCGAGTTTCCTACAACATTCTACAACCGGGTGAGATGTTAGAGATACCATTATGAAATTCCTAACTGTCGCAGACTCGACCTACGCTGGACCCCGGGGGCGGCGATGGCGGCGGGGGCGGCGAGAGCGGCGGAGGTGTCGGGGGCGGCGGGGGCGGCACGCAAATCGCCCCCGAGTCACCGCCCCCCAGCAGGGCCGTCGCCAAGAAGCGTCCCGGCGCCGTCAGCCACCCCAAAGCGTCGCGCGCTCAGCTCAAGGGTTGATTCTATATTTGCTTTTTGTTATGCAGTTGTATGGATGTAGGTGATTCCAAACTACCGAGTAGAAATGAATTTCCTATGTCGTGCCTTATTGAATAACATAGGAAATGAATGACTTAACATTACAGAACTTGGTAAAATTACAATACCCCTCAGAGAAGCTATTCAACTGGGCTATCAATAACCAGTAGCCAGTTAGATCAATTACTTTTGAAAATAAATAAAATTACCTTTACCAAATACTTGACTCTGAAACGAATTAATTACCTTAAAAATGAATTGTCTATGAAAGTAAATAAATAACATTACATTACCAGTTGAAGAAAGAGGGTAATTGGCATAGTTATTTGGATATTTAGACCCATATGCATGGAACAATAAAAGATAATTATTTCAGAGTTCCGAGAGGCATTCGGGCTGTTTGACAAGGATGGCGACGGCTCGATCACGCAGGACGAGCTGGGCCGAGTCATGCGCAGCTTGGGACAGTTCGCGCGCGGGGAGGAGCTGCAGCAGATGCTGCGCGAAGTTGACATCGACGGTACTACCTTGCTCGCGTCTTCTTTGCTTTTCACTTTGCTAACTGCTTTTCTAACTGCTAGGTGCAGTTTGAGATTGAGATTGAGCATCAGTGGCAAACGAAACCCCCTCGATTTTACGTAAGATGACGTCATGTGATTTATGCACATGATCAGTTCTGTTCGGGAGAGAAGTCAGAGGGTTTGAAGTTATTACAATAACTTCACTCTCCTTGCTCATCAACCTCTTGACATCACGGATTAGTGGAGGAATCCTGTTGTTCGAGTTGTACCGTCCTTCGGAAGGGACGTATAGCCGGTGGTCCCCTTGGTGCTTTTCGACAGGAGTAGGCTACGTGCCGGCACCGGGTTTCCCCTCCTCCCTTCTAGACTAGGTTAGGTTCATCATCACCATCACATTCACCGACACCATTAGACCAGTGCCAAAGGGCCAGCTGTCAAAACAGTGGTCGTTAAACACCAATAAATCAATCAATAATCAATGAGCAAATCACAACGAGCCGTCGACGTTCTTGCCGGCAGGAGACGGCAACGTCAGCTTCGAGGAGTTTGTGGAGATCGTGTCGAACATGGGCGCGACGGCGGAACGGACGGCGGACGAGGAGGAGAAGGAGCTGCGCGACGCGTTCAGGGTGAGTGGCGGTCGAAATCTCCCGCTTCCTTGCCGAGTCTAGCTCCCTTACTCAAAAACAAGTGTCAGTAACGTGTGATCTTTCCCCAAGTTCCAATCTGCTTGTGTACTGGAGCTGCAGAAATTCTGTGCAAGATTTCAATCGAAGCTGGTAGTTTGGATTGCAACTTGCAGATGTTGAAGATGTTGGAGATGCTGTAGCGTAACGCGCACATCGTAAAATGTCTTGTGTGTTACCTGGCAGGTGTTCGACAAGCACAATCGCGGCTACATCAGCGCTTCCGACCTCCGAGCCGTCTTGCAGTGTCTAGGAGAAGATCTGTCCGAAGAGGAGAGTGAGTGGCTTTGTCGTACATCACTCCTGATTGATTGCTGCTTTTGTTTCCAAAGGAACCATAGGAAAGGAAAGCAGACATTAGAAACTGAATTAGAAACTGAATGAGAAAGAATTAGAAACAAACAAGTAAAGGAATAGGGGTCCAGCCAAAGACCAGCCTTTACAACAAATATGCAAAATATTTGATAACTAACAACAACTCATTAACATTCACTAAATTGTGTATGCATTACGAAACGGACATTGTCTCCAAAGTTAATATTAGGTAGGTACCTTACTAGAATTATGTGAAATGGAATCTAAATTACATAGTTTATTACATGCATTATTTTTTGGGACCTTGCTTTAAGGAGATTATATTTTAAACGATATGGAATAGCTTACGGAATAGTAATTGACTTCAGTTTAGACCCTTGAGGCAGCCTAAAGCTTTGCTAAACGTCAGGAAAAATTTTAGTTTGGTAGCCTAGCATTCAATTACCCAGTTAAATAGTTTTTTTTTTCTGACTGCCTGCCGACTAAAATCAGTACATATGAAAATGGGTGGCAACAATAAAATGTGTGTATAGAATCTGTTTGTACTTTGTAGCAGCCTCGCTTGGAATCTTGCCCGTGACTAATCGCGCGTTGAATCTCTGTTGCAGTCGAGGACATGATCAAGGAGGTGGATGTCGATGGTGACGGCCGCATCGACTTCTATGGTAAGCCACAGCAACAGTCTTCCAATCGGCAATACTTGAAACAAACTATTTACAAAAACTTACTAGTTATTGCCTTCCTCCATTCTCTGCCAGGCTTATTAATTACATTCCAAGAATCAAGACTATAATAGTTGATGACCAGAACATTGGTAGGACCGTAGAAGACATAGGATGGTTTAAGTAGCTGGCATGATTTGTACTCATGTTACAAAATGAAGACTTTCTTGTGATTGTCTTACTACCCCCATTTCAAAGTTTACAGCAATTTAGGCCATACATTCCTAGGCTGAGAGCACTCCCAGCATACAACACGATTTGTTGCGTGTAATTGAGCGATTTCATCGTCTTGTTACGTGAGTTTGAGCAATTGTGTCGTCTGCCCGACAGAGTTTGTCCATGCCCTGGGGCAGCCGGGTGACGACGACTGGGACGAAGACGAAGAAGAGCGAGACGACTTTGCTTAGACTACGCCGTGTCGAATCCGTCAACCCTGCCGGCTGCGGGGGCAGCAAGCAGGCGAGCAACGCACAGGTACTTCAAACATCAACTCGCGGGTGCGATCACGCGACTTTCCGACGCTCGGATAAATTCCTGCTTGGTTCTTTTGATGGGCACTGACAATACGATGCTCCGTGCATGATCGGCACCTCGTTACTTATTTCTATGTGATAGCTGCCGAGTTTCAATGCATTAGCCGCTCCATCATGGTTCGCGATTGATCCGGTTGAAAATATCAACTAGCTGACAATGTACTTTGGAAAATTTGACATCAGATCCCAGCGAGTAAAACCAGTTGCGTCCTGATTTTATCATCGTCCTCAGTTAAATAAGAAGAGTTGATTATCATTTTTTGGTAATTCGCGTTGATTCATTCTGCTTCTTTAACCGAGAACGAAAGAGAAAATGCAACTCGACTAACTTTGCTAGCTCTCGGGAAAAGCTTTCCGTATGGCATCCGTAATCGTCTCGAATCTGCAAGAGTACCGGCCTACCCCGCGGTGGCGGCGATCGAAGATTTCCAGCTCTTCTTTCTTCACCCTTGACGTGATGAACTTCTTACCCCCGCGACCTGCGATAACATTCCGAATTTACAGAGGCCGTCGTCTTTGCTGGGCCTCGTACACATATCCACCAATATCGAACGAAACTCTCTAAGATTTATCGTGATTTTGTCGGAAACATTGTTCTTGTAGCCGTTAGCCATGGCACCTGCTTGTGCCATTTCACATAGGCTTTTATGAAGAGTGTACATGAACTATCGATCGAGACAATATTTCATCTGAATATTTACCTAGTTATTATGGTGAAAATTTTATCTGGCCTACTATTCACAATATCTTCCTTCAACAACTGCATTTTAAAATCCCGAAGTAATTTTTCTTCATCATGATTCATGACTGATGTTTTTGCTAATGCAGTTTACACAGGGGCTTGCTGTAATGAACACCCGGAGCTTTCAAAACGATTAGCGTTTGCCAAGTCCAGTGTGTAGTCCATGTTTTACTCAACCTATTATAACCTAAGCAAATTCCTGCTCTGATAAGACTTCTATAATATTTCTGAAAACTTGCAAGCAATTCATTCAATGAATGCTATAAAATTTTCTGTACATATAAACTTTGATTCTGTGTGTTTCTATATTTAATGAATGTATATCAATATTTTCACTTGAGCTAAAAACCCCTAGTAAATTTTCATCAGCTACTGCTGTACGACTGCTTTATAATCTTGTCTATTACCAATAACAAATAATACCAAACGCAAAGCTTGGCGTATCACGGTATTAATATCATGAAGACCAACATTTGCACCCCATATGCTTGCTGGTTCCTAAATCATTGACACCAGACTATTCCAATGAACCAAACAAACCAGCTACCTATGCCTGCTCGCACTAAATCATCTTTGGTAGGTACGACGTTATATGGCAGAAAATTCTGCAAAACTGCTCTAACTGTGTATATTTGGATCTAATATCTGTATCACGTTGATGTCTCTTTACATCCGTCTCCAATCAGCTCTGTTCCCAGCTTAAAATCACTGCAAAACCTCCGCTGAAACCCTTGACTAGAAAGTAGATATTGGACCAAAGAGAAGCCAAGGATTTGATTTATAAATAGCGAGGTTATCAAGATCACAAGATGCAAACACAGGGAGCTGGAGGCAGAGCTGACTGCTGGGGGAAACGTTTTTAAGTACCACTGTGATCATTGCCGTTACCTATGTGTCTATAATTTTCTTGCTCACAGAGATGTTGTGAAAATTTAAATAAATTGTGTCTCGTCTTATCTGAAAATGGCCCTTGTTAAAGTGATTAATTGTATAGCAGATGCATTTTGCATTGTTGGTCTTTGGGAAAAGTAATCAATTACTAACTTATAATAACATGGTCATGGTAGGTATTTCCAAAATGGTAATTTTATGGACGATAAGAATAAATAGACCTATTAAGCTCCTACCTACCCTTATGTGTTTTGGTCTGACTGAGAGCGGTCAACATTCTAACCACCGAGCTCAGACATTCCCCTTAAGCTCCTGCCTACCCTTATGTGTTTTGGTCTGTACTGAGAGCGGTCAACATTCTAACCACCGAGCTCAGAACATTCCCCCTAAGCTTCTGATTTCCTTCTATTTGATTTTACTTATAAATTCGTTTTGGTCTGCCTGAGAGCGGTCAACATTCTAACCACCGAGCTCAGACATTCCCCCTAAGCTCCTGCTTACCCTTGTGTGTTTTGGTCTGCACTGAGAGCGGTCAACATTCTAACCACCGAGCTCAGAACATTCCCCTTAAGCTCCTGCCTACCCTTATTTGTTTCGGTCTGCACTGAGAGCGGTCAACATTCTAACCACCGAGCTCAGAACATTCCCCCTAAGCTTCTGGTTATTATTCCTATATTTTGCTGTGGTTCCTTTTTTTTTTAACTATCCCGGACGAGCCCCCAACTGTAGCGAGAATATAGGAATACCACTTCACATATGAATGCAGAAGACCTTTTGGGTTATGGTTATAATATACAAGTTAGTTTATTCAATCCTATTCTTTACATAGTATGCGGTTCCAGACTCATTTGTCTCCGCCAATATCCATAGGTTCCTTCCTAGCCCTATTCCCTATTCCTTATCTCCCTCCCAAGTTCCTAACCCTGTGATTGCTCTCCAAGCAATTCCCCTCCCAGGGTCCTAACCCTGTGATTGCTCTCTATGCAATGTTCTTCCTGCCGAAATGCTCGACTTATATAGTCGGTCAAAGCCACATGGTGATCCACTGCCATGTGGCTGCAAGACATAGGATGAGACTAGATTCAGTTGTTGGTGATGGCAGCCAACGGTTGCCATGGTAACATCTGACTATCTCGTCCTGTGCCTTGCAAGATACGTGTCTTTGAGCTGACGTACTACCAGTTGGTAAAAAAATATATATCTAGCTTGCTAGTCCAGAGGAAGATGTGGCAATCGCAAGTCAAATGGCTCTGGTTTAATGACGTCATTTTGATTGAATATTGATAGAACAAAGATTGAACCGAATAGGTGTATTGGAACTTGGAAGCACCCAACTTACCAAGAAGTATTATTCACTCCCCTTGACTTATTTTGACAAGTGATATTGTATGTATTCAATAATTAATACATGATCTTTGCTTTTTACTTATTTTATTACATTCGGTGAAAACATCAAATATTTTTTCCTAGCACATTCAATAATATTTTGGCCATTCATTTTTGCATGAGTAAAACTCCTAATTTATTTAGCATTTATAATAACACATCCAATTGACATAGCTGCATTTTCGAAGTCATAAGCAACAAATAATCTCTTAAAACTATTGAAAAATTGCAAAAGGAAACAAGATGGCTCCTGAATTTCCAAGTACTATGCTTTTCAATGGTCGGTTAAGAACTTGACGGTCCGTTAACGTGACACCACAGAACCGGTTAATCGGTGGAACTCGCTTGTCTGTACTAAGCGAAATACAAGAACTTTGCAGTAAATCACAACATACATCAATTTTACCAAGCGAAATCTAGTGGACACGAACGCCGCAACATAATGTTTGCTGTATGTAAAACCTTTTAATATTTTACTTCTAAAAACATCCCTTGGAAAATCTTCACCTTTTCCTGCACATTCCTCCCCCAAAGCACCCCAAGTATTGACTTCTCACTCAGTGTGATGCATCACGCCATCTACTACTTGGCAACAAAGTTTCCTAGTCAAAGATTTCTCAGATGACAGTCGTAGAAAATGATAAAAATGTAATATAATAGTTGTGCATAATTGGAGTCTATAAAATTAATATCTCGGGCTATTTTGGCAGCTTCAAATTAGTAGTAGATGTCTTTGAATTTCATTTAAACATTTAATTAGATATCTCGTGGTTTAGCTAGGCGTTAATTTTTCTGTTTAGCATATGACCACCGTTAAATACATGTTGCTCCCTGATCGTAAACAACCATAATGGGTTGTCTGATTCTTTATTCTATCTTGATGCCGACGCCAGTTCATAAACTAGCATTGCTTCTAAGCGCAGTTAGATAAACCAACTATATATTCATGCGGTATTGTGACCTAACTATCTGGGCCACTTGTCAGTTATCATTGAAAACAAAGATTAAGGGAAATCCTATACAAAGCCTTTATAAAAATGCTAACCACAAGCACTACTGGAAAGTGGAAACCTTTGATCATTACTTGCCGGTAGGTATGCACAGATTGCGACACTAATGTGGCAGTTGGCAGTGACTAATGCAATATTCATCGATTCAGATGGCAGTAGTTCTATGTGTGAAATTCAGGCTGAATTTGCAGCTACAAAGTAAAATCACAAAATCCTGCAATAATACAGTGCTGTTGCAAGAAAGCCACAATTACTTGAATTATACAGAGAAGGTCATCATTAGATAGAATGGATCCCCCTATCGCTAACAGCAATCTTAGCTAAATCACTGCCAGTGCCAGATAGCACACAGTGCTAACACAGCAACGGAAACGTAAGGGCTAGACTCCGTACAGCCAGCAGCGATCGAAGGGGAGCAACACGAAACGGACGTCTTGGACCAGGCGGCTGGTCGCTCAGCGAGTGTGTACGCCAGGAGGAGGTGTCCGCAGCTTGGGGTGGCCGCCGTTCAGCCAGGGGCGTGCGCCAGCAAGTCCTGCTCGCTACGCGGCGGCGACGGCGCCTGCCGCGGCGGAGATCAGCTCGACGTCATCTGCAACAAGAAGACGGGCGGTTGATCGACGCGTCGGATCGCCAAGGTGAATGCATGTAGCTCCAGGACTCCCTCACGTATTCTGTCCGCGGATCGAAGGTCCGTCCGCCCGCCGGCAAGCTGGATTTGACGAGACAGAGAACGTAACGACGCGGCCGAGAACCTGGGCGGCGCCCGGACACGATCAAGCGTTTAGGACGCTGACCTGTTGGGGTAGAAACGAACAGGGTGTCAATTTCGGGAACGCGTTGCGGCGCGACTAACGCGACGTTCTGCGAGGTGTGCGCCCAAATGCAACAACTGTGATGCCATCCTGGTGGTTTTGGAAGTTGCTCGTTAGTACAGTTAAGTAACATACCGTAGTACTTACTGGCAAAATGTCTTTGTTTGGTACCATTCCCTGAAACAAATTATTATATGCCATTTACATTACCTATTACCTATATTACCTAATAACCTATTACCTAGAAGAAAATAAAAGCATTAGTAATAAGTATAATATGCATATGCAGGAACACAAACTTTTACCTCGCAGGAATATCAAGTCTCAACTGACAGGTGAACTATGAAGATTGATGCATGTGACAATTGCAAACAATTGTTTTAAATTCATGCAAGCGGCGGGTTATTTAACAATGTGCCGTTACCCTACACTTACTACCCTTAACATCCACTGCTGTATCACCAGAGCCACTAACAGCAAGCCTGACTAGACAAAACAGACAAGGTGATTTAGATGCACATATTACCTTAAAAAATATGTGACTGTTTGCGCCACTTCTTTCGTTTTGAATTTAATTTATTTCAGTTGGTTAGTACCTGTGCATTCCAGCTGATTTATAGGTTGATATTTTGCGTCATCAAGTTTGACGAGCTCTCCACAAGCAGTGGTGAGCCTTCCCCATTCAGTTCTAGTTCTCCGGTTCTGCTCTCAACCTCGTATCAGTTCTAGTTCTCCGGTTCTGCTCTCAACCTCGTATCAGACAGGTAGTCTGTCGAGACAAATCGCGACCCTCGAATTTCGCGAAGTTTTCATTTTCGAATTTAAAAGTGTATTTCTCGAACTCGTATTTGACGGAGCTCCAAGTCTGCGCATCTCGAAGATAAGTTTATGTCTCCCTTTATTCCTTCCCTATCAGCCTTACCTAATTCACCCCTTACCCATAGACATTTAACCGTCGCCTCCAGCGCGGCCAAAGGTAGGCAGATTGGGACTTTCTGCAAAATACAGTCCACTCTCTTTCTTTTAATTTCAAGTAGCCCCTCTGGCTCCAACAGTGACATAATTCTTTCCTATCAAGTATGATTATCAACATAAACTTTGCAAAGCTATGCTACCAGACAGTCTAAAACCAAGTCCCAGATTAAACCAAAAATCAAACGAAAGAACCACAATCATTACCTCTAGCCTGCTCAAAAAACCTCTCCAAAATCCAAAAATCCTTTTCCTATCCTGTATTCACTTTAATCAGATAAATGAATGGAGATAGATATATAGACTGAAAGATTGATGGATAGCTAGACTGAAAGATAGATAGATATATAGATTGAAAGATAAAAAGATGGATAGCTCGACTGAAAGATAGATGGCTAGATTGAAAGATAGCTAGGTGTACCTTGTCTGGTGGCATGTGCCCGGAGTCCCCGAGGCAGCGCAGCGCCACGCGGCCGGACGGCATCACGGACAGCCACGTCACGCTCGCGTGGTTCAGCGACATGCGCAGCCAGCCCTCGGCCGGGAATTGCAACGCCCTGCGCATGCGGAAAGCAACAAGCCGGTCAGCACAGCTTGTCAAGAACGTTCAAGACGATACTCTTCCACGACTGCAGGAAGTCCACATAGTTCAAAAACGTGTCGTTACTAAACTCTCAAGGCTACGGCTTTCGCTAGTGTGACAATTTCAACCAAGGCACCAAGCGCGCGCCGCGCAACGCTGGCCTGGGACTTACCGGCAGACGAGGTAACGGATGACGTTGGCGTGGCAGACGACCACCTCGTACGAGTCCTTCTCTTGCGTCGGCTCCGCGCGGTGGAACAGCTTGCGGAATGCCGCCTCTATCCGCGGCCCGTCCTGGTAGAACTGCTGCGGACAAGCCACATGCCGTTAGCTCTGACCTGCTCGTTCGGGGGAATCCACACAACGCCTTAACGCACCTGCTTTCTTAGAGGAAACACCGGTTCTCGTGAGAGCACCGAAGTTAAGCAACATTGTGCCGAGTCAGGTGTTTGATGGGTGGCCACCATGCACATTTCAGTTCTGATCGGGTGAGAGGTTGGAGGGTTTGAATTTAGTACGACAACTTCACTCGCCTTGCTTATCAACCTCTCGACAGCTCGGATTAGTGGAGGAATCCTGTTGTTCGAGTTGTACCGTCCTTCGAAAGGGATGTAAAGCCGGTGGTCCCCTCGGTGCTTTTCGACAGGAGTAGGCTACGTGCCGGCACCGGGTTTCCCTTCCTCCCTTCTAGGCTAGGTTAAGTTCATCATCACCCTCTTTTCTACAAGATCTCCATTTATGTCAACGTTTTTAACGGAACAAATGAACCCCCTCATCTCTCAGACGAGTCACTTCTCTAACGAAGTTTTCAAAGACCCTGGCCAAGTCTGAAATATCAGAGCGGTTATTACATGCAGCTCGGGGCGCCAGTGTCCGACGGGGGGCTCGGGGGGGACGGGAGCCCCCTCCTCCAGCAAGCTGCATGAGCGCACAGGCACGCCAGGCAGGCTGGCCTCGATGAGACGAGAAGTCTCCGTGGCACGCGTCATCGTCGAGTGCGTTATCAGCGAGTACGGCAGCGCCAGCTCCTTCAGCCTGAAACCCACCAAAGTCGACGAAGATCATTTTGAAATAGATCTTTTAAAATGTTGAAGATTGGTGTCAGTATATGATATTTGAAAAATATCCAAGTTTGAGATCATTTATTTTGTTTCAGTGATGATTTTCAGGGGCGTTTGGTGGGTGAAGTTGATGGTTTCAGTCGTGCTCTGATCTGATGAGTTTGGTGGTCATGGAAGGAACAAATCAAACTCATCCTATTAGAGCACAAAGTTGTGAAACCATCAAATACATTGTATTTTGTTTGAATAATGATTGCTTTCAGGGGGTGTGGCCTTAAGACAATACAGTGGAACTTGCAGACTTATAGATAAATAATGAGTGTAATCAGCTTGTGGAATCATAAGGGAAAAGATTTTTTGGGCTGGGTCTGGGTCAACTGACCGCAGGCCGGTGAGCCTGGCTTGTTCGCGTCCCAGCGCCGTCAAGATGTGCAGTTCGTCCGTAGCCGGGCCCGTCTCGTACTGGCCGTGTCGGATGAGAAGCAGGTGGCGGACGGCGCGACACTTGCGCTTCTCCACCGCCTCGTTGAAGCGGTTTTGATCTGTTTCGCTGCTATTGGCGGGTTTCACCAAAGACGCAGGCTGCCGGCTGAACGGAAGCAAATTGAAAATATATCCTATATTTTATATACAAGATCTTATATTCCACTAAATTGTGTGGTCAATAATAATCAATGATATAAAAATTTAGTGGAACTATTTGCCTCGTGAAACCAATGGTCCTCATTCCAGAATGAGAGTAAGCAGCCGCTTAAAACTGAACTGCAGTATCGATTGAAAATGAATACCTAATGAAGTACCCAAAATACTTACTGATCCCAGTTGGGGTCCCATTTGCAAGAAGGCGTATAGTTGGTAGTCCAGGAAGCAAAAACCTGTTTCTTTTCCTCTTGTCTGAATCCACAGTAATATATCACAGCACCCCCACAAGCACCGAACCCTGCTACTAAATACGGACGTAGTCTTGTGAATGTGGTAATGACTGGTGGCATTTTAGCTTAGAAGGCCGAAACGTTGACGAAAATTACGTTCTCTATCTGACAACACTCGCGTTCATGAACGAGTCGAGAAGGAACGTCGGTCTCTGAAGTCTGAACCCTGTACACACGATGGTGGTTTGGGGGGAGGAGTTACAAAGTGGATTGGACGACTGTCGGTCGAAAAAGGTTGTATTTTATGGAAAGAGGTCTAAATCGTCATAAGATCGGAATTCGTCGGCTTTACGGAGAAAATTCGACTTATAAAAAATCTGTTAATTCATGAGAGTATTTTCAAAGATTGTATAGATAAGCATGAAATTGATCCATTTGCGTGCCATTAGTGCCATTAGACAAGATGCGAGATGTTCAAGTCAATTCTGCCAATGTCAAGAACATCAGCTGGCATTAGTTCGTTTGTAACTTCAATCAAATAACTGTAAGATAGCTAAAAGCAATGATTAAAAAATGTAATATCCAACCAAGCATGTAAATAAAATCGTTTTTTGGATTCATGTTTACTGCGCATTTGGGTTGTTTTTAAAATTTAGTCATATTTAGTGCATGTAAGCGCAATGAGAATTTTAGCTTGTTGGCAGCACTGAAATATTATTTTGAATTATTTTGAACCAACTTGCTACATGCTTTGACAGGGGTGACGTCTATCTGTGCCTGAGTATTGTGTGCCTGAGTATTGTGTGCATCGAAAAACAGCAGACTGTGCCTGACCTTGAGTTTTTGACGAAACAGGATAGTGTGCCTCGTTTAAGTGTGTTTGGCTGAAATCGATTCAAGCTGACTTCCGGATGCAAGGCTCGTTTTCTCAGCCTGAGTAAACTCAGCCTGAACGAAACGTCAAAGTCTGCCTGGTTTAACTGTGCTCCGTTTCGATCCCTCCCCCTTCTCGCGTTTTACCGCTTGCAGCAGACTGTGCTCGAAAAATGACCTTGGTTTGTTTGGTGTGTTCGGTTTAGTGAGCCTGGGTACAGGCCGGCTAAATTAAATGGAACCTTCCCTCCATGCAAAGTCATTCTCATCTTCCTCAACTGCGCACTGGTCTATTCAAAATAAATGTGGCCTCCGCACCGATGCATTGTCCTTCTAATCTTCCTCTACACTGTATTGTGACTTAAAACTATTAACATCAGTTGCATCACTAGCAATTAAAAGTCTATCGTTGACCTTATCACCATGTTATAGGCCCATAGTTGACGGCTATGGAAGCTTATGTGCGGTTGTAAAATCAAATTTCATTCGTCGGTTTTATGTTAAAGTAAGATCAAGGAACATGTGCATGTTATTTTCATTCTAATATATTTTATGTGTAATTGTCTCGAAACACTACTAAAACTTTTATTCATCCTGTTAATTTCTAGCAAAACTCACACCAAACGTTCCATAATAATAAAGTAAATAAATCACGTATTGTTTATTGTTTTATTAAGTATTTAATTTCAAATTATATTGGTGGCGTAATGTTCTAGCAGCACATGAGTTAAGTTTTAGTTTTGTGTTGGTTGAAGATTGCATATCATTTGATACAACATTCCACCAAAGTACATTGATGTCTATGACCTCCACATTCACCAAAATCAATGAGTGAAATAAGCAAAAAATGTGGGGTTATTCGACAAATGACGATAGCGGTCAAACTATCTATTAGCCCCCATCCCCTGCAAACTAGATCCGTTTATTTGTCATCATCCGTTTCGCAAGCAAAATGTAATGTCAATTGTAGCTCGCCCTGCCTTCATCTTTCACTTTACATACGAGGGAAGCAAAATGGCTACTTGACATTCGAGGAAATCTGCTCTTGTTTTTGCATTGGAAAATTTGTCGCTATGCTTTATGCTTCTATGCTTGCATCACGATCTATTAAGCAGGCCTGCAATATAAACCAAACACAATTTTAACATGATATGATGGGATATGATGTATCGGACATTGTATCGCAATCCAGAGACGAGGATGATCGAAATAATCGATATCACAGGGGGGATCATTTATGAGAGATCATCGACTAATTGCTGCCCGTCCGGCGACCAAGAGTCGAACAATTGATCGGCCCAACTATTTTGAAATTTTGGACGGTTTTTTTTCGCGATTTAGCTTGACAAAGCAAAGTGCTCCAATGCCCCTGGACCTAATTGTGAGCTAGCTAAAAGCCTAAAATATCCTCATGACCGATCGGAATGTTTTGGGACAGGTTTGGATTAAAAACTTTCTTGGGAAAGGCAAAGATTATTGCAGAGAATATTTCAACATGACTTTTAAAATGTTATTTTTATACTTTTGTGTGGGTGTCTTTGGACGAACCCATGACTTTCATATCAGCATATGATATGCTATTCTGATATTCAATTCGCTTGTATTGATCTTGCAAAGATAAAAACAATCCTACTTCACATTTCACACCGCAAGTGTCAATCACTGCAGGTAAACTTGTTTGCAATGTCCATGTACACTGTACAGTCGCAATATCATGTGGCCGAAACTCAGGATATGGACTTCGAGTTGTACATCTGGGCAAATCAACTGTGAAATTGATTATCAATTTAATCAAGAAATGCATGCATAATTTTAATATAAATTAATCACGGGTCGGTCTTTTGTAGGTGCTACGACACTCTTGCTTTTTCCTCTTTATGAGTTGCTGAAGTGCGACATTGTAGATCGGTCGATATAATCAATCAGCAACTAAAATTATTTGGTTTAAATAATTTTAAATGTACCTAGTAGTTCGCATTGCATGCGTGTTGCATGTTAAATATGTCAGTCCTATTAGGCTGAAACCTGCAACCCGACGATGCCTTCGACACTATGTTTGCGTTAAATATAGATTTTACCGTTAGTTTTAGGGTAGGAATTGGCCGGATGCGAGCCGACTGTTTCTTGCCTTTTGATGCCTCACACCTTTTTTCTAGAATTTGTCGTTTTCGGGTAGTAGAAATAACGTCGAATGATGACATGGCTCCCGAGTATCACCACGTATAAATATTTAATATATTAATATGGATAAGTTATCATTGAATATATCTGCTGTTTTGGCGACACTGCAGCATGGTTCTACCCATGGAGTGTCTCTATATGGAGCATTGGTCCCGACACCTCATTGGAAATCAATGTAATTATGATGATAATGAAAATCTAATATTCAATTTATTTGACTCGATAAGGTGACTTGGAAACTAGTTCAAGTTCGGCAATGGACATAGTTCGATATTACTTCCCATGGACGATATTGATGACGTTGCCAGCGTAATCGATGTCGATGTCGATCGAAAACATGTACAGGATGAAACAGGGGCTTCTTCTTTGCATTACTATAATTTTAATACGTTATATAATTGATTGCAGAAGAAGTTTCAGATTTTAAATTTTATGCAACAAAAACCAAAAGGTCATCTAAATGGGGGTTATTCCACATGGAATAACGCCACATCGGCCACTTTTTGTTCCACCGGAATAAAGCCATAAGTCGTGTGGCGTTAATCCAGTGGATTAACTCCACGGCTTTAACGTCACGGATTAACGTAACGGCTTTGTTCCAGTGGTAGCTGCACTGTAATAACGCCATCTGAGCATATGGCGTTAATCCAGTGGATTTATGTCATATTGCAATATGGCTTTGTTCCAGTGGTAGCTGCACTGTACTAACGCCATCTGAGCATATGGCGTTAATCCAGTGATTACTGATTACTGAATTCTGATTCAAATTTCCTTAGAAATTGAAATTGAAAGAGATGTAAACGACTTAGTTTTGCATAAATTAACATGGGCTTGAATGGGAGATGTGAGCGCGTGCGGGGTAATCGATGGTACGGGCGAAAGGGCAATCGGCGGGAGTCGAACCATATATTTATGGATAGCCCCGGTAAATGCGCATCTTTTATCTCTGATTCAATTTTGCAGAGAAATTGAATTTAAGGAAGTTATTGAAGATTTTGTGTTTTCGTCGGAATTGCGGCTAAGTCAATTAACATGGGCTCTTATGGGACTACGAAAAATGTGTTAGTGCGGGCGAGATGACTTTCGGCGGGAATCGAACTACATATTTATGGATAGCCCCGGTGAATGTGCTTCTTTTATATAGTGTAGCTTTTTCCTTTGAAATTGAATTTTCAAAAGTTATAACGATTCCAAAGTACCAAAAAACTTAAAATCGCCATAAAAAGAAAAATGAATGTTAGATTTGTTTCAAATATCTAACACAGATAACAGACCACTAGAGTTGTGTGATTTTGCAATTTCCTTTAAATCCATCCTCGGGAAAAATAAAAATAAAAAAAACCGTTTTGAAGTCTCCGAAGTTTCATTACGCCTATGTTACCCCCATCATTTAACCCATGTCTTGGCGATTATCTCGATTTTACGAAAACTACTTTTAAAGTAATGAACGGATTTGAATGAAATTTTAACTGAGAGTACAGAATAGGTGGGTGAGCTTAAAAATGCTCGAGCTTGAAAATCTTTCGGAAAATTTGGCCGCAATATAATAAAAACCACCTTATCAGTTATAACTCGATAAGTAATTGTCCGATCGAGCTGAAATTTGGAAAGTGCATCTGTATAGTGATTTGGCAGATTCTATTAGAGTTTGAACAAATTCGTTTGGAAAATGCGGAAAATATAAAGGAAAATATGTGTTATCAACTTTTTTAGTATGTTGTAATAACGGCAAGGTAGATTTGGGCATATCGGTGGATAACCCTTATCAATACGCATCTTTTATTACTGATTCAATTTTCATTTGACATTGAAATTGGAAGAGATATAAAGGATTTAGTTGTACGGTAAATTAACATGGGCGCTAATGGGAGTTGCGGGGAATTTGAAAGTGCGCGCGCAGGGACAATTTCGTGTTCATGTTTATTTTTATATTACTTAAATGCATCATCGCTATTTGATAAGCGAATTGAATGAAGTAAACTCGTATTATTTCATTGTGCCCCATGTTCCCAACCCTCCCCTACGTCCTAGAAATAATGCATGATCTGGGGGAGCAATGCCAAATAATAATTTCCCCAAATGTCGAGGGAGGATAAAACCCAATTTTTCCTCTATCAATTATCTATCTATAGATCTATCTTTTACTATGAAGATTACCCAATGAGTCTCATGTTGTATTTTGACAAGATTTGTGAATATTTGTATTGAATTATACAATTGAAGATTGAACCCGTGTAACATTACGGCGGAATAAGTTTCCGTTTTGAGTGGTTCTTACTTTTTTCCTGTTACTTAATGAACAAAGCTATTCATTGGTGCATTTATAAATGCACCTAAATTAAAAAATGGATTTTAACTAACAAGTTTCCTGCCTTCAAATAATTTATGGTTTATAAACTTTATAAACTTTATACTTTAAATGTATATACTTTATAAATCCATGGCTCTGAACCACTCCGTACTACCAAATAATTATATAAATAAATTTAAAAAAAAAAATAATAATTAATAAATATTTATTAAAAACAATAAGCTATACGTGATTTATTTACTTTATTATTATGGAACGTTTGGTGTGAGTTTTGCTAGAAATTAACAGGATGAATAAAAGTATTAGTAGTGTTTCGAGACAATTACGCATAAAATATATTAGAATGAAAATAACATGCACATGTTCCTTGATCTTATTTTAACATAAAACCGACGAATGAAATTTGATTTTACAACCGCCCATTAACTGCCATAGCCGTCAACTATGTGGCCTATAACATGGTGATAAGGTCAACGATAGACTTTTAATTACTAGTGATGCAACTGATGTTAATAGTTTTAAATCACAATACAGTGTAGAGGAAGATTAGAAGGACAATGCATCGGTGCGGAGGCCACATTTATTATGAATAGACCAGTGCGCAGTTTAGGAAGATGAGAATGACTTTGCATCGAGGGAAGGTTCCATTTAATTTAGCCGGCCTGTACCCAGGCTCACTAAACCGAACACACCAAACAAACCAAGGTCATTTTTCGAGCACAGTCTGCTGCAAGCGGTAAAACGCGAGAAGGGGGAGGGATCGAAACGGAGCACAGTTAAACCAGGCAGACTTTGACGTTTCGTTCAGGCTGAGTTTACTCAGGCTGAGAATACGAGCCTTGCATCCGGAAGTCAGCTTGAATCGATTTCAGCCAAACACACTTAAACGAGGCACACTATCCTGTTTCGTCCAAAACTCAAGGTCAGACACAGTCTGCTGTTTTTCGAGATTAGAGACTTCTGAGCACAGTATACTCAGGCAGACAATACGGTCTCCCCTTTGACAGTAGGTAGCGACGTGCCTACCTTTGGTGCCTACAAATTACCTTAATGAAATCATCGACGGAATGCAGTAAAATAGCAGTATAAAAATGCGTTATGCTCAACTTGTGATGGGGCCAGCTGGCAGTGGAAAGGTAAAATTTTAATACAAACATTTCACATAGAAAATTATCCTAACCTCTCTTTGCACTTTGTTTCTGGAGGAGAATATATTACTAGGTAGTTTGTATTTCTATGCTAATTACACAAAATATGCACAGTCGAGTTACTGTGGCACTATGGCTCAGCATGCCGAGGACTCCCAACGGATCGTTTCGGTGGTGAACCTGGATCCTGCCGCAGAACATTTCGACTACACCCCGCTAGTCGATGTACGAGAACTAATCCACCTTGGAGACGTCATGGAGGATCCTGAACTTGCTTTCGGCCCAAACGGAGGCCTTGTATTCTGTATGGAGTAAGTTTTTACAGGTTTTCTATTTGTCACCATACTCAAGTGCTCATTAAACCTTTTCTCGGAAGACTTGATTTTTTATAAAGTTAATAATGACTGAGCAACTGCAAATCGGCAGGTACCTGGCACAACACACCGATTGGCTCGAAGAACAGCTGGGAGAAATTGACGAGGACTATATCCTGTTCGATTGCCCCGGACAGCTAGAACTCTACACGCACATGGACGTTTTCCGTCAACTCGTTGAAATGTTGCAACGATGTAACTTCCGAATCTGTGCTGTCTTTCTTATAGGTGTGTACACTTTGCCTTGAACTTTTAAAGCTATGCTCACTATTTGGCATTGCAAGTTTTGGGTTTTACATACAGTGTAGCGTAGTACAAGCTGCAAGTGTTGCATTGATGTTTTGTCAACAAAATGGGTGGGTTTTGACAAAATTTCAAAAAAGAAACAACTACTCATCTCTTTACTTCCCATTGCAAGACATTTTTAGTGTCATTGGCTCTCCATAAAAAGATGACCGCAGTTAGCTCAACCGCAATGCAAAACTTCGAAATATTAATCGTTCATAAAGCTCGTAATGCACCCAAATCATCCTCTGACTGGAGAAAATCTCAGTGCCAAGCTCACATAGCCAAATATTAAACATAGCTCAATATTTTTCTAGCTAAGAACGAGTTATGTTTCCTGGTCGTGTCATTCCAAGCCGACTCTAATCTTGTCTCCCCACGACAGACTCCCAGTTCATGACGGACGGTGCCAAGTTCCTGTCGGGAACGCTGGCTGCGTTGAGCGTGATGATCAACCTCGAGTTGCCACACATAAACGTTCTCTCCAAGATGGACCTGCTTGGCACTTCCTCGAGGCAGCAGCTAGACAGGTCAGCAATAGCACAGGCTACACTTTGCACCGGGAATTCAATGATGCTGCAATGGCTAAACCTGCTGGAATGTATCGAAAAAATATACCCTGTGTGCGTTGCCAAGGTGATTGAATTGGTTGCGGGGGTAAATCCTTTACTTGTCTTGGCATTGCGTTTTGATCTAGTTGTCTGTCTTTCACCCTGTAGAACTATTTTCTTGGCCTTGGAGTACTCCTAAAATTTCACCTAGAAGATCATAATATAAGTTGCTGGTGTGTTATTGCAGCAGAGCTCCACTAAGTTCAGCGCCTTCTATGATCAATCACAGTCCTGTTTTTCTTCCCAATTCTTACTATCCTTTTGAAAGTAAAAAATCGCTAATCTCGTTTTGTATGTTGCGTTGTGAGATGACAGTAGCATTTGGAATGATTTGATTAAATTTGCTTCTAGTCATAAATGTTAGAGCTTGCCTTGGCAGGTTCATAGAGATAAATGCCATTACCTGCTGGCTGGTATCCAGCCATTCTTCAGCCATTCTTCCTGCAGAAAAATCGTCGTGGCCTAAATAACACGGTCGTAACAGACCTAAGCTCTCCTAAGCTCTGTAATCGCTTTGACAAGTACATCTAGCCATGACCTCATAAGACTTGTTCCTGCATTGCGCTGGTATCCAGTGCACAGTCTCTCTACCTGCAAAACAACCATCTAGGTCGCAGAGCCGCCCTACATCCTAAACGCTGTCCCCACGTCGGCAGGTTCATCGAGCCGGATGCCGGGGAGCTGCTGGAGCTGTCGCGCGACGGCGCGTGGAGCGCGCGCTACCGCAAGCTGACGGAGGCGCTCGGCCGGCTGGTCGAAGACTTCAGCCTCGTGCGCTTCCACCCGCTGGACTCGACGGATCCCGACAGCGTGGCGGCGCTCATCGCGATCGTCGACCTCACGCTGCAGTATGGCGAGGACGCCGACGTTCGAACCAAGGACTTCGAAGACGCCGGGCCCGCGGAGGAAGGGGCTGACTCGTGAAGCTGGCATCTCGACGGAGGTGGACTCGTGAAGCTGGCATCGACGGGGAGGGGGTGGACCCGTGAGGCTGTGTGATGTCGGTCGTTCTGCCCGGCTCGACTACTTAACCGCAGATGCATCGAGGTACATCCGTGCTACGATGGCAAATCGGTTCTGCGTAACTTGAACCAGTCGGAACCATGGGGCTTTGTTGGACGAACTGATTCAACTTACGCTTTTGCCGTTGGGTGTGATTTGTTTCGTGACTTATAGACAGATAGTGTTGATGTTGAAGCTCATGCAAGCACCTACAATTATGGTTTTCAGTATAGCTATAGCATATTTGTCAACTTTATGTTATCACAGCTGCCGCAATTTTGCCCAAACTGTTTTGACTCTGATTTTGACGCATTTTTCTTTTTGCTTTCGTGTGACGGACAAACGGACAGATAATATAATTAGTGGTATGGACTGTTGACACCTGCTGCTTTTGTTGCCTGTGATCGGATTTTGACTGGTACCACCAGCTCGTGGCCCCGTTTTGCATCTTGCAGCGGTCCGAATTCTGACACGCATCATTTTTACATTTAGGAGACATTAGTCCAGTTGCAAACGTGACGTTGATTCGACCTTAACGCGACCTTGAAAGTCGTACTCTAAACGACAGATAAATGCTTGAATTGCCGCTTCAAAAAATTTGCTTTGCCCGCATAGGAAAACGTTTTGCCGTGGTAGCATGAATGAAGCTTCATGGTATCGGCTATGGTATCGGTTTTAATTCTTTCGAAACTCAAGGTTTTCACTTTTCCTCTGCGTATTCCACCACACATAATAGTCCATTTATTTGTAAAAATAATTGATGAAATATTATTCAGCCTGTAAACATACCGATGTCAACTATTGTTTTTCCTAACAGAGTAACCTTGATAGAAGGGGTTTTTTCCAAGTGGGGTAAGGAAAGAAAGCAACAAAACTTACTGAGAGTAAGTACAAAACTTTGTTGGAAAAATGATGGAGTTGGCACAAACTAAAGATTAAACATTTCGGCAAGATCCTTCTTCAGTGTTGATAGAATGGGCGTTCATCCACAAACAAATTGAATATTTTGTGTTTTACCAAAGCTTTGTGGTCACAAATTTTAAATTTTGAATTGAAGCTAATTTTTCAATTTGGAAATGTTGCAATTTCAATATTCAATGTACAAAATAATTCTTGTAAAATAACACCCCAAATGGCTACAATAACCTATTCAATGAAAACTTTGGTCTGTCTGATGTTTTACTATGAATATTAGGTACCTATTTATGTTAAGTAATTAGTTACTACTTATAATAACATTTGTCTTACATCTAAAAATGTCAAACCTAAACAAAAAAAAAAACTCTGGAATAATAATGAAAATTTATTACAATGTAATATTTTCTTCAGTACCTAGTCAACTCATCTGATTTATTAGGAACAGGTACGAAAACGATGAAAATTTCTTAGATCCCACTACTTGAGGTTACTCACGGCTGCTAATTTGTGGGAATCATCAAGTGGCTTGTGCAAGAAGTCATCCCATTTGGTCTCCGAAACATCCCACCGAGAATCGATCCATGCACGGCCCTAACAAGAAGTGCAATTTAGTATCGGGTCGAGATAAAGGGATGCCAATTTACGCTGCTTTGTATATAAATAAGAATTTTACCCAACAAGTAATTCAAGCTTAAAATGCACGCCAGAAATTATAGAGAAAGTCTCTATTGCTGTAGTGTGTGATATTGAATAACTATTACCAAACAGGTAAAACTCACTAACATCACACTAACTTTACCAGTTTATAATTCTGTAGGTAGTAGTAGGAAAATTTCAACTTCAAACAAAGGCCAAAATTCACCCAACTCAGCAGAAATAGAAACTAAAAAGGTCTTACAGAATTACAAATTGACATAACACAACTACCAAGCAATTGGAAACTCAATGATTGTTTTTAGGTATGTACTACTTGATTCCTCTGATAATCTAAGGAAGTAGAGATGTGTTACCTCCTCTTTGGCCAGCAACTCGAGCACTTCTGTGAGAAGCCGGGGGGCATTAGCAGGGGGACCAGCAAGGCGATGGAGATCAGATAACCTCACCATCCCTGAACTTATCAGCGGAACTGGAACAAGAATACACTGCCTGACGTCCAATGCATCAAAGTTTTCATATACCTATTTAGATTCTGAACAGTAAATATAATTGTTTTCCGGTCTTATGTAAGCTATACCAAGTAAATTGTCGGAAGAATATCTCTTAAGTACGATTTACGGATAGATGTTTCTGTCTTAAGCCCCTTTTACACGGGAGAAGTTTTCAACCAAGTCTGGTGCAGAAGTCTCCTGCTGAAGAAAACTTCTCCTGTGAAAACAGAAACTTGTCTCAAAACGTGTTTGGCATGAGTCGGGACAAGTCGTCGAGACAAGACTTTAGCGGAAGTTTTTAAATTAGAGCATGTTCTATTTTGACACAAGTCTTGTGTCAAACTGACCAATCAGAATCACTCATATTGATAACATTATTGTTGGGAGGCTGAACTGACTTTAAACAAAAGTCCAACCAAGAAAACTTGTCCCATGTAAATGGTCGGCCAAGTCTTGCGTGGAACTTGTGTGCACAGGTCTTCCATAGAAGACTTGCGCACCAGACTTGGTTGAAAACTTCTCCCGTGTAAAAGGGGCTTTAAGTCTTTCCGAGACCTATAAACAAAGCTCTTCCATTTCAAGCACAAAGTTAAAAAACCGTTGAAAGGATAACGCGATATTAATGGAGAATATTTTAAGAGCATTACTTCGGCGAATAGTATTTTGACGAGTTAAAAAGGGTATTGCAGTAGGTAATTTAATTAGATTTCTGTCGGAAATCACAGAAAAATCCTGTGTTCCTGTTTTCTGAAAATTCTCAGTACCTAATGATGTACTAAAAAAAGGTTGTCTAAAAACTCAGAGCTCTTTTGACAACATTATAACATAGTTATAAACTTGTAATGAGGTATATTTTCCAAATAATTAAGCTGTATATGTTTTCAGATAAGATCCTTTACTGGCTTGAATGAATTTAATGGAAAATATTCCTAAGTTAGCATAGGTAGAACTTAGAAGTATATCTGCCTTGCTTTCTGCCCCTGTTACTGTCACACAAACCGACTTGGGCACTGTTCGTGACTTACCAACGCTTTCGGCGAGGTTCACCCAGACTTGTCGGGTGGTCGGGAGCATGTTATGGACACTCGTCACAAGCTTTGCCAGGCCGTCGAGGAATACCTGACTGCTGATGACGCTCTTGCGGATGAGAGTGCACATGAGCAAACCTACGTTCTGGCGGCAGCAATATGACTTGTGCTGAACTGCGTAGAAGCTTTCGCTGACAAACTCGGTCATTTGAGAGACGGCCAGTGCGTTGTTTAGATCGTCATTGCTGTCCTGGAAATGAGATTTAAAAAAGGCATGCATCAGCATCTTATGATATCGGCTATTGCGTGAAAAACCCCTATAATTCTGTCATCCTGGCCGCTTGAACAATACGCTTGTACTTGAAAATCTTTAGGTACTACCATAGAGTAAAGAGTAGCCATTCTTTACTCTATGGTACCAAGAGGTACCAACCTTACCAAATAATTATTAGATAAAATACTGGGAATATATAATGCGTGCTATTGATAAGAGTATGGAGCAAGTGCTGCTGAAAAAACCGTGTAGGTATTGTACCTAGGCATTATTTTTACCTGTTCCCACTAAGGTACTACTTGTCAAACATTTAACAAATTAACAATGGGCCCCAATTGTCTGTACTACCTACTACTTTCAGCACAGTCAAATCTTACAACTTTTCTTGTAAAGATGTCTTTACAATCTTTTTCAGATTTTTCAAATCATGTTTCGTGCTTTTAATGTTTTATAATTTGACAAAACTTTCAAAACATGACAACTGTGTACAAATGTAATTTTTTTATCTTAAGCAACTTCTCATAAAAAGTGCATTAATTTTGCTTTTTTTATTTTTTGCAGTTTTCCAACTAAATTGATTCAATTGCTAAACCTTGAACCTATTGACCCGTGAAAAATGTTCAGTCGGCATCATTCAAACAGCTCTAATTGATAAATCGATTAAATAACACATTCAAAAAGCCCTAGTTATATGGCAATAATATGTGTGAGGAAGTTGTGCAAAATGTAATAGTTTTTCTTAAACTGGTAGCACATTGTAATTAATTGTAATTAATTCATTTTCAACTAATTATCTGTTGTAATGAGCTTTCCTGTTTGTAATTAGGCACCTAATTTACATTTAGATATCCACAGATGTCTTTGATATCTAGTTTTATAGGTGGGTACTCTAATTTAATAATCATAGCCTACCAGAGCCGTAGATGGAACATTCTTTTGCACGGTGGATTTTCCAGCATCCTTCTGCTTTTTGTCATCTGCAGACTTGGTTTCAAGATTTTTACTTAATGCTTCCCCTTTTCCTGGTGATGAGTCTGGTGACTTATGCATTTTATTGCTTTGGAGTGACGAACTGGATGAATGTCTGCTTGTCAAAAAGAGTTAATGGTAAAAAACAAATGGTCTTGAGCAATCCCACTGATTGTATTATTTTCAGACTCAGCTATCTAGATCACATTTTTGTGTATTGATCAAATTGGATTGCATTAGATTTTATTTGAAATTTTGACGATGTGGATTGGGTGCTATCAGTGATCTATCAAAAATTCATTTTGGGTTAATAACGCTGAATATTGCTGAATATTGCTGGAGAGCTATTTTCTCTCGTTAGTGCGTTTTTGTAGAAAGTCGTCTCGACTGTCATTTTTGCCATGGGGAAGAAAATGCAGCTGATCGAAGCTCTTGGGTAAACCCAATGTTCATAATTTTAAACCTACCGAACCTTATTTGTAAATTAAGCAGATTTTTTTCATATCCAGGTCGATTTTATTTTAAGATTCGATAAATATGCAAAGGCAGCGCGGGTTTTTAATTAGTATAATTTTATAATGTGATTCAACTTTAATAGAGAAGGCTGTGGGATCTTACCTGCCAAACAGAAACAAAATTCTCACCAAATGAATAAAATAAATTATTCGAGATGACTTCATTTCGGAACGTCCATCTAGCATGTTTACTATTTTCAATCATTTGCATCGTGAACTCAATCACAGAAGACGACATACCCGTGTTAATCTACGAATCGTTTCCGCCGAAAAGTCAAGAAACTCGAATCCCCGCACTCGCCAAAATGAGCCACGCCGAGTTCTCACGCTTTATTGACAAAAAACTGCTCTCTTACCAACAACCGCTGGTGATGTTCGTCTTTGCAGAAGACACCCTCAGCGTAGAAGACTTGTCCTTGAAAGACGCTTCAGGCATGAGTTCATTCCCCCACCTCCAAGAGCTGGTAAAGCGGTCACATAAAAACGTCACGTTCCTCCCTTCAGTATCAGAACCAAACCTTTGCCTAGAAGAAGCTGGAATCAGACACACATTCCAGATCCAAAGCCTCGACATCAACACAGCAACTGACAAGACGTCAAATCCCCTGCTCAACGCTTCTGCTAGCGCTGGCAACAGTCCTCGAGGGAAGATAAACCTGGTGCATCTTGACGTCGCCAGGCGAAACGAGTCTCGACACGCCCTCCTTCGCCGCCACGACCTCGAAATCGCGCGAGTGCTGTCTTCGCGACCGGAAATGAACTTGATCGTCGTCTACACCGGCCTCACCGCTGCGCCACTGCGCAGGGTCCGGCGACAGGAACCGGGGCCCAGTCCGACGGCCTGGTACGATAAGAGTGGGATACTGGTCTTCTTCAACGCCGGCTTTCCGAAACTGGTCATAGACAATGATAATGTGAGCGGTGAAGTGATCAAGGTGGCTATCTCGGCGGTGTCGGAAGAAAGTCACCAGATTCTGGTGCTCGCGGGTACGGTGGCTGGCGCGGACGTAACGCTGCGCCTCCACTTTAAGAGCAGTTCTGCGTATTGGGAGATGGCGGGGGTCGAATTTCAGGTATGTGCTTGCAAAATGTTTGAATCAAAATTCTATCAAAATTACGTCATGATGTACCCACTCGGTAAAGCCAGTTACAGCAATTCAGTTTGTGATTTCCCTATCTTCATTTGTTATTTAGCAGGGCGAGTTAATATTTTTTCCAAACTGTTAGTAGTTACGTATAGTGGGTATCTGACGTCATATTTCTCTGAGTGAAATGTAGGTAATAGACCTAAAAGGCTTTTGGAATTTCCGAACGGAGATGGAATTGTTATGGGTTGGTATGAGCAAGACAAATAAGTAGGTATTACGACGTTTTACAGTCTACAGATGAGGTGACGATATAAGGTAGGTACCTACGTATTAGGAGACGGGTTTTAGGTAGATTACGTAACTCTTTTTTGGCAATATCAACTGTACCACCGTGACCTTGAATGTACGGTCAAAGGTACTTGGTCAGTTCTAGAGAATTAGAACCGTATCAGCCGACACCTTCCGTCTTCCGATGTGTGGTCGAGTGCCTACGCATGTTTCCCACCCCCACGTACCAGCCTCTGGGGGGTGACCGGAAGGCCGGGGTTAAATTCCCGAAGCCGGCATGGCTTTATGCCCAACAATCTTTGACTGGAACTTCTTCGTTGTTCGATGCTTGCCAGTTCTTACGTCACAAAGAGCCAAGCTGAGACACCAGAGAACAACATAGCCATTTAATTTATTAAAGCCTCTAGGTACATCACAATGAACAGGTATGAAATATAAACGATTCGATTCCGACGACACCGTGGTCCCTTGGGTTGCACGTTGGCTAACAAGTGAGAGTGCATGACGAGCCGGGTTCGAATCCAGGAGCATGCGAAGCTTTTTGGCACTATCTGGCACTGTCAAAATACTGAATATAAACAGATTAACAAAGAAATAGGACTTGGTCTTCTGCAATGTCAAACACACAAGTCAATCTCTTAAAAAAAGCACACCAGCTATAACCACGCGCAATGAGTAGAGAGAATTCGAGCCGATTTCATATCGACAGCGTGGTGCATTGGATAGCCCGCTTGCCTAGTAATCAAGCATCGCGGGTACGAATCCCGTAACAAATGGCTTTTTGGAATTTAAAATTAAATTGAAATTGTTGATTTATGTTTCGTGCAAACCCACGAAGGTGTAGTAAGGTGCTGAAGAAAAAAATATCAGACATAAAATCAGACATAAAAATATCACAGATTTGTTCAATTTTATCTACCAGATGGCGCCGTCTACCAAATTTGTGCACACTCGAGGCGGTTTGGAGCTAACATTTTGGCCAAGCTCAGTGCAAAGGCTTAGGGCGCTAGGGTGGGACGTATAAATTTCTAGACAAAATGCAAATCGAGGTCGCAAAGCGACCGAGATTTGAATTTTTGCTACTATCCTTAATAACGTTCACCTAAATTAAATGCAAAAAAGCTCTCCCGACTAGACGGGACTCGAACCCTGTACCTTTGGGTTATCAATCTCATACACTAGTCACTTGGCTGCCGAGACACGATGAAATGATGGAGATTTTTAAGTTATATGAACTACAAGTGGTTTGTTTGCCTTTCGTAGTACTTTTTAAAATTTTCGAGATGAGGACGTACCCCGCCCCCACCCGATTTCATGAGCTAAGCTCAAAAGCCACTCGGATTTGAACGCATCATCTTTGCGACATGAACCAAGCGACTTAACCACTCGGCCAATCGAGTGATGTGAATGTGGCTGATATTTATCATTATATATATTTTTTGATAGATCTTTACAATGGTAAAAAAGCCGCATTCGACGGGGTTCGAACCAGGCTCAAACACAATTCTAATTTAAGAATCAAGCGCCTTAACTATCAAGCCATTACGCCTGATGAATTTGCGTGTAATAAAGCACCTTATCTAAAATGAAGCTAGTATTTTTTAAATATGATATTATTTCACCCGACTTTTTACTACCATCCGATGCTTAAATGTTCAGCATTAATATCCAAAATATCACCCGTTTTTTTAGCACCATGCCAAGCTAAAATTTTCAGCAATTATATTCAGAATCGCACGACTTAAATGTGTTTCTGGTGTTATCCCCACTCCCTGCAGGGAGGGGGGAACAGTGTCCATGAACATGAACCATGAACCATGAACCATTGTCCATGAACAGCATGACAAGTTTTTTATTATACAACTGCTCGGCAAATGAAGCGTTTTGTGTGTTTGAGGACGTAGTCCACAGCGCACTGAGCTTCCCAATCTTTTGGCATTTGAAGAGTCTAAGGCCCATGCCAACGCTCATTCCATCAAGAATCCACATCCCTCTTGATCAATCTCGTGTTTGATCGCAAAAAAGTGATAGCGTCACTTTGATAACAGCGCAATCCCCAATTGGTTGTCTCAAATATCAAAAAAATATAAAACCACAAGATGATTTCGTTTAGAAGCTTTCTCAGATTGGCTGCGTCAACTATCGCAATCATAAACAATAATAAAGGCGAGTAGATTTCGACTAGCAGCAGTGTGGCTGTGCACTCGGCACGGTGAGCGCCGTGTTCCGACCGCTACACCAACGAAATGCTGCATCTCGAATTTGCTTGATTGTATATCTTCAATGAAGCATAATATTATTGGAATAGACCTATTTCCCTGAGAGAAAAATGACGTCAGATACCCTCTGGATATGCTACCAGTTTGGAAAAAAATATTAATTAGCTCTGCTAAATAACTAGGCTGTGCAAACACTCATATAATCGTTTTGTGGATGAGCGTAATATCAAAATGCGATTATATTGCGTGTGCGCATAGCTACATATATGTGGCTATGGGTACATATGTGGCTTATATGATCTATTTAAAATGTTTGGCGTTAATATAGCAGCTAACTCATCACCCTTATCTATCTATTAACATAATCCCAATCCTGTATCTCATCACCCAGGTGACCAATGGCCCCGTCGTCAAACTTCCTCCGCCAATCGAATCCGTCGTCGTCGCCACCAACTTCTCGTACGTCTGCCGCGGGGAAATCGTCTTCGCCAACGGCGACGTCCGCTTGACCTTCACCAACGTTCAGATCCAGGCGTTCATGACAACGCCTGGCTTCTCGGCGTCGCAGGATTGCGCTGCGTACCTCTCGATCGGCATACTGACAGGCATCATATCCATGTTTTTCATGGCGGTGGTTTTGTCGGGGGCTGTTGTTATGATCATGAACATCAAGATCAACGACAAGCTCGACGACCCGCGCGGAAAAACTATTCATGTTGGCGTGGGCCAAGCTTGAGTTGAGTTGTTTACTGTTTTGTTTTGCGAGCAGCAAGCTGTGGTTTTCTGCAATCGGAGACTGGTTCAAAGTTTCCGAGCATGTGTTCATCTTGTTATGCAGAGCCATCTCTGTTACGACCCCACTTTTATCTTACATTGAACAGTGAACACAGAAGTTTTCAAAATTTTTACTTAATCCCATGAATTATGTTCTCATAAAAGCAACGCAACACTACACTGTGAGCAACCCAGCGCTGATGATAAATCATCATCATGATTGCAATGCGATGCGATTGCGATGCGATGCGATGTGATGCAAAGCTTGCAACGTAGCTTTAGGAAATTTGCTTGCTGAAATAACATAGATAATTTAGTGTACCTACAGATAATTTATTAGTTGATATTGTCTCGGTGTGTTTCAGTTGAGATACAGTGTTATTCAATTTTGGGTAGATAAATACTACAAAACATTAGTAATAAAAATGACTACCAATGTAAAAAATAGAAAATGCACTACAAAACCAATTATTTGCAGTTTGGATTAGCTTCTCTGATCAAGATGGTCATTAAACATGTCCACTAATAAAGATTGATGTATTGTAAGCCTATGAATAAGTAAGGCTAAAGTGGCAAGTGATTTTTAACTCGGGTAATATCGGTAATATACACAGGCTTACCAAATAATCAAAACTAAGTATGCACTGAGAGAAATCTGGTACGTAATTATGGTAGTGAAAAAAATTGTCACTTTCAAATTTTAAGAGGAAAATCATTTTGAGATTTCAGGAAAACAACAAAGAATATACTTAAACAGTGATCCTATCTTGGACATTCAACAATATTTGTTGATGTTAGATTTAATTTAAGCATGACTGCTATCTCCATAAATAGCACAGAATGCAAATTTAGTAGAATGCCGCTTTTGCTTAAATATGCTTCCCTCAAAAGGAAAAGAAGGAAGACTCCTAGTCACTTTTCAAATTTTTGAGTTGAAAATGAAAATGAAAATAAATAATCATATGATTTTTCGAGTGTTAACGTGTTTGCTGGTTTCTAAACAAACAACAATCACTTGCAATAACCAAATATTGAAACGGCATTCTTTTGAAAATCTTTGGTTCATAAAACTGTAACATGTACAGCAAACCCATCCCAGTGCCTTGAAAGCCAGCAAAATTAACCTAACAACCCAACCCAATATGGCAACGATGGAATGTTGGCGCCCGTGAATCGTCAACGATAAAGCGACCGCCCTTCGCTGCCGCTGCGTCTGTGTTTCTCGCCGGCGTCTAGTTCCATTGATCGTCGGTTCGGCCAAACTTGAAGACCAGGGAGCCGAGGAAGATCATGGCGTTTTGTAGGAACAGTCCGACGCCCGGCCAAGCAGGGACTCCCGCTGAAAGCAAACCACAAAGTTTCAAGTAATTACTACTACTTAAGATTTTACTTGGATTGTCAACAAGGGCCAACAGAGTATCAAGGCTAATCCAAGATATGAAATTAGTTTTGATTGTACTTTTGAAGTCATTAACGGTTGTCCTCTGTTCAGAGAGATTTTTGGCCGGTACGAAGTTTTGACCACAATGACATGGATATCTCCAGGACCGTGATGCAGAGATGGACAATGCTTAGAGTTATGTGTCATGAGATTGTTATTCTGATACATGGATCATTTGTGGCACAGGTAGGCACTTATTTCGTTGCGTTTTTTAAGTACCTAAGTTAATTCTAAAACTCAAATGGCCAGGCATACTAATGTATAGGCATAGTTTATATGTCAGTCTTTATCAAGGGTTTTAGTTTAAGCTTCTCAGCTAGTTAAACGTACTGTTGTTAGCGACGTAAACGGCAAAGAGTATCCAGCACGATGCGATGAGTGACCCGAAGCCGATGACGAAACCAAGGAAGAGCCAGGCACGTGCACCGCGGGGGCCCAGGCATCCTCCCGAGTAGCCATCGCCTTGTACTTGAGCATTCGACACCGTGTTGATCATTAGCAGCGAGAGTGTGCCGAAAACTCCACACAGGTGGAACGCGTGGTTGAAGTGATCCGAACTCGGGTACACCGAAGCGACGTCGATGATGAACCACCAGCCCATGAAAAACTGAAGCAAATAATGCAAGGAATGCTCTGTTGGCTGTAGATTCCAGATTCCAAAATTAGTGTTCATATCAAAATATCAGCTTACCAGTGTTCCAGCAAGTAATGAAGACAATGCGTTCCGTTTATTTTCACCTTCGAACCAAATGCACGGAGGCATGGACATGTTTTCGAAGCAGCCAGACATGGTTGGATAGGTAAACTCAAATAATATTATCTAAAATTTAGTCCCACTCGCCAAGAATGCGGTCATCGACACAAAATCCAACTCCTGTCAAACAGATTTTGACAGCGGATCGTGAATGACTCAGTGCTGAAAGAAAGATGGCGATACTTGGTTTGTTCTTTAGTTACTAGGTGCCGTTGAGCGGCACGTGAATACTTTCGAAAATGAGGAAGAATTTGCAACGCCAAATATTTATGATATATTTATATATTATGATAATTATGGGATATAGAAATAGGATACTGTGTCTTCTGACTCTAAACGAAGAAGGGCTTGATCGGTGATATTACGAAACACAGTTTACGATGCCGCATAAGAAAGATTGATTGATCAAGCTATATTTATAACACAAAATTATTTTGTTAACTTGCGTTTACTCTTCAACAAGCATTCTAAACAATATAAGGAGTCAAACACTCATACATATATATTTATAATGCATACATTTCTATAACCTAGAAGCAAAGTGTAATACTTATATTACATTTTCTACGAAATTTAACAAATTAAAACAAATATTTGTTTTATTTCAGCACATTCTTACAATTTGTTAGGTTTGTCTTCCTATATGTTTGAAAAGTGTGATGCTATGCTGATTAGCCGCTACAAAGCGTCTCATTTGTATAAAATGGTATCGACTTATCACCTTAAAAAAGACGATAGAGCATACAATATATAGACACAGTATTTTTGGCTGACCAAAGTTTTAAGATTGCTATAAATTGTAAATGCAGCTCAGTTGCTTTCTTGATGAAAACGACCACTCTGTTTTTCAAACTTCGCCAAAGTGCGCTAAAAATTGTCTTCATTCACGCGACACGAACAAACAAAAATATTCGCTTAAATTTTTCTGACACAAAATTGCTGACAGACGGTACAACATCAAGTGACATCTTAGGGCACATTTAAATACGACGATTCTTGAGGAAATGTCAAAGGTCAAAACCCACAATGCCTTCGATTGCGCCCTGCAATGTCTTCTGTGTCAGTTTACCTGAGGCTGTTATATAAATACTGACTATAATCCAACACGTGACATATTTCTCCTTGAATGGCTAACAACATTTCAGCAGTTAAATTAAAACAGTGTCGTCTTAACAGTATTATAGCTTTGTTTCTTTGAATAAACGTTCTCGCCCCATTCTGTATTTTCGTGACCCCGTCTCAAAAAACACGACACACTTTATTTCACTCCGACTTACTCTGATCTGAAATGGGCAAAGTAATTATAATCACAAACGAACAAAGCTTACTGACTGCTGATAACAATTTTCTATAACAGACCAAAAAAAAACAACGATCTTTTAGATAAGATTAAAGTAATTGTGGACAGTATATTTGTATGGGGCGGAAATTCCCACCTGTCTCTTTGCCCATCAATTCGCCAAAAGCATCAGAGGCCCCTAGAAAATCCACCCCACCCCATGATTACAGACCCTTACTTAGCCCCTCAGATAGAAAAGTGCATCCCTTTTGCCCCCCCCCCCCCCCCCCCCACAGCCAAGCGATATAATCCCTATGCACATCCCATCGTTAAGGAAAGCCCATCGACAAAATGCCAGCAAACACTTCCCCTACACTTACACCCTGCCATGGCCCGTGGTTAGTAGCGCTAGTCACCACCGTGGCCGCTGGGGCGCTGCAGCTCGAGCTCGGTGACGTCGAGGCCGGGGTTCGCAATCCCGTTGATCTCGCGGTGCTCGTGCTCTTCGGGAACCTCCCAGTGCGCCGAGTCGAGGAACAGGTGTTTGCCGTGGACGCGGCCGAAGATTGGCAGGTTCACCAGGAATCCTGGTGGCAGACGGACGAAGCTTGCTGGGTGAGCTGGGTCGGTGGCCCCACACTGGCCGCCAAGTGTAGCGCACTACGGCCATTTACAAACACGAGCCTTCTTTAGGACTTTCTTTATGTTTTACTCCGGAGTTTATGAGACAATCCTAGAGACGTTGAACTCGTGTACTGTTTGAATGGGAACGATTTTACGGATTGATTGGAATGATTTTAGGCCCTAAAAAGAGCCCGGATCAACGTTTATTGGGCCAAACCTCCCCGCTAAACAGTTCTAGAAAGGTTGACTTACTAACTGACATAAATCCATGGGTAAGAAAGCTGTAAAATAGACAGATGATTTAAAAAGGGAATTAAACTGCTACGCTCAGTAGCAGTGCTGGTCAGTTTTACCATTTTATTAAAGTTAAGTTATATTCCATGGCAAAGGCCAGCGTTTATCGCTTATTATGTATCCGTACATTGAATCTTTCCAAGTCTTACGCCTTAAAACGAATCTGTATTACTATTTCCTAGTTACCTGTAAATTAAAAGAGACACAATGGAAATGAACGGAAAGATGTTACACAGTCTATGTGAAAATTCGATCACTGATCGAAAATACCCAAAATAATCAAGAAGTCGGGTGCAAAATGAAAAACTCTACCAATCTTTTACTACCCCAAAAAAGTAAGCGTAAGTTGGTGCTGTGCTGCGGTTGTAAGCCTGTAAAACAATTCGCTGTACTTTCAGGAAAACCGTGCTGTCAGGCAATACTGTGCCGGCAATCTAGGTAAAGAAAGAAAACAGCGTAGTGAATGATAATTGATAACCAGTGCAGGATCGATGCATGGTGATCTAGGAGACCTTGGTCCGGGCGCCGGGCGAGCTGCAGAGGCCCACCGCGTGGCAGCACTAGTTGGACAGCGACTGCGGGATGCTGTACACGCCCTGCAAGGTCAAACGAGCCGTGACGTGGCCGATCGGCGAGGTGACGCCAGGTGGCGTGCATTCAGGGGATACGGGCGATTCGCAGCGATTTTTGCTCAAAACTGTCTCGAGTTTAAAATTTCATTGAGAAAAAGTGGCAAATTAACATTTAATTAGTGTTAAACCTATGGAATTTCAATCGTTTTTGATTGGTGCAACGCGCCTTATCTCTGTGGTTTGCGTAAAATTTATGAAATTATGCCGAAAAGATTTTGTCAGACTTGAAAGCCGGTTGTCCGTGTAGCATTATTGGTGAAGCTCCATCCAGGCAAGGATTAAGTTCCGAGCTCGACTCCCGGGACCGACACAATTTTGGAATTGATATTTTGTTTCCAATAATTAATAAGCTTGAAAGATTTTTCATGGTGACAAACAACCTTCTCCACTACCATTCCAAGCTGTAGTTCTCCAAGATCACGTCGTTTCAATCGCGTTAACTTGCAAATTACGGGAATTTTGATTAATTTTATCACAAATTTCTGAATGTTTCATGTTTGAAATCGCATATCGAGCCGAGCACTCGCTGCGAATCGCCCTCGTTCCCCTCCCACCGTCGCCGCGTCTCACCGGCGGCGACATAGCGGCAACGCTGGACGCGCCGGCAACGCCGCCAACGCCGGCAGCGCGGCTGCGGTAGATCGGCGCGAAGTTGAGCACGCGCACTTCGTCGCGCTCGACCTGCCAGTGCGGCTCGTCCAGGAACCACTCGTCGCTGGGCAGCGTCCCTGCGGCGCTCAGGAAGCCGGGGTACGCGATCACGGCCCCTGTAACACCGTCGCCGTCGCCGTCGATGATGTCGTCGCGTCGGTGGCGCCCTCGCCGCGGTGTGGGAGGGATGGAAGACTGGCGGCGGCATGTTGCAAGTCCCAGCTGTACTGGCTGTCAATGATACAGCGCTGCTACACGGCGGTTACAAGAAAAAGTGCAAGAAATCCACCAACCTCGGCCGGAAGGTACACGAACCGTTTTTTTTTTATATTGTATTATACTCATGTAGTGCTCAGAGTATGATAGAAGCGAGTAGCCTGAATAACACCATCTGGTATAACGCCATATTGGCCATTTTCTGTTCCAGGAAAAGCACTGTAATAACGCCATCTGGGCATATGGTGTTAATCCAATGGATTTATCCCATTAAAGTATGGCTTTCTTCCGGTATGTATCAGACATAAAAGATGCGCATTCACCAGGGCTATCCATCAGAATGCGGTTCGACTCCCGCCGAATGTCCCTGCGCCCGCACTTTCAAATTCCACTCAACTCCCATAAGAGCCCATGTTAATTTACCTCACAAGTAACCCTATCTATTTCAATTTCCATTTCTAAGGAAAAGAAAATAAGATATAGAAGCGTATTGATGAGGGCTATCCATGGATGTGCACTTTCATACTTTTCCGTTATCACGACATACAAAAAAGTCAAAAAAGCATATTTTCGGGCAACTGTTATGGTCTGTTATCTATGTTAGAAATTTGAAACAAATCTAACGTTAATTTCTTTTTTATTGCGATTTTAACTTTTTTGGTTCTTTGAAATCGTTATAAGTTTTGAAAATTCTATTTCTAAAGAAACAACTACTCTATATAAAAGATGCAAATTTACCGGGGCTATCCAAAAATATATAGTTCGATACCTCGCAAATGTCCCATCGTCCGAACTTTGCAATTTTTCGCTACTCCCAAAAGCCACCATGTTATGACAGCCGAAATTTCAACAAAAACACTAAATCTCAATTAAGAAAAATATAATCATATATAAAAGATGTGTATTCATCGGGGCTATCTAGAAATATTCGGTTTCACTCCCGTCGAATGGCAGAAGCCGCAGAAGTACTATCCCATAAGACTCAGACGAAATTTTCATCATTGCTCGGACAGCTTAGTCCACCCAAAGCAGACGCCAACACATTTAACACGCTTGATCACATCTCAACACTTTGAAAGTGTCGCCTTGTTTCTCAAACGGTTCACATCACAGAATACATCTACAGCATTCAGGAAGAAGTACCGCGAGCGTGACAGTTGGTGCACCACGGCGGCCAGAGTCCAGAAAGTGTCGGCAGCGTCAGTGAAACCTACATCACTCGCTCAGAGACGAAAAAACACCGATCTAGTACAACCTGAATACACCTATTCCATTCAATCAAAGTCCTATCAAAATGACGTCATGATATCTACTCGCTAAAGCCAGGTAGAGCTCTTCGGGTTGTGATTTCAATAACTTCCGTTGTTAGTTATCAGAGCTATTGTTTTTCCAAAACTGACAGTACGTCCAGTGGGTATCCGCAGTCATTTTTTCTCCGAGTGGAACAGGTCTATTACAACACCAAACGGCAGACGGCAGCACTTACCGGTGACCGCGCCCGTCGCCAGCGCCACCACCAGCGTGGCGGCGAGCGCCAGCAGCTGGTATCCTGCCTGCATGCCGGCCGACCTTCCGTCGCCTGGCACCAGGCCGCCCATCAGCGCTAGCTGCGCCTCGGCGAAGCGCGTCGCGTTGGCGGGCGGCGCACGCGCGGGGAACTGCGTGTAGAGGCCGTACTTGTAGGTCGCCTCGCTGGCCACGGCGGCCATGATGGCGCCGACCAGGCCGGCCAGCACGCCGGGCATGCCGTGCAGGTTGTGCACGCCGCACGTGTCGTGCAGCCCCGCACGATCTAGCAGCAGCGGCTAGAATCGGCGGCAGGCGCGGAACAACCGTTAGTTCTCTTTTTAATGTAAGAAAAACCCTAGCAGCTAAGTACGAGTAGTCAATTTTGCTGCCTTAAAAATGGAAGACCATCATTTTTGTGCCTGAGTAATCTGTGCTCCAGGGTCAATTAATCTAATGTATGAGAAATCAGTGTTTCTGGTGGAAGCCTACACCAGTTGGCAATTGATGATGGGATGGCTGAGCAAGAAAAATGTGCGTCCGAACCGGGATGAACCCACATTCAGAGCCAACTCTGTCGCCGCGACGTCGAATACACTTGCACGATTTGCCTGTGTAGTACTCGTACCATTACGAGTCGCTTCTTCCCCGTCTCTCCCGAGAGAGCCCTTTCGTCACCCAGCGAAGGCAGGAATCATGTGTGGCCGGATAGCTCAGTGGTCAGAGAAACCGCCCGGCAAGCGGAAGGTCCCGGGTTCATATCCCGGTTCGTACGCACATTTTTCCTGCTCAGCTATCCCATCAATCTAATATGTGTCAACTCATCTGGACAGGACAAAATAGTTTCATATGGACAAGAAGTGGACCTAGGCCAACCGGCTTGTTACCTGCAAGTAGCGGTATCCGAGCACGGACAGCGTGCCGCCCAACATGCCGACGATGAGCGCTCCGAACGGCATGACCATCATGTCGGCCGACGTGCCGATTGCCACGCCTCCCGCTAGTGTCGCGTTCTGGATGTGCACCTGCGAGGTCGGGGTCAAGGTCAAGGTCAGCGCAACCTTGTCAATCCGTTTACTAGGCATTTCTTTCAGCGAAACGTCTCTGACATGTAGGATTTTTGCCTGATATGTAATTAATTTTGAAATCGAGTCGTAATAGATAAACGTTATTAAATTTTACCTGATTCTCTTACGGAGTCTGACTTATAAAGCATGTAACTCAGGCTGGACTGATCAACCGGTACATGTATCATGTATCAAGTACATATAATCTAGTAATTTGAAATCCGCCTTTTCATTGAGCTTAACATTTATACAGAACGCAACGTAGTTTTCTATACAAGCTCACCTGTTGAGATTTAGCTTTGATTAAGATTAGGAAATCAAATTAATCGAGTTCGTATATGTAATTGTAGGTATTACCATAATGTACCATGTAATTAGCTTCACTTGTGGCCAATTTGCTAAATGTCATGGCTCCACCCGGACGCATGCTACGTTATTCAACTCTTTATGATGCTAATCGAGTGACTCAAAGGTGGAAAAAATTCATCAAACTGGCATTTAATCGATCCTTACACAGCAGGCACAGCGAAGTCACCGTACACACATTAATCGGCAAAGGATTATTAATTGGTGCAATTGCTCACTTAAGACCTGTGGTTCGAATGATATTTCATGGTCAAATGCTAGTTGACACTTGAGATTGATCATTTGTGCCAAAAAAAAAGCCCCCTCGATATAACATCCGATGACGTAAGCAACGTTATTTTATGCTGTACCCTAGATGGCTGTGGTGCTTTGATTTCTGACTACACCGCCTAGGCGGCGCTTAAGATTCTGTCGCCAGCTCAACAACGCTATTTTGGCCGAGTTTCCTATCATCTACAGCCTGGTACTACACCTATTCCATTCAATCAAAATACAATCAAAATCACGTCATGATACCCACTTGCTAAAGCCAGGTAGAACAATTCGAGTTGTGATTTCCTTATGTTCGATTGTTATTTAGCAGAGATATTTGATTTTTTTTCCAAACTGGTACCTAGTATACTCAGTGGGTATCTGACGTCATTTGTCTCTGAGTGGTGTAGGTGTGGTGCAAAATCAATGATTGGTTGCAGCTCCTAAAATTGAAGAAACTCCAGCCAAATGGCAATTTGGGCAATAATTAATAGAAATAAAATGGAGTATAATAGGGAAGGTCCCCTAGGTCAATTGAAATCAATTGATTTCTCTGATAATCTAAGAAAACAGAGATGTGTTACCTCATCTTTGCCGAGCAACTCGAGCACTTCTGTGAGTAGATGGGGGCATTAGCACGGGGACCAGCGTCCAGTGGGTATCTAACGTCATTTTTCTCTGAGTGGAATAGGTCAATTGGTTTGCTTTACCATGTCAAACTTGTTGTCCTTGGATACGATCGCCGAGACAGCGAAAGCGGTGACGCAGCAGGAAGCCAGCGCCAGGTAGGTGTTGATCACGGCTCGGTGCTGGTCGTCGCCCGAAACCAGCGAGCCGTTGAAGCTCGGCCAGAACAGCCACAGGAAGATCGTGCCTGCCGAAGTTGACCGCGAACGAGTTAGCCAGACTGTTAGTAAACCAACCGATGCTGAGTCTATCCAGATTGATTGATTATTGGTGTGTAACGACGCACTGTTTTGACAACTGAGCCATCCGGCCGCACAAGGTTCCTGCCTTCGCTGGGTGAGGAAAGGGCTCTCTCGGGAGAGAAGGGGAAGAAGCGACTCGTAATGGTACGAGTTCTACACAGGCAACTCGTGCAAGTGTATTCGACGTCCCCGTCACAGAGATGGCTTTGACTGTACACCCAGCCTCGTTCTCAGTAGAGAAGGAATGGTTGAGAAATCGGTGTAACTGGTGGAAGCTTACGCCAGTAAGCAATTAGCTAGGCAGAAAAAATGTCAGAGCAACCACCCGGCAAGCGGAAGGTCCCGGGTTCGTATCCCGGTTCGGACGCACATTTTTCCTGCTTAGCTAACCCACCAGCCTAACAGAGTGTACGGTGAGTGTACGATGAGTGTACGGTGAGTGTACGGTGAGTGTACGATGAGTGTACGATGAGAGTACGATGAGTGTACGGTGAGTGTACGGTGAGTGTACGGTGAGTGTACGATGAGTGTACGATGAGAGTACGATGAGTGTACGATGAGTGTACGGTGAGAGTACGGTGAGTGTACGATGAGTGTACGATGAGTGTACGGTGAGTGTACGATGAGTGTACGGTGAGTGTACGATGAGTGTACGATGAGTGTACGATGAGTGTACGATGAGTGTACGGTGAGTGTACGATGAGTGTACGGTGAGTGTACGATGAGTGTACGATGAGTGTACGGTGAGTGTACGATGAGTGTACGATGAGTGTACGATGAGTGTACGGTGAGTGTACGATGAGTGTACGGTGAGTGTACGGTGAGTGTACGATGAGTGTACGATGAGTGTACGATGAGTGTACGGTGAGTGTACGATGAGTGTACGGTGAGTGTACGATGAGTGTACGATGAGTGTACGGTGAGTGTACGATGAGTGTACGATGAGTGTACGGTGAGTGTACGATGAGTGTACGGTGAGTGTACGGTGAGTGTACGATGAGTGTACGGTGAGTGTACGGTGAGTGTACGATGAGTGTACGGTGAGTGTACGATGAGTGTACAGTGAGTGTACGGTGAGTGTACGGTGAGTGTACGATGAGTGTACGGTGAGTGTACGGTGAGTGTACGATGAGTGTACGGTGAGTGTACGATGAGTGTACAGTGAGTGTACGGTGAGTGTACGGTGAGTGTACGATGAGAGTACGGTGAGTGTACGATGAGAGTACGGTGAGTGTACAATGAGTGTACGGTGAGTGTACGATGAGTGTACGATGAGTGTACGGTGAGTGTACGGTGAGTGTACGGTGAGTGTACGATGAGAGTACGGTGAGTGTACGGTGAGTGTACGGTGAGTGTACGATGAGAGTACGGTGAGTGTACGATGAGTGTACGGTGAGTGTACGATGAGTGTACGGTGAGTGTACGGTGAGAGTACGGTGAGTGTACGGTGAGTGTACGATGAGAGTACGGTGAGTGTACGATGAGTGTACGGTGAGTGTACGATGAGTGTACGGTGAGTGTACGATGAGTGTACGGTGAGTGTACGGTGAGTGTACGATTAGTGTACGGTGAGAGTACGATGAGTGTACGATGAGTGTACGGTGAGTGTACGATGAGTGTACAGTGAGTGTACGGTGAGTGTACGGTGAGTGTACGATGAGAGTACGGTGAGTGTACGGTGAGTGTACGGTGAGTGTACGATGAGAGTACGGTGAGTGTACGATGAGTGTACGGTGAGTGTACGGTGAGTGTACGATGAGAGTACGGTGAGTGTACGATGAGTGTACGGTGAGTGTACGGTGAGTGTACGGTGAGTGTACGATGAGTGTACGATGAGTGTACGGTGAGAGTACGGTGAGTGTACGGTGAGTGTACGGTGAGTGTACGGTGAGTGTACGGTGAGTGTACGGTGAGAGTACGATGAGTGTACGGTGAGTGTACGGTGAGTGTACGATGAGTGTACGGTGAGTGTACGGTGAGTGTACGGTGAGTGTACGGTGAGTGTACGATGAGTGTACGGTGAGTGTACGATGAGTGTACGGTGAGTGTACGGTGAGTGTACGGTGAGTGTACGATGAGTGTACGATGAGTGTACTATGAGTGTACGGTGAGTGTACGATGAGTGTACGATGAGTGTACGGTGAGTGTACGGTGAGTGTACGGTGAGTGTACGGTGAGTGTACGGTGAGTGTACGGTGAGAGTACGGTGAGTGTACGATGAGTGTACAGTGAGTGTACGGTGAGTGTACGGTGAGTGTACGGTGAGTGTACAGTGAGTGTACGGTGAGTGTACGGTGAGTGTACGGTGAGAGTACGGTGAGTGTACGATGAGTGTACAGTGAGTGTACGGTGAGTGTACGGTGAGTGTACGGTGAGTGTACAGTGAGTGTACGGTGAGTGTACGATGAGTGTACGGTGAGTGTACGGTGAGAGTACGGTGAGAGTACGGTGAGTGTACGATGAGTGTACGGTGAGTGTACGGTGAGTGTACGGTGAGTGTACGGTGAGTGTACGGTGAGAGTACGGTGAGTGTACAGGACGTCGCACCTACCGATCATGGCGAACAGGTCGGACGTGTAGCTGGCGCCCTCCGCCGTCTTGACGTCGTCATCGCGCAGCACGGCGCCCTGTCGCAGCGCCAAGCTCGCCGCCAGCCCGAAGTACGCGCCGAACACGTGCACGAACATGGACGCGCCGGCGTCGACCGCCTGCGCGCAACGTCAACAACTGGTCAGGCCACATATTCACTCACTTATCGGGATTCTAATTCTGTGGAAAATGGTCGGCTATTGTTTCCTAAACTTCCTCTGGAAGCAAAAGCCAGTACACCTTTTATTTTCTGAAGACTCATGCCTTTTCCTAAACTTAGTAAATTAAACTATATTCCTAAACTATTTAACTGGGAAGTGAATGCTAATTTAAAAAAAAACTCAAACTTTTCCCAAGTCAGGGAAAGTTTGAGTTTTTGGGCCAATACACCCATTCTTTTCAGTCAAAATTAAATAAAAATGACCCACTCGCTAAAGCCAGGTAGAGCAATTCGGGTTGTGATTTTTCCATCTTAATTTCTTATTTAGCAACTAGGCTATGCGAACACTCATATATAATCGTGTTGTGGATGAGCGTAATATTTACGCTCACCCTCAACGCGATTATATTACGTGTGCGCGTAGCCTAGAGGCTTTTATGATCAATTTAAAATGTTCAGTGATAATTTAGCAGCTTTCTCAATGACATTCGTTACCTGAAAATATCATGGTGTAGTCGTCGTGAAATTATTTGAATATTTCAAAACCTAAAAATCGATTTTAAGAAAAACTATTCAACTGATTTGCTTCAAATTAACACAGTATCTTCTTTTTACGATATATAATGCACACAGTAAGTTTTATGACCATCGGTTGAAGATAAAGTTACTTTTGTTGCAAAAAACTGAAAAAACGCTAAAAAATCGCAAACAAACGTCATTCAAGCGCCATTTTCAAGAAAAGTGCTTAACATACAACAATGAAATTCTTACACAAACATTAAATCGTGAAGGTCAACATTTCCTGAAAGTTTCGTCAAATTATATTCAGATGCTTGGCCTCTAGAGTGCGAAACGTGTTTTGGAAAAACTGAAAAATTTCGTAAAAACTTAATAACATAAAATTTACTTGTCCGAATTGCTTCAAAAACGTGGCAGGTCTAAATTCAGAGAAAACGAAGGTTCACAGAAATTTTCATCAAAATGTGTTTTGGCGTTTGGCCTGTAGAGCGCGAACAAACACAAAAAAAAAAAAAGCAAACAAAAAAAAACCAAAAAAAAAAAAACATTGGAGTTTTTTTTAGCAGTAAAGTGTAATTGAAGATTTCGCTTCATTCGCTACGCTCGTTACGCTCATCAATAAGCTAATAATTCTTTTTCAAACTGGTAGTACGTCCAGTGGGTATCTGACGTCATTTGTCTCTGAGGGGAATAGGTCTATTGTGCCCAATCTCACAGAATAAAAAACGGAAAAACTCGTGAATAACGGGCCTTAACAGTGGGACAATATAAGGGGGAGTTAAAATGAGTGATTTTATCTGCGCCAAAATCGTCAGAGCGGTCTGAGCGTCCGAGGCCAGACTTCAAGGCCAAGACAGCTAGCGCATGCGCACCTGGAAGACCTTGGTGCCGAGGAACTCGTTGCTGACGCAGACCACGACCTCCAGGAGCCCCATGACGACCAGCTGCAGGGGCGTGGTCTTGCCGAGCACCGCCCCCATGGAGATGAGCACCGTCGCCGTGGTCAGGTCGGATTCCAGCAGCGTGTCCACGCCCACGTGGATCTTGCCGTCTGCACACAGGGTGGCCGGTGATTTCAACGAGCGTACGTTACAATGTCAAGAATATATCTGTCGGAATCTAGAAGGTCTACAATCCATTCTTAGACAGGTGCGACGAATCATCAACGGCTAAGTGACTTTTGTGGTTTGAATGACAAGGCCTAAATTTTTGGCCATTGTAGGTCTTGATGCTTGTAATATGCGTTTTTAAATGAAAATATCAATAATTCACGTAAATAACCATAATTTGCAAAATTATGACACCTATATAGCTAAAAATTTCAACGTTATTTATTTGTTTCCTGTTAAACACAGGAAATTAAACAAACTAATAGATTTATTCACAGTTGGCAAGCTTTCCTGTCTGTACTGCAACTCAGCCATTGTTCGATGTTCTAAAATAGGTTCCTAAAAAACTCACAATCGCCATCATTGGGGACCAAACGTCCCCAAGCAAGCAGTTTTTCTTTTAGGTTGAATATCTTCTTGATTGCAATTGGCTAAGCTATTTTACCACCGGAATTACAAACTCTCCCGTTTCCCTACCTACAGAATACACAATGAGAGACAATACCGAAAAATATTGGACCTTTCAAGGGCTGCCAACTAAAAGAAAATCCGGGAAATCCAACTATTAATAACTTACTTCATAAAAATTGTAAGTGCAAACTTTGATGACACCTGCCAAATTGATCACTTCTAAAAACACCAGCAGGCCTAGCAGCGAGCCACCGCCTGGAGTCCCTCATCGTCCCGCACCTTTAGCGTCGTGGTGGTAGAAGCCTCGCACAAGAATCGCCCATTGAATCATGACCGCCGACAGCAGCATGTTGAAGCCCACCGACGAGTAGCCGTACTTCTTGAGAAACGTCATCAGGAAGCCGAACCCGACGAACATCATCACGTGCACATCCTGGAACACTGCAGCGCGCCACCATCAGGATCAGGATCAGGATCGAGTCCGACACTCGCCAAGGACGCAGAAGTCTGCTTCGGTATTCAGTCATAAGGACCGTAGGCGGCAATACGCCTATAACATTCAATCACAATTCTATCAAAATGTCGTCATGATACCCACTCGCTAAAGCCAGGTAGAGCAATTCGGTTTGTGAGTTCCCTATCTTCCTTTGTTAATAAGCAGAGTTGATTAATATTTTTTCCAAACTGGTAGTACGTCCAGTGGGTATCTCATATCATTTTTCTCTGAGTGGAATAGGTCTATGAACTAGTGCTTCGCTAAATCAGTGGAAATGATTGGAGTTAATACGATGCGCTATCCATGTTTTAGTGATCAGTGGACCCAATACGATGCGCTGTCCATGTTATAGAGATCAGTGGACCCAATACGATGCGCTGTCCATGTTATAGAGATCAGTGGGCTCAATACGATGCGCTATCCATGTTACAGAGATCAGTGGCTCAATACGATGCGCTATCCATGTTATAGAGACCAGTGGGCTCAATACGATGCGCTATCCATGTTAGATCAGTAGACCCAATACGATGCGCTATGCCTGTAATTAAGATGACAGGACTGACCTGGATAGAGCCGCGAAAAATCGACGTCGGGCGTCGCATTGAGCGGCGTGCGGGCGTCGGCGTCGGCCGAGTAGGTCGTGAAGACGGCGAACAGCACAACTAGCGCCGCCTGCACGGCGAGCAGGATCACCAGGTCGCTGCGTTGCACACCCATCGCTGCGCCCTAGATTCCTCGAGACACCCCCAAAAGAACAACACGCACTCTCAACGGTTCCTATCAACGCTGTCTGGGCCTTTGCTTGTCGTTGCTGCCTTTTCAACTCCTATACACGAACGATGACGTTTATTCTTCAGGAGAGTCCCTCTTCTGACTTCAGAAATTTCCTATCCAAACGCTTCCCTGAACACTTTTTATCACTTAACGCCGTCCCCGAGAACTTTCTCGTCGCTGAATCTCGCCTGCTCGCCGTCTCGCCCTGCGAATCTTCAACGCCTCCACCTCCGCTTCGTCGTGGTCGTCGTGGTCGTCGTGCACGAACCTCGGCGACTGGACGCGCGACCCTCGGCGCTCCCCTTCGAACAACGACATCGACGTCAATCAAGCAATCAGCGCCAGTGACGCTCGCCTGTCACCGACAACCTGTCACGTGGTTCGTCGGTGTCGCCGGTTGGTCCAAATCTCCTGTCTTGTTGTTGGGCGAGATGCACTTGCAGAGGGTGGGAGGGAATTTTCGCAATACCGCTGTTTATTGGGGTTGAAATTCTTATGGGGGTTGTTGTTCTTGGTATGAGCAAGCTGGACACCATGGAGGCGAACATTGCGAGAGTCAAAAAAAGTTCGAATTTATTTACTCTAAATATTTGTTATCATAGTTTTTATGGTTTTTTTTTATGGTGAATACAGCTATTATTTAAGACGGTGCAATAAACAGATAGACGACAAATTGCACATGCGTTTTCTATTTAGTACACGATGACGCGCGGTTTGGTATATGGATATTTGGCGAAGTGAAGTATATGTAATTGTAAATTGTAATCAGCAGTTAGCAACAGCAATCGCGAGTGGAATCTTGTTTACCCACGTGGTGCAGCATTAACCATGCGAAGTGTGAGGTGTCAACGCACCGCGAAGGCTAGATATTCGTGTGTGAAGCAGACAGGTCGCTTTATACTTTATAGTGCGTTTATAGGTCGCGCTACGAGGACACAGGAATAACTTCCTAGAAGCTGGCGTTGTGTTGTTGGTGTTTCGTGTCGACTTTGTCAAGATTAAGTCGTAAAAATACACTGTGGGTCACTGGCCACACAGGCCCGCGAGTAAATCTTCTGCTTGACGATCGAAAGAAATGTATGGCTTTGTGCTTTGATGCAATTGATCGACATCTTGAGAGTCTTCAGCCAAAACATCACGGGAAGAAATTTATCTCGTTACTGTGGTTTTGTGCTTCTCTGTATTGGAGTAAATACGCCAATCATATTGACTCTGAACCGATCGTAATTTTTTCAGCTTGCTTCCATCGATATTTACCTCAAAAGTAGACAATTTCTTAGAGAAAATATTATTCAAATACCAAAGTGTATAACTTATTTGTATAAGTGTTGGCTAATTTGACAGCTGACTTAAAAAAAAAAAACCGCCGCCATTTGACTCGACTTACTCTCGAAATCCAGCAAGCTTACCGCATATGTTGGTTGTTGTGAATGGGCCTTTATTAAAGTAGAATCAAATTCAGATTCTTATCAGACTTAAATTTTATAAGCGTGTTTTTTTTTATAACTATAAGGCAGGCAGAAAGTTGGCATGAGATAAAGGTCTCCCGAAGCTACCCCACGATGAGACGATATTGATTAATTTAACCTGCGCACAAATGTACTGATGATGATGATTATTGATGCTTAACGACGCACTGTTTTGACAACTGGCCCTTAGGCACTGGTCTAATGGCGTCGGTGAATGAAATGGTGATGATGAGGGTGATGATGAACCTAGAGCCTAGGGCCTAGAAGAGAGGAGGGGAAACCCGGTGCCGGCACGTAGCCTACTCCTGTCGAAAAGCACAAAGGGGACCACCGGCTTTACGTCCCTTCCGAAGGACGGTAATCTCGAACAACAGGATTCCTTCACTAATGCGTGTCGAGAGGTTGATAAGCAAGGCGAGTGAAGTTGTTGAACTAACTACAAACCCTCCAACCTCTCTCCCGAACAGAACTGATCATGTGTATGATGGTCACCCATCAAACACCTGACTCAGCGCGATGTTGCTTAATTTCGGTGATCTCACGAGAACCGGCGGTGCTAACATGCCAAACCGTTAGTTATCCATAAATGTACTAATTGATTGAAAAATATTGCCGTTTACTTAATCGATTTTAGCTTAACGTCCATCTAGGTTAAAGATAAAACTAAATTTGAGTACTACATTTGTTGACGCTGTGAATATACTGATTAGCAGTGATTATTGATTGTAATTAGTGATTGTAATCAGCTTCGACAGTTGTGGTTCGCAATTATCGCTTGACTCACTAAAATGCACGGTTTTTATTTGCTTGCACATCCCATATTGTTCGACGCACTACATAATAAAAATTGTTATCTCTTCCTGATGCTGCCACGCATCGAAACGATCAACGCAACGATTTACACGCGTGATTTACGCATGACGGCAACCACGCGGCTAGAGAATCGTTTGCAATTTGTTGCTAGCATCAAGTACCATTGCGTATAACTGCACCAGCTGATGATTTGATGGAGCTAATAACACATACATCGCCCCTAGATGATTTAGTATCATCATGAACACAATCCAGCGAAGGGATAGAGCTCGGTATCATGCCCATGTTTATTTCTGTTGAATAGAACAAAGCTCAGCTCACAGTTGATGCTCTCTCATGATGGCTCTGGTAACTGTTTATGAATTAAGGGCTGATTGGGATAAAAGATATGTGCATCACTGCCAATTTTGTCTGGGTTTTGTCGACGAAATCTACACAACACACATGGCAAAGCGCAGTCAAGCCCATAATAATCCACAAATGTCGCACTCTATCGCAAACTACCCCTATTCTGCGGTTGCCGCGCGTATTGTGTCATGACATTTTCACATGCAAATGTATCACACTGTGCAGATTGTATAGTTTCAAAATCAGTTTTCGAGTAAAACCATTATTCCTCACAGTTCTGATAATTAATAATATTGTATGCTAAATTATTTTAGCCATTAAATTGGTTCTGGAACTGGAATCAGACTCTGACATTGACGAATCTTGCATTCCTCTAGTATTTCTTTGGGCCCGGAAAGGTTGCCGTCACCCTGACTTATGAATTTTGACTTTATGTCTTTTAAATTGAAGCAGCAACTGCTTTTTGTCCACTTTTTCAAATGATGAGCCACTGTCTACGATTGACAGAGTCTGAGATTTTCAGTGGCTTGTTAACTTCTTAACGGCCCGTTAATGTGTTATTACCATAGCTACTGCCAATGAGATGGCTATAAATTGTGTTCACAGACAGTTAAATAATTAACAAGCCACTGTAAGACCGGACCTGAGCATGATGTTAAGCAGTATCCAACTATGTTTTGATCGTTGGTGCTATCTTTGAGGATATCAGTCTTACATATTTCGGGGTATGATAATTGATAATGAACTTAATTCGATGTCAAGAACATTATGACTGGGAACTTATTTTCTAGTTTCCAGGTCGCAAGTCACGATAACTCACTTAGCTTTGAGGCACGTCGCTACTTTCTTCCGAGCACCCTTCTACGTTTGAAGCTGCGAGACAACGTCTTCCTGCCTCCCTCGCTGCTCGCGTCCAACCACAACCACAACCACAAGAGCTCACCGCGCCGACCGACAGACAACGAATGCGTGTAGACAACAACAATGCCTAGCGTCCAGCGGCGTGAAGCAGCCAACGTCGATTGCACAATCTTGAAGACGTCGCCGTCGGCCAAGACGTCGACAACAACGACGATGACGACGCCGTGGTCGTTCGGTCAAAACACATCACACTTGCATGAGGGCGATGCATTCGTCATGCGACCCCCTCCCCCTCACCCCCACCCCCAGGGACCCAGGGCCGATCGGGGGTGGCTGTCAGTTTGGGGGTTAAAAGCAGGAAACCCGGATAGAGCTGGTTGTTATGGTCAAGCGTTCTTGGAAGGTGTGTGCTGATGTCGTTAGGCCGGGCAAAGAATGTCTCGAATGGCAACAAAAAGTAAAAAAGCTTTTCATAATAGAATGAATCAAAGTATAAGTGTGCAATCAATTAAGTTTACAAATTGCCGATAAAAGCGTGCTCTGATAAGATTTGTTGTGTGATGACTGAATGTCCAAGTGACGCCGATATCGAGAAAAGTAAAATCTTTATTTCATCAATAAATTAGCAAGACAAAATTGTTATTACTATACAACATTGTATAATGTTTCCATTAATTTACCATTTTGATTGACCTTGGTCATTGACCTTATATCTGAGATTAGGCCTGACCTTTTTACTAAAGTAAATAATAGGAGATAGGCATTAACTAAAATATCGCTCCAAATAAAGTCAAAACTGTGTAAGTTTTTTTATTATTCTGGTATCTAGGTTCCCAATTCCTTGATGGGCGAAAAAACAAGTTTAATCCTCCTGCTCTAAATTCGAGCGCGAAGTCTCAATCTTTGATTCCCTAGTGACATAGATTCCGATCACTGCGTGCACTACCCACTAATCCTACCACCCTCAACCACCACCCCCATACAAATGAATTATTTCCCGCGCAGCCAATCGCCTCAACAACAACCCTTTGACCCGAATGGAAAGCGAAAGGCACCGGTGATTGGCGCTCAGACGTCTCAAAGAAATCACAACGGTTTTATACCCACCCTGCACCGAATGACAGGCGCGACTTGGCGGCAAAGGAAATTCGTTATCGCGGGACAATCGGCGCGAAGTCTTAACACGAGATCTGCACATTACCTAGCGGCCGGGTCAGGAGCGATGCAAATTTATGCTGAGGCTTCGCACATTGTTTTCTTCTCTTCCTACGACGGTGCTGCAATTCGCTGGAAGCCGTGCGATCGATATGATTTATCATATTTATGAATTGTGTTTTACATTTTGACACACATGGCTGTATGGTTTTTTTTATGTTGGCGGCAAGTCTAATGCTGTCTTCAGGAGAAATTGTTTCTAGTCTGAGGGTGATTGGATGGTACATTCGAGCGTCTGGTGGAGTGATTTAATGGAATCACTGTATAATATCATTGACATGAACACTTGAAAATTATTTGGAGCACGCTAATGTGGCCTGGCTTATTTTGTGTTATGCTGTGTGTGTATACTTTTGATATCAACAGCTGCCTTTATTATTTTTATTTCCGTGAACGTGCCAGACTGAATTTCAATTCGTAGTTTGATGTCGATAACAGTAATGGAGGACCGAAAGGCCAGATCGAAATTTTGATGTGCATTACCTCTGAAGGTTTATTTCACAAAACAATAACTAAATTATAACATGTACATAAGTCAACCCCAATTAAAAGATATTTCCACAAAAATCGTAATGGGACTAGGTACTACGTACTACTATGGTACTATAATATGTTAGAAAATTAAAGGTACTATGGCTCTATGGTTAGAAAATTACTCACCACAACAGGTTTGATAGTCCGTAATAGCTGTGCCGAGTCAAATATTATTGCTTCTGATTATCAAATCTCAGCGAATATTTCGGGCAAAAACCTTTTAATCACCACATCATCTAAGACACCCATACACTTTGCAATTATGCAGCTATCTGCATCTTCCATGGTTAAAATCCACCCTTTCATACTAACTTCACTGTGGCATCCTTCTAGTCCAAGCATTCAATCACAACTAATACACAGTAGAATCTGATCTCGTTTATAGTATGCGAACCCATATCGAGTACCTACTTACGAATCTGTAGTGATTCCAATGTTTGATGACCCCTGTAAACTGAATTGTTTTTTAAATTCATCTATCAATTACCTATACCAATCGCCATAACGAAATTGTTTATATATACGTAATAAAGCCAGTTTTGAAATGCTTGCTGTAAAATGCCTGTCATTGTTTCTGTAACATGTTTATGACTTCGCCGATAAACATATTCAAAATGTACCCAAGCTGATTCAAACGATCAAAATAAATAGTGCGTTTACCATCAATTGCTTCAAATAATAACAAAATATCTAATAATAATAACAATAAAAAGCATGGCATGACCTGATTTCATTCCAAGGGTCTGTTTATAGATATAAACAGCAAATATTTATCTATCTCAGTTCGGTTACAAAATATAAAAGTATATTTTATTTACATGTTTACTTTAACTTCAACCCGGTCCGCCAGGTTCGCCAGTTTCCTGTCCAGCCTATTAAGATATTTGCTAATTGTCTCGTATACTTATAAAATATCCACACAAACGAATGAATGGCAACTTGGTATCTCGTCCTGATGAATTTTTCCTAGTTTCCGATCTACTACGGTGTCATAACTCCAAACAAATGTTTAGTAACGCACCTCCTACCCCCTCCAATAGGCACGTGCCGTCGGTGATATCGCGAGGTGTGGACTCGACAATTAGCAAGCCACCTGCTAATTACTTGCTCGCGCCAGCCATTGACAGCATCAACAAACAGCGCAGGGTCACTTGTCTTCATTCTTCATTCTCGTGATTTATGCGTCTTCAAGCTGATATTATATTTTTATATCTGGCCGCTCCCAGTTTGTATAAATAAATCCAGATGCCATATTACTCGGCATGAAATAGCTTCCCCTCGAGAATGGGGTTAGTCAAAATTTCGCAAGGTTCAAAATGAAGTGGGTACCTATACAAAATAATAACATGGTAATCTTCAAAATATCATTATCTCTCAATGGCAAGGGCCTGTCAATACAACACGTTTCAAGAAGGGCGATTGTCTAAACTTTTATAGCGAAAAGATGAGATGAGATCTCCATTTTTGTCTGCAATGTTTTTACGGGAACAAATGAACGCTGATCATATCATCTTATGGTGATAAAAATTACACGATAACTCTCCATGCTTTCAGGGGAATTTTTTTATAGGTTACGCCACTGGTATATAGGTAAGGTTTTTGCGCAACTTAAATCTTATGCTATAAGAAGTTGGAATCTACGAAACGCTAAAGCTAACCATGTTAATCTTAACACAATCCAAACGAAATAGCAAAGTGACGACACTTAGAAGAAAATCCCGAATAATATTGAGTGTTTTTAGAAGTTTTCCTGTCTAGCAGTTGTTTTCGAGCGACGTTAAGTAGGTCATCACGGCCTTCTTGAAAGATTTGAGCGCCAACTGACCTGAGTGCATAATTCAGAACCTACGGGGCGGTGACCATGTCAGGAGGTAGCTCGGACAAATGACAAGCAGTAAACGTCAACATCGACAGGACCCTTTAATCGGCTCACTAAAAGACAGAGTAATTTGTAACATTTAGAATGACTCACAAGAGAAGAAGAAATAAGTAGCGGTGGACCCGCTATAGATTCTGATTAGTGCTGAGAAATGTGTGCTGTTTGCGTATACAAGTTATAAATTATAATATTAATTAACGCTATACCTAATCAGGCCAACGAGCCCAAGTGAATATGAATGGTGTTTCCATGAAAACGGACAAAAATTTGTTATTGACGAAATGCAACGGCCACGTTATAGAATTATGCTTAAAATAATTGTCCATGGATTTAAAAATATCACAGCCATCCTCTGGAAAAGAGCGAATGTGCTGCGTAAAATACATTGAAAATTTATCAACTCTTGAACATTTTTCACTTGAAAAACTCAGGCAAATCAGACTTAAAACATAAATTTGTTTTCGTTAGATCTAACTTCAGAGTGACAGGAGCCAGCATAACAGAACAAACTCACACCCGTTCTTTGTATAGCTAACAAAATTAATAATACTGCGACACGAGCTGCTAATTGTTATCACTAATGGCTAATGTATATACTTATTACAGCTCGTTGGCCCATGGACAGCAGACACGGTGTTATTGAATCCAACACTTTGGAATTGCTCCAGCAAGCAAGCGTTTAACACTCTCACGAAACATGGCGACGCGTATACTGTGATTTGATTCACACGTTGTAAAAAAGTTATGGATATTTTGTTTCATTATCATTATCATTATTATAATATTATAATATACTAAATACTTAATAATTTATACGAGTTTTGTACAAAAAACGTCAGCCGGCTCATTGCACGAATCCGCCGCGCTGACAAAGCTATACACAGAAACACGTAGGACACCAAAGTCTCTACTCATAGTACGTGCCTTCCTCGCTGTCACCGCTAACGAAGCATGCACTTCCCACGGAAAGGTGTTGAACCAAACTCGTGTTACAGACATCGATCAAATTGCTACTCAAGAGTGAACGGTGACAGCTCGGAACCTACGCACTCTATCTCAACTGTAAATTCACGAGCAGTCGCGATTTCGGTGGTCAGTTACTTACGAAGCTAAACCAAGCACGTATTCTGCGGGATTCCGGGGTTCCGGGGTTTCCGAAGAGGTGGCGCTGGTCCGGATGTACGACGTGCACTGGCAGAGGATGGGCCCGAAGACGCGATGGACCTTGGGCCTCAGCGAAAACAACCCGTGATAGCGCTCTTGACTCGATAGAGATGGGTGTCTCTTTAGAGGCGGACAACTTGGCCTAGTCCAGGTTTTCGCGGCCCGTTCGGATGGTTTTTGTGTGTGTTCTCGTTCGATTTTCAATGCTGTTAATTTGAGACGAAAGATTGGTGACACTTCATCGCTTGGCAGAGGCAGGGGTGCGACGTGTGTTGATAGATATTCAGAAACGCGTTTTTTTTCCTTTGATTCAAAAGGTACCAAAAATATTGGCGAACTAAAAAAATACGCCCATTCTCGGAATTATCAGTCTCCATGTCTCAGCCATATCTACTTTCTCTCTCTGCAGCGCAACTGCCCATCATCTGCACACCTCCACTGCCACGAGATGTCGTCCCATCAACCCCCGAGTCATAACTTTTAACCAAGAGTGTCTCAAACGAAAGTTGAATACAAAAAAAAAATCAATTTCTGTTTTGAGATCATTGAGAGTCGCGGGTCTTGCGTTCGGCGCCATCAAGATGGCGGCGAGAATTGCGTCTTGTTGTTGCATCTCCCTGCGAGCTGTCAATCTCTATGAGCGTCGACGTCGAGTTGGTCAATCGACCGCTAGCGCCACATTACCGGCGCCAGTGGCGACGCAAGCAACTACAGCAACGCATCGACGGCGTCTGCGTTTAGCGACGTCTTCTCTCTTCGGCGTCGGACGTCATTTGTTTTCTCTAGGGTTTTCTCTTCAACTGTTGCATCATTGCTTGGCCGGTGGCGGCGTCGGGGGCTGGAGGGAGGAGGGAGGAGGGGGTAGCTTGACGTCATCAAGTGCAACAGGGACTTGACAAACTTAGGTGTTCAAGATCTCAGGGTGAATGTACGTCGATTTACATTACAAAGTACGTGAAGGATGTTATTAGAATAGATGGCTTCTATCCTAAATGTGCTGGGAGCCACACAGAGCATCAGATTATGGGGTGAATTAAAAAATGGAATTCGTTAAAACGGGGCGTAAGCTAATATGTGACGATCCCCTAAGAAGAAATGACGCTCGTATTTAGTGACATAGGATTGATGGGCGTATGGTATATAGTAGCTGAATAAAGGTATAAACATTTCTTGATTGATCTCTGGGGGGGGGGGGGGGGGGGGGGAATATAAATCTGCTCGAAGTCAAATTTTAAGAGATCTTAGGATGCTAGAGGTAAGGTGTGTGGGGGGGGGGGGGCTCGCATGTCCCTGAGAATGATGCAAACTACACTGAATACAGGATGGATAGAGGGGTATAGCAACCAGCAGCAAGGATCGCGAGCCCCACCAAATTCTCTGCCAACCCCATGGCGTCCGCCAACGCTGCGTCGCGCACTACGCGCCGCAGCGCACCGCCGCAACGCACACGCCGACCGCCGCCGCCAGCGCCGCTGCGTTGGCCGCAGCTGGCGCGGCGCTGGCGACGCCGAGCTGCGCCGGCCCGCCGCCCAGCGCGCTGTCGTCGGCGCGTTCGTCGTCGGCCTGCTCGGGGCAGGGCAGTCGGTGCAGCGCGATGTCGAACAGGTGGCGCACGCCGCCGGCCGTCGCGGCGCCGGCGCGGACGCCCCACGCGCCGTCGGCGTCGGCGTCGGCGTCGGCCTCGTCGTAGCCGAGGTCGTCGCCGTCGGACAGGCCCTGGGGGGGGGGGGGGGGGGATTAGCACATTTCGTGAATCCTATGCGGTACTGACGTGTCTTGAAGCCATTGTGAAGATGATGTTTTGGATAGTTGGGTCCTAAAAAGGACCCTTCGGGGACACCATCAACAAGCCAAAGTGATTTTATTTATGACTTGTGTCTTTTCTGATCTTAGCATGTTTCGGTGATGGTTTCCAGAGCCGTTTGTAGATGCAGTTGATGGTTCCATGGTTGTGTCCTGATGGGATGAGTTTGGCACCAAACTCATCCCATCAGGACACGGCCGTGAAAACATCAAGCTGACGACTTTCGGACGTTTTATTAAGTTATTTTTTGTTTTTTTATTTGTTTAAAATATGACATTCTAGCAAAATATTGCTCTAGAACATACCTGAGCTTTTCAGTGTCCATTGCACTTCTAACAGAACGATAAAATGTTTAATTAACAGAACGTTAAAATGTTTCATTCTTCGCCAGGGCCCGCCATCAACCAATCCACTGACAACCAACCCTTAGTGTGCTACAAAGACGACCGTGGCACACGTATCCACGTCACACGTTCTAGCTTACTTCCGTCTCCGACAGGTTTAGGAGGCGTCGCTAGCTACCTGCAGACCGGCGACCGTGACGCCGACGCCGACGCCGACGCCGTTGCCTGCGACGTCGTCGACGCCCACGATGTCGACGTCGTCTCCGGGCTCCAGCACGCACGTGACCTCGTCGAGGGCGCCGCGGACCTGCATGCTCGGCGTTTCGTTGCGTAGCGCGTACATCCACGCCAGTCGGCAGTCACACGCGAACCGGTTGCCTGGGAAAAAACAGGCCGTTAGTTGGGTTGCCTGGGAACAAACAGGCCGTTAGTTGGGTTGCCTGGGAACAAACAGGCCGTTAGATGGGTTGCCTGGGAACAAACAGGCCGTTAGTTGGGTTGCCTGGGAACAAACAGGCCGTTAGTTGGGTTGCCTGGGAACAAACAGGCCGTTAGTTGGGTTGCCTGGGAACAAACAGGCCGTTAGCTGGGTTGCCTGGGAACAAACAGGCCGTTTGTTGGGTTGCCTGGGAACAAACAGGCCGTTTGTTGGGTTGCCTGGGAACAAACAGGCCGTTAGTTGGGTTGCCTGGGAACAAACAGGCCGTTAGCTGGGTTGCCTGGGAACAAACAGGCCGGTAGTTGGGTTGTCTAGGAACAAACAGGCCGTTAGTTGGGTTGCCTGGGAACAAACAGGCCGTTAGTTGGGTTGCCTGGGAACAAACAGGCCGTTAGTTGGGTTGCCTGGGAACAAACAGGCCGTTAGTTGGGTTGCCTGGGAACAAACAGGCCGTTAGCTGGGTTGCCTGGGAACAAACAGGCCGTTTGTTGGGTTGCCTGGGAACAAACAGGCCGTTAGTTGGGTTGCCTGGGAACAAACAGGCCGTTAGTTGGGTTGCCTGGGAACAAACAGGCCGTCTAGAGGGGACAAACCAACGTTAGCTTGGATATTTAGATATAACCTAAAACTTTTCGTTCCAGCAAAGTTAAAAAAGCAACCCCAACCAAAACGCAAACTACTGGAATTAAAGTTCTAATCAAAGGGATTAATAAATGATACATATACACAAGTTCTGTCTGTAAAATTAGGTTGTTTGGGAACAAAAGAGCCGTTAGCCAGTCGTTAGCTGGGTTTCCTGGAACAAACGGGGCTTAGATTGATTGTCTGGAAACAAATGGGGCGTTCGTTTTGTCAAAACAAGCGAGCCGTCAGGGAGGTCAAACGCTTAGCGACAAGATGTCAGCTCAAACATAGGTGGCAGTCATGGGACTTCATCCTGTATTGTGCAGGTAGGCTACCCGCAGTGCCCGCGGTACGCACCAGTGCGGGAGCTGGTATCTCGCTTAGCAATTAGCAAGTGTATAGGGATGGAACAATTAGTCACTGTCTCGCTGGCACGTTACCTTGCAAACTAGGGAACAACAGTACTGATTGGAATTGTTGTATAGACAGTATCTCACTTCTCCTCATCGCTATACGGTTAAACATTACATTTCGTTGTCGCGCCTCATCTAAGAAGCCACGAGGCTGTTTGCTGTCAATCAAACCCTGCAATTGCTGACTCGATCTCGAGATTCCCAGTTTCCAAACTTGCAAGCGTCGAATGCAAAATGCCCGCCAACAGCAGGAACCAACCAGCGACAACCACGATGAGAATTGGTAGAAACACAATTTAAAATCACACTCTACACAAGCAGAAAATCGATCTAGGGACTGAGAATTGTCACGACGCTTTCAAATAATATTCTAACAGTTAATAAAATAAGACAACATATAATATAAGATTCACACTCGAAACTTGCAAGCGACGAGAGGCTGCCGAGTCAGCGTCAAGCGAAGGCAAGGACATCGCCGATTACCTTCGTTAGACCCCCCACCCCCACGGGTGTCGCGCTAAGGGTGGCTTGTAGGGTGGGGGTGGGGGTGGGGGAGGAAGTGGCAGACGATTGGCCAATAATCGACGCGGAATGACGTCACCGTCGATGACTTGACAAGCGCCGGGGGATGACGCGTGCCTCATTGGCGCCATTACTCACGTCAGTGTCATGGGGTCACGTGTCATGGGGTCACGTGTCATGGGGTCACGTGTCACACGATGCGATCTCCGGTGTAAGCGTGACATTTTGATTGTCAACCGTTCTCAATGTGAAATCAAAATTTGTTTGTGATTGATATTAATTAAATAAAGTGCTTTCAAAACACTGGATTCAAACGAGTATGATCTTTTGTAATTTTTTGACCGGTTTTTTAGTGGTACGTTAAGAAACTGATGGTACGTTTACTTTTAATGATTGTGGCAGCAGCCTTGATTCTTTGTCTAACAAACCGTTAGGACCACTGAAATACCTGGCCTTAAAGGTTATTCCGATTTAACTGATATAGCGCAGGCGCGCAGCCGTATTAATTCAATTGTCTTAGCGCAATCCCCAAATTAGCACAGAAAAATATTTACATGCCAAACAATCATCAAATCCGATAAAACGTTAGATTGAATGAGAAAAAAACACGAGGATCCATAAGCGAATGCCTACCGGTGAATTTATAACACTCTGTATCGAAAAGCATCAATTTTCGTTTTAGGAAATGCCATACAATTTTACAGTGGGTCTTGGGATTGTGGAAGCAGCTCTTCAAAGCTCACATCAAAGCTCTTTGCAAAGCCCAATTCCTCACCCAGCTAAGAGTGGCATTCAGTGTCCGGAAAACAGCCTGGACAACGGATAAGTCCGGCTTCGAAAAAGTTCCTGGGTATTTGCAGCATCAAAGTCCATGCCTTCTCCCAACAGACACAGGAAAATTACAGAGCTTGTTGGTTGTAAAATCTATTTTGATAGCGACACAATTAGATTGCTATACACTTTACTGTTTACGCAATACCAATTGGATTTCTTTGTTCCAAACACTATTTTTTTTCCGGATGGACCATGAAAACTGTGCGAGTTCGCATCGGTTCAAACCAACAGATCGTGTGCTAATTGCCGACGCCGCTTGCCAAGAAGACACAGCCAACAGCCGGCATGTGTCTCGCACTCCGCGGATCTCACGCGTCTAGAGGTTGATGGCATCCCCCCAACCCCCAACCCGCAGCCGCCTACATCCAATCTGTCCAATGTTTCAATCAAATTAATTGGGTGCGTCGCTGCGTGAGAGCAGCTGCCAAAACGCATGATTTAATTTACTAAAACTAAATTAGGCAAGTAATCGCTTAGCGTGTAAGCGTCGGGATAGGCACCCCGCGGTACACGGGGCATTGTGGCTAGGCGGAAGGAAATATCAGGGTTTTCCGGGTCGCGGGGGCATCAATGTTACGTCAACACTGACCGGTTGGTGTTACTCTGATGGGAAATAGTGCTACGAGATTTTTGTTACTGGTAAGGCCCTAAAATTAAAGTACGACAAAAAATCTCAGAACCTATTCCATTCAATCAAAATTATATCAAAATGACGTCATGATAGCCACTCGCTAAAGCCTGGTTGAGAAATTCGTGTTGTTATTTCCCTATCTTCCTTTTTTTTTAGCAGAAAATATTTTTTCCAAATTGGTAGTGCGAGTGGGGATCTGACATCACCTTTCTTTGAGTGCAATAAGTCTATTGCAGCATAAAGAACATTTAAATGAGCCCAAAGGATAAGGCTTGATAAGCATGAAGGAGCCAGATGAGACTATAATAAATACACCCAACAGAGCAAAAGAATGCTTCTCACCGAGTGGAATTCAGAGTCCTCGCATTGAAACAAAGTTTTACAACACTATTAAAGAAAAGCACAATATATTTTCGCCTTGCTGTGACGTTTCATAATAATATGTCAACCCATCGATCGCGATTTAGGTGTAAGTACCTGCAATTATGACACGTCCCTGACCAATCTGTGTGTCCAAAGAATTAAATTATAGCTCCAAAAAACCAAGCCACGTGCAACGATCCCTCGTATTTTTTTTCCGCCAACACAAAAATATAATAATAAATAATAAATCCATCGCGAAGCGGCCTGACTCGTCGCACGGGGGAGGTTCGGGGGGAGGGGGGAATAGGGGATGTCGGGGGTGCTACGGTAACGGCGCGAGTGGAAAGTGGCAATCAAATTGGAAGGAAATTAGATTTGACAACCTGTGCGATATTTTTGCGATAGAATTGGCGGTTGTTCGCATTCGGGTCACCGCCCTCTACGACACGATGACGATTCAACGCTGGGAACGTTCGGGGAGCTCGGGGAAGTTCGGCAGTGGTCGGGAACAGAAGCAGGGGTGTGTTGGAATCTGTCACGTGGATTGGTTTGCATGGAAAATGCCTGGAAAACCGGTAGATCACGCGGAATTACGTCGACACATAGAGGTACTACATAATAAGCTGTAATGAGTTGTTCTAAACTGAAAATGTAAAGCATCCGCGCTTAGTTTTTGTCTCGGTGTGAATTAATTTCGCGAAGCGTTGTAATTGGAGTATGTCGTGTTGAATGAGACATGGACCACTATGTTTAAAACCCACTGTAATACATAGAAGCTGTGACAAATTATCAAGTCGCTGAGACCTTTACAAATGAGAAGATATGAATAAAGGTAGGAGAGTTTGAAATTCCAACTTGAACATCGCGGATCTCAATGAGCTTGTTCACTAGTGAATTTTCTCATCGATTAATCGTTAATGATAATTTCACAAAGATAACAGGGCCGTCGTGCAAGAACACATAAAAACCACCCTTAAATATAACTATGTTATAAGAATCCTTCAATTAAATAGCGACATGAATTTGTTTGCTGATATTTGCCAGTAAAGTATTGACTGAAGAGGTTTCAAATAATTGGATGTGTGGGATTTTGTCGTCAGAGCTATTTCCAAGCACTACGCAAAGGAATGCTTTTTTGAAACCGCACAGCGAACGTCTAGGACAATTTTGTTACAAAGCAGCCGCAGCGTATTTGTTTTAGACATCTTTCATATATACGAACAAACTAAAATGTCTTGGAAATTTCTTCCAATTTAAATAACATGAAATCTGCAGAGTTGAAAGCAGAGGCCGACGTTGTTTGCTAAAATGAAGGCGGATGCTGCATTGACTAGATCAAAGCAACCCCGCTTCCCCAAAGCTAAACAAACGACAATGTAACTTTATATAGTTAGTCAATGCCTGCAAATATATGCAACGGCAAACGAGTAGCAACCCTCCGCTATATACATGTAATTGAGTGAAAGGAATTAAAATTCACATTACACAGACCCGGCTCAGCGACATTGCGTATAAATTATAGCTAGCTGTACTGATGGCGCGAAATGTTCGGTTCGTATGCTTAGCGTCTCGGAGTATGCATCCAAGATTTATTTATCGCGAACACAAAGAGCTCTTCTCTTGATCGCATAACAGTCTCGAAACTTTCAGGAACAATCTCAGAGATAAGCTAAAGGGTTGCGCACAGATGCAACAGCTAATGGGTTGAAAGGTCTTTCAACCCATTAGCTTTCGACAATTTGGGCAGCTTGTCCGACCACTTTGCCTCGGATTCGGGTGCGAAGCGAGTAGGTAGACCGTATGATGCCAGTAACAACTTTCTTAAGTCAAAATTATGCAGATGGTCGCAGTGGAACGTGTAAGCCAATACAATTCCTGTAATATACCAACGCAATCGCTGACCGATTAACAAATTATTCCCGATCTCGTTGTTAAATTGGTGCCAAGCATCGCAGGAAAGAGGAAAATGCAGATTGCTGACAGCGACCATGCTGCGTGTGATGGATGCTAGATGCCACGACGGCATCATGCAAGCCGCTCTGTCTCACGATGTCAGTTTCTACTGGCTACTTCATTTGCCATGCGACTTGAAAAGAGGGTGCATATCAAGCCGACAAATATTCAAATTAAGTTATTACTTTAAAACATTATACGGGTTTCTATCTGATCGCAACTCCCCGCTACAAATATCCAGCAATCACGCGTGCCTTGTATATATATTGCAGCACGTGTATATCCCACGATATTATACTCTACCTGGGTGCATTACGCCGTGCTCCGAATCTCAACTCACTCTAAACCATCAAACCAGACGGCCGGCCGCTAGCTGTAGTAATTAATTTCACATAATATTCGGAACAAGAAAATTATTCACGATATCCTGTTCCCGGTATCAACTTCTGTTTCTGCTTATCGCCCCCCCCCCCCTACTCCTTCTCAACCCCTACGCTCGCTCATTTCTTAACCCCAACCCCTCCCACAACGATATACGTCACAGGCGATCCGACGTTGATGACCAAGTGACGTAATCCTGTCCAAAGTACGGCATATCATCGCTTTTTTGGTTGTATTGTAAACAACACGCTCGTTCCTAGTTTATAAACGCATGCTAATTGCGCTAGAGTTGGTATAATCATCATAATCATTATTAAATCAGTCCCTCATCAATCCCAGGCTATCAAGACTATCCCCATTAGATCGAGGCTTGATTGTATTAGTGATGGTATTGACAGAGTGCGTCGTTAAACATTACTCGATGAACGAAGCAGTGGCGAACATCGGGGCTTATAAAAACACAATGTGCTATCAAGCTTCATTTCGCTTCGGGCTTGAAACACAGCGATTTTGTATATTAGAGCCTCAAACGCAGCGTTCCACGAGTTTGAAACACAGCGTTCCACGGGCTTGAAACACAGCGTGCCAAGGGCTTGAAACACAGCGTGCCAAGGGCTTGAAACACAGCGTGCCAAGGGCTTGAAACACTGCGTGTTACGAGCTTGAAACACAGCGTTCCACGAGTTTGAAACACAGCGTGTTACGGGCTTTAAACACAGCGTGCCAAGGGCTTGAAACACAGCGTGCCAAGGGCTTGAAACACTGCGTGTTACGAGCTTGAAACACAGCGTGCCAAGGGCTTGAAACACAGCGTGTTACGGGCTTGAAACACAGCGTGTTACGAGCTTGAAACACAGCGTGCCAAGGGCTTGAAACACTGCGTGTTACGAGCTTGAAACACAGCGTGCCAAGGGCTTGAAACACAGCGTGTTACGGGCTTGAAACACGGCGTGTTACGGGCTTGAAACACAGCGTGCCAAGGGCTTGAAACACAGCGTGTTACGGGCTTGAAACACGGCGTGTACGGGTTTGAAACACAGCGAGCTACGGGTTTGAAACACAGCGTGCTACGGGCTTTAAACACAGTGTGCCAAGGGATTGAAACACAGCGTGCCAAGGGCTTGAAACACAGCGTGCTACGGGCTTGAAACACAGCGTGCTACAGGCTTGAAACACAGCGTGCCAAGGGCTTGAAACACAGCGTGCCAAGGGCTTGAAACACAGCGTGCTACGGGCTTGAAACACAGCGCGCTACACAGCTTGAAACACAGCGTGTTACGAGCTTGAAACACGGCGTGTACGGGTTTTGAAACACAGCGTGCTACACAGCTTGAAACACGGCGTGTACGGGCTTGAAACACAGCGTGCTACTGGCTTCAAACACAGCGTGTTACGGGCTTCAAACACAGCGTGTTACGAGCTTGAAACACAGCGTGCTACGGGCTTGAAACACAGCGTGCTACGGGCTTGAAACACAGCGTGCTACGGGTTTGAAACACAGCGTGCCAAGGGCTTGAAACACAGCGTAATACAGGCTTGAAACACAGCGTAATACAGGCTTGAAACACGGCGTGTACGGGTTTGAAACACAGCGTGCCAAGGGCTTGAAACACAGCGGGTTACGGGCTTGAAACACAGCGTGCTACGGGCTTGAAACACAGCGTGCTACGGGCTTGAAACACGGCGTGTACGGGTTTGAAACACAGCGTGCCAAGGGCTTGAAACACAGCTTGTTACGGGCTTGAAACACAGCGTGCTACGGGCTTGAAACACAGCGTGCTACGGGCTTGAAACACAGCGTGCTACGGGCTTGAAACACAGCGTGCCAAGGGCTTGAAACACAGCGTGTACGGGTTTGAAACACAGCGTACTACGGGCTTGAAACACGGGGTGCTACGGGTAAGTAGCGTAGCGTGCGACGGGCTTGAAACACAGCGTGCTACGGGCTTGAAACACAGCGTGCTACGGGCTTGAAACACAGCGTACTACGGGCTTGAAACACGGGGTGCTACGGGTAAGTAGCGTAGCGTGCGACGGGCTATACCCCACAGTAGCATTGGCTGCCTAACTTCCAGAAATTTCCAGCGAAGAGTTTCACCAACAAAGTTCGTGGACCCCTCATCGGCGGAAATCGAAAACAATCGTGGAAATCTCGCACACCGCACAACATAACAAGTTACCGGGTTGTAATTGCGAACTATGTGACCAAACCCTCGCCAACGAGCTGCGGGATGGATGTATTTAATAAAGCGCGAATCCCGGGGCTGGTTCTGCACAGCAAAGAACGGGGGTGTTGGTGAATGACTGCCTGTCAGTGCGGGTAATTGCAAGTAGGGTGTGGGGGCCGCGGGGAGAAGAAAGATAGGACATTAATAAAACAAAGATGCTCGGCAAATGGCGGAGGGGAGGCCGACACCGCCACGGCTGGGAGGGTGGGTGTCTGACGATGGGGGGGTGCTCGCTATGAAGAGTCGACAGGAGCACGTCGAAGCGACGCGATGAGTTAAATATAGATGCGATCGCAGAGTGGCGAGATGCGACGTCCGTCGAGGACAAGGCGTCGGCGTCGGCGTCGGCGTCGGCTTGTTTGTCTTGACGTCGGCGATGATGGCCTCTTCGCTGGCATCTGGTTCGATGCCCGGCGACGGCAGCAGCCGCTGACTGATGCCTTCCATTGGTTTAGGCTAATTGGAAAACACGCCCCCCCACTTCCTGCCCCTCGCAGAGCATAAGTCACCTGTTCGCCCCCTCTCCCCCCTCCTCCTTCACCACCGGCAGCACCCCTTTGCGTGGCAGCGGGGATGGTGGCCGTTTTTATTAGCTCCATACATAATTGAATCCCGATGTAATTTGTATAAAAATCTGGTAATTTTCGGGCTGGAAAAAGGCTTTTAATGGGAAGCGAAGTCGTTTGATTCGTCGCAATCGAGGGCCTGCGTTTGGGGGTGGCAGGGGAAGTTTTCGCGTAGGTTTGAGGCGGAATCGGATCAGGCTTGCACGGAGCAGGCATGAGCTAGATTCTGACCGCACATAAATACTTGGTGCTTCGGGGCGACTGGGAGAAATAACGGCCCTGCGACGGGTTTTGGGAAAATGGCCCGGTTCCGGCCTCGATGCTATTACGTCGTCCCTAAAGAGCCGCAGTCAGCAGGACCCTGGACCCTGGACCCTGGACCCTGGACTAGACGACGCGGGGATGCACCCATCAGCAGTTTCCTGGATCTCTAGCTCGCGGTTTGTGGTTTAGAAGAAAATCTAAAATCAGCTTCCAATACTCGATGAAACGTTTCCAGCCACAGAACTTTAGTTTTCAAAACAACTGTTTGTCTTCGGATTGTTTCTCGTTGGTCTGACGTTAGCAAGAGTGGGGGAAAAAAACAGGAAATTGGAACAAAATGTATGCATCTAAAAACAATAAACAATTCCGCGTGGAAAATAGAGGCAAAGTTGGTCTGAAGAGGACGCTAACATGCGGAACGATTTGACAAGCAGACCACACAGCAACATTACTTCTGATTATTCCACACATTTTAGAAAAACAACTCGGGGAGACAATTTCACAGCATCAATTCGATATTTTTTATGGTTTTCGATTTTCATGCTGCCGCACGCTTCACAAATCACATCTGCGCATTCTACGCGCACCAACATTCAACTTTCAACGCTGCAAACAGTCGTTTCATCAACTATCCGTTCACCCGTATACCGAATTCACAACAACCCATTTCATGATTTACTCAAAATTGACATAACCCTCCCCTATCATATTACTATTCACGAGTTTTTACGTTCGCCGGTTTCAAGTACGCATCACATCCGCAATCCGGAAAATTTCCACGCCACACAACACCACATCGACCCCAATCGCCAGGCAATACGCCCACGACCAAACCAGCCGCCACTAGCCCGCTCCCACCACCCCCCGCGGTACGCCACTGCGATCAGCGATACAAGCAGAAACCACCGCCGCCACCAGTCACGAACACCAGTTTAAATATGCGCATTAAAATCGACGCAAACACACATTAGTGAATATTTTCCGCGCCATTAGTGCCCTCGGGGCCGCGTTGCTCAGCGTGCTGAGATCGCATCACCGACCCTCTGTCCTCCCATCCGCGACCCCGCGCGCCCGCTGGTCTGTCCGGGGGTGAGTGTGGGGGGTGAAATGTCAAAGCGCCGGCCAAGGAGATTGAGCAATCTGTCATCTAGCAGCGATGAGGGAGCAGGGATTGTAGTGTAGTGGTGAGATATGAGACGCCTGGGGAAGTATAGTTCATTGTTTTGTTAGCGTTCTGACCGCTGGCGCGATTTGGAAGTGTCCACGATGGTTTCGTTTCGCAGATGTGATTATCGTTTAAAAAGTCAAGTTGGAATTAGTTTGGGATTGATATGAATGAGCTAGCACTTGCTGGTATAAGTTTAGATGTGCGATACGCGTCTGATGTTGTGTAAATATTGCTTTTTCTGGTTCTTAACGTGTGAAATGTTGGTACGACGACAGACTCAAATTGATTAGATATCCACAAGCTGCTATATTTTAACTATAACGTTGTGATGAAGTTTGAAATATAGCCAATTCGTTACTGTCGATTCAAGTCAAGCTGCTGTGTTGCCTACACAGTAGAAATTACGTTTCTAGTAATAAATACCTAGCCATATTCGTTCTGTGTATATACAACGAGGATGGGCCTAAGCGAATATGACATTTTACAAGTTAGACATTTCTAAAACGTCATAACGTACATAATTCAGAATTAATTGTTTTTTTGAATGCATACCGATAGCGAGCATCTTGGCCGTTTGGGAATACAATTGAAGACGCTTTACACAGAGCCATGACATATCGTATTTCCCTGCAAAAAGCAATTCTCTCTAACGGCAAGTCCGGGGCCCAAATGTCAAGCCAGCGTCGCGACGAAGATTGAGAAGTTATGAAGAAGCGGCTGGCACGGGGGAGAGCATGGAAATGTCACTTGGCAGGAGATCGTGGTACCCCCCCCCCCCCCCCCAATCCACCCCCCGGGGATAAACGGGCCGCGAAACCGGCGTCACGCGCCACCGATGCAGTTGTGCATTTTCTTGAGGGGGTGGTGTTGGTGTTGGGGGTGGGGAGATGCATCCGAGCGCATCGCGGCGCATCGCGACAACTTACCCTCCACCCCCACAACCCATCGTCCACCCTCTCGGTGAGATGCATCCTCCTGGGGTCTGACATTGACATCAAGACAGCGTCAAGACCTCGTTGACATTAAGAACGTCGAGACCGCTCATTGGTCTGATCAATTTCCGTCACGCTTTCATAGACCACCAAAGCTTGGATATTCTGGAGAAGATTTTTATGTTCTAAATTGCGTTGTGAAGATTTCTATCCCGAGCAGAAAGCAATGTCCGTTGATGAAACAAGTTTCAAAATGACAAGAAAAAATTACCTTTGTATGAAAACCGGGTGCATCTGTGAAATCACTTCAGATACAGCGCTGAAAGACTTGGTTTTAAGGACCTTTTCATCAAGGGAAGTCATTTTCAAGAACATTTTATGATTTTGAATACGAGTCATCAAATATCAACAACAAATGGTCAATAGCTTCAAGTTCATACTCAAAGTTTTTAGGACACGCCTGAGGACAAGGCCAGTGAAATAAATGATAACCCTTATTTCAGACGCAGTTTACAGGTTTCTCGACAAGTGTCACGGCGACACCTGCAAACCTGCAAAGCCTGCAAAATATAGATGATCACCTATGATCTGAAATTTTATTGCTTAAATATTAAGAGAGGCCAAGAAAAGATACCTCAATGCCAAATTGTTTCTATGCATTAGAGTTGATTAGAAACAAACTGCAATTATTCTTTGCACGCTAAACAGATATTTATTATTAGAAATGAAATATCTAAATACTAAATTGTGTCCGTCACGTGAGTCGAAACTGTATTACCAATATTGCTACACTGACAACCAAATTACTGGCGGATATTAAGTATTGATGTTATTGGTGGCTTAATTTCTACTCTAAAGTAGATTGCCCAAGCGACATAATATAGGTAAAGCTTAACCCCGTCAAGGTAAGCGACCCAGAAGTGCCACTTTGTATCGAATTTACGTTAGAGAAGGCACTCGTCTTCTCGATTCTTTTGTTCCATTAAACACATTGACAAAAATGGAGTCCTCCTATCATTCCACCGTGGTAAAACTCCTCAGGTTCAAAGTCCGGTACGGATACAACTTGGAATAGAATTAATATCTGCTGTCAACGCATCAACCCCCCACTCCACTGACCTTCAAGGAAGAAGTGCGCAGACGCGTTGCGCAGGTTCTCCGCCAGCGGGCCGACCGTGTCGAACTCGAGAGTGCGCAGCGCGTTGTTGCGCAGGTCTAGGAGCTGCAGGCCGGGCTGCGCGCGCAGCGTGTCGGCGCCCAGCGAGGTCAGCTGGTTGTCGGCGAGGCGCAGGCGTCGCAGCTCGTGCAGCCCGTCGAACGCCTGCGCGCTGACAGACTGCGCAAGGCGAGGTGTTACTTGATGCGCGGTGAATCCCACGCGCTCGCCGCCAATGTAGTGCGCCGGGTGGATTCTTTGTTAGTGAACTTCCTCGGGGGGTTTCGATGAGATTTTATTAATTTTGCGTCGTGAATGGTTTAGATAGGGATCTTCCACTTCACTTAGTTTATTTGAAAAACACCGATCGTGACACCCTTGGGATGTGTTCTTTTGTTTTAACCTTCAACCTAATATATCATCATTACTGGGCTATAGCTATACCATCCATTTTCTTATTTTTGGCATTTTATTTTTCGGTTTAATTTTCTCTGTAATCCAGTCAACACACAATCCAGACTCAATACGATGCGCTATCCATGTTATAGAGATCAGCAGTGGGCTCAATACGATGCGCTATCCATGTTATAGAGATCAGTGGGCTCAATACGATGCGCTATCCATGTTATAGAGACCAGTGGGCTCAATACGATGCGCTATCCATGTTATAGAGATCAGTGGGCTCAATACGATGCGCTATCCATGTTATAGAGACCAGTGGGCTCAATACGATGCGCTATCCATGTTATAGAGATCAGTGGGCTCAATACGATGCGCTATCCATGTTACCAGTAGACTCAATACGATGCGCTATCCATGTTATAGAGATCAGTGGGCTCAATACGATGCGCTATCCATGTTACCAGTAGACTCAATACGATGCGCTATCCATGTAACTGATATCAGTGTTAAAACCCGACGCCCCATCCACCCCCACGCACCTGCAACGCATTCTCATCGAGTATGAGCTCCTCGAGCCGCGGCGCGTGTGCGAACACGCGTGCCGGCAACACGCGCAGCCGGTTCGCGCGCAGATCCAACCTGCGCAGCGCGCGCAGCCCGGCGAACGTGTCTGCGGTGAGCACGGCCAGCTGGTTGCCGGCCAGCTCGAGCTCTTCGAGGCCGTGCAGCGCAGCCAGCGCGCGGTCGGCGAGCGCGCTGATGTTGTTGCGCTCCAGCACGAGCGTGCGCAGCGCCGGTAGCGCCACCAGCGCCCCGCGCGGAATCTCGGTGAGACGGTTCTCCTCGAGGCTGAGCAGCGTTAGGGCGGGAAGGTGCGCGAACGAGCCGGCGCCCAACGAGGCGATCTGGTTGCGCGATAGCAGCACCTGGCGGACGGGTGGGGAAGCGCGGTTAGTTGCGGGTCCAGCCGCGGGGTGTGTGGTTTCGTTTGGACTGGGTTGGCATGTGTGTGGGTGGTTGTTTTGATATGGAAATGAGGTTTTGTGCGATCAAAATTTAACGACAACGGCTACGTCTACTTCTAAAGGCTGGTGTTACATTGTGTATGTAAATGTACACATCAAAAGAAACATTTTCAAATACAAGCGTGCATATAACGTTCATTGAGGTTAGGCGCGTTGTTGGTGTGTGATTGCAGCATAGTGTCACTAGATTCAGTGTCTTCTATGTTCATGCATAGTCCTGTTTCTATCTCCATGGAGCCCAAAAACTCATATATTTTCATTGAATTTACTAAATTTCATAACCAATTGGCGTCTCAAGGAAGTCCGAAAAAAGATTATGATGGATCCAACAGCACGTTGAAATTGCAGAGAAGGCGGAACGTTAGAGTTTACTCTGTCATGGCCGCCGCCAAACCGGATGAGAAACGGTTTTCTAGGAGCCGTCCACACGCTGCCTGCATCTCTCTACGCGTAGACAATCTCTATGACGAAGCTGCAAGTGACTATTTTAAGTTTATATCGATTGGAAATCCAGCACGGTGCTTTGAGGCTCAGAAACTGGGACGCCATCTTTTAAATGAATCGCAATTTATCTTTTGCATACGCTTAGTAGACACGAGAACAAGTTTACGGGATGAACCTGAACTTTCGCTGCCAACCCGAGATATGGTGTGTTTTATAATGGTTTGCCATCAGCACACACTGAAAATTTTCTCAACACCGTTAGGTAGAAAAATCGTGCTCCTTTCAACTGATGAATAGTATAATTCTATAAAAACAAAGTGGATCGCGTCAAAAAAATGAAATTTGCAAGCTTTTTTTTCTATCCATTTTCTGTTTGTTAACGCCCTTTGTTTCCCCGGCGAGATCGCGGTGGGTGGACTCGCGTATATATAACACGTCGTGTGTGCGGTCTCTCGTCAACGTCATTTTCAATTAACTATTCTAATGAATAATTGAAAATCCGCGCACACACATTCTGCTGGCGGTGCTTCCGTGCGTGGCCCCAAATTTCGCCGGGCGCCAGCAACAAGTCAACAATGTCTGCGATTGGTGCATTTTCTCGCAAACATCTCGAGGGGAAAAAACATGCGACCATCGGGACATGATCGCGGTCACGTGACCAACACACTTGCATGCGCAAGATTTACCGGGATTGGCACCTGTTTTTTGTTTTGCTTTTACTGCGGCGTTAGCAATAATAGAAAACTTTATTACATTACACCTTACAAGTCGTAATTAGGTGCATGCACGTGTTATCAAACTGTAGACAGTAAAAAAATTGAAGAAAAATACTCCCATAAGCTTAGTCAAAGTGGAATAATATTGTTAAAGTATAGTGTTCAGAATGCTATATTTCGAGGTATCATGCAAATTATCATGTTCTTGATCATGTTTTATCAACAGCGTGTTACATGCCTTAAATCCAACCCTAGGGTATTATTGAACACTTCGTCGTAGACTATAAATTAAGATCCGAACAGAATGTTTTCAATAACTATTCGCTATTTCAAAATATCAAAATCACACCCTAGAAAACTGCCTAAGCATTTGCTACCCACTCGCAAACCTTCTAGCTTTTTTCTAGTAACTCTATTTTTACAGTTACATACAGGACTTTGTTATAAACAGTTATAAACTTAGAAATAAAGGTAAATCGGTGACTGAACATATATTTGGCATCATGTTGGCAATGGTATTGACTTCTAGCGCTGAGCGAACAAGGTTCTTCTTCTATTTAATAGACTTTAAACAAGGACAAGCACTGCAACAGAGATTTGAACAGAAACTGTTCAAGCACTGGACCCGGGATAAGGGACACTGGACACTGGAAACTGGACACTGGATACTGGACTCGGGACACTGGACACTGAACACTGGACACTGGACACCATGGACACTGGACACCATGGACACTGCCCATCGCCGCCTCACCTCCGCCAGCGCCGAGTGGTTGGCGAACGCTCCGCTGGGCAGCGCGTCCAACGCAGCGTACTTGATCTCGAGCACGGTGAGCATGCGCAGTTCGGAGAGCGCACGCGACGGCACGACCTTGAGCCGCGCGTCGGGACGCACGCTGAACGCCAGGCGTCGCAACGCGCGCTGCGACGAGAAATAGGCTGCGAGGCGGTCTCCGTCTAGCCCCCCGGCAGCCGCCTCTAGCCCCGCCGCCGCCGCCCCCGGCGGGGACTCGCCGTGGTACACCTGTGTAGCAACGACAAGTGTGTTACATGGAGCAGCGGTTGTTATATGGGCCAGGGGTGGCTTGTGAGATGGAGCAGGGGTTTTTTGTAGGTGCAAGGGATAGCTTGCTACATGGTTCAGGAATTGTTTTATCATGCAGGAAATGTTAAATGAAGCAGGGGGTTGTTAAATGGTTCAGGAAGGCTTGTTACACAGTGGGGGGGGGGGGGGGTGAAGTTTGAGAAGAGACTGGATACTTGGGTGCTAAGTTTATGTATTTTAGAAATAATGTATTGATTTTATGAATCTGATGTGGTTTCAGCCCGCCTCATAATGGCCTTTATCGAGGACATAGAAACTTGCTGCAGAATTCAGGCGATAGAATTCGGAATATCTGCGCCGATTTTGAAATAATGCGACACGAATAACACGTTATATTGTCTAGTGAAATTTTTGTGGGCATGCTGAAAAAAAAACATAAAATTGCTTATTTAGGAAAAGAATACCCACAGAGGTGTTGGCTATGGTATATTTTTATAACTGGATCTACTGCTGATTTCAGGTGCGAGATTTCGGACGTGTTTTACATCGGGTCTACTCGTGACCGCTAGCCACCGACGTGTGAAGCTAAACTAACGAGATTTATGCGACAGTCACAAAAAGTCACAAACAGCGAATATTTTATGCCAGTAAGCGGCTGCTTTGAGGCAGTTTTGAGGCTGTTTTGAGGTAATGCCGGGAGTTTTACGCGCTACTTTGCGATGGAGTGATGTAGAGAAGGCAAATAAGTGCACGGAAAAATAACAACTTGTAGCTTCTGAGAGGCAATTTCCGATATAACATACGGGCTACGCCAGTAAAAACCTATATTATATTATCAACCATAAAAAAATAAATTATCAAGGCTTCCTCGCAAAAAAAAACAGTGCTGGGTATAAAATAAAACATATCAAGGCACATGGTCATCAAGAGATAGTGATCCATGTGTGGATTGTACCGTCCATGTCCAATCACGCAAAGTTCGAGGGGCCAGCAAAAAACTAACATTTGGATAATTTACAACCTCCTACAAATACCGAGGCGGCGGCTGCTTCCATTCTCCTGATCTTTGGATATTGTTTTTGAAATTTTAGCCTTTTAGAAAATACGTTGAGTGAGCTCAGCTTTATGCTTCGAGAACATTTATCCTTAAGCGGAGAGGCTACTTAACCACAAATGAATACCAATGAGTAGGTATAATTATTTATAAGGTAAAAAGGTACGTAACCAGGAAACGAACCCGGAAACCATTGCATTCCGTGTAAGGGCTCTCTCAATTGTGAGCTAGAAGGGCTCTCTTGAGAGGGTGAAGAAGAGTTAGTATATTTACCGATTAGAAACTTTTAGAAACATTGCTGCCTAAGAGTTAAGAGCTAAGGGAAACTCTCCGTTTAGTGTGCTCTAGGGTGGGATTATGTCCGCACTTCAAACATACACCAACCATTTTCTGTATTCAGCCGTCGTTCTTAGCCAAAAATTCACTTGGCCGTTGTGAATAAGTTGAAGTACGTATATGTAAGTGAAAAAAATGATAATAACTTTCTATTTCATACAGCGAGAGATCGTTTTTGAAAAATGTCCGACATTTCAAGGACAACCAACTCAAAATAAAAGCCAGAATACAAATAACCAGTTCAGTTTTAAGTAAAACTATACTTCTCCGATAATTGTTAACTACATTTTTTCATACTTTCCCGATTAAAGATATAAACCATGAAAAAAACACGATTTGGTGCTAGGATGTCTGGGTATTGTACACTAATTTTAAAATACCTATTCCACTCAGAGAAGAATAACGTCCGATACCCACTGGCCATACTACCGGCTTGGAAAAATATTAATTAGCGCTGCTAAATAACAAAGGAAGATAGGGAAATCACAGCCCGAATTCCTCTACCTGGCTTTAGCGAGTGGGTATCATGACGTCATAATGATAGAATTTTGATCGAATGTTCCAGGCGTATTGTAGAGTAGTTCGCCACTCACCCAGCAGGTGGCCTCGGTGGCGTTGCGCACGCGCTGAGAGTCGCAGTAGCAGTACATGTTGACGCCGGCTTCCTGGATGTCGCACAGGTTGAGTCCGGTCTCGGCGTCGCGCATCCCCGCGCGCACCTTGTCCGCGCGCCGCTTGCCCGCGCACAGCGCCACCATCGCGGCGAGCGCCACCAGCGCCACCAGCACGCGCATCCTGCGGCAGACAGGAGATACTAGTATTCACATTCAGTGTCTAAATGAGTTTCAAGCATGGCCAACGCTGTCAGTAGAAGCAGGTACTGATGTTGTGAGGCTAACGAGTGATGATCTCCACTCAAAAACAGTATATGTCGTGTGTCTAGGACCCCCACGCTACGCCACTGTCTCGGCCGGTAAAGCCGCTGCCTGCATCTCGACCGCCAAGGGTTGTTTAAGCATCGTTTAACCATGGTTTAACCACGGATTCGACCAATGGCAGCGCACAAAGACCGGACCGCGTCAGGATGGGATTGCAATCGAGAACAGACGCGGACCGCAGCTCGCCGAGCAAAAAACAGATTAATTGCTGCTAACCCGCAGTTAGCCGGCAACGGGCGCGAGTTAACGCTCAGGTATGATGCAGCCGAGGTAATCTCGCGCGTTGGGTGGCCCTGCGCGGTCATCACCGTCGGTACCTAGCGACCTTGTCACGTGGTGTTCGTGGATTTCCTGGTGGAGATTCCAGCTGCCCTCGGACTGATTCCCTCGTTATTATATGCTAATGCCCTGCTCGCTGCGGACCGCTTGCATAACTGATTATAAATGACAATTAAACCCGTTTTAATTGACGTGCTCGGTTCTAAGCTCTGGAGCGTGTGCATTATAAAAGCCATCATGAATCAAATATTTAGAGTAAATAATTAGAGCGGAATCCGTCGCTGAGCCGTGGCTCTGTTGGCTCAACTATTCTTCTAAGCCACAGGAGCTGCAGCATTGTGTGTCATGGCGAACCGAATTCAACCGAATCTATTCTGCTTGTATAACACAGTTAGAAAATATCTAAATTAAATCGTGTTTAAAACCTCAGGTTTCTGGCTGAAAGCGTCGACCATTGCCAAGAATAAAAGGAAAACAATGTCCTCAACGCTTGAAATTGTGTTATGGGGAAAATGAGAATGCTCGTCCGGTATGGTGGGTTAGCTTCACCTGAAATATGCGCGTCTGAACAGGGATACAAACCCGGGACCCTCTGCTTTCAAGGCGGTTGCTCTGACCAACTCAGTTATCCGGCCGCACAAGATCCCTTCTTCGCTGGGGTGAGGAAATTTTCCTGCATTTTTCCAGCTTAGCAGTAAGCAACGACTGCTTACTGGTGTTAGCTTCCACCAGAATTAATCAGTTTCTATTTCTCTTCGGTATATTTCCCTACATACTTCCTGATAGGAAAGGAATACTGTACTTTTCAAAATGTACAGATGGTTTAAAATCGAGCAGCTTCCTGTGTCTATATCTGCATTTGCTGCCTTCGTCTGCACAGACGGTCGCTCACCCACCCAACGTGCTGCCTGGCGCACTGTTGCTTAACCTTAGCTGTTCTAATGCACCCAGCGATTCTGCAGGCTTCTAGTTCATATCTCGGCGCGAGTCTGATGTCATGGTGCACTCAATCTAATTGTGATGACGTAACACGCCAAGCTGCACTCGGCTTGAGTGGTGACGTAATCTACCAACAGATTGCTGCGTGAAGAACTCAACTCTCAACTCTCAACTCTCAACTCTCTCAACTCTCGGCCACTCTTCGTGTTTGTCTTTTGTCGAGTCAACATCAGGATCGGACACTGATTTGCATTGAGCAGTTTTACGAGTTCCATAGAGAACATTGCGAGTCGTTCAGGAATGACGGGATGAATATTATTGCAAGAAATTAGCGCATGCATTAAGTATCGCACAAAGCACACATTCCTGAGATAAAGCTTCTAACGTTAGTGTGAATTTAATCCTAAATGCAAATACTCGTTGCATGGACGGTAGATGATGATTATTAGAAACGAAATATCAATTCCAAAATTTGCATCCGTACCGGGACTCGAACCCGGATCTTTGTCTATCCGGGACACTGCACTAACCAATTGTGCTATACGGACGACCAACAACGCAAATAAACTTAATATCAATTCCACAGTTGGTCGTCCGTATAGCACAATTGGTTAGTGCAGTGTCCCGGATAGACAAAGATCCGGGTTCGAGTCCCGGTACGGATGCAAATTTTGGAATTGATATTTCGTTTCTAATAAGCTTCTAACGTCTTTATATAGAAGCCGTCGTGGCAGATAAAGTTGCGGAGTTTGTTTTACAGACCCTGTATATTGTTGTACAACTGCTCTCAGAATCTCAGACTGGGCATTCCATAAGATGAGACTATCCCAAAACCTGTGATTGTAAAATATATTTTTGGCAAATGCAGGAAAAAATCCTCTCAACAATTTTAGCGTGGTTCGAATGGAATATTGATATGGTATTATACACCGAACACGTCGCACCGTACGTTCCCAGCCGTCCGCTGCATGATCTAAGATGCCCCAATTTGCAGTTTATCTCCCATCGTTATCCGAATTGTCTCAGGTGTCGCGGAAACAGAATCTTCGGCCATATTCAGAGGGAGAAGAAACCGCAGGCCGTAGGCTATCGTTACATCAGCGAGCGGAAATCAGATCCACGTCAATGCCGACAGCACATCAAAGTAAAGACAGCAATTAAAGTTAGCAGCAAATGCGGCACCGATCGATTCCACCGCCGTCGAGATAAAATCCTCGAGAATCCTCTAACAGAAGAAACTGCGTCTGACAGGCAGCAAGAAGAAGAAAAACCAATCAACTCTGCGAAATCAACAAGTGGCCACACGGACGGCGGTGGGCCCGGGCGAAATTGCGACTGTCAACGCGGTAACGCAAAGCGACAGGTTCTCCGATAAGTTACGACGGTCGCCCATCCACCCGGGCGGTGTATTAACTAGGTTGTAAGCCAGTTGTTACCCGTGTTCGGGCACGGACGCCAGGTAGGTCCTAATAGCGTGGATATGAGCGCGTTGAACGAGTCCTAAACGCCCTTTGTTGCACCTGCCGGAGCCATCAAAGTCCGCTTCGAGCAGCTTCTAAGCAGACGCCGCTTGCTCGGTCCGGGAAACTACAGATAACTTGTTGTGAGATTGCCTCGCCCGAACATAATAGCATAATAGACTCGCATGAAGTGCCAATGCTTTCATGTGTCGGCTGAACAGTGTATATATATTTAGAAGACGGATAATGGCAATTACTTTTTATATAGAAGTTTTCTAAGCGATTTTTCAACGAAATTCGATGGTGACAGCTGGCCAAGGGTTGGCGGAGGGATAGCGATTGACATGAATATTTCCCATGCACTGGGAAAATAACCCCGTGTGGTTGACGCACCCCTAAAACCTAATAATCAATTCAATTCAAATCACACATGTTCGGCGTACCGTCTGATTCCTGTGAATTACCAGCAGCTAGAACCAGAGTGCTTGGTGAAAATAAATTAGACAAAGTAGCACATGGGGGGTGAGACTGCAACAAATTGTTGCCTGCGGGTGCGGACAATGGGACATCCAAATAAAAACCTATCCAGGGGTGAGATTATGTAAAAATGTCTAAAAAATGTATATCTGTCCTATTTATTTTCAATGAATACCATTGTAAAAAAATATGCATGGTTTCAGAGGCAGCTAATGATCACTGATGAAAGGGGTGATATTTAAGCCAATTTTTTACCCTTCATGAAAGCAGAGGTCCCTCGGAAACACCAGACAACCATGAGATTTTTCAATGTAAGAGAAATTTACAGACTCTCTGATCATCCAAGCAGACAATTGAGTTCGTTATAATCGTCCAACGCGACCACCCCTAACCATTGCCCAGCGATGACGCTGCCGTACCCCATCCCGGCACACAGACAGAGATGGGCCGACGGGACAGGTAAACCGTGGCCAGTGAATAACTCAATCAGGCAGGTCGGTGATGAGGGCACCCTCGGCGGGGTGCCCGCCCGCCAGGTAACGTCTTCATCGTCCCTGCCTGCGGGGGCCGTCGTGGCCAGGGTGGTCATTAGCCCCCGTCCACGACGCAGCCGGCTGGCAGTGGCACGCCGCATTCCAGACAGACGGCTAGAGGCCACTGGTTGCTGGGGGAGCGGCGGACTCCACGCTTGGGCTGTCGAGTAGTGAAGCCTTGATTGTGCAAGCGTAGATATCCGAGCGTGGACGCCATGTTGCACGCCAGACTGACTGTCCAGCTGTGTCTTGATTGAAGGAGAGTGGTCGTCTCCTGGCGTAGACACCATGTTCGGCGGTATCTATTATGTTCAAGCCATGTGCAGCCTCGATAGTTCGCGAGACTCAGCGCCCATACGCCATGTTTTGTCCAAAACTGACTGTCAAACTGTTAGTTGCATTTATTGCTGGAGAGTGGTATATACTGCGTTGGATACCGTTTGACACAAGACTGACTGTCAATCTGATCTGATTGATAGCCAAGTCGTTTCATGTTCAGTCATGGACACTGTCAGCGGTTCATGTCTAAAAATGGCTTTTCTAAAATCTTGATCTCTTAAATATGCCAATAATTAACGCGATTCATAGTTTGATAACGCGGCAAATGACACTTAATCGTTTAATTTCTAATTCCATCGCTGAACTTGAACGTTCGCATTGTTGCTTTGAAATAACTAGATATTATATATGCGCACATAGCCCATAAAGCCACCTAGCCTAGTGGGCCACTCCCTGCCCACCCATAGCTCTCTGTCTGCCACGATTGCGATTGTTTCCTTGCGTCCGCCTCCCTTCCATCCCAGTGACCGACTCCGGTGCCCGGCCAGCACCCAGCGTACTCCGCAGCATCACAAAGACTCGCAAAGACCATAAAAAATAATAAAAAAACGCGCCAAAATATAATCGAGCTCAAAGCGCATTCGCCACGTTCGTTGGGTCATAAAAACACGTCGCAATCGTAGCTGCCACTCTGCGAAATTCATAAAGCACGGGCGCTGGACAGAAGGTCTGGTGCGTGGTGCGATTAGTTCGAGTCAGAGCCGGCCACGGCGGCTCGGTGACTGTTTGAATGCAGTCGAGGCGGTCGGGAGAGACCAGCGGAAAAGGATGCGCATGCGCTTTTGATCTATTTTCGATTTGTCAAAATGGTCGCCGCCATATTGCCATGTTATGGAATTCGATTTGACAACAGATAATTCAAATACATAAATTAGGTTGGGAGGTTAGGTTAGGTTGGGTGGTTAGGTAGGGTCAGGAAAGGTAGGGTTAGTGGTGGGGGGGGGGTGAGTTTTGCTAGAAATTAACAGGTTTAATTTGATCACAAAACAATAAAGATTTATTTGCGCATGCGCATCCTTTTCCGCTGGTCTCTCCCGACCGCCTCGTGAATGCAGGCAACGGCCCCCGTCGGTTTTTCATTGCAGATCAAGACATAAAAATTGAAGACAGAATTATGCTGTCGGTGGTGTCATGCAAGTCCGCCTTAGCGATGACGTCATGATATTTCTAATCTTTTAGTGTCCGTCGAGTCGACTCGAGCACGTTTAGGACGGAGGGAGCCGGCCGAACTCAAGTGCCGAATATAAAATACCACTTGCGCTCGTTGCTAATTTTTTGACACTTACTAAGCGAAATTTTACATAAAATGATTAACTCGCGACAGTGTGTCGTTTTTCATTGAGGATGTCACTTTTATTTTTATAACTGGGTGCGCTATAAAATATAAATGTGTAGCTCCGAAGAAACGACTAAAGCCACTAAATCGAGGCATTCTCCGGAACGAGAAATCCAGAACACCTGAACCCAGGGTTGGGAAAAAGTAACAAGTGGCCCAACTTTGCGATAAATGAATGAAGGCATAGCTGCAATGGGAGATGGCCGATGAAACGAAGAAAACACCAGCAAAAGAGATTATACCGTCAAGAACCCCTGACTGAAATACATGCGTATACATTAGATTCCTCTCCACTTCAAGTTTATAATCCCCACCCATCTACCCCTAATTGCAAACGTCCGCCGTCCAAAGCCCGGTCCAGGTTTTTGAATGCAGCACCACCTGCAAGAACCTGCGACCCTGCAAGCTAACCCGATGTCGCCGCCGACACGCGATCAGGACGTCCTCCTACACTAACGGGGTGGCAAGGGAGTTGTCCGACCTTCATCCACGGTCGCTCACCGGCGCCGTGAGGGTGTGAGGGTAGGTCGTTGTCGGCGGGGTGGCCCGCAGCCTCCCAGGAGGAGCAAACTCTGTCCAAGTGGCGTCGAGAATTGATGGCGCACGTTCGGGACCGCGGCTCAAACTGTCGCCGACTAACACGATCATGTGGGGGCGCGCTATGGGACGGGGTTTCGCGACGGGTGTTTTTGCGGGCGGCGAAAGCGGTTCGTTTTGTTGGGGTGGGTAAAGTGGGCGACTGGGTGATTGCTGTGAGAACATGAGTAACATGGGGGTGGGTTGTTTAACTGTAAGCTTTTCGCACAGGTATAGCGTTCGCTTCTTAGCTATTGCTTCCTGTTCTATGGCTTTAGTGTAAAATAAAGGCCGGTAATTCAATTTCAAAACAAGATTTGAACTTATGGCAAAGAGAGAATTGTAATGGTGACAACCAAATTGGATGCAGTTGCTCCTGAGTTGTTTGGGGGATGTTGAGAGAACTATTTTAGTTTGAAGATTGTATAAAAGACGGCTATTCCATTCAAAGAAAAATGTCGTCAAATACCCACTAAGGAAAGCCACTTGGAGTTTGATTTCCTCATCTTCTTTGGTAAGGTCCACAAAAAATATTATTGGCTCTGCAATTTAACCAAGGAAAATAGGGAAATCTCAATCTGTCTAGCTTTACTTAGTGGGTGTACATGACATAATTCAATGAACAAGATCTATATCCTCGTTTCTGTGTGAAATGGTCGCCTTTCTTACAACATTTTTGTTTCTAATTTGTTTTGAATGAAATGGTCCGCCATTAAACCCAAAGCAAGTAACCTCTAACATATAAACTCATCGCGTTAGTTTCTAAAAGGAAGTGAAAATTAAATAAAATAATAAACGTAAATTAAGTTGATTCTCAACCATTCACCGGCTTCCAAAGCCATCCCAGCCTCCAGTCAGTGTCTGTATATCTCACCTGCAATAAAACGTGCAAGAGTAGCTACCTTATCTCAACCAACAGCGCCATCTACCCACGTACCTAGCGCCAGCGTCGCACCTGCGGTCGCCCCGTGAATTACACCCATCCGCAGCCAGCCAGCAGCGCTAGCCACACCACTGCATTCTCTTTACAACACTAATTAAAAGTGTCAAGACTCCGTGAAATATAGCAATACTTATAATAAAACAAAAACAACAAAAAAAGGGTCGTTTTTATATTCCGTTTCGAGTCGGTTTCGGTTAAAAGCAGCGAGGGTGAAATTAAGCGTCTCACTTGCAGCACAAATAACGACATCTCTCATCAATTAACTCGTCACGCCTCGAGTGGAATCGTTTTGTTGTCGGAAAATTGTTTTCCTTTGCGACGCGACGCGATGACATCTCCAAACGTTCTATATCCCCCGTCCTAACACACACACAAAGTTCTAAATTTATCCGCTCGATCACCGCTTGCTAAAAACACAACGCGCTGCCGCCACCGCCGCCCGCCCGCGTCGCTGCCGGCGCTACACAAATCTAGGCGGCTGTGGAATAGAGAAACAAACCGTCACAGAGACCGCTGCTGCAGCATCCGACTGATTAATTCGAATCCAGTTCTTTGCGATGGACGTGTTGTTGTGAATATCAGAAACACAGCGAGCGGGAGTGATGCGGGACAGAGACGCCGTGGTCAAAGGAGGCTGGATACTGAGCGTGTGTGTGTGTCTAATTCCCGGCAGCGTGCGGAGTGACGTTTCAATGAAGCTTGCGATATGATCCAGTGGAGCGCGACGCGGCCGGCATTATCCGAGTGATTCGATCACTGCACGGCTTGAACAGAGGGCGAGGGATCCCGCGTGCATCCCCCCCCCCCTCAACCCCCACGGCATGGTCATGCGAGTCAATCAGATATATTCGGAGAGATTTGGTGGAGCATGGATTTCGTACAAGTTTGAAGCCGAGGATTAATTTTGTCAACATGGGCAGGCGGACGTGTATAGCCCGTGGGAGTGTGTGCGATAGCGGGGGGATGGGGGCGTGTGTGGGGGGGGGGGGGGGGGTAGTATTAATTGGATAACAGATTTTTAATTTAAATTTAAGCACCACAGGCGAAATTTTTAGGTCTTGCAGATAAATTCTTTTTATGCGCTCTTATTAAGTTGTTGTGCACGTATTGCAGGCGAAAACAGAGACGATTTTTACTTGATAAGACTCTTGTCTTTTCCTTGTCGGAGCATCGTTAGTTTTCTGAAAGACTTAAACTGGGTATTGAATGCAAGTCCCAAACTCAAACTTTTTGATATTTATCAAAGCTGTGCTGCCTACTTCATCAAACGGTCTAAACTCGAGTGCCAAACAGCAACAAATCGAAACAAAAGAACCAGCAAGAACCTAAGCCTCCTACAAAATCCCAACCCCCAAACACCAAAAAGAAAAGATTTATACAAAATATTTGTGTGTCTTTAATTTTCGGAATTTCCATCGATTTTGAGTTATATGGAGACCGTTGCAGATGGCAACAAATCCTCGCCTTCCATCGCCCTAAGGGTGGTTTAGGGCGGTCGTGCATGCTGATAAAATCTGTTTGGCTTTGGCAGCTTTGATCATTAATAGGCGTTCGGGGGGTAAGGACGCAAGATAGTGCAGATATCAACTTGCCGGTGGTTGTTTCCTATTTATAGGCAACATCCCTTATGTAAGGGATGCTGAGAAAGTTTCTCATGAAAGACGGGGTGAAATCGTACTGAACGATCCTACAAACCGGCAACGCTATATTGCAAATAGTTGGAATATTTTCGCTGGCGAAACTGAAATCAATTACGCTGCCGCATGAAAGTAACTGTAGGCAGCTTTTCGGTGGTACGATAAAATTTAACGATCTGTTAGCTTTATATCTAGACATCTCATTGTCAGTGGCCATGGAAATAACAGATTAACGAATCGTTAAGAATTTACCACTGAAAAACCGAATCTATAGTGGATTGTAGTAATTAATGCAGTTTGATTGATGTACTATATTCATTTTAATAGATGCAATAGAAGTGATTACATTTTACAAGTTTTTAATGATTTTTTTATACTAAAGCAAAAGGCATAAGACTGAAATGTGCTCAGTCTGAGTCAGCCACCACATAGACATTTGCATGCAATTTTATTGAGTACCATTTTGACTCCATTTAAATATTAAATTCCTATCAAACAAATACAAACATCGACTCTTGGCGGCTTTTCATTAAAATTATATTTGATTATCAATGAATCACGCTGCATAGTAAACAAAATGAATCATCACGAGGAAGACCATCCAAGATACTATTGGAGAATTTTACAAATTGGAGAAGTTGCCACTTAACAAATAGTTTCGCAGACTTTAGAGGATTGGATGAATTGAAATGTATAACAGATACAGCGTTCCCTACCAATCCCCGTATCCGTGGTACATAAGCCAAAAAAAATCAGGTGGCTTCTTCCAGCTTTTCTTTCCTCCAATCACTAGCCAAGTAATTGGGTGGAATGTGCATTGGTGTAGCGAATGCATCGCATCACTGTACGTGAGCCTGCTTATCCGCATGTCGCAATCGCATCGTCACAACATAGAACATGCGATGCAGCGACGGGGAAGAAACGAACCAGAACCACCCTCTATAGACCGGCCCGCGTGCGTTCCGGGGGTAGTAAGTAAGATAAGCAATTGCCGGCAACATTTCCGATACACTCACCCCACCCGCCGTGGCCACCCCAAAGGAAAAGTATCGTATTTGTCACAGAAATGTCGGGGTTTCAATTTATTTTTTAGACATAAAAGTTATGAAGTTGATAAATCCGATGGCTTTTTTCGTAGTCGCGGCGATAAGTAAAAGGAAGGGGTGGGTTTTTTCTGAGAAGCGATGTACTTAGTGGTTAAGGGCGGTACCAAATATCTTACCAGGCTGTAGATGAGAGGAAACTCTGGTGAAATAGCATCGTTGATCTGGCGACTGAATCGTCAGCCCCGAACGTATCTTAGTTCAAAATTAAATTGTACCCCTAGTTAAAATTTGACGCAACGTTACTAACATCATCTTACGTGATATTGAGGGGGTTATTTTTGTCACTAATGCTCAATCTCAAGTTTCAACTGAAAGCTGATATATAAAAGAGTATCTTTGCATGTGATAACTGCTCTTTCTTATACTTTAAAACTAACACCAGCGCTATTTCGTCTGATTTCGTTGTTTCCTACATTCTACATCCATGGCAAGATTTTTGTCTGCATTCATGACATTATTTTCCATTTAAGAAAGACACGTAAATTAGTATAGCAAACAAAAATGCGTAGCTTTGCGTATGCTGATTAAATTGTGGGAAACTCTGCGGTTTGCAAAATCACGTTAATCCCATCACGCTAATGGAAATTACGTCGAGGGACAAGAAAAGGGACTCCGATTTCCAGGATACAAAGTATAAGCATGACATGTGTAACCTTTTGTTGCTACGCTCAATGGCTGCGATGTCTCATCTATTTACAAACGTCGATTATTTTGTGATCAGAGAAAATGTGATCTGGTCATTCGTAATTTAGCTAATCGAATGGATAGCGGTTATTTCACTTTCAATAACTGTGATAAACAGTGCGATACACTTTTCTTACAATAAAAAAAAGATTTTCCTCATTTTTTTGAAATCGAAATCAACGCTGCACTGACCTTCAGCCATTTGTGAATGATTCACACCGATTACCAATAAACAAATTTTCTACCCAAAGACCTCGGATAGCAAAGAATATCTAGCACCACATAAGTCATGCTGGCAAAGCTAAAATAGGAAAAAAATGACTTAATTAATTACTTTCATAGAATGTTAGTTTTCAAAAAACTATTCAACTTGGATATGAATGTGTCTGCTTTAGAGAATAGCAATTAATTATACCTTGCAGTTGAACTGTTATTTTTTGTTGAAAATGATGAAATTTACTACATTTTAAATAATATTCCCATGTGATATTTAGTGCGGGCGACCCTACGTGAAAATTGAAGGTATATTCCAGCAACCCCGTCGATAGAGCAGCCACCATTTCGCCCGGCACACAACCTGCCACTGTTTGAGATGGTATTAATATCGAGTTATGCCGACGGAGGAAATCCCCCTGCGACCCCCCCCCCCCCGGCACCACCCCCACCACCCCGATGGCAAACATACGACGAGTCGGCAGGCTTTGTTCTCGAGAAGAAAAACAACAAAAGAATTAGTTTGTATAAATTCAATAGACTCGACAATGTGTATCTGGCCCCGGGGGATGGGGATGATTGGAGGGGACGGTTAGGGGTGGGTTTTGGGGGGTGATTGCGACGGTGTTCAGCCATCCAAGGCGATCGACACATGCCAGAAATCACGCCGCTATAGGTAATGGTTTTTTTGATGTCGAAATTATTTTCAAAAAATATTTTCTCTCTCGGGGAATTGAAAAAGTAGTTTATAGAGAAAATCGTTTCGTCAAAGTCGTGGGGAAGGCAGTGTTTTTCTTGCAGTTTGTGTTTTCGCATTGACGACGTCGGACGTAAATGATTGGTGTCTGTTTGATGATTTTCTCGTTAGTCTAATATTTGGGAAGGATGCACGAATCACGGCAATTTATTTTTATTTTCATTTCAATAAAAGTTCTTAACTATTTTGTTATTTTTATAAAACGTTATTAATTTTATTTTCAATTCCTTTGTCTGTTCTTTATCAACTCGTTATAATAAATTAATTTTCCATTCCTTTGTAAAAAGGTTTTCACAAATATAATAATAAATTGGTTAAAAATCTTCTTCAAAAACTTGAGGAATGTTACTCGGATTTTGACTTAAACATAAATTCCCTCCCCTTTTCACCATTTTTTTACATTCTTGGTAATTAATTTTCTTCTGGGCTCTTCCTCATTCTCCTTCCTTCATACATATGGAGGAAGTAGTAACGTAAACCAAAAGTTTAATTATAATATGTGTTAGTTTCTAGTTTAGTCATGTACTTAATAGTTACATGCCAATGCTATTCAAACATTACGTTAACTAGTAATTAATTTTAGATTGGTAATTAAAACCTTAATTGTCAGCTGCTGACCAAATCCTACACAAATTGATTTAGATAATTATACATCGAATCGAGACTCCATCGAAGTTGCTCGTCTATCAAACTTCTATGAGAATCCATGACACAGTTTGATTTCCGCAATCTGAGCGAACATAGCTAATGAAATGTAAGTAATTAATAGTGAATCTGCATTTATGGGACATGGAAAATGTATGGAACATCGGGTTGCCGACATATTACACGGGCTCCCACGATCCCACATATCAGGCCCAGACAAACATTATCAACAATGGAGAGGAGATTAGGACCAACACATCGGAGTCCCGACCAAAATTACCAACATTGGATGTAAACAAAATATTGCTTCTCACATATCGGAGTCATAGACAAACATCACCAACATTGGTCCCAGAAAATTTTTACCAACTAATCAAGGCCCCAGCCAACATTGCCACAATCAGGCACCAGCTTCGTCCGCAACCCCGTCAAAGCACCAGCCACGCCTGTGGTTTCATCAAAAACAACCGTCCAAACTCTTTGCATGCCGCCCTGCCGGCCAAAGACGCGGGGAGCCCGGGGCCGTGGCTAAATAAAACCATCGAGAGCCAACAGGATTACCTCCTTGCTTCTGTGATGCACCCTCTCACATACACTGTCCCCTAATGCACACAAGGAAGCAGCGAGCGAAGAGCCAGTCGTGCATTTAATACCCGAGTATTTAGCAGCAGAGAGTTCATTGATTGGATTAAAATTAAGCCGTCGCTAACAAGTTGGACCGCAGCCTCCGCTGTGTATCTGAAGCGGGCCTCGTGTTGCGAGTGCTGAACGCTGAGCGCTGGACGCAGCTTAGAGAAGAGAGCATTCGCTCTTTTGGAAGGCATCGCCTGTACCGCTCTCCTGTGTCTTTGTCTTGAAAGTTTCAGCGTGCAATTACAGCTGGTTTTATCTCCGATGTTAATGGCGTCGTCTTCTGCTAGGTGAAGGAAACTTTCAGAGGACATGAATAAGAAATCTAGCGGCGGCTTTGAGGGGTTGTCCACGCGGCACGAGGCTTTAGTGTTGCAAGAGGGGACGTTTGGTGGGCCCGTATGTTGCTCGGATTTGCACAGTGGAAGTCAAACAGCACGGAATCTATACCGATTACAGTCATTATTGACTTATTGTCTTGTGTCATTTAAGTAGAATTGTCTTATTAAGTTATATTGCAGCAGTTTGCAATTCGCAAGTGCCATTATACGCAGTTTTTTGTATGTCGCTCCATACATTTCATTTTGTTAACTGTCGTGCAGCTAATGAAAGAGGGCCAACTATAGGATGTGTTAACAAATTGAACTGAATGTAATGCCATGTGAGTATGATGGTGAAAGAGAACCGTTTTTTTGTCAATATCTAAATTACTTTCCATTAAAAAATTTCCAATTCCCGAGTGGGTGGACAGTTGTGAACGGAAATTTATTTGTAGATGTATATAAAAATAATATATACACTGGGCAAACAAAGTAATTTTCAATGCGGATGCCTCTGTCGCCATGAAGAACACACCGTGTACCGTCCCTTAGCGCACCAAAGACCATGTGTCCCACCAACTTGTTGTTAGATTCGTGTCACTCCGGAGTCCGGACCGGTCACATTAAAATCCATTCAGCTTGACCCTCACGATCGCCCGTCATATCCACGATCGCATTAAAACAGAAACACAACGGCAGAAATAAAAAACAAACAAAACAGCTAGCAGCCTCTGCGCATTCTGAGTGTTATTTTATTGCCGCTCGTAAATCAGCGCATCGTTTGAAAGTTTCAAAGTTTGAATACTGCGAGCGCGTCTACGCATCTATAGCGCTCAGCGGCGTAGGCGGCAGGCGTGCGAAACAATCATCGGGTGCGTGCCGTGAATTCGATGCTGGCGCGCCCTGGGCCTTGTGCCAGCCGCGTGGGGTGGGGTGGAAGGGGGGGGGTTATTTATGCGTCGACCCAGCGTCGATACGGAATCGAATCATGGGAGCCTCCGAAGGAGTGTTGCCAATGGTCGGGGTGGGGTATGGCGGAGGGGTCAACAAGATACTTGTTTCCCATGCGGTTTGGCATGTCAATAACACCGTGTCGCACCAAGAGGTGGGATTCCGTTGAAGGATGGCTTGTTATTTGCATTGGTGAAGTTATGACCTAACCGTCCCGACTTTTCACATTCATCGGAGTACAAGTGTTTTAGCATGTTCTCTTAACTCTGTTAGCTCAGCGCACGGCTACACACTTCAACTGTAGTGGGAATCGATGGCTCTCTAGGGCCAACATCTCTTTCAACTGCTATAGAAGCTATCTCACTGAATGAAATTAACTTCACTGCAACGAGGCTTAAAACAAAGACATTTTTGCAAATCCACACGAAACAGTTTTTAGTGGATTTCGAGCGTATAGAAACATTAACCCTCGAAACTGTTTCTTCTTAATTTCATTCTTCCTTAGGGGTGAGATGGAGCCCGTCCCACAGGGGCCCGTGCCGGCGCCGTGGGCTGACGTCAAGGGGGCAGGGGGTGCAACTGTTATTTATGCGTCGCCCCCAAGACTAACGCAATCGAATAGTGCGTGTCATTCTGCGCATGTCCCCCACCCCACCCCCCTCATGAGTGCTACAGGTAGAGGGCGGGTGCGACGTTGGGGGGGGGGGGGGGGGGGGGTGGGACCGGGCCAGGTGCGCAGTGTGGATGGCGTTGAGAGAACACTTGTGTTTACTTAGGATAAACCAGAAAGTCTATGCGGCGCAACCACTTGTAAACATTTGAACAAAGGGGCTTGTTCCGCCCCGATGTGTACACACGCGGGCTTGCTGCCGTAGTCTTGTAATTCGCCCGGCTGATTTTCACGACGTAGGCGCTCGCGGTGTTTGCCGGATGTTAAGCAGCATTGCGCTGGACCATTTCCTGGATGGGTGACCGTCAGGACGAGTAGTGCTTAATGTGTTGAATGCGCGTATGGGAAGCAATGTATGAAGTGAAAAAAGTGGTTTGGAGGATTTTACAGGTATTAATCATTGCGAAGGGGAGAAGGGAAAGGGCTGAGGGTGAAAACAAATGGGGTTTCATTAGACACACGCGCCTAGTTTATTTGTTTAGTTGTTGTTGGCAACATGGCACGTTTCGACTTTTGTTTAACTTGTTAACCAAAACCACACAGCGCTGCCGAAAACAGCTCTGACTGAATTTCAACGCCCAAGTTAAGCAACACTACGTTGGGCTAGGTGTTATGTGGCCGACCATTTTAAAGTTTTTTTATATAAATCGCATAAAAAAACATTATATAGTTTGCTTCTGGGTTATAGTTTGTAATTTGCCAAGAAAAACAACTGACGCTCACTGAAAACAGTTGTACCAACCTTGCAGCGTTCTGAGTCATGACCTTGTAACCAGCACCCTTAGCCTGGTGTACGCTCATCGTTTACCGCCGCCAACACACTCTGCACCATCTCTTGGTGAAAATGATACCGATCATGCTACCAAACGTACCGACAGAGTCCATCACACTTCACTAATTGCACCTAAACTCCGACTTCCGGTCTCTGATATCCCTTATCGGCCTTCTATCACCGTATCATTCACCGAAAACAGTCGCGACCATCGTACGAGACTCCGCGCTCCGTTTAACACCAACAACCAGCGCCAGCCACCTTTGACACTGATCAACGCTGACAGCACGCCCTACCCCATTGGCCAATTAGCCCCACAAGCGCGGCATGGACCCGGACTATCAGGCGCATCATCGGCGTATCAACGTCAACGGGCCACCGTCGCTGCTCCGTTAAACACAGAGCGACGCTAAAGCGCAACGCGAACCGTTAACATAAAGTGACAGCGCGGTTCCGGGCAAAGGTTCCGGGCTAGGCTATACCAATTATAACGGGCGCACGACGTGGCCCGGTTCCGGTCGGTAATGCAACGAGCAGCGTTACCGGCTTTGTGTCAACCCTCGCAGCGGCGCTCATATTAAATGAGCGTGTGCCGCCATGGGGGTGGCTGCACGGGGGTGGTGGGTGGGGAAGGGGGGGCAAGGGCGGGGGCAATTGAAAAGTAATCCAATTAGCTATGTAGCATGAAGTAAATAGAGAGAGATAGCGGGCAGCTACATTTTATTCGCTTGCTCTGTTGGGCATAACGCGTGGCATGATATTGCGTCATTGGGTGGTTGGGGAGGAAGGCACCGTAGGGTTTTAAATCAACGGGTTGAAAATGTTCGGCCTCGGGGACGTTTCTTTGTTTTTTTTTAGAGCGAATTGCAGATTCGGTTATTTTTTGTTCTTCACTGTTTTCCGCGGCAGTTGCGAAGACAAAGACGTGCGATTTGATGAAAGAGATTAAATTTGCAGACGATTTCGCGGACAAAAGAATGGCGATGGTGTTTGCAGAACGGCGGGATGCTGCGCGTCGTGCACGCACAATGTGTTCGTTCCACGCATATTACCCTGCGTTAGCTGGTCGGGGTGCTACCATTGAATTTGGTGCTACCATGCTTGCTTGCAGCTTGCTGCTGGCTTCTAGTTGCTACACTGTAAAAAATAAGTGTGTAAAACTAAACACCTAGGAGCGCATATGTTTGCCGTCACTTTTGATTGGTTTACAAATGACTATTTTCATAAATAACTAAAATAACACAGATGGAAATAGACACTGCTAGATGACTAATTTGATTTAGTCATTTATAAATAACTATATAAATAAAATAAGGAGAGAATATAGAAAAAGTTGTAGGTACCTAACAACAAAATATTTGGCACATGATGTGAAAAAAACAACTTTATTACATGTAATTGTACCATTTTATACATCTTATTCCAAGTGATGTAAAAATAGCACTTTTACCACAAAATTGAGCAAAATGGCAATCGGGCAAACAAAACTACACCATCCAAAGATATCAGAAACAGGCTTAAGTAACTAAAAATTGAAAATTAAATTGAACTGTGTATATTTTTACACACAAGATTAATTCTAGGTTAAGCTCAATAAATGTAGTTAATGAAGTTCAGAAACATAACAATCAGAATAAGAACAACTTCTTTTTGAATAAAATGAATTTTATAAAAATTCTAATCCAATTCAACCATTTAGAAAATGATTGTTAGTGAATTTAAAACACTTGAGTTTAAGTGAAATGTACCCACTTATCTATTAACAAACATATTAAAGTCTCTAATCATTCGACTCACTAGAGGCGACGGCTTCCGCTTCTTTTTGGCGAAGCTCGCTCATGTTGAGGGTATTCCGCAGCCCTTGGCTCTTCCACTAAACGACTGTGCTGAACAATTACTTCTGAGAAGGAAGCATGTGTTCACTCCAGCCTCTGCAAAAGATGATCAAACATTATGAGCTGATTTTATTGTAAAATGATAATCCTCATTATCCACGGGTAGAGTGGCAAGTAAAGTGCAGATAAATGAGAAATTGCCGTATTAATGCAAATGATTTGAAACGCACCATAAATGTTTACAAATCTAGTAAGAGAATCAAGCGTTTGTATTATTTGAATATTTGTAGATACCTAATAGCTTTTATTTCCTAGATTATAATATTTTAAGACAAAACCATAGTTTGCTAAATACTGGGATATTTGTCGAATCGCACAGAAAAGATAAATGGAGCTAGGCCAAAACGCAGAGCAACGCTTGGAAATTTTGAACCATATTCAACATTTAGGACATGTAGCAAATGCAGCAACTGTGAGGCTCGCAACGCTTTGAATTCGGGCTCTGATTGGCACAATGCCTGCAAAGTCAGGCAGTAGTAATATACCTTGCATGCATCTTAAAGCTTGATTCAATTAGGTGCAATGCAACTGACTTGAGATGTATGCCTATTAACCTCAACTTTTGACTCAACTGGAGTCAATAATCATTATTAGCACTTGACTCAGATTGCCGATTTGTGCACTAGATCATCGAAGAATTCAGCCTCTCGAGTGTATCACCCGTCTGCCAGATTTGGAGCCCATTCATGACACGCTTCACCTCTACTCGGTGGTGACAATTCTCGAATCCAATGCAAGAATGAGAAATCTAAGGCTGGGAGTTTGTAGTATGATGTTAACACTCACCAACATTTTGTGACAATCTTGAGCCAAGGTGTATGTTGTCATCTAGATTCTAGATGGAGTATGTGAATTCTTGCAATGACTTGTCATCCTAGTAATCGGATTGGTATAGCACATCAGTAGGCCATCAATTAGTAGTGGCATCAGAACTCTCAGCATCAGCATCTGCAGAAAAATAAATGTTGGTCCACAATCAACCAAAGCACAAGCATGCCCACAAACTCACAAACAAATTAAAATGTATAACATACCTGATAACAATACGATCCAGGTCACAAACTGTTCACTAAATGAATAGCACACTGTAAGTTTTATCAGCAATGATAATACACGGCAAGAACGTACCAAGATTCCTTAGCAATCAAAAAAGAAACACTTGTGGCGTCGTAACCGTCGCATTCAATTCCGCCATATTCGATTCATGACAGCGCCAAGGCCAGCGCTGTGATTGGCTGTGATGGACGTGTTCAAATAGAAGCGCTATATTGAAATTAAGGCAAAATCTCGGAAATAAAAAGTAAAATGATGGCATTAGGCCCTATGGTTAGTTTTAAAACAAATAATAGTATACCACATGGAGTCAAAAGATATCTTAGCCCTACGCTACTACGATAATGTCACTACGATAGTGCCGACATAAGTGGAACGAGTGGTGAATGAAATGTTGGGGCGATTTCGGCTAAGTCCATAAGCATGGGCTCTTGTGGGGAAAAAGAAATTTCGTCTAAAAAATAATAATTTATGTTAGATATTAGTGAAATTTTGAACATAGATAGCAGTCACTTTTAGCGTCTTTTGCCAACTTCAAGCTTAAAATATAATTTTTAATGTAGAAATTACATACAAATTATTAATCAAATTCATTAATAAATCTTTCTAAAACTTATATATTTTGGAAAATACAAGTTTTTTATATTTTCCATGGCGTGAATCGCATTTAAAAAAATATAAGTTTGTCTTGTAGAAAAAATATACAAAAAATTTAAGAAATAAATATTTTATTTTTGCGGCTTCCGCATCGTGTTGTAGGACGACCACATAGACAGACCTATCCTATTAAAATAATTTTTAAAATATAAACTTCTATTAAGAATCATAACTCTTTGAGCAATTAGCATATTAAATGTTGGTATTTGGAGAATACACACCTACGGTATTAGTTACCTACGTCTTCTATTCATTTTGTCCGAAGAAAAGTTGTAAATTAGACATTTAGGTAATAGTTATTTATGATATTAGTCATTTATAACCTACGAGTTACTAAGGAAATTCTATTCATCTTCAAAATAAACATTAATATCCGCACAAATAACTATTTTAACACATATTGGGGCACCATATGACTAGTTTCATCACATGAAAACCATAGATGTTTCGGTTTAAACATCATGATTTCTATATAACTACTTTCATTGATTCTAGATGACTGATTTAACACGGCGATTTTTTAGAGTGTAGCTGCTTGCTGCTCGCTGCTCGCTGCTTGCTGCTCGCTGCTCGCTGCTTGCTGCTTGCTACTGGCTTCTAGCTGCTTGCTGCTCGCTGCTCGCTGCTCGCTGCTTGCTGCTTGCCATGCTTGCTGCTTGCTGCTTGCTGCTTGCTGCTTGCTGCTTGCTGCTTGCTGCTTGCTGCTTGCTGCTTGCTGCTTGCTGCTTGCTGCTCGCTGCTCGCTGCTTGCTGCTTGCCATGCTTGCTGCTTGCCATGCTTGCTGCTTGCCATGCTTGCTGCTTGCCATGCTTGCTGCTTGCTGCTTGCTGCTTGCTGCTTGCTGCTTGCTGCTTGCTTGCTTGCTGCTTGCTGCTTGTTACTTGCTGCTTGCTGCTTGCTGCTTGTTACTTGCTGCTTGCTACTTGCTGCTTGCTGCTTGCTGCTTGCTGCTATAATATCGTTACCGCTGTCATATTTGGCTGCAGGGTGATTTGCACTTGCATTGTGCATTGCAGGCTTTTTGTTAGATTGACGACAAGCACATGGCAGCCAACAGAGATTGTTTACTTGTATAGGGAAAAAGGGATGCGTCATCAATAGATAGAGGGATTGTGATTTTAAGAGCCTTTATTGTACAAAAGCTTCTATCATAATCGAATAGCAATCAGGTTCAACATTTGTGTATACATTTTGTTATTCAGATGGATAGAGCGAATTAGATTGGTTTTGTTTTCAAGTTAACGATTGAATCATTATAGGTAAAATATGAAAATAGAATAATTAACAATAGCATACATAAATTTTTCCGTTACAAAAATTGAAAACAACTTGCAACAATGATGCTGTAACAATGAGGATCCGAGGACAAGAAAAGTGTACACAGTGTATCGTTATGAATCGCCATTGACACTGACTGCCCCCCCCGATGGGATTCGAGCCCCGGTCTCCAGCCATCGCCATCGGTGCTCCTACCAGCTGAGCTAAGTGGACGTGACAGTCACAATAGAGATTAATTTTGATTTATACACAAATTTATTGCCATTGCAGAGTCATTTGTGTTGCTAAACTTTGAATGCGTTCCTAGGGCGTAATTTGTTTCAACCTTAATTAGCGTATAAAAAAAATCGTTTCGTACAGAGAAATAAATAACGGCTTTTTCCGCAAGCTTGGGCAGCATAGCTGTGCGAAAAATCGAGAAAGTCAAAAGACGAAAGCTTGCACGACATACAATATCCGGATGTATCTTCTAAAACTATAAGATATGACAAATACACGCGTCTCAAAGAAAGAAAGAAAGAAAGACTCTCCCAACGATTTCGCGCTCCGCGTAACTTACCACACAACGCGACCGCGTCCATGAACCATGAACCTCCCCACGCGATAAACCACCCCAACGCGGCCGATAAAAGAATCAGAAAGCGATTTCGCGGCGACGCGGTTTCTTATAACGCGACACTGTTTCGCCGCCGCCGACGTCGATGTCGATGATCGATCAAACGATTCGCAACAACCAACAAATTGGAGCCGGAGCGCCCTCTTGGGACCTCCACCCCCACCCCACCCCTGCACGTTAATCAACCCACTTAGCGCGCGCAGCCGGCGCAGTCGGCGCAGCCAGCCCTCGGCGAATGCACGAGCTGCAGATTCAATTTCCTCACAATTTAATGGGAAATTCTAGATTAATATAATAAAATAAGTAAGCCTAGAGCTCGAGGTTCGGCCATGTTCGTCGATGTTCGGGCGCAAGCAGGATGCGTCGAGGGGTGGAGGGGTGAGATTCGTGCACCGGGGGGACCGCCATCATTAATTGTGCAGAATTTTAGTTAATAGTTGTTGAAATTCGCCTTCAAGTGAACTTGGCCATGTGCTTGACAACGCGTCATCGCAAGTTTCGACGAAATTCAGCCAACGCCACGGTTGTACAAATAAATTTTAATAATTAGAGGCTGTAGACGCGCGCTTGGCGCTCAAAGCTCGCGCATTCTTGCATTTAATTAATTTTAAACGCACGTTGGTAACTCTTGGGAACACAAGCTGCTGCGTGATGTGAAAGAATACAACAAGCAACCTATAGTGTGTGTCAATGTCAGTTGTCGCCACGGGCAAAGCAGCGCGCAGACACGCTGACAAAGAGTAATGACTATTATTAGAAACAAAAAATATTTCCATTCCAATTCCAGTACGGATACAAATTATGTATTGGATATTTAGTTTCTAATAATAAATGTATACCGTACATGCAACGCGTATTTGCACGTACGTTCGAATCACACTGGTATAATGACTTTTTGATTAGGACAATATCGCAGCATATCAATTCGTAATCAATGTATCCTGCCATTTTCAGAAAAACTATTCAGCTACGTAGGTAATGAAAGCTAACCGTCCCAAACTCAATTTTTTTTTAAAACTTAGCATTAATCACCCCGTTAAAGAGTTTATCTGATAACTAAAGTCCTGAGAAACCATCATTTTATGTGCGATTTTACAGTAAAATAACACGAAAACTAATCGATTTCATAAAACATGAACGCTTCAGCTGACAAGATTTAGTGAGACTTACAACATGATCAAACCGCCTCCTACATCACACACACACGCAGCACACCGAGTACCAAATCATCTCAAACAACGTCTTGTCCATCGCCCTGGTCCCGGGGCCCGACAAGGTGGGCCACCAAAGGACCACCCCCGCCCTCCCTCGCGAATTCAGCGCGCCCAACGCCTACGCCCTCCACCCAAAGTGTGGCCCGTGTTGCGATGACATCATCATCATCATCTTCGTCGTCATCAAAAGGCAGTGCTTGGCAGCCAGCTAAGATTAGAATCACGTATGCCGAGTGCCGAACGGGAGGTAACGGGCCGCAGTAAAAACAATGTTTATTTGACACTTCTTTAGTTTCATCGCGGGCACGTGCCCGGCGTGTCGAGTGCTGGGAGGGGTTAAGTATATCCCAAGGCGTCGACGGCGCCAGGGTTCATTCGTTTTGTTACACACCTCGCTTGAAGGAAGGAGCTAAATCTGTTGGCCAGACTCCACAAGCTGCGGGTCAGGAAATCTATAGATGAAAGGAACTGTGCAATTAGAATTGGATCTCTCCCGTTCTGTTTTTGGAATGATTTTGATGTATCGAGTGTCTATTTGGGTGGATATCACGGATTTTGAGTGGGCAATTAGGTGGTAACTGGAAAGACTAGTTGATTTTGGGTAGGAAATCAACCCGAATTTTGTATTTTGTATAGGTACTGCTATGAATTGGCATGGATGGTTAGAAGCAATTTGATGAAATTATGAGAAATTCACGAGGGTCAGTGAAGGTAGAACACAATCGGATGATATCCAACTTTCTGAAACTGTATTTAAGCACTAATAAAAATTAATGATGTCTTGCTGCTATTGTTATGCTTCTACCTTAGGCCATCACTCGATATTCTTGTCCTGTGCAGACTTTGCTACAGATCGCTGGTCATATCCTCATTTTGCAGAGTGTGCATCAGACTCGGTTTTCCGTTCTTTAGGTCTATACGTGCAGACTTTGAAAGTTGACAGTTGAAGACGTCCATGTGCAGACTTAGCTAGTTAAGTTAAAGGTATCCGTGCAGACTCCGCTAACCGGGGACAGCGAAGATACCGACGCCGAGACAGGTGGACAGCGGAGCGCCGTCCATGTCCAACCTTCCCCATCGCCACTCACCCCGATGACTCGACGATCGCTCCAGGACAATGAATAAAATTTTGACCGCGCGTCGCCCTCCACACAACGGACCGTTGCCAGTAAATAGGTAATAGGAAAAGCGACCTGCGGTGACGCACTAGTTAAAAATGCATGAACTCCAGGGAAAGTTGCCACCGGCAACAATATAGGCCATAGAATGCTATAGAGTCAATATTTATGGGGTCATCGTCAGAATGGTGACCGTCCGTCGGGGTTTGCCCTTCACTGACGACACCACTGCTCGCTGTGGCTACGCAGTGAGTTTAACGATTGATTGATTATTGGATGTTTAACGATACGAATCATCGACGTCGTCCCTCTGTGGTCTGTTGTCCCCGTGGCACGCTTGAATATTGACAAGGTGAGTATCTTTCGGGATGGCGGACCTCTCTAAACTATTGGCTGCTATTGGTAAGCTGACTGCTCGGTGCCGGCACGTTTCGACTATAACTTTGGTAGAACAGCAGCAAGGGGAGCAACGGCTTAACGTTCCTCCCAAAGTATACAGAGTCGCTATACACTAATCCGATAGGCATGAGAGGGGGAGGTTGATAAGCAAGGTGAGCTAGGCTGTTGTAAAACACTCCAACCCCTAGCGCCAACCTGGCATATACCGCTTCTAACGGTAAGACGTTTCTAAAATATTAAATAAGAAGCTGTCTATTTTAAATTGAAGATTTTCTGAGATGTGGCTGGGTGGCTTCACGGAGGGAATTCGACAGAACAAATTTACCAATGAAGTCGTCGTGAAATACTACCCTCCTACCGGACCGTTGTACGATGATTAAACCTTATCAGATTGGGAAGTAAATAATGAAAATAAGGGCTCATCAGTGAAAAATCTACATAAACACGCAGTATTTCAGTCTGCCGTTCCCTGGCAATGAGTCGGATAATGAAACTTTGTTCATCCCTGTATAAAGTCTCGCGTAATTGGGCATTAACAACGGGTTACTCTGACAGTTTTGAACGCCTCTTATTGACAGAATCGTCAATGTCCGACCGCGAATCAAATAAATAATTCGTCAATTTATTATAGATGAATGTAAAGCTATAAAATAAGGTGATAAGTGGCATTCTGGTCTATACTTCGATTAGGTCTCAACTGACAGCACCGGAGAATCCCGATAAGGAACAGAAAATTTAGGACATTCTTAAGAAGGAGTTGGTGATGACTGATGGATGTACTAATTCCTCTACAGCATGGGCCAGCTTGTTGAGAAGGAAGGTTGCTCCTTTTCAGATACTGTCAGAAAAGTGTTAAAATAATCGGGAAGCTACTTACAATTTAAAACTTTGAAACTTTGAAGCAATAAGCTTGCCGATATTATTTATTATCAACAAATAGAAAAAAATGTATGTACCAATCACAAAACCAAAAGGAACAACAGGAGGATAAGGAACAAAAGAAAGCAGTAGCTAATCATAGCCAATAATCATCCAATTGTCACTTTAGCACTGGGAAAAATAAGGAGTATAGACAAAACGAGGGTTTTCATGCAAGCAACAACAAGGTTGGTCAGCCTAAAACCTAAAACGCAGTCTATCATGGGGAGACTCGGAAAAACACACTCTGCCTGATTTGAAGGGCGGCGCGGGCGTAGCTGTTCGCACGCACATTACGCGGTGCGTGCGTTGCGTGCTGCGGCGGCGTGTTGTCAACGCACGTGCATGTGTCCCGAGCCGCGTGTCAACGCAGACATGGGTCACATCCGGTCCACCTTGTTCCTGATCGGGGAACGCGACGAGACGCGAACAGAGTTGTGGTAGATATACGTTCGAGATACGTGGAGATACGTCATATAATTTCAAAGAAAAGTTGCATGTAAATGGTCACCCACCCAATGGTAAACCTGTTTGGTGCTGCTTAACTTGGAGGTTATAATCGAGAACCGGCGTTTCTCGATCTGTGGCTGTTACCAAACACCAAAAACTTTTATAGTTAAATGGATTTAAGACTTACAAATTGTTGTCGAAACATTATTTTCGTTTTTAGAGCCCCAGCATTTCCAGTGAAGTGATTTTCACAACAGAGTATTGCATACAGATTGATATTTCTATAGGATCCTTTTACACAACCGCAACCTTGGTCACCTAGCCGATGCCTCATCCTGTGCCCCATTGCTTAACTTGGCTGAATCGCCATTTTTCATCGGGGATTCACAACACAATATTTAATACAGTTGAAACTTTCATCGATACTTGAAATTGATATTTAAAGATGGTGGATTCGGTGAGTTTGTGGGAAGATAGGAGTGCATGGAAGGCGGCGGTGGAAATTAGAGAAGAAAAGACGACGAAGAAGAAGACGCAGAGGCAAAAGCGGCAGCATTGCCCATCCGGCTATAAGTTTAACGAAGCGGCATTAATATTTTCAAAATTGGCCCAATGCATGGAACAATAAAAGACTATTACTTGTGCACAATCGTTCCCTTATGACCGAAATTTCAACGTCCAATTAAATATTGATCCTCCAGTTAGGAGTAAAACAGAAGCAACCGACATGATGTCACCTTGGACATGAGTTTTCACCTGGAGGTTAGCCACTTAACCATGGGCAGTGTAAAACCGGCCTTTAGTCACCTCAAAAACCTCCTCCTAACATTAACATTTAACATTATTATCATGTATAGTACATAGGGTTGTTCCATCACAAACTGATCGTTTTGCGTGAAACACTAACAGCAAAGTGTTCTATCGTCGAACATTGACGTCTCAGTCAACAATAGCGTGATGAGCCGTCGCGCACGCACATGTTGCTTGCGTGTCCAGGCGCCCTACGCATTGTCAACGCGTGCGTGACACTCGAGGGCGCCGTCAAAACAAGCCCTGCCAGGGGACAGTGTAACACGGACGCCGAGAATCATCCAGCCTTTCAAGATGCTACCGTGGTGTCGAGAGGTTGAAGGTTAGAACGCTGGCTTCATGGGACGCTGTTGGATCCAAGGGCCTTACCTAGCGCCTTATACCTATAGCGCCTTCGCCTTACCTAGCGCGGCCAACGTTTCGGTGCTATGGTTGTGCTACAGAAGCACCAGGTACTACTGTATTAAAAGAAAAGGGAAACTGGGTTTTCGCTAGTACCGCTGTAATACCAGCCTGTTTGCCGAGCTAGGTGGGGTCTCTGTTCATGTCAAACATCACCAAATAGCATTTCTCCTCATTGACGAGTAAATTTGATAAATTTGCTATCGGAAATGTATGTCCACTCGGGGAATCGAATCGTCGCCTTAAGTTGTAAAATGGTCAGACGGTCAAATGGCAAATTGAACTTTTAAAGCCAATTGCCGTAGGTTTGGGTATGGTTGGGTGGGAATACATTTTATTTCTTTAACATGTTTTAGACTTATGTCTTTGCATAATGTTAGTGCGTTGGTTTTCAGAAACACTAATTCCCTATTTTACTACCTACCAAACAAAAACTACCGACGTTTCACAAAGCTATTTTCTATTGAAACATTTTGTTTCCGTAAAATTTCTCACTCACATTGCTATATATGGCCCTATACGATATCCACTATATAATGGATATCTTATAGGGCAGTGATGGTTAAGGGAAGAATTTTTTCGCTTGCTTAAACATGCGTTAACGTTCAATAGATGGTAGCAGTCAAAATTAGAAATTTAATGAATTTGTTTCCGATAAAGATCAACTCAAAGAAGAAGAAAATTGGAAAACAGACGCAGAAACATCAAAATTATTTCTACACGCACACAGACATCAAACGCGGACGGTATCCGACCAAACATCCGAGCATCCACCACAGCAAAGAGCGACGCGCAGAAATCTCATACCCACGAAAGCCCGATAAATTATTAAATTCCTTTCACATTTCTAATTCATTTCCACGATCTTATTCCCCGGGAAACTGGCAAACACTGCCATTCCGCGCCGAGTGTTCTCGTTGTCGACGTCGGGTTGATAAAAAGCACCGCGCGTGGACCGGCTCATCTCATTCCCGCCGGATGTACCCCCTCCACATCCACCCACCCACCCCGCCACAACCCAGATCTCACCGCCAAGTCGGCATGCAAGTCGCCTGCTTTATCGGCCGGGAATTAAAGACGCGGACGTCGAGGGTTGGACAGACGGATGGGGTAGTTGGTGCAGTGGGGGCGGGGGGACTTGCCCCAACGCGTCCCCCGGCCGAACGATTCTTTTTTACACAAATTGCGTGGTGAATATTTCATCCCCGGGCCGCGACGGACTGCGGCACCCTTCGCCCTCGGATCGGCGGGACGCAGATAAAACCCGGGTTAGCGGCGTCGCGGCGTCGGCGTCGGCGTCGGCTTCGGCCGCGAGGGCGTCGCCGTCGGGAACACCGCTCGCTTTTCCGGGGTTTCAACGTTGGGCTCCTCAAGGTTGCCACTCAACAGAGCTGCGAGAAGGACGTCGTTTTCTTTCTAGTTACTTAAGCTGTAGCATAGACACTAAGAGACTGGGAAAGCTTGCGTTTCCTTTTGTGTGACATTTCACGACAGGGAAAATGGGTTGAGTTTCTTCGAGTAATTATCATTTCTTGCAGTAAAAGCTTTTTAGAAGTTTCCCTAAAACGGACACGAGTTTGCGCCTCTTTTGACGACAGTGCCACCTATTTGCGCAGTATGAACTATTCGATTGGGGGTGTGGGTCGATAATTTTTTTTTCTTTGCATTTAAAGTGACTATTTTTCTAGTTTTCGCACTCCATGTTGTGATGGTTGACGCGAAAATGGCATCACATTGAATGTAACTGACTGTTTGAAGCAATGAGTTTCAGTTTTAGAGATGTCGTTCTATTTTTTCAACTATCCCTGAGAAGCAGTTTGGTCTACGTCTGGAGAATTCATGAAAGAGAACTGGCATTCAACTCTCCGGGTGAGAAATAGTTTAAGTAAAAAGTAGTGGTGTTGGTATGCTGTAAAATGTAGTTGGGGAGGAACTTATTACATGTTAATTTAGCGTTTGGTGCGTATTGGTGGATCATTGCGAATATCCACAGAGCGAATCACAATTAAATTATTACTTTCCATTTCGCTTGTAATTCCAACAAATATTCATCGTCCAACGAAAGGTACAAATAGCAGAAATTCTTCCGGTGCTAAGGAATTCGCTTTTGTATTTTCATTTTATTAGAACATTCAGCCAGTTTAATTGAGCCAGCCGGCACTGCCCACATTCTCGACATTCATTTGTGATAAAAGCAGGATACACTTTGATATTATCTTCTTGTGCAAAGATTTGCAAAATTATACGCCTAGCGAGATGAGAGACCTCGGCAGGGAACTGCGTAGAACTACTCTCAATGCACGCGATTGAATCCAAAGACGTCAAGAAACTACCCCTACGTGATACAAACTTAGCCGCACAGGCCAGCCATCTTGAACGTGGCCATAGTGCAGGCAGTCTAGGCACACACGAGATGTCAATGTCTGTAACACAAACGGTTGAGCGTTTGACTTAAAAGCCGTTACAACTTTCGACGCTAATGTTCAATGTGCCCATCGCCATGTGTCTCTTATAGCTTAACCCTTGGAAGGAAAGTTTTCGGTGTAATCTTAGCATTACATGCATGCAATATTTTCGCGGGCATTAATGCACTCTGACACAGACTCAGTCGCCATTATCTGGAATTAATTAATGGGGGGCTGGATAAGATCGTATGTATAGCTTTCAACTTGGGCGTTTGATGACATTATAGCTGCAAGGTATAGAAGCAACGTTCTAAACTTTGATTTGAAAGCAAAACTTAAACAAATAGGACAGGCATGAGCAGACGCCGTGAAGGTATAGAGAAGGAAGGGTTGAAGGCATGATGTCAGTGATAGGTGGTAGATGGTGTGTTGTGCGTTTACCTAAGGGTGATTTATTAAGTAAATAGCGGTTAGCCGGGAGCAAATTGCGGAACGTGAAAGGGGTTGCGTCGACGTTAAGGCTGAACCGAGCTTCTATATATACCACACCATAAATGATAACTAGTTATGGGCGAGAAAATTTCCCATATCCACACCAGCAAGTGGTATGTTTATAGAAATTGTCAAATGCAGCAATTTTCTGAGAGGGTGGTTATCAAAAGCTAGTCCCAGAGGAAAATTTTTTAGACAAAAAAAGCACCCACGAGTATCAAATATCTAGAAAAAATGATCAAATATGGACCAAACTATCTCATTTATTATGCTACAGACGCGAAAACCCCTCAGTTCCAACACAATACTTCTGATTTGATTCCTCGTCGCTTCTGGACACATACCGACTTCCCAAAAAACCCAAAGACGCACTTTCGCATTCCATTTCACACTTGCTCAAAACTCCATACCCCAAACCCAACACTCAATTTTAATTGTCAACTCCAAAACAACCCCTTCAAGCCAACAGACCCAGCGTCCGACCCCCCTCACACTCAGCAAGCTCTAATCACTGCATCATTGAAGCAAGATCAGCAGCATCCGTCGCCGCGCCCGCCGTTCGACAGCCCAACAGCGATCCCTGAAGCTGCCTCGCGTCCCACAGGAGAGCGAGACAGGAACCGGGATGACACAGAGCCACCGCGCCCGCGATGCCGCCCACCCCCAGGAAGGGGTAGGTAATTGTTGACTCGCGTGTGAATAATGCACCGAGATTTGTTTGAGCGCGGGACTTGCTACCGAATTGGTGGGGGGGTTGGCATTGAATATGTTCCCCGCCAGGGAGCCACGCGGCTCTCGTTCGAAGGGCTGCTCCATAATTCAGACATTACACCCTTCCGACTTGCACCCCCTGCTCGCCCCCCTACCAGCCCCCTCCACCCCCTCCAGCCAGGGTGGCCGCGTACGCTGGGTATCGCCTCTTGCATTGTGTGATTAGCTAGAAGCATTATACATAGAGCACCGCGCGAGCTGCGAGATGAAGAGTGTCGCGGGTATTGTGAGAGTGGTTGACTCGGATCTAGGCGAGCTTCGTACTGGCGGGCGCTTTCGGTGTGTTTTGCCTGCAGCGTCAGGTATTATTTGAATGGAGGCAGTGAGAAAATATTGACCGTTGCGCTTCGGTTATACTAGCAGAGAGCCTCAATGAGTAGAGAACATGTAACATCTTGATAAAATTTCAATAATCAATTAAAAATACAGAGAAGAGTTTGAATGATTGTATGAAATCTCCGAGTTGATAGCAATCACCGTGACAGCAATCCCTCGTTTTGTATTTTTAATGCAAAGTGATGATAGTCGAGATCGAAGCAAGAAGGCATTTAATACATACGTCCCAATTACCAACATCGCGAATAATAACAGCATATTTATAAACTAACGATCGCAATAGCTACAAACAAGTCCAATTGTAAACTGCCGACCACGCAATTGAGACACAGAGAACATGATGCGAGTCACGTGACCGCGTCAGCTGCCACTCTCCGCGTGCGACAGCCCTCCATCGCAACCGGCGCGTGTGCCACGATTCGAATGAGACACACCCAAGCAGTTGGCATTTCTAATGCAGGCCCGGACGGCTGCGGGGGCGGCGGCGGCGGCGGCGGCGGCGGCGGCGGCGGCGGCGGCGGGGGCAGCGGGGGGCGGCGGTGATTAATAATGGAACAAAGTGAGCATCTCGCGGCAGCGGCGGTGGTGGCGATGTTTGATCGCCGCCGGGGGTGGGTGTTGGGGGTCGATGTCAGACGGCGCTTTCCGAACGCCGGGTCGCCGTCGATGGCTTTCGGGACGTTGTCATGATGGCCGTGATGATGCGGCTTTATCTGCTGTGTTGCGGTCGTCAAGTGGCAGAGTCAAACCCCCACCCTCCATGAAAACAAAGAGGGTGGTTTTGTGGATTAAAGTGGTCCGTCGTACGCGGACGCTCCGTCGGGGGTTGGCTCGGAGTTTCCTAGAGCGTTGCCACTGACGATATGTTGTCCGGTTGATGCGAGGCAAGTTTTAATGGTCGGGTTGGTCGGAGTATTGCCGCTATATAGTCCTACACCTACCTAGGGCGTGAAATGAGCTGTCTGCTGCTATCATCTTCGCTCGCTTGATCCCCAGACGAGATCCCTCTCCGTCGCAGTTTTCTTTTCGCTTGCGGCAGACCGCTGCGGAGAGCTATTAATGTGAGCTTAATCGAAGTTTCCATTCGAACAACCCATTACCCTGGGATGTTTCAGCCGTTTATCGGTGATGTATCACCGTTTCAAGCCACATTTGATAGAATAACATGTAATACATATTTTATAGTTTAATGTATGCAGTTATGCAGTCTTTCAGTTTCATCCCTTTAGTTTTATTTAAGTAGAATCCTTGCTTTATGTAAATGTAGACTTTACACGCTTACAAATTTTACGCTGGCTTAAGGTTTCGGAATAGAACACAATCGAAAGTATCATGGATAATTCGTTGACTCATCGTATCTATTCCTAGTTCGGACGTAGCGCGTTCAAAAGGACTATTTTCAAACTGTGTGAAACGTAAAGCTCCCTCTAGTCGGAGCTTCGCAGCGAGGTTATCCCATAAACCTGAAATTTTCTCCTATGCTTCGAAGCCCTATATTTAGGACACTTTTAAGCCCCTGGATTAAGTGGTGTACTCGGTTTAGTAAATTCTGTCTCTCATGACGTATAGGACCATGTTCTGAACGAAACGTTGGGAAAAAAAGTAAAGTGTTTCTTCTTATGAGCATCCCGAGCCTTTTTTCAGACGTGGATGTGGATTTCCAGAGGTGGATTTGTTAGTTTTGTGCATGCTTCATATGAGAATTTGATATAGTTAAAATTACATATAACTGACATCAGCCATCTATAGAAAACCTAGAGGATAAATCTACATGTAATTAAAAAATATATGCATATATATTCATTGATATTCCATTTTCGTGACGGTCTGCAACACCGGAAAATGAAAAGGCCACTCTATGCCAGAAGAGTATGCCAATAAAGAGCAAACGGCACAGAAAACAGAAAATCTTAAAGCCACCATTGATGTAAACATAGACAGCAAGAAAACAAATATGTTTACCAAGTTTGTATGAAATCCTCTTCACTGTCGGCAACTTGCAGATATGAAACGCAATGATGCAATGATCTTGACAAACTATACAGCCTGTATCTCGCTGCATCCCACTGTATCTCGTTCGATCCCGGTAAAAACTTCCTGTGACCCTGCACCTATTACATCTCATCTCGTCTGCATTCCTCCCCGGTTCGGCCACCCACGGCTCTGACGCCAGCTTCATTACCCTGGATTAGCCACGCCAGTCCACGTCGCTGCTTGGATGGCAGGGTATCGGCACACTGCCCACCGGTACACTGCCCGCCAGCCAAACAACCCCTAGGACATGGAAGAACGACGGCGTAATGTCCGATTTGATTGTAACAAATATCTTACTAGGAAACTCGCGACGAAATCGGGCGACAACTGGTGGCGAACCTGGTGGATCGGGTTGAAGTTTAAATAATCAAGTGAAGTTATCCCCTGCAAAGATATTCTTTTCTATGTCAGCTGGCAGTTTGCACTTGAAATTGAGCCGCCTAGGCAGCGTTTACAATTCTATCGACAGCTCAACAGTGATATTTTGATAGAGTTTCCTGCATTCTGTATGCAGTAAGGTGGGTGAAAAGAAATTTGAATTTACTCTTGCTGTTTTGATGTCCCAAACGAACGCGACGCAATTGTTTCGTGACATTTCGCTTTCCGAGGTAATCGTCATTTCCTAATTGTTGTCGATGTTTGTAAAGCTAACATTTAATTCCAGATTAATTGTTATTTATGAATTTGATATTCACAAATAGATCAATTGACTCGATTTTAATTAAACTGCAATTTGTCAATTCGTACACCAACTACACTGAATATTTCAAACGAGTTTTACCAGCATCCAACCAAGACGAGACCCGTTTAGCATGTATGTTTCATAACTTCGCAATTGTTTTCCATCCCCTCCCCCCTGCCTCCACCACCCCACACATATCGCAGGCGAATATATTCCACGAAAAGTAACTCACATAAATAACGCGTATGACAAACCGGCTGCATCATTGCATGAATTATTGATGCGCCAATGTCCCGCCATAGAATGTGTCATCCTTTCAAAGCATACGTCTCCAGCGGTACTTGTGTATGTCAAGGGATGGAAATCGGCCTGCCGTAGAGCACAGGTAAGGGTAGACTATGCAGACGAGAGTCACGTGACCATGCGGGACATGACGTCACGTTTTGTGCACTCTGAAAGCCTTGCTAATGGCATTCTTATCTGTTCGCGACATCTGCCGGTTGGTGCATCGGTCTGGGATCGAACCCGGGCCTGGCGCGTACTGTCAATTGCCACCTTTTTCTCTACGTTACAGGTGTGTTTATGTACAGAGAGCTTTGTTATGCAGTCTTGCTGGCGCTCCGGTTCTTAACTATAATATACTTCCATCGAGTCGGGAAACTCAACTGACTGAACCTGGAGAATTGAATACCAGTGTTCTACATCTTGTCTCAGTCCTAAGGCTTAGTGAAATAGTTTTTGAAAGTCATTCGATGCAAAACTCAAAATTGGGACTTTCAATGTACGTTATTTCTATTATTTCTCTCGAAGTTTCTGAACACAAACAAAGTTTTGCGAATCATAGTGTTTTGAAACTTTATAAACTCCGTGTGAACAATTTGGATGCAACAAATTACTCTATCGCCTTTGCCTGTAACTGGTTTTTGTCAACGCACTATAATTCGAACGTTTTCTGTCAATTTTTTTAGGCATTACATGAGTCTATGTTCAAAAAAAATATTAAAATCTAATCCAAATTGCGGGTCATCAAATGTAAAATTAGCTTTAGCATATTTTTGAAGAATTTAACCCCATTGACTGCAGTCTGTACTGTATGTCTTTACTCAACCTGCCATTACTGAGTTCAATATTGTTTGTGGTTGATTTGTTGACCGAGATCGGATCGCCGATACCCCCAGGTTTGTTTACATCTGAGCTACCTCCAGGCTGGTAGAGGAGGTAGAGGTATGAGGTAGAAGTGGTAGAGGCATTGTTGTACGAATGGTTAATGATATGCGGCGTCTGGTTTCATCAGTTTCCAGTCGCCAGAATGTTTTATTATCCGCGCTCTTATTATTTAGGGCAGACCGGATTTTTTTCTCCTGTCTTGTCCTACAATATCGTAGAGAGCTCATTAGAGATGCGTGAAATCGGGACCCACCGCCAACACACTACAAAACCAGCCTCATCATGCAGTCTAGTGTGTACTACAGTGTATCAACGCAGTACACATTTCTTTACAGCATTCTCCACTCGCCCCAATTTGTCCATCTATAATTAATTTGACACATATATCGTAACAATCACTAAATCATGACGAAATATGCGTTTAATTAATTGAATGAAGCATGTAGCATGTTTAACAGGGCTTAATATCTAATATCGCCGCGTTTGAAAGCACAGAAGATAACGGTGTAAGCGTCTAAGGGCCGGTTTTACAACTTTTGTCAACTCTGGGTTAAGCATCTAACTCCTAGAAACAAATGAATTCCACTGCATCCCATTGGCCGTTGCCATAACAAATAACTTAACTCCCACTTTAACCTGGAGTTGGCAAAATTGTAAAATCGGGCCTAAAGCCTTCAGTTGCGCTAAGCTAGTAATTTATTTAAAAAAAAAATCGGATCCGCAGCGGGTGGTTGAGCGTGCGTGACCCCCCCCCCTACCACCACCCCACGGCGGGGGCGATTTGACAAATTGCGTCCCATTTATCGGCCCACGGGCCGGCCACGAAATTCCTATCGCTAATCACTCTTACTCATTTTATAACAAAATTTAATCCGAAGTCCAAGTCATCCTCTGGCCATTGCCGTTGGGGGACATCAGCGGTGCCAATTGCCTTTCTTTTGTGTCACGTTTAAACGACACTGAAAGCTCCCCCAAATCCTAATTAGTCTGATGGTCCGACCGATCCTTACATGCAGTGGTGCCAACAGTAAATACTGCTCATCAAATGCTCTACAAATTGAAATCGCTGGCAGTGTTCGAATCCCGCACATTAGGGTAATTAAAATTGATGCATTGCATTGCAGTAAGCTTGCCGGGCATCAATTAGAAAAGCCATTGTGTGTTGAAAACGCATCGTATAATACGAAACTTTTTCGAGCAAGTCAAGTGATAAGCAAGGTGCTGAGCGCGGATGGCAACTGCAAAGTGTAGCCCGGGAGCGTCGGCGGCGGTGGCGGCGGCCGCAACGAATCTGCGTCTGCTTAGTATGCAACCGGTGCCGACGCCGCATCGCGTAGAGAGCCGCCTAGCGTCGGGAGTGGCTGACTGTAGGCGATGCCGAGCAAGCAAACAGTCTTTCACCGTCGACGACATCGTTACCGGACTTGTATAATACAGATCGCTGTGTGGTAGGTTAACCTGTTGTGGTGATTAAAATTCAGCATTGTGATATATTTTCACCGTTTGGCTATCTTGAGTTGTGCACATGGCAAGACAGCTTTGCGGTGCCGGTGGCAGCTTTAAAAATGATTGAGAAATAGTCAAATACACAATTAAAGTTCAGGATCGTCAGAAAAGAACGGAAAGCAGTCAGTCTCAGACTGCAAACATGGCGTCCACGCTAAGAGTCGGCCACTCTCTGGCTGTCAATGCTACACAGCTTGACAGTCAGTTTTGTATCGAACATGGCGTCCACTTGCGGAGTCGGCCACTCTCTGGCTGTCAAGGCTGCACAGCTTAAAAATACAACATGGCGTCCACTCTTGGAGTCTGCCACTCCCTGAGCACCGCGACTCTCGCGCATTGTTACACTGCAGCCGTCGGGCAGTCAAACAGAAAGGTGAAGGTTCCAATTGTTTGTCTTTTTGCTCGGTCCGTGCGATCGTTGATCGGTGATCTCACGGAGGCACGAACTGGATTGTGTGGATCGTGGCCGACCGGGTCCTGCCCAGACCGTCGCCGCTCTGAGCGCAGAGATGCATGGACGCGGGTCCAGCGAAGAGGAGAGGCGAGGTTCGAGGGCGCTGCTGCGCTGGCTATAGAGACCTGAGAGCCGCGCTGCAATGCGACGGAGACGCGGGGGACTGGGTTTGGCGCTGCCGTTGTTGGTTCAGGCAACAAGAAATTGAGTGACAATTCTCGAAATATGATTCCCATAATTGTGGGTTAGGACGTTCAAAAAAGTTCACAAGTCTGTTATGAGCTTTTTGGTGTGAGGTTTTATTAGATTGGCGATCGATTGGGTCGAGCAGAGCTGTAAATAGTGTGTATGGTTGACACCAGCGTTTAAAAGCATTGTGACACAGAAAAATGTGATTTGTTACATGCGATGCAATTAAGAAATCAACGTGATATTGATTTTTCTGTTTGGCAACTACAAAATGTGACGGTTTCCCGACAATTTATGACCAAGTAATGAAAGGGCACTATAATATTGTTGCGTATCTAATATTCTATCTATACTAAAAGCTTCGATTTGCTTTGTTTATAGTTTATCGCTGAATGGTCGCTTGCTATTAAATATTTATAGAGACAGTTCTTTGTTGACATGCGGCGCCTGTCGTGTCTTGAGCTTTCATATGGATCGGTTTTACTTGAAATCTATACAGCTGATGATGGTTGTCCGTATCATATTTCGATTAACAGGAACCACTTTTTATTCGATCTATAGGAAAAATATTTTATCAAATATTCTCAAATGCCATGCTATAAGCAAAGACTAGAGAACAAAACCAAAACGGTTTTTGATTGTAAAAACTCAATGATGGTAGATAATTAGATAAAAAGCTATCCAGTATATCTAAAGATGTTTGTATGTGGTGTAACGGACTTCCAAGCGGAGAGCCGAGTGGTCCAGAACGCAGAAATCCAAAACATTTTAAAGATTGCGTGTTTTATTTTGTAGAAAAACCACTATGGCACACCAGGCTACATTTCAAACAAGATTTTCTAAAAATAGATTAACTTTTCTAACGTCCGACGCCACCGCTCCACACCGAAAGTACTATCGGGTTTCAACGTCCCACCGAACGCGTCGCACGTTCCCAGCCGTCCGCCTCGCAGCCTGCGTGCTACGCGCTTCAACGCCCCACCGAACGCGTCGAACATTCCCAGCCGTCCGCCTCGCAGCCAGCGTGCTACACGCTTCAACGTCCCACCGAACGCGTCGCACGTTCCCAGCCGTCCGCCTCCCACCCAGCGTGCTACGGGCTTCAACGTCCCACCGAACGCGTCGCACGTTCCCAGCCGCCCGCCTCGCACCCAGCGTGCTACGCGCTTCAACGTCCCACCGAACGCGTGGCACGTTCCCAGCAGCCGACTCCAAGCCGAGCGTGCTACGGGCTGAGGCGCCACTAATGTGAATATCACGTAGAGCATTCGTTGAAACAGAAACACGGCTGGCACTCGGCCGGGGTGTTTAGAGTACGCGTGTCAGACTGGCATAAGGATGGGCGTCGGCCTGCTAGCCGAATGCGACAAAGGCTAGACGACGCACGATCCTGCGACTCCTGACCTGAGCCGAGCGAGTCCTGACCGTGAGCCCTGAACAGCCGAGGCGGTCGCTGTTTATTATACAAGCTGTGCGGTCGGCTTAGCATTGCAGGGAAAACTAACAGTCAAGGAAAGCTACGCAGAAAACAGCAGGCAGCAAACAGCAGCAGCATTTCGCTTTTTGAGTTTAGGTACAGAATTTTTAAGTGGTAATATTTTGTTTTTTATTTGCTGGTTGGACTTAGATCTAAAAGAATGAGAAACAATCAAGATAAAGCGATGGGTCAGGTATTTTAAAAGGTAGAAAATGCTTTGTCCATCTTATTTTATAAAAAAAAGTAATTTTCGTTCGGTTTAGCACGCGTCGCAAGGTCAAACAATAGGGCATAAAAATAAAACGGAGTTGAATTTCAGCGCAGCCTGGCGCGTTGTTTGGAGACTGGGAAGCTAATCTGTTGAGTGCGGATGCACAGAATTGAGACTGCGAATAAATTGCCGTTCATGTACCATTTATCTCTTGAAAATTGTTTTAAATTAATTTCCGAAATGTCACTCCACGCGTTTTGGGAACTCGAACCCGAGCAGAAACCGTCGCGTCGCGTGCCTCCTTTTTTTACACGACAAATAAAAACCCATTTGCGTTACTAGCACTCACTATCTCTCTCTCACGCGCGAGCGCCGCAACCCGCCAACTTTTCCGCACCAAGTTTTTTTCCCGGCTATCCGCGAGAAAATGTTCCACGGCGTCGTATAGCGCGTCGTGGAAAGCTGCGAAGCCGGCACATGCGATCTGGCATCGCTTGCCGCTGCTCGCTGTCCGTTATACCATGCGCCAGCCGCTGAGAGCTATCCCAGCGTTTTCCCTGCATTTCCCACCGATGTCGTCTCGAAAACAACGTCGCTATATACTCGGGGATGACACTTAGCTTTTATTCCACCCCCTCGTGCTACCTTGGCGTCGCTTAACGCGACAATATCCATAACTCACCCCCACACCACCACTTTCTGCGTACCACCCCCCAACGGAATTCCAGGCGGTGTTGGAGATGAGATAGGCTGCAGCTAGATCTTGTCATGCTGTTCTGTATAGCGAGGTGTGCAGCTTCTTTAAGGGCTTTCTTCATGCTAATCAAAGGGTACGGTTATCTGATACGGAACGGGGAAGCAATCAACGCCGCATGAAGGCTTAGAGTTTTAAGTTCATGCGGTTCAATTATCTTTTCAATATATTTGACTCAAGATTTATTGATGTTTTGTTGAATTTGTGAGACGTGAGTTCAAATTAAGCGCGAACTGAGAAGAATGACTAAAATTTGACACGGTGCTGTTTTAGTAATTACTTTGGAGTATACATTTGCGAATGATTTAGCGTTTGCGAACGCTTGAACGCTTGAGAACACTTGCACTTTGTGTTTGTTAGGTTGTTGAACTTTCATCAAATCCATTGCATTAAATTCGGCATTCAGCATTGAACAGAGAACCGGATTTAATAAACTCTTAGCTCAATTTTTGTTAGAAAAACACAAGCTTATGATCTAAAATAAAACAATTGTCAAGTGCGCCTCTCTTCAAGCAGGCTCCCAATTGGAAAATAATTTCTCAAGAATAAGAGAACGTAGTTGGAGCTTATTCATCCCGTGGGAGCCATCTTTCATGTAGAGAAAATAATTTGGATTCCAGATCGCAGAGAAACGAGACAGGGCGACAATAAGAGGATTGCGTCTTATATTTTGTGTCCTTATTGCCGAGATGTTTCCCCGTTCTGCGCGGCGAAATCTCCGCCGCAATTTTGATAAATTGTCCGCCCGAAACGAAAGAAAAACGTTTTGATGTTACCGGATTCCAGCGTGTTCAAGTCTGCCTTCGCCCGTCGAGCTTGCTAAGAGGGTGAAAGACGAAAACAACCCCGCTGAGGAAACTCCCATGTCGAACTTTTCAAAATGTTGATGAAAATAAGACTTGGTAAAAGCATACTTTGACTGAAGTCTTTAAGAAGTTGACCTCTAAGTAAGGAAACCAGCCATTAATAACACAGTAATTAGGAGGTGAATTAGTCACGAAGGCGCATTCTCAAGTGCTTCTTTTCGCAGGCTTTCAGCTTGAATAAACACCGCCTTTATTTTCTCAGAGTCTAAAGGGGTTGCACATGATAAAATACATCACAGATAACGACAGCTTAATATACAACTTTCTTAAGTAATGATCATATCTATTTTTCTCAAGTGTAAAGGGGTTGGAAACACTAAAATAGATCATTAGTGATAGTTTCTTATACCTATCCACCCTCGCCTGCATAGAGTGTTGCAATATACAAAGCATGTCATTTTCATCTGTTAGACCCTTCTATTTAGTGGCAAAGTCCCTCCCTGAACTCACACACCCTACTATAGTTGATAACTGTCAGTTATATTATACACAGCATTCTATTCAGCCTTGAATTCATGTTGGAATCACAGCTGATGGCAGCACGGAATTATATAGCCACTAAAACATACCTGTCACACAGTAATTTGCTAGACACGGTATGCCATTTCCAATTCTAGATAGCATGCATTGTATAACGTCACTCGACAGCTGATTGCTATACGAACGGCATAATTTTCTATTATATTAGGTTATGGTCTCGTCAAAAATAAATTTCACCATGTCACTCGGTGCTCAAATCTTTTATGAAGTCGGGTGCAAAAATGGCTCACCTTGTCAAGCTGTTATCAAACTTCAGATATAGTTTTCAGTATTTGGGTATCTTAAAATATGTATGCCGTCCATGTTTTAATTACTGTGTCATTATTAATCAAATGAATAATTAGAACGCACACAGTTAGAACAGTTGGAACTGTTGGAAATAGTCTCTCATTTATGAAGAAAAATTTCCCAGATCAACCGAGTTAGGTTCCTCTACACTATTTATTTTAAGTGAAACATGTTGTTCTGTCCCACCGGACGCGTCACACGTTCCGAGCCGTCCGCTACATTTCTCAACACTTAATTTACCGGGACAAGATCCCAGTCCACCAGGAGCCTGACACGATGTCCAGAGTTACCAACTTCATAAAATTCAGTTTTTAGCTGTGAAAAGAGACAGGTTTAACATCGCGTTTTATTATTTCAACTGTGTCAGCTAAATTTGGGATTTAAACTGTGTTTTATAAACGAGATAGGTCCAGTTATTTTCTAAATAAAATATTTTACCAGGTTATTGGAAGCTAATCATCCAAATTTAATGTTTTCCTTTAGCTGAAAGCATTCAATAACCAGTTAAATAATTCTTATTAAAACTATAAACTTGGTAAGATTAGTCAAAAGTATCAGGTCCAGTTATTTTACGTTAAAACTTAATAATTGGATCATTTTGTTATTACTTTATTACCTTAGCACGTTAGCTTTAAGAAAAAAAAAACTATTAAACTTGGAATTGAATGCTTTGTGTCCCAAAGTCAATCTTTTCGCATCATTCATCCCATCATCCAATCATTTTCTGTTGGTAGCCCTTGAATTTTCAAATATTTTCCGTTGGATCTCTCTCTGAACTGACTGCAGAGACTGCACTGTGCCCCTGCTTCACACCCAGCGAATTCAGGATGCCAGCAGTGGTGCGCCATCAAACGTCACATCTCAATGGACCACCGCACCGAGGGGTGATTTGAGAGACTGCGATTATTCGGCTCGTGATGTCATCTCCTTTGTGGCGGCGGAAGGAGATGATGAGAACAGGGGGTGGGGGAGCGCGAGTTGGGGGGGGGGGGGAGGGCGTTTAGTGAGATTGCAGCCGCGGCTGGCTCTGCATCTTGACTTGATCACATCACCCTGCGAAATGTCACGAAGTGCGTGTCGAGGAATGCGTGACTCACGGTGGACCGAATGACTGACTGGATGGTGCGTGACCTTTCACCCCCACGACGCTGATTGGCTGACTTGTTCGAAAGGACGCAGCGCACGTGACGCCGGCCAGCGGTGGCGATCGCGAGGTTGAGCAATAATCGGTCGCGTTGGGACGTTGGCTGGGTGACCGTCTCATGATTTGATCGTTGAATGAACTTTGAGCGGTGTGAGGGTTTGAAGTATTGAAATATCAGCTCTTGGTGAGAAAACTGGTTCTTTTGATGTGAGAGATGTTAAGCAACAGAGCGCAGAGAATAAAGTATTGGACATGAAGGTTCGGTCTAACAAATTGACAAAGTAAAATCTCTCTGCATTTATGAGATATTTGGTATAATTAGAATCAATTGTTTTTGTGGGCAAATATTTTCGATTGGAAACTTTATTTCCACTCAATACCTTACAGAGGAACCTCTCAAAAACTTCGCACGAATTTATTGACATTTATTGGTTCGCCCAAAATAAAAAAAAATACTGTCTAGTCACATTCACAATCCATAACTACATCACAGGCTTGATTTGACATTGTAAACAGAGTGAAGTGTTATTTTCTCTACAAGATTAGCAGGCGCCGCCACGTAGGCTCGTGACATCGTCCAGCCAGCCGGCAGGCTCCACTCCGGGTCAGCCTTCAAGAACAGTCAGACTCCGAATTCCGGGCAGAAACTCGCGGGAAATTGAAATTGTCCCACGTCGGACACCAATCGGACGGAAACGCGGCGCGTGCCGTCCACCCACACCCCCCACCCACCCACCACCCCCGGCCCAAGTCCCACCCGGGGCCGACATTTCTTTGCCCAACATGAAGCAACTCTTTGCCCGGCTTGTTTGGTGGAATAAGCTAAAAATTTTGTTGAAGAAAAATAAAAATGTTGCGCTGAGGGGTAGTTTTACGTTTGCACGTTCGTATAACGCTTCTATTGCAGGGTGGCTCCACCTGTCACGTAAGTATAGACTCAGAATCAAGAAGCAAAATGTAAGTTATTAATTATATTTGGTTTGTTATAGCATCGATACATCAATTGTGCATCGAAATTGAAATTTCAGCATTCAAAATACAAAGATCAAGACTTAAATGGCAATAAGTAATCTGTCTAATCTAATCTAAGCGTTTTCTGCTCTTGTATAGTTGTCATTTTTGTTGTAAAGAAATTGACAGTAACTGGTTCGTCCGCTATTATAATATAATTAATGTATTAGGCCGGTTAAGACACCTAAAAATAGTTTTCTTCCAGTAAGGAGTTCATTCCAGTATGTTGTCATGTAACTAACTGTAAGTAAGTAAGTAAGTAAGTAAGTAAGTAAGTAAGTAAGTAATATAAGTAAGTAACTGGACAGTATTCAACACTTATAGCTAGTTAAAAATAATTTAAGAAAACATACAAATCAATCAATCAATTTCTTAACTTAATCGGTCACTACAGACGAATCCATGACACATTTCCGACCAAAGACTCGTGCGACCTCCCAACACCGCGCTGCAGAGGATAAGTAAAGTATCTCCACCCTTCTAAGGAAGTCACGTAGCGCCGGCTTTGTTTGCCCGCGCTGGCCGGCACGTAGCGACCCCGCGAGGTCACGTCTCGTGGGTCGACGCCTCGTCAACTGCGACACGTCCGCGAGCACGCGTCACTCTCGCCCGTCTCGACGCCGGTCCTTTGTCTCGGATTCCGGCGATCCTTCTCGGTTCTAACCACGCCGACGTGTGACACTTTGAACGAATATCTGCCGAGGCAGGAGATTTGTAAGGAACTCTGGGTGAAATCGCGCGGAAAAGCGCTGGGGTGAAGTTTAAGTAAGCCAGTGAAGTTATCATCAGCAAAGGAACTCTACGAGTGAACAGTCAGTTGACGCTTGAGATTGATCATAGTGCCAAACAAAGGCCCGTCAATATTACAGAAGATGAAGTAATTAACGTTGTGTTAAGATTTTCATATAGATAACTGTCGCGGTTTAATTTCGAGCCAATCCGTCTAGACAACGCTGACGATTTGTCGCCAGATCTAAAATGCTATTTCAGCAGAATTTCCTACATTCTACAGTCTAGAAGGTTAAGCAACATTGCACCGAGTCAATCACCGAATGGGTGACCGTTCATGTCCAAGCCCGGCGCTGTCTGTGTAGAGAGGTGAGTTGGCTTTTAACAAGCCAGACAACTAAATCATGCTGGTTTTGAACACCATGAATACATGGATTGGTGGCGAATGCTGCCGGTGGCGGTAAGTAATCAGGCTTCCCTCCACACTAGTGGCTTAAGTAAACCATAATCTACATCATTAAACCGATTTTCAAGTTATGTTGAGCCGAAATACTAAAATTCGCAAAAATCCCACCAACTCCACCAATTGTACGCTTAGAAAAATCCCACCTCCGCCACCATTGTAGCATGCAAATAAATAACATTTTGAACTTATCGCAAACATCCTTTCTCTTTCTTTTCATAAATCAAAACTTTTGTAAGGATTTCTATTCAATTTTTCTGCCGGATATACGCTCACCGGAACTCAACTAGACAAACGCTAGGTATATTAAATCTCGCAAAAAATATAATCTCGGACAAAAAACAAATCGGAATTCCCGATTGCGAAGCCCGAACAGACCGATGACACACGACGGCCATGGTAACCATGACAACAGCGTCAACACACAGCGGTGGCTGTCCAGCGCATTGCGTGACGCCAGTGGCGTAGCGCACGCATGTTTGAGAAGGGAGCAAGCTGTCGCGCCGTGCGTTGTATTGGATCGGGGTGGGTGGCGGGAGCCTTTCTGCCCGGATTACGTTCAGGAAGTGGGCCGGAGTTACTGCGCTGGGGTGACAGGACTCGGGATTAGCTACGATTTGATAGGGCCTCGGAGAAGAATCAGATTAGAAACACATTATTGATGGGTTATTTCGTTATTTATAATTAACATCCACTGTGCACACAAAAAAAAATTTTGGTTCAGCTAATACTTAAAAATACAGTGAACCTAATGTCATAGTAGACCTATCCCACTCAAAACAAAATGACGTCAGATACCCACAAAAACCAGTTTGTAAAAAATACGGATTAGCTCTGCCAAATAACAAAGGAAGAAAGGGAAATCACAACTCGAATTTCTCTGTCTGGCTTTAGCGAGTGGGTATCATGATGAAATTACAAATAATTTTGATTGAATGGAGAAGGTGTTTTGGGGTTATAGTCGAGTTGTTGGCGTGTGATTGCAGCATAGCGTAACTAGATTCACCACATTCTAGGTTCATTCATATTGTCCTGTTTCTATCTCCATGGAGCCACGTTATAATCGGGGTTAGTCGAGTTGTTGGCGTGTGATTGCAGCATAGCGTCACTAGATTCACCGCCTTCTATGTTCATTCATAGTCCTGTTTCTATCTCCATGGAGCCCAACAACTCAAATGAGTTGAATGAAATTTGTTTGAAAGTTGACCGTATGGTAGCGCAGTTGGTAGAGCTTAATTCCAGCAAAGGTACTGGGTTTAAGTCCCGGTCTAAACATTCATAGATAAATCGTTTCTAGAAACAAGCATCAAATCAAGATAGACAAAAAGTCGCGATCGCCAAGAAATAAGATCTGCAGATGCGATACAATTCGTAGAAAGCCATTAGAATATAAAACATTAACTGAGAAATCGATCCGTATAGTTAAAAAAGTCACATGAATCTATTAAGCCTCAAACGTCTTATAAGATACACAAAGCTTAGAATATAAGACGTAGCTTTCAATAAACGCCGCTGTGAGATACTTCAAAGGCAATATAAAGCTCGCTCGCCAAACTGCACTTATTTCTTACATTTTTAATTGAGCTGAAAGGGTCGGCGACGGAGACCAGGACAAGATTACTAAGCAATGAATTTCTAATTGCGAGTAACTCTTCCTTTGAGGTCCGAGGCATTGGACGGGATTCGAAACGGGGTGTTTTTGTCAGCACTTTTTTACAAACATCATCCCTCGCGGCAAATATCTCACTGCTCAGGAAACAGGAAACTTTTGGCGAAATTGGACGAAAATGGCGGACATGCTAAAAGTTAACTGAAACAAGTGCAGTTATCACATGAAAAGATACTCTTTGACATGTGTCACCTGTCACTTGACACTTGAGATTGAGCATTAAGTAACGTTTTAACTTTGTAAGTAGATGGCTGAGATGCTTTCATTTTTACTAACTTGCCTAAAGGCGCTGCTGAGGATTCTGTTGAACAATGTTTCTCGAAAACTATTTAAATTGGTTATTGAATACTAAGTGAACCCCAAACTTAAACATTTCACGTTTCGCAAAGCTATGTTGCCTACTTCATGAAGGGTCTAAGCTCAAGTATAAGCTAAAATGCTTTTTCGTCCAATTTCAATAAATTCTACAGCCTGGCGAATCATTAGCTCGCACTTTCCCGTGGCGAACAGGGGCGCCACTGCGTGCGACGCCTCGTGAGACAGTCTGTCACACATGCAGCACGCGTCGCACTGTCAGAAATCCGATCGGCAGCTGTCAATTAATAATGAAACATGCACACGTGTGGGTGTCGCGTATCGAGCGATCGCTCTGTTGTTTCGGTAGCACCCGTGCGGTAGCACCATGGCGCCTTCACCCTCCAATCTAGTCCAGAAATCAGTCCCGTATCGCATCGCGGGCGAGCGCCAAACAATGACAAACACACAAACACAATCGGCTTCACGTTGTGTCTCTGCACTGTCACGCACTGCTCGGCGTTGCTTGTTGCTTTTTCGTAAATGAACCCCGTTTCGAGCAGGGTGGCTAACAGTGTTTATGTAGCATGTACGTCACTTCTGAGAGAATGTCAAACTTAACGATTCCTTTTCAGGTTTTCGTTGGTGTGGGCTGGTTAACGACGGGTGCCGTAGTTTCTAAATTTCCGCGCTTGGACGTTATCGTCTGCTTTTGGGGCGCCGCTGCTCGTAAAGCTGCGTTTTAGCCGAGGCTGGTCTCTATAGACTATGGTACTTTATAATTTTTTTGAAACAAAGTCTTAACAACGTTTCCGCAAGATAAACTCGGATTTTGAGTGTTTTTATTTAGGTTTAGTCAAAGACTGCCTCGACCTGGTATCGTCTCATCTCAACAAAATTATCTTTTAATCCATGATTTTAATGCGCGCGTTCTCTTTAAAGTGTTCAAAAATTAATGTTCTAAATTTAATTGTTTCCATTAAATTCACAAAGCCCAAATAAAGGGTATGCAATGATATTACTGAACCTTTATTACGAAACCACCCCTTTGCTGAATTTCGGCAAACAGACAGCATTCGTGATGGTGGCCTCGGGTATACGCATATAGTGCGTTCTGCGTACTACCGACTATGCGTTTACCAATAAATTAGATTAGAATCGAGCTCTAACGCGTATACACACGAACCGAAAGTCCAACGGTTCTTCTTTTCGCAATTTTCAGGGCCCTGAGGGCTGCACCGAACCCTGTTCATCCCCAGTTTATGACTCTCTTTAATAACCACATTTTCCTTAGCTTTTATCGCAGCCGATAAATGCATGGCGCGCTGGAAATCTAATCGAACCTAATTTCCTCGCCATCATCTTAATAGAAAAAAGTGTTTTCCAGTTCTTAGCACGCGCGTAGATCTACATAAACCGCCCAGCGCTTCCACAGAAAAGTTACCACACCCTTAACTGTGGCTAATTTTAACGGCGCCAACTTCGCGGACTAGAATAAAAGTTTATCGCTAATTTATATAAGCAATAAAGTAGGAAAATCGCGCAGTCGGCAAATAAAATACGTGGCCAAAACAGCCAGCCGCATCTGAATAACATAGCAATTATTATTCAAACAAACTGTGTGTGTAAAAAAACAAGTAAAACGCATGTTTCTTTTAATTGAAATCGTCTAGAACAGAGCGTTGCGGACGATTACAGATCGCTCGGCTGCTCGCTGTTGTGTTTCTAACTTCGGCGACAAACCTCTCGGCTCGCACACACGCGCCAGCCAGCACGCAACCAGCAATTAAGTCTCGATTACAGGGGGTGTCACGTCTTAGATTTACATATCTGTATTTAGACGGGGACACACTGCAGCCGGGTAAGTCGAAGATGGCAAAGGAAATTCAAGGCGCTTAATAGGCATATTCCACCACTCAGAGTAAAATTTCGACAGATACCCACTGGACGTAAAACCAGTTTGAAAAAAATTTGATTAGCTCTGCTAAATAACAAATGAAGATAGGGAAATCACAACTCGAATTGTTCTGCCTGGCTTTAGCGAGTGGGTATCATGACGTCATTTTGATGGAATTTTGATTGAATGGAATTGGTGTATATTTTCGATAGATTTCAGTCGAAGTCTGAGCGACTGGATCAACTAGGAAAAAAACAAATCGCGTAACAAATCATCGATAATCCGATTAGCGAATGCTATAGTCACAAAGCGTCAGATTATTTCTGCACTCACGAGAGATGTATAGAAATGTCACTGTTAGTGTTTATTCTTCTCAGCCTCCCAGAGATACACGGATAGATTCGTACAGGTGCAAACGGTTTTGCTCCGTTTTGTCAGACATTTGTGGTGTGAAACGGACAAATTACTCCCTTGCGCCTCAAAACTTTAGTTCACCGCGTGCGATGTTCTGTTTTTGCCTTCCGAAAGCCGCCCGGTCCGGTATCACATAATGCATAAAGGAGGTTAAAGTCAATTTCACCCGAAAACACGACGTCTGAAATTGAAATCATCTCAAATCGGGCGCCGATGCGACGATTAGAGGTCTGGCTCCAGCTCACAGCGCTGCTCCCGCGACCCAAGTCGGTGACACCGACTAAATTCAACTATACAATTCGACTAAAATCCTACTACAATTCGACTAAAATCCAACAAAAATCCGACTACAATCCGACTACAATCCGACTACAATCCGACTACAATCCGACTACAATCCGACTACAATCCGACTACAATCCGACTAAAATCCTTATACTAAAATCCGACTACAATCCGACTACAATCCTACTACAATCCGACTACACGTAGTACCCACACGCAACCGGCAATTAAACCCCGATTAAGACGCCGTCTGGTCGAGCAACATGTTTATGGAGACATTCGCCGGCCGACATCAGGCAGCTAGCTGCTATTAACTATTAATAACGGTCGGGAATTAACAGCAATCAGTGTTATCGAGCAGCGATAAGAAACCCCACGCCCCCACACGCTACACCCCGCGCGACTCCCTCCACCTATACTACATTTCATTTAAGAATACCCCTGTCCGCTCACTGCTATAGTACGCAATTTTAATACCAACATAATACGAGATAAGTTTTCAGTCACTAATCTACCTTTATTTATAACTGCATTAGATAAAAACTATATAATCATAAAGTTGCTTATAAAATTCTTGAAGGTATGCGAGTTGTAAATAGAGCGAGGCACTGTTCTAGTGTAAAATGTAGATATTTTGAAATTGCGCCTTGTGGATTTAGTTTTATAAGTTGGTGAAACGTAAAAGGCAGCCATTTTTTGTGTATGGCCATATCCTTGATGCACTATACACTGTCGTGCTCTACCGTGTACTTCCGTGTATTGTCGTGTACTGTCGTGTTTTGTCGTGTTTTGTCGTGTACACTTTCTGGGACACGCACACGCGGCAACTCTTTGAGCTCACCAACAGCCGAGGGGTTGGGGGGTGTAAGCGAAGTAGGGGGTAGGGGTTGGAGGGGTGGTAGGGGCTGGGGGTTGCGGGGCGCCCAGGTGCTTGATCTTATATCCATACGTATAGCGTGACGAGGTGCTGTTACAATTTCATTAATCTCGTCTCATGGAATATATTTTAATGAAATTAAGAACGCTTTTCGCCCAGCGTATGTGGTGGACGCTCCACGTTGGACCTCCGAATCGGACATACGCCATGGATTTTTTTCTTTTTGAGTAATCACCGCTAACGTTAGGTCAAAGAGCTACGGTGTTAGTAATAATAATAATAAAATACTTGTATTATAAGTCTTCGGCGTGTGGTATACGGCTTTGTATCGCAAGGAAATTAAATTGAAGAATTTGTAGGTATATTATTCTAAATGAAACAAGGCTTGTATCACGCTCTGTACGTACTGTAATTGTTTATTGATGCTTGTTGTTTCATTTTGGTCGCGGCGAACGTTCCGCGCCTACATACCGCAAATGCGCGCAGAAAAGCCCGTGGATTATAGTCGAGTTTTCCACTATTTTCTACAGCTGAAAGCTTTAGTGGAAAAACAACCTCATTTTGTTAATGTAGAAACACTCCAAATAGACAACTGTTATATTTCTATGCTGTTATGAGTGATTTACCATGTCATGGTAGGTATATAGAAAAACAAATTCATAAAAACACATCGAAAAGATGCATGGCATATGCAATGCACGTCAACTTTATATTATACCACACACACAAAAACTTTGCGTTTACCAGTCTATTATTATTATTAATTTTCATTTTTGTTATTTATAAAGCGCTATATTTGAATAACATTCCAGCTGGTGGCTGCAGCGTTCAATCAGACGGCAGTCTGAGAAGGAACCACACCGGGGCTCGAGGGATTAGCGTCGGAGGCAGCAAGACAGCCACTAATACCTGCCCGCCTGCATGGAAAAGTTGAAAACGCCTGTCAAAGACACGTGTTCGTTAGTGCTGATGCACTAATCCTCCGCGCTGTATCGATGCTATCTCCTTGAGAGAGTGAGTCCACGCGGTGACGAGAGAGTGGCCGACTACGCGCGTGGCCGCCATCTTTGTACCGAGATCTTAGATGTGTATCATTAGGAACGAACAAAATTTGTGTCCGAAACGGGAGTCGAACACGGATCTTGCCGGGATGGAACATATCCAGTTATGGACAACCAACTGCGAATAATTAAATTATTTGTTTTTACTTTTAATAGTCAAGATATTGATGATAACGGCTTATTTCTATATCGAAACGCAACCTAAGAACGTGTCTGACACCCTCCCAACGCACGGATGTTTAGTTGTCGACCTCGGTGTCATAGAGAGGGGGATTTTGAGTGCTGAAACCAAAAAAGCGCATCCGAAAGTTACTTGGAACAATTGTATTCAAATCCCACTAGATTTGTTTTAGGCGTAACATGAGGATTTTCCATTGAAAACCGATGAGGGCCAGTCTATATCTAAGTTGCTTGCAGACTCTCAGCTGTGTGCGTGGTCCGCGTTTACCCACAATACCCACTACCCGCTACCCACGACCCGCATGTCGATGACGTCCGCTTGCAGCTCGCATCTCTCAGCATCGGACTTGGCGTTGTTTGATTTTTAGCCGGCTGGCCACCCGAGTCGAAATTTTGCCCGGCTCCAAATCCTACGCGAGCTCGGGTCTCTAATCCGGATCAAACACGCGGTAGCTCACAGATACGTCGGCTGCGGATCAGATGGGCGGTCGTCAAATGTGAACGAGTGGACACCGAAAGGATTATCTTTGACAAATCGGCAATGGTTTATATCGGAAACATTTTTGTTGCATGTTGTAGAAGACGAACATTGTTTGGCAAAGCGTTGGGGCAACGAGGTTCGATGGTCATTACACAAAGTATTCTTCTAGTTAAGGTATCAATTTTTAGTAATTTGAGGGTAATTTTAAACAAATTTTCTTATAACTTTTTTGCTGTTGTTTCGTGGAAACGGCTCGAATCAACGTTAAGCGTCCCAACGTGAGAAAAAGTGTAGAAACGTTGAAAACATTCAAAACTATACTATTTGAAAAGAAAAAAATAGAGTAGCTATTATTAAGGAGACTCTTTGACTGCGAGGTTTGGAATTGGACGAAGAATTAGAGACGGTCTTTGTTGCTCCCGCCGGCTATCTTGACAGGTGTCCAAATTCCCATCTCTCTGATTGACTCGACCAATCGCCAGCGTTGCCAAATACTTCCCAAACAAGCCCAAAATAATTTATACAGGGAATTAATAATTAATAGCTTTCAACTTAAACCACTCAATAAGCCAGGGCCCCATACCTGACGGCCGTTATCCATTTCCATGATTAATCTTAGAAGAAACCTTTCGGCTGGCTTTCGTGTGTGCATTGAGCCCGTTTCTATCGAGGAACCGGCGAGTCCGCCTCGACAGATACCTGGTCGTAACGAGCGGGGGGTGCGCGGAGGGGGTGCGCGGAGGGGGTGGAGGAAGGTAGGGGGAGGGTGGACCACCAACCGCGGTGCGAAGATCTAATGTCTTCATCACGCGCCGGCCGGTCTCACGTTTGCACGCATCTACGCGTTTCCTATTTGCTCTAAGCGTCGACGCATACCACAACGCACATGGACTTGAAAGAACGCTTGTCACCTCACAAGCACAAGCACAAGCGCTGAAGCCAGTGGCACGCTGTGTTTCAAGCCAGTGGCACCCTGTGTTTCAAGCCAGTGGCACGCTGTGTTTCAAGCCAGTGGCACCCTGTGTTTCAAGCCAGTGGCACGCTGTGTTTCAAGCCCTTGGTACACTGTGTTTCAAGCCCTTGGTACACTGTGTTTCAAGCCCTTGGCACACTGTGTTTCAAACCAGTGGCACGCTGTGTTTCAAGCCAGTGGCACGCTGTGTTTCAAGCCAGTGGCACGCTGTGTTTCAAGCCCTTGGTACACTGTGTTTCAAGCCCTTGGTACACTGTGTTTCAAGCCCTTGGCACACTGTGTTTCAAACCAGTGGCACGCTGTGTTTCAAGCCAGTGGCACGCTGTGTTTCAAGCCAGTGGCACGCTGTGTTTCAAGCCCCTAGCACGCTGTGTTTCAAGCCCGTAGCACGCTGTGTTTCAAGCCTTAGCACGCAGTATTTCAAGACCGTAACACAGACGTTCGAAGCAGAGTGCTCGATGAACTATAAGATCGGACTAAAAGTACTTCAAGAACGTGCTATGATTTTGTATTTTATTTTGCCGAAAAACAACCCCAAGAAAAGATTTTGCAATTTAATCACGGACTCTAAATGTATCGGTTTTGGACACTCAAGCCAACTGCAAATGACAATTGACATTGACTTTGGCGGTGTATGTTATGTTATCATGTATACACCGCCAAAGCAAAGTCATTCGTATTGCAACTGAGTTCTTCCCAATACATGGCAATGGACCTGTGCCATTTTGCATTCTCACGAAGGTTTCTCACGTTCCGAGCTGTTCAACTCACACTTAGCGTGCTACCATAGAGTAAAGTGCTAGCTTACTACCGATACAGGTAACTTAGCGAGAGATTATGAAATCCATCGAAAAGATGACTTTGATATTGAGTATTGCAACGCTTGCAGATGATAAGTTGAAATTAAAATCCTTAATAAATAGCGCGGACGCATCAACGCACAAGCCGACGAGAAATTTTGACGCCGATGGAAGTTACAGGAAGTGGGTGTAAATCGGCGTGTCTCCATCTATTTCCCTCAAAATGTATTTTGGCTGATGGTTGCACTGACCCAAAAGTTATGTTGCTAGAAGCTTCTGTATTGATGGTGATCCCTTGGAAACCTGAGTTTCAAGCTAAGTTCGCTAAAAGAAGCTAACCAACTCGTCTAGATCCTACTTTCGCTATAGGTGTAGAACAAATATACTGCAGGGGAAATGTCTTAGGGAAATGACTTGATAACGCAACGGATTTTCCATGCCCATTGCAACACCTGGGCTTAATAATCGATATACTTGCCCATAAATTCGATGATTTATACTCTGTCCATCCGGCCTACTGCATGACCGATTTAGAATACTTTTCCACACGATACCATGGCTCAAATAATTATTTTGCTACCTTCTTGCCTGCACCGACACGGCTCCTCGTGAACCGTTTTTTTTTTTAACGAAAAGCGATTAATTCTACTGACAAAATGATCTAAAATAGACCCCAATGGCACAATGCTTACAAGTATAAAGATATTAATTGTTTAACGCAATTGCGTGAAGCCTTGACACTGTGACTGATGAGGGAGAGCCACATACGTTGTGATCTTCGCTTTATCGATGCAAGCTTGATGCTGGGTGTAGCCACTTATTAAACCATCAGATTAGCAAAGCGGCTAATGATGAGTGGCACTTATATGCACATATAGTAGCGTTGCGAACAGTGGCGCATAATTGTCACGAAGTGTGGAGTCATTTCCCGATTTGCATCTGCTATTTAGGTTTCAATTTTGAAATGTCGCTTGAATACTCCTGTAGGGTGTTGATTTCTAAACATATTTTCGAGTTCTCCGCTGTAATGAGGTCGTTTTGGAAATCCTTATTCGATCCAGACGATCTTTGGCGGGACGGAATTACAAAAATATCCTCGCTGATTGATGTGATTACAAGTGTGATGATAATTCATTCTCGTAAGTAATAATCATAAATCAGAGCATTTTTTTTTCAAATTGAACACTCCGGTTTGTTCGCACAAATCATGCTTTAGCACATTAACGTTTGGCAAAATGGATGAGGTCAGCAGCTTGTAAATATCATCTTTATGGTGTGGTCTGGGCTGGGATATTATGACCACAATAATATGCTAATCTTCTGGTGCTATATGCGTTGTTCCAAGCTACAACGACCTGCAATTTTGAATACTGATACTGATGCAGTTCCATGGGCTTGTTTTGTAATGAGCTCATGAATACCAGCCAACCCCATTATTTACGTACCTTTGTCTCAAGGCTAAATTGTTGTTGATATGAATGAAAGTGAGACACCCAAAGTCTTAGCAGTAAGCCCAACCTACTTACTAGCTGCATCAGCATCAGCATAATTCAGTCATCAACCAAATCAGATCTATCACAGACACGGCATACACAAAAGGCACTAAAGCACTAATTTTACTTTGTTCTCTAATCGTATTGAGGGATCGAATGACAACGGATAAACCATGGGCCTCACACAAACTCCGGCGAGCTAGCCGTATAGCTTCACCAGTTTCCACTTTCTTTGATTGAAATGAAATGAATAGATCGGAGACCATACGAAAATGTTGATGAAGAAAGATACGCCGGTGGCTCAGCATTAGAATGAGGCAAATGACAAGTGACACTTGAACCCAAAGTGGCCGCTGGTAAAAAGTCGACGAAATCATGGAGCGTACGGGCGCAATGTTCCTCCAGTTCACGCACGAAATCAACCAAGCCAAACAACAAGACTCAGGAATTTCATGACCGGACAGGGTCACGGACCCAACAAGACCTGGTCAGAGGTTAATACTGCATGCACTGGCGCCACCCAAATCGCGGGTAACTGACGGATGTCGATGACTGACAGTGACGAGAAACGAAATCGAAGACGTTGGTATTTGTCGATGTGTCTGGAAATCTGTGACAGTGTCACCTACCTTATTGACAGTGTTGGGAGTCCCTGATGATCGAATTATCGCCCCAAGACGATCTCCTCTTCAACTTCGCGTCGCGACACTCACGCACAACCTTCAACAAGTAAACACCCTGAGCGCAGAAACCTTCGCGACCACCCCGTACGCACACCGCACGTCGAATGCCCGCCAGTTGCATTCAATTTCAGTTCAAAATTTTCGAACATAACGAGATGCCACCTAGCGCGGAAACTATGAACCCGAGCTATGCGGCTGCCACCTACAAGCTACTTTGAAATCTTTAATAAACGCCAAGCGATGCTGTCTCCATCTGGAAATGCGTTTGTAAGCTAATCTACCGGTTTGACATTTCGCTGGGCAACAAAAGAAGGAGCAAGGACGGTCGGTCGGCACGTGACGATGACGTGATGTGTGACCTGTTGCGGCGATCCCATCAATTTGCAACGTAATCGCCACTAATGCGTCGCGCCTCGTGCGATGTAACTGGAGAGACGAAGAGCGGGGACGGAACGCCAACTGCCGATAGCGTGTGTGCGTGAACTTTATTCTTTCTTATCGCGTCCGTGGAGTGATCCGTCTGGGAGAGCCTACAGCAGCTGAAGTCTTTGTTGATGAGGCGATGTTGAGATTCAACTAGCGTCGGTTCAAGCTAGTGTTTCGGAACTCTTCCTGTCAACGCGATGGACGACTACACATCGGACAGCAGCGACGCCGAGAGCCAACGCACGTTGGACTTGTCTCACGGCGACGCCACCGCCCTGTCAGCCGCGCTGGCAGCGGCGGATCCAGCGCGAATCGAGACGCTGCTGGTGCACCACAACGCGTTGGTCGTGTTGCCGACGATGCTCGCACGCTTCTCGACGCTCTCCGTGCTGGACGTGAGCTCCAACTCTCTGTCGCGGCTGCCGGCGGAGCTGGCTGATCTGCCGCTGACGTCGTTGGTGGCTAAGAACAACCGTTTCGATGCCGAATGCTTCCCCAAAGTTATCGGCTCGCTGGCGGGACTCCGGGAACTAAATCTCAGCGGCAACTGCCTGGCCTCGTTTCCTGATGCCGTTATGGAGATGGCGGCATTGAAGTATCTCTACCTCGGGGGAAATCGGCTAGCCGAAATACCTCGTGACATCGGCCGACTCACTGCTCTACAGGTGGGTAACTAGCTTTAAGTTCTGTAGAAAATTGCAGGATCTTATGCTTAATGATTGCTTTGATCATACTAGCAAACACCTCGAATGTATTATAAACAAATTAAAATACTGTTTGAAATTGCAGGTTCTTTGTCTGGGAGGCAACGAGATAACGGAGGTCCCTGCGTCCGTGGGATCTCTGTGTTCGTTGCAAGCGCTTGTTCTCAGCGACAATCGGCTCGAGTCTTTACCGGCGGCGATAGCAAACCTGAAGCAACTGCGGTCACTCTTGCTGCACAAAAACCGGCTGCGGACGCTGCCCACGGACATCATCGCCCTAAAGTGCCTCACCGAGGTAACGATCGTAACATGTTACGTTAGTTACTAGACGTTCCCCTGCTACTGAAGGCCTTGTTTGGTGATGGCAATGCAAAAATGATGGAAGATTTGTCTTGAAAATCTTGGTAGCTTTCTATTGCCATTTTCATCTTGTGCACAAGATGTACACAAATTATGTTTTGTTCCCAAAATACATTCCTATGGCCCCTTTGAATTAGTATTGGTTACAAATCTTGGGATGTAGGGAGATTAAAATTAACCAGTCATCTTTTGTTGCAATTTGTTGACAAAATTGTTATCTTTTTAGTTGCAAATCCCAGAGGTTAAAACAAAAAAGCTTTCTTATCAGCAGATTATTTAAAATTAGCAAATCAGCTGTTGATTGCATGTTTTTAGTTGTCTGTGTTTTTAAAAATAGGTAGGATAAGATAAAAAACACAATGGTTTTATAATAATGTCTGTGGCACATAAATAGCTTAAAGTGCATTGTTCCAGACAGTTTAATTGATATATCAGCAGATTAAATTGACACAAAAATTTAAATTGAGAGGAGCAAAGGTTCATCTCCTGTTGTCAAACAATCAAGAATACATGATATTTAAGACCATGAAAGTTCAGAATGTAGAGCAAATGAATTGGTGAATTTACATTTAATACCAATTTAGCAAACAAATTGGCAACAACCACTTGACACCAATAACAAGTTGAGGGATCCACATATTATATAATAATATATGTTGACAAAAACCATGATGAAAAATGCAATTTTGTCAGACTCTGGCCATGTGTGAGGCCAGATGTGTGAAGCAGACCAGAAACCCAATTAATATACCTTCCATTACACCTTCAGGATAAAATGTACCGCATCAATGCAAGAAGTTCTGAAGTTTAGTTGGATTCCTAAAAATATTCCTTGTAATCAATCATCAACCAAACTTACTCACCACACCACAGAACAGCACATTGATTATGTAACTCTGATTTGTCATAAGCCATCATTAATTTTACAGACAGTTAACATATGCAACAATAGAAACTTGACACTAAAAATATACGTAGTCCCGCTCATTTGCCAAATATCTATCGTTACATAACCGCAAATTGTCAACATGTTGTTCCCACCCGTTTTCAGCTGAGCCTGCGAGAGAACCCGCTGGTGGTTCGATTTGTGAGCAACATGTCTCTGACCCCGCCCAGCCTGCTGGAGATAGCGGGCCGGGCGGTGAAGATCCACGGCATCCCCTACGGCCCGCAAGACATCCCCCGCTCCCTCGTCGAGTACCTCTCCAGCGCACACACCTGCGTCAACCCTCGATGCAAAGGTACGCATCTATTGTTGGTAGTTTTTACTGTTGAATTATATTGTGTGACTGTCGCGGCACGCAATCAATTAGACTAGGGTGCCTTTTATTATGTCACTCTGTGACAAAACATATAAAACAGCCTGGTGTGTGTTACCTTTGGCATCCAGCCACTGAATTCAAAAACCAAGTAACTTATAACATTGTAAACTACTTAAAAATCAAACAAAATTTTGATCTGGTTTTGGTAAAATTTTGGCTAAATTTGGTAGGTACTTGATTTTAGAGCCTTGTTAAAGTAGGCAGCATAGCAGCCTGTTGGGGAAAAGTTTGGTAGCTTAGTTACCCAGTAAAATAGTTTTTCTGAAAGGCAATAGCAGTTTACATTCTCATTGGGTTGATCAGATTAACGAGATAGTTGTGAACTATTCAGTCGCTCTATGATTCCACATAGTTTTTCTGAAAACTAACATGCCAAGACGAGAAAACGAACGAACGATTCCATTAATCGTTTCAGGCGTTTTCTTCGACAACCGCGTGGAGCACGTCAAGTTCGTCGACTTCTGCGGCAAGTACCGCATCCCGCTGCTCCAGTACCTGTGCTCGAGCCGGTGCATCGTCGGCGGCGGCAAGAGCCACGTGGAGGAAGGCGCCGGGCAGCGCGCAGACAACGACAACATGATGCGCAAGGTGCTGTTGGGATGAAGTCGACACTGGCTGCTGCATCAACGACGACCCTGCCCCGCCACGCAATGACACCAGAATTTGGCACCACAGGCAGTGCAAATGCCACACGACGAGCCACAACGAGCCAACACCATGCTCAATGCGTACGGCCACAGCTAGCTGCTACCACCAATTGTTGTTCCAATCAGTTGATGGCACCACAGGCAGTGCAAATGCCACACGACCAACTGTGAGAATGCCTCGTTACGGGCGATTTCACTAACAACAATGCTGATTGCGCAAAGTCGCCGCTAGCTGCTAGCATCAACCGCAGGCAGTGCAAATGCTGTGGCAACACGTTATTGCCGCAACAATGAAAATGACAAAGACCAGCGATAGAATATCTATTCCGGTTGAATCTAGTAGCCGTGAAAAGTAGTGTTAAGTCGCCCAACAACAGGCAATATGCTGTCACCGCAAGTGCCGAATTAAAGTCATCTGATCAGCTGATGCCGATTGCGGCAGGATAGATGTCCAACTGTCACAGTGCTGATTCTGGTGTACATAAAAGAGTTCAACCACTACTCATTTCTTGCTTGTGCAACTGGTATCCCACAATCTTTAAATGAAACATGACATTACCACATAACATTTCTGAGAAATCAGAATAGTTGGTTATATGTGGGTTTAAACTTGGAACTGATTAGTGATTACTGCAGTCACTGTAGATATCTACTTTTATTTTTTTACTGTTAAATTTTTAATATGGTGAGATGCTAGGAGTGTGAATGCAGCATGAGCAACAGAGAATGGGTGTAGTGAAGCGTTAAACCACGAAACCAACCACTCAAGCTGAGGTAAACAGCGATTTGTTCCGGTCTCGATTATATTCCTCGGAGATAAATCTTCAAATATTTTTTTTGCCAAGTTTGATCATGTCTAAAACTTGAATGTGATAATTAGGTGTGAAGGCTCTGCCTTTCTTTTGTATATTACTTTGCAGTTACCTCTATGTCTAACTTTGCCTTGGGTCTTGCCTTTACTAGTTGGTATCGGATCAAGTTTGCATATGAAACATGGTCTATGGACCTTCAGTCTCTATACATGATCGATTAGAAAAGCTCAAGAGAAGTCTCAAATTTCAATTTAATTGCTGGGTTACCATTTAGCTTGTAGGCTAGATTGAAGTAACATGTTACCAACAATGTTATCAGAACTTTTATGAGTGCTTACATAGCGAATACTACGCAACCTGGTGAAGTTAGGTTTGAAATCGAAGAACAGAAGACACTGTGGCTTCATTCTTTCTGGCTGTATGAGGAAATGTTTTAAATCGTTCAAGTGAAAGGTATATTTCGCCTCTATCTCAAGAGGAAGGATTTGTCCGTGCCTTAAAGCGCCGCAATCGAGACCAAACTGTATTTTCGCAAAATAAAAATGCCAAAATGTCCACCTACCTCTACGTGCCTTTCAACGTTGACCAGGCCGCCGGGATCAAGGAGATGCAATGTTCCCGCGGGCCCAGTCATCAAACCCCTATACTTTTTCCTCGTTTATTTTCCGTAAAGCATGTTTGCAATATTTTATGATACAGAGTTGTTTGGCGATCCTGGTCGCTCGTGCAATGTTCCGGTAGACGTTTGTAAAGTTGCAAAAAACATCCTTCTCACTACCGTGACTTAGAAAGATAATGTATTTGTTTCATTTTTTTTGTTCTTTTAGAGTTTGCCATTGATTTCATTTGTTTTATACAATTAACATTACAACGTTTTCTATAATTTATGAGATTGATAATCAGCTATGATTAGTAATAATATGCGTCGGTGCGTGCGGAGAAAGAGTTTTGCGCCAATTCGCGATGAGCTCTCTCGGTGAATCAACTATATATCTTCAATATATATAATATATGTATATATATTTATATATAATATTTATTTAAAGGTAAATAATAATGATAATAGTAATAATAATAATTAATAATAAAATAATAATGTAGTAGGTAATCGTAATGACAATGAAGCAGCAGTTATTTACAGCAGAGGTATCCGCACAGACAACATTAGTAACATTTTACTCCAAGGATTACTCGAAAAGTTCATTCGCGACTCGCAACGAAACAGCTAGCTTGTCCTGTAAAATTACACTTAACCGCCACAAATACCTAATTCAACTATTAGAAAAAATCGTGCCCAGCAAAAACTGTCGCTTGTCACAATGAGAAATCACCGCGGCGCCCGGCTCTTGCGACTCCGCCCCCCGTTGCGATCGACAGAGCGGCGCGACGCAATCGGCCGACAAACGAAGTGCTGACGCAAGCGCAAACAAGCGCCACCGCAGCCGTCCGCGTCGTCCGTCTGCTCCCCGAGCCCGTCGCCTTCATAGCTGCAGCCCACGTAGGCGCAAACGCTCGCGAGTTGCCTGCTTGCTGCCGCTACCGACCGTTCGGGAATCGCAACCGATTCCCATCCGAGAGTGGTCAAAGTTTTAAAAAAAGACGGTGATCTGAAATTTCCAACGAAGAATATACCATTTATCGACACGTTTCTATCCGGGGAAAGCCCCCAAAAAGTACTTTACACGGCTAGATCGCTCACAATGATTCCGAATACTCTCTACAGTCGTAAATTCCTATAAACAGAAAAACTTTATAACTTCCGATAACCTCGCGTAACATCAAGCTCAGAACACGGTCAACATTCGTGTAAATAGCGTCCTTTAAGGAAAGGTAGATCCACACTCGTACGAAAATCATCGACAGCCACAAGAACATCATCAGCATCGCCCTGCTAACTGGCGACATATTCTTTCCCGGGACGATTGGCATCGTCCGAGCGTTCCACCGCACGGTTCCAAGCGGCATCGAGTATCGCGGTGATCCCCCGCGGCAGACTTGAAACCGCGCGACGCAACGCTCGCGACCAGCCTTCTGACACGACTTTCAATCGCCCTCTCTCACGACCGCCTCAACAGCAAAGAGACCAGATCGCCGGAATCGTTCACCGCACCGTTCCTGCATCCCTACGACTGTGGACCCACGCACCTTCCGAACCGATCGGGGATCGCGTGACGACGTTCGACCCCTCGGACGGGGGAGTCCCGGGGAGCAGACGGGCGGCCCGTGCAGGGGCCGGGGGTGGGTGGGAAGGGGTATTCCTGAGGTGCTAAGTCGGCGCTACAAGCAATCGTGAGTAAGCCGTCCCGCTTGACGGGTTGGCGATAAGCTGCCGGATCCGTTCACTCTCTCTCTATCTCTCACGCTCTCTTGCTCTCACTTCACGCGCGCTTCCTCTCTTCGGTACATTTAATTTTAAATCTATTTTCTTGGATAAGCCGATAATACGATATTACGAATGTTCCCATATAGTTGATTGAAGTGGAACCGAGCGGAGCGTCCCCCCCGGTGGGGGAGGGAGGCCCCCTCCGTCCGGGAGAGAACGATTACAACTAGATAATTCCTTCCTAACGTGTCGCGACGCTGCGTAGCTTTCCCCGCGCCGAGAAACCAGCGCGCGGCGGCCGTCGCGACGACGCGCCGCCCGTTTAAAAGTAGTCTTTGTAAAACGACGCCCGATTAAAATCACTGATTCAAGAAGAGGAGGAAAAAAAAAAACGTTAATAATTACGATAAATAATTAAAAATATAAACAGTTAAATAAAAATCTCTTAAAAAGCGCGTGCGCGCGTCGCGGCCGAGCCCGTCTCCCTGCGGCGGCGGCGGCGTCGACGTCGCGCGAATCTGTACAATAAACGCCGGGCGTTCGGCGCCCCGCGGGGGTGGGGGGTGGGAGGGGGCGACGCTGACCCACTCTGTACATTATGTAACCACTATATAGACAGTCCGCACGACGCGTTCCCCCCTCCCCCTCCCCCTCCGTCGTCCACGCCGGTCCCGGAGGGAGAGGGGGCGGCGGCGGCGACGGCAGCGCAATGAAAGCCAGGGGGTGCGGTGCGGAACGTTTGTATTGCGGCGGCGGCGGCGGCGAGCGGCTCAGGCCATGCTGGCTGCGTCGGCGGCGGCCGAGGCCGGCGTGGCGGAGGCGGCGACGTCGGCGGCGGCGGTGGCGGCCTGGTCGGAGGCCGACGAGCCCGCTGAGTCCCCTGGCGCGCCGGCGGGCGCCGTCGAGCAGCCGCCGCCGTCCGCGCCGCGCGGCAGCAGGACGGCGTTCAGCGCCGGCTGGATACTCAGCTCTGCGTGGGGCACCAGACAAGCGGGGTTAGCGGGAAGCACGTGGAGGTGGCGTTTCTTTTTGACAACTTCGGTTTCGCGGGTCGGCTTGCACGCCGCCAATTCGCTGACGTTTTTGTTTCCAATTTGGCGGGATTAGGTAAATTTCTGCCAGGAAACAAAAGCAGAAATTTATCCAAGTTTGTGAAAAGGGGCTTGCAAGAAACCTATTCCATTCAATCAAAATGACGTCATGCTACCCAATCGCTAAAGCCAGTTAGAGCAATTCATCTTCCCTTGTTATCAACAGAGCTAATTCGTATTTTTTTCCAAACCAGCAGTACGTTTTGTTGGTGTCTCACGTCACTTTTCTCCAAGTGGAATAGATCTCTTGTCCCAAAAACGAATGGTTTTTTCAATCAGAGTTGATTCACACTAAAATATAATAATGGTTGCATCTAGGTACAGACAATTTGAACTTGCTCTAAAATGGAGACATTAATATTTTGAGATTCAGCCCACATTTTCTATAACATGTTTCTCAGTGAAATGGTATGACTGCGTCATTATGTTCCATTGAATGCATTGACTAAAGAGTTGATTTTGTAAAATGTAAGAGAGAATGTTTCAATTCAGACAAAGGTTTGTTCACGGCTATGCGAGCTTTGCGCTCTATCTTCACTGGCGCTGTGTTGAGCATAGTCGATTGAATACGCATGCTGCGAACTTTGCGTTGACTTTTGGGATACAGGCAAACGTGGCTGATGTCTCCGCATAAATTCGAAAAATAATCCACTTGGCGCCACTCTTATGTGACATTGCCAAAGTTTCACAATGGGCAGAGTAGAGAAAAATTGAAGACTCTTTCTTGAAAGTTTGACAAAATCTAAACATGAATGTTTCGTATTGCCACGGGATTGATGAAAAAACATACCGGATAAAAAACAAATCAGAGAAGGATCAAGGGTTCAAGGAACAGGATTAAAAAAGGCCTGCCGTTGATAACAAAATCAATGGTGATAGTGGCCAAGGATCCATTAGTCAACAGCTGTCGGAGATTTCGGGGCTGAAAATATTAAGCTTTTGCTTATATTATTGATATTTATTATACTGCCATTCCAATAATAGTATTCCAACAATACTATAAATTTATATACTCTTGTTATATATATTGCTAAAAAGTGTGATGATGAACCTAACCTAGCCTAAAAGGGAAGAGGGGAAACCCGGTGCCGGCACGTAGCCTATTCCTGTGGAAAAGCACCGAGGGAACCACCGGCTTTACATCCCTTCCAAAGAACGGTACAACTCTAACAGGATTCCTCCGCTAATCCGTGCTGTCAAGAGGTCGATAAGCAAGGCGAGTAAAGCTCTCGTACCAACTTCAAACCCTCCGAACTCTCTCACAAACAGAACTGATCATGTGCACGATGGTCGCCCATCAAACATCTAACTCAGCACGACGACGCTATCGCTCACCTTGCTCGGTGAAGTTGAAGAGCGGGGGCAGCGGCCGGCCGTTGGGCAGCGTGGTGTTCGTCGAGCGCAGCTCGTCGAAGAAGAGGTGCGCGCACGCCTGCAGCGGGGTCATGCGCGACGACGGCGTGTACTCCAGCAGGCGCGACACGAGGTCGATGGCCTCCGGCGGGGTCCGCGCTCGAAACACCTGTCGGCCAGGGCGGGGACGGGGTCAGTCGTAGCGGGCGGCGCACTCGCAAACGCACGGCGGCGTTGGAGGTTCAACGATCGGAGACTGGAGTTGGTCCACTCTTGCAATCGAGCTTAGTCTTTGCACTGTTTATTTCTGCTTTGTCGATTTATTTTGTAACTAACTTTGGTTTGATGCTAGTTCCCAGAGCAAAGGTTAGCTATCTGACAGAGTTTTGACAACTTGAAAGTGTACCACGTGTACCAAGTGTGGTGTACCACAACGCAAAAAGCACTCTAGAGCAAGGGGGATATTTAGGGCTAGATTAGCAACAATTTTAAATGTTCTCTTGCTTGTATTGGCATTTAAACAATATAAGTATTAAATCTAGTTTAGGTCAACTATGTTTGCAGCTGCGTACACGCCTTAGTTGTACACATATCACCATAGAACAAGCAATCTTCTTATTCTTTGATATTGCATTTGCCTAGTTTATAAAATGACATGAATGATAAGGTTGCTAATGTGATGAGGATTTTTATGAACCTAACAGGGAAGAGAAGAAATCCAATGCTGACTGTACCCATCCCTTGTTGAATGGGACTAAGGTTTTCTCTACTGTTGAGCCTTGTCCCATCCACTGGAATGTACAGCACGAACAGCAAGATTCCTTCAGTAATCCCCGCTACCAATCGATGGATTGAAGCTGCTCGAATAGCTTCAAGCCCTAGCGTCCTTGCAAGGAACGCGCTTACGTAACTCAAACCGAAGCCATTAGCTTCCCGAGCCCGATGCTACCGGATTCGGAGCTCACAGGGTTATTGGCACGCAGTTAGCATCACCCAACGCCACAACACCCAACGATCGACAGCATCCAAGACAGCGTCCCAGATCCACAACGGGTCAAAATGCAGCAAGCAACAGCAAGCACAAACTTGCACTGGACAATAATTGTACAAGAAGCCCTGGCATGGAGTTTCCGTGTGAATGTTAACCTGATCTATTGTATTATGTCCAGAGATCAAAGCTCAATAATCAGTGAACGCAAGAGAGACACAGAGACAAAGAGACAGTTTGTTTTTAAGGCAGAAAAAAAACTGGGCATACTTTGTGAAGTATTAAGATTACGTACATAACTAAATTAAATACCAAACGGAGGTGTCTTACAATAGACTTAATTAATTCTAGATAGCAGATAAGAGCATAAAAATGTGGGAAGAAACCAGATTAAGGCAATGACAGTCACATTCCTGGTCACTGACCTCAGCCTTCAGACTGATGGAATTTATCAGACAGTTTTTTGACAGATAATTATGATTTACAAGTGGAAGGGAGGCGAACAAAGCTACAAGAAACTCCGCAAATCCAAATTCCCATCTAATTCCTCATCCAAGAGGAATTCACAACACTTGGCTACACTTCTACGGCTAGCACAGTAATTGCACCGATTACAAACAACAACGATTGCTTTGTTACAAGCGGTAATCAATTCGCAGGTAACAGTATTGCTAACAGAAACGCTGCAACAACATTCGCGTTGGGCATTCTCAAGCCGTGTTCGACAATTACAACAAATGTTAGTGGGGATGCCAGCGGGGCCCGGATTCCAACTCGGTCCATAGGCTAAGATCTGAGAGAGCCTTATGTGGGAATGGGATCATCAAAAGACATGGGAAACTGTAACTTATCAAAGTAAGCAAAAGCTCAAGGAATAATTGGTCAGAGGGCCACTCAGTTGTGGATTTCAGTCAAGACAACTCTCCCTCCACACCCTTTTAACATTTGAACAACCCACAAACTACCCAGATCAGAATTCCACCCACATGAGAGTCAAACCGTTGCTCACGAGGTTTGTGAACGGTTAGTCAACTTGTAAACAGCCAATCGGAGAGTCAACATTGAAACACACAGCGCATGTCCGCGGCAGGCTTTACACAACCCCGCTTAGCGGAAAGCCGCGGCCGGGATCGCGCGGCCCGCCGGCACCTCGTTGTTAGTCGGTGGGGTTGGCGGGGGCGGGCAAAGCAGGCGGGGAAACCGCAAACGGCAGACTTACTCTAATCTTCTGGTGGTCGGTGGTGCACCTAGGCAACGACATTCGCTGCAGCATACACTGAAAAGTCCCAAGTCCGGTGAAAAGCCTGGACAGCGCTAGGTCGGCGGGAATCTAACGTCTGCATGGACTTGGGTAATTTGCCCGCAGGTCAAAGATGTTGTCTAGGTGGAACCGAATGAACAGCACTTGTTAAGTCTTTGCACAGTAGGACTTGGGGCTTTTCTAATCGTCTTCCGAGCCCTACGGTATCAGGATCGGGGTAAGAGTGATGGCAATCGAGCAACATGGAGGCCTTTCCCTTGGGGGCCGGTTCCGGAACTTCCGAACTAGTTTTGAACTCGTTCGTAGCAACGTATCGCCGTGCTGAAGGCAAATCGAGTGCATTTGTATGTTCAGTTATGTGGAGGAAGTACAGAGAAGTTTTCTCATTTAGATATATCTAAGAACCGAGCCCTTGCGTGGTTTGTTTTTAGTTTATGTACAAGGTATGTAAGATAAACAGTGTTTGAATTTTCAAATAGGGGATTGTGAAAAAATCTGCTTTCAATTCAGAGCCAACGCCAAAAATTGAGCCCGGTTTTCGAAATCTTGCACTACTGGGGCGCTTTGCCTCGTCTATCTCTCCTAAACGACGGAACAAGATTTCCATTGCCGGCAGATAAAGTTGTGAAACGGAATAATTGTAAGCTTCTGGATGATCTTGCCTCGCGCTTTGTAGGTGAGAAGAGGAGATTGTGTAATGTTTCCCGCGGGTTCCCATGAATCGACATGTCGATGAGCAACGCTACAAAAACTCCGACCGAAACGCAGAAAACAATGCCCGGACAGGTTCGATTACCCTGCTATTCGTGGTCAGGTCGCGGACACCCACCCAGAAGGCGAAGTTTGCACTCGTTGACAGGGATTTCCCCAGAATCCCCTAAGAAAACAGCGTGGAAAGCGGCAAGTTTACAAAGCCAAGGGATGCGGAGGAATTTTCCAGGGAGGGAACGATCTTTCCTCCGTTTCGACAGCGTGTTGTCGGTCACGAAACACTCTCTCGTTCCTTTTACCCACATCGCTGTAAGCCCAACGTCCGGATCCACCAAGCACGGCTACCATCACCTCCAGCGTCAAGTTTTCAACAACCTTCAGCGGCTGCTGGTAAAAATTTCCCCCTTGCGGTGCAATCTGTTAATTTTTTTAAGGTGAGATGAGTTGAGAGCATTTGTTCGTTCCATGAAAAACGTTGACAAAAGTTACCATCCTATCTCATTGTTTCTCAAAAAAACAAACAGAATTGCACTGCAGGCCTCTTAAATCTTATTCACCAACTTTTTCTGTGTATAATTCTGCAGGATCAGGTAAGTTTCTGCTTCAGTGTCCAATACTTCCTTTGCAAGCAAAAGACATCATTTACCCAATTCCACAGAATTAGAAACAGAAAGGTCATTGAGTCGGTAGCCTGAGGTTGCGATAACCCCACTTCGCGAATCCCGGCCCGTGGAGGCCTTTGTCCACGCCGCGATACTCGACAACCAGTCCCCACCGCCGCCGGGAAACTCCCCGCGGCGGCGGCGCGACGACACTCCGACGAGCCTCACCTTCTGCCAGGGGTGCGACTTGATCTGCGGGAACTTGAACTCGGTGTAGTTGGGGTTCATCTCGCGGATTTGCTCACGCGTCGGCGTGCCCAGCACCTTGATGATCTCCACCAGCTGGTCCACGCCCGAGTCGCCGGGGAAGATCGGCTGTCCGAGGAGCAGCTCGGCCAGCACGCAGCCGGCGCTCCACACGTCTGCCGGGCGGAAACAAGCGGACGGGGTCACGGATTGATTGATTATTTGTGTTTAATGAAGCAATGTTTTGACAGCTGGCCCTTTGGCACTGGTCTAATGGTGTCGGTGAATGAAATGGTGATGATCAGGGTGATGATGAACCTAGAAGGGAGGAGGGGAAACCCGGTGCCGGCACGTAGCCTACTCCTGTCGAAAAGCACCACGGGGACCACCGGCTTTACGTCCCTTCCGAAGGACGGCACAACTAAACAACATAATTCCTCCACTAATCCGTGCTGTCAAGAGGTTGACAAGCAAGGCGAGGGAAGTTGCCGTACCAACTTCAAACCCTCCAACATCTCTCCCAAACAGAACTGATAGTCACCCATCAAACACCTAACTCAGTGCGATGTTGCTTAACTTCGGTGATCTCTTGAGAACCGGTATTTCCAACCGTTCGGTACGGGGTCGCGGGGGAGCGGCACAAGATCGACTAGATCAGCATTAAAGAAGGTCTCACCTGACTAGTTATCATTGGAACGACCGACATCAGTGTTAAAATAGGTGCAGTCTGAATGGTCATCAAAGTATAGTTATCGGTCTCACACACCTATTTTGACCGTGTAGTCGACCAAGATCGACACTAAAATGGGTCCCTGCCAACTCGTCATCAAACCAAGCCCAGCTATCGATGGCAAGCACCTATCTTAGTCATGTAGTCGACAAAGATCAGCATTAAAATGCCTCTCTGGTGACTCGTCAGCACGTCAGTCGTCATCTAACAAAGCCCGGCTACCGCTGGCACGCACCTATCTTGGTCGTGTAGTCGATGGCGCCGAAGATGAGCTCGGGCGCGCGGTAGTAGCGCGAGCAGATGTACGACACGTTGGGCTCGCCCTTCACCAGGTGCTTGGCGCTGCCGAAGTCGCACAGCTTGAGCACGCCCGTCTCCGGGTCAAGCAGCAGGTTCTGCGGCTTGATGTCCCGATGGCAGATGCCCAGCGAGTGGATGTACGCCAGCGATCGGAACAGCTGGTACATGTACAGCTGCCGGCCGGGGGAGGGGCAAGATCTGGATTAGTATCGTTGGAGTGAAAGCTATTTGTTATTACAAACAAAATATCCGTACCGAAAATGTATCAGCCTCTCTAAATACATCTAGCTGCCAATGTTTGGTGTTGCAAGCTTTGCGCTTTAGTTTTGCCAGCGCCGGGTTTTTTACAGTAGAGCATTGCATTGTCTTGACATTTCGTGGACTAAATTGGTGGAACTGTGTCAACAATTCAAGATACAATCTCCTGCTTTGATGTCTTTGACTTCAATGCCCATTGTAACACATTGGCAATGTCAGATACAAGTGGGTTCATAGCCCATCAAGATGGCTCTGCATGAAAATATGAACGGAGCCCGCACAAAACCCAGCGCGAAGCTGGGAAATCTTGGACCGAATCCAACATTTGTGGCACAGCGAACTTGGGCTCTGATTGGAGAACGCCACAGCGCAATGCTCGCAAAGCCAAACAGTGAACACAAGTCTTGTTGCACTCGTTATAATTGAAGCGAGAGGCGGTTTCGATAGGCAATGCAACGGCCCGATTCCCATACAACCCGTACTCACCTTTATAAAACTAATAGGGATGGTCTGCTTCGACTTGCTGTAATGCCGCGCCACTTTGTACACAGTTTCGGGGATGTACTCCAGCACCAAGTTTAGATAAACCTCGTCTTTCTGCAACAGAACGCAGAGCAACGTTACATCGCTGACATACTCTCCACGAAGCATAGAATATACACAAGGAAGTTTGTTTTATTTTAGTTTCGTAACAAATGTTTAACACACTAACTACTACAATGTGCAAGTAGAAGAAATTAATTTTAATTGTGCAGGTTAGTTTTCTGAACTTCTGGCAACCTTCCATAATTTCAGCCAATTCCTCTAGTAGTACACATTTATTTCTCTCCCATTCTTTCTTGCATTTGTACTTGAAACTAACCTAACCTTACCTTACCCAACCAAACCAAATTCTGAAGTCCTGTAATTCAGTAATTTTCTTGTTTTTTACTTGTTATTTTCTAGCTATAATATTTCTTTCGATGTTCTCTTCCTGTTACAACAATTAATAATAATTTAATGTTTTAAATCCAGCTTCACCTTCAGCATCAACCGACATAACCAACAATTTTAGATTATAGCCAGCGTTACGCACCTTGTCTCCGCTTGAATAGAAGAAATACTTGAGCTTGACGATGTTACAGTGCTCTAGCCGCCTCATAATCTGCAGCTCTCGATTCTGCAAGCACACAAGCACATTAGTATGGTCAAGTTCGTACAAGCCGAGGATTATGTCGAAGATGGCCGAATCTGTTCCATTAGATTACCTACCAAACGGACCATGAAACGAGACTAGAGATCTCGAGACATCCACTCTGAGAAATCTAGATTGAAGATATTGTGGTCTCAAAGAAATTTGAGAATAGTTGATGTTCATATTGAATGGTTGGTCTGTATTTTGTAAGGCAATTATTATTATTAACCAATTGCCGTGATTGATTTCAATAGAATTGCTAACTGAGATTTTTTAACAGTGCATAGTAAGTCATTTGTTAAAAACAAGGATTATCTGGATGTTTATCTCTTTACCATGAGCTTTCTTGAATCTGTGATTGATCAAATTAATTGGCAAATTCCAGGGATTAAAAAACTGTTGCATGCAAGTGGCAAGGTTGCCAACAAATATTCTTGTGTGCAATCTTACACGTGCCAGAGCCAAGTCGAGATAATCTTGAGATGATCATCACATAAGCTGGCCCTAGCAAGTGGAAGATAATCTACCTACACATTTCCACGATTGATTCGCATGGTTGTCACTGCCAACACGTGATTGACAATTACACCAAGTATCCTCCAGACTTTTACGGGGCATCAAGGCATGTTTCTTAACTCTATAATAGTGATGGAATTGGTGGAACAAGAACTGCCAGAAATATTTCTGTAACGGTACTGGATGACAATTAGGAAATTGATTGAGCAATCAATTAATCAGGCTCAATTTTATAGGACTTCTGAGTTATAGGGATGTTTTTTTCTTCCTTTATCATTATAATTGAAATCCATCAAGGGTCAGTATTACTAGTGACATTTCTAGATGGGAAAAATTGATAAGTTGCCACCATGGAGATGAGTCTTTTATAATCTGAAGTTTTTATCTGAACATTGTTCGACATTGAGTAGGATTGCATGCAAAGATAAAAAGCAATTAAAACTATTTGATAAAATTCAGTTAGTTAAGCTATGTGATAAATTTATCCCTCCAAAAGGTACCAAAAATGAATAGATATCAATCTATTTGGCTGATGAATGCCATCAAAGAAATTGCAAGATTTTTAAAATTAATTACTAGTGGGATAAATATGAACAAAATGGACAAATAATGCCAAAGGGGAAAGATCTGCCAACTTTCTTGATAAAATAATCTAAGGTTTGTGATTTTTAAAATTTAAAATTGGATTTATTTGAATTTAAAAATTCATCTCTGATACTGTTTTTATCCTAAATAGTAGATGGCTATTTAACTGAACTTTGTAACACCGGCCCTTAGTAACTCGAACATTAAAGATGGGGACTGGCCATTAGGCACCCGTGTACACTGCATCTACATAAAAAAATCCCAGCGACCAACTTTGAAACATCGGACCAGCACCAACCGACGCTGTTCCACGAGTCAAAGCCAAATATCCGCAGCCGCCGCCGCCGCAATAGTCACCTTGAACCGCTTGTCCTGCAGCACCTTCTTGATGGCGACCATCTCGGCCGTGTCGCAAAGCTTCGCCTGGTAGACGACGCCGAAGCTGCCGTTGCCGATCACCTTCGTGTCCGTGTAGGACACTTCCTGCGGCCGGTCGGGCCCCTGGCCGGGCGTCGCCACCACCGTCGTCACCTTGCTGCCATCCTTGCCTGCGCAGAGACATGCACGAGCGCCGCAACACGTTAGCGCACCGATTGCATCCCCAATTTCGACCGACACACTAAATCGCGAATATCTCTCCGAAACTCAATTGCTGGGAAAAAGTGAACTCGTTATAGATGCGCGTTTATCGGGGCTATCCGTCGGTGTTCAGTTTGACTTCCGCCAAATTTCCCCGAGCCCGCGCCAGGGCTCAATGGCGGGGGCCGCCAGGGAACGATCGGGAAGTATGCTAGGCTTTCAGAAAAAGTGTTCAACTGGGTAAACAAGTTTTTTTTTCCTTTTTGGTTTTTGGCACTTGAGTTTAGACCCTTAATATAGTCTTTCCATGATAAGATCAAACTTCAACTAACAATGAAAAAATAGTTGTGAAGCTTGCGGTTCTGCTCTGATTTGAATGACTTTTGGTCCTGAAAAGGACCTCTGTCGACGTTTCGTCCGCGTTGGCGCGGACATCTTCATCTTCACAGTCCTGAAGATGTCCGCGGCCCGCGCAAACGCGGACGAAATGTCGACAGAGGTCCTTTTCAGGACCAAAGGTCAATCCCATCAGAGCAGAACCGCAAGCTTTACAACCATCTTTCCATGGCTCTGAAACACTCCGCCAAACCAATGAAAAAATACATTCAATTTTTAATTCAATATGGCATCAACTCAAAACTAGCCTAGCTAAGAGCTAATACCATTTCATATTTTTTGATAAGAAAAGCTAAATTTTTTAATGAATTCTTACGATGAACTAGAGTCAAAAATCAATGGTTAAATGTCAAGCAGTACCTCCTACCTTCAATCAAAGGTACACGATTACAGAACAGCATTCATTACATTCATATGAAAAATTGCGTACAACCACTGATAAAGTCTGATTAATGCTGAATTGCTCTGCGAGTCAATCTTCTCTGCAACTCAAACTACCTTTGGCCTACTCTTCTACTTCAATTACTCACATATTATTAAATAAAAAAACTAGTCAACAGTTGCAAATACTTCCTGAAATACCCAAAACCCTCCTGACGCAACCATGGACACTGGACACAATCATTTAAGCATGCCAATATGTACTGAGATCAAATGGTACAAGACCTGAAGCGTCTGAAAAAATCATCCCTAAAATGTGGAGATAATTTCAGAATCCTTCCAGGTTGTTCCACACAAAGTTTCAGTCCGTTCCAAGCCGGCTTCAAAGACCGGTTTGTGTAAACTCAAAGCAACTTGAAGTCGACTGAAACTCACGTGAAACCAATGCAAAAGCTTCAGAGAAGTTTCAAGTCGACAAAAAGGTCACCAGAGACCAGCATGCGAAATTAATCCGTGCTTGGAAACGTCGGGGACCGCTACAAAACGGACACGAACATTTCAAAAGACCAATCAATTTCGGACGCCCCGGCCGGAAACAAACCCGGAGCCGGCGTGAAACCGGCTAGAAACCGACAGGCGACACATTTCCAGACAGGCACAGACCGGCAAAGAGCAGGGCACAAGGTCGCCAAACCTTCAAAGGTCGTGTGGCACAAGGTTGCCACATGAAATGCAGCAAGTTCAGGCAGAGTTTCAGTCTGTGAGCACCAGGGGGGTGGGTGGGGGAGGGTCGGGAGGCGGGGATCGCTACGGGAAAGCGGGAGAGTGGTTAGTGTGTGCACGCGATGTTTTGTCGGAGACCGATCGCAAATCGTACGAATTTTACTGTCGTTATGTGTCCGAAGCTAGCAAGTAGCAAGTTAGAGAGTACCTTGGGTTAAATTTTGAAAAAATTATCATCAGTCTTCTCTAGTGCTATTCATCGGCAGTAATAGTGATAGCAGATTAATTAAAGAGCTTTTAGTCCGTAGAGAATGCAGCACCTAGTGTGTAAAGTTGTGTAAAGTGTAAAGTGTGTAAAGTAATTTTGCTCTACCGATAGTGTTCAGCGACGAGTTTATTTCTCCCAGCTCATACCTGGTGCCTTTGCTTTTCGATATTACTTTCTGCGCATCATTACCTTGAGTAAAAATCTAGTTCTAGTAAAAATCTAGTAAATTCTAGTTTGACATGTGTGCGATTTTTAAGCTTAGAAGATAATCTCCTTGGTAATAGTTGCTGATATCCGAACGCCGATGCCAAAATTAGACCAATAGAACATGAACACAAGACCGCATTTGATTTTGATTGGCCTGGTATCGGTGTGGAGAGAGGATGCCAACAACATGACAGAGTGTTCATCTACTCATTTGATTTTTTATATCAACATAATAAGTTATTTACACCTGACTGCATCTGTTGCACTTTCAAAACTTGTAAGTGACAAAAGGGTGAGCATAAATTCAATGTTCTCACTGTGTTGAATTCATACAATCAGTATTTGACCGATATTGGCAGGGTATTCAAAGAAAATAATTAAGAACCCTGATCTCTATAAGCAATGAATGAAACGATGATATTGCCGATACTTTCCGACCCTAGGCAAAACCTCACCTCCAGATTTAGCACGTTAAAATTAGGGATAAATTTACACCTTCTGCGATGAAGGTAACAGGTGTGTAACTCGAGAAAGAAGAATCAGCTAATTTAATTTCAGAGCGAGCTCTAGACAAGATTCTAAATTAAATCTGAAACACCCCTTTTAGCAAGCAGCTGAGCTTTCATCTCTAATTGGTGTTAGTAAAGTAAAGTCGTTACACAGGTGTAGCAGAGGTTTAGATGAGTCTAGTGATGAAGATGCGAAGCCTCTCGCTAATTGCGCTGTCACAGGGATCAGTATTCAAGAAATTAAGCAATTCAACTTCAATGCCGAACCGATCACGTGCTTTCATTCCTAAACCCTAAACTGAGGCCCGACAAATGTCGCCTTTCCAGTTGCATTGCTACCTTGTTGATTACGTGCTCTGCCGTAGGTACACAACATCAACATTGTAAACAGGACGATCACGACAACGTGCGCGTGATGATAGCTATTAGCCCATTAAGATGCTGACATCTTCTAAATACCCATGTCAACAAGTATAGCTAACTACAAGGTTTGTACATGCAATCATTTCGTAAATAATAATTAAGTGTTTTGAAAAGATCAGATGTCAACCTGATTCCGAAATACCATGCTACGTCTGGCTTGATGGCACAAGCATAGATTCCGACGACTGGCAACTACATGACAGCAATAATGAGCAGCGAATTCAACTCTACAAGCGGCAGAAATCGAGATCCCAAAAAGATCCCACCTTGCATCGAAGGGAGCAAAGTTGTCACCGGCCACAACGTCACAAGTGCATTCCATGTGTGTTCGAGCTCGACTTTTCAACGCATTCGATCAGTATACTACGTCATCTTCCATGTAAACTGTGAGAGATGATAATGTCACGCACGTGGGAACTGTGCATCGACGAAACAAAGATGGTGTGATGCCTGGATGACACGTCACTGTCAGTTTGGTCAGAAACAACGCAGCACGGCAAGATCATAGAACCATAGAAGGCGGTGGGCAGGAAATTCGGTTTGCGATGCTCTGTGGCATCGATGGGACACAAAGTTAAATTATCGAACACAGATCTGTCGCGAGCACGCTTTGAAATCGATTAGACTCGTGACATTATAGGATGACATTGACATTGAAATGTAAAAATGTCGAGTGATAGAATAAATTTCTTATGAATCGGCGTTACCTTGCATAAAAATGTCGTTTACAAAGCGCACAGATCGACATGACCTATAAACGCCATGTTTTTATAAGGGTCTCGATCGGGTGCACCTCCCAACGATCGTGCGACCACCAAATTCAACGACATCAACGACCAGCTAAATCCTAACAGGACAATCTCCGTCAAAGTCAAACATCATCATGATTTCTAAAACCGCGCGAAGATCGCGACTCATTCCCACCACACACCCAAAAAACGCACACACCGAGCACCCACGCGACCACGCGACCACAACGCCTCCCCCCCCCCCGTCCCACACGCATCGCTCACCCGTCTGCAGCGACATGCGCGAACTCAGGCAGTTGGCCGGGTTAAGATAGGGCCCCTCGTCGTCGGCGTCCATCGCAGCGTCGCGACGCTCTCTCCCTCTCCCGCGCTCACACACTCACACACACAGACACACACCCCCGCGGAGGCAAGACACTGGCGAAGGGTTGAGGGCGCGCGTGCGCGGTTCCACGCGTCGCGGGGGTCACTCGACCGGCCGGCGTGCAGGGACTCTCGACGGGGACAACGCGCCGCCTGAAGACGTCGCCACGGTTACCAGTGCTGCGCAGTGGGACATCGGATTGTTAGCGCCGTCGGGGAGGGCGTCGGACAACCATCGGGCTCGACAATCGGTAGAGCGAGCGGCGTGGCAACGCGTGACGGGGGTGGGTTTTGTCGCGGTCTGCGATATGGTGCTGCTACACCCGCTGGGCGGCGCTGGGTCTTGTCGGTCACGCGTTGCGACCTCGCGACTCTTTGCTGGGGCGGGGGAGGGTTTTGTCGGCGTCGGGACGGGCATATCCAACCCGGCGGCTTCGGGACGTGGAGGTCCGTGCTTTGTGTTTCGCGGTGCGATATATAAATCGAAGTTGACCGATCGGAGGGATAGGGGGTGCGAGGTCGGGTCCGCTTCGCACGAAGGTGTTTTGTAGCAGGGGATAGCCGTTGCAGTCGAAGACTGATATTCCGTTGATAGAACCTGATTGCACCCGCAGCATCTTTGCTTAGCTGGTTTCCTTTCGACCGTAGATCCACTGTTCCGAATCGGGCGATCATTGCGAGCCTCTACCCAAGTCTGTGAGTGAGCCATTGGGAGGGCAGCTAGACAACAACTCGTCGTATCTCTTTCAGTCGGTGTCCTGGGCCCTTACCTAACGCGGCCAAAAGGCTGGTATTACGGCGGTGCTGGAGAAAATCCGGTTTTCCCTGTCCTTGTAACACACCTGGTGCTACCGTAGCACCACCGTAGCACCGAAACGTTGGCCGCGCTAGGTAAGACGGTAGGTAATGCGCTAGGTAAGGCGGTAGGTAAGGCGCTAGGTAGGCGCTAGGTAAGACGGTAGGTAATGCGCTAGGTAAGGCGCTAGGTAAGGCGCTAGGTAAGGCGCTAGGTAAGGCGCTAGGTAAGGCGCTAGGTAAGACGCTAGGTAAGGCGCTAGGTAAGGCGCTAGGTAAGACGGTAGGTAATGCGCTAGGTAAGGCGCTAGGTAAGGCGCTAGGTAAGGCGCTAGGTAAGACGCTAGGTAAGGCGCTAGGTAAGACGCTAGGTAAGGCGCTAGGTAAGGCGCTAGGTAAGGCGCTAGGTAAGGCGCTAGGTAAGGCGCTAGGTAAGGCGCTAGGTAAGGCGCTAGGTAAGGCGCCATACCAGGCAACCAGCCATAGGCAACCAGCCATACCCATTGGCTCACTCTCCGACAAATCACGCGTCCCCAATCGGTGGCCTTGAACCCAGTCGGCATTCCGACAACGTTGCCAGACGTACGCAATCCGCCGGGTTGGATGGGCCAGGACACAACGGCCGAAACACGTGGCAACACGGCACACAGTATACACACACCACGCGGCATATTAGACATGTTAGCAGACACACGCTAAAGGGGTGTGTGGTGGGGCGGGCGGGTATTAGCGGGGGAGGTTTGTATGAACAAGCAGTTAGCGTCGCTGTCTACGTCACGGCGGTGGTCACGCGGTGGGTCAGTGGCGACCTACGAAATGCGCGTGGACCGGACCTTGGGGGTTGCGAAAATGGAAAAGTCAGAGTGCGGAAAAAGTCGTAGAAAATTTACGATTTTATACGACCCAAGATGAGAAATGAAGATGAAATATAATTTTGTTTTAGGGTGTGGGGTTTGTGTCGAGAATTGCATTGTTTACGGAAATTTGATCACAAGGGTAGTGAAATTTATGCTGTTTTTATCGTCGTGTTTATGTTCAAGTTAATGTAAGCAAAGGCAATAAAGTTAGTTGGAGTCGTAACAGTTGCTCAGTTCTGACTTTGAAATTTAAAATTCTGTTACTGTTACACTAGCAAGTCGCTGACAAGAACGGCGCCACCGTAAACCCTCAAATTCAACTCGGAAGAGCGCCAGGAGCCTTACCTAATGCCATCAATCGACCGGCGAGTGTGTGGTGCTTATTCCGTGGCGGTGTGATTTTTGACAATTCTCAATTGAATCTTACCTATAACCAAATAGGCCGGTGCTATCGACTACTTTATGCTGCTACGACTTTTGCCATTACTATGGAGCCGTACCTAATCCCAACAAACAAATTGCGACAATAACATGACACACGATTATTAAAAAGCGAAATATCCATTACAAAATTTGTATCCGTACCGGTATTACCCAGTGACTCAGCTATCCAGAATTAACACATGGCATTCTACATTGACAAGTCAAAGCAATGTTGTGCAGAAATTAAACAATGGCTTAACAGTAACTCAGGGCTAACAGCCCACCGCTGCCGCCACTGTCGCATCGAGCGAATAGCGCCCACCGCCCACCGTGCGTCTATTATTGGCAGTATGCTAATCTAATCGGCAATCAGGCAGCTCGATTACCTGTCATCGCACGGCCGCGTCCACAGACAAACAACTCGCTATCTAATCGCCTGTCGCGTCCAACAAAGTTACTCGCGTCGTTTGCCGAGAGTTTAATGAGTCGCAGATCATTAAGCAAAACAAATTCCGAATTGCGTTGACTTCCTCGTTTCGTTCTCGTTCGATGGGCATGCGTTACGCACGGGCGTGAGATTACGGAGGGATTGGGCAACAAACTGCGTCAGGGTCACGGGCGGAATGGGTGGACGCCGCCGGTAAAGCTGTCATCTTCGTGGATTACCGTGGGGTTGAGTTACGCCCGTAGCTTCTCGTCGCTATCATCACACAGCGATGGGAATAAAAATAGTTCCCGAGTCCTGAATATTGGGTACTACTGAGCCTAATTTTGAGTGGCAATGTCAAGTTGAGGTCCCATAGAAGTAGCTAGCTGGGCTGGGATTCATAGCCCTGAAATCTGATCTACACAAATATTTTCTTGTTATGTCATCTACAATTAGTAAACCTATACACAACCACGAAAATTGATAAAGCCCGCTGTTTTAATGGTGTGGTAAAATGCTTTAGTAAAATAATAGAATAACCTTATTCTATGGTAAAATGTTTGGTAGTACTTTTCTGCTATTGGTATTGGGGAAGATTCCAGTGCCTTTAGCTGAAGTATGATCAAACAGTTTTTCTCTGTTGCATAGAGTTTGTGAACCCTGACAAAAGCCTCTGGACCTGACGTTCAATCGGAGCACGGTGACCAGAAACCACCCCTAGCGATTACCGACCAAACAAACCATCGATAACACCACCCGTTCCCAAGCGACCCGAACACTACCTCCGCCCCCGGGGACGACCCACCCACATGCTGCAGCTCGCCGACCACGCAACGCGCCCCCGACCGCCACGCGCACGAGTGCGTCGTCACGCGCACAACTCGCGCGTTGAGCAACTCGCCGGAGCACGCGCGAACACGCTTCGCACGGCCGCTTTCCGGACCGCGTCACGCCGGCCCCGGCTATTTCGGGGCCGGCACCTGCACCCCCCCCCCCACACTTGGCAAGAAGTGCATCGCAGAGGGGGCTGGGCGCCGGCGCCCTGCGCGCCACGGCGGCACTGCGCTGCTGTCGTCTCTGTATCTCAGCTGCACGAAAACGCACGTTGTGACAAGAGGCACACTGCAGCGGATGCAGCAAGATTGCAACGCGATACTGGCGCTCATAAGTGTGCTACGGTCACCCAACACGAGGGTTAAGCAGCAAGTATTGCGCTGCTGATGTCTCCAGCATCGGGAAGGGGGCTTTTGCGAAGCAGAAACACCCTTCTACTTCGTCAGCCGTCCCAGTTCGTCGCTATACATTCTTGTTCCCATTCATTAGTGCGTTGCAACGCAGCTTCCGTATTGTGACGGCGTCGACCCCGTGCAGCGAATGGCCGAGTGCCATCGTCGCCGCGACGGAAATTCCGCGGACCACGGGGACGATTTACGCGCCTCGCGGTGGGGAAGGGGGGAACGGCGGTCGCAAACTTCTTGCACTTTCAAACTCTGGCAGCCGGCGTCGCCGCACCGCGGGTCTCTATCGAGTGCAGTGCAAACCGTGTCACTTATTTTTATCCCGTGCGGCGTCAGCTGCCCCCCCCCCCCCCCCCCCATGCAGACACCGTCGCCGGCACCGCAACTGGGTCACTTAGCGCCATGCGGTCACTTGGCGATCAACGTCGACCTGCGAGCGTCAGACAGGCAGGGGGACACCGTCGTCGCGTTGCGGCAGGTCTCCGCAGAGTGTCGGAGATTTACTAGATGAGACCGCGCGGCGCGAGGCACCGGCGGTAAGACCGAACTGAACAACTTGTGTGGACGAGATGCGCCCGGATCGGTCTCTGCATTGTTGGTAAATAGCTTGTCTTCGACAAGAAAAGTTGTAAAAAAGCAGCGCTAACATAAAACGGATCCCGCGTCGAGTTCTTCGCGGTACAGTCCCCGCCAGGACTCGCGGACGCGACGAGATGAGAGACGGTGTGACGCCGAGCTGGGGTTTCCCTCCAGAAGCGTGAAGGCATCTGCCAGCATCCCGTCCACACGGTCGGTCACGATCCTGAATGGTGCCGCGACACCAGATCAATAGCGGTGGAAGGACAATGCCGGGCATGCATGGCGTGCACGCGTCCTCGACGTCAAGTGGACGACAAGGGCTGGCTGCCATGCGGCATTAGGCGTACGGTGGCGTCGCGGGATTCGATTAGCGAGTCGATAGCGCGCGGTCAGAGTGTTCGAGTGGTGGTTAGGTACAGCGAGCACGGTGAGCTCTCATACTGTCGGGCACAATCGCTTTTAGGTGATTTTTCTAGAAGCAGTCGGGCCACCGGGTGTAATGGGTGCATCTGCATACAGCGAGCTCTCATAAAGCGCACCCGGTTAAATGACCGTGGGCTACCGTCGCAATGGTGGTCAAAAAGCACCCAATCACGGTGTCAAAAGTGTGTAGCCTCGTGTCTTCAAATGGGTCGTCTTTATCACGTGTGAAAGTGTTCGTTTCAATTCGAGAAAATAAACGCGAAAAGCATTCGTTATTCGTGGTCACCCACTGCAATGGTCTTTCTTTTAAGTTCTACCGACGTGGTCAGTAAATCTGTGCGACAGTTTTAACTTTGTGTAGCTGCTGAAGTAGCGAGGAAGAAGGCTGTCAGGCACAGGCGCTGTAATAAAAAAAATAATGTCTGGAGAATTGAGACGAGATCAGGGGGCGAATTTTCTTTCATCACCCTTACCCTACCCTAGCAAGCAGCAAACAGCAAGCAGATACCAGTTACCAGCAAGCAGCAGCAATCAACAAGCAGCAGCAGCGAGCCGCATGCTGGCAACAATCGATCCGACGCTCGTCGCAGATCACGCCGTCTGCCGCAGCCAGCGTGGTCCGGAGCACAGACTCCGGCTCTACGCAGCGATACACTCCACATTCCCGTCGCCGCCACTTCCAGTTTCTCACCGAGTTGGAGCATCGTAACTGCATTCCTTTGCCGAATAAACTGTGTAACTGGGTTATTGATTGCTAACCTACCAAACTGGAGCATTTCCCGAAGTCTCGCAAAGCTACAGACTGTATAAAGGGAGATACCATACCAAAAAAAATGCCGCCTTTGCGGACGCACCAACTGGTAAAACCAAACTTTATTGAAACTTAAGAGTCTACATAGGTTGTAACCCGATACGATAACGAAAAACATAATAATCTGTGGCAGTAATCATAAGAAGCCACGGATTATAAACGCTGGCACTTATCTGCGACTCTTGCATAACCAAGATTAATCATCAAAATGAAAAAAATCTGCTTTTTCTCGATTTTCGTGATTTAAATGACACGGCTGGATTCATATTTGTCAGCAGATTGTATGATACTTTGAATCAAAGTTCTAGTGCACTTATTGGCTTTACTGCAGCACATTTTCAATCACGGCAAAGAATTGGTAGTACGTCACGTTATAAGCCGCTCTAATCCTGTGTCGAGTTTGTTGTAAACATTGCTGAACAGCATTCCGCAAGCAAACTTTCATTGAGTAGTAGATGCCGAGAATACAAATCAATCAGTATTTGTTTGCGATTAATTTTATTGATACCATCGTGTTTTTGATGGACAGTACATGGAACACATTTTTTTATTCGATCTTCTGGCGTGATTTTAACCCATAACATTATGAAAATTAATTTTTTCCACCATGGTTGAAATCACATTCTTGTGACGAACACTAAGAAATAACATGGTTGTTTCTTCAAAAAAGTCTGCCCAAAGAGCATAACTAGACTTAGTATGCAGTCATCGATGCGTCGTTTCACAATGCTTGAACGCAGACGAACATTTTAACGCCACAAAAGTGTCATTTTGAAACTTATCTGATTCCGAACAAAGTAACGAAATAATAATTATATTTTTGAATACGTACTACATATTAGTTTCAATTAATATACATCGATTGCATGGAGCCATGGATCGGAAACACTCCGTTGCCGATTTATTTGTTGGCTGTTTGCGCCTTCGCACTTTTCCTCTGCAATTTCGCGGCGGCTTTCATGTCTTTGGCGTTTTGAGCCGCAGCACGGGCTTCAACAACGCATCGCGGATCTCGGATCTCGGATGTCTGTCTTCAACATTCGTTTACTGTACTGCGGGTTGCAAATTTCAATGACTAGGCACTTGTTATAAAACCTAGAACAAACAAAAATTATAGATTCATCAGCGTCTACCAATAGTCACTCCCAGCAGAGATCGAGCATATATTTTTTCTCACTCACCAACAAAGGCGCGCTTCCATCTTCTCAAGCCAGAAGTCCTCGTTCCTTTCAACACGTTCGAATGTGAACCACTTCGTAGTGTATATAACAAAATAGCACAAAGACTAACGGGTTCGCATGTCTGTGCTGTATGAACTGTTCAATTAGGTATGAGTGTTACGCGGGCTTTTGCTATTTTCATTTTTTTTTCTACCCTGTATGCATGCTTGTGATGCAGAATAAAATGAAGATGAAATTGAAATTGAAATTGAATTGAATACAAACGATGATGGTTAGTTTAAGCAACATTGCTTTGTTTAGTGAATAAAATATACTTTTTGATCTATAAAAACACTCTGTCTCCACGGAACGAGCCGTCATCGGCCATATCTTACGCCGACTAAATTTTATCGCTAACTAGCGTCAGCATGCCGAGTGCCGACTTCCTAGAATCTCTTCTCTTCCGACTTGACAATCATGCAATTCCGAAAATTACACAATAATACAAAATAACTATATTTGTTAGACCCAAGCAAGCAATGAAAAATATCGGACACCCAATATATCGATTTTCATTATTATCGGATTTCCTTCTAAGATCAATACAAACGTGCGTAACACAAGTTTCAGTTTTAGAGCACTGATAGATTGAGTAAAGTTGAGTAGAAAAGTTGAGTGAGACCCACCCAACTAGGTTTACAGAGCAGTGGGTGAAGGAATGATGCATATTAATCGGTAATTTTCGTAGGATTTTTTCATTTCAACATTGCTTTTGATCTGCAAGCAGAGACGAATCCAGTCGTATCGATAAAACAGTATGAAACACGGATTTGTATCGATATCCTTTTTTATTAACTTTCTATTGAACTCGGTGTCGGGTTGTGCAAGTATAATCTCCACGAGTGTTTTTATTTCTCATGCTGATAACGAGGCAGTAAAACTGGAAGATTATTTCCATCGGGTCTAATCCGTGAAAGATTAGCTTTCTCACACGGAAATTTTTGGTAGTGCAGAGGTCCACGTGGTTACTTTTCCTGCCCCCTAAAATGTTCCCTATATTTATGAAAAAAAATCAGTGAATAGTTGAAAAAATTTCTAACACGCGATGTAAAGGCTCGTGTCGATCGGACGTTTACTTTGTTCACAAATAGATCTTGAATTTGGGACTTTTTGTGGGTGTTTTTTAAACGAAAACACCACTTTTCTTTCTTCTCTGGTTGTTTTATTTTCCATCCGATCTCAATTAAAATTTACTAGGCGGGTCGGAGTACTCTTCCTCTACACACTGATTTTTTTTCAAAAATATTGGGATCAATTTAGGGGGCAGGAAAAGTAATTACGTGGACCTCTGCATTTTAGGCTTTTAAGCTGACTTTAGCTGGCTCTTAAGCGTAGGCTTTTTTGACTGAGAGAACAGCTGATAGCTGAAAACTTGTTCTGAAAGTGATAATAAATTATCCAAATAATATCAAAAAGAGTACTAAAAAGGAATCAATTTAGGCAAATATACACATTCAGTCGTGTAAAGTTGGTAACAGAGAGCCGGTTTCAAACACTGACTTCTTGTAAATCTGGATGCTGCCTGCTTTATCAAGGGCCTGAACTCCACACTGACTTGATTTTAAACTTTTCGGAACTGGACATTCTCAAAGTCTACACCGAATCTATATGGCACCGAAGCGGCTGCATGGTGCGTTTCACAGGGTTCAGCAAATCCATCGGAAAATCCAGCCACAGTTCACCGAATCCCAGCGGCCACGCGGCCAGCAGCAAACAAACGTTATTTATAGAAGCAGAATTCGGAGAGAAAACTCAAAACTTCGGTTCGCGCGACTCGTGGCGAAGGAAAGTTCGGAAAACTCGGCGCGTCGTATTCGAGATTGCCCGGTTTCTCGGAAGGGTTGTCACCAGAGGCAAGAAAAATAACGATCTGTTTAACGTCTCCATAAGCCCGATAATGTCAACAACTCCGCAGTTTTCCGGTAATTAAATCCGCCGAGTGTATATGTACGTGTATGGCACGTACGCAAGCCAGGCAGGCACTCTGTTGCTGACGGCAAGTGTATACTTTTCCGCTTTTCCGCTTTTCCGCTCTGAGAAACAGCTACTGCTGTTATCAATCAACATGTGAAACCTCTACGGCTTCGACTGATTACTATAGCCCTAGACCTAGCCCTATAGACTAGTGCTTTTCGAATCGCTCATTTCAATAGAGTAAAGGATGAGTATTCTTTGAATTTCGTGGATTTGAAATTATTACATAATTTAAAGTATAGCAAATTAAAATAACAACGCAAAAATCGATATCTATTCTTTCGATACGCTTCAAAAGGTTCTTGCTGGTTCTTTTGTTTCAATTTGTTACTGATTGGCACTCGAGTTTAACCCTTCTTAATTAAGCAGGCTGCATGGCTTCGCGAAACGTCGGAAAAAGTATGTGTTTGGGACTCTGCATTCAAAAACCAGTTACTAAATAGTTTGTTTCTGAAAAATAAACGATGCTAAAGATTAGGAAAAGACGCGAGTCTCCGAGTAAAGCATATTCTCAGATATTTCAAACCACGTTTGTTATACTCTTTCAGGCTAAACAATATATATATATTTTATTCAAACAGGTTAGTATATTACATACAGTGTCTGAGTACTCCTCTCTTCTTACTTTAATATTATTTTCAAATTTTTCCTAAAACATTTAACATTCCTCATCATACATTCCTTTATCAAATTTAACCCATTCCAATCATCTATCCCTCTTTCTAAAATTCCCACCCCTTTCTTCCCTAATTTCCTTCCCAATAACTTAAAATCGTGTCCATTCTTTCCTTTAAACCTTGCCTTCTCCATTCTGCTCCCCAATTCTTTCCACGCTTCCCACCCCCAAAATGATTTATAAATATACATGAGTCTTGTTATCTTTCTTCTTTTCCTCAGGTCCTCCCAATTTAAGTCTTCAATAGTTTTTGTTATGCTTGTATACTTGAAATAAACCATTTCCATTTCTTTATCAAATTCCTCCCCTTCTTCTGTTTCTTCCGTCTCTTCCGTTTCTTTAATTTCTTCCTCATCTACTTCTTCTTCTTCTTCCTTCTCTATTTCACTCACATCATCTTCCTTTTCCTCTTCCTTTATACATTCCACCAATTTATCTAAAAGAAATTGTTTATTGCCTTGTATTTTTATATTTCTCTTACTTAATTCTTCTTTGATTTCCTTTAAAGTCAAATCTTTCATCTTCTTTTTCATTTTAATTTTTCTTAAATGGTTCCCTCCTATGACGTACTTAGCTGCTCTTCTTTGCACTGATTCAATTTTCTTGTAGTTTTTCTTTTTGTCTGTTCCTATGTCCCATACCCCTGAAACGTACTCCAATTTTGGACGCACAAGTGCCAAATACGCTCTTTCTTTCGCTTTTTTCCCACTTCCTTTTAAAGATCTCATAACAAAGTGTAATTTTTTGAAGGCTTGCTTTGTAATGTTGTCTATGTGTTCATTCCACTTTAAATTCTTGTCAATTATTATTCCTAAATACTTTATTTTTTCTTTTTTTTCAATAGTCTCTTCCTTTATTTTGTATTCATAATTTACAAATTTTTCTCTCCCCAATGTCATCATTTCACTTTTACTGCAATTTAATTCTAATTTCAAGTCCTTTAAATTGTTGTAGACGGTATTCACATCTTCTTGCAGCCTCAGTTTATCTTCCTCCATCAAAATTTCTCTATACACCACACAATCATCTGCAAATAATCTAACTTTTGTTCTACTTGATATGTTTTCTGATACATTATTAATAAATATTAGGAACAAGAGGGGCCCAAGTACACTTCCTTGTACCACTCCTGATGTTACTTCAATATCTTCTGAAATCTCTTCTTCAACTTTCACTCTTTGTGATCTTCTTCTTAAAAAATCTTTTATCCACTCAATAACTAGTGAATTAATCCCTAAATTTTTCAGCTTTTCTATCAAAATGTCATGTCCCACCGAATCAAAAGCTTTGCTTACATCTAAAAAAACACTATCCACTTGTCCTCCTTTTTCTATCACATCTGAAAAGTCTTGTATTACGTTAGTCAATTGGGACTCACAGGAGTATCCCCTTCTGAATCCATGTTGCCTTTTATTGAACCATTCCTTTTCTTCACAATGTTTCCTTATATAATTTCCAACTATTTTCTCCATTATTTTACATATCACAGATGTAAGGCTCACTGGTCTATAATTTGCCGGATCTGTTAAGTCTCCTTTCTTAAATATCGGAATGACAATTGCTTTTCTCCAGTCTTCAGGAATCTTCCCCTTCTCAAGAGATAATTTAAATATCACCTCTAGATAATGAACAATCTCCTTGGACACCAGCTTAATATAATCAATACTTATGTTGTCAGCTCCACCTGCCTTATGTGCTTTCATTTCATGAATAGTATTTACTATCTGTTTACAACTTATTTTGAATTCTTTGGCATTCTGTTCTTCTTCCTCTTCTTGTTCCTTTTGTTTATCCTCCATATCTGTCACTACGTCCATATTATTTATGAAAACCCTACTATATACTGAATTTAATAGGTTTGCCTTATCCTTATCCAAAGAAATCAATTTACCCCTTTCCTTACAATAAAGGGCTGAAATTCTCGGTTTTCCTCCTTCTTTTCTTCTCAAGTATCCATAGAAATTTTTGTCCACTTCCTGATTGGTTTGGTTTTTATCTTTCACCAGTAGTTTGCATAAATAGGTATCCCGAGCTTCTTCTCTTTTTTTTTTAAACTCTTTGCTTACTTCTCTAAATTCTTTTTTCTGCACTTCTCCTCTATTTCTATATTTATATTTGATCCTGCACTTCCTTTTCATTCTTCTCAATTCCCTATTGAAGTATTCAGGATCAGATGTTTTCCCTATTATCTTGCTAGGAATAAACGCTTTACTCCCTTCTACTATTTTCTTAAAATTTTGCCACATTAATTCAATTGATTCTTCTTGTTTATTCCATTTATTGAAATGTTCATTCAAGTAATTCTTAATACCTTCACTGTCTGCTTTTTTATATTGGAATAAAATTTTTCCTTCCTTTTGCTTATTTCTTCTTCTTATTTCTAGTTCAATGATAACCATCTTATGGTCACTCATTCCTTCATCAATTCTCACTTCTTTTACAATATTTATTGGTCTTACCAAAAATATGTCCAGTAAACTTTCCTTTCTTGTCGCCTCTTTAACGCATTGTACCAATCCTTCTTCTCTTATTAAGCTACTAATTACTTCTTGCCATTTCCCACCGTACCCGTCATCTTCCCACGAAACTTCAGGTAAATTCAAATCTCCTCCTATTATGATTTTTTCTCCCACTAACTTCTTGTTCATCAATTCTTGTAGTGTTTTCATCACTTCAATACCTTCTTTTGGTGGTCTGTACACCCCTATAATGGATATTTTTTCTCCTTTTTTCATTTTTATTTTCACTACCTTCACCTCCTCTTTTATTTCTATTCTTAATTCTTCACTCTCGTAGATTTCTTTCACTCCTATAGCCACACCACCCCCCCACGTCTCTGTCTCTCTGTCTTTCCTAAAAATGTCATACCCTTTTGGAAAAATTTCGCTGTTATTAAAATTGCTGTTCAGCCATGTTTCTGTCACTATAAAAACATCTGGATCATAAATATCAATTAAAGCTTCCAATTTATTTGCTCTTTCTTGAGTTCTCAAGCTATGGCAGTTCATTTGTATAATTCTAAAAGGTTGTTTTTCAAGTTCCTTTTGATATTTTCCACTTTTATTTAGGTCTTTCCTTTCCTCTTGATTTTGGCGTCAGGATTTCTTAACCCCCTTTTTTGACTTTTGTCTGTTCGACCTTCTAAGTATCGGGACTTTTGCCAGTCTATCATCAGTGTGCTCATTAGAGATGGGTATCGTACTTACATCATCATCATAGTGATCACTCGAACATTCATTTATGGTCTGCCTCTTCTTAGGATGGTTATTTTGATTTTCTTCCATAGTCTGCCTCTCCCTGTATTGATCACTCGTATGATCACTCTGCTTCCTCTCCGTAAAATGATCCATCGGACTTACCTCTATGAGCTGTCCTTCCGTAGAGCGGTCATTCGAACCTACATCCATGGGCTTCTTCTCAGTATATTTGTCCGTCATCCTTCCATCGACCGGTAGCGGGATTAATGGGACTGATAAGAACTCTTCTTCACTGAGGTATATTAACTCCAGGAATTTTGGAGGTCTTGTTAATAAACACATTTCCAGTTGATATTCTTGCTCCTTGATAATTCCTTTATTGATTTGCTTATTTCTTTTGTGGAATTTGGAATTTAGAAATATTCTAGACCAGACAAAAACTTCATTTTTTTTTAGTCTTGACATTTCCTTGTTTATAATTTCCCTTGGCTGGAGTACGATACTTTTTCCAACACAAATTCCGTCTTTGAGGTCACTTTTTCTCAGTATTTTTTTGCCGTACACGATAAATAGTGCATAAGTGAATCTTTATCCATAATAAAATAATTGTTTCAAGTTGTTTAATTACTTTAAAAAACCAAATATTTATATTACTTTCAGAGCTCAAAATTTTTTCTTCTTCTTCGTTCCACTGCCTTGTGGAACTTGTGGAACATCCCAATAGAATATAATTTGAACTAAACTTTGAAGATATGTTAACCCTTATAACATGACGACAGTGTACACATTTCTTCTCTTGTTAGCGACATTCTACGATGCTTTTTTAACGTTTCCCACATAAAACCAATTCCGTCTCCGCCAATCTAACCTTAATAAATAAAAAGCATACCGAAATTCATTCAAATAACACACAACTTCAAGGCGATAAGAACAAACGATAGCGAAACCCTTGTATCTCTAAGGGTGCATCGCTCTAGCTTCGGCCTTCGGTTTATTTAACATGTAGGTGCACATCCCACCCCCCACTACCACCCAGTGACGTAACCTGCATCGCCGGCGACGGCTGCCAGGCCGAACCGACGCCGACGCGCCGAACCAGCTGTCACGTGACGTCGCTCCCGAAATAACCCGCTTTGCCGCGCTGCCGCCTCCGGGGAACAGACCGCATATCTGTCTGGACCACATCATCATCCGGACCTCATCTTTGTACCGATGGACCTCATCTTTGTACGGATGGATTTCATCTTTGTACGGATGGATTTCATTTTTGTTTGCATGGAACGCATCTTTGCATGGAACGCATCTTTGTCCGGACTAAATCGTTGCATAAGCGAGCAGCGAGCAGCGAGCGTGACAACCGATGTCAAGTGATTAGCACAACGCTGCGATGAGACTTGAGCATTGATCTTGTGACGATGCCAGCTGCCCGTTCTGTCGAACACGGCTCACAATGTCTCCGCGAGCAGGGCATGGGTGGGGGGGGGGGGGGGTATCAGGGGATGTCGAGACTGTAGATGCATCGATGCATCTTCATAATTCAAGACTCTCCGCCACGACGCCGGCAGGAGGCGGCCGTTGTTTTAATAGTCTTGCTTATCTGGGGGGTGCACGACGCACTTGCTCTCGAACAATTTCCAGTATCGGGTTTAATTTTTCTCTTCATAATCTTAATCGCAATCGGATATAGGGCAAATGTCACGTGAAAGCCATGCAGTAAATAGCCTACAGCTCAATTTTATCTATCAGAAACTAAATTTTCCCTGTGGGGGCGATAAATTTTCTATTTGACATTTATTTTCACAAAAATAAAATGTCACGTCGAGGTGAATATATTTAATGTTCGGCTCGATTCCGCCATGCTCCGTGGTAGAGACGCAGAATTGTAGAAATGTCGTCGGCGACAAAGCAAACACATGCTCGCGCTTTGCCGGTTTGTGGACTCTGCAAACCGCTTCATCCGCGTCGTACACAAACCAACAAGCGACCTGCAGTTGTTGGTTTAGCACGCGGTCATTAAATGCCAGTCAATTATTTACTCAAAACTACGTTAAGCGTCGAAGTATCAACGGCCTACAGTTCGTTTACCGGGAGAGAGCTTACTGTTCCACAGGGAGCGATGGTGTTCGAAACGGGCTTCGTATTACTAACTTCACGCAACCGAGTGTGACGAATATTATTGCCTATATTGATTCCTTTACAGCGATGAAATGTTACAAACTATTTTTGATTTGATTTGGTTAATTTAGTTTCAGGACCAAGTTTTCAGTTATCAGTCGTACTTCCAGACAGAAAAAACTGCTTTTAGTTTCAATAGTGACAATTTCAAATTTCCTCGTGGAAGCTTGGTTTAAAGAGTTGGTGCGTCTAAAGATGCGGTTTTTTGTGTGGTCTCTTCATGTATAGTCTCTTAATGAGTGTGTGTATATAATCACCGTGTTCTTACCCGTTGCTAGTTCCAGCAGCAGACTGCACAATACGCAAGCAATCGACAAAAACGACCGACTTAAAGAAAGCCACAACTTGTGACAACGTGCAAATCTGCGCGCGAATCTACCTCACCGACTTGATAACTGTCCAGACTGACCACGAATCAACGCGCGCTTGCAAGACGGCGAAAACATTAAAAAATCCCACCGCACGCCGCCACTTGTCGCGCGCACAATCAAAGAAACGCTAGCGTCGCACGCTCACGCGGACAGCTACCCGGGCCGATGCGCAACTCTGCGTCCCTATCGCCATCCCTCTCTGCTACACGAGCATCCCGCTGTCGCCGTCTCTCTCTCACGCTTCCCCGAGCAGTACCCATCTCTAGCATCCTGCTTTAGCTATCTCTCTCTGCAGCAAGCTGGAACTATCCCCATTCCTGCATCGTACTACCCCAACCAGTCCCTATCTCCATCTCTATGTGTCTCTACAGCATCCCGGTATCGCCATCGCCCTCTGCAGCAAGCAGTACCTATCTTCACCCAGCATCTCTACCGTCTCTCTCCACCCCGAGCAGTCTACCTATGTCCCATCATGTCTGGCACTAGCGCGGTCCGCTAGCTCCGTCTCCGGCTAGCCGCATGCAACACGTGGGTGCATCCCCATCGCGTCGCAGTGATGCAGCATCCCCGTCGAGTGCGCTAGACCGCGCTAGCGCGCTGCACCACCGATCTGAATGCACCACGTTTTGAAGCCGGTGGGACGTTTGATCTGCCTGCGCAACCTAGATAGGTCACCGGCCCGTGTGTTGCCGGGGATATCGGATCTCTTAGTCTTATTTCCGGGTCGGAAGCACGCTTTGATCTTTGATATTGAACCTGTGAAACCTTGACCGACCACTGATCTGTGTGATGTCGGGGGTGGCGGGTTTAGAAGTCAATAGGTCGCTTTGATCATGTGCTTGCCAGACTGTGCAACTTTGATTGAAAATCGATCTCCACCCCAAGGTGCAAGGTTCAAGTTCCGGTGGTCCGTCAAGGTTGCACGGAGGCATTTATCTCAACGCATAATGGGACCTGCAACATGGTGCCTTTTGTCATGATCGTCCATCTTGGCCGGCCGCCATCGGTATTAGGTGCTCGGCATGGAATTGGCAAGCATTCGTAATTGGCGCCAAAAAGTGGCCATGTTGCAGGTCTATCCCACACTTGGCATGCATTGTCGTTGATTGATTAATGGTGTTTAACGACGCACTCTTTTGACAACTGGCCCAATGGCACTCGCCGAATGGCGTCGGTGAATGAAAGGGTGATGATGAGGGTAATGATGAACCTAACCTAGCCTAGAAGGGAGGAGGGGAAACCCGGTGCCGGCACGTAGCCTACTCCTGTCGAAAAGCACCGAAAGCTTTACGTCCCTTCCGAAGGACGGTACAACTCGAACAACAGGATTCCTCCACTAACCCGTGCTATCGAGAGGTTGATAAGCAAGGCGAATGAAGTTGTCGCACTAACTTCAAACCCTCCAACCTCTCTCGCGAACAGAACTGATCATGTGCATGATGGTCACCCATCAAATACGCAACTCAGCGCGATGTTGCTTAACTTCGGTGATCAAGGCAAGACAGGATAGGGTGCTCTGAAATCTCAACGACCACAGAACGCAGCTAACGGGCTGCTAGTTCCTGCTCGCATTCCGCGCACTGCTCTCTAGAGCCCGCCGAGCGCCCGTGAACTTACACAGCGCATGCTTGATCTTGCGAAACAGCCGGCGCAGCCGCGGCGCACGCTGCGCACCGGTCGCCGCGTGCTGCGCGCGCAGGTCCGGCGCCGACTTGGTGTCGACGCACGGCTTGTGCGCAGCGGCGGCGGCTGCGCGCGGCGCTGCGCCCGAGGGGTGCGCGCGCATGTCGACCGCCGACCGTGTCTGTCGGGCGACGCATGCGTCGTGCGCAGCTGCCGCGACGGAACTGGGGGCCATCGTGGGCAGGTCGCGGCTCATGCGCAGCTGGGAAGCGTGGCTGGTTCGGAGTGCGGACGACGTTCCGTGGAGATTTTCAGTCGGGTTTTCGCGGTTCTTTGACCGGTATCACAGTTTGGTTTTTCTACAGGTTTCAGTTGAACAGCTCGTTCGTTACTTGTTGAACCGGCTTCGATCACTCGTGTTCGTTTCGTTTGTACGTTTGGTCCTAATAGAGGCGGTTTCGGCACGTTTCTTTTTGTTCGTCGACTTTATCGGAGACAACGATGTCCCGTCGTCGGTAAAGAGCTGGTTTCGTTGTCCGACGACACTTGCAGTAACACAAGTTGTCGCGCTGAGTTCGAAGTTGAACCGGTTTCAGTCACTTTGCACGAGCCGTTTGTGCGTTCAGTCGTAAGTATTGTCAGAGAACTTAATCGGCAACACCGGTTGCTTGCAAAGGTTACGCTCAATCGAATTTTAAACGGAATTTAATACCTAAACTTATTTTCAGCTTGGATTGATTCACAAATACTAATCATCACTCTCTTGCCCTTGAAACTTAAATCAGCAAGGTTATTTCTGGAAACACCGGTTGCATGTTTCAATCACTGTAGGTCGGGACCCATCAATTTCCGTCACTTTGCCCTGGAAACCGTCGATTTAGGCCTCTCTAGGCACCGCCGGTCGATCGCCCACGTAATTTTAGTTGAAAATCAACAACACCAAGACACTTGCAAACCCCAACGCTTCTTATCAGCCAAGTTTCACTCGGAATATCAGTCTCAACGTTCGTATAAAATCAAACTCGAGTCAAAAACAATCCACAAACGGCGACACTTCGATTGCGAACACAACGAGTCGCAAACTCGGCCCGCAATCCACGCGAGATTCAATTTCCGCCCGGCGCGCGTCCTCATTCACATTTCCGCGCGTTCAAAACAACCCTCCCGCCCTCCGGGGCGCCAGGGCCCCGCACGGGCGCCGAAAACACGGCCATAAAACGTCGCCGGCCCGACGACATCGTCGCTGCCCCCGCGCCCCGGACCCGGCACGCGCCAACGGGTCACCATTCGCCGGTCAAAATTTCCGCGCCACCCCAAAACGTACGGCCGAGGAAAAAATACGCGACGGACGCTGGCGAAAGCGTCGAGTTGTCCGCGACCGGCAATCACCACGCGCACTTCTAGCGTCGCCGCTCGCGACTCCTGCAACCACACGACTGCTTCCTCCTTCGGCCCGCCGCAGACGCAGTTGCCGACGCTTGCCGACGCTTGCCGACGCTTGCCGACGCTAGACGACCGACGCTACCGGCGTCGCGACGAACGCTCGACTGAGCGGTCGATAGCGTCGGCGTCGGCGTCGGCATCGGTGGCGAGCGCCCACGCGTGCTTGTAGCAAGCCGCGCGATAGGTTGGGGTGGGGGTGGGGGGGCTGATTGAAGCCGATCACGAGTGGGCCTCGAATTAGCGAGGAATTAAATCGAAATTAGTGCGCCATCTCAGTCGCAGTTTGATCTGGCCTAATGCGTACAGCACGACGCGCCCTTGTTAGTTTCAAAGGCTAACCATGTGCCACTATCACTTGGTAACTAAATACTGATGGTAAAAATGGTAGGTTAGCGTAGTTCGCAGTACGAATTTTTCTAAAGGAAATTTATCTTGAATCTACTCTGCCGGCAGTGAGATTCACTAAGGCCATCCATTACCGTCAGATGCTGGGAGGGATGCTGGTTGTCCGAGTTGCTTCTGAGCTAGTAGCGACATGACAACTTATTGCCCACCAACATCGTTTGTGGCCAACAGATCCACGCTGGTTTTTGCTTTCAGGGAAAGAGTCGGTTATTTCATCTACACAGCGAGGGTTTAAGGGTTGGTTCATCTGCATCTGCACTCAAACACGCCGACGCGCCAGTGGGCAAGTATCCACGTGGTCGCCATCCCCGTAGAACACAAGTTAGGGGTGGACAAGGAAGTGTTTAACGGGACAGCCACTGGAAATCGAACGTTCAACGGGTGAAAAACAAGATCAATGGCAATTCAAAACGTGGACCACCATCAGTCGAGATCTTTGAATGCAAAGCGCCCACGTTCCCGGCTCTCTCGCTCAACGCTGTTTGCGATACATTCAACAATTCCGTTAGTCATCATCCCTTTACCACTCTTAACACCCCTGTTTTCACACATTTCAACACGAGCTTGCACTTATTTTAAAAGAGATGAGAGTTGAAATGTGTGTAGATGTCATCCTGCGTTCCCGGTTTTTGTTCTAATGCGTGATCGCGGCCTAGCGACATGCTGAGAAAACGTCAAAGTTAGTTACACGAAGTGCGTACATCTCGGCCTTGATGCCACGGGGGGTGTGAAGCTGTTGCGCCGGTTGTTTTCTATACGCTGAACGCGCGTCAGAGCAGTCTTGCTTTTTTGTGTTCGATCCTCTGGCGTCAGATGAACTTTTAATGCAGAAGAAGGATGCGCCAGTGAATCTGTGGCCTGCTGCCGACACGGTGATTCTAATCGAGTTATAATTGTTTACCGACAAAAAAAATTGATGTCATTCGCCAATGTCGATTTCTTACAATTTTTTCTCGAAATTCTAAGAATAAATCATTAGTGATGAGTGATGGAGCGCGAAAAACTCAAATAAACTAAACATCCATAGATATTTCGTTTCGAACTAAGATATTATTGTTATGTCCTCTTTAGAAAACGACATATTTACTATGCTTTTTTAACGTTTTTTTCAAGTTTTTTGGCACCACCTGGCACCACAATTCTCGAAGACTGCTCTATCAGCTGAATTCAAAGAACCCTCATACACAACGCGATGGAAACGAGCGTTCTTGACGCATTTGTCACTACAAACATCATCTGATTTCGCCAGTACAACTCCGGTACCAGCCTGGATTGTAGGCGGCAGGGGCCTCGGTAGGCAGGGGGCAGGGAATAGAAAGTTGAAGCTATCCAGGTTTCCCGGAAAGCTCCTCCACGCGCTGTGAATCATTCACGAATTCCGGGAACCGGGGAACACCTGGCGCCTAAACGAGCTTCTGACATGAAGACTTCGAGCAGCCGGCTGGTATCGAACCCGGCCCCCGCGCACGATGGAATCTCTTGAAAGTAGCCTTGACCGCTCATCCACAACGCGATCAAAGTCGTGTTCGCGAAGCGTTGGGCACCATGAGATCAGTCATACGAACTTAGTGTGACAGAAGATTACAGCCAAGAATTTACGCTCAGTTTATAACCGCATAAAGTTTAAAAACTGTACAAAAAAAACTTTATAGCGATTGCCAACCCGTGATGGAATATCAGACCAAGTTTAATAACATAATGAGTGATTACAATCTTTCTCGTGAGGGATTTTCATTTTTTCCAACATTATTTCAGCCAATGGCCCCAAAAAAAAACACGGACGAAATGCAATTGCAGTCGGGCTGAGTTAATTCTCGCACGGAAAAAGTGACGCGGAATCAAAAATTTGCATACGATGGCCATTGCGGTGAGATACGGCCACAAAGATCTAATGGAAGTATATCCTGATCAGACGTGACATAGGAAAGATATGCGATGCGAGCACTTCTCAATGCTGTTGTTCTGTTTGCATTTTAGAAGCTTATTGTGACCGAAAAAAAACGTCGGAATTCTATTCCCCGACTTCACAGACACAATAAAATTTACTACCAGCGGCTTCATCGTAAGTTACCAACAGCCACTCGCAATCAAGCAATGAATAATGCTGGACACAGTGAAGATGGTACACGACTCCACCGATGCAACGGTGGGTTTGGATAGGTGCAACTTACAAGCATGGAATAAAGTAAGGTAACCTTCTTATTCTGTGGTACAAGTGTAGCGCGCAATCTACGACCTAACCCAATGCCACAGCGAGACTATAGCTTAACGCGACAGGCCGTCATCACAGCTGTCGGCGAAACTGTCAAGTCATTCACAGATAAGACCCCCCCCCCCCCCCCCCCCCACTACTCACCGATCAGATGTATCTTCAGCAAGATATGGTCAATGACATGGAAGTTTTTTTTTTAACAGACACCAGAATCGATGTTTTACTTTGTTTGATTAGTAGGCAATACACCTATTACATTCAAACAAAATTCTATCAAGATGACGTCATGATACACACTTGCTAAAGCCAGGTAAAACAATTAGGGTTGTGATTGCCGTATCTTCCTTTGTTATTTAACAGAGCTATTTTTTTCAAACTGGTAGTGCGTCCAGTGGGTATCTGACGTCATGTTTCTCTGAGTGGAAAAGTCTATTGAAATTACATGCAAATGTATTTCTGGTTGACTATCTTGTCAGGCTACATGTCGGACTATTATCTTTGGATGTCTACAGTAAGAAAAACACGATAAACGTGTAAAATAGACTAATTTCTTTGAATAGATCTCAGAAAAGCGACATTTCGGTATGTATCCTGAAATAAACTTAAGATCGTGACCTAAACAAGTGGCCGAGACAGCCGCTTTGACAGCTGCTGTCAGCGGGTCGGCAAGGCAGGCGACTGCCAAGTGCGCCACGCCAGTACCGACCGTTGCCGCTAGGTCGCGCTGGCCGGCCGGCGCACTAGGCACCCCATAAATAGCCCGGCGCCGAGTCTGAGCCACCCTGCCTGCCTGCCTGCCTGCACGCCTAATGACCACTCCCACGAAGGGAGCGCGGGCTACGGCGCACGTTTAGTCGCAGCCTTAGCGAGGAAAAAAAAACCAAAAAAAAAATCCGCCCCCCCCCCCCCCCCCCACCACCCATGAAACGCACTGGGCTAAGGAGGCGGTTGTGACCCGAAATTGCGACCACTTCGTCAGAGGGGTGGGCGTGAACGGATGGGCACTAGATACGACAATGCTGGAATGTGGCATGTGATAGAAATTATTTTTTTGGCTGTCAATCTGCCAGGGAAATTAATGTCGGTCCATTTTGACAATCCAGTGAGCGGAATTTTCTGAATTAAGCCAAACATTCTAGTAACTTAAGCTTTGACCCAGAAAAAAATGGATATAGAATGTCTGATTGAATATTTCAGTGAGTAAAATGTCTTTTATTAGATTTTCGGTTGGTGTTTTGACAGCGGTGAAGGTTTTTCTATGGGCTCTAGATGTAGCAAAGCAAGCTGCCACCCCTTGCTTGTCGACAGGCTAAACTGGGGTAGGCCATGTGACAGCTGAAGGTGACGTGAGGCAAGCCTGGCAGCAACAAGTTAGAGCAGTTAGAGGCAGGGTGTAGTGATAGACAAGCTATTAATAACCTGCCTGAACTAATTATGACTAGACTCAGCCCCGAGCTTTCCAACAAACAGCTAACAGCAATTGCACGTTATACAGGCTTGCTCCTGTTTGACAATCCTTTCGATTAGTTTGCAACAGACAAGTATTGCCGGGTGATTTTGCAACAGATACGTAGTTTGCAGTACTTGCACTGGCCATGATTCGCAGAACACGATATAGTTTTTCCCGCGATTGCGAACGGGTGATCTGTGTTTGATGCACGGAGATTGATTAGTCGGGTACAGGGTGAGGTTCAAGCGGGGGCAGGGATGGTTATGTAGAATTACTTGAAGTAACCTATTAAACTTTTACATTCAAAGGTTCATGCAATTAGAAATTGTAATATAATAGGATGCAGAAATGAAATCAGTTAGGCCCAATATTGAAAATTCAAAATGTGTCATATGTTTAGAAAGGTTCTTGGCTTGTTTTCTAGCTTTCTGCTTCACGTTTATTAAAATTTTATGCGAATGAAACCACAGATATACGAGTTTTTTTTTTTTTTTTCGGTTTGCGACCCACAATGAATGCAGCGAAATGTCAGCTGAATTTAGGGCACACGCGTTTGACACATGTGTGAAGAATAGTCTTAACTATCGCACAGCATACGATAATTGATCGATTTTGGAGAAATCACCTCACTTTCTGTCGATCGAAAGATGAGGGTGCAGCAAAGTTATACTGGTTGGGTAGTACACCCTAGGTGGAAAGCGAATTATTCCACCATGCACCAAACCCTAGCCTCAAAAATCGATCGAACGCCTTACCGAATAAAACGAGTGTGGTGAATTTATCTGTGGTTTCCAAGTCGTTCGTAAGCTGGCAAAAGGGCTTGAAATAAGAAAAGAATAAGAAGCAGAAGGCAAAAGCAGCCATGTTGAACCCATATTAGGCCTAACCGACGTCATTACAACTGAAGCTCCGCTGATAAACTGCACTTACTACTTATTTTCATGCCTCCTAACGGAGGATTAGGAGGTTGCTTGTTACCCTCAGCAAAGGATGTTGTCCTTGGGCGTCCACTCATTCTATCGGCGCTTAAATTCTTTATAAATGTTCATTAATTCGTAGATTTATCACATTTCTTGCAAAATCCCTGGCACACGAATCATCGAACGGGGTCTGGCAGACGAGCAGGTACTTCGAAACGTCCCTTTTACAAAGTTCGAGGCTCATGTAATTGCACAAATTTACTATCACATACACATGTTGTGTCTATACACTAGTTAAGGGTACAAATACACCCTTTTAATAAAATTAAAGGGATTTAACATCACATAAAACTACGACAATCTTCACTTCGGTAACAGAATTTTAGATGCTTCAGACATTAGCTCAATCGGACATGTTCGTAGCCAATCAGATACCGACCTCAAAAATCGAGCACACCCGAACCAACTGTCACGTGACTTTCTCTTACGTCAACTAAAATGGTGGATTACCCATCATGCTGCGCGCCATTTTCACCGGTTGTTTCAATTTTAAGTTTTGACGTAAATTTTCAGCCAATCAGATGCCGCTTAGTGTCTAATCGACCAATGGTAGCGAGCCACACATCCCCGTCAACACTTGGAAGTTGAGCAGTCCAGCCAGCTCGCTGCCACTGCGGTAAAACTCACATGTCGTCTGGGATTACGTGGTTGTTGACTTCATTTCTCTCCGAATAGTGTAAAATTCTTAAACAGTTTTAATCATTGCTCCTATTATACTACCCGTCGCCTAATTCAAAAGGTGACTTTGTGTCATCATTTCAGGTTAGCTCAATATGTAACACCTTGTGAGGTGTCACTTTAGCATGAATTTTGTTTCTTTTCGTATTGTGTGCCCAAACTGCTTAATTTACACTATTGAACCCATATGCTTTTTGTTTGTTCAGTCATGATTTGGAGAACGGGACTATGTCTCGTGGCCCTGGCAGCGTTACTGTCGTGTGCACAGGCGGTCTCAGTGATGAGTGTAGACCTCGGAAGCGAGTGGATGAAAGTAGCAATTGTTTCGGTGAGTAATTTTGTCACACTGTCTACACGAGTTCAAAAATCAAAATCAATATACCAAAAACTCGTACTTACTTTACCTAATTCTCTGATTTACAGCCTGGAGTTCCTATGGAAATAGCCCTGAACAAAGAATCGAAACGGAAAACACCTGTGAACATAGCGTTACGTAACGGTGAACGAACTTTCGGCGAAGATGCTGCCAGCGTCGGGGTTCGCTTTCCTAAGAACAGCTATATCTATCTGCTGGAACTCCTCGGAAAGAAAGTAGACAATCCAATAGTTCAATTATTCATGAAGAGATTCCCATACTACGATATTGTCCCAGACCCTGAAAGAGGAACAGTACTTTTTCAACACGACAGGTAAGTCTAACGTCTCTCAGACATCCCGATTTCTGTTACCCTTGCCGTAACAATTTTTAAATTTGCTTCTTTGCTAACTAAATCTTCGGTAAAATTTCCAAATGGCAATTGACAAATTGTGTCGGTGAATAAAAGGGTGATCATAAAACAGAGAACCAAGCAGATTAGGTGCCGGCCCTACCCTACTCTTTTTGGCTATAACTAAGTAGATCCCACCAAAGGAAATTAAAACTGGTCCTGCAGTATAACTCCTCAACCGCTCTCAAAGTTAGCCCTCTCCATGATTCCACAATTTTCGCAACTCCACTTGCCATGTCTTTTCTTGCGAGACCCTGCCCAGTGTGGCAAAGCTTGTGGCTATGAGGTTGCAAATTTCTCAGCAGAAACAGCACACATATAGCTCTCTCCTTCGAAAATTCGAAGGAAAAATATCTATTCCTAAATTTTGTCCGCACCCCAGAATTTCATTTCTAATAGTATACTTTCTGTGCATTCAACAAATAAATGAAAATATTATCTTAACGCCATCCCTCCACTTGTTTCCATCAAGACTTCAACGTTGAGGAGCTGGCAGCGATGGTGTTATGTCTCTACAGTCGCCAAGGAGCACAGGCAGCCTCTTACTCAACGATTCAACTATTTTCGGAACCACAACCCTTTTCCAGCATGACACTGCTCAGCATGGAGGAGCTGGTAGCGGTGGTGTTGCACCTTTTCAGCCGCCTCAGGGTACAGACAGCCCTGTCACTCAACGGTTCAACTATTTTCGTAACGTCAACCCTCCGCCGGTTTCCAGCGAGACCCTGCTGAGCGTGGAGGAGCTGGTGGCGATGGCGTTGCGCCAAGCGCGAGACTTTGCGGTGGCGGCGGCGCACGGTCAGCCGATCAAGGAGGTGGTGTTGACGGTGCCCGGGTTCTTCAACCAGGCAGAGCGTCACGCCATGCTGCAAGCCGCCAACCTCGCCGGGCTCAACGTGTTGCAGTTGATCAACGACTACACTGCTGGTGAGCATGCGTTGATACTAGTGATGCGTTGATAGATAGTAGTAGTAGTTTTTATGTTTGCCCCGTGTAGTTTCCATGATACATAAAATTCGGCCTCTCCAAGCCATATATCGATGGTTTTTCTGTGGGTCCTTAGCAGTAGTAGTAGTAGTAGTAGTAGTAGTAGTAGTAGTAGTAGTAGTAGTTCAACATTATAAATTGTTTAAACACTTACATAGTTTTTTTTACATACATACATTTATTAAGCTTGTTGAGCTTGTGTTTGTTCAAACCTAAAAGCAAATAATTGCTAGTTGCTGCATGAACAGGAGATATTTTTTATTAGATTTCAGGACAGAGATTTTTCATAGGTACTAAACATGTCCTTAGAACAGGGACAACATTTCGCAGCCTCAGAATGCAAACATTCTAACTCCATTTTGAATGAGCTGAGATATGAGAGGTTAAAATTTTGAATTTGTACAGAGAATGGCTATATAACAAATGTGTTTCGTCAATTATCTATAAGATGGGGCGCGCTACACGTTTTAAACTCTGGAGATGGAACAATTGAATAGTGAAAAAAAATAATAAAAATTAACCCCGAAATGTCTAAAGTGGAGTTAGAAGGTTTGCATTCTGAGGCCGCAATTTGTTGGTACAATGTGGGTTTTAAGGAAATAACTTTTTTTTTGGTAAACAAAGATAAAAAGCCAACACTATGTCTCAAAAAATCCAAATTACCCTCTTTTTGATTTTGATTTTATTGATGAAAAAAAAAATTAAAATTAGTCGATTTTCATCAAATAAAATAAATCAACTGTCGATGTTCCAAAAGTAATCGTTTGACATCACTAACTCTAATACAAGCAATACAAGCACAATAGAAATAGAAAAACAACAATAGAAATAGTAAAATTTCGACTTGGATTCTAATCCAACTTAACTTGGACTTTGTTCTCGTGGTCTTTGCGTGCAGTCGCTCTGAACTACGGCATCTTCCGTCGTTCGGACTTCAACGAGACGTCAGCGCGACACGTCATGTTCTACGACATGGGCGCCGCCAGCACGACGGCCACCGTGGTCGCCTACCAGATGGTGAAGTCGCGCGACCGCGGTTTCGTCGAGACAAACCCGCAGGTAGGCTCCACGACACGTTGCCGCCGTCACCCGCAAAGACAGCCGACCTAGAGCTGAAGTCAGTAGAGGATTAGGTAGGTCATCGAGTTTGAAGGAGCGTAGAGACTCAGCACTGATGGCATCACTTTCTTTAGACTCGTGTCTTTTCCTAATCGTAGCGCATTAGTTTTTCAGAAAAACTATTTAAACTCCAGGGTATTGAATGCCGAGTTCCCAAACTCTAACCTTTCCCGACATTTTGCAAAGCCATGCTGCCTGCTTTATCAAGGGCCTAAGCTCGAGTGCCAACTAAACTCAATTTTCCAATTTTGCGGAATAGACCACATTTGAAATTGCTCATTGCAAGTGATAACAACATAATGTATTCCCAAATCAAAACCATTGCCAACCAAATGTTTATCTTCCCTGGAATTGAATTTTGTAAGTGGTCTCTTACAATTAGGTGAATTTTGGCACCCAATTCTGCAGGATTAGAAACAGAAAAAGTTAGTGAATAGGGATCCTGGATGGACATCACCTACCTACATACTGTGTGAAAATTAGTGTAGATGACAAACCGTAACGGTAGCGATGTTGGCGCAGCTGTCCGTGCTGGGAGTCGGCTTTGACCGCACCCTCGGCGGCTTCGAGATGCAGCTGCGGCTGCGCGACCACCTGGCGACGGCGTTCAACGCCGCCGGCAAGGCCAAGACCGACGTGTTCGCCAATCCACGCGCCATGGCCAAGCTGTTCAAGGAGGCCGGGCGCGTCAAGAATGTGCTCTCTGCCAACGCCGACCACTACGCACAGGTACGGTACGATGTCGCGACGCGTGGCTCGCCAGGCTGTAGGATGTAGGAAGCTCACGGCAAAATCGAGCAACGGAGCGCTGGTGGTGGATGTGTGGTTTCACTGTTGCCACGACGTAGCAGTCGAACACTAAGGAACAAGTCTCAGCTCTTGTGTATCCTGGCATGGATACAATTCATTATGGATATTTTGTTTCTAATAATAAAAAACAGTAAATAATAGAATAAATAATAACGTAATCAAACCAAGTGACCGGGTGCTGAACAAGTGACCGGGTGCTGACCGGCTGGTTGTTTGACCGGCAGGTGGAGGGGCTGCTCGAGGACCAGGACTTCAAGCTGCAGGTGACGCGTGAACAGCTGGAGGAGATGTGCGCCGACTTGTTTGACCGGGTCCGCGCGCCGGTGGACCAGGCGCTGGCTGCTGCCGGGCTCACCATCGATCTCATCGACCAGGTAGGCCACCGAATTAGATTTCCATTGATTTCTATAACATGACTTGAAAAAACTGATATTTTTTGTTTAAAAAAATTATTTTTCTAAAGTTGTTAGTGAAATTTTAATGGATAAGCAAGGTGAGTGAAGTTGTCGTACTTACTTGAAAAGTTGAAACCCTCAACTTCTCTCCCGAACAAAACTGATCCTGTGCATGATAGTCACCCATCCAACACCTTACTCAGCGCGATGCTGCTTAACTTCGGTGATCTCACGAGAACCGGTGTTTCCAACGTTGCCAAACCGTGCGGTCCTAGTGTAAATGAAGACTTGCTTCATGAATCGACGAATCGCTCCCGTGCGTGCATCGCGGCATTGCAGTCCGATCGGCAAAACCTCCCGGCGATCCTGTAAACGATGATGATGATGCAGGCGATGCAAGTAAACGTACTTGCAAAGGTACATTACGGACTTCACCGATCCGCAATCGTCCGAGTTTAATCGGCACCGCCTCCCGGCTTGCAGGTGATCCTGGTGGGCGCTGGCACGCGCGTGCCGAAGGTGCAGGAGCGGCTGGCGGCGGCGGTCGGCGCCGAGCTCGGCAAGAACATCAACACGGACGAGGCGGCCGTTATGGGCGCCGCGTACAAGGCCGCAGACCTCAGCGCCGGCTTCAAGGTCAACAAGTTCCTCACCAAGGACACGGTGCTGTTCCCAGTGCAGGTACGTGGTGGCGGTCGTTTGGTTCTTACTTTTTACTTCTTATCTTTGCGTTTTAACGCAAACCGGTGCGCTAGGGCTAGGCCGGTGCTTGTGCGTGCGCTGACGTTGATCGCGGCTGGACCCTCGGCTTGCACCGGCATACGACTCTTACGACCTGTGCGGACACCGTGCTAACCGCCGCCCGCCCCCCTCAGGTGGTGTTTGAACGCGAGGTGGAAGCGACGGGCGCGACGAAGCAGGTGAAGCGCACGCTGTTCGGCGCCGGCAACCCGTATCCGCAGAAGAAGATCCTCACGTTCAACAAGCACACCGACGACTTCGCCTTTGCCGTCAACTACGCCGAACTCGACCACTTGCCGGCGCGCGAGATCGAGTGAGTTCTAACGAGATTGAGTGGGTTCTAGCAAGAAGTTCTAGCAAGATCTGCTGAGCTCTACTGAGATCCAGTGAGTTTTATTGAGATCCAGTGGGTTTAATTGAGATTCAGTGGGTCGTAGTAACATAGAGAATTTTCTAACAAGATTGTGTGATTTCTAGTCAGATTGAGCAGGTTCCACCAATGTCAATTGAGTTGTAGCGATAACAAGTGTGTGATAGCGACGCCGAGTTTTGGCAAGGGCTAGTGAGCTCTGACAATGTTGTGTGAGTCTTAGGCCTCCTCGAGTCCTAAGGAGTCTCAGAGAAAAAGAGATCTATGAGTTTCAGCAAAGCAGAGTTCTGGCGTGATATAGAGAGTTCTTGCAAGATTAACTGAGCTCTGACAATGTTAGGTTCTAGCAAGATCTAGTGAGTCTTCAGTTGAGAATGAGCTATAGCGAGCTCCACGAGATCCAGCAACGCAGGGTTCTGGCGTGATGTAGCAAGTTCCAGCGCCGCTGGGCCTGACGTTTGTTGCGCTGGTCCGCAGGGCGCTGGGCCCGCTGACGCTGTCGCGCGTGGAGGTGACGGGCGTCGCGGCCGCGCTTGGCAAGCACGTGCCGGCGCCGGGCGTCGAGTCGAAGGGCATCAAGGCGCACTTTGCGCTGGACGACAGCGGCGTGCTGGCGCTCAACGCCGTCGAGCTGCTGCTCGAGAAGACGCTCACCGACGAGGAGGTGGCGGCGGCGGCGGCGGCCGAGCAGTCGCCGCTCTCGCAACTCGGTAGCAAAATCAGCAAGTATTTCACAGGTGACGGCACGCCGGCTTGCTAGACGGGATTTGGGGGGTGGGGCGGGGGCTGTTTGGTTAGGTTTGGATTGCAGTTAAAAAATGACGTCGGATGCCCACTGGACTTACTACCAGTGTGGAAAAAATTATTATTAGCTCTGCTAAATAACAAAAGAAGTTGGGATAGTCACAACTCTAATTGCTCTGCCTGGCTTTAGCGAGTGGATATCATGACGTCATTTTGATAGAATGGAATTGATTTATTGTTACTTGGCATTGTTTCAAATTTTCCACCTTTGGCAAGGAAACAATTATTGAGAACTGATTTCTCTTCATTTTACCCTTCTCTGTACGCCTAAAATATTCAATTTTTAAGTTCTTTGGTGCTGGCCCCGAGACGGCAGCTGAAAGTTGATATGCAAGTACTCCTCAGCAGTAGTTTGAGACGCAAAAGAAGTACATCGTTTTGATGGGAACCAAACTTTTCGGTCATTCATCGGGGAAATCACTTCATTTGTTCTATCGTTAAGTCAGCATTGTATGTCTGCCTTGAATGTCGAGTTTGCTTTATAATGTTTTTGTGATTGGTCGTGTGATATTTGTTATGAATGGCTTTACCTGGCATTAGCAAGTGGGAATTTTGATTGAATGGAATAAGTGTATCACTACGCAAGAACCCAGTCAAATAGCTTTTAATATATTCAAGTATATAAGAAGCTTTTTATTGGGGATGCCTTTGGTTACGAAAACCGTAACCGGACAACTATCCAGTATCCACAGTATCCAGAGGATAGTAAAAGCACCGCTGAACGGCCAAAAAAAAAAAAAAAAATAGATTTTTGAGGCAAGGCAGGGTGCGCCCTATACTACCTACAACCTACACAGAGAGTGCAATGAAACAATCTGATCATTTTTCCCATGTCCGCGAGGTTTTCCTACATGCGGCCATGATGACTCACTTGACTCTGGTAAAGATGAAGACGGTTGAGGGGCAGTTACTAAAGTGTAGAAGGGGGGGGGGGATATGCAGCAGACGCTCCTGCTTGCTCCTGCCAGCCGCTCGGGAGGTGGACAAGCCATGTCTGCCCAGTACTCTCCACGTCAAAAAAAAAAAAATTATTATTATTATTATCCGGATAGTTAAAACTGTATCCGGATAATGCTGTAACCGACTCGGTTAATCGGATAACCGCCGGCATCCCTACTTTTTGTATATTATGCAAATAGCACTCAATAACCGTAAAAAAAGTGCAGTTTGTTTCGAATCCTCCGAACTCGCTGCCATATCCTCGATTGGTCTCTGACGGCCGTGATCCTCGCAGGCGAAGACGACAAGAAGGAGGGCGAGACGGAGAAGGCGGCGCCGACCGAGGAGGAGGGGGCGGAGGCTGACGGGAAGCCGGAGGAGCCGCGACCGGTGGAGGAGCCTGACGCAGAGAAGCCGCCGCCAGCCGTCAACGCCACCAAGCCCGGCAAGCCGCGCGTCGTTGTGATCAAGGAGTCTATCGAGACCAGCCAGGTCAAGCAGGTGCGCACGGGAAATTATGCCCAGGCTACGTAGCGCGGCCTACGGGCTGGTAGGCCGTGCTGGTGAAAAACCGGTTTTTCCCTGTCCTTTTAACGCAGTAACAGCTGGTGCTACTGTAGCACCACCGTAGCACCGAAGCCCCCGAGTCTTACACGGGTCGGGTTGCAGCGCTCAGCAAACCGTGTTCAATGTTTCAGAGGAACAGGGCACGAGTTCAGACCCTTGATAAAGTCGGCAGCAGAGCTGGGTAATCATGTGATTCAAAGCATGGCATGTACGGTAGATTTGATTATTATGGTAAACGAAATATCGATTCCAGAAATTTTTATCTGTACCGGGATTTGAATGCGGGTCTTTGCCTGTCCGCGGCACTGCACTTATCCATTATGAATTATGCTACACGGACAACCAAATGTGGAATCGGTATTAAGTTTATTTGAGTTGTAGGGCTCCATGGAGATCATTACCCCGCACCGGCACAGGTGAAGATCCGGGTTCAAAATACAAATTTTGGGATTGATATTTTGTTTCTAATAACAAATATCCACCAATGACAAAAACACAAAAAACAAAAAATCCACCAAAAAAAATATGCGACAATTATTTGCATTAAGGTTCAAATCACACTTGTTTTCATGTCGTAAAAGCATTTTTGGCAGCCCTGATAATGAAAAATTTTCGCCCCCGAAAACGTCGTAGTTGAAATCCTGGCGGAAACGCATACCTAATCCCCGAAGTACGGCGACCAAGACCGGCTAACCTCCGTCTGCTTGCAGGACGTGCCGGCACTGGCGGGAGACCGTCTGGCGCAGGCGGTGTCGGCGCTGGCGGCGCTGGAGGCGCAGGACCAGGCGCGCGCCCGCCGCGAAGGGGCGCTCAACGCGCTCGAGAGCTTCGTCTTCGACACGCAGGGCAAGCTCGACACCAAGGAGTTCAAGGCCGCCGCCGCCCCCGGCGAGGCTGACGCCATCCGGGAGGCCTGCGTGAAGGTGAGCGCCACCCCCTGATTTATTACTAATCAGCGATTAATTGGCCATTTATTGGACATTATTTGGATTAATTGATCTCGATAGCGCTTATTGATAGTCACGATTACATGGTGATGACGACCATGAAACAGACTTGCGATTGAAACCGTGCCAATGTTTGCCATAACAACTTGACAATCGACTATGAACCAGGCTTGCGATTGAAACCGTGCCAATGTTTGCCATAACAACTTGACAATCGACTATGAACCAGGCTTGCGATTGAAACCGTGCCAATGTTTGCGATAACAACTTGACAATCGACTATGAACCAGGCTTGCGATTGAAACCGTGCCAATGTTTGCGATAACAACTTGACAATCGACTATGAACCAGGCTTGCGATTGGAAACCGTGCCAATGTTTGCCATAACGACTTGACAATCGACCATGAACCAGGCTGGCGAGTGGAAACCGTGCCAATGTTTGCCATAACGCCCGTGGACCAGGCTGGCGAGTGGCTGGACGAGGACGGCACGACGGAGGGCGACGCCGCCGGCTTTGAGTCTCGCCTGTCAGAGCTGCGCGAGCTCGCGCGTCCCCTCGCGCGGCGCGTCGCCGAGCACGCCGAGCGACCGGAGGCGGTGGCGGCGCTGGACGCGATGCTCGACGGCAGCGCCAAGTTCCTGGCCAACGCGCGCAACCTGACGCGCGACGAGCCCGCGCCGCTGTTCACGCCCGTAGAGCTCGAGACGCTCGGCAAGGCAATCGACTCCGCCAAGGTGAGACTACGTCGCGTCGCTTTCGTTGCGGGAAGCGGATTGGAGTTGTAGGTGCGCTACAAACCATTGGCTACTGGCGTAAGCTTCGATCAGTAAAACCGATTACTCAACCATTCCTTCTCTACTGAGAATGAGGCTGGGTGCATAGTCATAGCCATCACTGTCACGGGGATGTCGAATACACTTGCATTTGATTATTATGATTTAACGAAATATCAATTACAAAATTTGTATCCGTACCGGAATTTGCACCCAGACGTTTGCCTGCTTGGGGCACTGCACTTATCCATTATGCTACTCGGCCAACCAACTGTTGAATCGATATTAAGTTTATTCGAGTTGTTGGTCTTCGTGGAGATAGAAACAGTACTGTGATTGAACAAAGAAGGCGCTGAACCTAGCGACGCTATGCTGCAATCACGCACCAACAACTCGGCTATCACACTGATTATTAGTAACGAAATATCAAATCCCAAAATTTACATCTGTACTGGGATTCGAATTGGGGTCTTAGCCTGTCCGGGGAACTGCACTTATCCATTATGCTGTACATAATATAATATCAATTCCACAGTTGGTTATCCGTATAGCATAATGGATAAGTGCAGTACCCCGGACAGGCAAAGACCCGGATTCGAATCCCGGCACGGATGTAAATTTTGGAATTGATACTTCGGTTACTAATAATCATTGTCTACCGTACACGCAACGAGTATTTGCATTTAGGATTAAATTCACACAGCTATCACACTATTTAACCACACCAACTAATCATCAGTCTGTAGTCCAGTGTCAAATTGTCCGTTGTTCTGACGAGACCGATTCCGATGCAGGAATGGCGCGACACGATGGTAGCGGCTCAGGCTGCGCTGAAGGCGTGGCAGCCGCCGGCGCTGACGCTCAAGGCGCTGACCGAACGCATGGCGACGCTCGACCGCGAGGTCAAGTACCTGGTGAACAAGGCGAAGATCTGGAAGCCCAAGAAGCCGGCGGCGGCGGCAGCGGCGGAGAACGCGACCGCCACCGCCGACGACGAGGCGGCAACCGCTGACGGGGAGGCGGCTGAAGGGGAAGGGGACGAGAAGCCGGCGGCAACGCCCACGCAAGGTGAGTTTCTTCGTAAGCGTTGTTACGACGGGCATTCTCGGTTGAAATTTCTTTCATTAGCACACGTTAGAGGTCCATTCACAACCAACTTAGCTGTGTGTAGTGTAGTAGTGATGTCGTGCGGTGTTTGTAGGCACTCGTTTTCGTTCTTAAAATGCATGACTTTTGGAAATGCGGAGTGGTTCAGAGCCGTGATTTGTGGAAATGCAAGTGTTCGGTTTTGCTCTGTTTAAACGTTGTGGCGGTAGGTCTCTCCACAACAACAACAACAACTCGACAAGTTCCTTTTTAGGACCGCCGCAACGTTTTAACAGAGCAGAACCAAAACCATGCATTTCTGCGTGACTTGTTGTACAACTTCTTAAATTGTGCTAAACCCTGTTCATTATACGCTCTGTGAACTACGCTGTTATTAAACCCTCTGTTATAAACTCTGTTAATTTTAAAATCTTGATTTGTGTCAACATTTCCCCGGCCTGACGCTAACCGAGTGCGGCGGTTGATTGTTGCAGAGAAAGAAGATGAGAAGCACACGGAGTTGTGAACATTGGACAGTGATTCGCACATACCCAGTGATGGACGGCGTGTACGCACCAAGAGTTATTACCTAGACAATAGACCAATGATGAGTTAAGTTATTCGGACGTGGGAATATTATTTTAATTGAAATATCGCTAGGGATAATTACTGTTGACCAGTTTGTGTATAAATTTAATTACATTTACCATGTAGGAGGATCATTCTAAATTTATCGAAATATTTGTGTTGAAAGGGGGTCGTGCGTTTGTCGTTCAGTTCTTTGAGGCGCCCAATGATTGATATCTAGTAATCTGATAAAATGAATTCTTCGCAACGAATTGTACCGCCTTTTACAGAAGCTTGCGAGTAGATTATCGAAACTTTCCCCATTGGCTGGAAGAATGTCTTTGTCGCTCAAAACTTACAGCATACTAAATCTAAGGTCTTTTTCAACAAGAATTGTTCAACTACTTCCTATTAAGAGTAAATTTTCTGTAGAATTTCGCACCTCGACGATTTGGTATCCCCGTGAGTGTGTGGGTTTAATCATTAGTCCTATCAATTCGTTAAATATGCTGATTGATAATTGGCAATCAAGCTAAAAAATAATAATTGAGTGGTTTTAAATAAGGGATGGCTGCAGATAAGTTTTTACCATTTGTAATAAAAATCAAGATTATAGCATGCAGAATGCATTGCAGCTGGAGATCAAAATAACTTTGCGCAGCAAGAAGCTAGCACTTGAACATCATGTAAAACTTCTAAGTGAGAACCTAATTTTTTCCTGCCATCCTCTGGGGAGCTATGAGATAATGACTAAATCTGTGAACTCTAAGATAGCACTTGATAATGTTGTGCTTTGCTGCTCCTCGACTCCATTCCGTGGTGCGCTGCGGCACCGAGAGTGTTTTAGGTTGACATTTGTTGCGGCCGGATTCCTGACTGACGACTAACTTGTAATAAACCATGCGCTGCAATTAAAGATGTGATTTGTTGAGGTGAATCGGAACTATTTTCTTGAATCAAAAATAAGTTAACCCATAATCTGAATTTTCATTTGCAGTATAATCTTAATTTTTATAAAGAAGGTTCTAAAGAAATTGTGGTGGTTCTATCGTTTGGGAGGTACAGCATGTTTATGTATTGTAGTAAGTAAATTGTACATTTCGATTTTTGCAATATTTGTAAATTGGATCTCGACCACATTCCATTGCTCACACCACAAATGGTGGAGGAAAGCAAGAATCTTTCTCTCTATAAAAGAATGACCAACTCCATCATTGCCAGCTTTTTATTTTTGAAGGTTGAGAACTGCGGCTGTTATTTCGGCTGATAGTGATGGCCTCAAAAATTAAAAATAAGATTTTGACTATTTGGAGGTTCAAAAAATTAAATTTTCTTCCCGGGCGTTGCGTTTATCACGGGGCGAAGCACATGGAGTCGAAACCAAAGATGTTAGGTTACAGTGGACAGTTGCAAATGCGAGTCGGGATTTTTGTTTAATTGGATTACGGTTTCGTGCAATTGAAGGTGTTTATTGATTTCATGTATGGTGTTCAAAGGTAAGGGAAAATAGTTTAAAACCTTTTTTGTACCAAAACTGCTTCGGTACAGTCAAGTCTAACGTAATGTTTGCGGATGCCAAAAATTGTAAGGTTAGGACATGAAATTCAAATGACCAACCAACCAAATTCAATGGAAAAAATGTAATATTTGCTTTAATATTTTATATTGTTGATTTTATATCATAAAAATTAATCATATTATTTTTGGATATCCTCTTTACATCTGCTTAATCTCGAATACTTTCTTTAACTACGCAGCGGCAGCAAAAATCTGCAATTTCAAATCCCAGCCATTTGTTGGGAGCATGATGATTGATGATACATCTTCTGCCACCTAAGTAGTCTGATAAATCATCTCATTACAAAATGCCATTAATATACAAACCTAAAAGCCCGGAGAATGATTTCACTTCAAGCTGTCGGCTTTGTCTCGTCCACCATGACTTGAGTGAAATGACGCAGATTTTCAACGCAGTCGATTCGAAATTGGAGTTGAAAACAACGAGTGCCATTCGAATCAAGGTGCATTTATATTGTTTAATAAAAATTAATATAAAATCAGGATCCTCCTGGTAAAACTTTTTGTAAATTTATGTTCTTTTTATTTTACAGCTAAGATGTGGGGATGGTCTGCCACAGTCAATTTGCCGTTCCTGTAATGTCAACCTGACCGTTGCTCTACAGCTCGTTGCTGATTTCATTTTAGTGGAAGAATTACTTTGTAGTCTTCTGCCTCCGCCGCCAGACATCACAAATAAGACACAGATAAAACATCAGCCCAGAAATCAAGAGTCTACAATTTGTCGTTTGTGTGCAATGCATCACGAGCCAGCCGAAATGATGAAGATTTTTGATAATGTGCATAACTCATTGCAGAAAAAAATTAACAGTGTACTCGGTAACAGAAAGGTAGGTACTACTAAATAAATAAGCAACAATTATCAGTTATAAAGGGTCACATATTGTCCCCCCTTTCTCCGGAGAAATGAGGTTTCTAACAGAATCAAGAAAAACAAGTTTTGAAAACTTGGCAATTTTTTATCCCCGTTTACTCCAGGTTCTTTGTGCTCAAAATATTCTTCTCTCAGATAATATGTTGACAAATAAATCTTATTTGTCTGTCAAGCAACATTTCAATCTGTTGAGATGAAACCTTGTTGAAAAACCTCGTTCATCCATTTCATCTCTTAGATTTCAATTTCAATTTCAATTTCAATTTCAATTTATTCGTAGCTTTGGTACAGACAATACCGGTGGTTAGAGATAGAGATAAAATAAGTATTAGGACATAAAAAGTTATAAAATAAGTACTAGGACACTTAAGATTATAAAATAAGTATACTAGGACATTTAACATTATAAATAGGTATAACTATTATAAGTATAGGATATTATTTTGGAATTACAAAAGAAAATATAATTCTTATAAAGGAACAAAGGAACAATAATAGAGGAGCAATTAGTTTAAAATTTGCTAAGTAAGAATTATCCAAATTAATACATTATTGGTATAATTATTGGCACATGAATCCATTTCCATTTGCTGTTTGTCAGTCTTTCTTTAAAAATTACAGATATATTATATTTTCAAGTCGTTTTCGGGTAGGAAACTCTACCATGCTGTCCTTTGGTAGGTTGTTCCACAGTCTTGTGGCCCGGCCGAGGAGGGAATACCGTCCGATGTCAGTTCTGTATTGCTTGAGATACAGTTTGTGTTGGTGGTCGTTTCGTCCTAGGTACTTGCATACTTGTGTGTGCTTGGCCAGATCCTGCCAGGCAGTGAGACCGGTCAGTGCCTTGTAGAGATATCGGAGTGTGACTCTTGAGCGTCGAGTAGAAAGTTGTTCCCAGCAGAGATCTCTCATGATAGTGCTGACACTTATTGTAGGCCTCTTGCTGTTCTTGTTCCACCTTTGGTGGCAGTTTATGGCATACCTAGCTGCTTTGCGCTGGACCATCTCGATCGCGTTTATGTTAATTTCCGAGTGGGGGTCCCAGATGCCACAGCAGTACTCGACCAGGGGGCGGACAAGACAGACATACGCGTGTTGCTTTGTCTTGGTATGGCTGCCCTTCAGATTACGCATGACGAAGTTGAGAGTCCTCTTTGCCTTGGAGGTTGTTTTTCTTATGTGACTGGACCAGCAGAGGTTTGATGCCAGCGTTATGCCCAGATACGTACAAGTGGATGATTTTTGCAGTTGATGTTGGTCCATTTTGTAGGAAGTTGGTATGGGGCTCTGACGGGTAGTAAAGCTAATCACTTGCGTTTTAGCTGCATTGAGCTTCATGCCATTTTCTACAACCCATTTCGTACAGCTGTCGGCATCATTCTGGAGGGATTCTTGATCAGTGAGTTCGTCTATAACTTTGTAGATAATAAGGTCGTCAGCAAACAATTTCATTTGCGAAGATATCTTGCCAGCTAAGTCGTTTATAAACCCCAGAAAGAGGGTTGGCCCCAGCACGGTGCCCTGGGGCACGCCAGAAGTAATGTGGACTGGTTGGGAATCCGTCGAATTGACACGAACCACTTGCGTTCTATTGGTGAGAAATTCTCCGATCCACTTTACGACCTTACCATCCAAGCGCATTGCGGAAAACTTGTCGAGTAGGCGGCTATGTGGGACAACATCAAATGCCTTTGAGAAGTCCACTAAGATTGCATCAACTTGTTTCCTTTTATCCAAGTTCTCTGCCAGCTCTTGGGTGAAGCCAGCTAGTGAGGACTCACACGAGTACTCTCTCCGGAACCCGTGTTGGTCACAAGAAAGCCAGTTAGTTTCAGACCAGACAGCATGGATGTAGTTCACCACTAATCTTTCCAAAATTTTACAGACAATAGATGTGTTGCTGATAGGTCTATAGTTTGTTGGGTTACTTCGTTGGCCACTCTTGAAGGCAGGGTGAATAATAGCTGTTCGCCACTCGTCAGGTATTTTTGCATTGTTGATCGAGATGTTAAAAATAAATCTCAGATACGGAATGGCAGCAAATTGAGCTAACTTCAGCATCTGTGACGTGGCAATTTTTTATCCCCGTTTACTCCAGGTTCTTTGTGCTCAAAATATTCTTCTCTCAGATAATATGTTGACAAATAAATCTTATTTGTCTGTCAAGCAACATTTCAATCTGTTGAGATGAAACCTTGTTGAAAAACCTCGTTCATCCATTTCATCTCTTAGATGCGTGAGGGACACGGCCTTCCTGACACCATCTGCAATCCGTGTGTCCACAAAATAAACACCGCTCACGATTTCATCACTGCTTCGCGTGCAGTAGATGACTTGCTACGCACTGTTTATTACCAGGTGATTATCATCATACCTTGCAAGGGTGGCTTCCCCGACCTAATTTCCAAATGGTTCCACCAATTATACAATACATGCAGGAGAAAATTTCGGCATCCTATGTGAATTTTTCATAAACCTGTTTTTTAATAAAAATACGTTACAGTAAGTTCATTCGACTATTTTGCCGGTATAAGGCATTGTACCAATTATTATGCTACACAAACAAGCAACTTATGCATGCATATTAAGTTTATTTCCATTTTTAGGCTCCATGAAGATAGAATGTGCAAGATTTAAGTTTGATACGGAAACATTTTCAGGATAAATATTTTGCTTCTAATGAAATGATAAATAAAAGACATTTTAGTTCAATTGCTTCCATTGTGCAATGCTTAGTTCAAGTATATGTACCAATCATGAATTGATCTTTGATGATAAAGAAAGCATTGCTTTCTTTTCCTCCACTAATTTCCTTTTGTCAAGCTTTTCAGCCCATTACACTGCATTTGAAATAAAACCAAAGTGAATATCAGTAAAATACCATTTAATAAAAATCTAAGCTCCCTTACCCTTATTTTATAAATTAATGAAACTCACATATTCCAAAATCCTAAGGTACCAAAGGTACAAACATATGTTTTTGTATGATAATGATTTGTATAAATCCATCCAATATTAACGTGGTAATTTTTTATTGAACAGGCAACTGAAGATACGGTGGTTTCCCAGCAAGGAACCAGTGACATATTGAAAGTGGAACCCGCAACTGAAGATACGGTGGTTTCCCAGCAAGGAACCAGTGACATATTGAAAGTGGAACCCGCAACTGAGCCAACAAAAGTCAAGTTGGAACAAGGTAACGACAAATTCCTCTAAAGGATATTTTAGGCAAGTTTCAATAGATTGACTAGTAGTTTTTTCTGGTTTTAAACTTGCAGACAACTTTTTGGGCAAAATAATCCCCTACTACAAGGATGGAAGGCAATATGCTGTCTGCAATTTAATTAGCTTAAATATAGACAATTTTTACTTTTTAGCAACTGTTAGGCAGAAGAGGAGAAGTCGCTATCTCCGTTGCTTTTAATCTTTTAAATTGCCTACGAGGGCATTAGACTTTCAAAAATTAAATTATAATATTTGTCTAAAAGAAATAGGATAGTTCTGCAATTGCAACAACAGAACACATGCAGGCCTAGATTTATACCTATGTTGTTCATGACGTAAGTCAAAGAAAAATGTTCAAAAATCAAAAAAACAAATCTTTCAGACGACTTCGATGCATGCGAATTCGATGCCAAGCCGGAGCAGTTTAGGCAGGACACAGCAATGCCAGAAAATCACTCGGCCGTTTCGACAACCATTGGCTCTACAGCGTCGAGGGAGAAATTGACAGGAGCTTCCAGCGCCACCGAACCTGCAGTTAACACGCTTGTCCAAAATGACATCGGGTCTGGGCCCGCCATCATAACTGCCGAAACATTCCAACAAACTGAGAACCTTCCAGGAACAACCCCTGTTGTCGTTCAGAACGAACCGTGTGTGGGTCGAAAGAAAAGGAAAGAAAAGGAAAACACCCTAGATTTACAAGAAATAGCAACTGAAAATGATAATTTGATTCCATGTGTGCCTCGTGCTCGAAACAAGGAGTTTTTCAGTACACCAAGACCAATATTACGAATGCAGACCCGTGAGCAAACTAGAACTAGTGATGCTTGTAATATTTCCCAAGAAAAGAAAACAGTTTCATCTCGTGTTCGGTCTGCTTGCACCAAGGAAACGAGCACTAAACATTCTCTTGATTCTCACGCGCAAATCCACACCGGAGAACGGCCATTTGCTTGCAACGTTTGTGACAAAACCTTTAAGAGTAAGGCATACAGATACCAACACTCAAAATCACACAGTGAAGCAATGCCAAGATTCAAATGTTCCATTTGTTCAAAGGAATTTAGCAGGAAACATTCTCTAAATATTCACATGCGAATTCACACCGGAGAACGGCCATTTGCTTGCAGCGTTTGTGACAAAACCTTTAAGAGTAAGGCATACAGATACCAACACTCAAAATCACACAGTGAAGCAATGTTCAATTGTTCTATTTGTTTAAAAGCATTTACTACGAAAGAGCAAGTAAATATTCACATGCGAACCCACACTGGAGAACGGCCATTTGCTTGCAACGTTTGTGACAAAACCTTTGCGACTAAGACAAACAGAGATCGACACTCAAAATTACACAGTGGAACAATGCCAAGATTCAAATGTTCCATTTGTTCAAAGAAATTTAGCACAAAACATTATCTAAATATTCACATGCAAATCCACACCGGAGGACAGCCATTTGCTTGCAACGTTTGTGACAAAACCTTTACGACTAAGACAAGCAGAGATCGACACTCACACTTACACAGTAGTGGAGCAATGCCAAGATTCAAATGTTCCGTTTGTTCAAAGGACTTAAGCAGGAAACAATCTCTAAAAATTCACATGCAAAACCACACCGGAGAACGGCCATTTGCTTGCAACGTTTGTGACAAAACCTTTACGACTAAGACAAACAGAGATCGACACTCAAACTTACACAGTGGAGCAATGCCAAGATTCAAATGCTCCATTTGTTCTAAGGAACTTACCATGAAACATTCTCTAAATATTCACATGCAAATCCACACGGGGGAACGCCCATTTTCTTGCAGCGGTTGTGACAAAACTTTTACGAGAAAGACACACAGAGATCAACACTCAAAATCACACAGCGAAGCAATATTCAGTTGTTCCAATTGTTCAAAGGTATTTACAAGGAAAGAGCAAGTAATTCTTCACATGCGAATCCACACTGGAGAACGGCCATTTGCTTGCAACGTTTGTGACAAAACCTTTACGACTAAGACAAGCAGAGATCGACACTCAAAATTACTCAGTGGAGGTTGTGTCCAGAGTTCTGTCTTCATCTGACATTGCTATCGGAACAGCTTGTAATTTCACTTTCAGGGGTGGATACGGAAAACTTACAAAATCCACTGGGATAAGTGAAGAATCGTAACGTTACGGCATGTGATACACATAGTCATAATATAACATGTCCAATTATGAAAAATATGTAAAATGTTTAGTATGTTAAGTATGTAATAAATATGTTTAATAAAGTTCATAAAAGGAATTACCAATTTGGTTTTGATGACCATAATGAGTGTAGCGTGTGAAGCAAATTCTTCAGTTAGACTTTGCTGTCTTTTTTTGCTGGGTTTGTTTGGTTTTTGTGTGTTTGTTCACACGCTTCCGGCCAAATGCCAAAACGGATTTTGATGAAAAATTCTGTTAACCTTTGTATTCTCTGAAGCAATTTGTACGAGTTAATTTTATGTTTGTAACGCAACCCCCTTCGTTTCACGTCACACTCATGCCTGGATAATAATATTTAAGCAAACAGGCGCTCAATCCGAAAGTACACATATTTAATTGTAAATTACCATCTAATACAAACTAATCTCCTAACTGGCGTTAATATGTAATGTAAGAGTAATTAAAACTATGCGGTATTACTGCGGGTGACGCAGGACATGGTTTCGGAGAGGACGCTTGGTACGACCACTGGTAGGGCTCGTTGTTGTGGCGTTGCGACGTAGTCGGCGAGAGGCTTCCGTTGCAGGCTCGCGGCTCGCGTAGAGGCGTCGCGACGTAGTCGGCGAGAGGCTTCCGTTGCAGGCTCGCGTAGAGGCGTTGCGACGTAGTCGGCGAGAGGCTTCCGTTGCAGGCTCGCGTAGAGGCGTTGCGACGTAGTCGGCGAGAGGCTTCCGTTGCAGGCTCGCGTAGAGGCGTTGCGACGTAGTCGGCGAGAGGCTTCCGTTGCAGGCTCGCGTAGAGGCGTTGCGACGTAGTCGGAGAGAGGCTTCCGTTGCAGGCTCGCGTAGAGGCGTTGCGACGTAGTCGGCGAGAGGCTTCCGTTGCAGGCTCGCGTAGAGGCGTTGCGACGTAGTCGGCGAGAGGCTTCCGTTGCAGGCTCGCGGCTCGCTTAGAGGCGCCGCGACGTAGTCGGCGAGAGGCTTCCGTTGCAGGCTCACGGCTCGCTTAGAGGCGCCGCGACGTAGTCGGCGAGAGGCTTCCGTTGCAGGCTCGCGGCTCGCGTAGAGGCGTCGCGACGTAGTCGGCGAGAGGCTTCCGTTGCAGGCTCGCGTAGAGGCGTCGGCGACGTAGTCGGCGAGAGGCTTCCGTTGCAGGCTCGCGGCTCGCGTAGAGGCGTCGCGACGTAGTCGGCGAGAGGCTTCCGTTGCAGGCTCGCGTAGAGGCGTCGGCGACGTAGTCGGCGAGAGGCTTCCGTTGCAGGCTCGCGGCTCACAGCGAGGCGTCGCGACGAAGTCGGCTAGCTCGGACTTGGTAGCGGCACGGCTCAAGGCAAGGCGTCGGCGACGTAGTCGGCGAGAGGCTTCCGTTGCAGGCTCGCGGCTCACAGCGAGGCGTCGCGACGAAGTCGGCTAGCTCGGACTTGGTAGCGGCACGGCTCAAGGCAAGGCGTCGGCGACGTAGTCGGCGAGAGGCTTCCGTTAGCAGGCTCGCGGCTCGCGTAGAGGCGTTGCGACGTAGTCGGCGAGAGGCTTCCGTTGCAGGCTCGCGTAGAGGCGTCGCGACGTAGTCGGCGAGAGGCTTCCGTTGCAGGCTCGCGGCTCGCGTAGAGGCGTCGCGACGTAGTCGGCGAGAGGCTTCCGTTGCAGGCTCGCGGCTCACAGCGAGGCGTCGCGACGAAGTCGGCTAGCTCGGACTTGGTAGCGGCACGGCTCAAGGCGAGGCGTCGGCGACGTAATCGGCGAGAGGCTTCCGTTGCAGGCTCGCGGCTCACAGCGAGGCGTCGCGACGAAGTCGGCTAGCTCGGACTTGGTAGCGGCACGGCTCAAGGCGAGGCGTCGGCGACGTAGTCGGCGAGAGGCTTCCGTTAGCAGGCTCGCGGCTCACAGCGAGGCGTCGCGACGTAGTCGGCGAGAGGCTTCCGTTGCAGGCTCGCGTAGAGGCGTCGCGACGTAGTCGGCGAGAGGCTTCCGTTGCAGGCTCGCGGCTCGCGTAGAGGCGTCGCGACGTAGTCGGCGAGAGGCTTCCGTTGCAGGCTCGCGTAGAGGCGTCGCGACGTAATCGGCGAGAGGCTTCCGTTGCAGGCTCGCGGCTCGCGTAGAGGCGTCGCGACGTAGTCGGCGAGAGGCTTCCGTTGCAGGCTCGCGTAGAGGCGTCGCGACGTAGTCGGCGAGAGGCTTCCGTTGCAGGCTCGCGGCTCACAGCGAGGCGTCGCGACGTAGTCGGCTAGCTCGGACTTGGTAGCGGCACGGCTCAAGGCGAGGCGTCGGCGACGTAGTCGGCGAGAGGCTTCCGTTGCAGGCTCGCGGCTCACGGCGAGGCGTCGCGACGTAGTCGGCTAGCTCGGACTTGGTAGCGGCACGGCTCACGGCGAGGCGTCGGCGACGTAGTCGGCGAGTGGCTGCCGTTGCAGGCTCGCGGCTCGCGTAGAGGCGTCGCGACGTAGTCGGCGAGAGGCTTCCGTTGCAGGCTCGCGGCTCACGGCGAGGCGTCGCGACGTAGTTGGCTTGCTCGGACTTTGTAGCGGCACGGCTCACGGCGAGGCGTCGATGACGTAGTTGGCGAGAGGCTTCCGTTGCAGGCTCGCGGCTCGCGTAGAGGCGTCGCGACGTAGTCGGCGAGAGGCTTCCGTGGCAGGCTCGCGGCTCACGGAGAGGCGCCGCGACGTAGTCGGCGAGAGGCTTCCGTGGCAGGCTCGCGGCTCACGGAGAGGCGCCGCGACGTAGTCGGCGAGAGGCTTCCGTTGCAGGCTCGCGGCTCGCGTAGAGGCGTCGCGACGTAGTCGGCGAGAGGCTTCCGTGGCAGGCTCGCGGCTCACGGAGAGGCGCCGCGACGTAGTCGGCGAGAGGCTTCCGTTGCAGGCTCGCGGCTCACGGCGAGGCGTCGCGACGTAGTTGGCTTGCTCGGACTTTGTAGCGGCACGGCTCACGGCGAGGCGTCAACGTAGTCGGCGAGACGCGGGCTATAGTAGCGGTCACGGCTCACTTAGAGACGACGACGTAATCGGCGAAGGCTTCCTCACAACTCCCCAGATGTCCCATGCGAATCCGCACGTCGAAGGACGTGTGGACCCGTCCACCTTTCAGACCACTCTCCTCAACTTCCTCCTCGACTGCCCCCGTCGCTCCAGCGTCTCTCCTTGGGTCCCACATCCCACAGGATCACATCCTCCAATTAAATTAACGTATTCTTACATTACGTCATTTTTAGCCAGTTAGAAGATTCTACGACTTAATATCTAACATTTCCACATTTTATAAAAGTGTGGCTAAAACTAGGACATATCATTACAAAAGTAAAGGTTACATAGATATTTTAATTAAGAGAATGTCTGTACAGATTTCTGTCATCTTGTCTCAGATCTTTGCCAGACCTGCCACTTCCATCATTGGGCACCTATCATACCCGACCCTTGAGGTGGCCAGAGCACCAGGCACCTACAGGACATCATTCACCCTGCCACGTCATGCTTGATGGAGGCATGTGTTAGATGCTTGCAGTTACATGTTAATAAGTTTTATGAAATTTTTTAGTTTTTCCAAAACATGTTTTGCACTCTGGAGGCCACAACCCTGAATATAATTTGACAAAACTTTCTAGATGTGTTGACATTCAGGATTCATTGTTTGTGAAAAAATTTAATTTTTGTATGTTTAGTTAGCATCATCTTGAAAATGGCACTTTTTTCGCGTGAATTAAAACACCAATTTTGCGTTGGTCGCGTAAATTTTGAATCGGCAGCAAACACACAGCAAACACAGTAACATATATGATAAATAATCCTTCAATATCAACATTTTGCATTTGTCGCAATCACTATATACACAGTTACTCAATAATCGACATTGGAAGTCTGGGCAGACATTTTGCCAGGGTATAGTCACTTTTTAAGCGTTTCTGCAGTTTTGTGTGACTATATCAACTAATCTTCAGCCGATTTTTACAATATTTATTGTGATGCATTATAAATAGTGAAAAAGAAAATACTGTGTTAATTTCAAGCAAATAAACTGAATAGTTTTTCTTTAAACCGATTTTTACATTTTGAAATATACTAATAATTTCCCGACGACTACATCATGACCCTTACAGAAAAATAAGGTAGTATCGATATTTGCAGGTAACGAATGTCATTGAGAAAGCTGCCAAATATACCCCGAATATTTTCAATTGATCAAATAAGAGTCTAGGCCATGCACGCACACACAATATAATTGTGATTGAATAGCCTAGTAGCTGTACCATTATCATATGAGTAAACTCGATACGATAAGGACGATACAAGCATACAAATTAAAGATCCATCGCAAACAAATCTTCAAATCAAAGCAAACGCTGCGCTACAAGAACTATGCGACTGGCTTAAGGCAAATCAACTCTCACTAAATTCTCAAAAAACAAAGTCAGTTCATTTTAAATCAAACAACACTCGACACCCCGCTAAAATCAATCTTCAATTACTAGCGGGCCCCGATTAAATTGAGTCTTCCAACCTAACAACTTTTCTTGGCCTCGAAATCGACACCAATCTAAACTGGAATGCTCACGTTGTCAAGCTTAAGAACAAGCTTGCCAAACAATGTTATGCGATCAGAGTAATAAAAAAGATTGTGCCCTTAAAACTCTCAAAATAATATACCATGGCCTATTTGAAGCTCTTATACGAGCTATGGCTTGATATTCTGGGGAAGCAGCGTTACCGCCAAAAAAATCTTCTCAATGCAAAAAAGAGCTGTACGCATTATCTTAAAGCTAAAACCTAGAGAAACCTGTCGTAGTCAATTTACCAAATTAGACATTATGACCTTACCTAGCCTCTCCATCTACAAAATCATTACCTACCTTCATAAAAATACACTCCAACCTCTTTCCTATTCACAACCATAACCACAGCACTAGAAATAAGAACGACTTCAACTTAAACAGAGAATCCCTAGCTCTCACTCAATTAAAAAACCAAATAAAACCCACTGGCCTTCAACTCTTTAACATACTTCCCATGTGAACTAAAAAACTCTAACATCGATACATTCAAAAACAAACTGAAGACATTTCTAATATCCAAAGAATGCTACTCTATTGAGGAATTTAAAACCCTAAAATCATTCATCCCTACTATCTGATTACCCTATTATCAAAGGTCCTAATTGCTAGCCTCCTAGTATTTAATTATTACTTATTATGTTAATTATTACGTTAGTCATTTAGTTCATCTCTGTTATGTTGCCTAGCTATAAGAACATTATAAGTACCTATTACTGTCTGTAAACCATGTGTTAACAAGATAACAAAATGACAATAAATCAATCAATCAATAAATCAATTGAGTGTTTGCCATGTTATTCGAACAGGCTTTACAGTGGTAACAATCTGGTCGCTGGCGGACTCGAACCATGGACTCGAACCGCGCTCGCCAAGAAACAAACTTTTCACTGCCCCAACTTAACATATGAGCCATGGGAAAAACTTTTACGCCCTTCAATCACTTGGAGTTCATGATTGACCCCTCCCCCCCCCCTATTTTTTTCCAAAAATCTCTACATGCGCGATTGTGTGCAAGGTGCACATTAAGAGCATATGTATACATTTTTGGGGGTTGTAAGTCCTACCCTGAACTGAAGTAACTCCCTGAATTTTGGTCAGGGGGTGGGGGGAAGGTGGCAGAGGGCCTTGAATGCCCGCAAACTGGGTCGCAAGCCTTCAGAAACCATGTTGAATACATTTTTTTTCGGAACATTTTTGAAGTCATCACCAACGTTGGTCTTGTGGGACGGAACTCTGTCAAAATTTTGTCTCAAAATATTGCCCAGGCTGATTCTCCACGTTAAACCGTAGTGATGACAAGACATTTCCTAAGGACACATAACAGATCCCATTAGCAGGACCCTGCTCGAAAGCAAATCATAAAAATAATATTAATAATGCAAAAGCAACTGTATTTGCTGGCTCAGAAAACGCTGCCACGATTATCTTTTATTGAAAACATAGCAAAGCCGCAAAGTTGTCTGTCCAAGATGATGAAAATCACGCGTAACATCCACCTTATATAAAATCCTTATTTTCTGTTGCCACGTTACTATTGTACTCATGGATGTGGCTATGTGGCTATGTGGCTATGTGACCATGTGACTATGTAACTGACGGCGTAAATCGCCAGCGAAATTGCGAAAACGCAATGAAAACGCGCGGGGAAAGTCGCGTTCTGTTCCTACCACTCGGGACTTGAGCTCTGCAACACTCGCGCAGCGATTTGAGCCGCGCTTGATGTAAAAAACAACGAAAAACGCACGCCAAATCACTCGGCCAAAAGTCATCGCCTCTGGAGGCAACAATTGGCAATAATGCAGGCAATAAGGAAAATACAGGTGCAAAATAATTTCCATAGCGATGCAAATCGCCAAATATAGAACATTGCCAATAACAGGGGTCAAAATAATTTGCCACTGACAAACTCACGCTGTGGCGACACCAAGCGATGGTGGACATCGGTGTATCTGTTCTTCTGTGAGATTTCTCACGACTCTAACTGTGAGTTTTTACGCAACTTTTCCACTAGGAATATATAGTGTTTGAAATCGAGTGTGTCCCTTCAGAACGTCTATAGCTGTACTTTGCTCTTTGCTTTTCGATCTTCAGAAAGTATATAGATTTACTTAAATACTGGAAACACATCATACAACTACTGCAGATGCCGCCAAAAAAACGTGCTCGCCTGACCCAGGCCAAACTAACGCCGACGAGCAACAAAGAAAGTACAAAGGCAGCGGCCGACAGGGCACGGGTCCTGGGGGTCGGGTGCCGGGTGTTGGGTGCTAGATGCTGGGTGCTGGGTGCCGGGTCCTGGGGGTCGGAAAATGGGTGCTGGATGCTGGGTGCCGGGTCCTGGGTGCTGTATGCTGGGTGCCGGGTCCTGGGTGCTGGGTGTTGGATGCTAGGTGCTGGGTGCTAGGTTCTAGGTGCTGGGTGCTGGGTGCTGGGTGCCGGGTGCTGGGTGTTGAGTGCTGGGTGCCAGGTGTTGAGTGCTGGATGCTGGGTGCCGGGTGCTAGGTGCTAAGTGCTGTGTGTTGGGTGCTGGGTGCCGGGTGTTGAGTTCTGGGTGCTGGATGCCGGGTGCTGGGTGCGTGGTGCTGGATGCTGGGTGCCGGGTGCTGGGTGTCGGGTACTGGAGTTCGGGTGGTGGGTGCTGGGTGCCGGGTGCTGGGTGCTGGGTGCTGGATGCTGGGTGCCGGGTGCTGGATGCTGGGTTCCGGGTGCTGGATGCTGGGTGCTGGATGCTGGGTGCCGGGTGCTGAGGGCTGGGTGCCGGGTGCTGGCCACCCGGGGAGGTTGAGACTTCTTACGAGTCGCGCACTGGAGGACCGTGTTGGTAAACCAGGCTTACCAACAGGTTATTGGTAAACAACACAGGCAGAGACAGAGACAGATCATAGGAGGTCTGTCATGCAGCCGAGAGCGGGGACGGGTTCCTGGCAAAGCGCAAAGGGCACAATGTACAGGCCATCGTACGATTGTGCATGTCAACACCGTCGCGTTTGCACTTGAAGGAAAATCGTGGAGAAGACCGTGTCGATTTACCAGGCCCAACATCAGGCTATATGTGGAGAACACAAGCAGGGACAGAGAAAGGGAAAGAAGACTGTCATGCAGCAAGGAGGTGGGAAGGGGGTCCAGGCACAAGGCACAAGTGCACAAGGTACAGACTATCGTACGATTGTGCATATCAACACTTTCAGTGGTGGTGCTGGGTGCCGGGTGCTGGGTGCCGGGTGCTGGATACTGGGTGCCGGGTGCTGGGTGCTGGGTGTTGGGTGTTGGATGCCTGGTGCCGGGTGCTGGGTGTTGAGTCCTGGGTGCTGGGTCCTGGGGGTCGGGTGGTGGGTGCTGGGTGCTGGGTGCCGGGTGCTGGGTGCCGGGTGCTGGGTGCTGGATTCTGGGTGCCGGGTTCTGGGTGTTGGGTGTTAAATGCTGGGTGCTGGCTGCCGTTTGCCGGGTACCGGGTGCCGGGTGCTGGGTGCTGGGTGTTGAGTGCTGGATGCTGGGTCCTGGACCCCTATTCACTAACTTTTTCCGTTCCGAATTCCGCGGAATTCGGTTCAATTCCTCGGAATTCGGAAATTTGGTATTCACTAACTTTTTGTGTGCCCAATCCCGGTGTTTCCCAATTACGAATTCGTATTTCAATTCCGCGGTGAACTTGCTACGGAATTGGAACAAGTGCGGTTATTGTAACCTGTACAAGACGTAATTAAAGTGACAGATATCACATGTAATCCATATTTATTTAATTTTCTCTCAACCGTTGTTAGCGTCAACAAATCTACATGCCTCAAAATCCGGATGCTGGCACACAAAATCCAAAAGCAATTCTTGCTTCACTTGCCAACTATAAACGTCATTTGAAGGAGGCATATTTCTTGATAGAACAAATTATTGACAGCAAGACTAAGCCATCTGGTAACCGAGCCCATGACATTATTGGTAATATTAAATTGTCATTTTGATGCATATGTTTAAATTAGGAACGTTTTAACAATGATTGGTAAATATTGCTTTGCTTAATTGATAATTTCATGTAGATATCAGTTCAATTAACTTGAAATATCGAACTAATTATGTAATTTCGTCACAACGATGACGTCATAATGCGAAATTCGACTCTGATTTGGCAACAATGTTAATGCCGAATTACGAAAAGTTAGTGAATACGAAATAGTACGGATTTCGAAATCTGCGTATTTGGGCGAGGTGTCCAATTCCGCGGAAATCGAATCCCGCGGAATTGAGAAAAAGTTAGTGAATAGGGCCCCTGGGGGTCGGGTGGTGGGTGCTGGGTGCTTGGTGCCGGGTGCTGGGTGCTGGATGCTGGGTGCCGGGTGCCGGGTGCTGGGTGTTGGGTGCTGGATGCTGGGTGCCGGGTTCTGGGTGCTGGGTGACGGGTGCTGGGGTGTTGGATGCTGGGTGTTGGGTGCCGGATGCTGGGTGCCGGATGCTGAGTGCTGGATTCTGGGTGCTGGGTGCTGGATGCTGGGTGCCGGGTACCGGGTGCTGGGTGCCGGGTGCTGGGTGTTGAGAGCTTGATGCTGGGTGCCGGGTGCTGGGTGTTGAGTGCTGGATGCTGGGTGCCGGTTGCTGGGTGCTAGGTGCTGTGTCCCGGGTGCTGGGTGCCTGGTGCTGGGTGTTGAGTGCCGGGTGCCGGGTCCTGGAGGTCGGGTGGTGGGTGCTGCTGGGTGCTGGATGCTGGGTGCCGGGTGCTGGGTGCGTACGATTGAGCATGTCAACACCGTCGCGTTTGCACTTGAAGGAAGACCGTGGAAAAGACCGTGTCGATTCACCAGGTCTTACATCCGGCTTTTGGTGGACAACACAAGCAGGGAAAGAGAAAGGGAAGGAAGTCTGTCATGCAGGCAGGAGGTGGGAAGGGGGTCCAGGCACAAGGCACAAGGAACAGACCATCGTACGATTGCGCATATCAACTCTGTCGTACTACGCAGATGATGGTTGGGAAGTTGGGTCGGGTAAGGAAAGGTAGGATTAGTTTTGGGTGGAGGGGGGGGGGGGGGGGGGGAATATACTTCGGCAAAAAACTACGCACGAAAGGCAGGAAAGGCATCAGGAAACATACAACACGGTTGGGTTTGGAGGTTGGGTTGGGTCAGTAAAGGAACACTTAGAAGCAGCACGTGCGGCAACACATGAAAACTCTCTTTTCTTGGATCAACAATTGATGGTGGACGTCTGTGGACCCGAGTCACTAATATATATAGCCAGCATTAGTAGTACCCATAATGTCGCATTTGAGCAGTGAATATGTAGATAAATACGAAGTGTTAGGTAAGCGTGGCAGAAGGGTCAAATAACAATTACCGAAAAACAAATCAACACAAGAAACAAATAAAACCTACAGGGGGCGAAGCCCCCTGCAAGAGGGCTCCGTGCAGATGGTGCTTTGGGGCGAAGCCCCAAAGCACGCCGGGGGGGGTTGGCGGCCGGAGGCCGCAGGGGCAGAGCCCCTAGTATATAAATAATATGGTAATTGGCAATCAAGCTAAAAAATAATAATTGAGTGGTTTTAAATAATGGATGGCTGCAGATGTTTTTACCATTTGTAATAAAAATCAAGATTATAGCATGCAGAATGCAATGCAGCCAGTGCCGGATTTACTGTTTTGGGGGCCCTGTGCAACTGTGTGTATGGGGGGGCCCTCAAAGGTGAAACTTTACTTTTTTTTGGGGTGTGTGGGGGGGGGGGCGGAATTTGAGTCGTTTTGAGTCTTATTGAGACAGCGGAGGGGGTGCCGAAAGATGCACAAAACAGGGGGTTTGGGGCGCAGCCCCAATTTTTTTTGAGTTCAAGGTTATTTTTTGATCAAATTTATGCGTTTCAGGACTTTCCTATAATATAAGAGACTGAAGATAGCATAAACATGAGCTATGGTGCTTGTGCACGCGCAACACCCCTACTGCACCAGAGACCCCCACACAATGAGAACCGAAATGAACACTTCCGACTTATTATGATTTGAACATCACACATGTGATGTGTGTATGTGTGTCAGTTTCGGTATTTTACTAATACTTCGAAATTTGAGCTAGCTGTACGAATATCGCTCTCGACGCTGAATTCACGATATATAGTATGAGTAATACCGTGTTACTCACTAATACCCTGCCGAGTGCTGAAACAAGTAGTTACCGTGGTCGGCGCCCGACGCGGTAGCGAGCAGACTACAAAGAGTTACTATTAAGGTGGATCCGTACAGAAATTTATTGTTTTTGTTTTGGTAAAATTTTACTCAGATGTGGTCTATGCCGGAAAGAAATACTCAAAAAAATATTTTTTTAAATATTTTACTGGAAATTTTCCGGAAAATTTGAAAATTTGTTTGGTAAACATGGCACCACTCCTTCCCTCAATTAGGTCTAAATATTGGTGATATCTGTCTAGACTATTTTTTTTTTAGATCAAGACACTTGCAGCTTGCCAATAAAGGAGTAAGAAAGTTTAGAACTGCATACTTTTTCAGTAACAAATTTTGAAACAAAGCAAAAAAATTGGCAAATTTACGTCAAATTTTAACCATTGACAAAATTTAGAGAATGTCAGCGCGAATTGAATTAAGTGTCTTATTATAATCCCTGAAGTTTGGACATTCCATAAATATTAATTTCATTTCGATCGGACGACTGATACTCCCCCCTAGCGGGACAAGAGATAGGTCAGCAAGCGTAATTTTCCATACTAATTTTTTAATTTTCCGGAAAATTTCCAGCAAAATATTTTTAAAAATATATTTTTTAATATTTCCTTCCGGCATATGACCACATATGAGTAAAATTTTACCAAAACAAAAACAATAGAAAAACTGTACGGAAACAGTACGGATCCACCTTAAGTAAACAATGACAATTTTCCCTACCTAATTCACGTAAAAATAATATGAAGCTTGAAACACGTCTTTGGCATTGAGAGAATTGGCGATAGCAGATTTCAATGAAAATAATATTGTTTTCAGTAACCCAGTGTTTCAGCGATTCTAGTACTTTTCTCTGTTTTATCCATGGGTTAGCCAAATTCTCGGGGCCCCTGAAATCCCGGGGCCCTGTGCACGTGCACCGTCCGCACATGCTCAAGTCCGGCTCTGAATGCAGCTGGAGATCAAAATAACTTAGCGCAGCAAGAAGCTAGCACTTGAACATCATGTAAAACTTCTAAGTGAGAACCTAATTTTTTCCTGCCGTCCTCGGGGAAGCTATGAGATAATGACTAAATCTCTGAACCCTAAGATAGCACTTGATAATGTTGTGCTTTGCTGCTCCTCGACTCCATTCCGTGGTGCGCTGCGGCACCGAGAGTGTTTTAGGTTGACATTTGTTGCGGCCGGATTCCAGACTGACGACTTACTTGTAATAAACCATGCGCTGCAATTTAAGATGTGATTTGTTGAGGTGAATCGGAACTATTTTCTTGAATCGAAAATTTCACATATTCTGAATTTTCATTTGTAGTACAATCTTAATTTTTATAAAGAAGGTCCTAAAGAAACTGTGGTGGTTCTATACTTTGGGAGGTACAGCATGTTTATATCTAAGTAATTTGGACATTTCGATTTTTGCAATATTTGTAAATTGGATCTCGACCACATTCCATTGCTCACAGCCACAAATGGTGGAGGAAAACAAGAATCTCCTCTAAAAAAGACCAACTCCAATTGCCAGCTTTTTATTTTTGAAGGTTGAGAACTGCGGCTGTTATTTCGGATGATGGCATAGAAATTAAATAAAAGATTTTGACTACTTGGGTCTTTGGGTTAGAAAATCAGATTTTCTTCTTCCCGGGCATTTCGTTTATTCAGCACATGGAGTCGAACCAAAGAAGTTAGGCTAGGTTGTAGCCGGGCACATGCCAGTCGGGGTTAAGTTTACTTGGATTACGGTTTCGTGCAATTGAAGGTGTTAATTGATTTCTTGTAAGGTGTTTAAAGGTACGGAAAAATAGTTTAATACTTTATTTGTACCAAAACTGCTTTGTTCACTCTACCGTATTATTTTTTCGAAGATTTAAAGCGGATGCCAAAAAAATTAAGGTTAGGACACGAAATTCAAATGACCAACCAAATTCAATTAAGCAACTGTAATATTTGATTTAATATTGTCGATTTTATTTTAAAAAATGTAATCATATTATATTTTTGGTTATCCTCGTTACATCAGCTTAATCTCGAACTTTCTTTAATTACACAGCGGCGGCTAAAATCTGCAATTTCAAATCCCAGACGTTTGTTGGGAGCATGATGATCCATCTTTTGCCACATAAATAGTCAGATACATCATCTCATTACAAAATGCCATCAATATACAAACCTAAAAACCGGGAGTATGATTTCACTTCAAGCTGTCGGCTTTGTCTCGTCCACCATGACTTGAGTGAAATGTCGCAGATTTTCAACGCAGTCGATTCGAAATTGGAGTTGAAAACTACGAGTGCCATTCGAATTGAGGTGCAATTATATTGTTGAATAAAATTTGAGATCTTATCAGAATCATGCTGGTAAATCTTTTTGTAAATCTGGGTTCTTGTTATTTTCCAGCTAAGATGTGGGGATGGTCTGCCACAGTCAATTTGCCGTTCCTGTAATGTCAACCTGACCGTTGCTCTACAGCTCGTTGCTGATTTCATTTTAGTGGAAGAATTACTTTGTAGTCTTCTGCCTCCGCCGCCAGACATCACAAATAAGACACAGATAAAACATCAGCCCAGAAATCAAGAGTCTACAATTTGTCGTTTGTGTGCAATGCATCACGAGCCAGCCGAAATGATGAAGATTTTTGATAATGTACATAACTCATTGCAGAAAAAAATTAACAGTGTACTCGGTAACAGAAAGGTAGGTATTACTAAATAAATAAGCAACAATTATCAGTTATAAAGGGTCACATATTGTCCCCCCTTTCTCCGGAGAAATGAGGTTTCTAACAGAATCAAGAAAAACAAGTTTGTTCTTTGTGCTCAAAATATTCTACCCCCAGATAATATGTTGACAAATAAATCTTATTTGTCTGTCAAGCAACATTTCAATCTGTCGAGATAAAACCTTGTTGAAAAACCTCGTTCATCCATTTCATCTCTTAGATGCGTGAGGGACACGGCCTTCCTGACACCATCTGCAATCCGTGTGTCCACAAAATAAACACCGCTCATGATTTCATCACTGCTTCGCGTGCAGTAGATGACTTGCTACGCACTGTTTATTACCAGGTGATTATCATCATACCTTGCAAGGGTTGCTTCCCTGACCTTATTTCCAAACGGTTCCACCTTATACAAAGCACATGGGAGAAAGTTTTGGCATCCTCTATGTGAATTTTTTATAAACATGTTTTTTAATAAAAATACGTTGTATTAAGTTCATTTGACTATTTTGCCGGTAGTAGGCATTGTACCAATTATTATGCTACACAAACAACTGACTTGTGTGTGCATAATAAGTTTATTTGCATTTTTGGTTCCATGAAGATAGAATGTGAAAGATCCAGGGTCGATACGGATCTATTTTTGGGATGGATATTTTGTTTCAAATAATCAATAAAAGACATTTTAGTTCAATTGCTTCCATTGTGCAATGCTTAGTTCAAGAGTATGTACCAATCATGAATTGATCTTTGATGATAAAGAAAGCATTGCTTTCTTTTCCTCGATTAATTTCCTTTTGCCAAGTTTTTCAGCCCATTACACTGCATTTGAAATAAAACCAAAGTGAATATCAGTAAAATACCATTTAATAAAAATCTGAGCTCCCTTTATTTTATAAATTAATGAAACTCACATTTTTCAAAATCAAAGGAAAGGTACAAACATATGTTTTTAAATGATGATGATTTGTATAAATCCATCCAATATTAACGTGGTAATTTTTTATTGAACAGGTAACTGAAGATACTGTGGTTTCCCAGCAAGGAACCAGTGACATATTGAAAGTGGAACCCGCAACTGAAGATACGGTGGTTTCCCAGCAAGGATCCTGTGACATATTGAAAGTGGAACCCGCAACTGAAGATACGGTGGTTTCCCAGCAAGGAACCAGTGACATACTGAAAGTGGAACCCACAACTGAGCCAACCAAAGTCAAGTTGGAACAAGGTAACGAAAAATTCCTCTCAGGGATTAGTAGATTTTTTAGTAGTTTTTTCTGGGTTTAAGCTTGCAGACAATTTTTTTGAGGCAAAATAATCCCCTACTACCAGGATGGAAGGCAATATGCTGTCTGCAAGGAGCTTAAATATAGACTATTTATACTTTTCGGCAAGGGTAGGCAAGAGAAGTCTCTATCTCCGTTGCTTTTGATCTTTTAAATATTCTACAAGCACATTAAACTTTCAAAAATTAAATTATAATATTTGTCTTAAAGAATTAGGATGGTTCTACAATTGCAACACAGAACACATGTAGGCCTGGATTAATATCTATGTTGTTTATGTCATAAGTCAAAGAAAAATTTTCAAAAATCAAAAAAACAAATCTTTCAGACGACCTCGATGCATGCGACATCGATGCCAAGCCAGAGCAGTTAAGGCAGGACACAGCAATGCCAGAACATCACTGGGCCGTTTCGACAAGCATTGGCTCCATAGCATCGACGGAGAAATCGGCAGGAGCTTCCAGCACCATCAAACCTGCAGTCAACACGCTTGTCCAAAATGACGTCGGGTCTGGGCCTGCCATCACCACTCTCGAAACATTTCAACAAACTGAGAACCTTCCAGGAACAACCCCTGTGGTCGTTCAGAACGAACCGTGTGTGGGCCATCTGGATAAAGAAAAGGAAAACACCCTAGATTTACAAGGAATACAAACTGAAAATGATATTTTGATTCCATGTGTGCCCTGTGCTCGAAACGAGGAGTTTTTCGGTACACCAAGATCAATATTACGAATGCAGACCCGTGAGCAAACCAGAACTAGTGATGCTTGTAATATTTCCCGCGAAAATAAAACAGTTTCATCTCGTGTTCGGTCTGCTTGCACCAAGAAAACGAGCACTAAACATTCTCTTGATTCTCATGCGCGAATCCACACTGGAGAACGGCCATTTGCTTGCAACGTTTGTGACAAAACCTTTAAGAGTAAGGCATACAGATACCAACACTCAAAATCACACAGTGAAGCAATGCCAAGATTCAAATGTTCCATTTGTTCAAAGGAATTTAGCAGGAAATATTCTCTAAATATTCACATGCGAATCCACACCGGAGAACGGCCATTTGCTTGCAATGTTTGTGACAAAACCTTTTTGAGAAAGACACACAGAGATCAACACTTTATTTTACACAGTGAAGCAAGGCCAAGATACAGTTGTTCCATTTGTTCAAAGGAATTTAACAGAAAACATTCTCTAATTATTCACATGCGAATCCACACCCGAGAACAGCCATTTGCTTGCAACGTTTGTGACAAAACTTTTATGAGTAAGACAAACAGAGATCGACACTCAAAATTACACAGTGAAGCAATGTTCAATTGTTCCATTTGTTCAAAGTCATTTACAAGCAAAGAGCAAGTAATTCTTCACATGCAAATTCACACGGGGGAACGGCCATTTGCTTGCAACGTTTGTGACAAAACCTTTATGAGGAAGACAAACAGAGATCAACACTCAAAATTACACAGTGAAGCAATGTTCAATTGTTCCAATTGTTCAAAGTCATTTACAAGGAAAGACCAAGTAATTCTTCACATGCAAATTCACACGGGGGAACGGCCATTTGCTTGCAACGTTTGTGACAAAACTTTTATGAGTAAGAAAAACAGAGATCGACACTTAAAATTACACAGTGAAGCTATGTTCAATTGTTCCATTTGTTCAAAGTCATTTACAAGGAAAGAGCAAGTTATTAAACACATGCGAATCCACACCGGAGAACAGCCATTTGCTTGCAACGTTTGTGACAAAACCTTTATGAGTAAGCCAATCAGAGATCAACACTTTATTTTACACAGTGAAGCAAGGCCAAGATACAGTTGTTCCATTTGTTCAAAGGAATTTAGCAGGAAACATTCTCTAAATATTCACATGCGAATCCACACCGGAGAACGCCCATTTGCTTGCAACGTTTGTGACAAAACCTTTTTGAGAAAGACACACAGAGATCAACACTTTATTTTACACAGTGAAGCAAAGCCAAGATACAGTTGTTCCATTTGTTCAAAGGAATTTAACAGGAAACATCCTCTAAATATTCACATGCGAATCCACACCGGAGAACAGCCATTTGCTTGCAACGTTTGTGACAAAACCTTTACGGGTAAGACAAACAGAGACCGACACTCAAAATTACACTTGTGAAGCAATGATAAAATATTATTGTTGAAAAGAAAATTAGTACTGGGCCACATTCATGATTCTCTACGACAATAATCGTAGACTTGCAAGAATTAACTTAATTTTACAACTAACTTAATTCTTGTAGCTCTATAATTGTTGTGAATTAAATATTGTTAAAAACTTCTGCTTGGTTCTCGGCTTATGGAGGAGACGTGTTAGAGTACGTTACTTAACCGATAAAGAGTAAAACCGAGCTACTTTTATCGAATTTTGGACGATATTGAAACCAAAATTAATGGCGCTAGCAAGTTGTGTCCAGAGTTCTGTCTTCATCTGACTCCGCAATCGGAACAGCTTTTAATTTCACTTTCAGGGGTGGATACGGAAAACTTACAAATTCCACTGGGATAAGTGAAGAATTGTAACTTTTATGGCATATTATGTTACACATAGTCATAATATAACATGTCCAATTATGAAAAATATGTTAAATGCTTAGTATTTTAAGTATGTAATATAAATGTTCAATAAAGTTCATAATAGGAATTAATTACTAATGATGAGCTTAATGAGTGTAGCGAGTGAAGCGAATTCTTCAGTTATAGACTTTGCTGACTTCTTTTGCTGGTTTTGTTTGGTTTTTGTGTGTTTGTTCACACGCTTCCGGCCAAATGCCAAAACGGATTTGGATGAATAATTCTGTTAACCTTTTTATTCTCTGAAGCAATTCGGACGATTTAATTTTATGTTAATAAGTTTTATGAAATTTTTTAGTTTTTATCCAAAACATGTTTTGCACTCTGGAGGCCACAAACCTGAATTTAATTTGACAAAACTTTCTAGATATGTTGACATTCAGGATTAATTGTTTGTTGAAAATTTTAATTGTGGTATGTTTAGTTAGCATCATTTTGAAAAATGCACTTTTAAGTCACTTTTTAAGCGTTTCTGCAGTTATTTGTAACTATCAACTTAATCTTCAGCCGATTCTTACAATATTTACTGTGTGCAAAAATAGTGAAAAAAAATACCGTGTTAATTTCAAGCATATAAGCTGAATAGTTGTTCTTTAAATCAATTTTTACTTGAAATATACAAATAATTTCAACACAATCAACGTCATGATATTTGCAGGTAAGGAATGTCATTGAGAATTAGCTGCTAAATTAACCCGAACATTTGCAATTGATCAAATAAGAGTCTAGGCTATATGCACGCACACGCAATAAAATCATGATTGCATTAGCCTAGAAGTAGGTACATTAATCGTATGAGTAAATTCCATTTCCATCAAGCGAAATGGCTCATAGGTTATACTTATATTGTATTTATTTATTTCATTTAGATCACATTTAAGGCACTGGTCCATTGAATAGATGAAGTAGGTGAAATACATTATTCGATGATCAAGCGATTTCGGTACCTATGCAGTGTAGTCGATGGAGCGGCCGGGCCACGGAGCGCAGAGCCACACTCACGCATCAACTCGCGTGTAATTCTATAATCTGTTTTTAATAGCTTTCAGTCAATCAGAGAATGCGCTGTGTGTCAAATCACGCCGCTAGCACTTTTTCGAGCTCAAGCAAGGATATTTTGTTAGATTAAGGCCGATGAAACAGGAATTCTACATATGCACGAGCTCTGAGCTCGCGATATGCCTAAAGGCTGCCTTGCTCGGTGTGTTCTGGATGACTGTTTCAGACACACAGATCCTTTCGATCGCCGAACCGTGCTGTTATATGACACTGAACACGTGTTCGCGTATATCGACTACCAGCAGTGCGCTTGCACAGGAGAGTTAGAATTCTTCTTCGTGCAATTTGCTTAGGTGATGTTTCGATGTAAATGCCGGCTAGTCTATCCCAGCCTAATAAAAAAATTTCAACTAAAGCCTCTTTTCAAAAGCAGGTTATGTATAATTGAATTCCATCCGACGAAATGGCTCAGTGGTAAAGTCGATTGGTTGATAATCCAAGATGAATTTAAGCGTGGTTCGAGGCCCGTAGCATCCAGCTTTTTTACCATTGTAAAGACCATTCAAATAATAAATATATCGAAAAATATGAGCAATCTCCACATCACTCGAATAGCCGAGTGGTTAATTCGAAACGCAAAGATGATGCGTACAAATCCGAGTGGCTTTTGAGCTTTGCTCGTGAATTGGGTTGGGGGGGACGTCACTCCCAATTAAATTTTAATAAGTGCGAAAGGTAAACGAACACGAGTAACTCATATGTCTTAAAATTCTTCGACTTTATGTGGCGTCACGGCAGCCAACATGGTTTAGGTGCTGAGATCTCAACCCAAGGTACCGGGAGCGAATCCCGGCTGGGAGAGAGACGGTTGAACTTTTTGCTTTTTTTAACAAATAGTTTGATGGGGGGATTACACATCCCACCCTAACGCCCTAAGCATGCATGCTTAGCTTGGCCAAACAGTCTGGTCGCAACGGCCACGAGTGTGTATAAAATTGTAAGACAGCGCCACCTGTTAGCTAAAATTTAACAAATCTGTGACTTGGTATATTTTTTTTGTCTATAAAACATATTTCCTTAATATTGCAACTTAACACGGTACATATTTGATTAATTGCAATCGCATTTAGAATTCCAAAAAGGCAGGGGCAACGGGACTCGAACCCGGGACGCTTTTATACCAAGCAAGTGTCCTACCCGCTAGGCCACGCAATCGATGTGAAACAAGTTCGAATTCCACATACTCGTTGCACATGGTGAGCTAGTGTGCTTTTTTCAAGAAAGATTGAGAATTGTGTTTCGGACGACGCTGACGTCCAAGCCTCATCGCGCAGTGTTAAGCAGGTTATATTCTGATTTTTGCCTGTGCTAGACATTACCAAAAAGCTTCGCCAGGATCGGAGATCGAACGCGGGCCGCATCAGACTCACATTCGAGAGCCAGTGTGCAATCCACAGGACCACGCTGTTGTTGGCAGTAGTGAGTGCAATTTTCATACTCGTTCATTGGGATAAGATATTGGCTCTAATAAATTACGGTCTCAATTTCTTTCAGGCTCCTTTTCATGCAAGAAATAGAGAGCATCGCACAACGAGAAAGATCCAGCTTGAAATCGATGGACAAAAAGCAAAATATAAAGAATGGATCTCAGTGTTCCTCTGCATTTAAACTCGCCGCCGACCCCTGACATGTGTTCCCTGCCTGATTAACTACCGGACATACACAGAGGCGTTACACAGTAGAGATGGGATTTTTCGGATTTCCATCGGCCCGGCCCGACCTCGGCCCGACCAGTCCCGAGTCCGGCCCGGCCCGAAGCCCGACGGGCCCCCAATTTTTTCGGCCCGATCCGGCCCGAAGTATTTTCCCAAAATTTACACCTGTCCGAAACTGTCCGAAGGCCCGAGACTGTCCGAAAGTCCGAAACTGTCCGAAGGCCCGAGGCTGTCCGAAAGGCCGAAACTGTCCGAAAGGCCCGAAACTGTCCGAGGCCCGAAGCTGTCCGAAGGCCCGAAGCTGTCCGAAACTGTCCGAAAGTCCGAAAATTTCCAAAAATCCAGACATGTCCGAAGGTCCGAAACGGTCCGAAACCACTCCTGATGCCAGCAATCTCCAGAAATCCAATCCAATTCAGCAGTGCAATCCATAGAGGCCATGGAGTATTTTTTGTCCTGGTCCCGGTTTTCCCAAAACGAAGAATGCTCCAAACATAAAGAAAATCTGACTCACTGTATTAGAAGAGTTCATTCACAGCTCAGCAGGTGCAATAAATCCCGAATAGGCAGTTCTCCCTGTCTATTTTTGCTGCACATATCACATTATCACATTGAAAACTACACTAGCAGTGACTGCATCCCGGTCGGCTCTCGGGTGAATACTGAATGAACATCGCATAATATTTACGCATGGAGTGGAAGGCATTCGTAAGAGAAGCAAAAATTTATATTATAAAACTAAAAAACAAGATAGCTCGTGACTAATTCTATTCTAATTTCCGAATCCGTCAAATTGCCGGCCGGCTGGCTGGCACCAGCGAACTCAAGCATAGTCTGCAAATCTCATGTCGAAAATTCCTCGAACTCATAAAGGACCAAAGCCCAAAGCCTCGCAAGGCTGCGTGAGATCGGTCTAACAAGCACATAGCATGGGAAAATTTTCACTATCGCTGTGATACAGATGTAGACGTAGTATGGCTGTTCGGGAATTAGCTTCGACTGCAAAACGAGGGATAATGTTGATTACAGAAGCCAGCTGCGAGTAAAAAATATCGACTCGAAAGAAACATTACGGTTTAAGATATTGGACGGGAAAGGGAATTCTGAGTGCACGGGCCACTACTCGACAGCCCGATGGCCCGACAGCCCGAACCGGCCCGAACGGCCCGAACCGGCCCGAAAGCCCGACGGCCCGACAGCCGGGGATGTCCGGCCCGAGCCCGGCCCGACGTCTCAGATTCAAGATCCGGCCCGGCCCGAGGCCCGAAGTTGAAAACAAAATCCGGCCCGGCCCGGCCCGAAAGTCGGGCCGGGCCGGGCCGGGCCGGGCTTTCGGGCCGTTCGGGCTTTTTTTCCCATCTCTATTACACAGCCAATTCTCTGACGACGCCGTTTAAAGTTTCAATCCTCTAATTCTTACTTCGTAACAGCTGATGTATTTTACTTGCGTCGTAGCTTGCTATGACGCGTCAATCACCTCCTTGTGGATCCCATTGTTGTTCCCCACCACTTATAGCTTAGTACAGTCTGAGCCAAATAATGTTTTGGGAAAAAAAAAATTTGGGGCAGATTTTTTTTTGGGAAATTTTTGTTTTGGGGATGTTTTTTTCGGGGCAGTGTGACTTTAGGGAAGATTTATTTTGGGGCAGTTGGAGCACTCCCGATATTTGCAGGTAACAAATTTATCGAGAAAGCTGCTAAATTATCGCCGAACATTTCAAATTTACCCTGCACGCCTAGGCTATGGGCATACTCAATAGAAGAATAGACTCGAACCATGGACTCGAACCGCGCTCGCCAAGAAACGAACTTTTCACCGCCCCAACTTAACATGAGCCCTGGGAAAAACTTTACGCCCTTCAATCACTTGGAGTTCATGATTGACTTCTCCCCCCCCCCTCTATTTTTTTTTCCAAAAATCTCTACATGCGCGATTGTGTGCAAGGCGCACATTAAGAGCATATGTATACATTTTTGGGGGTTGTAAAGTCCTACCCTGACCTGACTTAACTCCCTGAATTTTGGTCAGGGGGTGGGGGGAAGGTGGCAGAGGGCCTTGAATGCCCTTAAACTGGGTCGCAAGCCTTCAGAAACCATGTTGAATACATTTTTTTTCGGAAAATTTTTGAAGTCATCACCAACGTTGGTCTTGTGTGATGGAACTCTGTCAAAATTTTGTCTCAAAATATTGCCCAGGCTGATTCTCCACGTTAAACCGTAGTGATGACAAGACATTTCCTAAGGACACATAACAGGACCCACTAGCAGGACCCTGCTCGAAAGCAAATCATAAAAATAATATAAATAATGCAAAAGCAACTCTATTTGCTGGCTCAGAAAACGCTGCCACGATTATCTTTTATTGAAAACATAGCAAAGCCGCAAAGTTGTCTGTCCAAGATGATGAAAATCACGCGTAGGTACCTAACATAAATAATATGATAATTGGCAATCAAGCTAAAAAATAATAATTGAGTGGTTTTAAACTAGGCAAACGATTAGTAGAGCCTACACTCGTTGCAGGATGAGCGAGCCGTAATCTCCCTGAGGAAATCCTAACGGAAAACATTTAACAATCATATAATATAATAAAACGAATACATCGGTATTGAAACCGTTTAGAGGCAAAAAAAAACTATTTTTCTAATTAGCAAAATACTCCATGAACGAATCTGAAACTTAGGCAATTCGTTTAACTTGTTATCATATATATTCAATCCAAATTTGGTGCGGATCGGTTAATTTGTTACGAAGCTAGTACCAAAAAACTGAAAAATTTACGGGTTTTTGCTCATAAAAACAAAATGGCTGAACATATTTTGCTCAAAAACTATACAGCACCTCGCTGAGTCACCACAAACGTTTTTGCCAAATTTCGTAAATTGGATCTCGACCACATTCCATTGCTCACAGCCACAAATGGTGGAGGAAAACAAGAATCTCCTCTAAAAAGACCAACTCCAATTGCCAGCTTTTTATTTTTGAAGGTTGAGAACTGCGGCTGTTATTTCGGATGATGGCATAGAAATTAAATAAAAGATTTTGACTACTTGGGTCTTTGGGTTAGAAAATCAGATTTTCTTCTTCCCGGGCATTTCGTTTATTCAGCACATGGAGTCGAACCAAAGAAGTTAGGCTAGGTTGTAGCCGGGCACATGCCAGTCGGGGTTAAGTTTATTTGGATTACGGTTTCGTGCAATTGAAGGTGTTAATTGATTTCTTGTAAGGTGTTTAAAGGTACGGAAAAATAGTTTAATACTTTATTTGTACCAAAACTGCTTTGTTCACTCTACCGTATTATTTTTTCGAAGATTTAAAGCGGATGCCAAAAAAATTAAGGTTAGGACACGAAATTCAAATGACCAACCAAATTCAATTAAGCAACTGTAATATTTGATTTAATTTTGTTGATTTTATTTAAAAAAATGTAATCATATTATATTTTTGGTTATCCTCGTTACATCTGCTTAATCTCGAATACTTTCTGTAATTACACAGCGGCGGCAAAAATCTGCAATTTCAAATCCCAGACGTTTGTTGGGAGCATGATGATCCATCTTCTGCCACCTAAATAGTCAGATACATCATCTCATTACAAAATGCCATCAATATACAAACCTAAAAACCGGGAGTATGATTTCACTTCAAGCTGTCGGCTTTGTCTCGTCCACCATGACTTGAGTGAAATGTCGCAGATTTTCAAAGCAGTCGATTCGAAATTGGAGTTGAAAACTACGAGTGCCATTCGAATTGAGGTGCAGTTATATTGTTGAATAACATTTAATATCTTATCAGGATCATCCTGGTAAATCTTTTTGTAAATCTGGGTTCTTGTTATTTTACAGCTAAGATGTGGGGATGGTCTGCCACAGTCAATTTGCCGTTCCTGTAATGTCAACCTGACCGTTGCTCTACAAAATTTTGGCCATGTGCTGTCATCAAGTTATCGCAATTTGAATTAGATTATTACCTTAGATTTTCCGTTCTTATTAAAAAAAAGTGTATCATGTCACGTCGATGAGTGCACGTTGCACTCAGGGTAGCGCAAAATGAATTCTTTACTTAATTACTTGCATTACTTTTCTTCATTTGGCTTTAATTTTATTCATTTAATTGTTTCAGTGAAATATGTAGATAGAAATTAACTATTTTGCCAACTGTCAAATAATGACATGTCGGCAATGCTCATTTCAAGTTTTCATAATTTGCGTTGCTATATAAAAACATGAGACGATTGAAAATGGGAGATAAATCAAGTACGTACCCAAATTTAGGTGTTTTTAGTGAATATTAAGTAGTAAAATGCAGATTTGGTGAGTGCACGTTGCAAACCAAAAGCCTATAGGCCAATATCTTTGGGAAAGTTGGCAGTAACTTTTGATTTAATTCAATCCATCAACTCTGGAACAGCCCTAGTGAAAAAATGTATCCTGGTAGTCAGTGCCTGTTTGAGCTTTGAGCCCTTGAAATTTATAATTTGCCAGCTGTCATTGACAAAATGTCAGAAATGTTGTTATCAAGTTTTTGCACAACAAATTGCAATGAAACAATTAAAGACATCTCCAAATGTCAGTAATGCATGTAAGTATCAAATTGAACGTGTATTTATTATTATTTCGTGTAAATTGAAAATGTAATCAGCTCGAAGTAGCTGTCTAGGCTGGGCCGCGAAAGTTTCGACCGAGTTTTCGCATGGAAATATTTGTTTGATCGCGCAGAAACATGGCTAACGCCGAGCAGAATTTCCTGCTTTTCAATTCTAGACGTAGACAGGCGATGGAGAGTGTGTGAATTTCTCATAAACGGGATCCCCAATATTTTGCTGGCGCCAACAATGGTAAGCCGGAGCAACCATTTGACAGACATTATAATATAGGGTGATTAATTACAATCACTTTGTTGGCAGCTTTTAATCAATGATCTATCCTTCGGTGCAACTTGTTCAGGTAGTATACAATAATTGTGTCAACCGCGGTATTAAATTGCGTGGGAACGTGTAGCGTGATCAGGCCGGGCCCCAAAGTTGAAAAATTTCAATTTCGGGCCTAGTCTATAATAATAACGCAAAAGCAATTGTATTTGCTGGCTCAGAGAATGCTGCCACAATTACCTTTTATTGAAAACATATCAAAACCACAAAGTCGTCTGTCCAACATGATAAGCATCACGCGTAACATCTTTATTAAAATCGAGCATCGTATGAAACTGGTTGGTTGACCGGCGTCGTGCGGCTGTCAGACCTGTGCGCTGCCGTCGCCGCCATCGCCGCTGTCGCAGGCCATCGCTTCACGGTTCTCGTACGTCCAGAAGCCGTTGAGGTCGATCAGGATGCTCACCATGGTGTCGCCATGACCGCTGCAATCAGTCGACGGGTTTCACTGCACGTACACACCAAGGTTGTTTGGGCGGTCGTTTGTTTAGGGATTAAGTCAAGTAACCCTCAAATTTTTACATCTGCTGACAGTTATATTTATTTATAACCAAGCAGATCGGGTGTAAGGAATCAGGTGAGAACTGGGTGATGTGGTAATTAAGCAGGAACCAGACAGGAACCGGGTGTTAACCAGGCAGGAACCGGGTGGTAATTAGGCAGGAACCAGGTGAGAGACAGACAGGAACTGGGTGGGAACAGACAGGAACTAGATGGGAACCAGACAGGAACCGGGCGGTGCAGGAACCGGGTGTGAACCGGGCGGTGTTTGTACCATGCAATGAGGTCCTGCAGCGTGATGCGGCTCGGGTCGGCCGGCTTCACCATGTCGAAGATCTCGTCCTTGACGTCGTCGAAGCGCACAGCATCCTGGCCGTGGGAACTCATCTGCTCCTGGATTGCCTGCAACACGTCGCGTCCGCGTTACTTTCACGTTGTATTCACATTGTAAGCATGTCCTGAATTCACGTCGTGTCATGTTTGGGTCGTGTTTATGTCTTGTAAATGTCACGTTTGCTCAGAAAATGATTGAGGACATGAGTTTCCTTAAATTATATCTTGCAAGACCCTAGAAATCTCCAGATCAAAATCTTCAAATCTCCAAATCTCCATGGAGCCCAACAACTCGAATAAACTTAGTATCAATTCCACAATTGGTTGGCCGTACAGCAAAATGGAAGTACCTAAGACAAGCCAACACCTTAAATCTAGTTTATTTGTAACGAAATATCAATTCCTTAATTTGTAACCGTACCGGGATTTGAACCCGGATCTTTGCCTGTCCGGGGCACTGCACTTTCCATTATGCTATACGGACAACCAACTGTGGAATCGATATCAAGTTCATTTGAGTTGTTGGGCTCCATGGAGCTAGGAAAGTTGCGCCCGCCAGCGCCACCAATCCCAGAGCTCACCCGGAAGAAGAAGTTAAGCGTGAACGGCGTCAGGAAGCCTTGGCCGTCGACGTCGAGGATCTTGAAGAGGTAGTGCAGCGCCTGCGGCTCGGCCCGATGCTCCATGGCGAGCACAAAGTCGAGGTACGTCTTGTAGTCCATCTCCCCGTCGTAGGTCAGGCACTCTTGGAACACGCGCCGCATGAACACGTCGGTCAGCGTGCCCGTGCCGTATCTGCGTCGACGGAACGATTCCAATTGATAGATTGGTGTTTTAACCATAGGCGTAATCAGGGTTAATCGTTAGATGGGGCAAAGCTTAAAAAATATGACCATTGGGGAACTGGGGGTGGGGATAAATGATCCTGTCAAATTTGGCATTAAATTAAAGTTGGCTTGCTGATTGCCTTGTAGGTTCTTGTTAAAGATGTGGTGATCACACTTTTTCCCGATGTCAGGAATTAAAAAAAAAAACTTAGGGGCGGTTGAACCCTTAGATACGGTCTGTGCCGTATCTGCACCACCGCTGCGCTTGACTATGGTTTTAAAGACGCACTGTTTTCACAACTGGCACTATGGCACTGGTCTAATGGTGTCGGCAGGGGCGGAACTAGGCGCCCGCAGGGCCCGCGACTGCGGGCGGGCCCTGTCTCATATTTTTCGTTCGATATCATATTATATAAATGCGAAATCACGACAATTCTTTTCTGCGATTAGTTTTTATGTTTCCTGTCTTACGCTAGGCTGCAAGTAGAATTTCCACTAATCCATATTCCTAGAACACTAAACCTCTCATTTGAACATAAAAGCCTAGCGTAAGCCTAGCCTCTCAGCCAAATCTGCGGGCGGGCCCGTGAATCGTTGTTCCGCCCCTGGGTGTCGGTGGATGAATGGGTGATGATGAACCTAACCTAGCCTAGAAGTGAGGAGGGGAAACCCGGTGTCAACCCAGGAATGCCCTTTTCAGAAAAACTATGGGTAGTTACTAGTTATTGAATGCCAAATGTGTATTTTGCACTCGAGTTTAGACCGTTGATGAAGCAGGCAGCACAGCTTTGCGAAACGTTGGCACCTGAGTTTAGACCGTTGATACAGCAGGCAGCACAGCTTTGCGAAACGTCGGCACTCGAGTTTAGACCGTTGATAAAGCAGGCACCACGGCTTCGCGAAACGTTGGCACCTGAGTTTAGACCGTTGATAAAGCAGGCAGCACGGCTTCGCGAAACGTTGGCACCTGAGTTTAGACCGTTGATAAAGCAGGCAGCACAGCTTTGCGAAACGCCGCCGGGAAAAGTTGGAGTTTAATAGCCAGTAAAATAGTTTTACCGTGCAAAGATTGAGAAACGACACGAGTCTCCTGAAAGTAACAGGAACGCCCTGCTTTCAAACGTGACAATTTCTGAAATGCTTTGCGCTCACCCTTGCAGCTCCCGCTTGCTGAGCATGCCGTTGTGGTCGGTGTCCAGGTTGAGATACTGCCCGTAGACTCGTAGAGCCGACGGCGCAGAAAACCAGTTGTTCTGCTGCTGCTCCTTGGGGAGCGACGCTTCGCGCAGCTGAAAATCCACACTAAATTACTTCTTGCTGTATAGGACGTGAAATATCTCTGAAATCCTCTGATTCTTAACATTTTTTTTTCTGAGCCATTTTTATTTTTTAGAGTAAACATCATATTAATAAGCTAGAAATCATAAATTCATAGTAACGAAATATCAATTCCAAAATTTACATCCGTACCGGGATTCAAATCCGGGTCTTTGCCCATCCGGGGCACTGCACTTATCCATTATGCTATACGGACAACCAACTGTGGAATAGCTATGGAATAGCTATGGAATAGCTATGGAATAGCTATGGTTCAGTGCAAATTTTATTTACTATGGTGGGTTAAAATGCAGCAGGAAAAATGCATTGTTTCACATTCAAGGATATATTTAAAAAAAGCAATCCATGGCTGGCATCCATTTGCCCCAAAATAAATCTTCCCCAAAGTCAGACTGCCCCAAAAAAAAAACTTCCCCAAAAAAAAACTTGCCCAAATAAAATCTTCCCCAAATAAAAACTGCCCCAAAAACAAACTGCCCCAAAACATTATTTGGCTCAGACTGTACTAAGTCAGTGGTGGGGAACAACAATGGGATCCACAAGGTGGTGATCGACGCGTCACAGCAAGCTACTACACAAGCAAAATATATCAGCTGCCTTTTTTTACAAAACGAAGAAAGAATGGATCTCAGTGTTCCTATAAAGTTGAAGTCAGCGCCGACCCCAGACATGTGTCCTCTGTCTGAATTACTATCAGAAATACACGGAGGCGTTACAGTCTGTACTCTGACGACGCCGTTGAAAGTTTCAGTCCTCCCAGAAGGCTCCCTATCAGTTTGAGTACGGCGCCGATCCCTGACATGTGTCCTCTGTCTGAATTACTATCAGAAATACACGGAGGCGTTACACAGTCTGTACTCTGACGACGCCGTTGAAAGTTTCAGTCCTCCCAGAAGGCTCCCTATCAGTTTGAGTACGGCGCCGATCCCTGACATGTGTCCTCTGTCTGAATTACTATCAGATATACACAGAGGCGTTACACAGTCTGTACTCTGACGACGCCGTTGAAAGTTTCAGTCCTCCCAGAAGGCTCCCTATCAGTTTGAGTACGGCGCCGACCCCTGACATGTGTCCTCTGTCTGAATTACTATCAGAAATACACAGAGGAGACTGAAACTTTCAACGGCGTCGTCAGAGTACAGACTGTGTAACGCCTCTGTGTATTTCTGATAGTAATTCAGACAGAGGACACATGTCTGGGGTCGGCGCTGACTTCAACTTTAAAGGAACACTGAGATCCATTCTTTCTTTGTTTTGTAGAAAAAGGCAGCTGATATATTTTGCTTGTGTAGTAGCTTGCTGTGACGCGTCGATCACCACCTTGTGGATCCCATTGTTGTTCCCCACCACTGGCTTAGTACAGTCTGAGCCAAATAATGTTTTGGGGCAGTTTGTTTTTGGGGCAGTTTTTATTTGGGGAAGATTTTATTTGGGGCAGTTTTTTTTTGGGGAAGTTTTTTTTTGGGGCAGTCTGACTTTGGGGAAGATTTATTTTGGGGCAATTGGAGCACTCCCGCAATTATTAAGGGTCTAACAAAAAAAAAATTGTTGATGAGATTTTTTGTGAATTTATTTACAACTGCATGTCCTAAGCATTGTTTTCTTGTCCACCAAAACTCATTAAGAACCTGCAAAACGAAATTTCCCCGCGTTCATTTCTCAGTATCACCTACCTACTGTTTGCCATGCAGAAGCAGTTTACAACTGGATTTTTTAATGTCATCATGAGTCATAAATCATAATCAATCAAACCGAGAAAGAAGGGGCAAAGAGCAATCATTCAGCATGTTTTTCCAATGAGTTGTGAAAACTGACGACCTTAAACCAAAAGCAAAACAGTAATATTTATTTGAATAAGACAATCAACCAAAGTCACCGTCATCGCTGACTTTGCTGACATTACTGACATTGTTCACAGCAAGCGACTCACCTCCAGCAGCTCGTCGAGGAACGGACAGGCGAGGATGTCGCGTATGCGCACCCGGCCCGTGCGCATCGGGTCGAGGAAGAAGAGGAACTTGCGCACGGCGGTGCACACGTAGAAGCTGTGGAACGAACGCTCCAGCCCGTCCAGCTGAGGCAGCGTCGGCACCAGCTCCACAATGTAGTTCTCTAGGTCCTGGGCCGAGGCAAACACGTGAGATCAACGCAATCATCGGTGAAGAAGGCCTGTACCAACTCCGCTACGCTAGCAACTAGACTCTGCCATGCTAGGAACAAGATTCCTAGCTAAAGAGCTAAAAACACTCTGCTTGCTAAGAAATAGATTCTTGTAGCTAGGAAATAGACCCTCAACTCTAGGAACTGGACTCCCCAGGCAAGGAAATACTCTGCAGTAAATGCAGCAATCATAAAGCTAGCTGCAGCGGAAAGCTAGCAGGAGCTTTTGAAAACATAAGTAAGCAAAGCAACACAACATAGACTCGTGTCTTTTCCCAATCTTAGCACAATAGTGTCATGAGTCTTGATTGATTATTGGTGCTTAACGACGCACTGTTTTGACAACTGGCCCTTTGGCACTGGTCTAATGGCGTCGGTGAATGAAATGGTGATGATGAGGGTGATGATGAACCTAACCTAGTCTAGAAGGGAGGAGGGGAAACCCGGTGCCGGCACGTGCCTACTCCTGTCGAAAAGCACCAAGGGGACCACCGGCTTTACGTCCCTTCCGAAGGACGGCACAACTCGAACAACAGGATTCCTCCACTAATCCGTGCTGTCGAGAGGTTGATAAGCAAGGCGAGTAAAGTTGTTGCACTAACTTCAAGCCCTCCAACCTCTCTCCCGAACAGAACTGACCATGTGCATGATGGTCACCCATCAAACACCTGACTCAGCGCGATGTTGCTTAACTTCGGTGATCTCACGAGAACCGGTGTTTCCAACATGCCAAACCGTTCGGTGTCATGAGTCTTGTCAACTCATCGATACCACAATTCAGCCGATTGGACATTTTAGCTGATGATTGCATTTTAATTAAAACTCGAGGCAGACCTTCTCGGAGCGGCGACGCATCAACGCGGCAACGTGCTCTCGCTGTGGCCTTACTACATCTCGCACGGGTATCGTTCCAAATTTTAGTCTTCTTTTGTCTCGCCTCTATCTCAGATTTCACTTTCCTTCTATTGAGTCTCGGCGCCATTTTATTATTGTACTTGTTTTTTACTCTTAATTACCATTATACGTTTTGATCATTTAATTTCCTAATTGTGTTTTCATTTAAATTGATCCCGTATTTTGTCAGGTCCTCTCACTCCCAAGCAAGTGCCCCCACACTTCAACTAACATCCAAAGAGTCCTGACAATAGTATCAGAAAAATTATTGAACTGGATACTGAATGCTAACTGCTAAGTCCCAAACTTAAGCTTTTCCCGTCGTTTTGCAAAGCTGTGCTGCCTGGTTTATCAAGGGTCTAGAGTGTTCACTCGAGTTCAGACCCTTGATAAAGCAGGCAGCATAGCAATGCAAAAAGTCGGGAAAAGTTTGAGATTGGGACCTACCATTCATTACCCGGTTAATTAGTTTTTCTTTGCCTAAGATAAGAAATGACGCAAGTCTTAAGAAAGTAATAACCTCCGTGTATCCTTGCTAATAGAATCAACCGCGCTAGCAGAGGACGTCTCCCGCCGAGCAAAATGATAGTTTTCCTGAATGTCAAGATAGTGGCGTTGGCACGCAACTCACAATCTCGCGCAGAAACCCTCGGCCCACGACGTCGTAGAGGCTGAGCCCGATGCGCGTCTGCTGGTGCCAGACCTTGCGCATGACGTAGTTGAAAAGAGCCAGCGCGGACACGCGGCCTGCGTCCGCCTCGCGCTGTCGCAAACGCGCGAACACCGACGCCGTCAGGTATGCTCTGCAAGAAAACGCAGGGGTCACGTTAGGCGGTCAAGCTTTGTTACCAGCCAGGATTGCTATCCACTGAATGGCGGGAACCCTTGACCTCTCTGTTTCAATGTGATTTGAGCCTAAATGCAAACACTCTTTGCATGTACGGTAGAAACAATATATAAGTTCTAAAAATTGAATCCAAACCGGGATATGAAATTTGTTTCAATTCCAAAGTTGGTTGAACGGTTAGCATGATTGAGAGTGCAGTACCCCAGAGCAAATCTCTGATAATCTAGTTTTCTAATGATATGGGCAATCAGAAAAATTTGCAGATTTTCAGAAAAATTTGAACGTACTGCAAACACATTATATTAACTTATCAGTAGTAAAATTGAATCCCCATTGCATTGAAAACATTTTCTTTTTCACGGAAAAACAGGAACTTTTTTACGTAGACCAATTACCGTTGACCGATGACCAATAACCGTTTATTTCACAGAAAAACTACAGCTTTTCCATCAAGACCAAATCTCTGAAAATCGAGTTTTTTTAGTAAAATTTTCAGATTTCCATAAAAATTCACTTAAAAAATTCACTTATCAATAGTAAAATTGAACCCCCGTCACAATGAACAGAAAACCCCCGAATGTAAAAATGTAAAAGTTATAGTGTATAAATTTAAATGTAAAAATATAAATGTAAAAAAGTGCCATGAAGTACCACTCCTGCAATTATTGTTGAATTCTGACTTGATGAGGGTTTTGAGTGTGGGCATTTGAAATGGATTCACCCTATAGTACTATATACCTCATAATACTATCAACACTAGATATTTCTAGAAAATAATTGAGTTTCACTGCAGGTACGAGATTTTTTATCGCAAGGCATTTGTCCCAACGCAAACTCCAATCCGCCGTCGACACTCACGCGCACTTGGGCCCCGCCTCCCGCGCCACCGCCAGGAACTCTGCGTAGGTGAGCATATGGTCGCGTTGCGCGGGACACGCAGCGCCGTCCAGCAACGCCCACAGCGCCTTGAGGTCGGCGCTGGTCAGCAGGCGGCGGCCCCGGCGCTGCAGGAACACGGCGCGTGCCTCCTCGCGCAGCTTGCCCGCCAGCGCGCCGCTAGACGCCGACGTCGGCAGCTGCGGGGGCGGGCGGCGAAATCAGCGGACCCATTGGAAAGTTTATATCTTTGAACATCTAATATGGTTAGTAAACTCCATCCACAACCTGTCTAAATTTTGAGAAAGATTGCACAATTTTACAAATCAAAAGTCTTTGTTTTTTTCAATACACCAACAAACAACTACATTAATATTTCTGAAAAAGATTTACGTTTTATGTTCCATGGGATTTGTGGCCATTTTGGTATTGACTATTGGTATTGGTTTTGGCATTAGTGTTATATGGCAACTACTCTTAAATTCGAGTGAATGCATTAGGTACTTTGCCAGTTTTTATAATTAATTTTATTGCGTGATTGCTACCTATGTGATCAGGCAGTCAGACAGTGGAATGACCTACCAGAGCGTGTGGTAAGCCCGTGGCCAGATACAGCCAAACTCCTTAAAACTAGGCTGAAGGAATTAGAACAGAACCAACAATTAGTTTAAAATAGAACTAAGTTTATACAAATTATTTTCATGTTCATGTCAAATGCATTATATCATGGAATAAGTTATTGCCTTTATTATTTGAACTAAATTGTTAAAAGAAAACAAAAACAAATAAATAAAATACATACATACACCCGAAACCATTTTGTATGGATTTAAGTGTACCTAATGCCAAAACTACTACGGTGATTTGCAAGCAAGGTAAAACCCCAACACTGACGTACTTTGAAGTAGAACTTTGGAATCCCTGCCGTCGTCGGGTCGATAAACTGCGGATCCCCTCTCCAGTCAGCGTAGAGTCGTGTGAACGTTGCGTCTTCTTCGCGTAATCGCAACGCGGCTTCTTCATCGAGCGGTTCTTGCGGCGCAGCGACCTTCTCACTGCTCACCGTCAGTGGCTGACATGACTTCTCCTCGGACGGTTCGATACCCTCAGATGAATCGTCGTCGGCTGTTGGTTCGGCAGTGTCATCCGTGGTTTGATTGACAGGATCAGAAGTCTCTTCACAATCAGGCTTACACGCAATGCTACAGGACTCCTTACTGGTTGGTTCTGCGGCCTCTAAAGCCAGCCGGTCAAGTTGTTTCATGAGTTCCATTGTAATTTTTTTGTTTTATTGCAAAGGTGTTAAGTGATACCAGAGTGCAGGTTTCTCCTTAGTTTCATCAGAGGTAGCCAACTCTACACAAAAAAAAGATTTGGGTTAGCGTGGATAGGAAGATACAGGCATACAGTAAGCAGTATTATACCACTCTATCATTGAATTTAAATTCAATGACTCTATGGATATTATTGGATATTATGGATATTATTGTTTTTTTAGCGAAGCTCCACATGTAAAAAACGGTGTTAACCGTGTTTTACATTGGGGAGATACGCTTATAAAATTGCTTCCGCGGTTGCTACGCAGTTTCATTGTTAGTGCGTTGGAACCCGACGTGATTGGTTAGCGAGTTTTGAGCATTAAGTCCCTAGTTACTGCTTTTATTACTGCTTGTAAAAGCTAAATATTACCATAATCTTGAATAATTCAGCCCTGGATTAGGTCAAAATATCGAAATGACTGCCATAGTTCAGGTATTGCTACTGTGGATTAGTATGTAAGTGTGTTTGACCTGAAATTAAATCGCTCTCAGAAATGTCGACTTTGGCAAGGTGATTTCTTGCCATCTGTCAAGATTGCACTTTCTTACCTGAAAACACTGCTCAACTTTCGGTTCTAAAATAGAGTCCATACCTAATTATTGCTAAATACAATAGGTAGTTTGATCCTCCTATGAAACCATTCGAGTTGAAATATTACGTAGAAGAAGGCATAATTTATCGAAAATATGATGCCGATTGACAACTAACCGATTGTTTTTTTCTGACCCGGTATCAAGTACTAGTAGGTACTACTAGGCACTTTGCTACTAGGTACTCCGTTTAGGGAATATTTTCCGGCAGGCCTATGCATGGCTTCCTTGAGTACCTATATTATATTAGAGAGTGATTGTGGGCTGAAATAAATATTCAATGTGAAAAACCGGAATGAATGACAGAAGATTCACAAGATTGTAGGTACCTAGTAATTAGGTACCTACCTATTAATCGAGCTTCGCTTTAATAACTGGCACAGCCAATTATAAATCTCTCCCTTGACGTACAGCGAGATTTTACAACATTGGGCCACCGGGGCTGACTATCGGCCTTTCAGACCTTGATTTGCGCTATGCGCATAGGTCTGCACTATGCGCATAGGTCTGCGTTATGCGCATAGGTCTGCGCTATGCGCATATGCCGGTGCCCTATGGGCACCAAGGTTGAGCAAAGCTCGTGCTTGTTTTGTTTTACTTTTTCTCTAAGAAATAGGGTGTCATTTTCAGGAGTCAGCAGAATTTTCTTGTTAGGTAAACAAATTGAGAGAGCTGCAACAAATTCCTGGATTGTTTGCATCTTCAAGGGAAGCCAGATAGCTTACTTACCTACTTGTAAATAAGTGATCCTGTGAATCAAATGCTTCTAATGACTACTTATTCAAATTTATGAGCGTAACAAGCAAAGCAACTAGCAAGGGAAGCAAAATCTTCAATTACACTTTACTGCTTATAAAAAACTCGAATGCTTTTTTTTTTGTGAGTTCGTTCGCACGCTACTGTCCAAACGCCAAAACCAATTTTACATCTTTGGAATACATACCTGGCTGCATTGACATGCTACTTTTGGAAGTAGCTTTTATTCACAGACTGAATGCCACAGAGCTTGTAAGCGGCAAAGTTCCTTGCATAGAATTTAATTTTAGACAGAAGACACTAATACACCGGCATAAGTGTCGAAAAGGAAGTGGAAAAGTGGCCAAATTGACGATCTTTGATCGAAACACTGACGCCCAATAATTAATCAACGAAGAAGTGACACTGACATGTGTAGGAAGTGGCCTTATTTCATATCTATAGGCACTAACGATCAGCTGTCTTCGGTTTGACTAAATACACGAACCGACGTGGGTAGTGCAAGCACGCATCGAAGTCTATGCGACGATAATTTTGGTGAACGGATTGTTTTGTTAATAATGGAAAACATAGCCAGCGAACTTGTAAGTACTTAAATACATAAGTTAAATTCCAATCTCCAACTACTAAAAATATTTACTTAAGAAATTAAGTCATACGGAACTTCTGAAAACAATTAATTTGTCATATGGCGAGAGCGTGCTCACAGCACATTCCAAAAACAATGCTTGAAGCTGCTTGATGTAAGCTGACAAGTCGGTTTCAAAATTAGGTGATATAACGTAAATCATCATTTTGATTTTTGTTTAAATGCTCAACAGGGTGTCGAGGGGCTTTCTGCAGCAGCTAGTGTTCTAGCAAGACCGGCGGAAGAGTTTGATAATGATGTAAGTGTTAATACTCGAAGGAGAAGGGTTAGCACATTTTTCCAGTTGGTGGTTTGCTTAACTGGCAGCTCTGGTTGCATCTCCCAAGGAGTTTCTTGACCCTTAAAGTATTAAACTACCATGAGTAGTGTAACCATGAGTAGAGTAGTGCTTAACAGTTGGTTAAAAATTGTTTTGGTGATGTAGTAAATTCTAAACGAGATCGACAGAACAAGATCATCACACATTTTAGGTGCACTGAAAATGTATTCACATATTTTGTTTCTATTCCAGCCAACAGTTGAATCTATTTGGGCCATCAAGGCATTTGAACATGCCGAGGTTTACTTCAACGTAAGTATCATCATTGAATTTGGATAACCACATGTCTCCACTTTGTGTTGATTATCCCTACCTCTTGCAATGTTGTGGGAAGTCAAAAAAAATAGATTTTAATGATGAATGCTTGCAGATTATCTGTTCCGTGGATCCACAGCACCTGAGACTGACTCCACACGATGACGACATCTACAAAGTTTTTCGGGAAACGTTTCCAGATCTTAAGGTTGCCAAACTTAGTGAGGAAGACCTAAAGAGTGTCGAAGCAAAGCAGGTGAGCTTTGTGATTATTCAGCATGCAGCATGTGCATGCATGGCAGATTTCAGATAAAAGCTTCCTTACTAAACCTTGTCAAACTAAATGTGTAACATCATATGTATAAGTCAATTAGCTACTGATATTGTTGACCAATACCACCAACAACAACAGCAAAAATAAACATCTTGCGTATAGAATATAAGAAACACTTAATGAAATAGGTAGATAAAGCACAGTAACTAGATAGATTTCAAAGATACTCTATAGTTGACACTTGAGATTGAGACTTAGTGCCAAACAAAGCCCTAAAATGGTATAAGACGATATAAGGAGATTAGTGCCTACCTACATGGCTTTGGTGCATGCCCAGGCACCTTGGCAGCACTGACAATTCTGTCAGCAGCTTAACAATGCTATTTTGAGAGTGTTTCCTATATTCTACAGCCTAGTAAGATATAAATATATGTTTATGTTTATATGTTTGAGAGTAAGATATAAATATATGTTTATGAGCAGCGTAAAAGACCAAGGAAACTGCAGTTTTCCAACCACTCCAGCCAATGGAGATCTCACTCACTCGTTGCCTGACCGTTTCGCGAACCGACAGCTCTGGCGCAGCTTCTGCGAGGGCTTCAAGGACACCGTCGAGGACTTCAGCTTCGGCACTCTACTCCGACTGGCGGCCAGTGGGGAATACTCGGAAGAGAACAGCATCTTGGTGACGCGCGTGCAGTTTCTCGCGTTGGAGCTGGCTCGGTGCCGCGAAGGCCATAACGCCTGCATTCGCGTGCTCTATCCCCGAACGACTGCCACCGCCGCTGCCGCCAACTGACACCCCGCCAGGCCACGAGCCTCGGTGGGCTCCGGAGTGGACCGAGAGGTTGACAAGAAGTTGCGATGAGCTCCAGCAATTGTGTCCCCGCATTGAATGTTTCTGGTTGATGTAAATTTGTTTAAAATGGCGGTGCGGGATGCTTGTAGAGCAGTCTAGCGTTCAACAGAATCGTTTGGCCATGGAACTAGCACCATCTCACACAGGACCAATTTGCACCAATCCACCAACAAGTGCTATGTTGGAAATAGAAAACGCTGAGACCGAAAGGGTTTTTATTGGGTTCTTGTCTTGCTAGTTGTGTGCTGTCTCTAGCTATGTGCAAAAAAAAGTACAACACCATTGCCCAAATCTTCCGGGGGTCGTCTCTAGTGGCCAGAGCGTGGACATTTTTGAGAAGTTAATTTTTAACAGTTGCCAATCTAATGCCAAGAGCAGGTATTTTGGAATCTGAGCAGTACAATTTGAGATTGTTCGACCACTTTGCAGCATATTATGTGCAACCGACAAGTTGCTTGTTTTGACTGCTATTTGTGGTTACTTATTTGCTTTGATTTTATTTACTTTTATACCAATTATCCAACACAGCAACTAAGGAAAATAATAAATTTTGCTTACAAAACTTCTTATGAATTACAACAAAACAAATATATCTACATTTTAAACATATTTTGTGTCTTAATTTGGCTACATTAAAGACGAGGTGGAATTCCTTAAAGAATACCAGTCCATACCCCTGCATGTTCCTCTTACAAAATTTTTGACTGCTTAGTTTTCCACAGCAAACAGTTGGGAAAAATTGATTGCTATCAAACGGGAGTGGGACTGCAAAGGGAATATAGGCTGGACAATTTGAAGAGGTGAGTTGCAAGAAAGCTCTAACGCCATTTGCGTTGTTTATCAAGCGGTCTTTACATAAATCCACCACTTTTTAATGTATCACCAATTTTTATCACCAATTTTGAAACACTAAGTAAAGGTCATGTTCCAAATTGAACCAGCAATCTTAATATCTCCTAGATATAAATATCCCAATCTTTGAAAGCAGAAAATCTCCCATGTTCCATCAGAGGGAAGAATCATTAATGCAGTATGTAGTGAAAAAGTGTAGTTGACAAAGTTAGTTGGCATACATTTTGGGGCATCACCCCATAGCATGTCTATAATACAATTGCCTGTTGATTTAGCAGAGGAAGTAAGCAGAATGCATGGACTTGCCTGCACTACTAGTGCTAATTCGGGTGCTCTGCCAGTCTAGTGCGTTCGAAGTGCCGGCACCTTTCGCTGAATGTATCCTAGCAGGGCACTCAGTTGAGTGCATCACCTGCCTGTCCCAGCATCGTTTCAGAGCGCTGCCTGAATGAAAAATCATGAAGGCAATCAAGTAACGTTTCTCACGGCAAGATAACATGAGATATGCATTTTTGCCAAAGTTTTCAGTGGAACAAATGATGCTCGCGTATCATCTCACCGTGTTTAAAGTTACACAATCAATCGCACTGCAGGAAGGTTAACGTCACCTTTTTTCCATATCACTTTCCGTGCTAAGGCAGTTTCAACACAAAAAAGGGGACGTCAACAGATGGCACAAGCTATTATTTTCTGGACAAAAATGCCCCAACAATACCCCGCAGTCATATAAGCCGTGTACCTGCCCTGGCTCTCGATCGAGCGCCGCCTATACGAGTTTGGCGCCTAGTTGAGCGCGGTGGAAGTGAGTAGCGCGACGCCGCGCTCGTAGAAGCTGTGTGGGTCCTGGCCGGGCGCGACGCGCAAGTCGACAGTGAAGAGCAGCTCCGTGCGCGTGGCGTTGAGGTAGACGGGCAGGGCGAGCTTGCCGGCGGCGGCGCCGGCGGCAGCCGCGTCCGTGCCACGCGCCCAGCGCAGGCGCGTCGTGCCGAGGTCGCACATGATGGTCGACGTCAGCTGCAGCTGGTTGCCGCGGCACTGCGCGCCCTGCAGCTTGAGGCCTGCGGGGTTGGGCAGAGCGTTAGCGCAAGGGCGAGACATCGACGGATTGCGCATCGTATCGAGCTAAGGTCAAGTAAAGTGAAACCAGGGGGACAACTTTGTAAAAGTTTCGTTAGAGAAGTCACTCGTCTTCTCTATGATATCTCCATTTTTGTCAATGTTTTTAATGGAACAAATTAACGTGATCATCGAGAGGACCAGTTTCCAGGAACCTAGAGTGCGATTTTTGCAATATTTTACGATATGACTACATTTATTTACTCAATGGTATTGGCATTGAGTTTGACTCAATGGTTAGTCCAAATTAGCTGTTACAACAGCATTTTGCTAAGCTCTGAGATAACACAAGGGTTGACAAAGTCACACAAGGGTTGACAAAGTTACACAAGGGTTGACAAAGTCACACAAGGGTTTACAAAGTTAAAAAATTATTCGAAGGGCCAGAATTATAATTTATAAACAACATTACAACTAGGTTTGAACAGTGACCACATTCTGAAGGAAGGTGCACTGATTATTCAATCGCAATCGGTTTTTTGGAAGAATTTCAGTAAACTAATTATGTTTGCTCATTGCAAACCTGGCTTCTGACTCAAAAATTAGAAAAGAAAGGAAAATCTAGATACGGCATCGGTATATGCCAATTACACCTGCATTAGAGCATTGTAATTACTTGGGACCGTAATAAAGGGTTTTCACGGCTAGTATTACACCTATTCCATTCAATCAAAATGACGTCATGATACCCACTCGCTGAAGCCAGGCAGAGCAATTCGGGTTGTGATTTCCTATCTTCCTTTGTTATTTAGCAGAGCTAGTAAATTAATTTTTCCAAAGGGTCCAAAGGGTCCAGTGGGTATCCGAAATCATTTTTCTCCGAGATGAATAGGTCTATGTCCTGACGGGGACAAGCCGATCGGGACACGGCCCCCACGAAGTCCAACGCACCCGTTACGGCGAAGCTGCCGTCGTCGGCAGCGGGCGAGGAGTCAGCCGCCGCGGCGTCCGCGACCGTCACGTCCAGCACCAGCTCCTCCAGCGACCACGAGTTGGCCTGCGCGACGCACTGCCTCGTTGCCGTGATGTACGCCTCCGGGTTCAGCAGGCCGCCCAGCCACACGGGGCACGACTGCGCAAGCGGAGGGCCACGGTTGTTAGTTCTACCGTCAAGCGTGGTTACAAGCATGGCTCATCCTTTCGATCGATGCTTGATTTGCTAAACATATAACAAGTCTATGGCCTTCCGTTCTTATAGTGTTCTGCCTCGTTACAAACCGTCACCTTGATCTCCTTGGCGCCGCCTTGCGATACGAGCTGCGAGACGTGCTGCAGCTGCTTGACACGCTGGCTGAAGTCGGTGACCCACTGGATGACGGTGCAGCCGCGCGGGACCGTGTACCGCCGCCACGACGCCGGCAGGATGCCCTTCACCAGGTCGCTGAGCATCGCGCGGTGGTAGTTGGTCTGCTTCTTGTCACCCTGGCGCAAGAAAACGTTTTGGTTAGCATCGCGACCGACGGAGTTGGAATTGTTATCGGTTTACCATCGAGGCCTTGTTTAAATATTTGTTATTGTACCAATCCTTTTAAGCATAACCCACATAAACAACAAAAAAAACATTTGCTTCTTAAAAAACCTTCTGAGGTCTATCACATCCCCACGGTCCACCGCTTCAAAAAAAAATATAAGAAACGTCTGCTTTCTAAATGTGTGAAATCGGTTAGGGTTGCATCCCTTGTAATCGTGATTGGTGACCAAAAACTCGTGAATTTTGCAGATGATAGTGAAGCAGCGATCATTCCTAGTGGAAACCTAGTGGAAATTTTAGAAGAACGTAGACCTGAATAGAACTACGAATGGAGTGGCCCGCACCATTTTTTTTCTATTCAACTCATCACAAGTCCACATTTCACTTCTTCTTAGCAGATTATTGATGAGCGTAACGAGCGTAGCGAGTGAAGCGAAATCTTCAATTACACTTTACTGCTAAAAAAATCCGGAATGTTTTTTTTTTTTTGTTTTTTTTTTTTGTTTTTTTTTGTTTTTTTGTGTGTTTGTTCGCACGATTCCGGTCAAACGCCAAAACGGATTTTGATGAAAATTTCGGTGAACCTTCGTTTTCTCTGAACTTAGATCTGCCACGTTTTTGAAGCAAATCGGACAAGTAAATTTTATGTTATTAAGTTTTTACGAAATTTTTCAGTTTTTCCAAAACATGTTTTCCACTCTAGAGGCCATGGATTTCCATATAATTTGACGAAACTTTCCAGATATTTTGGCCCCCACGATTTAATGTTTGTGTACAAATTTCATTGTTGTATGTTTAGCGCTTTTCTTGGAAATGGCGCTTTTATGACAATTTTTTAGCGATTATGCAGTTTTTTGCAACTAAATCAACTTTATCTTCAACCGATTTTGACAAAATTTACTGTGTGCATTAAAAATCGTAAAAAGAAGATACTGTGTTAATTTCAAGCAAATCAATCGAGAAGTTTTTCTTTAAATCGATTTTTAATTTTTGAAATATTCAATGTCATTGAGAAAGCTGCTAAATTAACGCCGAACATTTTAAATTGATCATAAAAGCCTAGTCCAGTCAAAAATCTATCTTATTTAATTGTTTGTTACACCTTGCCTCATCAACAGTACGATACATTGCAAGCTCTAAATCGTAATAGACTTATTCCACTCAGAAAAAAATATGTCAGACATCCAATGGACTTACTACCAGTTGGAAAAAAAATTAATTGTCTCTGCTAATTAATTAACCAAGGAAAATACGGCATTTACAACCTGAATTTCTTTACCTGGCTTTAACGAGTGGGTATCTGACGTCACTTTGATTGAATTTTGATATAATTGAATATGTGTATTTTAGGTGGGAAAAGAGAGGAATCCAAACCTCTATATTGATTAGATCATTCATTACTACCAAAAGAAAATCCCGCTAAGAAAGTTCCGTTCACGAGGAAGATCTCAATCGACGAGACGTGCATTGTCCGTGACTCACCTGGCAGATGAGCACGACATCGTTGAGGTCGTGTATCACTTCAAGCAGCAGCTTCGAGCCCGAGTTGACCTCACGCTCGAAGTAGCGGTACAGCGGGTCCTTGATGTTGTCCACGGTTCGGCGGAGGATCTGGAACCAGCCGAAACGTTATGCTCCGTTCATTGACACAGCATTGGCAACAAAATGCAGCCCTCATATGTCACAGATGTGCTAAGAATAGCCAGTCGCATTTGTTACAGATCACAATGCAAACCCTGAATTTAAAATATCAGCATATAATAGGCAGCCCATTGATAAATTGTTACATAATAAAACTAATATTATGTAGGTACGGAGGCAAATTTTTAACCAAATGTGAAGCGCCACTGAATAAACTGCCAAAACGTTCATAGAAATTTTGTATGGGTAATAACTAATAAATAATAAATACTAGATTAATGGTAAGTCCAGAAGATGACTGCGCCATCGCAGTCGTAACGCCGGCTAACACCTAGGTCCTTTTTAGGACCACAAACCACTTCCAAACAGAGCAAAACCGTACACTTCAACAAATTGATTAATTGATTCAAAGTCTAAACTCCTGAAAGTAATTGACTCATTATTTACTTATATTTAAACTGACAGAAGCACTACATGCACTTTGTCGTTTGAGATCAATTCACAAACAACCCACGATATTATTTTTCCGACACCGAACCAACCAGCACGGCAAGCGATCCATACGGTCTATAGTTTCCTCGGCGAAACTAACAGAAGCACCACACGCACATCCTCGTTTCAGATCACGACCCACTAAATGATTTCACTGGCACCGAACCAAGCCGCACGGCTGCCGGTTTCCTCGGCCGGCGTTCGAACGCACCTGCAGCGAGGTGGGCAGCAGCCGCAGCCAAGTGCACGCCGAGTAGTGCAGCGTCCGCATCCACGACGGCCGCTTGTCGCCGTCGGCGGCGTTCGGCTCGTCGAGAGTGTCGTCGGGCGCGTACGCCAGCTCGTCATCGTCTTCCAGCTGCTGCATCTTGAGCAGCTTCATCACCAGGTCCGTGCCTGTCGGACAAGAGGAAAACGGTTCGAAAATACCGCGACACTTCTATCGCGGGGAGGGCCTACTTTGCCGCAGGAAGGGTTCGGAACGGGCTTTGCGTTACCAACTTCACACAAATTAATGTAAGCAGAACGGAAACGCAACAAGAAACCCAAAAGCCTTGCTTACAGGCGGTGAATTGGCCGGTTTTAAAATGCCCAGTTCCTAGTAATCTTTCAGTTAGGAAGAAAACTGTTTTTATCTGGGAGTTAGCCACGTAACTGAACATTTTAAACTCAGACCAAGTAAAGGCCCAGCTCCTCTGATAGTAGAATAGAAGAAATAGGAGAAACAGAAAGCATCAAATGTTCAAAAAATGTCAAAAATAATCTTTTTCCTATTTTTAAGCTATCTAGTAGGTAGCAACTAAAATGCAAGAAGCTGTAGAAATACAATTCTGGAAAAACGAGCACAATTGACCTATTCCACTTAGAGAAAAATCAAAAATGATGTCAGATACCCTCTGGACATACTACCAGTTTGGAAAAATACATTAATTCGCTCTGCTAAATAACAAACAATGATGGGGAAATCACAACTCGAATTGCTCAACCTGGCTTTAGCAAGTGGGTATCATGACGTCACTTTGATTGAATGGAATCAATGAATGGAATAGGTGTGCTTCGAGTTTTCCGAACCCGATCGCAAGTGCCTGGCTAGCGTACTGACCGCGCGTCGTCAGCAACACCTTCTCGGCGTTGTTTGGCAGACCGAGCCAAGAAGGCGTCTGCCGGTCGGAGAGCGCCTCGATCCACGCGAGGAACTGGTCGCGGCGCGCGCCGTCCGGCATCGTGATGTGCCGCTGCCCGCCCGCAGCGCCGTCCACGTTGGCCACCAGCGCAAAGTCGGCGTCGAACGAACGCGCCGTGAACAGCTTCGACAGGAACGAGCCGAGCAGCCGCTGGTCAAAGTCGTTGTCGATCTTGCCTGCAAGCGGGGAACGCGGCTGGTTGATTTCAACGCTGAATGCGAATATTTGTTGCATGTGAGGTAGATATTTGTTGATATAAACGAAATATCCATTCTGAAATTCGTATCCGTACCGGGGTTTGAACCCGGATCTTTTTTGTCTGTCCGGGGCTTACAGGAAATCTCTCTGCATTGATGGAAAATTCACACTGTCAATGAGATATTATGAATAGAAAATTTTCATGCAATAATTTTTTATAAATGAATGAACCACAGGAATTACTTAGGTTAAGCAAGCCGGAGGTTCGTAGTAGGGTTATCAACATCATGAAAACGTCTAGACGACTAAATAAAACAACCATGCCAATTTAAAAGTCACTTTCCTTTCCATCTAAAACCTTGCCAGGAATGAAATATTGAATGAAACAAGAAGAGGTATGTGGTCAAGGGTCCTCTAGACTCAGGGATAACTAGAATAAGAACCCAACACAATGCCCGCCTTGGCGGCGTGGTCGACTTACCGCCGTAGATGCACTGCGAGAGCAGTGTTACCAACGCGTCCCACGGAACCTTCTCTGGCGGCAGATTTGTGCGGCCCTGCAGAAAACAAGGCCCATGCGTCAGCAATCAATGCACACTCTCGGCATTTGCAACACTGTTAATTTCCACTCTACATTTTTTTTGTACAGACTTATTCAACTAGTAGGTACAGTTGTTGACTCAAGTTCTCGAGAAATGTTCCACTTATTTTTTCGAGCTGTTACCAACTAAATTGCTCTAATGGCCACTAATGCGATTTGAACCGAAATGCAAATGATGAATGAATGATGTAACTGTAGATATTTATTAAAAGAAACAAAATAACCATTCTAAAATTTGTATCCCTCTCAAAACGGATACATATTTGGAATGGACATTTTGTTGCTGATGAGAAATTGCTCTCACTATTCGACTGAAATTCCAAACTTCGTAGCAAATGTTTGAATGCGTGCGGAGTCCCCGGCCAGTATTAAGCAAGTGTAAATATCGAGCATCCGAGTATCAAGAATCCGCAAAGCCCTGTCACGTTTATCAAGTTCCCTCAGTACAGATTGTGGATGGTGTCGCGCACTCACCATTGCGGTGGCGTCGATCCACGTGTCCAGCGTGTCGCACGCAACGCGAAGGTCCGACTCGTTGAACTCGTAGTGCTTGGCCCAGCCGAGCGGCGCGTAGCGCAGACGTTCCTGCACCACCGCGTGGAACCACGCCAGCAGGAAGTAGAGGCGCGCGCGCTCGCTGGGCGCCTTCATCATGCGCGCCGCCGGCACCTGCAGACAAAGACAACGACTCCGTGATGGAACCGGGGGCGAGATGCACGGTGGCGTACGGAGGCACGGCCGGGACAGTAGGAAGTAGGGCAGGAAACGGACTACATTGGCAGATAACGCTGCCTGGTAAGTCGTGAAAAAGTCGGGAAAAGTTTGAGATAGGGACAAAGCATTAGAAAGTTTTACTGAAGACTAACGGTCTATGATAAGGAAAAGACACGAGTCTTACGGCCGGTTTTAACATTTTTTCAACTCTAAGTTGAGGTACAACTAACAGAAACAGTTGAATTTCACTGCACGTGTTTTGCTGTTGCCATGCCGTTTAGCTCAACTAACACTTGAACTCAGAGTTAATAAATTGGTAAAACTGGGCCTTAAGAAAGTAATACATTAGCAGAAGTTTTAGGATAAGTTTCACCATTTCATTAGCTGTAGGTTGAAGTGTTTAGCAAGTTACAAGGCATAGCGACAGCCAGCTACGTGCAGCGGAATCCAATCGTTTCCGAACAGTAGGTTTAGGAAGCGCAAGGTCGGACGACTCACCGTGCTGAACGTGCGCAAGAGGTTCGCGCGGATGCCGGGCGGCGGCTCGAACACGAAAATGCGGCCTGCGCGCAGCAGGTTCACCGGCACCTTTGGGTTGATCTCCATCGTCAGGAACAGACGGAAGCCCGAGTGCGGCTGCAGGCTGTGCAGCTTCTTCTCCAACTGCACCAGCCAGGCGGGCGCCAGGTGGACGTTCTTCAGCAGCACCCACCTGCAAAAGCGGCGGCGGCGCCTTTGGGTGAGTCGACGGCCGTTTTTACCGCGTTCTTATACTCGTTTCTAGTCACAATTCTAGCCCGGCGCTGACCTGCACCACCTGAAGGCCTCTTTTGAACCAAAAAGTAACGTAACGGGAACACCGGACAAAGAGCGCTTTTCATTATAATCTTAACATTTATTTCTAGTCCCAATAGGCCTATTCCACTCAGGGAAAAATTATGTCAGTCACCCACTGGATGTACTACCAGTTTGGAAAAAAATATTAATTAGCTCTGCTAAATAACAAATGAAGATAGGGAAATCACAACTCGAATTGCTCAACCTGGCTTTATCGAGTGGGTATCATGACGTTTTGATAGAACTTTGATAGAACTGAATAGGTACAGTCACGCTCAGCAAAGCACTGATATTTCCGACTTGACGGAGAGGTTTATGGCCTCTTTTGAACCAACAAGTAACGTAGCAGGAACACCTAACAAAGTGCGTTATTCCCTCCATTCTCAACACTACTTCCTTGCCCCAACTCCCGCCCGACACCGACCTGCCGGACTTGACGGCCAGGTTGATGGCGCGGTCCGCCTGGCTGAATCCCTCGGCCGAACCGATGGCGATGGCGGCGATCTGCTTCTGCGCGTCTGCTGCGAGGTCGTCCACGCGGCCGGACGCGTCGAAGCCGGGCACCGAGCAGAAGAGCGCGGGCGTGGCGGCGCCCAGCTCGCGCTCCACGATGGCCGCCAGGTCCAGCTCCCGCTCTGCCGACGGCATGAACTCTTCGCCGAGCGCCGACGAGACGAGGACGTGCGCCGCCGCAGGCACGCGGTCCGGACGGAACGCCTGGACAACCGCCCAACTCGTTACTTTCTGGGCACTGGGTTCGCGTCGCAAAGACTATCATTTGTTCGTTTGGTGGTGTGGTGAATGGTTGGGCTCTGTTTTGTCTGACTTTTGGTCTTGATAGGACCTTAGTGATAGGGCCGTTTCTCCGGGGAGTTGGATTGTTGCGATTGAAATTGTTTATTCTTTTCTGTCCTGAAGTTGTTGCGAGCAGACTATTGATATGTGTGTTTAGACAAGTTTTACTGTAATAAACCAAACTACTACTACTACTACTACTACTACTACTACTACTCCTCCTACGATGCAACAACAACCCACGCAACTAGCCTTAAGATTAACTGATTACTGGTGCTTAACGATGCACTGTTTTGACAACTGGCCCTTTGGCACTGGTTTAATGGCTTCGGTGAATGGAAGGGAGATGATGAACCTAACCTAGTCTAGAAGGGAGGAGGGGAAACCAGGTGCCGGCACGTAGCCTACTCATGTCGAAAAGCACCGAGGGGACCACCGGCTTTACGTCCCTTCTGAAGGACGTCCCTTCTGAAGGACAGTACAACTTAAACAACAGAATGCTGTCGAGAGGTTGATAAGCAAAGCGAGTGAAGGTTTCGTACTAACTTCAAACCCTCCAACCTCTCTCCCGAAGTCCCGAACAGAACTGATCATGTGCATGATGGTCACCCACCAAACATCTGACTCAGCTCGATTTTGCTTAACTTCGGTGATCTCACAAGAACCGGTGTCCCCAACATTGCTAAACCATTCGGTATCTGGCCTTGAGACCGTTGAGTGCGGTTAGGTTGGCCTACCTGTATGAGCAGTAGCTGGTACATGGCGGTGCCAACGGCAGAGAGCGGCTTGTCCTCGGTCCAGATGCGCGGCACGCAGATCTCGGGCGTGCTCTGCTGCAGCCACGCGCCGAACTCGGGCATCCCGGCGATCTGCGACGGAAGCGAACGGAACGCCTCCAGCCTGGGAAACGTCCGCACGCAAACACGTCAGAAAGGTTTCCATCGGCGGTTACGAAAGCCTTGTGAACTTTTAAATTGCAACTTATATTCTTTATTAATTTGGCACAAATGTAGTGAGATTGTTCTACTGCTTAATTCCTGCCCGATTTAGATGCCTGATTCGACTCTAATTTTCTTTCAAATCACTTACGTCCGGCTCGAATCTTCGATAATCGAAAACAACTTGCTCTCACAAGACATGATTAATTCAAACCAATTAAAAAATGCATAAAGAAGATATCCTTGACAAAAAGTCACTATTCACTTTTGGAATCCCTAGCATAAAAAAGATTGTATATTATGCCAAGGTCCATTCTAGGATCACAAACCACAACCAACAGAGAAACAGCGTACGCTTCAATAAATCCATCCACGGCTCTAAACCACTCTGCCTTACCATAAAAACGATTGAACCTATGTACGATCATTATGTATATTGTAATACTGCCTATAAGTCTCATTTAAATATCAAATGATTAAACAATATACTGTCATGCATCTTACTGTATGTCGATTGTGTTGCTGGTACATCCTGACAACGACAAAGACAAACCAAACGACAAACGACAAAATTCACAACAACAAACAACGACAAATTGAAAGATGTGCAACTGTAACGACATTAAAACCGAACACACAAGCAAAGCGGCAAGACGAACCTGGTGGACAAGCGATGCAGCGCCTCCAGCTGGTCCTGCGACAGCCCTTCGACGGGCGGCACCTTGGACGTGAGCAGGCCCTCCTTGCCGCGCAGGAAGAACGTGAACTCGGCATCAAGCCCCGGCTGGCTCGGCACGCAGCCCTTCAGGTGGATGCGGCAGAGCAGCAGCGCCAGCGTCAGCCGATCCGTGTGCAGCATGCCGCGCGCAACACGCTCGTAGCAAACCTGGACAGGACGCGGCGCGTTGAGATTCCCCTTGAGATTCCGCCCTGCCCCATGATTTGCCCCAAGATTATGATGCTATGAAATAGCTTCACAAGGATTAAGTGTGTTGCCCGGTGAAATGTGTTTTTAACCATTTCTTAAGTATGACCTCATTGATTGATTGATTACTGGTGTTAAGCGTATTTGCCAAGAGATTCCCCATGATTTTGATGCTTTGAAATAGCTCCACTAGTATTAAGTTTCATGAGTTGGTGAAATGTATTCTTAAATATTTTTCAAGTATGACCTCGTTGATTGATTGATTACTGTTGTTTAACGACGCACTGTTTTGACAACAATGGCCCTATGGCACTGGTCTAACGATGTCGGTGAATGAAATGGTGATGATGAACCTAACCTAGCCTAGAAGAGAGGAGGAGAAACCCGGTGCCGAGAGAGAGTGGCCTACTCCTGTCGAAAAGCACCGAGAGGACCACAGGCTTTACGTCCCTTCCGAAGGATGGTACAATTCGAACAACAGGATTCCTCCACTAATCCGTGCTGTCGAGAGGTTGATAAGCAAGGCGAGTGAAGTTGTCGTACTAACTTCAAACCCTCCAACCTCTCTCCCGAAACAGAACTGATAATGTGCATGATGGTTGCCCATTCAGTATGGGACAATGTACAGATCAACAATCATCCCGATGTCCGCTCAGCGCGCCAAGTTCCGATACGCCACGCTAGCACCGTGACTCACGCCAAAGAGGTCGCGCGTGATGATGGCCAGCCGCGCGCCATAGTCGGTGGTGGTCGCCAGCTTGGCGTTGCTGTGCAGCACCGAGCTGAAGATCTCGAGGAAGAACTTCAACGAGTACTGGTAGAGGAAGTGGATCTGGTTCAGGCTGTCCATCGTGAAGTAGATGTTGCTGCACGCCTGCAAAATGGACAAACAAAAACACGTGCATCGGTTATTTTTCTTTGAAAGGCGGTTGGCCTGAAGACAATGAACAAACACCAAAGAAAAATCAAATCTTGTGCTTATTTCTGTTGAATTAACAGCCGATTTCATCAACATTTGATCTGTGCTTACGCTTTGTTGAAACTGAGAAGCGAGATTTTGTTCTTGGGCGAGTGCCACCAACACAAAGCGGCAATCAAATTTGTCTGTAGTGACCCAAAATAGGTTAATTAAGGTAAACGCTTGAATTTCCTCAGTTGTTTCAGCTACCTACTCTCTCAGCATATGAAAAACAAATGATTATCAAAAACATCAATGTGTGTAAATGATAGAGGGAGGGAGAGCTTTGCTACTGACAGCGAGACTTGGTGGCCTGTCTGCAACAATCTATCACCAAAGGCCGATTTTACGATACTACTTACAACAGAGTTAACGAGATAATCCTGTAAAACAAACAACGTTTTCATATCGTGCCCAATGGCGTCATGTTAAAAGATAGGGATTTGCTGTTTATTGAATTCTTTGTAGCTCTGTATTTGTTCGGTCAGCCTTCATTATTTTTGCACTGCTAGAAGCAGCGTTACTCTGACTACATATCAGCAAGTTTATGTGGATATCTGAGGTGAGATTTGCTAGAACTACTTTAACATGACCAGATGTGCAATTTTGTAAAAATTTATTTAGAGAAGTCACTTGTATTCTCAATGAAAACGTTCATTTGTTCCACAAAAAACATTGAAAACAATAGAGATCTCATATCATTCAAATCTCAAATCGCAATAACATTTGACACAACCTCGACGTTAATCCAGGCTTGACAACGTAAAATCGATCCCGAGAGTCTACTTCAGTCCTGGCAAGCACGACGAGCCGACAAGCGGAAGCGTACGGGGGCGCGTTTACCTGCGAGAGCGGCATGTACTGCTGCGACACCGTCTCGATCTCCCCGATCACCTTGTCCGTCTCCTCGACCTTCTTGCTGATGTCCGCCGCCTCCTGCTTCAGCGTCTCCAGCGTCGTTATGACCGAGTCGTTGTCCAGGATCTTGCCCTTGCTGTCGTTGAGCGCCTGCAGCAGCGACTTCTCCAGCTGCCGCAGCCGCAGGTGGAACTCGCCTGCAACGCACGGCGTTCGACGTCAGATCACCACCGGTTTAGCCTTCAAACGATGTATCTTGTTTGGCTGTAGAATACAGCCAAATTGCTCTTTAAGTCTAAGAAGCAGCTGTTGCTATTGTTCAATCAACTGTGTTTTTGCTGTCCTAAGAACTTTATACTCTAGAGTCTAGAGAAGTCAACTAGTGTTCATACAAGCTAATCACCCGAATCATTTCGTTGATCAACTAACTCTGCCAAATTAGCATTGTTGAGCTGGCGGCATAATCGTCAGTGCCGCCTGGAAATAAAAGCCGTCTAGACACAACAAAAAGCATCTAAAAGGGGAAATCTGGGACTTGAGTATAGAACTTTCATAAAGCAGGCATTTTTGCGTAGCAAAATGGCAAGGAAAGCTTTAGTTAGATAGCTTACAACTAACATGAAAACTAACATGAAAAAGATAAGTCTTAAGTAAGTAATGACTTGGCACAAGTTTCTTTGGTCATCTTACACAATATTGAGCTCTTTTTCTCTACCAATGTTTGATCTCTAGTGCCAATCTAGTAACGATCTCAAGTGACTTGACATATTATAACAAGAGTATCTTTGATACAAATAGCAATTGATCCGATAGCATTTTCACAAGAATTGCTCGGCCAGTTTTACCACAATTTTATCAACTCCGAGTTGAATTATTGGAGCTAAATGGCTTCGCAACGTGCAATGAATTTCGTTTCCGAGAGTTATCTTATCTCCCAACTCAAACACAGAGAAAAATGGTAAAACCAGCCCTAGGCACTGATCGTAGCCGCCAGAGCCCGGAGATCCCGCAATCACAGGCCACCCCGACCGCCGCCACCCACCTTGCAGCTTGAGCAGGTCCGAGCGCTTCTCGTCGATGTCCGGCCGCTCGGCCTTGAGCACCTGGTTCAGGCACTGGCTCTGCAGCGACGAGCGCGTCACCGTGAAGTTGACAAACGTTACGCGCGAGCAGATGTCCGGCGGGAACTCCACCGTCGGGTCGCGCGTAGACAGGAAGATGACGAACGACGGCGACAGGTCGATGTCCTGGTCGCCGAGCGTGATGAGCACGCGGCCACCCGTGCGCCGCAGCTCGCGGTTAAGCACCGGGTTCAGGATCGGGTCGTAGTTCTCGACGTCCTGCCGGCAAATCGTTTGGTTAGGTTACGTTGGACGGACAGGGCATCTGGGGGTCTGGTTCTAGAGGCATTGTTTGGTTATAGATCGTTGTGTTCGCTCCGCGTCAGGTCGGGGCCGTAATGGCGGGGATTGGCTGGAATTCTCGAGGCATCGTTTGGATAGGTTAGAAAAACAGAGGGGGCATCGGATTTGATTCTAGAGACAGCGTTCGGTTAGGGATCGTTGTGTTTGCTCCGGGTCAGTTCAAGGCCATAATGGCAGGGGTTGGCTGGAATGTTACGTTGACAGGTTTCATATTTTATGACAGCTCTGACCGAATGCTAAAGTAATTCCTTCAAAGATCACTTAATAAGCACATTTAAATATTATGATTTACAGAAGTGCATGGCTAAAATGAGAAGGAACGTTTACATTTAAGGGAGTTCAGTTCAGTTTAAGCCTCTCAACTTGTGAAAACTGCATAATGCATACATGTAGGTAGGAAGCGGTTCCAACATGCAATTAGACTCGAGCTGCGTATCTCCACCTAGCCTTGGTCCAAGTTTCTGGCAAGCAGCATACAGACCAAAACTCTAACTTCACGTTTGATAATGAACAGTTGCATAAATCATGAAATATCTACAAGTGCCAAAGATCACTGATTCCAAAATATACATTAACATGTAAAAGATAACAAGAAGTTATGACTTATTTAAACAAACAAAAATTTCACAGATTCCCTTGATAAGTGCAGCTAGCTACTAATCCAGTGACTTTCGGCCGTACACCGACGACATATCGAGGCCCGAAAGTCAGCGTACCGTTCCGAACCGTCAAACGAGACGCCATTCCGTAGTTCCCGAGACATCGCCTGCACCGACAACCTGCCAACAACGCACCTGCACGAGCAGCGGGTTGCCGAACCGCAGCGCCGACTCCAGGTTCTTGCGGAACGAGTCGTCCAGGAAGCTGGTCTTGGTGATCTTGCGGCCCTGGAACTCGTTGAGGATGAACTCGGTGGCCTGGCCGGACGGGTCGATGATGAGCGGGTAGCGGTTGAAGCGCTTGAGCATGATGGCGTTCTCCGTGCAGAGGTCGTCGCTGGGGAGGGCGTTGGCCTGCCAGCGCAGTCGCTCGTCGGGGTTGGACAGGTACTCGGTGCGCGCGATGTCGCCGCGGTACTGCAGGTTGGCCTGTGTCAGGTGGTGGCACCACGTGCCGAACAGGCTGCCGCGGTACTGCCGGCAGAGAGGGAGGAGACAGTGCCGTTAGGTTTCGTTCAGTTGCGATTTGCGAGATGGCAGAGTGTCTTCTTTTTGAGATGTTTAGCGCACACCGTGAGCTTTGTCAACGTCGGTTGGCGATAAAGTTGCTTTGGCTGCATAAAACTGCCAAACGCTTGAAGCGTCGTAAAAGTTGTAAGAAAAATTATTTAACTAAGTAATGAATGCAAAGTCCCAAAACTCAAACTTTGCTCTAAGTTTGAGTTTTGGGTCTAAGCTTTCTTGACCCGGTGAAATTGTTTGTCTGAAAACTACCGTGCTAAGGAAGTAATAGCGTGATAAAAGCGCCATTTCCAAGAAAAGTGATAGGGTTGACGTATCTAGAAAGTTTCGTCACATTATGTTTAGATTCTTGAGAGCAAAACTTTTTTTAGGAAACTGATAAACTTTGTAAAAACTTAATTACATAAAAATTAAATTACTGTACCGATTCCCTTAAAAAACGTTGCAGATCTAAGTGCAGAGAAAACAAGTGTCCATATAAATTTTCATCAAATGCCAGTGTGGCGTTTGGCCTGTAGCGCCCAAACAAACACACAAAAACAAAACAAAGGCAAAACAAGACAAAAAAAACATTCCAGATTAAAGTTCCAGCAGTAAAGTGTAATTGAAGGCTTCGCTCGCTACGCTCATCAATTAAAATTGGAGCGAAACCAACAAACGACAACCGGCCGACGGGACTCACGTGCTGGTCGAAGTATCCGGCGTAGGCGAGGAACGCCGACGAGAGCAGAACATCGCCGATGATTGTCGACATCTGCGAGCGGAACGTCTCGCTCGTAGCCTCCCACCGCTCGCGCTCCATGCCCAGCGACTTGAGCAGCGCGATCGAACGGTCCACCTGCGGAGACACAGCAATCAGGCGCGGCTCATGGTCAAGCGGTCCGGGGAATGATCCCTGCGCCACTCCGCTGAAAGTCTTTAGTGGTACGCCTTGACATTAAGGGTGCTCTTATCAAACAATGAAATGAAGATATTATTATTGCTCGAGTTGTAATTCAAAGATAAACCGGTGATAACATCACGCTGTACTTTGTTTCGAAAGGGTAATGAAAATATTGCTATTTTCTTAGTGTGATTTGAACCTAAATGCAAACACTCGTTGCATCTACAGTAGATATTGACTGTTAGTAACGGAATATCAATTCCAAAATTTGTAACCGTACCGCGATTTGAACCCGGATCTTTGCCTGTCCGAGGCACTGCTATTACCTCATCTCACCTTAAAATAGTGCACAGAATCACACTGCGGAAGGCAGCGGCCCCGTCGACGGTAACCTACCTTTGCCTGCACGTTCTCGAGGTCCGTCTTGATGGCCTGCGCCTGCGAGATGAGCTGCGCGTACTCCTCCTTGTAGGACGCAATGCTGCGCTCCAGCTGGCCAATCAGCTGCGTCACCTCATCGCCGTGAGACTCGTTCTCCTCGGCCTGCGTCTCCAGCGACTGCAGCTCGATGCGCAGCGGCTCGACGCGCTTCAGCATGTCTGCGTAGTTGATCTGGCCGCAGCGGAGGAGACGGAAGAGTTTAGAGATGAAAAGTGCGGAAACTCAGGTTATGAATGCGAACTGCATTGCGGCCAGATAGAACTAGCATGGCACTCCATGGCACTAGCAGGGCTCAAGTTTAGACCGTTGATAAAGCAGACAGGATAGCTTTGTGAAACGTCGGGAAATGTTTGAGTTTTGGACTTGGCATCCAATACCCAGTTAAATAGTTTTTCGGAGAACTATCGTGCTAAGCTCAGGAAAAAAACACAAGTCTTAAGAAAATAATAACCTCAAAGCCTCCTAGCTAATACAACCAGCCACGCAAAGCTCGAGACTCGAGTTTAGACCGTTGATAAAGCAGACAGGATAGCTTTGCAAAACGTCGGGAAAAGTTTGAGTTTCGTAGCTTTGCAATCAATAACCGAGTTAAATAGTTTTTCGGAGAACTAACGTGCAAAGCTCAGGAAAAGACGTGAGTTTTAAGTAAGAGATAACCTACGTGCTTCCCTAATAGAACCAGCCGCGCCGCCGAGCAAACGACTCACCTGAGCGATCGCCCACTTGACCATCGGGCCGCACGCCATGCTCGCGCGGTTCACCTTCTCGAAGTTGTAGTCGGGGTTGCTCAGGTAGCGCGAGCGCATCTTGTCTCGGACGTCGTCGCTGGAAAGGAAGCGACGGGTCAGCCGTCCGCCGTAACAACGCTCGGCGCTCCGGGGAAAATGGACGGGACACAAGCCGGCCAATGTCACCTTTCTTATAACGAGGCAATTTGCGTCGTTTGTTCGCGAGTTGACTTGAAACGCTGGTAGAATTGCAGCGTGGGTTCTGCTTTACCAGCACGGATTGTCTTGAACTAGGTTCAAGTCAGGTTGCGAATGTACTTTAACTTATTTCAGGACTTGAACCACGCAATTCAAACGAAGAAGTACTGGTCTTGTTAGGAATGTGACTTCTGGGACAGAAAATGAAATCGAAATCCTATGAGTCATTGCACATATGACCAACAATATCAAGTCTCAAATACACCACACGTTACAACAACAAACAACAAGAGCCGGACAAAGGGGGCGTCGCGTCGCACGAGACTCCACAAATAAACGGGTGACCAAAGCATTGCACAGGATAAAAGACAGGCAAGAAGCAGTCGGACGGGCGTGACCACCACCGTGACGGGCGTGAACCAACGTGAGCTGAGGCAGTGAGTCTACGGCAAGCAACGAGAGTTAGTGAGGTCCGGTGCTCGAGTGCGGCCGGGCTGGACGCAAAGGCGGCTTCATCGCTTTGCGAGTCATTACTGCCGGCAAAGTCTGCTAACTAGACGTCCCGGCTCGAGATAAACACGTCTTTGCGTCACGCCTAGCCGCGCACGTCAACAGATGTTAGTGTAACGGCATACAATTTTACAATAAATGCAGAAATCCGTGCCCTTAGATAGATTGTGGAATCCCCCTGGGGACAAGAAACAAATGCAATCAACTGTTGTTCCTCGGCTATCCAAAAACCACGGCCTTCCAAAAGGCTCCAATCAGGCAGCTGTCCAGAAAGCTCACAAAACAAAAACAGGTAACAAAATATCACGTGACAAAGGGCAAAGCTACGAACGCGGCCCGCACAAGCAAAAACTCGGCGCCGACAAAACAAAACATCTGCCGCGCGCGCGGCACGAACAAACGGGGACCGTGCACAGCTACGTGACGCACGGCGCAAAGGAAGCACAAAAAACGCCGCGGTCGCCACCGCCGCCGCGTCAATGCTTACGTAATGTTCTCCGACGAGAAATTACTGACAATGGAATTGATAAAACTGTCCTTCATGATGACGGCGCGGATCGACTTCCAATCGCTGGCGTTCTCTCCGAGCAACAGGCAGATCGACTCGAGCGCCACCTTGACGAGCGCCGGCGGGTTGGCCATCGTGCGCACCTCCACCAGGTCGTTGCGCTTGATCGACTTGACGGCTGCCGGGCCAAGACACACAGAGAAAAGAGAAGCGAGAGGTAGAGGCCGGCTCGCGATGGAGGCGCTAGACCCGATGGAACCCCGGCGACGGCGGCGGCGGCTGAAAGGGAAGGCGTCGGGGAACGGGCTGGAACGGGGTGGCGGCATGGAGAGCGAAAGAAGGAGGCCGAAGTGTTAGTTGTTAATTTGCAGCATGCGAATAGAGGTGTCTCGGCGAGGGAAGTAAGAGACGTGTTTCCTTTGATAAGAACCTAATTACTTCTGATGACGCCATAACCCATCCGCCACGCGTAACCTCGTCAGACATTCCCAAGCCGAGGGCAGAGAACCGGAGCATCTCGTCGCGCCGCGCCCTCGCCCGTTCCCGCGCGAGTCAACGTCAGCTTCAGCATCGACTCCTGGGGGCTTACGTCATGTCCTCCGTGTTGAAGTTGACGATGGTCGAGATGAAGTTGTCCTTCATGGTGACGGAACGGATCGCCTTCCAGTCGGTCGTGTTCTCGCCCAGCAGCAGGCAGATCGACTCGAGCGCCACCTTGACGATGTTGGGCGGGTTCGCCATCGAGCGCACCTCCACCAGATGCTGCTTCTTGATCGACTTGACGGCTGCCGTCGCGACAACCAGCACACGCATCGTACAACGGGACAACGGGCCATCGGGCTTCGGGCATTGGTTTTTTGGGTTTTTGTGGAGGCTTAGGTTATTGTTGGACATTTGGTTTCGATTTGTTGCTGTTTGGCATTCCAGTTTAGACCGTTGATAAAGCAGGCAGCACATAACTTTGCAATACGTCGGGAAAAGTTTGAGTTTGGGACTCAATGCTTTTTCTGAAAACTAACATGCAAGAATTTTGAGCCGAGAAATCTGCCATGAAATATGCCGCAGCACTATTGCTTAATTATTATTATTATTATTATTATTATTATTATTATTATTAACATAATATTAAGCTGTTCAGTAATTGCTTTACTATATTTGAATTGTATTGCATGTCTAATCAAAGGCCAATAAAGTTTTACTATATAGTTATGAGGTAGGGTGTGAATTGTGATCAATTACAATTAGGCAAGCTAGCCAATTTAGCCTTGTAAGTAATGAATGGGAATCTCGTAAACGTCCAACAAACGGACATCAGGTGGTAACAATGTATTGGGTGGATACACAGATATCGTACCTAGCCTAGTAAGATATGGATGGGGTCTCCATTGAATCTATTAAAACTGCAAACAGAAGGTCGGGTAATGGGAACTACAGGTTGGTCTCAAACCCAGCCTAATAATACATGAATGGGGTCTCTGGAGTCTCTTAAAAAAGCAAACAAACCGACGGGTACTGGTAGCTATGTGTTGGAATGAAAGCTAGCCTGAAAATATATGAATGGGCCTCAACAGTCTGTGAAATCGTCCACCGATTGGGGATCATAATGAAATAATTTATTAATTTCTATGTTCCTATTGCATGTTTTGCTACTTTGTGTAGGGCTCCAGGAATTGATAAACGTAAGTAAGTAAGTAAAATGCGTTGCGGTTGGGCAAGTCGGCGCCGTACCTAGCTGGGCGTCGAACACGGCGGGCTCCACCTGCTCCAGCTCGGCCATCACGTCCTTGCGCTTCTGTTCGATGGCGATCGTCTGCACGTCCAGCGCGTGCTGGATCTCCTGCGACTGCACCTTCTTCTTCTCCGCCTCCTGCTGGTCCTTCACCATCTGCCGCAGCTTGGCGTTGGCCGCCTCGTTCTTCGCTTGCAGCTCCTGGAAGGGCAGTCGCGACAATCAGCAATCGGCTATCGGTAATCTGCTATCGCTATCGGCAACGCCAAGCGGGCAAAGTGAGCCTCACCACGACGCTTCACAAGTCATTGTAAGAATGGCTTGCACTAGTTACCTTTTACATTGCATATGTATCTACTCCAAGAAATGATTAACCCAAAATGAATCGAGTAGCAATTATAAATAATCAATGTTCATTTGAATTTAATCAAAGAAATGGCAATATTAAATTGGCAAAAACATAACAATGTTGGAATTTTGGTCATTGTCAAAATGCAACCTTCACAGAATGGCAAGTTAGCCAACCTACTTTCCCACCATTTTTTCAACACAACATTTCAAAGCACATTAGCCAACCTAACTCGTTAAGCAAACACTAAAAAAAATCAATTATATATCAATTAAAAATCAATACTAATAAGTGGTTGAATTGACCATGACAAAACATCGACAGACATCGCTGGTCCCAGACCGAGGGTCGATTTCACCGCCGATTCACCGACCTGTGACTTGACGGCAAGCGACTTCTGCATCTCCTCCACCTGCTCGACGGTCTCGGCGATCTTGTTCAGACCGACGTTCAGGTGCAGCTGCTGCTCCTCCAGGTCCGATCGCTTCTCGTTGTACAGCTTCACAAAGTGGTGGATGAAGTCCAGGTAATGCCTGCGTGAACACAACGCACCACGGGCATCTTTAGTGACATTGCCACTCGCACAAAATCACCTGATTATAACTTAATTCTCATTTATAGGTTTCCAAATGTTTCCAAATGCTAACAAAAAAGGGCATGTTAGGATTTAATTTATCTTTGAAGTAGTCTGAAGAATGCTTACATTAGAGATACAACAAGCATTCTTGACAGAGTTCATAGACAGAGCTCAGCAAATCTAGAACTGAGCCATAGGATAGGGAATGGCTTTGCGTCGCCTATCCCCACTGGCTATTAACAATCGAAGATTACAGTTTATCTTACAATTGATTAGACAGAGAGGTTTTCAGAGCTCAAACTGGATGGATGTAGTGGCTTCACGGTGAAAAGAACCAAAAAATACCTTTTCAGGATCAAAAACCACTCAAATCAGAGCAGACACCGTGACACCACTACACCTATCTTGCAATTCAAACCGCACTCCAAGCAACGGCATCGCAAGAGCCGGCACAAGAGCGCACGTACCGCGGCGTGATGGCCATCGTTCGGCCGCCGCGCTTGGCAAGCCGAGCGTTGGCCTGGTGCAGCGTTTGGTGCACGTAGACGCAGGCGTTGATGACGGCGTCGCGGTGCGCCGGGTTGGCGCCCAGCCCCGACCAGGCGGCCGGGAAGAAGTCGGGCGCCTTCCACGACGGCCGCTCCAGGTCCACGCGCGAGGTGAACTCGCGGCCAACCTGCATCCCAAGGGTAAAGAGCATTAACGACGGCAGGCTGCCAGTGTTTGGTTCGCGTCTCGTGTTTTAGGAAATTGATTTTGGGCTGGTAAACATTATTTACATGGGGCACATAGTGTCCAATACACCTACTCCATTCAATCAAAATGCAATCAAAGGGGCATCGTCATCATAATACACACTCGCTATGCCCAGGTAGACTAATTTGGGTTGTGATTTCACTATCTTCCTTGGTTATTTAGCAGAGCTAATTAATATTTTTTCCTAACTGGTTGTACCTCCAATGGGTACCTGACATCATTTTACTCCGTCCATTTTAATCAACTTCTATTTTAAATTATTTTAATCAACCAAGAAATTTTACTGCTTGCAAATAAAAATAAAAATAAAAATATGCAAGGGCACAATGAAACGCATCCAACATAAGAATAAAGAGTAGATTGAGGGTTCGGTATTGACCTGGAAGAGTGCGCCGTCCGACCAGTCGCCGAACCAGTTGAGCACGCATCTGTTGAAGAGCGCCGGCGACGTTGACGCCCGGTCCTTGAGCCCCTCGGAGCTCGGGTTCATCGTGAACACGACGTGCAGGTTGCGCATCACTTGGCCGGTGAACCACTTGTACAGCTCCTCGTTCGAGTCGAGCATCAGCCCCTCGCGTTGCCCGCCCTCCTTGCACTGCGTCATCAGCGTCGTGTACTCGTCGCCTGGACACAGAGACACGAGGAAGTTAGCGTCATTCAAACCTCTATGTAAATACTGGTTGATGATCGAATGATTACTGGTGTTTAACGACGCACTGTTTTGATAACTGGCCTTTTGGCACTGGCCTAATGGCATTGGTGAATAGAAGGGTGATGATGAACCTAACCTAGTCTAGAAGGGAGGAGGTGAAACCCGGCGCCGGCACGTAGCCTACTCCTGTCGAAAAGCACCGAGGGGATGCACTGTTTTGACAACTGGACCTGTGGCACTGGCCTAATGGCGTCGGTGAATGAAATGGTGATGATGAGGGTGATACTGATAACGAACCAGAGCCGTGAGCCAGAGTTATCAAAACAGCACGTCGTTTAACACCAATAATCAACAATCAATCCAAGTCCTCGCTACAAAACCCCAGGGACAGCAAACCGATCCAAATCCAGGCGCGCGCACCTTCAAAAAGTCCGGGCACCTCCCCGTTGGCCAGCAGCGTGTTCATGCGCTCGAGGAATCCCGAGTCGAGCACGTTGGACTCGTCGAGGATGAACGCGATCTTCTCGTCCTTGCAGCCGGCGCGGCGCAGGACGTTGCGAAGGTCCTCGTCGAAGTCGTCGCCCGTGTATTTGTTGTGGACCTGGCGGAGGAACCGAGATGAAGTCACTGCCACAAGGATGGCTCCTTGGCCCGCAGAATGTGACGGGGTTTGATTGGAGGCGATTCGCAATATCATAGACCGTGTCCTTGTTGTTAAGGTGTGAACGTGTCAGAAGAATTGAGACGGAGCTGCCGCATGCATGGATGGTGATTTATCATTCTCATGGGAGGTGATTCTCAATGTCACTCTAATCTTACACATTAAATGAGCTTGTCATGGAGGCAAATTATGATATTACATATTGATGTAGGCTGGTGCTTGCCTGTCAGTGCCATCAGCTTAGAACCAAAGGTGTTAGAGAGTATGATGACGATACTACATTGGCGGGATATTTCTAAAAAGCATTACTCGTCATTAGTCATCATAACCCATCTACATGTTATGAACATTTTTTAGAAATTAATCCCAGAGATTGCAAAGAGGACTAAATGATGTTGTATGGTTTTTACAGAAACCAAAGCCTTGCGCGTTGATAAAGCCTTCGTTGTGAATGAGATCAGCCTATATGATTGTCAGCTCTACTACTTTTGTATGCGGTCGCCCCCAAGCCCTTAGGTGCCTCACGCGCCGACCTAACGTCGAGTCTCCGAGCAAACGTGACAAACGCGAGATCGCAACGCGACTCCAACAAGCTACGGTACGGCGAGAGCAAGACAGGTGTCGGCGGTTCACCTTGATCTGGAAGATGGACAGGCCGTTCATCCAGGCGACGAAGCGCGACAGCGTCGTCTTGCCGGCGCCGGAGACACCGATCAGCAGCAGGTGGCCCTGCGGCTGGCGGAAGATGCGGTCGATGCGCAGCACGTGGTCCAGCACCTCGTCGAACAGCACCAGCGGCACGTCCAGCTCCTCCTCGTAGAACACCTGCAACGCAACGGCCGTGTAAACTCCACGCGCAAGGCACACGCCCGAAGACGGCGGCAAGCGATTGTTAGCGCGACTTACCCGCAGCCGTGCCTTGACGTACTGGCGCAGCTCCTCGCGTTCGACGGGCGTGTAGTCCTTCGAGAGCCAGTTCGAGTAGAGGATGGGGCGGGCGAGCGCCGCCTCGCGGCCGATGCCGGGGAAGTGGCGCAGGGCGACGGCGTCGATGTTCTCGTTGGTCCAGCGGCGCTCCTCGTCGTCAACGAGCCGGTCCTGGAAGAGGCGGAGCGCCTCGTGCGCCCAGAGTCGCACCAGGCCCTCGACGCTCAGCGACTCCAGCGGCCTGGAGGGGACGGGACGGTTAATGAGCCCGTCGAGGTCGATACGAAGCTCGTGACGCCGTGCAATTTAACATAGCAGGCAAAGACCGGAACATTGGTTGAGAATTTATCGCTTTCTTCAGACTAACGTGACGTCTCTTCCTTATCTTAGCACACTGGGATGCTAGTGTTCAGAAACACTATGTAACTGGGTCACTGAACGCTGGGCTACCGACGTAAGCTTTTCACAATGTTTACCAACGCAATGCAAAGCCCCATAATTGCGCCCGATAGCGATAAGTTCAAGGAGAAACAAACAAGCCACAATTATGTCGATTGAAACCTGTTTTTCGACCCTATAATAGTAATTAATAATTACTAGAAATAAATAAGTGTTCTACGCGCTAGATTCTACATGGTAGCAAGACGACGGCATCGCGTACCGTATCGCCTCGCACACGCCGCGCACCCATCGCGTCATCTCGCGCGGCGAGTAGACGTAGTGCGGCTGCATGTCCTGCGTGAAGCGCTCCTGCGACGACAGGTAGAACTCCACCATCGCGTTGGTCAGCGGCTCGGCGTAGCCGCGCAGCGCCGGGATCAGACGCAGCATGGCGCGGCTGAACGTGCCGTAGATCTGACGGAGGGCACACGGACAATGGGTCAGGACGGGTCGGAACGTTGGCTTTAAAGTCGTTTGACGCTGCTTTGAAATGATGTTAGTTGGGAGTTTTTACTTTTGACAGCATGAGAACAGAGCCCTCTAATATCATTTATTCCATTCAATCAAAATTCTATTAACATGGCTTCATGATACCCACTCGGTAAATCCAAGTAAAGCAAGGAACTGCCGCAGGGCACACAGACAGGGGGTCTGTGTGACCCCCTATTACCAGTGTCAGGTAATACTTGATTGGATTTTGATGCGTTTTACACTACTCCACCAAGTTGTTATTCGGGAGTTTTTACCTTTGACTGCATGAGAACACAGCCGTACAATACACAGGCTATCCCTTGTGCCCGGCGAAGGCAATCGGCGGCGAACGCCGGCAACGCTCACCTGCTTGAGCGACGTCTCGCCCGGGTAGTCGACGTAGATGACGGGAACGTGACGGAGGAACCGGTGGCTCAGCGGCTTGCGTCCCGGGTCCGTCGGCGGGTTGCACGCGCCCACAAACTGGATGCGCTCCAGGGACACCCACGCCTGCGACGGCGGAAAACGCGTTAGCAATTGTAGCGGAGCAATCAACACATTGCATGCGAATCGGACCGAATTGCTTGTATGTTTGTGTCAAATTTACAGTTTATCGATTGTGAAGTCAATTTGCGATCGATAACGATGAGAACGAGGGGAAACGGTTAACCGATGGGTTCAATGAAGAGGTCATTGCAGCTTCTTTGTAAGATAACATATTTCTATAACTTTCTAGTGACTAAATATATTTTCCATTTTCCACAAAAATCAAAAAGAGTAGCTAGTCAATCAGTGTCCCTTTCGGAGCCTCCGCGCAACCAAAACCGACGCAGCCGGCAAAGCGGCGCCCACCTGATCGCTGGCGCGGAAGAACCCTCGGTGCTCGACGAGCTGCCGCAGGAACGAGATGACGCGCTGCGTGCCGTACTGGTCCATGTCGGGCAGGTTGATCTCGTCGCAGAACAGCACCAGCCACTTGCCGAGCTGCGCCGGCGCCAGCACGACGCCGCCGGGCGTCTTGCGGTACTCGCAGTAGTGGTCGAACGTCTTGAGCAGCAGCTCCGGCGTCGTCGCCGACGAGAAGTTGAGACCGACCACCTCCATGTCGGGCAGCGCGCGCAGCGCCGAGAACAGCGTCATCGTCTTGCCGGAGCCGGGTGGGCCGCACAGCACTGCACGCCGCCGCCGCCGCCGGGGAAAAGCGAGGTTAGTGGCGTCGCGCAAATCAGGAGGGGGCTTCGTGCCTTGCGATCAACGGTGTTTGGATGGTGTGCATCTCCAAGAATTGCTTGCACCATAAGCAAAGAAAAATTGAATACAAAATCATTTACACCATAGTATTTCCATTACTGTAATCATTAAGTCATTAGGGCCCATCTGCTGTAAAAGAATTCCACACGGGCAAATTTGACAGTGGTAGAAAGTAGGTACTCTAACTTGCTTGCTGCACTTTACTTTCTTCGAGTTGTGTATTTAGAGGGGAGCGAGACTTCCTTCACCTTCAAAATCATGATATTTTCGAGAAAAAATAATGCGGCTTCTTGAAAAGTTCCGGCCAAAGCGGCTGCTTGCGTTGCTTGCGCACAGATCCGGCCCTGGGAGGCGCAGAGGAATCGGGAAGATAGTCGGCCGTCAAGGAGGGAGGCCGGAGGAAGGAGACCCAACGAGTGGCAGCGTGGGAGATCGACAGAGTAATTGGAGGCATCGCCATCATCGGGAATGGATCCAGCTGTTGTGGAGGGAGTAGGGAGGCGGGAGGATCATCGAGCGGCATGAAGCGATATCGGGAGACCGGGGGTATCGGCACTCACCGAGGGGCTTGTGCTCGGCCAGCCAGGTGTAGAGCAGCGACTCGTGGCGCACCGTGTCCAGCGTCGGCACGACTACGTCGGGCGCCGCCACCTTGTGCGTCTCCACCTCGATCTGCGGCACCTTGTTGGACCAGGCGCTCCACTCGCCGGACAGCGCCACCTGCGGAGGGAATAACGTTAATGGCCGCAGTTTGGCGGCTGGCACATGCTCGATACAGCATCGATTGAGGATTAGGGCTCTACAAAGCATGTAGAGGAAAGATATAAATGGAAAACAGGACAAAGTAAGATCCACAAGGGCAAGCTTTAATAATTTTTTAACTGGTTAACTGGTTAAACTGGCCTAGAAAATCAGTAAAAAACCAAATAACGTAATGGAATTGATTTGTTTGAACTTAGTAAAGGCCAGTTTTACCATTTTCTTAACCCTGGGTTGAAGTGGGTGTCGAGTTAGCTTCTACGGCAATGGCATCCACGTGCAGAGAAATTCAAATTTTTTTTCTGTGAGTAAGCTCTCAACTCAGAGTTGGAAAAAATTGTAAAAAGTGGCCCTTAGGGTCCTCTTGGTTCAATATATGATCTGGTTGACCTAGGAACCATCACAACTCTGATGACCCTGTAGTTATCAACACGTTATTTGGCAAACGAAGATCCAAACAGAGAATTCACTGTTAAGCAATCCAGCAAAGGAAACGCTCCGTTCCATGTAAACCGTGGCCGTCGCACGAAACGCACCTCGTAGTCGATGATCGGCAGCTGGTTGGTGGGCGGCAGCGGGATCGTCGTGGCCGAGCGCATGAAGTCGCCGAGATCCGAGCGCACCTTCAGCTTGGCGTCGCCGGCAAAGCTCCACAGCAGCGCGTACACCAGGCACTTGGGAATGTACCTGCGCACGCCCAACAGAACGTTAGCCTCACTTCACAACGTTATAACAGGCAGATAATTTAATAGAAGTGAGGAAGTTTAATTCTCAAATCTCAAATTGCTTTTAATGTTAGGGGATAGTCTGTAGCTAAATGACAACTGATACCTTATTGACTTTTACATAATTGCAACGGTCCAAATTGTCATTCAATGCTTGGTACTATGTGTGTTGAATACTGGATTCAATCAACTTGATGAACAAACAAACAGAGTAATGATAAATTTACTGGCTCGTACGAAAACACTCCGGCAAGACTTTGCTGTGCTCGGATAAACATCAATTACATTCCAAAACCCATTTTCTTAAAAACCATTTTGTTTAAACATATGTAAGGCAACATGTGTGAATGCCGTGTTTTTGTGCTGGTCACGCAAACTCAGCGCCGCATCTCGGCTCGATCCGCATCACTTCTACCACAGCGCTCCCGACGGACCACAATATTTACAAGGCCTATATTTCCATTAGCCCTGAGCCTCTATCCCCTTCAAACTCAATGGCAAAGTTGTTCTCTAACCTAAAACCAATAATATGGCCTGCTGGATGTGTTCATAATTTTACTTGAGCATTCCAAAGCAGCTGCTTTCTCTCTACAACATCCTAATGATGAAACAAGACACCGAGCAACGCTACGTGGACAGTAACCGGCGTTTCCGAGCCAGTAAACGTTAAATCGAGCTTCCTACGACGGGCGTACCGTTCGATCTGCTCGGCGGGCAGCGGGAAGTCGTTGTGCGCGTGGTTGTACTGCAGCACGTTGCGGATCGCCTGGTGCAGCATCGAGAAGAGCGAGCTGAGCGCGCGCAGCCGGGTGAAGTCCATGATGTGCTCCTGGCCGTCGGCAAACTCCAGGCAGCGGACGACCAGGCCGTCGGGGGAGAAGCACGGCGCCAGGATCGCGGCCACGTCGTTTTGGAGCTGGAACAAGCGTCGTTTTCAGCCTGGGACAAGCGTTGGTTACAAGCTGGGACAAGCGTTGGTTACAAGCTGGGACAAGCGTTGTTTACAAGCTGGGACAAGCGTTGGTTACAAGCTGGAACAAGCGCCGTTTTCAGCCTGGGACAAGCGTTGGTTACAAGCTGGGACAAGCGTTGGTTACAAGCTGGGACAAGCGTTGTTTACAAGCTGGGACAAGCGTTGGTTACAAGCTGGGACAAGCGCCGTTTTCAGGTTGTGACAAGCGTTGGTTACAAGCTGGGAATCATTTACAAGCTGGAAAAGAATTCTCACTCTAGAGACCATAATTATGCTTAAATTATGATGAAATTTTCCAGGCATGTTATCTCCACACAAACTGTGTTAACTTCCATTACTTTTCACTTTTCTAGAAAACACCAGTTTTTTGGCACATTTCAAGCATTTTGCAGTTTTATTTCCACTAAAACAAATTTAGCTGAATTGATCTAGACGTAATTATCAGTGCATCTAAGAAATCATTATCATTAAGAGTTAAAAGCAAATCGAGCATATACTTATTATTTAAATCAATTTTTCTGTTCTACAATATTTTTTATCAGCATCACTGAAAATGCGTCAATTCACAAAGCCATTATAACAAGCGTTTGCCTAGCGCTGGTCGAGACAATGGAGCGAGCGTTGCACAATCCCACCGACCTGCAGCGTCGGAGAGAGCAGGTCGTCCTTGTCCTGGCCAGGTTTCCTCTGTCCGAACGCCGAGTCGTCGTCCGACTCTTCGAGCGGCAGGTTACGCAGGCGCAGCATGAAGTTCTCGAAGATCATCTCGGTGGAGAGCACGTCCTCGGAGAACCAGACCATGCCGCAGCGGGACACCGTCGCCAGCGTCGCGTACTTCAGGTCTTGCACCTGGCAACAAACACTCGGTCACTTCGGCACCAAACAGTCCGTTAGTTCGACAACAAACACTCGGTTCTTAATTCGGCATCAAACGAGGCGGCGCCAACGAATCTGTCACCGGCTCAACAATGCCACAGTTCATTTACTGGGAGTGGGAGAGCATACTTTTCCGCACGGAGCGCTAGTGTTGAAACAGGCTTTGCGTTACCAACTTCACACAACTGAATGTGAAATGTTACCACCACCATCTTAGTTTTGAGTCGGTTAATTTATCATCAGTTTACCTAGAGATAATCGGATCGGTTAAAATTTGAAATTCCGCTGTTGAAGTTTGGTTTTAGGAGTTGGCATGATCAATAAGGCGTTCCGTTTTTTGGTATGGTCTCTCGGCTCTCATGTATGGACTGTATTTCAGTCGAGTTTCCCATATTGTAGTACCTAGTAAGATATTTGACGCCGTTGCCTATGCAAGTGCATTGACAGTCATGGTTCTGTGAGTTGTGATTTGTAACTCGTAACTCGTAACTCGAAACACATGACTCGTGACCCGTGACCCGTGACTCACCTCGAACATGACCCGCACGTTGGGCGGCAGGGAGAGCCGCTCGCCGTTGGGCAGCGTCAGCAGTTTGTTGTCGTCGAGCACCGAGTTGAGGTTCTCCACCCACTCGGGGTCGACGTCGCCGTCGAAGATGATCCACTGCCGCTTGCTGATCTCGCCGCGCACATTGTCGATGATCTTCCTGCGGTGCGACAAAAACTACCGTCACTTTTCTGCTGGGCCGACACTTACTCTTAATGCGTGCTCATGCTATTTTTTTTGTTTGATTTGCCGGTATTTGGCACTGGAGTTTAGACCGTTGATAAAGCAGGCAGCACAGCTTTGCGAAACGTCGGGAAAAGTTTGAGTTTGGGACTTGGCATTCAATACCCAGTTAAATAGTTTTTTGGAAAGCTAATGCTATGTTTCCACTCTAGCTTGACTAGCGCTGGGTTGGAGCCAAGTGCCTTGCTAGAAATGTTTTTAAATGTTCTTAAAATTTTTAGCACTATGGTTTCAAAGAGTTAAGGAACCTTTACTGTTTGGCTTTAAAATAGATAATGGGATTTTCTGGGAAACCGATATTCGAGACTCCTAAGTACTACATCTCCAACGAATTGCACAGAGTTTTGCGCTGGTACTGCACACCTTTTCATGCAAAGCCATTTCAATGAGCAACAATCCCATTTTTATCTGACATTTCCTATGTCAGGCAATAGACAGTAAAGAGAATAGTTTCATCTTGAAATAATTCTGCGTAGGTTGTTCACAAACGTCAACGCAACGCTCACCACTGTAAACTAACAACCTAACAACTAACAACCACTAACAACCTGGCGCCAGGAAAGCCACATTGAAACGCGTGCATGGCCAAGCATTAAACAACACTTTAAGCCACACGAAACGCAGAGCTCCCCGGCAATGGATCCCCCCGCCGGCCTGGTCACCCACCTGAGTATGTGCGTGAACAAGCCGTCGGTCCACTCGCGCGTGTTGGGGTCCAGCACGCCGTAGAGTGCCTCCTTCGAGATGGCCTTGGGGTCGATGACGTGTGCTACGCCCTCGACGCCCTCCAGCCGTTCCAGCGCGCGCAGCAGCACGCGCCACGCCGTCGACTTGCCCGACCCGCTCGGACCGACCATCATCAGCCCGTGGTTCAGCGAGCAGATCTGGTAGAGTTGCAGGACCTGCGGACGGCGGCAGAAGCGGGGTTAGCGGCGGAGTTGGTGGTTCGTTTTCTTCCCACGACAGTACGTGTTGTGGAACGTGGGAAGGTAAGTTAATTGATAACGTGTCTAATATATGTGAACTATTATTAGTTGAACAATACACCTTTCCAATTGTTCAGAATTCTATCAGATACCTAGCAAATGCTGTAGCCAGGTTCAACTGGTGGAGCTTGAACGAGAAAGTATATTCGTCACTGCAGGGTATTTGAGTAGACAGAAACACGGCAGTTAAATTAAAAAACACACTTGCGATCATAGACTTTGAAAATATCCTTAATCTTGCATACCGGTTCTTTGTCGTCCAATGTAAAAGGGTCGGAGTCAAGTAGTTAAGGCAGGTTTCTTTCCACATTATTGCTGTGTGCTGAACAGTGTTGGGCAGTAATTGAGTAAAAGTAATTGAATTACTGTAATGAATTACTTTTTTCAGTACTTTGTAATGTAATGCATTACATTTAAGAGAAGGTAATTAGTAATGTAATTTAATTACATTATTTTATGTAATGTAATTGAAAAGTTATAAAAATCCCGAATTACTTTACATTTTGCCTTGCCTAAAATTATTTTTATAACAATGGATGGATTAAGCAACTATTTTTAGCATAATTTAAATTTCCGCTCTCCTATGTGGCGTCTACATGTCACCCAAAGTCCGCTTCCTCCCCAGCACGCACCGGCCGGCCACCGCCTTGCTGTTGCTGTTTGCCGGGATTTAGTCTTGCGTGCTTTAACGCGGTGAGGCATGTGAAATTTTCTTCCATGCAGTGTGACAAGTAGAGATGGTTCGGTCTGTCGGGCTGTCGAGGAGTGGCCCGTGCACTTGGAATTCCCTTTCCCGTCCAATATCTCAAACCGTAATGTTTCTTTCAAGTCGATATTTTTTACTCGCAGCTGGCTTCTGTATATAACATTATCCCTCGTTTTGCAGTCGAAGCTAATTCCCGAACAGCCATACTACGTCTGTATCTGTATCACAGCGATAGTGAACATTTTCCCATGCCATGTGCTTGTTAGACCGATCTCACGCAGCCTTGCGAGGCTTTGGCCTTTGGTCCTTCATGAGTTCGAAGAATTTTCGACATGAGATTTGCAGACTATGCTTGAGTTCGCTGGTGCCAGCCAGCCGGTCGGCATTTTGACGGATTCGGAGATTAGAATAGAATTAGTCACGAGTTATCTCGTTTTTTAAGTTTTTTAAAATAAATTTTGCCTCTCTTACGAATTCCTTCCACTCCATGCGTAAATATTACGCGATGTTAATTCAGTATTCACCCGAGAGCCGACCGGGATGCAGTCACTGCTAGTGTATTTTTCAATGTGATAATGTGATATGCCAAGCAAAACTAGATAGGGAGAACTGCCTTATCGGGATTTATTGCACCTGCTGCGCTGTGAATGAGATCTTCTACTACAGTGAGTCAGATTTTCTTTATGTTTGGATCGTACATATTTTCGGATCTTCGAAAATTTTCGGACTTTCGGACTTTCGGACAGCTTCGGGCCTTCGGACAGTTTCGGACGGATGTAAATTTTGGGAAAATACTTCGGGCCGGATCGGGCCGAAAAAATTGGGGGGCCCGTCGGGCTTCGGGTCGGGCCGGATTCGGGACTGGTCGGGCCGAGGTCGGGCTGGGCCAACGGAAAACCGTAAAATCCCATCTCTAGTGACAAGTGATCAGCTTCAAACATGTCTGATTCAGAAAAAGACGATTTGTTTAGAACCTAGATGATATTGTGGAGGTGGCCCACGTTAAATAGGCTCCCATGGCCAGATTACGCGTATTAACTATGAGGTGAGCTTGGGCAAATTTTCTGAACGGGCTTGACGTGAAAACCATTTTATTTGGCAGCAATTGTCTTAAAAAAGTAAAAAACACGAAACTACTCAAAGAACCGAATATTGCTATGGGTAGTTGATATGCAGAGATATGCAAAAATACAAAAAAAAAAGTAATTTGAAAAGTAATTGAGTATTTTTTGTGAGTAATTAGTAATGTAACGAATTACTTTTGGTTTTAGGTAATTTGTAATGTAATTTAATTATTTTGAGAGTCATGTAATTGGTAATGTAATTAAATTACTTTTCAAAAGTAATTGACCCAACACTGGTGCTGAATCATTATTACCTTCTGTTGCGGATCAACAACCGCAGTGGTTTACTCTTGTTTTATAAAAGCCGAGAAATAGATAAGTAAAAGATGTCATGCAATGTGTAAGCCCAAACATGAGAGTGTTCAAAGAGTGGCAAGTGATTAGGTACTGATAATTTTATTGATGACAAATTTGTAGCTCTGAAACCGGCTGATTCGAAAGAATACTGCCAGAAACTGAAACTACGGTGAAGATGCAGAGATAATTGATGGCAAATGAAAATTACATTCCATTTCTGAAAATAAATCGAAAGACAATCAAGAAGCGAATCGGAAGCATATTTGTCGTACAACAACATAGAGAAACCAAACTTGGGTCTGGTTTTTCAGTGGTTTGCTAGTTATTTAAAGGCCTGTTGACACAATTTAAACGTATCTCATTCGCAGTGACCATGGTGATAAAACATCAACAGATCGTAAACAAGTTAACGGGCCACTGAAAAACTGGGCCTTGCACAACTTGTAGATTGCAGATAAAGCACACTAGATACTGTTAGGAGAAGAAGTACAATAATTAGGCGTTAAGAGAAGATGCCGAGACAAGGTGCGGTCAGGTAGGAAGCACACTTTTGAAGTTCGCACGGGATTGCTTCCGGGTACGTACCTTCTCTATCCATGTCTCTCCCACACATCCCTTGTTGCATTGGGAAGACAGAGCGTTAGCAGATGTTACGCTCAGCGGCAAGGGAGGGCGCGATTAGAGCTTGTGCCTTGCAAGGGTCCAGGGTAAGGTCGGTTTTATTCTACGCAAATGGATTTAAATCTACTTTTTACACGACAGAGGATTAGGGACAGTTACGCTTGGTGGCAAAGAAGCAATGTAGTAATTACCTACTTTTCATTAAGAGTCAAATGTACAAGGCCAAAGGTTGGTTACGTTGGTTAAGACAATATTCGTTGATATATACAAGAAAGAAAAGTTAGCAGTTGCTATGCTTGGCAGAAAGGGATGGGTTAGTTACAAGTTTAAACGGGTAAGAGGTCATGGGCCATAGGTCGGTTACAATTGTTGCCACAACATTCCTTATTCCAAGACAGATAATTTAGCAGTTATTATGCTTGTCAGAACAGCATGGGAACTGGGGAGATTACAAGTTGTAGAATGATAAAATGTCATGTAAAAGGGTAAAATGTCATGGGGAGGGGTGCAGGTGATGCTTTACAAGATTCCGAGGTACCTTCACAGGTCAGGGGTTGGTTCAAATATCTGGCTAGCTTGCAGTCACACTGACTAAACAATTGAAGGAAAACACCCCCTGTATTTGTCTGATAAATTGATAATTTTGTCATCATCATCTGGCAAACTCCTGTCGGACTACTTAATACGAGTCTCTGTCTGCTCTAACTAGATGTGGAATTTACTCTCGGCACATCGATACGGGAAGTTAGTTTGAACATTCGGAGGCGACTTGCGGTCAACTTGCGGCCACACAATTTCTAAGCGGGGCTGCCGAGTTTGTGGCGCATTTGTGTTACCTTCTCCATCCAGTGTCCGCCTTGTTCCTCTCCTTCGCCGCAGACAAGGTACTCCTCTTGACACACTTTGCGGATCTGTTCCTTCAGGCCTGCAACGAACAGCAAACAGCGAGTTTAACAGCCGAGTCAACGCACAATGCACAGCGTGTTTAATGGACATTGCAACACTCAACACACAATTAATAATACTCTGGTCGGTTGTCCACTATTATTTTGGCAGAACTGATTGATCTGGCCTGTTGAAGCCGAGGTTCAAGCTTCTTTCGAGTTGAGTTAATCATATCCCTAACGGCTAATGTGAGTAGGTATTCTTAAGTTGGCTTTTCGGACGTTTTTTTTTCAGACATTTTTACTAGTGGTTTAGCATTGTTCTCACGATGATTTTGGCCAAAGCTAGTCGCATTTACCGGTCGATGGACATAGGTAAAGGCACCCATCTCATTCATTCATTTCATCACCGACGCCATAAGACCAGTGCCATTGGACCAGTTGTCAAAACAGTGCGTCGTTAAACACCAATAATCAATCAATCAATCAAAAATAATTGAACGGTGCGACCCGGGTGCTCACCGGCCATCTCGGCGCGCGTGTACTTGACGTTGGGGAACACGTCAGACAGCAGGCTGAACAGCAGCGGGATGTCCTCGGCGACCAGCTTGGGCACCATCGTCTCGCACACCGACTGGATCAGGATCTCCTGCTCGGGCAGGTTCTCGGCGATGGCCGCCTCGTCGATGTCCGTCTCGCCGCGCGCCTTCATCGACTCCTTGATGCGCTGGATGCGGTCGCGCTTCACGTTGCCCGCGCTCACCAGCACCGACTTGAGCGCGCGCAGCCCAAAGTCGTAGTGCGACTGGTTCGAGAGCTGCTCGTCGCAGAGCCTGGGGAAGCGCGGTTAACCGTCGTTAGATTGTCGGGACTGCCGCAGTTTCGTGGTCTTGGCACGTTGGTTTTAGGAATGAATGCAAGCCAGTTGGATAGTTGATCAAGTGATAAAATGATGAGTTTAATGTGGCTTCTTGGTCTTAAGTTATTATGATAGGTAAGTTATTTACTTAGTTGATCATCAGAGCTTTGGTGCATTGTATCTATTGTCCATCTTTGAAATAGATTTGCAATGGCAATAGAGCGGAAGTTCCATTGTGCACAGGGAGTGCCACCTTGGCCAGAGAGAGAAAAATCCCTAATTATAGGAATTATAAATGTAGCCATAAGGCCATAGCAATTGACAATTGTAGTTAAAATAAGAGCATAGAGATCTGTGTAATATTTATACTGTGATTTAAAAAAATGCTAAAATGAAATAAATAAATTATAAATGAGCAGTTGATAAATACAAGAGGTGCAAGATTACAGGACAAACGTAACCAATTACTCAAAAAAACATAATATCGATCCCGCAGCCGGTTGTCCGTATAGCAGAATTGAAAGTGCATTGGCCCGGAGGGGCAAAGATCCTCGATCTTCGATATTTTCGTTCCTAAGGCTGTAACCGACGTCCCATGCCTAGAATCCGCTCGCGACTCACTTGAAGAACGGCACGATCTTGCAGGCCAGCTTCTCGGCGGTGCGGAAGCCCTGGCTGAACAGCATCACCTCGGCAATCAGCTGCCGGTCGGGCTTGGTCATCGCCAGCGAGCGGAACAGCTTCTTCAAGTTGTCGGGCAGGTTGGAGCGGCCCGCGTAGCCGGGGTTCATCGTGATGAAGATCGCCATGTCCGTCGAGACGCGCACCTGAGCGCAGAGAGACGCGCGCGTTCAGTACGCTTCTTTACGGGGAGGGAGCGTGCATTTTCGCACGGAGCGCTAGTGTTCACACGACTGAATGTGTATTAAATGCCAATATTGATTCTTTTTCAGTGGTGAAATGTTAAAAACTATTTTTGATTTGTTTTGGTTTATCTATGATCAGTTTCAGGACCAATTTTTCAGTTCAAATTTTTGAGCCCAGCAAACGCAGAGATTGAAGTATTGACTCCTTTTTAGCATTGTATAAGTTAACAGTATCATTTATGGTTCAAAGGAACTGTTGTATATAGGCAAAGATCGATTTGTAACAAAAGGTTTTTGGCTATACATATCAATAAGTATATTCTATAATAAAAGTAATGAGATACTAAGATAGATGAGGATGAGCAATATAACTAATTAATACTGACAAGTGATAAGAGATTGAATTTTCAATATCGGGTTAAACAGTTAGGGCAGTCAAACAGTGACCTCTTCAATCCACTTATCATCTAGTCACCTTATCTTATCAACCAGACATTGAACAACTCATCTAGAACTCGAGAACGCAAGCAACGAGCCGGGACCGGAATCACAAAGCAGGGCTACAGGCAAGGCAACGGCCATCGAGGGCAAAAAAGTCCACCGAACTTCGAAGAGTTGGCGGTATCCCTGCTTTGCGACTGCGGCCCCGAGCAAGCAGCGAGTTCCAAGACGCTGGTGCGGCTTGCGCGTGAATCGCTGGCCGAACGGAAGTCGGCATTGACGAGAGATCGAGAGCGATCGAGAGAGAGAGAGAGAGATCGATAGAGAGAGGAGCAAACTCACCTGATTGCATCGGTTGGGCTGCAGCATAGCAACAAGGTAAAGCACGGTAGGCAAGACAACGTGACGCGGTCGACATTCAAGCAAGTGACGTGGCCGCCGCAGGTGGGTCAAGCAACGCATACCGGCCGATAGGGAATTCTCCTCAACTCCAGGATAGCTTTTCATTCACTGCACACCGATGGGGCAATGTTTCACGATTCCAAATTTATCTTTAGATTTCTTGTGAGCGTTGTTTTAATGAACTTAATTCAATTACAAATGACATCAGACGTTTGACGTTTGTGTCTGGCCGCGGTGAGTTTAGGAGTTGCGAGTGCTTGACCCACCTGCCGGCGCCGGCGCTTGGCGCAATCGTGGGCATGCGCCGTGAGGAGGGGTGGGGGGGGACGATGAGGGGAGGGGGGTTACGTCACCGAGTTAGCCTCAATATCCATTCCTTGCATAAAAAAAATCTATGACAACCAGTAAGCTAGTCCAATTACAATATTGGTTAAGAGATACAAAAGCTTACAAAATTCTACCAATTGCAAGCAATTATAATATTATTCGTACCTGGGTTTCATAACAAACAAATATTTTATGAAGGTCATTTATAATTTTCCAAAAAACAATTTAACTGGCTATTGATGCTAAGTCCCAAACTCTAACTTTTCCCGACGTTTTCAAAACCTATGCAGCCTTCTTTGTCAAGCGTCTAAACTGTTCTATTTGAAGTGGGTACCACACAAATGTGGTGAAACTTAACTATTTGGAGACTGTTACTAGGATGCCATTAATTACTATCTTGTTTCTCAAAAGAACTGGAGGAAAATTAATTTAATTCTACCCTGTTATCAATATAAAAACCAATATCCAAGCTGATATTTCATGTAGTTTTAGTGATTGACAGTTCCATAGCACACAGAATCATTGGAATGTTAATATTTGGGTAGGATGTATGGGTGGTGGTGGTGGAAGGGGGGGGGGGGGGGGGGGGAGGGGGGATTTAGAGGATTATGGTTGGCTTGCAAAAACCGATGGTGGAGCGATTGTGGCCGGCTCCTTCCTCGGAAATCGGAGCGCGGAATTCGCTGCGCAAGTGCCGACTAACGTTTCTAATGGTGATGGATGAAATGAGCTACGCTAACTAGTAGACCCAGTTCTATTTACGCCAACTTACAGTTAATAACTACCCAGTTCATTCAATTCTAGAAGACATAACCAGGGAAATTTCACTCCATTAGATTTTACTGCCCATATTTATTGCCCAAATTACTAGGTTTTGTCTCGGTTAATTTCTCAATAATTATTGTTCGGCTGGTAAACGTCACGAAATAATCGAGTAAAATTTTCCTGTCAGCTTAGACAGAACTTTGAGCATTAATTGGTCAATACTATTGTTTACTCACCCAGCTACTTCTTAAGGAAAGCTCTCTATTCATCTTGGCTTTAGAATCAACATAATGCTATATTATCATATACAATTGGTTTGTCACATAGCTTGAGAAATGAACTTCAATACATCATACTCATTCATCCAAAGACCTAATCAACGTGACGATCCGTTGCTAAACAAAAGATCCCGACTCCGCAAGAAAACCGAGACCGCGCCTACCTGCTTTCCGACCAGCTCCACCGAGATGCTTCCCTCCTTCTTGCCGTCAGCCTGCGACTTGAGCGCCTCCTGGATCGTCTGCACTTGCTGGCTGACCGCCGACAGCATCCGCTCCTCCAGCCGGTTGAACTCGTCGAAGCAGCCCCAGGCGCCCACCTGTCGAGACGTCGTCAAGTCAGCTGGTCATACAGCGAGCATTCTGCGTTTGATGACGGCAGCATGCTTTCATTCATCTGTGTCACTCTGTTTATACACTGTTTACAGGCTCTAGCCTGTACAACAACACTGTGTTGAATAAAGCACACTTTAATGCAGGCTTTGGTTTAATGTCTGTTGTGTCATTCTGTTATCTAGCCCCTAGCACAGTGACTCAAGCCTTTAGAAAACTGTGTTTGCACAATGTAAAAAATAGCACTAACTAATCTATGTATTACTAATGGACACCTAACACAGATCAAATCTGTGTTGACCTCAACAGCTGAAATAGACGATTTTATTTTTTTGGTCCAGAAGAAGAACACGCAATACTGGTCTAGAACTAGCTTTCAGCATTGATCATCGTAATTGACGGAGGCTTGAAATTGTTTTCCCCATTGTGCCAGGTTTTCCTGAGGGAGCCAGGGAGCTGCCAGACCTGTCAGACTTGTCAAACTGACCTGGCAGAGTCCAACAAAGATGCGTCCCATCGCCTGGAAGTCGAATGTCTCATCGCAGTTGAAGACCAGCACGAAGCGGCCGAGTTGGTGGCCCAGGGCCTTCACAGACTCCGTCTTGCCTGCAAAACACACGAAACACGTGTTAACCTCACTCTTGCTCTACTGCCCACCATACGGGAAAGAGCCAAACTGAAAACATGGCCGACATTTAAGTTAAACTAACTCGTGAGACTAGATCCGGACGGCGCTATTTAAAATTATCAACATCAAACACTAAAAACTTCTCCAACAACAGCCGAATGTTTTGAGAAAAACTATTTAACAGGATTAGGAAAAGACGAGGTCTTTAGAAAGTAATAATCCAAATGTTAAGATAACCACTCACATGCTAGCCAGCCATTAGCTACTTAACTTTATTAAATTTCACACTAGAACCTCACAAATGCTTATTTCAACGGTTCAATAGCGGCTTATGGGCGTACCGAAATATTGCAGATTGCGGGCGTTGGGACATTAGCCGAGAGCTGAACCGTACATTGATGGATAGCCCCGATGAAAGCGCATCATATATATGTAGAGTAACCTTTTCCTTAGAAATTTAATTTCAAAGAGATATCTTGAGTTCAGTTTGGACATTTACGCCTTATCAGTTATCACTAATAACTCGAGAAGTAAAGATCCGATCAAGATGAAATTTGGAAGGTGCATCCGTATAGTGATTTCACAGAAAGTACTAGAGAACGAGTTCTCACCGGTGCCGGCCGGTCCGAATGGCGAGCCACCGAGCCGCGACTCGAGCGCCTGCGTCATCGTCAGGTAGCAGCGGTCGGTAAGCGGCGTCTGCACAAGTCGGTCCTGGACGCCGAGATACTCGAAGCCGTAGAAGAACCGCGCGTTGGCCATGTGGATCGTCAGCTGCTGCAGCACCTCCGTCTGCCGCGGGTCGAAGTAGAACCTGGCGGCGAGACGTGACGTGGTGAGAGCGTCGTGATGATGATAGTGGTGTTTGACGACGCACTGTTTTCACAACTGGCCTTATGGCACTGGTCTAAAGGCGTCGGTAGATGAAAGGGTGGTGATCAGGGTGGTGATGAACCTAACCTAGCCTAGAAACCTAGAAACAGCGTCATACAGGCGTTGAAAGAAAAGTCTTTGAAAGAAACACAACAAACAAATTTTAAATTTTTATAGTTATCTCAAGGATTGACCAAAATAAAAAAGTAAGTACTCTCAAAAATCACGTAAGATCATGGCAATATGGCTAATTGCTAAAAGCATAGCTGTGCAAAGCAACAAGAATAGTTAGTTCGGTACCCAGCTTAGCATTGAATGACACAGCTCCTCCAAAACCTGTGCCTAATTCCCGCAGGCAATAAAAATTAACGGATAAAGTGGCTTCACGGCAATTTTAAATTTTTATAGTTGCCTCAAGGATTGACCAAAATAAAAAAATAAGCAATCACAAAAATCACGTAAGAACATGGCAATATGGCTTATTGCTAATAGCATAGCTGTGCAAAACAACAAGAATAGTAAAAGTTTGGTACCCAGCTTAGCAATGAACAACACAGTTCCTCCAAAAACTGTGCCTAATTCCCACAGGCAATAAAAATGAACGAATAAAGAGGCTTCACAGAATCTTCTCAGATAAGATTGGTCCGTGATCCTCTCAAAACCAATCCAATCATCGCAGATACCGTCCCGCCACACCATCCATCCGCCACGGCCTCTACAAACCTCCGTCTCATCATTAAAAACAAACGTAGCAGCTCGACTCCGACCAACCCTGACGTACGCACCTCATCTCGGTGAGCCACTCGAACGCCTTGGGGCTGGCGATGTTGCGCGCTATCAGCCGCCGGGTCACCGTGCGCTTGTGCACAAACTCGTTGATGAGGTGCTCCAGCTTGCGTCGACGCAGCGCGGGCTGCTCCTGCAGCACCGAGTCTGCCAACACCGTCAGCGTGTTCTCCACCTGGCGGGACAAGCGCGGTGTCATCACACACATCACAAACACAAGCTCGTTGTAACCAAGCAAATCGCAGGCAAGGGAAGGCCAACGGAAGGCCGAGTTTGGAATAACGTGACAAGCATTATTGAGAACGTATTAAAAGGCCGAGTCCCCAATAGACCTAGTCACTAAAAGTCCGAGTGTTAAAAAGGCCGAGTGTGAAATAGGCCGCGTTTGCAATAGGCCGAGATCCGAGATCCTGCTCTATTGGCCGGCGACGTACCTGCGCCAGCACCCGCTCCAGCGGCGCCGTCTTGCCGTCGGCGGCGGCGCTCGCCTGTGCCAGCGCCGCCTCTACGTCCTCTGACCAGAGGATCTGCGCGGCCAGCACGACGATCTGCGCCTGGTACCGGTCGCACCAGCGCATGTAGTTCGCCGCGTCGATCTCGCCCTCCTTGAACTGCTTGATGTCCTGCAGAGGCGTCGAGGGAAACGGGGCGTTAGCGACGCGGCGTGTTTCTCGTGCTCTGTCGGTTTGTACTCGGGCGCACTAGGAATTTCCTTCGACTGAGAAAGATATAGAAATGTCGTGAACCAGGAATGTATTTTTGATGAGCGTAACGAGCGTAGTACGTGAAGCGAAATCTTCAATTACACTTTACTGCTAAAAAATTCCGGGATGTTTTTTTCCATTTGTTTTTTATGTGTTTGTTTGCGCTCTACAGGCCAAACGCTAAAACCAATTTTGAATTTTGATGCAAATTTATGTGCACCTCTGAACTTAGATCAGCCACGTTTTTGAAGCAATTCGGATGAGTAAATTTTATGTTATTAAATTTTTACGAACTCTCTTCATCCTCACAACAGCAGAGAGCTACGTGCGAGGATGAAGACCACATCAATATTATTATGAATATGTACATAAACAATGTATATAAACATGAATGTATAGCAACATCCGGTATGTAAATGTGTATCCGTGCAAATAAGTGTTTCCTCCAAAGTTGCCTTGTCAAATAAATAATAAATAAAAACAAAAAATAAAAGCGACCGTTCTTAACCGGCGCGCGCGACCCCCACCTGCACCGCCTGCGCGAGGCTGCACGCCAGCGTCAAGCGCATCTGCGACTCCACCAGGCCCAGCCACTCGTTGATCTTCGGATGGACCACGGTTGAGACGGGCTCGCGGAACACCACCTCCTCTCCCTCGCGCGACGCGATGCCCGTCACCACCGTTGCGTCCTCGTTGAGCAGGATCGCGGCGACGCCGGCAAACATCTTCTTGAAGTGCTTCTGCAGCCGCGCGACGTTCTTGCTGTTGCCGATTATCTCGAGCAGGTCCTCGTCGCCGACGAAGTAGAACCTGGCGGACGACGGGCGTTGGTTAGTCGGTGTCGGGCGGCCGTAACGGTCGTCGTGTCGAACGGAGCAACGGGACAATGGATGCGTCGGCGTGTGAGAAATGTTATGGAAGTGTACGGTTTTGCTCTGAAGTAACTAGTAGGTTGTAATTCGTGAATGACTGCTTTTGGTAACTGGGAAATCAATAGTTTCCTCTGCGTGCGTTCGTTGTTACCTGGGGAACGATGTTCGTTCGCGCTCCAGGTACTCTCCCAGCGCCTTCTGAATCTTGCCGAGCAGATCGGCGAGGCGTTCAAGCGCCCGCTGCACGCCGGGGATGTTGAGCACGTCCATCACCATCGGCGACTTGGTCACCTTCTTCATCAGCCCGAGGAACTCCGAACTGATGCTGTGGAACCTGCCGACCCCGGACACAACACATACTATCGTTTAGACGTTGATTGGGATGGACACACTGATCTCCATAGGAGTGGATATTTCGTTATATGGAATGGGTTTACGACGTGGGTTCTCTGGGTAAAGCTCAGATGCAAGGGGCTTCCAGAACAAAGATTCCAAAGCCCCTTTTACATTGTCACATTTTTCGTCAAACCCTTGTACAGAAGTCTGTAATATAAACATTTTTCAGGTTTTTATGAGAAGGATTTTATGGAGAATTTGACGACCTTTTACACGGCACAATAATCATTGTATAGAAACAACTGAGCTTGATTATTGATCTACTTTCATGAGACGTCAGATGCGGTGGGGAATTCGATGTCTGTCGTAACTTTGATTGCATGTTAACTTAAAATTTAATACGATTGATGACAGTGATGCCCAAGATAATTAGATGTTCAGATTAACTTATTAGGTATACTTTTAAAATAATTTCAAATCCTGACGTCACACTATCTCTGATCTCCGATTGGCTGCATTCCATACAAGATGTGATGGAAATAACGCCTAGGCTAGCCGAAAAAACTATGGGGATGTCTGCCATACAAGGCTTTCATGTGACGGACTGCCGTACAATGAACTGTTTACACGGTCCTAGGCGGTAGTGTACAAGACTGCTGTACAAGGGTTTGACGAAACATGTGACCGTGTAAAAGGAGCTTAACACGGTCATAGGCGGTTGTATACAAGACTGCTGTACAAGGGTTTGATGAAACATGTGACCGTGTAAAAGGGGCTTAAGAAACTAACTGTTTTAAAAATCAAGACAATTAGAACCGATAGGTTTTCGAAACTAATCAATCAAGGGTTTTAGCAACTACGCAACTAACAGACTTAAAAACTGAAATGCTTAGCATTTTTAAAACCAAGAGATTCTCAAACTACAACACTAAGCCACTTATAAACCGAGTGTTTCCGCACGCACCTCGAAGTCTCCACGGGCAGCAGCACTTTGATGTCGGCCGAGCCGGAGAAGATGCCCTCGAGGTAGACCCAGCGGCGCTGCACGTCGATCCAGACGTCGAACAGCGCGTTGATGCGGTTCAGCTTCTCCTCCCACGTCAGCGCCTCCTCCTCGAACACCTGCAACGCGTCGGCCGGAGGGGGCGGGGTCAACAACGTGACGCACTGTCTGACGTCGGTAAATAGCCGATACACCCATTCCGTTCAATCAAAATTCTATCAAAATGACATCATGATATTCCCACTCGCTAAAGCCAGGCAGAGCAATTCAGGTTTTGATTTCAGTATCTTCCTTTGTTTTTTAGCAGAGCTAGTTATTATTATTTTTCCAAACTGGTGTACGTCCAGTGGATTTCTGACGTCATTCTTTGCGTGGAATAGGTCTATTGCTTGCCGATTGGATGACACAGCTAGATAGAACGTCATTGAATTATTCCCCAAGCTTTGTCCCAGTCAAAGTCGGAACGTTACCGGACGTGGATTGCTTGCCGATTGGATAAGATACAGAGCGAGAAATCGAAATAATTCCATTTCTACGGACAGCTAGTCGAACACAGATGTACCAGTGAAAACTAATTAAAGCTTATAGTACGGGCTAGTACCTTGTAGTATGGAGAGAGCTTCATCGCGGCGACGCTGTTGATGTGCTCCTTGACCTTGTTGAAGAGGTCGTCCCAGCCACGGATCAGCCGGCACTTGCTCTGGTAGTTGATCAGGTCGAGTTCGTACGTCTGCCAGGACTCCCGCACCTGCAAACCAGCGCAAAACGCTCGATACCGCTACGCTGCGTGCCGCAAGCCACACAGGGACACAGTTGCCTTTTTAGCAGTTGCATTCTCTCCGTTTTATCTTTGATTGTTGGTTGCCAAGGATCTTTTTCTGTCAGAAAATGTCTATTTGATAAAGACAGAGAATATAATATAAGAAAAAACTCGTCGTGTTTATGAAAGAGGTAGAGGAGTGAATCAGAGTCACAGAAAAGTGAGCAATTTCAACGAAAACAAACAGTGCTAATGATTATGACACCAATGATAAAGCTTATAATTTCCATTGGCTTTTGCAGCGCAGCAAACGCAGTGATTGTAAAGCTTGCAATACTTCATCCAATTGGAGATTGCATCATTGCAAAGCACGCTCAGCCTAACCGTACACTCTTGTCTAAATAATATGCAGAAAAACTTTGAACAATGTTCAAGTCAATAAAGATTATGCCAACTACATTGTAATCCACAGAGTGTACCTTAGATACGACCGAGGAACCTCACGGTCTAAAGAAAGTGACCGAGCACGCACCTGCTTGAGGAACTCCTCCAGCGCCATCTCGCCCTGCGCGACCAGGATGATGTCCTTGACGACCGCCTCGTTCTGCTGCAGGTTCACGTCCCACACCTGGCCGAGGCTGAGGTCGCTGAGCACCCACGAGACACGCAGCTGCTTCATCAGCTGCTTCCAGTGACGCTCTTTCAGCGCATCCGACTTGAGCTCGACCACCATCATGTTCACCTGGCGGGAACATTAGTTAGGTCAGCTAACGGGTCGAACGCAACGTGATTCTAGTATGTATCGGGTTGTGGTGAGCGTTATTCACTTGCGGCTTGACTTGAGCTCCACCACCATTATCATGTTCACCTGGTGGGAAAATTCGTTACGCCAGCCAGCTAGCCACATCTATCTATTGATGTAGGTACCATAATTCAATAGCATATTGTGGTAATACTCATTTAACCGTGTTGTTGATCATATTGCTAACCCACAAAATAATTATGTAAGTGCTTACAATTTACAAAGCCCTAGTGGACTTGTTTAACCAAAATAGTTTCTGCCATTTTTTCTGATACATTTTATCATGCCATGTCGCAAACCCTTGCGCAATGACTTTTATTTCTGTAATTACAGGCATAGAAAAATATTGTCAATTGCTTAAATAATATAAATAAGCTAAAAATTTACAATGATTTTACAGTTTGATAGCAATAATAAAGCGTCCTTGATTGATGAGCGTAACGAGCGTAGCGAGTGAAGCGAAATCTTCAATTTCACTTTACTGCTAAAAAAATCCGGAATGTTTTTTTTTTGTTTGTTTGTTTTTTTTTGTTTTTTTTTGTTTTTTTGTGTGTTTGTTCGCACGATTCCGGCCAAACGCCAAAACGGATTTTGATGAAAATTTCGGTGGACCTTCGTTTTCTCTGAACTTAGATCTGCCACGTTTTTGAAGCAATTCGGACGAGTAAATTTTATGTTATTAAGTTTTTACGAAATTTTTCAGTTTTTCCAAAACACGTTTTCCACTCTAGAGGCCGAGGATCTCAATATAATTTGACGAAACTTTCCAGATATGTTGGCCTCCACGATTTAATGTTTGTGTACAAATTTCATTGTTGTATGTTTAGCGCTTTTCTTGGAAATAGCGCTTTTATGACGCTTTTTTAGCGATTTTGCAGTTTTTTGCAACTAAATCTACTTTATCTTCAACCGATTTTGACAAAATTTACTGTGTGCATTATAAATCGTAAAAGGAAGATGCTGTGTTAATTTCAAGCAAATCATTTAAATAGTTTTTCTTTAAATCGATTTTTTCGTTTTGAAATATTCAATGTCATTGAGAAAGCTGATAAATTAACGCCGAACTCTTAAAATTGATCATAAAAGCCTCTAGGCTATGCGTACACGCAATATAATTGCGTTGTGGGTGAGCGTAAAAATTACGCTCATCCACAACACGATTATATGAGTGTTCGCATAGCCTAGTTTCAACAAGAACGCTTTTCTTAAAAAGTGGTAACCTATTTCCCCAAATCCTTACCTTCCATATTTCCGTGTTTAATTGATGAGCGTAACGAGCGTAGCGAGTGAAGCGAAATCTTCAATTACACTTTACTGCTAAAAAAATCCGGATTGTTTTTTTTTTTTTTTGTTTGTTTTTTTGTTTGTTTTTTTGTGTGTTTGTTCGCGCTCTACAGGCCAAACGCCAAAACGGATTTTGATGAAAATTTCTGTGAACCTTCGTTTTCTCTGAACTTAGATCTGCCACGTTTTTGAAGCAAATCGGACGAGTAAATTTTAAGTTACTAGGCTATGCGAACACTCATATAATCGTGTTGTGGATGAGCGTAATTTTTACGCTCACCCACAACGCAATTATATTGCGTGTACGCATAGCCAAGAGGCTTTTAAGATCAATTTAAAATGTTCGGCGTTAATTTAGCAGCTCTCTCAATGACATTGAATATTTCAAAACGTAAAAATCGATTTAAAGAAAAACTATTCAATTGATTTGCTTGAAATTAACACAATATCTTCTTTTTACGATTTTTAATGCACGCAGTAAATTTTGTCAAAATCGGTTGAAGATAAAGTTGATTTAGTTGCAAAAAACTGCAAAATCGCTAAAAAAGCGTCATAAAAGCGCTATTTCCAAGAAAAGCGCTAAACATACAACAATGAAATTTGTACACAAACATTAAATTGTGTGGGCCAACATATCTGGAAAGTTTCGTCAAATTATATTGAGATCCTTGGCCTCTAGAGTGGAAAACGTAATTTGGAAAAACTGAAAAATTTCGTAAAAACTTAATAACATAAAATTTACTCGTCCAAATTGCTTCAAAAACGTGGCAGATCTAAGTTCAGAGAAAACGAAGGTCCACCGAAATTTTCATCAAAATCCGTTTTGGCGTTTGGCCGGAATCGTGCGAACAAACACACAAAAAAACAAAAAAAAACAAAAAAAAACAAACAAACAAAAAAAAAAACATTCCGGATTTTTTTAGCAGTAAAGTGTAATTGAAGATTTCGCTTCACTCGCTACGCTCGTTACGCTCATCAATTAAGTTTTTACGAAATTTTTCAGTTTTTCCAAAACACGTTTTCCACTCTAGTGGCCAAGGATCTAAATATAATTTGACGAAACTTTCCAGATATGTTAAACCCCACGATTTAATGTTTGTGTACAAATTTCATTGTTGTAAGTTTAGCGCTTTTCTTGAAAATGCGCTTTTATGACGCTTTTTTAGCGTTTTAGCAGTTTTTTGTAACTTTAGCAACTTTATCTTCAACCGATCTTAACAAAATTTACTGTGCTCATTACAAATCCTACAAAGAAGACACTGTGTTAATTTCAAGCAAATCAATTGATTAGTTTTTCTTTAAATTAATTTTTAAGTTTTGAAATATTCAATGTCATTGAGAAAGCTGCTAAATAAACGCCGTACATTTTAAATTGATCATAAAAGCCTCTAGGCTATGCGTACACGCAATATAACCGTGTTGTGGGTGAACGTAAGTATTACGCTCATCCACAACACGATTATATGAGTGTTCGCATAGCCTAGTATTAAATACAAAGTCAAGTCCATTGTTTATCTGCAAGCTCGTACATTTTTCTAGATGGTTTCTCTGAGTGGTTCAGAGGCACGGAAAGAATGGTTGTGATCTGTTTTGGTGACCATGCCAACGTGGTCGAAAAGTCAACCAATGCCCTCGTTAAGACCAAACGCCGATTAAAACAGCGCAACAGCGTAGAAACACCACCTTATTTCTAGTTCATTCTTCCCACAACGTCGACGAAACCCAAAGGCCCAGCTGCCCTGCTCACCTTGGTGTAGCCCTGCAGCAGCTTCTTGACATACTCGTAGCTCGAGTACTGGCGCAGTCGCGCAGGCAACTCCTTAAGCGCGGCCAGCAGGCCGTCCAGCTGCTGTCGCAGCTTGCGCGGCTGCACCGACAGCCACGGCTTGTCGCGGATCTCGTCGATCTGCGCCCAGACGCGCGACAGCTCCGACCAGACGCCGCGCAGGTCCTGCAGCTCCTCGAGCACCACCGCCATCCGCTCGCCGCCGCCGCCGACGCTGCCACCGCCTGTCGGCCAGGAAGCGAGAGGGGTGAGTGACGCGCTCGGCGGCGCAATTGGGATCTTTCCAATCTTTCTAGGTCCAGGCCTAGGTCTGGTCGTTTTTGGGACCGTAAATCAGTTGAATCAGAGCAGGGGGGCGATTTCTTCTCTATGTAACAAACGAACGCTTTCATCGAGAAGGCAAGTGACTCCTCTAACAAAATTAGAGCTAGGTCTAGGTCCATTTCAGGACCAAAAACCAGCCGAATCATAGCAGAAACCGCACAGTCACATCACATCATCTAACATTGGCTCAGAAATCCTCCGTCTGTTTGTGAAAATCTTTCACAATCATATTAAAATCTTTTGCTATAATTTTTTGCTATAATAACTTATAGCATTCACTTCAAAGAGATAAATTTTTAAAAAGATCCTGGACCTGCGTCAAGATTGATAAGTGACACGAGTCTTAAAGGTCATGTGAGGTGAAGAAACTCGTAATTCGGGTTTTGATTCGATATCGATTTGATTTCAGATCGATTTGGCTTCACAACAAACATTGTAAACCAGAAATGTGAAAAAGTCGAAGGTCCCGAGCTACTGCGCCAGAATGAGAAAAACCGTATTCCTCATTTCATTGCCCCCTGGCAGACAGCGCCTCCAAAAATCCCAACTGCCAATCACGCGAAGAGTGTCCCGTCGTTGCGCGGCGTACCCGGTTCCTGCAGCTCGAGCGCCTCCTTGGCCTTGGCGACATTGTCGCGCTCCTCCTTGAGCCGCGCGAACTTCGTCTCGTACATGTGCAGGTGCTGCAGCGCGTCGTCGGGCCGCAGCGAGCCCTCCACCGGCTTCGAACGCTCCCACTCGGCGAGGAAGTCGGCCGTACGGCCCTCCACCGCCTTGTCCTCGGCCACGATCTTCACCTGCAGGCTGGCCACCTGCGCGGGGCACGCCGACCATCGTTACGTTGCGTCTCACGGGTTACGGGGGTTTCGAGGAGGTCCCAGTCGGTTTGCGGTGATGATTGAGTTTAGAAAATGTTTGATGAAAATTAGGTAAGTGAGTTTTATTACTTGCTGTCAAGTTTAGTAGAACTAGTGCTCTTGTTTGATTCAAACCTAAATGCAAATACAAGTTGCATGTTTGAAAAGAGTGCGGTGACCCCTTCATCTCCAGCCGATGGATACCTGCGTCTGTATGGACGAGTCCTTGCGCTTCATGATCTCGTTGAACGCAGCCCACTCGCCCTCGATGTTCTCGACGTGCAGCCAGCTGCCAGGGAACTGGAAGCGCTGCCGCTCCAAGATTCGCTGCGCCTCCCTACGCCGCCGCCAGACAGTCGGTTAGCTTACGTTCTCGTTCGTTATCGCATGCCCTCAGATCTCTGCACGAGTTCGGAGCGTTGCGAGTTACAAGCCAGTTGGCGGTGAGAGTGCCAATTACTTTCTGAAAGCTCGTGTCTTTTACAAAACTATTTAACTGGGTTATTGAATGCTGAAGTCCCAAACTCAAACTTTTCCCGAAGTTTGCATGGCTATGATTGGAAATATTGGAATGGATGTTTTGTTTTAGTACGACAACTTCACTCGCCTTGCTTATCAACCTCTCGACAGCATGGATTAGCGGAGGAATCCTGTTGTTCGAGTTGTAGCGTCCTTCGGAAGGGACGTAAAGCCGGCGGTCCCCTCGGTGCTTTTCGACAGGAGTAGGCTACGTGGCGGCACCGGGTTTTCCCTCCTCCCTTCTAGGCTAGGTTCATTCACCGACGCCATTAGACCAGTGCCAAAGGGCCAGTTGTAAAAACAGTGCGTCATTAAACACCAAGAACCAATCAATCAAGAACCGAAATCTGGCAAACGGGAACATCCATTCCCGGCCTGCAACGCACCTGTACACGTCGACCTGCTTCTCCATGGCCTTGAGGCTGCGCTTGAGCTGCTGCACGTAGGTGATGAACGTGACGGCGTCGGTGGTGGACGACGCCTCGACGCTGTGCTGCTCCAGCTCGCTGCGCGACGCCGAAACCTTCGTGTGGAACGCAGACATGTCGTTGCCGAGCAGCGAGCCGAACTTGCTCAGCGTTTCCTTGTGCCAGCTGTCGTACTTGAGCGTCACCTTGCTTTGCACCTGCCGGGACAAGGGTTGTTTGTTTACGATGGAGGCCGATATCTTACTTTTCTGATGTGGGAAATTTTCGACGAGATCTGGCGACAATGCGCTGGCGGCGAACCTGGCGGCAAAGTTGGCAGTTGAATTGAACAAGTCACCTACAAGGGTACTCTTTTATATAACTAGAAGTTGACGCTTTTATCACACACATATCACCAACAATGGAAACCGTTGGCAACCGTTTATATAAAAATAGATTTTTATTTTATGTGGCCAAGTGTAGATTATGTATCAACGTCCAAATCAAATTCTCCACAATGTCTTTGAAGTACCTTTTAATTTGAGACACAAATATTTGGTTCAATTTACACAACAATAATTATACAAAGATGGATTTATGAAAGTCCACGCAAGCTGTCAGAAACTCCAAGATTCAACATGTTATTTTGGTATCATGTTGGCCTTTCCCGAAGCATTAACAAGGCTGTGAAAAAAAAATTAAAAGTACCACATTTATTTTCTTAACATCCACTGAACTCGAAATTGTGCAGCAAGTAGATTGCTACCAAGTGTCAGTTGACAAGGAACTGGTTCTGAGGAGCTGGTTCCAAAGACCAAATGTCATCAAAATATAACCAATAATTGGTCTCAACTAAGGAACTAGAAACACATGCGGCTTGCAAGAAACTGGTAGCGAGTATCTAAATAGACAGAATTAATTGAAAGGAACTGACAGAAAGAACTGCTGTCCATGAATGTGAGTGTGAAAGAAAACTCAGAACAGCAAGAAGTTGTGTGAAGGTACCCACGACAGATTTTCATACTTCAAAAGAATTGAGAGTGACATTTTGGAGTGACTGCATGAAAACACGTCACCGCTTGCAAATAATTACTTCCCAATTGACGTGCAAGGCCAGCATAACCGTTTGCAGGAAATTTCTGTGGTATCCTTGTAAAACCCCTGCATTATAGCTTGGAAGGAACAACTACACCTACTATTGTTATAGAAGATCTCTAGACAAAATAATTACTGTGCCATCGTCATGTCTGCCCTTGATTACGGCTCACAATCACTTAGCTGCACTACGCACAGCAGCCCCACATAACGCCTTGCGAGTACCTAGAACCTAGTAATTACTAGTAATTACTGTGCTATCGTCGTGAAAACCTTGCCCCAGTAACTACTCTGCTCCAGTAGTGAAACCCCTGTCCTACGGCTCTCTAGATTACTGTGCTCTCGTCACGTACGCCACTGGGGATCACTGTCACTGTGCTCCAGTCGTGAAAGCCCTGCCCTTAAGGCTCACTTTAATTACTGTGCTCTCGTCATGTAAGCCTTGCTTTAAGGATCACTCTCACTGTGCTCCAGTCGTGAAAGCCCTGCCCTTAAGGCTCACTTTAATTACTGTGCTCTCGTCATGTAAGCCTTGCTTTAAGGATCACTCTCACTGTGCTCCAGTCGTGAAAGCCCTGCCCTTAAGGCTCACTTTAATTACTGTGCTCTCGTCATGTAAGCCTTGCTTTAAGGATCACTCTCACTGTGCTCCAGTCGTGAAAGCCCTGCCCTTAAGGCTCACTTTAATTACTGTGCTCCCGTCACGTACGCCCTGCTCTAAGGATCACTGTCACTGTGCTCCAGTCGTGAAAGCGCTGCCCTCCGGCCCGCCGCCGCCGCCGCCGCCGCCGCCGCCGCCGCCGCCGCCGCCCAGCGCGGCGCCGGGCGCTCGCCGACCACGGCCTGCCAGCGCGACGAGCTCGGCCGGAACCGGATGTCTGACACGTACGGCTGGGAGCTGCTGGTGGAGAGCTCGTCGCACGGCGTCCGCCCGCTGAGCCAGGCCGACGTGCTGACGCTCGTCGTGCACTGGACGCTGACGAGGAACGGCTTCCGCTGCCAGGGCCTCGACTCCACCGCCGCCGACTTCGAGGGGGACGCCGTCGGAAGCGAGCTGCTGCCGCACGGCTGGCAGGCCGTCAGCGGCGAGACCGGGATACGGTAGCTAGCCGCACTCGCTCGTACTTGCTTCGCTTCCCGAGACTTTTTCGTTGGCTTGCTTTGGATGAGCGTTTGCTGCCGCACGACTGGCTGGCAGTCATCTACGCGACCATCTGGTAGCTAACCGCGGCGCAGCCATCGTTGACTTCGATATCTTCCTGATATCGGTCCGTTTCACAATCTCTCCGTTAGCTAAATGAGGGATGGCAAGCGCCGACTGAGACATCTTGCAGATATCCGTCTGATTCGCAAAGCGTGAAACAGCGAGTGCATCTAGATTCAGACATCTCACGCATCTCGGTCCGATTGGCAACCTCCCGCCGGCAGCTACACCCGCGACGGCAAGCGCTACCTGCTGATGGTGTCTTGCGTCGAGTGCGACGTCATCTTCAACCTGCTCCGGCTGTTCGACCACAACGTGCGCTGCGTGCGGCTGCGGGCGGGCGAGGCGGCGCGCGTCACGTCAGCCCCGCTGCCCGAGATGGTGCCCGGCTACAAGGGCATCGTCAAGAACGTCGTCGCGCAGATCATAGCGCCCAACGAGAAGCCCACGGGTGAGACCGGCGGACACGTCTTCATAGAATGGTCGGGTTTTTTACCTCGACCCAAAGAGCTTGAAAGCAACGACCAATCCGGCACCGCCGCCCGATTGCAGGCACGTCGACGCAGACGCAAGAGAGCGGGGGACGCACGCGCGAGCCCTACCACACGTCGCCCGACCCTTTGGCGGTTGGCGGCGGCGGCGGCATCCCGCTGGCGCCGCGCGCGCCGCTCGCCGTGGGTCGCGCAGACCTCGACCCGCTGGCCGGTCTCGGCCCCATGCCGGGCGGCGGGCTGGGCGGCATCGTCGGCGGCGGCAACGTCTTCGACCCGTTCCCGCGCGGCGCGCCCGACGTGGGGCCGCGCGCCGGGCTGCCGCCGGGCGCCGCTCCGCCCGGCGCGCGCTTCGACCCCCCCGGCCCGCTCGTGCCCGGCCCACGGCCAAACGTCAACCGATACCTCGGCGAGCCCGACAACGACGACTTCAACCCGACAATGTGACCGGCGCAGGGACGCGGGGCCGGCTTTGGATTCGCGATATTATTATTTTAGCAATTATTTAGGGTCGAAAGCAATGTGGGAAATAAATTTGATTTGAGTGTTTAATTAATGTGTGCTTTCTTTGGAACTTTTGCTTGCTATCGGACAACGATGACTTTAACCTGTCCATGTGAGGTTGGGCCTGGGTCGGGATTGGCATTCTGAGTTGCAGAACTGTCTTTCTTCTTTCTTTACGCTACGCTTTACGCAAGAAATAAATTTGAAATGATTTTTAAAATTAATGTGATGCTCAACAGCTCTCTTCACAACTTATTTTGCTACCGAATAACCAGACGACTCAAGGACGACTTCAACAGTCAACCGGCTTTGAGAACGGTCATTGTTCTTGCTGTGTGGTATACTGTGTAAGTGCAAAGATTATGTTTGCATTAGTTGCCGACCCAGGAAAACACACTACACCCAGCATTCGGAAATAAATGTTGGCAGCAAATAGATTTATAGCATATGGAATATAAATTTTCTATGAGTGTTAGATAATGAAGTCATCAAAGAATCCTTTCTTTCCCACCGGAATCTTTCACTGAACAAGACAACGATTCAAACCCATCCACGTGATGGCAGCCACGCTCTATGCTTGAATTAGCAGCTGACCCACCAAAAGATTTTGTCACATAAAAAACTGCAGCAAACAAGTTGGTTTGAAACAGCAAAGACATCATCAAGATATTAATGCTGAAAACAACGCCAGCCAAACACAATAAATAAGAAAACTGACAGCTAATTAACATAATTAAATCAAAGACAAGTCTTCCAACATGGCCAGCTTCGGGAATAGATCAACAGCACCAGATAATAGACTGGTTCCACTTTGGAGAAAAATGAGGTCAGATACCCACTGGACGTAATACCAGTTTGTAAAAAAAATATAATAAGCTCTGCTATTTCACCAATGAATATAGGGCAAGCACAGCTCGAATGACTCTACCTGGCCTCTCCAAGTGCGTATCACGACGTCAGTTTAGTTGAATTTTGATTCAATGGAATCGGAGTATTGCGCTGCAATCCATCTCACATCGCGTCCTGCTTCCCGTGAGGCGTCGATGCCCGCGCACTCACCTTGGTGTAGTCGATGACGAACGGGCCGATGCTGCGGCGCGTGTCTGACGTGTCGAACGTCGTGCGCGACATCTTCATATCGTTCAGGCAGCGCATCCACAGGCCGATGTCCTCGCCGAGCCGCCCGTAGATGTTGTCCTTCTGCAGGTCCCACAGCGACTGGTAGCACAGCCAGTCGCTGACGTACTTGTTCACCTGCAAGCCAACGCCACCGTCGGGGATGATCCGTTAGGAATCAAACTTTTCAATGGTTCGTAGTCGAAGAGAGGCCAACGATCGCTGTGATTAACGCGTAGATTCTTGTTTCTATCATCATGGAGCGCAAAAATTCAAATAAACTTAATTTATTTAAGCTTCATTGAAAAATGTTTGAGTTTTGGACTAATATTTTTTTCTGAAAACTAATGCCCTAAGATTAGGAAAAGATGCAAGTCTTTAGAAAGTAATTAACTAAATTGGTTGTCCTTCTAGCATTAAACTGGATAATGCATGACCCTGGACAGATGAAATATCCGGGTTCGAATCCCAGTGCGGATACAAATTTTGTAAGCTTCGGCCAGCCTATCGCACATCATCAGCGACCGATGGCTAGAGTCCACCTAGATAATGTCATTTCAATTCATCCCACGACCGCTCTCCATCGCTAAAGCAACGACGCACCTCCTTGATCTTGTTGTCGATGGCCTGGTAGGCGTTCTCCAGCTCGACGCTGCCGCCCGGCAGCTTGGTCAGCAGGTTGCGGTACGTCTGCGCCGTCGGCCGGTCCAGCGCCACCTGGTAGCGCGAGCTCTGCAGCCGCGTCTGCAGCGTCACGATCGCTTGCCACGAGAACAGCTGGTGCATGATCTGGAACCTGGTGGTGGCGCAGATACAACTGGGTTAGCACAGCGGAACGAGCAATACGCAACACTACACTTTTTAAACAAATATTGAACTGATGATAGATTTATTCCACTCCGGGAAAAATGACATCAGATATAGTTTATCAAGGATAAGGTCGTACTCAAAAAATGTCCGCCCTTTACATTTCACCAATTCATGAAACTAAATCCGTAAAATGTAACGTGGGCCACAAACGGTTATCGAATGCAGCCTTAGCAAGCTACCCATTTTCAAGCTAGGGGGTAACAGTAAAGCTAACTGGGCCTCCGAAAGCATCCGAAATACGATGAATACCAATGGTAACTGGGCCGCACCAAGAGATCAACAATAGGGGAATAGTAATGCTAATCATGGGCAAGTGATAGAGATTCGAGGAACGGTAACGCGTAACCATGGCCCGGGCCAGAGATCAACCTTCGAGGAAGCGGGAGAACAGTTCGGCGAGCGCAGCCCTCCCCGCGACGCACCTGGCCTCCTCGAGCGACGGGAACAGGTACATCTGCTGGTTGGTGATGCGCACTTCGTGCACGACGCCGGCGATCTGCGGGTCGCCGCCGGGCTTGTGCGTCGGCTGGGCGGGCGCGTCGGTGTCCATCGACAGGTCCACCTCCTTCTTCTTGCCGTTGAGCGCGTCCGTCCACGCCTGGATGCCCGCCTGCAGCCGAGCCGCCATCGTCTTCTCCACCTGCCGTCGGGAACGTCCAAGTTGAGCAACGTCGCGCCGAGTTCGGGCCCGTTCGCAACCGGCTTGGCAGTAGCCGTACACGTGAACGTGAGCTTGATGAAAACGCGCAAGTCCAAAACAACTGACGTAGCCGTAGTAAATAAGCCAATCGGATTGCCTCTGAACCAGCGCATTTTTTTAGCTTGTTTCCATCGGTAATTACCTCAAAAGTAGACAATTGAGCCCGATCGTTGATCGTTGGACGCCTCAAGAGAAAATGTTAGTTCTGGCTAGTCTGACAGCTGACTTTGCTTGTCATTTAGCTCAACAAACACTTGAACTCAGAGTTAATAAAATGGTAAAACTGGACCTGAATCAAGTTGGATTTGAAACCTTAGCTAGAAACAAACCGATTCCAAAACCAAAATTTGGAACAGAGAATTCAAGAAATAGCACCGGATCCTTGAAATCCGGTTCTGAAACCCGGTAATCCCGTTCAATGAGCCAAACGGAGCGGCGGTCCGTACCTCTTCATCGAGGCGTCCCACCCAGATGGCGAGGTTGCTGTACTGGCGCAGGCTGAGCTCGTCCACGGCGTGCTGGATCTTCCCGAGGATGTCGGCAAAAGTGTTGCTCGAGTACGGGCACGTCTCGATCGAGCGCACGTCCACGTCGAGCTGCTCCTCCACCACCAGCAGGTCCTCCACCTGCCGGGATCCACGGAACCAGGATTAGATCAGGATTATTATTGATATTGCTACTTTTTTTTTTGTTTTTATCTATAGCTTACTGTTGCAGCGGTTATACATTGATTAATCACATTTGTCCGGCTTAAGAAACTCAGTTTCACATTGTGAAAATAAAATTAAGGTATCACATTTGTAAATCTTTTATGAGAAACTCATCAATGCTATAAAATTCTTATTGCATCAGGTATTCTTCGACTTTTTGCTTATAAACTTTATCTCTCTCTATGCTCCTTAAATTAGCAGGCAGCGCATTGAACATTTTTGCTCTGGCAGACTGGCAGAGTGCGGAGGGCATTATTATACAATTATTTATATCATAAAAATTAACGGGCGAGCGTTTTACCTTCTCCTGGAAGCTGAAGACGACCTCGGAGAGTCGCTGCACGTATGGGTCGAGCTTGTACGACTCCCAGACGAGTGCAATCCCCTCGGCGATCAGCACCTGGACCTCGCGACGCAGCCCGGCGACCAGCGGCACGATGCTCGCCTTGTCCTCGATCTGCAAGCCGGCCACACCCACCGCAGCGTTACCCACCGTTCACCGCCGAAAGCAACGCTTTTTACCAATGATAATAACAAGATTTTGTTTTCGGGACGTTATCTTTACAGATAATGGAAAGTCATACGTCATAAATGTACGGCCGAAAGAACAGTTTCCAGTTAAGTGGCTGACCCCCAGATAAACTTATATCCCTGGTGACAACCTATCGCTTGCTTCCGTTTTCTTCCTAACTGGAGGATAACCATTAAACTGGACATTGTTATTTTGGCCCTAAGTAAATTCAATGAGGCTGTAAAAGCATAATTTTTCAAGAAATTGTTTTAATTCTAATTTGATGGTGAGCCCGCATACCCAGGACATTTCTCTGTGATTCTTAGCCTATTTTTGGATGAGCAAGCAAAGAGAGCGAAATCCTTCAATTTAACAACATAGGGGAAAAAAAGCATTTGGATTTTTTTTTTGTTTGTAACAAAAACGAGCAGCCCTACTTAAAGGTCACAGATCGTCACGAAATTTGGCAAAAACGTTCGTGGTGACTCAGCGAGCTGCTGTATGGTTTTTGAGCAAAATCTGTTCAGCCATTTTGTTTTTATGAGCAAAAAACCGTTAATTTTTCATTTTTTTTTGGTACTAGCTTCGTAACTAATTAACCGATCCGCACCAAATTTGGATTGAATATATATGAAAACAAGTTAAACAAATTGCCTAAGTTTCACATTCGTGCATGAAGTATTTTGCTAGTTAGAAAATAAAAATTACTTATTACCTCTAAACGGTTTCAATACCGATTTATCCTCGGTTTATTATATGATTGTCAAATGTTTTCCGTTTGGATTTCCTCAAGGAGATTACGGCTCGCTCATCCTGCACGAGTGTAGGCTCTACTAATCGTTTACCTAGTTTTAATGTCCATATCATTTATTGCTCGTGTGAACTTTTGTCTAAGAAACGATGAATGTTTGTTGACAACTAACTTAGCCGTAAGCCAGCCACATTGCCTTACATTTCATCCATATGTTGGTGTTGGCAAAGAAGTGATCTTTAAAAAGTCTTTGACTTGCAAAATTTTGTTGAATATCCTGCACAACTGAGACTAATGCTGTCTCTCTTAATGAAGCTATTTGCTAGAATCGTTAAAAGTTTTATAGATGTAAACGTTGTAGATATCATTGAAATAACTATTAGCAAATCCAAATTAATTATGAATAGCAGGATCCTATTCAAGCACAGACATAATAAATTACAAACACCAAAGCAAGGTCAGGCAAGCAAATATTTAAAAAATCAAACAGAAGATGAAGTGATGCAGTGCTAAATCTGTAATGCAATAGTAGATTCCATTTGTCTCGACAGTCAGAAAGAAACCTAAAATGTCATTTTAAGAAAGAAACTCTGCATCCAATACCGAAACATGAAGCGGTAAACGGCATTGTTTCGAACAATATAAACACGTGGGTAGGTGGGCAGGCGGTGAAGCATGGAGTGGCGGCGACTGCTAGGTAGCGGGTCAGGGCGGGTGCTACGTACAAGTCGGCAGGAGCCGGCATCGGACGCAGTCCGGTCCAAACCAACGCAAGCGGGTAGGGGCTACTTCGGAAGGGCGCACAGCGGAAATATTCGCAAGAACGAGAAGACGTGTTGTAGATAGCGGCCAGACAATATCAAACAGAACGTTTCTTCCTCGTAGAAAGACAATGCATAGACCACGTTTCAAGACAAACTTGGCCGAACGCAGACACATTGGCCATTTACTAGCCAAATTAATCTGACCTTAAAAGATTTGGATTCTAGTTTCTGCATCTTTGCATTCGATTCGAATTTGATACTCAAACTCGACCATTGTGACCCAAAAGCGGCCGCATGGTGGGAGAAAAAAATCTAGGTGAAATTTTATAGGCAACTCTGGCAGCTATCTACAGAAGACTGGTTTGACAAGCTTGACCGAAGCCTTATTGCTCGGCAAATTAGATAAGAAAAACAGTCACATTCAGCGGGCCCTGTTCGGCAATCAGATTGACGTCGGGGGTGATTGAAAGCGTGGGAGCCACTGATCTCTACGACTACACCGTGGATAGCCGATGATGTCGGTCAGCCGTGATGGCCCAGATTGGAGCGTTCCGATCCTAGTTAGCATCGAAATACGTAAGCCTGACCATGGCTGGCCTATCAAATTAACAAATCAAGAAATGCGTGGATCAAAGTTCCCGAGAATGGAGTCCACGGAATCTGCTATCCACGCGAGTGCGTTGTCTTCGGTGGCGGGGACCAAGACGCAGGACGCAGGGGGTGGAAGGGGTGCTACGATGAGGGGCTACCTTGAACGCCGGACTGTTGACGCTAGTTCTGTTCATCAGCTGCCGACCAACGGGGAAACAAACACCGGTTAGCTCGACAGACGTTCGTACTTTGTAGCCCCGTTAAGCTAGGGATCTAACGGTTCTCTAGACCGTTATCTCTGGAGCACGGAGCAGGTTACTTACAGCTAAGACGTTTAGGCTGACCTAATAATTGTAAGGGTATTACTTCTCACTGATTAATTTTTTTTTTCAAAATGAAATAGTGTTCCTTCTAACAGAATAATGCAGACTTTTAAGCTGTGAGATATTTCTCCCTTCGTACTAGATATATTGTTATATTGATACATATTGATATATTGATCGATAATTTCATTTTATCTACTTCAGTATCCTAACCGTAAGTAACATGTACTTAAGTACTTCTAGCTTGTGTACATTTGTGAAATTTTATTTACTGAATGCCTACAGAATAGACGAGATTAATAAACTGATTTTTCACGATTAGCCATCTACAAGAGGTGAGCTGTGAACCATACTCTTAACAAAGTTGGGCAAAATATCACACCATTTGCCCAAAAGAGCTAAATAAAAAGCAACACATTTAGAAAGGCCAGACTTTGTTAAAGACTCATGTGGTTATAAGACTATGGACACGAGTTCCCAACAGGCTTCTACAACCTAAGAGCCATTAACTTAGACAAAAACACAAATATTTAGTAGCAAGTCACCTGCACCCACATAAAACAATCCAACCAAACAATGTCAATCTGACAGCTGATTAAGGTCTGGCAATTCAGGTTATGTTTGTTTTGATGGAAGGCGTCGTTGGTCCAAAACAGGACCTGGACGAACGTCCAGAAGATGTCCACGCCAGCGTGGACGAAACGTCAACATTGTCACAGGTCCTTTTTAGGACCAAAAACGAGCAGAACCGTACACAGTTTTCTAAAATCTATGCACGGCTTCAAAACACTCGGCCTCACCGATCCAGGTCGTGTTTCTCTCACCTTCTCCAGCGTGCTCTCGTAGGTGCGCACGCTCTCGATGAGCGAGATGGCAAAAGGATAGAGCTGGTTCGCCTGGTGCGCCTTGTTGACGATGGCCAGCGGCACGCGGTAGTTGAGGTTCTTGAGGTTGCGCACTTCCTTCGACAGCATGATGATCTCCGGCAGGAAGTTGACGCGCAGCTTCAGCACGTTGCCGCGGCCGGTGCGCGAACGCTGGCTCTGCGGACACAATCGTCGTTTGCAACTTGAGCGTTCGGCGAATCGGGGTGTTTGGAAAGCCGCGTTACTGCGGTGGTGGCTCTAGCTGCACCTCCCACGTGACTAACGTCAACGATTGCATGGGTAATGTTTTGCTAAGTTGTACCTGGACCTATGCTTGGACCTTAATTAAAAGCCAAGCTGCCTAGGCGGCGCTGACGATTCTGTTGCCAGCTCAACGATGCAATAGACCGATTCTGCTCGGAGAAAAATGACGTCAGTTACCCACTGATCCATAAAAAAAATACGTAATTAGCTTCACTAATTAACCAAGCAATATAAGGCAATCACAACCAGATTTGCTTTACCTGGCTTTACTGAGTGGGTATTTTGATTGAATATTTATTGAATGGAAAAGGTGTATTTTGGCAGGGATTCCAACGTTCTAGAGCCTAGCAAGATATGTCATGTATTGTAAGATAGTTAAATGGAGTGGTTATGAAACGGGTGTGTATGGTTGTGCACTTAGATCAATGATGCTAATCTATTTTGCTCAGGAAATGCTAATACAAGGTCCATTCTTTGGCGGGGGCTACGATGGACTTCTTGTCCCGAAGATAACCACATAAACGTCATCCTCCCAACAATGTGAAATTAATGTTTAAAAAAACAATGTTTAAAAGAACACCGAAATCAACATATCTCCGTAAAACCATCGCGCAAGATGCCCTTTCCCAGTGAGATTCCCATGAAATTCAGCCATTCCAGGTAGAAAAAATCCCCTTTGAGGTGAAATCCCCGACCGTAACTAAATAAGCCCTTGCCCCGTTAAATGCAGCCATTCCGAGTTTTTTTAAGAGTACCAACGTACGTCGACGGTGAAGATGCGGCCGGTGACGCCGAGGTTGCGCTGCTGCACCTTGCGCGCCCACTCCTCGAAGATGTCGTTGGTCCTGAGCTTGAGGCGGAAGCTGTCGCCGTCGGCCTTGAGCTTCTGCCCGTCGATGTGGTTCTCCCAGCCCTTGCCGAGCACGTCTTCGACGCGGCGCAGGTACGCCAGCAGCTGCCGGTCGATCTGCCGCGCCCAGATTATCGAGCCCGACACGGGCGGAAGGTCGCGCACCGAACTCAGCCGACACGCCTTGCTCGCCGGGTACTGGACCTGCGAAGCGGCGGCAGCGCAAAAACTTTGTTAGGAACCGGGCAGATTGCGTTCGTTAGCTGAGACGGGGCGAGTCATTGGGACTATGAATGAACACAGAAGGCAGTGAATCTAGTGACGCTATGCTGCAATCACACACCAACAACTCGACTAACCCCGATTATAACGTGGCTCCATGGAGATAGAAACAGGACTATGAATGAACACACAAGGCAGTGAATCTAGTGACGCTATGCTGCAATCACACGCCAACAACTCGACTAACCCCGATTATGATGTTGGGTTTGCTTGTTTTTCAGTGGATTATAACCTAACTGTAATTATTCGTTCCTGGCAGATTAGATATTTATTATAAGAGCGTAATATCCGTTCCAAAATTGGGGTGAGGTATTACCGATTATGGTATTACAAGGACAACCTACTGTGAAGTGGATGCACCCTTCATAGGCAAGCCAAATTGTGAAACAAATCAATCTAGTAGAAAAATTAAGGTGTCATTTTTAAGCATCTTCAACATACAGAGCAATAATTAAGTAATAAATTTCAAATAAAATCAACCCAAATCCACCACCTCAAACTAAAATTCCCCAAAATAATCTATTTCCAATCGAACAACGGACGCCAGTTAACGTCAGCGCCTCAAAACGCCGGCGGCCCACCTTGAACTTGTCGTGCAGCGCCTCGATGTCGTCCTTGACCCGCTGGATCAGCTGCGTCTGGTACTCGCGGATTGCGCCGCGAATGTGCGGCCGCACGAACAGCGCGTTGAACCGCGAGAAGATGCGGAACATCTCGGCGGCGTTCTTCGCCGTGCCCAGCTGGTCGCGCAGGTGCGCCGTTATGCGCGTCTCCACGCGGTCGATGCGCTCCTCGTAGCGTGCCACTGCCGCGTCCCACGCGTCCAGCCCCTCGCGCGATATGTCCAGGCACTCCACCTCCTTGACGTTCTCGTACGCCAGGTTCACCTCCTGCCGACCGCGAAAGGGACGTCTCGTTAGCGTGTCTAATCTTAACCAGAGTCGAGCGAGTCGTCTCCTTCCTTGAGTTCCTTGGCAATTGATGCTATGTTGATTTTTTCACGGCACTGTTTATAATTATTTGTCTGTTTAGGTTGTAGGTCCTTGATTTTCTACCCTACGCCTCCTGGCAAAACATGGTATGTCTCGACTCTCGATAATACATTTAAGATATCAACTCTATACATTTGTCAATTGTCAACACCACCAACCATTTTACTGCATTTAACGGGCGGCAAATCTCAGCAGGGATTAGGACCCCGCAACATAAGAATCCAACCGGGAATAAGACATTTATGTCACACATCCAACACAATGACTCTACCGACATTTTTACTGGCTTTTTAGGGGCGCGTAACTCTAACCCAAAACCCAAGAAGACAAGGAGCCTTTCTACGAGACCTTTCTATTGAAATTTAAGAAGCTCAAACCTCTGACAAACTGAGTAAAAACCCAAACTCCCTCAAAACTGGAATTCAAGAATCGCAATTCTCTGCGTGTCAGAGTACATCCCCGAAACACAACAATAGATCTATTCCACTCGGAGAAAAATGACGTCAGATACCCACTGGACGTACTACCAGCTAGAAAAAAAAATTGTTAGCTCTGCTAAATAACAAAGGCAATATGGAAATCACAACCCAAATTGCTCCACCTGACTTAAGCAGGTGGTTATCATGACGTCTCTTTCATTGAATTTCGATTGAATGGAACAGTTGTATCCCCACAGGACCGATACGTCCGGCTTCCCAAGACCGCCGCCCCACGCTCACCTCGATGGCGTTAGCGTCGGCCGGCTCCAGCGCCAGCGTCTGCACGTCGCCGCCGTCGGCCGCCGCCGCCGCCGCAGCAGCCGCCGCCGCGCCGGCCGCCTCGTCGCCGCGGCCGGCGCCGAGCGCGGCGAGCAGCGACGGGCGGAGGACGCGCACGATCACCGTGCGCAGCTGCTCGTGTTGCCGGCGGAAACGACGCATGTGCTCCATCCGCGACTGGAGCCGCTTGTGCGACGGCGACACGCGCCACACCATCTTCAGGTTCTCGTCGCGTTTCTTCTTCACCATGTCCCTGCGGGCGGGCGGCTCGGGTTAGAGGAGTTGCGACTCGAGAAACAACTTATCGACGTATATTTTTACTGCTATATATTATTTATTAGTATTAGGTACATTTATATTATTATTGTTATCTACTAATACTGTGAAAGGATTGAGAAAGGTATTAATTTTAGAAAGTGGTGTAAAGGAATGGAACAGGTTAAAATTAAGTGGAGAGAGGTTGGAAAGTGTCCTTATATAAGGTCCTACCTTAAATATTATCTAATATCGGTCAATAATTATTATTTCGACCCATTATCGACATATTATTGTGGATACAATTTCGAAGTGGATATTTTGTTTCTAATAACAAATACTACCGACCATGCATGCAACGAAACCCGTGCAGCGTACTGGAGGTCATAGAATGCCCAAAGAAGAAAGTGACTGTTTATTAATAAAAACAAAATGTCAATTCCAAAATTTGTATCAGTACAGGGATTTGAACCGGGATCTTTACCTGTCCGGGGCACTGCACTTTCAATTATGCTGTACAGACAACCAACTGTGGAGTTGATATTAAGTATATTTGAGTAGTTGTTGGGCTCCATGGAGATATAAACAGGACTATGAATGAACATAGAAGGCGGTGAATCTAGTGACGCTATGCTGCAATCACACACCAACAACTTGACTAACCCCGATTATAACGTGGCTCCATGGAGATAGAAACAGGACTATGAATGAACATAGAAGGCGGTGAATCTAGTGACGCTATGCTGCAATCACACACCAACAACTTGACTAACCCCGATTATAACGTGGCTCCATGGAGATAGAAACAGGACTATGAATGAACATAGAAGGCGGTGAATCTAGTGACGCTATGCTGCAATCACACGCCAACAACTCGACTAACCCCGATTATAACGTGGCTCCATGGAGATATAAACAGGACTATGAATGAACATAGAAGGTGGTGAATCTAGTGACGCTATGCTGCAATCACACGCCAACAACTCGACTAACCCCGATTATAACGTGGCTCCATGGAGATAGAAACAGGACTATGAATGAACATAGAAGGTGGTGAATCTAGTGACGCTATGCTGCAATCACACGCCAACAACTCGACTAACCCCGATTATAACGTGGCTCCATGGAGATAGAAACAGGACTATGAATGAACATAGAATGCGCCGAATCTAGTGACGCTATGCCGCAATCACACACCAACAACTATTCGTTTCTAATAACAAATATCTACCTAATCTAGTATTTGCATTTAGTTTCTAATTACACCTAAGTGACCGTAACTGACAGGATGGTGCAAAATTCGATTCGGTGGCATGTTAATCAAAATTTGCCCGTATTCAATAGACGAATATTTAAGACTCAAACATAAGGTTATAGAAACATGAGACCAATTTGTCTTTAATAATATTATATGTTGATGTAACATAATTATAACTTTATTATTGACTGATGAATTTAGTTTAATTTACTATTTACTGACGTACTCTATAACATGTATATCTGTTCTACAGAATAAAAACATTTTATTATTATCATTATTATTAAATAAATCAGGAAATCTAAGCCATCCGTGACAAGTTTCAGGTCGGTTTTAGAATTAAACTAAGAGCACCCACCTGAGCAGCCCCTGCAGCTTGTCGTACTCGTCGTCCCAGCACGCGAACACCTCAAAGCACTGCGCAAGCACGCGCTCAAACTCGTCAAACGGGATGTGCATGAGCCTGCGCGTGCCGAGCACCTTGAGCAGCTGCCCGCCGAGGTCGCGCGATATAGCCTCCACCAGCCGCAGCGACCGCTGTATCGGGTACTTCGTGTTGCGGATCTTCCGCAGGTGCGCGAAGATCTGCTGCACCGTCACGCGGATCCTGTGGGACGCCGCAATTGTCGTTGTCGTTAGTCGTCGTAGCACAAACGCTGGGTTTACGATCGTTGCCACTGATCTCTAGATCCTGGATAGCGCTTTGTGCAGTGAAACTTTAATGCAATTTTGAGCCACTTTCAGCCACTTTATCCTTATCAAATTATCAAATTAATAGGTAAATTTGGTGTAAAAACAAATTAATCCTTGTAGGAATATTTTCTGTGTATAATTCTTGGTATTTCAGCAAGAAGCTCAGCATGAGCTTAGAATTAACTGTGCATGGGTTAAAGAAGTGATGTACTGAATAGTGAATACTGTAAGAAACTGGTAAATAGACCTATTTCACTCAGAGATAAATGACATCAGATACCCACTGGACCTACTACTAGTTTGAAAAATAATTGACTCTGCTAATTAACCAAGGAAGATACGGCAATCATAACACAAGTGGCTTTACCTGGCTTTACCGAGTGGGTATCATGGCGTCACTTTGATAGAATTTTGATAGAATGGAATCGGTGTACCAAGCTAATACATAAAGATAAATAAATAAATAGGAGCATAATTGGGGAGACCAAGACGGCAAAAACCCGGCGTCACTTTACTCGACCGCGTCTCGAAACGATTCGCAATCCCGGCAATTGAGACCAGCGGTCGGACCGCACGCCGCGAAACCAGCCGGTCCCGGCTAGGGGAGACCACCGATCGGAAACGATCGCGTAGACGTACCTGTCCAGCTCGGTCGCCGACAGCAGGTCGTTGATCGGGAAGTCCTTCATCAGCGGGTTGTAATCGTTGACGCGCGCCAGCGCCTGCTTGAGCCCCGTGTCCGTGTCGAACGAGACCGTCGCGTGGAAGCGCTTGCCGTGCTTCAGGATGTCCAGCGTCAGCGCAACGTCCAGCCCCTCGCGCTTCTCCTGGATGCGGTGCAGCGCCCGCTCCAGGTTCAGCCAGAAGCTCACCTCCTGCAGAGCCGTGCCCGACGACGGGTCGCGCTCCAGCTTCGTAACCTGCGGCCGGGGGGAGTGCGGTTAGCGCTCGCTCTATGCGGTGCTCGCGAGTTTTGGCGCCGTAGTCGGTGCTTTGAGGACCTTGACGGCTAGGACCTCGTTGGTGCAGTCGTTAGCGCTTCCAGGTTCGGCTATAACCCACTAGCGCCATAGTAAGCACTCTGAATCTTACCGTCACCGCTGTTAGCGATTTTAGGTTCAGCTATAGACTCAGCGCTTAAACGTTCAGATAGTACCCACTAGCCCACTAGTTAGCGTAGGTTCAGCATAGAATCACTGATGCCTTAGTTAGCTAGCTACTGTTCCAACGCGATAATTTTTACCTTTCCATGTTTACGAAGCGTGTTCTTAACTTGTGCATTTCCTTGAATCAGCAGTTGACATCAAGCCAACGACATTCCCACCGTTTCAACGAGAGAAAACTGCACGTTTCCACGTTAACGACGCGGCCTACCTTCTGTATCTCCTTGATCCAGCGGTTGACGCCGTTCTGCAGCTGGTTGAGGAACGTCGAGTCCTCGACGCGGTCGCCAAAGTCGGCGACCTTGGGCTTGCGGCCGTCGTCGGCGCACTTCTTGATGATGGCGGCCACCGTCTGGTGGACGGGCAGCGAGATCTCGGGGATGTCAATGTTCTGCTGAAGGTGCAGCAGGCCCATCTCCAGCTCGGCCATCTTCTTCTCCACCGACGGCGCCATCTTGTCACCGTCCCTGCCGAGCGCAGACGTCCAACGTGGGAGGCCGCTTTGCACGCGCGTCGCATTGTTGGGTGGTGGGGGGCGGGTGGGGTTAGTGGTGGGGTTGGGGCAATACTGGGTAGAATTATATTTCCTTGCAATTTTGTTGTCATTGGTGGTATTTTTCCATCAAATTGCTCTCAAATTGATCAAATTTTGAATATAAAAAATTGCATTTATACAATTTTCTTATTTTAAAACATATATGAATGTATGTATTTTTGCAATCTCCTGTCCATGTGCATTAGAGAGATGACTTAAGCCCCGTTTATCAGTGGCCTCTTAACTTCTTAACAGTCTGTTACTGTTCTGTGATGGCTAGATATTGTGATAACAAATTGTTAAATCATTATCAAGCCACTGAAAAACCGGTCATTAGAGGATCGCAAGTTGTTTGAAAAGTTTGAAAGTTGTTGTGAAGTTGTTGTTGTTGTGTTGTTGTGTTGTTGTTGTTGTTTGAAAGGCTCGAGTGGAATTTTGTGGGCAGTTCCAGATTCTTATCATCAAGCCACGGATGCAAAGCAATGGTGCCAAATGTACGGCAATACTTAGATACTTAGATAAAATAACAATGGATTGATAATTGACTGATACAAGTAGATAATTATTGATTAAATTGTACCCGAGATTAGCTGTTGATTGTCTAAGAAAGCAATCTCCTAGCAGATTTGTTAATGATACAAATGGGTCTGGTACAATACGTGTTGATTCCTGTGCCAACCCTGCCAGGATCATTTGCAGTTACAGACACAATGTCCAGTCAAAAGCAACAGGCAACAATATTTTTATTGTAAGCCGAATTTCCGATTGCAAATTTTTGCCCGCAGCGCAGATGGGCCATGTGCCATCAACACAGTCTATCAACAGAATTGAATACATACACCATCTCATCTACAAATCCCAACCCAACTTTCACGCAGTTGGAGATAGCAGGGAACATTATTTCCACTGGGAGCAGGATAAATGTTATTCCTATTCGTCTAGCCGGAGTGCCGACACCGCAGCCTCGTCGGCCCGTCTCACCTGTCTGCCCGGCCCGACTCCTTGACGTAGGACTTGAAGTATGGCGCCATCGTCTTGCTGATGAACGCGTGCAGCGTCTCGTAGGGCGAGCCCTCGCTGAAGTTGATGAGCCGCAGCTGCGCGTGGATGCTCTTGTCGGCCTCCACGACCGCGCCGCGCTTCACGCACACCAGGCTGCAACGCGCAACGCCGACATCACTGCCAGATTCACCGCAGTCCCACAACCAACGGGCCAGCTTTGGGCAGCGATCGCTACTACCTTTACTTCCTGGTTTTTTATGGATTAGTTAGTCGGTTAGGAATAGACAATAGTTTTAAGAAAGTATTTAGTAAAATTCAATGATTTAGTTCATAAGCATGCAATAAGATTATTCACGGTAACGTCAAGAAAATAATACCCAAACAACCATCTTTTCAGCAAGTCAATTAAAACCTGTTTCTTCTTACAGAAGTAGTGGCAAAACATTGTGGCAACAAAATATTAGATATTTATAGCAATATTTCGACTCAAACATTATTACTTGTCAAGACTCATGTCTTTCCTAAGCCTAACACATTAGTTTTCAGAAAAGCAATTAGGTAGGTCTAAATTCTAAGGTACCAAACTTAAGCTTTTCCCAGCACTGGTTGTTGGGCTATGTCTATGCATGCCTAGTGATGTAATATGCTCGAGCATTTTCTTTTTGAGAATATTCTCGAGAATATTCTCAAGCGCGAGCATTTTCTTAAATCTTCATTCTTTAGGATTACGGGCCGGTTTTCCAGTGGTCCATAAAGAACAGTCCATTTGTGTGTTATTACTTATTACCATGGGGACAGCCAGTCAGAAGCCTTCATTTACTGCAAATGGAAAGTTTTTAGTGGCCCACTGAAAAACCGGGCCTTGGAAATTTTAATGGGTAATTTTGGGCAGGTGCTATAGGTAAATTTATATTTAACAAATTTTTTGACAAATTTTTGAATTTTGTGGTATGGTTTTGGTAAGGCAATTATAGGTACCGTATCAAATTATAAGAATGAAGAACAATATGAACAACTTGTTTAGTTTAGTTAAGAGAAATGTTTAACCGCGCTAGTCATAATTTGACTACACGTCACCCTCAATTGAGCGCCCACTTTCGTTGATTTCCATCAGCCTTCCAAACATGTCTAAATAGGCCGGAATTAGTTCAAAATTTAATGTTTAAATAGTTGTTGGCATTACAGGCAATTTAGAAGAAAATGCTCAAAAATGCTCGGAGCATAATCTTTCGGAGAATATTCTCGAGAATATTCTCATGCTCGGAGAATATTCTTTTGGGCATATGCTCGACCTACATCTCTATGCATGCCAGACCATGCCAGACCATACAGCAAAGAAAAGTGGACAGTGACATTTAGAGTCAAGTGACCTTAGCAACAATCTAATAAAAGCATTTCACTTCATTGCTGTGCACCATCATATCGTGGGCTTGGAGGTAAAAGTCACTAACTACATTTTCATAGTTTTGAGATAATTGCATTTCTAACTTTAGCACTTCTCAACAAATAGTAAATGTTATTACATTTTTGTTTAGGATGTTTCAAAATTTGTAAAATAAAGTTCCTTGTCAAATTTAACTGCCTGTTTTCATTTAAAGGCAATTGTTTATTTATTACAACGAAAAAGAGGAGTTAATGACTTTTAAACGCATTGAAAACATTCGTGTGCTTATCAAAAGCATTTCTTATAGTGTCAAAATTGTAAGAATACAGTTTAAACTAGGTTAATACTTACAGCAACGAAGAAGTACCTTGCGACGGGTTCAAGTCATCATTGACAAATAATGACTTTTACCTCGCAAACGACACCAACGTACGAAAAATAGACCCTTAAGGGCACTTGATGAGTTTTACCTTTAACAATGTTCGTATTTATTCACTTAATGAAAGCGTTTAACAGACTTTGTGAAATAGTGAACGCACCCAGCACTTCATGAATTTTACCACCTTAAAGAGTATTTTTAAGCGCATTTAATGATGTATCTAACTCAATTTCGCTAAAAATGCAGTTAGTGACTTTTACCTCCAAGCCCACGATATTACCATCTTAGTAACACATGGAAACATGGAAACATGGACACATTGAAACATGGAAACATGGACACATGGAAAGTTAACAGTACATGCAAGACTGACAGAGAAGTTTTGCCGACTGCGGAGGTATAACATCACGTCAAGGCGCTTGAATGGAGGACCTACCTTGCCATCCTCGGATTCGTGAAGTGAACCTCGTTTGAAACAAAGTAGCTGATCCCGTCCTTTTCTTCATCTCCTTCGCCCGCATTGTCGTTGTCTTCGTCTGCAAATAAAAAGAAACACGACGGATTATGAATGGCAGAGGCTCCGAGCACAAAGTTTCTGTAATGCTTCCGTTATAAGTGATCCACCGAGACAAATATAGCAGTAAGATCTTATTGAGCCAATCGTTGTAACAAGTGAGCATATTTTTCAAACCGTTTATTCGTAACATCAGCTGCAATGACAATTATAAAAAACTTGGCGTGGCCTGGTTTACCTTTCGACGAGCACCGCTGGATGAAAAGCGACGAGACTTGCGGATCGCTCAAGAACTTCTGGATTGAGTCCTGGTTGTTGCGGTCATTGAGAGCAGCGTTGAGAGCTGGTGGAACGTGGTCGTCTTCCTCAGGCAAGAGAATCGTGACCGCTTTCTTAATGTAGTTCGCGAATGCCGAGTACTCGACGACAGCCACGTTCTCAGGAACAGACGACCCATCCAGACTCACGTCGATGGAGTCACCCATCCTCGTGGCTGGCGGTTGCTTTTAGCTAGCCCGACAGTTGCTATTGCTGTCTTTTAGCCAAGTATTAACGTAACTTCGATTATAATTCACAGAAAACAAACTCGCCGGAACGAAGCCACCCAATCCCAACTCCGTTGACAGCCAAAGAGGTCGCAGCTAACTCGGAGCCAACTGCTGCGATCGAATGAGTCACTCACCCCACCCCACCTCTATCCTATTCAACAGCTGAGAGTGGCGACGCCAGCGACAACGACGCCCGACGACGGTGACGTCACTAACGGCGGCGCGAAACTTTAAGACATCAACTCGAAAATTAGCTTCTCCCATTTCCACATTTCCCTGTTTATGGTCCATTTGACTGCGTTGGGAGAGTTCTGATTGAACCGGGTTCATACTTTTATAAATAATCAAATCCTTTGGGATGCTCTTATTTTGTAGATTATAACTGAAAGGTACCAAAGATACTGTGTTCGCTGGTAAGCTGGGAGAAAGAAATATGTGTCCAAAGATACTGGTATTAAAATTTAATACCAGTATCTTTGGACACATATTTCTTTATAGCCTCATGGCATTATTTTTATTATTATTATTATTTATTTATCTTCTTACAGCGAACATTGCATGGCACATTGGTAAGGTATTAACAAATACTATCACGCAGGCTAGTCAGCCTGCGGAAGACCCTTAATCCGACCCTATAATGACCCTAATCTCTATTGTTTTACGCTCATTATGCTCATTTCAAGGTGCGCGCGTCCCTGACGACGTAGCCCCCCACCCCTTACAAGTTGCGCGCGTCACTGATGACGTAGTCCCCCACCCCCACGTCCCGGCGTCCGTGCTCCCGGCGGGCTGACTGCTAAGTGTACAGCTCGTAGTGATTCGGCGAAAATAGTTTTCTGAGATAAATGATAGTACGCAACGGACAGAGTTAAAAACAAGTGCAATCGCTTGCCCGCGAACCAGCGACACAGAATTGTTATGTCTCATCATCGAAATGGGTCTCTAATATAGTAATCCAATGGCGTGGAAATCGACTCAATGGTAAAAATAAAGATTTCTTCTCGACAATTCAGCTGACCTTGAGCCGATCCCAGCTGGGCAACCTACCAAGTGATCGCATTCACAACTCGCAAGTCGCGGATACGAGCTGTTAGGAATGCGATAAGTTGACGGGCTCCCTACCAGCAGATCCCAGCTGCGTGCTATTTCAAGATGGACGAAGTTTAGACGCCAAGAGAACATTGTTATTGTTTATTTGCGTGATTGTTTTAAGACACATTGCAACTGTGTTTTTGGACCTTGTGTAATTGTGATTGCAATCAACGAATCTATTTGCTTAATTTACTCCACTTAAATAGGATTTTACGTGAAGAGGTGACAGTGCAATTGGGTTTCAGGACCAAGTGTAATTTTGATGTGAGCAACAATCGAATAGCTTCACATCTATATTGACTCACTTCTCTCCACTTTATTATTTGGAAGTTATATGTAGAGTTTACAGTGGAATTGTGTTTATTGAGTGTAATTGAATAGTGTATTAGTTTATTGAGTTACGACATTGCAACTGTGTATTTAGACCTAATGTCATTGCAAGTGCAATCATCGAATCTATTTACTTTATTTAAATAACTCTGGTACCTTTATGCCTCACACATTCCAACCCAGAGTACAGCTTTCAAATCAATTCTAAGAGAATTCTGACAAACTTATTCAACTGTTTTATAAAGGGTAGAATTAAGAGATCAAACATCTTAATGATTATTTGTAGGTATTATGTAGGTATGTTTCCAGGTCCGCTTAGGATGAAGTGTGGTTGCGCGGCTAGACCCAAAGTTTTTCGATATTTAACCTCATATAGATCAGTTGATACTCGATGTTTGTGCGCTTCACCAACTTCAGGAGTAGACAAATGGGCAGGTGCTCAATGGCAAGTGTTCATAAAATTGGAGACTGTGTTGTGAGCGCTTTATCGAATGGTATAAACATAATTTTAATATTGTAACCTACACATTTTCAACACATTTCATTAAAACGTGCAAAGATTTTATTCTTCGAAGAGTATTGACTAGGCTATACAATATCCTCAATGCTAAGAGTATTGCAGTTGACTCATTAAATTGCATTGCATTGAAAAGGTGTAGTTCATACACAATGGTATGGTAAACCCTTCATGGTATGAAGGGAAATGTTGGGACTATTCCAACGTTGAGCGATGCAAAGGGAAATTAATGGGACACAGATGATAGTAAAGAAAAAGCACTAAATAATCATTATGGGGAAACATTCACACAGAGAGGAAGAGAACGTTACTCAATGCAGGGACAAATAAGGAAAGGAGATGAGAATTATGTGACGAAGGAAGAGATGGCAGGTTATTCGAAAGCTTCAGAATAGCAAAGCGGTAGGACTTGATGGGATGTCAAATGACTTACTAAAATTAGCAGGGGAAATTATCATTCCTTACTTAGAGGTAATAATTAATTTAACAATTAAAACAGGAAAACTGCCAAAAGATTGGAAGGAGGCATTGGTAGTTCCAATCTTTAAAGGAGGAGAGAGGGGAAAACTGACAAACTATAGGCCCGTGAGTCTCACATCAGCCATATGCAAAATAGTTGAAAGGGTAATAGATGGACGAATAAAGAAAAAACTTGATGATTTGGGAGGATTGAAAGAGGCGCAACATGGATTTAGAAAAGAGTATTCGTGTGAAACTCAACTTTTAGGTTTTGTGACTGACCTGGCAGAGGTGTTGGATAGAGGAGGAAGAGTAGATGCGGTGTTTCTGGATTACGAGAAAGCATTCGATAAGGTTGACCACGATTTATTAATGGAAAAGCTATGGGAAAGGATTGACGATATACAAATGGTAAATTGGATAGGAAATTTTTTGAAAAATAGAACGCAAAAAGTAAGAGTGGGAAATTGCACGTCGGATGAGAGGGAAGTAACATCAGGTGTGACACAAGGGAGTGTGTTAGGGCCATTGCTGTTTGACATCTTTATTGACGACATGAGCGAGGGAGTAGAATCGAAAACAAGGCTTTTTGCTGACGATTGTGTTGTTTATAGGAAAATAACCGACATTAAAGACGAGCAAATAATGCAAAAAGACTTAAATATGATAGGAGATTGGGTTAAGAGAAATAAGATGAGTCTAAATGTAAATAAATGCAAGACAGTGAGTTTTGGTGGTAAACAAGAAAACTCAGAACATAACCACAAGATGCAGGGAATAAATTTGGAAAGGGTAGAAACATATAAATACCTCGGAGTAATATTAAAAAATGATTTGGGATGGATAGAACAGGTGGCAAAAATAACAAAGAAGGGAATAAATGCACTGAACTTCATCATGAGACAATTAAAAGGGATGAGTACAGAAATTAAAGAAAAGGCATATCTCACAATGATAAGACCCATGATGGAATATGCAGCAGCAGTGTGGGATCCGTAGAGAACAGGAGAAATTAAAGATATTGAAAAGGTACAAAGAATGGCGGCAAGAAGGGTGACCGGAAAAATGAGAAGAAGGAAGAAGGTGATAAACGAAAAAGGAGAACTGGAAGAAGTCTTAGAAAGACCATTTCTAATAGTGAAGGAGTTAGGATGGATGAAACTAGAAGGGAGGAGAAAAGTGGACAGGTTATGTTGCTTTTTTCGAGTACTAATGGGAAGAGGAGGATGGAAAGAATTAAATAAAAAAATTGAGATGGAAAGCTTGAGGTACGGATGCAGAGGTAGCCATGAAAGAAAAGTAAGAGTGAATGGAGCAAGAAAAGACATTGGAAAGTACTGCTTCGTGATAAGAACGGGACGAGATTGGAATTTGCTGGAAAGGAAAATATTTGAGAATGAAGAAATGGATGTGAAAGAGTTCAGAAGAAAAATTGAAAAATCAGAAAAGCCTTAACTATGAATTAAATAAATAATGTAGCATGTAACTTTACCACCTACATAATATATGTAAATTGTAAAGTAATAAATAAATAAATAATTAATTAAATAGACTCAACGCTTTGGGAAGTAATTTTGATACATCTTAGTCATTGTTGGTGCTAAAGTTGGTGCAAGTGTTTATGTTAATAATATCTCCTTCTATAACAAATCTCCCTAAATGAATTATACATTATGTTATGAAACAATAAAATATATTAGGTACCATGCAAACTTGAAATCAGAATGTTAACTATACTTCTGAACTACCTACTCCAAATAGAGGCCCACAGCATAGCTATTGAAAGATCTGCACCTAAATCATGACAGTGTTATTTATTTATTTATTTATTTATTTATTTGGCTGCTGACAAATACATTGTAATTGTATGGGCCTATGATAAATTTATATGATATTAGTTGATAAATAAATTATATAAAATATGATAATAATAATAGTAGTTTAAACTCGAGGTAAGGTCAGTGATACGTGCAACCTGGGGCCTGCAAGGTATTTCAGTGAATTTCTTTGGTGTAATGTTTTCTGCCTTAAATTAATTTACAGCTAAAAATAATGAAAACTTATTTTCACTGATTATAATCCTTTCGCTGCTAACGAGCGTGTGAGCGCATCTAAGCTGCGTATTCTGACTAATTCTGAGATTCGTTGGCCCAGCAGAGGTATGCTGTTGTATCGCGTTTATTCGTTGAAATCTGATATTGAGTTGACTGTTGTTCATGGAAATGCAGGACGAGGTAACACCTGAGTTTAAAATAAGTGTGCGACTTTGGTGTCTTGATCGACATTACGCAGAAACTGTGCCAACTTAACACATCAAAGCTCCAAAGCAAGGATCAACTGATCAACAATCTGTTCGAGCAAATCAAACCATTTGAAACAATATTGTGCTTGTGGCATGAGGCAGCTCAGCAAAACAAAACTATCCACTATCCTATATTGCATGAAAATGATTCTGAAAACGCCAGTATCGAATTTGATCTATCTAAATATGCTACACAGAGTTATCATCACTACAGAATTAATTTAAAAAACGCTTTGAAGAATTCTGATGCCATGAGCCGTCGTACCCAATGCTTTCGTTGCCCTTTGAAGCTGATGTTGATTCAGACAAGGAAAAGATTCTACTATGACTTCATTTACATGCAGTGCGTCAGTGCCCTGAAGTAAGGATTTGAGATGTCTTGATTATTGTCGATCATCTGTATTGATCATCTGTTGACTTCCCCTATCGCTGAAAACTTATTAAAACTACTGACTATTATATTATGCAATATTTGATAATTTAGGTATTATTTTCATTGCAAAGTGGCGAAAATGGTTACACATCACTGGTGTAAGTTATACCTCACCAACATGTAATTTATAAAAATACCATACAAAAACATGTGAAAAAAAAAAAAAAAAAAAAAACTAAACGTTTTTTAAAAAATTAGGAAGACCCATCTCTTGCCTCTTCCTCCTTAAAGTACATGCCTTAAAATACATACCTTAAACATTGACATCAAAATTTAAAAACCTCTACTTAAAAAAGAATTGATATGGATTGTAGTGCTGCCTGAAAGCCCCCGCTTCTCTTTTATATTTACAAGATAATTGAAACTAAATATGTGTACTTATGGTACTTTTACAAAATTCTTTCACTATCTTTGACACATTTACTGGCGACTTACTGGACTGACACATTTACATTTAATTTGTGAAATCGGTTGGTAGCTGAGGTCTTCTCGGGACATGCAAAGTCAAGCGACTGCGACATGCGACTGTCATCTGCAAAATTGCATTCCCCCTAAAGGAAGTCGATGAGGGACGTAGAATATACCGTTAACATGCTAATATGCATCGCAAAACACCACAATTCACGATTGTTCGGTCATGATTACAAGGGATGAAAACCTTCCGATTACTTGACTTCGCATGTCCCGAGAAGACCTCAGCTACCAACCGATTTCACAAATTAAATGTAAATGTGTCAGTCCAGTAAGTCGCCAGTAAATGTGTCAAAGATAGTGAAAGAATTTTGTAAAAGTACCATAAGTACACATATTTAGTTTCAATTATCTTGTAAATATAAAAGAGAAGCGGGGGCTTCCAGGCAGCACTACAATCCATATCAATTCTTTTTTAAGTAGAGGTTTTTAAATTTTGATGTCAATGTTTAAGGTATGTATTTTAAGGCATGTACTTTAAGGAGGAAGAGGCAAGAGATGGGTCTTCCTAATTTTTTAAAAAACGTTTAGTTTTTTTTTTTTTTTTTTTTAGTATATAAGCTTCGGTATTAACATTGGTCAGGTACTAACATACAGTATCTTTATAGTATCTTTCTAGTATCTTTTTAGTATTGCAAAGTCATTTAGCAATTATAGTCATTAGCAATGTGAAACTAAGTTTATCATCGATTTTTTTTAGCTGCATTGAAACAATATCTTTGATTAATCACACAAATTATGATTCGTGATTCCTGATGGATGACAACTGGTATCATGGTATCAACAAGGGGGCGTGTTGTGTTATGGTGACACTGACAGCTGACATAACAACAACAGCGTAGTGCTGCGCAGTGCTATCAAGTTCAAAGTTCTTATTCAATTCTGTGGATTGTTTAATTCATTCGATATTGATGAGCAATGGAAAGGAAGTAGAACTTAACTATACAACACAAATTCTTGACCAGTCACACAGTCACATGGTAATTGACCTGAACGAAGTGAATATAAACTGGCTAGGTTAGTTCAGTTGGTGAACAATGAAGTCGATAGCAAGTTCCTTTGTTTTGCTTGGCTCTCTAATAATCCTTATTTTTATACATAAGAGTAATTGCATTTTATCATACCAACCAGAGCAAGTGCATATTGCATACGGAGGTGAGTTTGCTTATTTACCCCATTAGTGTAAGTATGTTTGAGCAAGTAGGCCTGTGGTGGTGAAAATGTTTCAAATAAATAGATATTCCTATCCATGTTTTTTTTGCAGACAATCTATGGGAAATAGTAGTCACATGGAATACGCTGAACGACACCAAATCATCTCTTGTTGAGTACGGAATCGGTGGAATCATCAAACAGGATGCAGGAAATTCAGTTCCATTTGTCAACACAGGCCCAGAGAAGAGAAAACAGTTTGTACACAGTGTGAAAATTAAAAACTTAGCACCTGGAGAAAAGTATGGTGAGCAAAACTTTTCCCAATTCATCCTATCCCAACCATATAACTCAAAACATGACTGGAGGAAAAAATCAAAACTGCAACCATAATCACTTCACTCTGGTTCCAGTTTACCACTGCGGCAGCGAACTTGGCTGGTCGGATATGTTCTTCTTCACGACGCCTCCTACAAATCCAGCCTGGAGCCCGCGGCTAGCGGTGTTTGGAGACCTCGGCCTAGAGAATGCGCAATCGGTACCGCGACTTCAGAAGGAGGCCCAACGCGGCATGTACGATGCGATCCTCCATGTCGGCGACTTTGGATACGACCTGCACTGGGAGAACGGTAACGTCGGTAACGAGTTCATGAAAAAGATTGAGCCCATCGCTGCTTACGTTCCGTACATGACCTGTCCTGGAAATCACGAGGAGGCTGAGTAAGTAAACTAATAATTGTGGGGAAATTTTCCTAGTACCTAGGTATAGCAGAAAGTGTGAAAACCAGTATATTAGGATAATACCATGTAGGTAAACAAGACAATGTGCAGTATTGGTACCAAACCATGCATCACATAGATTCTAATTAAAGTTAACTGTAGGGTTACATGAATTAAATAGTGAAAAAGAATTTAATTGTCGGACGGTGTTTGCAGCAACTTCAGCGAGTACCGCGCCCGGTTCCGGATGCCTGGCGAAGCCGACTCAATGATGTACAGCTTCGACATGGGCCCGGTGCACTTTGTCTCGATCAACACCGAAGCGTACTACTTCCTTCAGTACGGTCTCAAGGCGGTGGTCAAGCAGTACAACTGGCTTGTCGACGATCTGAAGGTAGACGGCTGTCTTAGGAGACAAAGCTACGATATTACATTCTTAAGACTCATGTCTTTTCCTAATCTTTTTCGCGTTAGTTTTCAGTAAAGCTGTTTAACTGAGTAATGAATGCTAAGTCCCAAACTCAAACTTTTCCTGACGTTTCACAAAACTATGCAGCCTGCTTTGTTAATGTGGTTGTAGCTGAACATCATTCGTGAGGGACGTAAAGCTGGTGGTCCCCTCGGTGCTTTTCAACAGGAGTAGGCTACGTGCCGGCACCGGGTTCCCCTGCCTCCCTCCTAGGCTAGGTTACGTTCACCATCACCCCCTCCATTCACCGATAGGGCCAGCTCTCCAAAACAGGGCGTCGTAAATCACCAGCGCTCGCTCGACGACGGAGACGCTAGCTCCCCACCTAACCCCGCTTCCCTCCGCAGCGAGCGTCGAGCCCGGCCAGCCGCGCACTCCGCCCCTGGCTGGTCCTGTTCGGCCACCGCCCGATGTACTGCTCGGACGACGACCACGACGACTGCACGCAGCACGAGACGCGGACGCGCGTCGGCCTGCCGTTCCTGCACGCGTTCGGGCTGGAGCCGCTGCTGCGGCAGTACGGCGTCGATCTCGTCGTCTGGGCGCACGAGCACTCGTACGAACGGCTCTGGCCGGTGTTCGACTACCGGGTGCTGAACGGCAGCGTCGAACGGCCGTACCACAACGCCCGCGCGCCCGTGCACGTCGTCACCGGCTCGGCGGTTAGTGCAGTTTGAAACGATTTGAAGTATTTTGTTTCTTATAATGAATATCTAGCTCAACGGTTTTGCATGCTGGAAACGCCGGTTCTCGTGAGATCACCGAGTTAAGCAACATCGCGTTGAGTTAGGTGTTGCATGGGTGACAATCATGCACATGATCAGTTCTGTTCAGGAGATCGGTTGAAGGGTTTGAAGTTAGTACGAATCCTGTTCAAGTTGTACCGTCCTTCGGAGAGGCAAAAAGCCGGTCCCCTAGGTGCTTTTCGACAGGAGTAGGCTAAGACTGGGTTTTCCCTCCTCCGTTCTAGGCTAGGTAAGGTTCTTCATCACCCTTTCATTTAACGACGCCATTAGTCCAGTGCCTAGGGCCGGTTGTGTGTCGTTAAGTACAGTGTGTCGTAAACAGTGTCGTAAAACAGTGTGTCGTTAAGCACCAATAATAATCAACCATCAATAAATGAAATATGGTGTAACAACGTGACTGTGTAACGGTGTAACGGCGGGCTGAGTGAAGTTGTTTGCTGCGCAGGGCTGCCGCGAGAACACGGACACGTTCTTCGTGCCGACGCCCGGCTGGTCGGCGTTCCGAAGCAGCGACTACGGCTACATGCGGTTGCAAGCGTTCAACGCGTCGCACCTCTACCTGGAGCAGGTGTCCGACGACAAGGACGGGGAGGTGGGTGGCTGGCGACGGCTGGGCCAGGTCGCTACGCAGAGAAAGCTTGGTCGAATTATATTCATATTATGCTTGGCTTCTGGAGTGAGAAACGTGATTTTGAAAACCTGGAAATTTTCGTAAAAATTAATTTAAAAGAAAAGCTGCAAGTGAAATGAGCTGGAAATAGTACAGGGTCTCAGTTAAAAGAAAACGAAAATATTTTGAAAACTTAAACTTTGTTACAGGTAATCGACTCCGTCTGGATGACCAAGGACTCTCCGACGCCAGCCTTTGCATAGATCAGCAGAAGGTTCAACGGAATTTGCGATTTGAAATGTCGCAAAAATTGGAGTTTTTTCCTTGTTAAAATTTACTGTCATGGAATACCCACATCTGATATTTTACCCACAGATTCAGCGGTTTTATTTGTCATTTTTAAGTATCTTTGAAGCAAGCATGAAGCATTCCATAATGAATGACATTATGCCACCATTAAGTTTTTTAAGGTCATCAAATTTTGATTTTGATTTTGTGCCATGATTGCCACTTTCTAAGAAATACCTTCTAATTTGCTTACTCACTCTGTCAGACAGGTACACAGATTTGGAGTCTCAAAAACTTGTATGTTGTTAACAGATTTTTAGCATGATGTATGCAAGGTGTCTAGGCAATCTATAGATTGCATGATTGCCATCATGCTAAAAATCAACTATAGTCTCATAAGAAAATGAGCAACATGAATTGCATCTCATTTAACTTTAAATCTCCATTAGTCTGAAATACTACATTCCATATTAGGAAATAAATATTCTTCCGAGAGGTAAAATTATTTGGATCATATTCCATGTCATGCAGAAATAAAGAATAATCTTTTGGCTTTGGATTGCCATGATATCTTCATAAGCTACCTATTGAAGATATTGTATACTATAGTTATTGACTTATTACATTTGTTTTATAAATATTATTATGTTTGTATGTTATGTATTTTCATTCCTGCCCGTGTTGTAAAGTGATATTATTAAACATATTTGGGTGGTTTATGCTGCACTAAAGTTTTTAATTGTCTCTATTGGGCATTTCCATTTCAAACCAACCAATGAGCTGACATGACCATTTTTAATATCAACCAAATATATGTCTATCCTTAGAGTTGGTCTAGGAAGGATTAAAACCAATTTTTTAAAATATTTCCTGCGCACCGTTCGTGCGCTGCGACCGGCGCAAGATAGGCTGTTTTGAGTGCTATTTCGCGCATTCCTCCACGTTCCGCCTTGTAGCGCTCGACTTGTTCAACTTACAGAGATGAAAATGATATTTTTGGAAAGCTGAGAAAATTTCCTATCAGATAAAATAACTAAATATTAACCCTAAAAATAACCTACCCCTATTGTACAATCATCCCCTAAACCGAAAAAAAAGTCACTTACTCATATTTTGATTTCGACGAAATTTTTACAGGTTGTAGTTAACAAGCAGATTAAGCTTTTCTGAAAGTCTTGTGGTGGTTTTGCCAGTGGTTAATTTTTTAAAAATAAAATAGTGAGTTTGTATGAGATTTGCGTGCGTGTTTGCCGTACGTCGTAGCAAGTAAGTACAATTTTCGGCAGGTACTCGATATTTAATTTCATTAATTTTTTAACAGGATGGGCAGGACACTTGGGTGAAGCTCTCTAGGAAGTTTCGTGGTGGTTTTTTCAGTATTTTGTTAGTTTAAAAATAATTTATACTGCGCGGTACTTCATTACCCTCCCTTTTCCAAGTGCATTGTGTAACAGCGCTCAAAGTAACCATCGTTTTTGGCGGTTACTCTTTATTCAATTGTCACTGATAATTAACATTATGTGCAGGACACTTGGGTGAAGCCCTCTAGAAAGTTTCGTGCTGGTTTTCTCAGTGGTTTTTGTTTTAAAAATAAGAATGTGAGTTTTATGAGATTTGCGCTCGTTTTTGCCGTTCTGTGCGTAACACCGTAAAAATTGAACAGAATTTTCGGCAGGTACTTGGTATTTTATTTCCACAATGCAATAATGGGATGTGCCAATTACTTGGATGAAGCTATCCAGAAAGTATTATTGTGGTTTTCGCGGTGCTTCGGTGGTTTTGAAATAATTTATACTGCAGAGTGTTTTTTATATTCATACAGTACATAATAAATAACCGTCAATTTTGGCAGTTACTCTTTAAGCCATTGGAGATACTTAGTAACAATATGTTCCGATTAATTGGATGAAGCTCTTTAGAAAGTTTCATGCCGGTTTTGTCATTACTTTGAATGTTTTTAAATATTTTATATCGCGCGGTGCGTCATTGCCCTCCCTTTACTAACAGCGCTCAGCGTAAACATCATTTTAGGCAGTTACGTTTTATTTAGTGGAATTATTAAAAAAAAATATATATGCCATTCACTTGGGTGAAGCTCATAAGAAATTGAAAGAAAGGTGGTTTTCTAAGTACTTTGGTGGTTTTTAAGTAATTTGCATCGCGCTGTATTGACTTTTAAACTCGTTCGTATGTATGCCGTTGAGAAAATCGCACGGAACTCTCTAGAGAGCTTCACCTAAGTGATCGGTACGAATTGTTTCCGAATAATTCCGATTGCAAAAAAGAAGTCAACTCCGCAAATGATGGTAACGTTCAGCGCTGTTACGCACAGTAGTTGCAAAAGAGGGCCAAATAAACTACCGACAATATAAACTATTTAAAAACCACCTAATTCCTGAGAAAACCACCACGAAACTTTCTAGAGAGCTTCACCTATGTGACCGGCACATATTGGTATTAAATGGTTCCAATTGAATGAAGAGTAACCGCCGAAAACGATGGTTACTTTGAGCGCTGTTACACAACAATGAACTTGGAAAAGGGAGGGTAATGAAGTACCGCGCAATATAAATTATTTTTAAACTAACAAAATACTGAAAAAACCACCACGAAACTTCCTAGAGAGCTTCACCCAAGTGTCCTGCCCATCCTGTTAAAAAATTAATGAAATTAAATATCGAGTACCTGCCGAAAATTGTACTTACTTGCTACGACGTACGGCAAACACGCACGCAAATCTCATACAAACTCGCTATTTTATTTTTAAAAAATTAACCACTGGCAAAACCACCACAAGACTTTCAGAAAAGCTTAATCTGCTTGTTAACTACAACCTGTAAAAATTTCGTCGAAATCAAAATATGAGTAAGTGACTTTTTTCTCGGTTTAGGGGATGATTGTACATTAGGGGTAGGTTATTTTTAGGGTTAATATTTAGTTATTTTATCTGATAGGAAATTTTCTCAGCTTTCCAAAAATATCATTTTTAAATCTGTAAGTTGAACAAGTCGGGCGCTACAAGGCGGAACGTGGAGGAATGCGCGACATAGCACTCAAAACAGCCTATCTTGCGCCGACCGCAGCGCACGAACGGTGCGCAGGAAATATTTTAAAAAATTGGTTTTAATCCTTCCTAGACCAACTCTAAGGATATACATACATTTGGTTGATTTTAAAAATTGTCATTACAGAAATTGAGAATTTTTAGTTGACTTGACATGGATTTACCCTATTGTTAGTGCATACTGAGCTTACTGTTTAGGATAAGATTGTTAAAATGAAGGGAATCTTTTTGATTAGTTTTCATTGTTTTATTAATATTATTTTAACTACCTAGGGTTACATATCAAATGGCAAATTCATCATGCATCATTAAGGAAATGAAGACACGAGGGGCGTGCGGTGGGTTTTGAGTCCGACTAGGCAGAGGGTAAATTAAATGTGCCCCCTACGACGCGTGCACGCGAAATTTCTCCCCCCCCCCCCCCCCCCTTGCACCCCATGATACACATAGTGAAAGATCGGCATCTTTTCATAAGACACTCGGCTTATTTTCAATCGTGCTGTAACTAAGCTTTGGAGATGCAGGTTAGGATGTGCAATCTTAGAACTGCATAATATTTTCTGAGCACAGCTTTAAATTCCTGGTACTGCGCAATGCTCCAAGATTCAACGATGACCCTATTGTCCCATGGTGCTTCGGGTTTGACCAAGTAGCATGCGGATTATGGAGCTAGTAATTCTCGTCATTATTTCCAGTAAGTCCATTTAGATGTAAAGTTGTAGATGATTTAAAACTGATTGAGATGTTCCCCAAGAGATATTAAAAATCGCCACCACACAAATCGCAAATGGGAGACTTGCACAAGTGACTGAACTTGCCTGTTTAATCGCATGTCATCGATGAAAGAGTTCATCTTCTCTCAAGTCTATAATTGTTATATTGTTGCGTTGTTACAACATTAACCATGTTTTCGCCATGATGATTGATCACACGAGCTCAAAATTAATGTCCAAAATTGCACTTTATAAGAAGGAAATAGCGCGAACATGTGTTGTCTAAAGCGACAAGTAGCTGAGAAACGTGGGACTAGCAGGACTCGCTGTACAACGCGTCACGTTCATCGTTGGCGGTGTCCAATCAGAACGCGAAGCATCTACCTCGGGTGTCGACTAGTCCAGGATAGCCAAGATCATTGAGAGATGTTTTCGTCCTCCCTCCCCGCCCATGTATTATCCCGCACAACGCGTAAAAACGCGTCACTCGATGACGTCTGCACTAGGCGAGACTAGTTCTGTACGACGGGTTGCATGCATTTTGGGCGCCGTCATCAAGAGCACGCTGCTGCAAAGCTCAGACCAGTGACCACATCGATGGTTGCGCACGCGAAACGACAAATAGGATATAATATTAAAATGCGTCCTTCAATACATAAAAAGGAAAAAAATTCCAAAATATCTCTACAATAGAAGCAAAACTGTATTAATAAAATAAAATAAAATATTTCCATTATTCCTGCTATAGCTGTGAAAAATCCAGACTAGGCAGTGCCTAGTTTGCATAGCCTAGACTGCACGCCCCTGGAAGACACCGGCGTGAAGTTCGCACTGCAAAGTAGCACTGTGTAGCACTGTGTAGCACTGTGTCGCACTGTAAATCTCCGACGATGAAATTCAATGGACGCAGCAAAATGACGAGTACAAATAAAAAATCAAAAACACATTTTTCTCAAAAACTATCATATATCCGCTGCCCAAATTCACGCGGGGGAAATCCTATAAGGTCACTTAATGCCCCCGTCAACCCAAATCCCCAAAAAACCCCTTAGTTTTCGTGAAAATAAGAAATAACTTTGTCCAAAAAAATTTACAGTGCTAGCCCCTTAACTCAAAAACCTTCATATATCCGCTGCTAAAAAGCAATGCAAAGTGAAGTCTTAACGGCAATACAACTTTATATCCACTCAAAACCCAAAGCGCCCCCTTAGTTTTTGAGATATTTTGAAAACAAAAAAAATTGATCAAAAAATTTATCTCGAAAACGCTCATATATCCGCTGCTCAATTTAACGCCAAATCGTACCTTAAGGGTCACATGAACTTCCCTTGAAAAAAAATTCCAAAGCGCCCTCTTAGTTTTCGAGAAATTTTGAAAACCGAGAAATTTTTCAATTATTTAAAAATCATTTTTCTCGAAAACCATCATATATCCGCTGCCCAAACTCGTGTCGGAGTAAACATATTAGGTCACTTAATGCCCTTATCAACTAAAATTCCAAAGCGCCCTCTTGGATTTCAAGAAAATTAGAAATTTTTTTGTACCAAAAAATTTACAGTGCTACACCTGTTACACAAAAACCTTCATATATCCGCTGCTAAAAAGCAATGCAAAGTGAAGTCTTAACGGCAATACAACTTTATATCCATTCAAAACCCAAAGCGCCCCCTTAGTTTTTGAGATATTTTGAAAACAAAAAAAAATTGTCAAAAAATTTATCTCGAAAACGCTCATATATCCGCTGCTCAATTTAACGCCAAATCGTACCTTAAGGGTCACATGAACTTCCCTTGAAAAAAAATTCCAAAGCGCCCTCTTAGTTTTCGAGAAATTTTGAAAACCGAGAAATTTTTCAATTTTTTAAAAATCATTTTTCTCGAAAACCATCATATATCCGCTGCCCAAACTCGTGTCGGAGTCAACATATAAGGTCACTTAATGCCCTTATCAACTAAAATTCCAAAGCGCCCTCTTAGATTTCAAGAAAATTAGAATTTTTTTTGTACCAAAAAATTTACAGTGCTACACCTGTTACACAAAAACCTTCATATATCCGCTGCTAAAAAGCAATGCAAAGTGAAGTCTTAACGGCAATACAACTTTATATCCATTCAAAACCCAAAGCGCCCCCTTAGTTTTTGAGATATTTTGAAAACAAAAAAAAAAGGTCAAAAAATATTTCTCGAAAACGCTCATATATCCGCTGCTCAATTTAACGCCAAATCATACCTTAAGGGTCACATGAACTTCCCTTGAAAAAAAATTCCAAAGCGCCCTCTTAGTTTTCGAGAAATTTTGAAAACCGAGAAATTTTTCAATTTTTTAAAAATCATTTTTCTCGAAAACCATCATATATCCGCTGCCCAAACTCGTGTCGGAGTAAACATATAAGGTCACTTAATGCCCTTATCAACTAAAATTCCAAAGCGCCCTCTTAGATTTCAAGAAAATTAGAAATTTTTTTGTACCAAAAAATTTACAGTGCTACACCTGTTACACAAAAACCTTCATATATCCGCTGCTAAAAAGCAATGCAAAGTGAAGTCTTAACGGCAATACAACTTTATATCCATTCAAAACCCAAAGCGCCCCCTTAGTTTTTGAGATATTTTGAAAACAAAAAAAAATGGTCAAAAAATTTATCTCGAAAACGCTCATATATCCGCTGCTCAATTTAACGCCAAATCATACCTTAGGGGTAACAAGAACTTCCCTTGAAAAAAAATTCCAAAGCGCCCTCTTAGTTTTCGAGAAATTTTGAAAACCGAGAAATTTTTCAATTATTTAAAAATCATTTTTCTCGAAAACCATCATATATCCGCTGCCCAAACTCGTGTCGGAGTAAACATATAAGGTCACTTAATGCCCTTATCAACTAAAATTCCAAAGCGCCCTCTTAGATTTCAAGAAAATTAGAAATTTTTTTGTACCAAAAAATTTACAGTGCTACACCTGTTACACAAAAACCTTCATATATCCGCTGCTAAAAAGCAATGCAAAGTGAAGTCTTAACGGCAATACAACTTTATATCCATTCAAAACCCAAAGCGCCCCCTTAGTTTTTGAGATATTTTGAAAACAAAAAAAAATTGTCAAAAAATTTATCTCGAAAACCCTCATATATCCGCTGCTCAATTTAACGCCAAATCGTACCTTAAGGGTCACATGAACTTCCCTTGAAAAAAAATTCCAAAGCGCCCTCTTAGTTTTCGAGAAATTTTGAAAACCGAGAAATTTTTCAATTTTTTAAAAATCATTTTTCTCGAAAACCATCATATATCTGCTGCCCAAACTCGTATCGGAGTAAACATATAAGGTCACTCAATTATCTTATCAACTAAAATTCCAAAGCGCCCTCTTAGATTTCAAGAAATCTAGAAATTTTTTTGTACCAAAGAATTTACAGTGCTACACCTGTTACACAAAAACCTTCATATATCCGCTGCTAAAAAGAGATGCAAAGTGAAGTCTTAACGGCAATACAACTTTATATCCATTCAAAACCCAAAGCGCCCCCTTAGTTTTTGAGATATTTTGAAAACAAAAAAAAATTGTCAAAAAATTTATCTCGAAAACCCTCATATATCCGCTGCTCAATTTAACGCCAAATCGTACCTTAAGGGTCACATGAACTTCCCTTGAAAAAAAATTCCAAAGCGCCCTCTTAGTTTTCGAGAAATTTTGAAAACCGAGAAATTTTTCAATTTTTTAAAAATCATTTTTCTCGAAAACCATCATATATCCGCTGCCCAAACTCGTGTCGGAGTAAACATATAAGGTCACTTAATGCCCTTATCAACTAAAATTCCAAAGCGCCCTCTTAGATTTCAAGAAAATTAGAAATTTTTTTGTACCAAAAAATTTACAGTGCTACACCTGTTACACAAAAATCTTCATATATCCGCTGCTAAAAAGCAATGCAAAGTGAAGTCTTAACGGCAATACAACTTTATATCCATTCAAAACCCAAAGCGCCCCCTTAGTTTTTGAGATATTTTGAAAACAAAAAAAAATGGTCAAAAAATTTATCTCGAAAACGCTCATATATCCGCTGCTCAATTTATCGCCAAATCATACCTTAAGGGTCACATGAACTTCCCTTGAAAAAAAATTCCAAAGCGCCCTCTTAGTTTTCGAGAAATTTTGAAAACCGAGAAATTTTTCAATTTTTTAAAAATCATTTTTCTCGAAAACCATCATATATCCGCTGCCCAAACTCGTGTCGGAGTAAACATATAAGGTCACTTAATGCCCTTATCAACTAAAATTCCAAAGCGCCCTCTTGGATTTCAAGAAAATTAGAAATTTTTTTGTACCAAAAAATTTACAGTGCTACACCTGTTACACAAAAACCTTCATATATCCGCTGCTAAAAAGCAATGCAAAGTGAAGTCTTAACGGCAATACAACTTTATATCCATTCAAAACCCAAAGCGCCCCCTTAGTTTTTGAGATATTTTGAAAACAAAAAAAAATGGTCAAAAAATTTATCTCGAAAACGCTCATATATCCGCTACTCAATTTAACGCCAAATCATACCTTAGGGGTCACATGAACTTCCCTTGAAAAAAAATTCCAAAGCGCCCTCTTAGTTTTCGAGAAATTTTGAAAACCGAGAAATTTTTCAATTATTTAAAAATCATTTTTCTCGAAAACCATCATATATCCGCTGCCCAAACTCGTGTCGGAGTAAACATATAAGGTCACTTAATGCCCTTATCAACTAAAATTCCAAAGCGCCCTCTTAGATTTCAAGAAAATTAGAAATTTTTTTGTACCAAAAAATTTACAGTGCTACACCTGTTACACAAAAACCTTCATATATCCGCTGCTAAAAAGCAATGCAAAGTGAAGTCTTAACGGCAATACAACTTTATATCCATTCAAAACCCAAAGCGCCCCCTTAGTTTTTGAGATATTTTGAAAACAAAAAAAAATTGTCAAAAAATTTATCTCGAAAACCCTCATATATCCGCTGCTCAATTTAACGCCCAATCGTACCTTAAGGGTCACATGAACTTCCCTTGAAAAAAAATTCCAAAGCGCCCTCTTGGTTTTCGAGAAATTTTGAAAACCGAGAAATTTTTCAATTTTTTAAAAATCATTTTTCTCGAAAACCATCATATATCTGCTGCCCAAACTCGTATCGGAGTAAACATATGAGGTCACTCAATTATCTTATCAACTAAAATTCCAAAGCGCCCTCTTAGATTTCAAGAAATCTAGAAATTTTTTTGTACCAAAGAATTTACAGTGCTACACCTGTTACACAAAAACCTTCATATATCCGCTGCTAAAAAGAGATGCAAAGTGAAGTCTTAACGGCAATACAACTTTATATCCATTCAAAACCCAAAGCGCCCCCTTAGTTTTTGAGATATTTTGAAAACAAAAAAAAATTGTCAAAAAATTTATCTCGAAAACGCTCATATATCCGCTGCTCAATTTAACGCCAAATCATACCTTAGGGGTAACAAGAACTTCCCTTGAAAAAAAATTCCAAAGCGCCCTCTTAGTTTTAGAGAAATTTTGAAAACCGAGAAATTTTTCAGTTTTTTAAAAATCATTTTTCTCGAAAACCATCATATATCCGCTGCCCAAACTCGTGTCGGAGTAAACATATAAGGTCACTTAATGCCCTTATCAACTAAAATTCCAAAGCGCCCTCTTAGATTTCAAGAAAATTAGAAATTTTTTTGTACCAAAAAATTTACAGTGCTACTCCTGTTACACAAAAACCATCATATATCCTCTGCCCAAACTCGTGTCGGAGTAAACATATAAGATCACCTAATCTGCCAAATTACTATGTGGATGCACCTTAAAAATTTCACCTTGATCGGATTGTTACAAACCGAGTTATTACTGATAAGGCGTATCTTGTGATATTTTATTTTTTTGCGGCCAAATTTTCCGAACGAATTTTCCGAAAAATTATTTTTAAGCTAACCCATCTATTTTGTACTCTCAGTTAAAATTTCATTCAATTCCATTCATTACTTTAGAAGTAGTTTTCGTAAAATCGAGATAATTGTAAAGACGTAGGTTAAATCAAGGGGTTAAATGATGGGGGTAACCTAGGCGTGATGAAACTTCGGAGACTTCAAAACGGTTTTTTTTTTAAATCTTTCCCGATGATGGATTTGATTGAAATTGCAAAACCGGACAACTGTAGTGGTCAGTTACCTATGTTAGAAATTTGAAACAAATCTAACCTTAATTTTTCTTTTTATGGTAATTTTTAGTTTTTTGGCATTTTGAAATCGTTGTAACTTTCTTAAATTCAATTTCTGAGGAAAAAGCTAAACTATATACAAGAAGCACATTCACCGGGGCTATCCAACAGTATTCGGTTCGACTCCCGCCGAATGTCCCAGCGCCCGCACGAACACATTTTCCGTAGTCCCATAAGAGCCCATGCTAATCGACTTAGCCGCATTTCCGTCCGAAACACTAAATCTTTAATTACTTCCTTAAATTCAATTTCTAAGCAATATTGATAGATACATTAAAGATGCGCATTTACCCAAGCTATCCATAAATATGCGGTTCGACTCCCGCCGAATGCCTTTTCGCCCGTACCATCGATTACCCCGCCCGCGCTCACAACTCCCATAAGCCACCATGTTAATTTATGCAAAACTAAATCCTCTATATCTCTTTCAATATCAATTTCTCAGGAAAAATGTTTGGTTATAAAAGATGCGCATTGATAAGCGCTATCCAACGATATATTCAAACCTACCTCTTCCTTATCACAACATACTCAAAACGTTGATAACACAAATTCTTTTAAATTTCCTCGATATTTTCCGCATTTTCCGAGCGATTTTCTTCAAACTCTGATACAATCTGCCAAATTACTATGCGGATGCACCTTGCAAATTTCACTACGATCGGATCATTACGTACCGAGAAATTACTGATAAGGCGTATCAAACTTAACTAAAATCGAGATAACTTTGCTAAATTCAATTTTTAAGCAAAACTCTTTACTACGTAAAAGATGCGTATTCACCAGGACTATCCAGTAGTATGCGGTTCGATGCCCGCCCATTGTCTCCGAGCCCGCACTAAAACTTTTTTTCGTACTCCCATAAGAGCCCATGTTATTTGACTTGGCCGCATTTCCGGTGAAAACACTAAAATCGTCTTATCTCCGCGAAATTCAATTTCTAAGGAATATTGATAGAAACATTAAAGATGCGCATTCACAATCGCTATCTTTTCATGTATACTTCGACTCCTGCCGAATGTCCCAGCGCCCGCACTTATACATTTTCCGTAGTCCTATAAGCCACCATGTTAAATGCCGCAATTCCGTCCGAAACACTAAATCTTTAATAACTTTCTTAAATTCAATTTCTAAGCAAAATCGATAGTCACATTAAAGATGCGCATTCACCCAAGCTATCCATAAATATGCAGTTCGACTTCCGCCGAATGCCCTTTCGCCCGCACTAAGCAATTCCCCGCTGAGCTTAGCCGCCGCTAATGCCGCAAAGGTACTATCCGAAGGTGGCCGCCGCAAAAGAACTGTCCGAAGGTAACCGCCGCAGAGGTACTATCCGTTACTCCCATAAGCCACCATGTTAAATGACTTGGCCGAAATTCTCATCGCTGGGTCAGCTTCGTCCACCCAACGCCAACGCAAGTACCCGCCGAACGACGCCTGTCGCCCGCCACTTGCACCGACGCTGGGTGAAATCAATTCACCCAACGCTCATACTTACACCGGCCGACCGACGCCCATCGCCCGCCACTTGCACCGATGCTGGGTGAAATCACTTCACCCAACGCTCATACTTACACCGGCCGACCGACGCCCATCGCCCGCCACTTGCACCGATGCTGGGTGAAATCACTTCACCCAACGCTCATACTTACACCGGCCGACCGACGCCCATCGCCCGCCACTTGCACCGACGCTGGGTGAAATCCCTTCACCCAACGCTCATACTTACACCGGCCGACCGACGCCCATCGCCCGCCACTTGCACCGACGCTGGGTGAAATCACTTCACCCAACGCTCATACTTACACCGGCCGACCGACGCCCATCGCCCGGTACTTGCGACATCGAGTTTGGGCAGCGGATATATGATGGTTTTCGAGAAAAATGATTTTTAAAAAACTGAAAAATTTCTCGGTTTTCAAAATTTCTCGAAAACTAAGAGGGCGCTTTGGAATTTTTTTTCAAGGGAAGTTCTTGTTACCCCTAAGGTATGATTTGGCGTTAAATTGAGCAGCGGATATATGAGCGTTTTCGAGACAAATTTTTTGACCATTTTTTTTTGTTTTCAAAATATCTCAAAAACTAAGGGGGCGCTTTGGGTTTTGAATGGATATAAAGTTGTATTGCCGTTAAGACTTCACTTTGCATTGCTTTTTAGCAGCGGATATATGAAGGTTTTTGTGTAACAGGTGTAGCACTGTAAATTCTTTGGTACAAAAAAAATTCAAATTTTCTTGAAATCTAAGAGGGCGCTTTGGAATTTTAGTTGATGAGGGCAGTAAGTGACCTTATATGTTTACTCCGACACGAGTTTGGGCAGCGGATATATGATGGTTTTCGAGAAAAATTATTTTTAAAAAATTGAAAAATTTCTCGGTTTTCAAAATTTCTCGAAAACTAAGAGGGCGCTTTGGAATTTTTTTTCAAGGGAAGTTCATGTGACCCTTAAGGTACGATTTGGCGTTAAATTGAGCAGCGGATATATGAGCGTTTTCGTGATAAATTTTTTGACAATTTTTTTTTGTTTTCAAAATATCTCAAAAACTAAGGGGGCGCTTTGGGTTTTGAATGGATATAAAGTTGAATTGCCGTTAAGACTTCACTTTGCATTGCTTTTTAGCAGCGGATATATGAAGGTTTTTGTGTAACAGGTGTAGCACTGTAAATTTTTTGGTACAAAAAAATTTCCAATTTTCTTGAAATCTAAGAGGGCGCTTTGGAATTTTAGTTGATAAGGGCATTAAGTGACCTTATATGTTTACTCCGACACGAGTTTGGGCAGCGGATATATGATGGTTTTCGAGAAAAATGATTTTTAAAAAATTGAAAAATTTCTCGGTTTTCAAAATTTCTCGAAAACTAAGAGGGCGCTTTGGAATTTTTTTTCAAGGGAAGTTCTTGCTACCCCTAAGGTATGATTTGGCGTTAAATTGAGCAGCGGATATATGAGCGTTTTCGTGATAAATTTTTTGACAATTTTTTTTTGTTTTCAAAATATCTCAAAAACTAAGGGGGCGCTTTGGGTTTTGAATGGATATAAAGTTGTATTGCCGTTAAGACTTCACTTTGCATTGCTTTTTAGCAGCGGATATATGAAGGTTTTTGTGTAACAGGTGTAGCACTGTAAATTGTTTGGTACAAAAAAATTTCTAATTTTCTTGAAATCTAAGAGGGCGCTTTGGAATTTTAGTTGATAAGGGCATTAAGTGACCTTATATGTTTACTCCGACACGAGTTTGGGCAGCGGATATATGATGGTTTTCGAGAAAAATGATTTTTAAATAATTGAAAAATTTCTCGGTTTTCAAAATTTCTCGAAAACTAAGAGGGCGCTTTGGAATTTTTTTTCAAGGGAAGTTCATGTGACCCTTAAGGTACGATTTGGCGTTAAATTGAGCAGCGGATATATGAGGGTTTTCGAGATAAATTTTTTGACCAATTTTTTTTGTTTTCAAAATATCTCAAAAACTAAGGGGGCGCTTTGGGTTTTGAATGGATATAAAGTTGTATTGCCGTTAAGACTTCACTTTGCATTGCTTTTTAGCAGCGGATATATGAAGGTTTTTGTGTAACAGGTGTAGCACTGTAAATTTTTTGGTACAAAAAAATTTCTAATTTTCTTGAAATCTAAGAGGGCGCTTTGGAATTTTAGTTGATAAGGGCATTAAGTGACCTTATATGTTTACTCCGACACGAGTTTGGGCAGCGGATATATGATGGTTTTCGAGAAAAATGATTTTTAAATAATTGAAAAATTTCTCGGTTTTCAAAATTTCTCGAAAACTAAGAGGGCGCTTTGGAATTTTTTTTCAAGGGAAGTTCATGTGACCCTTAAGGTACGATTTGGCGTTAAATTGAGCAGCGGATATATGAGGGTTTTCGAGATAAATTTTTTGACCAATTTTTTTTGTTTTCAAAATATCTCAAAAACTAAGGGGGCGCTTTGGGTTTTGAATGGATATAAAGTTGTATTGCCGTTAAGACTTCACTTTGCATTGCTTTTTAGCAGCGGATATATGAAGGTTTTTGAGTTAAGGGGCTAGCACTGTAAATTTTTTTGGACAAAGTTATTTCTTATTTTCACGAAAACTAAGGGGTTGTTTGGGGATTTGGGTTGACGGGGGCATTAAGTGACCTTATAGGATTTCCCTCGCGTGAATTTTGGCAGCGGATATATGATAGTTTTTGAGAAAAATGCGTTTTTGATTTTTATTTGTACTCGTCATTTTGCTGCGTCCATTGAATTTCATCGTCGGAGATTTACAGTGCGACACAGTGCTACACATTGCTACACAGTGCTACTTTGCAGTGCGAACTTCACGCCGGTCTGGAAGACACTAAAACACTAATTTCAGATTTCAATTTTTCTGCTCGGCTGGTCACGTGTGGTGTGGTCAGGTTAGGTTGGGTTAGGGTTATTGAAACTTGTTGGATGTTTGAGTTGCATGATGAGCGTTGCGATCGTTGTTGTGCTATTTTTCTGTTTCGGTTCATGAAGAGGCGAAGACAGAAGACTGAGTTAAAAGTTGACGGTGGTGTTTAGTTGGCATTAAGTTTAGCACATAATAATATCAACTACGAATAAGCATCTTTGGAATGCTTTGGATTGTCTTGGAAATTGGCATTTGTACTAGGCATTCAGGCTACCTAGGTATTCAGGCAATATAGTCGTATTTGGATTTTGGATTGAAAATAAGATGCCAGTTAATAGTGAAATTGATCAATTTTCAATGATTACAAGAATTCTGAGGTATTCTAGCTTTAAAATATGTACAAATATAGCAAGCATTTTCTTGTGCTGTTGTAATCAGATAGTCACATCTTACCGTTACTTTAACAAAAATGTTGTTTCTAGGGGTGCAAGCATAAATGTGGCCGTAACAACTAGCATATCACCTCCAGCCAAGGCCTCAGATAGCCCAGGAAGACTTCAAAAAACCAAATATTTAAAAGCCAACGATGACATTTCACTCACTATGATTCAACGGATACTACGGTACCTTTCTACCTCTAGCTCTAGCCATTTGATAAATGCTCCTTATTGAAATACAACGATTTAAATTATGTTAACTAGCTTTTTTCATCTCCAATAGTAAAAAACTATTGCCCATCTTTGTTATACCAGTGGCTCATCAACTGGAGGTATTCCCACCAACCGTGGAACGGCAGAGGAGAAGCAAAGATCTGATAATGTAGCTGCCACAACAGGATTTGAAAAATACTCTGGAATGGTAAGCTTTGACAACTAATATCTCAGCCTAGCTATGACTTATGCCGACAAAAAACTTACTTACCTACAACGTGCTACAACCAATTTCAAAATCAATGGAGGAAAAAATAATTAGTTTTGAGGGTAAAATAAAGGCTATATTGAGAAAATAGCACATGATTTACATAGGTACCTAACCTACCTATAACTTTCTATATATTCTATCTATAAATCTATAGATATTCCTAGTTTTCCTACCATTCTTTTACACAGATTTACTCTCCTGATTTATTTACTACACCCAGCAGACAAAAACACAAAAATTGTTAAAGAATTTTTTTTCATGTGTGCTTAGGTACTCTCACTCTCTGAAAATACTCTTTGTTCCAATGTTACTTCATAGTTCAGGAGCGCGATTTTGTAAAAATTTCGTTAGAGAAGTCAATCGTCTTCTCTGTAAGATCTCTATTTTTGTCAATGTTTTTAATGGAACAATAATGAACGCTGTCATCGAATGAAAGTTTTACAAAATTTCCCTCCAGTACTGCCTACCTTAAAACAGCATGTGTGTTTGGCAACCGTTGCAGTCGGCGCCACTAGAGCACATTGATTTGCGCATCCACGGGTGCGGGGTCGATGTTCCCGCTCGAATGAGTGCCGCGTTGCACAGAGAACTCGAGGAAAAAGCCCAGAAACGTCCTCTACTCATTTACGATCTGTTCGATGCATACTTGAAGCCCTTGGAGATGGATACAGACTCGCACCCTGATGAATCCGTGTCAGCGAACAATATGTCTGGTAAAGAAAGTAAGTTTGCTTTTCGGCATTAAGCTCCTAGCCAATATCTGACGATTCTAATATGGGAAACTCTATCGTAATTGCATTGTTGAGTTGGCAATAGAATTGTCAGAAATGCCTAGGCAGCGAAGTAAGGGTTGAAAGAACCGCAGCAGTCTAGGTACAACTTAAAACAACGTAAGTTACGGCATCTTACAGAATATATTAGGGGCCTTTGTTTGGCACTAATTCTTAATTCCTGTGTCTACTGACAGTACTCATATAAATGAGGATCTTTACAGATGACAACTTGACTTGTTTAATCTAACTTCCAACTAAGCCGCCAAGTTCGCCACCAGCGCTCTGTCCCCCGATATCGCCGAGACTTTCCTAGCTTAGAATAGTAAGCCATTTGCTTGTAGGTTCAAGACTAGGCTTGTGTTGAGCTGCTCTCAAGTCTGAATCCGGTGGGCGCTGATTGCGACGCTTTTTGTCGCAGCGGTGGACAGCGTGTCGGAGCGCAACGCGGTGGCGCGGGTCGAGCTGTGGGCGAGCCTCGCGTCGCGTGCCAACGGCGACGACTGCGCGGCATTGCGCGGTCTCTCGGCCAGCGTCAGGATCTGGCCGACCTTCAGCGCTTACGTGAACCGCGCCGCGTTACGTGAGTAGTCTCGTAAAATGCCGTAATAGTTACTGGGTTTATTGGTAATTAAACCATATTAAACTTATGGAATTTATTATTAGATTATTAATTCTTAAAAATATCTGGCATACTTCATTACTTACCAAAGTATTAATTCCAAATTTGTATCTGTACCGGGAGCCAAACTGGGATATTTCACCTCAACAGTATAAGCATTACCTACCATTAATGAAAACCGAGTGCTTGGGCGCAGGCCGCAGACACAATATGTCTATGATTGAACCCTAGATGAAGAAGGTTAGGATAGTGTGAATTTAAACCTAAATGCAAATACTCGTTGCATGTTCGGTAGACATTGAATATTGGTGACCAAATATTTGTATCTGTATTGGGATTGGAATCCGGATCTTTGCCTGTCCGGGGCACTGCACATATCCATTATGCTACGCAGACAACCAACTGTGGAATTGATATTTGTGTCCCGGTAAGGATAAAAAATTTGGAATTGATATTTTGTCACTAATAATCAGAATATTTCTATGATTGAATAAGGAATGTAGTGCATTGAAGGCGGAATATCAGGGTCCGAATCCCGGTACGAAAAAAATTTAAGATTTTGGCTTATCGCACGTTGATTAACCGTCGCGACTTGCGTTCAGTTTCCGAGCGCGGCATGCTGGGCGCCTGCCTGGCAGACTGCAACGCCGCGCTGGCGATGTGCCCCGGATCGGCGCTGGCGTTGACGCGCCGAGCGCTCACCAACGTGCGGCTGGGACGGAAGGTGCGTGGCGCTGCTTGATAGTAGTGGGTAGCGCTGGGTAACCGTAGTGGGTAGGTTTGGGTTGAAGTTGGGTTCGAGGAGTCAGTACAAGCAACTAAGTGTCAATTTTTTAGGTATGGTCTCTCCCTGCATAGACTGCGTGCGCAATACTATTTTTGCGCAACGTGTTTGAAATTTGAACGAGTATTTGCGAACATGTTGAAACACGCATGCCCGCCGCACGTTCCGGCATGACGAGTGAGCGTCAACGGACTGTTGCAGGTGTGTGCGGTGCGCGACGCAGCGGCCGCCGCGCAAGCCGACCCCGACAACGTGGTCGCGCGGCTCGTGCGTACAGCCGTCGCAGTCGGCCACCGTCGCCGCACCGCCGTCGCCGCCCGGTCGCAGTGAGTACCCACGCTTCGTTACAACCAGCGGTGTCAAAGTGATTCATTTTGAAACATCGAATATCAATTTATTATTTTTGATGAAAATCGATAAAAAAATCGGTTTTAAAAAATGGAATGTTATCAGATGAAAAGAAAATAGGAAAAAAAAAAATTAATTGAATTTTCTTTAAAAAAAAAAGGGTGATTTGGAATTTTTGAGTTTTGAACACCAAAAATGCAGCCTTTGTAAGCATCCTTCGGATTTCAAACTTGCCTTGAATTTAAAAATTACAATCAAGCAAGTTTGAAGCATCAAGTGTATATGAATATCCGATTCAAAAATTGAATTCATATATTTATTTGTAAGCGTGAATATGAAACACATATTTAATTTTAAAATATCTCTGCGCTTAGAAGTTTGTTCTTTTCCCACCTGATTCTGCTATGTTTTCTCCTCGGAAAGACTTGCCGCTCCGCTGTTCACTTTCCATGTGAGATTTACCAGCCATAAGCCTGTTCACTGTACAGCTGTGATCTGAGTTTGTATCCCCATACATCTACTTCTTCTATGCATTACGAACCACTCCTGTTTTCTTCCAGCGGAGTCAAGAAAATCCCCAAGCCAACTCTGCAGGCTCGGCAGTACCGTAAAGTAAGTACATCTGTCTTTAGTTGAAGTTTGGCTCCATCTGCTCAAAGATATGCAGGTCTTATTGTTGATTCAAACCTACAGTAGACCTACAGTCCATTCCTAAATTCAGAAATCCGTATCGGCGTTTGCGCCTGGGTCTCTCACCTTGTTGGGATGGAACGTTATCCAGTTCTGCTAGACGGACAACCACCCGTGGACTGGATATTAAGTTTATTTGAGTTGTTGGGTGCCATGGAGATAGGAACAGCACTTTGAATGAACTTAGAATGCATTGAAACTAGTGACGCTTTGCTGCAATCACACACCAACAAACTCGACTAACCCCGATTAGGACGTTGCATACTCGTCGCACTTGCAGTAGATTTTGATAATAGCGAGTCTTGCTTTTGCATGCGCCCTCCCTCATGAGGGTGCTTGTGTCTCCGCAAGATATACAGTGTCCTTCCATCCAGACGAGAGTTTCAAGAAGAAAATCTTGAAATGGAATCTCTGTACGTCCTATTCGATTCAATCAAAATTATGTCATGATACCCAATCGCTGAAGCCAGTTAGAACAATTCGGGTTATGATTTCATCCTCTCATCCCATCATCCTCTGTTATTTAGCAGAGCTGATAAATATCTGTTTTACAAACTGGCAGTACGTCCGGTGGGCGTCCGATGTCATTTTTCTCCGAGTAGAATAGGTCTGTCGATAAATTTTTGACGATGCTGGAAAACGGCGAGACAGATCCGGCAACAGATGGTGCGTTGTGTCGCTCTAGGATGTGACTGATTGCCTGCTGCGCACGAGCGCCGGGAAGATCGACGCGCAGAGTGCCGACGTGTGCAGCGGGGCCGGCGCGGCGCAGGGTGAAAACAACCCGGCGGCGGTGACAGACGTCGACGTCGACAGACTCCAGGTTCGTAGCCAACGTTTCCAACGCAACGATCACTGTTCGCTGTCCGGTTTTCGATCGTGGATTCTCCTGCTGCAGTTATCCGGTCGACCGGTTTGGTTACGGTTGCGGCCTAGTCCGGATACAGTTTTTACTATCCGGATATTTAAAAATAAATAAAAAATGTGGAGAACACCGTCCTGCATGCATTCTCCACCTCCTAGGCGGCTGGTGGGAGCGTCCCCTGCAATACCCCCCCCTCTACACCCAATTGCTGCCCCTCAACCCCTCAACTGACTTCATCTTGACCAGAGTCGAGTGACTCATCATGGCGGTTTAGTGTAGGAAAACCTTGCGAGCGTGGGAAAAAGTTCCCTAACAAATGATTTGATATTGATGTTTCATTACACTGTCTGTCTAGTAGGGCGCACCCTACCTTGGCTGTTCAAGGGTTTGTTTACTATCCGGAAAAAATCTGGATAGTGTGGTCGGTTATCCGGTTACGGTGTTACTAACCGAAGGCATCCCCACTTAGCAGTAATATTTTTTTGAATGCAATGACTGTTGCTTTCCTTGCTGAACAAAGACTACGCACAGGTTGACAACTCCGTGAAGACTGATCGTTCAACGAAGGTCGACCACGTTACGATTGACGAAGCATCCACCGCTGCATCCACGCCGGGCGCGGTTCCAGCGAAGACGGCGGAGTCGATGCCGTGTGACAAAGCTACCGACGCTCTCAGCTGCCTGTTCAAGAAAATTGAAATACAGCCAGCAGTAAATCGCAAGTCTTAGACGTTGCTAGAGTTGTACTCTTACATCTCGAATGCGGTCAGTCTTAACTTGAAACAAATAAAAATTATCGACATATTTTCCTCTTTTACACCACTAGCTACACATTTCGTGTGGTTGAGTAAGTTGGTAACTTAGTAAGGAAGTAAGTATTTATGTATCATTTTTATCATTTATTTATTCAAGCTTAGGAACACAATACATAAATAGTTTATATAAAATTCCAGTGGCTGAGGGGTATATTACTTACAAATCACAAGTTAGTGAGTTATGATTACCACTACACTAAGGTCCTTTGTAGAGAGGATTTCTTCGATCTTGTTCTTGGGTAGCTTGTTCCAATCTCGGATGGCTCGACCTAGCAGTGAGTGGCGGCCGAGGTCCGTTCTGTATCTGGAGAGGAATACCTTTTTGCTGTGATCGTTTCTGCCGGTGAAGGTAGGAGCCTTGAGATGTTCGGTAAGCTCCTGCCAGGCTGGTTCACCACTTATGGCCTTGTGCAAGTATCGAAGGCCGACAGAGCGTCTCCTTTCAGCTAGAGGCGGCCAGACCAATATTCAACTAAATGAAGCTTTTTCTTGTTATTGTGGAGGAGGAAGCGTTTTATATTGAAAAAATGGAGTAACTTTGAATAATGGTTATTTAAAACAGTCAAAAACAGGTTTTTGTTTATGTTGGTTAGTGTCAAAAATGGTGCTGCTGGATAATTTAATGATTTGGAGTTTTAATATTTTGTATCCTAAAGCTAGCAATCTTGCAAACTACCTATGACTCTGCCCAAAGCTCTTACAGTAGGCAACGCTGCCTCGAAAATTAGCTTTTGGTGCGAACGAAGTTAAAATTAAAAGTTGTTCTTGGAAATCAACGCTTGCAGCTCCATCTGAGACATGATCTGCTTCAGGAATGTCAGTAATATATTCAGGTTTGAAATATAATTAACTGATTATTAATTAGTTATTTAAATTGGATTTATATATTTTTATTTATACTATTTTACTATTCATTATTATTATTAATTTTTGGTATAATATGTTGGTAAATTTATTTATTTGGTAATATTGCCAGCCAATTATTGGCTCTGGATTGCGAGTTGGAGTATTTATGGGATTGCGCTAGGTGCCCAGATCGCTTCTTCGTCGTGGCAACGAGGCAGGGATTTTTTTTTAAACACGAAAAATAATCAACCAATCACTTTTCATAAACTATATCGAAACAGCTGGGATTGGGTGTGAACCAAGCAGGAAAATTGTTCAAATTGCAACAATAAAGACAATAATCAGATAAAAAAATATATTTATATTTTGTATAGGTATATATATGTATATATATATATATTCAGTTGTTTCTTCATTGTTCATGTGAAAAGGTGATCCAAAATCTTTCTGAAAGAAATCAACCAATATGTTTGTGTATTTACGAGCTCGTCAACGGCGAGTTCTAATTCTCCTAATCACGATCACATTGAACGTTGTTTGTGCAACAGCAGCCCAGAACGATGACGGAATTATCAGCTTCATAAACAAGCAGGTGAGCAAAGCTTTTCCCTATTCTTGTTGTATTTGCAACTTGCAGGAGCTTTTTTCAAATTGAAGAGTTAGTGTGACAGGGTTTTTTTCTAATTATACATTAACTTCAAAATATCCATTTTCTGACTATTTTAGCCATTCTAAGTCACTTTAAAATAGACCATGTATGCTGAATCATCAATAATATTTCACAGATTTCAGAACTATCATGCTAAAACAAGATTCCTTATCAAAATGTGGGATGAGAGTTACATGCGGCAATTGCCACTTGCAAGCATTTAAAAGACATTTTTATTTTAGTTTATAAAATAAGATTTCATGTTTAGCAGATTTATATCTTGCTGTGGTTCAAATATTTGTTGTCAGGCTAATTAAAGCCACAATTACTTTTTGCATTAAGTTTTCTACTGTTTTAGAGGCTTTTGGGGAACTTCAACACTTTTTATTTATGTATTTCTTTCCTGATTTGTGTTGGAACGTGTGTAGTACTAGGTATCATGGAAATTTCATCTTGATCAGTTTGTTCATATGATGGGAATCGTGTAAACCAACCTATCGCGCGATGCTTTTTTTCTGATGGGGAGCTTAATTGGTTGCTTTATGCGTTCCGCTAGTTTCGTTAGACTAAGACGTTTGTGATTTAGTTTTAGTAATCGCATTGTGGATTAGCGTTGTCTTAATTAAAAATTATTAGAGACTTCGTGTTTTGACACATCTTTCTGAAGATTCCTTTCTTAACCTTTGGAGCGTTAGGTAATGTACCTATTTATTGAATATCGAATTATTAAACATCGGAAATGTTTTGAGATCTGTATTCTATCACAGAGTATTTTCTAGCTTTCTTTCCACTATCAAAGATAAACTGAATTCCTCAAAACCCATACCCAGCTCGGAGAGTCTAAAACACACTAGCTTTGTCCTGGCCACAAAATTGTTTCAAATATGAAGGCCAATTAGTGCCAAGTAACAGAAGATTGGATGCTATACTTCAATGTGCAGTGAATCTCACAACGTCCTGCACCCATTAGGGAGCCATATCTCTCTTCAGTTTTCAATATTATTACTCTTGTTCTAGTCTGTGAATTATTGCAACTTTTTGCCAATCCTCACCAGTTCTCACAAAACACAAACTTCAGGAAATGAACACAATCGCTTACAGGTTTAAATGAGGAGTATACCCCTACCATCATGATTACAAGTCCTTCGGGTCAATTTAAAAACTTTCTCAATTTCCCAATCAGATAAGGAAAACCTCAGGTGTTTTTCTTGGATTCTCACTAATCACTTTCTCCATGATAAGAACTGTAGTTTCAAGCGACCCACTTCACAAAATCTGGATCTCTAAGAAAAGTGTGCTTTAGGTCCACCGGTGCCGCAGAGACGAGGCAGCCGCGGAAGACGCCGCGGAAGGCGAGGGCACCGAAGCCACTGGCGACGCCGCCGCCGGCGATGCCGCTGCCGATGGCGGCGGCGGCGGCGGTGTGCCCTCCAATATCACCCTCTCCGGGCCCGGCGCCGAATTCTTGCTCCCTTTAAACTGGTGGCGCGATGTAGCGGCCGCGCAGGAAGCGTCCAAAATGAACCTCCTCTCGTGGGACGAAGGCCTTGTGGCAACAGCAACTTCAGCAGCCGGGACTCCTGGAAACGGAAGTAAGGAACAAACATTTGAGAAAGCTGTAGCTGGAGAGAAACAAACTTTTAATTTTCTCAGTTCACTTCCTGTACAAAAACAGAAGCAATCCGCAATTCACTTTGCCATGTAGTATTGCCATATAGTATTTACATGGGTCATGTCGTGTTGACTTACATAGAATGCATCTTGCACAAGCACAATCAACAATCACAATCACAAGCACAATCTTGCACAAGCACAATCTTGCACAAGCACAATCTTGCACAAGCACAAAATTAATGATTGTGTTAGAACATAGAAATAATTTTACCATTTCTTTCTGCGCATTTAGCATTTTTAGAGAGAGAGAGAGAGAGAGAGAGAGATGGGGAGAGAGAGAGAGAGAGAGAGAGAGGGGGAGAGAGAGAGAGATAGAGAGAGAGAGGGAGAGAGAGAGAGATTAATTTGACATTGTTTTTCAGCTTCGGTAGACAAAGAAAAAGGGGTCATTATCTGGGCGGATGGAGAAATTTACGCACCAACAAAAGACGAAGCAGAGTACGTAAAATCCAAATTACAGCAATTAAACTAAATTAGGTAGTGTATTTTAAAATTAAACCAATTACCGAGGGACCTGAATTTTTAACTATTTTATTTTTAAAGATTTTTCCTTGTACTCTGCAGGCCTTCAGCCTGGATTTGTCTTTCCAAAATTTCCAAATTTTTGACATGACCAAAGAGAAAAATTGTATTTGTCTTCTTTCAAGTAATTTCAGCCAAACAAACTTATGAATAAAATCCATTCGAAATTCAGCTGTACATTTAGCATATTTGGTAACGTTTCACCCCAGCAGGATGAAAGATTCGGGAATGACCGCGGTACAGGTACAATTTCGTTATTCACTTACAATATGTTTATTATTTTATTTAAAATGTTTGCTGGAAGTCGGTGCTGATGAATGAAGATCAATGAATGCATTGAAATTTAATAATTTAATAACATTTAATAATATAGGAGAGAAATATTCAAGTAATGCGTTCATCAAGAGTTTGACGTAACTTTGGCCAGTTTTTAGCGAAGCTCCACATGTAAAAAACGGTGTTAACCATGTTTTACATTGGGGAGATAAGCTTATAAAATTGCTTCCGCGGTTGCTACGCAGTTTCATTGTTAGTGCGTTGGAACCCGACGTGATTCGTTAGCGAGTTTTGAGCATTAAGTCCCTAGTTACGGCTTTTAAACGCTTAATATTACCATAATCTTAAATAATTCAGCCCCGAATTTAGCTCAAAAAATCGAAATGACTGCCATAGTTCCGTTATTGCTACGTGGATGAGTATGTAAGTGTGTTTTGCCTGAAATTAAATCGCGTTTAAAAATGTCGCCTTTGGCGAGGTGATTTCTTGGCATCTGTCAAGATTGCACTTTCTTACCTGAAAACTCTGCTCAACTTTTGGTTCTAAAATAGAATCCATGACCTTATTATTGCTTAAGTACAATAGTTTGATCCTCCTATGAAACCATTTGAGTTGAAATATTACGTAGAAGAAGGCATAATTTATCAAAAATATGATGTCGATTGACAACTAACCGATTGTTTTTTTCTGACCCGGTATCAAGTACTAGTAGGTACTACTAGGTACTCCGTTTAGGGAATATTTTCCGGCAGGCCTATGCATGGCTTCCTTGAGTATATATTAGAGAGTTATTGTGGGCTGAAATAAATATTCAATGTGAAAAACCGGAATGAATGACAGAAGATTCACAAGATTGTAGGTACCTAGTAATTAGGTACCTATTAATCGAGCTTCGCGTTAGTAACTGGCACAGCCAATTATAAATCTCTCCCTTGACGTACAGGTTTGGCACATAGGTTTGCGCCATGCGCATAAGTTTGCGCTAAGCGCATAGGTTTGTGCTATGCGCATAGGTTTGCGCTATGCGCATATGCCCGTGCCCTATGGGCACCAAGGTGGAGCGAAGCTCGAGCTTGTTTCTCATTCAGCCGGTTTTTCTGTAATTTTTTTTTTTTTCGGTCAGTTGGCATGTTCCCGATATTTTTCTTAAATATTTTTTATTTCAACCGTCTAATTTTCTGTCAGAAAAGTGATTCAAATAATCGTGAATGATAATAAATATCTACTGTGAATGTAACCAATATTTTCTGTTTGTTTTGATCCCACACTAAAAGGATGCTTTTCATTTCCCAGCGTTCATAATCAGATGCTGCTGGCAGAGGCTAAAAAAGTCGGGTGCACGAAATCCGGCAATATTATTGCGTGCGCGTTCGACGTGCCATACAAGAGCGGGGACCCGTACGTTAAAGGCAAATCTTGCGACGGCTGTACTTGCTCGGACAAGAATTTCGTACACCTCTGCGTTGCCGGGGGTGGATCGGGTTCACCAGGCAAGTGTATAGTCAATGACGGAAGAGAACTCCTGTTCGGCTCCGACATACAATAACCTCTGCGTTGCTGCCGACGGCTCATGGGTGATAATAGAGATAATAGGAAGCGTTTTTTCCCCCACAGTCACTATCTTCAACTGCTTCGCCCACTGCGGGCTTCATTCGACAGGAAAAATAATGATGTGTAAAAAACTATCTCTTGAAACTGGGTTGTGAAATCCGTGTAACGTTGATTTCCGTTACAGTGCCGAAGGCGTCCGTCGTGCTGTTGTTTGCCGGATGCCTCGCATCCCTTTTCATGGCCTGAGCGCCGCGGCAAGAAATCAAAATTTGTTCGCTTACTTCACAATTCATTCGTGAAACGTAACGACTCAGTAATTTGCCTGTCATCAAGTCCTGACTGCATTGTTTCTAAATGAATTAATTTATGTAATGCTTATAAAATGATTATAAAATGGTATAAATACCATTATAAAATGGTCCTGATTTATTTCATGTACTGTTTCTTTTATTGAAGATATTAATTGAAGATATAAACGGAAGAGCCCATTGAGCCAATTTAAGACTAGCAGCGGAGACCCGTGCCTCCGGCACTATGTGCTTCGCCTTTTACTTTTTTTATAAAAATATTTTTAATTTAATAGGTAATCTGCTGTTAGATTACATAATATAATGCATACTACTCATCACGGTGCCATATTGCCCGCGGAAGCGGTTCCAGGGACTAATCTTTTCCCATCACGCGATTATTTTTGCTTTGTGACTCGCTAAGGCGGGAGCAAAATTTCAAGCAACTATGTAGTAAAAATGGAAGTCACTGCAATTTGAATTTGTATACCTAGAGATTCAAAGATTCAAGCATTTTTACAATTACCTCTGGCAAAAACCGATCGAATCCAGAGGCAATTAATTTCGGCCAAGCGAAATCAGTAGCTGTCAAACTTTGTCCAGCCTAGACGTCACATGGCGTTTTTCATAATATTTCAATTTCAATTTTTTTCAATTTTTTTTCAATTTATTTATCTCTTAAGCCTGATTTACACAGTTCAATTTTTCTTTCAACTCTTGAATTCAACACTTGAATTCAAGCCATATAAGCCATATAAGCCATAATAAGCCATATATAAAGACATTCCGACGGGGTTCATGGAAGAACTTGAGGCCGCATAGTTACCTACTATATCCCGGGTCCCGAGTATTAGTGACTAGTGTGTATTCGGGTAAGATACTAACGAACTAGAATGAGACAACAATACTGTCGGCAGAACACAAAGGGTTGCAGTTGACGGAAAATTAAACCACACTAATAGAATTACTAGAAAGAGCCTAAATTCATACACACATATGAACACTATATAAAGTTTGCATTAAACTTGTCATAATATTACAATTGTAAGTTTAAGCCACTCGGCACATTATGGAATTTTTTCCTAGCTAGTTCCACTGCTAGTTCATAATAATAATAGGAACAATGGCCTCACTGGACTAGTTCTTAAAGACCATGTTGAGTGGTTATTCTGGTGTCGCTATAATAGTTAATTATAAAATATAAAGTTGTAACGTAATAAACAATTGGTTCATAATATAAGGAACATAGGGCTTACAAGTTCTTATTTTATTATCTGCAAAATTGCATTCCCTCTAAAGGAAATCGATGAGGGACGTAGAATATGCCGTTAACATGCTAATATGCATCTCAAAACACCACAATTCACGATTGTTCGGTCATGATTACAAGGGATGCAACCCTTCCGATTACTTGACTTCGCATGTCCCGAGAAGACCTCAGCTACCAACCGATTTCACAAATTTTGAAAGCAGACTTTCTTACATTATTTTTTTGAATGGGGTGGGGAATGTGATAGACCTCAGATGGTTTTTTAAAAAACAAATGTTTTTTTTTGTGGTTATTTAGATACACAACAAATCGGTGCTTTCCGCAGTTACTTCCGCAATTACTCGATCCTGAGCCACCACTGGCGCTTCATCTTTATCTCTGGATATGTTTTACCTGCAAGCAGCTTGCTCGCTCTAACGAGACCCGACGCCGCGTGAACACTTTCAAAGTAGGTACAAGACATATCCAAGAGAAAACTCAAGTTTGATTTGGAAATTGATAGAAAATCAACTCTTAACATAAAATACCTTCTCTTTATTGTAAGTCATGCTATGTGTATTGAAGTTCGCGAAGCTGTTAGCCACCTGCTTTGATATCAATTTGGGATGGTGAATTCACCGAATGTTTGGTTTACAGAAATGTTCCACCTATATGGACTTCAAAAATTATGAATCGGTTGAAAAATCTTGCAATGAAATAATGACGTCAAATTGCTTCTTCATAGTTCAATCGTTTTAGTGTCTCAATACAATGCGCTTTGTGTCGATTATGGAAAAGAGTAGGAAAAAGAGAGTAAAAGCATCTCGCCGGCCTTCCCGATGTTTCGGGACATTGACACACCTCATTGCTGGGATTTACAACCCACCCCATTCCACAATTAGGGGATATTGAACAGCAAGCAGAGCTATAGCAGAGGCATGACCGCTCTCTAAGACTTTCTAGCGAATTTCAACAAAAACAGTAAATTTCTAATAACTTTCTGAAAAAAAACTGCATTGCGGGTTATATGTCTCGTACACGTCTCTACACCGAGTCCAAGCAGTGTCTCTGTCCATCAAACACATCGTATTACAAGGGGGGCGTTGAGTGGGCAGTAAACCACGACGCCGTCGTCAGTTTTCAGCCTCTGTTCGAGTCTGCCAATGTCCACCTAAACGGCGCCGAGTCCAAGCAGTGTCTCTGTCCATCAAACACATCGTATTACAAGGGGGGCGTTGAGTGGGCAGTAAACCACGACGCCGTCGTCAGTTTTCAGCCTCTGTTCGAGTCTGCCAATGTCCACCTAAACGGGGCCGAGTCCATCAAACACATCGTATTACAAGGAGGGGCGTTGAGCGGGCTGTTTACTTTGATGACGCCGTCGTCAGTTTTATAAATCGAGAATAGGCTCCATTTAATTCAAACGGACTATAGCGGACGGCTGACGTCACAACATTGAATCGGGTGAAGGTCACATTTATTTCGTGCTGACTGTACCGGGCTCAGTTTACCAGCGCTGCAACGGCACGGGTTTGGAGCTCGGGCACAGATGGCAGAGGCACGGCTGAGAGGGGCACAGATTACACATATGGAAATGGCCTATATCTAGGGGCGCAGTATACAGAGGCCCGGTTTTAGAGGCACAGATTGTGGTCATCCGCGATCAGTTTGAAGGTTGCCGCTTATTTAATAGCTTTCCTGACTGAGCATTCTGCTCGAAGATAATTCCAAATTCAATGCTCGTAGCGTATATTCCGTAAGGTCAATACGACCATCGACTTATGACACTATTACCATCATCTATGTAGGGCCAGCGCTCCGTCGTAAAAACCAGGTAAAAACTATTCATATTTGTAGGGTTAGAGAAGCCGAAAATTTGGCGACCGAATCCGGCTATTTAGTCAATGATCAGGCTAAGTTTTCACAAAATCGCACTCCATCTGTTTAAAAATGCACGTCGTAATTTATTTTCTTCTAAACTAAATCATTGTATTTGTATGTATTTTATTTGCTTACAGTGCATAAATATGGGCTTCGGCAGTGTGATAGTGAATAATATAATAGGTAGGTATCATTAGTGCGATCAGTGTGAATAATTTTAACTATATATTATTATAGTCAACTTTTTTCGGATCCGACTATGTGAATGTGTCATCGACAGCATAACCCATAGAAATTGCGAAAACCAAATAAAAACGTCAGGAAATGGTCTGTATCTGTTCTCCACATATTGGATTAGACCGTTAGGACAGTTTACCTGCGTTTTGAAAGATTATGGAACACCCCCTTTGTCATCTAGGCTGGACAAAGTTTGACAGCTACCCATAGGCGTGCGCAGCGGTGCGGCAGATACGACACAGGCCGTATCTAAGGTTTCAACTGCCCTTAGGTTTTTTTAAATATTCCTATCAACATTTTAGCATTTTCTTTTATATATAGAATATTATGTGCTTTTCAATTTTAGAAGCGAATTAAATCCCATTTTTAGCTGTGATTACGTAGAAAAAATACAACCTAGCATGAAAGTAGACAAATTTTTTTCTAAATTTTTTCTAAATCATTTCCGTGAAAATGCAGTTTTGCACACACCATTCTCAGGCTCCAATTTTACCTCAAACTTGTAGATTTGCTCCAAAATTTACCTTAAAACCAATTTTTTCTTGGGCCTATGCCCCAAACCCCCAATTTTCCCCCTTTCGCCACAGTTATCTTGCTAAGTTCTGACCCCCCCCCCCCTCGTGATCACATGGTAATACACATTCAAATGTGTGGTATACAAAAATATTAACGATTCAATTTTTTGTACCGCTTTCCATAGGGAGAAATCCTGTCCCGAAACCCAAAAATACCTAGTTACACCAACGATTATAAGCCTAAAATGTCAACTTTAATTTAACGCCAAATTTGAAACGGATCATTTATCCCTTCCCCCCCCCCCCTGGTTCACCAATGGTCATATTGTCTTAAGCTTTGCCGTATCTAACGATTTACCCTGCGCACGCCTATGCAGCTACCTACTGATTTCGCTTGACCGAAACTCATTGCCTCTGGATTCTATCGGCTTTTGCCAGAAGTAATTGTAAAAATGCTTGAAAATGGTTTTACATCATAATTATAAACAAAAATAAATAATCAATAATCAATCAATCAATCAATCAATCAATAATTAATCATAAATAAAAATATGAATTATAATAAGAATATTATTGTTTTCTAGCTACCAAACAGTGTTTCTTGGTAACACATGGTAACACCACTCATCAGAGATTGAATCTGCTGCTGCACCCTAGCAGTAAGAATCGAGGGTAATCTGAAAAATTATCAGGAAATGCAGGGTAAAACAGCACCTGCAGCACCGGCAACCGGCACCGGCAACCGGCAACATGCAGCAAACGAGACGGCTCACTCCTCGGAGACAGTATTTCGTAGAGAATGGGCAGGTGTTTGCATGACATTTCAAAAAGATGGCCGTTTGGTAATCGGTGAGTGTAAAACTTGCTTGCTATTTTGCAATACGTATTGAGAATTGTTCCTAATTAAACTTTCATTCTGTTAATTTTTATTAATGAGAGATGAGCTGAGGAGATGAGATCTTTGTCAATGTTATTTAATTTTAATGGAACAAATGAAAACTCATCTCCTCTCACCATCTCTCACCTAAAAAATTAACAGAATTAGCTTCAAAAAATCATTGAAAAAAATACCAAAAAATTAAAAATTAATTGTTGGCAATGATTGGCACCAGGGCACCAGGGCACCAGGGCAAATGCATGTAAACATATTATAAACATGTATAATTAAAAAGCAAATATACAGCAAAAACTTACCTACTCAATTTACCTATCATTCCTTGGCATTTTTTGCCAATCTTACATGCACTACCTACCTCACCACTAAATACCGGTGCTACCGAAAGCGTCGTACATGGGTTACACGTCATCAATCAACTGCAACAGAGAACAGACAACAGAGAACAGACAACAGCAGACAACAGCAGACAACAGAGAACAGACAACAGCAGACAACAGCAGACAACAGCAGACAACAGCAGACAACAGAGAACAGACAACAGCAGACAACAGCAGACAACAGAGAACAGACAACAGCAGACAACAGCAGACAACAGCAGACAACAGCAGACAACAGAGAACAGACAACAGCAGACAACAGCAGACAACAGCAGACAACAGCAGACAACAGCAGACAACAGAGAACAGACAACAGCAGACAACAGCAGACAACAGCAGACAACAGCAGACAACAGCAGACAACAGAGAACAGACAACAGCAGACAACAGCAGACAACAGCAGACAACAGAGAACAGACAACAGCAGACAACAGCAGACAACAGCAGACAACAGCAGACAACAGAGAACAGACAACAGCAGACAACAGCAGACAACAGAGAACAGACAACAGAGAACAGACAACAGCAGACAACAGCAGACAACAGCAGACAACAGCAGACAACAGCAGACAACAGCAGACAACAGAGAACAGACAACAGCAGACAACAGCAGACAACAGAGAACAGACAACAGCAGACAACAGCAGACAACAGCAGACAACAGCAGACAACAGCAGACAACAGAGAACAGACAACAGCAGACAACAGCAGACAACAGCAGACAACAGCAGACAACAGCAGACAACAGCAGACAACAGCAGACAACAGCAGACAACAGCAGACAACAGCAGACAACAGCAGACAACAGCAGACAACAGAGTTTACTCACAATCTGGGCATGTCTTATCAGAAACCGATTTTCTACGGGAAAAAAAATTGGCAATGTGTGTGCCATCGAGCAAGCCAATCACCCATGGAAAGTTGTTTGCTTCCTCAAAACTCCTGCTTTATTTGCTTATAAAATATAAATACAACAGCTTAGATACCGAAATCTCATAAATTTTCAATTTTCGATTATGACATGACTGTCTCAAAATGTCTAGTCAACAATCAGAACGTCTCGTTTACAATGAGTTACATACACTCGTTGGCGATTAGTTCAACACCTCATTTTTATGTAACGACAATACAAAGTTTCGTAAATTTCTAGCCTTTTTGTATCTACTAAAACATTAAAAACAAATTTTAAAAATCAATTTTTTTGCTGCACCCAGAACGAAAGCAGTCATGGCAGACTCGGCAGACCCGGGAAGAGCTAGCGCTGGCCCGCGAGCGCAAATCGAAGCGAGGGCAGCGTGTCGAAAACGCACGTCAGACCGCTCTGTGTACCGCGCAGCAGATTGCCCAGAACACGATTGCCGAGGTATTCTACTCGTCTTCTTCTTCATCGGCCAACCCGACAGCCGCAGTTTACCCGTTCCTGTTACTCTTCCTGTGTTGGAGCCAGAGGGGCTACTTGAAATTAAGAAAAGAGAGTGGACTGTATTTTGCAGAAAGTCCCAATCTGCCTACCTTTGGCCGCGCGGGAGGCGACGGTTAAATGCCTATGGGTAAGGGGTGAATTAGGTACGGCTGAAAGGGAAGGAATAAAGGGAGACATAAACTTATCTTCGAGATGCGCAGACTTGGAGCTCCGTCATATACGAGTTCGAGAAATACACTTATAAATTCGAAAATGAAAACTTCGCGAAATTCGAGGGTCGCGATTTGTCTCGACAGACTACCTGTCTGAAGCGAGGTTGCGAGCAGAACAGGAGAACTAGAACTGATACGAGGTTGAGAGCAGAACCGGAGAACTAGGACTGATTGGGAAAGGCTCACCACTGCTTGTGGAGAGCTCGTCAAACTTGATGACGCAAAATATCAACCTATAAATCAGCTGGAATGCACAGGTAACCAACTGAAAGAAAATAATTTGAAAGCGAAATAAAGTGGCGCGAACATAAACATAGACATAAAACATAGTAGTGGCCGTTCATTTTAGCAATAGACGTCTCTTTGAGGAATGGCCATCTTCTGGAATCTTGAATGTTGTTGTGAGTTACCATGGTTTATAAAACGCCTTTATTCTAACCCCTTTGCGGATCAGCGTAATTTAATTACGTTCATAAGCAGTTTTTTCAAATCTTTTTACCTGGTGTTGGGTATATATTTTTACATAATACGTGTACGCGGATCAAACTTCTTTAATGAACGTGCAATATGCTTGGGCACATCCAATTGCAAAAATGTGTCAAAACATTTGTTTTGAGCCCTGTGGCCCCCACCCCCTCCCCTTAATTATCACCATTTTTTAGAAGTTCAATGACCTCGCTAATTTTTTCAACAACAAGCTGCCCCTGCTAAATATCCACCTTAATTTCTAGCAAATTTCCACAGCTCTTGCCTTTTAAGTGAACTTATTTTGGTTCATGTTACAGGACCCCAGCTCATTTCAACTTTGCCTCTGTGTTTCAGAAGGGTGATGGCGAGACTTTGACAGCAAATCGGGAAGCGATGCCTGAGCCGATGCTGCGCGAAGATTCTCAGCGGACGGTAGAGACTGAGCTGGGCATCCTCAACCCGGACTCAAACTTGTTTCAATGCACCGAGTGCGATTTCAAGACTCCTGTTCGCTGGACCTTGAAGGTTCACATGTTTCGGCACAGTGGAGAGAAGCATTTATGCTGTGCATTCTGCGAATATAAAACATGCTACCGTGGAAGCTTAACCTCGCACATCTTACGCCACTTGGGAGAGAAGAACAATTGCTGCACCGTTTGTAATTTCAAGACCTACACCAAAATGGGTCTAAAGTGCCACATGAAAGTACATGCTTACGTAAAGGAAGATATTTTTTGCTCCAAGTGCAAATTCAAGACTACTAGCAAGAAGCGTTTTGAGCAGCACACGGCGCGACACAACAGAGTACCGATAGAGCTGTGCTGCACCGATTGCAGTTACAAGACAACGTGTCGGGGTTACTTTTACAATCACAGGAAATATTCTCACACAGATGGGAAAAAGTTCTGTTGCTCGGAGTGCGGCTCCAAGTTTTGGCACAAAAAACCGTTATTGAAACACTTTCAATCTAAACACAACCGTGTTCGAAACTTTTCCTGCACTGAATGCAATTTTAAGACTTTTACTATTGGACTTTTGAAGAAGCATACTTCGGGCAGTTTTACTTGCAAGGTGTGCAGTCACGAAACTACAGCTAGATGTAAATTTAGGTTGCACATGGCGACACACTCCGATGTCAAATTATTTGCATGTGAATTGTGCAATTACCTGTCGAACAAAAAGGAAAACTTAAAAAATCACACGTTGAGACACACTGATGTTAATATTTTTTGCTGCTCTGAATGCAATCGCAGGTTTTCACAGAAAAGCACCTTAAGAAATCATGTATTAATACATTTTCAGTAAGTTGGAAAAGGTGGAAGCAAAGCAAAAACTTCAATTACATTAGCTCCAAAAAGAGACACTCGTGTGTTTATTACTAGGAACGAAATATCCGCCGTACATGCAACGAGTATTTGCATTTAGGTTTGAATCACACTGACAGTTGTGTGTTTTTTGTTGGTGTGTGGTTCTCCATGCTCTACAGGCCTTACGGCAGAACTGATTTCGATTAACTTTTCAGAACATTTTCTGTTCTCAACTTAAGCCTGGTTTACACGGATCAAGCTTTCGTTCAATTGGTTGAGCTCAACCTTGAGCTCAACCAATTGACTCGTGTAAACTGGTTGGATCAACAATGAAAAGGTTGATCCAGACACTTGAGCTCAATTTTTGCATTAAGCATTTCAATTAGGACGAAACCTATTTTTCAATCAAGTCTTGGATCAAGTACTACGTCAGTTGCGCGAACTCGGCAACTCACAGAAACTGACGCCTACTAAGGGCCGGATTTATTTATTTTTATATTATTTATTTATTATTTATTGATTTATTTATTTTATTATTTTTTATATATTTTTAGAATCACACTAACATATCTGCACATATTGGAAACATAATTTCTGTTTGAAATATTAATTATTCAAATAAATAAATCATCACACATATAAGGTACCTAATTAAATTATACCACATTGGTCGTTTTGAGTAATTAGTTAGTTCAAATAAACTATTTATTTAAGTATATCGTTTGATTAATTTCGTATCAAAGGTATAATTTGAAACATGCTGGTAGAAATGAGGGACACCAAATGATTTGTATGAAAATTCCCGCTAGACAGCTTATTACAATTTCCTGCAGAAAGGAAAGGGCTGAGGTCAAGGCACACACAAACAGTTGCGTCGCTATTTTCGCCCTTAGCTCACACTTTTCTTTTTGAAGCGATTTCTTTGCCCTCCGCTTTAAATTGTCCAGCTTTTATTTCAAGTTGGGCACCGACCAAGGACACAGGCCACTTGCAGAGTTGAATTCCTTGGCCAGGATGGCCCACGAATCACCTTTTTCTTTGTTAGTAATCGTTAACGGTTATTAATCGGTATTTTTTGCTTTCCATTTTATCTTTGTATTTTATAACGAATTCTAGCAACAAATTTTCCTCGCTAGCTACGAAATTCAATGATCGACACCTTTTGACAGATGTCATTATTACACCACTGCCTTCTGTTGCAGTGTGATCAAGGGGGCTTGACATTGGATATAATTTGAACTGAATTGAACCTTGTGAACGGGCACCAAGGTTTCGATACATTCATTAATCAATTGGAATTGAGCTCAAGGTTGTGCTCAAGGGTTGAGCTCAACCAATTGAACGAAAGCTTGATCCGTGTAAACCAGGCCTTAGACACCCTATGTTTTTTAGCAACATCCAATCAATAGTTTTCTTGTGAATAGATTTTTACAAAAAATTTCAGTTTTTCTGAAACCCTTTTCATGCTCCACAGACCAACATACGTAATATATTTGAACAAAACTTTCTAAATATGTTAACCCTCACATTTTGATGGTCGGTTTAAAATTTGATTTTTGTATGTTTTGCACTTTTCTTGAAAATGACACTTATGTGACACTTTTGTAGGGTTCAAACAGTTTTTGCAACCAAATCAATACCTATTTGGCTTCACTGACTTTGACAAAATTTACAGCTTGCAATTATCCCTATACCAAAGATACTGGTATTAGTACTTAAGTAGTATAAAAAGGTAGGTACCTACTGTGTTATTTTGAAGCAAATTAATTAATAGTTTTCTTTGAAATTGATTTTTATGTTCCAAAATATAATTTTTTGTTGTCAAATTACTGAATAATTTTGAAATCTTCATTGGTTAAAAGACTCGGCTACAGTGCAAAACAAATTAGCGTTTGTGGAGCCCTTGTGCATTGAAAATTCAATATTATGCAGTGTGTACATACAATAATTATCTGATTGGACTTATTACCTAATATTAATACTTCCCAAGTTGTCAAAGCCTACTAACTCTATGGTTTGTCAAACCATGAGTCAAACAATGCCCAAATTGTAAATGCAAATGAAAAGTTTGGGAAGAATGGGAAGAAAAGGTTGAATTTGCATGCAAAATTGAAACAAATGGAAATCAGCAGAACAGGTAGGTTCCGAAAGGGGCATGTAATCCGGGAGAAAAAAGCAATTTCCAGGCAAACTTCCATTCTCTACTTGTCCGGCAGCACCGAAATAGGGATTTTAAAGAATAATCCGTTGTACTCATGGAATATTAAGGAATGGAGCCAATAGATCTTGACCTTCTTAACTGGGTAATGAATGCTAAGTCCAAAAACTAATTGTTTTTCTGAAAACCAATAGATCTCTTCCACTCAGAGAAAAATTACGTCGATACCCAGTGGAGGTGCTGCCAGTTTGTAAAACAAATAATTACCTCTGCTTATTATCCAGGGAAGATAGAATGGCTTTACCGAATGGGTATCATGACGTTCTTTTGAATTGAATGGAACATATCAGATCCAGCCGATCTGGTTTAAGTTGTTTGATACATAATTTGGAAATGGAAAATATATTTTTCTTTCCAACAAATTTATAAATTTGGTGCCAAAGATTTTCCATCCATATCGGATTAAGTGAAGTGTCAAGGCCAGATAGTGATACGCAACGCAACAGATAATAGGTGACAGATTGATCAAATGCTTAATTTATCTCTGGGAAAGCCGCCGAAGTCCTTGGTGATGGATGACAACAGCTGCAACTGTAAATTATAAAGTGATCTAATGGAAATCAATCAAGGTTAACCTGTCGCCTAGGTGATACTACGTCTGGTACATCTGATCAAATTAATATACTAAAGAATGTTTGGTTAAAATCCATAGGCCCAGTGCCAGTGTTGACTCTTTCCTTATGTTCAGTACCTACATGGTTGATCCATGTGAATCACCGTCATGTGATGTGAAAATGGTGTGTAACCCCGCGTAATAGTGTAGATTTTAGCTAGTTGATTGTAGTGGGTAGGCCCAGAGCATTGATGTCGACGTTTGTACCTGGCTCGGCTGCTGCGCCAACCTCGGAAGTAGAACTAACCATCTCATGCAGGTAAGTCGATTATTGAACAACACATGAAGCGTTGTTAAATCACCTCCATGGTTATACATTAACTCCAAATTCAACGGCAGCATCACAGTATCGTCTATGCAGCGTGTTGAGTGAATAAGTTAGAATGGTTTGAACATGGTTTAAGAATGTGTAGTATGAAACACGTCCAGATGTAAATCTCACAAGCATTTGTGCAGGTGGGTTTTCACTCTTAACACTCATTTCCTCAAGGGACATCTCTTAATTAATTGGTCACTGCTTTGATATAAATAAAGACACAGTTTTCTTATGAGAGCATAAGGGAAACCACTTAAATGTGTTTGATTGAGGCAACCTGGTAGAATGAAAACAAGATCCTTCTTCAAGCATTGATTTTTTGCATTCAAGCCATATTAACAATCAGATTCTCTGTTATTGAATGCATTACCTAATGAATTGCAGAGGGTTAGCCGATTTGGATGTCTTCTCCAAGTCGGACCCGATGTGCGTGACTTACGGCAAGAGTTTTGGCGCGGCTGACTGGCAAGAGATCCATAGGACGGAGTGCGTAGCAAACACGCTAGATCCTGACTTTGCGTCCAAGGTACGTAGCAAACACGCTAGATCCTGACTTTGCATCCAAGGTACGTAGCTAACAGGCTAGATCCTGTCTTTGCGTTCAAGGTACGTAGCAAACACGCTAGATCCTGACTTTATGTCCGTGCTCGAGGTACATTTTCAAACACACCAGGAATAAAGTATGTCTAAAAGCTTGTCTTATGTGACTTTGACGCATTTTCTTTATTTTTATCTTTGTACTTATCTAGAATCTGTCTCAGCATGGCCCATTTTTGATTGCTGACATTTTAGAAACCTATTTATGCTTATGGTACATCCTCTGCTTCCACATGGTCTTACTACTTGAAAGCACATTGTGTACGCTATTTATTTATATGAAGTAACATAAGATACTGGAAAATTTGCACGCGAGGCACGTTATAATGTCTATTAGAATTAATTAGTGGTCATATCATTAATTTTATAATGATCAATGATCGTAACAGGGGTGTTTCATAGTCAGTTAATTAGGTATTTCTAGTACCTGCATTTTATCCATACTTTTAAAGGGTCTCGAATGACATCAGTATTTTTCCAGGTTCACTTAACATATCGTTTTGAGGAGCAACAGCCGCTTCGCTTTGCTGTGTACGATGTGGACACCAGAGACCCTTCACTGCACAATCAAGACTTCCTTGGACACTGCGAGACCACTCTCGGCAAGGTATCTGAGGCAGCAGCAGTCGACTCACCTCAGAACCCCTCTCAGCTTTGTCGATGATAGCCTAGCAGACTAGCACTGGAATAAAAGACGGCATCAAAATCGGTTGCTTGACACAACCAATTATTTTCATATAACCCTGTTCATTGCTTTAGAGTAAAAAGGATAGTCTATATAGTCAAAGACCAATCTAGACATATATCCCTAATCCCTATCATTGCTCATCATTTAGTGGAGATTGAATATTTTGGTTTAATCGATTAGTATTTAGATTGCCAAGGGGGATGGGGAGTAAATTGGTTAATCATTGGTCATCACCTGAATTTATATTACACAAAAAAAATAACAAGAAATCCGCTACATTGGTCAATTGATTTACAAGCCGACAATAGACCTATTCTACTCATAGAAAAATTACATCATATATACCCACTAGACATAGTACCTGTTTGTTTGTAAGAATATATTATTAATTAGCCCCACTATATTACAAAGGAAGATAGGGAAATCACAACCTGAATTGCCCTACCAGGCTTTAGCAAGCGGGTATCGTGACATCATATTGATAGAATTTTGATTGAATGGAATAGGTGTATTGCTTGTCCCCATCTTTAACACGAAATCATCTCGAAGCAAGTCACTTTGCTCGCCAGCGCTAATCAAACGATGCACCCTCCGTCCGCGGGCCCACAGATGGGGGCGGCTGCCGCTAGGGCGAGGGTGAGATCCGGGTCGCCAGCTCTAATGAAACGATCTGCCCTTCGGCATCGGCACACAGGTGGTGTCAGCAGGGCGGCTGTCGCTGGCACTCGTGGGGGGCGGGGGCAAGGGTGAGATCCGGATCGCTGCCGAGGAAATGCTGCAGTGTCGGGACGAGGTGACTCTGACCTTGGCGGGGAGACACCTGGACCGCAAGGATTGGTTCGGGCAGTGAGTGATGCACCAGCGCTATCTCCATCGAATAGCTGTTTGTTCGAGTCATTATTGGTAACGAAGTATCAATTCCAAAATTTACATCCGTAAATAGCGCTTTCTATGTTCATTCATAGTCCTGTTCCTGTCTCCATGGAGGACAACAACTCATTAATATTGATTCCACAGTTGGTTGTCCGTATGGCACAGTTGGATAATAAATAAACCCAGACAGGTGAAAAGTTCCAGGTTACGGATACTAATTTTCGAATGGATGTTTTCTTACTGATAATAAATGTAATTAGTTTTATTTTGTTTAGTCCTGTTAAAAGGAAATTTTAATTGATTATTCTACTTCTTTAATGAGCCATGGCCTAAAGCTCATAAATCTCTAGCAATAATTGGAATTCCAGGCCTTGCGAATGCATATCAATTGTATTGGGAGTGAGCATTATTTGAATGCTGCCGATTGAAAATTATCCAAGAAAAATGAAAACTAAAAGTTAAAACCATGTTTTCGGAAATAGTCTTTGAAATCGGTGGTGTACTGAACAAAGCGTCGGTGTCGTGCGTTGCGTTCCGTCAGATCCGACCCGTTCTTCGAGCTGCATAAAGTGAGCGAGGACGGGACTTTCCGACTGGTCCACCGCTCCGAGGTTGTCAAGTGGACCCTGAACCCCAATTGGCAGCCGTGCACTTTGCCAGTCCGTGCTCTCTGCAATGGTGACATGGACCGCTCCATCAAGGTAGCTAATTAACGTAATTAACATCAAATCAACTCGTACAAAGCTCAGAGCGCTGTATTACCTTCCGACGAGTCAGTTTTTGGCCGCAGGACATTTTGCGGTTTTCCTCTATCCATCGCCAACCACATGATGGTGATTGTTTGGGGGGAGGGGTTTCGAGGGGAAATGTAATAGGCTGTCAACTGTCAACTCTGGTTGCTATCAAACACTGGTTCTCGTGAGATCACCGAAGTTAGGTCATCATGCACATGATCAGTTCTGTTCGGGAGAGAGGTTGGAGGGTTTGAAGAAAGTACGACAACTTCACTCGCCTTGCTTATCAACCTCTCGACAGCATGGATTAGTGGAGGAATCCTGTTGTTTGAGTTGTACCGTCCTTCGGAAGGGACGTAAAGCCGGTGGTCCCCTCGGTGCTTTTCGACAGGAGTAAACTACGTCCCTGCACCGAATTTCCCCTCCTCCATTCTAGGCTAGGTTAGGTTCATCATCACTCTTCCATTCACCGACGCCATTAGACCAGTGCCATAGTGCCAGTCGTCAAAACGGTGCGTCGTAAAACACCAGTAACCAACTAATAACCAACGATCTAACGGTAGGTGGTCTGCCTGGACTGGAACCGCAACGGCAGCCACTCGATGATCGGCGAGGCGACGACGTCGCTGCGGCAGCTGGAAGCGGGCGCGGCGTTGGCGCTGGCGCACCCGGGGAAGGCGAGCAGGAAGGGCGCCGCGTACAAGGGCTCCGGGGAGCTGCAGGTCGTGCGCAGCGAGTACCGCAAGGTGTACAGCTTCCTCGACTACGTGCTCGGCGGGCTGCAGATGAACTGCACCATCGCGATCGACTTCACGGGTGAGCAGCAGCAGCGCCGTGGACGGTGGCGGCGGTGGCGTCGCGGGAATACCTCGAAGCTAATAGTAATATCGTGCCGGGCTGTAGGATGTGTGAAACTCTATCGCTATAGAATTGTTGAGCTTTTTAAGACTCGTGTTGGTTCCTATGCTAAGGGCCGAAATACACCTATTCCATTCAATCAACATTCTATCATAATAACGTCATGATACCCACTCGCTAAAGCCAGCTAGGGAAAGTCGGGTTGTTATTTTCGTATCTTTCTTTGTTATTTAGCAGAGCTAATAAATATTTTTTCCAAACTGGTAGTAAGTCCAGTGGGTATATGATGTAATGTTTCTCTGAGTGGAATTACAATGTCCAGACTTGGCTGACCTCCACATAAAAACTCATCTTGGTTGCTTCTGTTTTCTGATAAAAATGTGGGTGGCGATGCTTTTCTTCTGGGAATACATTTGTTGTTATCCTTTATTGACTCTGGAATGGGCAATTTTGAATGTGGTCTATTGGAATACCTCCTCCAATTATATATTTTTATAATTTTAAGATATTTATAATTTACTCCCCAGTTCTTACCTGGTGTCAGGTCACCGTGCCCAAAAATATTACCTGATGGCCACACTGGCTATTTTACAAGATCCTTATATCACTTATATTGTGTGTTTTCCCAATGAGTACAAGATGAGAGTGTTTGCTTTGCAGCTTCCAACGGGGACCCTCAGATGCCCGAGTCTCTCCACTTCACGGGCTCGGCAGCCCCCAACCGATACGAGCAGGCTCTGACCAGCGTCGGTGAAATCATACAGGTACGCGGGATGGAGGGCTTTCCATTTAATCTTCGCTGTTTCGTTGCTTATCGCGATGCATCATTTCTAAATGATAGTACTGGCAATTTTACTGACGGATAAATGGATTTTGGCTTTTCAAAAGGTAAATAGTTAGTAGAGAGATAAGAACAGATAATCATCTAGAGACTTTCGTTTATAAGCGTAAGGACGAGGGTTTTTCATTATATCGACGTCTGCTTCTTTTCATCGCGCCCATTTGCACACTTCTCTAGTCAAGATGTGCCCTCTGTTCTATTCCCATTCCCGACTTCACTCCTTGCCAGTACTTATCAAAATCCGATTGATTTTCCTGTCAGGTTCTTACATCAAGCAAGGAAAGATCAGTAAGCCACAAGTCTATAAACCTTGACAACGAAGCCGTGTCCAAACTTGCTAACGCTCTAGTAGTGATGTCAGCAGCATCGATGTCAGCCAGCGTCAACTTGTAGCTGTTAACAGTGGCGGTGTGATGTCGGCAGGACTACGACAGCGACAAGCTGTTCCCTGCGCTCGGCTTCGGAGCGCGCTTGCCCCCCGATGGCCGGATCAGCCACGAGTTCTTCCTCAACTTGAGCGCCACCAGCCCGTACTGCGAAGGGATCGCGGGTGAGACGCTAGCCTCGCGAGGTGCGGCCGTTCTATCGAACGGTTAACGCCCATTCACAACCACATTATGCCGTTACCATCCGTTACCCTAAATGTTAACGTCTATAGTGATAGATACAGATCTATAGTGATATATAGATAAATATGTGATTGGCGAAAATAGCCTAGCTGCTGACGCGCCGTTAAACCCACAAAACAATCAATATGTACCAGACATTAGTATTAATGTCTACTCACAATTGACATAAGCATAGTCGTAACGCACAAGGAAATTAAACATGGGCTAGAGGATAGGATCGCACACAACTGACATCGCAGCAGCACAATGCACAAGACATATGACCAGGGGCGGCTCGTGAGGGAGGTCTGCAGGGCTGCAGCCCTCCCTAGCTTTCCGGTGTAACAACATCAAATAATCTCTTTCTTAATATTTTTTCATGGAATTTAATTTTTAAATATAATATTTATTACATTTAAATATTTATTTTATAGACGTATCATACATACATTTAAACCAGAAAAATATTTACTATTTAGTATTTAATCGTATTGAATCAGCGGTATTTGCTACGGAACGACCGGAACGCGCGAGCGAAATGCCGCGCGCCATGGCAGCAGCACACTTCATACGAGCAAGCGCGCGGGCTGGACTGGAGCAAATGCAGCCCGAGCTAGCTATACCATTCTATACGGTAAAGCCGGAGCTACGAAGTTTGCCAAGGTCACACTCTGCTTGCTTCTTGCGCGATGCTATAACGAATCTTCGGGCTGCTCGCAAGGCAGCTCACTGCAGCTCGATTGGGTGTCTCCGACCGGGAGTCCCCGACTGACGTATTAACTAGCTAGAGCGATAACGCTCCACGGCCCGCCATGGTATCGTCACCTCGTCAGTCATTATGGAGACTAACACCGTGACGGGGCTGAAGAGTTGTTCATTCCGAACACTAACATTAAACCAAAATATTGTCATAAAAACAATTGGACGAATTTTCGTTTATTTTAGGGGGGGGGGGATACATGCATATACTATATACTATATTTTTTTAGCAGACCCTCCCAAAACAACCGCCACGAGCCGCCACTGCATATGACACAAGGAATCCACGACCTTCCGGCTTGCTGCGAAACCAGCGCTGAGCTCCATAAGCTAACCCGAGTGTTCCCTCAGGCGTGGTGGCGGCGTACCGGTCGTGCGTCCGCCTCGTGCAACTCTACGGCCCGACCAACTTTGCGCCGGTGATCCGTCACGTGGCCAACTTCGCGGAGGCCTACGCCGACGGCAGCCAGTACTTCATCCTGTTGATCCTCACCGACGGCGTCATCACCGACATGCCGCAGACCAAGCTGGCGATAATCCGCGCCGCCCGCCTGCCGATGTCCATCATCATCGTCGGCATCGGGAACGCCGACTTCACCGCGATGAACGAGCTGGACGGTGATACGGTGGCACTGGTGAGCATCGGAGCCACGACGGCAAATATCTTGCTGTTACAATATAGGAAACTCTACCGAAATAGGTTTGTTGAGCTGGCGATAGAATCTTCAGCGTTGCCTAGGGGGCAAGGGAAGAAATCAGAGTGCGGCAGCTATTTAGGTACAACTTAAAGCCACTTCACTTACGACATCTTACGTTATTTTAAGGGGGCTTTGTTTGCCAGTGATGGACAATCTCAACGATCTCAAGCATCAACTGACAGTTGACATACCTTTAAAGGAGTATCCGTGTAGCTAATCATGCATCTGTTTAATTTGATTTCAAACTTTGCCGCCGACCAGTGCTTTGTCACCCAATTTTCACGAGAGTTTCCCATATTGTAAATTGTTATAGTAAGATATTTGGCAGAGGTTTGCTTCAAATTTGCCCTATTTAACTTATGCTCTGAAGAAAAAAAGCACTTGATTTTTTTGTAAGAACCTTGCAAATTTCAGCCATTGAGTTTGAAAGAGGCTAGGGGCTCAGTGCTGATGGCAAGCAGTTTGACCACCAAAACTCCTCAAATCAGAGCATATCCGAGAAACCAGCAACTACGAATGAACTATAAAGCAATCTCAAGCATACAATAGATGGAGGCAAAGAGTTAACTTAAACAATACAATACCTACTAAAATTTTTAACTCATACTCGAAACCGTTTGTTAGTGCATTCTAAACCACTGTAAATCACTGGCCATTTGAGTTCATTGTGTCATCACTCATCACATCTAATCATTTTATAGTCATTTTGAACGGAAAAGATCCATACAGCAAATTGAGACAAGTTATTTCCCACCGAGCTAGCCCCAATTGCGGCACAACTAATATTCTACGTGTTCCATGCTAATTTTGGAGAGGGAGGGAAACCTGACGGCGGAAAGGGACATCGTGCAGTTCGTCCCGCTGCGCAACATCGAGCGATGCGCAAACCCGCGCGCGCAGCTTGCGCGTGAAGTTCTCGCCGAGATCCCCGACCAGGTGGTCGGGTTCATGCGCAGCCGTAACATCAAGCCGCAGCAACGCGCAACCACCTGAACACGACCGTCCAAAGCAGGGTTCAGACGCAACCTGAACCACCTGAACCACTGAACCACCTGAATTGGATGGTTCAAGCTAGAGTCTATGGGAAAAAAAGCCCGAACGGCCCGAAAGCCCGGCCCGGCCCGGCCCGGCCCGACTTTCGGGCCGGGCCGGGCCGGATTTTGTTTTCAACTTCGGGCCTCGGGCCGGGCCGGATCTTGAATCTGAGACGTCGGGCCGGGCTCGGGCCGGACATCCCCGGCTGTCGGGCCGTCGGGCTTTCGGGCCGGTTCGGGCCGTTCGGGCCGGTTCGGGCTGTCGGGCCATCGGGCTGTCGAGTAGTGGCCCGTGCACTCAGAATTCCCTTTCCCGTCCAATATCTTAAACCGTAATGTTTCTTTCGAGTCGATATTTTTTACTCGCAGCTGGCTTCTGTAATCAACATTATCCCTCGTTTTGCAGTCGAAGCTAATTCCCGAACAGCCATACTACCACATACTACGTCTGTATGTGTATCACATCGATAGTGAAAATTTTCCCATGCTATGTGCTTGTTAGACCGATCTCACGCAGCCTTGCGAGGCTTTGGGCTTTGGTCCTTCATGAGTTCGAAGAATTTTCGACATGAGATTTGCAGACTATGCTTGAGTTCGCTGGTGCCAGCCAGCCGGCCGGCAATTTGACGGATTCGGAAATTAAAATAGAATTAGTCACGAGCTATCTTGTTTTTTAGTTTTATAATATAAATTTTTGCTTCTCTTACGAATGCCTTCCACTCCATGCGTAAATATTATGCGATGTTCATTCAGTATTCACCCAAGAGCCGACCGGGATGCAGTCACTGCTAGTGTAGTTTTCAATGTGATAATGTGATATGTGCAGCAAAAATAGACAGGGAGAACTGCCTATTCGGGATTTATTGCACCTGCTGAGCTGTGAATGAACTCTTCTAATACAGTGAGTCAGATTTTCTTTATGTTTGGAGCATTCTTCGTTTTGGAAAACCGGGACCAGGACAAAAAATACTCCATGGCCTCTATGGATTGCACTGCTGAATTGGATTGGATTTCTGGAGATTGCTGGCATCAGGAGTGGTTTCGGACCGTTTCGGACCTTCGGACATGTCTGGATTTTTGGAAATTTTCGGACTTTCGGACAGTTTCGGACAGCTTCGGGCCTTTGGACAGCTTCGGGCCTCGGACAGTTTCGGGCCTTCGGACAGTTTCGGCCTTTCGGACAGCCTCGGGCCTTCGGACAGTTTCGGACTTTCGGACAGTCTCGGCCTTCGGACAGTTTCGGACAGGTGTAAATTTTGGGAAAATACTTCGGGCCGGATCGGGCCGAAAAAATTGGGGGCCCGTCGGGCTTCGGGCCGGGCCGGACTCGGGACTGGTCGGGCCGAGGTCGGGCCGGGCCGATGGAAATCCGAAAAATCCCATCTCTAGTTCAAGCCCTGTTTCGTAAGTAGTGCAGTGAAAGTTTGTGCGGCAAAGCTTGCAGAAAGTCGTGTGCTTCACCTGGAGGGGTTCTTCGGAAGGTATCAGTCTTGAAACGTCGCATCAAGCTGGCATGACAGGTATTTTCTTCTGGGTGGAGCTTAACTTTGTGTTATGTGCTTCTTTGCAAGCGTTTGTTTTGTGCTTTTCCGCTGGAGTCATGCATCAACTTCTAGCTGGAATCCTGCAGTATTTTACTGGACTTACGGAAATAAGACTTATGAATGCTATTTATTTTCTGGAAGTTGTTCAAAATTTAGCAATAAATATCCGCCAACGACAAGGATTCAAGACTGAGCACAGTTCTTTCAAATTTGGTTTGAGTTTTGGCCTAATTTTCAGGTGCTAATTGACTTGATAATTTGAAACCATGGTTAGGTACTTATAATTTAAGTAAATGTGGCCATCTGCTACAAAATGCCATCTGCCAGTTTTTTATTTATTTTTTTTCCTAAATTACCGATTAATCTGTTGATACACAATGTCAATAGTGGAAACAAGCATTTGATGAGCGTAACAAGCGAAGCGAGTGAAGCGAAATCTTCAATGCCAATTTACTGCTTAAAAATTCCGGAATGATTTTTTTGTTTTGTTTTGTGTGTTTGTTTGCACGGATTTTGATGAAAATTTCTCTGAACCTTTGTTTTCTCTGAACTTAGATCTGCCACGTTTTTGAAGCATTTCAGACCAGTAGGTAACTTTTATAGAATATAATAGGAGTTTATTTACAACTTTGGACAATGGATACATAAAGCACATTTCTTTCCTTTTGGTACAAAATGTTTCAGTTTTTCCAAAACACGCTTTGCACTCTAGAGGCCAAGAATCTGAATATAATTTGACGAAACTTTCTAGATATGTTGACCCTCGCGATTCAATGTTTCTGTACAAATTTCATTGTTGTATGTTAGGTCCTTTTCTTGAAAAGGCTCTTCTTGAAGTGTTTCTTCAGTTTTTTGCAACTAAAGCAACTTTATCTTCAATCGATGTTCACAAAATTTACTGTGTGCATTATAAATCGTAAAAAGAAGATACTGTGTTGATTTGAAGTTGAATAGTTTTTCTCTAAATAGATTTAAATCGAATATTCTAATAATTTCACGACGCCTACATCACAATGCTAAGTTAACGCCGAACATTTTAAATTGATCAAACAGGCTATGCGTACACGCATTATAATCCCGTCGTGGGTGAGCGTAAAAATTACGCTCATCCACAGCACGATTATATGAATGTTTGCATAGCCTAGTGTAGCCTAATGTCAAATGTATATTGAGCTAACCATGACAGGTCAATTAATTTTTAATACAGATTAGTACAGGTCACAATACAAATACCAACTGTTTTCTACGAATTTTGTGGTGCCAGCTTGTTAACATACATTTTGTATAGTATACTGATGATTTAATTTTCTTATTTGGGTGGAAATTATTGGAAACATACCGACTCATTGATACAGTTAATCGTTCATCGCCCATCGGCTATATGTCACAAGCGCAAGCATTGCTCAGGGAATTTTTGTTCCAGGTCACAAATTTACATTAGCAAAACGGAGAATTCGACCGGTATAAAGCTACTTTTTATATATTTTTCAACAATAAATTATGGGTCTTGTTAGTTTTGGGTGGTTCTATGAGGATAATCGTGTCCGTGAAAAATTGTACCTGAAACGTAGGCAACGTACTGTAGTCTAGTTGATTTTTGCTAACCGCCAGATAATCTTGAAAATCGTCGTTGGTTTCGTAACCGTCATGTAGAGCTATCTTATGTTCAGCTATCCCACATTTTAGACTACTAGCAAATATCTTACGATGGGATGGAACTCTGCCAAAATAGCATTGTTGAGCTGGCAACAGAACTGTCAGCAGGTAATTGATTAAAGCACTACAGCCACCTAGGTACAACTTAAAACAATGTTAGTTACATCATCTTACGTAATATTTGAGGGGCTTTTTTTGCCATCTGTCAACTGACAGTGGACATATAAAAGAGTATTTTTGCAGCCAGGTTCCCCCACCAGCGCTTTGTCGCCAGATTTTGCCGAGACCCATATTGTAATAGTAGGATATTTGCTTCTAGTTAGAACAAGTTTCGGTCCTTAGCTGAGGATTAAGATAACTATGCATAGCCATTAGGAACGTCCAATCGAAAACGCAGCCTGAATCGTTAGCCATAGAAGAAGGACTTTTTGCGTCGTGAAGTTTTGTTATATTATTTCATTAATTTGAAGGGTGCTTGGTATCGTTTACCGTAATCAATCCAAAGACAGGTAACGACGCCATAGACGACGCTATAAAATGTAGGTATATGTTATCTTTTCAGATATATTATGTTTATATATATATGTATTGTATGTTATTGTGCTTGTGGTGTTTACATGTTTTAACTTTTTATTTTTAATATTCAATGTAAAAGCATTATTAAGATCAATTTTATATTTTTATATTATTTGAACAACTTGTTCAAATAATATTGATCTGTGTTCTCAGGGTTCCCTAGAATACTTCCAATATCAAATGAAATAATTAACAACTCTTCTTTAGATTAAATGTCATTGTAATTGATTTTTTTTCGGGCCAGGGTGCGATTGTGTTAAAGAAGTAAAACATAACACAAATCACTCATTATCTTTATATATAGATATCGCTTGTTTTCCTGGCGCCAAAACTGCCAACTTTGTACAAAAGACAATTAAAAATGGAAGTGAGTAATGTCTCCTCTGAATGTTTTCCACAATCTAAGATCACAATATATGCCTATTGCATAGGTATATTTCTACTATTTGAATTCATTGACAATCAATTCCTCATTAAATTGCTGCCAGGAGAGGACAGAGGAATGGAATGAGCTTCAGAAAAGAATTGGAGGCTAGTTTTAGAGAATTTTTTAACTCCCATTGTCATAATATAATGTTTTACTGTGTCAATGTTAGTGCTAATTTTTGCAGCTATAAAATAACTCATACTCGTCCAACTCGACTTTTTGCCACCTATTTGCCGTTTTTTCGAAAACAATATTATCGATGAACAATTCATCATACTCAATTAATTGTTCAATTTAATCAAAATATTTTACCATGATGTTATTTCTGACCAGACGAGCTTTTTCTATTGAATCCTTATCATCACAAAGTAATAACCAGACTCTTCAAGTTCTATCCGTTTATGGGTTTATAAATGAATAATCACAATTATCTTCATGTATGTCAAACCAAATCGATATTGAGTCCCACTGATATGTCAACAGCAAAGATTTCTACACGGGTATTTCACTTTTATCAACTTCTCTGCTTCACAGATGTGTACATAACTAAACACTTACCCACAGTACCTACCTACCATTAAAAATTTCTTTACTAATGGTTTTGACTTTTGATCAGTCATTTTGCTATCAATGTGTAAGTATAACATTTTTCAATTTCAATCTTTCTCACGTTTGATGTGTGTTTTTTCCTAGCAACTCAAGGGTGCTATGTTCTCTGATGCACTAATCTTTTTATCTGTGCATTAAACTTGCATATACGCCTGCTAACTGTAATTATCATTTTTAATCCATACAGGATTGTGTGAATCACGTGGCATACTCTACTGTGTGATGTACAATTGGCATGAAATTGTGGTAATTAAATTGTGATGTTGTAATTTTTCAAAGTAAAATACTGTGAGTGGAACTCAATCTTAAAGTTCCGGTGATTTCTGAGGTCGTGAAATAATTAATTATTTCCTCATGTTAGTGCCATGGCCACAAATTTAGATTTTAAAAGTACACCTACCCAGTCAAAATATAATGCTAGAAAAAATTAAAAAAGCATTTTTCAGGTGGATCAGAATTGTACATTTTAGGTAAATTAATGTAAACATAGAGATGTATCAATTTCAAGATTTTAAATTTTATTGTGAACCAAAGATGTGAAATGGCCAAACTGTTTCCAATTGTTGGTGAATGATTGAATTGGACCCAATCCAAAACCTCTCGTGCCAAATAAATTGGATTGTTTTAAATCTGTGAACTGTGTTCAATTACTGTTATATTTTTTAAATACCTGAAATGGATTTAAATAAAAAAAATTATTTGCAGGAACTTTGTAAAGAAGGCAATGAAACATTATGCTTAATTTATATACTTTATTTTAAAGAAACATAGAAATTATGTTGATACCATGATACATAATTGGATAAGTAGAAACCAAACTATAGATTATATTGGGTTAAATTATGGCAAGATATTAAAAAAAATGTGCATGTCAGTGCATTTTCTGTTTGGTACCTATGCCCTGTACCTATGTATCACGTACGAGTAAATTACATTATTTTGCAATATAATTGTGATTTTTCAGCACCCAGGGTCTACAACCATTTTCCCATCTAGAATACGGGAAAATTCTTCTTCGGCAAAGTGCACAAATTTGCTTACTTCCAAATGCATCTGAAAGAAAGAATTGAAGAAAAGTTCAATTTTGTTTAAATATATAAAGATGCCTATGTGCCTGCTACCAAATCTTACCAATTGTTGCTTCAGATTGTCAATAAGGAGCACTTGCTTCTTGACACCTTTGCAAAGCTCATCTTTTTGCTTCTCCAGGCAAGATATTGTGTTCTTCAATTGTGTCTTTTCCTTCTGGATTGCTTCTCGTGCATCTTTATCGTCGCTTATAGTTGACTTAGCAGCTGCCTTGAGCTTTGCATTCTCCTCTAGAGATCGGTTGAGTCGAACTGCATTGTTATCATACTCTTGACATTTTCTTCGCAGTTGTTTTTTTAATGATTCGTTCTCCTAGATTAAGTACAATTATTTATTAATTCGCGCTCATTCGTTATTTTAAATCCCTAATATGATATACTTCCGAAGCTCCTGCTCCAAGCTTCCAGGCAATGTTTAAAATTAATGTCTGGGACAGTCCTGGAGTTGATATTATAAAATAAAATCAATTTCGTAAAAGTAAATCATTTTCCTTCAAAAGTAAATGAATTGCCAGAGGCACAGGGTGAAGTAATAGTAGTTTTCAATAGCAATCACTCAGTGACGAGCAAAGTTTGTGTCTAGAAATGATTTGTTTTAAATTGATACCTTTCGCAAAACAATGTTCTCCGTCTCTCTCATGCCGAGCAATGCAGTCATTTCTCGCAATTGATCTTGTTGCTTCTGAGATGATTGGAATGAGTTTTCTGTCTGTTTTTGCAATTTTACATTTTCTTCTTGTATTTTATATATCCTGTCTTGCTCATTTTTCCATTTGTCAATCTATAATTATAAACATGATCAACTATTCAAATTAACCCAGAGAATTGAATTGTAAACTTCTTTAATTGGAAAGTACCTATACCTGGCCTTTTAGTTTGATCTGAAGTTGCTCTTTTTCCTTTTGAAGAACTTGAATTTTGATTTGGGCTACATGAAGCGCAGTTTGCCTTTCAACATCCAATTCATCGGAAGCATTATTCTCTTCCAATGAGTCTGTTATAACTTTCCTTTGTAAATCAAACTGCGAGATAGTTTTCGGTTTGTTTTGACATTCAGGCAGTTTTGGCTCAAAGTCTCTCGTTGTTCCAGAATCAACTTTCTATTAAAGTAAATGCACGTTATAAAAGTGATAAAGATTGATGTTTCGTATTATTACATTTAAGAAGCATTTCCTATCGAAAATCAAGTATAACTTAACTTACCATCACATACTCCACTTCTTTAAAGAGTTGTTGTGCTCTTTTTTCAAGTTGTTCATTTAATTTGTAAAAGTCACACTCCCTTGAGAGTAATTTCCCTTCCATTTTAACTGAGGAACTATAGTCACTACTCACTACAGCCAATAAAACTTTTGTGTTCTGATAGTTTAGTTTGTTGATCAATTAAGTTATAAACAGTTAGCATAGTGACTGCATGTCAGTGCCTATCTTTGCCGCACATGTTGGGAACACCTGTCGTATTATTGCCGCTCTCTCCAAGCCTTACCAACATAACGAACCCATATTGCGATACATGGTTTTCGAACTGTTAACGTGGTACACATTCATTTGTGCTAGGCCCATTTCCGTCTGCTTCACATCGACATTCTTTTGCTGGCAGACATCGTCTATATAGGTCGTATGTCGCTGTATTATATCTCTCTGCATCGGTAAGAATTCAGTTAATATATTCGTGTATTCTGTTAGTAATGGATATCTCAATTGGTTCGGATTAATATTCACATGATTTTGTTTGGATCTTCTAAATTTTATAGATTTTATGGCTAAAATTAATTATTGGAGCATGCGGTGGGTTGAAATACAGCGATGTTTGGCGCATGTCGATCGAGGTACATGAAATTCATTAGTATAAATGATTTGTTATTTATTCATCTAAACCATTATTGTCACCCTCACCATCATTCAAACGTTTGTCCTTATATTTCACGATATTGGTCAGATCGGTAGTAATAGCAATGGTAAATAGCCTCGTGAGTAGTGAAGGCCCAATGAATGATTGAAAATGGCACAGGATTGTTTATACATAAACCGAGCCCACTGCACAGCAGACTAGAGTCACTTTCAAGCCTCATTAATGGTTTGTTAGCGCTAAGGGATCTCGGAGATTATTTCTACCTTCTTATGCCCTGCCTTGATGGATATCATTGCAGTCACTATGGCGAGAAACATACAATTTTCACCTAGTTGTCTAAACATCTAGCACTAATAAGCTTTGAAACGGGGGATTTGTTACTGAGCCCACTGCATTAGCAGACTAGAGTCACTGACAAACTTCGTCGATGGTTTGTTAGCGCTAAGGGATCTCGGAGATTATGTTCTACCTTCTTATGCTCTGCCTTGATGGATATCATAGCAGTCACTATGGCTAGATACATTAGTTTTCTATGTATCATTGTGCTAAGATTATAAATATCATGAATAGTCAGTTATTGTTCCTTTTTGAGTTTGATAACTGTCACAACTGTAAAATGTTGATGTGGTGGTGTTTACTGGCTAAACATAGCTGTATTTATGGTTCACATCTTAATTGCGCTACTAAATTATGATTTAGGTAGTTTAACCGAGCCCACTGCATAGCAGACTAGAGTCACTGGCAAACTTTCTCAATGGTTTGTTAGCGCTAAGGGATCTCGGAGATTATATTCTGTCTTCTTATGCCCTGCCTTGATGGATATCGCTGCAGTCACTATGATAAGAAACATGTTACATTCACTTAATAGAAATTTTCTGTTGTATTCCAAGTTCACCAGTGGGTACCTGGTTTCCAGTCGCACTAAAACCTAGGGACAATTTTAAATTAAAACAAAAATGATGAATATATGCGCTTGCTTGAATGAACACTGATGATTTCAACCTGCATTTCTGATTATGGGCTAATAATAGCAATACATTGTAGCTTTCTAAAATGTGAATCTGATCTGAAAGGCCTACGCTTGTTTTCCTGATAGTCAACTTCTTTTTTTACTTGCAGATATGTGTATTCAATTCATGGACCAGCTTTCAATTGGTAGCAGGAGTGCTTTGGAGGCCAGTATTCTGCACGTTATGTAAGTACATTTAGTTGGACAGGTTATTGAATCTTCCTAAGAAAACACAATATGATGACAAATTTCACATGATTTTGAAAGTAATGAAAACATACCTGCAGTACTGAAAAGTGTTTTGACGTTTATATTTGCTTACTGTTACCAATTTAGTGTTCAGTACTACAAATTTGTTCTTTGCTTTGTTTAGGGTGGTTAATCCGGGCGGCTGAACTTTCCAAAGATTTGTAAAAACTGCAACCTCCGAGACCAAGATGTAAGTTCATGACGCGGCATTCATTTGAATTTTTCAAACTGAATTTCGTTTGATCAAAACTCAAACCGTGATGACAAATTTCACATACTATTGAAAGTAATGAAAATATACCTGCAGTGCTGACATCAATTTTGATCTTCTAATGCTCATGGCTGATAGTTTTGTGGTTTTGTGTCGGCATGTCTGTTAAAACGTTGTGTTTTTTCCATGCAAAGGTTGATCGTTACCGAACTGTCGATAGTGGACGGTCATCCCTGATTTTGCTTTTGGCCAGAAACTTTTCCATATACACCAGGATCAGCTGCTTAATGACTGAGGTATGATATCCATTTTATTCTTCCCCTGTCATATATTGGACATGGTTTCCATTGATCAAAAGTCGGAGCACAAAACATGATGACAAATTTCACACAAGTTTGAAATATAATGAAAATATACCTGCAGTACTGATGGTGCTTTTGACAGTTTAAGATTATAAATCGTAGTTTTCAGGTTTCAATGGTAACGGGTACTTTTTTTTCTATAGTGGTTGCTGCATTGCCAAATAGTGCTCCATAATAATCAAGATCCAAGATAATTGAAAGAGGTAATTATTTTCTGTAACAACTTAATTTTTTGTACATATGAGTAGGTATGTACCGATACCGCCTACTTAAAGATTGCGTGTCAAATGATGTACATAATAACTTTCGTTCTACTGAAGACATTGATGAAACTGCCTTCTGGTAATTACTGATGACACGACAAAAATCTTGGGGCTTTAGCAGCGAGCTTAAATTCCAAGTGAAAAGTTGTTCTTCATTTTCAAAATTGCTGCTTTGGTTAGTTATAACTTGGGTCAAGTGGGTTAGTGCCTTTCCATCCCTTTATCTGGGAATATGAAGGGTGCATAACCAAATGTTAAACCCCTTCATATCTACTAGGTTTCAGCTGATGCATTGCTTGCTTAGTGGAAATTGCTTGCTTATTGATGGCAAAAAATTGCCATCAATAAGCATTTTTCATAGCTATTCTTGCGCTGTCAATTTAATTAATTATTATTTATTACTCCAATGTCAGATGATGTACATAATAACTTTCGTTCTTCTGAAGATATTGATGAATCTGCCTTCTGGTAATTACTGATGACATAAAATGATGACTAGTTTTAGCTATCAGTGATGGTATGAAATAATGATTTTTTTTTAGACAAATTTAAGTTTGTAACATTCTACAGAACGGAAAGGATGATGAATTTGTGCCAAGCAAGCCGATTTATAGGTTTTTGCAGAGTCGTACCATGGGGTAGGGAAAAATTCGGTCATATTTGTTGAATACCGTTCACATTGAGTTAAGCCGGAATTACTAGTCACTTGTTCAAAATGATGCCACCCCAGTCTGCTTGTTGGTCACTATTGAGCATATTTTGACACTTCCTACGAGGTTTCTTGATTAGCTGGCACGCTAAAAAAAGTCCAGAAAGTTGCTTTCCAATGCTAAGTCTGGGCCACCGGGAAAACTGCAGCGGCTATTGTTTAAAACCAATGCCCAGTGTGCCATCTACCAGAAAATTAGCACATTTTCATTAATATTTACTATTTAGCATTGTATCTGTTTAGCATTTGTTACTTACTCACTCGTTTTGGCTATGAAATGATGGTCGAGTTGCTACTAAAAATAATTAATTGCGTGAAGCTTTTGCTTGTGTTATGTGGTTTTCACCCCTTTCTATGATAGATGAAGTTACGAATTCTAAGTAACTTTTCAGAAAGGAAAGGGAGATAAACGGTGGCAATTACCAAGCATATCAATTGATCAGTGTTGACCATGTTTGAATTGCTAGGACAAAGTTTCAATAGCTATGAACTATCTCATGCAGTGAATTTTCTGCGCCCAAAACACAATTTAAATTTAAAATGCTCACGGTCAAGTGCTTTCTAATAATTTGCAAGATGCAAATGTTTCTAACAATGCATTTTTCTGTTGCAGAAGCTGCAATACTTAATGGTGGCCAATGGAGAAGATTCATCCAGTTCTGGCTGAGGATTATGTAAGCTAACAAATTTTTCTTTTTGTAAACTAAAATTAAATGATATTAGAACTGAAGTCACAATGATGAATCTACTCAGCTCACTTAGACAACTAATGACACCAAAACCCCAATATGACTGAGATGGCTTCTTTTTTTGCCGTTGCTTTGTTGCAAGTTATCTACCCATGTCGCAAATCAACTAACTCTCGATTTTTTCTTCAGCTGCTGTTCAGTCGAGTTATGTCTAACGACGCTGGTCCCAGGACAACCGATTGTTCACAATGGCCATCCTGGAATACATGACGGTACGCAATATCTTGTTTTAACCAAATGTGCATGGCCTGAGGAAGTTACTGTGATGATTCTACTCAGCTCACTTAGAGAAATAATGACACAAACATTCCATGTTATCTGAGCTGGCTTCCTACTTATTGTTTGACATAGTTTCTTTTTGCCTATAGCAGTTGGGTTTAATTTGCATTTATTTTTTAGGCTCTGCGGCAAGAAACTTCTCCAAAGGACACTGTTTCCAGTAGCGTGGCTGCTTCTTTCCATTGCCTGTACTTAATCTCCAGTAAGTACAATTAAGTCTGTAGTCTCATAGTCAAGTTTAACTTGACCGTGGGCGTAGTTCATTCACAAGAGATTTTAGCTGAAGTTGAGGTAGAAGTGGTCCCCTTTCTATGATAGATGAAGTTACGTATTCTAAGTAACTTTTCAGAAAGGAAAGGGAGATAAACGGTGGCAATTACCAAGCATATCAATTGATTAGTGTTGACCATGTTTGAATTGCTTACAACAGTATTGCTGAAACTTCATTACTCAGCAAAATAAAAACCAACCAAAAAATGTTTCTCTTGTCTTTGAATGCTTGGAATGTCTATGAATTGAATGGCAACCTTCAATGGTTCTGCGGTAAATTTTTGATGGAATTTCTTAAAAATGAGATCCAGGATTTCAACAATTTTATTTAGGAAGCAAGTTTAAAGCAATTAAAGTGTGTGGCAAATGCTCTCGAAGATTGTGAATCATAATTATCCTGATTGACTTCAGGGTTCATTGCGCTTGTTTTTAACTTCGATCTGTATCTCCAATTATGGGTTAATTTGACAATATTAATAAAAATGTGACCTTTGTTTGCAGAAGTCCTGGTGGTGGCCAGTTGTGTGGCATCTGAGGTGTAAACCAGATACATTGCACAAGTTGTGCTTGCCTACAGCTTCATAGCTGGCCAGTTGCAGTCTGGGCCTGGCACTTGATTAACGTGTTATTTTTGTAATACTTGAATTGAAAATTTTTATCGGATACAAGCCGGGGGGTTTGGGTGTACATAAAAACTTTTCATTTCTAGGTTGTTCAATTTTGCAAATGGGTTTTTGGAAGTTGTAATTATTTTAACATGTTTATTAAAGGCTCCAGTATTTTGGTAACCAGAGGGTCTTGATTTCATTTAACATAGGTATTATTGTTTTTGTCTGATAGCAATATTTCTACCAAACATTGACATGGCAAAATCGGCAGAACATCACATTCAAAGGCCTGATGGCTATGGGACGAAGTACAGCCTTGTTTGACAGGCTTTGTAAATTCTGACAACCCTGGCTGAATGCAATAGAAATTCATTCAAATATCACTCGATTAATGGATCTAAACATGATTTACTGCATTGCATGGCTGAAATAACGAGGGATGCAACTTGGTTGAATTCAGATGACGGTATTGTGTACTTTCGTTGTAAATGCAGAGCTAGTTCAAGATTCCCAACTCTTATTGCCAGCATCCACAGATCAAAAGCAGTTCTGTCGTGCAATTAGGAAAGAGCCGAGTATCCTTACCTAGCCTTGGTCGAAGGCTTGTCCCAAGTCCTAACCCTGTGATCAACTTCCACATCCGGTTCAGGCAATGAATTGTTCAGGTGTCTCGATCGGTGGAGAATCGAGAATGTTGGTGACATGAAATTACAGGCAGTGTTGCCATAATTTCTTGCATCAGATTATTGGTGTTAGGTTGCACCCTTGTCGCCACTGATTAATTCTAACTACATTTGAAATCCGGTGATTTGACAACCATCACGGTAGCAAAATATGTAACATTCGGAATTAAAATCGTTTGGCAAAACATGATCAAAATGTTCCGGCACAAGATATGATAAGAGTTTCAACCATTCACGCAAACTTCTTGTTGACGATCTTTTCCGGGCTCTGAAAACATTTCACATCGTAAGATTCATCCCCCACACACTGTGACACTATTAACATTTTTTTAAATAGAAAGGAAATGTCCGTTCGATTATTTGCAGGAAAGCATTAAAAATATAGCCCAAAATTTAACTCCCAAAGCTACTTAATGTTTGTTATTATCTACCTATACATTAATCTCTCTGTCTCTATAAAGAGCGTTCCTCACAGATATGACGGAGAAATTAGTAAAAAAAGCTCATTTGCGGCTGCTTTTCCAGCGGTGGGTTGTTGTTGGTCAAACTCCGGGACAGCCTAAAAAACTGCATCTGAATGAATTGTGGATCCACTTAGGGATTATTTTCATGACTCACTTCCTGATCAAAGTAGACCTGAAAAATTGACTCAATTATTTGGTTCAATATGGAATTTAGGCACCATTGTTAAAAACCCTTGCATGGAATTTTTTTATCCTACCCTTACCCAAGGGCTGTTTCCAAAATACACGGTTAAATTCCATTGATGTAAAAAATTCAGCTTGAAAGAAATTTATATTTAAATTTTCCTATCACATAAATGTTAATTAAATCAAATATCAATTAGGTTGTTGTGGTACTGGCATTAGGCTTCTCGCTCCACATATTTTCACTTTTGTAGTATTTGTTGGCATGAAGGAGCTATAAGCCATTCTGAAGTTTTGTACTAAGGTATGTTTTTGCTGCCGACACCAATAAACACACCTCGCCTAGCTTGAAGAGTTTCGACAGCATTCGTCATCAACTCGAATTCAAATCTAGCTTTGGTCTGCAAGAAATCGCGACTTGTGTCTGCTGGCAAGGGTTGGATATTGTTGGGGTGGCGACGGCGGGGTGGGGTGGGGGAGGGATGCTGTGCGTAACGCAGGAGCAGAAAGTTGCGAGCGCACGGGAGAGTGACAGAGAAAGCGAACAGCATGATATTGATTGCTCCATGAGAGCGCCTATTGCGTCAACAGATCGAGAAATAGCAAGCACCCTGGTAGCCTTATTAAAAATTATCTGATCTCCATTTATTTTACGATCTAGATTCAAGTTCAAAAACAGCTGAGTGGATTGAATAATGGAGTTGCTCCAAATTCAATGATGAGGTGCTTAAAAATCGTAAACGTGACACCGTCTTTAAATATTTTCTGCTTTCATGAGGAAGTCGAAGGTATGAGCAATTGGCATTGTTATTGACAACCACGCAAGCAAATGGCCGTAAATTACAATTTATGGGTGAAAATATGTGAGGCAAATAAATTATGTAAACTTGTCCCGAAAAAAATTCATAATTTACCTATAATTGGTCAATATGAGTATTACAGCAAGTAGCTAGCATCCAATATACCTGCTTCCAATGTGATTAAAATTGTTTCGAGTCACGCTTGACACTGGCTCCGTGCAACGGCTATACACTCAGTGACTCAGTGCTAACCAAACAATCGCCAGCATGGTCCATGCCCTCTCCCTGATAGCATCATCCGCCGGTAGGAAGTCCCCGGTAGCAGACATCACGATCACGTTGCCATTTCCCCCGGAAAACCACTTTTCCCGAGGGCCAAGAAAACTCGCTAGCACACTACCTACACGCACATATCTTCGCATCTCTCCGGCTAGTCGCACACCGATCCGCCACCAATTTCGCTCGCGAAAGCACGCTCGCGCGCGCTAGGGGTGTGCAACGGGCATTATGCCGATGCACAAAGGGTCGAGCACCCGCGGACAATACGATTAGCAGTTCGGCGGAGGGGCAGTCATTGTTAGCGACGAGCTGCAGCCGGCACACGCCGCTCTGTGTCGGCGTCGTCGTCGTCGGCGTCGTCGGTGGGATCGCACGACGCGCCGTCCAGTGCAGTTGATCGCGTCGCCTTGATCAGCGTACAGCCTCTCGAATCGTGCCGGGCCGAGGAGCAGTTAGACCCTTGATAGCAGGGAACACGCGTGCGGCATCGCTCAGATTAGTCGGGAAGGGATCGCGTAGTTAGACGAGTGCCATAAACATTGACACATAGTATTTAACCAGTAGTATTTAACCACAAGGGGTAGATTTTATTTCGCGCTGATCGACGTTAACGGAAAAATTCGTAGCGGGCAAATAACCATGGATAGAAAACAGTGCTGAGTTGATTATCTCTGCTACCCCAGTGGATTAGAATCGTTGAAATTGATTCGGAAGCATCTATTCGAGACTAAGTAATCGCACTGTTTGCCATGTCTGTGCGAGACAGCAAGAAGATCGGCGAGTTGCCGGCGGTGGGCAAAGAACGCGCCGGCGAGGTGGTTTCGACGAAGGGCGAGGACGACGCGATCTGTCTCAAAGCGAAGATGAGCCTGCTGAACGGCATCACCGTGATCGTGGGCAGCATCATCGGGTCCGGCATCTTCGTGTCGCCCACCGGGGTGCTGCAGCACACCGGCTCGGTCAACGTCTCGCTCATCGTCTGGACCATCTCGGGGGTGTTCTCGATGGTGAGCACCCACTTCTTGACATGCACCTTTGCTTTTCTTACTTTTTGAAATCTTGTTAAAAGTTAGATTAAAAAAAAATACTTATTATGACAAGAATAGTTTGCTAATTCCATGAAGACATTGGTTAATCGTGCCCCCCAGGATATGTCGAAGGGAGGTAGGTGCCCCCCCCTCCCCCCCTCCTACCCGGTTCCGACGCAGGCAAGGCCACGGTGCTAGGACCTGTTGGGTTGGAGGAATGGATGGATTTTGGATCTTAATATTATGTTTCCGTTTTCCATCATCCGGATCTGAACTGCACTATCTTATGATCCTGAATTACTAGATTTAGATAGGTCGATGGTAGCTTTTTAGATCAAAACTAAACCCAAATTTGACACCTTTTTATTAATTCTTAGTAATATGTCAGTGAGCCCAAGGGGTGGGTGTTCACACACGTGTCAGATTTTTGTCGATTGGGGAGGGGACGTTTCAGTTTCACGCTCACTTGTGTATGAGGGAGAGGGTTGCAACTTGCAAAAAGCTGAAAATCAATTCTCTTTAAATATGCAAGTCAACGAAAGGGAGTCTGTATACCATGCATAGAGATAAAGAGAGATGTATAGGTTGGAGAGTCTAGAGGTTGTTTCATCCAGCATCTTTTCATTCAACCCCTTGCGAAAGCATGGGCACGCATCTGCTGCTGCTGCTGCTGCTGCTGCTGCTGCTGCTGCTGCTGCTGCTGCTGCGAGAAATTATTGCCAGAAATACAGAATAACTTCACCATAACCCCCGTGTTATGACACATTTCAATATATCAAATTTTCTAGCTATAGATCTTTGAGCAGATCTTTGAGCAGATCTTTGAGCTAGAGTGTAAATGACAAATAGAAAAGGTATTCAAAGCCTTCAGAAACACTGAAATTGTCTCACCATAAATTTATATTATAAAATTTTATAATATTCTCCTGTTATACTGACTAAAATGACACTTATTTTTTAAATAATTTTCTAAATTCCGTCGCCATCAATTCCATTCCCTTCATTCTAATTCCGTCTTCCAACATGTTCCAATCTCTTGCCGTCCTTCTTATAAATTGAGCACTTCCCCGCGTCTGTTGCAGATCCTCCCTATATCTACCATTTCTTCCGTTTATAATTTCGTCAATTTTCTTACGCTATTCTTTCCATCCCTCCATATCCCCTTCGGCATATTCGCAATGCACGTAGAGCCACCTTGCTTTGGCACGATACTAAGTCTGACCGTATCGTCATGTTCATCCCCACGGCCTGGTTTCCCTTCACCAGGTGGGCGCCTACTGCTACGCCGAGCTGGGCTGCATGATCTCGAAGAGCGGCGCCGATTACGCGTACATCATGGAGACGTTCGGACCGTTCATGGCGTTCATGAGGCTGTGGATCGAGTGCATGATCGTGCGGCCTTGCTCGCAAGCAATCGTCGCACTCACGTTCAGCTTATACGTGCTGAAGCCGTTCTTCCCTGACTGCCAACCGCCCGACGAGTCTATAAGGCTGCTCGCTGTCTGCTGCATACGTGAGTCTTGTCGTGTGCCGCGGTCGCAGCCGCCAAATCTTGGTCAGCAGGGTAGTTTTTGGTTCTTACTGTAGTTGCAAACAGATATTGTCTTAGGACCGGTATTCAATGTCCAGCCCCATATTCACTAACTTGCTCAGTTTCTAATTCTGCAGGATTGGGAAAATTTTGGCTTAATTTGTTTCCAGAGGAAGAATATGAAACAAAAGCCAAGATTCCAAAATGTACTTACCTACTAATGGTATAGTACTATATATACACGTGCCACAGGGAAAACTACAAAATCAAATACTAATTTTCTTACACTTTTTTAAATCGATTGATAACACCTGGCGGCAGCTTTCTACTCACGCCAATTCTAAGTCAATTTTGATCCTTCAAATCAGACTGTGTTTCTTGGCTCCGTTATGCTGAATAGAACAAAGAGGTTTAGGTTGTAGATTAGCTTGAGCTTCTCATCACGGAAGTGATTGCAAAACTGAATTAATTTTTTAATCCCGGGCTAAAGCAATTTTATTTAGTATTATCTTATACATAATAACCGTTAGTTGAAACCTCTGACCTCTGAAACCAAGAGTAATAATTTTTAGCCAAGGCGTTTTACGCGATACTAACATGGAAACATATAAATCCGAGAATTTTCTTTCAATCCAAAATTTTGGCGCAGCGAACGTTGTGATTGGAGAGCCAGCTAAGTTCTCGATACTCAAATTGGCTCCATTTTTGATGAGATCGATACAATGGTGCTAGAATTTCGGTATTACCCATCGTGAATTGCACAATGAAATCGCTGGGCTTCGTGAACCACGTGCCATCATTTTCCGCCGCGTGGAAAAGCTCCTGCGACACAAAAAGGGGTCTGCCACGCTGTGCAGAGTGAATGAAATAAAGTTTCTGAACGCAGTCGAACAACTTGAGCGCTGAATAGAACAATAAATCGCGTAGCAAAAAGCTTCCGATCAAATCCACCCAATAAAAGTTGCATTATCGAGGTTCGGAATTCCGACGCCGACGTCGAACGAAGAGTAAAACTACAATAAATCGAATTTCCCGGAAGCCGATAGCGAAGTGACGACGTCCGTAAGCCAGGAGAAGGTCATACTTAAGAAATGGCCGCCATTTAGGTTTCACCAACTCACAATAAAATCTACATGACGCAATCTCAAAATGTCAACACCCAACACTAGAATCTTCGCGAACAATCCATAAACGTTTTATTGACCTCTCGCATTTAGTATAGAAACGATATTATTACGTTCTTAACTATTGCAGTTAAGGTAAATAAAGATACATCATGGTGCCCGTATAAATTTATTTCGCATCGTTTTGGTATGTATAATCATGTCATGGCTATGTATATATTTCACTAGCGCTGAGACGTATAATATATTATTTCAAGAAAAAGAGTACCTATCTATAGATCTTTGTGTCACCAAATGCTCTTTTCTATCGTTTTCATGGCACCTTATGAAGTGCCACGAAGGCCAGTAATCGTAATACGTGTAGGTGAACAGGACAAATCATTTGTCATTTGTCATTTATTGTCATTTATCAGGTGTTACATGATTTATTGACTTTGTGTAACTTTGTGTAGCAAAGGCACAAATAAAATAAAAATTGGAATAAATTGGAATGAATTGGAATAAAGTCACCATGGCAAAAGGAAACGAATATGCATGCTGTTCTACATATTTTTCTTAACAAAAACCAGATATCCAATCGAAAATGTGTGTCCATATCGTGATGTGATACAGCAAGCACTGTACTCAAGCTTTACCCTGACAAGGTGAAGCATCCGCGGTTAAAAGCCCGGTATTGTCAGATATTATTTAATTTCTAGTAACGAAACGATATCTATAATAGTGCATGCAATGAGAATTTCATTTTGATTTGATCCACACTTTGGTGCAACGCTTGTTTTTTCACTGTCATTGGGGATGCAGTTTCGCACAAATACATGTTACGTGTTACATGGTTGCTTATAATTCATTTGCTGGCCACTGCACATGAAGCTGGTGACAAAACGAAGAGAATTTTGTCGCGGTGGAATAATTCCAGCTAAGCGGTGATTTCCTTATTTAAAGCTGCAAATTATGGCGGAATTGAATTATTTCAATTGAGATCCGAGATCTCCCGCCTTTGGCAAAAGTACATTTCGCAATTAAGCGCAGACTGCACGTTTTGCCAATAAATCCAATTCAAAAAAGTTGGTATAACGAACTGATTACGACCAACACGTGGTTACGAGCAGCTAGAGAAAATGTAGCGCACTTCCTCGAGCAAAAAACGTTGCGAGAATCAATGCTGTAAGTTTTTATCGTTGAAGATGCACACAATAGTACTTAGCGATGCATCAACTGTTGACTATTGACCCTGGGATGATAGCGTCTTGCATTGCTGTGGCTGATAGCTGATGGCCGATGTTGAGACGTCGAAAACTTGACCCGAACCATTTGGTGTCGGCAGAATAACGCAGTGTTGGTCAGAGGTCAATCTTAAGTCGGAAATTTCGCTTCAGGCAACACACGTCACAATTTTTGTAACATTATTGACATAATATTGGATTGAACTCGTATGGACTAGATAAATTAGTAAACGAAGATACCGCGTGGTGGTTTTGTTGTGATTCTTTTGCGAATTCATCCAGCATTTCATCGATTGAGTGTATGAACTTTGACACCCATTTCTGAATCAAATTACTAACCGAGCTGTTTCGCTAATTGATTTCATTTTGTTGAAAAAAATGCGTTATCTATTATGCTAGCACAAGCTCTAAGATAGGAGCGATATTTTTATTTGGTTTCTTGTGATATTTCCACGTTAACCATGAGCGCCGTATTCCACTGTCAGTGTCCTTCGAGTCCCAATTAATTCCAGTCTGGTCGTGGAGACGGGAAAGAATGAGAAGAGCTTGGTTGTGAGGGACTTATCATGAAGCTCGGCCTGCAAGCAACAAATTGGCCGTTGATTGCTGCAGCTCCCACAGCACAAGATGACATCCAATTAGATAGTTACATCGAATTTTCACATGCCTCGAAATCACGAGAACAGCGTCGCACTCGCAAGAACGTTGGACTTGTCAGAGTAAACTGAAAATACTGTTGCAGCGAATGTTATAGGATCAGGATGAATTTTGTTGCGGCAAGATTTTGAGGGAGACTCCGACTCATCGCGACACATCAAGAAAACAACAACACAAACACAACGTCCTTTACCCATATATCAACGACACGTCAATGTCAATACACGCAGAGCTCTCAGAAATAATGACTCCAAACAAACCATCGAGCACTTAACAGATAAGATCAGGTCATCCATATTTCTCACATTTCGGGTTTACACCGTGCGTACGTGCACGTTAGTCCAACCACGATGTTTATCAGGTCTGTGGCCCGAAATGATTAAAGTGCCATGCAATGAAGGCGACAACACACCATGCAGTTACTGCCATGGATTGCTGTCAGTAACCGGGCTGATAATCTCAAAACCTAATTTTCAATCCAACTGACCCGAGGACGTTCTGGCGATGAAGTGCATCGCTATTTCCGCGAATCCTTCGAACAACCTTTGGACGAATTGCGAATAGCCATCAATTGTTGATAATATTTACCATGTAACGCGCTCATCATATTTACATATTATTGTCTTTGAAAATAGAGCCACTTATGTAAGAAACTTTAGGTCTAATCTATGGCTGGTACTGAGTTCAATCTTCGTTGGCAGCTATACTGGTTTTAGCTGACGGATCCACTATTGACTACATAGTCATTCTTTCGTGTGACTACTGACAGTGTACCCTAAACTTCAACAAAAGTCATCCCACTTATGCAATCGCCTTTCACAAATACATTAGCGACGTTTAATAACGTGAAATAATAATTAATTGGTTAATCGGGGGCCCGGATTGTGTTCGAGTTAAGATTTCGTGATTTTAACTGGCCAATGATGGCATCCTTCCCGGCTGCTGTGAGCTGGACACAATACAATGTCTGGCTCGACGTCTGAGCTAGGTTTGAACTTCTGAACGTAACAGCACGCATGATTTGGTACACAAAAAGATGCGCGCTTCAAATTATACACTTGATCGGGACCGGTTCAATAAAATTTTCTTTTGTAAGCGACAACATTTAGTCACAGGCGAAAGAAGTTGGACTTTTCAGAAAAGCAAGCTACCAAACAACACTTTTCCAGCATAGTAGACAGCATGGCTTTGCGAAACGCCGGAAAAAGTTTGAGTTAGGTAGCTTAGCGTTCAATAACCCACTTAAATAGTTTTCAGAAAACTATCAGAGTTTTTGAAAAATCAGGTAATTTTGATAAGGAAATTGCCGCCCTTAGAAAAGCGCCGGCCTTTGCGGTCAGTTGCGTCGCGTACCTATAACGTTCATATCCGCCCTGTACTTTGTCTCCTTGTTGTCCTCGGCCGCAATGAGGGTGGCAATTATCATCTCCGCTTTTCCGCATACTTCAAAATAACTCTGTGTACTAAGCGTTAAAATATAGGTCAATTTTCCTGGGAAATTAACTGGCGTATATTTCATCGAGATGATAGTGTATTTCCTTTAAAAAACATGCATATCCATCTGCAAAACGGAATCCCGGTCTCCTACTTTGTCACTTCTCAGCTTACAAAATACCGACATAGCATCTCAAAACTCCACAAATGAATTTCAGAGGAATTTTCTCCTCCGATTCTCATACCGATTCTCATTCCAATGCAGTATAAAATATATCACCTATGCGCCATCCGCGAAGCTCATAACTGTTGACTTTCGTATGACCTTTTAAAAATCTTCGTAGCGACATCTCATTTAATTCCAATACTACTTCATATAGCACATGATTTCCTCGCTTCTAGCAATAAAATTATTAAAAATTCTTGCGCGGAATGTCACTTACAAGCGCATGGCTGTGCGGTGGGCGGTGGGTGGTGGGTGGCGGGCGGTAAGGGGGTTGGTTGGAGTGGGGCGCACCCCCGCATTCTACAATAAATACCACCTCAGCGCTCCAGCACTCAAGTGTACCGCCAGATCAGCTCTGACGTCACACCACGAGATCAATGACGACCATTAATCTTGTGACGAGCCTCGTTGCACCTGATCACCTGATAGTCGACACTCAAATTTGTAATTAGCGGACGCGGCGGCAAGTGCTGCAATTAGCAAGACGTGGTGCGCGAGAAGAAGGATTATATTACAAAGCTTTTTTCAATTTTAATTGAAATTTGTGGCTACACCCATAATGACTAAACCCTTTGACATTTGTTGTGTAAACTTGAACTATAATTTGTTCGTGGAAACGTTTTAAACGGTGTTGAAGGAATTTGTCTCATTGTATTGCACCATAATATTCATTTTCAAGTAGCTTGTGTTAGAGACGGGAAGTAATTTTTGGAGCGATTTTGTCTTTTGAGTATTCACAATAACACACAAATTTTAAAATTTCTCATTGCAAAAAGGTATGTACCTACCCTAAAGATTATCAGGGTGTGTAGATAAGGGTGGTATACAGCCCAGCATCTCTCATCTTGGTCTGCATCCTGCGTGTCTGCCGCGATGGCCATGGAAGTTGGAGCCTGTCAGCTGCAGATTCTTCCTCGAATCGTTTAGGACTTGAGGCTTAAGTGGCTGCTTCTTGGCACACACAATTATAGTTTGTATGTTCGCCGTCGGGCAAGACGATGTTGGCATTTAATGGATTTGCGTTTGCGCGAATATGGCTCATGCAAGCTGTCGAAAATGTGGGGTTAACGTATCTATATCAGTAATTTTCTACTTATACACAAAGTGTGTAATACAAGTTAATATTATTTAAAACTATATGATAGTAGATCAAATTCCCTGGAAATTTACTTAAATTTTTATTTACTTTAGTCGGGCTTGTTGCGTGAAGCAAAAAAAATAGAAATCCAGTTGCTTGTGTGAAAGTATAGGGGTTGCTTTACCACAGCTACAGACAGTCTTTCAACCATAGAATAAGAAGGTTTTATGTGCTAAACCCTTCCATGAGAACACAAAACAAACAAACAAACAGGTACTTAGACCAGGGGCGGAACTAGGCGCCCGCAGGGCCCGCGGCCGCGGGCGGGCCCAGGCCCGTCTACGGCCGCGGGGGGGCCCGTTGGTTGTCACTAAATCTGAAACACTTTTAATCATTTTTGCGATACTTCCACTGTTATTCACTCTTGTTTCACGCCAACTGCAGATTCAATGTATGACGCAGACTGGTCCAGTACGCGGGGGGCCCTTGTTGAGTCAGGTCAAATTTGGTACACGAAGGTTTCGCTTGATTAGGAGTAAAATATCAGAAAATACGAAAAACTACAGAAAAACATTGTCAATTACATTAGTAGGTATACGCAAGGGTCACTTATAGTGATTGAAAGTATCTTATAGGTACCTGCTCAGACGCTCTGAATTTTTATTTCCAGGAAAGGTCTATCCTGCTTATCATATTGCAAGATAAAACTTGGAAATGTGGTTCACAGAAAATATCGAGCTGATTTACCGAATCCGTCAATTTTAAATAGCTTTGCAATATGTTTAAAATTCTTGCAACAACGCATAGATTCGCTCTAAAAAAGGCCAATGATTCAAAATTTTATCGGGGGCTGAAAAACCTGTCGCCTTTGGGAGAGGAGGGGGGGCCTTTTTGTCCAAATCTGCGGGCGGGCCCGTAATGCACTGATATAATATTTTCAACGAATTTCCGCAGAGGAGAGATCGATTTTGAATACGTTCTCTAGAACGTACGATGTGCAGAAGGTGTCTTCAATGGACAAATCAGCGGAACAAGCGCATATCGGCTATCTATAAGAGTATAACAGCTAACCATGTACAATGAGTAGGGAAAATACCGTCGTATAATGTAACGTCGGCGTGGTGTAGTGGCTAGTTCATGTGCCTGGCAATCGGGCGGCGCGGGTTCGATTCCCAGTATTGGCGCTTTTTGGCATTCGAAATTATAAAGCAGAATTGTGAATAACGTCGGTGCAGACCTGTTGATTGAAATGAAGAATGGAAAAATGTATATTAAGTCACAGATTTGTTAAATTTTAGAAACCAGGTGACGCTGTCTAACAATTTTGGGCCAACTCGTGGTCGTTTAGCCCAAACTGTTTGGCCAAGCGAAGCGTTAAAGCCGTAGGGTGTTAGGGTGGGACGTATTTTTACCAGCGAAACTCCGATTCGAGGTCGCAAAGCGACCGAGGTTCGGAATTTTGCTATACTATCCTTAATAACATTCGCCCAAAATAAATGCAAAAATGTTTCTCACGTCTCCATTGTCTCCAATGTCTACAATGTCGGGATTCGAACGTAGTATCTCTGGGTAGCATTCTCGCCCTTTAACCACTCGGCTGACGAGACACCGTCCACTGTTACTGATTTTAGGGAATATGAATTACTTGAACTGAAGGACTCGCCACCCAATTCATGAGGAAAGCTAAAAAGCCACCCGGATTCGAACGCATTAACATAGCATCCTTAACCAAGCAACTTATCCACTCGGCCAATCGAGGAATACGTTAATGCTTGATATTTATAAATATTTATATATAATGTGATGGATCGTTACAATACAATGGTACAAATGTTGGTTCCTGTGCTCGAACCACTCTCGGCCAAATGAAGATATACCGACTACACGACATTCACACCAAGCTATTTTACCACATGGTTCTATCTAACACTTTACTACCTGAAATCTAAATGCATCAACATTATTATTTTTTATCTTACGATAGAAAATGATCGAAAAATCGCCCAAAAATAGGCCAAAATTACTCGTATCTCTGCTGACATTTAGGAACACTCACTTCCATTAATCAAATACATTATTTGCGGGAAAAAAAAGAAATTTGAGTAGCATTTTATTGCACATGATATAATCATTTGATCTTATGGCATACAACTCTCAACCTATGTCGTCCGTCTTGGTCGGCCAGGTGAGGTTGGCGATACCCGGCATCTAGGTATTATTTTCCACTAATTTTCACTCGGGCGCACTATGGTGGAGGCGCCAGGTTTCTGTCACGCGCGATAGCACCCCTATTTGCTTTATTGTCCATTGGGGGTAATTATTGACACTTAAAATAGACATTATTATTCAGGAAAAATGACTTCATTTCACTAAGAAAGGCTTATTGGATTGAGATTACCATATCTTCTAATTAGTTTAACTCCAGAGAGAGCTAATTTGATATTATTTTTTGTGAATCTTTCAACCAAATAGAATAGGGAAATCAAAACCCAAAAGTGGCTTTTCTAAGTGGGTATTTGATGCAATTCTTCTTTGAATGCAATAGGGCTATTGATGCCCTAAGTGCCCCATACAGCGCCTTTATCAGCTGGGATAACTTGGGTTGTGGGTTCCCCTAAACTTTTGCTATATTTTGTAAAAATTAAAATTTTACAAGTGTGTCGTGCGCTTTCCGTTGCAGTGGTGCTGACGTTTGTCAACTGCTGGGATGTCACCTGGGCAACGCGGGTGCAGGACGTGTTCACGTACGCCAAGCTGCTTGCGCTCTTCATCATCATCGGCGCCGGCGTGGTGCAGCTCTCCGCAGGTACACCCAGCTACCAACCACACGTTTCCCGCCCTCCATTCTCTGTTCCCGGCTACCCGTTCCCTTCTTCCTGCTACCTTCTTCTTTCTGTTACCTGCTATCTGTTTCCTGCTACCTGTTCTCTGCTCCTTGCTCTTTGCTTGCATCCACTTGTTGCTTGCATCCCCTTGCTATAAATTATAATTGTAATGTATTTATAATGTATGGAAGTACATTTGTAATGTATTTGATGCACTTACCTCTGAATACAAGTTAATTGACAATTAAAATGTAGGGTCATGTAGGGTTGAAAGGAGACACTCTGCATTAAAAATTCATCTCTAAAGGCATAGGCCATAGGCTGGGACTAAAATAAGAGTTTAATATTATTTCTTAGTTAAGATGCTTATGATTGTATTCCACTTGGAATTTATCTAATTTCCGTGTTTGTGCTTATTTCCAGGCCGCACCGAGCACTTCACATTTGAAAACTCCAAAACGGAGGTCACGGAACTGGCGCTGTCATTTTACTCCGGCCTATTTGCCTACAACGGGTGGTGAGGAACAATGAAACATTTTCATCCGTCCTTTGTTGAAATGCCGTCAGAATTACAATTAATGTGTGATAATTTTTGATAATCTGCAGGAATTACTTGAACTTCATCATAGAGGAACTTAAGGATCCGGTGAAGAACCTTCCGCGGGCGATCGCAATCTCGTGCTCGCTGGTCACTGTCGTCTACGTGCTTGCAAACGTTGCTTTCTTCACCACTCTTTCTCCGATGGAAGTGTTGGGATCGGAGGCTGTGGCTGTGGTATGTCTGTACCAAATAGATGCAACAAATAGCCTAACTCACAATGAAGAAAACCTCGTTATGCTGAATGACTTTGAAATGGCAATTATTGTTCTCTAGACTTAAATTGATGCTTTTGGGAACAGAACCTTGTTAGTATGTTTTTTGATAGAAGTCTCAAGAAAAAAACACTTGAAATTTGTATGAAAATAAAAACACACATCTTTCTACTAGAGGTAAAGCCCATTATTAGATAGTGGAATCACTGTCTAGATACATGCCCCAGCAATAAAATGGAGATTAAAATTTTGTCCCAACACTTTTTATTTGAATGTGGAATAATGAGTCATTCAAATCAAATAAAAAACAAAAAGCCCATTTTGTTTCAATAGCTATATAGCTATCATTGATAAATTTTCCGTAACTAATACCTAATAATTTTCTTTCAGACTTTTGCAAACCGATTGTTCGGAGTAATGGCGTGGACCATCCCAGTTTTTGTAGCTCTTTCCACGTTCGGAGCCGTCAACGGTATCCTGCTTACGTCTTCCAGGTGATTAATTAAACTCGTAACGCAAGCTAACTCTTGTTAGAAGAGTTGCACTGGAGCAGTTACATACAGCTCTGACATAGATCTTCAGAACTGATAATTTATTTTTCCACCAGGCTGTTTTATGCTGGAGCTTGTGAAGGCCAAATGCCAGAAATCTTAACGATGATCCAAATGTCCAGGCTGACGCCTACACCTGCCGTTCTTTGCATGGTAAGTGTAACTAGATTCTACATTCAACATACCAAACAGGTTTAAGATGAGTTATTTTGGATAAATAATGTTTTTCTCGGATATACTTTGTTTTGTAGGCACTGCTCTCGATGCTGTATCTGACCGTATCCGACATATTTGCGTTGATAAACTACGTTGGATTCGCGACCTGGGTAAAGATTTCATAAGTACCTTAGTAGGTAGCCGATAGATTTTTGTAGTCATCGTAACTGACGACGATGTGTAATGCTTGCGTCATTCGACAGCTGAGCATCGGCGTAGCTGTGCTGTGTCTGCCGTGGCTTCGTTGGGCACAACCGAATCTGCCGCGGCCAATCAAAGTGAATCTCGCATTCCCCATCGTCTACATAGTTGCTTCCATCTTCGTCACGATTGTTCCGATGATTGCCAAACCCGTGGAGACAGGTAAAAGCACTCGTACTTTTATAATAATAATGTAGCTCCTATTTTGTCATTTCCTCCAACAATCTTTCTCTGAAAATATAATGTTGTGAAGATAATGTGCAAGAAGTATTTTAAATTTAAATTGATGTTTTTTTTCTCTACAGGATACGGATGTCTGATGATTTTGTCGAGCATCCCGGTTTATTACCTATTTATTGCATGGAGAAATAAGCCCAAATGGTTTCAGAGCTCAGTTGGTAAGCATATAAGTTTCTACCCTAACCAAATTACAGTTAAATTTTTTGTCAAGCTTTTGATATCTCGAAATTTACTTCTGGATACATGGTACATGGTGATACTGATGTCAATACCTACTGGCATATTTCTTTATTCTTCGTGAAAAAAAAAACCGCCTTGCCACCCTACTTTTATTATTTATGATTTATAATCTATGATTATTGATCTAAGTTATTCCTCAACATGTGTTCTAATTACTTTAGTGAGTGGTTTGAAAGGAGCTGTTGTTTATTACGTTTGGATTCAGGTATTTGTACACTTGTTTCAGGATCTGCAACACATTCGCTACAAAAGCTCATGATGGTTGTTCGACCCCAAGCCAAGGTTCCTAGTCATTTTACCCACTTATTAGTTCGTTATTAATGATTTACAAACGCCAGTGTTCAGATGCCGACTTAGTCAAGTCATCCGAACACCGTGTTGGCAATTAGTTTTACTTTTACGTTTTTCTTACCATTGCCTACTCACTTAGTTTTAAATTATCTAATCACGCATGTCACATAGGAACTCCTACCTATTATTCTATTAATTCTCTCAACACTTTTTCATCCATAACATTTGTTTTCATATTATCTTTTGATTTTGCATGGCACCAAAACGCGTGGTAGTTTTAGAATAGACTTTGCAGTTTGTCAGACCATAACTCCATGGTCAGACCACATCAAGTATCAACACATCAAAAGATTTTGTAAAATATAAAGGGACTCACACAATTTAATTTCCCTTGAAATTTAGATAAAATCTACTCATATGTTTGTGTTATCATTTCAAATTGATGTCAAGTTCTGTAATTTTTAACTACATGATCAACTTACTCTACGAACATCGCATTGCTATAAATTACATATGCTCGAGCATGGAATTTACAGCATACATAATTTGTTATTTAACTTTTATTGACAGGTAAATACGAATAAAAAATAGCGCAACAATTTAAATTTCAGCACACAAACTAGCTAGTAGTTTGATTCACGTGCCTGTTTTTAGCATTATGCTAGGATATTAGTATGTAAATTTTTGAATAATTTACATGATTTGGGAAGGCATTTAAGGAAAAGTATACAATCATACCAAGGTAAAGTGATGCTATTGCTGATATTTTATCTGCAGCTTCCATTCATTGTAGGTGGCATTAAATACGAAGCCATGATTTGAACCATCTGTAACCCAGGAAACATAATTTCTGTCTCAATAACATGACCTTGGTAATCTGCTTACTACTCAGTTACGCCTTTCCATCACAACAATCACGCCAGTCTATGAATCTAACGGTTGATTTATTTTTACTTTCCAGTAACCGTAACTCACTGGCTGCAGAAGCTGCTGATGGTTGTTGGGAAAGAGAAACCAGCTCAAGTCTAAATACATACGGCCTCATTCAAGAGAAGGGTTCACGGTTTGAAGATGGCTCTGTGAATATACATTCCATGTTGATATTATCGGCTATGTTGTTATTTTTTTAATGCAATTTAGCCCTTTGAGATATTTATATTTAATAGCGGTTTGATTTGTGGGAAGAAATTGCTAGATTTTCGAATTGATGGTGATACTGATAAGGGAAGAAATGAGAAAATTTTACGTTTGATACCGAGTAGAAACGTTGTTTTTGTCATTGCAACATTCTTCTTTGTAAATTACGTGATCACCTCAATAATATCTTTCTTTTTTATCAGATATTACACAATGCCACAACAAAATAAATCACATGCATGAACAGGTCACATGAAGTAATTTAGAGAAACTTCCGTGTTTTGTGCTCAAAAACAATATCAAAAAATGGTCTCAGAAAACAGTTTTGTCTTCCCCTTATAATATATGATAAATGATTAACAAAATATTTATCATTAGACCATAATTATACATCCACTAAAATATGACAGATTTTGTACCTGGATAACATTTTTTCAAAGTGATTTTTTAGATTATTTTTCTACCGCTTCCAATTACTTTTTGTTAGTACAAGGACAATAAATATTACGGTTTGCTGATCTAGTCCTAGATATGTATTTTAGATCTGTTTTAAAATAGCACAAAATTGTTGTGGCATTGTCATTTGTAATTATGAAAATGAGCAATCTCGATTGACAATGTATATATAGTTATATAGTTTCAATTTTGGTGTTGCATGCCGATAACTATTGAATTTGGATTTTCTACCTACTCCATATCAAATACAAAATTCTAATATTTATTATTCATTTTTAATTAAATGATTGAGTCTACGATCAATGGTAACTATGGGGTATTCAAATCGCTTTCCTTTGCTTATCCAGCAAATCTCATACATTTTTATGGGAAATTTTGCAGTACCTTGAGATTATTTTAAAACGAGTATTAGGGAGTCAAAAGCAGCAGGGCCTAAGCAATGATTGTTGTGAGCAGAACACTTATTAAGTATGCACTTCTACTTCTATCTTGTTGCGTATCCGGATCCACAAACAGCTAGCAATTTTTGAATATTTCAGTTGTTGACCTTCTTTAAATTTACATGAAAAGTCACCCATTCCTTATCGCAAAATTTGGCAAATTTAAGCATATTGTACCTGCTTAAGGTTGTTTTTTTCAAAAATAATTTGAAATATATGATTTATATTTCTACTAATTAAGTGTTTGTATGAATTGATCTATAAAATATTGTAAGTATATAAAAAATACCATGTTTATAATTTAAAAATATTATTCTTTTGTCAAAATAACTAGAATAAGGTTCTTAAACAATGTGTAGCTAGAGCAATATTTAGCAAGAATTATTTCATACGTTGGATAATAAATCTGTTGCTATCATAATGTAGAGCGCTGAGTGTAAGTTTATTTAGATTTGTGGCGTTAATGTTTAAAAGAAGATCTCAAACTGGTATATGTTTCTTGATGGTGAACGTTTACTAATAAGACTACAAAAAAATATTCTTAGCAAAAAAAAATTCAGGTTTAGTTTAGAAAATCAAACATGTGACAAATGCCAGTAAAAGTGCCAGAAAATTTTAAAACAATTTGAAATAATGCACTGATTTAAAAAAACTTAACCAAGTGATTTAGAAATGCCACAAGTACACAAATATGTGGGGGCCACCAATTTCAAACATAAATTTAGCTTGCAGAATATTTGTAGTTTATTTTCAAATATAAATTTTCATTCTAGGTGTATATAATATAGTATTTACTATTTAGTAAAATTAATCATTAATTATTTTTTTTTAATTAAATTTAGTAAATATTCTTCCAACATATCAAAGACAAACAATATCAAAAAGTGAAATTGTTATTCATTATTAATTATTAATTATCTAGTGCTAAGTGCCAAACGAGACGTACGTACCTACATGCATTTTAAATGTTTAATGATGATAGATGTGAAGTAATATTATATCAATATTAATGAGTGGTTGCTTGTTGTAAATAATCTAGCCTGCATAATGATACCGGTTGTACACATAGATATATTCATACAGGAGGTACAGGAACCGTGACTGTAAATTTTCCTGATTATATTTTGAAAATCACTTTATTTGCAAGAAAGTTCATTAGAAAAAATATATCTGCAAGTCTCTTGATTTCTGCTTGATTCACTTTAAGGTATGACGACATTATTACTTAAATTGAATCAGTGTGGAATGCCTATTTACTCTATGGTTATAGTGAAACAAATGTCATTAAGCTTAGCCACTCAATATATGTTGTAACTCTGAGAAACAGAAATTGGCCGTGAAAAGAAAAGCCTGCCAAGTTGACTCGATTGAAACCAGCACAGCTTTCCCTCTTTAAGCGACCAATTTGCTGTCTAGCAAATAAGTGTACCTAACTATTACTCGTGTCTATATTACCCGATGAGGGTGTCTTATCTGAGAACCAATTGAAGCTTATAAAATTGACAATAACTGGGTATTGACTGATGAAAATCACATTTGAATGTCTGGTTGTGGCTAGCAAACCGACTTGTAGGCAAGTGTTGGTAGCATATGCTTGAACGTAAATGAAAACAATTTAGAGCCATGAATATTGGTGCGTTTTGAAAAAGGACTGACAGAATTGTTTAGAGAATATGGAAAACTCTCAGCCAAGAAAGATGTATTTAGTGGAGATTAGTTGCTTAGTTATATTTTGAGGAAACTAGATAGGTGTTGGAATGTATAATATTGTATATATGTTGTGAATAATTAGTGTAAAAAAAAGTTTGTGCCCAAAATATCCTTCAATGGCATGGTAGCTCTGGACCTTTAAAAATCAAGCAAACAATAAAATGTTAAAAATCATTTTAGTCAGGTGCTTTGAAAGTAGGACAGTTCTTTTCCAGTTAAAGGTTGTTGATGAGCTGAACTATTTTTGTTTTGTTCAACAAATCTCCAGGAATTTGGATGAAGAAACGTGACATTTCTTCATAAAACCAAGGTACCTACCAATACAAATAACATCTATAATTCCCATAGCTTACATAATGCGCCAAGGGCAATTTGCTTCAAAAATGTACAGTATCTTTTAGTCAAGTATTTTTGAAAGTTGATTTTTGTGAATATGATGGCCGTAGAAACGTATCTAATTGAGACATGCCGTCTTAGTTGAAAGATTCCGGCCGTCAAAATTGTAGATTTATTTGCCCCACTCCCCATGCTCATCAATAAATTAAATTATTTGCATAATGTCAAAAAATTCCTAATTTCACAGATTTTTCTTGAAAATTACCACAAGCCAGGTCAAATAATTTCAGATGAGCGTATAACAGCCAGAAGATCTGTTTGTAGATAATCCGTAGAGAACAATATGTAAAAATAAAATGTGGCTTAAGTTGTGTGACCACAAGTCTCCATTTACATACACCCTAATTGGCAAAATACATATATCTTCTCAAAAAAGTACATCCCCCCCTTTATTTGCATGGCCATATTTCTATGAGTCCAATATTGTTGTGTATGAGTTGGAATTACTACTGCATACCATATGCTTCCACTTCAATAAATGCACTTGGACCAATACTTCCACTTGATTACAGAGGGTAATAACTAATAACTTAATAAGTAATAACAGACGTCAAACCATTGCAAACTGTGAGAACTGTATTTGTGTCCAATAATTATTATGTAAAAAAGAAGGATGGGTTTTACCTGCATATAGTTATAGGAGGGATCTAGATAGGATACCTAATTATTACAATTGATGGAAATGGGTCAATCCAACAAACATAACACAAAATCCTAACGTTCCACATAACCCACAACGGCACTGTTAGGTCAATCACAAACAACACCAAACGGCTTACACTTTTAAACATTTATTAAACATACATCACAAAGGACCATTTCAATTTTCTTAGTTTCTTAGCCTAGGGTTAGTTAGAAAGTACTCTACTTTTTTAACAAAGGTATTTCCCTAACAGACATTAAATAAGGAAGAACAACAAAGGAAGCCGGATCGTTAGTAGAGTAGCTAAGACGACAGCAGTTACCTAGAAAGGGAAGATCCACAATGCCCACTTCATTTATAATTTAACCCACGATTTAATTTTTTACCTCTATCTCCTTCTAGTGGTCTTAAAATCATGGCCAGACTCCTTTATGCTCTTCACAACCTCAAAGCGCTTCCAACAACAAGACAGAAAACATCGCCAAAGTTCTCAACAAAATTTCCTGTAATTTATAACTTAAAACTCAAAACAAAATAAGCTGCAAAATGTTGCAGTATTTATACTTCGAGCTTGTCCAATCCCGGTGTTTTGCGACGACGCAGACATATTGTTTCAAATCCTCGACGGCTTTGTTCGGCATCAGCCAGTAAAATGCAAGCTCCCTCAAGTCAGTGTTTGCACCTAAGCCTGCACTTCCACTGCTTTAAGCCCTTCTATTCGAAAATCCTCCGACACAATTAATCTCCATTCATTGTGGAATACATGCCAAGTGAGGTAAAATAGCCCATCACCGAATTTTAGCCGTGGGGCAATATAGGGTATCATACCGTCACTCTTTGGAGGGATCCCCTATTAATTAATAGAGAGATGAAGAGAAAAGAGATAATACAGTCTCCTATGCTCACACTATAAATATATATATTTTTCTTTATTAGGTATTTGTTTATGACCGGTGGTCGTAGGTTTTCGGAGAGCCAAAAGGTAACTCGGTGGCGGTGAAAAAGGAGTACAGTTTGATGAAGAAAGTAAACACATTTCCTTCCGACCAAGTTACCGAGTCTCCTGCCAGTTCAACGTTATGTTGATACTCGGTGGGAGGCCCACTCACATCTGATATTACAATTTACAACGCCAAGACCCGAACTAGACATGAACCTCTTCATAACAAGGCGGTGATTACTGCACTGACAACCAATCAGCACCGGATGTGTATAGTTGTTTTCGAGGATTTTCCGAGAACTATTTTAGTTTCCTCGTTTTAAAACCATTCGTAAGTTGTCGGTTTTAATTGACAGCAAACTGTGTCTTTATCTAAATTGATAAAACGAGAGAGACAACCGTGGTACGAATCCTCGACCGGGCGGACACTTTCAAGTGGCAATCAAGTTTGACGGAGATAAAAACAAAAACCTGGGAAAACCGTCGATCGCGTCATGCGTTGCGTTTCGAGCGCGCCTACGGCCCTCGGTTCCGCAGCAAACGGCCAGCGCTAGCGGATCCAAGGCGGTGGGAGGCGGGGAACGGGACGGGCTACTCGGCAGTCCCGGGGTCGCCGAGCCCGCTGAAGAAGTCCGTCGCGTTCTTCACCTTCGACGACGGCAGGTTGTGCGCACGCAGCTTCTTGTCGGCCTTCATCTTGCCGTCCACCTGCGCAGATCAACCGAATATTGGATATCTGTTATTAGAAACAGTTCCAATATTTGGATCCGTCCCAGGATTTGAACCTGTGCTGGGTTATACCATTTATACTCAATATCGATTCCACAGTTGGTTGTCTGTATAGCATAACTGGATAATGTATAACACCGGGCAGGTGAAAAGATCCTGGTTCAAACCCCAGTACGGACAAAAATTTTGGAATGGATATTAGTTTCTAATAATAAATATCTACTTTGCATGCCACAAATAATTGCATTTCAGTTCAAATGTTCTTACAGCATCACACTTTACCAGCTATGCCGCATCTACTTTAGAAGACCATTTTTTGTGCCCGATTTTTCTTTGCTCCAAGGTCAATAAATCCAACATGACTATAAACTCATCTTTTAAATGGAACGGACAACGGATGATCCAAATACATAAATAAACACAGTAAATACTTTCCCCCTAATACTAAATTGCAAAATCTGGTTGCAAAAGCTAAGTCGGCTGAAAATGGTCTTACAGCGATGCATGCTGCCAGCTCGGCAAGGCTCCAAGCTAACGGCCTGGTCGAGGCCAAGCGGCGTCCGTACCTGCACGTCCTCCAGATACTTGATGTTCCAGAACTTGACGGTCTGGTCGTGGGAGCAGGACGCGACGAGCCGGCCGTCGCCGGAGATGTCGAGCGCCTCCGCCGACATCGCGTGCTGGCCCATCACGCCGAGGTGCCGGTTCGGGAACAGGTGAGTCGCCCTGTCGGAACCACCGCGCAAGGCTCAGAACACGGCACACCTACGCAGGCTGTCCACTTGATGTTTCCATGCATCGAACAATGTTTCGAGGAAACTCCGCTCAACAATTGCCACCGAGCCCTGCTTCAATCACGATTTTGCCAACTTTTACATGGTTCTTCCAGCAAAAATTGATGCCATCCGTTCAGTTTAAATCTGTTTAAATTACCAAATTAATCGAGTGATTTAATCTGTTAATTTTCTATGAAAAATCTCGGTATAATCCTAATATAGCGTATGGTCGAAATTTGTGGTTTTTTGGTGTTGGTTGATGCGTATTGGTGTGAAATGTTGTAATCCGTTGAGTTTTTTTTTGTCGGAAGCTTGTTTTGGGCGAGATATTCAAGATTTTCGGCAGTCATTTAACATGGGCTCTTATGGGAGATGTGAGCGCGTGCGGGGAAATCGATGGTGCGGGCGAAAGGGCATTCGGCGGGAGTCGAACCGCATATTTATGGATAGCCCCGGTGAATGCGCATCTTGTATCTCTGATTCAATTATGCGGGGAAATTGAATATAAGGAAGTTATTGAAGATTTAGTGTTTCGATCGGAATTGCGGCCAAGTCGATTAACATGGGCTCTTATGGGACTACGATTGTTGGCTAGGGCCGGCCGTGTTTTGTTGTTTGCAGTTGGCAGTGGCACCAGTGTTGCAATATGGTGGCTGAAGTTTTCAACTGTCATGCACTCGTATGGGGTATTGAGGTTTTCTAATTTGTAATTTGTGACTTTTTGGTTGTTTTCCGACAATTTATTTTCGTTGCAAACGCGTTATTATGGGTTTTTGAGTAGAAATCAAGCAAAATGGGGGATTTTCCCACTTTATGCTATACCATAGCTATACTAGGAAAATTCCAAAATCTCAACCCACTCAAGGATTTGAACCTCAGTCCCCACCATTGAGTAATATTGACGTACTAATCACATGGATAAAATTAAAATACACATAGGATATAGGTACGCTGAACTGAACACCAAACAAGGACAACATGATGTTGAGATCAACTAAACGGATTTTACAGTTTACGTTGCGGTTGTATCAATAAACAACGCATCGACTAACCAGACTTTGCCGCAGCCTCACCGGACGTTACCGTCGATTCACCGCACTTTTGCAGTCGTCTCACCTGATGTTGCCGTCGTCGCACGCCGTGATGACGATGTTTTCGGTGGCCGCCACGATGCGGTTGATGCCGAACTTGGGCCCCGGAAACTCGTCAGCGTGGCAGCCGAACTCGAGCCAGTTGAACACGAGCAGCTTGCCGTCGGAAGTGCCGCAGACCAGCTTCGAGTTGGACCGACAGACGGCCAGGCAGTTCAGGTCCACTTCGTAGAGCTCCGACTGCAGCGTCGTTCGCAGAACTCCGTTAGTCATCACTTCTTAGTCTTTTCCTTATCTTAACATGTTAGTTTTCAGAAACACTATTTAACTGGATAATTTAGTGATAAGCTACCAAACTTAAGCTTTTCCCGATTATAAAGGTGACAAAATCAAACTTGCACAAGCAGCTTAGGACCGAGTTTGAGCCGAGAGGGTTTACCTGGCTGTGCAGCTTCCGTTGGCGCATGTTGAACACGGTGATGGCGCCTTCGCCCGTCGTGCACGCCAGGTGACGTTGCGCATCAGTCGTCACCATCGAGCTGACAAAGTCGTTCACTTCCTTCAGCGAAAAGATCTCCTTCTGTACGCGCAAGTCCCACACTGCAAACGCGAAACGCCGCTCACTCAGTTTTCTCCGACGATGAATAAATTAAAACTATAACTTAGCGACTTCACTAAATTAATTCTAGTTATTAATCACAGCTAGTGCTGTGTTAATTATTCAATGGCAATTTTTCTTAAAGAGTTGCGGTTGAAAATTGCTATTAACTATTCATTTAAAGTTATAAATGATAAGATAAACATAATTATCATAATTATGTCAACTTATTGTGCAGCAACTGGATCTATTATTTCCATTTTAGAATTACAGATTATGTTCCTAAGCTGTACATAAACTATGATTGAAGCATTCACACCCCATTGAGGGTATTATTTTGCCCCCACAAAACAAAGGGAGCATTACTATATAAAAAGAGTACAACCTTCTAATACTAGTGGTGGTATTTTGACAAATAACAACTTATGATAATGCCTTGGTACTAGATAGTAGCTACAAAAAATTGACTGCACTCACATTTGACAGTACCGCTGTCGTCCCCGGTGGCCACTTGATTCTCGTTAATAACTCGCATGCAGTAAAGTGGATCCCTGTAAATCAAAAAACATGAAATATTAAAAACAATCTGTTCCAAAATTGTATTCGTACCGGAGGATTCCATTGAGATTCATATTCAATATTCCAATTTGTATTTGATTTGAATTTCATATTTGTTCAGCATCTAGCTAGTTCAAGATAATATATTGAGCCTGGTAACTAAACTTACGCGTGCGCATCATCATAAGCCTGTACTAGAGTTCCGCTGTCCACATCTGTCACCATCATCGATTTGTCCTTAGAGACAGAAAACAGTCTTGTGCCATCGTCGTTGAAGTCGATGTCGCGGCATGCTCGTGTGTGCACTTCGATGCGATGACGAAGCTCTGCGTCCACATCGTCACAGTATTTGTATCTAAACAGGAATCAATTGCTTTAGGAAACTGTTTAGACAAACACATAAATCAATTTAGACAATGATAGGTAATGTGAAAATGATTACAGTAGAACATCTCCCATGATAGTTGCTACAGCTATGAGATCAGCTTTTGGATGAAACGATATCTGCACAACATGTTCGTCGCAGACAATGTCGCGGGGTATTTCTCTCTTGTTTTCGAGCTCTTTCCGGATAGATTTTACTAAGTCGTCTTCTTCCTCTTCTTCCTGCATGTAAGGCAACACAATTTAAGGCTATGTCAAGAGCAAGAGTTGATAAAAATATTAGTTATTTTCAATTGTGCTTGCTTACCTCTCCTTCAGCCTTAGCCTCTGCTACCCCTGCTACTTGATCATCCACTTCTTCGATGTCGCTATCAGACCCACTGCTGGACAGGCTGATTCCATCGCTTTCACTCTCTGAATCATCAGAGTCTGTGATTTCCAGCTCTTCATCGCCATCTTCCGTCCCATCTATGCCGATGAAATTTGCGGTAAGGATCCCTGTCAATAGTACAAGTTTGAGTACAAACTACACCATGCACTTTGAAGAAAAACGTCTAGTTTTAAAGATATTCGGCCCATCAGAGCATGGTTATTGAGCTAACATCACTCTTATTTTATAATGAACTATGCTTTGGCTCCAATCTTAGTACCTATCAGATAATGGCAATTTTTTCAGCCATGTGGCCCAGAGAATTAATTAATATATATTTTACTTGATGACAGTCAGAAGTCAATCAATTTGATAAATTATATAAGCACGGAAAAGTTTATTTGTGTATGAATGTCATGGAAACTTACTTCTCTTTCCCATGTCGATTAAAGAAGTGGACGATGAATAATCACGAGCTGGCAAGTTTCGGACACATGTGAATGAAGTGAGGTTATAGGATAAGGTTGTGTGCGCACCTGGGAGAACTAACGCGAGTTCGAAGGAGGCCCGAGGTGGGTAGCGTAGGAACAGCGCACTAATAAATTCTATGCTCAGTACAGGTCCAACATATTTTATTTTTGGTCCCAGATTTGAATTTCAATCGATCCCAACTGTTTTGTGAATAATGATGTCGCGGGTCGTTGTACGCTTGTTTCGGAGGTAAGGAAATTACAAGTTAATTCTGGGGAATGCTGAGCCCGAGAGCGAATTAAAATTTACAGTCAACAACGAAAATGTTGTGGAAATTGCCAACTTTTCACGTTGTGTGATTAAAAGCCAACAAAAAAAAACGCATGTATGGAGGTATCCCCCTACATGCATGCATTTGCCGATTGCTCAATGCAATTGCTGCCAATCATTTTAATTTGCAAAGGAAATAATCTGCAATAGAATTATCGCAACTAAGATGGTTATTTTGATTTCTGATTTACCCTTCATCATAGCTCTAGTCTATAGGTACAACGCCTGAGTTATGATCGGAGACAGACCGAAGAATCTAAGCAATGCAAACCGGTTTGCAGCTTGAGGAAAGAGGTGGCTCGTTAGGAATCCCACCATTATCACATCAATCATTAATTTAATATTCATCTGCTAGCTCATCTCACTCAGAGCTCAGTGGCTCGAGGTACACGGGAGGGACAGCATACATTCTTCTCCCACATATGTTCAAGAGCTCGTTGTTAGTTAGTTTCGCGTCGCTCTAACATTTCTTGGTTATTAATTATAAAAAATATCGAGCGTGTGAAATTTCAATACCTCATGACAACAGTGGTTTGTTTTCAAATGATCAAATAGCAATGACAAGAAAAGTAAGTACCATAATTAAGATTGGGACAAGTTAACTCTTATTATTCAACATTAGATAATAATTGGATGAGCGAGCGAAGCGAGCGAAGCGAGCGAAGCGAGCGAAGCGAGCGAAATCCTTCAATTTAACAACATAGGGGAAAAAAAGCGTTTGGATTTTTTTTGTTTGTAACAAAAACGAGCAGCCCTACTTAAAGGTCACAGATCGTTGGGAAATTTGGCAAAAACATTTGTGGTGACTCAGCGAGGTGCTGTATAGTTTTTGAGCAAAATCTCTTTAGCCATTTTGTTTTTATGGGCAAAAACCCGTAATTTTTTCAGTTATTTGGTACTAGCTTCGTAACTTATTAACCGATCCGCACCAAATTTGGATTGAATATAATATATGATAACAAGTTAAACGAATTGCCTAAGTTTCAGATTCGTGCATGAAGTATTTTGCTAATCAGAAAAATAAAATGACTTAGTAATGAAAAAAAAAATTCTTAATCATCAAAGCACCGTTTTCAACATTTTGACTGTCAAATGTTTTCCGTTTTGATTTTATCAGGGATATTACGGTTCGCTCATCCTGCAACGAGTGTAGGCGCTACTAATCGTTTACCTAGTTATTTCTTTAAAATCATTTTGCGTAAGATTTTTGTTAATCCTTATTAGCAACACCACAATATTATCTGATCAGGTCAGCAACAATTGTGCATAAAATTATCCATCCAAGACCTGTTTTAGCGACCCAAATGGACTTTGCCAAAGTCTTTGAACAATTTCATAAGCAAACATTGCATAGCAGCCGTCATAATATGCAAGCGTAAAGTGATTCCAAGAATTATTGCTTGACCTGAAGATAAACGTCACGTAGATAATTGCTACGTACATAATCTTGACCACCAAATACCAAGAATTTCCTCTTAGCTAATAGATTGGAGCTTGAACGATAATTTAACAAGATGCTTGTCAATAAAGGTGCAATTTTATGCATAGCACTAATGCATTCTTGTTTGTGATTGAAGTTGCATTGGTTAATTAGGAATGTTATAAAGTTACCTGGAACTTCTCGCAATACGCTATCAAATATATGGATTTGCGAACGTAATTATTATCGAATTGTGGATTATCGTTATTTGTATGATGGTGATAGAAAACCACACATTTTTACCTTTCGGTTAGATTTGAAGTACTTTTAAGACCTTTTAGAAGGTTTTCGGCTTGACCTTGCTCGGACCGATCGAGCGTCGAGTGCGATCCCATGCTAAATCGCCTATCCCGCCGCACGGCGCGACACAAAAACAGCCCCCACGGGCAAACTAAAAAACTTACGCTTACACTTGAGAGTTTATCAAGATCACAAACGTGATCTTGATAAGCTGAAAATAACTGTGCGGCCGATTTGCTTCAAAAAACGTTCCTGATCTAAATTCAAAGCTTTCAAAGGTTCACAGAAATTTTCATCAACTTTTGACATCTATCCTTCAAGTGCAACGTGCACTCATCAACTTCACAAATTACACTTTAATTAAATAGAAACACATTATCTTGGTTGCGTATAAATGTCTTTTCTGCAATTTGAACTTGTCTCACGTGTTTTTATCGCAATTTAAATTGCGTAAACTCGATAACAAATTTTTCGACATTTCGTCATTTGACAGCCTGGCAAACAATGAATTTATATTTCTCAAAACTCAAAAGATGCAGTGATTTTTGGGAAACATTTTTTCTCTGGGGCTGTTCGAATAAAATTGTCACAGTGTCATAAATAAAGCAAGTAGCTTGCTTGCTTACTAACTGCTTGCAAGTTTTACTTTATTAGTGTATTACTCTAGTCTACTTACTCTATTGGTTCTGGTAGGTCAGAGCAGTGTACCAGAGCCAGCAGAAAGCATTACAGCAGGATGATAAACTTTGAAAGTAACTGTTACTGACCAGATAATAGTTTGAATTTAAATTTGGTGACATTTGTGAACAATTCCAGAAATTTCTGGACTTCTGTACCCGCGTGGAACGTTCCCGACAGTTACAAAATTTATGAAAATTTGCAAATTTCTCTGCCCATCACTAGCCCAATTCTTGTTCATTCCAGACGTTCCTCGCGTTGCTTGCGACAGCATGCCTGGCCCAGTTGTCGATCACAGGAACGAGCGCACAGAGCATTGACAAGCGGTCGCTGTGCCCCCAAGTGCTGGCATACGACAAGATCACCCCCCGCGCCACACGCTACACGGCGAACATCCTTCTACGCACCGACGTCGTGCGTAGAGGCTTCCAGGTGCACATCCGCTTTGACCACCCCGTCAACATAGTAGGCGTGAGTATAAGTTGAAAAGTTTTTATAGTATTGACGAATTTTTAATGATGAAAGATTGTGATTGTCAGGAATGCACGAGTGCTTAAATGTGATCAATTGAATTTTTTTAAAACCTGAAATTATCTTATTGACTGATTAATGCCTGTACCTACAAAGCAAATATGTCAAATAAGAGCACGTCTTATGTACAATGAAATGCATTTAAAAGAAATAAACTGACACGCAAAATTGTCTGCTCATGCTGTATATAATGTAGGAAAATCTGTAGGAAATATCACTGTTGAGCTGGCGACCGATTCGTCAGCGCTGCCACGTGGTTTGGTTAGAAATGCAAGCAACGTACAGCCGTCTATAGGTACAATCAAAGAGCGTTTATCAGGAATCATGGAAAACCAGTGCTTTTATGCACTTTTCTTGTGCCCCAGCGCCCCTGACGGACAGTGTCAGTAGCTATTGCAAGGAATTTCACGCCTATCCTTGAATCCCTTGCTTGTAAACACCCTCTGGGTATAATTTAACACAACGTTACGTAAACGTCAAAATACAACCTTCTTATTCTATTGTTATATTTATGGCGTTTTGTGCGTTACTGATGCCAAATCTCAAGCGTCAAATGACAGTTGACATATACCTAAGTAAAAGAGATACCTATCTTTGAAGATGGTAACCGCAATATGCTGCTTTTAACTTCTAGCATAGTGTGCCAGATTCGCCACCATCGATTTGTAGCCTGATTTTGCTGAGATTTTCCTGTAGTCTACTTACTGCCTGTTGTTTCCTGCAAAGCTCTGCTGTCTGCTTTTGCAACTTAGATTCACCGATTTTTTTACATAATTGCATTGCATTCAAAATCAGAGTGAGAAGATACTATGTTCTTTCCAAGAATATCGAAAGAAAAGTTTTCATCCAAATCAAATTTTCGTTTAAAACTCTCTCTATATATTTACTGAATACGCATTGTTCGCGACGCGCTAGATAGCAGTACGTAATTTTTCGGATGATGCGTTTCATCACCTCACAGCGTCATCGACATTGCATTTAACTTTACTGTACTTCACTACAGCTTCTTTAATCTTTCCTTCAATGTCTCTTACTGCACAAGTCTGTGTATCGTACATTGATGTATATTTTACTTCCATCACCAGTCACCATTTTATCTGTTTGGGTTCAAATGGTGTTGACCTAAACAGGAAAAACAACGCAAACAGCGACACGATTTGTGTTTCCTTCTTACTGCCTCCGAGGGCAATGTCATTGCACTGTGATTGCTCGTGATTCACGCTTGGACGCGCTGCGCCAACCAGACCTAATAACACAAGTTTTTTGACAAATTTCGGGGAATTACTCTGTCATTTTACCCACGAGCAAGCATTGCTCTTGCATTGCGAATCGTTCGCAAAAAATTATACTTATTTGACGATACCTCATGTACGCATAACGCAAGACAAATTTGTATCACGTCTTTGTTTGTTTGTTTGTTTGTTTGTTTGTTTGTTCGCGCTTGAGAAACGGTTCAACAGATGTTGATAAAAATTTCAGAATATCTATGATATTTCACAAATTAAACTTTCTAACTATTTATAGTAACTATTTTTTTTCAAATTCGACTGAATTCTTCAGATACTATATCTACCCTTATAAAATTACAGTGTCAGAAATTACCTGCTTTCTTGAACTCCTCTTGAACACGACGATTTGATATTGCCTTTTCCATACTTTTCGAGTTTTTCTGGTAGGTAAATAATATAATGTGTTTGATAACAGCACCTGCCCATTTTGATAACAGAACGTGTTTGAAAACAGAGCCTGTTGATAACAGCGTGTTTTAAAAACAAAATGTGTTTTATAATGGAAGCTGTTGATAAAAGAACCTGTTGATAACAGAACCTGTTGATAACAGAACCTGTTGATAACACAACGTGTTTGATAACAGAATGTGTTTGATAACAGAAGGTGTTTGATAACAGAATGTGTTTGATAACACAACGTGTTTGCTAACAGAACGGCATCGGCGATGTGGAGACGACCGACAACCGGCGGTTTGTGATCAAGTCGCGGAAGAAGCTCGAACCCGGGCCTCCGTTCTCTCTCCCGATCTTTGTGAGCCACGTCGCCGACCGAGTTCCGTACATCGACAGCATCAAGCTCGATGCCACCGAGATCTGTCCGCAAGGTAGGCCCACCACGGGTTCAGGTGATCTGTTTCACTCTCTTTTGTGTTTTATTTGATTGATATTGTGATGTAATTGATTTTCATTGATGGATACCACCATGGATAATTATCTCATCTGCTATGGCTTTTCACTTATGCAATGGGCATTTTGGTCTTGCCTTAAGGGCATTCTGGTCATAGGGGTTTGCCTTCTCGGCAAAGGGTTTGCCTTAAGGGCATTCTGGTCATAGGGGTTTGCCTTCTCGGCAAAGGGTTTGCCTTATAGGCATTCTGGTCATAGGGGTTTGCCTTCTCGGCAAAGGGTTTGCCTTAAGGGCATTGGGCATAACGGAAAATTAATGAAAAAAAATGTATAAAGGTAAAAGTAAAAGCCATAAGCACATAGTGCCGGAGGCACGGGTCTCCGCTGCTGGTAAGGTAATAAACCAAATCCAAAATTCAATTCCAGATAATATGATAAAAAAATTTGGGGCAATGTTTTTCTTATGGAAATACATTTTGTTCTAATCACTTATTGATCCTGGAATGGGTATTTAGAATTTCAAAATCACGATTTTCATTGATTCAAATCAGAAAATTGACAAAGTTTAGTTGATATTTTTTATTTTTACGTTATTTTCTTCACATAGACAAACCAGCAAAAAAAAAATTAGAAGACAAATTGCATTCATATTTACACTTGTCTCATTCACAGATAAAAGCAGTTTTTATTTTAAATTTTAATCCTTAAAACGCCCATTAAAAACGGAAATATTTCAGTGATCACATGTTTAATGCATGAACGCTTTGGATTTTATACCTGCAAGTAAGATTAGTCACAATTTTTGGATACATAATAGAATTTAAAAAAATTATGATTCAAAATTAAAATCAACGATTTTCTTGACGAGCAGAACGAGTGCTGCGAGTGAAGCGAATCTTCAATTAAACTTAATGCCATGTTTATTACACGTTAGATCTTTCCTCGAACACACGTGTTTCTTACAATCGCACTGTCTGACGTGGTTAAACCGTGGTTAAACCGTGGTTAAACCGTGGTTAAACCGTGGTTAAACCGTGGTTAAACCGTGGTTGAATCGTGGGTAAATCATATTACACAAGGTAATTGGTATAGTGCTAAGTTTTCCTTGCTGTTCTGAGGATGCTGTCCCAGTAGCCGAGAGCGTGCTGTGCCTTTCATAACTGATTAATAAATAATGACACACGCTGAAACCCGCTTCATGTGACGAGACGTGGGAAATTACGGGAGTGTGACATAATATGCTGAGTTGAATTTGAGACAACAACGTCAACATGTTATGCTACAGCGGGTTCCAGCCTAACGGCAGATATTCATATCGCATCGACAATAGATATTTGTTAATAGAAACGAAATATCGTTTCGTTTTCTCTGAAATTAGATTGATCAAATCGCTCCAATGGTTTATATGAAATTAAGTTATTAAGAAAAATTTCAGTTTTTCTAAATCACGTTTTACACTTTAGAGGCCAAGTATCTGAACATAATTTGACGAAACTTTTAAGATATTAGGTTAGCCCTCGCGATTTAATGTTTGTGTAAAAATTTAAATATTGTATTTTTAGCAATTTGCTTAAAAATGGCGCTATTATGATGTAGCTTAAGGCTTTTTTAAGCGTTTTGCAGATAAAGTAGTTTAGCGAATCTCACTACGCCCCAGAAATTCACAAATACTTGCTGAAATGTTGTTAAAGTTACGCTGCTTCTATTAGAACAAATTAGTTACGGTTGACCGAAGGAACGGAGCTAAAATTAATTCAAGAAACAGCAAATCCCTATCCTTTAACATGGACTGGTGTTTAACGACGCACTGTTTTGACAACTGGCTGTTTGGCACTGTTCTAATGGCGTCGGTGAATGAAATGGTGATGATCAGGCTGCTGATGAACCTAACCTAGCCTAGAAGGGAGGAGGGGAAACCCGGTACCGGCACGTAGCCTACTCTTGTCGAAAAGCACCGAGGGGACCACCGGCTTTACGTCCCTTCCGAAGGACGGTACAACTCGAACAACAGGATTCCTCCACTAATCCGTGCAGTCGAGAGATTGACAAGCAAGGCGAGTAAAGTTGTCGTACTAACTTCAAACCCTCCAACCTCTCTCCCGAACAGAACTGACCATGTGCATGATGGTCACCCATCAAACACCTGACCCAGCGCGATGTTGCTTAACTTCGGTGATCTCACGAGAACCGGCCGGTTATCCTTGATTACGACCCCCTGGTATTAGTGATGGAAGCTTCCACCTTCCACCCTCCACCCTCCACCGTCCACCACAAACACCAATGTCTTGTTCTGGTCGTGTGACCTCTACAGCGTCGTCCACGGAGGGCGTCTCTGCTGCGGTCTACCAGACGCTGCCCAAAAGGGCGCTCGTGCGTCCCGGGGGCAGTGTGTCCCTGCTGGGCCGCGCTGGGGCGCCGCTGAGCTTCTGCGAGTTCTACCACGCGCCCAGCTACCAGAAGATCGACTTCAGTCGGAGGCCGCAGTCCATCGCCACCAGGTCGGTGGGGGCTAAATTATACACACAGCCATTTTGTAAAATGTCTTTTCGCACGATTGCTGTCAGACAAAATTTGCCATCATGGCACACGTGTCTTGGAATACTATTATTAAATAATAATTATCATTATTACTGGTGTTTAACGACGCAATGTTTTAACAACTGGCCCTTTGGCACTGGTCGAATGGCGTCGGTGAATGAAATGGTGATGATGAGGGTGATGATGAACCTAGCCTAGCCTAGAAGGGAGGAGGGGAAACCCGGTACCGGCACGTAGCCTACTCCTGTCGAAAAGCACCAAGGGGACCACCGGCTTTACGTCCCTTCCGAAGGACGGTACAACTCGAACAACAGGATTCCTCCACTAATCCTTGCAGTCGAGAGGTTGATAAGCAAGGCGAGTGGAGTTGTCGTACTAACTTCAAACCCTCCAACCTCTCTCCCGAACAGAACTGATCATGTGCGCATGATGGTCACCCATCAAACACTGGACCCAGCGCGATGTTGCTTAACTTCGGTGATCCATGTTGAAGGGACTACGAGTACTTCGGGGCTGGCTTGGAGCAAGGGGAGTGCGGCATCACGCTGAGGAACATCCACGACGGCATGGACGGGGTCATCGAGAGCAAGATCAAGTTCGTGGACAAACCCGAGTGGGAGAACTGTGCCACTACGCTACGAGTTACCAGTGAGTCTTGTCCAGCCTTTCACTGCAGGTTCAATTATCAAAGATATGAGTTTGAAGACAGACATTGTCTCACTCTTCCTTGCCCCATATCAAGCATGTATTTTACTGAAATATTGGTGTTGTGACTCATTGCAGTACAAGTGACTTGCGACGAAATGACTGAAAATTTGTACCCGGTGGAAGTGTTTATTTAAAATTGAAACCCATAGTTTTGAAACAACCGGCTTAATATTGGGGCCCTTTTGGAGGGGTCTTTTCTTCAAATTCTGACTTCCGAGACGTGAATTTTCTATAGAATTCAAATTTTCGTGTCAGCCGACCCAAAATGGTATAAAAGACCGCTGTGCTCTGTATTTCTCTGTATATCGGTAAATTTTCCGATTTTCATGAATAAAAGTTAGGATTTTAAGCATGAAATAATAATCGAATATATCAAAGAAATCGATATAAATCAAAAACACAATTCTCTTCCATTATTCGAGTATTGATGAAACGAACATTTACCCAAGGACAGTTTGCTTCTCTTATAGCCAAGTTCATAATTTAGCCAATTAAGGAACCAGTAAAGGTCATAATCAATCATATAGTTCAAATAAATATTCCTGTTTTGTTTCCGTCGTCGATTCATGACATTGCAATGAACAAATAGTATGAATATGATTTGAGGCTGGATTTTTGTTTATTATTTATTATTTATAACTGCTACACAGATTAAGTTAAAATTTTACTTTTAACAAAGACATATTCGGTCAATGTCTTCGTAGAAGCAAACAAAGTCAATACACCTATTCCATTCAATCAAAATGACATCATGATACCCCACTCGCTGAAGCCAGGTATACCAATTCGGGTTGTGATTTCCCTCTTCCTTTGTTATTTAGCAGTGCTCATTGTTATTCAAACTAGCAGTGCGTCCAGTCGGTATCTGACGTCATTTTTCTCCGAGTGTTAAAAAACTATTTTTAGAAAGCAATTCAAAAGCAATTCAATTAAAAAGCAAGGAATAATTCACTCAAAACAAAACAAAACTCGCCCAAATTACAATCCGCAGACGTGGACAAAGGTCGCCTGCCCATCTTCACCATCTCCCCTCGCCGCGCCGTGCTGAAAACCGGCCAGAACCTCACGATCACGTGCAACGCCGACCGCAAGATCAACATGTGTCACATCTTCCTGCCCGGAGGCATCCACCTGAACCTGGACCAGGGCCGGCGATCGACGTTGACTAGCGAGTACCGCTACCTGGGCACCGGCCTGGACGACGGGCAGTGCGGCGTGGAGATCAGCCACGTGGACGAACGCCTCAACGGGTTCGTCGTCTGCAAGCTCGGATTGTGGCCGGAGCAGACCAACGGAGCGTGGGAGACCGACTCGTTTAAAGTTACCACGGTGTTCGGTACGTTGACTGTAGTGCCATCGTCACACAGGGTACGATTGATTGATTATTTGTGTTTAATGACCTCTTACCAGTGTGTTACCACATACCACTGACCGGTAAGTTTCATGACAGATGACGGCAGCCACCACGACAACCTACTGGTCGAGTCGACGTCTGAGACGGCGCTCACCGAAGACGACATCGACCCGCGGCTGAGTTCCGAGACCTCGACGACCTCCAGAAGGACGCCGCCGACGACGACGACCTCGAAAACGACGTCCACGATGACTAGACGACCAGGTAAACTTCTCGTGAGGCTGGAGCGAGGCTGGAGCAGCCTGGTCCATAGGCTGGCCACACTTTCAAACCGTGCCCTGCCCTGCCTTGCCATATGTGCTGGTTTTTTATACATTTTATTGATGGCAGAAAAAAAAATTCAATGGAAACGCGATTTTGTTCCATAAAGGACTCTTGCATTCACTCATTATAGCCATCTTCTACGAACCTTTAGTCATTGGTCAATCCGTTACAACTTACACTACCTAACAGCGGTGTTACTGCGGTACTAGCATTTAGTCTGTGCTAACTCTACAAACTCCACGGTGATTGTGTTACCTACGAGTAAGGCCCAAAAGCCTTCCCTAGTCACATTTTGGGGAGGGTCCAGTGCATGTCCCCGAAACATTTGAACCCTAAGGGTGTTGATTGAAAGGATAGCGATAGTGGACAACGCCCTTTCCACACTACCGAGAGCGTGGTAGAGAATGGAAGCTTTCCTACAACACTCCCTGCAACGTCATACCTTAGCGAAGGCGTTGTAGAGAATGGAAGCTTCACTACAACTCTCGCTGCAGACGCCAACCCCCTAGCATACTCTACCGAGAGCGTGGTAGAGAATGGAAGCTTTCCTACAACACTCCCTGCAACGTCATACCTTAGCGAAGGCGTTGTAGAGTATGGAAGCTTCCCCCACAACACACCATATAACCGAGAGCGCGTCAGACAAGTTACCAAAACATTGACCGGAAGTCCGCGTCGTCCTGCAGGGCCCAGCAGCGGCGTCGAATGCGGCAAAGCCGTGGTGCCCGCAGTGCCGTTGGTGACGCGGGGCGAGTCGACGCACAAAGGACAATGGCCGTGGCACGCGGCGGTCTACGCGTCGACGGCCAACGGGGACGTGACGTACACGTGCGGGGGCACGTTGGTGGGTGGTCGGGCGGTCGTCACGGCCGCGCACTGCGTTACCCGGCAGCCGTTCGACCGGCCGGTAGACGCGGCGACGGTCAAAGTGTTGCTCGGGAAGTACCACCTCAACGAATGGGCGGAGAACGGCGTGCAGGAGATGAGGGTAGGTGCAGGGTTGGGAGGATGATGTTGTAATAGTTTGATATCTAATGGGATGCCGAGGGTCAGGATGGCAACTGTACTTAAAAATTGAATATGGGTTGGGTTGAATATATATATGGGTTTTATTCGTTGATGGTTACAAAAACAGTGTATTTTGGAGGCTAGATTTTATAAGGTGTTGCTAGTTTGAAAGGTTGTCAGGCTCTGACGAGAACAGATCTGCGAGCATGTATCTTAGTTTTGCATTTTCAGCATGTGTGCTGCTAGGAGAAAAGGTCTACTTTATGCTTATCTACGTAGCTAGTATAGTAACAGTAGTAACAGGCTAACTGTTACAACATGCTTATACGGTGGCTTTGAGGACGGTTATGCTCTGCCTTGAGCCATTTTTGGCACCGAAAAGGGCCCGGATCAACTGGAAACTCACTTTCCTCAAGATGACTACAATTGAAACTTCGATTCGGGCCCTTTTTAGGACAAAAAATAGTTGATAACAGAGCAAGACTTCAACATTCAACATCGTCACTGAATCACTATGTTTGATTAACCATACTTCCGAAGATTGTTTCGATTGTAATAAGTTACTTAAGTATAGAGCACCAAGTCTTTGCCAAATGGTTTGGGCCGACGGAGGCACCGGGTGATCGCGTCATCACCGAATCATAGCAACATCTCGCTGGATGGGTGACCGGCAACCAGTGCTGTTCCTCTGTTCAGTCTTGCACTCTTAGCGGTGCCAGTTTGATCTGCATGACACCGTCTGCATGGTGTCGCATTCGACACATCCACTTCACTCGACACCTCCATCAAATGGACTGCCGTTCTTTAAACCAACAATGTATCATGCCTACAACACACCGTCTCACCTTTGCTGCACGCTGCTTGCTGTGTGTTGACAGATCGACCGCGTGGTCGTGCACCCTGCCTACAACAAGACCGGCTTCCACAACGACATCGCCGTCCTCACGTTCGTCGCTGCCGTCGAGTTCACGCAGTTCGTGCGGCCGATCTGTCTGTGGGACCGGAAGAACACGGACATCACGAACGTGGAGGGCAGCCTGGGCACGGTGAGTCACGCACACGGGGGTCGTCGACCGGGGCTGCGGGCTGCTGGGCCGTCTATCAACTGGCTTGACCACCAATCAGCTGTCTGGACCACCAATACACAGTATTCCATTCATTCAAAATTCTATCAAAATGATACCCACGCGCTAAAGCCAGGTAGAGCAATTCGGGCTGTGATTGCCGTATCTTCCTTTGTTATTTTGCAGAGCTAATTAATATTTTTTTCCTAACTGGTATTATGTCCAGTGGGTGTTTGACATCATTTTTCTCTGAGTGGAATGGGTAATCAGGTGACTGGACCACGACTGATGGGATGTGTGCAGGTGGTGGGCTGGGGCATCGACGAGGACGGGGGACTCAAGGAGACTCTGGCGATGGCCACGATGCCGGTGGTCAGCTACCAGACGTGCGTCTGGAGCAAGGCTTCGCACTTCATCCCGTTGCTCAGGAAGACCACATACTGCGCGGGCTTCGCCAATGGTTAGTACTTAGTGGACACTGCCGGGCGTCGATAGTTGCCTTGATATTTATGCAAATCTTATGCAACTGTTGATCATGCAACTCTTAGGCATCACACATTTTGGACAGAAATGGCGTTTTTTTTTGCTTTGCTGTGAGGACGGAAGTAAATTTAACAGATAAGGATTGGCACTCTATAATGGAGGGTTTGAAGTTAGTGCGACAACTTCACTCGCCTTGCTTATCAACCTCTTGACAGCACGGATTAGTGGAGGAATTCTGTTGTTCGAGTTGTACCGTCCTTCGGAAGGAACGTAAAGCCGGTGGTCCCCTCGGTGCTTTTCGACAGGAGTAGGCTACGTGCCGGCACCGGGTTTCCCCTCCTCCCTTCTAGGCTAGGTTAGGTTCATAATCACCCTCATCATCACCATTTCATTCACCGACGCCATTAGACCAGTGCCAAAGGGCCAGTTGTCAAAACAGTGCGTCGTTAAACACCAATAATCAACCAAAGAATTGCAAGTTTGTATATAAAATATTGTCTTAAATGTTATAAAATTGTGATCATGTGATGAAAACATACTGAACCACAGGGATAATATTAGTATGTAGTATGGAGTAGGATAGGGAGTAGATGTGGTTTTGCCTTGACTACGCCGCTGCTGCTGCTGCTTTCAGGCACGTCTGTCTGCAACGGCGACAGCGGCGGCGGCATGATATTCCCGACGCGTCTAAGAGACAACACCAACAAGTGGTACCTCCGAGGCGTCGTCTCCAACAGCGTGCCGAAGACCCAGTCCCAGGTCGCCACGCTCGTCTGCGATCCGTCGCACTACGTTGTCTTCACCGATGCGGCTCAGTACCTGCCTTGGCTCAGCGAGTTCGTCGAGATGTAGATCTTACAATCTACCAATCTACCACATCTATCAATCTACCACTCTACGAGTCGCCTGAATAACACCATCTGGAATAACGCCATATCGGTCATTTGCTGTTTCACCGGAATAAAGCCGTATGTCATAATGGCGTTAATCCAGTGGAGTTTCTCATATTGTATGATCGCTTTGTTCCAGTAAAAGCTGCACTGTATACTAACGCCATCTGAGCATATCCAGATAGCGCAAATCCACTAATATTTATGTTTTAGATTCGACAAATGCCGGATAAATCGTCTGTTTTTTATATTTTATTAAATATTGACAGTGTTGACTGCTTTATGAACGAGCTGTCTCATTGATGTGGTGGATCGGTGTAATGTCTCAGCTTCCGTTTAAGAGGTTGGTTTTTATTCAGGTCAATTATTAATTTCTTTGCGGTATCCGCTGCATACACAGAATAATTGCGATAAAATTGCGCAATACACCTCATAAGAAAAAATGTCCGGTTGCCTTACAAGTTACAAATTGTAACAATTTGCTCTATGATCATACAATGATGATCATTCATGTATTCGTCAGTGATCTGTGAAATGAATAATTAATTTCCTTGATTATTCTTTACTTTCGTTATTATTCGTTACTTGGACGTTGATTGGAAAATTAGAAGATTTGTTGCAAGGAGCAGAAATGAAGTTTGTGAGAAGTATGGCTGGGGTACTTACCTTGGGCTGGGGTGACAAAATTGGATAAGGTGAGAAGTTGAATAACAAAAATATTTTTTGTTAAAAAGTGCAAAGAAGAAAAAGTTAAAGAGTGCAAAAATTATAGAGGGATAACTCTACTAAGCCATTGTGCAAAAATTTATGAAAGAGTGTTAGAAAAAAGATTAAGAGATGCGGTAGAAGATGATTTAAGAGAAGAACAATATGGCTTCAGGAGCAAAAGATCTACTGTAGACCTGATTTTTACAATCAGGCAAATAATGGAGAAAAGATGGGAAGAGGGAGAAGATATGTGGATGACGTTTTTAGACATCGAAAAGGCATATGACCATTTGCCAAGAAAAATTGTGTGGAAGTGTTTACGTCAGAAGTCAGTGGAACCTGGGATCATAAGAAGGATCCAGAGCCTTTATTTTAATTGCAAAAGTCGAGTACCTATGTTCAAGAGCAGGGCAATCGGATTGGTTTCAAGTGAAGAGTGGTGTGAGACAAGGAAGTGTGTTGTCGCCTTTGCTTTTCGCCATCGTTATGTATGAGTTGGTGAATCGGGTGGGTGTTGAAGAAGTGGATACAAAGTTGATGATTTATGCGGATGATGTTTTGTTATGGGGAGCAACGAGGGAAGAAGTTCAAGAGAGAATAGAGAAGTGGTCTGAAGCTACCAAGGAATTTGGATTAAGGATAAGCCAAGAAAAAAGTGTATCTGTAGTTGTTCATAGAGGAAAAAAAATAAAGATGGACAAGCTAAAACTATTTGGTAAGGATATCGAGCTGAAGGAAGAATTTAAATATCTAGGAAGTGTCATAAGTCAGGATGGCAAAATTGAAAAGGAAATTAGAAGAAGAATATATCAAGCTGGTTGTTTGTACCAAAAAGTAAGAAAATTGATATGGAATGTGGATTTTCCTAAGAGATGCAAATTATTGCTATATAAAAATTATTATTTGCCAATTTTGACGTATGGAGCAGTGACGTGGACAGTAAATGGACAGATGGAAGATTTGTTGCGGGGTGCCGAGATGAAATTTATACGGAGTATGGCAGGTGTGACGAAGTTGGATAGAGTGAAGAGTACAGTTTTGAGGAAGCAAATGTGAGTTGACCAATTATGTTTTAAATTGGGAAAAGAAAGATTAAGGTGGTATGGACACATGAAGAGAATGGACGACAACAGGTTACCCAGACAAGCTTTCAACCTGTTGTATAGAATAAGAAAAGCGGGAAGACCTAGAGAAAGATGGATTAATCAAGTACGAAGAGACGTGGAAGAGAGAGGTGAAGACTGGAAGAGAATAAATGAGGTGGAAAAATGGTGGAAAGATAGAGATAAATGGAAGGAATTGGTGGAACGAAAAGAAGAAGAAGAAAAAGAAAAAGACGTGCAGGAGAGTTCAGTTGAATAAGAAATAAGAAAATAGTTTGGCAGTCTATTTTTGTTTTGTTGGTGTTGCCTATATTTTTAATTTTCTACTCGTGAAACAAATATTTTATGGAGGAATAAAATTGATATAAAAAAAAAATAGAATCTAAAAAACGAAGAGTGGGAAGACCTAGATAAAGATGGACTATGCAGGTTAGAAGAGATGTGAAGAGAGAGGTGAAGAGTGGGAAAAGGTTGTTGAAGAAGAAAGATGGTGGGTAAATAAAGAGAAGTGGAACGAAGGGAAGAAGATGGCGGAGAAGATGGAGAGAGAGAGAGAGAGAGAGAGAGGGAATGGAATTAAGAAATATATAATATGATTTAAAAAAAACATCAGAACAGGAGTGCGATTCTGTTGATTTTTTTGAAGGTTTTTAAGATTTGTAAAGTTTTTTTTAATGGTTTAAATCTCTCATCTCATCTTACCATGATCTTCCCTTAAAAGTATTAACAGAATCGTACCGCAGGAACCTAATGTAACCGTAAGCCAAATCAGTTTCTCATCTCGAGCAAGTCAAGAGGCAAGCAAATATTATCAAGAAGATTTTCTTCATAAACTAAAGTTTTCCAACATTTCCTTGGCTTGGTCCGTTTGTACTTAAATTCAGAATCTAGCCTTGTTCAATTTCACCGGTTGTAGGTACAGCAGAATCCTTATAAAAGCATTTGAATGATCATGTTATCCCATTCAAACAATGTATGGCATTCTGTTACGCCAAATTTTCATCTCTTGAAACCGTCATGGAGGCTATAGTTTGAAATTAAACTTGTCAAAAGCTAACCCATCCAAACAACACCTCAAAATGAAAAGAGTGAAATCACTGGAACTGTTTGAGATGAACATTATTGATCATTGCACCCACGTGATTAATTGTATATTTCTTAAGCATGGGATCTGTATTGGTATTCTGACGATGGACATCGAATAGATAAATAATAACCAAACTATAACAATAAAATAAAATGAAACCACAACGCAATTAAAATGAGGATTCGCGAAGCTCGAGCAAAAAACATGGTTGCGTAATATTTGTAACTACAATGTATGTAATAATGCACTTGCTTCCAGCCTTGGAAGTTTCCTCTACTTTATACACTCCTTCTCGCGCCTCATCTTGCGTTTGATCGCGTTCGGTGGTCAGTCTGTCTTGTGGTTTCATCCAGTGCACTCCAATGTAGCCTACCGCCTAGCTTGGGATTGCCGACAGGAATCTAATTCGCAAGTATAAGGTAGCCTATCATTACTTTCCTCAGACTCACTTCCATTCCTAGTTAAGTAGTTTTTTTGAAAAGGCAACTTATTTTTTTCCAGTGCACCATTGACATTATGAGAGCCACTCATATGACGTAATAAATTAGTCTGACATGCAAATTGATAATTAAGTATAATAAGAAATAATTAGCGAGTAAAATATTGTGATCACGAAGTGAATGTAGGCGGCAGACCTCGTCAGCATATTCAACCTAGAAATTGGCTGCTTCACTTTGAATATGTGGCTAGCTTAGAACCAATACACATGGGTATAGTATAACATCCATACGCTTAGTTTTACTGGTTTTACGATAGAGTTAGAAGGCTTACTAACTCTACAGTGCCACTCTGTGCTACTATAGCACTGAGCCCACACAAACTATCAACAAGTCCCTCAAGTCTCAACATAGATACACGAATCTCCGCTCACATGATGTATGTCACCTTTGCAGCAACTCGTCCAATACGGAGATGTTGTACCTACTCGCCTTGACCTGCTGTACGCTCATCTCGCCAGCAGCAAGCCTGTGCAATTTCGGGTACATACCGTTGCGTTCGCCCGCGCAGCATGTGAGAACCACCGACCAGCCGAACAACTGGGAGGGAATGGCACACCAATGTCGTATCCAGTTTCCCGGCCACGATCTGATCGGAAGGCATTTCCTCGAGTTGTCTGGCGCCGAGAAAATGCCGTGCGCTGACATGATTGTCCCGTTGGGTATTGTGAAGATCAACGATTTGCTCGTCTTCCCTGGGGGCTATGGACTACAGTCTGATGTAAGATATTCATCAGATCCTACCTATCTGCAGTGCGATTTTATTACTTTATTTAGGTGAGAAGAGATGAGAGCGTTCATGTGTTCCTTTAAAAACAATGACAAATCATCTCATCTCACATTTAAAAAATGATGAAGGTGCCAACACTTGGACCACAAGATTACCGGCCAATGTGTGGGCATAGATAAGGATATTATAACTTTCGTTAAATTCCTGTTGATGATCTGCCTTCTGATCATGCCATTGATATCTTTTAGTAACAAAATATACCAAAAACTGTAGCCCATTGGAAAATGAATCACAATGAATATCATTACACAATTTTATAGTTGCTATACAGGTCTAACTCGGTTGTTTCTATCTCATAGCCAGCGGACGACTCTACGCTACGCTATTTACAACGCATGGAGTTGGAAAGCAACGTCAGCAACAGTGAAGCGAGCGTTGCAGCGTTAAACCTCACCACGAACAAGTGGTGGTTGGTGGAAGACGATTACCTCTTCAAGTGCGCCCTGTGTCAAATGTCTCATCGTGGCGACCTGAACGCCTCGGTGTTCGCAAAACCTCCAGCAAGGAAAGGCCATGTGTACTATGGAATCGTCGAGCAACTGGAGTCTAACAGCAGCTCGGACAAGCCGTCGGAGGAGTTGTATGAAATTCTCTCCGCGCGGCTTAGTGTCGGGAAGAGCGATCTTCTTGTCAATAAGACGTGGGTTAATTCACGCAATCACACGGAGTTTATTCTGCGCATTCGCTCGCTGCGTGCGTTGAATAACGACGAGTACAGTTCGTACACGATTAGCGATGAGTACAAGTTTGTGGAGTTCTACGATTCGAGTTACTGTATTTATTCTCACGCCGAGGATATGGTGTGGCTGTACAACAAGCAAGGTATACCTATGTTGCATGTTTATCTTCAAGTCACATACATTCTAGTTTTTATATCCTACTTTTTGGACACATTTTACCAAAAATTGTTAATTTCTTTTAGAAAATTTGCATCTCACTAATTCGAGATTAAGATTAATACAGCTTTTTTGTTGTCAGTTCATAGCAATGTTGTCATGTGTGGTTTTTTACAAGACAATACCATTAGAATTGAAACCTTCTTTTTCCAACCAATTGAAAAAACGTACTAACGAGATTTTTGAGCCAATTCAAAACGGAATAAGAATTTGACAGTGTAAAAAGAAAAAGAAATCAGCCGAGAACAACTTTCACCTAAAATTAGACGAATCTATTTATAATTTTGATTTTTGGGTAGTTTGAGAACCTATAAGTAAAAGTCACAAATCATAAAACAAACGTCCAAATATTCTTATGACTAAATATGAAAAACTACGGTTTCTATATTTTCACCAACACCGCATGCATTATTTCATTCTTGCTGCCTGTCTAATGAAAATTCTCAACCACCTCATAATGCATGTGAATTTCAGCCCCGACTTGAACATTGCATTCCGCCCTCTAACCGCTTCGGCGTGCCTTGCAGACACCGTGGTCGTGAAGAAGCTACCCGAGAACGTGTTGGCGACACGCGAATGCACGTTTCGCAAGCGTCCCGACGGCGACTGGGACGCAGTGTGGGACGTCGTGCGCTTCTGGGACTTCGACCGGCAAGCGCAGTGTTACCTGCAAGAGATCAAGAACGTCACCAGGGACGTCTCCGAGTTCGCGGCGAAGCCTCCGCTCAACTTCGACCTCGCCAGCCTGTTTCAACAGGTAGTGGATCGAGTGGACCCGCTCAATTACGTCAATGCCTCGGAGCTGGCGGCCGAGCGCAATAAAATCTTCAATGACATCTCCTTGGCTGTCGTTCAGTACATGCGAAGTCCTTCGTTAAAGAGACAGGTTGCAAATAATTATTTTGCTGACATCATGCTTTCGAATTTGCGGGAGGATGATCCGTTGGTGGGCTTTGAAATGACTAGTGTGCCTGGCAAATTGAAAGGCAAATTCGGTGTGGTTCGAGTCTCTAACTTAGGTAGTCTTGAAGCTGATTTGAGCGTGGTTTTATCGAAATCAATGTACAGCCACAAGGCGGCTTTTGCCATGGCAGTGGTGAAAGATTACCAGAAAGATCTATTTCCGACTCCCATTGTCAAAGTAGTTGAAAACACGGGATATTATCTGTCTAATGGTTTTTTATTGTCCGTGAGCTTTGATAATGACGATAAATTATCGTTGGATGAAGATTATCACCTGGAGGTGACGATCAGGAATGTAGTAGCCAACGACGAAACCGCGAGATACTTGAGAAACTTCGCAGTCTGGGCGATTGACGATGACGAGAAACTCACAGAAACCTGCTTGCTGGTCGACGTCGTCCCCGATTCTTACCAATGTCGGAAAATGACCAGAGATTTGGTTTCGAGAAGCATTCGTGGCAGATACGTCGCCAATCGGGGACTCACGTACGACGACGCTCTGAACGACACTTTGCTAGCTGCCAACTTGATCTCCCGCTACGCAGATGTCCAAGTAAACGCCGCAATGTTCTCTGCGGTTCGCGACGTTGCAAACTACGCAGCGGGTCTTCGGTTCGGCACCGGGGAGGCGTCCTTCTCATCGCGCTCCATCATCTTCAGCGCTTTCAGAGAGATTCTCTCGCGTGTCGAATTGCCGGACGGAGGAGCAACAGTGACGTCATACGCACGACGAATCGGGTTCCTCGTCGGCGATTTAAGAAGGGAAAAGCGCATGGTTGGATTCTCCAAGGACAGGTCTCCGGCGGGCTCGGGCGAGCTGGCTCTCAAACCGATCTTCGACGCCAAGAATCTGTCGAAGACTTCAGAAGTAGACGTTATCTTGTCACCGGCACTGATGTCTGCGTACAGCCGACTGGGGTTCAGTGTCTTTGACGACTTCGACGACCTATTTCCGGTAGATTTGCTGTCAGGCCAGGTATTTCGCAAAGTGTCCGCCGTACAGGTCGTGCTCGTGTCCGAAGCGCCGAGCACGCCCGCCGCGAGCGACGAAACATTCTATTTGGATGTCTACGTCAACGCGTCGTCGGGTCAGGCGGGCCCCGAGCGGCGTCGTCGGTGCGTCCTCTGGAATCCCGACGGCGGCCCGAACGATAAATGGTCGACGACGGCGTGCTACAAGCTGAAATCGACCCGAGGCTCGAAGCAAGTCTTTAGGTGCAGCAAATTAAACCATGGTTTGAACAGAAAAGAGCGAAGTATCGCCGAGGGCATCTATTTCACGTTCGAAGTGAGCGAGTTCAATGATTTCCTCGGGGAAAACGTGGCCCTGTTGGTCTGGTTGGTCATCGAGTGCGTTATCTCGCTGGCGAGTTTGCTCAGCATATTCGTCACTGCCATTGTCATCAGGAAATGGCGCGACGACCCGGGCCATAACATACTCCTCCACATGTCGTCCGCGTTGGCCATCAACATTTTCTTCGGCTTCGTCAACAACTTCCTGATTCTCGACACCGAAAGCGTGTCCTGCGTTGCAGTCGGCATGATACGTCACTACTCGTACATGGCCATGTTCTTCTGGATGTTCGTGCTCTCTGCGCTTCAGCTGAAGAGGCTGCTCTCCGTGCTAGGCTCTCGATCCACCCCACATCTTCAGCTGAAAGTAAGCGCCTTCGCGTGGGGTGCGCCCCTCATCGTCATCATCGTCCTGTTTCTCTCGATCTCCGATGCATATCGGTCTGAGATTAAAGACAGGGGCTTCTGTTATCCTGAAGGTCTCGGCTTCGAATTGTTCGTGCAAGGACCCGCAGGCTTGATTCTAGCGTCGAACGTGGTCATCTTTGTGGTGATTCTAGCCAGGGTGTACGCCTGCTTCGGCTGGGGGGAAGTCGCGAATCTTCAGCGACACGCGAACGTTAGGACGGTTCAGCTTCGTCGTCTTCGTACGGCGTTCTTCATCTTCTTCCTGTTCGGCTTGACGTGGACGTTCCACTTCCTGGCTGAGGAGGGCGTGATCAAGAACAAGTTCATCTTCGAGTACATGTTCTTGATGACTGCTTGTCTGCATGTCTTCATGCTGGCGTTGTTCTTTGTCTACCTCGACGATGCCACGCGCGCTGAGTGGAAGGTCGTTTTGGAAAACTTAGTGACGGCGATGCGTGAGTTGAAGGGAAGTTTTACTTGAAATGGAAAAAATAGGAGATTGAGGCGGAGATTGTAACGGACGATGTAATCACAATCTGGTAGCATTGTGATTTGTCTGTTTGTATATTGGATGTCCAGAAATCTTGTTGGAAAATGAGTGTGATAGAGAATTTTGGTTTCCATGATCACATGCCTTAATTCAACATTTCTTTAAAGAAAAACTTAGTGCGAGGATAAATCGCATACCATTTTTCTTGGTTATAGAGCATTGGAAAGGATATCATGATAAATGCACAGATTATTTTGGAGAGTAACAGTATTAAAGGCAAATTACAGGTAAATAACGCTTAAATCTAGACAAGGATATTTTATAGAGTGAAGCTCAAATCATTTTCATGAATGTTATGAACTGTGATTGCCAAATAGTTTTACGTTAACAGAAGAATTAAATATTTTAATTATAAACACAGTGCTAATTCGTGGTTGACCATAAATATGTGTCCAATGACAATCACAATTCCCGTGAAGCAACTTTATTAGCTTTATTCATCATCCTCAGTAGGTACAGTCAAACGGTGTGATCGAATCGTTGACCAAATGAAAAAAAAATCGTCAACATTTGAGTTGCATTTTAAATTAGATCCAGTTGCAGTTGCATCAGGTCACTAAGAAGATATAGAATATGCACTTTAACTGGTGCATTTTTTTATATTATTTTATTTCTTAACAGATTTATTCATTTTCAAGCTTTCCTTTTCATTATCTCTCCACTCATTCACTTCACCCATTGAGATTTTAGCTTAATACTTAAGAATTTTCAGTTTAATTATTTAAGATATCTTAGATATTTTAGAGTTTTAGATTAAATTTTAGATAGAAGTGTTTAACAGTACAACAAGGGAGTAGGCAACTTGTACATCTGGCAACTAGTACCATCGTGAACTGAACTCTAATAAACCCGATGACAAAAAGTCAAACTGTAGCTCGATCAGCTGTTGTTGGCGTTGCAGCAGCCGCGTGTAGCCCAGCCAGGTAGAGTGAATAGATCAGGTGACTGCAATAATGCCAACCCTTCTGGCTCTGTCGTCCGTGGCTTGCACTGCACTCCTTCCACCAGTCATTCAGTCAGGTAGATTCGTTCGCTAAGGAACACTTGAGCTGATAGGTCCTGCCAATTACTCGGATGACTTGTACTCTGAGTGGACTGCTCATTCTGCTAAAACTCGAGAATAACTCGGTACGTGAACATTCTTTCTAGTTCACGTGAGTTTTTTGTTTTGTATGTATAGTGTGTGGTTTCGATTTTCTACTATTATTGGTGGTCAGTTATTTTGGTGACCTTTTCTGACCGTATAATTCACGAAGGCTTCAGTGAATTTCTGGTGTCAAACGCTGCTATTTCAAGAGCTCGACAAAGGTAAGAAAATCCACCTTTATAAGCTAAAAATACATGAGAATGCAGACGATTAAAATGAGGGAGCATTAATCAGATATACCACCAGATACACATCAGTTCAAATACAAACAAGCTGGTCTCGATTGCATTTACAACATTCCTTCCGATGAATTCCGTTATCAATTTGATTGCCGTGCACCCGATTTGGCACTTGTCAAATGAAACGCGTCTGCACGTCAATGACAACAACTAAGTTTACCGGTTGTCGAGCAAATCTCGTGACAAGGTTGTCGGTTCAAAAGCTTTTATCACTGACATTCGCATTATCTTGTGCTACTCGGCAATATCCCGCCTTCTAAAGGCACGGGACATAGTTTTATAAATACCTATGAACATTTGATCTAAAACAGTTGACTCTCTCAAATCAAAATTGTTTCCCAATGCACACGGCGAGAGAAGTTCAATTATCATCATCATAACGCCGCTGGTCTGTGTGTAACGCAAACCAAACCACAGTAATAAATTATCGATTTCAAACAACCACGATCTGAACTGCCCCTCAATGTTTGTCAACAAACTCTCCCATTCTAATCGAGTGCACCGACGTCCCCGATCCAGCTATAGCACAGATGGACACATTCGAGATGGTGCTAGCGCTGCTGTGCTTGCTGCTGGAGTTGGTGCCTTCGACGGGGGCCGTGGTGCCCACCTCCCCATGTCCGGGGGTGTTCGAGTACAGACTGATTGGGCCAGGTCAATGGTCGGGTCACATCGTCGCGAAGGCCCCGGCCCCTGGCGAGCCGTTGACAGTGATCGCCAAGCTGAACGTGAAGGCGATATTGCAGCCGGTAAGCAGCGATGTCGGGTGCAGGAGGCTGCAGATACGTGGTTAGGATCTATTTTTTCATCTGAGGTTTTGGGAGGAAACTCGCGGAAACTTCTGGATTTGACTGCGCATGGTTGAGCTTATTGTCGTGCCAATACACCTATTCCATTCAATCAATGTTATATCAAAATGACGTCTTGATACCCACTCGCTAAAGCCAGCAAGCGCAATTCGGGTTGTGATTTCCCTTTCTTCCTTCTTTATTCAGCAGAGCTAATAAATATTTTTTTACAAACTAGTAGTACGCGTACAGTGGGTGTTTGACGTCCTCGGCCGAGGGATCTATGGAGAGAAAACAACGAAAATTAATTTTCATAAGCCATGCTAACCAAAATATGCATGTCCGATCGAAAATATTTGTATATTTTTAACTGTAGGCTCATCCGTGATACGTAATCGTTTGGAATTTTACTTTCTATAAGGATTGTAAATCCTAATTAATCAAATTGCCATGTTTGAATTGTGGAATTCTTGCATGATTCATCTGAATTAGTAGAATTTAGTCTCCTATGCAATGCAACGCAATGCAGGGCGAAATGCGAAGGGTTAATGTTTTATTTTAATGGCCTGTCCTGGTTTAATTGCATTTAAAAATAGAATTTGCCTTCGCGTTTCCAAACAGACTTAGTGGACTGGTTTGGTTTGAAAGCAAATCATTGATAATTGGTTGTTTAATGGGATGATGCCAATGAGCAATGACGTAATAGTTGTTATGAGATTCATCAAGCGCCGGGCTCCTGAATATTTGAAAAGAGGTCTGCAAAGTGCAAAAACATCTTTACTTTTTCCGTTTATAAGAATATTTTAAGAATTATATGTGCCAAGAATTTTTTTATGCACATAAAGGCTTGCGTGGACGTTAATGAGTTGGTATTGAAGAAAAGGGGTTGCATTGTGCACCCTTGACAACATAATGCACACAATGACGGCGTTATCTTAGGAATGTTTGTGTGAGGTTGTTGGTCGATGGTTCTTGGTGGATCATTGAAACATCGCTTCTAGGAATATTAACGATAGACTTGTTGTTTGGGTTCCAACTAATTGCAGGGGTCGCGATGAAAAACAAATGTACAATCCATCGCATTTCTCCAACAAAGTGGTATTTTTATTTTGCTATTGACTAATTGACAAGTTTACATTACTCGGCTCATGGTCAGGTCTGGTTCGATTGATACTTCATAGAAGGTTAATAGAATAATCCCTCTCCCCCCTCACCCTTCAAATTCCCAGACTTTTGAAAATAATGCATCCCCTAGGAAGGCTTGCACCACAATGCTAAACAAGAACTAGAACATTGCTCATAAATCATGCCATCTGGTAGAAAAATACTTTACTGACGTATCTGCAAATTCATGGAAAATTAACTGTATATAGTGTCTTTCAAACTATGGGCATTTGGATGTGTGCTTTCCCAACTTGTAGCTTGCGTCTCAGCCAAACTTTGCGTCCGGAAGGGCGATTGTGTAACTATTTTCAGACGAGAGATGAGACCGTCAATTTGTATTCCCTTAAAAACATGGACAAATGGGGAGATCTTATGCACGCTAGAGCGCAACTTAGTAACAAAATGCTTGAATTTCGGATAGGCAAATTCAACCAGTGGCTTTAGTCTGTGTTGTGTATTTTTGGAAACAGTAAGATTTCGTTTCTAAAACCACGAAATTTTCGCCCAAGATCCGTGACCCTACGTGCCTGTTCCAGCAACAAGTCGGCCATCTGCACCTCTGGTACGACAAGAACCTGATCTCGCGCAAGATCAACGCGGAGCAGATCAAGAGCATCGACTACGAGCTGCTGTTTCCGATCCAGGCGCCGCTGCCCGCCATCGATCAGATCGTCATTAACAACATCATCGTCTGCCAGGGTCCAGCAGGTAGCGTTCAGATGACGCCGGCTGTCGCTGGATCAGCGTACTTACTTATACTTACTTATACCTTTCGCACGTTGAACCAAACTCGTAATGCATCTGTCGCCTCCTTGCATTGCGTTCATCCCCGATTATCGCTGGTTTCACTTTTCGCGACGGATACGCGCTAAGTTGTCGCCATCGGCATTCCTTTCTGGCATTCTTTTGTGTGGGATGACACTTGAGACAATGCCAGCTGTCAATGGATTTGACGTGTTGCTAGAAGGTACTAGAATATTAGTTGAAACCTCGAACTCTTTGTCAATTACTTTCTTACTCGGTTAGGCAGCATAGCAGAGATAAGCAGGCAGCATAGCAGAGATAAGCAGGCAGCATAGCAGAGATAAGCAGGCAGCATAGCAGAGATAAGCAAAACGTAGGGAAAAGTTTGAGTTTGGGACTTGCATTCATTACCCGGTTGAATAGTTTCTCTGAAATCTCTTTATCAAATGCAACGCTTACATTCTAGAAACGAGCCTTTGTTTTGGCCCTAAATGAGTTGAAAGCTGATGACTGGGTCACCAGTGAGAAATTCAGCCGGAGAATGTCAGACAGGGGCTCAGGTCAACACATTCGTATCTAATTATGCTGTTAGTTACGCAACATATGGATGAAATAGATCAAATCTTATTGAATAGTGGGTACAGTGAAGTATAGTGGGTACAGTGAAGTATATTGGGAACTAAACTAATTGTTTTAAATTAGAAACGAAATATCAATTCCAAAATTAGTATTCGTACCGGGGTTTGAAGTCCGAGGCAATGTATTGCAACTGTGGAATCGAAATCAAGTTTATTTAAGTTTGATATTGAGTTTATTTGTGTTGAGTGTAATATCCAGCCCACTTTGGTCAAAATGAGATATGTAGACAATAAATAAATTGGAATTTCCATCGATATGATGAGCAGTGAGGAAACTCTGTTCCCATTTTACAAACATTTCAACCTGCTACTTCATAAATTCCTAGCAGTTTTCATCATTTTCTCACATTTCAGAAAATTCACTTCACATGGTTACTTTTTACACTCAACTCTTCAATTCCTATTGAAAATTTCAAATAACTAGCATTATTTTTCAAAATTGACACAAATTGACACAAATTGACACAAATTGACACAAATTGACACTTATTTGTGTCGGCAGTGACCGCGCGCGCCGTCACCAAAGTGAACCTGGAGCACACGCTGGTGTCGCGGGGCTCGCGGCCCCTGAGCGGCCTGCCCATCTCCTACCCCCCCGACCCGTACCAGGAGCGACCACCGTACCCGTCGCCGCTGTTCGAAGACGAGCCCGCCGCACCCGAGCAGATCTGGCCGGGAAACAGGCCAGGAGCAGGATCGTCGTCGCTTTCCTACACGAAGACGCCGTCGCGGCAGACCACCCGGCGCCACAAGAAGCCGGTGGCGGCGGGTGCGGGGGAGCCGGGCGCCGTCGCATCGCGGCTAGGACTGATCACGTCGGAGGACCAGGATGGTGAGCGTTTGGTTGGATCGGTGGTCTGGTGATGGCGGTCGGGGGTTCTTATTGTAAATGTTCATTTTCCGAGAAAGCTTCGCAATTTTCTTGACTAGAATTTTCTGCTTGGCTGCGGAATTGGTTCTAGGTTGTCTGGATGTATTTTCGGGTAGCTGGGTACTTGGAAAAGCTTCAGTTCTTTGCTTTCTATATACGTGTTTTCACTGAGATTCAAATCTATCTAGACGGGGAAAAGTTGGTTCAGGATCGAGTATCTCCATGATTAGTGCAGCTAAAATGATATTACCACAAATCACCATTTTCAGCTGAGTTTGTCAGCTGGGTTAGTTGTGGATTTGAAACTGTAGTGAAGTGCCAAGCTCGAGAGAATTGTGGCAATTGCTTGCTTTATTTTTAAGTCGTTACAATACAATTGTTGTGTGACAGACCGATAATATGAAGATAATAATATCAAGGGTGCTAACGGACTGTTGCAACTCTTCGACAAACTTAGCAAAAGTGCATTTTTAAGTAAGAAAGCAATGCGCGAACAATGTCAGAATGTATATAAACAGATGCACAAATACCTGAATTCCTAGGTCGATTCTTACTTGACTAGTAATACTACCAGCTATAGACCACAGTTATTGTAACTTCGAGCTGTAACTTGTAAGGATTTTAAATTGTAACGCCGTGTAACTTGTATCTTGTAAGTTGTGGTTGTGAAAAGCTAGGCGACCATGAGATAAGAGCCCCATATCTCCTAGCTTTTTGTCGTTCCCTTTAACTTGTAACTTTATCTTGTAACTTGTGGGTTTTGACGCAGCTTTGTGCGGCTACCCCGTGATCACGCGACCACTGATCATGCGAGGGTCTCCCACTGAACGAGGAGACTGGCCCTGGCTGGCAGCGATCTACAAAGAGGACCGGATGGCGTTCCTGTGCGGAGGCAGCCTCATCAACATGAAGCACGTGATCACCGGTAAGTCGACCAACCAGGGGCGGCTCGTGAGGGAGGTCTGCAGGGCTGCAGCCCTCCCTAGCTTTCCGGTGTAACAACATCAAATAATCTCTTTCTTAATATTTTTTCGTGGAATTTAATTTTTAAATTTAATATTTATTACATTTACATATTTATTTTATAGACGTATCATACATACATTTAAACCAGAAAAATATTTACTATTTAGTATTGAATCGTATTGAATCAGCGGTATTTGCTACGGAACGCGCGGCGTTGCAATTGAATAGCGAGCGGAATGCCGCGCGCCATGGCAGCAGCACACTTCACACGAGCAAGCGCGCGGGCTGGAGCGAATGCAGCCCGCGCTAGCTATACCATTCTATACGGTAAAGCCGGGAGACTCGCGGAGCTACGAAGTTTGCCAAGGTCACACTCTGCTTGCTTGTGGCGCGATGCTATAACGAATCTTCGGGCTGCTCGCAAGGCAGCTCACTGCAGCTCGATTGGGTGTCTCCGACCGGGAGTCCCCGGCCGACGAATTAACTAGCTAGAGCGATAACGCTCCGCGGCCCGCCATGGTATCATCACCTCGTCAGTCATTATGGAGACTAACACCTATACTCAATGCTAACACCAGTGGCGTAGCTACCACTGGTTCAGCCGGTTCGATCGCACCAGGGCCCAGGAGGTTTTCCCGGCCAGGGGGGCCCCGCTCGAGGGGCCTGAAAATTGAGTTGGGAAACTGTAAACTGAAAGCTAGGAAAAAATTCCATAATGTGCCGAGTGGCTTAAACTTACAACAAGTTTAATGCAAACTTTATATAGTGTTCATATGTGTGTATAAATTTTGGCTCTTTCTAGTAATTCTATTAGTGTGTTTAATTTGCCGTCAAGTGCAACCCTTTGTGTTCTGCCGACAGTATTGTTGTCTCATTCTAGTTCGGTAGTATCTTACCCGAATTCTTACTAGTCACTAATACTCGGGACCCGGGATATAGTAGGTAACTATGCGGCCTCAAGTTCTTCCATGAACCCCGTCGGAATGTCTTTGCTAATATTTAGGGATATATGAGTATGGGTTTGTTTTGGGGTAGTTTAGTGGGGTGAAAAATTGTCAATTGGAAAATCGGCACGTCTAGCCTGAAACCAATTTGAAAAGAAGGGGGGGGGGGGCCCAATCTTAAATCTTGCACCAGGGCCCTGCCACACCTAGCTACGCCACTGGCTAACACCGTGACGGGGCTGAAGAGTTGTTCCTTCCGAACACTAACATTAAACCAAAAAATTGCCATAAAAACAATTGGACGAATTTTCGTTTATTTGAAGGGGAGGGGGGGGGGGGGTATACATGCATTGTATACTATATATTTTTTTAGCAGACCCTCCCAAAACAACCGCCACGAGCCGCCACTGCGACCAACAGTGTTGATTGCCGTGTTGATTGCTGTGTTGATTGCTGTGTTGATTTCTGTGTTGATTGCTGTGTTGATTGCTGTGTTGATTGCTGTGTTGATTGCTGTGTTGATTGCTGTGTTGATTGCTGTGTTGATTGCTGTGTTGATTGCTGTGTTGATTGTAGCGATCCATGACCGCAGCCAACATCTGTGGTCTGTGGTCGAAGCGAAACGATCGTAAACAGCGTCGAGTTGGTTTGGTTAAAATGACAACTGACAAGGAAAAACTTGTCGACATGACCACTTGGTTCTTTTAAGTCATCTATTGGAAGCTTTTAGCCTTACTTACTCTATGATTTTGCTGTCCATTTAGCTCCTCTGGTAAAAGCATAGTACCCTCGACAATTACTATGATCAGTGTTATTATTAGTTTTTATTAACAGCTTGCTGGTGATATCTGCTGGCACTGTGAAGTCAGCGATTAATTATCGTCTGGTTCGAATCAACATAGATTTCGGAAAGTATTTTGGTGTTATTGGTATTGTTTTTGAACATCTCCGTATTGACACACATCCATGTTCATCTGCAAATGCCTCGTAATAATTTACAGTATAATTCTTTCGAGCTGGACTATCTCTAGTGATCAAAGACCTGACGAGGAAAACCACAGTGAAAGCAAGCTCCGGCAAGTCTGACCGAATCTAAAAGACCCAGCGACACATCCCATGTGGGTGGGTGGCCGGAAAGCCGGCAGGTTTGAAGAAAAGCATTGACGCCAAGTACATGTCCTGACGCCTACGTGTCTCGTCTGTCGCAGCCGGACACTGCATCAAGGACCGATCGGGGATTCGGAAGGAACGCGAGGATCTCGTCATCGTCCTGGGGAAGTACGACCTCACGCGGTGGGCTGAGCCGAAGAACCAGCCGAGAGAGGTAAGGACGACGACTCGCGGGTTGTTTCAAAGGAGTTCTGAAAGTAATAACGTCAGATACCCACTGGACGTACTACCAGTTTGTACTTGATTATAATTAACTAGCCCTGCTGACGTCCAAGGAAGATGGGGAAATCACAACCCGAATGGCTTCACATTCGCGGGTATGATAGGTGTATTGATGAGCGTCAAGAGTGAATCGTGTGCAACGTATTTTCAATGAGACCCCCTGCTGAAAAATTTGAGGATTTTTTTTTCTATATGTTCGCGCTCTACAGACCAAACGCCCACAACGATTTTGATGCAAATTTCTAGGAACTGCTGAAATACCTAAAATTGGTTCTACCACGTTTTTTAAGCTAATAAGTCCATTTTTTTGGTTGTAAAACAGTTTTTACAAGAATCTTCAGTTTTTCAACACTACATTTGTCGCTATAAAAGCCATACTTCAATATGGAACTAGACGAAATTTTCCAGACATGTAATTCTCGCTGGCACACAGACTGTGTACATTTTGTATTTTTAATTTTTAATTGGAAAAGGCACTTTCATGGCGCTTTTCCAGCAATTTTGCAGTTTTTCCCACAAACTGTTTTAGCTGAACCGATCTTGACGAAATTTGCCATACACCTAGGATATCATCATAACCGTGAGAAATTGTGAGAGTTAGATGCAAATTGAGCGAATAATTTTAATTTATAAAGATTTCTTACTTTTTTGATATAGTTTTTCACAAATCAATTCTCGAGTACTTGTTTCTTCAAAATAACGCGAGTAAGCGAAGTCCCAGTGATTTGTGCTCTGTGATCATGATTATGATATATGTCTTGTGATTGTATTTTGTGTTCTGTGATTGTGGTTGGCATTGTGCGAAGATCGCCGAAATCCGGCTGCACCCCAACTACGACTACCTGACGATGAGCGACGACATCGCCGTGCTCGTACTCGATACGCCCGTCGAGTACACGCCGTTCGTGCGGCCGATCTGCCTTTGGGACACCGACCCCAGCCTGCACCTGATCGTCGGCCTGACGGCCACCGTGAGTACCAGCCCATTTGACACTAGACTTGCTACAGTTCGTGTGCGAGGAGAGCGGACGAAACGGGCGTTGTGTTAATACTTTCTGAAGACTCGTGACCTTTCCTTGTCTTGGCACGTTCGTTTTCAGAAAAACTTAACATGCTTTGCAGGCTTTGTATTACCAACTTCACACAGCTGAATGTGTAAGCATTTCCCAAATTGATTACCTACCCTGCTTGATGGCGCTTGCAGGTTGTCTAAACCTCACCCTGCTTGCTTGACGCTTAGGTTGTCTAAACCTCACCCTGCTTGCTTGACGCTTAGGTTGTCTAAACCTCACCCTGCTTGCTTGTCTAAACCTCACCCTGCTTGCTTGACGCTTACAGGTTGTCTAAACCTCACCCTGCTTGCTTGACGCTTACAGGTTGTCTAAACCTCACCCTGCTTGCTTGACGCTTACAGGTTGTCTAAACCTCACCCTGCTTGCTTGACGCTTACAGGTTGTCTGAACCTCACCCTGCTTGCTTGACGCTTAGGTTGTCTAAACCTCACCCTGCTTGCTTGACGCTTACAGGTTGTCTGAACCTCACCCTGCTTGCTTGACACTTGTAGGTTGTCTAAACCTCACCCTGCTTGCTTGACGCTTAGGTTGTCTAAACCTCACCCTGCTTGCTTGACACTTACAAGTTGTCTAAACCTCACCCTGCCTGCTTGACGCTTACAGGTTGTCTGAACCTCACCCTGCTTGCTTGACGCTTACAGGTTGTCTGAACCTCACCCTGCTTGCTTGACGCTTACAGGTTGTCTGAACCTCACCCTGCTTGCTTGACGCTTACAGGTTGTCGGCTGGGGTCGCGATGAGAGGCACGAGACAGTGTCGGACAAGCCGCGCATGGTAAAAGTGCCGATCGTGTCGCAGGAAACGTGTCTGCGTTCTCGTCCCGAGTTCCAGTCGTACACCAGTCAGCGCACCCTCTGTGCCGGATACCGAAACGGTAAGACCTAGCTCATGATAAGACCCAGCTCACGATAAGACCCAGCTCACGATAAGACCTTGCTCACTAGTTTGGCATGTTGGAAGCACCGGTTCTCTTGGGATCACCGAAGTTCAGCAACATCGCGCTGAATTAGTTTTGGATGGGTGACCCGCATCATCATGCATATGATCATTTCTGTTCCGGAGAGAGGTTGGAGGGTTCGAAGTTAGTACGACAACTTCACTCGCCTTGCTTATCAACCTCTCGACAGCACGGATTAGTGGAGGAATCCTTTAGTTCGAGTTGTAGCGTCGTTCGGAAGGGACGTAAAGTCGGTGTCCCTTTGGTGTATTTCGACAGGAGTAGGCTACGTGCCGGCACTGGGTTTCTCCTCCCTTCTAGGGTAGCAGTTAAATTGTTTATCTGATAAGTATCCTGTATTCTTCGGCGGAAGTCCAGTTATGACCGGCGGCGGCGTCTGCTTGCAGGCACGGGACCGTGTTCCGGCGACAGCGGCGGCGGCCTCATGATGGCCGTCGACCAGGAGGATGGCACGCGGAGGTGGTTTCTGCGTGGCATCGTCAGCCTGTCGCTCAACGACAAGGTCAACCTGAGCTGCGACCTGCAAGAGTTTGTCATCTACACCGACATCGCCAAGTACCTGTCTTGGCTGAAGCAATTTACGAAATAGGACGCGCGATGTCGCGTCGCGGATTTGTGTACCATCAGCTCGTGTGATCGATCGATCGTCGCGTGGAAATAAAGCTGCGCGCGTGTTTTTTATCTGTATTTAACCGAATGTTTGATGATGATTTTCACAGATTCTCGTGCTCGGCGGTAGGAAGCTGATGTTGGATGATGACTCGGTTCGAAATTTGGATTTCCTTATTTGATACCAGTTCCCTTTATTGATCTTTCGTATTCTTAAACTTTTAATGCTCCTGACAAATCGATTGAAATTTGTAACTATTCATAGTTTTGATATTTTTTTAGTGCTTTAATAATCCACGAACCTACACGTAATTGGGTTGTTTCTATGATTAGCTGTCGTGCAATTTTTGTCGGGAAATTTTATGCGAATACTACTTTGTAATTGTAATTGTAATTGTGAGCGCCCGCTTTAAGAGCAAAGCGAACAAGTTCACTCGGATGTGCTTACCTCGATAAATATTTGGAAGAAATGCCAGCTCTATTTTCTTGTTACATCCCAAACCTTCCTCGTACCCTCGCCGTATCGAGCATGCCGTTTAGACTGGCCGTATCGAAACGTCTTGAACATTGCATCCATTGCGGACGTCAATGTCCGAGCTCTGTCGTAGTTGGCCTACAGACGCACTTTGCAGGTGACTGCTATACAGGTGTCTTCTGAGTTCTGACGACATTTTCCTTGAAGACTCGACTAAAATTACCACCTCGTTGATTGAGAAAATCGAAAAAGTATCGCTTTTTGCACTTGATCCATGACGAGGACACACTTTGAAAAAGTTACCTTGGCTTAGCAGAAAGAAAAGTGCATGTTAATTCATACTTTAAATAATTTTCTCGGAAGTAAATCACAAACTAACCGCTAAATTACCTTATACCCCCACTCATTACTCAACAACAAGGAAAACTCGCGTTTGCCATCGTCATAATTATATCTTCAGCCATATTCCATCACCGGAATAAGATTGAACAAAACAGCGTCGAGAAGGATCTCGAATCCAATTAATTCTCGCTACTTCCTCATTAGTTAGCGAGCTGACGCCACAGCCGGTGTCCCTACCGCAGCGAGTCGATTAATCACACGCACTGGTCATCTATTAACATCATCACCAACTACGCACGACCGTGTCATCTGACCGGAAAGTCTTACAATCATAGAAACGAATGTACGCATGAATGAGATTCCCGATCTTCGGTTATTAATCTCTCGGCAATCGTGTTTGGTGTTAGTTTCGACCGAACCGGCGACGAAGTGCGATGCTAGCTGGTGCTGTGCTACTGGGACTGGTCGCAGGGGCGCTAGGTCAGGCTGTCTTGGCCCCGCCGTCGCCTTGTCCTGATGTCTTCGAGTATGTCACTGCAGGTCGGCGATACGAGGGGGTGGTGAGGGCGCCGGCGCCGCCAATCGGTGGTTCTCTACACGTCACTGTGGTTATGTTTATCACTGCTGAACTGAATTCGGTAAGCGTGCGAACACGGGTAATTTGTGTGATTTAACCTAAATGCTTTTTGATTTTAAAGAGTAATTTAATTTAAGGAGGTAATTGTTTTTATTAAGAATCTAAATATAGCGCTCTTGTCATTATCATTCCATTCATTTGTCCCCGATTCTGTGAATTTATTCAGATACTTGTCAATTTATGTAATACCTGTGATGGAATTTTGCCAATGGAATTAAACTCGACCCCCACCCTAACCCAGATTCACGCGCGGTATTTCATTCGTTCAGGCTCCTTCTTGACATTTTCCTTCTTTGACATTTCAATGCGATAAGTTTTTAGAATGAGGTCTGTCACAAATGATATACAGAACATTATTACTGACGTAAAATCTAAGATCGACTACAATTAGTGTATTGAAATCCGCAAGAATTAATTGAGAAAAATGGCAGAATAAGACTGCCTGAAGGAAATCCTTCACAATATTATGCGAGTTGCAATATGCAAGTTGTAATTTAAATATTAAATTAATCACGAAGATTCTCCCATAGACATTGATTACACAAGCCTAATAACTACTTCTCACTCCTCCTACTGTTTCCCACAGGATTACGCCGGTGAACTGAGTTTGTACTCTGACAACAACCTCGTCACTTCCGCGGCAGACACCGTGAACTTCCACCTCGAGTTTCCCAGCCAGAACCCCCTTCCAACAATCGACACGATTCTTGCCAACAATGAAATCATCTGCGTTGGACAAAAAGGTAATTGCCAACTAAAATTGACTTTTCGCTCCGAACTGTTTGTATTTCGATAAAAAATAAATCGATTTTAAAGTTTTTTTGACACAATCTGTAAATAAAGAACAGATTCAGAAAATGCAAATGTGCAATAAGTGTTGCCTTACTCTGTTTCAGTTGTACCCACACCGCGCTTCCTCACAACATCGAGAGTGTCGTTCACCCTGTCAAATTACCAAGGCAGCAACGCAGTTTACTATCCGTCACGAGGGCCGGGTACTCAGGCGAGGCCTGCCGGGAGGCCCGTAGCGAGGCCCGTAGCAAGGCCCGTAGCGAGGCCCTCGGGGCAGCCGCGACCGCGACCTCCGCACACACGACCGTCGACGCCTGTGCGGCCAGCGACGCCTAAACCGACGCCTAAACCGACGCCAAAACCGACGACTAAGAGGCCGATGAAGGCTGAACCAGCTGAAGGTAAGCCTATATAATTATTGGTGATGACTGATGGGCTGAAAAAACGAAGCTAGAGATTGAAATCTTTTAATTTTCGTCGTGCCAAAAAATTCTATTTGGTAGGTGTTCTAAAATCTGATCGACATTCAATTTCCAGGTAACAGGTTAAAATTTCCATCTAAGACCTGTCGAATTTTCGATGTATATCGGCTCAGGAGTTTTGTTTCCATTTGGCAATATCCTATATTTAGACCAACGGATGGCAGATTGATTTTGTGACGGAGTACGCAGGTTTGAAATCTTTTACAAACCCCACTTTGCTTAACCATACCCCAGTTTGATTTAAAAAAAACTATTTGAAATGTTTCGTCGGTTTAAATGTACTATGTCGATTTATGGTATAAAAGAGACGAAGATGAAAGCATCTTAAATTGCAAAAGAACACCGCAACACAGATGTATAACCAGGGGCGTCGCTAGAGATTTCAGTTAGGGGATGCTCAGCATTCCACAAAATTGCACCTCGTCATACTCATACCTCACTCCTAGTTATAGGTTTTCCCGAAGAGCCCACGTGAATTTTGGTCGAAACTCAAAACGCTGGAAAATTGATTACTGGGGAGTGGGGACATATACCTAATAATAATCATAGGCGTGTGCAGGGTAAATCGTTAGATACGGCAAAGCTTAAGACAATATGACCATTGGGAACCAAGGGAAGGGGGGGGGGGGGGGGATAAATGATCCGTGTCAAATTTGGCGTTAAATAAAAGTTGAAATTTTAGGCCCATAACCGTTGGCGTATCTAGGTATTTTTGGGTTTCGGGACAGGATTTCTCCCTTTGGAAAGCGGTACAAAGAAATTGAACTGTTTATATTTTTGTATACCACACATTTGAATGCGAATTACCATGTGATCACGAGGGGGGGGAGGGTCAGAACTTAGCAAGATAACTGTGGCGAAAGGGGGAAAATTGGGGGTTTGGGGCGCAGCCCCAAGAAAAAATTGGTTCTAAGGTTAATTTTGGAGCAAATCTACGCGTTTGAGGTAAAATTGGCGCCTGAGAATGGTGTGTGCAATACTGCATTTTCACGGAAATGATTTCGAAAAAATTTCGAATACATTTTGTCTACTTTCATGCTAGGTTGTATTTTTTCTACGTAATCACAGCTAAAAATGGAATTTAATTCGCTTCTAAAATTGAAAAGCACATCATTTTCTATATAGAAATGAAAATGCTCAAATGTTTTTAGGAATATTTTAAAAAATCTAAGGGCAGTTGAAACCTTAGATACGGCCTGTGCGTGCCGTATCTGCCGCACCGCTGCGCACGCCTATGATAATAATATTGGATAATAATAACATTAATAATTAATATTACTAATTACTGTGGCTGTTTGTTTGGAGTTGAAAATATTTATTTTGTTAAGAAATTAGACTGTAACGTAACCAGTAATTTCAGTAACCAAACCTATATGAAAATAAAGCGAGCAAGCATTCCCAGTATAGCAGTGTTATGACTGTCTATCGGATTTAAAGAGGCTTGTACACAATATAGTTCTCATACACTACCAATATACTACCATACTACTTATATCACAGCCTGCCTAGAAGAACCAATTCCACCGAAATGAAACATATTATATAATCTAGAACTGCGATATTATTTTTTTTATGCCACAAAACCCGAAGTCAGTGTTAAAAATCTCAAAACATTTTCTTGACAAACAGCATCATAATTTTTAATATTGTCAGAGAAATGATTGGGGATGCTCAACCGATGATTGGGGATGCTCTAGCATCCCCTATAAAGGCCTATCGACGCGCCTGTGTATAACTATCAGCGGAGTAAAGCAGAAAGCTTCCTATCAAAGCGAAATCTTGTACCGAAAACGTAGAAGGTCTTGAGTCGAAAGATTGTTCTCAGAGATGTCTTCTCACGCAATCACCGATATTATTTGTTAGCGTGTCGATCGAAGAGGAACATGTCTCGTTCTCGCGGCCTTTCAGATTGCGGCATCGCCGAAGTTAGCCAAACGCAGACCCTAATCCAGCATGGGACGCCGACGGAGAAGGGAGAATGGCCCTGGCTTGTCGCCCTCTACTTTAATGAGGATCAGTCTTTCTTCTGCGGAGGAAGTTTGCTGGACTTGATGCACGTAGTGACAGGTATTTAAATAAACTATACCTCCTCACACCCCATAGGTTCTTGATGCATTTTAGTGTTTTTATAGCTGTGCTTAGTAAGAAAAATAACGTGTGTTTAACACAGCGGGTTCTGAAAGTGTTTGAAACGTTAACGGGTAAACTTTCTTCTCTCAGCTGCCCATTGTCTGCAAAACACTGCTGGAAAGAAAACACTCAGCACAGAGATTTATGCTGTGTTGGGTAAATTCAATGTGAACCACTTCGATGAAGATGACAATCAATTGATAGAGGTAAGGAAAGCGGTGTTTTTAATTAGAAACGAGATATCCATTCCAAAATTTGCTTCCGAGGATTGACCCCGGATATTTTCGCCGATATGCATTATCCAATTATACGGTCAACCAACTGTGGAATTGATATTAATTTCTTTTGATTTGAATTGGACTCAAATAGAAATAGGATTATGAATGAACATGATATAGTGACGCTTAACGGCAATCACAAAAGACTAGAAGTATTTTTGATAATGACCGGCACTATTGAAAAAATATTAATGGACGCTTGTTAGAATTTAAAGTAACGAATGTTGTTTTCCGTTTGCCGCGCCCTAGATTTCGCAAGTGATCGTCCATCCCAGGTACAACTACAGCACAATCCGTAACGACATAGCGCTGCTGAGGCTGAAGAGCCCCGCGACATACACCCAGTACGTGCGACCCATTTGTTTGTGGACGACCGACCTTCCGGAGAAGAAACTCGAAAAGCAAATTGCGGCCGTAAGTCGTTGTCGATCATAAGTGGGAACCTAGTAAATGTTGATTATTAGAATTTAGAATCCACTCACCCGTTTCGGAATTGCTCTGAATAATGTAGAAGAAATCTGAAAGAGTATGGGTTTTGTGAGGTGCATTAAGTTGACACCATCAAAATAAAATAAAAATTGTTTTGTGATGCAAGAAATTAGGGCTCAGTTAGTGCTGTTACTGTTGCCGTAAATAACAGAATTATTGCGGTTTAGTTTTTAAGGACATCGAAATTTGGCTTGGGGGGGGGGGGGGGGGGTGCCAAGTTAACGTTGTCCCCCCCCAAAGGCGAAATAGAGATTTGAAATTTTGGAGAAGATTAGTGCTCAATTAGTTCTAGTTAGTGCCGATTATTTGACAGGTAGTGCAGCTTTAGTTTATTGTAAATTAATTATTTACTAGTAATTTTTGATGTTTTCAAAATAATGAGGGTAGTCCATCCCTATTTTGTGGGGTTTTTAATTATCTTTCATTAACCTAAATTCTTGGACATTGTGGGTGCACTTTGTTCAGGAGGGTGTATGGGAAAAGGAGGCGAAATCTCGGACGCATCAATTTGTAAATGTATAAAAATAAATTAAAATTAAAAAATGAGGTTTAAGTATAATATCTGTTACAGTTGATAGATAACTAGTTGATAGGTTACAAGTGATAGATTGTTGTTCTTGACACAAACACCTGTGCTTGCAGGTCGTCGGCTGGGGCAGAGACGAGAAGGGGAACATGAGGACCGACTACCCGCAAATGGCCGAGGCGCCGATCGTGTCGTTGGCCACGTGCCAAAATGAAAAGGATTTGATTCCCTTCACCAACGAGATGACCCTTTGTGCGGGGTTCCAAAATGGCAAGTTAAAAATATGAACTAAGCACTTCTGGCTCGTCTGGCTCGAGGCCTATTTGCCATTTGCAAGGAGCTTCTACCAGAAAGAGTGGAAACCCAGTGCTATGGAATTTCCTTATGCTCCAGCGCCCTGATGGACATTTTCAGTAGCTACTGTAAGGAAATTCACGGCTATCGTTGTTACCACCCCCTGGCATAATCCATGCCTACGAAAGCTGGAATCAGTTTTGAAGGTTGTAACTTGTAAGTTGTAAGTCATAATGCTAACTATCAAAAAAATTGTTGTTCTTAAAATAAAACCTTCCGAGGCTATCACATCCCCCAACCCATGCCAAAAAATAACCTAAGAAATGCCTGCTTTCAAAATGTGTTAAATTGGTTAGTAGCTGAGTTCTTCTCGGGACATGAGGAGACAGCCAAGACGCTAACACACCGTTAGACGACACAAATCAATCAATCAATCGAGGCATAGTGAAACGGCACAAACCAATCAAGAAATCGGAAGGGTTGCATCCCTTGAAATCGTGACCGAATACTCGTGAATTGTGGTGTTTTGCAAAGCATATTAGCATTTTAACGGCATATTATACGTCCCTCATTGACCTATGACCTTCCTTAGAGGGACTTGAATCTCCTTGTTTTTGAGATTTTATGGGACCAAATCGTGGTTTCCACACGCAATTACGCACATGCAGTTTCAGTGCTTCTTGAGTTCGAAGAAATTTAGCTTAAACACACTAAAATGGACCGGGGCCTTTCGCTAACCGGACGATTTCCCTAAGCCCGGTACACAAAGCGGTCCCGAGTTCGATTCTCCGTTCGGTCGCACATTTTTCCAGCTCCGAGCCTTCGCCATCTCCTAAAACTCATGGTCTCAGAAAATACAAACGCTGGTAGACTTTTCTTAAAACTTACTGCAAGCGATTGTCTATCAACTTTTGTTCACAACGAGCATGCGTTTCGCTTCCAGGAACGGGTCCCTGCACCGGGGACAGCGGCGGTGGTCTGATGCTGCCGAACAAGGAAGACGGCGGGTCAATCGTGAGATATTATCTGCAAGGAGTCGTCAGCATCGCCCTGAAGAAGAGGGGAGCTTCGAGGAACTGCGACCTGCAGAAATACGTAGTCTACACGAATGTGAACAAGTTTCTTGCATGGCTAAGGAAGTACATTGTCGAAATATATTAATAATAAGTTATGGAGGGCAAGCGTTAAGTTTAATTTATGCTTATAGGGTAGAGAATTGGAGCTGCTTGAACACAGAAATGTCTTTATAATATTGACTGCTATTTATTTTATGTATTTATTTTTTGATTAAAAAGTATTGTATTCATGCATATATGGTGCCGTATTCCATTGTTATGTTTATGATGTATATTTAAGTAGTAAGTTCTAATTTATTAGTGTTTAGTGAAATACTATTTTATGATGAAATATCGGGCTTCTTGTTCAGGTGCTTATTTTCAGTTAAAAAACCAATTAATTGAAGATAAAGGCCAAAGGCAGTCCGATGGGGTTACTAACTAACATTATTGAATAATTCGAGCCAAATTGATGGAAATCAACCCCAGTTTGTTGGAAATTCCACTTCCTTGGTTCCGACAGAAATTTGTTTTGATCATACGTCTTAGCAGCGGCATATTGTCGTGACGCCGAAGCCGTCGCTGGACAGCTGTTCTCTGACAAGTTTGCTATTTTGACAGCTCACTTACGAGAATGGTGGAAATTTCGTTGTACGAGTATATTTGATTGGAATGATGGAATGTTACTGTTGAATTGGTTGCACTATGGAAAATCTGTCCAACTGAGTATATTGATTAAGGTGCAAAAAATACCTAGTTAAAATGGCATGGAAGAAAGCAGGATCTTTCATTAAAAATTTCAGGGGCATTATTTTACCTAATGTTGATGCCTTCAGGTTAAGCAGTGTAACTTTAAAGACAGTTGGTAAAGAAGCTGCTGCTGGAAACAGTGTGATAGCTGGACACATCAAAGAGCACAAAGATTTTGTCGAGGGTGATTCAGTAAGCGTCAACAAATTGGTATCGATCGGTGATGTCGATGACTTCTGCGAACTGACTGGAGATTATAACCCTATTCATACAAAATCGAGGGTAGTTCACGGGGCCTTACTCAATGGTTGGTACAATGAGCACATAATTTATAAATTTACATGCATTTTAAATTATTCAAATGTGAGTTAGCTCTCTAAGATTCTAAATTGGTAGTCCATACTAATTGGCATGTCCTTGTTTCTAGGTTTGGTGTCGAGTGTGATTGGGACCTGTCTACCTGGCCCTGGAACAGTAGTAATTTCACAGAATTTATCATTCCCTGCCCCATGTGTAGCGCCACAGTGTGTGACTGTAACCGTTACGATCACAAGAGCCCGGAAATTGATTGGTTGCTCGTTTCACTGCTCTACGATGGAAGGAGTTGTTGTACTCACAGGGGATGCAAAACTAATGTTGAAAAAGTAGTCTAATTCTAGACGGTGTAAATATAGGTAATTGTGTAAATAAAACACAGTTTTAATTAGATGTTCCAAAGAAAATGATTTAATTGTTTTAATGTAGGGATGCCTTTGGTTAGTAAAACCGTAAGGAGAGTGGAGAGGCAAGGAGTGGAGAGGTATATGCAGCAGACGCTCCTGCTTGCTCCTGTCAGCCGCTCGGGAGGTGGAGAAGCCATGTCTGCGTGAGCGTGGTACTCTTCATTTCTAAAAAAAAGTTTTTTTATAAACTATCCGGATAGTTGAAATTGTATCCGGATAATGCCGTAACCGTAACCGACTCGGTTAACCAGATAACTGCCGGCGTGCCTATTTTAATTTCAGATGAATGTATTGAAATAATTAAGTTTTGATTTTATACAATCAACCAAACAATGCTATCTTATAGAATACTACCTAGACTCCAAAGATTATTTCTGGTCTGGATTTAACTCCATTGGAAACCAAGTTTTGTGTTTTAAAACCTGGAATTGAATTCCTAGCAAAAATAAAGAAGTACAAATAATGGTATTTAGGACATTTTCTAAAGAACGAGCTTAGAAAATATGGGGACTAAAAGCAAAGTTCCAAACCCCATTTTTCTCCTAATTGCTGTGAGCAATTTAGCAACTCATCAATTAGTTTTAGTACATGTACCTACATTTGGTATGTAGTGCAGGTGGTAGGTACCTTAGAAGTGATACAAGGCCTACTCTATGGTGATACTATTTACTCACAACCAAAGATCCTCTTATTACTCTCAACCCTCCTACCATGGTAATATTTTCATTACTCTCAACCCTCCTACCATGGTAATATTTTCATTACTCTCAACCCTCCTACCATGGTAATATTTTCATTGTAATCATTTAAACTTAAAACCACAATATAATTTAATTTACTAGGTATTCAAATAATATTAGATTTGACAAATTATTTTTCACTGTCAGATTCCGAAGGGTAATAACAAAATAGACAAAAAATGGGGATATTGAGCAATTAATGAAGGAGTTTTGAAAGATACCTACTTAATTGTTGGTGAATTTGCTCCCAAGAGGATGCTAACAAAGTACATACATAACTGCCTTTAGTTGTCATCCCAAAAAGGTAAACAGACAGGATTATTGATGATCATTGATCATTGTACAGATAATCAGATGACCTGATGAAACGGGCTTGGATAATTATCGTTACCAGTTTAAAAATGACCGCATCTATTTTCATGACAAGCTTTTTGACGTGGTGGGGGGTAGAACGCTTGGAGCAATGAGCCATATTGTGGTAGGGTTATTGCCAGTGTCAGTGTTGGAGAAAGAATTGTAGCAGGAGGCTGGGTCACGGGCAAAGATTCGTCGCAATGTGGTTCTTTAACCCCGTGAAACTTCGCAGCGGCATGCACAGTAAAAGTTTTAAAAAAGTGATTGTCTTGCTAGATACAACTGCTAGATTTTAAAGGGATTGGAGGATGGAGGTTATAGATGTGGGGAAGTGGTATTTTCAAAACATTCTTATCATCATGATGTTTTTCATTGCTGTGGTCAGTGCATAAATGGTCCATGGTCTGTGTTAGATAAGAAGAAGTGTAGAAAACATGTCGTCAGGAGATACGGGTTTCTTCATGGGCCGATGCGGAAATTTATTTACCTCGCCACATGGAATCAAGAGAAGAATTAGCTGACATCCAAACACAACATCCGATGGGATGTTGACAAGGTTCCTTGTAGGTGCCCGTACACGATCAACTTTTTGCGTCAACATTTTGACGCAACATATTGACGCAACATATTGCCCTGTGTGAACGAAATAAAAACATTTCCCATCAATATTTGAAACATGCTCCTTGGATCGCTTACCGACTGTCAGCTGTTCACATTTTGACAGTTAGGTTTTATTTATATTTAATATATTAATTTTTATTATATATTTTATATTATATTTTTTTATTTCTTTCTTTTATTTATTATGTGAATTGCTGCTGATAACATAATAGTTACAATGTTTTCTTCGTCCTCTGTATCCATTTCGAAAATCGCGCTGTACTGTCAGAATGACAGCAATGACAAATGCCACGTGATAAAAATGGCTGTACGTGATTGGCTGATCGTCGTCAATATTGACGAGAAGTTGAACCAAGTCAACATTTTGAAAACATTTGCCATCAATATTTCCTGAAAGTTGATCGTGTGAGCGCTGACCGGCAATTCGTATGTTGTTTAACCTAGGCCAACTTGATGTCAACATTTCCCGTCAATGTTGAGTCAACATGTTGACGCAAAAAGTTGATCGTGTAAAGGCACCTTGTTGTGGTAAGCTCCAATTCATTTCTGTTGCTCCAAAATTTGTTACCGTACCGGGATTTGTACCCGGGTCTTTGCCTGTCCGGGGCACTGCCTATGGCACTGCACTTTCCATTATGCTACATGACCAACTGTGGAATTGATATTAAGTTTATTTGAGTTATTGGGCTCCATTGAGATAGAATCAGGACTATGAAAGACCATAAAAGGCGCTGAATCTAGTGACGCTATGCTGCAATCACATACCAACAACTCGGCTAACCCCGATTATGTCGTTGGGTACGCTTGTATTAGAGTGTGATTCAAACCTAAATGCAAATACTCGTTGCATGTACGGTAGATAATGATTATTATTTGATTGATGTTGATTATTTTACGTCGGTTTTATCAATCAGCCGCTAGTCGAGTGCTCTTGCTCCATCGTTATAGCACGTTATAGCGATCGGCCAGCTTCTTGGGAAAAGTTTGTGTGATCACGTGGTCTGCTTGCGTGTATCTTTCGGCCTGGGGTGAGATTCTGTCCCAGGATGGACGTCAGAGCTGTTCAGAGGACGGCGCGTCATTTAGCATCAATCGTAGAGTGGGTTTAGTGATTGTGAACAGGGGCGGATCTAAGACTCAAAAGGCAGTCAGCAAACGCATCCAAGGGGCCCTCTTTGTTGGGTTGGGGGGGGGGGGGGGGGGGGGTGATCTTTTGCGCAAAAAAAATGTCAGTCCTAAACGGCAATACATCTTATAATATTAATTAGTTGATGAGCGAAGCGAAATCTTCAATTTCACTTATAAGAGACAAAAAAACACGCGTTTTTTTTTTTGTGTTTGTGTGTTTGTTCGCGCTCTACAGGCCAAACGGCTGCGCTGATTTTGATAAAAATTTCAGGAAACCGTATTTTGTTCTAAACTTGGACCCCCTGCTTTTTTCAGCAAAGTCATGGTAACAGTTTCTTAACTATTCAAAATTTACAAAACATTTCAGAATTTTCAAAAATTTTCTTAATTTTTACAGACAAAAGTTATTTATATAATCACACCAAACTTGAGAAACATACTAAGCTTATTGATATGCAGCTGTGCTGAAGTTCTCGGATCTATATCTTATCTTGTTCATTTTTTATTTGCATTGTTCCGACAATTTTTTATGATTCTTCAAGTGGAAGGTTTCGGTGCGATTACCTTCATATTCTTGTAGGTCTTAAATCTTATCCTCAAGCCCTAAATAAGTCCTACGCTCATCTACAACGCAATATTGAGCATTCGCGAAGCCCTAGTTATTTCAATTTGTTGACTCACCCCATCTACGTGAATGTGGCACAGCGGCGGCTTTTTTATTTTGTATTTGCAAAGGTATTTATCAGCGACTACAAGTCCAGCTTCCTTGCCTCCTCCATTTCAATGGAAAGGATAGCAGTGTTGCTTGTCCTCTGCTGGGTCATCGTCGAACGGCGATAGTCTTTAAGACGGCACTTGAAACGACGTCCGCACGAGGTGGAATTCTAACCCGAACTGACTGCATGGTTTTTTATTTCTATGTGCGCAAAACTCGAGCAAATTTCCTAGTTCGACATTTGCCTCTTATATCAGATTCAGTAACTAGAAACAATTTCCACCCAATACCTACTTAGTACTTCTTTCCACACTGTCGCAACCCTTTGTCGGCGCTGACCGGCAAAGGGTATAGCGGCGCGACAAGCGAGTCGTCGGTACTCGGAGCACTAAGTAGGGATATTCTAGAGAATCTACGAATACACTCTTAGCCAAGCTAACGTTACAATATTATGTAGTAGCTATTCGGGGCCCTAGAACGTTAGTCTCATATTTTTTCATAGTTATTTGTACGTTAAAATATTATATTATTATGATATTATCAAATTTATAAGCATTTATTTTCTTGTCGCAATAAATATCGACGCACAAGCCGGGGCCCAGAGGGGCCCAGAAGGCAGGGGCCCAGTCAGCATTTGCTGAAATGCTGACCGTTAGATCCGCCCCTGATTGTGAATGCACTTCGCTGATGATTTGGCCAATGTGGGTGAAACATTGATGAAAAAAATCTTCAATTACACGTAATGCCGATAAAAAATCCGATTACTTGTTGTTATGTCTGGTTTATCGCGCTCGGTGGCCGGAGATAAACTGATTTTGATTAATTTAAGAATACATTCGATTTTCTCTCAACGTTAACCTTTTACTATTTTCAGCACATTCCATAAGAACTTTGTATTAAAAATCAGTTTTTAAGAAAAATTTATATTTTTTAAAATCACGTAATATAATTCCAGATATGTTGAACCTTAGAAGTAGACAACTGTGTACAAATTTATTGTTTTATTTATTTATCACAAATATATTAATTTTATTATCTTATGATTCGCATACACAGTTGAAAACGATAATTCGTTGCTTTTATAACGTTTTTCCTGTTTTTCCCACCAAATCGATTCAAAAACAACCTTTTTAACCAAAGACCCACTGCTATCTTGGGCGAGTGTCACGGAACTCACCTTACTCTAAATATTAGAAAAATAAAAATAATAAGCGAATAAATATTTAATCAATATCATCAAGATAATTGACAAAATAATGGCACTATACGGTGCAATTTTATACTCCATACAATTTATTTACTTCCTTGTATAAAATAATTTGGTGCTTTTATTGCGAGTTCGTTTGTGCAATTTCAAATGCGATATGCAGCGCACAAGATTAGAACACAAGCTGCTCAGCCAATTTTATTCGGACTGACAATGAACAAACATTAAGCACTAAAGATAAAATAATACATTAGTAAACAGCACTTGTATTTAACATATGAAAATAGGTTCTGAGTCTATGAATATTATTCTCATATCTCACAGACAGAAATGCACGCCATAACGTGAAACACATCTGTGCGAATAGCCATGTTACAGCAATTTGCATGCCCAGGGATTCTTCCAGCAGGATGGAGGATGGAGGGTGGAGGGTGGTTCTTGGTCTCAGCGTTTGGGTGGCGCCAGCTTGGAGCCAACCCACGTGAACACCTTCGGGATGTCGGTGAACACCACGTAGTTCCGGTCACCGCACTGAGTTAGCTGGGTCTGAAACCGTCCCCAGTCAATGGACCGATTACACTCAGAGAAAAATGACGGCAGATACCCACTGGACGTACTACCAGTGTGTAAAAACATTTAATTAGCTCTGCTCTGCTCTGCTAAGAAAGATAGGGCGATCGGGAATGGCTTTTTGATTGAATAAGAGGTGTATGTCATTAAAGAAATCTCTCTATGGAATGGGTGACGTCTATGTCAGCCTGAGTAAACTGTGCCTGGAGTACAGTCTGTTTTGAAATGTAGTTGACCTAACCAGTTAATTTCTAGCAAAACTCGCTCTATATTTCCCCCCCCCCCCCCTCCCACTAAAAACCTACCTTTCCTGACCCTACCCAACTTCCCAACCCAAATACAATTAAAATATGAGTTTACGCCTTTTGACAGATATTAGATTCATTGACCTTGAGGCACAGAAAACTCAGGCAGACTATACGGTCCAATCATATGGAATTAGGAATCTAATGGAATCTAACCAGCCAAAATCTGGGGTCCATACAAACCAGTTGATGGTATTTCGCACAATATTATCAATTAATTGGTATATACCACGCAACAATTTCCTATTGGGATTCCTGTAAAAATGGTGTGAACGTTGCAGATGTTTAATTATATTAAAAATAGCCTCGATCTAGGCTAAATCTAGATTTAGGTTTATGTTAAGTTTGAGAGGTTGGTCAAGAGATGAGATGGCATTGATTATTTGCTGGTGGAATTCACCTGGTCTGGCTTGCTGAGGCTGACGATGCCGCGGACAAACCACGCCATTTTGTGGTACACCGGATTATCGCGATAGAAGTAGAGCCCGCCGCCGCTGTCGCCGTTGCACAAACTGGTGCCTGTTCGAGACAATCCACAACTCCATAAGATTTAAGAACTCTTAGGTCTGTCAATTTTTAGAAATCGATCGCAATTTCCATAAGAAATAACGAGTTTTCTTCGATGCAATCACTCGATACAAACAATGCTTAACGGGCTTGAAATACAACGTACTAAATTCTTGAATCACATTGAGCTGGGATTGAAGCTGGGCGAAATACAAATACATTGAGCTAAGGGCTTTAGAAATATTGTACTTTGGGCTTAAAGCACTCAGTGCTGTGTGCTTGAAACGCAGTATTTACTACGGGCTTAAAGCACTCAGTGCTGTGTGCTTGAAACACAGTATATACTACGGGCTTGAAACACAGTATGCCAAGGGCTTGAAACACAGTGTACTACGGGCTTGAAACTTTCTGTAAGTACCTATACTGTTTTCTTGAAAGTAAGTGCTTTGCAGGCTTGAAACACAGTGGGACCCTTAAGCACAGTGTGCTACGGATGCTCTAGCAATAGAGACACAAAAGAAGCGTAATGTGCTTCAAACACAATGTATTGTTGGCATGAGACTAGTGCTTGAAAGTTGAAACACAGTGTGCTACAGGCCCTAGTGTTATAAAGACCCGAAAGAAGCAGCAGAGTGATGCTGCGCAAAGAGGGTGCGTACCGTTGGCGAATCCCGCGCAGAAGGTCTTGTCGGAGGTGAACGCGTTGAAGAAGTCGTCGTCGCTGGCGACGCACTTGCTGTGTCGCACGACGGGCATGCGCGCCAGCTTCATGTCTCGACCCATCAGCCCTTGCTCGTCCTTGCCCCAGCCGGGCGCCTGCAACCGGGTCGTGCGCATGCGTTTTGAGTCACGCAGCGGGCATGTAACATGGTTTTAACGCCCCCCCCCACACACTCCGATACCCCACGCTCCCCACCTACCAGGTTACACGACCTGAGGGTGAAGGTGATTGTAAGATGGTCATTCTGATACCACACTTTTCTGAAGATATCTGCACTCTTATTTTCTTGACCCCTGTCTCACTGAGGAAATTCTAAGGGGTGGTATCAAGCAAAGAGCTTTTAACAGGACGTGTGGAAACCCAGTGCTTGCTATGGAATTTCCTTGTTTGCTTGTAACCACTGGGTGGTAACATGGATAGCCGTGAAATTCCCTACAGTAGCTGGTGACATTGTCCGTAAGGGGCGCTGGAGAATAAAGAAATTCCAAATTCCATATAAGAGTAGAACTCTTCCTGCGATGGAAGCTCCTTGGGAATAACAATGGGCGGCGATGGTTTTCCTATCTGATTTAAATTTTTCATTTTAATTGGTCAGTGTTGTTTTCGGTTCTGACGTTCTGATTTGCACCATTAAAAATTTGCAAAGAAACAGTAGGTATTTGTAAAAATGTAATTCATTAAATTAAACTAAATTATTAATTATTAAATCACTAAATAATTTACGAGGAATCTTCGTGATTGTCCTGCAGTAACTGCAGTAAATTGCAGTTTCCTTAAAATATGAAAACTCTTCGAAATTATCTCGTTTGCACAAGCGATACGCAGCGTTTGAAGTTGACATAATTAGGTCTTCCATTCTGCATTTTTTTAAAGGTTAGATGAGATAAGATTTCCACTTTTGTCAATGTCTCTAATGGAACAAATGAATTTTCTCTCATCTAATCTAACATTAAAAAAGTTACAAAACCGCATCCCAGTGCTCTGTCGCTGCTAGTAAGCCGTTGTTACTAGCACTTAGTTCTTGGTTCTTACCATGCCGACCTTGTCGATGACAAAGTCTTGGCTCGTGTCGAACGTGTTGTCCCACAAGCAGACGGTGCGCACGTAGTTGTTGATGGTGGCGGCGGTGGTGAACACGATCAGCCCCACGTCGTAGTCACGTTTCTTGCTCTTTGCGTACTTTGGGTTCACGTAGATGTGCGCGACCTGTTCAGTCGACATCACGTCACACAAGCGTTCAAGACTTGGAGGCTGAATTGTCTGGCGTTAGCTGTCAACGTGGGGGCTACGGCTTCGGAGGGGCATTTGCCCCGTCTGGGGGCATTAAGATTTATTTTCTCTCCATATACATTACTAGACGGGGTTCTGTGTCTTGTGGAGGCATCACACAAATATATTATATGATGGGATAGCTGAGCAGGAAAAATGTGCGTCCGAACCGGGATATGAACCCGGGACCTTCCGCTTGCCGGGCGGTTGCTCTACCAACTGAGCTATCCGGCCACACAAGATTCCTGCCTTCGCTGGGTGAGGAAAGGGCTCTCTCGGGAGAGAGGGGGAAGAAGCGACTCGTAATGGTACGAGTTAACTACACAGGCAAATCGTGCAAGTGTATTCGACGTCCCCGCGACAGAGTTGGCTCTGACTGTGCACCTAGCCTGTGCACCTAGAGGCACATTTTTCCTGCTCAGCTATCCCATCATCAAATGCCTTCTGGTGTGGGCTTCCACCAGAAACACTGATTTCTCAAATATATTATAGTTACTTTTAATAAATATATTTTTTTCCTGAAACATACACACTAATTAATTATATTTAATCATTATTTAAGATCTTAACCTGCGTGAAAAGTACGAAATAACTGTTTAACTAAATTAAGAAACTAAACTACAAATTTCCCGCTTGGGAAGTCCTAGGGGGGCTATTTTAGGGACAGTATATTCTTATATTTTGTGACATATCTAGTGTGCCAGATGGGTCCTAGAGTGCTTTGATTTTACCAAAATTTAAATTATTTCGCCTGCGCCGCAATCTTTGCATTTGGACTTGCACTATCTAAAAATGTTCTCTAAATTTGTTGATATGGGGGAGAGAGGGGTAGGAGAGGCAAATTATTGTCGTTTAGATATGAATTTTTGTAACCTGCTCTGCCCTGTAGAATTGGGAAAATTTTGGAATTTATTTCGAAAGGAAGTAATAGGAACCAAAAGCCGAATTACACCCAACTCCGCAGAGTTAAAAACTGAAAAATTTAGTGAATGTGGGCCACAGCCTCCCCACCCCTAGCAAAATATACTTCCGGCCGGCGCCTCTGAGAAGGACGGACCCGCCGCGCGTACCTCCATGACTTGCGTGTAGGACTCGACGCTCGAGAGGTTGTACCGGCCGAGTTGGACGGAGATTGCCGATGGAGCCATCGGCCTCTGGGTCGTGGAGTCGGTGATGCAATGTGCGGCTGCCGACATACAGCTGTCATCACCAATATTACTGGCCCAAAGGGTGTGTAATCGAGCCGCGAGGTAGCCTTTGTAATGGGGGTGTTGTTAAGGCTTGTGTAGGCCAGGTCTTTGCAATGTCCAGTGACGTGGCTAACCTGCAGATAAAACTCATTTCTATGGTGACAACCTATCGATTGCGTTCATTTTCTTCCTATAACTGGAAGATAAATATTTAGCTGTACATTGTAAAACCCACACTTAGCATACAGTTCTGAAGTTCCACCAATTTATAAAAGTACATCTGTATGACACTCCTTCAAAATCCTCAACATCAAACACTAAAACACACCCCAAGCGTTTTAGTTACCGCTCTCATATCTTGACATCAGTCACCAACTTATGCAAACTGAAGGAAATAATGCAAACAGAAATACTGTGCTGCAAATTTCTGTCACCATGTTGGTATAAGTGACGACTACTAGCGCTACTAGCGCTGAACGTACAAAGGTGGTCGAGGTCGTGACGAATACGAAGAATATGAAGAATGCTTCACGTCTGTTCGTGAGACAGGTTGAAGGGTTTGAAGTCAGCACGACAACTTCCCTTGCCTTGCTTATCAACCTCTCGACAGCATATATTAGTGAAGGAATCCTGTTCGAGTTATACCGTCTTACGGAAGGGACGTAAAGCCGGTGGTCCCCTCAGTGCTTTTCGACAGGAGTAGGCTATACTTGCTGGCACCTGTATTCCCCTCCTCACTTCTAGGCATAGGTTAGGTTCATTACCACCCTTCCAATCACCGGTGCCATTAGACCAGCGCCATAGGGCCATTTGTCAAAACAGTGCGTCGTTATGCACCAGTAATCAATCAATCAACGAAATGCCATACACACGCGTGGCATTTCACGGCGCGTGCTGCTCACCGGTGATGACGTGTCGCCGGGAAATGAGGCTCCCCGCACACCGGAAGTCGTTGTTGTACGTGGTGTAGAGGGACGCCATCCAAGGCCACTCCCCTCTGCGCGTCTCCTCGCCCTTCACCACCAACGTGTTCACCTGGGCGAACGCAGGCCGCCCGCATTCGACGCTGTTCACTGCAAAAAGTGCACGCCACGCGCACGCGTTAGTCACGCGGACTTTTCTTACCCTTTGCAGTAGTTTGTTTCATTTTCAGTCTTTTATCTTTGCAGGTGAAACAGAACTTTCTTAAGACCCTGTCTTTTCCCTAATCTTACCACGTTTCAGAAACACTATTCAACTACTTTATTGATTGCGAAGCTACCAAACATCAACTTTTCCTGACTTTGCGCAAATCCATGTCGCCTGCTATATTGCCTGGTCAATAAACCTAAGCCCGACTGTCAATGAATAAAAACCAAGTTTTGGTCATGTATGCGACTCGAGAGCTTAGACCCTTGATAAAGCAGGTGGCACAGCTTTACGGAAAAGCTAAATTTTGGTAGTTTAGCATTCAATACACCATTTAAATAAGTCTTGTGATAACTGAACTTGTTTATGGCACCTAAGTTTCAACGCAGTCCGCCAGGTTCGCCACCAGCGAGAGCTACCTAGATTCTACCCACAGCCTTGTAACTTGTAAGATGTTTTCTGCATGTTTACCCTCGTACTGAGAGGCGACGTCATCCTCCTCGTAGTCGGCGTATTCGTCCGGCGTGGTTGCCGTCGTGGTCCCCTGCGTAGGTCGCGGGATTGGCGGCCTCATCGGGCTCGGGGCTTCTACTGAAATGATGACAAAAATTCCCAAATTCATCCACTTCACTGTCAAATACACGGCCTGACAACTGCTCGCTATGTCCGTTGTGGCATCTACCAGCAATGCCAACCACCCGTGATTTCATCTGTCTGCAGGAGTGGGTAGTTGACATTGCTGATGGTTGGCAGGCTTCCCACTTCGTCGGCATGATTTCAATACGAGTTTCGGCGGTACTTTCAATTCCTGAAAGAGAGCTGTGAGGTGTGGTAGGAGCTTGGTCTAGGGGTGCGATAGTATGTGACTTTCAGGTTAAACTGTATAGGGTCTACAAGATAAAATCCCTCCTGTTTAGGGTCCTTTAGGGTCCTATAATGCATCCAATAGGATTGTATTAAAGTGGTGCCAGTAAAAACACTGTCATGTTATACCTTGTTATACCTTGTGCTATACGTAGGGTAGGACATGTCCCCACCCAGTGAACCACAGATCGTGTGCCCCAAGTAGCACAGTTGGTCCCAGTAGCAAACGGTCCTGGGCAAACGTTCGGTAACGCATCTGTTTCGCTTTCCAAAGTGCGTATTATATTGCTTTGTAAAATAGATCAGTTATAAGGTAAATCAAGCATTTTATTTTTGGGGAAGGTAGTTCACTAAATACGAATAGATTATTGACAAACGGATTAATATGCATGTAGATACATTTAATGTTCAATCAATTATATTCCATTTTAATAATTGTATAGCCGCAGATTTATTTTTGTTCGGTACACAATTTATATATTTTGCCATTTCATTTTCAAAACCCACAGGTTTCTCACCTTAGCCCTTCATTTACAAACTAAAAATATATTCATTATGGAATTCTAACTTTTTTTAAATGTTTTTTTAACCCAAAATAACCTTCTAACTTTTTTTTAACCCCAAAGTGTGCGAAGAAAACTTTCTTGGAGAGACTAAACCATAAGATAACGTCTCGTGTTTACCACACTTGGTCCAAGAGTACCAACTTTCTTATACCTTATTTTTAAAAGTTGAGTTGACGTTCCCGTTGCTTTTCAATTTCCCATTCCCATTCCTCCAAGTTTCCCCAAGTTTCCCCAAGTTTCCCTGTGTACCACAACCATATTCTACACTCTGTTCAAGGCAAGATTCTGGACCGGCTAGAAACAATTGGTTATTTTTTTTTAATTTTATTAAAACTAGTTTTTGATATTTTGACTAACTGTTCGGCTAATTTTTCGTTGTGATTGATAAATCTTTGAGTCATCTGTGAGTGATAATGAGATATAACTGTAGCTGCTCGATAAAAATATGGCACATCAATTAGACTAAATTAAAATTTTCATCTAAGTAACAGTGATGATAATAATTAAGTTTCTACGAGACGCGCATGATGCGCAAGTATTTTGATTATCATACAAAACATTCATTTAACTTAATAGCCAATAGCTGGGCATCGAAATCGTGATGATCCCACGACAGGCCAACAAATGCAATCAACACTAATCACTGTCATCATCACCGTCACCATCATCGTCGCTGTGCTTCTTCTTACTAGCCTTGCGTCTCATCTTATCCTCTCGCATCACCGATTTCGAAATACTCCTCAACAACGCCACCATCTCCTTGAGTTGGCTCTCGATATTCGCCGTCCTCTCAACTTGCCCGCTGGAAATTGACTTGAGCAACACCTGATAGTTGTGCACCACTACTTTCACGTCCGTAGTGCCGAACTTCTGAAACAGCTCGGCGATCTCCTCAGGAGTCCTCGGGTCGCCCGTGGCGTCCGCCCCGTCGCCGTCGTCGGGGAATATTAGGGATCCGACGGGGCGATCTGTGGTGGGACGGACGGTCGGTTTTGGGCGCGTGGGCGCGTGCGCGTTGGCATGTTCGGTACCCCCGTGCGTCGGCCGCCCGGTGCCAATTTGATGGGCGTTTTTATCCCCAACGTTAGCGATCGTATCTGTTGACAAACAAGATATGATTGCATTGGTTGTAATAGCCACGTCAAATTGACAACCGAGATGCCGGCACGTTTGGGCAGGGCCAGGGTTCAAATTTTCTTATTATTTTGCCTCCCGCCTTGTATTTAATTTCGCTTGTTTTGTCTATTTTCGGAATATAATGAGATTTATTTTGAAAAATCACTCAATATTAATATCGATACTGTTGCTCCTGTAAGAGTTCCACCCTCTGCGGTCAATTTTGGTCTCATGTCTGACAAACGCCTACGCCCTAGCGTGGACCGTCGAATCGCATTCGTTTCTACAAATCATCGTTTCTACTGATTTTCTTGCTGGATATCTCTGACAACCGCCTGGAGCGAAATTTTAGCACGTTAAGACCAGGAGACAATCTTTGTGAAGAGAATCTAGCGGCAGCTACGTCTTGAGATCGAATTAAGGGCACTTTCATTTCTCCAATAGTACACGGATTCAATCAGTATTTTGAACAATGGTTTTTGATACGATTCATTTGCAAAGTTTGAGTAAAATAATCATTTGTACCTGGTCGACTCGGTTGCTGGGGCTGTTGCTGTGGCCAAGTCTGCTGTGGTTGTTGTGGTTGTGGTTGCTGCCAAGTTTCTTGTGGTTGTTGTGGTAGCTGTGGTTGCTGCTGCCAAGTTTGTTGAGGCGGTTGAGTTTGGTACGTGGGAACTGTCTGTTCAGGTACTGAGCTTGATCCGCCGTAGACAGAAAACTCGTTACCGTTGGAAATCGCCAGCTCCAGTCCGGTTTTCAGTGTGTATTTCAAATCTATCACACCTCGTGCATCGTTGTACGCTGGAAAACACGAGGAAAAATATTTGATAGCTTCGAATCGAAACATTGTAGTGAGCGCTGGGTTGACAAGGAAATTAAAAACCATCCATATTATATTCAATAATAGTAGGCCAATGTCTAGTATATATTCACAAATTTTTATGACTTTTTTGCAGAGTTTGGGAACTCGGAATTTGGGTTGAAACAATGGGGGGTAGAAAACCAGGGGGTTTGGGGGTTTTGGGCTTACAGAAAATGATTAATTCCAAGTCAATTTTTGTAGAGTCAGCGCCTCAACATTAGAATATTTGAAATGCGTTTTCAAGATTGGAAATTAGTTTGGAAACAATTTATTTGGGGCTATTGTGCACTAAAATGCAATTAGTGGGACTGACTATATTATATGATCGATGCAGTGCAGATCGCAAAGCAAACAACTTAGAGTTTCCAAATGGAAATCGGCAGGAAAAAATATAAATAAGTTTAGTGTCTAGAAAATGGATAAATTATCTTAAGACATTTATCGTCAAGTGTCCTCGCCAAGGTCACGTTCCTTGAAAAGTGCTTGAAACAAACCAGTACGTCACTGCGGCGTGGTGCAAATTTTGCAAGATCGTGCAAAAAAATGCAATTCAAGATATTATTTCTCCCAACAACTTCGTTTGAAATATGGGTTATGGTTACAAATCTTAGAATCTTTCAGTAAATTCAATTCAATTGCACTTACTGCTGAAGAAGTGTTATTTTTTGTTTTTGTTTTTGTTTTGTTTGTTTTGTGTGGGTTTGTTAACGTTCTACAGACCGAACGCTTGAACCGATTTCGACAAAAATGTATGGAAACCCTTGTGGAAACCTTTGAAATCTGTAGTCTTAGATCTGCCACGTTTTCAAAGCAAATAACTTCTCTTGTCATCAGTTTTGACGAAAATTTTAAGTTTTTCATCATCAAGTCCCTCACCTAGAGGGCCAAACTTCTAAATAAAATCCAAACACATTTTCTAAATGTGTTATTTTCATTGATTTACAGAAGTACTGTGAAAAGTTTTGAATGTGGTATGATAAGCGCTTTTCTTGAAAATGCCACTTTATGCATCAGCATGAAATGAAATACGTACATGGCGACGAACAGAACTCGACTCCGTTGATTTTCACCGAGGAAATGCGCGGTAAATCGTCGTACGGCGGGAAAATCACCAAGTATTGGATCCGCTGTTTTTGCCGCTTGCTAGCGCGGTTCGCTATGTTCTGCACCTGCAAGTTCAAGACACGATTACAATTTGCACGAAATACATTTTGAAAGAATTAATAGTATATATATATATATATAATTTTTCTTCTTTGAAATCGATTTTCTGTAATTGTTTGCCATTACAGCTATGCCATTCAAGTAGCTGAATAACTGAGCTGTCATTATATCCCCATTTTAAGCAAAGTAATTTTGGACCAGCATCAGTTATCTGACATGTGGCTTTAGTAGACTGGCTTGGTTGATGGCTTTTGTAAACGCCAGTCTTACACTGATAAAGTATTGGAGCTTAAATACAAATTATCAACCGATTTCTTAAATGGTTTCTTTGAGAGTTTCGATTGAAACTTAAACAAGGTCACAGCACAACACAGGCAAAGTATATCAATATAAGAAGTTGTCATTTTAATTGAGTATTGAGTAAAGATTGGACTGATTTTTTTTAAATATTGGACATAATTTTAAAATGATGCGAAAACGATTTCAAAAGTAGTTATCGGGCCCGGGGTGGGAGGAAAGAAAGTGAAGATAAATGAAATGCTTTGAAGCGTGTTCATTTTTTATAGCTGTAACTTATCGGACACTGTAAGAACGCAATTACCAATTTTAATTATAGCACAGAAACACCGGTTCCAAACACGTGGCTGTCGATTTGAGCCAAGCATTCACAAACCGCCTTCTTTCCCAATTATACACGGAAGATGCGATATTCCGAGGTCAGCCACGATACACAAATGAGCTAATATAGACGAGGCAAACTGCTGTAGCGAGCTGGGCATCCGAATGTTATTTAGTTACATATGTAATTAGCAGGCTATGGGATCTTAGAGAAATATAAGGTGGGATATGAGGTGGGATATGCAAAATAAATATCTAAGCTTGTTCTTTATTTTGTGATTCTTTTGTTAGATTTCTGGTTAAGTCTGGTAGGTACTCGATCTTAGACCCTTGGTAAAGCTTTGCTAAGGTCGGGAAAGTCTTAAGTTTGGTAGCTTAGCGCAATAACTCAGTTATTATAAAGTTTTTTTTTTTTAATATTAGATCTTGCCACAGTGGAAATTTTTAAATAAAATCAACTCGCAGCGACAGTGTATCTCTGTAATTAAAATTTATATTTATGCATGTTGTATAACACAAATAAAATTACTGGGTTTGTGAATAGCATGCCATACTTCACACCTACTCAATATGACGTAGAGAAGAAGATGACTAAAATTAAAGCTAACATAAACTGTGTACCTATTTAGGAGATGTTACATAAACTTTAGAGGTTATTTAGCACTTCTTATTACAGTGATCATCTAGTGGCAGATACGGAAAAATTGGACCTGTATCAATCCTCTAAACTTGTGCTCTAAAGCTTGTATAAAGTTGCTGTTTTCTGCTTTTTGCGTTTTGACGGCGATGTCAGAAAACTTCATGTCATCTCACTATGGTCATTGGTATACATTGGTGAGAGAAGGGGAACATTTCCAAAATTCGTGAAGACATTTTACTGCTTGATTTTAATTTATTTTAGAAGCACAATAAACTCGTATTTATGCCATTGACTTGGCCATGTCGCTAGAAAACCAGGAATTTCAAATATTTCCCTTTCAGCACTCAATTTTAGCAAACTCTGAATTTGCATACAACATCTCAGCCATGCTAAATAAATAACTAAGAACGAGGCTTTATGCTTATTTCAATAAAACTATTTCTAAAAATTACCATTCACTCGATGTGGCAAAGGAAACATGTTCTTTCTGCTATAATGGAAATTTATTGTCAGTGAATTCGAGTCCCTGCTCATTAACACACATTATTTAATGTAAGAACAACCTTGTCCACTCAGCGCTAGAATTCATTATTAATACCAACACGATACAAAATAAATTTCCACCAATTTACCTTTTCTAACTGTTTTAGTTTATAACTGAAATAATTACTAGTAAAATGCTAGAAGATAATAAGGGTGGGTCAAATAGAACTTTTAGGCACCGTTCAAGTGTTCTATTTTGATATTTTGAAATAGCGTCTCACGGATGTAGTTTCAAGAGTTGGTGAAACGGAAATGACGGCCATCTTTTTGAGTGTGACCTTATCCATGGATAGACTATATTTCATACTAGATCTGTGACCTACTGACCTCTGTGGCTCCCCCCAGAACCTCGATCTTGCCGACCGGAGCGTCGGGCCGGTACAGAGCCACCGACAACCGCACCGCCAACTGCACCTCCGAGAATATGAGGGGAGGCGCGATGGTGACGACGCCGTGCCATCCCTGCGACGGACTGTACGAGTACGCGAACACGGCTGGACAGGGGGTCTCGGGAGGACTTCCGCTTAGCGACAGACTCGAACCGAGCACCGCCAGCACGACAAGTAGGTGTGCGTAGAGGCTCATTGCGATGTTGGGGCCTGAAATCATGCAAAAGATAAATCACATTTTTGTAAAGTCATTTTCTGATGCATCTTTTCGTGGCTATGGAAAATAAGGTGCGAGTAAACTGGGTTTTTGGTGGTGTAATTGGACTACTGGACGATTCATTACATTGCTTTGTAATACAATGGCAATCTATTTATTAGGTACTCATTTTTCCACTGGAAAATTAGACAACAGCTGCACCAAATTGGTGCCATGACAAAATCAACTTTTTTTGAACGCGAAAAATGCGGAATCACCCGCAAGGAGGAGGCAAGGAGAAATTCAGTTTCTTATCTCTGGAATAACATTCTGTTGCTTCTGAAATCCTTCTCCTATAGCTTCTTTGTCTATGGCTCTATATCTATAAGCTATTTGTCCAATAATCTTACAATGCACATAATTGACAATCGTATTTCAAAATCAAGGTGTAAATTTAGAGGTGAGACGACAAAATGCAGCAATTTTATGAGGTCCATTACCCTTTAACCCCACAATCGTTAGTGCTTCGTTAGTGCTTGTTAGTGCTTGTTAGTGCTTGTTAGTGCTCGAACCGTACGGCCGCTGCAGCGATTTAAAATTGGGTATTTTAGGGAAATGGTGTGGTAATTGTATAGAATCCTCTTCGAACGACAGCCATGAGCTTGACAGCTCTTCAATGCATGGCAACGACATAAAAATGTTCGATTCATTCCAACTCAAATGCGATGCGATGCAACGTGATATATCATAATGAACAGCCTAGTGCTGGCATGTTATTCGAATCTGTAATTCCTTCAATGTTAACATTGCACAATGTTGAGATGCTCAAGGTGTCAGCTAGCTTGTAAATGTCCGCCCAACGGAAAACATCAACTCGTTAAATGTCAGCTGAAATCGCTCCACGTCACACACGAGGAAAACAACGTGCTAAAGCTCACGACAAATCGCTTTCATAGGGTAATTAGTGAGTTTATCAAGACTGATATTCTGTGTTTAATTTAAAACCAATTAAGGAATAAATATTGTACAAATGGTACTTGGACTTCGATTGTAGAAATTGACAGTGCGACTGACGAATGAATATTTAGCTACGAGGTAAGGTTTACTGATTGTTTGGTTTATTATTCAAGAGGTTTCAGAGGTTTTATTTACCGCGCGTATACTTACAATTTCCTTGTCAAACATTCGACTTCGAAAATGTTTCTATGATGATGCCTTCGTAGATTCAAAGATTTTATTTCTGTTCATTTATTATGCTATCTATTGAACCGGTCATTATAAGAAGTTAGCATAAAGTTATCCCATAGAATTGCGTCCTCAGCTGTCTGAAGGAAGAACCAACGCAACAAAGACTGCCTAAAGCAAAATGTCTTACACATTTTAATTTTTATAAAATAATTCGTAAAACGTCATTTAAAATCTCTTAGTGAACCTCGATAACATGAAAAAAAATGCAGTAACAAATTACCAACATAAGAAAAGATGCCGACGGACCAAAAAGTACCACTGACTCTAAAAAAATATATCCCTGCCTTGAATACTGATATTGTAGACTCCATTTTAGTTAAGATTTTCAACCACTTCATATCGTCCATCCTGAGAGATAATCTACTTATTTGTTTCATTACAAGTCTTCGGCTCTCCACACATTGACACGTATAGCACCCGCCGAGTAGCCACCGTCAACGTGGTAGAAAATGAGCGCCAGTCGGGCGAGGTTAATGCCTAGTTTAGGGCTAGCCGAAAAAGCTGCGGCTCGAAAATTTCGCGTGCGAATTGAAGCCGTCAGCCAATCACAAGCCGAGCCGCAGATTATCACGTGACCGCTCTCGTCTTGTGATTGGCTGACGGCTGCAATTCGCACGCAACATTTTCGAGCCGCAGCTTTTTCGGCTAGCCCTAAACCAGGCATAAGCGTAAAATTCACCGCATATCATCAATTAGCGCTACCGCTAATGCGGCGTACGATTATGCTGGGACTCGGAACAAAGCACACCACTAAGTTTGAGTTAAATAAATATTCGGACACGACGTGACGCCGGCTTGTATTTTGTTACATTGGATACTGGTTGGAAATTGATGTGAATATTTTTCTACGCCCCGGCGAGACTTACAAACAGCGTACTCGTAGAGTTCACATTCATTTTGTGCACGAAATATCATGGTGACAGTTATAATATGTTGTTCATACGAGATTTAAGCCTCCTCATAACAAGTCCTTACTGACTTTTACAAAAATATCAAACTACAGCGTTTATCACTGAGAAAAATATCCTGCAGCATCCGTTACATGCAGACAAAAGTTACACGAAACTGAACTATTGACTTGACCAGCCATCAGTCACCGAGACACACATTAGTGTGTAGTACCCAAGCTAACACCGAAACACTAAAAATAAATTAACACCATTCTCAAGAGCAAAGAATAAAATACATCAATAGTTCTAAGATCCGCTTTAGAAATAAAAATTTTCAAACTATAGGAGAAATATAGGGAAACCCCAACATTTCTCAGAGCGTCTTCTTCCAACTTGTAAACTGTTGCAATTAACGACTAGTGCTAAATACACCCAACCTAGAAGCTTGCTAACGCCCCACACCGTCGCTCGCCGTCTCACCTGAGACATACCTGAGATCCAAGTTCTGCACGCACCACAGCACTCCCCTGGTATCGACTGTCTCCAGTCGCGCTCTCTTGCCAACTCGCTGTCCAACGCCAACAGGATCCTGGTTCGCTGTGGCAACGAAGACGAGCCGAGCTGACGCCTTGGGGGGCAATTTGTCGTGACCCCCACTGTCGCAGCCAGGGTCATGATTACTTGGTTGGTCTAGGGACCCGGCTGACTGCTAAGCAAAGCTCAACTCCACCAGTTGTTGGATATTTCCATAATATTACCTGTTTCTGAATGATTAGTCTGCTAGAGGAAGTTGGCTTGTGTGGGTTCAGCGGTTGGTTATCAGCGCTTCGCGGCTACATCTAGCTTTGATCTGTATTTAACCCTAGATATCCATTCAGCGATCTTGAGTGCGTCACCCTTCAACTGGCGGCGACTTGACCGGGCTTCTAATCGTAGAGTGGATCGACATTTTGGAATGGAATTATAGCGAATTGTCTGCGATGGCTTCAACGGGAACACATCTCAAGAAAAACTCTTTTTGCACCGGCAAATGGTTTTTCTATGGATGCTGTACACTTTATTTTTGCGTTGATCCACCCAATGTATCTTATTTCTTATTTGCATGTGACTGCAAACAAGTCCAAAATAAACAAAATAAACTGTGTAAGTTATTTTGGACTTGTTTGAAGTCTCATGCAAATAGGAAATAAGATATGGGTGGATCAAAAAAAAAATGAAGTACACAGCATCCAGAGAAGAACCTTTGCAGTTGCAAAATAAGTTTTTCTTGAGATGTATTACCGTCGAAGCCATCGCAGACAACGCTATAATTCCATTCCAAAATGTCACAGATGATTGACATATCTAGAGCACATTGATAAGTTTGATCATTGATCCGCAATTTGTTCGTATTTTACAGTATACATCCATGCATCGGTTATAGCTCGTCAATCCACTTGTCCGTCTGATAATGTGTCTAGTACTTTTAGCAATAACAACGATGTCAGATTTATATTTATCGCGTGGCTTTTCACTTTCAATGTGGCGCGGACGAAAATAGCGTTAGTTGTTAGCCACGTGAAGCGCTGTGCATTGAGCTCTCCGAAGCTGCGCTGGCCGGCCCGTGGAGACTTGAACGCAAGGCTCTCCTTGCAGACTTGCCCGCGTCACGGGTCGGCTTATTTTCTAAAGAAATCAAGACAGCGGAATTGCGAAATTGCGGTAAGAATTTCCCACAAGATTTTCTTGCGCTATGAATGAAAAGTTTTGCACAAGCTCAATTTAGGGCTTTTATCGACTTGGTCATTAAGGGCGTTTTGAATGAAATGGCGAATGGCTTGTTTTTTGACCGCACGCAGTTTGAAGGCCGTAAACATGACCGCATGTCGCAAATATGGAAAGAAAGTTAACATTTCTATGCTAATTGGTTTAAAAATGTTGATAAACTCAGCTCAACGCGTTTCAACGTGTGTAGATGCTGTAAATGCTCTTAGAATCAGATTTCTTTCTGCGTTAACTCACTTTCCTGTATACCCCTGAACCTGAAATGGACTTGGTAGTATAGATGGGGAAGACGACGACAAACGACATCAGTCCCACATCGGCGTGGACAGCTGAAGACAATAGTGATGTTCGCAACGTTCAACGGCTTGGGTGGACACTAATTAGACTGGTTCTTGTCCTGAAATTCATCTTGTTGGGCGACAAGACTAGAGGTGAGAAGTTGGTTCTTTGTGGTAACTGGAAAGATTGAACTTTTGTTTCAAGTGTCATGTATGCAGTGCGATACACCTCATGGCAAGGTCGTAAAATAAAGATAGAGCTTTATGAAATGAGCCACGAGAACAGGGGTGTGTAGGAGGAGGTGGAGAAGGAAGCTGCTCGCCATCAAGAAGACAGAAGATGACATTTTGTAGGAACCTTCAAAGTTTCAATGAGAAATAGCTAAGATTTAACGAATGCAGTGAAATAACCTCCGGCTTAGAAGTTCATCTTGATTCAATATTGTGTCAGAGACCCATGGATCTTATTATTGTAAATAATCGTTTGAATGTAATTAACTACATAGCGCAGTGAATTGAAATGAATTCAATATTATTTGAGAAAAGATGTAATGCAGTTTTTATCTAAGAATTATGTGTTATACCCATTTAGGTAGTACTTAATAGCTTAATTGTGTAATATTTGAAGTATTCTGTAAATAAGGTTTCTTACTGTAAGCAGAGAGGTAAAATTGAGCTGTTAAAACACCACAAAATAATTGCAGAAATTCTTGACAGTCAACAATCAATGGGGAAAGTTGGATGATTAATTCAGAAAATAAAACTAATTTGTGTTCTCCAATTAAGGAAAAAAGGTAACATCTATCACACTAAGCATTTACCGAGATACATTTTACATTTGACGAGAAAAAATCGACGAAAGGTCATGAAGTCCTTGTCTTCACACCCAGCCACATGCCCCCCTCGGCGCTGAGGGTGAACGTCCCCTTCTCAAGACGAACCGGGATCGGCGTCTTCTCTGTTACTTCCAGGGTCACCTTCGACAGGACGCTGGCCATCGCTATCTTCGCCTCCATCAGCGCGAAGCGATTCCCTTAAAATGAGACATGAAAATAATGTATGTTTTACAGAGCAATTCAGCAAATACATCAAGCAACAACTATATTATGATCATATAAGTATTATTATGTTACCTATGCACGCCCTGGGGCCGGTGCCGAAGGGCAAGTACGTAAACGGTTTGATGTTATGCTTGTTTTCATCGCTGAATCGATCAGGATCAAATCTTTCCGGTTCCGGCCAGTATTCAGGATCATGGTGGATTCCATACACAGGGATATGAACTGATTCGCCTTTCTTGATTAATATCTCTGGTGAAGTTTCTGTTGCTGGAACTATGTAGTCCCTAAGGCTCATTCGATCGAGCTCCATCGCGGGTGGCCAGAATCTCAGCGTCTCGGAGATGACCGCGTCCAAGTACTTCATCTTCTGGACGGCGTCGTAGGAGAGGACTCCGTCGTTGGAGGCAACAACTTCGTCTATCTCTTCCCGGACTCTGTCTTGGACGTCTGGATGGACTGCCAGCTCGTAGGACAGGAAGGAGAGGAGAGTTGACGATGTTTCAAACCCAGCGATGAAGAAGATGAACGCTTGAGCAGCGATGTCGTCGTCGGACAATACTGAAATCGACATACATTTTAAAATATAATTATTTGAATTACCACTAGAGTTTATAGAAAAATATTTCCCAGCACACTTGCAGACGAACACTTGCAGTTGCAGTGGATTTGATTTGACTGGATATTACCTATGATGATCAATGATTCAGATGACATAAGATAATACATTGAAATAAAACCAAATTATTTGATTCAAGAGATGTATCTGGTTTATTTCCATGATATTTTGGTTACCTAGTGCTTTCTTGGCATGCCCGGTGTCTCCTTCTTCTTTGAGGGTGCCTTTTCTCGCTTCCATCAGCAAGTGTATCATGTCCGGCCGGATGATGTGCTCTCTCTCCCTCGTGGCCATCGTGTCCGTGATCGTCGAGCAGAAGAATTTCTCCAGCTTCAGTGGAGTCAGTCTTATTCTAAGTAACTGTTGAGATAAAGACTGTTTGAGCTTAAATACATTTTAAATTGTTAGGCGAGGACTGAAATTTACTGTGATCACTTAATCGCATATCCCTTTTTAGCCTGATTTTAACACAATACAGCGTAAAAATTGGAACTGAAGAAAATATGAATGCTATTTGTGTGGTTGGAACAGAATTAGATAGTTTTAACCATGATATGTGTATTATATCATTTCATTCGAAGAGAAGGTTGACACAACTTCTACTGCATACACTGAAATGGATTGATTTTAAGAATTACCCTCATGAGCTTTGGAATCTCGAGAAAAGCAATGAAGTATAGCGCTCGTATTCCACCAAAGTCTGTCACATCGAGTCCCATCTTGTAGAATTCATTCTCCGGTTCGTTCAGCGAATCACAGTGCAGTCCGTACGCAGAAGTTGCTATCACGTCATTGGCGTATCTCGATAAGAGATCTCTCATCTCCAAGTGGATCAATCCATCTAGACAAAGAAAAGGGATTAAATATCAGTTGCTTAAACCGTATCTCTTGAACCAAGCGATGATAAAATATTTCCTTCTGAAAATTCTTCTAGTTTATTACAATTAGGGGCCTATATCTAACGTAAGGGCTAGTCCAAACTGAATCGGTATCTTCTCTTGTAATACCGAACTTTGTCTATGTTATCAAGAACTCGACACATTATAAATATCGATTTAAAATTAAATAAATAGTTCACCTTTGGCCTTGGTGTGCAGGTAGTCAGCCAGCTGTTCTCCGCACTTGTCGATCAACGTGTACATGGATTTCATCTTGCTGGACGTGAACGCAGGGGAGAGGGTAGAACGCATCGCTTTCCAACGAGCTCCTGGAAAATAATTACGTCAGCTGCAGTTGCTGGGGGAAATGACGTCGGAGACCGGGCCACATACCTGGTCATTATACAATCCATGGCCGTCATTGTTGTAAATCATTGCGGTGGCCATTTTCATCAATCTATAAGACACACATCATCACATACAGTTACCTTTCAAATTAAACAGAGTCCTCCCAAACAACTTGTCATCATCTTCTCCTATAAAAGCCAAATGATCGGCGAAGACGTCGAAATCTTTGACAGCAATCAGCCGTATCACGTCTGGGTCGCGGATGTAAACGCAGGGTTTTGTGAAGTTGAAATACCCATACGCCCGTTCGCCGTCAAATTTCTTGTAGAGCTCCATCGACATGTCACCCTCCGATTTGCTGCCGAACATGAAGGCCCCGTAGTTTCCCAAAAAGGGCATCGGCTTTGCGAACGGCAAGCCGCGCTTGGTGAACTCCCCGTATGTCCTTGTGCCAGCGAGGTAGATGACGAGCAGCAGGGTCAATACCAAGCCACCCCAGAACAGGAGGCCGTCCGAAATTAGCTCCATCGTTTTCTGATAATTATAAGACAAGTTTGATGAGAAATGAAGTTTTATAAAAAAAGGGGCGAAATTAATCAGCCTTAGCCTGCTGTAACTTTTTTGTCTCTTATTTTTGTGTAATTTTCATAAATCATGTTGGCGAAAAATAAAATTAAAACGACGAGCAGCAGTTTTACGTTTCAACGTTGGCGCAAATGTGTGCAATGGCTCCACCTGTCACGTTGCTGTCGTATTTAGCTTGCACGTTAATAGCACGTTAGTTACCTGCGTTACCTTTTGAAACTATATATCAAACTTCAACGTTTCCCAGAAAAGATTTGCTGCCTGTTTCATCAAGGTTCTAAACCAAATTTCCAGATAAAACCAAAATTCTAACAAAATAACTCGGAAGAAATGATCTTATGTATACAATTTTAATTTCCACGGAAGTAACAGTCCTAGTTCCTGACAACTACAACAAAATCATGCAAATCGTAAAAAGTGGTTCTCAATCATGCTTCATTAGTGAACTTTCTTTGGTGCTGGGATTAGATTTAGGAGGATTGGAAGATGACATGTTAGGTATAAGTATATGTAATGGATTTCGTTGTTTACAGTATTAAAATATAAACATACTTTACAAATGAACATAAATTTAACCTCAAGGTATACTTTTTACCATCGTAACTGTTTCATAGATTAGTAAACATATACCTGTTTCTCTCTATGTCTGACTATTTGATAACATCGCTGTTCAGGCACAGTTCATGCGCAGACTGAAATACTGGCTAGAATTTGACGTTTATTGCTAAATAATAATTTTAACACTCCGTCGCGTTGCCTTGAAAGTGTGAAGGTCGTATAAGACACAATCAATAAAACTAATCTTCGTAATTTGATAAAGCGAAGATCACGTTCATTTCAATAGTTTATGTTAAAGTTTTCAAATTCAATCTTAGTAAATTTAGTTGCAAAATGAATCTATAAGATGATTGATATTTTTCTATTAACATACTTATCCCATCAATTAAGATTACTTTTAATTTGTGCGAGAATTTCTATCGATACGATTGCGAACGTACCTTTTTCCAGCCTGAGGACGTGTTTCAGATTGATTTCAATGCGTCGAGAAGGAAATCATGTTATTTGCCCATTTCATCGCTGTTTGGCTTCATGATGAAGTTGACGAATAAATCACAACCATTTATTTGTAATATTTTATGAAAGCGAATGAGCATTCTCAAAAATATATCTGAGTTACACAACACTTTGACAATGCGTGAAGCCACGCACTGGAAACACGCACGTTTTCAATGAAACACTCGCTTGCATAACGCCTGCCGGGCCAGAGTGAACCAGCTAGTTAGCATTCTATACATTCAAACCATGGTCTCAGACGAGACGAAACCCGACGGTTTCTGGGTAACAGCCAACAGCGAGCGAGACTCACATATCAAGGATGTTGTATTTTTATAGAACTTCGCGTCCCACACATGTGATAAATTACAAAAAACATAAACATTGGTGGGTCTCAACGTATCAGTGGCGTATCTAACGCCCGTTTAGCGCTGGTGGGAAGCTCGGGGGCCCCAGCACAGGGAGGACTCACTAGTTCCTCGCTTATGGGCGGTTTTATAACGTCCGGTTCATATTTATCCTCCAGTTAGGAAGAAAAGAGAAGCATCCGATAGGTTGTCACCATGGAGACTAGATTTCTTCTGGAGGTTAGCCACAATTCACTGGACATTGTATAACCGGCCCTTAGCATCACAGGCTGCTATACTAGAATAAACTAGAGCTTCGTGAAAGCTCATCTAATCGCGATTGCGCGTTATTTTGAATGATTTATGGATAAACAATTTGAGACGCGAAACAAATATCGATTTAAAAGAAAATTTTTGTTCAATATACTTCCTCGGCATGTCTTATAATAATGACTTCTTATGTGCATTGTTAATTTCGTCAAGAACGGTTCAGACAAAGTCTATAATGTGTCAAAGCCAGCGAGGATGAAAATGAATGCTGTGATGCCGTCGGATAGTTTTGCAAAAGTAAATAAAGAGATAAATCAATTGGTTTATGTAAGCTTATTTTCCATTCAAATCTTGTATATGTAATGCCCATGCAATGTTATAATGTTGTAGGTGCTCGTGAAAAAAAAATTCAAATGATTTGGAAGGTTTCTAGTTCACTTAAATAGTTTCGGGTTCTGCTATCAGGGAATTGAACCAAGGACAGCTTTTAAGCCACCAACGTTATACGACATAAATTACTCGTTAATTTGACTGAGTAAATCGTGTCATCTGTCAGATAGCATGTTCTCTAAGCCTACGGATGCGAACGGCATTATTTAGACTTTCTATAAAGAGTTCTGAATTCTGAAGAGAAATGGGTAACATATTTGAAGGTTTCGGTGATTTTTTTCAGTTAAATATGTGTGTATTTTTATTTTATTATATCATCCAAATTTGCCTCCAAATTTCTTGTCACCGTCCTCTTCTTCTTCCAGCATTCCTTTTCTCGTTTGCATCAGCAAGTGTGTCAAATGTCAGGAATTGTATGATACGTCTCTCTTTTTCTTTGTCATTGTGATTTGTGAACAGAGGAAAATTCCTCTCTTTTTTCTCTTTTGACTGTGTATCCAATATGCAGCACTAGTACACGAGGGCAAGAAGGGACAAAGTTGCTTGAGATAATCTTTTCAAAAATCAAAAATATATATTATAATAAGAGATTGGAATTTGAAATCAATTCAGGTTTCTTGTACAACTGGCCGTAAGTCTTGGGAATACATTTAAAAATCTCGTGGAGCATCTTTCATAGACAAAGTATTTTGAGAAAAAGGTTGGAATTTGGAACTCGGGTTCTCTCAAATTCTGTAACATCAACTCCCATCCTGTAGGATTAATCTCAAGTTCATTACACGAAATATCAGTGCAAAGCAGTTGTGACTTCACATCATATGCGTATTTCGTAAAGAGATCTTCCATTTCGAGCTGGATCAATCTATCTAGACAACCAAAATAAGATTAAACGACACTGACACAGTTATCACAAAGCTTAACTGATAACATTTTATGATCCATTATATCAGTAAAACTGCATAAAAAATAAGCAGCATGGTCTTTATCTTGACTCGTCTCTCCTTTGTATCTATGGTTTATATTTGGCAGCATGACTTGTAGAAAATATTATAGCTCCCAAAAAACAAACTCGTAAGCAGAACTGGCGAGAGAAATGTACAGGAGCCAAAAAGGCTGTGCTAAAATATTGATTTGGTTTCCAGTAGGCACCATTCTCATTTATGAAATTATTTCTCCTCTTCATATGAAAATCCACAATTCACATGAAATATGAATAAAGCGAAAAAATAAAATTTATTTTTTAAACACCAAACCAAAAGTATGGTTGCAAAGTAACCAAAAATCGCCTAATTTAAGGATAACTCATTTGTAATGAGAGATTGTGAGCGAGCGAAGGCCTCATGATATGCGTCTAGATGGCCCCGGTATGAATTGGAAGGATAGAGGAATTGAGACAGAATTGAGGAAGAGCAACCCGGAGCAACAGTAAACCATACCAAGCCGATATTATTTCCTTTAGCTGCCTGGATAGACAGGAAACTCGATAGTGTGTCCGGCAGGTAGAATACGCGTTAGTGCGTTTTTTACCAATTGTACTCAACTCAACAAGAAATACGTTGGAATTTTGAGTTCTTCACCAGACAGTGGGAAAGAGAGAGTAAGCCACAAAACACTAACAACCTAAAGGACACAAAAGTACGGTCCCTCCCCCCCCCCCCTCACAGCTCACTGACAGGGTGGTGCCATCAAACGGAAATATCGACACATGGCGATGAAATTGAAAGTATATTTATTTTATTTATATGCAATGGAGTCTCAGACATTACAGAAAAAGAAAAAGTTGGATGAATAGAATAAATGCTTTATTGTGAAAAACATATCAAGATGGCCAAGCGATGGAGCATTTCTATAAATAGGTTAATAAGAGCCAAAGGATCCACAACCACACATCGAAGGATCTAAGAAACACATCGCACAGTTGCAAGATTTCACTAGCCATTGAATAACAGTTTACGCGAATTTGTTCTTCATCCCCTTGAAATACAAATGTTTATACAAAACTGCTGATATAGGTAATGTAAAAAAATATATGAAAGCTTAAACGGATTATGTTGTTTTAAGTTAAAAAAAAAAAAACAATTCCATCAAAATGGAAAAATTGCAAGGTGGTCCTCATGACCTGCGCTTGAATCCAAGCCACATGCCCCCCTGGGCACAGAGGTTGAACGTGCCCTTCTGCAGACGAATCGGGATCGGCGTCTTCTCCGTTACTTCCAGAGTCACCTTCGACAAGACGCTGGCTATCGCTATCTTCGCCTCCATCAGCGCAAAACGATTTCCTGAAAAAACAGAGTATAAATATATTCTAATGTTGTACCAATATTTCGTTTAGTATACTTCCTACTTATTTTAAATGTGAAATATTCAAGTATGTTTTGAACATACCAATGCACGCTCTTGGCCCAAGACCGAACGGCATGTAGGTGAACGGTTTGATGTTTTGCTTGTTTTCGTCGCTGAAACGATCAGGATCAAATCTCTCCGGTTCCGGCCAGTATGCGGGATCAAAATGGAGTCCATAGGCCGGAAATTGGACTACATCTCCCTTCTTGATGACGATTTCTGGATCTGAGTCTGTCGCTGGGACGGTGTAGTCCCTGAGGCACATTCGATCGAGCTCTGGCAAAGGCGGCCAGAATCTCAGCGTCTCGGAGATGACCGTGTCCAAGTACTTCATCTTCTGGACGGCGTCGTAGGAGAGGAGTCCGTCGTTGGAGGCAAGCACTTCGTCTATCTCTTCCCGGACTCTGTCTTGGATGTCTGGATGGACTGCCAGCTCGTAGGACAGGAAGGAGAGGAGAGTTGACGATGTTTCAAACCCAGCGAGGAAGAAGATGAAAGCTTGAGCAGCGATGTCGTCGTCGGACAATTCTAGGAAGAAGAAAGTCAAAACATTTAAATCATCGTACCATAAAATGTACATGGAAATAATTTAACTGAACAGTGACAGTAAAAATAAACCCGTCAACAAATGTTTTCCATTACAAAATCATGTTTCTGTCGGATTAATACCTAATGCAGGTTTAGTGTGTGTCTCATCCCCATCTTCTTTGAGGGTGCCTTTCCTGGCTTGCATCAGCAAGTGTATCATGTCCGGCCGGATGATTTTCTCTCTCTCTCTCGTGGCGATCGTGTCCGTGATCGTCGAGCAGAAGAAGTTCTCCAAGTGCAAAGGAGTCAATCGAAGGCCTAGGAACTGGAAAGCAAGCGACCAAAGTTAATTAAATAAATATAGTGTTAAATTTAATTTGATTGTAATCAATACATATAACAAACGATGATTGTTATTACTCTGAGGTAACCCGGTATTTATCGCTTAGTTTTATTTTTTACAAACTATATCCTAGGAGAAAAAAGGGACGACTTAGCCCCTATCTGCGAGAAGCATTCAATCGTCCTTCCTTCTCTTATTTTTCACTAAAATGCATCGTTATACACCTGATTTCAAAATAATTATCGGTTCAAGTTTCAGCACATCATTTTACACTCAAAGCCTTGCGTAAAAGATTCCCACTTCCCAATTTGTGTGACTGTTAGAATGTTGTGAACAACTTTTTTCATGAAATTCGCTATATTTTCCAACTTCTTTTCAGGAAGACTGTTATTAGACTGTTTTTTGTATTTATCGGTCTTAAATCAGACTGCTTGTTCCTTTTCTTTGCTAAGAAACATAATTTAGTTGTAGCTACCAGAATGTCTTAAAATTTCAATCATGAAGAAATATCTTTATCTTAGGGCTTAGTTGTTGTTTATTTGAATCTGAGCTCCGTTTATTGGTGAACAAATGATATCTAAAACCATCGAGTTATTATTCTTGTACTCTTGTATATTTACCCTCAAAAGCTTAGGACACACGAAAATCCCAATCATTAATAGAGCTCTTATTCCTCCGAAGTCAGATCCTTTGAGTCCCATCTTATAGAATTCATTCTCCGGTTCGTTCAGCGAATCACAGTGCAGTCCGTACGCAGAAGTGGCTATCACGTCGTTGGTGTATCTCGTGAAAAGATCTTTCATCTCCAGATGAATCAACCCATCTAGGGAATTTGATTGAAAGCAGAATTTAAAATCAGAGAAATTTGTCTCTATTACCTTCCTGTTGCAAGTAGGGATGCATTTTAAGGAAAATGTGTGTTGCATCAGACTTCACCTTTGGCCTTGGTGTGCAGGTAGTCAGCCAGCTGTTCTCCGCACTTGTCGATCAACGTGTACATGGATTTCATCTTGCTGGACGTGAACGCAGGGGAGAGGGTAGAACGCATCGCTTTCCAACGGGCGCCTGGGCAAACCAAATATTTTGATTAGTTGATTCAATATTAATATGAATTCGATTATATCTGGTGCAGACATTTCATTTTGCAGGTGTTTTCTCGTCTGTAGAGAGAGGATTAACATCAAAACCTAGAAAAAATTATGTGCGTCTCACACGAGAGATAAAAATTGAGAACTTCAGCAAACATGCTTCGGCCTTCAATGATAAGAAACGAAATATCCGTTCCAAAATTGTGTCCGTACCGGGAATCAAACCCGGATCTTTCCCTTGCTTCTTGACTATGAAAAAATAAATATATTTATTTCTTACACTGGGTGTACCAATAATTGTTTTTAAGCATTACCTTTTAAATTAAAGATCGATTTTCCAAGCAGCTTGTCGTCGACTTCCTCAACAAATGCCAGGTGATCGGTGAAGGCATCAAAATCTTTAACAGCAATCAGCCTTATCACTTCCGGGTCGCGAATGAAAATACAAGGCTGGTTCAAACTGAAGAAGCCATACGCTCGATGACCATCAAACTTCTTGTAGAAATCCATCGCGAGGTCGCCCTGTGATCTCTTGCCTACCATGAATGCCCCAAAGTTGCCGACAAAAGGCAACGGCTTTTCGAATGGCAATCCCCGCGTTTTTAACTCCCTATAACTCCAGGTACCAGCGATGTAGAGGGCGAGGAGTAGAGCCAGCACGATGCCACCCCAGAACAGCAGGTCCATCGTAATCTGTTAACATACAAGTCGCACACACAGTTGGTATACTAATCGCATTTTACACAAATGGTGCAAATATCTATCAATGATAATGTATTTTTTAGCCTCTTGGGTATAAAATACAACGTTCAGTTAAAAAGTTATCTACTAGAAGCAACCGAAATGTTGTCACCTTAAGAGGTGAGTTTTTACCTGGAGGTTAGCAACTTAATTAGACAATGTTAAGTAAATTCAGCCCTGATTAACTTCAAGTAGATTGCAGCTGTAGAAGCCCGGGAGAATGTGACTGCGATTTGCTAGAGGTGCGTTTTTATGCGGACTATGATCTAATTGCTGGATATGTGTCCTGACTCTTGAGTAATCTATTTCATCCATGTTTCAAATACCTTCGTCAGAAGACCACTTGACAGCACGCAGAGAATCTCGAATTAGCACGTTTTTAAGAAAGTTGTCACTAAAGGTGAGAAAAAATAATTTCTAAAAAATACGTTTTAGACGGCTCGAATAGGAAAAAGTCTATTCAAAACGATCAAACAAAGTTTGACAAAATAAAATGGTCGTTTATAAGAATCTAGATATAAATATATCCATCGCCAATTTATTCTCAGATGGAAAAATATTGCACGTTCAAAAACTGTTAATGCGTAAAGACACTTGGTTTAATTAATGTAATCAATATATCGGCTTATCGAGTTGCAATGCATCAATTATCACTGATAAATGTTTGCATGATTGCAATTTTTGTGGGATTTTTGTGACTTTGTGAGATGTACCTACTACATACTTTCTACTAATTTAGATATAAGTAAAAACCAAAAGTTATGTCTGCGCGTTTGAGAGATATTACATGCGTGTGTCGCAATTTGCACGACCAAAAATTAATCTTTCTTCCCTGCACCATCATAATGATTCATATTTACTGGAATATTTAGCACGTAACGAAACTAAAATCATATTGAACGGAGTAGTGTTTTACTTACATTTTACGGTATATTATACAAATGTTTACACTTTTAATAAATCTCTGAAGAAAACAGAAAATGAAAATTGAAAAATAACCACACGGTTAACTACTTTAACAATCAATTACATTTTCCACTGGATTCATGCGACGCACAGCCACCGAGCCCCAACTGTAGACTGGCAGCTGGTCGTAATTCACAACATCATCATGCAGTGATGTCCTTGAAGTGACGAAGTTATTATCAGTTGAACTAATCCACATGCCTTTTATCTAATTTGCGGTCCGACCGTTTTTCATTGCGTTTATTGGTGCCTACGTCGCCACATCGTTTGGTGAACTCGAGATCACCGTTAAGTTTCGTTTTCGTGCAACGTTTATAGGTGAAAATCAATATGTCAAAAGTGGGAGGGCCAACTGGATGGACGAAAATTTAGATAATTTTATTAGAAAATATTTAAAATGCCTATTCTAGCACTCAAATAGATCGAGCACTAACATTAATTGGATGTTACTACGCTATAGCGAGCCAATTAAATATATTGTGTTCTAATAACTTGTACACCAACACGAAGATTAAATGGGCTAAGCTTATCACACAGGTGACGGGACCTATGAATCGATGCAAGTGGCGTATGTAATAGAAGAGGAAGACTAGTTGCATTCGAAGTTTAATGACTCAGTGGAAAAAAAGTTCCTGCTTAAATTTGTGCAGATACCAAGCCTTGAATAGAATATTTACTTGGAAAAAACTGGATGAATAAAGTCGTACTGGACAACGTTCAAGGCAAAATGATATTTAAATAATATTATTAGAATTTTCTTCTGTGCACAAACGCGTCCTCATAAATATGTGGGTGGATTTAGGAAAAGGCACCTCATAATTATTTATGTAAATCGACAATAATGAATCAGAAGGAGCAATATTGCTTCGTGGTTCTTGGGTCACCACTCAAGAAAACCCATTCCATCCGCTTTAGTAAACACAATGAAATGTGATTAAAAGCTTACGCATTTTTTTTTAGAAACAGATAAACACCTAACAATAAGCATAGAGAAATTGACAAATTTACATACTTAATCATCGAGAGAAAAATGTATTCATTCATTTCCTATGCAGATACAATGACTAAAAAATGGAAATGCAAAAATATAGGGAGGGGAACCAGATTTAAAGCTTAGCTAAATAAAAATCAAAGTGCCAAAACAGAGAGGAGGTCTTCATGACCTGCGCTTGACTCCCAGCCACATGCCCCCCTCGGCACTGACGTTGAACGTGCCCTTCTCAAGACGAATCGGGATCGGCGTCTTCTCCGTTACTTCCAGAGTCACCTTCGACAAGACGCTAGCTATCGCTATCTTCGCCTCCATCAGCGCAAAACGGTTTCCTTGAAAGAAAAGTTAGATATATACGAGAAAACGTTGACAAGACAATATCAAACGAATATTTTGCAAAAAAACAACTTTTATATGAGTCAGTTAAAATATTATCATCATCAACTCACCAATACACGCTCTTGGCCCAAGACCAAAGGGCATGTACGTGAACGGTTTGATGTTATGCTTGTTTTCATCGCTGAAACGATCAGGATCAAATCTCTCCGGTTCCGGCCAGTATTCAGGATCATGGTGGATTCCATACACCGGAAATTGTACGCCGTCTCCCTTCTTGATGACGATTTCTGGATCTGAGTCTGTCGCTGGGACGGTGTAGTCTCTGAGGCACCGTCGATCGAGCTCGACCACTGGTGGCCAAATTCTCAACGTTTCGGAGATGACCGCGTCCAAGTACTTCATCTTCTGGACGGCGTCGTAGGAGAGGACTCCGTCGTTGGAGGCAAGCACTTCGTCTATCTCTTCCCGGACTCTGTCTTGGATGTCTGGATGGACTGCCAGCTCGTAGGACAGGAAGGAGAGGAGAGTTGACGATGTGTCGAATCCAGCGATTAAGAAGATGAAAGCTTGGGCAGCGATATCGTCGTCAGACAGATCTTTGGAAAAAATGCACATAATCGTTGAAACTTTGAAATGAATTCTAAGTTAATTGAAAGAACTTAATTCGCCTTTAAACACCAGCTCGCAGTGGTCGTTGACTGAAGTAGATAATATGTCCCCATTATTTTTTCACTAACACAAAGACATTTTTCAATAAAATTAAAGGTCATTACAGGAAAATAATTCCTCGTGATATAGCAGATAGTAGAGTTGGTTACCTGATACAGGCTTAGTGTGTGTTTCATCTCCATCCTCTTTGAGCGTTCCTTTCTGCGCCTGCATCAGCAAGTGTATCATATCCGGCCGGATGATGTGCTCTCTCTCTCTCGTGGCCATCGTGTCCGTGATCGTCGAGCAGAAGAAGTTCTCCAGCTTCAGCGGAAGTAATCGAATGCGTAGAAACTGGAGAGCAATTGCGTCAATATAGAATATATTTAAATATGTATATGTATTTACATATATATTTTTTTATATATTTGACTACTCGCGAGGTAGGACCCATGTTCTTACAATTGGACTAAGTCGGGGCTTAAAATAGAGTTAAGGAACCGTTGTTATCGAAATTAAAATGAATTTTAATGTTGGGTTTATACTTAAACAAAAGATGTTAACTAGAGGACATTAATATAAAAAAATATTCAAAGAAACTAACGTTCGCCTGAAGGTATGTGTTTGGATGGCTTTCGAGGCGTGCCAGACTGTTTTCTTTGTGACTCTTCCTCAGGATTATTGGGACTAACGTTTCGTTTCTTCTACTTAAATATGATACCTAAATATGGCACCAAACCATTTGAATACCGGATTGAATTCTATTTGTACAAAATAATTCTACTGTAATTTGAAAAAGCCATTACTTTAGGTTAATAAGTGTGTCTATATTTGAGGAATAGCTAATTTAGCAAACGACTTTTGATACTAAGTATTTTTGAATAGTTACCCTCATGATTGCCGGGCACACGATATACCCAATGAAACGGAAAACCTGAATTCCTCCGAAATCTGTTACTTTGAGTCCCATCTTATAGAATTCATTCTCTGGTTCGTTCAGCGAATCACAGTGCAGTCCGTACGCAGAAGTTGCTATCACGTCGTTGGTGTATCTCGATAAGAGATCTCTCATCTCCAAGTGGATCAACCCATCTAGACAGATGAAGGCAGGATTGAAAAATATTTGAAATTAGTTTTCTTCATATTTCTGTAGTGAGTGGAGGTGGAACGTTAACAAGACACCTACAGGTCCGTGAATGTCAATTTGTCTTATCTTAGCACCTTTGGCCTTGGTGTGCAGGTAGTCAGCCAGCTGTTCTCCGCACTTTTCGATCAACGTGTACATGGATTTCATCTTGCTGGACGTGAACGCAGGGGAGAGGGTAGAACGCATCGCTTTCCATCTTCCCCCTGGAATGAGTACCAACATATAAGCAAAAGAATATTGAAAATTATTTTGTTTTGATTATATTTTTCTTACAGACATAATTTATCATTTGAATGGATTGATAATAGTTAGGTAAAAATACCAAGAAAGGATTTATTATTTTTGAAAGTAATGCTAACAAGGTGTTTTGAAGTGTGTTTATCATTTATTTAAATTAGTTCTAATGATTCAGTTTAAGAATAAATTAATTCTGAATAAAACTTGTTGACGTTATAAAACTTGTAGCCAAGTAATCTGCGAAAAATACTATCAACCTTTGATTGATGTTTAGTTGATTATTGATGAAATAATAAGTGACTTTAGTAAAACCCGGAACAAACTAATTTTCTAATTGAACGCCTTACCTTTCAGATTGAACAAAGCTTTTCCAAACAGCTTGTGATCTTTTTCTTCCACAAATGACAAGTGATCAGTAAAAACATCAAAATCCTTGACAGCAATTTGTCTTATCACTTCTGGATCTCGGATGAAAACACTAGTTGTGAGAAAACTGTAGAAACCGAATGCCCGATGTCCTTTGAACTTCTTGTAATATTCCAACGAGAGATCGCCCTGTGATATATTGCCAAGCATGAACGCCCCGAAGTTTCCAAGAAAAGGCACGGGCTTTGAGAAGGACAGACCCCGCTTTTTAAAATCTCCGTGGTTCCATGTGCCGGCAAGGTAGATGACGAGGAGCAGGGCCAATATGATGCCACCCCAGCACAGCAAGCCCTCTGATATTAGCTCCATCTTTTTCTGAAAATATTGGAAAAAATCATCAATTTAGTCAATGCATTCTAGGCGAGATGATGTAAGTTATAACTTATAAGCAAACTACAAGGTTTTTTTTTTTAGACAGGAGTGTAGTTTTTAATGCATAATTTATTGATGAGCGTAACGAGCGAAGCGAGTGAGTTTTTGTTTTTGGTTTTTTTTCTTTCTGTCTGTTCGCACTCTACGCACCAAACGACTTAACGGATTTTGATGAAATTTTCAAAATATCTTCGTTTTCTTTCAACTTAGACCCTGCACTATTTTCAGCTCATTTCACTTGCAACTTTTCTAATAAATTAATTTTTACGAAAATATTCAGTTTTTCAACATCACGTTTCTCACTCTAGACACCAAGCAAATAAATAAATTTTGATTAAACTTTCTAAATATGTCCACCCTCACGATTTCATGTTTGCGTGAATTTTTTATTTATTTAAGTCTTGGACTTTTCATGAAAATTGCGCTTTTATGACGTTGTTTTTAGCATTTTTGTTGTTTCTTGCAACTAAACCAACTTTATCTTCAACTGATGTTGACAAATCTCACTGTGTGCGTTGAACATCTTAAAAAGAATGTACTGTGTTATTTTGAGGCAAATCAAGGGAAACGTTTTTCTATAAAACGATTTTTCCGTTTTTAAATATTCTAATAATTTCTTGGCAGCTAAATCATAATATTTGCAGGTAACTTCTATCATCAAGAAAGCTGATAAATCCACGCTGAACATTTTAAATTGATGATATAAGCCTCTAGGCTATGCGCACACGCGATATAATCGCGTTGATGGGTGAGCGTAAATATAAAGCTCATCCACAACACGATTATATGAGTGTTCGCAGAGCCTAATAATAATAACAATGATTATAATTAATTCTATGCTTTTCAAAACATATATTTGCAATGGGTCCATGAATAAATACTCCGCTTATACTTCAGCATTTCGGACGTTTCGCACAGCTGCCTAGTTTATCAGGGGTCTAAGTGTTTGTGAAACGCTTGGCACTCAACCCCAATAAAAATATAGTATTTTTTTTTGTTTTATTTAAAACTAACGCGATAAGATATAGTGAGAGAACAAAGAGTGAGAAGCCACGAGTTTAAAATAAGTATATACTTCACTTTCTCCACGCAACCTTTTGGAAACGATCAGCATTCATCGAAAATTTTGACATGTACGAATTAGCCCAACCTCATTTGAATTTAGTTGAAAAAAATCAAGCGTAGATGTGATTAAAATTCCCAGCCAGCTGATCACAGTATAGTCATGATCTTATCACGCGTTTATGTGTAGGCTATTTTCTCGTTTGTGTCGTTTTCTCGTTCAAATGGCTGATATATCTTTTTATTCATTGATATTTTTTTATGTAGATTGAAATTGAAATGTATATTTAAGAAACTGCTATTTTATATCGTTTTATCATGTGTGTTGACTGTTGCATGCTTAAAATTTTAAATTAGGAATACACTTACATGGAGCGAGACGACCAAAGACTCACAGCCTAACGTTCCGGCTAGACTGACTGCTCTCGAACATTTGCAAATCACCATCGGCATCGCCTTGAAATTGCAAAGGTTAAACAACTTAATACTCTATGAAAATGATCTACGTATTTGATAAGAGAAGAAAAGTATAGGGTTATGGCATTTTTTCTTCCGTATTATTATCAGGTTGAATCAGTTGTTTTGTATATTTTCACTTGTCGTATAAGTGCAGTGAAGTCCTGTATGGTAGTCATTTTCTCTCATAAAAAACATTTTTGCAATGGATGACTGATATCATCAAAATCTAAGTGTTGATCCTTTGCGAATGACTTGCGATTCTTGTGATTTAATTTTGTTTACATTTAATGCATCATGCCTTATTGAGGGTCTGGGTCAGAATAACTTTGTTATAACAATTCTATAGGTCTCGTCGCCAATTGGCCATGGGTCAACGCCTCGTCTGAGAGAATAGGTCAGGTGTAGGTCAGGTGTAGGTCAAAGGCAAAGGTCAGGTTCAAAAATATTTCTGACTCTGAGAAAGATAACGATTAATGTCCTTTATTTGTATCAGCATCGGGATAAGTTCTCATCTAAATCATAAGACTTAGGAGAAGAATGGTCCTGCGTTAAATTTAATACATTGGAAACAGAAAGTTTATTGATGAAGTTCAGGAATTTTCTAAAATTTTCTCGAACAGTATTTCCTGAAAATAAGATTTGAAATGTGGTCAATGAGGAAATGAACTTAAAAGTATAAAGCTTCATCCCGTAGCTAATCAGAGAGATTTGAGACATGTATCAATAGCTTTATTAGGAAAACTAGCAGTAAATGTTCAATAACATAGAATTATTTCTCACGAAAAAATCGGCTATCACAAAAATAAATAATTTTTATAGTTATTCCAACATTAATATCACCAGTAGTATGTACTAATTTTCCTTGGGCTTCACTAACTTTTTAACATACAAGCTATAAATTCACAAGCCATACAAACAAATTCAAGATAATTCACCACGATAAGAAAATTGGTTAATTAAATAAAATGTCACGATACTTTACTTCGGTAAAATAACAATGAAAAAAGTTGAAATTCTGAATAAGATTAACATCGATCAGATCACAGCTTCGCTTTCTCAAGGTCTGTGCTTGACTCCCAGCCACATGCCTCCCTGGGCACTGACGTTGAACGTGCCCTTCTGCAGACGAATCGGGATCGGCGTCTTCTCCGTTACTTCCAGCGTCACCTTCGACAGGACGCTGGCAATCGCTATCTTCGCCTCCATCAGCGCAAAACGATTCCCTTGAAAGAAAAAGTTAGATATAAAGGAAAAAACGCTGAAATAACAATATCGAACGAAACTTTGCAAAAAACATTTTAGATGTGTCAAGTAAAATATTATCATCATCAACTCACCAATGCACGCTCTTGGCCCAAGACCAAAGGGCATGTAGGTGAACGGTTTGATGTTATGCTTGTTTTCATCGCTGAAACGATCAGGATCAAATCTCTCCGGTTCCGGCCAGTATTCAGGATCATGGTGGATTCCATACACCGGAATATGTACGCCGTCTCCTTTCTTGATAACGATTTCTGGCTCTGAGTTTATCGCTGGGACGACTTAGTCTCTGAGGCAACATCGACCGAGCTCGACCACTGGTGGCCAGAATCTCAGCGTCTCGGAGATGACCGCGTCCAAGTACTTCATCTTCTGGACAGCGTCGTAGGAGAGGACTCCGCCGTTGGAGGCAAGCACTTCGTCTATCTCTTCCCGGACTCTGTCTTGGATGTCTGGATGGACTGCCAGCTCGTAGGACAGGAAGGAGAGGAGAGTTGACGATGTGTCGAATCCACCGAGGAAGAAGATGAACGCTTGGGCAGCGATATCGTCGTCAGACAGATCTTTGGAAAAAATGCACATAATCGTTGAAATTTTGAAATGTATTCCAAGTTCATCGAAGGAACTAAATTCGCCTTTAAACACCAGCTCGCAGTGGTCGTTGACTGAAGTAGATAATATGTCCCCATTATTTTTTCACTAAAACAAAGACATTTTTTCAATAAAATTAAAGGTCATTACAGGAAAATAATTCCTCGTGATATAGCAGATAGGAGAGTTTATTACCTGATACAATCTTTGTGTGTGTTTCATCTCCTTCGTCTTTGAGCGTTCCTTTCTTGGCCTGCATCAGCAAGTGTATCATGTCCGGCCGGATGATGTTCTCTCTCTCCCTCGTGGCCATCGTGTCCGTGATGGTCGAGCAGAAGAAGTTCTCCAGCTTCAGCGGAAGTAATCGAATGCCTAGAAACTGGAGAGCAATTGCGTCAATATAGAATATATTTTAATATGTACATGTATATATTTATTTATTTATATATTTGACTACTCGCGATATGTAGCATGTTCTTACAAATTGACTAACTCGGGTTTTAAAATAGAGTTAAATGCCTGCATAGGTGAGATTAAAAGCCGAACATGCAGAGGTCCACGTCTGGAACTCTCCTGCCCCTAAATTTATCCCAATATTTTTGAAAAAAAAATCAGTGTGTAGAGGAAGAGTACTCCAACTCGCCTTCAAAACTTTTATTGAGATCTGATGGAAAATAAAGCAACCAGAGAAGAAAGAACAATGGTGTTTTTCGTTTAAAAAAACCACAAAAAGTTCCAAATTCAAGATTTATTTGTGAACAAAGTAAACGTCCGATCGACACGAGACTTTTCATCGCGAGTTAGAAATTTTTTCAACCATCCACTGAATTTTTTTCAAAAATATAGGGAACATTTTAAGGAAACGAGAAGTTGCCACTTGGACCTCTGCACCGCCAAAATTTTCCGTGTGAGAAAGTTAATCTTTCACGGATTAGACCTGGTGAAAAATAACTTCCAGTTTCACTGCCTCATTATCAGCATGAGTGATAAAAACACTCATGGAGATTATGCTTGCACAACCCGACACATGGTTATATAAAAGTCAGTAAAAAGGTAAATCATAAAATTCCGTGTTTCATATGGTTTTTTCGATATGACTGGATTCGTCTCTGTTTGCAGATCTAAAGCAATGTTGAAATGAAAAAATCGGATGAAAATTATCGATTTTTTCGGTAATATTCATTCGTTTTTACGTGTATAAGATTAGAGTGGCTTAAAACATGACGCACATGCAAATTCTTTTCCTTGATTGAAATGCGCCACAGAATCATCAAGAAGTGCAGTAAAACTTTGATTCAAAGTATCATACAATCTGCTGACAAAGATGAACCAAACCATGTCATTAAAATCACGAAAATCGAGAAAAAGCAGATTTTTTTCATTTTGATGATTAATCTTGGTTATGCAAGAGTCGCAGATTTGTGCCAGCGTTTTTAATCAGTAGCTTCTTATGATTACTGCCTCAGATTATTATGATTTCTATTATCGTATCGGGTTACAGCTATGCAGACTCTTAAGGAGCCGTTGTTATCGAAATTAAAATGAATTTTAGCGTCAGGTTACTAGAGGACATTAATAATTTATAAGATAAAAATCAAAGTAACTAACGTTCACCTGACGGGATTTTTTTAAATTGGCTTTCGAGGCGTGCAAGACTGTTTTCTTTATTACTCTTTCTCAGGATTATTGGACTAACGTTTCGTTTCTACTTAAATATGAAACCTATTTTCACCAAACCATTTGAATACCAGATTGAATTCTATTTGTTCAAAATAATTCTACTGTAATTTGAAAAAGCCATTACTTTATATTATTAAGTGTGCCTATATTTGAGGAACTAAAAGCTAATTTAGCAAACGACTTTTGATACTAAGTATTTTTGAATAGTTACCCTCATGATTGCCGGGCACACGATATACCCAATGAAACGGAAAACCTTTACTCCTCCGAAATCTGTTACTTCAAGTCCCATCTTGTAGAATTCGTTTTCTGGTTCGTTCAGCGAATCACAGTGCAGTCCGTACGCAGAAGTTGCTATCACGTCGTTGGTGTATCTCGATAAGAGATCTCTCATCTCCAAGTGGATCAACCCATCTAGACAGATGAAGGCAGGATTTAAAAATATTTGAAATTAGTTTTCTTCATATTTCTGTAGTGAGTGGAGGTGGAACGTTAACAAGACACCTACAGGTCCGTGAATGTAAATTTGTCTTATCTTAGCACCTTTGGCCTTGGTGTGCAGGTAGTCAGCCAGCTGTTCTCCGCACTTTTCGATCAACGTGTACATGGATTTCATCTTGCTGGACGTGAACGCAGGGGAGAGGGTAGAACGCATCGCTTTCCATCTTCCCCCTGGAATGAGTACCAACATATAAGCAAAAGAATATTGAAAATTATTTTGTTTTGATTATATTTTTCTTAGAGACATAATTTATCATTTGAATGGATTGATAATAGTTAGGTAAAAATACCAAGAAAGGATTTATTATTTTTGAAAGTAATGCTAACAAGGTGTTTTGAAGTGTGTTTATCATTTATTTAAATTAGTTCCAATGATTCAGTTTAAGAATAAATTCATTCTGAATAAAACTTGTTGACGTTATAAAACTTGTAGCCAAGTAATCTGCGAAAAATACTATCTACCTTTGATTAATGTTTCGTTGATTATTGATGAAATAATTAGTGACTTTAGTAAAACCCAGAACAAACTAATTTTCTATTTGAACGCCTTACCTTTCAGATTGAACAAAGCTTTTCCAAACAGCTTGTGATCTTTTTCTTCCACAAATGACAAGTGATCAGTAAAAGCATCAAAATCCTTGACAGCAACTTGTCTTATCACTTCTGGATCTCGGATGAAAACACTAGTTGTGAGAAAACTGTAGAAACCGAATGCCCGATGTCCTTTGAACTTCTTGTAATATTCCAACGAGAGGTCGCCCTGTGATATCTTGCCAAGCATGAACGCCCCAAAGTTTCCAAGAAAAGGAACGGGCTTTGAGAAGGACAGACCCCGCTTTTTAAAATCTCCGTGGTTCCATGTGCCGGCAAGGTAGATGACGAGGAGCAGGGCCAATACGATGCCACCCCAGCACAGCAAGCCCTCTGATATTAGCTCCATCTTTTTCTGAAAATATTGGAAAAATCATCAATTTAATCAATGCATTGTATTTGAGATGATGTAAGCTATAAGCCAACGAAAAGATTGTTTTTCTTAGACAGGAGTGTAATATCTAATGCATAATTAATAATAATAATAATGATTACAAATATTTATATGCCTTTCAAAATATATAAATATATATTTGCAATGGGTCCATGAATAAATACTCCGCTTTTACTACAGAATTTCGGACGTTTGGCAAAGCTGCCTGGTTTATCAAGGGTCTATGTTTTTGTGAAACGCTTGGCACTCAACCCCAATAAAAATTTGGTAATTTTTTTTTGTTTTATTTTAAACTAACGTGATAAGATATAGTGAGGGAACAAAGAGTAAGAACTCGCGAGTTTAAATTAAGTATACTACCCTTCACTTTCTCCACGCAACCTTTTGGAAACGATCAGCATTACTCCATCGAATATTTTGAAATGTACAAAATAGCCCAACCCCACTTGAATTTAGTTGAAAAAGATCAAGCGTAGATGTGATTAAAAATTCCCAGCCAGCTGATCACAGTATAGTCATGATCTTATCACGCGTTTATGTGTAGGCTATTTGCTCGTATGCGTGTCATGCAGAGTTTCAAATTGCTGAAATATCTTTTTTATTCATTGATATTTTTTAATGTAGATTGAAATTGAGATGCTTATCACTAATTTTAAATTAGGAACACACTTACATGGAGCGAGACGACCAACGACTCACAGCCTAACGTTCCGGCTAGACTGCCTGCTCTCGAACATTTGCAAATCACCATCGGCATCGCCTTGAAATTGTGAAGGTTAAATAACTTAATATTCTATGAAAATGATCTACGTAATTGACAAGAGAAGAAAAGTATAGGGTTATGGCATTTTTTCTTCCGTATCATTTTCAGGTTGAATCAGTTGTTTTGTATATTTTCACTTGTCGTATAAGTGCAGTGAAGTCGCCTGTATGGTAGTCATTTTCTCTCATAAAAAACATTTCTGCAATGGATGAATGATATTATCAAAACCTAAGTGTTGATCCTTTGCGAATGACGTGCGATTCTTGTAATTTTATTTTGCTTACATTTAATGCATCATGCCTTATTGAGGGTCTGGGTCAGAATAACTTTGTTTTAACAATTCTATAGGTCTCTTCGCCAATTGGCCATGGGTCAACGCCTCGTCTGAGAGAATAGGACAGGTGTAGGTCAGGTGTAGGTCAAAGGCAAAGGTCAGGTTCAAAAATATTTCTGACTCTGAGAAAGATAAAAATTACGAGATAACGATTGATTTCCTTGCATTTGTATCAGCATCGGGATAAGTTCTCATCTAAATCACAAGACTTAAGAGTAGAATAGTCTTGAGTTAAATTTTATAGATTGGAAACAGAAAGTTTATAGAGGAAGTTCAGGAATTTTCTAAAATTTTCTCGAACAGTCTTTCCTGAAAATAAGATTTGAAATGTGGTCAGTGAGGAAATGAACTTAAAAGTATAAAGCTTCATCCCGTAGCTAATCAGAGAGATTTGAGACATGTATCAATAGCTTTAGGAAAACTAGCAGTAAATGTTCGATAACATAGAATTATTTCTCACGAAAAAATCAGCTATCTCAAAAATAAAGAATTTTTATAGTTATTCAAACATTAATATCACCAGTAGTATGTATTAATTTTCCTTGGGTTTCACTAACTTTTTTACATACAAGTTATAAATTCACAAGCCAAAAATACATTTCAAGATAATTCACCACGATAAGAAAATTGGTTCATTAAATAAAATGTCACGATACTTTGCTTCGGTAAAATAAGAAAGAAAAAAGTTAAAATGTGTGAACAAGACTAACATCGATCAAATCACAGCTTTGCTTTGTCATGACCTGCGCTTGACTCCCAGCCACATGCCTCCCTGGGCACTGACGTTGAACGTTCCCTTCTGCAGACGAATCGGGATCGGCGTCTTCTCCGTTACTTCCAGAGTCACCTTCGACAGGACGCTGGCTATCGCTATCTTCGCCTCCATCAGAGCAAAACGGTTTCCTTTAAAAAAAAGTTAGATATACGAACAACCGTTGACATCACAATATCCAACGAATATTTTGCAAAAAAACAACTTTTCTTTGAGTCAATTTAAATATTATCATCATCAACTCACCAATGCACGCTCTTGGCCCAAGACCGAACGGCATGTACGTGAACGGTTTGATGTTTTGCTTGTTTTCATCGCTGAAACGATCAGGATCAAATCTCTCCGGTTCCTGCCAGTATTCAGGATCATGGTGGATTCCATACACCGGAAATTGTACGCCGTCACCTTTCTTGATGACTATTTCTGGATCTGAGTCTGTCGCTGGGACGGTGTAGTCTCTGAGGCACTCTCGATCGAGCTCGGCTAGAGGCGGCCAGAATCTCAGAGTCTCGGAGATGACCGCGTCCAAGTACTTCATCTTCTGGACAGCGTCGTAGGAGAGGACTCCGCCGTTGGAGGCAAGCACTTCGTCTATCTCTTCCCGGACTCTGTCTTGGATGTCTGGATGGACTGCCAGCTCGTAGGCCAGGAAGGAGAGGAGAGTTGACGATGTTTCAAACCCAGCGAAGAAGAAGATGAACGCCTGGGCAGCGATGTCGTCGTCGGACAGATCTTTGGAAAAAGATGCAAGAAACTGTTTTAACTTAGAAATTAAATCTTAGTTAATTGATGAAACAGAATTCGCCATTAAAAATCGGCCAGGCTGCTGACTGAGCTAGATCTATTTATATATTATTTTTTCACGAACACAAAGTAATTTTGCATAAAATTAAGAGTTATTACAGGAAAATATACATGAAAAATCCTCTTGAAAGAGCAAATAGGGGAGTTGGTTACCTAATACAGGCTTAGGATGTGTCTCATCCCCTTCCTCCTTGAGGGTGCCTTTCCTGGCTTGCATCAGCAAGTGTATCATGTCCGGCCGAATGATGTTCTCTCTCTCTCTTGTGGCCATCGTTTCTGTGATCGTCGAGCAGAAGAAGTTCTCCAGCTTCAGTGGAAGTATTCGAATGCCTAGAAACTGGAGAGCAAGCGACGAATGTTCATATTGAATCTGTATATTGATATTGATTTGTGACCCTACTCGCGAGCTAGCCGTGTGCTAACAATTTGACTAACTCGAGGTTAAAAATAGAGTTTGTGTACCGTGTTTATCGAAATTATATTGAATTTTAATGATGGTAACAAGAGCACATTTATTATAAAAAAAAGGAAAAAGACACTAAAGTTTGCCTGAAGGTATTTTTTTGTTCGCTTACTAAGGCGTGCCAGACTGGTTTTTTAATTACTCTTTCTCAGGATAATTTGGACTTGAGCTGGGTTGATTTCTATTTCGAGTTCATAAAAATTCTACTGTTAATATGACGAAAGGCATTACTTAGAGTATATTACTAACCGTGGCAATGACGTACTAGCTAAAACTACTTTTTATACCAAGAAGAATTGAATATTTACCCTCGTTAATGCCGGGCACACAAGATAACCAATGAAACGGAGAACCTGTACTCCTCCGAAATCTGTCACTTTGAGCCCCATCGTGTAGAATTCATTATCTGGTTCATTCAGCGAATCGCAGTGCAGTCCGTACGCAGAAGTTGCTATCACGTCGTTGGTGTATCTCGATAAGAGATCTCTCATCTCGAGGTGAATCAACCCATCTAGACAGATGAAGGCAGGATTTAAAAATAACGTGTAAAATATTAGAATGGGGATACGCTTTCTTCTCTTTTCAGTTGAGAGCGGAGGTGCGATATTTGATTTTTTGATTATTATTTTTTTTACCACTGGTCCGTGAAATAAACTGTGGAGTGTATCTTTGCTCATCACCTTTGGCCTTGGTGTGCAGGTAGTCAGCCAGCTGTTCTCCGCACTTGTCAATCAACGTGTACATGGATTTCATCTTGCTGGACGTGAACGCAGGGGAGAGGGTAGAACGCATCGCTTTCCATCTTCCCCCTGGAATGAGTTTCAACATAGCTTGTGAAGAATTAAGATTTTTTGTTTTCGTAATATTTTGCACATTCTGCAGACATATTTTATAATTTAAATGGTTGAATTTTAGTTTGTAATTGTACTCATAGTCATACCAAGAAGAGAAGTTTTTTTGTAAAGTAATACTAAAAATGTGTTAGAAGTGTGCTTACTCATATTTAAATTCAGCTTAAGAATGAGTTATTTCTGAATGAAACTTGTTCACCTTCTAAAAATTTGTAACCAAGAAATATGTAGAAACTATTATCTAAGTTTGATTGTTGTTTATAGTTGAATATCGATAAATAACTTAAGTAAAACCCGGAACAAAATAATTTTCAATTTCAACGCCTTACCTTTCAGATTAAACAAAGCTTTTCCAAACAGCTTGTGATCATTTTCATCCACAAATGACATGTGATCAGTAAATACATCAAAATCCTTGACAGCAATTTGTTTTATCACTTCTGGATCTCGGATGAAAACACTAGTTTTGTTAAAATTGTAGAAACCGAATGCCCGATGTCCTTTGAATTTCTTGTAATATTCCAACGAGAGGTCACCCAGTGATATCTTGCCAATCAAGAACGTCCCGAAGTTTCCAAGAAAAGGAACGGGCTTTGAGAAGGACAAGCCCCGCTTTTTAAAATCTCCGTGGTTCCATGTGCCGGCAAGGTAGATGACGAGGAGCAGGGCCAATACGATGCCACCCCAGCACAGCAAGCCCTCTGATATTAGCTCCATCTTTTTCTGAAAATATTGGAAAAATCATCAATTTAATCAATGCATTCTAGGCGAATTAGCAACTAGAGCCAACTCGAGAAATTTGCGTGCACGGTGGTATATCAAGCTGTAATGTTTACCACGTGTTCAGAACACCCCAGGAAAAATAACTGTAAAATACCACCCGGAACCGCCACCCGGAAGTTCGGAACACCCCTTACAAATTGACTAAGTCAAATAATGACAAAAATTGTTAAAAAAGTTTTATTAAAAAACTGTCATTTCAAGTAAATCTCAGATTTCAAAATATTACTCAGATGTGTGTTAGTTTAGTATATTCCAGGCGATAGTCAGTAGCAAAACAAGCAACCTTTAATCATTGGGTAGTAAATACTTGCAAAAAATTGACCTAAAATCGTTCGAAATTAATTACACGGCAGAACACTTTTTTCGTGAAAATCCAGTTTGTATTTCCGTACATTTATAAATGTGCCAATGTATAGCTGTGTTCACTAGGTAACAAAAAAAATTAAAACCTCTCAAAACGTAAATTTCATAGCAGTGTTTTTTCCAACCAAGCAAAGCGCGTAGCGTAAAATACGTTTCCTGCCGAAATGTCACACGGGTGAAATCATTGTTAAACCATGGATAACTATAAGATCAACTGCAAAATTGACATAAAAATCCAGAAGTGGAATTGCTGATCCTTAATTAATGATAATAATGATTATAATTAATTCTGTGCTTTTCAAAATATATATTTGCAATTGATCCATGAATGCTTCGCTTTTAATTCCGGACATTTCGCAAAGCTACCTGGTTTATCAAGGTTTATCATATATTTTTTTTGAAACGCTTCGCATTCATAACATTGAAATGTCTTTTTATTCATTGATATTTTTTAATGTAGATTGAAATTTATATTTATATTTAAGAAACTGCTATTTTGTATTGTTTTATGTTGACTGTTGCATGCTTATCACTAATTTTAAATTAGGAATTCACTTACATGGAGCGACACGACCAACGACTCACAGCCTAACGTTCTGGCTAGACTGCCTGCTCTCGAACATTTGCAAATCACCATCGGCATCGCCTTGAAATTGCGAAGGTTAAATAGCTTAATAATCTATGAAAATGATCTACGTATTTGATAAGATAAGAAAAGTATAGGGTTATAGATGGCATTTTTGCTTCTGTATCATTTTCAGGTAGTATCAGTTTTAACATTTCTTAAAATGGATGTATGATATCATCAAAACTAATGTGTTGATCCTTTGCGAATGACTTGCGATTCTTGTGATTAAATTTTGTTTACATTCAATGCATCATGGCTAGAAGGCCGACCTTAATGAGGTTCTAGGTCAGATCAACTTTGTTATAACAATTCTAAATGTCTCTTCGCCAATTGGCCATGGGTCGCCTCGTCTGAGAGCATAGGTCAGATGTAGGTCAGGTGTAGGTCAGGCTGTCAGGTGTAGGTCAAAGGCAAAGGTCAGGTTCAAAAATATTTCTGACCCTCTGAGAAAGGGTCTCAATAACCATTGATTTCAATGTATTTTTGTCAGGATCGGGAATATATCTCATCGAAATCGTAAGTGAGTAGAATAAATGAGTAAAATAGTCCGGAGTTAAATTTTATATATTGAAATCAGAGAGCAGGAACTTTATAAACGTATATCGAAAAGTCGTTGCTGACTGTAAGATTTGAGATGCACTTAACGGGCATGAATGTAAAAGTAGAAAGCTTCATCCTGTTTCTTATCAGAGAAGTTTGAGACATGTAGAAATAGCTTTAATTTAAAATAAATAGCAGTTAATGTTCAATTAGATCTAATTATTTATTACGAAAAATACGGCTCACAAAAATTAAGAAAATTTAAAGTTTTTCGATCATTTATATCAACATTATGTTTTCCATTTCCTTGGGTGTTAACTGTGAACTGGTGTGAACTTTTTTACATACAAGTTATGTATTAACAAGCCATACAAACTAATTGGTTCGTTACCTAAAATGGCACGATACTGTCATTCGCCAAAATAACATGTAGAAAAATAGTTAAAATGTGTGAATAAGATTAACATCGATCAAATCACGCTTCGCTTTCTCAAGATCTGCGCTTGACTCCCAGCCACATGCCTCCCTGGGCACTGACGTTGAACGTTCCCTTCTGCAGACGAATCGGGATCGGCGTCTTCTCCGTTACTTCCAGAGTCACCTTCGACAGGACGCTGGCCATCGCTATCTTCGCCTCCATCAGAGCAAAACGATTTCCTTGTGAAAAGGAAGAACCATTAATTTACTCGTTTGTTTAGCACTCAACTATTGAAAACAGAATATCAGAAACTTTATTTTCATATTAAAGTACCTATGTGGGGGGAATTCCGAATGGGAAATACATAGAAGATGTTTGAGAACTCACCAATGCACGCTCTGGGGCCGGTGCCGAACGGCATGTAGGTGAACGGTTTGATGTTTTGCTTGTTTTCGTCGCTGAAACGATCAGGATCAAATCTCTCCGGTTCCGGCCAGTATGCGGGATCATGGTGGATTCCATACACCGGAAATTGTACCCCTTCATCTTTCTTGATGACTATTGGCGGAGAAGTGTCAGTCACCGGAACCGTGTAGTCTCTGAGACACCGTCGATCCAGATCAACTACTGGTGGCCAGAATCTCAGAGTCTCGGAGATGACCGTGTCCAAGTACTTCATCTTCTGGACGGCGTCGTAGGAGAGGACTCCGCCGTTGGAGGCAACAACTTCGTCTATTTCTTCCCGGACTCTGTCTTGGATGTCTGGATGGACTGCCAGCTCGTAGGACAGGAAGGAGAGGAGAGTTGACGATGTGTCGAATCCAGCGAGGAAGAAGATGAACGCTTGGGCAGCGATGTCGTCGTCTGATAGTTCTAGTATCAAAAAACGTTTGTGGTAGTTAATTTCTATAACACAAAATCTATGGTTTGAATCTTGGTGGTTTCTCTAAGCGATTCGGCATTGAAACATTTAAATAATACCTATGACAAATCTATCACAACCTCTGAATGAACGTTACCAAGTTCGACCTATCGCACATTATCAAATTATGAAAATTTCTGATTTTCTATCCTTTTACTTGCTTTTTTTTGACTGAAAAGGAGGTTAAATATTTAAACCCTTTCCTCGCAAGTGATAACTGGGAAAAACGTACTAACGAGTCAATATTAATTGATGCCCACGCGTGTGAAAAATAAAGGTCTGCAATATGTAGGACACTGCTGACATATATATATTTTTATAAAGGTTCGTGCAGCCCGAAAAATCGTTTTCTATCGCGGTGAGTGTACTATTAACATGCCAAAATCCTTGACAAAACCCATTAAAAATTATGAAAATTTTCATAGTAACAGAAAAAAATATTGCAGTAAAACACAAATTTACTTGCTTATGGCCAATGAAATTATACCTAGTAATGTTTTAGGATGTGCAATGTCTCCCTCCTCTTTGAGCGTTCCTTTCTTCGCCTGCATCAGCAAGTGTATCATGTCCGGCCGGATGATGTGCTCTCTCTCTCTCGTGGCCATCGTGTCCGTGATGGTCGAGCAGAAGAAGTTCTCCAACCTCAAAGCTGTCAACCTCATCTTAAAGAACTGAAAAAAGATTGAATTAATTGAATACTTTGTCATTTAGAGTTTTTCCACTCTACATTCATTTCTAAGTGCATTTGCTTCATTGCACAGAGGTTTTTGGACTCAATTGTGTAACCGCCCGCATGAAGCGAATGTGATTTCATTATGTAACTCTGGGTCATCTTCGACAGATGAATCACCTAGGATGAGTGGTTAAACGCATGCCAGACATTTCTGAGTCCATTTCGCGACTAATACAAATACAGACTTTACACTAAGGTGTCCCACTACTTGTAGGCAGAGTAGAAATTGATCCGAAAACAATTCAAATATTACTCTAACTAATGATTTACCTAGGAAATCGTAAGATGTGCTTGTTGCCTTTGCTAAAACTTGATCAAAAGTTAGCTGAAAATTCAGCTAATACATGCAGGGTGTGAAAGCCATGGAAATATTAAATAATTACCCTCATAACCTTCGGAAACACAAGATAGCCAATGAAATTGAGAGCCTGTAATCCTCCGAAGTCTGTTACTTCAAGTCCCATCTTGTAGAATTCGTTCTCTGGTTCGTTCAGCGAATCACAGTGCAGTCCGTACGCAGAAGTGGCTATCACGTCGTTGGTGTATCTCGATAAGAGATCTCTCATCTCGAGGTGAATCAATCCATCTAAACAGATGAAGGCAGGATTGAAAATTATATTGGATAACTTTTTAAACACACCCATTGATTATGTGTGATGTCATGTACTTGTATTGTTGTTCTTAAATATAAGCACGCTGTAAATGGCTACAGGAATAAGAAAGAAGTTTTCTATTTTAAACAGAGAAAATCTTGGCTTCACCTTTGGCCTTGGTGTGCAGGTAGTCAGCCAGCTGTTCTCCGCACTTGTCAATCAACGTGTACATGGATTTCATCTTGCTGGACGTGAAAGCAGGGGAGAGGGTAGAACGCATCGCTTTCCAACGGGCGCCTGGAATTATTTACCATGTGAAGTCATGAACCAATTGAGAAATTAACTACACTAAAGTCGTCAACGGACCTACGAGTCTCCTTTAGTGATTCCTTCTCCTTGGTTTGGAGATGTTATATCCTCTTGTTCACTTCTTAGGGAATCTTTTTCTTGGGCTTATCCAAAAAAAATCTTATCATAAATATTTTATTTGATCCCATGATTTATCTCAAGACCAATCCTTTTATAATCATTTATAATTTTAAAAAATATGTACTGCGTGATTTTCACTAGTGCTAATCAAAATATTTGAAGTTTTTACTATATTAGTCTGTGACAAAAGAGATACCAAACTCTAATGAGCTTCTACTTTGGTTAATTGAAAACCTCTGGGACTTCATTTTCCTTCAATAAGAGCGTGAAGTAACCATACCTTTTAAATTAAACAAAGCTTTCCCAAACAGCTTGTCGTCTTCTTCTTCTATAAACGAAAAGTGGTCAGAGAAAGCGTCAAAATCCTTGACAGCAATCTGTCTTATCACATCTGGGTCTCGGATGATAACAACAGTTTGGTTTAAACTGAAGAAGCCGAACGCTCGATGTCCTTTGAACTTCTTGTAATAGTCCATCGAGAGATCACCCTGTGACTTCTTGCCCAACATGAACGGCCCAAAGTTTCCAAAAAAGGGCATCGGCTTTGCGAACGGCAAGCCGCGCTTGGTGAACACCCCGAAGGTCCATGTACCAGCGAGGTAGATGACGAGCAGCAAGCCTAGAATGATGCTACCCCAAAGCAGCAGGCTGTCCGTAAAGAGGTCCATCTTATTCTGGAAACAGAAAAATTTGATACTAAGCGTACCATATTTTAATTGTGTTTAAAGGGTTTGAAATTGTTGAGATGGAGGCTTTTATAACGAGTTCACTCTGAATTTATACATGTTTGTTAGAGATTATTTATCTTAAATGAGAAGGATTATTGAAACTTCTTTATCTGACTATCACATACAACTATTATCTACACATTTAAGTGTAAGTGGAAATTTTTGTACAAACTAAAATTGTTAGAATCCAGTAGACTTCGACATATGTTTTTAACTTTGCAAATAATACTGTTTGAACTTTTGAGTATTAAATTTTATTTATTAGTACCTATCTAATAAGGTTTATGAGTGTGACGTATACTTTAAAATAACTATTTGATGTAGATTTTTTTGTAAATTTGTGTCACAACCCACAATTAGCCATAGCTAGTAATAGACTTACATACTTGGAGCAGTACGGAGTTACTTCTCAGCTGAAACGACTCGGCAAGACTGACTTCACACCAACAAGTATTGCAAATTTCAATTGGCCAAGCCTTGAAAATACAAGGTTAGACGACTTTAAATTATCTAATATATTATCTGCGTATTTGATAGGCATTTATGAGCAAGACAGTACAGGGGCGGATACAGGGGGGGGGCGGTGGGGGCGATCGCCCCCCCCGGGTCACCGTGAAATTAGAAAGAAAATACGAAATACGGATAATTCAACTGCGATATTCGGTTGAAAGTTAAGAAATGCGACATTGATTCAACTTCAGTTTTTATTTAATTGAACAATGAGAGCATTTATGGGAAGTTGGGCGCCCACTCTTGTGCCGGTGCGGATTACTTTTAGCTGACTGATGACTGACAGTGACTTCGTAGGCAAGCGTAGAGTATAAAGAAAACACACAGCTGCAATTCCATGCGTGTCAGCTCGTGTCGAGTATTGTGTCACACTCACATCTCGACTCTCGAGATCCAGAACAGTTAGTGCGGTGGACACAGCGGATGGGCAGCAAGCTACCGACGCTTGCATATTGATATTATTTGATTGCAACTATATTTACACTCAAATCGGAAGATTGTCCTCACAGAAAGGTAAAATCGTCATTGAAATTTCTCCCTCAAACTACTTCTAATGAATTCGGACAGCACGATAGTTGGCGTTGTGGACGACTTCACCAAGTTCATCAGAGCCGTGGAGCTGCAAACCACCCGAAAATAATGTTTCTTGCCATTTTAGACCTATTCAACGCAGAGAAAAATGACGTCAGTTACCCACTGGATGTACTACCAGTTTGGAAAAAAAATTAATTATCTCTGCTAAATAACAAAGGAAGACAGGGAAATCACAACCCGAATTGCTCTGCCTGGCTTTAGCGAGTGGGTATCATGACGTTGCTTTGATAGAATTTTGATTTGTAATGGGTGAATTGTATCTCGACCTTTTTCCTTGGCTTGAGTATTCACCAGCCAAGGAAGGATCATTTCGCAAGTATATTGATTGTGCCCTCTTCATTCATGGATTCTCGGCTTGGAGGGCAAACCATAAAAATATTCAAGTTGATGTTGTGTCTCCTCTGACGATGATTGCCGAAATTCTGGGGAAAACATTTAGACTATTTATTTTATCCGAAAAGTGACTCTCATACGCTTATAATAGTTTATATAAACATTGTGCATAACTCCAAAAAAAATCGATATTTTCAGAATTTGCCCCCCCCCCCCCCCCCCCCCCCCCCCCCGACAGACAGCCTAAATAAAATCGCCCCCCCCAGAAATCATGGCTAGATCCGCCCCTGAGACAGTACCATGTGGTCAGCTTTAACTGGTCTGTTACAGTTACACTTATGTAGGCCATGCCGCTAACAACTGTAATATGAGAAATTTTCCTCAAAGATCTGTGTGGGAAAATAATTCTAGATAGATGGTGGTTTGGATGACTTGCATTTTAATGCATGCCTGCTTTCAGATGTTTATCATGTCATCATGTCATAGACTGCTTAGACTGCTCATAGGCTACTGCTCTAGGTCTAGGGCAGTAAAGCTTTTAATTTTGTCTTATCGCAATTCGTCAGCGATGTAGTGGCACAGACATTTTGCACACCCCTTTAGAAGCGTACCTAACTAGATTTTGCTACAATTTGTCAGTTTCATGGCAATCTACCCCCAATCTTATAGGTACCTACATATAGTTGACTCATTTGTTAATATTCTATGTGTACAGAATAATGCAACGGTAACTGAAGGAAAGGAAAGCAAGGAAACCATAAAAAGGAAAGCCACGAGTTGAGAGCTGACAGCTGACGATTCACTCTAAGAGATGCTTAATCTTAACAAATAGTTGGAAAAAAAAGGGTGATAAACTAAAATTTCACCCAAAATCTTCATCAAAGAACAATGAGAGAAACTTATCTTAAGATTAAATCAATGTAATAATAAAAGTTGCAACATAAACTTGAAGAAAATTAATCAATTAAACATGCATACAATACATGATTCGAAATGTTTATTGAAAAAATTTATTGATTAAATTACGATGGTAACAAAACTTTGGGACGAAGCCGAGACGGAAAAACTTTGATAACTCCAAAAATTACGATATCAAGGCCTGCGCTTGACTCCGAGCCACATGCCGCCCTCGGCGTGGACGTTGAACGTTCTCCTCTCAAGACGAATCGGGATCGGCGTCTTCTCAGTTACTTCCAGAGTCACCTTCGACAAGACGCTGGCCATCGCTATCTTCGCCTCCATCAGCGCAAAACGGTTTCCTATAAATGACAATAAAACCCCGTCATTTTGTAGCACATGCATTAAAATTACAGAATCCAATTAATTACTTCAGGTAAAATTTAACAATTCAAAATTTTTTTTAATGTTCAATTTCAGAGATGTCTCACCGATGCATGATCTGGGCCCGGTACCGAAGGGCATGTAGGTGAACGGAGTGATTTTGTGCTTGTTTTCATCGCTGAAACGATCAGGATCAAATCTCTCCGGTTCCTGCCAGTATTCAGGATCATGGTGGAGTCCATAAACTGAGAATTGTACCCTGTCTCCGTTCTTGATGACAATGGCTGGCGATGATCCTCTCGCTGGAACCGTGTAGTCTCTGAAACACCCTCGTTCAATCTCCATTGCTGGTGGCCAGAATCTCAGCGTCTCGGAGATGACCGAGTCCAAGTACTTCATCTTCTGGACGGCGTCGTAGGAGAAGATCCCGTCGTTGGAGGCAAGAACTTCGTCTATTTCTTCCCGGACTCTGTCTTGGATGTCTGGATGGACTGCCAGCTCGTAGGAAACGAAAGAGAGGAGAGTTGAGGAGGTGCTGAATCCAGCGAGGAAGAAGATGAACGCCTGAGCAGCGATGTCATCGTCGGACAGAACTTGGAAAAGAAAATAGAAATCAAAAATCAAAAAATTCTAATTCAAATCTTTCCCTGTCATATAAATAAGTGGATAATTGATTATAAAATCAAACAAGACAATTATGTAATCGAGTTAGATCTCTGCTGATGATCTCTCTCCATCGCCAGAGTGGAGAGGTGAGCAATCGCGTGTTCGTTTCATTCAGAGGAGAATGGGCTTGCCCGGAAAAAGCTGAATATTTGTTAAATTTCGAAAAGTTAAGGCGCCTGAACTAGGGCATTGCGTAATCACTTATTTCGAGAATCTCTATCCTGGTTCGGTAACGCATTCTATCTCTATTCATTACTTGAAAATAGTTCTAAAAATTCATCAACAGAAACGATTTCTCAAATCGATAATAATTTGTAGTGCATTTCAGTATAAACGAGGTGGAAACGTTAGCTAAGGAATTTGAAAATCTCACGTGGATAAGGGGAATGTACCTAGAGTGGTTTTCGAGGGTATTGCATCCCCTTCATCTCTGAGCATTCCTTTCTTGGCCTGCATCAGCAAGTGTATCATGTCCGGCCGGATGATGTTCTCTCTCTCCCTCGTGGCCATCGTGTCCGTGATAGTCGAGCAGAAGAAGTTCTCCACGTTGCAAGCGGTGAATTTAATTCTAAACAACTGGAAAAGAAGGGAAGCTTTTTCGTTTAGTGCCAACCGTTACAACCAGTTTAATACAAATAAATATTGAGGTAATTGCGTAATAATTAAAGCGATGAATTTCTATTGCAATTTCCTTAGAATACACTCGTAAAAATATGTGTTTATTAATATTTCTGACAATTTTTCCACTCTAAATAAAAACAAAGTTATGAATGGCTACTGACTAGTATTATGTAATACATAATTACGCACACCTACAATGCGAATTTAGGAAGCGAAAAAATCATGTTAATAATTACCTTCATCATGCTTGGAAACACGAGGTAGCCAATTAATCTTAGTGCATTCAATCCTCCAAAGTTTGACACTATTTGTCCCATTTTGAAGAACTCATTCTCTGGATCATTCAGCGAATCACAGTGCAGTCCGTAGGAAGAAGTTGCTATCACATCGTTGGCGTATCTCGAGAAGAGTTCTCTCATCTCCAAGTGTATCAAGCCGTCTAGACGGATGAAGGCAGGTTTTAAAATTACCAATACCAGATTTCCTGACACTCTTTGGTTGGGGATTGAGATTATAATTAAGGGTGTTTTATCAATTTTGTAATTATTGGTTTTTGAAAAGCATTGGTGTTGAATTTGTCTTGGGAATATATTATCAGTGTTATTATGATTTGTTTCAACTGAATCATGGCTTCACCTTTGGCCTTGGTGTGCAGGTAGTCAGCCAGCTGTTCTCCGCACTTGTCAATCAACGTGTACATGGACTTCATCTTGCTGGACGTGAACGCAGGGGAGAGGGTAGAACGCATCGCTTTCCAACGGGCTCCTGGACTTATTGGAGAACACAATTATATATAATTGCCAGCTACAGCAATCGTGAGACAGAGCATTAATATAAGACTATCACCGCAGGCTTTGGGAATGCTTTGCGTTATAGTATTTTTTAAATCGAACTAAAGATTTCAAACTTTTCTGAGTGTCTGGTAAAATTGAAGGGACGTGCATCCAGTAATAAGTAACGCGTTACGCATTTAGGAGATTATTTAAACTAAAACCTTCTCTGATTCAGATAAATAGTTTAAAAATAATGATTTTTTAAGAACTTTCTTGATTTGATTTGGACAATACGCGATATTTTTACATTTATATGTGCACAGGGCGTGTTTTTCCTTTCAGCCGACAAATTACCTTGTAAATTCAACAAAGCTCTCCCAAACAACTTGTCATCGTCTTCTCCTATATTTGATGAGTGGTCTGCAAAAACATCAAAATCCTTGACAGCAATCAGTCTTATCACTTCTGGGTCTCGAATGAAAACAACCGGCTTCGTAAAACTGTAGAAGCCGAACGCCCGATGTCCTTTGAACTTCTTGTAATAGTCCATCGAGAGATCGCCCTGTGCCCTCTTGCCAAACACGACCGGCCCAAAGTTTCCAAAAAAGGCCACCGGTTTTGAGAACGGCAATCCCCTCTTGGTGAACTCCTCGAAGTTCTTGGTGCCAGCGTGGTAGATGACGAGGAGCAAGGCTAGAATGATGCCGCCCCAAAATAGCAGGCCGTCGGACAATAGGTTCATCATCTCCTGAAAAAAGACAATTTCAAATTGTAATGGAGGATTTGGTGAGGGGTAGAGAGGAGCGAGGTAGGACGGAAGGAAGAAGCTATTTCGCCTTCCTTGAGTATGAACGAAAATTATAATCCAATTAGGTCGATGACTGTTTTGGTATCTGCTAAATCCTTTGTGCTTTCCTCTATGAGTCTATGATATGCAATATAATAATTATGTTACATTGTTGAATTTGCAATGATACTCACTGAGGTGAATTCTTAACCTAAACATGCAAAAATTTAAAATTGTGCTTTTCACTTATGCTAAAGATAGGGTCTAATGGAGCGATCATATATTATTATGAATTTTAATCATAGCTGTTTGTTCCTTACACTAAGAGCTTTGGTTAGTATGTTCTATTTTGGATAGCTCTGCGTACGCTCTGACTGATGTAGACTGCTGCTAGATTTCAATTTCATAACTATTTGGCGATTGATGGTGGTGGACAGGCGTAAGGTTGGATTGACATGACATGACACGACATGACATGTCATGACACGACATGACATGACATGACATGACATGACACGACATGACATGACATGACATGACATGACACGACATGACATGACATGACATGACACGACATGACATGACATGACTGTGACATGCCATTCTAAATTAACGTGTCCATGGAAGGAGTATTACGAATCAGTGACTATAAAATTGTAAATATCTATATCTGTGATACCCTATGACACAATGACACCGTGACCTACTGTTTCATTGACACATGACACAATGGAGCTCTGACACTGTAAAATGTTGACACGTTGACACTGAGCAGCGCTATGTCGTATGAAAAGAGTGTAACAATAGAATAAAGATGGTGTTACTATCAGAAATCACTTTGTTTCCGATCAAGAGTCGGGAGTTTTGTGCATACTTGAATCAAACTGTGCGGTTTGTCTGGCTAGCTTCTAACGGAAATTCAATGTTGGGAACGTTTGATGCCTCTAAGAAAGTAGCCGGCAAAGTCCACAAAACATTGATACAATATGTAAGCAATGCAACTTCCACACGGTGACATGATAATTACTTGAATAGAATTGTTGAGGATAACGACGGAGCTGGCGGGGCACATGTTAGAGCCCGGAAAAGGCTTGTTATTGTGACGAATAGGACTCCGATTCAAGTATCTATGAGATTGGATATTTTATTGGGTTAAATTGGTGTAACTACACTAATTAACGGTAGTCATACTGGTGTTTCAAGCACTTACGTGTAGCGTGAAGCTTGGCAAGCTAACGATACTCAGCTCGCGATGGTTCCTGCTACACTGGCGGCAGCTGGACATCGTAGTCGTTGCCTTCGGATGTGAAGGTTAAATGAGTAAAGGCGGTTCAACCGTGAAACATGCCCAAAAAACGGAAGTAACTGCTGCTGGGCATAATAATGACTAAGAAGTGAAGCAAACGAGAGAGTTATAATATTTTATTGGAAAAATGACGGATAATTAGCGTAAGAGTAAAATATAGACAGTACATTAAAAATATTAAATGAAATTTCAATGGATTAGTGTGATTCTAACCTTAATGCAAACACTCGTTACATGTACCGTAGATATTAATTATTACCAACGAAATATCAATTCCATAATTGTAAATGTTATTTTCTTCCTTGCGTATAAGGGTTTTATCCATCTATTTGGATACGTCATTTTTTTTTTTCGAGTACTAATTATTCTCTGTTTAAAACAAAACATCCGTTGTTTCCCTGTAATTGGTCTCATGCTGAATCCATCCACTAATATTGATTAATTGCCGTTCGAACAAGGAATGTTCAAAACCCAAACAGCAGAATTCCACGAGAAAAATCATGTCGAAAATAACTACAAAACTGAGAAACATCAAAAATTTACATAAAAATTTTAGCTTATTAAAGCATTATTAGTAGAAAACAGTGCATATGCTAGAACATAAAAATATGGGCTGCAAAATTGCATAATATAATTTCGGTCCTCATGACCTGCGCTTGACTCCCAGCCACATGCCCCCCTCTGCGTGGACGTTGAACGTGCCCTTCTCAAGACGAATCGGGATCGGCGTCTTCTCCGTTACTTCCAGCGTCACCTTCGACAAGACGCTGGCCATCGCTATTTTGGTCTCCATCAGGGCGAAGCGATTTCCTGAAGAAAATAGTCAATTTATTGGCACTTGGAAATAGCATTTAGGTAATTGAGCACAGAAAAGGTCCAAAGAAAATGACTACTGGGGTATATTCCTAGATAATTGACATTATTAAATAATCAAAATACTGCGGATTAGAATTCTAAGTATGTTTTGCCTAGACTACACAGTAAAATTACTTGTTAACCTCACCAATACACGCTCTGGGGCCGGTGCCGAACGGCATGTAGGTGAACGGTTTGATGTTTTGCTTGTTTTCATCGCTGAAACGATCAGGATCAAATCTCTCCGGTTCCGGCCAGTATTCAGGATCATGATGAAGTCCATAAACCGGGAAGTGAACTCCGTCTCCCTTCTTGATGAAGATTGCTGGCCCTGATTCTGTCGCTGGGACGGTGTAGTCTCTGAGACAGCCTCGGTCAATTTCGACCACTGGTGGCCAGATTCTGAGGGTCTCGGAGATGACCGTGTCCAAGTACTTCATCTTCTGGACAGCGTCGTAGGAGAGGACTCCGTCGTTGGAGGCAAGCACTTCGTCTATCTCTTCCCGGACTCTGTCTTGGACGTCTGGATGGACTGCCAGCTCGTAGGACAGGAAGGAGAGGAGAGTTGACGATGTGTCGAATCCAGCGAAGAAGAAGATGAACGCTTGGGAAGCGATGTCGTCGTCTGATAATTCTAGTATCAAAAAACGTTTCGATAGTTAATTGCTATAGCACAATATCTATGGTTTAAATCTTGGTGGTTTCTCTATGCGATTCGGCAGGGAAAACATTTAAATTTAATACCAATGACAAAGCTATCATAACATCAGAATTAACGTTACCAAGTTTGACCTATCATACATTATCAGAATTTGAAAATTTCTGATTTTGTAATCTTATTTTTGCTGTTTATATGTCCGGAAAAGGAGTTAGATATTTAAACCCTATTCTCACAAGTGATAACTGGGAAAAACGTAATAACGAGTCAGTACTAATTGAAGCCCTAGCGTACGAAAAAAAAAACTGTGGCTGTTACTTGGTAAAAGATTGAGCATGATTCATGTAATATTTCTATTTGTCCCTTCTGGATGAAGTCCTTAAAATATTTATGACAGTAATATTAAGAAGGCAAACAAGGAGAAAAGATAACATATTTACCTACATATTATTTTAATCAACATGACATGCGTTATGAAAAACATATTTAAATTGTGAGCCATTATATCCCACTCAAAAACTAGGTCATCCTATTGAGACACGCTTATTGTTGTGAAGTCACCTATCAGCTTGTTGCTGTTGTGGCCTTCCTCTGCGTCGCCCTCCTCTCTGAGCGTTCCTTTCCTCGCTTGCATCAGCAAGTGTATCATGTCCGGCCGCACAATCTGCTCACGCTCTCGAGTCGACAGCGTGTTTTTGATTATCGAGAAGAAAAAGTTCTCCAACTTTGTAGGTGTGATTTTGAACGGAAGCCTCTAGAAGAGAAAAATATTTCGAAGTCGAATTAATGCAACGATTCGCCTTGAATTCATCCGTTAGCCCAACCGGTATCCAGTATCATATTCAAAAAACTAAAAAGTTTGTAATCTCATCATCATCATTAAATTATTCGCCTATATAGCAGAGCATTTTGGTAGAGTCATTATATCCAAGTCTCAAATAGCACATCCCACTTCCACAGTTTTTTCCTAGGTAATTTCAACAGAAATTCTCTATAAGTTTTATTGAAGCTGTTACCCTCATCAGTCTCGGCACCATGATAAATCCAATCGCACATAACGCCCTTAATCCTCCGAAGTTTGTTATATCAACACCCATCTTGTAGAATTCATTCTCTGGGTCCTTCAGCGAATCACAATGCAGTCCGTAAGCAGAAGTTGCTATCACGTCGTTTGCATATCTCGAGAACAGATCTTTCATCTCCAGATGAAGCAGGCCATCTGTGCAAATGAAATAAATTCCAGTTTAGATTGTGAAATGACTGTTTTTTGCTTTTTCTCTTGAAATTAAGGTTTGGAACTGGTTTGAAATAAGTGCATCAGTAAAATTATCGAGTTAAGATTTGGCACTTGGAGAGTCCCCGATTTACTGTGAAAATAAGTTGATTTCCTTAATCACCTTTGGCCTTGGTGTGCAGGTAGTCAGCCAGCTGTTCTCCGCACTTGTCAATCAACGTGTACATGGATTTCATCTTGCTGGACGTGAACGCAGGGGAGAGGGTAGAACGCATCGCTTTCCAACGGGCTCCTGGAAAGATTGACTTCAGTTTATATCACACACAACAAACTCATTAAAAGTTTAATATTACAGCATTTATATAAATTCTGTACATCAACGTCAAATTGGGTGATATTTAGGAAGCTTCTAGGGGACTTCCTTGATTTTAAATCCGGTACAGAATTATTATTCATATTCAGGTACAAAATCTCAAAAATATACAAATTTGTAAATTTGTAACCACGGAAGATCTTTGAATTTTTTTTAAGTCTTTTAAATTATCAGATCTGATTGTATGTCTATGTTTTAAACAAATATTTAATTGTATGATTCTTTAGCACAGTATACAAGTGTGTGTTTCTTAACTTTAGAATCGCTCATAGCTCACCTCGCAAGTTAAACAAAGATTTCCCAAACAGTTTGTCATCGGTCTCTTCGAAAAAAGGTATGTGATCAGTAAAAAATTCAAAATCTTTGACAGCAATCTGGCGGACAACGTCCGGGTCTCGCACGATGACAGTTGGCACGGCGAAATTGTAGAAACCGAACGCGCGATTTCCCGCGAACTTCTTGTAAAATTCCATCGCCACATCCCCCTGCGACTTCCACCCCATCATGAATGGCCCATTGTTGCCGACGAACGGCAGGGGCTTTGAGAACGGCAAGCCTCGCTTTTTGAAGTCTCCAAACTTCCATGTACCAGCGAGGTAGATGACGAGGAGCAGGGCTAGAATGATGCCACCCCAAAACAGCAAGCTGCTGGACCAGATGTCCATCTTTTACAACTCTGCAAAACGGAAAAAGGAAAAAGATGGCATTAAGCTTTATATTTTCCACGCTTAACAAAGACCTTGTATTATCTTGAACATATTTACATCAACTAGGGCTTCGCGAACGTTCCCTTTCGCGTTGTAGATGAGCGTAGTTATTTAGGGCTTGAGGATAAGATTTAAGACCTACAAGAGTATGAAGGTAATCGCACCTAAACCTTCCACTTGAATCTCGAGGGATAAATAGCTAAGAATCTTAAAAAAATTCGGAAAAATGCGAATAAAAAGCGCAAAAGATACGGTATGGATCCAAAAATTTCACCAAAGCTGAATTTCAATTTGCTCAGTATGTTTCTCAAGTTTGGTTTGATTATATGGCGAACCTTGCGGTTAAACGGCCGCTAGCTGGCACAAGCGGGCCACGAGGCATAATGTTGCACAGTATATTCCCCCCCCCCCCTTCCCCCCCCCCCACCCACCATCACTATTTATACCTTTTCTGACCCAACCCAACTTCCCAACCTGCTTCTGCGTAGTACGTTAAAAGCAAAAACATTGACTTTAAGGACAGATAGATTTTAGTGCAGGTAGTTTTTAGAACAGTTTCTTTAGTCCAGTTTTGTTTTAGTACAGATTGCTTTTAGTAAAGTTTTGTTTTAGTGCAGTTTTATTTAACATTTTAGGACAGGATTTTTTAGTACAGTTGGTGCATCCCCAATCGCTCCTTAGCCTTCCACTTGAATCTCGAGGGATTAATAGCTAAGAATCATAAAAAATTGTCGGAATTATGCGAATAATAAACGATCAAGATAAGATAGAGATCCATAAATGTCAGCAAAGTTGCATATCAATTTGCTTAGTATGTTTCTCAAGTTTGGTGTGATTGTATCAATAACTTTTGGCTGTAATTTTTTTTTTTTTTGAAATTCTGAAATATTTTGTAAATTTTGAATAGTTAAGAAACTGTTACCCCGAATCTGCTAAAAAAACAACAGGGGGTCTAAGTTGAGAACAAAATAAGGTTTCCTGAAATTTTTTTCAAAATCGGAGAAGCCGTTTGGCCTGTAGGGCGCGAACAAACACACATACACACAAAAAAAAAGTGTTTTTTCTCCCTCTTTGTGAAATTGAAGATTTCGCTTCGCTCGCTACGCTCATCAAATATGTAGTTTCGTTGTCAATCTCTTTATTATCGAATGCTGAAAGCTTGTGAAGTAACCACAAGTAAGAATCATTGATGAGCGTAACGAGCGTAGCGAGTGAAGCGAAATCTTCAATTACACTTACTGCAGAAGAAAGTCTCCAATGTTTTTATTTTTGTTTTTGTTTTTGTTTTTGTTTTGTTTTTTGTTTTTGTTCGCGCTCTACAGGCCAAACGCCAAAACGGATTTTTATGAAAATTTATATGGACCTTTGTTTTCTCTGAACGTAGATCTGCCACGTTTTTGAAGCAAATCGGACGAGTAAATTTTATGTTATTAAGTTTTTACGAAATTTTTCAGTTTTTCCAAAACACGTTTTGCACTCTAGAGGCCAAACATCTGAATATAATTTGACGAAACTTTCAGGAAATGTTGACCCTCGCAATTCAATGTTTGCGTAGAAATTTCATTGTTGAATGTTAAGCACTTTTCTTGAAAATGGCGCTTTTATGACGATTTTTTGCGATTTTTTAGCGTTTTTTCAGTTTTTTGCAACTTAAGCAGCTTTATCTTCAACCGATGTTCACATAATTTGCTGTGTGCATTATAAATTGTAAAAAGAAGATACTGTGTTAATTTGAACCAAATCAATTGAATAGTTTTTCTTTAAATCGATTTTTACGTTTTGAAATATTCAAATGTCACTGAGAAAACTGCTAAATTAACGTCGAACATTTTAAATTGATCATATAAGCCTAGTATCATTATTGCATATTTTTGTCGATGGCCTATGCTAAAAGCGTGCCTATTATCTATGTTTATTGCTATGGCATACATTATTACACTTTTTTTTGCCAGTTGCTAGATAATATCTTTAAATAGCAAAGCTTGTGAGTGTACGTACCAAAAAACTGCAGTAATTCAGTATTCAGTTCATTTTTCGTCCTGCACGGCGTAAAACCACTCACTCCTGAATGTGCTCGATCAAAAATGCGTCTCACAGAGCGTCACTCTCACTTGGCAGTCAGCTAGAGCCTGGCCGAAGTGTCAAGACTCGAGATCGGCGTTGCATCATCGCGAGGTCAAACCTACTCGGACCTTGAATTCAATTTGATGTCGTCATGTTACATGATTAATCGGTCGGTTCGTATGTTAGTTCAAATCAAGAAGCTTGCGATCATGTCTGTACCGATCCGGTTTTGGCATTGCATGTCTGAGAATTTATTGGTTAAGCTATTTTTTTCTTCGGATGTCCAGAGGTCAATTTTCCAATTACTTAATTGATCAGATTAGATAAGAATTGAAACGATGGTTCAGTGACTGACGGTATAATAAATAGTAAATAAATGTTTAGAAAAATTATGTAACCGGGTTATTCGCAAAGCTATGTAGCTTGCTTTATCAACGGTCTAAACTCGAGTGCCAACTAGCAACAAAATTGATGCTTGAATAGGATTAGGTAAAGTCGTGGGTCTTAAGAAAAAAAGCAAATACATTATTAAATGTTGTTTGTTATATATTTATTTTATTAAGTATTTGTGAGTTATATTCAAAAAATGATTTATGTAAGCGAGAACCGTGGATTGCTTATTAAACAATAAAAAAAAAAAAAAAATGTGGCCGTATCTCATTTAAGGTATGCTTTGGAACAAGAAGTATAAGCCTTTAACTGCTAAGTTAAGGTTTAAGAAACTGGACCAAGACAATACAAAGGTATCGTTCTGAATCCTGACTCGAATGTGAATAACTTATCTTCAACACAATCAATGTTTGGAGCGGCTCAATAATTAGTGATGTTGCAAACGATTTAATATTTGGTATGCTGTCACCTAGACTATAGTATCCTTATGATCTGCGCTTGACCCCCAGCCAAATGCCGCCCTCGACGCCCAGGAAGAAAGATTTCTTCTGCAGACGGATCGGTATCGGTGTCTTCTCGGTCACCTCTAGAGTCACCTTCGTCAGGATGTTCGAGATTGCGATCTTGGTCTCCATCAGGGCAAAGCGGTTCCCTTCGACAGAAGAAACGTTTGAACTTTCAAAGAAATAACTCAGTTCAATGAGGAATGTCTTGTGGATCAAAAAGGAGTGTGACAGCCCAAGAAAATGCAGAATGAGCATGAAAGTTCAACAAAAACGATCCCTGTTATATTGCCAAACGTGTGACTTGTCTTAAACCGTGGCGAATAAATCTTATAAATTACAGAGAATACTGAATTTGTACCTTCATTTATCAAAATACTAGAGAGCTTGTTAAAAATGCTTACCAATGCACGCTCTGGGGCCGGCACCGAAGGGCATGTAGGTGAACGGTTTGATGTTTTGCTTGTTTTCATCGCTGAAACGATCAGGATCAAATCTCTCCGGTTCCGGCCAGTATTCAGGATCACGGTGGATTCCAAAAACAGGAAATTGTACCCCGTCTCCTTCCTTGATGACGATTGGTGGGGAAGTGTCAGTCGCCGGAACCGTGTAGTCTCTGAGACATCCCCGGTCGATGTCGACTGAGGGAGGCCACATCCTCAGAGTCTCGGAGATGACCGCGTCCAAGTACTTCATCTTCTGGACGGCGTCGTAGGAGAGGACTCCGTCGTTGGAGGCAAGCACTTCGTCTATCTCTTCCCGGACTCTGTCTTGGACGTCTGGATGGACTGCCAGCTCGTAGGACAGGAAGGAGAGGAGAGTTGACGATGTTTCAAACCCAGCGAGGAAGAAGATGAACGCTTGAGCAGCGATGTCGTCGTCGGTCAGCTCTAGGAAACAATTGAAAATAAGAATCACATTTTTAATTGAAATGAAATTTGATTCAGGTGCAGAGAAAATGTCGGGTTCTAAATTTGTGATTTCTCACTGGCTAGTAATTAGTCGCGTTAGTGCGTTTTTTGTAGGATTTTATGCTGACAGGAATTGCTACCAGCTGGCATTGTTTTAGTTAATTTGCAGGTTTTGCCACATTTTTACGACCCTTTTCTTCAAAATAGGATCGGACCGACTACATTTCAGTAGACCATCCAGATAAATTCCCGAGATTTGCAATCCCTCGCAATTAAATAAGCTGAGTTGCAGAAAAAAAATTAATATATTACATTTTTTTTTTTTTTTTTTTCAGAAAAACTATTTAAGTTTGATAAAGCTTGATAAAGCAGGCAGCATAGCTTCGCGAAACGTCGGGAATAGTTTGAGTTTTGGGACTTAGCATTCATTTACCCAGTTAAATAGTTTTTCTGAAAACTAACGTGCTAAGATTAGGAAAAGACATGAGTCTTAAGAATTTTATAATATATTACATTTTTTTAAAAAAAGGTTGTTACCAATTAACTTCTTGACAGGACCACTCTCCTCCACATCTTCGTCTCTCAGTGTGCCTTTCCTCGCTTGCATCAGCAAGTGTATCATGTCGGGCCGGATGATGTGCTCCTTCTCTCTCGTTTCCATCGTGTTTTTGATGATCGAACAGAAGAAGTTCTCCAGCTTCAGCGGCGTCATTCTCAGTGGAAGACACTGGAGGAGAAAAATATCATTTGAGTTAACAAATGTCGAAGCAACCACGTTGAAGCTTTATTTCATGGAATTTTAATTATTACCATCATTATTTTCGGTATCACGGTGTAAGCAAGAAACATGAATACTCTAAATCCGGTGAACGACGTGATTTTCAGTCCCATCTTGTAGAATTCGTTCTCTGGATCATTCAGTGAATCACAGTGCAGTCCGTACGCAGAAGTTGCTATCACATCGTTGGTGTATCGAGAGAAGATATCTTTCATCTCGAGGTGGATCAATTTATCTGTAGGTCAGATAAGAAAATAATAAAATATGTATTTAATTTCAAAAAAATGCTTTATCTCCAAATAGTTCTTGTCCCTGATTTGCCTTAACATTTTTCAACCATTTGTAGCGAAAATGTACCATGTACCATGTAGCGAAAATTAATATATACTTTAGCGCAGAGGACTTCCGATTGTATGGTTGATAACGCATTTTGCACAATTTTAAGATAAAAGCTGTAATTACCTTTGGCCTTGGTGTGCAGGTAGTCAGCCAGCTGCTCTCCGCACTTGTCAATCAACGTGTACATGGATTTCATCTTGCTGGACGTGAACGCAGGGGAGAGGGTTGCTCGCATTGCCCTCCAGCGGTCACCTGCAGGTTCGGATGGGTGGCTTTACTCTTATACCACGGAAATTTCAGTCGAATCATTTTAATTAAACCTCTCTGAGGTGGATTCAATACTTTTCAGCGACTTAATTCCGTTCAAAATCGGTTAAAATGTTTTTTCAAACTTTTTTATAAGAGATTAGGGGCAGCGACTTAAAAATAACTTATTTCAATATTTGAAAGTTTCATTACACAAGTTGAAAACACGGGTTTAATCTCGTGAAAATAACGAATGAAATATTTCTTATACATGCATACTCTATCCGATACAATATTATAGATACTGAGTGATTTCTATAAAATACTATCATGTTAAATCCATTTATATTATAAATCACTACTATAGATGTGATTGAAAATTGCATTTCTTACTTTTTTTACTGCATTGTATTTTTTAAGCAAAAGATCAAAAGGAAGTTTGTATGATCCATCTTGAAATAACAGAAGGTAAAACAATTTCTAACCTCTCAAACTGAACAGCGACTTCCCGAACAGTTTGTCGTACTCTTCCTTCATGAACGGAATATGATCGGTGAAATAATCGAAATCCTTGACCGCCACCAAGCGTATCACTTCCGGATCTCTAATCACCACCGTCGGCTTGACGAAGTTGTAGAACCCGATGGCGCGATGCCCTTTGAACTCGTCATACAACGCCTTGGAGAGGTCGCCGTGTGCTTGCTTGCCGCTCAAGAAAAGCCACGCGCTCCCGACGAACGGCATGGGCTTCGCGAACACCAGGCCCCGTTTGGTGAAGTCGTCGTAGGTCCACGTTCCGGCGAGGTAGCCGATGAAGGCGATGCCGATGATGACGACGGCCCAAAACACGGCTTCGGCGGAGAGGATGTCCATCTTCTGCGAGCCAAACTTTATGTTTGTGAGATACTATCGGTTTGATTGAAATTTTTACTACTCTGAACCTTGGCTACTGGTAAAGCTGCTTAACGTCGGGATAGTTATAGGTGACAGCATAGTATGTAATTTATCAATTTTTTTTAAACACATTCGTGCTAATATTAGAAAAAGACAAAATTAGATTTCGGTTTGGTTAGATATCTGGTTATATAACTCCGAGTTATTTCTGCAGTGGCATCGTTTTTCGATGCATCGTTCTCATGCATCGTTCGATGCATCGTTTCGAAGCATCGTTTTGCGTTGCCACTTGCCTTATGTAAAATAGGGAAAATAGTTGTGAAAATTGAGTGAAAGGGGTTTTGGCTGGCGGAAAATAATTAAGTTCGTATCCTGATTAGCATCGTGTAAATCGCACTTTACATGAATCTATGATCATCCACTAACGAACCCAAAAGTTATCAATCACAATATTTTGGCGAGAAGTGAGATATTTTCTTCTATTCTAGGTAGTTAAACAATACACCTATTCCATTCAATCAAAATTACGTCATGATACCCACTCGGTAAAGCCAGGTAAAGCAATTCGGGTTGTGATTTCCCTGTCTTCCTTTGTATTTAGCAGATATAATTAATATTTTTTTCCAAACTGGTATTACGTCCAGTGGGTATCTGACGTCATTTTTCTCTGAGTGGAATAGATCTATTGTGGCTGACTGGAGAAATCCTCCAGAAAATCACATTGTCAGACACCCACATTGATCCGAGTACCTACTTCTCCTCAATACGTGGAGTTAAACACTTGAGTAATATACACATATTATAAGAAACAATCTAAACAAAACAACTCAGTTTAATGATGTCACAAAAAACAGCTCAACAGAACGAACACAAACATGCCTGTGATTATTCTTTAGCTAGACGCAGCGACCCAAACAAAATTCACTCTCGCAACAAAATACTATCGCTGTCTCCCGTTCGTAGCGCCGCCGATGCGTCACATCCTCGTTCAGAATTCGGGCGAGACTGGAGCCAGCCTGCCCGCAGCCAGCAACTCCCATCTGTTTGTGTTGTCGCCTTGAAATTACCAAGGCTGTTAATGAAGCCAATCTACGCGATGATACACATTACACACACACGCAGTAGCGTGCTTATAAACTTTGTTAACAGTGGCGCGCCGTCCATGCACTAGCGCTTGATGAGGGGAAGCAACGACTTACTGTCAGTGGAACTGGAAGTGATATCCTCACACTTGTGTACTCATCACCAAAATCTTTTTTTTATATAGTTTATGTGAGCTAAAGCGAATTGAGAAATCACCAGCGTAGCATGAACGGTCAACGCTGTTATTATGAAATCCAATTGTTTAATAACGCGTAAACTCCATTGTATGGACTAAATAGTGCACGTACAGAGTAAATTATTTGGCGTGATATTTTTGCATGATACAACGTTTGATTTAATAAAACGCAACTAAGTCTCGGTTTTATAATGTCCAGGTAAGTCGCTAACCTCCAGACAAAAACTCATCTTCAAGGTGACAACTTATATCGGTTGCTTCTGTTTTCTTTCTAACTGGAAGTTAAATACTTTACTGGGAAATGTAAAACCACCCCTAAATGGGATATTGTTCAGCATATAAAAATTTGTTTATTTAATCGTTACATTGTGACATTTACGAAGCTAACAATTACATGTTTACAATTGCGCTGACTGGGCGATGCATCCACGAGAGGAAACTAGGTGTAGAAAACTTGTTGCTCGGCGTTGCGGGTTGCCTATAACCTCGAGTTGGTCGACGACGAATACCTCCGCGAATACGCCTGACTGTTTTTGCCACTTTCTCCTATTCTGGAGCCCAGAGAGGACGTGTAACTGCTTTGAGAGACCTCGAACGTGGAGGTGATGAACGTCGAAGAACCTGTGAGAATAATTCAAATTACGAATTCGTGTAAACATCAACATTCTCTGTATTCACACTCTGTTCGGTCAGCGAATCCAAATAACCTAAATTGTTTTTGTTAGTGAACTTAGATGAACCAAATATAAATTAAAAATTCGCGCCAAACATCAAGAGCCTGCACCACTGATCTCAATAACATGGATAGCGCATCGTATTGAGCCAATGTCAAATAAATTTTCGCCATCTTGGTAACCCTAAATACGGCAGGTGGCTAATCCCTCCTATTCATTCACTTAAAAGCCACGCACTTTGGCATGCATGGTTTAATGATCCTGGAATATGAGTAATTCACTAAATTTAACAGCTAAGATATAAGAATAATATAATTGTCAACAGAGGTCTTCAGGACATGGATCCAATCAGAATACCTCGACAAAGACGCTATTAATAACACAAACACCAACTTAAGAGATCACTTTAAATTTCAGAAAAAGCTCGCAAAATCACAACGAAATAACATTGGTTTGATTCAAACGGCCAGCACCGCAATATGGAATCAAAGTTCACCATACGAAGCGCTATCCGTTTATAGAGATCAGTGACCTACAGACATCTGGATGAAGGAAACTATAATGTAAAGGCAACATACCTTTTTTTCCCGAGCACACGACTTTACCATCGACAGCCAGCTCGTCGATCTTCGGCAAAGGATCCTGGTAGGGAAAGTCGACGCGGAAAAGCGCAGTCTTCTCGTTCTCGTCGCTCGCACCGAAGCGGACGAGCTTCGGCGACTTCCTTTTCTGCAAGGACAAATTATTATCGCAAGACTCGTCAATTTCATGGCATTAATTAGACTTTCGTCGCGCTATGGGCGAGATGATACGATGTTGGTGGGAAATCGGTGTTCTTGGCGGGGTAGCGAAGCAGGAGTGATTCGCAACCGATACCGGATTACGAAACCGGAACTTTTCGCTTGCCGGGCGAGTTCTCTACTAACTGAGCTGTTCGAAACACAAGTTCCCTGGCGAGGGGGATAAGAGATGAAACGTGCTGCGTTTGCAAGCGTATTCAACGCCCCAATGACAGAGACACGACTCTGCATCTTATCCCTAAAGCCTCGAGTCTTCACAGCTAAGAGATGTAAGAAACCCCGAATTCTGATCAATATCCTTGCATTAAAGCATGGTTATACGTGTACGCTTGTTTTTTCGTGTAATGTTAAAAAATATAAAATCACCACAGTTATAAATTAGTGCACTCTGAACTTCCATGCACAGCGTTCACACACGCCGTGGGTAAACCAGTGATATTGCCCGAGATATGAAGAGATAGAAAACTACGTATATACGTAAATCGTGTGTACTGTCTCACCGATCGAATGGGCTCTGTCGTGAACATCTGAACTCGCAGCGATTTCGTAGTGGCCGCGACGTTTACTTCGCCGTAGTGCGAGCCATCGTCGTTGCGCACGTACCGGAAGATGCCCGGGCAAGGCGAAGTCGGCAACTGGCGTGCAGGCGTGTCGTTTGCCGCTCTTCGCGAGCTACCCTCCGCGTGCGTGGCGGACAGGGTGAGCACGCCCAGCGCTAAGATAACTATCGGGTGCATGACGCTACGGTGTCTGTCTCGGCTTCCTCGGCAGGCGAATGAGTCGCGTTTCGGAATGACAGTGGTGGTTGTTTGGTTGTAATTAGCAATTGCTTGTGTCACCTCGAGCTGTAATTGCGTCGGCTGTGGTCGATTGTTTCGCCGGATTCGGATGCGGCTGGTGATGGCATCCGGTTTTGCGGTGGGATATTGGAAGAATTTGAGCGAGTTGATTGCAGAACGTTGTTAAGTGCAACCGCAGGCTGCAAGTTGTGATGGTTGTGCAATTTATCTTCAATATTTATTGAATCGTCTGTGGGTCGGTGCCTTCTTGCTGAATAATTTTACTGTACATACAATTTTATTTCGAGACTGAAGTAGGTAATCAGGAAATAATACAATTTTCATGGGACAATTACACTTACAATTACCTCTGGCGCAAGCCGATCGCATCAAGAGGCAATTAATTTCGGCCAAGCGAAATTAGTAGCTGTCCGAATATGAAGGGCAGATACAGACCATTTCCCGACGTTTTCATTCGGTGTTCGCAATATCTATAAAGGGTTACGCTGTCGATGAAACATAGTCACATATCCACATAGGTTATAGCCACATGCCAGATACAAAAAAAGTTGAAGGCTACAAATTTAAGGATTTTATACAAGGTTGATAATAATAATAATAAGCACTGAGGTGATTTTTGTGTGGGAAGCTAATTGTATGCTGTCTGAAATCAGACAAACAAAAAGTATACACTTTCAAGTTCAAAAATAATGCTCACCTCAGACAATATATTTCTTAGCAAATAATTTATTTTATTGATTATTCAATTGCAAAATTAAAGACTTTCAAAAATCAAAATCAAGTGTTCATTCACGACCCATGCACAATCTAACTAACAACATAATTATGATTGGATTCTTCCAATTCTCAAAGACCATTAAAGACAAGGATCCATTGAGTCACATTAATAAATGAAACCCATACGGCTTTATTATCTTTTCTTACCGAATTGAAAGTTAACTTATAAAACTTGACATAGTTTTACTGAAAAAAAAAACTATTAAAATAAACTGCATTATGTAGTTAAAGGAAGTATAGGTATACATGTGCCATCGTTATTGGATACGTCGATGTCTCGTGCTCTCCACAATGTGGCTCCTCAACCAGCCGAGATACTTGTTGACATTCGTGTAGACGACGTACTCGTGTAGATTGCACGGCTTGTTGGCGTCAGCCTGCGCCTTCTGGCCAAGGCTGACCACCCCTTGGAGGTAGAACCGGGTCACCATCCGGTTGTCGTCATCCCTCTCCCGGTTGGCGACCATCAGCCCACCCCCGCTGTCGCCTCGGCACGGTCCAGTGCCTGGGAAATGCGAGACACTTTCAATCCAACTCCAGTTGTATGCACAGTAGATACATATTATATATTATTATATAGTGTTTCTACGTAATACATGATTGCGGTTAGTGTTACGATGAGATATTGTTTTTGGAAATCCAACGTTTCGCTAGGCCTCCGCCTGGCATCTTCAGGGAAAAATTCATGTCTTTCGTTCAACCTTTTGGCTACGATAACATACACCATGAAATAGGTTTTTTGAAGATATTAAACGAATAAAATATTTCTTATTAAAATTCTTATTGAATAATATTTATTTTATAAATATTTTATAGTATGTTATTGAAAAAACGAAATACCATTCCACGATTGTATCCGTGAAAAATTGTATCCGTATTCCGGCACGGATATACAATTAAGGAATGGATATTTAGTCAATATCAATATATCAATATAAGCTGTTCGTATTTCATGTCAGCTTTACATCAATTTGATCAATATATTTTCTCGTTTCCATTCGAAAAGTGCCCATATAAAGAAACCGGCAATAATCAAATTTTGTTATTTTCTCTCTAAACTTCATCTTAGACAAATGCTACGAATTAAAAATCTCTTGCTTCTTATTCTTACTGCTTACTTCCGCATTACACAAGTCAAATTTATAGCTCTTTCTGTATCGTATCTTTTTTGACTTCCTTATTTTCTCAACCAATTTTTTTTGGTGGCAAAGTAAATTCTAATGATAAGCTGTGTTGGATATTTGTGTTGCAATGTCTTCGCTATCTGCTTACCATTCTTACTTCCTGCACACATCGACCTATCGTTGACGATCGTCTCGAACAAGTCTCTATTCGACTGAATGCACTCTTCGTTGGTCACGATGGGCGTGAACGCCCTCCTGGGCTTCTCTGTCTGCAGATTACCTAACTCATCGTGGCCCCAACCTGCCACCTGGAAAAAAGCCCACCTTCAACACTATGATTTTCTAGGTTCAACCTATACAAAAGTCCCATGCTAAAGGCATAGAAAAAAGGTCCATGCAAAAGGCAAAAGACAAGTCTGTATTGATAGTCATTGTGACAGCAGAGGCTGCAGACGACTTACAAATGCTTTTCTCGCTTTGAGAAACTTGACGGGGTGGTCTTTCGACCACAGACAGATTGGACGAACGAACCGCGTGTACCGCACCGGTTGGTTGAGTTTGATCAGCGCGATGTCCCCTGACGATCTTTTGTGATTGTAATCGTCGTGCACTAAGATTCTTTCGATCTGAAATGTCGATTTAACAATGTCTGTGAAATATACGAAATGATGAGAGCTTAGGAGAAACCTCGACTGTCTTTGTTGGTCTTGAACTTGGTTATTTACTTGTGGCTTACTATAACCCGGGATTCGCGAATTTTCTTTTAATCATGTTGAGGATGAGCGTCTTATTGAATGGAACTGAAAATTTTTATTTGAGAATTTGGAGGTGAAATATATAGGTACATATTAGGTATATAAGAACGTAATAATCTTGCTTTGATTTCCTAAGATCTCTCACAATGTCTTATGTTGATGAGCGTAACGAGCGAAGCGAATAAAGCGAAATCTTCAATTACACTTAACAGGTTAAAAAAATCTCCAATGTTTTTTTTGTGTGTTTGTTCGCTCTTTACAGATCATACTCCCAAACCGATTGTGATGAAAATTTATAAGGACCATTTGTTTACTCTAAACTTAAGACTGTTACGTTTTTGAAGAAAAACGGACGAGTTAATTTTATGTAACAAATTTTTCAAGAAATTTTTCAGTTTTTCCAAAACACGTTTTGCACTCTAGAAGCCACGTTTCTGCATATAATTTGACGAAACTTTCTAGACATTTTGACCCTCACAATTAAATGTTTTTGAAAAAATTTCATTGTTATATGTTGAGCACTTTTCTTGGAAATGGCGCCTTTATGAGGTTTTATTGCGTTTCTTAGCGTTTTTGCAGTTTTTTTGCAAACTAAATCCACTTTCTCCTCAACTGATGTTGACAAATTTTACTTGTGTGTTAAACATCTTAAAAAGAATATATTTTGCTAATTTGAAGCAAACCAATCGAATAGTTTTTCTTTAAATCGATTTTTTAATGGTTTCCTAAAAGTTTCACGCGTATCGGCTTCATCGTTTGGCCTGCAGAGAGCGCTACAAAACAGATATTTAAGAAAATACTAAATCAGCAGTAAGCGTAATTGAAGATTCACTTCACTCGCTTCGCTCGTTACGTCCATCAACTATGGAAATATTTGGCAAAGTGTGCTATTGTGGAATCAAATGTGATCCCATCTATAGAAAGTTTATACTTTTTCCCTAATACACCTATTTCATTCAATCAAAATTAAATCAAAATGACGTCATGATACCCACTCGCTATAAAGCCAGTTAGTGCATTATTGGGGCTGTGATTTCCTTATCACTTCCTTGTTTTTTACAAACTGGTAGTACGTCCAGTGGGAACTGACGTCATTTTTCCCTGAGTGGAATAGGTCTATTGTTTTCTCATATTTTTCATTTTTTTAACCTGATTGACAACCACCTAGAGCCGTGAACAAAACACTTACGTCTTGCTCTTGATTGCCGGTCTCGTCCAGGGACGTTAGATCATATTTCCCCAGCACCACGTACATATCCTCCGCCTTCCGTTCGGAACCGGAATTGAGTGTGACCACGCAATGCGCCGCTGAAAGTATAAATCATTTATATATCTTCATCCATTTCTGATCACAGTATAAACACAACTTTGGTGGAGACTAAAGAATTGATGTGTAAATGTGCACTGATTTTGTGGGTTATGTAGTATTTTAGTATCACAGGCATCAGTTTATATCCGATTGTTTTTGCAATTGTAAGCCATTTCGCTTTTCCCTACTTGGAAGCACAAATTATTTGATTTTCGCATCAAACTCAAATCTATTTTCCTCGGCTAACTGCAACGCGGAAAACAATTTACCTGTAACGATGTGCGATAGATCCACCAAACTGCCTCCGCAAATCAGTGAGTTGTTATCATAGAGGTAGAGGGCAGCCAGCCACGGCCATTCTCCGTGCGTGGTAGGCTCCCCGAAGTAAACCAGGGGCAAATTCGTAGGAACGTCCGTCAACCCGCAATCTGCAGGGGAATCGAAATTATATGCGAAATAATATGCTTAGCTATTACCTATGCTATTACTTTCTTATAAGACTCATGTCTTTCATGTCTTTTTGTGCTTTCTTAGCACGTTAGTTTTCATAACTCACGTTAGTTTTCGCTTCCGATTCGCCAAAAGCAATCTGACCTACCTTCGGCAGGCAGCGCCGGGGCCGAAGTGGGTGCTGCGGTTGTCGCTGGAACTTGAGTCGTCACCCTGACTGGCTTTACTGGTGTGGGCTCCTCTAAAGGCACAGGGTCAGATGGTCTGGGACGTTCATCTATGAAAACTGGTGGCGGCTGTCTTGGTCTGTAAATTCCTGCGCCTTGATTTGACGGAAATCCATGTTGCTCGAGGAGCTGGTGATGGAACTGCTCGAGCGCATCTTGAAATGAGCTAGTACCGCCTTGAAGTGAGCTGGTACCACTTTGATATGAGTTAGTACCACCTTGATATGAGCTGGAAATTCTTCCTTGGATTCCAGTGTTGCTGATTTCTTGACCAAATGGCGACTGATATCCGTAACCCGTTCCCGAAACGCTCTTTGAATGCTCTACTTGAACATTGTAATTGTAATAACTTGGAACACCTTAAAAATACACACAAGTAATTATAAAAACTGTGGTTATAACCTTTTTAAGCATACATGATTTATGTATTTCACTATAAACATTATTGATAAACTAAATAAAAAATATAGTATAAGCCTTTGTCCCAAAGGAAATACACTATAAATAATATTCTTGGATTTGTGAAAATATCCTTAACTGACTAGTTTCTTAAAACGATTCAACTTATCATTACAAATAAATATTTTTGGATCTATTATTGGGAAGAATATGGGGATACGAAAGATATGGATCTTAGAAAAGGGTGTCAAGGAATGGAAAAAGTTAAGAGTAAGGAGGAATGATGGAAAGTGTGAGGAAATTTAGGGAAGGGATGAGAATGGAATGGTAAAGGTTCTAGGGGATAGTTTGGCATAAAAATGTACTTATCTACTAAGGCCTGGTTTTACTTTGTCCAGTTAAATATTTTTCCTCCAGTTATAAAGTAACCGATAGAAACCGATAGATTTTCAATGAGTTTTTAAGACACTTAAATGGGCTAAGTAAAACCGACCAACAATAAATTTAAAAAATTTAAAAACAATTCGAGGACTGGAATAAGTTTAGAAGGAGGGATGATGGAAAGTATGATGAATGCATCATAGTATCAAGCATAGAGTATCTGCATCAAGTATGTTGATGCAGTAGTATGGAAGTATGGAAGATGGTTAGTGTGGAATTGGATGCTTTCAATCCTGTTACTCATTCAGGTAACGTGAGTTTCAGAATTACCCTGCTGGTTTGAGCATATCAGACGATTGTTGACCTTTATCCAGTTGACCAGGGGTAGAGTACGCGCGCTCGGGGGGAAGGTCACCCAGTAGTTGTTGCTATTCTCGATAGGTTGCACATCGATGCCCTGCGTCAAATTATCTGCTTGTCAAGTGCATCTTTAGCAAACAATTGCGTGTCCTTTACACGGTACAGTGCCTTGTCAATTAATAACGACTGTCAATAACGTTCAGGCTGCTCTGATTTTTGATTTCGGGTAATTTTGGGTACACTCGCTGCAATTTTGTGAGTGGTCAGAGAAGGACTTTCACTAAATTTCGCATTGAGTTTCATTCAGGAAATGGCATGACTTTGGCACGACTACTTAGTAACAAAGCTAGGGGTACTCGTTTCCTAAAGCGTGGTGCTGTTAAGTAATGTTTTATAAATGTCATTTCGAGACAAAACAGTGCACCATTTATCGTGCCACAGCAGGCAAGTAACTTTTAAGATAATGTTCGTGTCCTTGGGTGGAGGTGCCATTGCTGTTATGCGGGTTGCTTTTAGAAGCTAATCGTTGTGAAGTGTTGGTTCCTCTTTGCCAAGCGGCTTAGGAACGGGAAAATTAATTGTTAGTTGGCTTCAATCTGGTGTTTCTTTTTTTATTTCATTCTAGTTTTCTAGTCCTTGCAATAATCGTACCTATACGTTTTACCAACCAAACAAGTGGTCTTTATTATTTCTATTCCAAAGTTGTGTCTACCAGCAGTCGAGCCGGGATCTTTCACCTCGCTGCGATGGAGATTTTCTTGGATTCTGATAGTAAGGATCTACTGTACATGCGACGAGTTATTGCTGTTAACGTCGAATCCGCACAAAGTTTTGTAATCGTTTACTTTTCACACGTGTTATCAATCTGAGGTTAGATTGGATCAGCGATTGCGTCTCAGTATTTCTAAGCGCAAAATGTGCTTGTGGCTTGTCATAATATTTATTAATAATGCTTCCGGATTTTTCTTGAGCACTGTTTTCCTTATTATTTTCCATGCCGAGGAAGCAGTTTGATGAAAAGAGGAATCTGACGTCCAGTCGTTTGAAACATGCAGGCATTTCCTGAATTTTTTTTTATTTTTTTATTTCAGATTTATCAAGCGCAGCGAGCTGTCATGCATATTTTTTGTAAAATAATACGAATGTTTAACGCTTCATGAGATAAATATACTTGTTTAAATTTAGATTAACATACTTGTTAATCTCAATAACTAATAAATAATAATGGAGGATAAATAGCATTGCAAGACTGGTCGGCCTTAGAACTTGTTAAGCCTCATTTTTGATAATTTTAATACCAATGGCATTTTTAAATTGTTCTGTTCGACAATTAAAAGATCTGGTTCCAGTGTAGGATAATAATTTGATGGTTTGATGGCAGAAATCTCAGACCTATATTATACCACATAAATACAGATCGACCAGAAAAAAAATTCCCATTCGCGTTATATTTCCGGAAAATCGATCTCTGAATAACTTTGAAAAATCTTAAAAATGCATCTTTGTCACCATCTTCTTATCAAAATTAGACATTTATGACAGATTTTTGCTGGTAGGTATATAGTTTCAAATATATTATTACAAAATACAGATATTGCATAAGAGCCAATTCACTATTTAAAAGACTGCAAAATTACGAAAAGTTACTAAAACTCTTCTAATCTTAATGGTTAGAAGAAAGCTATTTAATTTTATTATTATTGGGGACAAAATATCCTATTGAAAAGTGTACCTTGAACGGGATTCAAACCCGTGTCATTGCATTTCCGTATTTGCATTAGAGCCGAAATTACAAAGTCCGATTTTCCAAAGATAACTTTTTCTCCAAAGATAACTATTTAACTGTACAGTTATGTATATACCTAGTTAAATATAGCTATCATCCTGTTAGAAAGAGCACAGATGCAACCAATAGGCTGTCACCTTTGAAAATTTGATTTGATTTGATTTATTCTATTAGTTTGTTTAAATACAGGTTGAATTTGTATCAGGAAGATATCCTTCACTTTACACAGAACTCCTCCTTTTGCCCATGTGCAAATAAAATCAGTTACATTTTTTTTTCGAAGCATAATGAAGCTCTAAATTGGTTTTCGGTAATACATTTTCCAATGTGATTATCTAAATCAATTGATTTGGCCAGTACAGTAGATTTACAGTAAAGCACAACAGCAGAACAGCACAACAGCACAACAGCACAACAGCACAACAGCACAACAGCACAACAGCACAACAGCACAACAGCACAACAGCAGATTTAGCTAAACTGGTCATAAAATTCGGTTTTTATCTGGTTAAGTTTTTTTAGTTAGTTGTGGTTAGTTAGTTTTTTATCTGAAGGTTACCCACTTATCAGGAAATTGTAAAACCGACCCTTAGAATTGTAGGACTGTTCATTCAAAAAAATTATCCACTCGTTTCGATTCCTGAATAGCACTTACCGTCAATGACGATGCAGACGAAAACGACGCTTGTAGATGCACATGGTTCCCTACGTTCCCCGCCTGTATGTAGCCCAGATATCTGCCACCTCGTGGCACGTACGAGAATACGTTCGGACAGGGCGATGCGGGGGCCTGACACGTAGCAGACCGCACCAGCGCCAAGCACAAGACAAGCACAAGCAACATCTCACATCGACACCACTGGCACTGACTTGTCAAATACGGTGCACTGCTGCTGCAAATGCAATACTTCCTCGGTGGTTTCAAGTGATGGCGTCACCAGACGCTAGTTGAGGCCACCAGTGAAGCCGACAAGGAAGTGGCTGTCTCGTTGTTTGTTATCTTTAAATAGTGATGTTGATAAATATTTTTGTTGATACGATCAAATTTTTCGCAATTATGTGATTAAAAAATCTTAGTTTGATGGGATTTCCATGTATTTCTGCAATATGTTTTGCGCCGTGCGCATATCGTTTTGCCTTATAGCAATTTTGCTAGCTTTGCAGTTATGCTATAACGATGTTATACAAATTTTAAATTTGTCACTCATTCATTAATTTTCAAAAATTTGTCTATTTTACGAAAGATGATAAAAATTAATTATTCATATTCGAGAATCCATGCATGGTTGAATTCAGTTGAAAAGAAGTGTTTGCGTAAACAGCCGGTCATTTATTTGGAAAATTATAAATTTTCTATAACACTGGATATGAGCTCTTCTTAAATATTATTTTCATATTGTTTTGATGTCTTAGCTCTAAGAAGAAGGAATTTTGGAGCAAATTTAGGTTGAAGGCAGCATAGTGGGAGATAAATTATTGAAAAAAGCGCGACATCAAATCCCATCAAAAGAACTTTATTTTCAAGACATCTCATAATTTCAAAAGGTGATAGTTTCGTTATCTAAAACAATTTAATTTGTCCGAATAAAAACGTTATAAAAAACTATCTTGAGCCCACTCTCGATGCTCGTGGATTTCTTTCAATCCAAGCCATACGTGTCGACAACGAATCCTCTCAGCCAAGCAAGATACTTGTTAACGTTCGTGTACACCACGTAGTGATTCAAGTCGCAGTTCCTCGAAGATCCCCTCTTCTTCAGGGCGATGCTGACGACTCCTTGCAGATAATATCTCACGATTGCTCCAGCGTCTTCATCGTTCGGCAGCATCAGACCACCACCGCTGTCCCCTGTACAGGGACCCGTTCCTGAAAGCGACAAAACTCTGGGATGAAAATTGAAACATGTAGTACCTTCAATCTTTTCTATCCTAGAAAAACGCTGAGTGAACGATTATGTGCGTCAATCTCTCACAACGTCTAATGTTGCAGATTGAGAGACGTGCACTGTTAATTTCGTCAAGAAATGTGAAACAAAAATAGTTTTAAGGGTGAAAAACTGCAAAAACGAAAAAAAACTCATTAAAATGCCGTTTTCAAGAATTGAACTTATCATAGCGTATTGAAAAATGTACACGCCATATAAAATTTTTGATTTGGTAAATTTTGTCGAATTATATATCTAGAAGTTTGAACTCTGGAATGAGAAACGTGATGTTTAAAAACTGACTAAAAGTAAAGCTTCCTGGCCGATTCGCTAGAAAAACGTGGCAGATCTACAAATACAAATATAAAAAAAACATCTTAGATTTTTTGTTTTCAATAGGGGGTTGAATAGACCCATGCCACTCAGAGAAAAATGACGTCAGATACCCACTGGACGTACTACCAGTTTGGAAAAAAATATTAGTTAGCTCTGCTAAATAACAAAGGAAGATAGGGAAATCGCAACCCAAATTGCTCTACCTGGCTGTAGCGAGTGGGTATCATGACGTCATTTTGATTGAATGGAATAGGATGTGTACTGAAGATTTGTCTCTCAAAACTGGCTCAAACTGTCAGTTTAAGAAACGAGAATCAATCCCTTATTTTCCGTGCCTGCCTGCTGCCCCGAGACGCTGACCAGTGACACTTCAGCTTCAAACTCAAGTTCGCTGCTTTGCAAGCTGCGACCGTAAAAGTAACTTAGGTGAGCAACGCACCGTTCTTGTACCCAGCGCACAGCGTCATCTCGCTCGTGATTTTCTCTAGGGCCACCTCCGAGCGTCGACACGTGGCCAACGAGACGATCGGCACCTTGGCCATCTCCGGGTACTCGGTCCTCATGTTGCCCTTCTCATCTCTGCCCCAGCCGACCACCTGCGTTGGGATGCTGTTTTACTAGCCATTTGTGCACGTCCATGGGTTTGCACTCTTCTCCGCCCGACTTCAAAACGTATTGGGATTAGGAAAAGTTTTTTTATTAATGATGTTGCATATTATTACCACGAGGAAAACGCTGGGTGTGCACAGCGCGATGAAAGATGGGCGAGCCCTAAGCTGGATTTAAGCCGAGGTTGGTGAAACCGACCCTAACATGGTACTAAAATATGCGTTAAATGAAAACACAACCCATTTTTTACAGATTCATTGAGAACACCACTTATTTTTCCTAACAATTATAATATTGTGAGCCACACCATTCATTTTTCCAATGTTTCACTGAAGCAGTCGACGCAGGGAACGAAATGAACAACTGTCCAAGCTGTAAATCATAGCAACGATAGTATAATAGTAGAAAAAACTTTTTAATCATCAACTTTATGGTGTTTTAGAGGTCAGTATAAGATAATTGGTAGGGTAAAAATGATCTTCCATTCACACCATTGCTATCTTCTAAAACAAAATAGCAAAACATGAAGTGAATTCTTTTTACCGCTGCTTCGCGCGAGACGAGTGCCTCCTCCGAGAAATCGTTCCTCCACAAACAGATGGGTCTCACGAGATGCGTGTACGTCGCCGGACTCTGTAGCTCAAGCAACGCGATGTCGTTCACGTACGAGTTGGGGTTGTAAGACGGGTGAATTATCACATTGGAAACCTGAGAAACACAGCGCGTTTTGAGGCATCTGATCTGATTGATAACTCGAGATGTCACCATCGTGCACATACATCTTTTTGTGAAATAAGATACCTATGACAGATTTAGATCCAGTTTTACAATGTTCAGTTCGCACAATGCATCTAATTGGCATGTGGCCATGGTAATGACACATTAACTGACCGTTAAGAAGTTAACGGGTCACATTAAAACCTGGTTTCAGTTAGTAAAATACTGTAATAGCGCATTCTCCTGTAAAAATTTATTTAAAAAATGAAGAAATGTGAATTCTCTGGGAAGAATATTGATAGCAGACTCACGACTCTGACTTGATTTCCGGTTTCATTTGACGAGTCAAGTTTGTGTTTTCCCAAGACAACGAATATCTCGTCCTTTCTTGTTAACTTTCCACCCGGGCGTTGTAAGCAATGAGCAGCTGCAAGGAGAATACAGTTTTAATAACACAGTCGTGAATCTCACAGAGAAGCTAATGGAGTATGATTTTGATAGCTATTTTAATCAAATAAAATGGTTGGCGCTTTGCAGAATTACTGTATCGACTACAGGGATGTTTCTCGACGGTTTCTAAGCGCACCGTAAAGAAAATCAAAGCAATATTTTCTGCATTTGACTTTTATAGCATTTCTTCCAATTCAAATTCAATTTATTTATGTGGGGTTTGAGCTATTTGTTTCGTTGGCTTAGTGTTTAATACTGATTTTTTTTTTTACAAATTTTTAAGATTTAAAATGTTTATTTCTTACAAAGATGATTTAAATGTATTTTTTATAATATTTTTGTGTTCGGACAATCAAACAAACTAACCAATTAAACTACAAATCAAACTAATCCGACAATTTAAATGCAAAATACATTTATTTTAGAGCGAAACTCTAATTTAAATTGAAGAGAAAGCAAGCAAATACATACGAACACCTACGAACACCACCCCCGAACACTATCATAGAAAACTTTCATAGGGAAGCGTTTTCAACTTGATATGACTTCGTTTAAAGGTATTGCAACAGAAGAAAATTAAAAGAAAATATAGTAGAAGAGGTTGAGGTTTAAAGATAGGAAGGAATTAGATAAGCAGGTTGCAAATAGGTGGTCAGGAAGATTTTGAGATTTTTGGATATAGCTAGGACTTTAATTTAACATAGCTTAGCGATTCGTCGGGAAAATTTCGAGTTTGTTCAATAACCCGGTTAAATAGTCTTTCTAAAAAATAACTTGCCAAGATTCGGAAAAAAGTAATCGTGTTTATCAAAGATTCGAATCATGCCGTTGCGTTCGCCAATTGGCTAGAAGTGTCCGGAGAAATGCACCCGCACGCTTCTAGTACGCGATACCTGTGATCACGTGTCGCATGTCCACCAAGCTTCCTCCGCAGAACGCCTCCCCCTCTTGGGTGAAGATCGCGGCCAGCCAGGGCCATTCGCCCCTCTCGGTCGGCGTGCCGAACGCGATCAGAGGCAGATGCTGGCTGATGTCGGCGATGCCGCAATCTGCCCACATCATTTGCACCGTGAATAAATCATCAAGTTCATCATGTTTCGGTGATGATTTCTAGAGCCGTTGGTATAGATGTAGTTGATGGTTTCATGGTCGTGCTCTAATGGGATGAGTTTGATGGTCCTGAAACCAGTCTTCTCGACGTTTCGGCAGCGCCATGGTCTGCCATCTTCAGGAGTACTCCTACCTCGTACTCCTATCTACACCAAACTCATCCCATCATAGCAAGACAGTGAAACCATCAACTACAAGTTCATCATGATTTGCATCATGACTCAAGATGATTTGCATGCCTCTTGTCCACCACCTACAAGCTACGTTGAACGAGAGGTGATTTTAACAAATTGCAGTTTTTCGTTGGATGATCACTAGATATTTATTGTTAGAAACGAAAAATCCATTGCAAAATTTTATTAGTACTCATGGGGTTGAACTTAAATCTTTCGCCTGACTGGCGCTAAGCATACAGATGCTATTGTGGAATGAATATTTCATTCCAGACTGTCCAGACTGGACCTGCTTTATTTGTATACAACGAATCTTAATTTTCCTTAACGAATTGTAATGCAGAAAAAATAATGGCATCTACTTTGACTAATATCCTGCACGTGGCTCTCGTTTTTAAGTATATATATATATATCAAAACAAACCCAATCATATCGTTTATCGTAAATACCTATGTAGAGAAATATAAGCGAATTTTTGCTGGATCAATTGTCGCGGTATTGGCCGCAACAGCTTCCTGTCAGCGTGACCAAGATTGTTTCTTTCACCAATTCGTGGTTAAATCGCTTCCTTGCGCAAATTAGTCCAATCTTTGGCACAGCAAAAATATGGTAAGCTTTTGACAAATACAGTGGGAAACAATTTAAGATAAAAAAATGTATTTATCATAGTCAATACGACGGGTTAAGCAATATCAGTATAAAACTATAGCACTTTTAAATACACGAAATTAACTTTCAATATGATCTAAACGCTTGATAAGCACGAAAATTAATCTACGTTATTTCCCAACAACTTTAGTTGTTCAAAAGTTTCGAATGCTTGTTTCGATGCAACGTAAATATAAAATACCTTCGGCGACGCCATTTCCCTGTGAAGCGTCGGTCGGCCGTTGCTTGGGCCTCGGCGTCGTTGCCGGGCGTCGCGACGTCTGCGTCTGCGCCGGGGGCCTCGCAGGGGGCCTCGCACCCCGCGGGCTGTAGTTCAACAAGGTGAACCTCACCGTCGACGTCGTCCGGGATTGCGCTTGCACTGCGACCAGAGCATTGTGTAGTTGTAGCGTCGTGGCCAGTGGAGGAGCACGAAAGAGTCAAGAAGAACAAGCCAAAAGGGTTTTCTAGAGCGCTAAGAATGGAGCGGGAAATTAGAGTGAAAATTGAAATTTTGACGAAAATGTTGGTAGTAGGTGTGGTCATCTCGCTCAGTGTAAGAGCATGTCCGTTGACGAGTTTTTTTTGCTGTATTTGGACGAGACTGTCAAGTGTCAACGACATTTTTGTGTTTGAATCAGCGAAAATAGTTGTTTTTATTTGTGACTTATTAAAAATGAGACATTAATATTAATTTTGTTGAATCTCTTGGGGTGAAATTTCCATGAAAATATCTATAGGTATGTGATTTACTCTCTGACTTGCCACATTTCGGACTTGCTTTGGGTTCACCACCAAAAATCATTATAAACGTGTAGAATGAACTAATTTCTTTCTACTGCAAATAAAGTATACTAAAGTTCAATAAATTGGCATGCATTTCTCAAGTTGTACCTAGATGGGTACCAAACCGCCTGGGCTGCGTTTTCAATTCTGTCGCCAACCCAACTAATGCTATGCCGTCAGAGTTTCCTGCATTCTACCATCATGCACATGATCAGTTCTGTTCGGAAGAGAGTTTTGAGAGTTTCTTCTACTCTCTCCTTGCTTATCAACCTCTCGACAGCACGGATTAGTGGAGGAATCCTGTTGTTCGAGTTGTACCGTCCTTCGGAAGGGACGTAAAGTCGGTGGTACCCTCTGTGCTTTTCGACAGGAGTAGGCTACGTGCCGGCACCGGGTTTCCCCTCCTAGGTGAAGTTCATCATCACCCTTTCATTCACCGACGCCATTAGACCAGTGCCATAGGGCCAGTTGTGAAAACAGTGCGTCGTTAAACACCACTATCATCATCCTGCATTCTAGAGCCTAGTGCGCTAATGTCATCATGTACCTTCTGGTCCTTGACAGATGCTGACTCCGTCCACGACGATTTCGCCGATCGTTGTCAACGGATCCTGGCTCGGAAACTGCAGCCGGAAGACGACGGTGTCTTGCGAGGAGAGTTCGTCGTCTGCCAGCATCAACCTTCCGGCGCTTTCCTGGTAGACAGTGCAGTGATGTTATCGATATGCCGATGGCGGCAAGACAAGTCGATTAACAGATGTTCTAGAAGATTGACATATTATCGCAGACGCTGGTAAAATTTCACGCAATTTCAGATTTAGCACCCTAGTACCTGCTGCTGGATAAACCGGTTTATTTTTTGATGTTTTTTCGCGCTCTACACGCCTAACGACTTCACTGCTTGATAAGAAATTTTCAGAATACATTTTTCTTCTCTCACCTTAAGTCCTGTGATATTTTCAGAACATTTCTATCGACAACTTGTCTCATAACTCAACAGCTTATACGATATATTTCCCTTCTTTCTAATCAAGACATATTTCGACTAAACTTTCCAGATATACTAAAACTTACAGCAAAACGACTGTGTAAAACTTTCATTGTTCCTTTTGCCTGGGGGTGACTTTGGCTAATTTTAACTGCGCCTGGTGTTGCCATTATTTCAGTAAAAATTCTCTAAAGGCTGGTTCACAATCAACTTAGCAATAGACATAACTTAAAATTAGCAGTAACTTAAAAGTTAGACATGGTCAAACATTATGTTTAAGTCATGTCTAAGTTAAGTCCTTATGTTTGTTGTAGACAGTCTAATGGAGATCCATATGTCAAACTTTTAAGTTACCTACTGCTTATTTTAAGTTATGTCTATTGCTAAGTTGATTGTGAACCAGCCTTTACTTATAAAAAATAACAATCAATTTTATTACTTCAGACTTATTAGACTTCTTAGACTTATTAGATCCGTGTCTTTTCACGTTATAGTTTTCAGAAAAACTAGACCGTTGCGAATCGCCGTAAAATTTTTGAGTTTGGGACTCAGCACTAAATACCCAGTTAAATATTTTTTATGAAAACAATTTAACTTTTGTTTAAAAAGCGCTGATTTCAATAAACCTCAGAAGATTTAGTAAATCAAGTAACTGCACACCTGTAAAACACAACCATCCGCAAATTATCTTAACCAATTGTAACAGGGGCGGATCTAGACACTGGTAATGGAGGGGGCGATTAAACTGACACCGGGGGGGGGGGGGGGAGGGGGCACAGCCCCCAAAAAATTGCGACGTCAAGATCTCTCAATGAAGCAAATCTACGCGTTTCAGGCAATTCATAGGCACAAAAGTTAGGACCTAAGATATTCATGTTTGAATGGTTATCACGTTTTTTGAAAAAAAAAATCTACTAAACTATATTGTAATGTAGTACTATAATTTAATTTCTTTCTCCATTAAAAATCAAATCAACAAATTTCAGCCAAACCATGGACATGATTTTGAAATGCACTCAGGGATGAGGAGTTTACCGCCAGCTCGCAAGGATTTCATAGGGAAACAGAAATTCATGGGGGGGGGCCCCCCCCCCCCCCCTGGATCCGCCACTGAATTGTAACAGTTCGCATGTTTCACACTATACTATAGCTACATACAATGAGCACCTTGCTCCTAGCAGCGCACTATGCTGACCTTGCAAAACTGCAGATCTGTTCTCATCAGAGCCTGGCAACCTTTCAAACTAGCAACATCTCCTTATCCTCCGAATTACACAGTCTTTGTAAGAATCAACTAATAAAACCCATATATTCAACTTTTATGTACAGTTGCTATCCTGACCCTCGGCATCGCATTTGATAGCAAGTCTGTTACATTGGTGGCAATCAAAACACTGCGAATCGTCGTGTCACTCACAGAATCCAGCAGAGCAGTGGTAAACATTTTCACAGTCACCCTCAGAGTGCCTCCAGGTTCCGGCGCCGGCGCCCTCACCACCCCCTCGTATCGCCGACCTGCAGCGACATACTCGAAGACATCAGGACAAGGCGACGGTGGGGCCAAGACAGCCTGACCTAGCGCCCCAGCGACCAGTCCCAGTAGCACAGCACCAGCTAGCATCGCACTACGCCTCGATAGCTTTATGCAAGAAGTGTGCAGCTTAGCGACAGCAGAGTTGCTGAGCAGATGTCGGTGAACGGCTGGGCAGGATCGTAGGCAAGGGAAAGGAAATGGGTGGGGTGTGTGGTTGGCTTGTTCCGATCGCGGAAGTTGTGATTTGTGAAAATAACTCACTGATTGTGGGTTTCTTGTTACTATCTCAGGTGTAATTAGTTATACTTTGGATTGGTTGTATAATTATAGATTTTGTGGATGTTTTATGTATAGTGTATAAATGATGTATAATAATAATTCATAATTTATAAGTAGGGTGTGAACAAAACACATTATCATTACCTATAATACCTAGGTATTACCTAGTGTGTATACCTAGGTGTAAACTGGGGATTCCGTTGAGGAGAACCGTTGTTACCGAGTGTCACAGGGTAGGGGCATGGGATAGGCTTCCCAGCTACTAACTTTATAGTTACAAAAATTATTTTTGGACAAGAAATTGGTTATTTCTAATGGATTTATATTGTCTGTTCCTCTGTCAGACTCACATATAAATCAGAAATATGTGTTTGTTTCAGAGACCGAGATTGGACGGGGACCTTCATAATTCTGCTGGCAAATGAAGGATGAATAAGTATGGTACGATTATGTGCGATATTTGCAGTGGAGATAGATGCAAGTTGAGGCAAGTTTTTCTTACAAACAATTTGCTTTTGTTTACTGCGGTAAGTCCAGCAAAAAAACATTTGAACTTGTCTCCAATAATGGGATCTACGAGACCGAATCTAACCGAAAATAAAACAAAACACAAACAGTAGAAGAAGGCTGTGTATTGAAGAAGGGCATGTATTTTTACTTGTTTTGCCAATACAAGAAGGCTCTTCTTGCTGCGATAGCATTTGTTTTACCAGCACTAGAATAATTTCCTTTCTGCGAAAGCATTTGTTTCTTCAATTTCTATCAAGCAATCAAAGGTGTTGCAAATTACATTAAAATGAGATATACTCCGACAAACACTAATGAAATACGAAAAATCTCCGGCTACATAAAAGTGGGTTTCAATTATAGATCAATTTTGAATATTAGTTGGTACCATATTAACCGTTTTTTATTCACAGATCAATAAAATCTCAACTCTCGTAGGCTGTCTTGAGCGATCCTAACCTGTATAGGCTATAACACGGTTTTAAACGATATTTATATAGAATTGTCTCGTTTTCGTTTTCAGTTTTGAAGAGAGATACGTGGAATGTTCTTTGATACGTTTCGCTTATAAACATTAACTTGTTAAGTAATGAAATGTCGTTTTCTCTTTTCAGTACATCTCTAAGATGGGCGATGGTCCAAATGATGATGCTATTGTTATGCCGTCCGTTGTGAGAAGTTTCCCACTGAAGGCGAAGTAAGCCGTCTTTTTTTACCTAAAGCGTATCGATTTTCTTATTTGTATCGGCTATCACATTTTGTTCTGTTGTTTCAGTGCATGCTTCGAAATAACTTGATTTAGGTAAACCTCATAGATTTCCATATTTCCATTGATTGTCTACCCACTTATCTGGAGCAGATAGGATTTTTATAACATGCAATAGTGATATTTAACTTGTGCCGGATACCTAAGCACTCTAGAATTAAAAATTCAACACAATATTACAGAAAATGTTCTCAAATTCTTAAAATGTCGCTAGAAATTTGAGTTCCACCTTATTTTTCATGACAGGGGAAGACAGATGTTTTTTTGTTAAGAGTCTACATAGGTTGTAACCCGATACGATAGTGGAAATCATAATAATCTGTGGCAGTAATCATAAGAAGCCACGGATTAAAAACGCTGGCACAAATCTGCGACTCTTGCATAACCAAGATTAATCATCAAAATGAAAAAATGTGCTTTTTCTCGATTTTCGTGATTTTAATGACACGGTTGGGTTCATCTTTGTCAGCAGATTGTATGATACTTTGAATCAAAGTTCTAGTGCACTTATTGATGATTCTGTGGCGCATTTCAATCAAGGAAAAGAATTTGTAGTGCGTTATGTTTTAAGCCGCTCTAATCTTACTCACGTAAAAACGAATGAATATTACCGAAAAGATCGATAATTTTCATCCGATTTTTTCATTTCAACATTGCTTTAGATCTGCAAACAGAGACGAATCCAGTCATATCGAAAAAACCATATGAAACACGGAATTTTATGATTTACCTTTTTACTGACTTTTATATAACCATGTGTCGGGTTGTGCAAGCATAATCTCCAATAGTGTTTTTATCTCTCATGCTGATAATGAGGCAGTAAAACTGGAAGTTATTTTTCACCAGGTCTAATCCGTGACAGATTAGCTTTCTCACACGGAAATTTTTGGTAGTGCAGAGGTCCACGCAATTACTTTTCCTGCCCCTAAAATGTTCCCTATATTTATGAAAAAAAAATCAGTGGATAGTTGAAAAAATTTCTAACACAAGATTTAAAGGCTCGTGTCGATCGGACGTTTACTTTGTTCACAAATAAATCTTGAATTTGGGACTTTTTGTGGGTTTTTTTTAAACGAAAACACCACTTTTCTTTCTTCTCTGGTTGTTTTATTTTCCATCCGATCTCAATTAAAGTTTACAATGCGGGTCGGAGTACTCTTCCTCTACTCACTGATTTTTTTTCAAAAATATTGGGATCAATTTAGGGGGTAGGAAAAGAAATTACGGGGACCTCTGCATTTTCGGCTTTTAAGCTGCCTTTAGCTGGCTCTTAATGCTTACACAGAATCCAAAAAAATATGACGATAATTCCCAACTTTATTTATTTTATTTAAGTATTTACATTTTCTTTGATTGATCGTGGGGTTAAGGTGTAATTCGGCATTTTAATGTCTCATGCATGTCCTTACATGTCCCTATGCCCTGAAAACCATCTGAAAACACATTGACCAGTGTTCTAATACAGAGACTCAATGCACTTTTCATAACATGCATGTAACGCTCATTGAATGATTGATTGCTCATGAATAAAATCAGTGGAATTCATATTTACTGTACTAGGCTATGCGAACACTCATATAATCGTGTTGTGGATGAGCGTAATATTTACGCTCACCCTCAACGCAATTATATTGCGTGTGCGCATAGCCTAGAGGCTTATATGATCAATTTAACATGTCCAGTAAGAATTTAGCAGTTTTCTCATTGACATTTGAATATTTCAAAACGTAAAAATCGATTTAAAGAAAAACTATTCATTTGATTTGGTTCAAGTTATTACAGTACATTCTTTTTACGATTTATAATGTACACAGTAAATTTTGTGAACATCGGTTGAAGATAAAGTTGCTTAAGTTGCAAAACACTGAAAAAACGCTAAAAAATCGCAAAAAAATCGTCATAAAAGCGCCATTTTCAAGAAAAGTGCTTAACATACAACAATGAAATTTTTACAAAAACATTAAATCGTGAGGGTCAACGTTTCCTGAAAGTTTCGTCAAATTATATTCAGATGTTTGGCCTCTAGAGTGCAAAACGTGTTTTGGAAAAACTGAAAAATTTCCTAAAAACTTAATAACATAAAATTTACTCGTCCGATTTGCTTCAAAAACGTGGCAGATTTAAGTTCAGAGAAAACGAAGGTCCATGATAATTTTCATCAAAATCCGTTTTGGCGTTTGGCCTGTAGAGCGCGAACAAACACACAAACAAACAAACAAACAAACAAACAAACAAACAAAAACATTCCGAATTTTTTTAGCAGTAAAGTGTAATTGAAGATTTCGCTTCACTCACTACGCTCGTTACGCTCATCAATTAACATTTCTAGGAATTTCTGGACTTTCGTTCTAGACAATTGGATTCAATTAGTGATAATTTAGTAAAAAATCTTTTCAATACTATACTACCAAGTTGATATCATGACATTTATATGTTATGTTTAACAAAAAATTCAAAAAATTGATAAAAAACGGTTTATAGCATTAGAAGGAGTTTACTCGGAAAAATTACACATTCTCTAACACGTATTGTGTAATAATTTAATGTTTCAGAGTGCGACTTGCAGTTGCTGCCAAGAAAGCAACCCAGAAAGTTTCCCCATCAAATCCTGCCCGCAAATCAAGCAACTATCCGTCTCAAGCAACGGTCATGCAGCCACATGCAACGTTCATGCAACCTAGAGCAACGTTCATGCAACCTAGAGCAACGTTCATGCAACCTAGAGCAACGATCTTGCAACCTAGAGCAACGTTCATGCAACCTAGAGCAACGATCTTGCAACCTAGAGCAACGATCATGCAGCCACAAGCAACGTTCATGCAACCTAGAGCAACGATCTTGCAACCTAGAGCAACGATCATGCAACCTAGAGCAACGTTCATGCAACCTAGAGCAACGATCTTGCAACCTAGAGCAACGATCATGCAGCCACAAGCAACGATCATGCAACCTAGAGCAACGATCATGCAACCTAGAGCAACGATCATGCAGCCACAAGCAACGATCATGCAACCTAGAGCAACGTTCATGCAACCTAGAGCAACGATCATGCAGCCACAAGCAACGATCATGCAACCTAGAGCAACGATCTTGCAACCTAGAGCAACGATCATGCAACCTAGAGCAACGATCATGCAACCTAGAGCAACGATCATGCAACCTAGAGCAACGATCTTGCAACCTAGAGCAACGATCTTGCAACCTAGAGCAACGATCTTGCAACCTAGAGCAACGTTCATGCAACCTAGAGCAACGTTCATGCAACCTAGAGCAACGATCATGCAGCCACAAGCAACGTTCATGCAACCTAGAGCAACGATCATGCAACCTAGAGCAACGATCATGCAACCTAGAGCAACGATCTTGCAACCTAGAGCAACGATCAAGAATCAAATCAATGAACATCAAGTTACAATCAAGCAACCTCAGCCAAAGATCAGCCAGCCAAAAGTAACGTTGAAGCAGCCTCAAGCAACGATCAAGGAAATATCAAAGATCAATGAACCTAGAGCAACAATCGACCACCATCAAGCAACGGTCGAGCCCCAAGCCAAGAGCAGCACAGTGAGCAAGACATACCATTGCAAGTACTGCAACGCCGACGCCACCTCGTGCACCCTCATCTTCGCCCACTGGTCCAGTGAACACAAGCAGCCCGTCCGCAACGCCGCCGGCACCGTCGCGACGAACACCGGCGTCGTGTTCAACTTCACGACCACCGCGGTCGCCGGTGATGTCGACGAGACGGACGTTGCCGTCGCTGAGCCGGTCAAGGTGGAGGGCGGTGGCGACGGCAAGGTCTTCAAGTGTCCGGCGTGTGCCTACATGACCATCAGGCCGCAGACGATGAAGGAGCACTTGGTGCATCACAGTCGCCGCTACCACTGCGCGTTGTGTCCCGAGAAGTACAGTTTCAAGAAGATGGCGGCGGTTCACTGGGCTATGGAGCATTCGGAGTACGAGTTTAGCGGGGAATCGTTCGCGTGTGATAACCATGTGTATATGAAATTGATAGCGGATGTTTTCAATAATTATAGCTAGTTATTTTTTTGTGTAAGTAAATATAAGGACTAGAAGCTTATTGAATAGCTATTCCAACTTTTTTTAATTCACCAGCATCCTCAGAATAAGTAGAACTTCCCTCAGCTTAAATCGACTATAGGTCAAAGGTAGCTACGAGGATTGTTTTGAGGGTAGAGGTTAAGGTTTCGGTCATGCCTTCATGTGTCTAGAGCAGTAGCGGCTCGTGGCGGTTGTTTTGGGAGGGTCTGCTAAAAAAAATATATAGTTTACAATGCATGTATCCCCCCCCCCCTTCAAATAAACGAAAATTCGTCCAATTGTTTTTATGGCAATATTTTGGTTTAATGTAAGTGTTCGGAAGGAACAGAGGTGACGATACCATGGCGGGCCGTGGAGCGTTATCGCTCCAGCTAGTTAATTCGTCAGCCGGGGACTCCCGGTCGGAGACACCCAATCGAGCTGCAGTGAGCTGCCTTGCGAGCAGCCCGAAGATTCGTTATAGCATCGCGCAACAAGCAAGCAGTGTGACCTTGGCAAACTTCGTAGCTCCGCGAGTCTCCCGGCTTTACCGTATAGAATGGTAGCTAGCTCGGGCTGCATTCGCTCCAGCCCGCGCGCTTGTTCGTATGAAGTGTGCTGCTGCCATGGCGCGCGGCATTCCGCTCGCTATTCAATTGCAACGCCGCGCGTTCCGTAGCAAATACCGCTGATTCAATACAATTAAATACTAAATAGTAAATATTTTTCTGGTTTAAATGTATGTATGAAACGTCTAGAAAATAAATATCTAAATGTAATAAATATTATATTTAAAAATTAAATTCCATGAAAAAATATTAAGAAAGATATTATTTGATGTTGTTACACCGGAAAGCTAGGGAGGGCTGCAGCCCTGCAGACCTCCCTCACGAGCCGCCCCTGGTCTAGAGTGATTCGATGATGGATGCATAATATTATGTTACCTACCGCTATTGTTCTGGTAAGGGATTTAAGTTTAACTTATTGGGTATTCTAAATCAATTCCAGTAATTTTCATGTGAAATAAATTATGATTGTTCACTCCAGAAATCAAATATCACGTGATTGAATCTGCGTCTATATATGATTTCCATGATGAGGTAGAAAGAAGCGAGAATTTGTCCGCATTTGTTTGGGCGAATAATATAATTATTTTGTTTGTTGCCAAATTCGTCCTACCCTAAGTTTTTACGTCACGTTTACAAGAATATCACGAAAAGGAATGTCACATGACACTGTTCCTATACTTCCTAGTGACAGCGAGTAGCATTCGATTTATTTTCCAGACAAATTTGATTCACAAGATGTCGCTAAGCGTGATTTACACCACCTACCCTGGAGATACGCATGTGAGTATGGCTCTAAGTATAAATAATATCACTCTAAAAATTTTCTTTGGTCAACCTTTAAGCAGTGCCTCGAAATCGATTCCTTGGAGAAAAAGATTAACGCAATGCGCTTCACCTTACAGTCAATGGGGTACGATGTTATTAAGGGTAGTCGCATCCTGCTAAGCTGTAGTTCCAAGGTTTGTCTTGAACGCAATACGCTCTACTTCAAGGCAACAACGGCAAATATTGAGCTGCGCCCATGCAATTGGTTGGCGAAGGTACGTCCTTGTCAGCGTTAATTTCATCCACGTTGGCGTGGACATCTTCAGGACTATCTGATCTATCACTGATCGCTGTTCTTATAAGGCAGTGGTCACGTGATCGCTCGGATTCATTGCCCAGCGAGCATTGCAACTCCACCCTAAAGTCACTTTTGATATTTGAAATAAACTTATGTTAAGCGAATAAATTCCCGCGTCTTGTGTTGCTTGCAAATGCTTTTCTCGCTGGGAACATCCGGCGAGGTCAGCCAGCAATTGATTTGCACAACGCCGTACTGCCGTCTATCGCAATTTCTTCCTTGTTATATAGTCTCGTCAAAGTTGCCTAAACCAACCATAGAGTGCGCTGTCTAAAAAAGGATGCCGCAACCACTCAGTTGAGATCAAAACGAAAAAACTTTGTAGCTGAAGCTGTAGATGCCACTAAATATCACGTCATGATCAATCTCGATGATTGTTCATTTTCAATTTACTCGTTAGTGCGTTTTGTACGTCTTCCTCGGACCAACTGAAGGTTTCCTAACAATGATCGCATAAGGCAGTGGTCACGTGATGGCTCGGAATCATTGCCCAGTGACCATTGCAACTCCACCCTGAAGTCACTTTTGATATTTGAAATAAACTTATGTTAAGCGAATTAAATTCCCGCGTCTCGTGTGGCCAAATTTTGTCGGGATATTTTCCATCATGAACTCCATAAGTTAGTTATTTTTCCTCTAATTCGCATGTGTCATGTCGGGTCTGTGGAAAGTTCTCCACTGTGACCGGTGTTCGGGATGAACACTGGTCGAATCCCCGTGTGGACAGATTTTTACCATTGTAAAGATCGTTCAAAAAACATATGTACATGTAAATCTCCTCCACCATCACAGCGGCCCAGTGGCCGAGCGGTTAAGTCGCTTCGATCAGCATCACATTCCTAGGGTGATGCGATCGAATCGAGAGTGGCTTTTGAGCAAATTGCTGAAGAGTTGGGTGGCGGAGTACATCCGCCGCCTTTGAATTTTAATAAGTACAAACGGTAAACAAACCAAGTGTAATTCATATACGCTAAAAATCGGCGCACAAGGATGATGTCTCGCCAGCCGAGTGGGTAGAGTCATCGGATGGTAACACACTTATCCGGATGAACCGAGTTCGAATCCCGCTCGGGCAAGACGCGGCAGCTATTTTGCATTATTTTGTGCGAATGATTAAAGTTTGTTAAAAAGTTGGTTGGTAATGTCAAAACATGGACCCACCCTAGCACCCTAAGCTCCTGCACTACGCTCAACCAAACATTCATGTCCAAACGTCCACGAGTTTACGCAAAATTGGTAGACAGCGCCATCTTTTAGCTAAAATACAACAAATCTGTGACTTGGTATATATTTTTCTTGTCAATATCTCTGCTCTTCGACATTTGAATGCCAGAACACGAGATATTCTACGGAAATTAAATTTCATGTGAAAATGGTTGTCAAAAAGTTCGGAAGACACCGCATTCGAACCCATAACCCTTGGATTACTAGGCAGGCTCTCTATCGATTGGGCTGCCGACTGCTGTTGGAAATGAGTGGAAAATTGTGATTCTCATTCAACACGATAAAGTATATGCTGTCATAAAAGTTCGGCTCAGATACATTGCTGAGCTCAACGGGGCACCATAAGCATGGAGCCGCGTCTAAGAGAGTTTTCATGCTGGCATTAGCTGTAAAAAAGCAACGTACCCAACGGAAATCGAACCCGGTCCATCCTGGCGGAAAGCAGCATCGCTATGCGCTCGACCAACCAGCCGATAATCATCGCTAATTGACACAAAAAACACACAAAAAAACAAATTAAAAATTAATTAAAAAATTAAAAATTAAAAAATTAAACAAAAAAAAAACATTCCGGATTTTTATAGCAGTAAAGTGTAATTGAAGATTTCGCTTCACTCGCTACGCTCGTTACGCTCATCAATTACTTTAAACCTTTCTAACGCCATTAATGGGATTAAATCCATGTAACTCCATCCCTCTATCCTCTAGCTTTTCTGGTCCAAAATATCGAGCATCGTACACAGAAGAAAGCATCCAGCAAAAGCGACGGCATCGGGTATGGATCGAACCTGGAACCTTATTCACAAACTTTTTCTATTTCTAATGGAAGTGAGTGATTTTTGGCTTGTATACTGCCTTTGGAAACAGAAGCCGAAATTTTCCCAATTCCGCAGAGTTAGAAACTGAAAATATAATCCCAATTCCGCAGAGTTAGAAACTGAAAATATAAGTAAATATGTGCCCTGGGTCACCCAGGTGGCAATCAGCGAGATGATATGATCACTATAATTTTTACTTCTTATGTGTAGTCGGTGTTCTATACCATGGGTATTCTGTTCTGTTCTATACAAATCATCACCCACTGTCAATTTTAACATTTCCTACGCATGCATTAGAGAATTGTAAAAATATCCCTGTAAGCTCATTATTTTCCTTGTGATACACCTACGCTACGACTTTCTACTTCTGAATAGGGGTTGGACTCATGTGTTGGGTATTGTGAATTTAAAAAAATACGGAAATTCGGAGTGGTTCAGAGCCATGGTAATTGGAAACGGAGGTAAACGGTTTTGCTCTGCTTGACGTTTTCTTACGTTTACCTCCGTTTCCAAAAAAATAACGCATTGAGAATAATTTCGAACAGTTTTCTTCACCTGAACTGTGAAAATTACGTTCGCTCTCTGCAATCATCCTCTTTACCCACAATTTTTTCTCGATTCTAGTCTTGACGTTGCGTCCGTCGCCGAAAAGTCTCAAAATCATTGCCATCTAACTCAGAGACAACGTCACAGATTTAGCTTCTTGTGGAGGAGCCAGGTCTCTCGCTGTACCCAGATTAATTTGTGTTGTTAAAATCACCATTATTTGTAATCATATCTGAAATTGAGTTTTGATAGAGTCCAAGCTCTCTGGCAGTGCGATTCTGTTAATGTTTTCAAGGTGTGCCTATAATGAAATGAGATGTTTTGACAGTGTTTTTAATGTAACAAATGAATGCTCTCATCTCATTCCACATTAAAAGAATTAACAGAATCAAACTGATACGACACATCATCCTGGATACATATAAACATGCTTTTCTGGGAAATTTATATCATGATTTTGTTTCAAAATTTGACGTATTCGAAATAAGAATTTTAATATCAGGATTAAAAGTGATTAAAATAATAATTAATAATAGGTATAAAATATTTGTGGTACAATAATAAGAGTAAAATTTATCTTCGAATAAAACCAAGCAACGATCGCGCTGATTTAAGGAAGCCATGGCTCCTTCTTATAGGAAAGTATGTAAAACGTTAATGAAGCAAAAACAATTAGCTGATGAAAGGAATAGTATGCTTCAGAAGAAAGTACACATTTTAGAGAAGAAATCAATCGAGCTTGAAACGTGGAAGGCCAAGTGTGACATCATTTCGCGCGAGAATCTCTTTCTTAATCTTGAACTTAAAGAATTTAGAAAATCTCTGGATCCTAAAAAAATAACAAACTTGGAAACAAAACCGTAAGTCAAATCTCTAAACCAAATTAGTTTCTCAACAAACGAGGTACACCGTATAATCTATCAAAGTATCAGGATAAATTTCTTCAGGATCCAGGAATTGATGAGTCAGATACTGACATTGACGACTGAAGTATCGATCTTGGGAAGAATTAATACGGAGCTTTGGGTGAGACCTATATAGAATTTTTAAGATGTGAAACATGAAATTTTCTATAAAATGATGGAATCGGAATGATTTCACCCTCAAATAAACTCAAATGTGCATTACTAGGTTGAAAACAGAAGAGTAGCAAGAGAGATAGACACCTTGAAGCTTAGTCCTCTATCAATGATTTGTTATAACTCCAAAAACTGTATAGGTGAGTTATGAGTAGGTACCAAGGCAAATTATAGAAATAAAACTATAACATACACCTTCATTTTTGTCAGATGTGAACCACCAAGAATATTAAATTGAAGATTCTAGCATATGACAATAAATTGCATTTTGCAATAAAAATAACTTCTTTCTCTCCCAACATAGCTCACCCTGCAAAAATAACAATCGGAGAAGATTTGAGCAGTATCTTTGATCATGAAGATGCCACCACTTGGATTGATAGTTCCGTCTTAAATACGGAAGATTTTTTTGTTAACAAAGACGTTGAAAGGAAACAGTTACCAGTGGCAATGCATGGGTCTCCTTGCTGTTTCAGTACCCCAGTCAAGAAACTTAATGTTGAAAGTAAATATAGATGTTGCAAATTATTCTTAATAGCATGTTTTAACATGTCATTAATTAAGGCCCGGACAATCAGGGTAGGAACTGACTGGAAGCCGCAGTAAAAGAGAACATTGCCGACTGCTCGACCAAAATATTTAGGAGTAGACTAAGCAAAAATTGTCAACCATTATAGTCCTACTATCAACAAGTTCATAGTCATAGTCTAGTTTCAATTTAGTTTACTTCCTTGCCAATGTGCACCAATGTAAGCTTGCGAGATGTAAAATAAATACAAATACAAAATATCCCCAAGGCCAAAACATCCAAAGAAATCACAGGTGGAGAGAAACGTGTCCTTTTTTATGAGAGGATTTCAGTTAGTTTCAGTACCTAATGCTTGTCATTTTCAACTGAAAATTTGAACTGTTATTTAAGTGACCTAGAACACTGTGAATTTCCTTTCAGTCTTTCAGCCGCGTGCTGTACTCGTGAGAGAGAATAGGATACCCACGCCGCCCTTCGCGGTGATACCACCGTGGTGCCTTCCGCCTGCGGAGGGCCAAGCATCTGCCGACAGGACCAGAAGCATGATCGTATCAACCACTCTGTGCTCTCACAGCGCTGAAAATTCCACCTATGCCACGTACACAGCGACAGACGAGAGCACATTGCCATTTGACTCCACATTCATATCAACTACATTCGAAGAGATTGACGACACCAATCGTTCGCCTGATGCAAACAGAGTTGCGACCCCAATTTCTAAGAAAGAAATCGACGATGTTGACTTCGATGGATACTCGTCGTCGACCAGTTACAAAAGAGTAGATGACGGAACGCGGACGAGAAATAACACGATTCTGTCACCGAAGTTCGTAGGAATAGATGGCGATGTAGAAGCTGACAGAGTGTTATCATAGAATAAAGACCTTTCAAGAACTACAACGCAATGCTAAATTTTGCTACAGGCAGAGAGAGATAAAAGAAATGTGTAAGGAATAGGAAGAATTTTTTATTATTTTAGTTATGGATAACACCGCAGAGCGGAGCCACTACAAAATCCGTCGCTTTTGACTTGAAGGGTGGCAGGCCACTGTCCCTGCTGTCAGAGTTTTGCGGCGCTCCTGTTTTATGCCCGACTTTCTCTAAACCAGACTTTTTTTCGAGTGTATCTTGTGTAGCGCTGACGTCACACAAAGTACCGGCGAGCAGGGTTTTGTTATTGAATGGAAGTTGACCGCGCTAAGGGTAGGAGACCGAGTTTGGGTTGATGACTTGGCCTCCAACATTTACTCGTGTTTCTAGCGATTGGTACTTTGCTTCATTCATGGGATTCCGAGATATTCTCGTCATGTTTCGCGCTACCAATCTGGCAATTATAACAAAAAAATGCCCCACTAGGTACTTCAAAAGTCCAGTCAAATTGATTTGTCTGTTTTGACGTCGCTATTTTAAGCATAGGAAGTAATTTTCATTGGCTGTTAAGTGGTGTTCTGAGAAATTTGGGACGGGTATGCGCGACATTAATCACCAATCTACACTGGCTGTGGATGCTTGTAACATTCAAACTACACTGATATAGACCCTATGGGTATCTCGAGACATTCTTTAGTTCCAAATATTTCTTCTTTCCTGCTTGTCGAAGACAAAGACCATCACAGATCGCTCTTTTAAAACATTTATTACACTTATTCTAGTCACAAGTGAACAAGCAACATTCGCCGACGTTTACTGGGCTTCAGAAAATCAGATTAGGGGCAAGAAAAGTTGGGAACGTATTCGCTTTTGTGCGATACGTGTGCGGTCATAATATTGTCATCGGCGCAAGGACCAATCTACCCTGGCTGTGGTTGCTAGACAGGGTTTGCGATCTTCCAGACGGGTACTAGCAATGGGGCAGAGCCGTGAAAGAGAGAGAGGTGAAGCCTTGCACAGAAATAGAAAGCGTTCGAGCTAGTGGTAAAACCATTGATAAATGCGTTGCACAACTAAACACATGAAAGAAAAACATCGATTTTTCTCGGGAAAGATTGAAATTTTAGTATTTAAAATCCAACTAAATAATTATATAGGACAATTTAAGCAGGTATGAGGTGCATACCCAGGCTACACGCCTGTCTAATATTTACTATAACAAGTACCAACTATATTTATACTGTTTCGTTAAACGAGGAAACCCCTTCATAAACAGGTAGATTTCAGTCTGACAAGACAACTCTTCCACGGGATCCAATCATTCAGTTATTTTTCTACAATGCAGGTTTAGCACGTGTCTACCACTCAAGTGTGTTTGGTTCTCCTTCTACTATCAGTCTACCTGCTTGCGATTACAACCCTGGCCTTTGTCCAGTGGCACATGGTTCTTGTTGAATGCGTGAGGGATTTGATATCTCTGAAATAAAGGGAAAATTATCGGAACAACTTATTTAGCTAGCAGCAAAATGTAAGCAATCACATCTTTGATCGCAAAACCTCAACTAACATGAAATAAAGCACGAACGGAGTACGTGAAAATTGCGTATTGGCGAACAAATTTCAAATTAGTATCAGGAGATGCGTTCAGCTCAGACTTTTCTGCAACACTGATTTTATTATTTTGCGTCTTTGTAGAATCTAGATGTTTATTGTAGTCGAGGGTATTCATGAGTACAAGATCAAGAGGAAGCCGATTCACATGGATTTTGGCGAAGTGGTAACATGTGGTACATCTTAAATGGTGCACAATTGAAATTGTTTTATTTTTATGAGTGGTTGTGGGGGCTGAGTTTCCTTTAAATATATTTTTATATCTTCTCGTGGCCAAAGCACAGGCGGCCTGTAACATCCGGGCCATAAAATGTCACATCGCAAAAATTCAGACAACAATTTTGAGCGTTCTTACTCGAAGTAGAATCATTCATGGATCATGGACCCATGGGTTCATGGACCCTCAATTATCTCTTTATAGTATACTCGGAATCTGTCATTTTCCTAACGTCACAATACAGAATAATGGCGTTGATTGACCCTGGCGTACTGATCTCCATGTTTCCATAACATGATCGTTAATCAAAAAAACTGTTCGAGTATTAAATAAGAGCTTAGAATAAACTTTAATGGTAGTGAAATAAGTGAGAAGTCTATTTTGCAATAGTGTCGCATGTATGTAAGATGTGGATAGTTGTAACCTTTTGTTATTATCCGAGAACATTAAAAAGTATAGCTATTCTTCTATAGTTGAAATTCTATAAAAATGCCGCGAATTATGGGTAGTTTTTAACATTTATACATTTCTTAAGTTTAAGTTTTATTCGGTGGCGAAAATGAAAAGAAGAAATACGTTATTTGTGGTAATTAGCATCAATTGCTTTAATGACGCTGTTATCAACGGTCTGGGCACGGCGAAAGATAAGGTGGAGAACGCGCCCGACGCCGCTAAAGGCATCGGATTATTGGGCTCTATTAAAAATATGAATCAGAGTAAAAAACTCTACAAACTGTCAAAATTTCATCCTTGCTGCAGAATGAGCATGATAAAGGCCACTATCAGCCGGACTAGAGGCGGACACTACTCGAGAAGCTCAGATGCGTGTTAGTCGCATTCAAAGCTCATGTAATAGCTGCCAGCCTGCCAGTCCTTAGCAATGTCGTAGCAAATGTAGCAATGTCCATGGTGGTCTATGGTTTAACAACCCACATCTGCAGGAAGAGCGAGGATGACCGTAGACCTTTCTGTTTCAACAATAGAGCAGCGTTGCGAGGGTGTGAGGTGAGCGCTAGACAAGCTACTCTTATAAAAAAAGGTCTGGTTTAGGGAAAGTCGAGCATGAAGCAGGAGCAAAGCGGCCAAAACTCGGCACGCCGCAATACTCGGACAGCAGGGACAGTGGCCTGCCTCTCGTCAAGTCAAAAAGCGACGGATTTTGAGGTAGCCGCTCTTCGGTGTTATCCATAACTAAAATAAAAAAATCTTCTCTCTCTGTAGGGTCGCCCCCTATCCTATTCCTGTTCTTGAGAGGTCTTTATTCTATGGTGTTATGCTGACGATCGCAATCGGTCGGGCTTGAGATGAATAACAACTGTGACTTTTGTCGATTTTGTCGAAAATAAGATCCGGGATTAATGTTGGGTATATTAAGCAGATGTCTGTCTGATCCGGACTGTGAACTAACTTAAAAGTGAGTTATTGTAAATAAAACTGGGAATTTTCTTTCATTAAGCCCTGAAGTTTTTCAATGTTTCCAGTGATGAATACTCCCATTTCACACACGTTAACGCCAGAAAAATACTTCACATTTGAGCCAGCGCCAAGCACATGATTGGCGTACAGGCCAAATACAAGAATACAGAAATAAATATATTTTTGGATGAGCAAGCAAAGCAAGCAAAATCCTTCAATTTAACAACGTAGGGAAAAAAAAGCGCTTGGATTTTTTTTTTTTGTAACAAAAACGAGCAGCCCTACTTAAAGGTCACAGATCGTTACGAAATTTGGCAAAAACGTTCGTGGTGACTCAGCGAGGTGCTGTATAGTTTTTGAGCAAAATCTGGTCAGTCATTTTACTTTTATGAGCAAAACCCGTTAATTTTTCAGTTTTTTGGTACTAGCTTCGCAACTAATTAACCGATCCGCACCAAATTTGGATTGAATATATATAGATGATAACAAGTTAAACGAATTGCCTAAGTTTCAGATTCGTGCATGAAGTATCCTGCTAATCAGCAAAATAAAATTACTTATTACCTCTGGCTCTAAACGGTTTCAATACCGATTTATCCTCGGTTTATTCTATGATTGTCAAATTTTTCCGTTTGGATTTCCTCAGGGAGATTACGGCTCGCTCATCCTGCAACGAGTGTAGCCTACACTAATTGTTTACCTAGCATAATATTATGCATTTTTTTTTTTTATGTTCTTTATTTCATTATTTCATAGCCAATATAAGGCTAATGTAAAAAATAAGTAGGTACATCAGTGAAAAAAAGCAAATTAAAAACTTTTTACATTTGTTATCCAAATGGAATGCAATTAAATTGAAACAAAAATAACAAAAAAAAAAGAAATTTAACTTCCATTGCAGTGAAAATAAATAGTTTTGTATCAACACAGTAGGGGTTGCGGTCGAGCTACAAGGTGTTAAACGATACCGAAGGAAGATGACGGTAACACATAAGAGATTATAGTCAAAATAATATCTTTGGATTAGAAAGCCAAACTGCTAACGACATTTACACAATTAAGACAGCTGGCTGCCCATCAACAATCACAGTCAGCTAACACGTTAAAAACTAAAAAAGCATATTGGTTTACTACGTTCGTGGTACGCTTGTACCTAAATATTAATTTTTAATATTTGTTTGTTATTATCTGCCTAAAGCTGACCTGGGTTATCAATGCTACTCTGCAGTTCTTTGTTAAAAAAGCCAGACAAACTCTTGTTTTGCAGTTTGCAACAACAAAAAATCGATGACAGATGGTACTCTCTATTTTCATGACGAGAAACATTACTATTGATCAGCAATTTTCAATACTCAGCAATTATTATTCCTACATGGCCTGTATTCACGAACTTTGTCAGTTTCTAATTCTGCGGAATTCGGTGGATTTCGAAGAGTTCGAATTAGAAAAAGGTAATGGGGGCCACGTAGAGTTTTGGGAATTTTTTTGCTGCTTTGCATTGAACGTCAAGTCAAAAAATGAGGTACCATCTGAGATTTTTATTCTTTACTTAAGTCATTCTAATTTGGAGGCTAGAGTGCTACTTGTCCTCAAACCTGTTTATGAGGAATTTACTTGAAATTTTGTTTGAAATGTTTTGTGCGCTCCGCTGCAAAGAAAAGATTGTTGCCCCTAAAAAGCTAAAAAAATCCAACATGGAACAATATGTCTAATGGAAATGCGGAAATGCTTGCCGTAACGTAATGTGTAATTATATGGTTTATAAGTCCCTAAAGTCTAAGTGCACTGCTTGCAGATCAAACATGTAGCGCTTTCGGGGTTTAGTGGGATCTTAAATAATATTTTCTTGAATGGAATGAAACTTACGGAATAATTTGCTATGTTGAAGAAGGAAACAAGGCACAATCCAGCCTCCTTAAATATTACTTAATGTACTTTACTTTGCCAAACAGGACAGATCTGACGTTTCACTCATTTCTAAGATAATTATACCTATGCTTTTATTCCCTAGTGTAGTGATGGCAAATTTGCAGCATACGGTGTTTGCCCATTGTTTCTATGTCTACGATATGTTCATCTAATTTAAACTAATTAATTACTGTACCTAATCTAGTTGATCTAATTGTAACAGCTGGTTTGATATCGAGCAGGTTAAAACTTAAGTGCCGCAAAGCAGTTATACGGGTGATAATTTACTATGCATCGCTATTATACATATTATATTAAATGCAACATTGTAATACTTGTTATACTCCTTGAAGACATTGCTTCATTGCTGGCCTCTGTCCCCCTATATTAGTTGCAGATCGATTAATTCCATTTCCCTCAGAGCCCAGCGTAGTTTGAGGCAGAGGCATACAACTGGACACGACTTCTTATCAAAGTTATCACTTAGCCAGTGGTGGGATTCAGCCAGCAAACATCATGCTTGATTGAGAAAAAAAAACAATTGGCCCTTCTTCTGTAAATTTAATTTGTTCTTTCTAAAACTGCCTAAGTATTCCAATCGGCATTTGAAAGAAATCAAATTTCAAATCTTCTAGAATTATTTAGGAATACATTTCCACACCTGGTCTAAAATTGTATTTTCAAATCCCACCACTGGACTCCACCCACTTATTTTAATTCATGGTTATTTTCTTTCATTCCTCATGAAACTCTTAAAAGTTTTTTTTATCACGGTTGAACTTGGTCGCTTTACTACTACACATGAAATAACCTTGCTTCTGTGTCAATTCTCGAGTAGTCTATTCTCCTCTCGTCTAATTCCTACGATTGCCCGTGATTTGCAAGCGCATTTCTATGTTCTATACCTTGCTCTAGGCAGATACTGGACAGTTTTGATTTTAAAAAATACTAATGCTTTGATTAGTAGTCATTGAAACGCTCGAATGTTCTCCAGAGCTAGCTAAATCCTACCCACTATTCAGGTTTCAGCAGTAAACAATTTCGTTTGATTTCGAAACACGAAAGCATCTATCTAGTATCTGGTATCTTGTAGTAGAACCATAATATCCTTTGCTGATGAATAATCCTACAGCCAAATTGTCAGTCACATCATGTTCGCTCCAATACCGCAGATCGCCGAGCGTTTTAAAGCTCGGGTAATGCCAGTGGTTTGTAAAAAGTTTGAAAATAAAACTATGACTTCGGCTAAGCAGAAAATGGCTGTTGCTTTGGTTCGAAACCAACCCCTTCTTTAGGCATGATGGAGAAAGAAAAGTGGGAAATCCTATCGACTACTAGGAACCGATGGGTGGGTGCAGAGCTCTAGATTCGGCTTACGAATCGATGGCAATGTCGATGGATCGCTGATAGCCTTCGCTGGTGTCGCCAAGTACCACCTGTGGACGACAAGTACCTGTTATTTTGCAATGAACTGGAGTGCCATTTTATAAGCTCACTCGTTCGAGAAGTCACTCGTTTTCTCGATGATAGCATTCATTTGTTTAATTGAAAACACTAACAAAAAATGGAGATCTCGTATCATTTGCGTGATAAAATTTACAAAATTGCCGCCCAGGGCTATATTGTGGTGAGGTGATCTCCATTTTTGGCAATGTTTTTTTAATGGAACAAATTAACGCTCTCAAACTCAATCATCTCACCGCCAAAAAAGTTGGTGATTTAAAGGCCACGGCTATATTGGCAGAAACTGAGAAAGGGGCCTGAGCGTCTATACTGGAAATCATATTCACTGAAAATTAATTTCAATAGGTTGACAAAGAGTTGTATATGAAAATTAACTTCGACCTAGCCTATAGCAAATATCTTACTATTCTGTGCTATTTTTGAGCATTTTTGAACTGGCGACAGAATTGTCAGCGCCGCCTAGCAAGCGAGGTAAGGAATTAAATCAGACACTTGCATTAACAAACTGTAAGTAAAGAAAGTGTCAAGCCAAATTTGCTCACCTGGTCGGAACCAGTGACCAGCAGCTGGTCCTGTTCGGACGCCGCCTTCCGACCCATCTGCCGCTCTACGCCCTCCACCTTCTCGGCGATGTCAGCCTCCGTCATCCAATCCTCGATCTCCGACCGGTACATCCGTCGCTGCAGCACCTCTCTGTTCCGCGGCCGGCAACCGATGAACGTCGCCGTCCCCTGCCGATCGGACGCACCAGTACAAAACACTATCTTCACGCGGGGTCGCAGCGCGTTCAAACTGCGATTCTTTCACAGAATAACTAGCTGCTTGGCGGAATATGGGAAGGTCTTGATGAAATCGGGTGAAAAAGCGCTGGTGGTGAACCTTCTTGAAGTTAAAGTGAACAAGTGCAGTTTTCACCTGCATAGATACTCTTTTATAAGTCGCTGTCTTTTAGAACGTGAGATTGACAAAAGGTTGGATCGGCTTGAGATTGGCAAAACAAAATCGCCTCTCTATTATGTAAGATGATGCAAATAAGATTGTATTATTTGTACTTAGATTGCTGTGCTGCTTTAATTCCTAGCCAAGCTGCCTGTCTATTGCCAGCGCAACAATGCGATATCGGCAGAGTTTCCTATATTGTATGGCCTAGCAAGATGATTGATATTACTATCTCCCGATCTCTGCACAGCAATGATGCCTGATTTCTCAAAGTTTATTCTGATAAAATAGAGAAACAATTTATAAGTCTTTTTAAAGCTAACAACAAACTAAACAAGTCGTAAAAATGAAAACCATTGTTTGTTGATGGGAATGCTAAGTGTTTCAGTTTAGGATTGTTTAAGACTCGATTACCTACCGTAGGTCAGCGATCACTTACCCCAACCACAAGCTCCGAGCGCAACCTCTCAAGCAGCTGGAAGTCTTGGACCCAAGTCTGTAACTCCTCCCACTTCAAGTCAACTTCCTCGTGAAGCATCTTCTCCTCTAGAAATCACAAAAGTCTCACATGTTCATCTGCTTCCACTTCCACACATTCACATGTAGTTACCACAAATCGACAATAAACTAGCGCTGTCAACACGCTGTCTATCATAGAAACCACCTCACCTTCGCGTTTGCTCGTCTGTCGCTTGTACTGTATCCGGAACCGGAACGCCTCGAGAACGGAGGCGACTACGATGGTCAACACAATCATGGTAAACACGTAGAACGCCATGAAGTAGACGCGACTCCACTGCGACGCCACCGACGCGTAGCCGTTCATCAGGATGAACCAGTTGTTGACGACCGTCAACTCGAACAGGGTGATGCCGCTGGTGACGAGGTTCTCAAACGTGTTCAGGTAGTAGTAGCCGAGCACCGACGTGCCGTTCTGGCTGAACTTGTAGAAGTCCTCGACGGTCGTGTTGCTGGAATGGCGGGCGGAATCGGGGATTAGTAACAGATTGGAAGCGGCTTCGTGTGAATAAGGTTAGCGTCTGGCTGGCTATCGTATTTTCGGTAGTTTGATGTCATTCCAACCAAATTATCTTGTCTTTAGGCAGTTTAAAAACATGTAGGTTTCTTAACTAACAAAATAGCTGCTACAAGATATTATAGGTAGTAAAAGTAGAGAGGTGTGAAATTCTTTTGTTGATGTTTCTGTTAGGTACTATTCAATTCTCTCAGAAAATGATATAAGAAGCAAAACAGACAAAAAGTCAAGATCTTCTCTTTAGCATAGGTACCGTTAGTTGAAATCTTGAAACTACTTGCCAAGTTTAAAGTGCATACTTTCAATTCCTTAATTCCCATTGAAAAAACTGGTTAGTTGTACAATTTTTCAACAGTCAACCATCAGTCAAATACAGAAACTCAATTGATTTCTATTTTCTAACTTCATCTCATTCACTACGGATTCTGAAAATAGATGCTTCTACAATATCACTACGGAAAATACTGGATTCATGAGACAAAAAAACTAAACACTAAAAACTGTTGGTACACAGTAGAAACTTTGTAAATTAAATTTGTTTGCAGGAAACTTCATCAAATTTGACACCTAGGCTTAAAGTAGACTAAACTAGACCGAAAACCATCCGCACACAAGCGAGCGAAAACAACCGACAGACTCACACGCAGCAGTTTCGCATGTCGTACGCAGAGAACAGCTCCATGCCGATCACGGCAAAGAAGTAGTAGAGCACGAGCATGACCATTGCCGTCGACGACATGAGCGGCGTGAGCAGCACGAGCGTGCCGAACACGTCCCGATAGCGCTTCTTCAGCTTGAACAGCCGCAGCAGCCGCAGCGGTCGGAAAGCGACCACGTAGACGAACGACGGCGACAGCCGGATGATGCCGATGCTCGCCAGCGCCGCCGCCGTCACAGCAAAGTCGTAGATGTTCCAGCCGGACGCGAAGTAGCGCGAGATGCCGAGGCCGAGGATCTTGAGCAGCGCTTCGAGCGCAAACACTGCATAGGGGTCGGTGCGGTTTAGTTTGTTGACGGGACAGAGTTTGGTTTGATTGGTTTTGTTGGTATGAGTGTAATATATGTCACTACATTCCTATATATGTCCTGCTATATGTCCTATGTGATATGTCCTTCTGTGAGAGATGAAATTGTATAGGGCTTGTTAAAATTATAACAGATGATTTAAGACAAGACATTGTTATTTTCCTAAAAGAGTCTGTTTTCTACTAAAAACTTACATAAATCAATATATGTACACTGCAGGAAATTTGGGTTAGTTTTTTGACGAACCAGGGTTTTAACTAGTTTTATTGATGGAATGAGAGCAATATAAGTAAAGTAGTTGAAATTATAGCGCTGATTTTAATGGATATTTTGAGATCAGACTAAAAAAATCTAATTTAAATGAAATTGAAATATTTATGATTACAATAACTTGAATAAACTTCACTGCAGAAATGAGAGCTGTAAAGCATCAAAGCACTATCGGGACTTCAGTTTAAATTATTGCTATTCAACGGTATGATTATGAACCAGTTTGTTTCATAGATTCACTTGCAGTCTCTTTTTTATCTAACTCTCATATAACATTACATTAAGAACAAAATCTCTTGATTCCAACTGGATACTGCATGAACATGTAGATCAATTATCAATGATCATTATTGTCGTCATTCACAGTAGGTATTTTAAAACTCACGGCCAACAAATAGGATGGTGTCCCAGGAACCACAGAAGTTCAGTGCAGTTTGTTCCAAATCTTGAGTGAAGCCAAAGATTCGTATCACCATCGCTGCTCCGTTGCATAATATCAATCCATCTGCAATGAACACAGGTACACATGAGTAAAACACCACAATCCCAAATCACAAAATATCAAATACTAAAATAGCCAATCTACCCAAAACCTATGGGTATATATATTTAATATCTATCTATCTACCATATCTAGTACTTTAGACTAAATCTAATGGATGATCCACATTAAATTAGGCCCACTCTGTGCACAGTTTAGAACTAATCTGAAAAACTAATCTGAGCAAATGGAAAATTTAGAGTTTGGGACTTAGCTATTTCAATATACATTATCTTTATTTCTTGTTTCCTAAGTACAGGGTCAAGTATTCATCTTCATCTAGGGCATCTCGGGTTACTTGTAATCTGGCTTGTCAAGCCTGGCGATTTCCCAGCGTCTTTAACTATAAATAACTAAATTCACTTCCTTCCCAATATCATACAACTCATAGTCCTTTTCTACCAGTGAATTGCATCCTTTTATTTCTTCCCACCATTTCCCTCTGTCAACCTCCACCCAACTCATCTTCCTTTCCTCTAAGTCTTCTTTTATCACACAACTCCACCTTTCTCTTGGTCTTCCCACTCATCTTTCCCTATTTACTGTAGCTTCAAACTATCTTCTTGGTGTTTATCCATTCTTTTCATATTTCCAAACCACCGCAACCTTTCTCGTCCTCTAGGTTAGACCCCAATCTTTACAATTCCAGCTCCTTCAGATACAATACCCAGTTAAATAGCTTTTCAGAAAACTAACGTGATATATATGTGCTATAAACTTAATATCAATTCCACAGTTATAATCATAATGGATAAGTGTAGTTCCCCGGACAGGCAAAGACCCCGATTCGAACCCCGGCACGGATGTAAATTTTGGAATTGATACTTCGTTACTAATAATCATTGCCTACCGTACATGCGACGAGTATTTGCATTTAGGATTAAATTCACACTGACGTGCTAAAATTAGGAAAAGAGATGAGCGTTAAGAAAGTACAAGTCCGTTGCGCGATTGCGCGTAACGTACAGACGATGTGCTCGAAGTAGCGCCAGGTGACGAGGTCGTGGGTCAGCTGGCAGAGCGTCTGCACGGGCTGCCAGCTCGTGTGGAACCACGGGATCTGCGAGAACTGCGCCTCCCACTTGAGGCAGGCGGCGTCGTACACCTGGTAGAACTCGTCCAGCGTCAGCAGCCCGCTCGACGAAACGTTCAGCTGGCGGAACATGAGTACCGTGTCGCGCGACGCTGAAATGGCGGGCGTTCAGTTTGTTTAGCGGGGCGTTCTGTTTTTTATGAGAGATATGGTGAGAGCAGTCATTTGTTCTATTAAAAACATTGAAAAAAGTTCCCATTTCATCTCACGTAGACATTAATAGGATCACACTGCTGCAGTGCAATAGACTTATTCAAATCAGAGAAAAATAACGTCAGATACTTACTGGACTTACTACCAGTTTGAAAAAAAATAATAAATAGCTCGGTTTAATAATAAAGGAAGATAGGGAAATCACAACCCGAATTTCCCTACCTGGCTTTAGCAAGTGGGTATCATGACATCATTTTGATTGAATGGAATAGGTGCATTCCGTTAATTTTTTTCAGGTGTGATGACTGACGAGATGAGAGTGTTTATTTGTTCCATTAAAGACGTTGAGAAACGTTTTCATCTCATCTGACCTTAAGAAAAATTAACACAATCACACTGTTGGGGCGTTCTCTTGAGGTTTTACTTTTTTTATCTTTAAAAGCTAATAATAATGTAATTGTTAGAAAAGTTTAGTCGCAGAATTTCATAAGGATGTCAAGTGGCATTCATTCTAAGATCAATAAACATAGCTAATCCTAATCCAAAAACGGCAACAACATTTCTCAAAATACTAACAAGAACACATTATTCGGAACTTATAACATTAAAATTCAAGAAAAACTTTGAGGCATATCAAAATTAATTAAAACTAAACAATATCTTGCTTCCAGAGTTTAGAGACCCTTCCTAAAGACAGCATTGCTTTGCATAACGTTGTGAAATTTGAAAGTTTCGTAATTCAGCATAAAATAACCCGTCCATTATAATAGTTTTTCTGCAAACTATCGTGCTAACATTAGGAAAAGACCTGACGTCTTAGGAAAGTAAAAAGCGCGGTGCGCGTTCCTCACACTTGGTGGGCGAGTAGTAGCGCATGAGGCCCTCGAAGTGCTTGAAGCGCATCTGCGTGGGATTCTGCTTGGAGACTAGCAGGCGAAACGCGTGCTGGCACGCCTTGCGCTTGTGCAGCAGCAGCTTGCGGAACTTCTCGCGCTCGATTCGCGTGAAAGTCTCGTAGACCACGGCCAGCATCTGACAACGGCCAGGCAGAAAACACTGTCAGCACATATCTCACCAGGTTGTAGAATAAAGGAAACTCTGGCGGAAGAGCGTTGTTGAGCTGGCAAAAGAACTGTCAGTGCCACACCTGCTAGGCGGCTCGTTTTATGATTAAAGCACCACAGCAACCCAGTTACAACATAGAATAAGGATTGATTGATTAGTGGTGTTTAACGACGCACTGTTTTGACAACTGGCCCTTTGGCACTGGTCTAATGGCGTCGGTGAATGAAATGGTGATGATGAGGGTGATGATGAACCTAACCTAGTCTGGAAGGGAGGAGGGGAAACCCGGTGCTGGCACGTAGCCTACTCCTGTTGAAAAGCACCAAGTGGACCACCGGCTTTACGTCTCTTCCAAAGGACGGTACAACTCGAACAACAGGATTCCTCCACTAATCCGTGCTGTCTTATCGAGGTTGATAAGCAAGGCGAGTAAAGTTGTTGTACTAACTACAAACCCTCCAACCTCTCTCCCGAACAGAACTGACCATGTGCATGATGGTCACCCATCAAACACCTGACTCAGCGCAATGTTGCTTAACTTCGGCGATCTCACGAGAATCGGTGTTTCCAACATGCCAAACCGTTCGGTCAGAAAGAATAAGGAGGTTGCCTCTCTAATTCTATGACCTTCCTTATTCTATGGTTATAATAGAACAGAAAATTACTTATGTCATCCTAGTTAATATTGAGAGGGCTTTGTTTTTTCACTAACGCTCAATCGCAAATGAGCTGCCTGTTCACTGATTAGTTTATAAAAGTACAAAAACTACAACTTTTTGCATAGAAGGAATCTCTGAAAATCAAGTTTTTCAGTGATACTGACATTAGTAAAATTTTCAGTTTCCCATAAAATCATTACAATCTAGAGGATAGGCTACAGTTAGATATGAGCCGTCAGTAATGCCGTGTTTGCCGATTCGCATCAGCTGTGACGGGCAATGCCTTTAAATGATAACAGCGCACATATCTCACGACGTGCAAAACGACGTTCAGACCTCTGCCGTTTTCTCCAAAGTGGAGCTCGGCTCAACATTTTTGCTTGAGACTTGCATCGCTGTCCATTTTAGCTGTCCTCATCTGCTTTGAAATGTGTACAGCGATCAATAAAAACAGTCGACGAAATGTGTGGCTCACCAAGTTCATGAGAACGTAGAGCACGATGCAGAGGTAGGAGACAAAGAAGACGCTGTACCATTTGGAACGTGCGTATGCAGGCATCATCACGTCGGGGAAGCTGAAAGTTTGCACAAAATCACTAGCTGCAATCATTTCTTGTGCAGTTGTTAGTATTTCAGGTAGATCTAGACATGAAGTGCCCGTAACGGATACCTGAAACTGAAAGGTTCAATAACTCGGCTGTCATAAGCAAATCACTATCCTGTGATAGAACGTGTGATAAGAAGGCAACACAGATGCTACAGTGTCCCAGCCTATACAACAACAACAAGCCTGCATGATTTGCTACAACCCTAGAACTTTACCACCAACCTTCTACAACTTTACACCTTTACATCAACGCTGCCATAAAACCAACGTAGCTAACTTGCTTTTAGCATCGGAATGCGTGATTGATTAAGATTGATTGATTCAAGTGATATATTCCGAGCTTTAAAAAAATATATAAAATCATAAATAACCTTTGATACCATGCTTTTAGCAACGCAATGCGCGATTACGATTGATTAATTCAAATTATACCTATATGACAAGCTTTAGAAAAAATTATATAAACATAAATATCCTGTGATACCTCCACCAGTCACCCAATTTGATATCTCAACTCTACACAATCACGCTGGTATTTGACAAGTATTTAACGTGACTTACTTTGCAGTAGTCAGCAGGATAAACATGCTATATATTAAACAAAGGAAACGACAACAAACAAAGAGATAAAAGCAACACGCAACACTGGCATTAAAATAGAATAACTTTCTATAATAATAGTAATCTATAATAATAGTTGTCAGCAAGATGAACATTTTTAAAAGGATAAACCTTAATTTTGATTTACAAGACCAATGTTTTATTTTAAACTATTAAAACTAATGTTAACATCTTGACAGGTATTAAACACACTTGTTCCATTCAATCAAAGTTCTATCAAAATTATGCCAAGATACCCACTTGCTAAAGCCAGGTAGAGCAATTCCTTTGTTATTTAGCAGAGCTAACAAAGATTTTTTTATAAACTAGTACCTAGTACGTCCAGTAGGTATCTGACGTGACTTTTTCTCTGAGTGGAAAAGGTCTATAAAGGAAGCAATGACCATCAAAGAGATAAAAGCAATGCCGGAATTAAAGTAGACTCACTTTGCGGTGGTCAGCAAGACAAACATGCTGACGAAGCTGTCCATGAGCGTCGTGAAATACTGGTCGCGCGGATTGCCGGCAAACAGGAAGAATCCGAGCAGCGCGAAGATGCAGATGAAGAAGAGCAGCAGGCCGAGCATGTCGAGGATGGGCGGCATCGACTGCAGGATCTGGCGGATGAAGCGGCGCACGCCGCCGCAGTGCCGGGTGTCCACGAGGAAGATCGGTCGGAGGGCGCGGGTCGCTCGGAAGTGCGACGATTGCCGAGCGAGGACCGTCACCGCCTCGACCAGCATGATGGCCAGCGTCATGCACTGGAACCAGTAGACAAGGTTAAGTACTGCACTGGTAATATTTCCATGGGAGAGATGGGTTAACAAGGATTGATGATTGATTGCTGGTGTTTAATGATGCACTGTTTTGACTAATGGCCCTATGGCACTGGTCTAATTGCGTCGGTGACGATGAGGTTGAGGGTCTCCATGTAACCATTGGAACAACATTTTTATTGATTTGTTTAATCCGGCATGCCCTATCCCATTTTTCCGTTAATCACCATTTTGGGTTTGAAGCTTCATACTGACAGGTTGTTCCCCCTAGCCTAGCCCAGCCTAGAAGGGAGGAGGGGAAACCCGGTGCCGGCACGTAGCCTACTCCCGTCGAAAAGCACCAAGGGGACCACCGGCTTTACGTCCCTCCCAAAGGACGGTACAACTCGAACAACAGGATTCCTCCACTAATCAATGCTGTCGAGAGGTTGATAAGCAAGGCGAGTGAAGTTTTCGTACTAACTTCAAACCCTCCGACCTCTCTCCCAAACAGAACTGATCATGTGATCATGTGATCACACATCAAACACCTAACTCAGCGCAATGTTGCTTAACTTTGGTGATCTCAAGAGAACCGGTATTTCCAACATGCCAAACCGTTCGGTACAAGCATACAGTAAGTAAGGCTGGTACAAGGTAAGAACAGATGTAGAACAGAGAGGAAGAAGAAGGAAGGTTAAGAAGGAAAGTTGGTGGAAAGATGCACAGTTATGGATTGAATCGATGAACACGTGGCAAGACTCTTCGAAATGAGATGCACCTAAATACATTTTGCAAAATTTTACCTGTTTAATTAGTGTAAAAAAGGGAATAAACATCTGATTTAAAAGCAATAAAAGGTAATATTACCTTAGTGTGAATTTAATCCTAAATGCAAATACTCGTTGCATGGACGGTAGATGATGATTATTAGAAACGAAATATCAATTCCAAAATTTGCATCCGTACCGGGACTCGAACCCGGATCTTTGTCTATCCGGGACACTGCACTAACCAATTGTGCTATACGGACGACCAACTGTGGAATTGATATTAAGTTTATTTGAGTTGTTGGGCTCCATGGAGATAGATTCAGGACTATGAGTGACCATAGAAGGCGCTGAATCTAGTGACGCTATGCTGCGATCACACACCAACAAACTCGACTAACCCCAATTATGACGTTGGGTACGCTTGTATTAGTGTGAATTTAATCCTAAATGCAAATACTCGTTGCATGGACGGTAGATGATGATTATTAGAAACGAAATATCAATTCCAAAATTTGCATCCGTACCGGGACTCGAACCCGGATCTTTGTCTATCCGGGACACTGCACTAACCAATTGTGCTATACGGACGACCAACTGTGGAATTGATATTAAGTTTATTTGAGTTGTTGGGCTCCATGGAGATAGATTCAGGACTATGAGTGACCATAGAAGGCGCTGAATCTAGTGACGCTATGCTGCGATCACACACCAACAAACTCGACTAACCCCAATTATGACGTTGGGTACGCTTGTATTAGTGTGAATTTAATCCTAAATGCAAATACTCGTTGCATGGACGGTAGATGATGATTATTAGAAACGAAATATCAATTCCAAAATTTGCATCCGTACCGGGACTCGAACCCGGATCTTTGTCTATCCGGGACACTGCACTAACCAATTGTGCTATACGGACGACCAACTGTGGAATTGATATTAAGTTTATTTGAGTTGTTGGGCTCCATGGAGATAGATTCAGGACTATGAGTGACCATAGAAGGCGCTGAATCTAGTGACGCTATGCTGCGATCACACACCAACAAACTCGACTAACCCCAATTATGACGTTGGGTACGCTTGTATTAGTGTGAATTTAATCCTAAATGCAAATACTCGTTGCATGGACGGTAGATGATGATTATTAGAAACGAAATATCAATTCCAAAATTTGCATCCGTACCGGGACTCGAACCCGGATCTTTGTCTATCCGGGACACTGCACTAACCAATTGTGCTATACGGACGACCAACTGTGGAATTGATATTAAGTTTATTTGAGTTGTTGGGCTCCATGGAGATAGATTCAGGACTATGAGTGACCATAGAAGGCGCTGAATCTAGTGACGCTATGCTGCGATCACACACCAACAAACTCGACTAACCCCAATTATGACGTTGGGTACGCTTGTATTAGTGTGAATTTAATCCTAAATGCAAATACTCGTTGCATGGACGGTAGATGATGATTATTAGAAACGAAATATCAATTCCAAAATTTGCATCCGTACCGGGACTCGAACCCGGATCTTTGTCTATCCGGGACACTGCACTAACCAATTGTGCTATACGGACGACCAACTGTGGAATTGATATTAAGTTTATTTGAGTTGTTGGGCTCCATGGAGATAGATTCAGGACTATGAGTGACCATAGAAGGCGCTGAATCTAGTGACGCTATGCTGCGATCACACACCAACAAACTCGACTAACCCCAATTATGACGTTGGGTACGCTTGTATTAGTGTGAATTTAATCCTAAATGCAAATACTCGTTGCATGGACGGTAGATGATGATTATTAGAAACGAAATATCAATTCCAAAATTTGCATCCGTACCGGGACTCGAACCCGGATCTTTGTCTATCCGGGACACTGCACTAACCAATTGTGCTATACGGACGACCAACTGTGGAATTGATATTAAGTTTATTTGAGTTGTTGGGCTCCATGGAGATAGATTCAGGACTATGAGTGACCATAGAAGGCGCTGAATCTAGTGACGCTATGCTGCGATCACACACCAACAAACTCGACTAACCCCAATTATGACGTTGGGTACGCTTGTATTAGTGTGAATTTAATCCTAAATGCAAATACTCGTTGCATGGACGGTAGATGATGATTATTAGAAACGAAATATCAATTCCAAAATTTGCATCCGTACCGGGACTCGAACCCGGATCTTTGTCTATCCGGGACACTGCACTAACCAATTGTGCTATACGGACGACCAACTGTGGAATTGATATTAAGTTTATTTGAGTTGTTGGGCTCCATGGAGATAGATTCAGGACTATGAGTGACCATAGAAGGCGCTGAATCTAGTGACGCTATGCTGCGATCACACACCAACAAACTCGACTAACCCCAATTATGACGTTGGGTACGCTTGTATTAGTGTGAATTTAATCCTAAATGCAAATACTCGTTGCATGGACGGTAGATGATGATTATTAGAAACGAAATATCAATTCCAAAATTTGCATCCGTACCGGGACTCGAACCCGGATCTTTGTCTATCCGGGACACTGCACTAACCAATTGTGCTATACGGACGACCAACTGTGGAATTGATATTAAGTTTATTTGAGTTGTTGGGCTCCATGGAGATAGATTCAGGACTATGAGTGACCATAGAAGGCGCTGAATCTAGTGACGCTATGCTGCGATCACACACCAACAAACTCGACTAACCCCAATTATGACGTTGGGTACGCTTGTATTAGTGTGAATTTAATCCTAAATGCAAATACTCGTTGCATGGACGGTAGATGATGATTATTAGAAACGAAATATCAATTCCAAAATTTGCATCCGTACCGGGACTCGAACCCGGATCTTTGTCTATCCGGGACACTGCACTAACCAATTGTGCTATACGGACGACCAACTGTGGAATTGATATTAAGTTTATTTGAGTTGTTGGGCTCCATGGAGATAGATTCAGGACTATGAGTGACCATAGAAGGCGCTGAATCTAGTGACGCTATGCTGCGATCACACACCAACAAACTCGACTAACCCCAATTATGACGTTGGGTACGCTTGTATTAGTGTGAATTTAATCCTAAATGCAAATACTCGTTGCATGGACGGTAGATGATGATTATTAGAAACGAAATATCAATTCCAAAATTTGCATCCGTACCGGGACTCGAACCCGGATCTTTGTCTATCCGGGACACTGCACTAACCAATTGTGCTATACGGACGACCAACTGTGGAATTGATATTAAGTTTATTTGAGTTGTTGGGCTCCATGGAGATAGATTCAGGACTATGAGTGACCATAGAAGGCGCTGAATCTAGTGACGCTATGCTGCGATCACACACCAACAAACTCGACTAACCCCAATTATGACGTTGGGTACGCTTGTATTAGTGTGAATTTAATCCTAAATGCAAATACTCGTTGCATGGACGGTAGATGATGATTATTAGAAACGAAATATCAATTCCAAAATTTGCATCCGTACCGGGACTCGAACCCGGATCTTTGTCTATCCGGGACACTGCACTAACCAATTGTGCTATACGGACGACCAACTGTGGAATTGATATTAAGTTTATTTGAGTTGTTGGGCTCCATGGAGATAGATTCAGGACTATGAGTGACCATAGAAGGCGCTGAATCTAGTGACGCTATGCTGCGATCACACACCAACAAACTCGACTAACCCCAATTATGACGTTGGGTACGCTTGTATTAGTGTGAATTTAATCCTAAATGCAAATACTCGTTGCATGGACGGTAGATGATGATTATTAGAAACGAAATATCAATTCCAAAATTTGCATCCGTACCGGGACTCGAACCCGGATCTTTGTCTATCCGGGACACTGCACTAACCAATTGTGCTATACGGACGACCAACTGTGGAATTGATATTAAGTTTATTTGAGTTGTTGGGCTCCATGGAGATAGATTCAGGACTATGAGTGACCATAGAAGGCGCTGAATCTAGTGACGCTATGCTGCGATCACACACCAACAAACTCGACTAACCCCAATTATGACGTTGGGTACGCTTGTATTAGTGTGAATTTAATCCTAAATGCAAATACTCGTTGCATGGACGGTAGATGATGATTATTAGAAACGAAATATCAATTCCAAAATTTGCATCCGTACCGGGACTCGAACCCGGATCTTTGTCTATCCGGGACACTGCACTAACCAATTGTGCTATACGGACGACCAACTGTGGAATTGATATTAAGTTTATTTGAGTTGTTGGGCTCCATGGAGATAGATTCAGGACTATGAGTGACCATAGAAGGCGCTGAATCTAGTGACGCTATGCTGCGATCACACACCAACAAACTCGACTAACCCCAATTATGACGTTGGGTACGCTTGTATTAGTGTGAATTTAATCCTAAATGCAAATACTCGTTGCATGGACGGTAGATGATGATTATTAGAAACGAAATATCAATTCCAAAATTTGCATCCGTACCGGGACTCGAACCCGGATCTTTGTCTATCCGGGACACTGCACTAACCAATTGTGCTATACGGACGACCAACTGTGGAATTGATATTAAGTTTATTTGAGTTGTTGGGCTCCATGGAGATAGATTCAGGACTATGAGTGACCATAGAAGGCGCTGAATCTAGTGACGCTATGCTGCGATCACACACCAACAAACTCGACTAACCCCAATTATGACGTTGGGTACGCTTGTATTAGTGTGAATTTAATCCTAAATGCAAATACTCGTTGCATGGACGGTAGATGATGATTATTAGAAACGAAATATCAATTCCAAAATTTGCATCCGTACCGGGACTCGAACCCGGATCTTTGTCTATCCGGGACACTGCACTAACCAATTGTGCTATACGGACGACCAACTGTGGAATTGATATTAAGTTTATTTGAGTTGTTGGGCTCCATGGAGATAGATTCAGGACTATGAGTGACCATAGAAGGCGCTGAATCTAGTGACGCTATGCTGCGATCACACACCAACAAACTCGACTAACCCCAATTATGACGTTGGGTACGCTTGTATTAGTGTGAATTTAATCCTAAATGCAAATACTCGTTGCATGGACGGTAGATGATGATTATTAGAAACGAAATATCAATTCCAAAATTTGCATCCGTACCGGGACTCGAACCCGGATCTTTGTTTTTGCTTTGATTTTGATTTGTTTTTGATTTGCTGCGTTTTTGGAAAGTGCGTCGAGTTTGGCAGTGGATTCTGCAATACGCCACGCGCCGACGCGTTGTGGCTGCTTGGGTTGGGTTTCGCGTAATATGGTAATATTACCTCTTATCCTCAAAAGAGTCCTGCTAATACAGAATTTTTATTGATTGATTATTTTATGACCTGACATTGAAATGTAGATAACCTATACTCACCTTGAGCATGGTTCGTTTGTGCTGCAGAATAGTTTTCCATCCAATCCAACGCAACTTAAGCAACAGCTCCACTCCGATGATTGAGAGGCAAAGTAACTCAATCGAACCATGGGCCCCAACTGGCAACTAGAACCGAATTTGACTTTAAGTATATTTGTTTTGTATCATCATTATCAATGCAAGGTTTCAAGTTATTCTCATCAAAAGCTCATCCATGCAATGAATTACAACAATGTAATAGAGCAGAATATGCATATAAATAAAGTCTTACTTTGAATAGAGGAAATGCTGGCTCTTCGACAAATGCAAGACCAAGTAGAAGCAAGGAGGTTACCAAATCCAGTCCATAATACCAGCTGTTGTGAACCAGAAGATATGCAGGTAGTGCTTCACAGTTGTGTGGATGTGAATCAAATTTCTCATTATTCTGGCCTTCCTGTAAAAAATACATAATACTACTTCATTCCACACCCACATGTGGCCTTTTGAATTGAACAGTGGCAGTAGATTGATTGTGCAAGCATATCGAAGAAAAATCTCTTATAATGCTTGGGATTTAATTTTGAGTGAAATAGTTGGACCATTTGATAACAAACCTCAAGGAATATGGCAGCCTCGTGAAAATTCATTTCCCAGTGTTGTTCGGCATCAATGAGCGAAGTGTCTCCCGGTCTCATAAGCTCAACCGAGTTCTCCGATAACTCTCGGTTGAGACTTGACGTACTTCCTATCTCATTAGGAAAATCCTCGCTTGTTTGCCGAGTTCGCTGGGTGTGTTCTAAAGTGAGAGGAATTAGGTTACTGGCATAGACCGGCCGATATGTGTATTTGTCGAACATTCTTACTTACTAATGTCCTTATCTTATCTTGTACTTGTAAATCAATTGTTAATTTCAACCTTTAATCCTATTTGCATTTTGGTGAATTGTCAAATATTTGACAGCTAGGAGTGAGGTTAGCTAGAGAAGTAGCGGGTACTTATTCTCAGATGGCATGACCATTAACACCAAAAAGTATTGAATTGTTGATTTTAATTCCTTAATATGAACTTACTTATGTTATTAGTCTGGTAAGATTCGTCTCCATTTCCAGCATCATTGTTAAATCGAGAATAACCGTCTGCTGTGGAACCTCCATCTCTGGAGGTAGCCATTTAATTGTGTGACCTTAGCAAGGTCACCGAGAACTTGGCACGGAGGAACCAAGGCAAAAATTAAAGAAGAGAATGTAAGAAGAGAAGAAGAGAAAGCAATCCAAATAATTTTCCAGCGTGATACTTACCAATTAGGAGTATATCAATGTATGTTAATAAAACGGTTACCAATAATAAAAGTCAGACCAAAAGTACGAGCGAAGAAGAGCTATATGAACCAAAATCATACCAAGCTCCATGGAAGCGATCCTAATGGATCCTAATGGATCGCTTTATTGAATTGCCTACCCCCAAAACATTTTAATTAAATAATTAATTTACTTACGGGAAAAATTTAACGCGTACATCGTTAAAACTTTCAGGATCGATTGACATTAGGATCTTCTTAATGATGCAGAAGGTGCCCAAAGCTAGCCGGGCTCTAGGAGCCAGCAATTTTGATTTTGTGGGAGAAAGCGCGGCCAAATCGAAGTTAGAGCTAAGAGCTTTCTTGGCACCCATACACCTGCACTGTGTGCGGCAAATGCTCCCCTTTTTCCACGCTACCTCCAAGAAATGACAAATCTAGAGTTGAAAATGGCACCGAATGAATATAAAAAATTCACCGAAGGCTAGTCACTATAAGGAGGTCTGAAAAGCTCTGGGGAGGGATCTGGTCTGATATGACAATCGAGCAGATGCTGATGAGGCAGAGGAAAACCCAGGGAGGGCTCACGTAAGGCCGAGGACTGACCAACAGCACCCTGGCGCAGTGGGTGCTCTGCATGCCGGCGTGCATCGAAATCACCGACGCGTTCGAGGACTTCTGCGGTGTGACATCGGGCTCTTCAGAGCAACGTGTGGAACTGCGGAAAGCACCACAAGCGTGAGATTGCTGCTCATTCGCCATTTTCGTACAATGATTCCCAAGAACTAGTATCACTTTCAAGTGGCGTCGTTGGAAATAAAGCAGTAAACTGTGACTCTGCCCGTCAAGTAGGTCTTTTCGCGATGAGGACGATGGTTGGAGAAACATTCGGAAACTTAAAGCTCAAAAGAAATGATAAAGTTGGTAAAGAAATTGTGCATGTGAACACGATGCAACTGATCAACAGAATAATATGCATAATGAGAACGGAAAAGCAGTTAGAGGAGTGTTCGAAATACGAGTTGGCACCTTTTCCACCCTAACTTTTCACCGAAGCATCACTGAGGGAAACCAACAAAGCCACGCTGGCTGCAGCAACGAAAACTTAAGTGCCCTGCACCAACAGTGTCCCGCCTCAAGTGCAAGTTTTTGTTGTGGATGGAGGCTATCTCCTGCATTGCGTTGTGTGGTAGCGTCATGTAGCGTGTGACCAGCGACCAGCGACCAGCAACACCACGATGATCAAACCCGGCACCGCGAAGATCGCCCCAAAAGCATACAGCTCACAGTTACTTCAAAAAGCACTGGGGGTAGACTGCGAGCATGCATTCTCTTCATACATGCGATTTCTGGTGTGACACCATCAGCTTTGCATCATCAAGGGAAAAAGAAGACGCTAAAGATCTTGTCAACCAAGGTGAAATTACGTGGAAGCTAAACCCCCCCTCCCCAGACTCCCTCCCGATCAAATCCAAACCGCTGCTATTAAAGCAAGGCGTGCCGCAAGGATCTACCCTCTCCCCACTCCTCTTCCTACTCTATGTCAATGACCTCCCTCAAAAGATCACCAAAGGACTTCTCTTCCAATTTGCAGACGACACCAACCACCTACTTTCCACCCCCAAGACAAACTCCATTGACTCTCTCACCCTAACAGCCAACGACCAAGCCTCCCGCCTCTCCACTTACTGTCTCCATAACAAACTTGCTATCCAACCCTCCAAAACATCCCACATCCAATTCTATGCAGGACACCGACCACCCCAGACGACACCCCTCATCAGAGTAGACCACCAAATAATCCCCAGCACACCCACCACTAAATTCCTAGGACTTCACATCGCCCCCAACCTTGACTGGACTCCACACATTCAGCACACAATGGCCAAAATCAGAAGCGCATGCTATCTCCTCCGCAGGCTAAAACGTATTGTCAGTCCCCATATCTTAACATTAGTATACCATGCCCACATACATTCCCACCTGTCATATGGCCTCCTATTCTGGGGCACATCGCCCCAAGCAAAACGCATCTTCCTTGTCCAGAAACAAGCCGTTCGGATAATGGCCGGCATATCCAGAAAAAACTCTTGTAAACCCCACTTCCCCAAACTGAAAATCCTAACCCTCACCTCAACTCTAATCTTTCTCGCCTGCACTTTCGTTCGAAACTACCCCCACCTCTTCCCCCTAAACTCATCCACACACTCCCACTCCACAAGAAGCAGACAGGAAATCCGATCTTCATCCCACTCACATTCCCTATTCAAACAAAGCCCACACTACATCTGCACAAAAATCTACAATAACCTTCCCCAAATCATCACTGACTCAACCACACACAAAAACTTTGAAAACCGCTTGAAAGCATTCCTCATAGATCATCCCTTTTACACATTGGAGGAATTCCTTGCTCAAAATTACCAACATACATCCTAGGCAAATCTTGTTACCTAACTCTACGATAGCATATTGTTTAACTCCTCTACCTAGTCTTAACTTTCAATCATAATAATGATATCGCTATTATAATTACTATAATTACATTTACTACCACTTCTACTACCATATTTATTATTATTGTCTTAACTATGAGTTATAAGCTATAACTGTTCCTATTACCACCTTTTATAACTATTACTCATTTGACTTGAAAAAAAAAAAAAAAAAAAAAAAAAAAAAAATTATCATTATTATTGTTACTATATTGATTATCAACATAATTTAACTATACTCTTTAGTCACTATCAACCAAAGTATATTTAACTAGATTTAGGCTCATACGAAGACTCTGTACTCGTCAAAAGCATAATAAACAAATACAATACAAATAACAATATTCAACTGCACTATACAGCCATAGAGTAAGTAATGCCTTACTTACTTACTCTTATATATGCTATACAGCTACGCCAGACAACGGGTCCATTAACTTAGAACCCCCAATGTTAAAAGTCGAACTTTTTTTCGCGCCAATCGTTTGTGCTTCGTTAGTGCCTGTTAGTGCTCGATATCCCGTCGTTAGTGCTCGAACCGTTCGGGCGCTACGGCGATTTCAAAATTGGGGTGCCAGGTTAATGGTCGGACCCCCGATGTTAAAAGTTAATTTTTTTCAGCGGACATCGCCGATGAATCGTTAGTGCCTGTTAGTGCTCGAAACCCCGTCGTTAGTGCTTGAACCGTACGGGCGCTACGGCGATATCAAATTGGGAGATGGTATAGCTGCTTCGGGGGGCGGCTTTTATATTATGTCGGTATGCGTTAGTTGCAGTAACAATTACCTGGCTGTACGTGCTGGCTGACTGCGGGTCAGCTACCCAAATAGTCTGGCTAGGGGATGGGGTGGGAGGGAAAGTGAAGTACCATGTGTGCCAATGAAGGGCACCCTTATAATAGTCTTCCCTATAGGGAAGATGGATGGAGCCAGTCTAAGCCGGTACACGGCCATGGATTGGGCATAGGCGACAGTGCAACAGATCTGAATCTCTCAAACCACCCTCGTCGAACCAGTGCAGCAATCCAATCCATGATTTGACCCATGAGGAATGACTGTAAAGTCCAGCGTCTAGGATCAATCAGTACTTTGCCTCCCCCCCTTTCGTGATTAATACCAGTGCTTCCTAGAGGTCCCGCATTTAATATTATTTTATTTTATCTAACTACGAACTGTGAATTAATATCGTGTAGAAACTCGTGAGCAGCAGAAATTTTGCTCTGTTAACGAAACGTCACTCACGTCCACAGTGATAAAAATCAGTACTTCTCGCAGCATCGTCATGAAGATCCCACCCTCCATTTGAAGTGCCGGTTATCACTGTCTAAATAAAGGCCCATTCACTACCATAGCCCCGTAACCCCCAATTTGAACTCGCCATAGTCCGGTGCGAGCCCTAACGACGGGATATCGAGCACTAACAGGCACTAACGAAGCACAAACGATTGCCAAACAAAAAAGTTCGACTTTTTACCCTGGGGGTTCTACAACTTGAGCCCCCAATTTTGAAATCGCCGTAGCGCCCGAACGGTTCCAGCACTAACGACGGGGTTTCGAGCACTAACAGGCACTAACGAAGCACAAACGATTGCCAAACAAAAAAGTTCGACTTTTTACCCTGGGGGTTCTACAACTTGAGCCCCCAATTTTTCAATCGCCGTAGCGCCCGAACGGTTCCAGCACTAACGACGGGGTTTCGAGCACTAACAGGCACTAACGATTCATAAGCGATATCCGTTGAAAAAAATTAACTTTTAACATCGGGGGTCCGACCATTAACCTGGCACCCCCAATTTTGAAATCGCCGTAGCGCCCGAACGGTTCGAGCACTAACGACGGGATATCGAGCACTAACAGGCACTAACGAAGCACAAACGACTGGCGCGAAAAAAAGTTCGACTTTTAACATTGGGGGTTCTAAGTTAATGGACCCCCAGACAACATAGCTGCAGCTGGGGATGAATTCATAGTAACCCTATGGAGAAAAACAAACAACATCCCTTGATACATTGCGGTTTAGAGAATATAAAAGGAACTGTAGCAAAGAAAGCTCTTAGCTCTAACTTCGATTTGGCCGCGCTTCCTCCTACTTCTGCCGCAGCTAAACAACACGCCTTTCGCGTCTATCACCAAATAGTAAATACAGAAGTGGAGTGGAAAAATTCTTCCACCCACTCTCTGGGGGTGGAAGAAAGAAAACGAACAATTACTTCCTGTCACAACTCTTCAGCTTCCAGCCTTGCAAGCTTGCAAGGATGTGAAAACAATTTGACGAAACTTTCCAGATATGTTGACCCCCACGATTTCATATTTGTGTACAAATTTCATTGTTGTATTTTTAGCGCTTTTCTTGAAAATGGCGCTTTTATGACGCTTTTTTAGTGACTTTGCAGTTTTTTGCAACTAAATCAACTTTATCTTCAACCGATATTGACAAAATTTACTGTGTGCATTAAAAATCGTAAAAAAAGATACTGTGTTAATTCCAAGCAAATCAACCGAATAGTTTTTCTTTAAATCGATTTTTACGTTTTGAAATATTCTAATAATTTCACGACAACTACATCATGATATTTCCAGGTAACGAATGTCATTGAGAAAGCTGCTAAATTAACGCCGAACATTTTAAATTGATCATAATATAATAATATAAGCCTCTGGCTATGCGCACACGCAATATAATCGCGTTGAGGGTGAGCGTAAATATTACGCTCATCCACAACACGGTTATACGAGTGTTCGCATAGCCTAGTAAGCGTAATGTTATCTATGCTGGGACACAAAATACTGGTTACTCATTCATTTATTTATTAATTAGTTGCTAATAAGTTCACTTTTTACGTGGCATATTCATAGCCACTATCCAGTGATTTATTTAAAATCAAATAATGTAGCTATTAGTCTATGGCCCAGTGGTCAAATATCGCAAGTTGCTCGATAGAGATGATTACAACATGCCACCTATTTAGATAGGTGCATATGAAGGTCCTGAACACTAAAAGTTTTGGTGCCAGCCGCGCACCCCTGGCAGGGGGTGAGGGTGCAGAGGTTTAGTAGAATAATTCCTGCCGGGTGCGTTTCAAAGATAGAAAACTGAAACTTTTTTTATAGACTACGAAAAATGTGTTCTTGCTAAATATAATTTTTTGTTTGCCATTTTGGGCCCCCGTCTTGCCCAAAAAAATCATTGAAAAATATATTTACACTTTACAAGAAATTTTTCGTCTATAAAATTGTCGATTAATTTTTTCTATTGGTGCATCAATCTGTTGTGGACAAGTTTGTAATTTAAAGTGTAAGCGTAAGTTTTTTAGTTTGCCCGTGGGGGCCGTTTTTGTGTCGCGCCGTGCGGCGGGATAGGCGATTTAGCATGGGATCGCACTCGACGCTCGATCGGTCCGAGCAAGGTCAAGCCGAAAACCACACATTTTGACCGTTCGGATCGATTTGAAGTGCTTTTACGGCCTCTAAGAAGGTTTTGACTAGGCGTACGTCCTAGCCCAGAGTGCATTCTTTATTTTAGCGTTTGTTTCACATCTTTATCATCATTTACCTGGCCTACAACCCGATTACAATTTAGGCTTCATTCGATAACGACAAAAAAATAAGTAAAATATCATTTAATATCGAGAGCAATTTTCATTATATAAACTAGGAAAAATCAAATAAGGTTTGTTTGTGATGAGTTTTATCAAAATTATCTCCAAAACACCTAAATTATTACAATACCAAGAGCTGACACCGGTAAAAAGGGTTCCGAAAACGCTGTAAAAATTGCGTTACTCACAATTACTTGGATTCACGCCTTTTTTAAATAACATATTGAATATGTTATTGGTATCAAAATAAAGCTTGGTTCATCAGCTACAAGATTGTAAATCTAAAACTTTGAAACCGAAACACAGTACCATCGTATTATCGTTTTCCCGTCGGCCTGTTTCGCGGGTCCCCCCACCCCCCTCTACCAGACGGCAGTGTCACTGCCGGCGACGCGCGTGTCAGCGTACAAAACATCGCCTTTTTACGTCACTATCACAACTTGCAACCACGCTGTAGGCCAGGTAAATGATGATAAAGATGTGAAACAAACGCTAAAATAAAGAATGCACTCTGGGCTAGGACGTACGCCTAGTCAAAACCTTCTTAGAGGCCGTAAAAGCACTTCAAATCGATCCGAACGGTCAAAATGTGTGGTTTTCGGCTTGACCTTGCTCGGACCGATCGAGCGTCGAGTGCGATCCCATGCTAAATCGCCTATCCCGCCGCACGGCGCGACACAAAAACGGCCCCCACGGGCAAACTAAAAAACTTACGCTTACACTTTAAATTACAAACTTGTCCACAACAGATTGATGCACCAATAGAAAAAATTAATCGACAATTTTATAGACGAAAAATTTCTTGTAAAGTGTAAATATATTTTTCAATAATTTTTTTGGGCAAGACGGGGGCCCAAAATGGCAAACAAAAAATTATATTTAGCAAGAACACATTTTTCGTAGTCTATAAAAAAAGTTTCAGTTTTCTATCTTTGAAACGCATCCGGCAGGAATTATTCTACTAAACCTCTGCACCCTCACCCCCTGCCAGGGGTGCGCGGCTGGCACCAAAACTTTTAGTGTTCAGGACCTTCATATGCACCTATCTAAATAGGTGGCATGTTGTAATCATCTCTATCGAGCAACTTGCCACTGGGCCATAGACTATATATTCCGTTCATATTTTCGCGCGAAGGTAGCGCCACCGTCGAGCGCCATTTCCTAAAGTTCCAACAGGCCTTTCTGTAGATCAGTGTGGGACAAGGTGAGATACGGCGTGAGATTCTGTTAAATATCGTTGTAATCCTTAATAATCTTCAATATATTAAGTTGTTTGTAATGTTGTATTAATTTGTAAAATCATTATTGTGAATACTAGCACAAACATTTTTTCATATTCTTTGGATTCTTCGTAAAATTGGCATACTCAAATGCGGCGTGTCCCTTCGCGTAGTAGACCTTACGTGGATATTTGTTGTGGTTAAACCTAAAACTCACTCTTTATTTCTTGTATTTTAGATGGTTGTTCCCAAAGCTCCTGTGAAGGCGAAGCCAAAGCCAGCCAAAGTTGGCGATGGAAAAGTCAAGAAGGTGAAGGTACCCAAGACTCCGGGTGACAAGAAGACCCGTTTCAACCGCAAGAACTTCAAGCTTGGAAATGGAGTTTACTTGTACAATTCGAAGAAGAACAAGACGGCTATGTACAGATTTGCCTACAGGAAGAAGAAGAAGCCCGTGAGTACCAAATCCCTCTCTTTGATCCTAGCAGAGCATTACATCACATTGTGTGGCCACCAAATTATGTTTGTTGTGCTGCCAGTCTGGAAATTACAACAATTTCCAAACATCGTGGTAGTACATCATTGTCCAACTAAATCGTAGACGAAGTATCTCATTCTCTAAATAGATTATCCAATAAGGTTTCAACCAGACTGATGTCTAAAACAATGTTTACAATATGTTTGCAGGTGTTCCCCAAGAAGCCGATTACGGTCGTAAAGCCGATCGGAGGTGAGAAGAATGGAGGCACCAGGGTCGTGTATCTGAAGAAGAGGCGATCACATTTCCCCACAGCGGAAAGGTAAATCAATTTATCTTAAGTGAATTTTGTTGCCATGTCTGAAATTGCTGGTAATGTAAATGGGATAGTCTCACATGACAGGAGAACTGAATGTGTTCTTTGGTGTTCTAGGATGAAGAACCGACCGTCGAAGAAGAAGTTCTCCGAGCATAAACGAACTCTTCGCAAGACCCTCACCCCCGGCACCATTGTCATCCTCCTGAACGGAGCACACAAGGGCAAGCGAGTCATCTTCTTGAAGCAACTGGCCAGCGGTCTTCTGCTCGTTAACGGACCGATGAAGGTGAACCAGTGCCCACTGCGACGTGTGCACCAGAGCTACGTCATCGCCACCAAGACCAAGGTACGTTTGTTTTCTTGCTTGCTTTGCAACAATGCCACCAGTTTCACACTCTGCTAAGGTTGGGATAAAATCCTGTGCCAAATTTTTTGCCCAGTTGCGAGAAGTGTAATTCATCACATATTTATGTTTGAAAACAAAGTATTTGCTCCAAAAATTTACCGCCGGCGCCTACAGAGAATCAAACCTGGGTCCTTTGCAACGACTAGATATTTCGTTTCTAATAAAGATTTGCTGTGCATGCAAACAGATATGCGGTTTGGTTCGATTCCTATGGCTATTTTGAACGTCTTAACCCCTCTCAATACTTCATGTGTGGATTTTAATGGGTTGGCTATTATGATGCCGCAAATGAGTTCACCTCGTTATTTTGAACTAGGCTATGCAAAAACTTATATAATTGTGATATCGTAATAATCCCACAACGCGATTATATTGCGCCTGCGCATAGCCTAGAGGCTTTTATGATCAATTTAAATGTTCGGCGTTAATTAAGCAGCTTTCTCAATGACATTCGTTACCTGGAAATATCATGATGACAATTTTTGAATATTTCAAAACGTAAAAATCGAATTAAAGAAAAACTATTCAGTTGATTTGCTTGAAATAAACACGGTATCTTCTTTTTTCAATTTTCAATGCACACAGTAAATTTTGTTTAAATCGATTGAAGATCAAGTTGCTTTAGTTAACTGCTAAAAACTGCAGAAACGCTTAAAAAGTGACACAAAAGCGCCATTTTCAAGAAAACTGCTAAACGTACAAATTTGTACTCAAACATTCAATCATGAGGGTCAAGGTATCTGGAAAGTTTCGTCAAATTATATTCAGATTCTTGGCCTCCAGAGTGCCAAACGTGTTTTGGAAAAACTGAAAAATTTCGTAAAAACTTAATAACATAAAATGTACTCGTCCGAATTGCTTAAAAAACGTGGCAGATCTAAGTTCAGAGAAAGCGAAGGTCCACCGAAATTTTCATCAAAAGCCGTTTTGGCGTTTGGCCGGAATTGTGCGAACAAACACACTAAAAAAACAAAAACAAAAAAAACATTCCGGATTTTTATGGCAGTAAAGTGTAATCGAAGATTTCGCTACGCTCGTTACGCTCATCGAATCAAATACTAAATAATTATCCTAAAACTAAATTAGACTTACAAAAAATATATTAATTTCAACCAATCCTATTTTTAGCTAAATGTTGCCATCATATAAACAGGTGTCTCAAATTTACTAGAAAAAGCTCACAAGTTGGCTTTGTCCATTCCTAGGGGAGCAGAAAAGTAAACAGCATAGGTACTAGCTCATTTTTGAGAATCGAGCTGAGAATTTTGATCATTAGAATTTAGAACTGCGTGTGATTGTGAAATAGCACTGCTTTATCTTCATATCTCGGCTAACGTAATATCCATCATTTTGAAATATCATTTTTTATCCTGGAACGGATACAAATTTTGGAATGGAAGTTTCTTATAATAAATATCTACCGGGTATTTGCATTTAGGTTCGAATCACACTAATTCAAATTGTTGTTTTTGACCCTTTAATTGCCCAACCAAAAGGAAAATCATAGTTTATTTTGGTGTTTTTATTGCTTGTTAATAAGGATGAGGGATGTTCCACCAGAACTGATTTATGGTTCTGACCACCAGAAATAAAAATTCAATGGAATTGCCATTGGGGTCAGAATGCCACAGATTTCATAAAAGATAAACAAACTGCATACCCAGATTCTATTTTTAAAGCAGGAATTGAAACAAATAGCAAATCTTGTTGCATGCCTGGTGGATATTTGTTATTATAAGACATGCAAAATGTCCTGTCATCCAGTCCTGTGTTCCTATCCCACTAGGGTCCAACAATTCAAGCTTTACCTTACATGTGTATTACCCTGGCGCTACCTACTAAAACTATCTTCAGAACTTAGCTTCTAGTTGCGTAGATTGTGAAGGCGCTTTTAACATTAACTTTCTTTTTCTAGATCGACATCTCCAGTATCGAGATCCCTGCGAACATCGACGACAAGTATTTCAAGAGGATCCGAGAGAAGCGACCGAAGAAGGAAGATGGCGACATTTTCAATAAGAAGAAAGCCAAGTATGTACCGTCGGCACAGCGAAAGGCTGACCAGAAGATCGTCGACAAGCTCTGTGCCGATGTCCTCCGAAAGTTGTTCCACAAGAAGGAACGGTACACTTTCTACGCGTACCTCAAGAACATGTTTGGCCTCTATTCAAGCCAATACCCCCATCGTATGTCATTCTAAGTGTTACATTATATAAATATACTTGGACAATACATGTTTTGAGGCCCATATGCTTTTGGTTTTAGTATTTTTTGTCATTTTGTCATCAATCCATTTCCTTATCATGATGGAGAAGAATGTGTGTGAATACTCTGGGTGGAGTGGAGGTGGTGCCAAGTGTTTTATGGAGGGGACTGGGGAGAGGGTTGTGAGCAACCCTAGGCAATAACTTCTGAAAGCAATTATTGTAATGGGAGCTTCCACTTTGTGGCATGGTACTGCCTATACTTTGAATGGCTGGTACAAAAATGGTTGCTTGGTTACTAACCTGGAGGGGGATTGCAAATTATCAACAAATGGACTGAATCCAGACAGGTCCTAAATTTTTCCCTTTAGTTCTAAATTCTTGTGAGTCCTTTCATTTTGCAAAATTTTCTAGTGTTCTTCTGGACCCTGTTGTTTGGTGTAAGTATGGAATTGTGATTTATTTTGCTCATCTTTGTTTTCAATGTAAATTCAAACTGCCAGCTGACAGTTGCATGTGGAGTAACCAATTTGTATTTTAATATCCTTGTCATTGGAATCATTTAATTATTAACAAACCTGCTTTTAGATTTCTCGTGGCCTTCACAACATTGTGTTCAACTGAAGCATCCTGCGGAATCGACCAAATTTTTAGAATCTTGCCATCTCGAAGCAGTCGTTCAACAATGGCAGCGTCCGAGAGTGTTGCTGATATCACTAATAGTACTATTGCACCGGTTGTTCCTCCCGAAGCCCCGTTTCACTTCACCCCTAAATTAAACAGTGTATTACAGACAAAGTCTATGGACAATGACAAACCATGTTCAGAAATTTCATTCAAAGAATTCTTGGATTTCCTACGAACGGCATATCAGATTAACGATTCAATCGATGGAAACAAAAAGGAAAAAGCAACTAATCAGAAGGAGTTGGATTGGACTGAAGTAGCTGAGAATAAACTCATGATTAAGTTGCTAGACTTACAAGATCCAAATGAATCAGAAAAAACAAGTCCTGAATGTGCGACAAATAATGACAAAAAGACAAGCCCCCGCCCAAACAAAAGTCCTAATAAAGATTCATCCACAAGAAGCAAGAGTGTTTCAGATTTGTATTCTGGGCCAACGAAATCCCCTGAATTGAGTAAGAGTGTTGATCAATTGATGAAACGCAAACTTAACGAACTAATTCAAGAAGGTTTACTCGATTCTGTACTACCCTACGTAGTTCCTAAAACTCCGATACCACCACCTGCTTCGACTGTTCCTACCAAGAAGGTGGCATCGGCTACAGATGCAAAGAAGTGTGCTATAATAGCCTCAAAAGATAGACAATTGGCAGCAGCAAGAAAAAAGTCACTAGCAGAGTAAGTATATGGGTTGATGAGTTCTTAATGATCGTAATTCGTAATAAACCCCAAATTTCTCTACTTCCACTCCCAGAATTTAGTCGGTATTGTGCCGTCTGTCAATTTCAAACGTAACATCACTTGCATGGTCGCAGGGCTGAGGTGGAGATCCACGTTTGCGACGAGGTGAAGAATTTGCGTCGGGACTTCCGTTGTCCTCAGAAGCTGCTAGTGGCCAAGATGGGTTACTTTGCCGAAGTTACCACTGGACAGCGTCTGGAAGACATGGACATATCGGTACATTGCGACGTCACCATCTTCGACTGGCTGATGCGATGGGTGAAGCGTGACGAGAAATCAGAGGACAAAGGTCCATTGCTTGGTAAGATGGCCAAATGTGGTTGGAATTGCCATTTGGCAGGTGTAGTGGGGAAGGAGGTGGAAAGCACGGCTTACTGAGTAAAGATGATAGTGACGACATAAATACTAGATAATTAAGATGCAGAAACTTTTTCAGTGTTGGCCTTTTTGATAGAGAGTGAATTTTGAATTCAGAAAGTTGAACAATAACATAAAACAATACCTATGGATATAAATGTGTGGATGAATATATTTTAAAAAGAAGATTAGTTGAGAAGCAGGATGCAGACATTCTTTTAACGGCAAATGAATTGAAAATCGAGGCAGGCATTCTTCGGTTGTGATGGAGAAAAGGTGTTTTCAAAAGGGAAAAAATTATATCAAGTAAAAACTTAAGAAAAAACCAAGACATAGGTACCTAAGCATTTGTTATCACATGCTAGCAATGGCGGCTTGGGACTTGGAAGGTAATAACAATTATACTTTGATTTGTGGCTCAAACTTACAATTTCCTTCGATTCTCATATAAATAATAGCTATGGTTTGTAGGCATGTTAAGTAAGATAATCAAGCATCAGCTCTTTCCGTACTTTATGTGCTTAAATAAAATATAATAATGTTTGTATAAACACTCAGTTGCTGCATGCATCGAATTATTTCGATCGCTGACCCAATGCGAACGTGCATTTTGTGACGAGAATTGGGTAAAACTAAACTATTCGGATTTCTTAGTACGCCGAAGTGGCCAAAACCAAAACAAAACATTGCCAGTATGCCACACTGTCAGATCTCGGTGCGGCGGTGGGTCATGGAAAGGATTCAGTTATACCGGGAAAATGCGCCGACAAAGGGTTCTCAACAGTCGAGACTCACATTCGAGATTCTGTAGTTCGCAAAGAAAAACATACACACATGGGTTATCGCGGCTTCATTCCGGGCTCAGTATGCTGGCTTCACAACCCCGCGACATGGACTCCTTACTTACCGATCGTCGCCACCTAGCCAACCACCCCTCGACACCCACCCCAAGGCCAGCCGGCCAGCCAGCCAGACACCCACCCACCCTTTGGAACCGGTGCCATGGCTAAAAATTACCATAGCCAAGCCGCCACTGCATGCTAGTGTTTCTGTATGAACTGTTAATAAGTTATTAATATTGTAATTAATCAAACCTCATATTGAACCAAGTTCAACAAAATGAAAGTAAGAACCAGACATTACTAGAATCAAGTCGAGTGAATCTCTCATTTCAGACGCGAGCAACGTGGTGCCGATCCTGGTGTCCGCTGCCTTCCTTCAGATGGACCCGCTATTGACCGACTGCCTGTCGTTTGTTCGAGCTAACGTCAACGACATTGTCCACGTCTCCAACAACCTCTCCGGTATCAACGACAACATCCTAACAAGGCAATACATTCTGCAAAGTTAATACTCGTACTTATCATCTTATTCAATGTTTTGTTGAGAATATATGTATAGGTACGGCTTGCTCTACGCTACTCTATGCTAGGGCTTGGCAAATGCTTATTTTAATAGCGTTGTGGATGAGCGTTATTCGAATCCATGCTGATTGAATAGTGTTCAAGGTGTAATTGGTTGAGTCAAGATTGATTTGGGAGACAAAATAGGGGAAAACGTTAGATAGCAATATGAACTCTTCTTTCGAAGTGAAGAAAAAAATTAAATATTTACGCAATCGTCAAGGGTTTCGATGTTTGGAAAGTTCTAGTTAAGTCCTTTATAGAGTGGGAAATGTGAATTGAAATTTTCTGAAATTATAGTAGGTTCCAGGTAAATTGAGAGATTTCAAAGGCATTCTGAAAATTTTATCCAAATCAAAGTTGGCCTGCGCTGACATAAATACAAAAGAAGCAAAAACAAAAATAAATTAACAATCATGATTTTCTTGGAAAGTGAGTGTAAATGACTACTTATCTTCACTCCTGTTGCTCATTTAGCTCATTAATTACACACAAATCATCAAGGTATAGTGTTGGAATTTGTCCTAAAGGTGATATCTTAGCTGTTAATACATCTTTTTACTCTGCAGCAACAAAGCTACATTGCTCGAATGAAATCATACTATTGTTACAATTGTCAACTTTAATTTCTTCGTTAATAGCTAAGCAATAATTTACAAAATTTTCACACTAACTCTTCACACAATTTTCGAAATATGACAAGGATGAAAATTTCACTGGACAAAACTGAAAAGGACCTCTTTAAAACTACTTCTGTCCCTTCAAAGCCACTGCTGCTTTGAAGGGACAAAAACCAAAAGAATGGTGGAAAAAATTAAGAGAATGATTAGTTTTGAAGAAAATTATTTTGACACCTACGCTTGAAGTTCACAACTGACCGTTAAATGAATAAACACAGGAAAAAAGGAACACAGAAAAAAAGAAAATGCATGGAAATGCAGATGTTGAGGTTCCACAGAATATTTCTCATATATCCACCATTTGAATAGAATAGAATAGTGGTTTATTTACAACGTTGGACAATGGATACATAAAGCACATTTATTTCCTTTTGGTTGCAATAGGTTGTGTCAAAAATATTAAATTAAAGTTTTCATTAGCCATTCTTTAGCCATCTATTGTCATATTTTCAAATCTTCGACCAAGGCTAGGTTGGGATATTCAGCTTGATTCCAATTGCATTTTGGAACTGCTTCTCTGCATCTTCAACAAAAGTACCTATGTGACTATTGTCTGCAATGTACAAAGTTACGTTACTTGTAATTTTACTTTTGGCCATTCACTGCCGTAAATTATAATGTTTAACTGTGTATAAATTAAGTGATATTTGTATGAATTACTGTTGCATTCTTTCAGAGCTGTCAGAAAATATGGAACCTGTCAAATAATGCTGTGCTCTGCATCCTTTTATAACACAGCTATCATGTAGCTAAACATGATGTTGCACATCTCAACCTAGCCTCTAGCTGTTCTTATCGTTTGGTTTATTATGAGTAATCCTATTCCACTCAGAGAAAAATGACGTCAGATACCCACTGGACTTATTCCCAGTTTGGAAAAAAAAATTAATTAGCTCTGCTAAATAACAAAGGAAGATAGGGAAATCGCAACCCGAATTGCTCTGCCTGGCTAGCGAGTGGGTATCATGATGTCATTTTGATTGAATCAATTGAATGGAATAGGTGTATTATCGTTTTTTTTTTTTTATAAATAAAATCCAAGCAGCACAAATCACGCAAAGTATCTGATTGGCTGTAACCGCAAAACTTATCTAAAACTCCAAATCCAGAGTAGGAAAAATGATCAAATCATCTCGAATCGTCCACCTTAACCGTGTTTCCCTGCCGCTGTCGATTTCAGACTGGCCGGCATGTTCTCCAACACGGAGCTGGAGAGTGTCAAGGATCGGAAGGACAAGATCGCGGGCCGGCTCTTCTGCAAGCTGATCGCGGCGCTGGCGGAGCCGCGACCGGACGTCCACCGCGGCCACTACTCGAGCCTCGCCGGCCTCTATCGCTGCTCCCGGTGCAACCAGCTGCTCGTCAAGTCGCTCGCGCCCAACATGCCTTGCCATCCGGCCGCGATGAAGATGGACCGATTCGGTGCCATCACCAGCACGCACGTCAGGTTTGTCTCTGATCCGTCGCACCAACGAAATACGGGATGACACTTTCTGAAGACTCGTGTCTTTTGCTAATCTTAGCACATTAGTTTTCAGAATACACTATTTAATAAGGTTATTGAATGCGATGTCCAAAACTCAATCTTTTCCTGAAGTTTTGCAAAGCTATGCTGCCTGCTTTATCATGGAGACTAGGTTTAGAGTTTTAAGTGGCAGCCCTTTTTTAAGCGCTGTTCTTTCCGATCGCTACAGTATATCATCCAAAACTGCGACGTACGTACAAATAATTCCGCAGCAAGCGGCAAGAACAGCGCTTCAACACCCACAGCAACGTCTTGACGCCGTGTTTTCGTTCCGGTCATTCAAACTCGGCGCTGCATCTCGGCTCGAGCCACAACACTTATATCACTAGCACCCCAACGATTACCTACATGCTACAAGCGACCTGCTTGGCGTTAGCGCTAAGCCTCTTGCCTGCTTCAAACTCAATGCTGTAAGCCAACAGTAAGCTACATGCTACAAGCAACCTGCTTGCTGTTAGCGCTAAGCCTCTACCCTTGCAAAGAAGACCTTATCCTGTATAAACCATATTTATCAAAATAATCAAAATACTCCTTTATGACCCCTGTTTTGCCGCGCAGAGACCCGTCATGGAACCTCACCGACTACGTGCGCCAACTCCGCGCCGAACTCCGCTCGTGGCGCCAGGTCTACTGGCGTCTGTGGGGCGACGCGCACTTCATGCGATGCGGCACGTGCCACGCGCACTTTGCTCTCGGCCGGCTCGGCTGGTGCGGCCACCACCCCGAGCAGCCGCAGTTCTTCTCGCGCGACGGCCACCGCACGGGCCAGAGCATCCCGGTCGGGCGTTACCCGTGCTGCGGCGGGCGGGCGTACCGCTTCGAACCCGTCGTCAATCCCAAGGTGAGGTTGTATGGCCGTTTTGTGTCGGGTGAACCCACGGTGAGGTTATGCGGGGTATTTCCAAGGTTATGTTATGTTGCATGACAAGTTGTATATGACTTTTCAATGGTTTAGGTACGGAAAAACCAGTGTGCGTTACCAGTTACAGCCTGCGTTGTCAATCCCAAGATGTCGTCGTCTGTCATTGTGATGTGGTGACAAGTTGGATATGACTATTGTACATAGTTTAGGAATTTTAATGATTTAGGTAGGTACCCAAAAACCTACCGCAAATATGTTCCAGCATTGTCAATCCCAATGTGATATTTTGCCACCCACCGTACATTGGTTGTTGGTCAAATTTGACAAATTGACAACTGAAACTTGGCAACCTTAGTCAAACTTATCAAACTTATCCAAAAACCATGCACACTAAATTCTGGTACAAGATTTCAAACAAACGTTGCCATTTTCTGACCTCGATGATTGCCTCGGTCTGCTGTCCTATATCTTGTATCCAGTTTTGTTGTTGTTTTCATTTTAGCAATGATGAAAACGCACTATCAAGGTTTTACTGTTCTTTTATTAATCCCTGAAAAGTGCATTAAAACTTACAGCCCAAATTTTTAAATTGTCACAACTAACATTTCATTCTATTATCACAATGCTCATCTGTGCTCTAAGCGTCTCAGTACTGACATGTTGTGAATGAACAGTAACACCTATGCCCGAGGTGACGATCGTTTCGATTCATTTCCGATCCAGGGCTGCCAATTCCGCGAACACCAACCCGAAGTGGAGACGGCCAGAGACGAAGCGATCCACACCCTTTTCACTCGACACCAGGCGCTGATCACCGTCAGCCCCCCGGAGGCGCCTCCCAGCCCCGAACGCGTTACCAAGCTCGTTCGGGCCAAGGGTTAGTGGATACACGCAACGCTGCTAAAGTCTATTTAATACAAGAATAACCTTGTCCGCTCAGCGCTAGTAGTCAATACCACTACCAACATGATGGCATATAGATTTGCTGTCAACGACTTACCTTTATTTCTAACTGTATATATCTGTAATGATAAAGTTGCTAGTAAATAACTTGAATATATGCCAGTGGTAAATAAAACTTTGAGCCACTGTTCTAGTGTTAGATTTTGAAATTTTGAAATAGCGCCTTGTGGATTTAGTTTCACGAGTTGGTGAAATGTAAATGGCGGCCATATTTTGAGTAGTTATGACCTTATCCTGGAAAGTCTATATCGCTACGGACTTAAGACTAAACCTTCGATCATTGGTAGCCGGTGGGGATACGCAACAAGATACATTTTATTGGCCGATTTTTTTACCATATGACACCGCCTTTTTAGTGCTGCCATATGCGTATCTTAGCCATTCCAACAATAGATAGATAGATAGATAGATAGCATTTTATTGTCTCTTTGATCAGCAAGATATAAGACAGTCAAAATATAAAAAGTCAAAAAGTCAAAATATACAACAGATAAGTAAGAACATAAAAACAATAATCCGAAAACATATTAGACAGATAAAACCATATGATAAACACATGTGATCAGTCTTCGAAAAATTCAGCTGTTGAATAGTAACATTTGTTAATAAGATTGTCACTTAATTCTCATTTATAGGTTTCCAAATGTTTTCAAATGCATTCCTAACGTTAAAGGGCGTGTTTTAATATCTACTTTATTCACCGTAGTCTTGTACTATATTTATAAGGATGGTAAAATGTTGCGACAAAATATGCGACCTACTTGGTTGGTTATTCTAATGTTAAGTTTTTTTCAAACTTTTCAAACTCAATGTTTCAGATAGGTAAGTTAAATACAGATTATTAAGGTCTCCAAAAAATGTTTTACAAGATGATACTATGATAATCATTGGTTTCAATGCTTTTTTCTACATTCCACCAAAATTCCCTATCATACTTTACGTAGTACGTAGTACGCATCTACATAAATGATTTAATAGAAATTGTAAAATTAATGGAATTCATCTGAAATGTGTGCCGATGGCGTTTGCTTTCAGAGATGTGTGGGGAGGAGCTGTACCAGCCGATGTGGTGGCACGGACTGGAGATCGCTCCCCCGCGGCCCAGACTCAGCATCCTGGCCAGATGGGAGGCACACCAGAACAAGGCGGAGAAGCCTCTCACGATCCCCACGTCAAAGCCTGCAGGTCAGACTCCAATCTCACCAGGCTATAGATTACGGGAAACTTTTGGCGAAATAGGATGACAAAGCGCTGGAGGTTAACCGTTGAAGTTAGATAAAACATAATATGCAGTTTTATCATAATATGTTAAGATACTTTTTAATGCCATCTTCCTGTCAGTAGACACTTGAACGTTCTTCGGTATTTTATTTTTTTATTTCTGATTATGTACCTTGATCTTTGTTCTTGTGTAGGTACGTATTTATTACTTGTGATTAAATATTGAAATTCCATTATAGATTATAGATACTAGTATACTAGTAAATATTCCTTGTTCTGTTATGGAGATTGACTATGGAAATGGTTATGGACTATGGTTATGGAAATGTTATGTGATATTGATCTGTATCAATGATGTTTTTAAAGCTGTTTAATATTCTTGGCATATATATGTATTTGTACAGATTGTGTCTGAAATGACAATTTGATTTTCTTATTTTTATTTTCAAACCGCTCTGTTAAACGGCTGCTCTAGCAGCTCTAGCTGCTAGCTACTAGCCCTGGCCGCTCCAGTAGCCGTTTACAGTTGAGCACTACTAGCCAAATGAAAGCAGAGGTTGCGTGCTCCCTGCATCCAGGTCCAGCGATGGAGCCGCCTTGCAGAGCGCAGCAGCCGCAGCTGAGCAGGCAGAAGTCGAGCCAGCGTTCGAGCGAGGCGGGCTGGTCGAGCAGCGAGGACGACTCGAGCGAAGACGATAGCCAGGCCAGTGAGGAGTCGCTTCACACGGCGACGGCCAAGGGCAAGGGGCGGCGGGGGTCGGCCGCCAACCGATACTTTGCCAACGCCAGGTCAGAGCAGCTTGCGCGAGATGGATGCATTTCTGTTGGTTTTTAGCGAGATTTGCTAGTACTTGTAGTCGTGTCTTTACACTTTTATACATGCCGTGATCCGGTGAATCGACTGCAAGTCTTACGACATATTAAAATAAGCCTTCGCAAAGCCCTTGTACGAGTCAACAACGACTTACCAAAATTCCGCTGACTCCGGTGATCGTCTGATTGTGTGACCATGTGATGACCGCAGGTCTGAAGGTCTGCACTCGTGGACGGGCAAGCTGACGACGCGGATGAACCAGGACAACCAACGCGACGGAGAGGAAGAGGCCGTTAGCAAGATGGCCACCTTCCTGACGAGGCGGACGACGACCGAGACCAGTCTCTTTGTCCGAGCGGGTCGCACCTCCAAGTGGTCCCACCACGCTGTGCCCGCAGGTAACCGAGCTACCCAAGGTTTCAGCGTCCATCCACTTCTAGCTGCTAGCAATACACCATAGATATTAAAGAAGCTCTCCGAAATGATTATCAGATTTTATATATTGTCGAGTATACCAATCAAAGTGATAATCCGTTTAAATTTTTTTTTTTTTTTTAATATGGGGCCAAATGATCGCACATTTTCTCTTTTGCGCGAAGCCCCTTGCGTGACGTCCCCACAGGACTGCCAAAACGAAACGATAGCATCCATTATTCCATTTACACTATTGCTGCATTGATCAAAGTGTCGATACACCATCTAGTCAACTTTTTCCTCCCAAATCAAGACACCTTGATTGATTATTGGTGCTTAACGACTCACTGTTTTGACAACTAACTGGCACTGGCTATGGCTATGGCACTGGTCTAATGGCATTCTAGACTCTTCAACCACAAGTAGATAGTCCTCCTAGCCGCTACTTGGGTACCGTAGGCGGCGTTACGAGCCATTCACGGGTTGTGTTCCTAGGAGGTACGTACCTGAAGGCGGAGATGGAGTGGAGAGAAGAGAACTGCACGTCTGCGATGGGCTACGGACCGCGGCAACGCTCGGTCAACGTCACGCCGATCACGCTGAGGACGTACAAGTACCGCAGCGCTCGCTAGTTTCACGCTAGAATCGCCGCGACGAATGTTCTTCAACGGTTGCATGCCGGCCGAGTGGTTTGTGAGCGAAGGAGAAAACTTGTACAACTGTAATACGAATGACACTTTGCTGAAACTAATAGTTCTACCTCCAATCACGGTACACTGTTTATAACTTTACTACAAATACTAGTATTACATAATTAAATTAGGTACTTATTCTACATATAAGTTTATAACATACAATAGATAGGTAATTTATCTGATAATAGACACCGTAATTACGGAGGAAAAGTAGAGTAAATGCTTGGGACAGATTGGTTTATCATCAACCAAGTCGCATAAAAGACACAGCACAGCCTGTCAATCTGAGATATGGATGAAACGGTAAATACTAGTAGAACATTTTGATAAATGTTCACCTGTTATAATTTATTTTGGTGGCCAGGGGGAAGCAAGGTTCTGATTGGTACAGATTTGCCTTCAGATCTACACTATTCTTGCCGAGGATTTGGTTATTTTAATGTTTATTTCATTTATTATTATTTAATATTTTTGTGGTAATTTGGTGCAGGGAAGGGTTAGCGCCACAAATCCACAGACATTTGCTACTTTTTTAATGGGCTGCCGTGGTAAATTATAGTGTTCCTAAACAGTTGACCCATTGCTCACACATCAACCGAGAGGTTGCTACATTTTAAATATATTTATATCACTTTCTACAACAGAATAAATGACTGAGTAGAGGTCAGTAGATCGTAGGGGCAAGCTAATTTAAGGGTGGTACATTCATCTCCCCCATGGTGATGTAGGATTTGGTCAGACAAAATCAGGGGTGTCATGACTTCTGGTTATTGCTTTTGACTGGCAGAATACCAATTATAGTCCAGTAGCAATTGATGGCAATGACTGTAGCTTATCCAGCTATGCAATTAATGGCAAATACATGCCTTTGAGCCAGCTAAAGTACATTTGTTGCAAAACTTCAGGAAAGTTCTTATAGCAAAAAGCAGCATACGAAACACCTCTCTTAATTAAATAGTTTTTTTTTTAAATTAGCTTGCTAAGATTAGATAAAGAAATAGTCTTAAAATCACTTAAACTGTATTTCATTTAAAATCTGAGTTCATTATTTCAGTAATTTCACACCATTAGTGTAGGGGTAGTTTAGATACCCACTAGAAAATGAAACAAAATTTATGCCTCTTTTAAAGGGATTTGGATGGCTTTTGTGTAGGAATTTGGTAGGTAGTAAGTAATTTCGCTTTTTAAATTTGGTCAAGGAATTTGCATTTAATAAATAAAAATGACTTAATACATAGAAATCGATTTCAATAAATTATAACATAGAATAAATAAAATAAATAACACCATCATTTCACACCATCATAAAGATGCCAAATACAGCCACAGCCAATAAACAAAATTTGTATATTGCTTACAATATCAAATAAATATCTTTGACATTTTGATCAGACTTTACCAAATACTTTCCCTTAGTGCTAGAAAAAAATACTCTCTCCTTGTCACACAAAACAGTGGTGCAATGTGGTGCCGTAGTTTCTTTGTCAATATTCAAAAATGGTACCAATAGCAATGCCATTTTCATTCAATACTTCTCAGTCTATAAAATTAACTTTTCAGGCTTGTGAAATAGTAGCTATTGTGACTACAAGGTATTCTCGTGTGAGTGTTTTTTGTTAATATGTTGCATAAGTAGGTATGGTGAAAAATAATTGAATACCTCTCTGCAATAGAACTTAATATTCATAATTGGTTTTACCTAGTTCTTCAGGCATTTTGAAGGCATTATATTTGAATCGAAGAATATGGAAAGCTAAGTCTGCGAAAAAATGGGAGAAAATTAACATGGAAATATTTTTCCCACTTTAAGATTTCAAAAAGAAATTCTATGTTTTAAAATGATTTCGGATGTGGCGCAACCTGCGGTCAAAATGTTCAACTACATTTTGACGGTTTAAATTAAAATACTTGTTGCAGTGAGGTTTTTAATTCAAAATGTCCAACTATATTTTAACGGTTTGAATTAAAATACTAAATACTTGCATTTAGTTCTTATAATGTTAGGGTCATCCCGCAGGCGAGTGATATGGACATACATCAACGTGATTATGGCTAATTACACCAAAATCGTTTGGTGGCTGACATGCTTAGCACGTGTTTCAAACCATTCGTATTTGGTTTTGTCAAGAAGTAATCGAACAAGTAAGTGCTTATATTTACGATACCTCAATAATAATTAGTCAAACTGTCTTGTGGAATCGCTCGTTTTGGAATAAGAAACCACTTTTTTCTATATTCACTGCTCATCGTAGAAAGGGGCACTTTCAGATAAAGAAATTAGTGTTAACATGGAAAAGCAGTGGTTTCTATTCCTCGTAGTAGATCGCCTGCAGAGTTGTGAATTAACTAAAAAACGTGATGACAATTTAATTCGTGTCTTGAAACACGTTCTAAGCGCGAGCGCAAAGCAAGATATTCGACAAGTGTACGATAAACATTTACTAGGTCACATATCATAATATAAATTATCCCAACGAAAATTGAACGTGAAACACCAACCCGACATCTAAACCAACGAAATGCGAGCGATTCCAGTCCAACAAATGTTTCAACGTGCGTTTAAACCGTGCAATGTCGCTAGAAATTATTGGGTAGACGAGCTTTCCTGTGGTTACGTTCCTCCCTAGGGGCTTCGCCAACCTCAGGCCCAGGATAATTTCTTCTGAGCATGTTGTGGTCAGTGTACGCCAAAATAGTGGTCGTGCTGTATTCGGGCACGACGATCGTAGAGGTCGAGGTCGCTCGCACGATGAACACTTCGGTGGAGTAGACGGGGATGATGATTGTTGACGTCGACGTCGAAGGGATGATGACGGTCGTGGTTTCGAGGAAGGGTGTCACTGATGTCTGTGTTGTCGTCTCGTAGATGGTGGTTTGGATCTGGCACGAAACATAATTGTTTGAGTTAGGTATGTGAAGGAAATTCAACGACTCTTACTACTGGAATTAACAGTTTATACAGGTTCCCAATGGCATGCTGTGATGAAGGCTTGCGGATACGACGGCTTGTCATAGTTTAATGTTAAATCATAAATCAAATCTATGCAATTGTTACTTTCTAATGTCCTCAATGTCTATTTACAATGTTAGTACAGGATGCATTTTGGATGCTTGACATATTTTTTACACCGTCATCTGTGCAGAGTGTAAATTTTTATTAAAATGAAATAGCACCAGAAACTTTTAGATTGAAAGTCTCATCATAGGACTAGGATGTCGTCAAAATGGCCTTGAATGTATACTTCCGGCGTAAAACACCTTGTTATACAGAGAGCAAGTAGACCAGAAAAAGAACTACGCCAATATTAATTAGAAATTTGCACATAGACAGATTGAGACTAAATCACCTTTCTAATGCCTGCGAAAGTCGTCTAAAAATAAGTAAATATTAATTTTATTTAGATTTTTGACCGTCAAAACAACTTTTCTTAATTTCCAGAGCTTTTCCAATCCAAAAGATACGTTGTGATCACCAATATAGGTACCTGCATTTCTAATAGCTTCGTTCGTTTGTGTTTGAACTTTCTTGCTCATTCTGCATTTTCGTCTCATGTACACACCATAATTATTTCCACCCCGACATGCTCTGATCTGAGATGGGTTTTGCGAAATATCTTCAACCTGACCCCAAGAATGAATACTAGTGCCATTCGTCACAGCAACAAAATGTTTGTCTGCAGCGAATTCCTTCATTATGGCAGAAGAATTGATGTTTCATGGGTTGGCCGGATTTTTGCATTAATGGCACGTGTTAAATGCACGCTTCAAGGCGTCAAAAACTCGTTTGAATTTGCATAATAAGTTCAATTTGTGTTTTCTGAAGTTCTGCAGTGTTCTAGGTGCGTTTTAAACGCGCAGTATAAAATTAGCTATTAGATGCGTTTTAGTTCTTAATTTTGTTAGTACCCAAATAATTTATGTAGATCATCGTGAAAAGTAGGCTCCTTTGTTACGCACCGCCCCTAATAAAAGTGAATTTTAGTCGGAGTTAGACGTCTTGTAATGTTTTATGAGGTGCACACGCCTATTATTTGTACACAAGGTGCACGTAGGCATAACGAGACTCGTAATGAGGATACAATCATGCCAAAATATATTATATAGTTTTCTGCTGTAACTGGCGCTGTAATTAACACTATAAAACGAAAATTTCTCAAGCTTTCCTCTCCACTGTAAACTCGCAAATATTTTAATTGAACTAATTCCGTTTTAATTTAAATTTAGTGTGTTTTTGTTGAGGAATTAGGTCTGTATACTAATGTCCAGTGCTAACCAATGCTGGTCATGGACACAGCGAATACTTATCAATATTTTGCACGTCTTTTTCGCAGCCCAAAACAATTTGTTTTATTAACTGGCGAGCAATTAGTTAGAACTGACAGTTTTGGCAGACAAATTTTTCTGTATTTTTTAAAATCTTTTATCGTTCGTTCTAACGGTATGAATATTATATAGGTGTGTGTACGGCATAGAATCCCTCCCTATTAATTCTCGTTGCGACGGCACGCAATTGAGACGACGTATAAACGTAGATGGTTAGACCCCAATCAGACACTAGTTTCTAAATGAAGAAAAAACACGTTAAGATATATCTACAACAGCGACCGTAAGCCATATTCGTGTTGCTATGAAAATTTCTAGGGCAATATAAAAATAGAAAAGAAAAACGATTGGCAAGAGTGGCAAACCGTCAATTATTATTCAGTGACCAAGTGCTCGAGTTATCTCAAGTCAATGCTGTGGGTGCGTGAAGAGTTTTAGTAGCCCAAGATGATTGAACAGCTGAAGGTTAGTCTCGACAGACATTAAAATCGCGAATACTCAATAGGATAATTATTAATCACCCTGCTTAGAAACAATAAAATGGAAATTTCTTTTTAATGGGTCATCGAATTCCATTTTTTTTCTAGTCTCTAAATTACCATAATTTTCGCAAAATACCAACCGATATGCGAAAGTTTTCAATGCATCACTTCTTGCAGGTTAGCAGTTCACGAAATATCGAATCGAAAAAACGATTCGGATGTTGCATGTTTACTTGATGTACCTAATTTGCGCTACCGACTGGTGATACATGTAACAGCATTTTGAAAGGATGGAATCGGTTTCTTGAAGTGCTGGCCATGATTTGACACAACTGTGATTGATCAAAAGGCACTGAATCTCGGGACATGCGGCAATCACACATCAACAACTCGACTAACCTCAATTCGACACCGGGTTTGTCTTATCTGTATGGACGCATTTATCTGGCTCGATATTTTGTTTATAATAATTAATAATGAATACCTAGCGATAATGTTTTTGCAGAAAAGCTATTTAACATGGGTATTGAGTCCCGAACAAAAACTTGAAATTTTCTTCTGAAAACTAACGATCTAAGATTAGCGATCATGCTACGAGATTTGCAGTTTGGAATGTATCATTCACTAACCGGTACAGGTTTGACCGAATGTTCTTAATATTGAAGATCTACTACGATATTTCCACCCCTCTATCCCTCTATTCAATCTCAAAAAACCATTGTATGAGTCTCAATGTGTCTCTTTCCACCACATCGCATCGAATTTAAAAATCATATTAAATCATAGAATTGGCAAAGGAAACTTTTTCCAAAAGACAACCAACTATATAAAAGGGTTGCTGTATATGGCCCTCCCCCATTTTTTTCAAATGTTCTTAAGTTTTTTCAAGTGTTGTGTATTTTGAGTACAATGAAATTTATTTTGCCAAAACGCCAAATTTTTAAAACGAAAATCCCACCCAAACGGGTTGGTTGCGTTGCTTGCACCTAAATATCCTATATTCTGACATTATCACACATTTATCATCTTCCCATAAATTCGAATAAGAAGACAAGACCACAAGAAATTGGTGATTTTTACTCTTACGTCTTCAATTTGAAGAATATCATGATTCGAACCAAGCTGCAATTCGTTGCAATGCACAGTAAGATATTTCGTTTCTAATAATAAACATCAGGATGTGGTCAAGAATTTTTCTAAATCACCTCAAAAAACACGACCTTTAAATCAACTTCGTTTAATTTAACAATTCGCACGCGTTCAGGTCACATCTACTTTTGTGGTTTGAAAATCAAGTCCGGACCTGTTTCAAATAAGAGTGACATTTCCTTTTTTTCATGTTTAATTTGTAAAGGACCACTGCAATTGAGTCCTACTTCTCCCACCCGTCCTTAATTTTCTTCGCTAAATGGTCCGCGGTCTCAAAAACCACACAGAATACATAAGAAACAAAATTTCTACACGAAAATATAATATGGCCATTTATGGTATCAAACCCTGTACTTCAACTAAACCACGGATTAAAAAATTGCAAGATTTTACACACACGTTTTACTTTGTTATGGCAAATACTATAGTATATAACCTTCGGTTATTACAGTATTTGGTTATGGTGACTTCATTTTCCACCACCCAATAGATCACATTCAAAATTTAATTCCAGAGACAATAAAAATTTGGGTGCCAATGCTTTTCTTATGTGAATACATTTTGTTGCAATCACTTATTGACCCTGGAATGGGCAATTTCAATGGGGTCAATCATCTTCAAATTCAACTTCAAATAAATAATAACGGTGCTATCCAATGCTCTGAGCTCTATGAGCTTTCTACTAAAATTGCCCGGCGTTTCGCCAAGTTGCCTGCTAGCTCTAGGTCTAAAAGCTAGTCGCAGAGAAATCCCAAATATATCGAACAAATAACCAGCTAAAATACATGGCTTAGTATCCATTCCTAAAATTAATTTTTCGTCGAAAAAGATTAAAAATAGTAACAGTAACATTTGAGTTCACCAAAATGATGACAGCTATAATTTCGGATTGCAGTGTCTCGTTATTGGTGATTGATTGCGGTTAGGTTGCGGTTGCGGCGTCTGTGTAGTACTTTATGACGATTACAATATTACATAAAACAAGCTCGAGCTTCGCTCAACCTTGGTGCCCATAGGGCACAGGCATATGCGCATAGCGCAAACATATGCGCATGGCGCAAACATATGCGCATAGCGCGAACATATGCACATAGCGCAAATATATGCGCATAGCGCAAACGAAGTGTAGGTAAGTGTGTTGGTAAACAATATTATATGCTTACTCAAGCTTACGCCCTTAAAAATACAGCCGCTCTGAGAAATATTTCCTCGTCCAATCACTTTATACCTTGCTATCGTTACCAGTTTCTGTATTAGGGCCTACGGCCTACTACTACTTAGCGCAGCTGGCGCAGCTGTTTAATTATAAATGCGGTAGTAGAGATCAGATACCATTTCCAACCGATTTCAGTCAAAATTCTATTGTATAGGAAGATCTAATGTATAATTTGACAGGTTCTGTTCTAGATATTATTTTTAAGTATTTCAAATTCATTGGTTCAAGGAGGCAGAGGGAAAGTAAACAACATAATTGCCTGCTCATTTTACCATTAATTAATTACTTATTTACTGGTTATTAAACTATCGCAGCGCAATAGCAAATAATTAATCATTCAAAATTCTTCATTTGAATGTCAGAAGCAATGATGAGTGTCAATTTCTATAACCTCAAGTTTTGACACGGCATGTTGCTACGATACGGAGCTCGGATCATCGCTTTACCTTCGCAATCACTGCTGTAAAGATACTTTACGCTGATGATGCTGCGCTAAAAATTACTTCCAGTAAAAAAAATATACATCTTTTTGAAAATTTGCAAGTTTTTTTTCATGAAAATTGACAATACTAGAAAAAGTCTGTCTTATAACTTTTTCAACATGGTATAACAGTCAATCAGATACGGGAAATCTCAACTTTTTTCTAGGATTATCTCAATAAACTTCAAAGTAAAAAAATATTGTAGGAATCAACCATTTGGGTCGAAATTACAGTGTCTAGAAGTTGCAGGCAGCTTCCTCTGGATAAAAATCTTATCTCCACAGTGAAAAAATATCGGAATTGCTTCTGTTTTCGAGGAAATTCCATTGAAAAACCAACCCTTAGCGCCACAATTAAAATCAGGCAGATCCTTCTGATAAAAACGTATCTCTTTGGCGAAAAATCTAGCGATTTGTTCAATTTTTTTCCTTTTCCGGAAGATAAATATCAGCCCATTGTAAAATCACCGTTAGGGTGGAAATTACAACGTCTAGAAGTATAAAGGCAGCCATCCTCCAGATACAGACTTTTCCCTATGGTGACAACCTTGAATCGGTAGCTTCTACATTATTACTACACCAGAAGATAATTATTAAAAAACCCATTACAAAATCAACCCTCATTAAAAATTATGCGAATCACTCACTACGGCAGTCGATGTGACGGTTCGAGAAACGGTCACGACGGTGTTCGGCGCTCGAAACGCGTCGAGAGGGTTGAACGCGTTCTGCTGCGGGTTCAGCAACATCATCAGCATCGCCGGGTTGAAGTACAGGAACGGGTTGAACTGCATGAACGGGTTGGATTGCATGAACGGGTTCTGACGGGTGTAATCGGTAGGCATCGCTAGCTGTTGCTGCGGATCAGGGTTGTAGAACGGCACGAAGGGGTTGAAGTTACGGCTTTTGCGCGCCGCGTCTCCTTTCTTGACTGGTAGCGACGGCGTGCTGGAAGAAGAAAGTTTGGATTTTTTTAGGTGGATGGACGTGGACGGAATAAACCTCCATTCAGAAGACAACAGATACCCACTGGACGTACTATAAGTTTGTAAAAAAAATATAGCTCTGCTTATATATACACTTATTCCATTCAATCAAAATTCAATCAAAATGACGTCATGATACCCACTCGGTAAAGCCAGGTAGAGCAATTTGGGTCGTAATTTCCCTTTTCTCCTTTATTATTTAGCAGAGCCAATTATATATATATATTTTCATCTGGTATTGTATGTCCAGTGTGTATCTGATGTCATTTTTCCCTGAGTGGAATAAGTCTATTAACCAAGGAAGATAGTGAAAATTAACAATCTACTTAGTGGGTATTATTACGTTGCTTGAATGGAATAGGTGGAATCTTTTGTTTGAATATTTTCAATATTTATGTCCTAATATATCGATATCTAATCGAATTAGTAATTAAAATAATTGGGTTCATTATTCACTAATATTCTTAAGGCCAAATTCCTGTGATACCTTTTGAAAAGAACCCTCTTTCTCAAACTGTGGCTGTATGAAAGCCATTGTGTATTAAGCCAAGGAAATGTAATTTCTTTAAACAACGCAAAGTTTCTTGATATTAAGAAATTGTTTTGAGTTAGCTTGATTGGCAAGTAAATGTTACTTACATTTGCTTGTCTGATGCGACACCACGTCCGACGCCGACGCCGACGCCGACGCCTCCACTCATTGGCTTGAATTGATCTGCATTTGACCAGCAATACTGTGCAAGAAGCACGAGGACCAAACACGCTAGCTAAACAGGTGTCAGGAAACAGAAGCAATCAGCAAATTTTATGCCCATAATAAACTGGCATATTAAAATGTTAACATCGATATGGCTCGCCCTGGGCTTGAGTTTTACTAGCTTAAATATTGTTCCTTGTGATTCATTAGAGGCTTACGAAAACCTACTCCGACCGCTCTCCAGCGTTCGGAAACCAGCGCGGAGTGATCCGATCGACGCTCTGTTGCTTCCGAAAACCTAGTCTGGAGCGATCAGAGCGCTCAACTCGCGTACCATCTTTCAGGCTGGGACGCGAGTTTTGTTTTTACGAACAGGCGGGTAATTTGAATTGTCGATTTTTCTTTACCAATATTGTAACGCGAACACTGATTACTGAACACTAATCACCAAAGATGAGCCAGTTAAGATAAATTACTCAATTTCATACGAAATTCTAGTAAATAAAGAGATGACACTGCTACTACTTCTAAAATCTGAATCAGCCTCTATAACCTGCAATCACCATGCTCAATTTTCGCGGTCGACTGTCAAGTTTGCGTTCGAAAACGTCTGCAGCTCGGAGAGCTCCGACTGGCTCTGACCACGTGACAGATCGCTCGGTCGAGTGGGTTTCCGTAAGCCTCTATTATAATTTCATGACGTATTTACATCAATTTTTACACCTTAAAGCTTAAATGAGCCCAGAGACGCCATTGGTCAATCGTGTCCGTTATAATTTAAGTAATTTACATTTCGCGCATTCAAATCACTGTCATAATTGACTTGTAAACACGCGTTTAAGGATTTTAACGATTAAAATTAACCTCCCGTTGATGAAACAGAAGGAAGAAATTATTGGTTGTCAAAAGATTACTTCTCTGATGATATCTCTGAACTTATGAACTGTTAAGCCATAGCCATAGGTCCCCCATTAATGTCACAATTAATTGATCTTAAATTTTACACCAAAACTGTCAAAACTGAAATTATTGGATGAGCGAGAGAAGCGAGCGAATTTAACAACATAGGGGAAAAAAAAGTTTTTTTTTTGTTTGTAACAAAAACGAGCAGCCCTACTTAAAGGTCACAGATCTTTACGAAATTTGGCAAAAACGTTCGTGGTGACTCAGCGAGGTGCTGTATAGTTTTTGAGCAAAATCTGTTCAGCCATTTTGTTTTTATGAGCAAAAACCCGTTAATTTTTCAGTTTTTTGGTACTAGCTTCGTAACTAATTAACCGATCCGCACCAAATTTGGATTGAATATATATGATAACAAGTTAAACAAATTGCCTACGTTTCAGATTCGTGCATAAATTTTTTTTCCATTAAAAAAATAAAATTACTTAATAATGAAAAAAAATACTTTATCATCAAAGCACTGTTTCCTTTTCAACATTTTGATTGTCAAATGTTTTCCGTTTGGATTTCATACGGGAGATTTCGGCTCGCTCATCCTGCAATGAGTGTAGGCTCTACTAATCGTTTACCTCGTTATATGCATCACATTAGCGTAGAAACCGAGCTAAATTTAAAATATCGTTGTAAAAAAGGTAGATTTTTATTATAGAAACCAAATAATGAAAAATGTTTGTCCAAGCGTGGCGACGAACCCTTAAGAACTTCTCCAAGGTGGAATTTCGGGGGCAAACATTGTCGATTGGTCATTTAGTTTATAATAATAAATAGTACCTAGGTATATCACAATATAAAAGAATATCGATGATAAGTTTAACGAGTAAAGCGAATGAAGCGAAATCAATCGATGTAATTCGAAAGCAGAACACAGTTTTGTTTTGAATTATTGTTTGCACGGATTTGATGATGATCCTACACTCGATGAGAAAACACTCAACGGAAAATTTCAATAGACCCACTATATAGGTTTTGAAAAAAGGGTTATAATAACACATTTTTCACTACTAGGCTATGCGAACACTCATATAATCGTGTTGTGGATGAGCGTAATACTTACGTTCACCCTCAACACGATTATATTGCGTGTGCGCATAGCCTAGAGGCTTTTATGATCAATTTAAAATGTTCGGCGTTAATTTAGCAGCTTTCTCAATGACATTGAATATTTCAAAACTTAAAAATCGATTTATAGAAAAACTACTCAATTGATTTGCTTGAAATTAACACAGTATCTTCTTTGTACAATTTATAATGAGCACAGTAAATTTTGTTAAGATCGGTTGAAGATAAAGTTGCTAAAGTTGCAAAAAACTGCAAAAACGCTAAAAAAGCGTCATAAAAGCGCCATTTTCAAGAAAAGCGCTTAACTTACAACAATGAAATTTGTACACAAACATTAAATCGTGGGGTTTAATATATCTGGAAAGTTTCGTCAAATTATATTCAGATCCTTGGCCTCTAGAGTGGAAAACGTGTTTTGGAAAAACTGAAAAATTTCGTAAAAACTTAATAACTTAAAATTTACTCGTCCGATTTGCTTAAAAAACGTGGCAGATCTAAGTTCAGAGAAAACGAAGGTTCACAGAAATTTTCATCAAAATTCGTTTTGGCGTTTGGCCTGTAGAGCGCGAACAAACACAAAAAAAAAAAAAAAAAAAAAAAATCCGGATTTTTTTAGCAGTAAAGTGTAATTGAAGATTTCGCTTCACTCGCTACGCTCGTTACGCTCATCAAAAATTGGTGTTATTCTATGCCAAAACCCAATGGAAATGGTGGAAATTTTCCAAATCCTAGCACATTAGTTTTCAGAAGAAACTATCTGGATTATTGAATGCAAGCTACCAAACTCTAAAATGCATGCCTTATTCGAAATCAAACAAATTCAAACGATTCCATAGTTGTTTTTTGCCTGGATGCCTATTCACAAACTTTTAAATATTCTAATTCTGCGGAATGGGGTAAATTTTGGCTTTATACCTCCTTTGGAAACAAAAACCCGCGAATTTTACCCAAGTTTGCAGAATTAGAAACAGAAAAAGATAGTGAATAGAGGTATTGGAAAAAAAATTCAGTCACAGCAACCTAACGTTAGCGTTCAAAAAACCATATAAATTACAGTACTATATTTTTTTGATATTTCCTTCACATTCTCGACACTAATGCACATCAATAAATCGCGCCTAGCACCGCTTATCACCGAGATGCGATCACCGAGATAAAGCTCCTACTTACCCAACCTCCGCTCATTTTGCTACACACACAACTGACTAGTATCCAGCGAATGCCAGGCCTTCTTATAACTTCTTCTAACTTTCGGCTAGAAGAACAGGTTTTGGCCCAAACGCACTGTGGCCTAGTTAAGTACACCACGGCTCGTCGCACAAATCTCTTTGCATGCAATTTGCACCTGCACTCTTTTTCTCGTCTGCTGTACATTTTTGTGATTTATTACTTCTGGTTGAAGCGTTTTTTTTAATTGTTTGAAATAATCAAATGCATGTAGCTCGTGAGATGATATCATAAAAAATAAAACATACTTTGTAACATGCATTTATTTTTGGCTTGGATGCTGCACATTGTGCGAAAAATCCGCAATGATTTCTGTTCAAAATGCAGCTAATATTTTAAAAGATTAAAATAGCAAGAATACAAATATTCTTTTGTGACTTTGACAATAAGCTTCTATCACGATCTCTCTTTTACTTTCAATTATAATAAATTAGCGAATTATGGGCACCGACCATGCAAATTAGCGCACAGAGCGAAATGGACAGTTTCACCAAAATATTAAGGAAACTAAAAGCTTTGAATCAAAAAATTTTATATCCCCCTATTATCGTGACCACCAAGCTGATAATGGCCATGCCATCTTCGAATAAAAACTCAAGGAATGTTTACAAACAAGGCCAGTCCCAATGCAAAGCGATTCGCAATTTCGATGAGTTTCTATTCCATACACCAAAACTACAGAAACTTTTTTTCGGCAATCACTGTGAAATTCAGTAGAAGCAAGCAATGCAATCAAATCACGGAGCGAGCGAGCGAGCTATCTACCTAATTGCATACCGTAGATATGGCTAAGATCAAGACACAGGCTCCGGCATTACTCCAAACACCAAATGCTGAACTTTAAGGAGCTCTGCAGGCTGTAATTTTCAATCAGCGCTCCCGGGTTAAATAATTAATACCTAATCCATCCATCTCTACTTATGATACTGGACATAGACGAAGTATTCCGTTATTTTGTAGATCTAGGATATAATTGGTTTATGGGCAGTTGCGAAATGTGACTAAAAAAATGTATAAGGACGAAGAAGAAATAGATTGTTAATGGATTCTCTTCTGGGAGATGATGATTATGCTATAAATCTACGCTCGTGATAGGTGTGTGACGATGAGGTGTACAAAAGTCGATTAGAATGTGGCTTAGAGATTAGGAAAAAAACATGGTTTATTACAGCATGGGGCGATTAAAAATTCTTTCTTCGAAGCTTTCGGCGGTGATTCGATGTCTTCACGCGCCAAAGATGAGTTGTTCCTGAGATGGCTTCAAACAAACCGTGTTTTACAGTTGTTGTTTTTACCAGTGTCGGATCTGAGAAAAATTTCTCTGTAACACAAAAATCAAAAACAAGTAGGGAAATGTAGTTGTTTGTATGTAGTAGGGTTTTGGTGCAGTAATATTCAAGGGTTGGTTTAGAAATCTAAAAATCAAGGGGAAAAAATCACATCTTTCGTGATCGATGAGTCGAATTAAGATTGCCAAAAGAAATCTATTTGAGGTAAATTGCCGGAAAACTTGGAAAATTCGTGTAAATGCTTGAAGATAAGTAAAAATCACACTTAGTTTAGGTCCGATAGCATTGAATATACAAAACTATAAAGGAAACATAACCTTTTTAGCAAGAGGTTAAATATTTAAGCTCGTCGAAAAGTTATCTTGCTCGGCGATTATGAAGATAGACTAGCAGCGGAGGCCCGTGCCTTCGGCACTATGTGTGTACGTCTTTTACTTTTATTTATTGGCTAGATGGCAAAACCCGATGCCCCTAGCGTATTTATTTCGTGAAATTTTAATTTAATTTTCAATAAATCAACCCTGGAACAGCCCCAGTGAAAAAAAATTGGAAATCAGAGTTAATAATTTTGTTTTTAAATTTGAAAAGCAATAAAAAATGCAAAAATTCGCTAGTTTTTCGCACTTTTCTAGTAGAAATACTTGAAGGATTGACACGAGACCAGGCCTAAGGGACGCACGGAGAAATTCTTCACATTTTTCATGCATAAACAAGTGCCCAAATCCCGGAAATTTTCCAAAAAAAGGCTCCGACACATTGAAAGTGTAAAATGACCAAAATCACCATGGAGACGAAAAGTCGGATTTTAGTATAAGTAGACTAGCAGCGGAGGCCCGTGCCTTCGGCACTGTGTGTTTACGCCTTTTACTCATAAAGAAGGCAAGACCCGATGCCCCTAGCGTATTTATTTCGTGAAATTTTAATTTTATTTTCAATAAATCAGCCCTGGAACAGCCCTAGTGAAAAAAAATTGGAAATCAGAGTTGATAATTTTGTTTTTAAATTTGAAAAGCAATAAAAATGGTGAAATTTCGCTAGTTTTTTGCACTTTTCTTGTAGAAATACTGGAAGGATTGACACGAGACCAAGCCTAAGGGACGCACGGAGAAATTCTACACATTATTCGTGCATAAATGAGTGCCCAAATCCCGTAGATTTTCTAAAAAAAGGCTCCGACACATTGAAAGTGTAAAAAACGAAAAATCACCATGGTGACGAAAAGTCGGATTTTAGTATAAGTAGACTAGCAGCGGAGGCCCGTGCCTTCGGCACTATGTGTGTACGTCTTTTACTTTAATTTAATAATGCCTTTAAGGCAAAACCCGATGCCCCTAGCGTATTTATTTATTGTAATTTTAATTTTATTTTCAATAAATCAACCCCGGGAAAAGCCCCAGTGAGAGAAAAATTGGAAATCAGAGTTGAAAATTTTGTTTTTAAATTTGAAAAGCAATAAAAAGTGCAAAAATTCGCTATTTTTTTGCACTTTTCTAGTAGAAATACTTGACGGATTGACACGAGACCTAGCCTATATTTCGCACAGTTAAATTCTACACATTATTCATGCATAACATAGAGCCCAGATCATGTAGATTTTCTAAAAAAAGGAGCGGAGGCCCGTGCCTTCGGCACTATGTTTTACCCCCTTTTACTTTAATTTAATAATGCCTTTAAGGCAAAACCCGATGCCCCTAGCGTATTTATTTTGTGAAATTTTAATTTTATTTTCAATAAATTAGCCCCAGTGAAAAAAAAATTTGAAATCAGAGTTGATAATTTTGTTTTTAAATTTGAAAAGCAATAAAAAGTGTGAAATTTCGCTAGTTTTTTGCACTTTTCTAGTAGAAATACTTGAAGGATTGACACGAGACCAAGCCTAAGGGACGCACGGAGAAATTCTACACATTATTCATGCATAAATAAGTGCCCAAACCCCATAGATTTTCTAAAAAAAGGCTCCGACACATTGAAAGTGTAAAAACCTAAAAATCACCATGGTGACGAAAAGTCGGATTTTAGTATAAGTAGACTAGCAGCGGAGGCCCGTGCCTTCGGCACTATGTGTGTACGTCTTTTACTTTAAAACCCTATGCCTTTAAGGCAAAACCCGATGCCCCTAACATATTTATTTCGTGAAATTTTAATTTTATTTTCAATAAATCAACCCTGGAACGGCCCTAGTGAAAAAAAATGGAAATCAGAGTTGAAAATTTTGTTTTTAAATTTGAAAAGCAATAAAAAGTGCAAAAATTCGCTAGTTTTTTGCACTTTTCTAGTAGAAATACTTGACGGATTGACACGAGACCAGGCCTATAGTTCGCACAGTGAAATTCTACACATTATTCATGCATAAAACAGTCCCAAAATAGCCTAGATTTTCTAAAAAAAGGAGCGGACACGGTGAAAGTGTAAAAACCTAAAAATCACCATGGAGACGAAAAACCGGATTTTAGTATAAGTAGAATAGATGCACAGAATAGAAAATATTCATAACTCAAACATCACTTGGCCACATAGGAAACAATGCCAGACGTTTAGTGTTGATCTTAAGTTGGAATTTACACGCGTTTGGCATTGTGTTTAAGGGTTTTTCGAGTTTTCTGACAACTTTCCGCACATAGATTTACTTCTGGAAATTTGTCTTTGATCTAAAACAAGAGAGAAACACGAAACAGGTAAAATAAATGGTTTCCACTGTGTGTAGATGCGTGTAGATGCGTAGAACTCCATCAAGTCAAGTTACGCATAATTTAATGGCATCACTCAATCATACGGAAGTTGAGACAATAATTGGTCAAACTGGGAAGAACCATAGAATATAAGAGAGGTTAGAACTAGATGGGAGGTAAATAAAAGCGCGAACAAGAGACGTTTCACCAAATTTAAATGATCGTCATCCTCTAATTTCCCGCTGGATATACGAACTTGTAAATACTATGTTGAGTTTCAATGTTGTAGAAATAGTAAAACAATGTTGTAGAAATTGTAAATGTGTTAAGCATGTGTGTTCGAATTTGTGTAGTTTTTTTTAGCCTAGCGCTGTAAGAACCAGTTTTTTAAAAGTCATGGATTCAATCTTTACAGTTTACACATGGTGTATCATCTGGGTGGCAGGTGTCACCCTGAGGTAGTGACCGGGGTCAAATTGAGCGCCAAAGTGCACCGCCGTGACTAGCGACTCGTGAGCGTCATGCAGAGAAATACTAAACGCACAATTTAATAAAATGGTACCTGTTAATAGAGCTAATTAAGCTCGTTCAGTTTCTGGAATCTAGTTTTTGAAGAAACGGAACATTCTATAAACTAAAAGTAATGTTAATTATCTGTAGACGAAATCGGGCGAAAAAGCATGGCGGATACCGGGTTGAAGTTACAGTAAACAAGTGCAGTTTTACCTGCAAGGCTACTCTTTAATATGTCAACAGTTGTCACTTGAGATTGACCATTAGTGGCAAAAAGCCCCTTTAATATGAACTAAGACGATTCTTTCGCCATCTCAACAATGTTTTTTTGGCAGAGTTTCCCTTATTCTACAGCCTGGTAAGATATTTGAAAGGTATTATAGAAAAGGCCCGGGTGCTTTTCAAAATTTAGGCTCGCACAAAATTGAAGATTATACACAAGCCATTTTGATCCAACTTGTGCAATAATAGTCTATTCATTTTGAACTGGAAACCTTGAATTGTGGTTTGCCAAAAAGGTGCTCCCTAAGATGTGAGGGGTTAAAATTTGAAATAAAGGCCATGTTTTGGAGCAAACCTATGCGTTTGATGTTTAAGAAATTTGGGCTAGTAATGGCGTTGAAAAAGGACTTATGTTTCGGTTCGGCGGGTTAACTGTGACTAAACCAATGATTATGTCACACAAAAACTAATAATTTCTGAAGAGAGGTTGTCTAGGCTTTGCTCACAGTTAGCAGATGTCGCTTCTGGTGGATTGTAAAATTAATTTGTTTTTCACCAATATTAAAGCATTTCTCTGACGCCTGCTGTTTTATACGAAAGGAAAATTAGCTTATTTTAACCTGTTGAAACGTCAACTTCGTGAAAAATCCTCATCAGAGGGATGTTCATTATAATGTCAATATAGTAACCTTAACCCCTGATTGAAAATTAAAGCTTTTGTCGGCACTTGCTGTGTTTGCGATGAAAACGTGTTTAGGAACGCACTAGATAATTTTTTCTCAGGTGCTGTGCTAGGTATTTAAAAAAATCGACATTTTATTGCTCAATTGTGAATCTCTGAAAACAAGAAATGAATGAACGTGATCTGGTGATGGGTCAAAAGTTCTAGAAGAAGATTTGAAATATGAAGGCAAGGTAAATTGTAGTCGTGCCTATTTCTGACGTTTATACGTTGTTCATTTCCATGTTTTTATGTCCGATTAGTGAAGAGTGGTAGAGAGGTCGAGCCATTTTTGGAGTTCGTGGTTCCCCCAGCAGCATTCTATAAATATGCTTGGGTGCAGTCTTGTTTGACCAGAAGGAATTGTGATGAGGCCTTCTCTTCTTTGAACTTGGACGCATCACGCGATTTAATTGGTAATTGTCTGGCTTACCTACTTGATCGAATTGAAACAGGTTTATTGAGAATTCTATGGGAGTTTAGGAATGGGACTTGGTATATGCACTAGCGTTCCGTCAAAACTTGTTACTTACGCAAGATTTAACCAGATCGTTTTCAAGCATATCATGGTAGATGAATTTCATTTCAGGTTTTATTAGTGAAAAATTATAATTTCAGGTTATAAATTAATACAATCTGCTGTTAAAACATAGATTTAAATAAATTAAATAAATATAGCCTTTCACCGGTTTTTTTTAACACATAGTGACACTCAGAGGTGTATAGAAAACGCTTCTCATTCACGTGAACTTGGAGTGAAATATAATGTGAATATAATATGTTTATACTTGATTATGTATAGCAACTTTCAAAACAAAACAAATGGTTCATGTCTCAATAAGGGTTTATTGATTTTCGAGTCGATCGACGAGCTCTTTTTATGCCTACCAGAGTGCAGCACCACGATTTACAAAAAAAGTATCGAAAATTCAAAAATTATTAAGGTATTTTCCAGGGATCCGAACCGAAATCAATAACGGTTCTGATTCCGGTTCTGGTTCTGTATTTTTTCAAATAACGGTTCTGGTTCCGGTTCTTGTTCCCATTTTTTTTAAATAACGGTTCTGGTTCTGGTTCTGGTTCCATGATATTTTTATTTACGGTTCTGGTTCCGGTTTCGGTTCCAGAATCAAAATTTAGGTTCCAATATAGGTTCCAAAAAAAATAACGGTTCTAATAACGGTTCCAATGAAAAATGTCGGTTTCATGTTCTTCTCTCTTTCACAAGTGCTGCAATACTGAACACCAGTGATACACGCGGGTGTATGCGGTGTATGTGTTTGACCAAAAGGCGGTATTAAATTATAGTTATTGGAAATGTCATGCACTTCTACATTTTCAAGACGAAAATATCCAATGTTAGGGTTTCACTCCTAATGATCCACGTATGCCTGCCAAGAATGGTACTGTATGCGTATATGCGTAGTCTGGGACGGGACATTGTTGTCGGCGTCGCGACGAGCCACAAAGGGGTTAGTCAAAGCGAATTAGTTGAATTTTCCGAAAAGTAGCCCAAATAGGTACAAGAAGCCGCGTACGAGAGTAGGTAGTAATATTACTGTTATCACTTTGAGGGAGTCAATAGCCGCCTTCGCGGCCTCGCACCGCGGTGCGAGGGTAGCAGGTGGTAGCAGCGAACCAACTATAATAAGAATTCGCCGAAGTGACAAAATGACCAACAACAAGCAAAAAGATGCCGAGTAACCAGTGGAGTTGCGTGCACATTGGGCCATTCTTCTTCGGATTTTTTTTCTGTTTCGAGTGAGTGGAACCTTTATGAAATTAAAAAGAACCTATATTTTATTGATCCCAATAACGGTTCCGGTTCCGATTCCGGTTCTTTCAAAAACTTAATTACGGTTCTGATTCCGGTTCTGGTTCTCAAAAATTTCGAATAACGGTTCTTGTTCGGGTTCCGGTTCCAAAAAAATAAAGGTTCTATCGGGTTCCGGTTCTGGTTCCGGTTCCGGTTCGGATCCCTGGTATTTTCTATAACCGTTTTATCTGCAGTGTCTCTAGAGTCGAATCGTTCGCGGAATGAAGATAGTAGTGGTAGAAAATATTGGCACGACGTACTTACTATAAGACACCGTGACAATTACATTAGTAGACGTCGAAACCACGGGTACAATAACGTACGACGTAAAAGTGCTTTTAATTGTCAAAACTTGTGTCACAAAAGTCGGCTTGAAGACCACCTGACCGACAGTTGTGATTGAATAGGCCGTTACAGTGCTTGTGAAAAAGGAGGCTGCACTTGTTGCAGTTATAGGACGCCGATGCGGTCGCAACGGTCTCCCCATAACCGTCGTCGTCGGACTATTCATAAACAAATTCGCCAGAGGACGTAAGTTGTTAGCTGCTAAAGACTGGATTTTGCTTCCTAGAGATGGGGTCGGGGTTAGGTCTGATTCTGGCAGAGGTTCTTCTTGATCGGTTTCGTGGTGGGGAGTCGCGAAGAGGATGGGTGTCGTGTCGTTATGGACAAACATGATGTTTTGCATGTTCAGTGGCTTCTGTGGCGTTTGTTCTTTGGCTGAAAGTTTGCTGGTTGCTATCTTGAGTAGGACACCGGCGGTGTTGACTTTGCTGACGCTGGATCGACGAACGGCAGTGGGTTTGATGCCTTTTGATGAGACCCCACTGAAATTTGAAAAGTTGTTTGTTTATACAGAGTAAAAATAAGTTTTCACGTTTTATTCTTAAATATCGGCTTATATAACAAGGCTATTGGGTCACGAGAACTTGATTAGCTTCTTATAAAATCAATGTTAAAGATAAGGCATAGGTTACAGAACACTAATTATAGGAATTGACCTTATAGATGCAGGCAGATGTATGGTCTAGGAATGCTGTTCATATTTTTTATGCGGTTTGGTTGTAATTTGAGTTTGATGCCCTATGCTCGTCTCGAACTGGAAAACAGGTCCGTTGACTCAAGTGGTTTGATGTGCACTAATTATTGAAAAAGTGATTCGTTTCAAAAGGGTTAACATAATGGCTTTGGAGGTGCTAAGACGTGCGAATTTATGGCCTGTGTTTATTTTCAAATAACTGGGCTATGAGCAGCTGATTTCGAATCGTTAAACGTTTTTATATACCTTTGGTACTATAGGTTTATAAAATGCATCCAACCCCGAAGTAATTGATGAGCGTAACGACCGAAATCTTCAATTACACTTTATTGCTAAAAATATCCGAAACCTCCGATTTATTTTCGTGCTTGTTTTTTTGTGTGTTTGTTTTATCTCATATACAGACCAAACGCCAAAACCGATTTTAATTCATTTTTAAAAGAAAAAACTGTATAGCTTTGCCGATGCGACAATCGATTTAAACACTACACCAAAGAGAGGTAAGTATTAAGTGGGACTCGAACCTAAAATACAGTTACAAAAACTCTTTGCAGGTAGATATTTATTACTAGAAACGATAAATATCATTCCAAAATTTGTATCTTTGCATCAATTTAATCAAATTTTGGAATTAATATTTCGCTGATAAAAATAAAGGGCTCACAATTTCTCACAAAAGTAAAAGTAATAAAATGCTTAATTCAATTTCGAGATATTTTTATAACTTTTGAAGAACGATATCGTAATGTGTTAAGGATTTTTTTTAACCAATTTTATGGTACAAAAAATCCAAACGCAAATGATTGGGACTATTCAAATGTATTTCTTAACGCTGCTTCACATAATTTGCAAAGCGAATAACATTGACATAAACTAGATTTATAAATGTAAAGCTATGCGTGTTTTTGCACGTTCCGATCCATAAAATTAACACCTTTAAAATATCCTACACAACTGTGGAGGAGAAAGAATGCAGGATGAACATTCACACATACATAATGCATGTGGCAGGAAAGCAGAGCACACCTCTTATCATGCGATCTGACCAAATTTGCGAGCATTTTCGACGTGTCATTATCGTATAATAATTATATGCCTTTTAATAATCATGCCATTTATCACGCCTCGGGCGGTTGTCCCAATAGACAGATTGCAGATTCCGCCAGCAATTAGCAAAATTTACACGTTTCAGAAAAGATACATAAAAACCTGATTTTTTGGTGGAATATTATAAGTATTTAAGTCAATATTATAGCGTGTTGAGCTTTCAAATGATCCGACAGATAACTGAATAACGGAGGTTTATCTATACCGGAACATTGACTATATTTAGAAGAAAGCGGCGGTGTATCCCGAAAAATACCTAAAAGGCCCAAAATTTTCACAATATTTAAAATTTCTTTTCAATGACCCTCTATATAGAGATGGAAATTAAATGTTTAGGTATTTTTAAAACTTGATGAAAGACAATTGACTCGCCTCTCTGACCTTTCCGAAAATCATTTATAAGCAAAAATATGAATGCAGTTTTTATTGCAAATGCATGAATGAATTTTTTATTGCAAATACTTGAGTTATCTCTCAAGAAATTTCAATTTTTTTGAGCAAGTAAATAATTGGTGGTCAGTTCACTATCATTCGTGAACCAACGCCAATTCCTCATTCTCCATCAACGACCCTTAATTTTTTGACTGCTTCGCTCCCTTGCCAAGGAAAATGCACAAAATAATTCTTCTTAGATAAAATTCAAGTCAAAATTTTATTTCAGATCGATTTATTTTTTACTTAATTGCCCGTGTTTGGGGATGGTTAAATTTTAAAGAAAAAAAATACACGATTTTTTTTTTCAAACACATAACACGCAAGAATCCCACATAACAAGTTTTCTACCGCACTGAATCATCCCCCCAGCTTTCCGTCTTCGTCCCTTCACTGAACATTTCCCTGTGGAAGGTGAATGAAAGGCAAGCGAGTTGACAAAATTTCCCGTATTTCCGTTGGTCATCGATCCACGGCTTGTTGTGCAGCACGCGCCAATCAATCAATCAATCAACCAATCAATCAATCAACCAATCAACCAATCAAGCTGGCTGGCTGTGAATCAGCGAAACCGGACATCATTTTAGCGGCTGGTAAAAGCAGCAATGAGATTGCAATGGGACACCAACGGGACACCGATGGGACACCGATGGGATTGCAACGTGTATGCAATGGGAGACAGTACCCCGTGTAGTACCTCGGCGCCGAGCGAACGGCGTCGCCCTTCTGGATGTCGGCGTCGGACCGACGTCGGGCGTCGGCGTCGGCGTCGGTAACACCCATCACTAGCAGACAGGTCGTGGTCAGCAGGGCCAGCTGGAATGAGATCGGAGACTGCTGACTTCCGGGACGTTAGGGGGGAGATTGTTGCATGTGTTTTCAGAAAAAAGCTATGTAACTGGGGAGTCTCAAACTCCAACTCAAAACTTGAGTTTTAAACTCATAGTTTGACATTGGGACTTGGCATTAGATACCCAGCTAAATGGTTTTTTTTGAAAAATAACATGATAAGCTTAGGAGAAGACACAGGTCTTAAGAAAGTAATATGGCTGCAATTGTTTTTGGTATCTGATTTGCATTATTTCTTGAATACATTTTATAAACTCATTGCTTTTTAATCATTCCAATCAGAGAACAGGTAAACAAAGTTATAAGAAGAATAAATATAAACATCTCGTATCTTGATCTATGTTCACTCTTTCAACGCAAGTATTTGAATTTCCGTGTAAAATTGGAACCGATAGGTAATTTTTTAACTGTGAATTTTTAACACCGAGAAGTGTGCGCTAAAAGTGTGCTAAAACTTAATATAAATCACTGAATTTGAAGGAAGTATAATTAAGAGATTAAAAATAGGATTGGGATTAGGAGGCTTCCATGGTTTGTAAGCTTGTAAAGTCAGTTGCTCGAATTCTAAATATCTTCACTGGGTTTCTAACCAATTAAAATGTGCAATTTAGTTGAAATATTATTAATATAATGGGTGAAAGGGAGAGGGGATGGTATTGTGCTAAACACAATTAAATAAATAGTTTTAGGTATTTTATCAAACCAATTGTTTGATTTTTGATAGCTTTCAAAATAGGAGACACAATTAGGTTGACGAATTTTTAGACCGACCTATTTTTACACAAGACTCGTTTATTTTCGTTAATCTTAGCACGTTAGCACGGATAGGGCCAATTAATTTATGCTAACTGTAAGGAGTACATGATTCACGGTTCTAATTAGCTAAAATATGTAGCTAGTAGTGTTGTGATGACACTGATTAGAAATGCTTTGAATAGAGTTGATTAGAATAGACCCCGTCTCACTTGGAATCGAGAAAAAAAATCTTATTCAGCCATGCGGTGAATTCATACTAGGCATACTTAGGCGCTCATAAACCTTATATTTACGGATATGAATTCAAATTGTGGCACAAACATAAACAAAATAATTGCATTTTTATTTCTTATCATTATCATACTTGTGCTATTTAGCACACGGGGCTTTCGGACCAGTATGATAATAAATTTGGAATCGAAAACTTTAATGCGTTACACAAATATAAAAAAAGAAAAAAGATTGCAATTAATTAGTGGCAACAATTTTCATCCGCACAAAAATAAAACTTTAAACTCTAATTGAAAGAAACACGTGTCAGAGATAGCTCACCTTTGTAGCCAGCTTGAAGTCCACTGAAACCATAGCGATGCACTCTTATAGAACCGCTGGTCAAGTAATATTATGCAACCTGGACCTCTTGTCGCGTTGCTCTGGCCAGCAGAAGAGTCGGAAACAGATTGGAAGATGCTGGCTACTTACCTCTGAGGTCTCCACCCAAAAACCAGCCACTTCTCCTACTAATCGGAGAACTTCCTCTATCGCTAATCGCCACGGGCGTTGATTGGATTAGTCTTGGCTTAGCACAAGTCAAGAAGTGTCATTTTGTGTGTTTGTTTGCCTGTAGTCATTTTGTGCAGCGAGCGTTGGGTTATTGGGATCTTTGAGGACGCGAAAAAGATGCAAGTCGAGATGTCTGCAATGGTGACAATGTTGACATGAACTTTGGAGATGCCCATTGCCCTTCCCCCCACAAACGGGAATTTGCCTGAAATTGAAATTTAACGAGCCTTCGCAGCGGAAGAAAACGTAATCGTTCTCTTCCAATTCTCTCTGAGCTGTATATGCAAGGTGAAAAAGTTCACGGAGTGTTCGTTTGCAGCTGAGAATTCATACTCATCGGAGGATGAAGACATTTACATGAAAACAGGCATTCACGTGCAAAATAATGTGCGGAAATATAAGAGATCATTACTTCCTTAATATCTCTTAAATATTTCTAAAATATAAGAGATGATACAGTTAAAATTTTTACCACTAATATGTTAAGATGTCAGGGATACGCTATCCTCCCTAGCGATGAATTCATCAGCCATGGACACATCTTTTCGCTACTCAACGGTTGTTATCCTTACTTCTATTTGTAAACCTAGTAAATTGATGCCCAATATGCATAAGTGGGTCTATGTAGTATTTGACGAAGATAATTGAGCGACGGTACCACCCCGATTCGCCCCTCCCCCCCCCCCCTCGACACACGTAGTAAACCCGAAAATAACACCAATTTTTCCTTGCGACCAAACATACCATCGCCCGAAACCGCAGAAATAATCATCATTTTGATTTTGATTTTACCTGATATCCACACGAACAGCATGCTATGAGGTGTTACAATGCCTGTACTACTGCCAAGGTTTAGACACTGGCCAACATCTTTCACCCTCTTTTTTCTCATCTTCCCTTCTCAACAACAAACTCATTACAAGCTCTCATCCCCTGCACTCCAGGGCCACGTCAATGGAATCAAGGGAATCATTGATACCCCTCGGATTCCCATTTAAGAAAGAAAAATGAAAACATTTTAAAATACTTTACTTTCTTAGCGATGTAAGTAAAATCATATTTTAAAAATAAATTTTCATATAATTATTGAATGAATGGGACCCTTTCTCTACCCGTTTTGAACTCTAACCGTTTCACTCCCAAATCTTCTCTTAAGGTGGATCCGTACAGAAATTTATTGTTTTTGTTTTGGTAAAATTTTACTCAGATGTGGTCTATGCCGGAAAGAAACACTCAATAAATATATTTTTAAAATTATTTTACTGGAAATTTTCCGGAAAATGTGAAAATTTGTTTGGTAAACATGCCACCACTCCTTCCCTCAATTAGGTCTAAATATTGGTGATATCATTCTCGACTATTTTTTTTTTCGATCAAGACACTTGCAGCTTGCCAATAAAGGAAGATGAAAGTTTAGAACTGCATACTTTTTCAGTAACAAATTTTGAAACAAAGCAAAAAAATTGGCAAATTTACGTCAAATTTTAACCATTGACAAAATTTAGAGAATGTCAGCGCGAATTGAATTAAGTGTCTTGTTATAATCCCTGAAGTTTGGACATTCCATAAATATTCATTTCATTTCGATCGGACGACTGATACTCCCCCCTAGCGGGACAAGAGACAGGTCAGCAAGCGTAATTTTCCATACTAATTTTTTAATTTTCCGGAAAATTTCCAGCAAAATATTTTTAAATATATATTTTTTCAGATTTCCTTCCGGCATATGACCACATATAAGTAAAATTTTACCAAAACAAAAACAATAGAAAAAAAGTACGGAAGCAGTACGGATCCACCTTAATGTACTACTTCTTCTCTATTTCATTTTTGTAACATTTTAACGCAACTTTTTCACGTTTGGTCAGCTTCAAGCCACATCAACATATCAAGATGACCAGTTTTTACTGGTGCAACGTTTGTCATTTCTAAGACCTCATTAATTCAACATCCTCGGCCATAATATCCATTTTTCTATTGCCAAATAATATAATCAATCCCAATTTCAGCCGTATGGGTTTTTACAGTTTTCTTTATTGTGAATGTTTTTAACTTTTTGTACGATTTCGATTGATTTTGAAAATCAACTAGTCTAGGTCATTTCTGTGTTAATTTGACAGTATTTTTGAAGTTTCCAGATGGTCTAGCATGGCTCAACGAGCTGTCCTATGGGACCAACACGTTAAGCATCATGGTACTCGGTCAGATATTGGATGGGTGACCATGTATGTTAAGTACCGATTATTATTGGTGTTAACAATGCCTTCGGGATACAATTAAGTTGGAGATATTGATGACGGCTTCAATCGGTCACAGTAAACCACGGATTAGTGAGGAATCTTTGCTCGAATTTTACCATAGTTCAGATTACATGTTTTCTTTTATCTTGCAGGTTTTTTTTTTGTGTTGCACATATAAATTTTTTTGGGAAACCAGGAAAATGAATTGCACTTAAGCTAATTTCTCCATTTTCTCAACCCATGGGGTATTGTGGGATTGAAGTTAAATAATTATTTGGCAACAATCAATCATTTCATCAGTAAGGAGTTTGTGACCCTGAGGAAATTGTGTTTGAGGACAGGATGGGCTTAAAAATAAGTCTTGCCGATCTTATTACTTAGGCCTGTTTACTCAAGGAATGCTTTGTCATAGAATACACACTCCAAATAGACGTTTGGCTTACGATATTTCTTAGTTCTTAGTCCTTACACTAGTAACACTGACATCTTGGAGAGATTCAGACAGACTACGATATTTATTTTACCCTGGCGGAAGAATCACTTCTTCGAAGCTACAAAAGACATGACAACAACTCAACATTTTACAAATAAACTCTTAATTCGAAACTATGTTAGATTTATTAGTAAAATAAACCGTTAATCATACTATTTAGCATGGCAATTACCCTCTGAACCCTTCTATCTTGGATGTGAAGATCATACTATATCCTTGTTGTTGAGATAGTAATGAAATTTGTGAATCACTATGTACTCGAAAAAGATCCACTTTTTATAATTTGATCACATCCCATATCTCAAACCCATCGTCTTGAATCCTTTTCTAAAACGGTTCGACATATTCACAGCCAATTGACAATGTCCAACATACATAAATTGTTTTCCATTGCGTCACTAGATTACAAAAAAAAAAGTGGTGAGAGTCACATATAAATGAACACATTGTCAGAGTTTGGCTTTGTTTTTTCTTTTACGTATTTTATGGTTATTATAGTTTGACAAATTGACACCTTGCGGAAACGGCGTTGTGCTTGGCAAGAAAAGCATAGTTAACATCTTATCGATATATTATTATTTTTGTCTACCAATATCAGACAAATTTCCACCCCAGAAAACAGCTTGCCATAGTATTCTTATTCAAATTTCCATTTAGTTATAGATGAATACCAGATTGAGTATTGAATATTGATTAATGAATAAATATCTGATACCTTTTTTTGAAATCCATTTCCACAAGAGCATGCTACGTACTTATACACACTTAATAAATTGATGGGCAACAATCTAATCTAAGGTACTTGAGGGAAAAAAACTGTGCGAAAGCTGAAACTTTTATACACATGCTTCATCGTATGGCTAACTAATATCACAAGTCATTTCGCATCTTGACTCTCACAATATTTTAGCTCAATCAACTCAACAACTACTAAAAGCACAAAAAAAGGAATAGTATATTTGCTAGAACTGTCATTATAATACTGTATGAGGTCGGTGTTGGATTACCTAGATGCTACGAGCTACGACTAATCTAAAATACGTTGCCCATCAAAACTCGGATCACTACTCCATCTTACTGCAGAGGCGGACAAGGAAGAACACAAAACACCCGTCGCCACCGACGCCAGAACGCCTACTACTCCAAAACTAGATACTGATGCATGCTCGCCGGCAGCCCCAAATACCGCAACTGGCCCTCCAGACTCTGTCCGTCGCCCACCACAACCGACCCCCGTATCGCCTTCCTGCACAGGAACTGTAGACCCAGCGGCTGACTCCAATACGACATCATAGCAATCTTCAATTGATAAAAAACAGGTCCCAACACTTTATAACACTTGGCATGCTTAAACATAGTCCTCATCACGTGGCCATGCATTCGCGTCGGCTGCTCCCCCATAACCTCACTAAGTAAATGCAGCGTGGCATGACACTTGTCGTCAAGCTTGCGGCGACGAATGATCGCGCGCAGGAACCAGGTGAACGCCGAACACTCGGTGGCTGTCAGCGGCCAGACGGAGGCGCCTGCGTTCAGCAAGGCTCTCGTCAGTTCGACGCTGTCGTCCATGTGATGCACGGAGTACATGAGCAAGGAGCGTCCCTCGGCGTTGGTGGCGTCTGGTTCGGCGCCGGCTTGGAGGAGGAGGCGCGCTAGTTGGGCGGCACGCTCGAAGGCGCCCTCTTTCAGCAGGCGGCGGCCGGCGATTAGGAGGGCTGTGTTGCCTTCGCCGTCGGTGACGGAGAGTAGAGGGTGGCGGTCGCGTTCTTTGTGCACGGTCGTCAGTAGGTTGACGGCTTCGATGACGGTCGACCAGTTGCCTTGTAGGTCGCCTGTGTGGGGGGAATATTGGGTGGTGATTATGACGGTAATATCTCAGAAAAATGTCAGAATGATCGAAAACCTCGTTAGTATGGTTTCTAGACATAACCAGGGATAGTGAATTTGTTTGATTTTTATTAAAATAGATCGAATCGAATTAAATTCGACTTTATTTATTTTAATAAAATCAGGGATTTACTGTAATTAAATCAGAATTTATTGATTTAAAAATAGGGGAAATTTCACGAAGATTTTCAATAAAAGCAATGTCTTATTTTCATATGAACAAAAAATTCCATGATAAAGAGAAATGCATTTATATCATTTTTCTTAGTCTCACAAACAAAATAAATTTTAGTTAGGACCTTGGTTTATTCTCTATGCTGTCATTTAAACAGCAAAATGACAGTAATTACGTGTTTAACAAATGTTTACTGTAGCTCTTATCATGCATCATTCATGGTCTCATAATCTGTATTAAAACGACAGTTTTCTTTACTTTTTACTTTCTTCCCTTATTTACTTTACTCATTCCAACCCTGGTTGTAATCATGTTCGCTGAAATAAGACAAAAAACTTGTGTGAACTGAACGTGAGGCGGGATGTTTTGTTTTGGGCAATACGCCAAGTGGCGATGCGGTCTCGGGGAGTTGAGCAAGTTTCGCCAGCCAACGCTTAGGATGTGGTGTTCGTCTTTGATGTGGTTTTCCTGGATGGATGCTGTGTGTTGCCGCGGGCTTCATCCTTGTTAACTCTCATCGCCATCGTCTTTGTGCTGGTTTCATCATCTGCTAATTAGTTAACTTCGTGCTTTGCAGCTAACAGAAGACACCGAGTTGGTGGTGAAGTATTTTGCCTCCCAGAGCGTATCTGACTTGCATCATGGGAACACGGACCGGTGAGTTTTTGGCCGACACTGAGTCTATCTTGTCTCATAAGATTTTGGACAGCGATATCAGAAAAGTGTGGGATATTTCTGGGCGGATTTAAAATGTCCAGTGAAATCTTTATCTTCCATTCAGGAAGAAAACAGAAGCAACCGTTAGGTTGTCACCATAGATATGAGATTTCATCTGCAAGTTAGCCACACAAAAATTTTAGGGGGATCGAACGAAACTGCAAATTTTCGTTGCTGCACGGTCAATAACAACGATTAGAAACGAAATATCAGAAATTGTATTCATTCCGTGGGTCGGACTTGGCTCTTTCGCATTTCCGGTGCTATAGATATTAAAAACTTTGCTATGTCGCCAACCGACATTCTTGCTTGCATTGGCCTGTACATAAATGTGTGCATTGGGCAAAGAGAATGGGATTAAACATGATTCGCAATTGGCCTCTGAGCACCGCCGAGATGGCTTGGCTTGAATGAAAGCACTACAACCTAATAAAACGTCAACTTATTCAATAATGAAGGCGCTTTGTTTGGGACGTATGCTCATTTCAAGTGTAAACTGACAGGTGACACAAAAAAGAGCACTGTTGTAGGTGATAACTGCACTTGTCTACTTGAAGTCCACCTCAGTCCGTCAGGTGCGCCATCAGCATTATATCGCCCGATTTCCCAGCTAGTTTCCTATCGCCTCGTAAGCTCAGCGCTAGTAGTCAATACGAGTACCATCATGATGCCAAATAAATTCGCAGTTACCGATTTACCTGCATCAGTCATACAACGATAATAATACAGTTACTAGTAAAAAGCTTGAAGAGTTGCGATGAAGATATGAGTGATGGGATAGCTGAGCAGGAAACCGGGACATGAACCCGGGACCTACCTTCCACGTTCTGGGTGGTTGCTCTGACCACTGAGCTATCCGGCCACACAAGATTCCTGCCTTCGCTGGGTGAGGAAAGGGCTCTCTCGGGTGTTAGATTTTGATATTTTGAAATGGCGCATTACGGATTTAGTTTCATGGCGTGGTGAAATGTAAATGGCGACCTTGTTTTGAGTATGACCATATCCTGAAAAGAGTCCAGTAAGTTTACCCGTGAGAAGCAGCTGTATCGGCAGCTGGCTGTTAGAGCAGAGCCGATTGAAGTCGCCGGCGTTGGCGCGGAAGCGTTGGAACAGCGGCGTCACGGACGCCGGTAGCGAGTAGGTGATGTGCAGCGACGCCGACGCCGACGCCGACCCCACCGTCTCGCTGTATTTCTGTGGACGGATCGCGTGGCGTTGTAGTCGGAGGTCTACGTTCGAATGCAACGAGCGGGGCTCGAATCCGTGGATGGATGGGTTTTTGTTTGAATTATGCATCAATTTTAATGAAAAATTTAATTCTTTTGATTGTAAGGGAGTGTCACAGGCTTCTAGTTGTCAGTTATACCTGGTTTTACCATATTTTTCTACTCTGAGTTGAAAGCTAACTCACAATTTCACTGCCCGTGGTTGGCCTTGAAATTTAACCCCGAGTTAGGGCCTAGTCTCGTGCTGTGAAATTCAATTTTTATCTCTCAGTCTCAACTGGGAATTGAAAAATTTGGTAAAACTGCGCCTAAATGGTGAAAATCACGCTGAGAGCTGGGGGGCGGTTGCGATTCCGAAATTTCGATAAAGACGTCACCTCTTGTCATATTATTACCGGCAATTTCTTTGAAAGATAAAACGAGTGATCTCAAAACAATTTTACTCATTTGACAAGGGGGAAACGGGATACGATTGTGTAATGGGAAAAAAGGGGTTCCTTTCTTCGCTAGCTCATAAGACATCTTCGACGATAGTTCGCATTATCGATTCGCTGGACGATAGGTCTCTTAGCAAAAGAATCTGTTCTGAATTCTCGTTTTAAATACGATTCCCTGGAAGTAAAAAATTATGACGGATTTTTAAATCTCCATTAAAAAAACTAATTTCAAATCCAGTCACCCATTCCCACGCATCAACAAGAAGGCGGGAATGCTTGGCTGCTGAATTTATACTTGGCATGGAATAATGCAGTTCGGGTCACCATAATGTATAACGATTGCATGTTTACAGTGCAAACGTATTGCTAGGGGGGTTGTAAATTAATGTATTTCATCTGCATATGGCGTACTTAGTCGTCAAGTCTCAGTAGTCACCAACGAAACTTTCCCAACTTTACACTACTTGGGTACACAATCACCTAACTTTTCCACAAAAACCAAACAACATAAAAATGACAGGTTGTGTCAGGTCTAAATTATCTTCGTATTGTTTGCTCAAATGCGAAAAGTTGTTGTGTATATCGCGTGACAGTTTGTTTATGATCGTTGAGACACGGCAGAAGATTAACGAGTCCACAAGAATGTGGTAGATACAGCAAACATCGACCGCGGTGTGGTGGAGGTGCCGGTTTCCCGAGCAGCACTGCGGGTTGCGTTCAAACCGCAAGGCGCAAGGCTTCACCATCCTCCTACCGCCTGAAGCTAGCTATTGGTTGGTTCGTTATTAGAAACGAAATATTCATTCCGAAATTTGTATCCTTGCCGGATATCTAGCCGTATATACAACGCGTCTTTGCGTTTAGGTTCGTATCAACACTAATTGTTGATTCAATTCCATTTATTATTTTTTGCTTACAACATGACCCGGTGTTGTTTAAATATTCTAACCAATTTTTACGGCTTTTACGATGTTTTACGGGGGAGGGGGGGGGGGATTTAGAGCCGTGGTTTTGAAAATTCTAAGATCTATCTTTATGCATGTTTTCATTTGAAATTCGATTCAATTCGATGAATTATGAAATACTGTTGCTGTTACCAAAAGTGATTAGAGCAGTCGTGTGTGGTCGTATTCACAACTTGCATTTGTAGTTAATAATAATAATAATTATTATTATTATATAATATAAAATATAAAATAATATAATAGTAATAATGATATGCACAATGCGTATCAAGTTAAGTCTTTCAGGCCAATCTCAAGCTTTAGTTTAATTTTCCGTAAAGGCTGTTTTATCAATCTACTCTCTGGCACCGAAAACCTCGTGAAATTATCTAAACTGCTTGGCTCCTTCACTTAACTGTTGGATTTACGATTTCTTACGTGCTAGCAGAGAGTGTAATGGCGCTACTACATAAAATTGGAGTATAAGTCTTCTTGGTATGAGCCAGATAAGCTGGTTAAAACTTAAAACATTATACTTTTATAGCCACACTCTTCACGATCAGTGGGAAATTAGAGAGAGAAACGAAACGCCGTGTCTTGTTCATCGATTTCAAGAAAGTTTTTGCGTAAAAGTATTACCTCCAAATCTTGGCATGTTAATTTTCAGAAAAAAAAATTTAACTGGATAATGAATGAAACATCCCAAACTCAAACTTTCCCAGACGTTTCGCAATGCTATGCTGCCTGCTTTATCTAGGGTATAAACTTGACACCAAACCAAAAAACTAAGACCCAAAAAAAATATTTGACTTTGTTCCCAAGTCTTCCTGACTAACTATTTCCAGCCTGTTATCTAATTCCTCCCCATATTCGTCTCAAACATTATGCTTTTCTCATTCTCATTCTTCACTCTAAATAAAAACTCTCATAAAATCATTGAACCTCAATTAAGCCAACCTGAGTAGATATTTAAATAGTTCTAGTGGAGGTGCCGAGTACGAGCAATGCGGGTGGCTTTCAGGAGACTTAGTAAATGCTGCCAACTGGCTGCAATTACGACGGTTCTAGGTTCTAGGTTCTAGTGTAGCATCAGGTCCAGGTATAACTGCGTTAAAAGCACAGAGAAAACCTGCTTTTACACTAGCACCGCCGTAACAGCAGGCAGTTGACAGCATTAGGCAAGGCCCTTAGAGGATCAGGGATCGGGGAGGTTTCTCCCAGCATCCACATGGTGTCTCGCCCTCTCCACACAGTCTCACATACCTGATAACGCGCTTTGCCGCCGTCGTGGTGGTCCACGGAGGTCAGCAGGAGGTCGCTCATTGCTATCGGCACGTTCTCGCACGAGACGCAGTCTTGCAGCATCGCACTGATGCTCTTTGGCTCTGCAATTAGAAGGTTGTGGTGCGATTAGACACATTGATCTCGATAACATGGATAGCGCATCGTATTGAGCGAAGGTTAAGTAAAGGCAAGCCAGATTTTCGCCATCTTAGTCAAAACTTCGCCAAAACTAAGGAATACAGCCTGGACCTAGGTCTAAAACGAGAAAGGATCCAGAAATGCCCTTGATAAAATAATACAGAAATTTAAAAATCTTCAAAAGTGCAAATTCATTGAAGAACGATATATTTTATCGAATATGTGAATTGAGAAAGCTATTATGTGAACTTTACTTTGCCGGGGTACTGCTCGACCAGCTGATGTACTTGTTCTCAAAAGTCTGGACACACATTTTCGATTTGATATTTTGTTTATAATAATAAATTTGAACTAGATGAAGAGTTCACTATTTGTACGGGGATGTGACAAACTGGGTGCGCATCACAACGATGATCGTGCGAGCAATCGGATCGAGCCAAACTTCAAATCTTGTTGCATGATAATAATGATTAGAAACTAAATTACTAATCGAAAGCCAAATAATTCATGTGTCCAAATATACATTTTTGATTAGAAATTTTCCTTACTTGAGATTGTAAAAGATTATCGAGCGCAGAAGATAATATGAAACTCATACTGAAAATATCGCTGCACTGGCGCGCTATTTGTTCCACGAACCATAATTTCCAACAACGTCAAAGACCCAATCTTTCGGAGCCCGTTAATTTCTTAACGGTCCGTCAATGTGTTATTACTATGGCCACAACCAATGGGATGCCTTGATTTTTTTAACAGACCGTTTAATAATCAACAAGCCACTGACAAGGCGAAAAAGTCACAAAACACGGACAAAATAGTAAATGCGAAAATTCCTGCATAGGAATAATTTAAAATCAAAATATCTAATGTTCGTATCCCCGAGTGGATGCACACTTTTATGGGGGTGAAAACAAGGATTGCCGTGAAATTCCTTCCAGTAAACTCTTTCCAGGATAAGATCATACTAAAAAAATGGTCGCAATTTACATTTCACCAACATATAATGAAAATAAATCCGTAAGGCGCGATTTGAAATCAAACACTAGGACAGTGGCTAAACGTTTTACTTATACCACTCGCATTTATATTCAGGTATTTTACTGGAAACTTAATTATGACTGTTATCTTGTTGCATCTGGTTGGTATTCGTTTTGACTAAAAGTGCTGAGCGGACAGGGTTGCTCTCAAAATAAATAGACTTTAGCGACTTTACACTGTCCCTCAGGGGCGCTGGGGTATAAGGAAATTCCATATAGCTGCTATACAACTATCAAACTAATTACTATTCATATCTCCGAGTAGAAATTCAACCATCGTATCACTTTCGCAAATTTTTATTGCGGTTTGCTAATTAAACCTGTAGTTTGATTAGGTCTGAGTAGACACGAATTCCATTTGCAGCTAAATTAAAATAATTCTTCAGTCAGACGGATGAAACGAATGAAATGAAAAATCTTTACCCCTCAGACATAGAATTAGAACACCGCAAAAGTGAATGACATTTTAAAGTGTATACGAAGCAAGCTCGGAGACAATAGCGGTGGTACGGTTCGTGTCAATTCGGTCTCGGTAATCCAGTTCAAACGTGACAAAAGCGTTTGCTTCGTGGATTTACACCACAAACTAACTCGAACACAGTATATAACTAGGTTCGCTCAGCGCTAGTAGACAATTACTAATACCAACATGATACTAAATAAAATTATCAGTCACCAACATATTATCTGTATTTCTATTAGTTTAAAACTGCAATAATGAAGTGACTAGTAAAATACTAGAAGATTTGCGAACTGTAAATAAAACGTATTGGCACCGTTCAAGTGTTTGATATCAATATTTTGAAACAGCGCCATGCATATTTAGTTTAAATAATTTGGTTAAACTTAAATGGCAGCAATATTTTCCTGTACAGACTATAACTCGAACGAATGAGTCGACACAAAATTAGCGCAGAAAGCTGAAAAATGCCGACTGTTTTTTGCCGACACGACACATACACCTAGCACGCGCACAAAACGCCGTGGGTGTTAACAATGACTCCAGCTTCTCAGCTCGTAACCTAGCTAGGCACGTGTAAACAACAATTTCCTCCGCCAGCTCTCAGCATATAATGCATCTTGTCGCGAGTCCTGTGTCATTACGGAATTACACCGCCTTTGGGTCAAGTAAACACAGCGTTTGTAGTTAGACGCTTTTGTGAGGTAAGGAAGATGTTGCCAGACGCGAGAGATGGTTTTACAAGGGCAATTTTAAGTAGAAGATACGGTAATGTTGATAGCGTCCTTGGGTTGTGATGATATTTCCTTTTGAAGCGAGGGCGTTTGATGGGGTAGGAAAAATAACGTGGGAATCGAACTATTACTGCAAATTTCGTTGCCATGGACGGTAAATATTAAATACAAACCAAATGACGCATATTCAACCAAATTTTGCAATGAACTTAGGAACAATATTTGGAATGGATATTGCGTTTCTAATAACAAATTATAACGTCCACGTTTATCGGGTCGTTGCTACTGGCAACTCTTTGTCTCTCAATACTCAATATACAAAATCAGCTACGTGCCTAACTTTTAGAACGCTATAGAATCACGAAAACAAAAACAATTGTAACTCCACACCACCACAAGGACTGTGGCTCTAATTAAAAAACAACGCACCAATACACATTTCTTTATCAAAAAAATACAGGCCAAAAATTAAACGAAGGCAGAAAACACAATTACTACAGCTCACAACGCTTAGCCGAGATAGCGGGCGCAAGCGAGATCGCGGCACTGGTGTGTAGTTCAACGCCCCCGCATCGATTCCCATCCCATAGTCCTTCCTATACTCTCTCTCTGTACGCCGAATTCGCTTGCCCTCACTTGCCTCCTATAGGCAGCTGCTACAAGCTGCACTCGCCGCTGCCGCTGCTGCTGCCGCTGCTGCTGCTGCTGCTGCCTGCATTTCATCTTGCGACATGAGGCCTTTGTGACAACGATCACTCAGAGAGTCATGGTTTCGATCCCTTTGCGTTCACAGGGAGGGTGGAAGCTGGAAAGGATTTACGGGAATGGGGTTGCTTTTCTGGGGTTTTGGCTTCGTTGCCATGAATGCTGAGTAGCAGGTACGCTATGACATTATGAAGCGCATTGATCTTGACTGTTGAGTAATGCGCTAGTACGGATTTAGAGAGTAATTATAAATTTTGGCGTGGTTGTGTGCATGGAATGGTTGTGGAATGTCGAATACGCTTGGCGTTGTTTGTGTTCTGTTATACAGCGTGGAGCATTCTTTTTATTAATACTGCACCCAAAATGCGAGATTTATAAAAAACAAAAATCTTTTGGCAGTGATGTGAAGTTTTGGTGCCACAAAAGAACTGGGGAAGCGATTCATGCGATTTTACAAAAGGGAGCGAGACGGTGAAATGAGATTTCGCTGATTTCGACTGTCGACTTTTGTGAATTTCCTGCCGAGGGTGCCACGGTTGTGTGTTATACAATTCTAATTACGCGCTGATTTTTGCCTTACAGAGACGGCTCTGTGACGTGATATGAGTGACGTAACCGGCGTGCAATTCGTACAGCCAATTAGTCCGGGCGGCCAGGGAGCTTTTTAACTACGAGTCCGGACCTCAATTGACCCGTGACCCGTGTTCCCGACTTGCCACACAAAAGACCTATTCCACTAAGAGAAAAATGGCGTCAGATACCCACTGAACGTGCTACCAGTTTGTATAAAAATATTAATTACCTCTGCTAAATTTATCAGAGCTAATTAAGATAGGAAAATCACAACCCAAATTGCTCTACCTGGCTTCAGCGAGTGGGTATCATGACTAAATTTCGATAGAATTCTGATTGAATGAATATAGGTAGGAAGAATGAAACGCAAGCAGGTTGATTCAAAGAGGTTATTCGCTCTACCGTTTATAATTACACATCTTATAAAAAAAAAACATATAAATATATCAAAGATGCTATACTATATTTCGGGACACAGTATTAGTACAATCACCTGCCAGTATTCGCCGGAGCGTTCACAACTGCTGCTTTTTTATAGTATTTTTAGCCGTGGTTTCACGAAGATAAGCCAAATTTTCGGCGGTGCGTCGTTTGGTTCAATAGACGCAGGGCGCGCGGGAGGTGGGAGGGGGTGCTGGGGGGAGTCGGATAGGTCAACCGCCGAAAGGGGTCAGATTATCGTAGGACAGGTTCAGGAAAGCCTCGGCCGTCGCGCGTTTCCGGGTTTACCGAGTTGGCAGCTGAGGGCGTTGTGTTTGCTTCTTTATTTCCCTTTCCGCGAAGATTGATTCGAGCTTTGGGTGAACTCTGGCTGCGATGAACGCTTTATTTCATGCCTTTCACATTCGCAAGTGGAAGCGAGACGAAAGTTGTCAAAGTTAACTTATTACCCTTCAAAATTGTTCACGAAAATCGTTGCTTTTCCGGTGTGGGTAGATATATAAAGTTTTCAGCTGATAGGTAACATTCCTTAGACGTTTCCAAGCGGGAATAAAACAACCCAATTTCTTCCAGTTCACAGAATGTTCCTCTTAAAGATGCTGCGTTCGTGTCCTTCCTAATACAATTAAGTTGGAGCTAAAATGCGGCATCCTCCGTCAGTCATAGGTTTTGGTTTAGTTGGCAAAAGTTTACTGTGATTTTACGGATCACTGACATCACGTTTCTCATACTACGGTATCCATTTCTAGCTATCCAAGACGTTCGTTCTCTGTTGCGAAAAAATTCGCGATCCATATGATTAAAAAATCTCTTGATTTGCTGTGTTTGAGTGCATATACATTTTAGGCAAAAAATTATTGTCTTATATCGTTAAATTCCTATCCTATCCTATCGTTCAATCTATTTACAGGCGGTAAAATCTGTTTTTCTATTTTCGACAGCATCGTCAGAAATAATGTTACATACTTTAGCAAATTACAGCAAATACTAATGGCTACGCTCTAGCGGCCGTCGGCCGCCAACCCGCCAGGGAGTAAAATAAAATTATGAAGTTGATTCATTATTTATTTTGACTAAAAGGACTTGTTTCTAGAGTATAGGGGTAGCTAGCGCTAAGAACACCATGGTACCTGCACACTGGTGGTGAAAGCTGGCGCTGCCACCCTTGCACCGGCCGTCAGAGGGTTGCTGGATGCACCGCAAAGGGGTGGCGTCGGGCCTCACGTCAAGCTCCAGACGCAGAAGCTGGAGGCTGCTGAACATGTCGCTGCTGTCTCTGTAACACAGACCGAAAGCACTACGTTACACGGTGTTCGAACGCTAGCTTAGTTAAGCAACAATTCACGGTGTCGGGCGTTGGGTGGGTGACCGTTACTGTTTGGGATATATGGGGTAGGGTTGGACTCACTGATTTCTATAGCAATGGATAGCGCTTCGTACAGTGAGACTTTGATGCCATATTGAGGCACTTTGGGGCACATTCTAATTATAACTTTTATCAAATTCATATGGTTAATCATAAATGAACTGTAAATTTGGTGTAAAAACGAATAAATAATTGAAGGGAAATTTTCAGTTCATAATTCTTGGTATTACAGCACGAAAAGTGCATGATTGTGGCGTACAAGATGGCGAAAACCTGGCTTCACTTTACTTGACCTTGGCTCAATACGATGCGCCATTCATGTTCAGTGGTTGGACTTTGTAGACGCCGAATTTTAAGTTTTCAAAGTATATACGACAACAATACAGAGCGTAATTAATTCAATGATTGCGCCGTTCCATCTCTTAGTATGCGACCTTCAATACGAGGAAGAGATTACAGGATTTTTATGCAAAATTAAAGTTGTTCAAACGTGACAAGAATTTGAGAAAATGTGTGACGTCAGGGGTATAGTTTTATTTATGACACAAAGCGAAGTTAAGCAAAATTGCAAAAGGCCAAGTGTTGGGTGGGTGACCGTCGCTGTTTAAACTTTAAAGTCAACTTATATCTACATTTGCAAAAAGCTTCGCTTGCGATTCTTATGTGAACGAAAATCTAAATTCACTTCCACTGTTATTAAATGAACACAGTGAAAACATCTCTGTGCTGTTCGATTCGGGAGATACGAGGTGCAGACCATTTAAGACGCGTAAAACCATTCACTTTGAAGAAAGTGTGGAAAAAGATTCTCACATTTTTCTCTTTTGCAAATTATCGACAGTATTGCATAGCTCCATGCATTAATATTGTAATGTTTTCAAATAATAGGTGCACTAAATAATCACAGTTGACTACGTTCACATTAAAAATAATGGTTTATTAAGGAAATAACAGTTAGGCTGTTGCAAAGTTAAGCAATATTACAAAGTTCATGCTTTATTACTTTTTGGCAAATTGTTTAATTTGTCGAGTAACAGAAGTTTTCCATTGTATCTGTTATTTAAAATCAAATTCCAGGATGATTTTGCAGACAGCTACATTGATAAGTCGCCAAAAATCTTTAAAAAATTGCAAATTGTAATCATTGAGCGCGGCGAATGGGCGAAAAGCCAAATGGCGTAAACAACATACTCCAATCGATGCAAGTATAAATGTCCATTTATCGGCGTGCCAAAGCAAATCTTCTGAAATATGACCATAAACGGAAACTAAATAAAATTCTAATCAACCGATACGATAGACAAAAATGTTGCGACCGTGACAGGACTCGAACCTGCAATCTTCGGATTCGAAGTCCGACGCCTTATCCATTAGGCCACACGGTCTGATATTCACTTTGCGGTTACATAACTTACCTTAGAGGTAACCCTTGCGGCCCCAAGCCCATTAAAATCCATAACATCACTCTATCAAACGATTGCACATCCCAAATGCGTCAATTCATTTTACGATCTTCGGGTCAATTGCTGTAATTTGTGCGTAGGCATCACTTACTCACGCAATCCCTCGATTACGTTTGCTTCCGGGCAGAGTAGTCTACTCCCCGGAATATAATGAAAGAGTTCATCACACGAATTATATTTCATCACTTGATAGTCACTTTGTACAGATGCGATCATCTGCGATTGAAAATCAATCGCTGTCGGGAAGAATGAACTCATAGCGCGGTACGTGAGAATTTTTGATGTCGGTTTAGGTTCATGTCGATTGGGCAGGTGATGAAAACATTTTGTTCACCGTGTTAATTGTGTGTGTGCCGTTGATAGTTTTGGCCCCGGCGTGTTCAGATAATTTGAATTGAATTGTAGAATGGGTTTAAAGCAAACCGCATTAGATTCGCCGGACGATAAGGTAATATAGTGGAAGTGATTTTATTATTTGCGTTTTAGACCCTCTGTGTACCGGGCACCATTCTGTGGCCATCCCAGTTCCATTTTTTTTTTTTTTTTTTTTTATATAGAACTATTATGATTAAATTTTATTTTTCTAACTCCAACCATGCCGTTTGCAAATAACTCAAGTCTCGCCAATAAATATGTCCCGCGGGAATCTTCGCTCGCTTCAATACCGCGCATGCAACGCTATAAGAAATGTTGACCCGGAATGACCTATCAGAGCAGTCGCCAAGACCTATGCTTCGTTCCGCGGTGCCGGGGAAGGGGGTAGGGGGGGGGGGGCACATGTCATTGCACCTCGTCGTAAATCCAAGATTTCGGTGTCAGCCGAACAATCGCGTGGCAAGATCTAACGATCTGTTCAACTTCTGTTAGTGAAATGGCCAAAGTATATACCTTAAACTTTAAAGTACAACCCCTTGGGAGATATGGTGAGAGATTTCACCATGTTTCTCCGTTTAATCGGCTATGATTCGATTCGGGAGAGCTGATTGGTGTGAAGACATTCTTGGATAATGAAGGTTAAGCAACATTGCTTGTGTCCAGACTTTGGGTGGGTGACCGTCTATGTTTCATCCCACCAACTACTGAATTTTTGCTGGCAGTATCGGCACCATGTTTGAATTTTATTTGTAACTATACCCCATCTCGACCCGAGGCTTCGGAACGAAAACAGGGGCTAAATCGAACAGATTTGATTAGAAATTAGAGTTGATTTAGTTTATAAGGGTTGATTAGTCTATATACCCATTTGTGACTCTCACAAGTGAAAATTAAAACAGTCCCAGCCACAAAAGACGCTCACATCAAGCAACTTGTACAGAAACGCAGCCAAGATAACGGAGATGACCGCATTAACGAGGCATCATGCCGCCGGCTGCATCAGATTAGCCAAGACAGGTAGCGAAGTAACAGCCTTCCGTGGCAAACAGTGAACACTGCCGACGCGTCGACGGGACAGCCATTTCAGTGATTACCCCCGCGTGGGCCCACCTGCCCCCACCCCCCCACACTCCACCCACTGGATACTTCCGTAGGGCTTCCGGAACACTTCCGTTCCAGCCTGCTAAGCGCGTGACGTCACGCGATGCCCCAAACGATCCCGTGGCCTAAAGGGTTGATCACCCTTTAGAATCTAATACCAGTTTTTCGCCAGTCTGTTTTGTGGTTTTTCCGCTTACTTGCGATGACGCCGACGCTCGAATGAGCTCAGCCCTTGGTCACCTCCCCCCGGCCAAATAGTTATGAACGATAAAAATAACTAATGACTACAGACTACAGAACTTTATCGAGAAGAGAAAGCGAAATTTTGATGCCAAACTCCCGTTTTAAGCAGCAATGTGAACAAGGGTTGAAAAGACAACAAAGCTATAAAAACGTTCCTTGTTCTTAAACTGCAGTGACAGTGGCGTTAAGTGTTGGCTTGCACTTAAACTAATTCACCTTTCTCCATGAATTAAAAATTCATTTGACCGCAAAATGAATCTCCTACACGGGCCTAAGAGAGTGAAAATGTATTATGATACGAGTTCCCCCGCACCCCATGTCGAAATAGCGCCCACACTGTCGCCATTAATCTCAAGAATCCACTCCGGAAAAGAAAAATTCCGCTATAAATAACCGCGCTATTAACTAAATGAGTCCATAAAGCCCCTGACCGCATCAAACCCATCTCCCGGTCCCTAGTGTCATCTCGAATTGACTTGTGTCGCTAAAAATAGCAGCGTGATTAATGTGGTAAAGCGACCCGCCGGTGCCGGTGCCGGTGCCGGGTTCAAATACCGGGCAGGACGTTATGGGTCCAGAATGTCGACGGCTGCTGCGAGCTTCGGGTGCCGGTCGGCTGTTGCTCGGCTGCTGCGTGTTCGCGCGTGGTTAAATTTAGCGCGCGCGGATTTGTCACCTGTCACGCAGGGAGAGCAACTGGTGGTGTGGAGTTTTTTTGGCGGGGCTGATTTTGAGTGTTTGCTGCCAGTTGATCTGTCGTCGTGTCAAATGTGATTCCAACGAGAGATTCATGTCGAGTAGGGTGCCTTGATTGACGTTGGATTTGCTTTGCGTTTTTTCTGGGCTTTGATTTTTGATTCTGGATTTGGGTTTCTGCGGTGAAAATTAGCCATGACGAAAAATCCTGGACTGAGATATATTCGTAGTTGGATTTATTTAGATTGAAAGAAATTACTGCAAATTGATGCTCTATTTACATTAACAGTAACACAAGAAACGAAACGATTCACAAAAATAATAATTTCAGTGATTCATTTAGACCCGATTTTACAATTTTGTCAACTCCAGGTTAAAGTGGGAGTTAAGTTATTTGTTATGGCAACGGCCAATGGGATGCAGTGGAATTCATTTGTTTCTAGGGGTTAGATGCTTAACCCAGAGTTGACAAAAGTTGTAATACCGGCCCTTAGTGTTATATCTTTTACAGTTTTTAGTGGTAGTTTAGTGGAGTGGTTTTAAAGTGAGTAATTTAGAGAATTGAACTGTAATTGACGCCTCACGTGGTGTCAATGTACAAGTACCATCCAATTCGGCAGCTAAACAAGCGCTCTAGGCTCCTTAATAAATATTAGTACCACACTTTTCCGTGTTATTGGCGAATAACTTTGTTTTAACTAATCGGTGTAATTCACGGCGACAAGTCGAGCATTGTATAACGCTCCCGTACACGATCATGCCCGGCGAGATCATTTAGATTTGAGTAGAATTTATGTAAATTTTATCGACACTGAATAACAATTTTATCGCATGCTTCTTGTTTTGGGCAAGCATATACATTACACTGATTGTCTGCGTTTTACGGCGCAGGAAATATATTACCAATATACACGGCTCCGAAAAGGGAGAGCGCTTTTCCTGCTATGCGTTAGTAGGATGCCAATCCACTTTCATAGATTTCAATTTGATCGTGTCTCTGGGGTTGAGTAAGAAATTCCGATAACCACCCACTAACCAAAATATCTCGTTCGTTTTGGTAGTAAAAAAACGAAATTTTGATACAATGCTCGACTCCAAAATGATATTGGATGATAATAAACTATGCTCATAAATTCGAGGCGACAGGAAATGATATGAGCTTTTTGCAGAATTAATATCTCGCTCGACACAAAGCATGAATCCGAGGATATTTTTGGATAAATTCCAGTGATTCAGTGATATAAGATGGAGTGACAAAGACGTCACCTTTCAATGAACTTGTCCTGCAGCCGAGTTCACAACGACACGTGTCGGATACGGGATTGAGCAGCCTAGAGCGCCGTTCTCTCGTTTTACACAAAGCAGCAACTTATCACAGGTTTAGTTAGGTTCAAGTTAATTTAGTATTCCATAATGCCATTGTTTTCACTGTCTTTATCTGAATCATCTCTGTTCGCACTTCGCAATGGTCTGGCGAGACGCCATCTAATGACAATACACAATAATATGCGATTCTGGGGGTGAATTACTCGGGCGTGGGGCGAAAAAATTACAATCTACTTATATACCCGGGGTCCCAATCCTTAAAACAGGGTTATTGCAACAAATTGGGCCACTGAACTGTCGTCACTATAGTCCATCCAAGATAAGATAATTCTCAAAAAATTGTCCGCCATTTTCATTTCACCAACTCTCTGCATGGCGCTATTTCAAAATATCAAACACTTTAACAGTGCCTAGATGCCTAAGATGCCTAGTGCCTAAGATATGCTCTGTTCAACACTCGCATATCTTCTAGCATTTTACTATAAGTATCTATGTTTACAGATTTTTACTGATGGAGTTAAAAAAAAAATAAATAAATGTGTCCACAAAATTGTATTTGAATTATGTTGGTAGCACTGAGCGGTCAGGTCATATGTTTAATGGAGTATATGTTATGCCAACGACATCTAAAGCCTCATCCATTTTCTATATTATTATATGCGGATCAGGCCAACTTCCTTCAATCGATAGCATCATTAAAACGATCAAACATGGTATCTGCCCCAATGTTTGATGGCATTAGTGTAAGGGGTACTTCGATAAGCTGTTCAAAATTGTCTTCAGCTTTTGTTGAAAACTCTTCTTTGGGCAATCACCGTTCGGTCTCAGTAGTGATCCCTTAGTCTCCCTTAGTGATCAATATAGAAATCATAAAAACCTCAAACTTTTTTGTATATTAAAAAAAATTAATGACTAGACTTTGCATTGACTTTAGATCAATTAAGTCTCGATAGGAAGCGATATTGAAAACAGGAATGAAGAATGGAAGAAGGTTAAGAGGAGATGAGATGGAGAATTCTAAAGAAAACCGGAAAAATTATAACGTGATTACGTGTATAACGTTCAAAATTGCACCTTGCTATAAAGCGTTTCCTTAAAGTCCAGCACCCAATAGCTAATCGGTCCCGGTTTCTAACCCATGTAACTAAATATGAAAACAATAAATAAAATCCGCCCATATTTTCGTCAAGTGGTGCTCATGTGTCCGTCAAAGCACGTTCGAGTGCAGGAGCAACAACCTCACACATGCAGATATCGCATGTTCGTCCCAGGTGCATCATGCCCGGCGACTTGTCGAGGGTTGAACACAGAGCTCTCAGCCCCGGTCCTGGCCCTGGCTTCAAGATCGTCTTACCGCGCGTTTCGTACAAGAACCCATAGAGTCTGCTCGCTGCTGTCATAGGAGACAGCTCATTTTCGTGGGAAAAGAGTGCACGAAGCGTTTTGGAAGGGTATTGTACTGTCAAGCTAGAATGCGGCGCGACGCTGTAGTGTGGGAGGAACAATGGATTTTTAGGCAAAATTAGTAACTTGATCTCTACGTAGAACTTGCACGTGGTGCAGGCTGGCAAAACGGAAAATCGCATGCGTTGCGGTGGGATATTCAATTCCTGCGAGTTATTGAACAGTGAAACAAGAAAATTTTCTCTGTTTATTACTTATTTCTAAAGCAAGTCTTGGTTGTGATTACTAGATCATGAACTACGAGTATGCTATGAGTAATAATCAATTACTTTTGTCGTTTCTTCGGGGAGTTCCGAATTAATCAGCTAAGTGCTGAGGCAACATTTATGAATATATAATAAACTCAGTACCCAGTTTCAGAAACGTATTTCGCTGTCTTACACATAACGAAATCGTTTTGTAAAGGCGAACAACTTTATTAAAAGCGTCCATTGAAATGACACCTGGTCCACATTGCGAAACCTAAACTAGAATAAAAGAACGCCTCGCAATTTCACTTCGCTCTCCGTGCAAATTCGCACAAAACACGCACGCACACAGCCGAATCGTTAAACCCATGACAACACACGCGACAACGAGCGCATTGATCGCAACGAGCATTTGAAAATTGAAATTCGCATACGAATCGCGCAATCCTTTGTGACTCGCCCGGGCCGGTGCCGAATCGGGCCCACCTGGACTCAACCCGCTGCCCCGCGTTGCCCCGCGTTGCCCCGCTATAACGAACCCATGGGGGACCTCTCATCCTCTCATCAACTCATCGCAGCTCTCAGCGACGATCCATTCAACGATAAGCTGCCTAGCGGCGCATGTGTTCCTCCCCCCAACCCCTCCTCAACAACTCACCCAGCATCCAGAAAGTCTGTAAGTCCCCATCCCCCATGTCCTGCGTCGTCACTACTGTGCCCTGGTTTCTACAAAATGTTCAGCGAGAAAAAAGTTATTGGTTTTTTTTTATGACGGTATCGAGAATCTCTTTGTTGGAAGGAAACGGACGCTTTTCCACGAGCTGCAAATCGTGAAAATCATCAGTGAAATGAATATATACTTCAAAATAAAATATTCAGCTCCGATGCAGTAGATGTCATTAATCAGGTATTAAATTTATATCAATGGTGGCTATATATTTGTGCACCAAACTAAATTACACCAATTTATCGTTTATAACAATAGTCATGGAATTCTGATTGTGGTGTGATTGTGGTAGTCCCGCAAACGAAGGAAACTCGACGAACTGGGGCGACAAAGCGTTGATGGTGAACCTGGCGGCCTAGCTTGAAGTTACGAGTGAAGTTATCAGCTGCAAATACCTATATGTCAACAATGTTGATACTTTGAGAAGTGCCAAACATAGCCCTCTCAATATTAGGTAAGATGACGCAAGTAACATTTAAAACAATGTTACTTACGTCATCTTTAACTATAGAATCTAGATGGCTGGGGTTCTTAATTTCTAACCAAACCGCCTAGGCAGCGCTGACGATTCTGACGCCAGCTCAACAATGCTATTTTGGCAGATTTCCTATTTTCTAAAGCAAAGACACTACAAATATCGTACATACATGCTCGTAATACAAAGATCGGCCTAGAAACTAGTAAGATATTTGCTCCCAGCTTCGTCGCCAGCGATACAAGCGACAATCAAGGCAGCCAAACAAGCCAACACATCTTGCTCAACGCGGACGATGCAAATTTTGTTTTCATAGATAGTCCATTGGTTGCGAACATTGCCGGTTGTAAGACCGCTTTGCGTGTATGCAGCATTGTTCACCTCCTTTGTCTGAAACAAAGCGCGCTGGAAACGTCGTGGAGATCGCAGCAGCTGGCATGTGTGCAGAGGACAATCTGCCGAATATGATGCCAGCTTGGACCTGTGTGCAGTTCGACGTCTTAACGACCTATACAACGTGTTTCATTAGCTGCACGTTCGTTTTAAGTTAGCGCACGCAATATGAGAGACAAAAAATTAACGTGAACACCAATTGCAGAGAGCGCGTGGATGGGTGGGTAGGATTTAGAACTAATCCCAGTTGTCAGCTAGCCGTGTGTTTATCTGTTTGTGTTGTCCGGGGGAAAAAATATGCACCGAAATGCCGGACGATTTTCTATCGTATAACTCTTGAATTTACTGTCCGATGTCCGATTGTAAATGCAGCGTGGCCGAAAACAATGGAGACACGTGTCTATTCCATCTGCAAGCATTGTACGGTCCAACAATTTACAACATAATTGGTTTCTACAAGTTTATTAAAAAAAAATATATATAAAAATAACGACAGCCAAAATGTGCGGTGTAAAACCGATATTTCACAACGTTACACCCGTTAACCAGCCCCCCTCCCCCCCTCCTTCAAAAACCAATGGGACGAAGTCGAAATTGCCAAACACATTATTTTTTGCGATCGTTCCTCTCATGCAAGCCAGCTGTTGCCATCTCCTTGAAATCTGCATTTTTTAGGGTTGCGGTCGCCACCATTCCTGTTCTACCAGAATATTATGTCCTTTTTTCGAGCGTTTTATTTTTTTGTCGCCCTGTTTCCCAAAATTCGAGAAAATGTCCTGATTTTCTCTAATTTACTGTCTAAAACACTGGCGATTTTCTCGATCGATATTCTAAATTGTACTCATTTAAAATTGAGCTGCAATTAACCGCGAAGTTTCTGTAACTGTAATTTAATGGTACATTTAATAGTAAATTTTCTGCGATTCACGATGGCGATAAGTTAGCAATCCACCACCTATTATTTGTTATAAAAAAATTACCTATAGTTAGAATTTGCCCTCCCTATCGTAATTCTGTCTTGGCTAGTCCTGGTTCTTCAATGATTTTGTCCTGTTTTGGGGGAAATATTAATGGCAACCCTACGTGAACGCCAGCTGTGGCCGTGTATCCCTCCGCCGTCCTCGTTGCGTCATAGCCAGAAGCCCGGCGATGCAGTCTGACAGTGCGTAGCCCAGTGCGTTAGGCCAGTGCGTTAGGCCAGTGCGTTAGGCTAGTGCGTAAGCCCAGTGCGTTAGGCCAGTGCGTAAGGCCAGTGCTTTAGGCCAGTGCGTAGGCCAGTGCGTTAGGCCAGTGCGTAAGGCGCAGCCCATGGGCTTTAATTGCCGGGATCACGGATTTCGGAGGGCCAAGTGTCGAGAGGCACACGGTGATGATCATGATCGCGGCGGCGGCGGCTGCGGCGGCGGCGGCTGCGTTGATGATGGCTGATGGGCCAATGACCGTTCGGTCGGATGGACGAGCGGATCGTCAGATGTGCCCGAAAAACACTGCTATGCCATGCACTGCGATGCCCAGAGCGCTGTGAGGTGTGGAGTTGGCGGCTCTTTGCGATAACTGAGCTCATCCTTGATGTGGGCACAGTTAGATTTTCAAGTTTGTTTATAACTATTCATCATTTTTACAGCACTATAAATTTATGGTTAAAAGTTTCATCGTTCAATTAGCTTTTTTGAAAATTGCCTATGACCATGTTGATCGATAATAGTAGCAATCTTTTCAGTTTCCAATGATTCGGGTTAAATAGAGGGGTTGTCCGTCCGCAAAGTGCTATGGCCTCTCCGATGGAAATTGGCTGGCCACAACTGACGGTTCTTCCTCTAAAATTTCCAACGATTTCCGCGATGCCTACCACCAACGCTTCCCATAAATATTCATTGGTCCACTGCATTATGTATTGGTGTAAACATCCAACTTTGAATTTAAATTGACGAGGAAACTTATTTTAAAATACTGACTATATAAGGTTCCACAGCCTGGAAAGTATTCATCTTTCGACCATGGCGTCCATCGCTTGGATTCGGCCACTCTCTGACTGTCAAGGCTGCACAGCTTGAAAGTCATGTCTTGTGTCCAACATGGCATCCACGCTTGGAGCCAGCCACTCTCTGACTGTCAAGACTGCACAGCTTGACAGTCTTGTGTCCAACATGGCTTCCACGCGCGGAGTCGGCCACTCTCTGGCTGTCAAGGCTGCACAGCTTGACAGTCATGTCTTGTGTCCAACATGGCGTCCACGCTTGGAACCAGCCACTCTCTGACTGTCAAGACTGCACAGCTTGGCAGTCTTGTGTCCAACATGGCGTCCACGCTTGGAGTCGGCCACTCTCCGGGTCCCACATCTCTCTCTCTCTATCGATGCCACCACATTCTCCGCGAGGCATTAACCACGGAGTTATCCGAGGTTATGTAAGGTGTTCGCTTGAGGTGCACGCCTCGCTGACACTTGCAGAGCACTCAAGCTAACACGGCCGTCGGGGGTGTGCCAAGGCGCAGTCATTACTCATTGCTCGTTGCTCATTGCTCATTGCACGCGGCGGCATCGCAGAAGTGACACGCTAATTATTTAGTGCGAAATCGCTCGCAGGGGTTTGCGGTTATGATTAGTTGTGTCGTCTTCATTACTGTCTTAGTCTGCTGACTGTTTGACGTTACGGAAGATTGCCGATGGCCGACGAAACTAAAACTGCCGCTTGTTTTCGCTCGTCTGTCGCGAGCAAAAAGCAGCGGACACTCTCCAAATATCCCGAGTCATGTTTGTTCACAATTTTTTTGTCTGTACTCTAAAGAGAGCCGAAGCTTTACCGAGCTGTGAATGTGATGATATTTAAGAACAGATTGGAAACGAACTCATGTATATCCACGTGTCGCTGCACTTGCGGAAGTAAATGCACAGAAAAGGCGCAATCTGTGTTCACTTATACATTCCGAGGAAGCAGCCGTGCCTGGTTTTGTCGATGCTATCCAATGCTCAGCGCTGGTGAAAATCAAGGCCACATCACGACGCCGCGCACGGAGAGAGAGGCGAGCAAGTTCTCGGTCCCAACCTTTCCAAATCGGAATCGTTTCGTTTTACTGATCGCCACTCAACAGTAACTGATTGAAACATCGTGAACAGTCAGCATTTGGATAGCAAGTCACCGATTGACTGGCAGGATGGTGATGCAGCCCGACGATTGCTCGCCCCCCGTGAAACCCCCGAATTGCTGCACCGAGTAGCGGGCGCGCTATCGCTAGCTTTCCTTCCACCGCGATGCTATCTCGGGGTTTCCCACCGACGTCGCCTTCTGGGGAAAGTCGGACCCAAGCACGAGCCGATTCAGCGACGGAGTAAATAATGGCGTCGCGGTTTTTCCGCGTTCATGCGAAAGTTCACTGGGTTCGTTACGTTAGTTCGTTGATCTCGTTAGCTATATTGACAGCGGCATGGTTTTCGTCTGAGAATCGTCGAAAACGTGTGGATGTTTCAGGCAGTTATACAATTTATATATTTTCCGCGACTGTGAGCTTCTTCCAAATCGATGCGCGTATTTGTGAAATTTAGCGAGGCGAGGAAAAGCGAGGAAAGCGTTGTTAATTTCGCACGCCTGAGCTAGCTGATTGGCGTCGCTGATCGGATATCGGGCGGCTGCCTGCCGACCATCTGACAGACGACAAAGAGACTCTCATGGACCAAGTTGACAACAGTTTGTGGGTTTTTTTCCTATCACTTCCGTTAGCTGCCAGCGAACAGCGAATTTTGTATACACATCGAAATGATTACATTTTCTATTCTCGCATTAAAGGTGTGTTATTGACACCTTTACCGCGTCGAAAAGAACGAAATATTTTAATGATCTCAGAGCCAATAAAATTCCCGTTCGCCAGCCATTTCCCTAACAAACTCCGTCTAAAACATGATTCGAAGAGCACGAAAAAGATACATTTCACAAAACCATCGTGACCACACTCGCCCATGGCCAAGGGCTCACCGCATCTGCGAATCTGCACCCATCCTCCACCTCCTGTTAACACCATCCTCCACGCAGCGCGATGCACCGACACCGTAGCGTGCCGATGCGTGCCGATGCCCAGGTCCCCACGCACCAGCAAATTAACGGCACCTGCCCACAGCGCCGTGCCTCGCTCGCCGCCGCGACGCCCTCGCCCAGCGTCGCGACGCTTCACGGAGAGACGCGAGATCAGCGTCTACGCGAGTAGATAATAGGCCGCCACCGCCGCCACCGCCGTCGTCGAGATTTCGTCAGGCCGGGCTCACTTCACGGGGGCTCTCGCGAGTCAGAGGTTCAGCCCGAAAGGTCAACGTACGCGAGAGGTCAGGTCAGGTCACCCCAAAGCGCGGCGGTAGGCTCGCGTTCGCTCCCCCTCATCCCCCCCCCCCCCGACCGTCACCGCGCGGCACACTGTGCGAGGCCCCCCGCCCCCCTCTGGTCATCCCCACCCCCGGTCGTGGGGCACCTCTCCGTGCGCCCCCCCCCCCTAACCGCCCACCCACCCCCTCGGCTCGCGCGTACAATTCGGCAGGCTGGAAAGCCGGAAGTAAGCATCAATAAGCGCTTCATAGTCAGCTTCCGTATTGATTGCCGCGCGGTGAGAGGCGATGTAGCTCGGTGATGTTGCGATGTTAGAGTGGAAGCCGCGTGGGGAACGTGCGATGCGAGACACGTGACCATGGTTTGTGTGTTCGGTTGCGTGTGACGCGTGGGGTGTGGAATTAGTCGGGTGTTTAGCGGTGTTTGTTGGGTTGCGGGTGGGTTGGGTTCGGATTCGCAGCACCTAGCGCTCGCTGGTTGGACAAGATATATTTCCGGTGGTTGGCGAATGTCGGCGCTAAGTTATCGACACGTGGGATCAATTTGAGACGCCAGAGCGTCTCCCACTCAATAACGCAAATTCGATCGGCCTGTCATGAAACTGTGACATCTAAATTATTTTCCAAAATAAATATAAATCCACATAAACGGTCGTACAATTGCTGAAAGACTTTGAACGGAGTTCACATAATGTGAAATGAAATTCGATATCATAAAAATTTTGCAAGTAATTCAAGCATTTTGCAAGAATATTCACAGCACTGTTACCATCGCACAAAGAGATACAAGAAAACGTCAAAATGCGACTCTAACTCCCCCCAGAGACGTCTCCCACTCTCACTCTCACTTAGCAGCGACAAGCTGCGAGTCGGATGATCGATCAAACGCGTAGTTTCGCGATCGTAATCTCCGCCATGCGCCGCTCGTTTTCGACGCGTACAGCGAGTAGTGCAATCAGCAGCTAGCAGCTAGTGCATTATGGTGACAATAATGACATCGGGTGCATCTTGTGCATCGGGTGCATCGGGTGCATCAGGTGCATCGGATGCATCGTGTGCATCTGGTGCATCGGGTGCATCGGGTGCATCGTGTGCATCGTGTGCATCGGGTGCATCGTGTGCATCGGAGGACACCGATCGATTGCTTGTCGCCGCATGAAGGAGATAGGGAAGTGGGGAGGGTAGAGATGACATCGTGGGGGGCGTAACGACGTGGAGGGTAATTGTGTGCGAGGAAGGAGGGTAGTGTTCAAAGACTAAAGAAAGTATATACATACCGGACAAAAGAGTATAGGAAAAAATAGGGTTTACTGGCGGTTTTCTTGGACGAAGAAGGGTTTCTGGGGAAATAGGGTATAGGATAGGGTAAAAGAACGATTCTGGATTTCGTGCCCGTATCTGGATGGGTTTTCTTCTCGTCGCGTAGCGAACTGAGACGACCCGCTACAGTTTTTAATTTTGCGCTAATCGTTTGCTTAGTCAATAAGCGTTGGTTCTAAATATTGCTAACAAGTGCCGCTATCTCCTGCGAAGAAAAAATCGCAGAAATGTAAATCAACTGGTCAGATGATGTCTTTCTATGGCTGCGAAGATTTAGCAGATTGCAGCTTATGATAAAACAGTTAATATCTCAGGTAATTATGAACGCAATGCTATATTTCTTTTGGCAATAGATTTATGAAAATCACCACAACATTAGAAATGCAATCACATATTTTTGGGAAGTTGTTATATTAAACGCAGAAGGCTGGAAAAATGTTCATTTGAAACATTTTTTTTGTGCGATTGAGGTTAATGTTGAGGTGTGTAGGATGACATGTGCTGATTTTGGTTTGTTTTCGTTATAGTAATGCCCCGTAAATCCTCCAAGGAAGCACTCCAAATGGCGGTAATGGGCATTCTATACTATTTTTTAATCTTGTATCATTTCATTGTTATTCAAATTCAAAGCCATCCAGAAATGGCACAACATTTTTGCACTTAGCATGTTCATATCTTTTTCAATTTCGATTTTATTTTGTTCCGGTCTTCAAAAATGGGTTTCTTATGTCTGGGGCAACAACACCAAATTTTTTAGTTTTTTTAATATTGACACATCCAAAACCGGGCAGGCCTGCCCAGTTGTGGATAATTTTCCAGTTTATTGATTTAATCATTAAAAGTACAATTTTTCCTGAATCTGTGTTTTAAATTTTTTTAATTCACCTTTGATCTTTGCTCATCTCAAAAAAAATATAAAATAGGGCGCAACGTTGCTGAAAACATTCCCAAAAAAAAAAAAAAAAACCCCATCCAGAATCGTTCTTTTACCCTAAATATGTTTTACTTCAAAAAGAGGGTTTACTGGACAGAGATGGTCTTGTATACTTGACAAAGAGGATGGTGTACAAATAGGGCAATATTAGGGCAGCCTTATAGAGGGTACATTGCGCAAAGAGTAAACAGGGCATAGTGCACAACAGCGGGAAAACAAGACATGGATGACAGTGGAGGGCATAGAGGGCAAGACGGGCACAGCGGACGATGAGGGCATCTAGGAGGGCATCGGACTGTAGGATGGCACCAGGAAGGCAGCCAACGAACTTTCCGATATGCATACTTGACACGGACGATGAATAAATTTGACGCTTCGTTCGATTTGGAATGGGCGTCGGGTCCTCGGTGTTGACGCACACGCGCCTTAAACGCACTACGATCGAAGAAAACAGATAAAATTATAGCTTTTCCGATCCGTTAGAGAGAAATTTTCCGTCTGTAATGATAAGTTACTGGAGCAGCGATATAACGACCTAGCTGTATGAGACGCAGCGTTTCGGTTTTACAACTGCAAAGCGCTCGTCATGAACTTTGCCAAAGATTATTTAAATTTATTTAAATCTGTTCACAGTGTGACACATTGCGTGCACATTTCGCGTTCGACTAGCATTGGCTTGCAGTTAAGTCGCTGGCGTTGTCGTCGCTGGCGAAGCGACCAGGAAGACAAAGAACAGCTGATCTATAAGGGCAATCATAAATTTAGTTGCAAAGTGGCGGCTCTGGTTGGTAACGAGGATGCTGGATTGTGGAGTGCGAGACAATGTTTCAACTGGCAACAACTGCACTTCGCGGATGTCAAAGCTCAACAAGAAGATACACTCATCTAGATAATTGGCGCATGGGCGAAAATCTTTTGATTGCTTTTGTTCGACGGAGCTGGTTTCTCATCAAATTCAGATCATTTCCATGCAAGGCAGATGGTGGTGTGTGATGCCACCTGGGTCTTTTTGATTTTTTGTTAAGGGGTTTGTTGATTTGATTTCACCATGAAAGGATTGTTGTGAAACGTAAGTAATTATTGATGAAAATCTAGCATTTTGCGGTGGTAGACCCATTGGTTACCGGAGGTAGTCATTCATTTCATGATAATCATATAGTGATGCGATATTGTGAGCTAAAGAGTAAAAATCGACTGTGGCTGGTTCATAAATAAAACGCCATGTATTCGAGATAATGCCTGTGTGGAGCTTGACATTTTGCTTTTTTCTTGTGATTCATGAATCCACTGGGTACCATTGATCGAAGGCAATGTCGTTCACAGATTGCAGAAGGCTATATCGGTTCATAAATTTATAGCGCTCAACTTTCAAAAAGATTTGTCGTGTTTGAGAAGAGTAAAGCACCATTCTACCAAGTCCAAAACTTACCTACACCTAAAAAAAAGCAATGACCGATAAGGAATCAATTGACGCTTGTTCGGTATGAAAACTTTTTATACACCACCACCGTCAGACCAGTTAATACTTTCTTGTCAATTTCTCAACGTAATCAACTTGTAACGAAGCTGACGTCTCGGCTAGAAACAAACACTAACAAGCATCATGTTCGCAATTCATTCATCTCGTTGTAAATAATAATTTCTTTTGAAACCACTAATTACATGACAAAAAAAGAACTATACAAGTCCAAGAAATCCAGCTGCGAGCGGCTCGGCAAACACTATTAATCAATCGATCGGTTCGATAAAACCAGATGAAAATACCAAAGATACCGAGAAAAACATGCAGCTGCGTATGGAAGCAGGCCCTAGGAAGCAGGATATCTTCGAGCGAACGGTAAAGTGGGAATAGTAACACGGACATTGCTCTTATCTGTGGGCCATATATTCCATAGATTGTACCGATGCATGTAGCTGTTACGAGACAAGCTACTTGCATGGGTGACCTTTGTTAACAATTCCTTGGCTCTGGGTTCATGTGGGGTTGGGTGGGACACCTGCTATCACATGCAATGGGATCGATGGAGCACTAGGCAATGAAGAAGAATGGCATTTATCTATACCACTTAATTGACTTCTAGACTGAGGACAAATAATTAATCGTTTTGGTGGATTATCTGCTAAATTTTCGGTCGTTCGAAATCCGTATTTTGTATGGGTTTAAAGGCGAATAATAGGAATTAAATTGAGATTTGTAAGATGTGTATTAATAATGTAAATTACTCCTAATTTTGAAGTAAAATGTCTTTCGCCACGAGCATTGATAAACTTCAACTGATCAGGCAAACGATTGAAGACCAAAAAGCCTTGGGTGTCAGCTAAGACTTTACTATACGGCTTCATGCTGGAACTCATCGAATTCGGCACTTTACACAAGACCCTGTAATGATTGGATTAATAGTCGAAATTTGACTGCCAAATGCTCGTACGCTAACTCGCAGCGAGCGAAATCAAACGTTGAACCCGAATTGTGAATTGAAATGCCATTCCTTAGAAAGAATGTACTCCTCTCTGATCGATCCATCCATTTAATACGCACACACACACACACGCACACATACACATTTATCCTTATCTTATCCGAAAATTACAGGTTAGACACTACACCACACCACAGCAATGAGTAACTATAACTGTAAGTATTATAGACGCAAGGTCGACGCTCTTATATCCGTTACATTTCGAAGCTCGCGGCCATTTCAAATTGCTATTATAAATTTGGACATTTTTAAGGTACTACGGAAAAATAGTATTATTTACGATTGCGTTAACAGATCACGCGCACTTTATTTTCGCCATTTCGGATGGCCTCCGTGGGCTGCATCTGCAGTAGGAAGTGATCTTGAGATATGAGTGGTGTGAGTAGCAAAGGAGCTGATGCTGGGAACGTTTCCAATGAGAAATGACCCCGCATTGTCGGGGTCAGACGTCTCCCATTCGCGATATTATTTATGGTTTACACCTATACAATTGTAATCTCGATTCCGTTGACAGATTGCAGTGTGCAGCACAATGCCGACTCGGAGGTGGAAGATGTTTTATATGGAGCGGTTAAGATGATGCTGAGAGATGTGATCATCTTAGCTGTATCTGAACTGAACGTAGCTAGCATGGGTAAAAAATACCGGGAATACTAAAGTACCAGCATTATCAAATAAAGGCTGATCAAATTTAATCCGATCAAATTAATCGGATCAAATGAATGCCAAATACTAATTTATAAAGTCGCGTTATGTACGGAAGGTCTATTAGAATAATTGCGAACACTCTGTATCAATTACAGCAAGGTTCATTAAAAATTCATAAAGTTCTCATTCAATTAAAAAAGCGATCACGTACGAATATTAATTGACACAAGAGAAAAAAAAACGCAAAAAAAGAATCAATTTGCGATGACATATTTCAAAGAAGCCGTCCACACGAAACAAAACGTCGATTAAAACGGGTATACGTCCACCACACACACCGATACCAAGATCCCACGCAATTTTCCCGTTCTTCTGATTCGCGTGATCACGTGGCGCTGCCGGCTGTCACTGCTGTCACGCGGCCTGTCACGTGGACTTGTTAATTGTCACGTTTCACTGTCACTGGCGTGTATACGCGTTGAGCTGTGCGCTGTGTCGACAGCCCGCCGAATCGCAGCCAGTTAGCCTGTTTTCGGACAGCTGCTGGTGTCTTCGCCCTTCGCTGATCTCGTGCGTCACTACTCGGATGGAGTTTCTATGGTGATTTCGCTAGTGGCGTCATCAGGGGGTGTGGGCTCTCTGACCAAACTGGACCGATTTGACGTGGGGCTCTTGCTTGTTCTAGCGCGTGGCACCGGTGTTACAGCGGTGCTAGTTGCTGTGAGTGGTGGGGTGATGATACACTTATAGGCCATGGTTATACCGACATATTGTAGCATCGTGAAGTCATGTAGAATTATACCACATACAGGTGCTTTGGTTTTAGGTAAGGACTAAGATGGTTTATATGAAATAAATTTTAATTAATTGATGTCTTGCTTGTAAGCAACAGAAGGTAAGTGGATCTCTCTCACAGTAAGAAAAGACCAAGACTAAAACTCGAATATTATTTTAATGCTCGTGTCTTTACCTATTGTCATATACCACTCTGTAACTCCAAAACTTTATTCTAAGATTGTTTATTGATCGGGTAATGGGTACAGTTCACTTTCTTGTACTGATAAGCAATACATCGGTGCTCCAACTGAGTTGAGTTATCTCGCGTTAGTTTTCCAGTCCAAACTTTATGTTTTAGGATCGCCACCGACACCCCAAACCCTTTCGCAGTTTGGTAGCAGAATAAAACTTAGAGATGTGACGGAAATCCGGTTGAAAGTGGCATTATAGGAGGTGATTCCCAAATGTGAAACATAATTGATGGAAAAGCGGGCTGTATACACGGTTTTACACTGTGAATTATGAAGGTTTTTGATTTATTTTGTTCTCATTTGGTAACAAGAATGCTGCAGTGACTGGCAAAGTATAACTTTGTCAACTTCACGGTTTTAGCAGTTTTAGAGTAAAATTAGTCTGAAGTTAAAGATCAAAAGTATAATGGCGACCAATTAACTTGTTGCTACGGTCTTTATCCTGCTTTTTCCTGACAAGGATATCCTTTCCGTTGTAGATATAATAACTTGGTTAGTTACCATCGTTAATGCCCGGATCAAACAGCCGGACTTTACGGTCTCGGTCCAAAATCGACCATTTATTTCCACAGATTAGTCGAACTGAAATTGATGCACGAATATTTCATTTCGCTGACGTTACTCAATTAAAAAGTTATATAGAAGTTCATTTAATCAAAACTTTTAATTGGTACGATGAAGGGTGTTCGTATTCCAACGATTAATTTCGCCTCCGATCAAATTATAAGCCGATTTAAAAATGATTGATTGCTTCCAAACGCAATGCGAACACCTCGTTACCAGCCCGTCGTCGACTGTTCGGAGGAATTAATCAAATAGTGGCACCGGAAGTAATACGTTCGATCATTTCACATTCACGCTCTCATGCTTCAATTCAAATAAGCCCCGATGGATTCCAGTACCAAATAGGTTCTTTAATCTCTAAGATAAGCTCCGCCAAAACGCCCAAAAGAGTTTAATTAAGAAATAGAATAAAAATATAAAAATACCTATATCAAAACTATGAACTTAGAGCTCTAGCTCCCAAAATTTGACCAAGTTAGAAATTACTGAAAATTTTTCACGTGTTTGTTGAAATTTTCGTTTCAACGTCAGTTTCTCAAATTTACCAAATGCAATTTACTTATGGCCACCCCACAAAGACGATATAATGACATTGCTACCAACCCTGCTACATTCACCCCTTGCCACAACCACTAAAGAAGTCCGGCCAAGATAAGGAACCATTTGACGTACCGCATCGCCAACCAAATTGAAAGTTTCCACACAAACGCATTCAAATACCGGACGGGCCCAAGTCGTTGACTCTGCATTTATTTTTACACTTCGGGGTCAAAACGCAAGTGTCTGCAGCAGTGTCAGTTAACCCGTGAAAATCCCGTAACGCCAACAACCAGCCACACCGATTCCGAATAATTCCTCCGACGTCTTCATCGGGCCGCTGCGACCATAGCGAATTCCTCGGCGGCCAACAGCAAACATTACGAGGTGTTTTGGTCGAAGAACGCGCGGCGAGCCAAATGCAAGCAACGACCCCGTGTCAATGCCTTCCTTTCCCAACTCCAATCATTGACTCTCTACGTATCGTTTCTGAGACCTGCGTCGGAGTCAACTGTAAACAGTATAACAGGTCCACCGCGGCGATGGCGGCGTCGACGACGACGACGCTCCTTCGTGGAGTCCACGGACCTCGGCTTGCCTAGAAGACACTGGCGTGGCGGAGAGTGGACGACTATGGTGCAGTGATTGAGCGTCATTGACCATTTATGCTGGGGCTTAAGCGGAGGCCAAAAATTATGTCTGCAAATTTACTCGGTGTATGAGATAGTCGAAAACGGTGACCGAAAATTTCTCATTATCTTTCAGATGGCTTGACGGACACTTTTAGGGATTATGGCAATCGTATACCCCTAAAGCTATATAAGCAATATCAACTTTGACATCCAATAACGGGCTAAACGTGGCGCAATCGTAGAGGTTAGTTTATTTTTAAATATCAGAAGTGCAATCCTGTTATTTTTTTAAGATGAGTTGAGATGAGACGAGAACTGTTGTCAATGTTATTAATAGAACAAATGGACGCTCTCATCTTATCTCACCTGTTAAAAATTAACAGAATCGCACAGCAGAACTGCAATTTCAATTATAACTAAGTTTTTAGGACTCGCAGCTGTTAGACCGTTGTGGGAAGCTATCAAACAATCTAAGGACCAAAGTATTCTTAAGTTCCCTACGCATAACAACATCAATTTTCATGATTCACCAAGCCTTAAGCAAGGGATGAGAATGAGAAGTGATGGTAATGGACAATCTTACATAAACATGTACTAATCAACTTAAAAAAATTAAAAAAAATTAAAACCAACGCTTCACACAGCAGGTCTATCCCAGGCCGCATCACCGATCTCTCCGACCGCTCGCTGACACCGCGATTCGCGGGCATCAAGCACGCGGGGCCGACGTCAATGAACGTATCGCTGGTGCTCGCGCACGGCTCTCCAGCGTTGACCATCACAGTGTCAGGGTCATTGCTACCGCCGTGCTCCGAGCGTGGATCCGCACGGCGTTGATCTCGGCTGACCCAATGCAGGCAGGCAAGCAGGAGGCCCATCTCGACGCTGTGTACTACACCGTGATCTGGCTGGCGCATCGCATCAGTACCGTACGGGTAACCGAAGCGTAGACCTCGCCGGTGCCTCGTGCGCCGAGATAGCGACAGCGAGGTCCCTAACACCAGCGCAGCGCATGGCGCGCCATGCTGGCTTCTTGTCGATGGCCCCATGGCGGATGGCGTGTTCGTGATGCAGTCGCCGATCGGTTGGTCTTTACTTCCGGAAGCGCGGCGTGGCGGCCATGTGCTTGGGATGGCACGAGCGCGCCGGCCTGGTGGTTGATGGGTGTTTTCACGCTCGGGCTGCTGGGTGTTTGATGATGGTCGTGAGTGTGGGTGTAATTCGTTGTGTTTAGGTGGTCGTTTCGGGGTCGGTTTCGTTTGGAGATGGGCCATTGATTAGGATTATTAGGTTTTCGCGGTCCGTTTGGCGAGAGTTTGCGACGTGGCTTTGGTGATTGCAGGGCATTTTGTGCTGAAGATGGTTTGGTAGTATCGTAGTATCTCAGATTGCCAGTTCAGTTGGCAATGGAAATGAAAAAGGTCTATTGCAGAGCAAATGCAGAGCAAATGCAGAGCATTTTGTGCTGAAGATACTCAGTTTTGTTCTCAGTTTGACAGCTCAGTTGCCACTAGCGCGCGGTTAGCAAGATCATTGTCTTCTCTAGCCGTTCCAAATTGATTAGTTTCTGTTGTCAGAAACTTTGACATGTATGTACATAAGCAAGCATCTTAGTACCTCTGTACCTTGGCTTAACAATAATTTTAAGTCGTTGTGCTTCAATTTGAGCCCTTATGTGATCGTTAATGGCGACGAATACGAAGTAATAAATATCTGCAGTACCCACTGTGGATCTGTGATCGTTGATCACATCCAAACATTTCATTGTAGTTGTACCGACGAACGGACGTACCGAAGCACCGATGTTTACTTGGTGTTCGAGTGTTGACACGGCATCGCCCTCGATTGCGGCCGCTGATCTCTGAGTCAATGGGGTGTTGCTCGTTCTACTTGGTTCAGCTCTGCACGCTTCAGCTCGACGCTGCTGCTGCTGCTGCTGCTGCTGCTACATCTCAGTACTCAGAACATCTGGAGAGCGACCGCTAGAGGTGATGGGTCGCGAATTAGCTGCACTTTGATGATGTTTCGTTCCACACGATAAACTTCATCCAGACAATGGGGCGGACTCGATTAAGTTTGATGGTCAGTAGAGCTGCAGTGCCGAAGAGAAATGGGGCGTTGTATTGGGTGGTCAGCAGTGAGCCAATTTCTCTTGCGTGGGATGCCCCAAGCGATCATCAATTTTGTTTGAGTTCGTTACAGTAATTACTAATTTTCATAAAAATGGGGTAGCACAGTAGATTGTTCATGGGAGAACAATGGCTGAGTTTTGATCGCCATACCACGCTATACTATTTAACAAGTAGCGTGCTTCCAAGTGTCAGTCAAACAAACGAAAAAACAAAGTAACGAATCGATCGATGCGTGTGTTTCTTTCCAAACGCAGCAGGAGGCCTGATAATCAGATGCCAGTTACATTGTAATTGTTCAACACTACATCAAAACCCACTCGAAAAATTAATAGCTAGTCTATATAATCACACATACAACTGTCATAAAAATCCATATCAATGACTCTACATTAAAAAACGCGAGGGTGTAACAGAGTAAGGCAATTAAAAAAAACTCAGTCAGGGTGTGTTAGAAAAACGTGACAGGTTTGATTAGCATACCCGACGTTCGATCCCATCTATGCGCCGATATACAATGCAATAGCTGGCAGCTAACAACTTTGTAATAACGCTGTCTGTGCATTCAACGGGCCGCAACCTACGCCCAAAAAGATCACTTTACAATGCCCCTCAAACACACCGGTTGCGAGATGTGCAACCAAATCTATAAAAACACATCAGCATCCAGGGTGACAATAGGCAATATAGGAAGACCGTTTAGTCGCACACCACGATGAGATCACGATATCATCCACAAAGCGGCGATCAAACATTAGCAAAACAAACGTCAGTTGAATGCAGCACGCTGGATATTCTAATAAAGCTGTTTATCCCGTTCATATATCTCCGGCCCGCGCTCGGTGACTTCCGCAGGGTCACGGGTTCGAGTCCCGAGTGCGGCTGTTCACTGACCTGCTAGGGCTGGTCACTGGCATCAGTCATCGACGCGGTTGCCTCTACCGCGTCTACCACCTCCTCCTACTCTACCTCCTCAACCTGCAGCTGTGGTAGACGAAGCGTCGTCGCCACTATTGCCGAACGTATATTTGACGGGTCTTCGAGCAGCAATAACTGTTCACCGGTCGGAATTAACTGTGATCATGGGCGATTTCTTTCAACACTGTGGACCGGCAAGGAGGGAGGGGGGCTTCTACCGATTGCATTGTTGCACCTTTGCTGTGACATTTGAGATCCGAGAGTTCAAAATTGTAATGCGCTTGTCAAAATTTCGGGATTCTGGTCGCTCTTGAAACGTATTACGTCACACATCAGATGTACGTTTTCTGACTCTGTTTTATAAAATGTTGAACATTATTTTAATTACTATCTACATCTTTCTCCCCGCCAATGTAGTCCTATACGCGCGAGCATGACGTATAAACACTGAATTAGTGAATAATCATGAGAGTTTTATTTTTTTTAGGTGATGCATTATGTATGTAGAGGATCTGCTATGCTGTGAGTGATGATGACTCCTGAAATAAATGATTCACTGGCGTACATGGCAGCAGCTGCGACGTCGAGGCTCTCTATAAAACTTCTCGCATGTCGAAACTCGAAACTGTAAAGCCGGCGGAACTCGTATAAAAGGCACACAAGCTCATGGGTGAAACTAAACCCCGGGCCTGCGCCGTTGCAAAAACCGGACGCCATATTTCGGCGAGGGGGGTGGGTTTGGGGGGGGGGCGCAGTTTTCAAGTGACTCTCGACTTTTCGCAGCGGGCTTAAACCGGGGGGGCGACGACAGGGTAAGTGGACGCGGTCGTGCCCAGAAATAAAGAAACTAGTCGCAGCGCGAAGAGGGTGGAGAAATTGGAAATCAAGGAGAAGCAGTCAAAGACGTCAGTACAGTTCGTTTACTGGGAGAGCATACTTTACCGCAGGGAGCGCTAGTGCTCGAAATATGTACATGGGTCTACTTTGCCCAATTTGATTCCTTTCCACTTTCAGCGGTGAAATATTACTAATTATTTTTGATAAATTTTTTATCAGTTTCAGGACTAATTTTTCAGTTATCAGCTGTTTTTTCAGTCAGCAAAAGCTTCTTTGTATAGTTTCAATTTTGAAATTTTGAAATTTACCCGCAGAAATTTGGTTTTAGGAGTTGGTACGTGGAAAATGCGGTAATTTTTGGTATTGTCTCTCCCTGTATAGATATGACTGTATAGGTACGTGGATCTGACTCGCTATGCATCGGAGCAGGGCTCAATTCACTTATTTCACCGACCGAATAGACATTTTTCATTGAGGAAAAACTGACGTCACATGTACTAGCTAAGAAAAGACAGTAGATTGAGGTTTCACCATAGAATAAGAAGGCTGCCAAGAACCTTCTTAATCTATGGTTTCACCATCTTCCTTGGTTAAAATTGCCCATCCCTGGGTCAATAATTGTGATTACAAAAAAATTACTCATATTAGAAAACCATTTCCACCCAAATTTTAACCGCCTCTGAAATTGAATTTTTAATGTGGCCTATTTCAGAGCCAATCATATTTTTGTGGAACTTTTTAACCACGGAAGGTACAGGAAAAACAAATTCAAACCCAAAGTGGTCCTTCTTAGTGGGTGTTTGACGTCATTTTTCTGTGAACGGAAACGGTCTAATGCGTGTATAAATTCTTCAAACAATATTCTTTCACAAACGTTACAACAAAATTTTGAATCGTGCACCATTCGGACAGCGCCGTTGAACGCAAGTCACCCTCCACCGATTTGCATCGAGATCGTCTAAAAAGTCAACGTCAATTTTTCCACTTTTTCCTCGTGGAAGGAAACGCGATTGCCGATCGCGCGAATGGGCTGTTGCTACAAAAAGGCGTTCGGCAATCTCTCGTCATTCGGACGGTCTGGCGTTCACCACGGCGGTAAGCGATTCCTTGTCGGCGCTATTCGTAATCTAGTGCAACGCGGGAGGTTGTTGACATCAGTGTATACCAGGACAGGTTGCACTGCGTTGTGCCACCGAAAACCCGACGAAATCCACTATCTATACTTCCCCTTGTCAAATTTCTTCCGCAAAATTGCACTCAAAATAATCGCTATTTATTTAAGTATAGCGAACGGAGTCAATTATAATAACTCAAAACAATACTCCATAAAAACGCATGCTATCTAGTTTTTATAACAGGTATCTCACCTTGAATTAACAATCGCTAATTGTTGCAGTTATACTTTAGTGTTGTATAGCAGCTAGACATCTCATTTTTCACACGCATTACACCGTAATTTTAAGTGTACGTTTTGCATCGACCAATTGCTTCCTTCCTTTTCGTGTACCCATTCATCAATTCGACGCTCGCAGCTTCCTATGGATAATCCGTCGCTACAGATTGCACGCTGCAATCGAGGTGCAACAATGGTTGCAATTGTAATTGCGGATATGCAATAACGTGGCTTGATGATTGCGATCGGTTTTATAGCCCATTGGCGTTGGCGATAAAAAGCAATGGAGTGTCTACTGGTCTGGTTACAGTATTCCAGTGTACAAAGGAAGAAATCAGAGAAAGAGTTTGTGTTAATTAGACCATTTCATTCTCTAATCATGTCGTCTCATCTTCTAATCGTCGCTATATTTAATTTCTTGATGTGATGACGTGAATCCATTAGGTATTCCAATTATAAAACTTTCTGTGAGGCGAGACAGAAATAGTCACGAGAAATATTGTAAAAACGCGTAGATGGTGACTTAATTATTTGAGCAACTTTAAAGTTTAAACAATTTTCTCTTGAAGGTAGTTTTTCACAATATTTTCGCGACACATCAGAAACAAGTGAACTTTACTACACCTGTGGGGAGAGAGAACGTTATACACACATTAAACCAAAGTTTAAAAAGCTTTACAACAATTCCTGATCGCCTCTTCTACTAAAAAACGCACACCAAACCACCAATAGCTTGACAAACGGCACTAAATCCACCCAAAAAACGCACATCTGGGCCACAATCATTGCGTCAAAACCTCCCCAACCAGCACACGTATGCACAAAAACAATCCACTCACCTAATATTATTGGTAGTCGTCACCCTCAACGCCTTAGTGCGATGCTCCTTCATCGCAGCTGTCCGATTAAAATACTTTAAATCAGATATCAATGTCGCATCGCGGCGTTCACCGCTCCTAGATCACACACACACCCCTAATCACAACAAAACACGAGCACAAACAGTATCGGATCTTTGATGATATTGAAACGTCTCGGTAGGCCGTCAACAACTGTCAAAAACATTCTAACACATTTTTAAACACTCGGAAAGTCACGTGTGTTAAGTAGAAATCTCTTCACACAAGAACCTCTTCTCTCTGGCGTCTGAGCGGTGTATTTGGTGTCGGTTGTTCGCACGCTGCGAGCTGGGGAGCTTGGAGCCGTGTGGCGAGCTGACAGGCAGGCGAGCTTGGCTGGTCGAAGCGCGACTGACCTCGTCGCTTCCCGGTTCGACACTGAGTCTGAACTCGGGAGAACTTCCCTGGCCGCCGGTCGAGAGCTCGCGGAAACGACCTTTGCTCGTACTAGCCTTGCTGCTAACATCGCTGCGTTAGCATCGCCGAGTGCTAACACCGCAGCAAGCAACATAGCTGTTAAAATAGCTGCTAACATAGCTGCTAAAATAGCTGCTAACATAGCTGCTAAGATAGCTACTAACATAGCTGCTAACATAGCTGCTAACATAGCTGCTAACTTCGCTATAACATGCTAAAATCGTAGCGCTATTGTCGATTTACAGCAGTTATTGTTTTTCTTTTGGTTGTTGGTACAAAAAACAATATATATTTTTTTTTATGAAATTGGATTCATTTGATTTATATCAGAGACGTGACTAAAAGGTCGAAATTTTCACGATAATTTCTGGTGATGAATCAATATCTTCTATCTTTTTAAGATAAATAAATAAATTGTGAAGATTTGCATTAATTCTTTCCGTAAACCCACCACTTACAATCTACAAACTAAATAAGTTTTGATTTTGGTCATTTAATCCCGAAAATATCTTCAAGCCCACAACATTTCAGTTACCAAGGTGTGCCTTTGTTGTGCTAATCAAAGCCAAAAACTTTTGGCTCCAAAGCCTGCATTTGAACGAGTTTTTGTTAATTTTGAAACAAGCTCGCGATTTTTATCTAAAATTTCATCTAATTTAAACCGGTCCCACCCTAGTTCTGATGGTGTTGCAGGTTCGCAGTCTTTTATAGAGTGATTCTGCTAAGAAAATCCTGAAAATTTTTACTTGGACCACCTTGGGCCACCTAAAGGTGAATCCTTCCTTGGGTATAAGAATCCGGGACCAATTGCATTTTAAAAGAAATCATAGTATCAGAGTATTTGGTTTCCGTAATCTATGACTTTACGGGCCAAATGGATCAAACATTTTTGCTTATTGTTTATCCAACACGTTTTTCCCGGTGTCACAAAAATTCTCACAAAAATCTTACATTATTTAGTTCACTTTTTTTGGATCATCTAGATTTTATAGATTTTTTTTGTTCTCTTTGCTCTCTCCTCATCCTCAACGCGATTATTGCGCTTACGAAATCACATACAAAATTTCGAGAAAAAAATCACCTAGTGGCAACATCAGCAACTAAACCCACGTGCAACGCACATGTCGACGCAGACTGACAGCTCAGCTCAGCGCGAGTAGTTGGCGCAACTTGCCACAGGTGGCAGCACAGCGCGTCCCTGGCGCGCCTTCTTGTTCTGTCACCCGGGTTGCATGATCCCCTTGATTCGCGCCATTACATTTCTCACTCTCGGCCGGAGTGAACTGTCAAAATGAGCTCCCGATTCTCAATACACGTGCTTCTACCAAACGAATTCGCGGATACGGTCAGAAGTTTTTAATTCATAGCAGTGTCGGTGTCGTATCTGTGCGTGTTGCTTTAGGTATTTGTGCGTAATGGAGTGTTGAGAAGATATTCTATTTTGCCATAAGGTCTAGGGGCGAATCAGACTAACTTTGTCGGCGCTTTAACACGAGTGAGTACAAAATCAATAATTCCCTTTACAATTCTCCTTTCTTTATGTGAGATTATTAAAATTTATATTGTGTGATAGCGTGGTGTAGTGTGACTTCTAAGGGAGCATAGCATTCGATTGAATAATAAACCGAAAGCGCCAACCCCAGTGAAAATAATTTTTTTTTGTTCTACAAGTGAAAACTTAATTCCGTGCCGAATTGAATTGGAGTGATTACTGCGATAGTAGGTACTACTGATTACTTGCATTGTGATATTACAGTGTAACATTGCAGTCATACTTTGTTACCATACCAAGGCCTTTGGGTTTAACCACTTGTACCAATGTCTGCCTTCCAGCCTTCCTTCCTTCTAAACTAAAGGGTTTCAAACGAAATGTAGTTTTTGGTATTTTCTCAATTTTGTCGCCAGGTACCCAAAATTTACCACTTATTATCCACCCAGTTCTTTTTAAATTTGATCTTTTAATATGAAAGATAGTCTGGAAGTAATGCAAGTAATGTTAGGTACTCGGTTATTCGGTAATCCCTGCATAATATTCAAGATGCAGGTTTGATTTCTTCTGCTTGACGAAGGTAGTCTACTGACTTCGCCGAATGAATTCTTATTGTTAGAACTTATTAGCCGTTAATTTACAATTGATGTTCATTGGTCCAACTTAACAACTAAATGTTTCAAAACAATACATTTCACACGAACGTTATAAGACTTATTATAAAAACTAACCTAATAAATTCTACTTTCATCAAAAAGTTTTGTTAACCTTGCGTGCTAAAAAACCATTGAAAGGTTGTATTATTTGAATTTATTACACCAATGAACAATTACATTTTTGACCCTTCAATTGAAAACCGTGTCCCTTCTAACGATACATGGCGCTAAATAAAATGACCAGGAATTCTTGCTGGCTGCATAATTGAATGCAATTCTGCATGTTCAATTGAGATTTATTACTGTACATTTTTCTAAATTTCTAAGTGCAAATTGAAGCTTGTTTATGGCGCACACATGGCTGTATATTATTTGGAGGTTTTATTCCTTAATATTCGCATCATTAAAGAGTCTCATTAAATGTATTTAATGTGTTGCAGTCATCGTGATACGAACACATGGTAATCGCTTTTACAGACTTTTGTAACAGAAACTCTCATCTGTGAAGCGGTACCAACATCTATTAAAATTTCAACTATAATATTTCCGTCAGCAAGCCGAGATAAATATCTATAACGCACCCACCGAAACTTATATTTACGCATGGAATATAGATGGATATAGATGGTTGTTGTAGAGAACCACTCCCATGAGTAGAAAATTGATCTACACCACTAAACTATAACAAACTTCTCATGAAGCACAAATATGTTAGCAAGTGTGAATCACGTATAAAAACACATCGATAGCTTGGATAATGGATACCCTGACTTCGGTTTGAAGTTTTGAACATGCCATTGTTGACTCGGTTTTGGATAAAAGTAGAACGAGATTTTGTTATGAGACATTTTTATTCTGACTTATTTATGGCGGTCCATGAGCTTTGAACTCGGATTTTCTGCGATTGTCGCCAAAACATCTCGTGGTGATTGACAGCAAACGGGCGATTTGTGGTTCCTGCAGCATATTTTCAAAAGAAATTTAACTCAAACTTTGAAACAGTTCAAAGATCGTGATTCTTACAATACCTACTCTTTTTGTTGGCTCAATTCTATGCACTATTGTGGCTACAAGATTGGAAACCTAGCCCACACCTACAAGTTACCATACTTACATGTGCTTAAATCTAATTCCGCCATGCTTGATGTGGTATTGATTGCAGTTTGGGACCGTAACGATAAATAATTCCGATCTTTGCAAACCTTCTTGAATTCAGATGATTGAGTTTCCCCTCTAGTGGGCTTCAAACGTTCAAACGATATGTAGTTGGTATTTTCTCGATTTTGTCACTATACTCAATCTGATCGTTTCATTCTATAGATGGACTGAAAATAGTATTTTTGAATGCAGTTCAGTGCAGCACAAAATAATACAAACTGAATCAGCCAGTGACTAATCAATCTGATCGAACCGCTACGTGGGTTCACATGTAAACACCAGTATACTATATACCCACAAAACCGTTAAACTCTGAATATAGCCTAGCGGCGATAATCTGAAGATATAATCAAACCTGGTCCACGCCGCTTCTAAATTAAGACGTGATCGCACCCTGCCACCGCCACGTGCTTTGTCATGCGTGCACTCTCTCAACGTGCGTGAATGCGTCGGTCTGAGATTCGCACGACAGCTGAGTCGTACGCACACGTACCGTGTCGCTTGTCACGCCATGCGTCGCGCCCACGCATCTGTCTCAGCCCCTGCCCCCAGTCCCTGCCGCCCCCCGTCCACAGCGCAGCACTCGGGGTGGACTCGGTATGCAGATGTCTACCCGGGGGTCGTACTTGGTACCGCAAAGTTTGCATCTAAACGTGTCTAAACGTTTGCAGAGTCAACGCACACATGTGAGGAGGGGGTCATGGCGAAGGTTATAGATCTTTACGATAAAAATGTGTTCTTATGTGTGCAAATTACAAAGAAAAAAAGTGTTTTTTTTCTAAATTGGTTTAAATTGGTCCAGTCGGTAATACTTAAAAAAGGGTTCGCAACAGCTAAGCGTCTGCCTGCAAGGGCACTGTCACAACTCGCAAATTAGAAAGATTAAAAAAAGGGTAATGTTCATTGCACTGATCGGAACGCTATGTTGCCGTCAGAAAATAGAGCGAATTGTGAGAAGTAGCAGCCAAGATCGTTTTTGTTTCTGAAAGGTACTGAAAGGAACTGAAGAAAAACAATTCGGCAGACGATCTAGTTCGCGTTTAATTTCGATTCTGGTCGCATTCCATCGAAAATCGGTCCAAATCGTCCCCAAAAAAAGCGTGCGCCTCTCTGACGTGTCCCAGAGTCGTGTAAGGTGGTAGAAGGTAAGGTCCTCGAGTAGCTGCGGCAAGCGGCGAGCGGTACGGACGCGCGATGGGGGGTCCGTGTCTCGTTTCTCATGTAGACCATCCAGCACAGCATCCAACACGACCAAGTTGACCACTCGTGGCGGCAGCTACGTCGTCGTTCGGCCTCATAGAGATTGCTTGCTTTGTCGGAGATGAGCTTCTGCAAGATGATTACAATCGTCAGGACTTAGCCATTTTTATCCGGGTCTGCTATCATATGATTCCCCACTCATGACTCAATTATCCCCAAAAATAATTTGTAGTTATCAGTTTTTACTAAGCGGAAAGTTTCCCAAGATGAGTCATCTTGAGTCATCTGTGTCGACTTCTGTCCAAATCTATCGTGCGATCAAATTTAAGACCAAACTGTCACCATCAGTTGCAGTTCCCGCTGGAGAGGATAAATTATCATTATAAACTGACCGATGCGACCATACAGTGACCAATGAACCATTCTTATGTCATTCTTGCCGCAGATCTGTGCATGAAATGCTTCTCCATCGCCCGACCCGGACCATATACCTTGCTATAACGTGTCCAATCTAAACCACATGGTAACCAGAAGACCAAGAATGTCCGAATCAGGTGAGAAAGGAATCCATCAGACTTAGTCTCGGATCAGATGCTGCTATCTCGCATTCCCTTTCTCTCTCCGCCCACCGCAAGGGAAAGGACGAGGACAGGGAAAAAATGATCGGGCACAAGGATTAAGGGTTCGCTCGCCCAGCCTCCCAACGCCCAAAATAGTCTGACTCGGCGGGCGAAGACCACTTCAAACGAGCAGTTTTAGGAGCAAGTCCAATTATAAACGCGTTGAAATTCGTGAAATTAGCTCGTCTTCCAGTGTGAAGCCTTTGCTCTTTGTTTGGCTCGGTAAAATTTTATTGCTTTAGGCCATGTCACATAAATTGAATCGTTTTAAAAGATAGTTAATCATGTTTCAAATGATGTGGTGTGAAGACTCCTTTGCGGTTAGACTGTCTGCTAGACGATGACCTGACAAAACAACCATAAAAAACGAACAATACTATATTCATAATAAGTTTTTAAAGAGGATAGGGAATCATCTCTAGGTTTGAATACAACACTAACGTTGCGTCTAAGGACCAATACTGATCATAATGGCATTGTGTATTAAAGATGATTGTATGGTGATTTAATGATGCTTTATGTGCTTGTGATGGACTGGGAAAATATAATCAGAGTCTAATGTCATCATTGATTGGGTGGTTTGGTTCGGTAAAGGCCTCCATGGGAAAACCTTTTTTCCTTGTAAGCACCATCACGCCTAGATTGTAGCGAAACAATGTGGAGTGCGTTCACAAATTGGTCGACAACTCAGATTACTTCACCAGCGTCTACCGAATTTGTCTGAAGATATTGTAAAATTTAAACTCTTATGACTCACAGTCGTACCAGACTTTTATAGCTTCCCAATATTATTATTCTGTTGACGGCAGCGGTGGCCAATAATTATTTGGGCATCCATCCGGTACCAGCTCGAATAGCATCCAGTGGTGGAGTCAGCAAGCATTGACTCCACCACTGGATTTATAGCTAACAACGTGTAACAACCACCGGAGACGTGTGCGTAACCAAGTGCTGCTAAATTCTAGTGAAAAGTGTGCTATTTGAGGAGACATACCGACATGCGGACATAGCTAAGCTACCTACGCTTGCAGTTTGCGAGCCCTCTTTGACGTCGGAATATGTTATTGTTGGCTTGATCCGTGAGACATCTGTGAAAACACGTCCCTACATTGTTGTTGTAAGGAGAAGTTAACGTACAAAACATTCATTGTTTCGCTAGCCAAGAACTGAATGTAGTTCGCTCGTAAACATTTGCTTACTACTCGCTGCATTACTTGAAATTTACTGTAGCAACTTGCTTAAAGTGTTCTTAAAATCTAATTTTAGGTAGGTAGTGCAAAAAGTCTTGATATCGGATCATTTTTTTCCCTACAGATGTAGCTATGAGGGGCCACAAGAGGTCAAGGGGTCAGAGGGGTCAAGAAATTTTACATGTAAATATGATTTCATTGCAACAAAGTTTGAATCCCTGTTCGCAACTTCGCTCAGTTATGAGTTTTCTTGCAATTTTCACAAAGAAAATAGCCCATCAGAGAATTTATACACCGAAGTGTATTGTCGATTCATAGTTTACACTTTCAAACAGGGGTGTTAAAAGGTCACACTTTGCTTGAATCGTGTCGCCAAAAGGTTTTACATTCAAAGTAATTAATATAACCTAATGTTAACCCCACTCTCTTATACATGGCCATGTCTCATGTAATGAGCAAATATTAATCTCGTCATACTTTCGTCTCAGCTGAATCTCGACAATTGTATTACTTGGTAAATTTTCTTACATATACAATAACGCACATAGCCGCAAGGGTCACGGCTATTTTAAGATCAACCAATGGTTAGGTGTAACTAATATTTTGTTATTAATCCAACGTCATGGCTGATGCCAGCTGTCATTCAGCACATGCCTATAATTAGTCAGTTGGATATGTGACTGAAAGCTACACACATCAAGCCAGCCCGTATAATTATACAATACCATGCCTCATCTAGTAATTTTAAATTAGAAACGGCATAGAAATGGGATTATTGCACGCTCTGTTGCGCTATGTGCACAAAATGGTGTCGGTGTTCGCACGAATTGCAATGTCGCAAAAAAATGCTAGCGAATTTTGCAAACCCCTTTAAAGGCATGGCGTTCTCTGAAAGGGGTACCTAGGCAAGGGTGGGTTAGGAGTGCCTACAAGAGCGCAATTTTAATAAACTCAATTTGCCTGAATGTTGGCCATCTACCTCCCTTCTCTTACCAGAGTTAAGAGACTTCCTGTAAAGCTACCCCTAGTGAAACAATCTTTAGTTTGCACTGACATACTACTACATAACAGTATAAGGTTACATATGATTTCATAGCCACATTTTTTGAATCTTTATTCACAAGCACAAGCTGTGAGGAATAAGGATTTAAACTACATATTTCCATGTTAAAATTATCCTGACCTGTCCTACGGCCATATGAGTGCTCAAACTGTCAAAAACGTTGGAGCGCAGTGAAGGACACTAGAAGTATAAACTTCAAATTTCCATTCTTTTCGAAGTGTACGAGCGAGGGCCAAGCCTTTCGGCGTGTTACTAAAGCAGCAGCAGCAGCAGCAGCAGCAACAGCAACAGCAGCAGCAGCAGCAGAAGTAGAGTTCTGTTCGAATTGATGTCCCCTCATAGTTTACCCATCCACACGTGAAACGAGCAGACCGAGTGCCTCTTGAAGCCGTCGACAATTAGCACCAGTTCACCCTTTAGCGTTTTAAACGTTGTCACCGTCCGCTGCCGCCTGTATACCGTGCCCCCCCCCCCCCCCATCTTCGCTAGGGGTACACGGAAAAGTGAAAACCACTAAAAATCCACGTGTTTTGGTCGATACGATACGATGAACACCTTCGACAAACTGGTTTCTCCCCTCTTTTTTCGTAAGCTTTAACTTTCGTTTTTTTTGTGAAGTGCGGTAAGGTGATTTTATTACGGTTTAAGTGCTATTTAAAATGCATACCTAACAATTTCATATTTATTTTATAGCTGTTTGATGAATTATTTGTATAGGACTTGCAAGAATTTGAGAAATCTCTCTTCAAGTTTTATTTATTTGTGTTGTGCCGAAAGGTATAGAGTACACAGACACGACGTCCATTGATCCATCTGCGTTTATGAGTGATGTTCAGTGTTGAAGTCGTAGACAAAATCAATTTCATCCTGTAATCTCATTAAATCTCTTTTATTCGACTCCACCTTCCTAATGTAGCCGCCAGCATTAGATTACATTCCAAAATAGCAGTAAAAAAAACATTAGATCGTAACTTTACTTGATTTACCTACCCTGCACTGCAATGTGGCGTGGCCCTATACGACGCCACGACTAAAGCCGTAAGAATCGAGGCCGTCGAATTGTCTTCCATTCATTCCATCCCCTTGTGTATCCGCGCGGCCGGCACCCTCTCCCTACAACTCTCTTTGCACCCCTGTTTTGGGGCTAGCTTTCACCCTCTACCAGCGCGGAGCTGACCTAAAGTTTGTGCAGTTTTTAGGGGCAGCCGTACATATCTAGGCCTGACATAGACCTACATCAAAATGTCATGCTCGCACAATCTTTTGATTTTAAAAACCGTGTGTAAGTATCAGTTGTAGGTGCATACTTAGAGGGAGATTTGATATTTTTGGCCTTCTGAGTTCCCCTGAGGCCATATCATTTTGCTCTTTCATTTATAAGGTTATATAGAATCCACGATGCCATTAATCGCTGGAATGCGAATTCTCAGCAGCACAAAAAGTTATTGCAAATTAATGTAAAACGGAAGAGTTTCATAACCACTATAATTAAATTCTTCGCCTCTCTTATAATATAAAACAACAAAACCACAAAACATCCCCCCACACCACCACCCCGCCCCCATGAAGCTAATGCTCGTCTATTTTCCCCATTCGTGCCACGTCTATCGCCTCCAGCAACCCCCGCCGCACACTCAGAGCAGATGAAAGTGACTTGATCTATGAGTCTTGGGTCCTGAGAGCGAGCACCCGAGTGCAGGGGTGCGAGCCGTCACGTGCGTGCGTTTGTGTAGACGCAGGGCACACGCTGCAGTTTGATGCCATGCACTCAGTGTGCTGCTAGCAGCAGGCAAAGACGCATCTGTACCCGGCGTCGCACAGAGCAGCGGCAGCAGCAGCAGCAGCAGCAGCAGAGTGCAACTGCACTGTGATGCAGTTACACGTATAGCAGTGCAACCGGTATCCGGTCGTGTGTTGGTGCAGGTCATGCAGAGTCTGGAGAGATGCTGACTAACGGCGGTCACGCGTCCTCGTGGTGTTCGATGCGTTGTTTCGTGGTGTGAACGTGGGAACGTGCGCGGACATTACGGTTTGAAGACGTTTTGGAGTGTTTGTTGTTTTGGTGTTTGTAAGATACGATGCGTTAGTTTCGTGGATTGTGCACAGTGGATTTGTTGTGGACATCGATTGTGAAACTGGATTACTCTTTTTTTGGCGCGTTGTTGATATTTCTGCCAAGATTTCTGGATATCAGGTGGGTACAACAAACATAAATACCTACATTCCAAAAGGTATCAATTAGATATCAACAAAAAAATAACAGTGGAGGAAAGTATTTTGCTATAACGACCTTAGCCTAACCTACACCTTATTCCATATTTTATCGGATATAATTTAATTTGATTGTCTGCTCTAGACCATGTGAACTAGGAGTCATATTTTCTTATTTAACATTTTATTGTATCATGGAGAGCTCGACGCACGAACAAAATGTTCACATCTCGTTGAAATCTCATTCAAGTCAGCTTTACCTTTCAAGACAGCCCGGAGTGTTACCTAAGATATGTTCGCATAATTGCAGTAACTGCAATCTTGTGTTACAATTTGGATACTCCATTATTGAACACGCAGTGCTGATTTTTTTCACACTCGGTACCTACAAAACGCTTGCCTCGTGCAATGCTTTCTCACACTGCTTACAAACGCTGCTAGTAATACCTGCGTAAGACTGCACCAGATTACTAAGTATACATGGGTACTACATAACGCAATGCATCTCTTCTTCGGTGTACCATTATTCCCACATTGCACAAATAGCTCGACCAAGCAGTCGTCGCGAATAACAAGTCATCTTTCTAAATTATTCATAGACTGCGATGGTTTGATTATCAGAGGCGACGCATCCCTCTTGAGAGTTGGAGGCTGCGAATGAACCACGGTAGCCACGACCGCCGCTTTATTTCTCTCCCTGAAATTGTGAACACCCCTTTCGTGACCACTTTGCTAAAATCCCATAAAATGCATCGCGACTTTTTGACAACAGCTACAATTAAAGTTCTACTCATAATAATTGATTTCTATGCACATAAGGGGCCTTGAAAGCCGCTTGTGTCGCTTATTGTAAAGCATACATTCATAATATCCAACTCTCAGAAAGGGAATTTATAGCCTAAAATAAAAACAAGCATAAACAGACAAGTCTTGCTGATGGAGTACTTTAGGAAGCGACCCCACAGTAATTCTTTTTCGTAACTTACCGTGAGTTTGGCGTCGGAGTGTATGATTTTCACCGCGTGAAACAGTCTGCGCTCTAGGCTCCTGAGGTCCTTGCTAGCAAACAAAACATCGAGGAGACCGCTGTACGACTACGCTAGGGGAATGAGAATGATTGGACCGCCTCATCTCGTATCGCTAAAAGCAGCAGCAGCTGAGAGGTAAATTCTACATCCGATCGAGCTGCAGGACCAATTTATTTATTGAGGGCGTAAATAGAGAGGATGTTTCGTGATGGCTGCGCATATGACGAGCCCATACGCTGTGAGCAGGCTCCGTCATATTCATTACATCTTATATTGATTGATTGTTTCCGCATTGTACGTTATATGTACTAATTACCTTTCAGGCACATGCCACGCTTAAATTGGGTTTCCATTGAAATGTTACAAGTTAAGAAACATTCCTCTTGGCTTAATGCTCTGCCACGAAAACAGATCTATAAATAATCTTTGATTGTCCCGTCGAACGGTTTGATTGCAAATCAATTTCGTTAATAATCGCCTGCGATAAGTCAACACGTCGGCCTGTCAGTTTGAAACTTTGAATCACGAAGCCGCAAAGCGATTTATTATACGTGGCGAATTGATCCGCCACATCGATCAATAAGCGATCATGGAATTAACAGCATATGGCCGGTGCTGTCATCGGATATTTGATTTGCAATTTCTGCCACCGTGCTGTTTGCGTAGACTATAGATTTGATACACCTATGTGTGTGTGTGTGTCATGAAAGGTGAGAGCCCACAACAGATGCCAACAGATGCAGTGTTAACCATAGTTTGGGGTGCATCATATACAACGACATCGCTTCATACTTCATACATAATTCCCAGAAGATATCTTTCTATTTAAATTACCAATCGCTGACTAAACAAAACACAGACATCAAGGTCAAAGTCAATAAAGGATCGTGTACAAATATTGATCACAGTTTCAAAGGGCTCGTAATTCAACAAGAGACTCCCTGCTTTGAAACACACCCCAGCTAACATCGATATAGAGATTGCTTCGTGTCGGCGTCGGCGTCGGCGTCGGCGTCGGCGTCGGCGTCGAAAGTCTAGCGTCGCGATGGTTAAGTCAATGTCACGTGATGACACTGAAAGGGAATACGCTTGTTTGTTACTTTGTTTTTCGGAAGAGAGTGAGAGAGAGAGAGAGAGAGAGAGAGAGAGAGAGAATCCTTTCAACGTTGTTATAAATATATCCGTCGTTATGTGGCTGATTGATTGACAGATATCTAGAGGGTTTTATGAAAGCGATGCACGTATGGGATTGGGAAGAGCCAGACTGTTTATTTTCGTCAATGAGTTATAATAGACACCATTATGTACAATGATTCCATTAATAAATAATTTCGAAGTTGATAGCTGTATAAAGTCGTTACTTTTCACGCTGTACAGTTTATTTTCACGCGTTTTTTCAAGTGTATTGACATTCTTCCAGCGGATGAACTAAAAAGTACTCGAGTACACCATCATTTTTTCATAAGAAGATCTGAAAGAATCATAAAAAGACGCTTACCGCAAAAGGCTGTCACACATAGCCACAACATCCAAAGCTTACACCTTTTTGAAACAAAAAGACATCAAAGAAACAAAATGAGCCGTAACATAATAACACGTCGCCACTTTTCTTTCCAAATCCAATTGAAAATCTTCATCGGCATGAAAAGCGTCTCGACACAAAAGCTAACATGACTTTTTTGCCTTCGCGCATTTTGCACGCGTTGTCTGTAATGATCTCGTCAAGTGATCACTTATAGACATACCTCGGATCGGGTCGGCCGCGGGCCCGAGCACCGTTCGAGTTGTCTGTCATACGGAGTTGCCTGGTCAATGAAACCCTGCCCATATAAGACGCTCAGCTTCGGCCATTCATAGCGAAGCGGTCGACGCAATCTCGGTACTCGAAGTACTTAGGTACTTTGACGGATCGGTGCTTTCAATTCTGTACAAAGTGTGCAGAGTGTGCAGAGTGTACGAAGTGTACAGAGTTTTGTATAAGGCTTACGCTTTACGGTGTGTACATACACGATAATGGAATGAACTTGAACCTCAGGCAAATTTTTGGCCACTTTTATATAAAAACTCTAAATGTGGAGGGTTTAAAACAATAATATCATGTAGAACCTGTGTCCTGAAATTTGACACATACTTGGGAGAAGAATACAGAAATAACTGAAAAAATAATCTTATAATAAACAAGTTGTGTGCTTAAAAAAGCTTATTAAAAAAGTTAAATTATTTACATTCAGACTCATTATATGGGCAAATACTTTTCAACAACATTTCATCTGTTTGAGTTGACCTGTGCGCTCCATGTCTTTAGGGGTGGTTTAACCTGCATGGCCTCTATTGCTGGCCATTATCGCAGAATCTGTATTCACAATAAAAGCATCTTATATCTACCTTTTTTATGTTTCATTTTAATGACATTCTTAAACGCGCCATTTATAGTACGCGTTGAAACAAATCCCGGTGGGGTAAAGTTTGAGTACCGCTTTTTACCTCTTAGCCCAGCAATTCGAGCGCAAATGGTTTTTCTGGACCAGAAGGCAAACAATCTCTGGCCCGGACACTCCATAAATTTCATCTCACCAACGACGCGTTTTGGCATCGCAGGGCCCGACGATATAAACACTATAAAAACCCCAGCTTCCCTTCACCAGCCACCCAACACAGAATCGCAGCAGATGAACGGGAAGATCTGTACCTGAATAAAACTCATGCTCTCTGCCTCATGTCAGTATTGCTTCTACAAGATAGGTTCCCCGCTCTGGTCGCCCCCCCCAAAAAAAACAGCATGACCTAAACCACGATGACGAGATTCAATATTGTTTCTGAGAATCTTAAATGTGCCACCCTGTGCCATAACCTGACACGTTCCTAAACTGTCGGCAACGCGTTCATATATTACCATTTGGCACTGGGGTGTACAATTTTTACTCTTTTCTCAATGCTTTGGGCTAAAATGGCACAGGAAAGCTTTAACCAAATTAGACGCAAACTCCCAATGAAGCATAATTCGATCTCTTCTACGTGTTATCAAGTTCAGTGTTACAAAATTTGGTAAAAAACCCACCCATGGTCCAAGAACCGACCGATTTTTGGCCTGACACTATAAGCCCAAAGAATGGTCTGTCGCCCTCGCCATGACGACAAAGCCTCGCTCAAGACGTCGGCGGTGATAAACACAATAAAGCCCCCCCCCCCCTCCACGTGCCCGCGGTACCTTTGCACATCTGCACCGACGAACGCTGCGATCTGGCCGACAAAGATCTGTACCTGCAGTGTCTGAAATCTCCATACGCAGTCCATGGAAACCATACTCGCTGGGGCTGTGTTCGCGTAAAGTTGACTTCCGCTCGTAAACGTCCACGTGGGTCCTGTCGGGATCTGCCGGATACGCTTTAATAATATTGCTCATGGGCGGCGCGTTTGCTGCGCTGCGTTATGAACTGCATGACGCAATCGTCTTCGTCGTCTTTGACAATAGGGTCGCCGTGCAAAGTGGAGATTGCAACGGGTCCTTTGTGTGTAGGGTCTTGAGATTTGGTATATGAATGTCTGGATGAAGGGGTTGAATTCGTAATTGACTTTTCGCTGGGGCTGAAAATATCTTGATTGTTGTTTAGGGGTGGGAAACAATGCTCGGTGAATTACTTGAGTGTGTGGAATTTCAAGCTATGAATGTTCAGGGGTTTTTCAGTGGAACTCAGTCCCTACCGTAGATGTGAGATATTGTCTTGTGTGTTTTTCCTTAGCTTATTTACACATTAGGTAGGTATTTACCTTTACTAAAGTTAGTGCCTGCCTACTTTTGAAATTTCGTCAATTCATATAAACTTCCAAACACAATGTTGAATTGTTTTCTTGGACATCTTGTATTCGGTGTGATCACATCAATTGTGTTTTCCCGTCAAAAGGGCGAGCATACGACAAATTTTTTGTTACAATAAAATTTGGAAGGTTTCCGAGGTAAACATCAATAAATGATAAAACTTTGGTATTAACTTTATTGCTTTCTGCTCCATGTATTGCTTCTGGCTTGCCAGATGTCGACCTTTTTGAGGGATTACAATTTTCTAAAATTACCAACCCTCCAGCTAAACTGGTTTAAGGGTCAATAAAATTTAAATATATTTCTCTCTCCTCATTCGATCATTGTTTACTTCCGTGTTGCCAGCCCCCATGCGTTCACCATCCCTTGCTTTCTAAACTAAACAATTTATCCCCGTGTTTAGTGTTTATAAAATGTGTTAAGCCCTCGCGATTTAATTGTAGTCATCATTGGACTTGGGTGTGGAGGTTTTAATTAGATTTTCCGGACTCTTGAATCATTGGATATCTTTCTCTGTTGAGATTGTTTAATGAAGCTCTCAAATTATGTAATTAGTTGATCAGAAGAAAAAACAATTTTTGTATCTAACGTATTTACTACTACTTTCTCCTTTTTGGTTTACGAAATCTTCTAAGTTTTCGCTCACAATATTAGGAGAACGCGTGTAACAGAAAATCTTATTGTGACAATTTTGTCTACTGTATTCCCAAGAAAATTACTTTCTTACACCAAACTAAATTGTTCTCATCTGACAATACAATATAGCAGCTGCTTTTTGCTAATATTAGACATGAATCATGTAAATGATTATTTCAGTGTACTGTTTCCGCAGAGCTTCATTTTAGCAGTCCGAACTATACATAACCTATATTATACAACAGCTCATGTAAACAGTAATTTAATGACAGTCTAGAATGACTGCGTTCCATTTGAATTACGTTTGCAGCTCGCAATGCGATTTATTCACCATTGAATGTCCCCAATGGAGCCAGTTTCCATGTTAAATCAATAATTGGATGAAAACTATCGAACAAATACGCGATTATTCATGGCAACAGGTTAATTGTGCACAGCGCGCGTTGTTCTATGTACAGCACATACCACAGTACATTCATACCACAGTACCTACCACAGTACCAAACAGTGCGTTGTATATTGTACCTACCATTGTAGGCTCCCTGCATTTTTCTCCGTTTCAAATCCTTATAAAGCAATCTACGTGTATCTATCTCTCAGCAAACAGGTTGAAAACTTTGACCCTTTACGGATCTGCACCAAACGCAAGAATTCACCCTCAAAGTTGAGTGAAACAATCGACGGTTTAGGCTTCTTTAAATATCAGCCGTATCGATTACCAATTTTCTAAATTTAACTCGTATTTTACCTTATCGCTGTCTAATCGGAGATGGAAACGAGGCTTGTCCAATGTTGCGATTATGTCTCGGTGGATAAAACACGGGAGAAAATGATGCCACTTTTCTTCTAAACTCTATTCAATTTAAGAATTACGCTGTCTACTCAGCGCTAGTGTCAATATTGCTACCAACATAAAACTGCAGATACTAAACCTATACAGATATGCAGATACTAGGTTATTTTAATTTCGGAGCTAAGAACTGTTATTACTATCATGCTAGAAGATATGTTTGGTGAAGAAAGCGTTTAGGCACAGTTTTAGCGTTTGATTTTGATATTTTGACATATCGCCAAGCGGATTTAGTCTTGGGACTTGGTGAAATGTATATGGCGGCCATTTTTGAATTGGATATAATATTGGATTGGATATAGTTCACCTGTTGTTTTTTCTCAACAAGTAAGATTTTTCTTAACCAAGATACGGCAGCCATTATACGGCGTACCCGGGGCCGTAAAGGCCGTACAGAAATGACCCGGCACATTCAATTATTCACGGCACCGAGTATCTTTACGCTCGCCACCAAATTTAGTTCTCCACGTCTTGCTCGCTCGTTTGGGGAGGCCGCATTTTGGGGAGGGAGTCCTGGGGGGGGGGGCTGGGGCGATTCCCCAGACTTGCGATCGATTGTATTCCGGTGGCAGACAGAACATTCTATACTTCCAAGTTCCCAAGAAGTTCCTCCAGTTTGCTTTGCGATTTGTTTGCGTCCAACTGCAACGTGTTTTGTAAATTATCTGTACTGCAGGCTGCGTTTCGGCTCGATTACAATTGTGGAAAAAGTCAATTTTAGGATTGAAAAAAAAACGGGTGCATTGTAGGTATGCGGAATGAGATCCTTGTAATCGTACAAGTGGTTTGATTTGGGTCTTGCTTTGTCACACATGTTGTTACAAAATATCACAATATTCACAATATTTTACATCAATATCACATATTAGACAATTAGTTGTCAATAAACGGACCCAAATCTCCTATAATCTTTATCAATTGGGATCTGCAAATGTCTTCATCAGATTCCGTGAAGATGAGATAGAGTATGATGCAAATAAGGAATGGAAACGCTCCCGTTACACAAACGTGCCAAGCTTTTCAACTCAACATTTGATACGTAATCCCATATACAAGCAATTGATGTGTTTTTATCATCCGCATGTCGAACCGCCGATAGGTTCAAATCCACGCTTCTTTATTACACAGATTGAGGTACAGAACCGAAGGCCGTCGAGTGCAGAATTCTGCTTATAAGGACACGAGGTTTTTCAACTCGCCGATCCGAAAACAAAAGATCTGTGCCTAATTTGGTTGCGTCCAGTCTTATCCGGTCAAGTGCACATGCTTGTTGCCATGCCGCGAAGAAAGAATTTACCTATGTAAGAATGACACTATACCTTTTTGAACCATTTTGGATCGTGTTGGCTGTTTTTTTTTGGGGGGGGGGACCGTGGGCCAAGCGCTACCTGTAACGAGGTGGCACCATGAGCGGTGATTTTACATCTCATTGCACACCCGAATGTGACCGGAAATTAGCGATCGAGGCGTTTAGAAACATGCGCTGGCTTGTTTTTTTGCGGGTGAAATGTGAGCGCTGGAGTCAGCGAAGTGTGTGTTCGTTAAAATGTTCTGCCAGATAGAACTAGTTTTTGCCGATTTTTTTTGGTATAAATAGACAAAGGAAGACCTCGACTACACAAAATTTTTGCTGCTTTTATTCATTTGCTAACATTCGCCTGCGCTTACAGATAAGCACGCAATCAAGATGCGATTGAAACTCTTCTTCAAACCTAACGAGATCTTTATAAGACCAAGAAAATGAGCTCAATTTCCCGCGAATCGGTCTAGACATATACCCCGTTACCCATTGTATAGCACCCTCGCTAAGCCCCCCAAAGAGCCAAAATGGGGCTCACAGATTGAAATACGAAATGATAAGCCCACATTCGAGCCCCGCGATGGCTCTTTGTTATTGATATCGCCGGCTCGTGGGTTAAGGGTTGTTTGCCCTCGCAGCCAGCCACCCCCGCGGCTGGCGGACACGGAACCGAATTATCGATCGGCTGGGCGCCAGCCGGGGCAATGACTTGGCCCCACATCGGCCGCGGAGCATCCAGACACCCCCACCCAGCCACCCCCCAGCATCCTATCGCGCGCTCCCTCGTTCGCTCTCGCGCTAGCTCGCTGGGTGTTCGTCGCTGTCTCGACCGCGTCCCATTTCGGTGATGCTAATCGCTAGTTAACCTGATAAAGATCTTTTGTTGAGGATTTGTCGTCCGTTCTGTGCATTGCGAATAATGTGCCTGGACTACCGCGTCTTTCGCTATATGCAGATACACTCTTTGAGTACCGGGGGGGGGGGGGGGGGGGGGGGGGGTTGAAAGTTAGTTCAACGACAACGTCAAACGCGTGAAGTCTGTTTAATTTAATAATGACCCTGTCCGCTCTGCGCTAGTACTCAATACGACTACCAACTGAATGGCAAATAAATTCGCAGTCAACGATTTTCCTTCATTTCTAACTGTACTAGTATAATTTTAATAATAAAGTTAATAGTAAAAAGCTAGAATATATGTGAGTGGTAAATAAAGCGATTAGCCACTGTTCTTGTTTATGATTTTGAAATTTTGAAAGGGTGCCCCACGGATTTTGTTTCATAAGTTGGTGAAATGTAAATGGCAGCCATTTTTTGAGTATGAGTTTGAGTAATGTCAAGAAAACAATGGTCTTTGTGGTATTATGGACAAAAAAAGCTAGAAATATCACTGTGTTATATCCGATGGCGTGCGGAGGAGACGCGACATTCTAAGCTCCTTAAAGCAGGCATTGACTCACGCTAAGACGCTTACCACGAGATCTTTTGATCAGGTTTGCACACGTGACAATAATGTTTCATCACTGCGTCATTCGCTGCTCGCATTTCAGAGCCGCCGCGTTTCAGAGACGCGAGCGTTTTGAACGTGCGTTGGACATGTTTTGAGACTCTGAGTTGCTCCATCGCTGCAATGATTTCCTCGTCAGCGCCCATCATGTAGAATTAGGGACAGGGGGGGCCGGTCTCCCCATCTTTTAAACGTCACCTTTCACCATCAATCAAAACCAATTCTTAATTAGCCTCCATCTTGGCGTTAAGCTAAACGTCCGTCAGGTTTTTTTCACAGTTTGAAATTTCATACAAGGTGATCCATTGTTTGAAACGATGGGAAATTACAACCTAGCATACGCTTTTTTTTCGGCGTTTAGTGTCTTTTAGGTTTGATAAATGATTACGGTTTAATTTGGTGCGTGTCTGTAAATAATTTATTTCTCTTGGCGCTACAAAAAAAATCTATATTTTGCTTCTAAAAGCTCAACTTTCATATGCCTAACTCTTTATCATTCCTATAATAGATGTTTTGAAAAGCCGAAAATGGTTTGTCTTTTCCATCGAATGCACTGCAACGCATGTGACAGCACCAAGCCTCAAACGTAAAAAATCGTTCACAGCATTACTACAATCAAATAATCCATGCAGCCATACTCTATAACATCCATCCGTCGTGATTTTTACTACCACTGTCCACTAATTCCCCGCACTAATCCTCGCCTATCGGATTACGCCTGCAAGTGCGAGCATATGCAGCCTGGCGATCAATGCATGGGAAATCCAGTCTCCCTGCGGGGTAGGCAACCGTGGGTGCCTGCACACTTGCGTGCACGATAATCTGCATACTTGACTGGTGTGAGGGGAAATGTTGGGGCGTGCGACGCACAATGGCATGCAGGCTACACAAGCTGGGGGGCTTCCTATAGTAGAAGTACTACGGATAACGAGCACGTATTGTCAACTCTAGTGCGATACATCTTCATCTTTACCCGGCAACGGCACCCCCTCGTCCTAATTAAAGTTAGACCACGTTTTTTTATCTTTTAGTTTCAGAGAAATTGACAAGGTTGTACGTACAGAAATAGAAGATTTAGCTGTGCTGTGATGCAGATTTGTGTCGGGGGCGAACACGTACAGCATGTGATATCTAAAAATCACATCTTTTGGCACCATCCATGACAGTTTTGAATTGTGTTTCGATTTTTTTTCTTCCATCCGATGCAGTAAATCTTAAAACCATATTTGGCGGCACAATAACACCAAGTAATTTTAGCAGGTTTAAGCAGGTTCCCATTTTAAACTTTTTAGTTGGTAGAGTCTGTAAATATATTCTTATAGAAATTAGAAACGAAACATCCTTTCCAAATTTGTCTCCGCACAGGCGTAGGCGAAATATTCGGCTTGTACTCTTGAACAGATACAATTTTGGATCCTCCAATAATCAATATCTATACTACTGTGATTGCAACGAATGAATTGCATTTCGAATCTTTGAAGACCGTTTCAGTGCACGAATTTCTGAGGTCATTTCGGTCGCTTTTCTGTCGCACAAAATTGCTCCCGTTCATCCGGGACATGTTTCTCCGATTTATTATAAAATGTCTGATGCTCGTACAATTGGCGACGAGCAGTCCTTTCGGTCCTTTTAGCCTGTCATGTCTCCCGAAAAGTAATAAGCACAGCATCCAGAAGCCATCCCCCAGCTCCCATATCTCTTGCCTCATGATCTCGATTCGATGTTTAGATAAGACCGGCAAAGAAGATTTATACCGTAGCGTCTAACATTCATCCACGTGCTAGGCACGTGTGATTTTAGGGCGATCCGACTTGCTATAAGCGAGATGCATGTGTTTATTTGCTTTCTCTTCTCCAGTTCCGACTTCTTGCTTCCGTGGATCTACTTGGTGTAATTATACCGCGAGTCTCCGGTTTTATCATTACGAATGGATGTGTAATTAGGGTAATTACATCATTTTGTGCGCTTCCGTAATCTAGAATAATAGAAATGGAGCGTTTAATGTTGTTTTTGTATGTCTTAAATGAAACTAAGAGTGCAGTTTTTTATGTAGGAATTATCAGCAAAGCTATTACAGCCAATTGGTTCATTTGAACGTTTATTTGGAAGTATAGTGATCTTTATCCATGGGTATATATATATAGTGACAGAGGCTTGGTGTGAATCATTTTATCTCCCATTGTACTTAAAAAATCAAAGTGCATCTGTTCAATCTTCAAATCAAAAGCAAATAAATTGCTGATCAAGTAAATTGGCGTTCTAGGTTCACCCTTGATTATCTCCTCGATTCGAAATGTATATTTTAGCTTATTTAACCTCTCGTTGATGTCTAAATCAGCAAAAAACTTTTAAAAATCTATCTTCCTCGCGCGATTTTTCAAAAAAATCTATAATTATCTCCGTCCATCAATTCAAATCAAAATTTGAACGTTCGATTGAGCATAATTAAGTTTCAAATATTTCTTTTAGTATTTTATAATAGCCTATAGTGAAATTGCCTGTCAATATTTATTAATAAACCTTTGGCAAGTTTTTTATTTAGAAAATGCATAAAGAAAGCTCAATATCAGAAACTAATTTGCATAAACTATCGAGAAGGTTTTGTGTGATAGTTCGTCGTATAGAATACATCGTTATAATCGCGTTATATTATAAGCATTAGCTCTGTGAGGTTTTAAACGTTTCCTGGCCAAGATAAGGAGTGTGAATTATGAGCTTTGTCCAATGTGTCGTGCTCGTCAGTTGCCTTCCCTCGAAGCCTGGTGCGACATTGTTGGTAATTAACAGTAATTGCAGCGCCGAAGACTGCGCTGGTAATTGCACTCGGAACAATTACTTGACCAGTATTAGACAGTCTTGGGAAAGTCAGGCGAGGACCGGTGCGGGTGTGATTTTCTTCTTAATTTTTTGATGTTTCGACAAGAAATGATGTCGAGAAGCGATTGAACAGAACAGCTGGAGAAATACCGAGTAAGTCTTATGCAAGCTTAACAATGCCATTTTGATAAAGACAAAAGGAAATTCGGCCAGGCTGTCATTTAATTTTCTCAATACCTCTTTGTGGATTAAGATCCTGGGTATATCTCAGAAATTATGGAATCTTTTGGGGTTTGGTTGAAGAAGAGAATGATCGGGTTAGGTTAGGACAGCATTGATTATACTGTATTGTGGAAACCTTGTATAACCTATGCTATTTATCTAGCTCCTATGCTTGGAAACCTATGCAAGCTCAAAAATGTTATGTAATGTATAAAAGGTTACTTTTGATCTAAGAAAATCGGAGATTTTGAGTAAAGATTCTGGAAATCTCAGATATACAATATTTGTTTTCGAACAGTTACCAACATCCACTTTTGGGCGTTTGTTCGAAGAAGAAAATGCCGGGTCGGGTTAGGACAGTATTTCATCTGTAAGGGTGGAAACCCTAGTTTAGCGATGATTTGCTGCGTGAGTTTAAATTACAAAACGCACCCTTTTGTTCCTGCAGAAGTCCAGTTAATTCTTATCAGAAATTCACGATGTTTGATTAACGCTTCGGTATATCGATACGATCTGTGGAACTCTACGAGGCTACGAGCCCGTATTTGATTTGAAATTAATTATTGTTTCATAGTCAAAATCTGATTTATAAACTGAACATGGCTTATGTGAGCTCATGGAGTACACAGAGAAGATAGCGATTAGCGTATTGGGGAAAGGTCACACGCTAAACAGTTATAAAAGTGAGTCTTTTTTACATTGGGTTATACAACCTGTGTATTGAAGAATACATTTCAACAAAAAATATAAATCCGAGCGCATTTTAATGAAATGAAAATATAATGAAAATTTTACCCGATCTAATCACATTAGCATAGCATGGCTTCGCCTTTACGTGCTACTAACACTGTAAAGTAATGTGATGGTAGCAAATGCATAATGAGCATGCCAGAATAAACAGGACATGAAAATGTTTAATCTTCAAAAGTACAACAAACAGAAAAATGAATTTAGTGGTATACCTCGTGTACAGTTCCGTGGTTCATTGCACTGCTCAACGCAGGTAAACCTCGCTATCTTACCTATGAAGTTTGAAACGTTTTACCAGTGTTATACTTAATACCGCGGTGCATTGTCTTATCAGAGGGTGTAACCCAGTTTTCTGTTATTTCGTAACTTGCTGTGTGTTCATTATCAAACGTTGTGGGTGTGAGCATGTATATGTTGTGGTCAGTGGCTGCTTGCTTGCTTGCTAGCTTGCAATAAGACTGTGCAATGCTGTCTTGAAAATTACCAGACCGACTTATAACTCATGTCTTACGTTAATTAAATAACATACATACATAATTGATATTGTCTTGGGGATCCTATAGGAATGAATTAGGAATGTTTATATTGCATGTAAGAAAATGATCCTGATTGGTTATGTCCAAGAATAGAAAAATCGATTCGCTGAAATAATGAATATATTTTGTGCATGGAATAAATTAGACAGAGTTACAGTTTGTCATGGACTTTTTGTGGGAGAGTAAGATTTCATGGTCTTCGTGCATTGAATCAATTGGACCACCCTTGCTTGGGAATGATTGTGAGAGCCCAGCAATCTCAAGAAGTATCTTGATTATCTTACAATATTAAGTATAAACAATCCATTTTTGGATATGATTTTCGCTGTAATATGTTAGGCAACAGAAAAATGTGTGATTAATTTAGGTCTGTTTAATGATCCCCTCAACATTAGAAACGTTATGTTAAGCGAAGTTCAGATCAAAGGGCTGACATTTTAGTTGCCAATAGATATAAATTTGGTGTCGAATAAGATAATTATGGGAAACTTGATTAACGTTTTTGAAAATTGTGAAATTTTGAGTAGGTAGTAAATTAAAATAGCATTGAAAGGTAAGCCGGCACAAACCAGAAACCGCGAAATCAATTGAAAATGGCATTTAGAAGAACCGCAAGATACGATAATTGTGCAACGATCATAACAATCATTTCTGCTCGCCACCAGACACCGGGGTTTGGAATGCAGCCATTTGCGCTTCACCGAGTGCAAGCGACTATAGAGTGAAGCAGCAGACAGGGCTGAGACCACAACGTGCTATACTGTTGACTGTTGACTGTTGAGTAACAATGGGTGTTTCTGTGGATGAGATTTATTAAATGTCTCTCACTACTCTATCGGATCCATGTACACGCGGCATCTTCTTTGCCGTGCAACCTCCACAGATCCAACGCAACGCTGGAGTGGCTGGAGGTTGCAGCTGCAGGTCATGGGAAATGTTATCGCTCATTTGCATAGCTATAGATATGTCTGCCCTTATACACTCGCCATTCCCTGTATGCAAATAGATGCGAAAGATTTCGCGAATTATCTGCTAAAAGGCTGACTTTTACTTGCAGCTATTTATATTTACTTTTGATTCTCAGTGAACAATGACTGAATAATTGTATATACTTCGACCTCTAAACATTTTGTCACGAGGTTTGCAGAAGTCACACCTACGTCTTTTTATCGACCGAACAAGCCGCTATCATCCGATACGGACATCGTAAACTAATTCCAGTCTCGTATTCGATGTTCGATTTGCAGAAACGCATATCCTTATTGGCGAAGAAGCTAGTAGTGCATCTTTGAGTTTTAGCTGGGCGTTGTGTGCCAGTGACTTTTTGCAGAGTTTGCACAGGGTTATTGTGCCAGTTCGTAAATCGTATAATGCATCGTACACACACCCAATCCGTCGCGACTAGACCTCTCAAGCACACAGGTGGCATTGTGTAATTGGGGTTTCAATCATCGATCGACGCTTCGTATTGGCAATTGGTATTCGCCCCAGTCTCTTTGCAGTTGGCAAGGTGCACTTGTTTCGCGATTTACATGTGGGTTGGCGGATTCGTATCGCTTGTCCTGTTGGCGTGGTGTGAATGCGTTAGTGCCGTGATATGCTGCGTCTCACCGTCAGTTGTCAGCGGCTGGCGACAGACAAAGCAATACCTGCACCTATTCCACTCAATCAAAAGTCTATCAAAATTACGTCATGGTGCTCACTAGGTAAGGGCAGGTAGAGCAATTCGGGTCGTGATTACCCTATCTTCCTTTGTTAATTAGCAGAGTAAATTATATTTTTTTCAAACTGGTAGTACGTCCAGTCATTTGACGTCATTTTTCTTTGAGTGGAATAGGTCTGCTGGAGCTCCAGTCTCGTCTGCATTGACGGTTGGTATGTGTCTGCTGACATATTATTGGAAATACTTTTACATCTTGGAGCAAGACCCAATAATAACCCAATGCTAAACCAGCGAAATTATAATTTATTTAATAGACATATTGTATTTGATAATTGGTTATACAATTAGAATTTCAGGGACATTGGTAAACGGCTGGAAAGGTGAGTGAGAGTGGGACGTTTTATAGAAGATACTTTGCTGCTTAGCGAATTAGAATTAGTTTGAATTATGTAAGATGTTTGTCTATCCATAAAATAAATTCTTGTTCATTGAAGTGAGGATAATTTCTCACCCGACCGAGTCGATTAGCAAATTATGCTCGCGGTGTTTCACTATGCATTTCATTTGGTGTTAGTAGGGATAGCTGATCGGCAATTTTTGACCATAAATGAAGTGAACCCAACAGATGCGCTAATGATGGAAACCGATAATAATTAAAATTATCCGACTTGTTCTATGCTACCTTTTTTGGTATCAAAACCGATGAATAAACAACGAATTAAGTTTCCTTTGATGCTCATGCTTCGACAGATGGCACAGAATCATTAAGCATAATTTTACAGCGAAACCAGTTGTTTTAATGACTCGTGAACGAAAATATCTACCGTGCAAAATTAAAATGATTGCTCGACAATTCGAATCGAGCTCGAAAATTACACAGCATGGCCACAAAATAATTGATCCAGACCGAAACAGTTCCCGAAAGTCAACCAAAGCCGCACAACCACACGAATTCTGCCCAACTTCCTGCATACAATTCATGATCACGCGTCTATTAATTCCAAATACCATAAAATAATGACAATACTTTTCCTCCGCGGTGGCGATACGCCCTTGCAGACCAAGAATGTGATCTTTCAATCCACCGGTCTCTTTCTTCTTTGTGTTCTTCCATAGTTCAGCCATCAATCAGTTGGGTAATGATATTCATCCGTCTCCTTTACTCTATATTTTAATTCACACTCATGGCCACGAACTGTGATCGACATTAAAAACAGTTAACGCTCCTTTATTACCACTTTATTGTCTTAATCGTCCTTGTGATTGGATAGCTATCAATTTGGCTGCGGCAAAAAAAAACGAATGCTCACCTTTTGCTCATGTGGTGTAGTTTGCATCGCTAATAGATGTCAATTCAGGATGCATTATCCTGTTCACTTCGATTCATTAGACATGCTCCATACGTATCGTCAAAGTTAAGTATATTCATTTAACATGTGACACGGAGCCTAGAGAATGCTCCTGAACATAAATTAGCTCGGTGCGATGTTAGACTGGATATTAACGCTGATATGGCGTTGTTTATGGTTGTTTTGTTTGATCAAGTTAATTGCCTGCACGCTTGATATTTGATATCCGAGACGATACACGGCTAAGAATGGCTGCAGGTATGTCAAAGGTTCTGTTTGGTGTTGTGTGTCTTCTTTACTATCACCAGTGGTGCGAGATTAAATTGTTGGATACGTTTTTATTAATCACACAGAGAGAATGTCATGAAAAGCTTAGTTAGCTGAGGGTGTCACTAGAGAAAGTTTCCTTGATTCGTTTATTTACTTGATTTTAATATTTTGTTAGCATAATTAACATACTTGGGGTTGGGATTCCAAAACGATTTACGGAGGTCGTAACATTCGCAAATTGGCAACGTAAAATGTAGAAACAAGTGTTAAATATAACCATAACTCACGTTATTTGCTCTTCGCAATATGAGCAAAAATCAGGTTTTAACCCAGCCAACATCCAATTAGGCATAAATCCACATGCTTCGCCAATAACTGTCGACATTTGCCGGCCATTTATCGAAGAAACTATCGCTGTAGCTCTCCATTGCAAGCGGCGATCACGATTCTGATTTCAAGATAATTACATAAAAATATTGTCCTCCACTTGTTGCTGTGTTTCCATGTGCAACTATTTCCTTGGGCACGTACTGAGCTCGATACCTTTCTAGCCCCGATTCCTTCAGATCATATTCGGAATCTAGGTGAAATAACGCACGCGCTTTGTCAATGTATTCCTCCCAGGTATCGGGTAATGTCGCTCCTTCAGAGGTCCTTGCCGTGCCAGGAATAACAAAATCGTTTCATTGTTAACTTTTTAAGCTCGAGCGGCACCGCGAGGACGACGTGGTTATGAATTTCTTATTTTAAAATGATGACCGTTTCTCTGCGATATAATAGTAAACATAAATATAAGATAATGGTATCATTTCGTAACGTTGAATTCGGGTCGTAACCTCCGCGGAGATGTACTTTCTTTTGACACTGAGTCATTGCGGAAAGGAGATGGCCTAACAGCGATTGACCCTCTGAAAATCTGACCGAAGGAGATCCCTTGTCGACGTCTCAGGAACTCAGGAAGGATGTTTGTCTTTGATTCCGTAACAAAGTTTATATTCCTTCGCGAATACAATGTTATTGAAAATATATGCTAATTACGTTGTGTGGTTTTTTTCTGTATAACTTTACTTTTCCTTGTGAATTGCGTTGTGTATATAACAGTAAGAAAACAGGAAGCCTACAGGACGCCTGTACGAGCCATGATATGAATGTACTTATGGAATGAAAAGGAAAGCCGACGAAAAACAATTAATACAAGTGTGTATTCTTGATGACATGTCGCAGCACTGCTAAAAAAACGTCAGAAAGGGTGCGTGCTCAGACACGGAGCACGCAAAGTCCCAAAATGCAACGGTAGAAAGTGTACTTCACCACCTCGCTTCTACATGCCATTAAGCAAATTAAAATTTCCAATAAGTTATAAGATTTAACAAGAAACAAGAAATTGAGATTCCTACGAAACGTGCATAAATTAGCATCTGTATAATCTCTCTCTATCTCTGTCTTTCACCATCCGATGGATGACGTTCGTTCGTTCGACAAGAAATATGCAAAACGTCGGGCAGATTTTCATACTCGACCTCTCGCTTCGGACCAGCAACGGGTGTAGAGAGCATCGACGGTCGGAGAGTGGCCAACTCCGCGCAACTCGTTACTCCAAAGGGGTAGGTCCTTGAAGGAAACGGTGGTCAGAGATCTGAAAATTCAATTTTATGAATTTCGAATGATTGTCTTCAGTGTCTTGTACTATGTGTGACTATGATGACACATTCGTCAAAAATAATAAAAGTCTATGGACTAGTGGCTTAATTATTAAACTGTTTGTTAAGTGTTAACACAATGTCTAGGCATCTCATTGGCAGTGGCCATGGTAATAACACACTAACGGACCGTTAAGAAGAAAAACTGAACCTTAGTTAAATCAAAACATTGAAATAGAACTTTTAATCGTTTTTCTAAAGGAATTTTCTACCAGAAAGTGTTAATTTATCCGCAGAAGCATATTTGCAGATAGCAATTGGCTATGCCTCGCTTACAATAAAAAAACAGTATTTGGTTAATGTCATAACAGCAAGTACCCGCAGTGTCCCACCCTCTGTCAACCAAAACTCTCAGCACGTCAAATCACGCCGCCGCCGCCTCGTACAAAAATAGCTCGAGAAAGTTGCCTGCACTCACAGTTAAAAATCATAACTATACACCTTCATTCTTCACATCGCCGATCGAGGCCCTAATTTACGGATGCCTCGGGTTGTATATGGTTGCATTTTCTATGTCAAGTTGCTTATGGCGAAGGTATTTTACGCTATGGCCGTATACAACGACTATCATTGTAAGTGATGGTGGGCAAGATCTGAAGAATGTTGAGCTACACCCACAATCGAGATCAAAAGCGCGGAGAAAACGATTGTGTGTACCTGTTTTCTTGGCTTAACTACTTGAGTACACCTACTGTTATTAATTACTTGGTTATCGGTATTTGAAACTGCTTGCTATAGTCGACTGACCCCTGTATCGATCAAGATTGATCTGTTGTAATTAGTGCTATAGTACGTACGTGGCTGTACAATGTACCGACTTACAATGTTGTTGTTTCTGCTTTGTAATGAATGAGATTAACATTCCGCTTTGTCGTCATAGCGTTTGTTCGTTTGATGTCAGCTACAGGTCGTTTTTTTGTTTTTTAGCTCACAAGTCTTTTTCACAATATTTTGCGAAAAAAATTAATTCAGAAAAACATTGATAAGGATCCACCACATAACAATATTATTACCTTGGGTCCCTGTTTTCACCGTCAAATTTTATACTTTATTTATAAATTGCCATGGGCATATATATTTTTTTTGATACTTTCAGGTCTCTCCAAAAACTTGTCTAGTATATTTGATTCAATTTTGAGTTTTCCACCATCCTTTATGGTTGGACTTCCTAACTTTATTTAATATTATTTAAATATCTTCGGATGGACCCTGGGGCTGGTCCGTCCTCTCCTACTCCCCCACCTTCATATTTTAATTCCATTTTCCATGTTCTCAACCAGAAAAGTCGAAAGTTATACACAAAATTGCTTTTCGTGACTTTTTTCTTGCTCAAAGAACAATAACTCGCCGGAAACAATCCACAAAATGATCGCAAGCAATGCACGATTTGGCTTAAAATTTAATTAGATTTTTGTAAATAGACCAACGCTTTTGTGCGTGGCACAAAGTGAAACCTTGCCGAAGCCACGAGATGTCGATTAGGGCAGCAACGGCAGCATCGCGAGAAGATGAAAAGTGATAACATAATGACAGAGGTATGGACCGTAGGAGCCATCAGGTCTTTACGCGGGGGCGTCATGTTCGCAGCATGACCCGCCTCAATGCAAACTCTCATGAGGAACAGGCTGAGAGACATTCTCTTCTCTGCTTCCTTGCCATGTCTTGATAGCTAGTGAGTAGTGGCTTGACAAGCTATAGACGAGTTTTCTTTTACAGATGCCCATCGTATACTTCTTGATGCAGGAAGCTTGAGATGGGACGAACATGTGCCTTTCATCGGGAATTTTTTCGGTTATAAATATAAACTTTGGTCGACAAATGTTCTTTTAGGGATTAACCTCAGGCAAAATTGTTTAAAACACGAAATTGTGTCAATGTAATAATTTAAAATTACAGAAATCGACAACAATCAATTGTTATCTATTGTGTAATATAGTGTAAAAAATAATTTATTAACTTGCTGCTGATAAAATTATTATTTTTTAGCTACAGGTAACAGGCACGACCTCCCAACCGTATCGAAATTTTGAAAAAATATTCATCATACCAAAAAAACTGGTCAATCTAGTTAACAATCTAGTTGAATCTAGTTGAATCTTTTTGCAACTTCTAGAATATCACAAGAAAAACATCACCTCTGTCTCTAAATTAGTTGTGAACTTGTAAAGGCTAAAGCTATTTATAGACATGAATTTTCCCCAAAATTTCCCCGCTGCTCTGCCCGGAAATCGTCCGCCATCTGGCAACAGAAAACCTTCAAGAGCTTTCAAGCTGCAACGAATTGTAGAGCCACCCACCCACACTCTGATAGGCAAATTAATCAACTAATGACATGTTATTTTCGCCTATCGCAGTGAAAGAATCTAATGAATTCGAAATAACGAGATATTGTGCTTGTTCACATCGGTTGGGAGGTCCGGGTTCGATACTTGCTAAGTGTTTCAGTGGTTTCGGCTCATCAATCATCCAATCCATGGTTGATACTTTTTTGTTTGTTGAAAATCACACTTAGTTTGCATGCATGACTTTCTAGATACAAGATTTTTTTATTGTCTTCATTCCTGCATTCTCAGCTACATGCATTTCGAAAGTTTTCGGTTTTCATTTTCAGTATTAATTTGCTTTTCACGAACAATTTTTTTTACTGACCAAAAATAACAACAATCAATTTTATAAATAGCGCTAGTTTCTTGTAAGTAATTATGCAAGCTAATCATTGGTGGCGAACACAATATCTGTCCAAGTTCCTAGCACAACAAAGCACGTCAAGTCACAAGTGGCAAGCAATCATTCTACTTCTTCGCCCTGCTTAGCTCCAGACATTATGATCCTCTGCGCCCGGCCATTATCTCGACAGGTACACCTAGTCCTAAACACAGGCTTCTCCATGGCGAGTAGGTAAGCATCAGGTGAGCTGGCCTGATGTGATGTGACGGAAACTAGAAAGCTTAAGATTGCAATGATAGCAAAAGTGTGCGACGCACGGGCCTACTTTTGCTCGTATGGGAGCTCGAGACAAACTAAACACGATCAGTTTTCCAGGTATTCTTCTTTCTTCGTCTTGATTGTGTAGTGTGTACGTACACCTTTAAGGGGGCGAGAATGTCGCTGGTTTCGCTTCCTGCGAAGAATGATACCCTAACTGCTGATGTTCTGTGTCGTGTTGGTTTTGAACTTCACGATCTCTTATTTTAATCGTGTTGTGGATGAGCGTCATGTTGAGTGATGCTGACCGAAATGATTCGAGAACTTAGCGCAGAAAATATGTTTAGAAACGATTTTCTTTTTAACGAAACCATTCTTACGATATGCTTCACACAGGATCTTCTTTTTAAGGTTTAAAAAGCACATGCTGTAAATCTTGTCAAATTCGGTTTTATTTTAGAAGATCTTCACTAGCTTCAGCTCGCTGTTACAACTTTGTCAAATCATTTGGGCCGCATTTAAACCACTGGGTCACAGCTGATATGTGGCCCAAAACAATCGCATTTAAATGCATGTGAGTGGGTGACGTCATGGAATTTACGTCCACCTCCCCCTCATCCCGATTGAATTTAGAAAATTTAAAGCTGGGTACTTGGTGCCAAGTGCAAAAAAATACTGCAAAAATACATTGGGCCTCCCTACACAAATACATACCTCTAACATGAGGAATCAATCATACAGAAATAATAAATGGCACAGCACTGATGGTAAGTGGTCATGTACCATGTAGTATGGAAGCAGAGACGTATCAGATCGGGGTTTCTTTATGCGGACAAACCCAAGTCCAAAGGTGCTAGCTGGTACAGAGAGCGAAACAAGCGGCAGTCTAGACTTCCTAAACGCACCTCGATCGTCAGTTATACATTTGAAGGCACATATCAGCCATTGGCAATGGTTTGAACGATTCCAGAACAACATCTCATGTGATGACCAGTCGAGAATCGCGCATGAATGTGTTTTAAAATTTCACGCTATAAGATTCTGGGTGTGTTCTCGTTTGAAGATCAGTGTTAACCAAATGTATCTTGAAATCACCATCTTGAGACACGATGACCAATTTTCTTTTGTCACTTTTTTACTTCCCGTTTTCTTCGACCAACGTATCAACCTATAATTGATTGCCTTTTGTAAATTGGTTCGTGGAACAATTTCATATTTTTCTAACTCGTTTTCTTCATCTATATTTCATCACAACGTGTGCATCGGCTATATGGTGCGCATCTGCGCCTGCTGCCTTGTCTTTGATCAGCGTGATGCTTGCGGTATACAAAAGATCGTCCAATTAGCTTTTCGATCGAGATTCTTTGTCGCTAACTCATTACAGACAATTGCCCGTGTTCTGTAAGGTAGCGATGGACCTTGAATCGCATCTCACTTCTCGACTCACTCAGAAATTAATAAATGCCATGTTGTTTTTTCGATTGGTTGTTTTTTTTGTTCATTCCGTCGCATGAATTCACTCGTGTGGTGCTGCATGATGAATAATAAGAAAGGCCAAGAGCAAGTCATACTCCACGCTAACTCGGTGTTCTATAACGTGCATGCACCTAATGGCCGCACTCTCAATTAATGCATCGAAAGGAGGAGAAAAAGTAAAAGTCTTTGTAAGCTAATTATATTTGTCTTTGAAAATCGACAGTCAATTTAGTATAGTTTTTAGTTCGGTGTGGTGAAAAAGTCGTGTAAGTTTTGATTGTTTTCGTGTAACAGAATCGAAGTTGAACATATTAGAGATGTTGCCGCGGTCATCGTGATGAATCTTGAGTCTAGAACAGAAACGCCGTTCATCCATAACCAATGGGTACTCAACACTCATAAAATAAGAACTTATATTATCTCATGTCTTTATCAATTGATAGGAAACTATACAGTTCGATACTTGAAAAACACATTATATATTATAACATATTCACAAACAGCCAAAGACTTGAGGAAATAAACTTTTAGCAGAAATGCCGACAAAATGCCATCGTGACTCGTGATTTTTCATCGCATTCTTGGCTGCTGCAGCTAATGATGTGTTTCCCTATTCCTTGCTTCTACCAATGGCACGTATTCACGACGCCGACGCCGACGCCGACGCCGACGTCTCTACGACCTGTCACTAGGAAGCGTCGTTAACCCAGAAATAAAAGGCGGGACACTAAATTTTACATCAAATCAATAACCCCTTTCCTTCAGAACACACGCTCACACGGCACGATACACCTTCAAATATACGACTCAAAGAAAGTGGATTGACAATTTAACTTCACCATGCCACTCGGTGCGGTTCTAGAATTTTACACATTAAAAACATAACTGCAGGCAGAATTCCAATCGAATTTTACGACGGAATTTTATGACTCATTTCGCATCACGCTAAGCTTCTCTATAAGCGTCTTCATCGTATGGCTTCTGAGCCGGGTTTTGACAGATTGTCTTTCACCTCTGCACGCCAGGTGTGTTTATAGTTTATACCGCTCGACGCTGTTTAGGTATCAAGAAGATTGCATTTCTGACTCTCTGTCACGCAATGTCGCGTGGACCCGTTATCCCGAAATCGTCGAGCTGCCAATCCGTGACTTTCGATATGCATTTGCATGTACAGTTGCTGCCCGGGGAAGTAATTATATCATATTTCATGCGTTTCAAAACGCATCTCCGCGGCGACAAGCGTTCGGCTTGAGAGGATTCTAACTTATACAGTTTCCTCTGATCTTTGTTTTAAATTTTAATATTTATTTTATAACTAAAGAAATGTGCGTACTTCCTATATATATAGAAGTATAACGAACCGGATTTACAGAAGACTGGCAAAAATTTGTACCATACTAGATCGTAAATTCCTAGCGATTTCAACTTTCCACGCCGGTAGAAAAAAGAAACAATTCCAGGCTAATTCTGGGCGGCTCAGGGCCGGTTTGGCCAATTTCTCGACACCATGGGTCCATTGCGGCACCCAATCAGACATCAGGTCTAATTTGAGTCAAAAAATTGATAAAACCATGGACAGAAATCGGCATTTTCCAGCGTTGGCTCTTACTCATTGAGAGACTGTGTTCAGTAAACGAAAGATGCGAAGTGTGAACATCGAGCTGCGATATGTTGGTCAAGACTATACTGCCGGAAGTTGGGTTTCGCAAAGTCGTCTATCTGTGGCGAGATCTTTCGCTGCTGGCATGAGCTGCAATCCTCAATAACTCCGAATTGAATTATTCGAGTACGTGGGGTGCGAATTCGGTTGGGTTTAGTGTGCCAGAGAGTGGAGAAGTGGGCAGCTTGAGCTTTTGATACCCGTTACTCCGTAGAACTGGTCCAATATTAATAATATCTCATTGACATTCATTTTTGTTAATGAACTGCAGTAATTGCTTGATACAGGTTTCGTGGTAAAGGCCGATATATTTTCGAAAGTCCAGCTGTGATTTGTTTTTTGGTTTCATGAAAAATTGTTCAAAATTTTGTTTAGGATACAAGGTTTTCATACTTACGAGTCCTTTTACTTACTTTCTTTAAAAGCAGTGGTTCAGCTATAAAATGTTTTATTTTTAGATGAGTATCTGAAAAATTTCTGTTTTAAGTGCTATTTTGTAAAACTGATTTTTAAATACCAAAAGGTACTGCATGCTTCCATAAACTGTAAAAGCACACGAAGACATTCAATTTCTTAAATTCATATGATTCCCTAAATTTTTTTATGTTGTTTTTAAAATTCTTCTATTATTCAGCTAATTTAATATAAATTTACTGTCACTCTCAAGTATTTCATCCGCTACAAAAAAAAGCACATTTATTTTCGTAATATTTATTCTTCTTGCTAGGTCACAGTTGCAATTACTCGCAAGTCGTAATGACCTTCCGATTTCTTATTAGTTATTACATGCAGAATTCAACAACAAAACATACTTAGCAGAAAGGAGGTATGGCTAAGACAAATAATTACAGTGATCGACGTGAAAAATGCCTCAGCTCGTTACTCGGCAACCCATGTGTTATTACCTACGTACTTTGTGTATAATTATGACTATTTACTCTTACACAAAACACTAATTTAACTATGTCATTTAATTTGAGGTATATATCTGTCTTAAAACCAAACGCGAAAGCGCAAATTTCCTAGCCATTCAATTTAGAAGAACAGTTCACGAAATTACCAAATCACATTCGCTTTTATCTTGATTAAATGTCAATAAAGACATACAAATGACATCGCAGCTTAGACCTGTAAGGTTAAAACCGACTTAGACATTTCATAAAAAGCATGCTGAAAAATTCCTCGAAAAAAGCGTAATTTTGTCATTAAGCGTACAGAAGTAAATTGTAATAATTTGTATTTGCGACGTGACAGTGACAGACAATGACAGGTGTTTAAATAACTTCCCCTCTCTTATAGTGAATAGAATACAGGCTTCTAAAAGAGCAATGCCAGGCAGGTACCACACTCAGAGGGCACGTAACTACGTTTTATCATAGAAGTAGGTACACATTAAATTTGGGCGTTTCGTCTGTGACTAGACAATCTCGAAAAAAGCTCCTGGACTCCACCCAATAATTACTTAATTAATTCAACGCATAAAGCACACACAAACGAGGAGAGTGCACGTTGGTGCACATACATTCATGAGAAAATGAAATTACGAGGTGCATTTATTATTATGTTATTATATTATGTTTCTATAATGATATTCATTTATTAATGTAATGCAGAAATGCGTTTTATATTTCATAGACATTTGCATTTGGTGTCTAGTACGGCTGAAAGAGAGAATTTAATGCTAACTATAAATAATATGATATAATAGCATTAGCTATATTTATGCTATGAATCAAGGGCTGCTTTTTTTACAATCTATATACGTCCTTACTTTATAATGTTCGTGTTATGCTATACACCATCGTGCTTGGAGTAAGATGTTTAATGCATCTAATGCATGTGGGTGCGTCGGTATTGGTATTAATCAGAGTTACTCGATTTTGAGTTTATTAACAATGTCATTTAACGCTAAGTGCTTCCCCAGTATAGCTCGATTGCAGGTGCCTAGCTTACAGGTACCTTACAGGTACCTAGCTTACAGGTACCTAGCTTACAGGTACCTAGCTTACAGGTACCTAGCTTACAGGTACCTAGCTTACAGGTACCTAGCTTACAGGTACCTAGCTTACAGGTGCTGGTGTAAGAAACCTTTCGTGAAATCGTGAATGGTTCAAAATAATACGATTTGATCTTATTTTCGTCTCTGGCAATTCGACATATTAGAGGACAATCCAAATTGAACACAAACTAAAAAAAAACTTTCTATCTGTATTCAAAATATGCACACAAATAAACTGTTGTCAGTTTCTATATCTTTATTTTATTCCTTCTACTATACAGAAATTAATTCAAAGGTATGGTAGGCTACCAAAAAGTTTACCTTGTCTTAAGAATTTGATTTAATTTTAAAACCCTGCAATTTCGGAATATAATAACAGCAAAAAATAAAATTAATTTATCATTCGTGTTCTTTGTTTACTTCTGATAATCTATAGAAAAGTTGTGTATTGCTAGTTTTTATTAATTTTGCAATTTCACTGTATGTAGCTAGGTACATTTTTTACCATTCAAACGTCTTTTCTACTAAAAATTTAATTGAAACATACTTTATGACCCAGCGAAATATTATCCACAAAATATCCCTCTTTTTGCCCTGTCGCACGTTTTCAACGCAATCTCGACATGAAACGTTCAATTTCGCCCGCACCCATCATGCTACATGATTCACCATGAAAGTCACCCTTAATCCTGATGATCTCATAGCTGCGAAGTATGCATCGTAACCGACCACGACTACCTCTGATGCACCAGGAATCCTAACAACTTCCTCCGATCGCGATGGGAGTAATCATGCAATTCTTGCACGGGACTCATTGAATTGGCATCGAGCAATTCCAGTGTCCGGTTACGCTCCTTATAAAGGTGGACTTTTAGCATCGTGCGGTCACCCATTTGGCAGCTGACGCAAGTAGTTGTTAGTGGTTTACGTGTGGCGCGTTTATTTAATGGTCTTCGGTGGTGGATCGATTTTGGATAAATTTTTGAGCGTTCGATTTTTCGATCCGTTTTCCTTGTGGAAAGAGTAAATGCATAATTATGGAAGCGCATTGATGTGTTCTGGATCGAATTAAAAAAAAAAGTTATTCCCACCACGTATAGTAAACAATGTTTGAGTTCGGCATAGGGTATACAATAACTTTTAGGTACACAATAGAAACATAATGATATCTTGCTGCTCGCTGGAATATAAATTATCCACTTCGCAATAATAATACTACTGCGAACCCCAATGGATGAACTTGACACTGTTAAAACTCGAAAGAGATTCAAGACAATATTCAATTGCTTATTTGAAGCATTGTTATAACTATTTTCTAAAAGAAACCCCGATAGATGTACAAGATCCTAAATCTATTTTTAGCTGAATACCGATCTATACCTAATGAAATCAATTTCTTTCGCAAGCGATGCTATCTTTATCATCAGCGAATTCAATTGCTTTCAATGAAGCCATTCACGTACCACAATTCCGTTAACCGACACCTATAGTTCATCAATCTTTTCATCTTCGACTCCTGCTGCAGGTCACACCTTAAAATAAAATTTCCCGTCAGTAAAAGGTAGCATCGTTAGGAAGCAATAAGGAGGCTCATTGTCAGACCACAACAATAGCCACGTATCACGAACTCTCCAAAGTCCTAAATGTGTCTGTATAAAGTGTAAAGCATATTTTCGCCGATTAGTTGTTTGGGTGGGATGGTCCATCCTCCGTCGTCGTGGTCGCTACAGGCTAAATATGCAACGCCCGTCGTACAAGCTTGTCGATTAGAATAACGCTGAAACTGTACCGTTGATTTACTCTCGTGCCCTGGTCTCTCTCCTGCGTTGTCGGTGTACTTGGTCATCTTCTGTTCATGGATTCGAGTAGGTCACGACTAGTTGCCGGAGCGGCCGTCGCTCGAGAGCTGCGCTGCGTGTGGTGGCGCTAGTGCGCTGCTCGTACGCTCGAAACACCTGCGGTGGTTGACGGGGAAACGTGCGCCGAGCAGGGATCAGTTGGCGATTGTGGAGCGCCGGGCGTACATGTGATCGCGACTAGAATGATCCTACGTTTTCGTGGAGAAACAGTTTTTTTCTCTATGTGTGTGTGTGTATGTGGTGATTTCAAAAGCTGCCTATTTTTTTAAACGGTTCTCCAGCGTGTGTTTTTTTTTTCAAACGGTTTTCAAACAACTTTTCAAACGTGGTGTAAAATCGTCAAAATGACAGTTTCTATTGTGTGTCGATTAGTTTAGCTTAAGATAGCAATAAAAAATATCGGCCGAGATTTTATTGTGTCGATTGCTTATCGAGTGCGTACGGACTGTAAGGCGCCAGAACCAAACTTTCAGTCGCTCATTGCAATTGCGATTATGACAACTTTTACTTCGCGATCAGTGTGTCAAAACAGCGGTGCAACGTGCCGCCGTCGATGACTTGTCAAACGTCTCAACGGCTCATTTGTTTTTTTTAAATCCGTAATTAGCAAGAGTCTATCGAGTGATCTAGCCAATAGGCTGTAGACAAACATTTACACGGTCCAACTTCAAAATTTCACGCCTGGAGAGTGTTTACTCATTTGCATGAGAGTGCTACCTGTTGAGACGAAGACAAAAAAACGTTTAATGCTTGAATGGTGTGAGAACATCTTCTCGACGTTTCCCGATCATGGGTAAAATAAACGTGGTATGTATTTTATTGGTTCGTTAATCATTTAGAGTGTTATCAACTTGTGACCGGGATAAAGGGTATAGAATTTTGGTGCATGGTGTCACGCCTATGCTGGTACCACTATCTGATTGAGCTCGCTATCTTTGGGATACTAAAAATTAATTAATGCTCATAAATAAGGGTACACAAGGGCTTCCTATAACATGCAAATATCATTCGCTCAATTTCAACCGGGTTAGTATAATTGTATTGACATTTCTGTGTAATTCAATATGGTATTTTTAGGATTATAAGTCCTTTCAGTCTTAGAAAATCATCGTTTGCCAAACTGCTGTCGTGAATGCAAGTGATGCCATTACTATAACCTAATTATATTCTAGGAATATGTTGTCGCTTGTCAATTTGACGAACATAAAGGTATTTCGGTAATGCAGGTGCATGAGCACTTTGATATTGGTATTTGAAAAATTCTAGAGCTACCTGAATTCAATTCAGAACTTTTTTTTAGTTCATAACTGATTCTATAGCAGCAAGAAAAGTAGCTGTACAATGCATCGCAATAACAAACGATAGTTCGTTATTTGGTTGAAATTTTATTAATTTTCGGAAAAAATTGAATTTCACATCGTGTGAGTGTGAGTCCTTTCGTCTCAGAAGTCAGAAGTAGGAAAATAGTTCCGCCATCGGCACAAACTTCGTGAGGAAATCGTGATGTCCAAAGGCCAAAACCATTGGCCCGCTTTTCCGGAAATCCTCTGACGATTCGAATTGTGTTCGAAAAATTATATTTTCTGCGAAAAAACATCACACAAATTGTCGCTCAAAGCAAGTATCAATTATATCTCCTCGTCCAACCTTTCACTGATAAGTATAAAGACACTGATTAAGTGATCGGCTTTGAAGACTGAACACTAATTGAAAAACCTGATACAATTTTATGAAGCCGTTTGGAGAAGAAAACGTTGTCGCAGGAAAATGTGTCAGAGAAAATTAGTTCGGATTTCTAATCACTTTGTTTTCGATAAAAATTCTTCACAGAGTTACGCGCCTCTGGCACTGCAAGCGTGAATACAAAAGGCAGTTGTTCACTATTTGTTTGACGAAGATGCGTTATGTAGTTTTGTAATCGAATTAATTGTTCAAACTATGCACGCGTGTCGACTTGAAGCCAATTCTAAATCATCTCCGCTCGCCACTAATTCTTTTCTCTCAGCCAATTAAGTGTCCGCTATTTTTACTGCTGAATTAATATTTCGATTCATTGTTGATATTATATGATGCAAGCTTTCAAAGATGAAAGCGTAAAATGATAATGTTAAATATGTTAAAGAGAAATTGTCATTGCTATTAAAAGTTTTGTAAATTCTGTCACCATCGAATTATATAATAAAATATTATTAATGTATTTATTAGCATTTTACGGAAGGAAATTTTTGTTTAAGATTTATTACGTCGTATAAAATGTTTATATTTAAAGATGAGCAAAAGCTTAGCAATTTTATTTATGTCTTAATTAATGGTATCCAATCAATCCAGCCTGCAAGAATTTTACGACACAAAATATCATGTTTAACTTCAGTGAAGTAATTCAAATTTGTACATACGCCGTAAAAGAAAGAGTTCCCAAATAATCTCCGTCACATTTCTATCCCATTATACCTTCATAAGATCAGCGAAGATCTCTTGAAATGTTGATATTAATCCAGGAAATTACAGTCTACACCACGATTCGTTCCGTAACCCACGAATTCTGCATCGTTCACCAGCAATCCACCATTATACAATAGGCCACCTCATTCAACATTATTCCACCAACACACCGTCTTCATTATTTTATCTGCTCACAGAATTGTTTTCGTTCATTTCTTGGCGGCGTATGGCGAGGTTTCGGCTGAGAGGACTCGAGATATGAGCGTCAATGCGAGACCACAATTCGGCGAAAGAAAGTGTTCTCCAAAGACAATCGCTGTTACGTTATGTGCTCATCTGCAAAATGCTCTCGGCTTCACTGGCCACCCTTAATTGGGTGCACCCGCAAAGAACTCGATACCAGTTATGATCGATTATACAAAAAGCAAACGCTTCCATTATCTCCTTTATGATTGACCATGCTTGTGTGTTTTTTTTGGCATGGATCATTCTTTTTCAAGCGTTACGAATTTTTCTTTTTTGCTTTATCAACTGAAACTGTTGATACATATTCAGTTTCTGAAAGATGAATGGCGGATGTTAGCCAAAAAAATATATATACGCTTGACTTTATGTGTCCTGCCACAGTCAATCAATCGCATCGCACAATAAAGACATCTCATCAAATTTCACCTATTAAGAGTCTACATAGGTTGTAACCCGATACGATAATGGAAATCAAAATAATCTGTGGCAGTAATCATAAGAAGCCACGGATTAAAAACGCTGGCACAAATCTGCGACTCTTGCATAACCAAGATTAATAATCAAAATGAAAAAAATGTGCTTTTTCTCGATTTTCGTGATTTTAATGACACGGTTGGGTTCATCTTTGCCAGCAGATTGTATGATACTTTGAATCAAAGTTCTAGTGCACTTATTGATGATTCTGTGGCGCATTTCAATCAAGGAAAAGAATTTGTATGTGCGTCATGTTTTAAGCCGCTCTAATCCTACTCACGTAAAAACGAATGAATATTACCGAAAAAATCGATAATTTTCATCCGATTTTTTCATTTCAACATTGCTTTAGATCTGCAAACAGAGACGAATCCAGTCATATCGAAAAAACCATATGAAACACGGAATTTTATGATTTACCTTTTTACTGACTTTTATATAACCATGTGTCGGGTTGTGCAAGCATAATCTCCAAGAGTGTTTGTATCGCTCATGCTGATAATGAGGCAGTAAAACTGGAAGTTATTTTTCACCAGGTCTAATCCGTGAAAGATTAGCTTTCTCACACGGAAAATTTTGGTAGTGCAGAGGTCCACGTGGTTACTTTTCTCTGCCCCTAAAATGTTCCCTACATTTATGAAAAAAAATCAGTGGATAGTTGAAAAAATTTCTGACCCGCGATGTAAAGGCTCGTGTCGATCGGACGTTTACTTTGTTCACAAATAAATCTTGAATTTGGGACTTTTTGTGGGGTTTTTTTAAGCGAAAACACCACTTTTCTTTCTTCTCTGGTTGTTTTATTTTCCATCTGATCTCAATTTAAGTTTACTAGGCGGGTCGGAGTACTCTTCCTCTACACACTGATTTTTTTTCAAAAATATTGGGATCAAATTTAGGGGCAGGAAAAGTAATGGCGTGGACCTCTGCATTTTCGGCTTTTAAGCTGCCTTTAGCTGGCTCTTAAAACGATTGACAATGAGATATGAAAGCAATTTTAATTGCTAAAACAATTATTGCCGTTCTTTCAAAACGCATCTACTCATTTGCATTCAGATACGTACTACTATCAAATCAACCTATCAATTTTCCTTACCCTCATTGTGAAGTAAAAGCATTACAATCATTACGATGTAAAAAGGTAGGACGCTCTGATGTTCGTAGCCATGTCACCAACATGTAAAGCTGCAAGTGATTGCTGGGAAATCGCAACGCACTTACACAAAGCCGTATCTACACCAATCATGTTAATTCGTTTAAACGCACTGAGCTGACCTTGAATCAAGCACTATTCAATGCAAAGCGCGCCACCGGCATCTATTTTGTACTTTCGCCCTCGTTATTTCCCTTATAAAGCACTTACAAAGCCCAAGTACCTTCGTGATGTAAGATGACATTCCTTCTCATCACCTTCGCGGCATCGATTAGCATTCAGCACGGCATTCTGCATTGACCCCAAGCCAACTTGATTCCAGTTTACGCAGCGAAAAGCATGCATTTGATCTGGTTCGATATATCTTCGAACTTGCTTTACTGTATACTGGCCAATAAATTCGCGTATACTAAACTTGATTATTCCGCGTACTAATTGACTTGATTGGCTGTTTTGTGGCTGTGATTGTATATATTGAGTGACAATCGTGAACTAAATTGGCCAGAATCTTAATATGGGTCTACATGGTCAGTAGGTTTATGTGCGATTCTAGATACCGCAAAATCAATGCATATTCAATTGAACCCGACAAGAAACAAGTATATTTTGGCCAGAAATTGCCAAACAAATCCATCTAGATTCGCATTTTTTCCCAGGCAACTGAAAATACATTCTAGTATTTCAACAATGATATTTCAAATTCTTGTATCATACAATTTTTCCTACCATTTTTCTACAGTGCCAATCGTTAAGCTGCCATAAATCTTATTTGATTGACGTAAATTGGTTCGTCGAACATAATCATGATGAATGAAGGTAGTATTTCCTTCGATTCCTGGGAACGATCTTTATTCTACAATCACTGGCACGGTATTCGAAATGGGAAAACTGTGTGCTCACTGTGTGCTCGCTTGCGATCTTGGTGTAGTGGGTACATGACTTGGTAAAATGTTTTACAGCACTTGGGTAATTTGATAAAAATATCTACAAAACGTGTGTGTCGTGAAATTTAAGTATTATTTATGGATATTGTACGTGGATAGGTGCAATAAAACAATTCCTTGCGTCCGCAGGTATCGGGTTTTTGCCGTCGCTTTCAAGATTTTTTTTGATTGAACACGCCAATGCACCCATGTCACTTTGAAAATAGTTGCTGCATCGAGATAAAAAGAGATTAACCATATTATTTGATAGTTTTAACAAAACGTATGGTAAAGTGAAAGGTGTAGACACTAAATCGTGGTCATGCAAGCTATCAACTCTTGTATACTACACGAAAATAATTAAAATCCATTACGCCAGAGAAAGGGGCTTGTATTTAAATGAACTTCTAGACTATAATGATTAAATTATCACTTTAAATATACCTATAATAATAAGAAATAATAACAATCCAGACTGAAACTAACGCTGCCGCATGCACGATCGTTTATTATACTTGGAAATCTAAAATGATCCACGATACCAATCGTAGCTGCGAGCGATACGCTGTGTAAGACATTCATGATGAGGCACATTCGTTAATTCAATTTCGGTTTTGCCTCCACTTAATTTGAATGTAACACCCGACGTCCAATCTAACGCGAACAAATTCCGATCTCGACTATACACAGAGTAAAATACGCCCTTTATACACGCTTTTCAATCAGAGACTTTTGGGAGAACCGAATCGAACAGTTACAAAATACAGTTTCAGTTCATACAATTGCTTTTTGATATTAAATATATTGCTACAACTATTAATGCGTCCCATGCCAGACGAACACGATTCTGATAAACGCGAAAATAGGGTATTCATCGGGAAAAATATAGTACTATAGTGGCAAAAGTTTCAATCATACAGAGACTCATGGATAAGATAATATAGTATTCGGCCCGTGGCAATCAGTCCTGATTGTGTTCTTCCTGTTTCATTACACATTAAACGCCATTCCAATTTTATCAGAAAAATACTACGAAAAATACACACTGCCACGGTTCTGTTCTGCGTGAGATCATTGGATGATGCAGAACGTTCCGACCAGAGATCCACTGCTCATAGCACATCATGATAAAATGATAAGGATAACCCTAAAATCAGGGTAACCATTCCAACGTGCGACGTTTATTATTAATTTATATCCGATGCTTCGATTTGAGTAATGCAAATCAGAACGACGTCATCTGTTCTGGCGTCGCGACGCTAAATTCGCACTAACTGAATGCCAACCAACCAATTTTACCCACAAATCTACCACCAATCAATCAACCAATCTCACCCACCACGTTTCCCTGCCTTGTCTCAATTTTCCAATATTAACGTCCATCCTCTTGCTCTCTGCCCCGTGTCTACATGCCCAGCAACCAATCTAATGACTACCCCTTGTCTTGTATATGTTAACTAAGTAGCCTGCTGCAAATGAGGCAGCTAGCTAACTTGCCCACCAACCAGTCAACTCCGCTGCTCTCTGCTGCCCCGTGTCTATAAAATGCCCAGCGACCAATCTAACGTCCACCTCTTTGTTCTCTGCCCCGTGTCTCAGGGCCTCCCCGGCTGCCCCTTGGAGGTGCCTGCCGGGCTGGGGGCGGTGTACTCGCGTGTGACCGCGGCGGTCGCGTCGGTGCGACTGCCCACGATGCCGATGCCGCGCGGACGCAGGGGCTGGTGCGGTTGCCTGGCCAACGACGAGCCCCCAGAGATCACCTACTGCGTGGTCGACCAGACGGGCACGCTGTCCATGCAGGCGATGACGCCGACGCAGCCGATGCCCGCCGACCAGGAGCTCGACGACAAGTTCGCCGAGTTGGTGGTGAGAGGTCCTACTTTTAGGTCCGAGGTGTTGCTGCTCTGCTAGGTCCTACTCAGTAGGGGGAGGCTGGAGGAAAAGCGCGGAAAGCTCGACAAGTTTGCCGAGTTGGTGTCTGCTAGGTCGTACTTAGGTCCTAGGTCTTGCTAGCCAGCTAGACCCTACTTAGGTCCTTGGTGCTCCTACTCTGCTAAGCCATACTTAGGTCCTAGGTCTTGCATAGCCAGCTAGACCCTACTTAGGTTCTTGGTCCTGCTAGTTTGCTATACCCTAGTCCTTGGTGCTCCTACTCTGCTAGGCCATACTTAGGTCCTAGCTCCTGCTAGTTTGCTAAATCTGCTTGGCTCCAATTAGATCCTACTTATATCCCAACTTACTAACTTAGATTCTAGACCCCATAGTTGCTTTAGGCCTTGCTCCGTAGGGGTAGGCTGGAGTAAAAGCGAGGAAAGCTTTACAAGTTTGCCGATTTCGTGGTGAGTTGAAGCTGCTAGTTTAGTAGCCTCCAATTAACCTTTTGACCTTTGGATTTTCATTGTCAGTGAATGACAGGATGATGATGATTCGAAACTAGCCTGGAATTGTTCCAGCTAGTCCCTGTAAGCATAGGATACACAGTGTGTAGACAAAGACAAGTCCCGTGGAAGCTCGGCTTTCCATATTGACTGAGAGCAAAAGTTCATGGACGCTAATCATGCGTAGGAGGGAGCAGGGATGGATCCGGTCCCGGCACGAAGCCATGCGCCGAACGTAGCTCCCTTTGACTTACTTGACCCCTCTTTACCAGTGTTTGACGGTGGAGCCGGCTGGTCACTGTATAGCGAAATTTGGTTTGGTGATTTGAACTATAAAGGACCCTTATCCCGATAATGATGCTACATGAATTTGAGTAGAATTCCCCCCCCCCCCCCCACCCCCACCCCTGTCCCTGTTCACAGAGTACAATAATCAATCGATGTACGTCATTTACCAGTGTCATATGACTTATTGTTAGGGCATTGACGTCACACATTGGTGCCTAGTTAGGAAGGAAATTGCCATCGATGGTTGATGGTGCTCGATTGTTAGTCGCTATTGTTTATTCCAAACCTGGAGTCCTCCATAAGGAGTCCTCCACGGATGGACTGGGGGTCCCATGGCCTACCACAATCCACCCACCCAGACGAAATTAAAATGTTCGTCTCCGTGATGCAAATTAGGCACCGAGGACTGTGTATGGAAAATTAGCATGACTCCCTGAAACATTAACTGCTTGGCCATTGTAGCTGAACGTAATGAATCTCAGCTGATGGCGAGGTAGAGACCTAGATGATCATTGACTTAGCCAAATATATTATTACATATTATGGAAAAATTCGCTACCATTGGGCATTCTGTTTCGGATTTGGCAGGGAGAAGTTGTAGAAGTTATTTAAACATTCTTACCCAGTTCCAGATAGGAGGACAAACAAAGCAATATTGAATTTGAAGCACTAGCTCATATATCATCTTTAGACGTTACTCGGGAATTCGAGGAATGTATCCTGGAGGGCGATTTCGTGCATATTTTCACTGCCAAACCACTTCCTTTCTTCAGATATCACCTCCCTTTCAGAATTGTCCTCATGTCTTACATAGGACTCATAATGCACTGAAAAGTATGGTGTCTTCTCTATCGAAAATTTTACACAATCGCCCCACTAACTTTCTGCTTCTAATTCTGCAGAATTGGGTAAATTCCTCCCCCCCCCCCCCCTCCCCAAAGTGTTTCTTATACCACCTTTGGAAACTAAAACATAAATTTGCCCAATTCCACAGAATTAAAAAACAGAGTGTATAAGGAGCCAGATGTGACCACTGAGTCTGATCCCCGGCTGCAATCTGCTTCTGCAGGAGGAACTGGACCTGACGGCGACCAACAAGGCGGCCATGATGAGCCTGCCGAACGAGAAGAAGTGGCAGATCTACTGCAGCCGCAAGATGAACGTCGGCGCCGACACCGACCTGTCCCACCTGCCCGAGCACTACATCGAACGGGTGCAGGCGCTCGCAATGGTACCACCGTGCACCATTTTTCAAACAACACCGGAACAATCGAAACATTAGGAAATAGTTATATTTTTAATTCATGGATAAAGCCGTAGTATAACATACTGATCCTATTCAATTCATTTGGTGAAGTAAGCTATGAACATTTATCGAATGAATCACAATTGCATTGCTCTCTATATTTATTTAGTTCACCAATCGTATCGGAGCTATGCACTAACCGAGTTGGAGTACCGATCAAAATATTTTTTTTTCAATCTCCTTTTCTCAAACACAAATTTTGTTGCAAATTTCTGCAACCAGACCAGCAATTCTTTTCAATATATTTACATGAAGCATCACCTATGATGCTGAATTTAGCCTTGTCCATCAAGCTCAATTTCTCAAAAGAGTTTTTCGTTGTTACGGTGACGGCGACGCCAAGTGCAAGAAATTGTCCCAAATATAACGGGCTCCCTGCGGCTGTTATTCTCCTCGATTGGGTAACCGATTCACACTTGACAGCACATTATGTGAAGCTAGCATCACCTAGCACCAGGGTTGGACTGATTTAAATCCAAATAAATAAATAATTGATCAAACTTAAAATACCTACTTAAATTACAGATTATGAAAATTTGTGGAAACTCTTTCTTGCATTATCAAGGTCAATATCAAGCATTTATTTAAAAGGTGATTACTTAAATATTTTTGTTTTAAGGGCAGTTTTGAGATAATAAAATCAAGATCATAGCTCTGTTAGTAAATAGGAGTAGGTACACTGAATGTAAATGCACATGTCTTTATTAGTTACATTTTTTTGTAAAAAGAAAGAAGATTTTGATTTATTATAATTACAAGAAAAATATCAATTCCAAATTTGTATCCGTGTATCCGGGATTTGAACCCAGATCTTTCTGTCCAGGGCAATGCACTTTCAATCATTCCATAAAGATAAAGAAATTGATTTACCAGAAAAATATGGGACTAATTCGTCTATTCAAAACAAAGTTCTTCACATTTATTTTTTAAAAAACCGACGCTAACGCCGCGTGCCCCCCACAGCTGCAGTTCCCGACGGAGGGCGACGCGGAGGTGGCTTCGCGCACGCGCCAGCTGGACGGGCTGAAGACGGCGCTGCGCACGCAGCCGCACAGCTTCGTGCTGCGCTTCGTCGAGCTCGACGGCCTGCCGGCGCTCGTCGGCTTCCTCGCCGCCATGGACTACAGCACCGCGCAGAGCTCCATTCACACGTCGCTCATCGGTTGCGTCAAGGCCCTCATGAACAACTCGGTACGGATATCACATCCTTACATCATTCACAATACATTTCTGATAGTTTTTTAATAAGGAAAATGTTAGATGTTAATTTACTACCCAGCTATTTGCGGTTTTGTAAAGTAAAAAACAATCTTGCCAGATTAAGGAAACAATTTAAATTTCCAAATAGCATCATGTTACATCTGTGGCCTATTGGTCAGTTAGTTGATCAATATGCTTCTGAAGCTGATACTCCCAGTAGCTCAAATGCATGACTCAACTTGGGAAACAGCGTTGCCTTACGAGTGTTTTCCGTTGCAGAACGGCAGGGCGCACGTGTTGGCCCACCCCACCGGCATCAACACAATCGCTCAGAGCCTGAGCACGGAGAACATCAAGACCAAGATCGCCGTGCTTGAGATACTGGGCGCCGTCTGTCTGGTTCCCGGTGGACACAGAAAGGTACGCAATTGTTGAGTTCACGCTACGACGCTAGCCTTGTATTTTCAAACACGTCACAGTTGCTTTTTGATGATTGAGGAAAGGTGGGTAAATGGAGTTTACTGCAGAAAGTAGGTGGGAAAACATGGCTCATGCATAGGAAAATGTGGATTAACGGGGTTAACTCGAGAAAAAAATAAGCCAGAGAAGGTTTTTGCAATAAAAATTTAGGCTGACTGAGTTTCTGCAAGAAAAAATGTGGTTAAACAGACTTTATTTAAAAAAAAGTTAAATAATGTGGTTTCTGCAAGAAGAAAAAGTACCTAGGCAGTGGAGTTTATTCAAAAATAAAACAGATGACCAAACCTGGCGTATTCAAGAAAAAAGGCCAGTTACGCAGTTATTATTAGAAACGAAATATCCATGTTCCAAAATTTGTATCTGAACCGGGAATCGAATTCAGATTTCTCACCTTGCCAGGATCTAGTTATGCTTTATACAGACAACCGACTGTGGACTGGATATTTAGTTTATTGAGTTTTTGGAGATAGAAGTGGAGTGTGAAACAGGATGAGTATGAATGAACATCGAAACATGCAACAAGTACCTACCTACTTGCATTTATTTCGAATCAACCCTTACCGGCTAAACATAGTTAATCCAAGAATAAAGTCAGGCAAATCAATAATACAATGATGATTTCACCCCCAAATGAACCCTCCCCCAGGTGCTCGAGGCGATGCTGCACTACCAGACGTACGCTTCGGAGCGAACCCGCTTCCAGGGCATCGTCAACGACCTGGACCGCAGCACGGGCGTCTACCGCGACGAGGTCAACCTCAAGACGGCCATCATGTCGTTCGTCAACGCCGTGCTCAACTACGGGCCCGGACAGGAGAACCTCGAGTTCCGGCTGCACCTGCGCTACGAGCTACTCATGCTCGGCATTCAGGTGAGGCGTCTTGTTGAGGCAGCGCGATCGCGGCACGAACGAGAGCCGAGCCGTTGAGTTTGAAGCAGGGCTAGTGCTAACGGCAAGCAGGTTGCTCGTAGCATGTATGTAATTGTTGGATTACAGCATTGAGTTTGAAGAAGGGTAGAGGCTAAGTGCTAACGGCAAGCAGGTTGCTCGTAGCATGTAGGCTACAGCATTGAGTTTGAAGCAGGGTAGAGGCTTAGCGCTAACTTCAAGCATGTTGCTCGTAGCAAATAGCTTACCGTTGGCTTACGGCATTGAGTTTGTAGAAGGGTAGAGGCCAATCCCAGTTTGACAAATAATTCGTGATTTTTGGAATCACAATAGTTTTCCCCCGCACTTCCACGGCTCCATAGTCCAAGACAAGGTCCTACTCAAAATATGGGCGCCATTTACATTTCACCAACTCATGAAACTGAATCCGTAAGGCGCCATTTCAAAATCAAACACTAGAACAGTATCTAAAAGTCTTACCTACCACTTGCATATCATCTAGCTTTTTACCAGTGACTTTATTATTACAGTTAGATAATAATCAGTTAGAAACAAAGGCAAATTGATGACTGAAAAGTTATTTGGCATCATGTTGGCAATTGTATCGACTACTAGCGCTGAACAAACAGGGTAATTCTAAAACTAAAAAGACATTACCTGGCTAACAAGAGCGTTGTTGGCGGCGCGTGCAGGCGGTGATCGACAAGCTGCGTCTGCGCGAGAACGAAACACTCGATCGGCACCTCGACTTCTTCGAGATGGTTCGCAACGACGACGAGAAGGAGCTGGCGCGGCGATACGACAAGGAGCACATCGACACGAAGAGCGCGACGGCCATGTTCGAGCTGCTGCGGAGGAAGCTCAGCCACACAGCCGCCTATCCCCACCTGCTCTCGCTGCTCGAGCACTGCATCTTGCTGCCACGTGAGTCCAAGGACAGAGAGCAGGAGCTTATGATATTAATAATTTAATAGCTTTTCGGTAAGGGGAATTGGTTCAGAGCCGTCGATATTTACATGGCTTCACTTCCCGGTGGTTTCCACGGCCGTTAGCATGGATGTGATAGTGTTTTGAATGGTCATGCTCGTTGCGGAGAGTACAACAGCAGAGAGGACGGCACCGCTCGAAACACGCAATTGACCACAACGGGGGCCTATCGGGGGCAGTCAATCCAATCAAAGCCAATCCCAAAGACGAGCCAATCCCAAACCAGCCTGCTTTTTGACCGTTATGTTGAAACGTATCGCCATCAGATCTCCTGTAGATAACTAACACATTCCCATCGAAATGTCGAGAAACAAAGCCGTTATTAGGGCCAAAATGCTGTTCCTCACAGAGAATGACTGTTCAAAAACACCTTCTTCACTTCACTTGTTCTTGTTTACAAATATTTTGCCATACCATTGAGCATTGAATGTACATGAAATACATATTTGCTTACTGATAGTTGATACCAATTTGTCTGTTCTATGCTGATTAGAGTGAATCATGAATCAGAACCCTTTCATTTATGGCTCATGCTCATAGTTCACTTCATACCAGTTTCAAGTCTGAATTGTTATAAAATGCATTGTAAATATGTGATTCTGATATTTGGTAATACGTGCAAGTGGCTGGGTGGTTGAAATTTGTTCGGGAATGTGGATGGGGAGAAGTAGGTAGTATTTACTGTGACAAACATTTTCCAGTTTTATGTTTACATCAAGACTCACTCTCTGAGAATTAATCCATCCCCAGGCCATATTCAGAGCTACACACATTCCCATATTTACTGCAAATGGTAAAATATTCCTTATTCTTGATCCATATTTCAAATGCCTACAAATATTTGCTGCGTGTAGAAAAGAGCATCCGGATTGGACCCTAGAAGCATGGTAAATGAGTGACATGAGAAATGTGACGTTGCTGAAGTATGCTTAAACTGTTACTATTTTTTCTCACCCCGGCAGTGGACTATGGATCGCACCCTCAGCACTGGCTGCTGTTCGACAGAATCATACAACAAATCACGCTTCAAGGAGAAACCGGAGAGAATCCCGATGTGTCTCCGCTCAAGATCAACGTCAAGGAAATCGTGCACCTGTAAGTTGTACAAACTGAAATGTTTTAATAGCTTTCTAGATGAATTCCACTTCTTTAGACACCAAGATGGTCCTATCCCAAACTAGAAAATAACTCTGTGTGTTCTTAACGATAAGCTTTGGTACTACGTAACGCAAATTACTCGGTATGATGAGAACTTTTGAGTGATTTTCTTGATTTTCCTCAGCTTGGCAAAGGAAGAGGAACTCGTGGCAGCCAAGAACAAAGCAGACGAACTTGAGAAAGAAAACTCGGACATGTCAACGAAACTGGCCAAGAAGGAACAGGAACTAGATCTCAGGAATCAAGAAAAGGTACACCAGCACTATCTTAGCCGATTTTCAATTAATTTTAAAAATTACTAGCCGAAAAAAGGGATCCTGGGTTTGAATCCCTGAGTGAGTAGACAATTTGAATAGAATATGGAAGAAATTATGTTATAAATGCCAATGTCAAGTTTTTAGTTTTTTTCTAATGAGTTTCTTCTATACCTACAAAATTGCTATCTTCCTGTGTGAGTCAAGCCAAAACTAGAAACTCCGTGTGCAATCACTAGAAGGACACGGAGAAGTTTGATTCTTATCATCAGAAACAAAATGTCAATTCCAAAATTTGTATCCCTACCGGGATTTTAATCCGGATCTTTACCTGTCCGGGGCACTGCACCCGGGGCATTTGCATTTAGGTTCAAATCACTCTAACGTATGATCATACTTATGATCATGACTTGTGATGGGTGTGACAGTGAGTCAAGCGGCAACTATAAACTGTGCTTGCTATTGCATGAGGACACTGAGACGTATGATCTTACTTATGATGTACGAATGTGAATCAAGCGCAACTTTAATCTCTGCTTGTAATTGCAGGAGGACATGGAGACGAACCTGGGCCGCGTAAAGGAGCGCCTGGAGAAGGAGACGTCCGGCCACCTGGAGACAAAGCAGCGGCTGGCGGAGCTCGAGTTCAAGGCCACCGAGCTGGACCGGCAGGTGAACGACGAACGCGGGGAACGGCACCGACTCGAGAGGATTGTCAGCTCAGGGAGTCTGCCAGACGACGCAAAGGTGCGTAGCGTTGCAATCGTGCGATCAACACAACACGTTTCTTTGATGAACTTATAAAATGTCAAGACCTGCTTTTATATAGGTTTTTATTCTTATTGTTGACAAAATTAAACAATTTTAATGAAATATCCCCTCGAAAATTGTATCCGCACCGAAGCCACAGTTTGTACATTGATAGCGGCGTAAATTTTGAGCTTAAATTTTGTCTCTATCGCTGGTACCGCGATGTATTCAAAACCTCGTAATTTTTTATGTAGTTAGCATGACTCTGGAAGCAAATAGCACTACGTGATCATGTACAATCAATCACATTTGACACATTTTATTTGTATGAAATACATTAATACTGAATTCTGAATGAAGCAGACGACTTGGGTACTACTCGCATTTATTTCAATGATTTGCAATAGCAGAAGAGTACCTATTTAACGTAGAATTGGATGGAAAGAGTTCACATTTTTCATAAACAATATCAAGAATTTTTAATACCTGTGTTGAGAAGCAAAAAAATATCCCGCCAAGAAAGACGTCGCCATCCCTAATCGTCACCCCACATTTCAGGCGGTCGGCCTGCGAAACGGATCCTCCCCCATCTCGCTGGACCTCAACAAATCGCCCAAGTTCACGGCCCCGCCCCCGCCGCCGCCCATGTCGGGCCCGCCGCCCCCGCCGCCGCCCGGCCCGCCGGGCATGGGAGGTCCCCCGCCGCCACCGCTGGCGCCCGCCGTTCCCAAGCAGAAGAACGTGCCGCAGCCGGGCAATCCGCTCAAGTCGTTCAACTGGTCCAAGCTGCCAGACGCCAAGGTGAACGGCACAATCTGGTCGGAGCTGGATGACACGAAGCTCTACACGGCGATGGAGCTCGAGAACATCGACAAGCTGTTCTGCGCGTACCAGAAGAACGGTGTCGCCAACGACGGATCGATCGAGGACCTGACAAAGATCGGTGAGTGGAGGAAGCGGGCGGCAGCGGCGATAGGTGCGACTGTAATGATATAACTGCGGTCTCTAGTTCTAAATAAATACTCTAAAAAAATGGAAAATTTTGCTGTGGTAGAGTCTAATGTCATATTGTCTTATTGTCTTATGAGGTCTGACAACCTAACCCTATTTCCAAGTGTCTAGCCCCTAGACAGAAGCAAGGGTAGTGCAGATCGTCGTGCTAACCGTGCTCCCCGCTCCCGCGACAGGCAAGAACCGTACAAAGGTGCTGTCGGTGATCGACGGCCGCCGCGCGCAGAACTGCACGATCCTGCTGTCCAAGCTGAAGATGTCCGACGAAGACATCTGCAAGGCGATCCTGAGCATGGACAGCCGCGACCAGCTGCCCATCGACATGGTCGAGCAGCTGCTCAAGTTCACGCCGTCGCCCGAGGAGTCGGCTCTGCTCGAGGAGCACAGCGACGAGATCGACAGCCTGGCGCGCGCCGATCGCTTTCTATACGAGATCGCAAAGTAAGAAACGCATTTGACGCCGAATCGGGAGGCTGGATACCCTTTGGTTCTACGTCTTTGGAGATGATAGCATTTATTGGTGAATTAGACTGTCTTTAAGAGTTCTATAGATTTGATTTTTTTTGTTTATTTTTATTTACAACTTAACAGTAAAATTAACAAGCTATAATCTAAAGTTATATGAGGAGGGTGGCAGCATGGAGTAAGGCTTGGTGGCCTTTTCAGGAGTGAGATCATTCATAAGTTTGATTATTCAATGATTACAAGTCAAATTTTACTCAAGTAGTCCTTAGTTAACGGCAATGTCCTGTCCTAGGATTCCGCACTACGAACAGAGGCTACGCAGCCTCCACTACAAGAAGCGCTTCGGTATCTGGGTCGGGGAGTACCAGCCGCGCATCAAAGCCGTGCTGGAAGCTTCCAGGGAAGTGGCACGATCGAGGAGGTTGCGGAAACTGCTCGAGATCGTTCTTGCTCTCGGTACGTCATTCTTTGCCTAGATAATGATACGGAATCGCACATAATTTCGTCTCTTTGTACAGAATTGCCCTTATCATATTTTAAAGAAATTAAATACACTTTATCTCTTCATGTCCACAATAGTTGGCATGAAATAATCAAAAATTCAAACACTTTTATGGTCTTAAAAATTAAGTTTACTATCAGTAAGATTGGGGGTTATGCCTGGAAGAAAATAAAACCAAATTCAAATATTTGATACACAATGATCAAAAATGCAGTTCACATATAGGCAGAGTCAATGGAATAGCCATGAAAAAATAACACCAAATTCCAAAACTTTTGTACCAATAATGCAGTAATTGCTTTTTGAATTTTACCATGAAAAATATCTTACATTTAAGATACGTACAAGTGTAGGTACCTACCACAGATCACTGGATTTCAGATTTCAGATTTCTATTTTTATTTCCATTTCAAATAGAAAAAAATAATGTACTCACAAACCAAACCACACAGCCAGCTTATAGAACTTGATGAGATAATTGGAAATAATAATTTGTCAACTATTTTACTTTGCTGATTCAAATCCTTGCATAGAATTCTATGGCAGAAATCTCAGAAATGTCCACCATGGCACAAAATTTGTGAAACCCGTTGAAACGTAACCTCTTACGGGTCATGATGGCGTTATCTAACGTCAAACACCTCTGTCGTTTCCAGGCAACTACATGAACCGCGGCGCCCGGGGCAACGCGTCCGGCTTCCGACTGACTTCTCTCAACCGGCTGGCCGACACCAAGTCGAGCGCCGCAAAGGGAACCACTTTGCTGCACTACCTTGTCGAGATCCTCGAGAAGAAGTTCAAGGACATACTGAAGCTCGACGAAGATATCCCACACGTCAGGGCAGCGTCCAAAGTCAGGTAGGCAATTGCTTAAGATATGATGTTTATTGTTCGGCATTGCGAGCGTGACGTTTGTGAACAAAATTTTGGGATTGTGTCAAAATTTCACTATTTTTCCCTTAGCTACCCAATTTAAGTGTCAGTTGAGGGTGGGATCGTAGCTCATCAAGATGTCTGTGCTTAAAAAGATGAGCAAGCCCGTGCAAAATCGATTGCAATGCTCCGAAATTTTGAACTGAATTCAACATATTTTGTAGCGCCTCGAATGCAGCCATCACAAAACTTGCAATGCTCCACACTCAAGTTTATCTTGTACAGACTTATATTGAGCGAGCTAGCTACAATTTTCAAACGGTTATTTTGTTTCTAACACTAGATACCTAGCTGCTGTACACGCAACAAAATTTATATTTTATTACGGGACACAGTCCCTAATTGGTTGCCATTGCAGCATAGCGTCACTAGATTAAACATCTTCCATGTTCATTCATGATCCTGTTTCTTTCCCCATGGAGAAAAAGTCAATTTGCTTCTATATAGCTCAGAAAATAGATCATAGGTCCCCGACCCCGGTTCGTTTTGGTATCGAGTTTTTAGTTGGGTAGAGGCATTTTTGGCAATGTTACAATTTTTGAATGAATATTTTGTTCCTAAAATAAGAAATGGATGACCATTTGGGTTTCTGAAGCCTCAATTACCACACACTTCCTCAAGTAGGATTCCAGCAGGAATCCAACTCCTACTACCTAGTACTACTCCTACTAACTAACGGTGGCTTGCACTTGCAGCATGGCCGAGCTTGAGAAGGACATGAGCGCGCTGCGCAACGGGCTGAAGGACGTCGAGCGAGAGATCGACTTCCACCGGTCGCAGACCATCGCCACCGGCGACCGATTCCTTCCCGTCATGAAGGAGTTCCTGTCGTCGGCCACGTGCCGCTTCTCCGAGCTCGAAGACCTTTTCCAAGACATGAAGACTCGGGTGAGTCAACGTACCTTTACCGTTAGCGATTTATTTTTTATTAGTGTTAGGTGGTGCTCTTGGCCTTGTAATAAATTGGGATGGTGATACGGAGCAGAGAGACGAACAGTAGAGACTTGGCTGAGAGCCCATGCAGAGTGATTGTGTTAGGATAGATAAGTTTGAAAGGTGTTCTTGGGCTTTGCATTTTTGTGGTGTTTTTTGTATTTTGTATTTTGTATGGAGTTGTGCTCAGAGTTTTTGAGGTGTGTTTCTGACTCTGATTGTTAATGTTTTGGAAAGCGAGAGAGGAAGGTAAAAAGAGAGAGTCAGAGACAGTTTTGATTCAGTAAATGATATGAATTAACAAGAGACACTTGTGGCTTAAAGTTAAATTGCCCAAATCCATACTAACGTTTTTTATTGATCCCTAACTAGTTACGTGAGTGATAAGGTGCTCTTCATCCCTCTCTCCACCGTACTAGAAACCATGTCTGGTTTGTTTTCTTCTGGAGAAGTGAACGTATTCAACGTCGTGTGCTTTTGTTTGTTCGTTTAGTTTGACCGAGCGGTACGACTGTTCGGTGAAGACAACTCGTCAATACAGCCCGACGACTTCTTCGGGATCTTTGATGGCTTCCTGACGCAATTCAACGAAGCGAAGCAAGACAACGAGAACATGAAGAAGAGGAGGGACGAAGATGAGAAGAGGGTGCTACAGGAAGCAGAGGTAATTAAAATAATTATCTCTATATTTAATTACTATAGTAGGATATTATCTATCGATAGGTTTGTCTAATGGCTTGACCCGTGACAATATTATTATAGGTACTTCCTAAACTAGAAGTTCCCTTCAAGTTATTTTAATAATTGCAATCCTAATGTGTGCATTTGGCCCTTGAAAGATGCCTGTTGACTCTAGGCTGTGGACAATGAAATATTATCCAATTTCATACCTCAACATTTTCTCTTTGGTTTTTGCTGGGATATCAAAAGGCCTGATAACTTGGGCAAAGAAAATTATTGCACAGCTCTCTCCCTGTTCTGCCAAGTTTTCAGTTGAATTTAGACTAGTTTCCCTTTTCTACTTCCATATTTAAATGTTAAAGTCTTATCAAAACTCAAAAAAAGAAAACTCTCCGTAGAGGGCTGTTTTTTAACTGGGAATGCTAAGTTTTTCATGAAGGTCTTAGTACCTAGTTATGACGTACAGCATAACATTAATTACCCCAATTCAGTAGTTTTTGTTTTAACTACCATGCTACAGTTAGAAAAAGCCATGCAAGTTTATAAGCATAGCCGTTTGCCACACTGACTGTAAATGCCGATCTCGTTCCAAGCTGAAAAAGCGAACGATGGAGCGGAAACACAACCGCGAAGGCCTCCTCGCCAAGGTCGGCAACAGCCTCAAGAACGGCATCGCCAACGGGCTGGGCGGGAACGCGCGCCGAGAGACCACCACCGCCGGCGGCGACACGAAGGGCGAGTTCGACGACCTCATCTCAGCGCTGCGCACCGGCGACGTGTTCGGCGAGGACATGGCCAAGTTCAAGCGCGGCCGGAAATCGCGCGTGTCCGCAAACGGCAACTCGCCGCCGCGCATGAACAGTCTGAACCGCGAGGACAGTCGGGAGAGGGTGCTGAGCAACGGCAAGAAGGCGTAGGGGGTGCGCGACGATGTTTCCCTCGGCGTTTTTGTTATCCTGAGAGCAGCGCGGTGCTGCGTAGGGCATTGCGTCCGTAACGATTGCCGATTCCGATTCGATATGTCTGTTCCTTGAAGTCGGTAGCGGACTTTGTTCGAGACGGGCACCTTGACGTGGTTGAGATTTTCGTACGTCGCTCTCATCATTGTCAGACGCATTTGTTGCTTGTGTTGGATTCTGATGAGGATTGAGGCAAAAAAGTGATGATCAGCTTGTGTCAAGTTTGTATTCAATGCTGCATGTCTGCCTCAAACATAGTCTGCTACGGGCTACGGTCAAATATTATATTTGTAGAATGTTTTTAAAATTCCGTACAACAAAATAAAATGTCAAGAATATCAAAGATATGTTAGCCATTCCATTTCTTCTGATCTAATATCATGGAACTAAGCAAACTGGAAACAAGATCCATTTTAAAATTTGATCTGAAAATTGGTAGTTAGTTAATTATTTGGAATCTCTGTTTCATTGTTTTTATTTATTGATTATTCAGTTGTTAACATATTGTGATAGTTTGATCGGTCAGTGGCAGTGTAAATGGCCTAAAAGACGGAGGCATCCAACTTGGTTTGATTGCATTTCGGTTCACGTCCTCATCAAATTTGTTGCCATACACTTCAAAGTTCAAACGTGTTGACGTCTTCAGAAGCTGGTGCCTCTGAGTGGATATGGTCATAGCGATTTTGTCATGTCGGTGTTGTTATGTTTGGTTCACTAGATCCTTAACTCTGGTTAGACGAACCATTCTCTTCCGCTGTTTCTGTGCCAAAAGTTATTTTACACCTTCGATTTCTCAGCGAAATATTTTCTGTAATTTGTTCACATCTCTAAATTGTTTTAACTGTAGACCGACTCTATGTTAAACTTATATTCTACGTATTTATATATAAACACACACTCAAATATACACACACACTGCTTTTTTCATGCACATATCATAACATAACAATGTCATCACATCTATTTGTTTAATACATTGCTAATCAATACATTTTCTGCTTGCTCAGAATACAAAATAAAGGGGTCACAACATGCTACAAAAATTCTAATCAAACTCCAGAGAGTTTGTATTCTGACGTAGACTGCAACCGCAACACTATAATTAACTTAATTCAGGGATGTTTTCTTTTGTATCAATGACTTTACAACTTGACGGTTGCCTTTAATTCGGTGTATCTCTAAATGGTAAATATTTAGGTGCTCATACAGCCACAACGTTGGGTCTACTTAGTTACCAAATAGGAATCTAGACCGAACAAAAAACAAAATACTAAATTAGTCTTTTAAGACAAAAGTCACACCAGATTCTGATATGCATTGAAATAATTCTCTTGTACCTAATCGGTATTGTTATGTACTATTTTAGAATAGCTGAGATTCATATACTGTTGACCACCTGTTGTGTCATTAAGCAAAATTATTTTAACAAAAATGGTTATGTGTGTAGCTTTTGGTAGAACCCCTTAAGTAGGTAGCTGGACTTATCAGAGGGTGTACCCAAGAGCCCGTGTTGGCCTGACGCAGTGTACTGTTGGATGTTACCACTGTTCCGAAAAGATTTGTGATGGTTGCGAATCTAATCCTGATTTTGTCCGAGGAGACAAGCTTTTTGTATTTTTGTACATATTCTCTTGATGAGTGTGTAGTATACTCCTATGTATCTAGTATAAATACTATACAACAAAAATTTGTGATTTGTGTCACGTTATTTACACGTTGAAACCAGTAGTGCCGTAATTCATTCAAGCAAAGCTTCAAAAGAACCAATGAATGATCTCTAAACAATGACAATTTCATCAAGCGTTGGCTTTTAAGAAAAAAACAGAAATGACAAGAGTTTTGTGGGAATTCGTATTGGAATCAAATTGTACACTTACTTTATAAGGAGCCTGGCCTAGTGAAAAATGTAATATTTCCACAGTTTTGAATTTCGTTTTTGCCATGTTCTGTTTTTGCCAATACTTTGTCCTTTTGGGATATAAACCCAGTGTTATTTGCCCAAAGAATGACTCTGATTCAAGTCAGAAGAATGCGAGTTCGATTTAGAATTGAAAATGCCACTGCCTGAACAGTGTAAGGTATTATCATAGGTATTATGTAAGGTATTGGTAGGAGCAGAGACCTATCTAGTCGATGGTACGAGGTGGTAAATTTGTATTTACCCCTAAAACCCCTAGATCTAGAAGTTCTAAAATTGTCACCTAGGTGGCGAAAATACGCATTACACACGGAATCGTCAAGTAGCCGAGACACTAAGCGTTCCATAAAATTTAAATACCTTAAAATAACTCGCAATTTGTCTGGAAATTTAAGTTATCCGAGATTTCGCTTCAATCTTTTCATAATTATTATTGCGCTACCACTAAAATTTTGTAACAGGAATACTTGTCTAATCGATCCAGTAATATTCGTGTACGTTCTTGGGAAGCAAATGAAATTGATATGTATAAAATACCTTGTATGGAAAAAGGTGTATTGCAAAATATTTTCACTCGGTACAGGCAGCAGCTCTATATTATAATCGGAAGAAAATTAACAAAACATATTATCTACTGAGTGATACACCTATGAAAAGAGAGGAACAAAATTAAAATAATTTCCTGTGGGAAAGCTCAAAGAGGCATATTAACAACTTATAACAAATCAAGGTCTGAGTATTACTAACTCATGACAGATCATTGAACAATCCCCTAATAGTTTATTTCCCCGTCCGTGCACGCAACTTTCATACATATATTTTTCGCGTCACCATTCTTCATCGTTTACTCATATCTATAATTCGATTTAAAAGAATTACGAGTCGCCGAGTGCGGTCTCATGTTGGCTGGGTAATAAATAGTTTTGTCGAAAAGCCACGAGAATAAATCTCCGCCGGGGAAGTTTATTAGATTAATGCCCTAGCCGTTCGATGCGAAATGCGTATGAATTGCACCATAAAGGCAGCGTAGATCGGGAATACATTTAGCTTGATCGTCCACATTTGTGTGAGGGGGTGGGGGATGTGGGGGATGTGGATGGTTGACCACGCCATGGGGGCTAGAAGTTGCGACTAGATTCGCTGCTAGGAATTGCGTGGGAGATTCGTGGTGGCAGAATCATTGCTATTTGTTCGATATGAGCTCTCGAATGTCCGTACGGCAGATGTGTTGACAGATAAAACTACGAAGTGATATTTTAGCGAAAAATAGCTTAAAGTATAAGTACGAGCTCATCACTGTTCAATCGTAAGATGGAAAATTAAATTACTAAATACTTTGCCGTATTTCTCATGCAACCTTAATTGAGGAAGAGGATTGCCCAGATAAGCCAGACTCCCGATTATTCTAATTATTATACATATTGTGATTTCGACGTATTGGCCATATTTACCATCTATAAGCTTTGATTTCGAGCTTGCATTTTACACTGTATTTTGGCAGGTCTTCGTTAATCAGAGATCCAAACGCTGTTTCGGGTCTAATATGCGTTAGGGATCAAGTTTCTCCATCAATGCACTAAATCTTACTAAATCATCCGTCCCAAGAAATTAAAAAAACGAATAGCCCTTTGGTTAAAAACGAACTGTCGTATGTATGCTAGAATATTATTCAATCCAGAAATAGTCCAACCTTCATGAATTTATGAGCCATCGGTACTAACTTTAATCACCAATACAATGACAGCGTATTTTAGTTACCAATGTTGTTATCGTATTAATTGATTGCCTAAATACAAGAATATAATTCGGTTGACTGGTTCCGCTGAATTCGAGCATCTGCCTGCCTGCTCTGTGCCTTATCAATCAGTTGCGAACCACCTTTCGCTCGCGTCACGTCTGTATTCCATACCAACTCGGAACTCGTGGGCTCAACTTTGGATCAGTATTTCATTGAAAAGTGTGTAACTGTAAACTCGTCGTGATATCTGTGATGAAAGTGTAAGAAACATTTCTTGCAAGGGAATATCTATGGGGGCGTGCCTCTCCTTTGCTGCATTGGAACTCGGAAAGGACAGCATTGCGCGCCTTATTTCGTCTCGTGAGCACGTGTTAGGGTAAGAGGCTTTCTCTCTTAATTTGAACTCTGATTAGGGGTTTCTTATGTACCTGTGAGATGTCCTTGCTTGCCAATTGGTTATGATTTTTAAACTAAAATAACTTGTACTATTTATTTAGCATGATTGTCAGATCAGTGTCCATCGTAGGTCAAGTGAACCAGTTACAATATTGTTGCTGAAATAACTATTTGCAGTTTAAGTTACCCACCGGATGATACTTCATGCTAAACGTTCAGGAAGCATGTATAATTAGTAAATTGTAATACTTATTTTCTCCCCAAAAATTTGGTAGTAAAATTGATACATGATTTTCAGCTCGAGCGATTAGATGCAACAAGCGGAAAAATAACCCCCAAATACCTTCGGGCTTCGACCGAAACCAGAACACGTATTCACTAGCAGAAAAAGTTGGATAATAGGGGGACATGAACCTAGCCTTGGTCGTAGCAATTAACTACTACACCAAAACAACCAAAAGTACTTGCCATATGAGTCAATAGTTCCTAGTAATAGAATAACAAACGGAATGTTTCTGGTCTTTAACAGAAGACTAACCGATAATCGGATGTTCAAAATGACACAAATAACTGATAAATTAGTTCCTTAAAATCTTCGCTGAAAAGTAGAAACCCACGGGATGTTGTTATTTGTTTCAAGTTCCTAGGGTACCGTAAGTTTTAGGTGCTATTCAATCCAAAATGGTAATGGTCATGGTGATAGTGTAGGTCAACAACCAACCAACCTATTTACATGGTAGGTAAAACCCGCAACGCGTAATGACCCAGACAGTACATATTACAAATCAAGCTTTGTTCTATTTCTTTCGTGTTAAGTAGTATTAAAATCACAGTGTGATTCAGATTCAGGCAATGTGGAGAATTAAAGGATTGGTTGTTTCAATTAAATAAATCCACATTTACGTGGATTCAATCTTACACAATCTGGGCCTCAGTCGATCAAAGATACTTGACTCTAACATGAACTTATGTTCTGTATGTATGAGTTCTGTATGTTTCGGGGGTATTCATTTAATTTCTGCTCTGATGGGAAGCGATTTTGGTCCTAAAAAGGACGTGGACGAATGTCGACGTTTCGTCCACGTTGACGTGGACATCTTCAGGACAGATAATGTTTTTAATTCTTAACTTAATTTAAAATCATTTGGACGATCTGGAGTAGAATCTTTCAGATTTTTAGCTGTAACCATAGCTCTAACTAATAAAAGCTGCTAAAATGATGATGTTAAATTTATATCAAGCATTTCCAGTCTCCTCGCTGGGACCACGTGTTGATATGGAATCATAATTCTGGAATCATATTTTTAGTTCACTCGTACAGCTCACGTAAGCCCAGAACGCATTCCATGCACCAACCAGAGGCAACCATTTTAACCCAATATGCCTTCTCAACGTCCCACGATCTTCGCTTCGATTGGATATAATCTACACTTAAAACTTTTCCAAAATAGTTATTAATTGATGAGCGTAGCGAGCGAAGCGAAATCTTCAATTTCACTTAGTGGAGAAAAAAAACACTTGTGTGTGTTTTTTTTGTAAGTGTGTTTGTTCGCGCTCATACAGGCCAAACGGCTGCTCCGATTTTGATAAAAATTTCAGGAAACCATATTTTGTTCTCAACTTAGACCCCCTGCTTTTTTCAGCAGATTCGGGGTAACAGTTTCTTAACTATTCAAATTTTACAAAATATTTCAGAATTTTCAAAACTTTTATTATTTTTTACAGCCAAAAGTTATTTATATAACCACACCAAACTTGAGAAACATACTAAGCCAATTGATATGCAGCTGTGCTGAAGTTTTTGAATCTATATCTCATCTTGTTCGTTTTTTATTCGCATTTTTCCGACAATTTTTTATGATTCTTAGCTATTAATCCCTCGAGATTCAAGTGGAAGGTTTAGGTGCAATTACCTTCATATTCTTGTAGGTCTTAAATCTTATCCTCAAGCCCTAAATAAGTACGCTCATCTACAACGCGATTAGAGTGAGCGTTCGCGAAGCCCTAGTTTTATTGATGAACGTAACGAAGCGAGTGAAGCGAATCTTCAATTACACTTTACTGCTGCTGCTGCTGCTGCTACTACTGCTTACTGCTGTTGTGATGTATTTTTATTTATTTTTATGTCTGTTCGCGCTGTACAGGCCAAACGCCTCAACCAATTTTGATGAAATATTTTGAGTATCTTTGATCTCCCTCAACTTAGACCCTGCATTATTTTCAGCACATTCCATTCACAACTTATTATAAAATTCAGTTTTTACCCCAAAATTCAGTTTTTTCATTATCCTAGGGACTAAGCCTGTTTTACACGGAAGAAGTTTTCAACCAAGTCTGGTGCAGAAGTCTCCTGCAGAAGAAAACTTTTAGAGCATGTTCTATTTTGACACAAGTCTTGTGTCAAACTGACCAATCAGAATCACTCATATTGATAACAATTGTTGGGAGGCTGAACTGACTTTAAACAAAAGTCCAACCAAGAAAACTTGTCCCATGTAAATTGGTCGCCCAAGTCTTGTGTGGAACTTGTGTGCACAAGTCTTCCATAGAAGACTTGTGCACCAGACTTGGTTGAAAACTTCTCCCGTGTAAAAGGGGCTTTACACGAGTGTTCGCGAAGCCCTAGTTTTTTATGAACGAAATATCAATTCCAAAATTGTGTCCGTACCGAGACACGGACAAACTTTGTGCACAATTGAAGGTTACAATTTTTGGACGGATATTTCGTTTCCCACTAAAATAAATATCTATATGCCACGTATGCAACGAGGAATTGCAGGTTGGTTGGAAACAAAAATGTTAAAGGTATTAACTTTTTTTTCGATGCGATGCCCCCCACCCCCCTCTGGCTAGCTAATAGAAGTGGAGTCGTCTCTGTTCATCCATAGTATATATAAAGTGGACAATATCAGTATCACAAAGGAATGCGTACCCCCAAGTAAAGGCTGGTTCACAATCAACTTGGCAATAGACATAACTTAAAATAAGCAGTAACTTAAAAGTTTGACATATGGATCTCCATTAGACTGTCTACAAAAAACATAAGGACTTAACTTAGACATGACTTAAACATAATGTTTGACCATGTCTAACTTTACAAGTTGCTGCTAATTTTAAGTTATGTCTTTTGCTAAGTTGATTTTGAAGCTTTGTCTTACTGAACTGGACTCGAAAGGTAAACACGGCATCGTAGGTTGCACGCAGTGGCTGAATTCGTATTGTTGAATCTCAGATTTGCATCATGTATTAGAATTTATCAGAATTATAATCAATTTGGTATTTTCCAAGTATTCATCGACACCACATTATAAGCGTAATGTTAGGGTAATTGAGATAAAGATTATATAAGTTTCTGTTGCTAGAATACCTATACCTATTTCATTCAATCAAAATTCTTTCAAAATGACGTCATGATATACCCACTCGCTAAAGCCAGGTAGAGCAATTCGGGATGTGATTTCCTTTCTTCCTTTGTTATTATGCAGAGCTAGATCATTTTTTTCCAAACTGGTATTACGTCTAGTGGGTATCAGACGTCACATTTCTCTGCGTGAAGTTTTGTATTGGACATAGAGACTTGTTTTTTATCATTTTGATGAGCACTGGGTGTGAAGCGAATTTTCTGAAAAATTTCGCGTGGTTTTTGTCTGTTTTTATTTCTGGTCGCGCTCTACTGACAAAGTGACGTAACCGATACCGATGAAATTTACAGATTATCTTATAAATCTCCAAACTTTGACACCTATTACATTTTTAACACCTATCATTTACAGCTTTTTTTAGAAAATCAGTATTTACGATATATTTCGCATTTTTTCAAATCGCGTGATTCGTTCGACCATATTTTATATGTCTCGACGATGGTTTCTAGAGCCGGCGATGGATGATCTTGGATGACTTCGATCAAAAAGACAATAAATAAATTTGCAAATTCCAGATATCTTATCACCTCGACTACTGTAAAATCTATGATAACCTCGGTCCATGTGTAGGACTCGGCGTGACGAGATGTTTAATCACGCATAAGATGCTTGGTTTCAACGCTTAAAACGATTTCATTTGACTTACTTTTCTTAGTGCTGTCACGTGAGCTATCTTGAAGATGTCACCGCAAGCAGCGCATAACACATGGTAGCTGAAATGCATGAGAAAAATTATCTTTGTAACGCTTTTAAAAATCAAGTTTGCGGATTTAAGTAACTGTCCCAACCAAACCTCGACAAACCGAAATTTAGGAAGTTTAAAAGGGTATTGAAATTCGTCCAAACCGCCTAAATCTTCCCCGGCGTCTCTGGGTGACAAATACTGGAGCTCGATCATGGCCAAAACGGCTAACTATGGTATCACGAGGCAATTGGAGGTTTTCTGCCATAGTTACAAAATGCGATACGAGTCTGAATATTCCCTATGCACGGTTGATATGATCTGTGAAAAGCTCCTCTGTTAAGAAAATTGTTTTTCCATCATTAGAAGCAAGTGTTTTCATATGCCATGTGCTCAGCCTATACCTGGCTAGCTATACCCTCACTGGGACTTGTAAACTTTCAAAAAAATTCAGATGGATGGTTTTCTGTGACGAGAAGTGTAGGATCCTATAGATGATGATTTGTTTTACAGTTTCAATATACCATAATCGATGCATTACTTTAAATCGGGATTAGTGGTTTGAGAGGAATTTAGCGGGAAGAAATGTATTTATTGCTGGTAAATTTTATCATTTCTATCATCTGTGAGTTGCAACAGGTAAAAATTACTTACACAATATATTTATACCTATTAGAATCATTTATTCGGAGTAGTTCACATAAATACACCTAAAATTACTCGTATTAAGTACATAATGTATCAATGCGTCACGAAAATCACGGGCTGTTTCTCGACTGGATTCTTTTTACATAATATTAAGTACTTCCCTAAATAAATAGGCCTGCAAAAATGTATTTTAAAGAGAAAGATTTCTTTCCGGGGGGAAAGACCGGGGCGTTTGATTGGAGAAAGGATTAAGTACACAATATACCAACTATTATAAGTTATGAATGAGAGAGATATAGATGGAATAATTATGAACGAATTACGGCTCCTGAGATTTAACATCGATTTGCGATCACATTCGCCCCGTAGGAGTCACTAATACATGGTGCACTTAACGGACCTTCGTTAATATATATACAATTTTATAAATTATTAATTTGACCTGGGATATTAATTTATCCACAGATCTGGTAATAGTATTGTACATGCGTAACAAGTAAAACTGTATACGTAAGTCTTATCTGATTATATAAAATAAAAAACAATTACATAATTTTTTTGATAATAATAAATACATTCATTATGCGATTTAAATTGAAATATAATCGTTTACTTTTTGATCGCTGATCTATGATCGTCTATGCAATGAAACGCATATTGCACATTAAAAATTGGTAGTTCTTACGTTTTGAAACAAACACATTTTAGCTTTCGATGTTTCGTTATTAAGGTACATGAAAATTTTGCAATTTTCCATATTTTTTGTGTGGAAACTCACCGAGATTTGTTGGTAGAAAATTTTCTAGTGATTTTAATTCTAAGTCGATATAGCTTAGGCTTTCACGTTCGTATCAGTCAATATTAATTAAAAATCTGTTTGATGTTTGCATTACGTGAAATTGTAGGCCCTTGGTGGACCAAGATATTAAGTGAGTCATCAAAACAGTCGATTGCACGTTGACACCTAATAAACCCCTAAATACGCTACTTTTGTATCCGCTTGACTCGAGTAGACGAACAAATAGTACAATACTATGCGCGAATAACATAACACTTGAGTTCGTCTTTAGATATAGAGAGCTAAATTGATTTGCATTGCAAAATTCTACACCAAGAAATTAAAAATATTTCTCTTCTGACTAACTACGTCTCATTTTGTCCACGCGTCATCTTCGCCACTATTATAAAAAAAGAAACGAGATCAAACAGTAATTTGAACATTTATGTTTCATAATAAAATATTTCAGAACTTTCACCGGTAATCGTAACCTCTCTCTCTCTCTCTCACTCACACACACGTGATCCGATATAAATACCACACTATTTTACCACTACAGCTGAATACATTGATCTTTGGAAACATTTCCTATACAATATATAATAATAATATATATAAACCCAAATCGCTAGTACGATCTCTCGAACTTCACAAACTGTTCCGGCTTAACGTTGCTGTTTTTCACACTGTTGAAGTTCGTCGGCGATCCGGTCGCCAACGCGACCCTGTCCTCGGCGTGCAGATGATGGTGGTGCACGTTGTTGTTGTGCAAGTCGTTGGCGTTGGCGTCGCACGTCGGCGTCGCCGACGCCCCGTTCCGCCGGTTCACCAGCATGATCGCAGCGTCGGCGCTCAGACTCAAGATCTTAGCGCTGTGTTCCTGAGCTTTGGCGCGCAAACACGCGATGCTGTTGTTGCGGAACTCCTCGGGGTCGGCGGGCGCGTGCGCTAGCAGGTTCTGGTGGCTGTTGTGGTGCTCGATCTGCTGCTGCAGCTCCTGGAGCCGCAGCTGCTGGTGGTGCAGCTCTTTGTTGTTGTTCTCGGCAGACGTCTGGTTGAGCTGTTGCTGTTGCTGCTGCTGGATGTTGTTGACCGGCGGTGAGTTGTTGGTGGAGTTGTCGCTCTTGTCGGTCATCATCGAGGAGGTCTCTTGCTGGTCTTCCTTGTCGGAGCTGCACGTGTCGTCTTTCAGTTGGTCGGCCGCCTCGATGGACTTGCGGTGCATGCCTGTAAGAAACGAGATGACATCATGAGTCTTGATTCGAACTTGAATGCTGATTTTGGAATGGGTATTTCGTTTCTAAAAATCGACGGATTGACTTGTTTTTAGTTTTGAGTCGTCGTGAAGCCATGTGGAGGTTTATGTCAGGTGGACTTGGCCTCTTTCTGGTTGATAATTATTATAAATCAAAGGAAATTGTTAGATATAATACGCGTTATTGACGCCCAGGGGGTATCCCGTTCTGCGAATAGTTCACAAAACAAACATGTCGCCAGTCATTTTTTTGCGAACGACATTTTCCATAGCTCTACGTCGAAATCTGCCATACCCTATTTTGAATTTTCTTAAATGAGAATCCAAAGTGTACTTATGATTCGATCAACGAAAACACGATTAATTATCTGAAGGTGTTGCTATTATTGCAAAACACTATATATATATATATATAATGTTATATTTACATATAACAATACTATATTTCAACAGCTCTATATTATAATTGCGGAGATAATAATTAATATCGCGCCATTAAAATTTCCTTCGTTATTCAAGAAGGTCTCTCCACATGATTAACGAGTAGTATGCAAATGTCATAGTCAACTGCAGTTATTTTTTCCAATGCGTAATTGTCTCATTTGCACATTAACAACGTGCAACTTCTATATCAACACCCTCCAATCGTTTTCATCAAAGTTCGCGACCGAACTGTATTTAATATCAAATCAAACTTAACACCAAAGTTACCATACAGCCAGACAATTCGTGTAATGTATGTGTGTAATGCTCGTGCAGCGTGGCCTAAGCGTACAGAGAGAGAATTGGCTGTGCTAGAAGCAGCAGCAGCAGCAGCAGCAGCAGCAGCAGCAGCTATGTAGCCTGCTATGTAGCCTGCTATGTGTATGTGTTTGGAAGGGGAAAAACAAGGGCGCTAGGCGGCCATTAGTACTCGGCTATGACGACATATTTGTGGTCGGAAAACCGCCCCCAGTGGGAGATCTATGGAGATCGGTCCACGCGAAGGGGTGGGCAAAGGGGTGGGTGGGTGGTAGGGGGCGGGAAGAAGCAGGAAGGGGAGCAGCCACGATGGATATATGTACGTGTGCGCCGGCATGTTCCACTGCTGTGCAGGAGTATAATATGAGTTTCACGTTTTAGTATAATTTGTCAGGGAAAAATGCAAACCAATGCCGGGTAATTAATTGGTGTTGGTATGGGAATTAATCCAATTAAAAGGACGCGCTTGTGGGCGAATAAGTCTGTTTCCCGTGTGTAGGTGTGTGTGTGTGTGTGTGCGTTATACGGAACCGGAATTTACATTTTGGTAATTAGAAAAAAGCGCCTGTCTAGGAGAGAGGGGTGGGGGGATCTGCCAGAGCGCCGGGTGGATTTTTGAACAAATGTTGTTTTTTTGGGGGTGGAAAGGGGGGACCAGCGCCGAATGGCTGTGCGAAGAATGGCGAGCATTGTGTGAAAGTTGGGAAGTTCGCCGGACGTTTTTCGGTAGTCGGAAAGTTGGGCCATCGTCGATAAGTTGATCGATTGAGTAGATCTTGTTGATATTGGACGGAGGCTCAAGTTCACTTCTTGATCGAAATGTCGCCTACTGTTTATGTCGAAGACAACCCTTCACGCTGCTAACGCTGCTAATGCTACAGATATTGCAGATATTACTGCTGATGCTGATAATGCTGCTAATGCTGCTAATGCTGCTAATGCTGCTAATGCTGCTAATGCTGTAGCTATTGCTGCTAATTTGCTGCAGCTATTGCTGCTAATGCTGCAAACGCTGCTATTGCTTTGCTATAAAATGCTGTTAATACTGCTATTGCTGCTACGTAATAATGCTACATAATGCTACATAATGCTGCTAATGCTGCTAATGCTGCTTATGCTTCTAGTGCTGCTAATGCTGCTAATGCTGCTAATGCTGCTAATGCTGCTAATGCTGCTAATGCTGCTAATGCTGCTAATGCTGCTAATGCTGCTAATGCTGCTAATGCTGCCAATGCTGCCAATGCTGCTAATGCTGCTAACGCTGCTATTGCTTTGCTATAAAATGCTGTTAATACTTCTATTGCTGCTTCACAATAATGCTACATAATAATGCTACATAATGCTGCTTAACGGTGGTCAGTGCTCACCTAGCAACCAGGGCGCGACGCACTCGCTGCTGTCCTTGGCGCTCTTGAGGATCGTCTCTGGCAACGGCAGCGAGTGCCGTACCATCGCGCCGTAGAGGCCGTACTCGGCCATGATGGTGCTTCGGCCCCAGCACTTCTCCGTCTTGCGCCATTTCGCCCGCCGGTTCTGGAACCAAACCTGGCCGAAACAAACGCGGTTAGGCTTGAAATATTGTGGAAAATTTACATTTTTTTACAAAACACATTACCCATAACCCAAGCAAATTACTTGTGTAATGTCAGGAAAATGCTCTTACAGAACAATTTTTTACAGGCTTCTCAAATTGGGATCAAAAATCTGCATGCAAATTATTTTCCAAGCAATTGGGCAGCCTGCAGGAAAAATAATTTCCAGTAAGATATCTCTCAGATGGATGCCAAAAGAGCTGTTAAATCATGATATTAATAGGAATAAATGTACGTTGAAATTTTTTTTCAAACACCGAGTCTTTCTAAAGAGACAATGTACCTTGAATTAAAATATAGCAATTAATAACGTTTCTACACACAACTTATTAGAAACATAAATCAACGAAAGATAGTCGACAATCTAATCAACACTACTATCAAAAATATTGGCGCTAAGTTTCAAGCCTAGTTGCCCGAGACCCCAGACGACTTTAAACGACCCTTATCGGAAAACCATGTCGCAAAATCTTCGAACGTACAGCACCCTCAACAAGACGCCGATAATATCGGAGTCAGTCGATCTCCGATTCCCTGGTTTCACGCTTCGTGGCTGGAGACCGCCTCGGTGATTAGGCCACCGACTGATTGGGTGATTGGGTGATTGGCGTGGGATTGTTGCGGTAGATAAGGGAGGCTGCGAGCTCCGCGCTTGGATCAATTGGCGTTGTCACCGCGAGCGTGTGACCGAGGCACGAGTGACTGATTGGACGTTGACAGCTTTGTGCTGCGCGTCTCAACCCTTCGCGATCGGCGATCACTTGTCACTACACCCCCGCCATACGTCGAGTCATTTGAAGCACCTACATGGACCGAAATACGACGCAACTTGAAGAACGTCTGCTTGATCTTTTGGTCATGTTTATTGATGGCGAGGCGGTTCAAGCGAAATCTACGATTTGAATCTAGAGAGTTATTTGCTGTTGAAAGAAAGCCCGACATATTTGCTTGTTCGCAAGTTAACGGTCAGAATTTTCGAGAAAAATTCAAAACTTGCTTACTTTACTTTCTTGCAAATCGGCCCAGTAGTTTTTTTAACACACACGCTGTTCAAGTTTATCAAATCGCCGTAAAATGAACGTAAGGCAGTTTCAGAAGACACGATGAGAAAATTAATTGGTTTTAAGCATGACCAAAATGCATGCGGACGACTGTCGCATAAAGCTCTCATCTTAAAACGTGAAGCCCATGGTTCCAAAAACTTCTAGTTAATCGTCACAAAATGCATAGATAGTTCGAGATTATATTTAATCCGTTTCGAATCTGTAATGAATAGCTCAGAGAAAGTTTATAAACACTCATAGACATCTCACCCTTTACAAAGTCGATTTTTAAATTGTAGTATTAGGTGGATTCGTCATCCACGGTGAAATTGCTGACCCTATCATTTCTGTAACTACCCTTATTCCCCAAATTCCGACGACTGGCAGTGAACACAGTATACGAAAATCAAGAAAGATTAATGTAAAGTCATGCATTTTGGGATAATAAATAGAATAGATTGATCACTACGCTTTGGATTTCGTAAGTTCCACTCAAAGCAACTCGTACAGTTTCGTTCGATTACGCACACAAGTTTCCACCCGCACAAAGCGCCGAACCCTTTTCTCGTATTGCCGAGGACAGATTCCAATCCCCTTGCTCATTGCATTCGTCTGGCGATGCACGGGGTCTTATTTATTAGTCCGGCATAATTGACTTTCCCTTCCGTCCGAGTTAATAAGAGGCATCACTAATCTTCCGACGGCATTGAGCCGAGGGATCCTCCCTGTGAACGTGTACCAGCCCTGGCCTTGCACAAAGGGCGCCTACCCCCCAGACTTAATCGGCTTGCCTTATTGCACGATCACATCTCTTGCCGACGAACATGGCACGTAATAAGGATGATATTTCCATTAATACTTTTATTTGGTTGGGCTGCGATGCGCTTTTGGATTGTTGGATCGGATTAAATTATTGATTCGAGTTTATTGGTCGGTAATATTGCATGATATAAAGTAATTTGCGTCGCAATATTGACACGTTGTAGCTTTAACTTATAAATAACTTCAAATCACGTAACGATTTATGAAACAAAGATTTTGAGAGAGAAAATATGATTTGAGATGTCAGAAAACTATTTAATTTGGTTATTGGGTGCTAAGCTACCAAATTTAACTTTTCATAGTTAAAAAGTGTTAATGAAAACTATAAACGGGCAAAGATAAGAAAAAGATATGATTTCAAATAATTTAAGACCGGAATAATAATAACAAATTCAAGCTCTGTTAAGAAATAATCGACAATAATTTAAACTTATTGATATCTTATTCACTGTTGCTTTGCAGAGATAAGATGACTGTAAAAGACCGTTAGGTTATTTATGCGTCTACTAACCAACTAGCCTCCAAAGTAATGATTTCACCGGTTTTTCTTTTCTCCCGGACAGAGGCCTGTGCTCAGTGCTCGCCGCGGAGCGAGAAAATGTGAAAATCACAGCCAGGCTAATGGCGTCTAGCTCGCCTTCCTTTTCCGCATGGCATTTCACTGAGAGACTTCTCGGCAGAATTTGATATCCTGAATCTCAACGCTTTGAACCCGGCGGCGATGGCGTTCCTTTCAATTATCTCGGGAAAAAGCGCGCGTTTCTTATATTTTCCCTTGCGCATTGGGCTCGTCAGCTGGTATTTTGGTCGACAGGATTATTATCTTATCATAAGCAGGGGTTTGTTTTGCCTCCAGGGTATTATCACAAGAAAGAAACGAAATAAGAAATAATAGAAAAATGACATACAAATATAGACTTTTGAAATGTTTTGATAAATGTGCAACTAATAGATTATAAGCAGCAATAAAACTAACTATATATAAGGAAGTACAATAAGTTTTAGTTTTCAATGCTTTAAATTACAATTTTTTTATTAAAACTACTATCATTAAAGACATTGTTTGCTAGAATTAGCAAATGTAAGCTATTCAATGATTTATTCCAACCGCTACGCTCTATCTGTGTAAGTCAACTGCACGGCATCAATGTTTGTCGAGTGTATTTGCCCCCAACCACCCTGTCCACTGATCGCGACCAGAGGGGGGCAGCCGACCCCGTCCCGTGTGGGTGCCGACGGGGGTGCCGACATAATGAGGGGGTGCCGACATAATGAGGGGATGCATCGCGCCCTTTGTCGACAACTGGCTTGGTATTCATGAGCTGCCGATTATAGGGCCGACGACGCGAGATATGTGTATGTGTTACTGTTGGCGTGTTTTTCTCACACGTTATACTGACGACGATTTGTTGTGGAATTGCACTCCGCGGGGAAGATGTCCCCGGGGCGTTTGATCAACTTTGAAATACATGTGTGAGAAATTTGAGCGCTTTGAATGTTATTATAAGTAGAGGGTCAATGTATTTTAATGACTGGATCGTTGGTGTATCGTTTAATTGTGAGACTGTTAGTGTGGGAAAGGGTTTCAGAAGTTAGTTAAAGTATACATGTGTTATTTGTTAACAACCTTTTGTATCCAGCCTTTGGAAATTTTTGGTTTGAATACTGTAGTCGAAAGTCCGAAACTTATCTAACCAAGCTCTATGTATCGAATTATGCATATGTGCAATTATGAACGGTAATATAGTTTACTTGATATTGTTGAGACGTGAAATGTAAATTATTGCGGAAAAATATTCCGAAATCTAAGACTTTCACAAGTTTTACGTTAAATATCATGCTAGATGTGTATTGAAGACGAAAATCATCAATAATTAAAGAAAAGATCACAGAAAAAAAAAAAACACTTCACTAGTCATTAGAGGTAAACGAAACCTGTGACTACAGAGATCCACCCATACTTATAACAAATCTATTCAATCCCAAATTGAACAAATACGATAATGACACAAATCTATAAATTTCTCTCAGCACACCAGCACACAAAGGCACGATTATCCACCACCCAACTATCGGATACAAATCGTTATTAAAAACACCCCCTCGACGTCATCCCTTGGCGCTCGGCGGGTGGTGGTGGAAGAGGGGGTGGGGGAGGGGGGGGGGTGCAAGCACTGCGCGCATGTCCCGACAATGGAGCCGCTCGTCGCCTTGCAGCCGCCCCCCCCCCCCCATCGGCATCCCTATCCACCAATTATTATTAGTTCTATTACCGTGATGGGCACCCATTGTTAATTATCAAGAAGATACAGATCGGGTGTCACACGATCATTAGGAGGGCCGCTATTACACAATTATTAGTGCTCTGCTGCTGCTGCTGTGTCGACCGGCTAATGGGTTATTATAAATTATATTATCCGCTATACTCGCAGCCGCAGGTTTATAAATAGGCTTTGTGAATCGGATCGGCTATCACAGTGGATAATTTCCATTTTCCTCGTTATTTCCAGAGAGATTCGTTACCCGTTTGAGACCGTTTTGGATACCGTTCGCCGTTTCCGTAAAACTGTGATGTTTGCGTGCGAATTTAATACGAGCGAGAAACATAATTAAATAAAGCAGTAGCAATTCCGTGCAGTATTTTACAGGGTTAAATCCCGAGTACTTGATGGCAACACATTTTATTAGCTATTTGTGCAAGCGTTAAACGGGATTTCGGGGTTGATATTGATAAAAAGTGGCCGGTAATTTGCTCGTCACTCTAAAACTTTGAGTAAGTAAATGGACGCTAAAGCGACGCAAGCTATTAGCAGCTTCAATATTTCATCCTGCTATTTTAAAAACATCGAAAAAATAGCTCCACAAAAGTCTGGTAGGTAGTTTTTTATTTTTGTTTAGATATAACGCAGATAAAAAAACGAAAAAAAAACTTAACGGTCCGTTTGTTTGTAATTACCATGGTAACTGCCAATAAGATGCCTATATATAATAATTAACAAGTCACTGAAAAACTGGACCTACAGGACGATTAACTTTGACAAGTTTGTGACATTCCCAGACAGATAATACTTGTTTACGTGGAGGTGCCGAGTTTGCTCTGAGGGCTGCGTCTAGGGGCAGCCGCGCAATGATCACAAATTCCTCCTCTCAAGGTATTATTTCACCCCATTACTAAAAACACGATCAAACACTGACTTTAAATTATACACACTATATTATGGACAAAGTATGAACCTCCCTTGCAATCACCCTTACTAAAAACGAATTTACTTGTGAGATAGCGTAATGCAAACATATTTGAAGGTGAGCTGTATTAAAGTCGAGTTTATTTAAGTTCCCAAAAATCATACATAAATATCTTCAGAGTGGAAGTGCCAGGTTTGTTCTGCGGGCGGTATTTAGGGACGACAGCGGAACGCTGACAATTTACCCTGATAACAGCGCTGTGAAAGTTCATACAAACCCTGGTATGGAAAAGACAAGATCCTATATGAACTCCCTTATTGCACTAACAGACAATTAGATGAGTTGGATATTTAATTTTAAATGAAGTTGCTAAATTAGTAAAATAATTTCTAGTGCAAACCATTAGATCGATAACAATAAGCTTAAGTAAATAAAAGTTATATTAAATCCTAGTTTAATCTGTATTAACATGTTATTGTTCAAGGGGGTGGTAACAACGATAGCTGTGAAATTCAATACAGTAGCTACTGACACTGTCCGTCGGAGGCCATAAGGAAATTTCATGTAGCACTGGGTTTCCACTATTTTTGCTATAATACTCATTTGTTTGTACCATTGTACCATCTAAAAACTAGCCACATAGCTCAGAAGCTAAATGTCATCATCTGGTTCCCAGAAAAAGTCCTAGAAAACACCTAAAAAGTGGAAGGGCCGCGTTTGCTCTGCGGGATGCTTCCAGGGGCATCTCGACTCCCTTCGCCGTCGATAGCGTTCACTAACAACGGTGCGAAACTTTGGTCAGGTATTAACTGCACTCGCATCCACACGCACGCGACCCAACACGCACACGCACACACGCACACACTCATTACACAAACTCAAATCACTGCGCTTCGCAAAACACGAGCTGCCATTGTCGCCGAGGTCCTCGTTAAAAACACATACGATTGTGTTTCATTGTTGCGTTTACACATTAGAAGATGGCACGCGTGGCGGCGGGGGGGTAAAAAACGTGGCGCCTTTCGCCGCAAAGAGATTCCGGGTCTCGTGGTGGTGGTTCTCCCCAACCCCCCAACCCCGCCGCCCGTCCAGCCGAAAAGTGAGGGCCCCCCCGGGCGGGGAACGTGCGCCGCGCTCGACCCCCGAGCCCTGCTAAGCCCCCACGGGATTATGACCACAATTCCGTGTGTGCTCGGACGAGAATTACGCGCGCATTACGGGGATTATATGCGCGGGGGTGGGGGGTCAGTTGGTTTTTTTTTGTCTGGGTTTTCGGACGCTGGAAGAGTTGTTGCTTGTGTGTGAAGTGGTGGTAATTGGTGGATTTGGGTGGTGAATAATTGGGTTTCGATGTCGCGGGGTGGATTTTGACTTAGTTTTGTTGGATAGGTGGGGGATGGTTTGTATCGTGAGAACCGCTTGTTTGCTGTGCGTGTTTATGAGAGTTGTTGAATTGTTTAGATGGTATGGGATAATTATCTTAAGTAAACTCTTAATAAAATAATGGAATTTTTAACCAGGAGTTTATACAAATCTAGGCCCGGTTTTACTTAAATGTTCGTCTTGTATATATATAGTTAAAAAATAACTCTTAAGTCACTGTATGAGTTTGAGTTAATTTGCCATGGAATTCAGCGCAACTTCATTTTAAACCCTGCCTAAGAAATTTATCAAACAGCTTACAACTCTTAGTTATGTTTGATCAGGGATTAGTTCATCTTAACTATGGGTTAGTGCAATAACTCTCGAGGTAACCTGCCCCTGACTGATACCACGACATTTAACATCACTACGATTTCAGTCCAGATTTTAGCTCTTGGAATTCTGTAAAAACACATTTTACATAGCATCCTGACTGAAAAGCTTATTGAGCAATAACACGGTTTCTCAAGTGCCATGCAATTTGAAGAAGTTTAGCGAAGGAAATCTATTACTTCCGCAAAGAAATAGTCAAACTTTAGTGGTAATATCCATCGCTATTTACGACTCCACAGCCAGGCATTTCAGGAAACTACATTTTCAAATATCAAATATTTTACACAACATAAATCTAAGAGTTGAATCGTAATACTTAATCCAGCCCCCCTGAAAATGTGCAGAGAACTTCGTAAATTACCAGCTATTTCAGCCGCTTACAACATAATAACACGGGAGATTTATTTACACTCATAAACACTTTTTGCACTGCACGCTCCGCCACGCTGCGTATAAATCATTCGCGCTCCAATTTTGCCCGTCACTTTTTTGCAATGCACTTCTTTTTTGTTGCCCGGCCACGATTTTTAGCGCTTAACGAGCTCGCCTCGTGGTGGCGGCTTCGGAACCCGCGGGCCTAATTATTACTGCGGCTCGCCTAATGTGCCTAATCCGGAGTCGACCCGCCTAATGATATGGCTAATGATTACACTCGCAGAGCAATCGCTTCACCCGGCCATGCTGTTCGTTGTTTGGCCCGGACAGAGGATGAACTTGCGCGTGGCAATTATTTGTTAACCACATGCATCCAGCCGCGATGTCGACGGTCGCGCTTTACGAACTAGCCGCTGTTGTTGGTGGCTAACTGTGGCAATAAGGAGGCTTTACTCCTTGGCTTTACTGGCTAAATGGCTTTACTGCTGCATCGCTACAGGAAATTTAAAATTGTTTTGATGTCAATTATTTGAGACTCATGTTCAAATGGATATTTGATGGTGTATCAATGTAGTTAGTAAACGACAATCAACAAAACAAGCTTGAGCTTCGCTCAACCTTGGTGCCCATAGGGCACAGGCATATGCGCATAGCGCAAACATATGCGCATAGCGCAAAAAAATATGCGCAAAGCGCAAACAAAGTGTAAGTAAGTGTGTTGGTAAACAATATTTGCTTACTCAAGCTTAAGCCCTTAAAAATACAGCCGCTCTGGGAAATATTTCCTCGTCCAATCACTATTTACCTTGTTATCGTTACCAGTTTCTGTATTAGGGCCTATAGCCTACTACTACTTAGCGCAGCTGTTTAATTATAAATGCGGTAGTAGAGATACCATTTCCAACCGATTTCAGTCAAAATTCTATTGTATAGGAAGCCGAAGACCTAATGTATAATTTGACAGGTTCTGTTCTAGACATTATTTCTAAGTATTTCAAATTCATTGGTTCAAGGAGGCAGAGGAAAAGTAAACAACATAATTGCCTGCTCATTTTACCATTAATTAATTACTTATTTACTGGTTATTAAACTATTGCAGCGCAATAGCAAATAATTAATCATTCAAAATTCTTCATTTGAATGTCAGAAACAATGATGAGTGTAAATTTCTATAACCCCAAGTTTTGACACGGCATGTTGCTACGATACGGAGCTCGGATCATCGCTTTACCTTCGCAATCACTGCTGTAAAGATACTTTACGCTGATGATGCTGCGCTAATAAAGGAAGATATAAATAAATCGTTATTTTTTATAACGTTTCGCACTGTTTTTTGTCTGATTAAAGCTTTGCAAAACCCTCAGTGAAGCGCAGTAAGCAGTAAACTACCGAGAGAATCTTAACGACAGTTAAAATTTCACAGATATTATATAAATAAGAAAAATTGAGCATTTTTCATACTTAATTGAAAACACGTTAAACTTTTATTCCCACTTAATAATTATTCGTTTGTAGTTTATGTAATATTATAGTATTTGCAGTGTGATAGGAGCACAACAAAGAGACGTCTAGGCTCCTTAGCATCGGTAAATAGCAACTCTTGTCCGATCGGTCTGTGCGCCAATTGCCAGCGATCGTTGCTGTTGATTATTTCATCACTTCGTCACTTGCGATCGCAAAATTACTATAATTAAAAATTCGGCGCAGGATATAGTAATCATGATGACGCTAAATGATACATCTTTTGCTTTTAATTAAATAATAAGCTGCATAATTGGTTTTTTTTAATGCTACTCTTGAATAAGAATGAATAGATGGCTTGGGAGTTATTCATCAAGAGATTGTCTGGTGAATTTTAAATTTACACATTTAGGTGTTACTACCTCTGTAAAGTCATTCCACACTTGACACCCTGTAAGACTCATGCACATTTTACCAGCGTGGCATCTTTCAAGACAGACGAACAACGAACAACAATTTTATTAACTTCCTGGTACTCGTAAATTATAATATTACCAGCGTTCGCAGCTATACGCTTGAATTGTGCCGTGAACAGAGCAATACTTATTATCTTGCATTTTTCATATCCATTCTATTATACACGAAGATGTACCCGTACTCGAAAAAAAAATCTCCCGTCAAAAATCTCAAGACATTTACGTAGACGAGTGCCTAATTAAAGTGTTGGAAGTTAACAATGGAGTGCACACATCTGCAGGGATTCTCCGGCGTTCACAGAGATCCGTCCTCCTACGCTTCCAAGCCTCACGCCACTCGAGCTGCGGGCCGGCCTTAAAAGAACAATGCCATCTTCTCGGGCTTCAATATTATCTCCGTCGACAAAAGATGCTGCAGCTCCGCAGGCCGCTGCGCGCACCGCAACAGCGTCTCGACTCCCTGTCAATCCGACGCCTGGCAATCCATGGACCGCCGCCATTATCAAATAAAATGCAGCAAGGAGTGCGCATAGAGCTACGTTCTGTTCGCCGTGCTGCCCACGAGATGATGTGGGAGATTTTTTTAGTTTTTTTCGGGACGTCAAAACGGCGTTGGTGAATTGAATCGATGTCAGTTTGGTGGCGGGGAATGTATAGCTGAACTACATGAGAGACTAGTTAGTTAGGTTGTTAACAACCTATCGAGTTCTTACGTTTGGTTTAAAATGCGGTGGTACAAATTAAAGCATATGATTTGATAGACAATCACATTTGGTTTTGAGTGGCCCGGTTCTCAAAGCAAACTTAAGAAGAATTAGCGAATCGGGTATTTTATTGTAAAAACCTTTTGCCATCTATAAGTTCTTGCCTATTACTTATTGCTAATTCTTCTTGAGTCTGCTTCGTGAATTGCACCACCGAGGTACAATATAGACTGATATAAGGCTAAATGCATACATATTCTGTTGTTTAGTTTTATCAGTTCCACTACTTTGTTTGAAAGATTTTACGTTCTTCACGATGTTGAATTTCAGAAAACGTAGTACGTGACCCTAATATTCAATCAGCAAAATCCGTTGCCTCACACAGGAAAAAGTCAACCAACGACCTACAGTGGCGCAACCGCAAAATTGAAATCGCATAAACAACGGAAATGTTACCACGGCCAAAACCTATAGCATTCGAGCGATTAGCGCTGCCAACCATTTTCGCACACTTCTAGCCGTGGAGGTGCCGTGTTCGCAAGCCGCGATGCTAATTCTAATAAAGTCTCACAAGTAACAATTCGTGTGCATGTTCAAACTCAGCAAAACACACACACACAGCCGACTAAACTAACCAAATTACAACGCAGTCTCTGCACACCCTAGTGCGTGCATTACACCCTGCGCCCACCACCCTCATCCCCCACACCCCGCCCCGGAGCAGTAAAAACTGAAATGTTAAAATGTTTCGAGCCCGTTTTGTACATGGTTAGCGAGCCGCATCCGAGTCAAGTGAAATGACTCGATAATAATGTGGTTACCCAGTGGGGGCGCTCGAGCCATCTATCCACATGCATCCAAAACATACACACAAACGTTAATCTATTCATATTTCTGATTCAATTAGTTTAATGTTCACGTTGGCTGGATTTTGTGCGCGGTATTTCGTGTCGCATGTTTGCGTGATTTGCCGCGACTTTGATGGATCGAGGAAATTCGGTGGGTGATCGTTCGTGATTCGATTGTCGGACGAAATGCAGTTCGTTTGTTGTTTATCAAGATTTATGATTGTCGCTTTGCTCTCGCGGAGTAATTTGATAATGCAGTGACAAAATATGCACGCGGCAATGAGCAAGTAATTCGAGGCGATATTGTGTTCGAGGTGACACGTGTTTTACGTTGTGCAGCGTTACGTGTCTGCTTTTATAATTATAAGAGTCATCATATCTATTAAATTATTTGCTGATGATGATTTGTGAGATACCCCGGTGAAGGGGTCATGTTGCAGATGATGGTAGAGTCTACTAATGTGAAAGATGTAAGGTGGTACCGTGCCTATATTCCACCAACGCTGTATATTTTAGCTTTTGTTGAAAGTGCGAACATAAGAAAATCTTTGGAAATCTATTCGTATATTCGGGGTAAATTTTATTTTAAAACAATCATTAATTCCAGTACTACTAACACTAACAATTATGAAGAAAACAGAAGCAGCCGATAAGTTTTCACCATGGAGATGCCTTTTTTGAAGCTTAGCTGCCTGTCCGGACCTAGTAATTTCAGCCCTTACGTTAAACTAATTACACTCCATCTATAAAATATGATACACTCCCGATTGCCACAGTGCAACACTTCTCCACAACACAACACCACTCGATTCAGGCAAAATAAACACTTAACACCTCGACTTGCCAGCCTTAACCTGCTTGCTCTACGGCAGCAAAGCAACGTGGCCGTGTGGCGGCGAAACGTTGCGAATGCGTCGTCCGTGACGCTGACGGCGGTCGGTGCCTAAAACGGCCACTTCACCCAAACATCCATCTCGGGGGCCCATGTGCAGCCACCCACTTGTTGTGTGCAGCGTTGAAAAATTCCTCGAGTAGACCACACATCGCTGGCGGTGTGTCCACGGGTTGAGGTGTGCGAGAGTCTTGCTAGGGGCTGGGAGTTTGTGTCTACGCTCGCGAGCTGGGACGCCATGTTTAGAGCATGATTTGCTGTTGGCGATGAAGCTTGTTAAATTGAAGATTCTGAGTTTTCTTAGACTCTAGGACTAGTGACATGCCTCTAAATGGCCACGCATTTATTATTAAAACGACTGATTAATATTAAGTTGACCGGAACAACATGTAACAAACCTCGGCTGTAGATGACCGGTAAACTAACATTTTCTCAAATACAATGTGGAATTTTTCAGAAAAACTTTTTAACTGGGAATTGAATGGTAAGTCCCAAAACTCAAACTTTTCCCGACGCTTCGCGAAGCTGTGCTGCCTGCTTCGTCGAGGGTCTAAACTCTAAACAAAGGTTCTAAGCAATGTGGCAGCTTATAAGTATGATTCCACCGTAGTTGAGTTACATTTCGCGCATTTTCCTACTTTTTATTCTCTCATGCTGTATAGTGTCGAGGAAGGAAACTGTTAAACCGACAATCCAGACCCTTGGCCCGCAGGGTGGAACAAGAAAATATAAAAGTGAAACGGGGAAATACAACTACTCAGTTTGACTTGCGAATTTACGCACCTCATTTTCATTCCAGCAGCCACCAGGATATCGAGTTAGCTACTCTCTGTCCAATCAGGACTCTCTAGTTAGGTACACCTCGTCATTTTCCAACGTCAGCCAGCCACTCTTTTTTCGAAAGCATCACAAAGTGGATAACTTGAGCTCGAATCTCTAGTCAGAAGAGATAAGATCATCACGATGTTGCTTTTGCTTTCTTAGTCCGTGTTGTTACGACTTTTTCACCGCCTTTTTGACATCTTCATTCTTGTGTGATCATCTGATGTTGAACCATCATTTAAAATACCTGGCCATTCAGCATTCAGCGTCGAAGAATTCCCTGTAGACTCGCGTGAGAAATTAATAAGCGAGAAATACTTTCAAGAGAAGACAAATCTTTGGTTATAGCACTGAAATACGGTTCGCAATAAAAGCAACGGTGATAATGACATTTATTTCGGTCTAATAATACCCAATCATTGGCAAATCCCAAAGGTACGACACATCGCAAGTCAATCTAATCCTATTACTTTAGCAGGTGATTGATTAAAAGATAATTTTCGCCAGAGCTCCACGCGACACTGGGACTCATATAAAGCGCCAACAACCCCAAACGCCTCCTCCCTACAGAGCACTGCACAAAAATGAACACAACACCCATAAACAGACCAAAATGTGCTTCGCGACCCAGCCGTATACACACCCCATATACTTTACAACAAAGTAAACACACTATTTTTTTCCCTATCTCTCTCTCTCTCTAACGCCTCCATAAATAATTGATAATCTACACGAGTTACACTTGCACCCCCCGCCGCCGGCCCCGCCGCCGTCGCCACCCCATAAAGCGGGCAGCACTAGACAAAAACCTATACCCTAGGCGCCCGCCGGTGTGCTATACGCGCGGATCCCCGTGTAAATATTTGATTTCAACCAAACCACGTTTCACGACAATAGCCATTCAAAGACCTTGCCAATTCTATTGTCAATTTAATTTCGAGTTTGGTACGAGCGCTACGGGCGTAGGATGGGGCTAGCCGTTCGTTCGCAGTCACTAATTCACACCCGATCGGCGCGCTGCGACACTGTCCCATTGAAACGAGTTAATTTCTAATTTAATTTGTTAATTAAAATGATGGGGTGGGACGGGGGACGGGGACAGGGGGGGTGCTAATCGGCTGTCGCGCGCTTTGCCGATTGTGTTCCGTCGGATTCAATACGGACAGGCTTCAGGCGGCGCTCTGCAGGCATCTAGGGGGTGGCTGCCGCTGCTGCATCAGTCTGGCGGAGACGTGAAGAAATTGGGGGTTTTCGAGGGAGTTTTGTGCTCGGCGTGGGTAGCGGGGGTAAGGCGGAGCGGGGGTTGAGGGTTAGTTAATTATTATCTGTTGCAGAAAAGTGACTTGCCGATTCGATTCGTTTCGTGCGGCGCCGTATGCGTATGCGTGTGCGTGTGCGTGTGCGTGTGCGTGTGCGTGTGCGTATGCGTGAACGTGGGAGGATGTAGTTTCCTAGCGGTTTGTTATGTTGTGTGAGCATAAGATTGTTGCAAGTTGTTACTTTTATACGACTCGTGTCCTTTCCTAATCATAGCACTTTTCATAATATTTCACATGATTTTAGACCCTGGATAAAACAGGCAGAATAGCTTTACTAAACGACGGGAAAAGTTAAAGTTTATATTTGGTATTAAACGAAATATTGATGTAAAATTTGTATCCTTTCCGGTACGGATACAACTTTGCAATGAACATTTCGTTTCTAATATTAATTATCTACCGTTGATGCATCGAATATTTTCAGCAATTATTTACTTGCTTATGAAAGACTTGGAGTATAGAGATTTTCTGTATCAATCAAATTGGTAACCCTGTGTACCCCAATTTAATACCCACCCTTCTCATTTACATACAGAGTGAGCTTGGGGCATAAACTAGGGTTATAAGTCAAGTTGAAAATCGCAATAAACTTAATATGCATCGTTCTTTATCGAAGGAAAGTATTGATAATTCCATGTATAAATATCTGCTTGATGATAAAGTGATGGTCACATGAATGATTATACGACAGCAGACAGAAATATTGCACCAAATTTTCAATATCCGATTTACATTGAAAAATACATAAATATACTAAGAAACTTTACCGACTAGATCTATCACATTCACTGCTAACAGACGGAGCATATTTCCTTGCTGGTAGCCGAGCAATGAAAAGCCGTGCCACTAAATCTCAATCAGAATAAAAAACAATCTTCACGCAATATAAACCAAAACACTAAACTTAACATTATCTATTTTCCCATTACCCATGATTGCGTCTGATGGAAACAAGTAGATTGCGCATTTGGGGGCAACGTGCCCCTCACCAGCCACCCCCCCCCCCCCCAACCCCTCCACCCATTACTGCAAGACTAAGGGATGACGACCCCCGCATGGCCCCTCGCGATGCTCAACGCTCACCCCATTCAACCCCCTGAGTGGGCATTAGAGCATGTCCGTCTGGTCGCAATGTCATGACCCTGTTAGCACAGCAGCAGCAGCAGCAGCAGCGGCCGATAATAAGGGTTGCTTGTGGGTGCGATATACAAGGATACTAAACTGTTGCCGGTATAAAGTTGCAACTTCCACCGGGGTCTTGTTTGCAAGGAAGTCAACAGAGTAAAAACACTTTTGGCAAATAGAGTTTCTTGTGTTATTACTTCCTAAAGACTCATGTCTTTTCCCTAAACTTCGCACGTAAGTTTCAGAAAAAATATTTCTTTTGCTTTGCTGTTTGCAATGGAAATGCGGTATCGTTTTCCATGGAATCAATGAGATTCAGGGAGTATGGAGAAAAGCGACATGAAATCAATTTTCAGTGTTTTCAATGCCTATTTCCTATAGTTTCTTGGAATGGAGTTGGCTTCTTATATACCATCTTGACGCGGCTTACGTTAGTTACTACATAATTTATACGCGCAAAATGTAGAAACACTTTAAATTGAGATGTGGGAGTTTTTGAATTAGGAAAGTTCCACATAGCAACTTCCATGATCGCATGCAGTAGTGTTTTGTAGTAGTAAAAATCTGTCCTTAAAAGCTTTCCTACGAGAGATTGTAACAAAGAGGTATGCTGTTAAAGAAAGCAGCGGATTTAGCGTTTGTTTAATTTTATGTCGTGTTTCAGTTAAAAAAAAAGTCCAAATGCAATGTGAACTGTACTCTTATACTAATTCCCAAACCCGCCGCATGGTGAAGCTGCAATTTCCATCTAAATCGGTGACAAAACTCAAAAGCAAATCCCAAAAACCGTCAATCCTTGCTCCGAGTGTCGCCTTATAAAGCAACGGACAGCGCTCTAAGTAATTAAGCGAATCGCCTAGCTGTAATCGCCTAATAGCCAGTCAGTCGCACATTAGCAAGCTGAATGCTGCGCGTTGCAGGTAGCATCCCCCCTTCCCTATGCCTGACGTTGTGCGGGTAGCGCACCGTAACACCGTAACGCCGTAACACCGTAACGTGCTGTCCGTGCCATACGCGGGCGCTCGTGCGATATTCGGCCGTGGCGAAGCGTGTGACTGCGACAATGGCTGATTCCACGCTTTTGTCAGCGGCGCACTGATGAGGTTTCCAGCCCCGGCGGACAGCGGGTAATATTGAGTGATGCCAGCGGACAATTGACTAGAAATTCACGTTACCGGAACTGTGGGTGGAATTGGTGGGTTCATTTGTAGGTATACTGCGAATCGTTGGGCGATATGATTGATTGGGGAATTGTTTTTGTCTGTGTTCAAGGTATGTTTTCTGAATATAATAAATTATAGAATTAGTATACTGATTTTAGGGTTGGATGTTCGTGTTAGAGTCTTCCGAGTGAAGTTGTCTTTCAGAAAGGTAACTGAGGTGCCTATAGTTTGTGTGGGTTCGGTTTCGCATTCACAAAATTACATGAAACTCGGTTCTTGTCTAGAGCGTCCCTTTCTCATACGATTATGTGACATTAACCTTTTGCTGAATTTAATCGCTATAGATGTGATTGAAGACGAAGCGTGTGCTTCGTTCTTGAATCGTGGAGCTAAACCTAAAGTTATAGTTAGATGACGGGGGTAGTGAAAATATCCTAGATTTACTATTTTGGCATAATTTTGGTTATGTGACTTCTGAAAGAGGCAAGTATGCCAAACAATATAAAAGCCAAGTGGAACAACTCTTGAATAATCGTAAAATAACATAGTTATAAACCCGCAATGTATGACAATTTTTTGAATGTCCGATAAGCATCATGCAAACTTCGTGCAAAGAATGGCACGAATAACATCTCTATCACTTTCTTATTACATTAGGAGGCATTAAAAATACGCCTAGCACAGGCCATTTAATTTTATTGCTTAATAAAATTACAATACTTTCCACTCTTTGAACAGAATCAAGACAAAATAAATGGTAATGATGTGACGTGTAAGAATGCATTGAGGGAGAAAAATGCTGCAGTCCTTTCGCTGAAGTGTATAACATGGCTATTAACTTGAGAGAGACTAAGAAAATCTACAGCGCACATTTTTCTTGATAAAAGTACAGTTTAAGTTGTTTGTAGTCAGTTAGACAAGTTATTACAGGAGTATATCTAGTGGAAAAGTTGCCCGACGTCGTCGTCGTAGTTAGTTTCCGAGTTAATCGGCAATGTAATCGAATCAAACTTGACAAGACGACAAGCAATAAATGTTAATTTACCTCCTTGAAGACGAGTAAAAGCGTCGCCGATTTCCGTTCGCTCCGAGGATAAAGATATTATTATTCTTATGCTCGAATTTATGGTCTGAATGATGCTATAAATGTTGGCGCGGAAGTTTTCCCATGCTAACAAGTTGATGTTTACTTAGCATTTCCTTGGCGTTGGTTGACGTAACAAGAAAATCTGTAAAATGAACTGCTTTCAACGTAATTCTCTCATCTCTAAACATTGCCAGCGTCTACACGGAAAATGCGTCCTGCTTATTTTCGTGAAAGTACTAATCACACTAAATAAACACGAAAAAGGTTTCCCTATTAAAAGCTAACCCAGCGCGGTCTGTTTTTGCACCGTCTAATTTCACCGCCAGAGCCCACCTCCTCAAATTGCCAGCAGCAGCCGTCCTTATTGTTACCTTATTAATATTACACAGCTGACGGATTTAAGTGGCAGAATTCACCTTCAATTTTTGACACATTTCCCACTAAGAAAATATAACGTCCGACGAGAACAGACTTGCGTAGTGCCAGACAACGACGGTACACGCTGAAGTGTGGCCGCTTTTTTCTTTTTTTAACACGTCTCATCGAGGAGCTTGGGTAGTCGGTAGAGGCCTGGGCTGTGCCTATATATCCACCACGCGGGGTGTTTGTTTAATGTCGGTTAATTACAGTGAACGAGGCTCACACCTCGAGCCGATGATGACTTAACAAGAACCATTCAGCGTCCAGAACCGTCTCGGTCATTGTCGTACAATCATCTGCAAAACCGAAATGGAATCCACGAGCGGCGAGCTGCTCGCTCCAACAGAACCTGGGCTCAAATTTGGTCAAACCGAACGAAAAACTACTAAGAGCCGAATATTAATGTAATGCTTGTTAATTGGCAATTTGGAGTACCTAAAATGTTTTATTTTAAGAGCAAAATAAGCAGAGCAGAGTGCTGAAAAATGCTGGAAAAAATGAAACACCAAAATAAAATGTAAATGATCGATTATAGTTGCATGTGAAGACGCAAAAGACACCCAAAATCATGTTTCTTATACATTCCATTAAATTGGCCGTCTTCATTCGATATCGATAATAGTGCATTCATTGTGCGATTACCATTATTACCGACCGCATCTGCCACCCGACAGGCGGACAAATAAAATAATTTTCCCCCACTCGTTAAGAGAAGAAAAAAATCCCCAAGAAAGCAGCTCTGTAATTCCATCTCTCAACGGCCGCCTGCCTTCAGACACACCTAACGTTGCGTTGCGTTGCGTTGCGTTGCGTCCCAACCCTTGTTACGACCAAGGCGCGCCGCCGTGCGGTATTTTAAAACTGTCTATCGCCGGATCATTATCCTATCAAAGATAATTGCACGGCACGTCCTATTAACGTGCCCCTGCGCACCGTCGATTGGTTACTTCTCTGCGTCAATTTCATGACGTAAGCACCGAGAACTGGCGAGGGGCGGAAGTAACGCCCTTGTCACCTGTCTTATGATGGAAATAATTAACAATAAACTTTATGAGGAGATAATAATCACTTTATAACGAGTGACACATGAGTTGTGGGCTCGGCTGTACGGTCGGTTTCGTCTAAGTTTCCTCGTGGCTGGGTGTTTTTCGAGGTGACGGGCTGTTGGGTTGAGAATTGTTCAACGCTAGCTTTTCTGTACTGTTATAATGTTTTAATAACGGTCATTACATCTTGTTAAAAGGTTAATGTTGTCACATAAATCGCACGGTTTCCGATTGAAATTTTGATCAGTTTCGTCGATATGAAGCTTAGGTCACACAAGCTTATTTACGTTTGGTTTAGTGACAGAATAACTGTTTTTTTTGCAAGCATCGTTCTCAATTAGGCATGCGTATTTTGCTGACCGTCTTTTAGCTCTGGTGCACAGGTCAAGTACAGAGAACCTCAATTGAAAACGGCTGTTCGCACGAACATTGCGTGGTGTTGTTGTGGGAAATTTCTTGCCTTAGACTCGAGACTGAATCAACTTCAACAAACATCTTTTGCAAACTGAATGCTCACTTTATTTGAACAATCTTTAAACAAGTATCATTCCTTTGCCAAGCTTTAAAGTGGACACGGTTGATTTGGGGATTTTAGGATAAAGGTACACTTGTGGTTGTGAACGCGCCATGCAGCGATGATCTGGAGAATTAGTTGTTATTTTTCGTTCAGCGATGGGGAGTTAATTGTTGCAAGGACATTTTTGGGGAATGCTTCTGCACGACTTTTTTCCTGGCTCAAATGACGTTTTCAAATAAAATTTTCAGCATCTATAAGGATTTCCCCACCCAAAAGTAGCTTTTAGAATAGGTTTCCTGGCAGCATGACATTCATATGGTAACAGAGAAAATGGATGTCTATCAAAACTGACCAATGTTCACCGCCGCAACACTAATCGAATGCCGATAGCTAAAATAACAGAAAAATGCAAATATTTTCCTATTCCGACAAGTAAAATGCTTGAAAAGACTTGCGTCAATCGCCAACAAAACGCAACGAACCCGAACAGGAAAATACATTATCTGGTCAGCAGAAAAAAGAGAAAATGCAGCTGTTAAAAGCTAGTAAAATCCGTTGCTTCCCGTGCAGTCGGTTAGCTATAGCGTCCGCAAATTTTCAGTGCAACCCGTGTCGCTTGGACGCATGCCTAAAGCCACTAGAGGGGTGGCGGATACAGCTAGATGTTCCACACAAGTTCCTGCACACTCCTACAAGCTCTGCAATCATAACAAGCTACAAGCTGATACTATCTTCTACAACAAACAACCCCTATATAAAAGTTCAAACATAATTGTGATTTTGACACATTGTGCTCCCTGACCAGATCTCTTTAACTTCTACAAGCTCTTGCAAACATACACAAGCACCAAAACCACCATAAACGTCCAGGTTCAACCTGCCTACAATCTTCTACAAGCTATATGCATCTTTAGATAATGTCCAGTCCTTTCCAGAATTCACTACCTTCTCCAAATTCTACTAGCACCTACCTATACAAGCTCGACAAGACGTCCCTACAAGCTGCTACAAGTTGCTACAAGCTCCCACGCAGCTCCCACATGCTGCACAAGCCCGTGTGTGCCATGTTTGCTTGTGATTGACGCTGTCTAAAACATGCCTCGACGCCGTTCTTTCCAATTATCGACGCGGATTTTTCGCGACGCTCCAGCGCCAGGGAGAATAGCGGAGGGCGGACAATCGTGTAGACTAGCTTTCATTTCGCTTGGGGTAGGTGTACAGGGTGCGTTCGTTTGTGAGAAAGTTCGCCAGATAAGGATGTAGTCACGACCTCGTATTTTGTATGAGGGTGTATAAAATGTCGCAGTTCTAAATTTGTTGTAATGGTCTGACACGGAGTGATAGTTATTCTGGCAAATAGCACAGAATAAGTTGACGAATTTGATACTGACCTACCGTGCATGCCACGAGATTTGCAGTTTGATTTATTTACTTTCATGGACATGATATCTTATAATTTTGACAAGCCATAATGAATTTTTTCTTATGTCATTGGTGCAGTTTTCTATGCCATACATATATATTTATAGCAGAGAAAATTTTATAGACACTAGCAGAGCATCGCCTACTGCATATTAGACGTAACCGTAGATGAAAAATCAGATTTAGAGTCTTAAAATGTAGTAGGCATCATATCATCTTCTAAAAGTTGCCTCTTTGTGAAAAAAATTCTACGAAAGGCCTCAAATCATAGGAAAAAAGCAGTGAATACTTATAAGTCACGAGAAATTTATGATGACCGAAACCAACAGCACGCCAGGCTTCTTTGCGAACTGATAAATCAACGCGGCGTCTAGACGCTGTATGTGTTCGTTCTACGCTATCCCACCCTTCCCGACGCTGCGACGCCGACGCCGACGCCGACGGCAATAGCGTCCGAGGTGCTGGAAAAGTGTGCACCCAACGGCGACAGAAGCGACGTCAATTTATAAAATCGACGGGGTTTCCCTCCGGTGATGTGTGTGTGTGTGTGCTTGTGTGTGGATAGAAGCTTGCTAGATAGAAAAGCGACGCCACGAGCGGACGGCAGCGTCGGCGTCCTTTTAACGAACAATAGCGACGTGACGAAACGATTTAATTGATACCTATATATACGGTTGTAATTGACGTGATGTCGTCGATGAAGTTGGAACGGGAATAGGACTGGACGTGTATTTTTTTGCGATTGAATGTAGTGTTTAGGGGGTAGCCGAAATAGGCCGTGGTTTCTTGTCGAGATTGAGGTATTTCTAGTTATTTTCGGCTCTGTGCCTCGAGTCCCTTAGTAAAAATGGCTTCACTAGTGATTTCATGTGACACAGAAATAAATTAAAAATCTTATAAGCAGTAAATGTCTTTCTATTTTCACGTTATAATGCGTGTATATGATAGATAATATATAATCCCAAGATTGCCTTCACAAAGAATCAAAATGTATGAGCACAGAATCAAAATGCAGACAAAGGTTGGGAATGAACTCGACGCGACAGATTGTTCGCCAAGAAGCCTCGGCTGATTAAAACGATCTCGGAAACGTCTCCTCGGCGCTCGTCTTACGACGCTGATCGAGATTAAACCAGCCACCTATCACTATCGGTTGACGACGCCGACGCCGACGCCGACGCAAAAGCTTTATGCGTCGTATATTTCCGACTATATGCCTGTTTCATGGTTGGAAATCCTAGCGAATCAGATGGCGCTGACATTCGAATTTTATTAGCAATTTCCCGTTCAATCCAGGAGAGTGAAGTTATATTCTTGTGGTAGTAAAAAACTTGATGTCGGAGATTTCAAATAAGTGTATTGGTGTGATTGAGTTGGCAAACAAAGTCAGGAACTATATTCCCTCGTTTTGAATCTTTTGAATGGTTCGACGGATCGCTGGCATGTCATACAAAATTAGGGGTTGACAGGGGGTTCTAGAAGTGATATCGTACATTGACCCGAACGATTTACTCTTGGCTTTCTGGATTAATAAGGAATATGTGTGGAGCTAAAAGATAAAAATATATGCGATGGTATAAGGTATATCATCGTTTGTGGAATCACGAGGAACCTTTCAACCAGCATTTTGACGCTGGATAAAAAATGCACCAAAATGCAATCCAGAAAATATGGAACGTCCCACCGAACGCGTCGCACGTTCCCAGCCGTCCGCCTCGCACCCAGCGTGCTGCGGCGTGGACGGCAAATTTTCAGAACGTATAGTAGCAAAGCGACCCAAAATGGACGCATGAGAAATCGCTTCCGAAAACTTGGAATTATCTCCCCCAACCCCCCCATCCCCCACCCCTATTCCCCGAGTCTCCTAATCATAAGCTCCGATCCGACGCTAGCTGCATCCTGATCCGCGCATGCGTTCCCATCTTTGTTTCGGGTTTTATCGAGCCCTTGCGGCGACATTGTCTCCCGCTTCCTTCCACCCCCGCCGCCCCCGCCACCCCGCCGCCCCCGGGCGCCCCCGTGGCGCTCCGCCCCCCACGGCCGGATGGGGCTGCAGCGTGGTGACACATCTGAAGGAATGAACACATCATTCAACGCTCGATACACCGACGCGCACCTTGCCCATGCTGCTGCTGCTGCCGTCGCGACGCCCCGAGCCAGGGGGTGACTGCCAGGTCGCCGGCGTCGGGGCCAATTTGTGGCAATTTCATTTCGTGTTTTGGGGGGAAATTAGCTGGTGGGGGGAAGGAAATGAGGTTGAAGTTGAATCTGGGACGAGGCGATAGGTTTTAGGAATGTTCAGGATGTATGATAAGAATGTTAATGATGATTTAATGAAAATAATGATTTCCTGAAGTTTTCGCCGGTTTTGCCTATCGTAGGGCAAGCTGATAATTTTACAAATACATGTTTTTCTAAACGAATAGCTAAAATATATTGCCATCTTTTCAAAAAATAAATGTTGACAATTTCCCAACTTTTCGCATTGGACTCATGCTAATTTTCTGACTTAGGTGAGTAAAAAAGGTGATGAACTATAGCAAGTTAATTTCGAATTATCGCACTCGAGACTATTTTCCCGTTTTCCTCTCAAAAATCATCGGAACGCGACGTCAATTGATCAAACTCTATTTATAATAAACAGACACAAATCAATCGAAACTATATATAGTTTCCAATCCAAACTAATTCAATTGAAAGCACGCGACAATGGACGTTGCAAGCGTGAACATTACTGCCGACGCACTCCAATCACACATGATCGATTTCCCATTCCCGCGGCATTAATTACATTATGTTAATTAAATACGCGGCCACGGCGCACGCTATAGCATACACACAGAGAGAAGTACTAAAAGTCAACGAGTTTTCCAGCCGCCAGCCATTACAATGTAGGCAGGGCCCCGCCAGTAAATATGAATCAAACGCCGGCAATTCCCCTTTAGCGCACCACTTGAGAGTAGTCAATCAGGGCAAAGCGCACGAAAGCAACCAATCGGCGGGCAGCGTGCAGGTTAGCTCGACATGACGTCTCTATTGTCGACGCGATGAATATGCAGCAGGTGACCTGACAGCTGTGACCGCCAGCGAGCGGGATGCAGATTGCAATTGAAAACTCTGCTGCTGCTGCTGCTGCTGCTGCTGCTGATGGTGATGCTGCTGCTGCTGCTGCTGCTGCTGCTGCTGCTGCTGCTGCTGCTGCTGCGGCTGCTGCTGCGGCTGGTGATGCTGATGCTGATGGTGATGCTGCTGCTGCTGCTGCTGTTGCTTGCTGCTGCTGCTGCTGCTGCTGCTACTGCTGTTGTTGTTGCTGTTGCTGCTGTTGTTGTTGTTGTTGTTGCTGTTGCTGTTGCTGATGGTGATGCTGCTGCTGTTATAATACTGAATAACCTAGCGAGATTCAAGTTTTTTCCCCGGTGGAATGGTATTATATACGCCATGCGGAGCGGGTGTAGCAATGATTTGTTATTCAATCCGAAGTGGATGAATTGATTAACGCTTGGTAATTTAACAGCTCGACGATGATTAGGGATTTTCGTGGAAATGAGTTCGGTTTTTGTTCCTGTTGTGTGTTTTGTTTTGCGGAACGGGTTGTTTGGATATGAAATTGTATCAGATTCCATGATTTATCCATGCCAGTTTGCTTGATAAAAGAAAATGCCTTGTCCCTAGCGGCAAATTATTCTGATTTTCTCGCTTTTTAAAATAAATCTTTGTCCCAGGTTTCTCTTTCCAATTTAGTTAAGTATCATTTGATCAGTGTCTCCAGCGGTACAGAATCACGTCAATCACACAAAAAAAATTCGAGTCCCTCTCGACGACGCCACGCACAATTGCTTAAAACGTCCGAAGGAATTTTCATTACTGCCGACAGCGCGGGACGAGATTTTGAACACATGATACTCGAATCGAAGAAAAACCCCACTCGTGTCTCGCGGACACGTTCTTCGAGGAAATTCCATTTTCCGATTATATTTTTCACCGCCCAACTTTCCACTGGCCACTCGAAGCAAATCGGTTTCACTCGCCCTGCTCAATTGGGCAGTTTTTCCCCACGTTTTCCCAGCGCACGCTTACAGGCAGTAGGCACAGTTCCTCCCCGAAAAATAGGCGACTCGCCTTCCTCTAAGCGGCCTGGACCATCGATCTCAAATAAGAAGGACACTGACAATTCCATAACAATCTCTGAAACCATTTTTATACGATGATACACCGGATAAGGTGTGTTTATGATCTTTTCGCGATCAATTTTCTTAAATATATTTTACATTCTATATTGAGGTTAGTCGAGTTGTGAATGATATGTTTGCAGCATTGCGTCACTAGATTAAACGACTTCTAGGTACAAACATAATAATTTATTTTTTTATCTCAATGGCGCCCAACAACTCAAACAAGCTTATTTTTTACTATGCATCTCAGTGGATGGAGCAGTAGCCCAGCAATTTTAAAGCTCTAATGTAAAGAAAACACCTACTTATCATTACGCAAAACAAATAATTTTCGATTTTAAATAACCTGCAATAATAGAAATGCGAGCACCATTTGGAAAGTTACCACACGTGGAGTTTTGTTTCCCATACGCCGGGAGCACACCTCAGCGCCAATCTAGCCGCCCTATTTTTCCAGCCCGCTTATCTGTCAACCAACCGAGCGCTACAAGATGATGCCCGGATAAGCATCGACGTTCTTGCCCATTCCACTCTCAAGTATCATCTATCCCGCCTTTCAATAGATAGCGGTGTTCAAACAAGCTTGTTAAAATACATCCTTCCAGCTTATATATATATATATATATATATATATATATATGTGCATCTATATTCATGTCTGTGTATTTTCTTGAAAACCTAGCCCCAATGATGGTTTTTCTTTGCTGTATATAATAGAGAGCTACACAGAGAGACACAGCTATTTATTTTAAATTGGCAATTTTTCCCATAACGTGTTATTCAGCGCTTTGAAAGTGTTGGCAATGGCACCTATAATACCACCACTCAGAGGCAGCGTGCTCTCTTGAGGGGCACTGACGGCAATAATGCCAGACGTTCTTTGGCTCTAGATTGAGTTATACAGATATTGACAGCATTCACCTTGTCAGTTCGTCTCGGTTCGGTTTGAATAACGCTTATTACCGGGAAATTTGACGGGCGTTTGCAACCCCCAGCAATGGTGTTATTCATTCGCTTGTTTCCTGACAGCCGCCGGGCGCCATCAATTGATATTGCGCTGGTCTATAAGGGATTTTTTCGTATCGGTTTTTGCTGCTTTCACGTCATATATAGCCGGCTTGTTTGTGGTGAAAATTGAAACGCCTTGGACGGCTGTGGGATGTTTGAAGGCGCTCGAGACATGCAAATATTAGTAGGTGTAAAGTTTACTGAGTGTAAGATACCGTTGCTTTTAGTTCACTACACTATCGTTCGTTCCACTACCTATGACCAGGACGACCCTACCACCAAAGTTATTCTATTTTCGAATTGGAAAGCTTATTGGGAAAGTATAGTCTGGCTTGCTAATAAGTCTGAACGCAAACGCAGATGCCACAGAAGTTTTCTCGTGAATTCGATGTGATCTCTGTGACCTTCAGCAGTGCATAACAAAGCTGTGACTAGTCCTTATGTGACTATTCCTGCAACAGTCGATGTCTACACAACGAAGGGGCTTCTAGTATCAAAGTCTGTAGTATACCCTCCCAGAAACGGAGACGGGAATGCGACTGTTTCTCCTAAAATTAGCATAACACGTGGAGGGGCACATGAAAATTATTGTGATTTTACTTGGATCCGAATTTAATATTTACTGGAACCTGATCCATTACCAGAGTCTCCACTGAATCGCGGTATCGAATAAGACTCTGTAAAGCAAAGTAGACGACTAGCGATCATCTGTTTAACAAATGCTAGGTCGCGATTGTCCTAAAAATCAAAAAATTGTCCTAAATTGTCATCGTCTGTCATCTGTCATTGTCTTATCGGCAAGTTTGTGATACAATCTTTGTCTGCGACACAATTTTGCCCAAGATCTCTCAACAGAAGAGACAATAGACCTATTAAATGAAGAAATAATGACGTCAGATACCCACTGGACAAACTATACCATGTCTGTACAAAAACAAATTTAGCTCTGCTAAATAACCAGGGGGAAAACCCCAAATGGCTTTACATGGTGGGTATCATGACGTCATTTTTATTGAATGAAATTAGGATGTATTCATTAATTGGTGTGCTGACCGGCTGAAGATTGTTAATTTTCTTACCATGAAACATTATTTTAATGTGTAGATAATAATTTTCTAACATTGACAACCTGTCGCACATAGCTCTTAACCAGATGGAACCCAGTCTCAGCTACTGCACTTGGAAAATATCACCGGGGCACACCATCTGATTCCAGGAGGGCAATTCTGTTGATTTTTTCAATGTGAGATGAGAAGAAAGCGTTCTTTTCTCCATTAAAAACATCGGTCATCTCACCTTAAACAAATCCACAGAATCGCACTGCAGGTGTGTGTACATCAAAGTGTGCTGCACGGTCTGGACTCTGGAGGGTTGTGAGGGACACGTACCTGTATCCGGTCCTCGGGCAGGTCTGTCTTGAGCGAGAGCATCTCCCGCGCGTAGACGTCCGGGTAGTGCGCCTCTTTGAACGCCTTCTCCAGCTCCTCCAGCTGGTAGGAAGTGAAGATCGTCCTGCTCGGGGGCACAAACCACACGAACATAAATCTACAAAACCCGTCCGCGAACAAGTGCGTGCGTTGCCCACCGGGAACCGTTCTCATAGCCTCGATAGACCTAGTCCACTCCAATTCCTACTCCACGTCAGATACCCACTGGACGTACGACCAGTTTGGGAAAAAATATTAGTTAGCTCTGCTAGATGGTCACAACCGGAATTGCTCTGCCTGGCTTTAGCGAGTGGGTATCATGATGTCATTTTTATATAATTTTGATTGAATGGAATAGGTGTATTGAATTCTAATAATGTGGGGGAATTTTACTTCGCGTTTATTACATTGGTTTTCTGTGAAGACTCATATAAATTAGCGGCAGGATTGGCCATGACTAGGTTTAAGAAGGAGGCCGAGGTCTATTTGTATATTGACCCATATGTATGGAACAACGAATGATAATAATTATTATCTGTAACCATTTCTTTTACTAATGAGAAATATCCATTCTGGAGACAAGCGTTCGCATCCTGGATGGATATTTTTTAATATGCCTTGCTACAAAGCTGCCTATCGTATGTTATTCTGATGTTTTACAAAGGAATAGGGATACAACCTGGCTCACATTGTTGACTAGTAACTTTAACGGGTGTAGTTTCTACTGTCCAATGAACCAAATATTGCACAACCTGCAATATAAAACCATATTTCCTGACATGCTTGTACGTGCCCCAAAAGCCGGAAGTAAGATTTATATTTAATAAATTCTAAAAAGAACCAGTATTAAGTGAAGGTCTTCTTCGCAACAATTCTATTCCAAGGAAGCCAATTTTTAATGCGTGGAAAACCTCGTGTGAAAATCCTGTGGCGCTTTTCAAATACTTATTTATACAATCAACGCCATAGATTTAGCTAACTATCATTTATTTATATTTTAAATAAAAAGTCAAAATAGCTCGCTTTGGCTTCTGGATTTTAACCGCCTAGTGTTGTAATCACAAAAAAATCGCCGCGCATTCTGAATTTTCATTAATTTCTGACAGCAAACCACAAAAGCCCGAAGAAATTTGTTTGGGAAATCTCGCGCACCGAAATCATTTTAATCCTTACCTGTGACGCCTTTTCTTCTTTTTCTTCTTGTTGAAGCCGAGCCCGTCGGACGAGAAGTCTTTGCCCGTGTCCAAGTGACCCAAAACTGCAAGCAAACAAAGACAAACCATCAAAATCCACGTCCCCTAAACCCCACACCTCAAACGCCGCGATAAAAAAAAACACCCCCCACCGAAATGCACACACAAAAGCCAGTCGCCAAACATTAATCTGCGAAACAATACACTTGCACCAAATCTCGAGAGCGCGGTGCGTAGGCGTGCGTTAGCGTTAGAGTGCGTTATTGGCCGCCATGTTGTCACCAAGTGCGACACGCACACATGGAGAAAGTGCTAGAGAGAGAGCGCTAGAGAGACGCTAGAGGACGCTGAGCTAGTGAGAGTGTGCTGCACTGGAGGGTGTGCAAAACAGATTAACTTGTCTAATCAGTGACAAGAGGTTAACTGTTCGAGCTGATTAACTATTTAACCCAGGGATTAGCTTGCAAATCAATTATCGCGTGTGTGTACGATGGCAGCTTGGATTGAATCTCGGTGTCGTCGGGCTTGGCTCGCTTGTCGCACGGCTGCGAGGTGGGTGGGAGTGAGAGGTCACAAGTTGGTACTTGCCACTCGGGAAAGCGTGCCGCGGGAAAGTTGGGAGCGAGTTTTCCGGGAGATTAGCATTTTGTTGCGATCTTGGGTGGGAAATTGAAATGTTATGAATGCTTGTTGGTGGCGCGTTCACGGGTGAAGCTTTTCCGGGGTTGTATTAACAAATTATTACTGTTTTAAGATTTTAATCTAAAAGTATAGCTGTTTTCGATGTGATATACTGTTGAATATCGAATATGTCTATCAATTGGTCTTGAGTAATTATTATGGCATGTATTAAAAAAACAATTATTTTCACTATTTTAGTGTTTTAAATAGTGGTAGGCTTTACAAGACGCTTCAGTGAATCTGAAACGGTTCGATATTTGAATCTTGATTCAATCTTTTAAGTCGCATTCCTTCGTTTATATTTATACATGATGTATTTTATCATCAATACTTCTCATCAGGGAGAGTTACACTCCATCTTATTAAATGAGATCGAGAAATACCCTCTGTAACATTATAATGAGATAATTCATTCACCTCACGTTTTTTTTTCAATGCTCTTCAAATCTTTAATTGCTAAAAAAAAACCCAAGTCGCCTTCTGTGAATAGAACATTGTTCATATCGCACGCTTTAGTTCCTTAAAACCAGCAATTGAAATTTTCTCCAACCCGATCTAAATACGCAACTCAAGCTGCTGCTTATAGAAGAGAGAACATTGGCTTGCCGAGCTCCCCTCATCCGCTCGCTGAAACGCAAGAATACTTTCCAGCATGTATACATTTCCCAGCTCCCGTATTTGTCTCTCTAAAGGCGTCGCGACGCCGAGGAAGGGGCGCCCGACGTCGTTGTCCGTGGCAACCGTGACTCCCTTGAGACGACAAGACTCGCATCCCGCTGCTTTCCCGCCCGTCGCCAAGCGAAACTGATCCTTACGGCCGGCGCCGGTGTTCGTTGCTAGCGCGGGCAAAATGCGCCCCGCTCGTAAGGGCGATAGTGATGAAAACGCCTTTTGGAACAGCCAGTTGGGTAATCATTTTACTCCCACCCCCGGCTCTCTCACACTCTCCTCTCTCTCTCTGGGACTCCCCCTCCCTGTTCGTTCTATTTCTCGGTACGTTTCGCCGGCGACAAAAGTGTTGAAAATTCAATTTTCATTTCATGGTTAATAATTTAATGTGTTTAGTAGCTTTCTTTGTTTATTATTTTGAGCGGCGGGAAATATTGTTGGCCTCTGGGATTTCGTCTCGAATTTGGCGACGCTGGGTTTCGTGAACAATTCATGAGGTGGCTGCGCGAGAGAAATAAATGCACGCCGTGCCTGTTCCATGCTGAATGCACCTGACGTTCGAGTTGTTAAGGTGATCTGCGGTTATTTTTACCAAAACAAATTGACTTCTTTATTTGCCCGACAGAGCTCCACGTAAAAGTACTTACTATGAGTCTTTGTGGGTCATTCATATAAAATTGCAAGCGAAATATTTAAATAATAGTATTGTATAATATTATGGCATAGCCAAAACTGACCCCGTTACAATATTTTTATAACATCCATCACGATAATATATAAACTGTAAATAGAAAAAAACATACAATCCTGAAATGAGATTGTATATATAAGATATATATGAACATGTTTGCATAAGAGTGTAGCTATCCCGTAAGTTGAACAAAACCGCTAACTATGCCCATTATTACTTTCAAGTAATTGGTATTGTATCATCGATTACACGTCGCATCCTACCCTGAATAAATTCGGGCAACTAAACACGAGTTTCTTTCTCCACATATATGCATAACGCTTCTATAGCGGCTTCTCAAAAATCGTCTACCTTCCAATTACCAACACTTCCACCCAGAAGTTTTCCAAGCTCCGTGCTACGAATCGCTTCCTATACGTATAAATAGGCAAACGCATTACAGAATCAGCGCAGAATTAATTCATTGACCACCGGCCATGCACATCGGAGGTCCCAAAGCAGCAGAGGCAGCAGCAGCAGCAGCCAACAACCCTCCTCATCCACCCCTGCAGCTCGCAGCGTGCGTAGCTAATCGTCCGTTAAGTTGTAATCATCAGCAGATAAAGCACGCCTAGCGATTCAATGTACTCATCGCTTCAACGCAAGCTCTAAGCTCTTGGCATGTGTTACGTACCCAGCCGACACACTGTACTAACTAATGCTAACGGTACAAGTGTAACACATGTGTGAGGTAGCAGGTCCCTTAAGAGCGCTTGGACCACCCCGGCCGAGGGGATGTTTAGTGCATTAAACGCGGCGAGGGTGGGAATTAATTATCTGAAAACATGTTGCGATTCTGGCGGTGCAGGCGGTAATTGAAAGATTGTTGCATCGTGGAAAGTCCGGCGTCGTCGGCGGCGGCTGTTTCACAATAGGGTGGCCTGCACAATGGAATGATACGGGTCAATTTGGGGGGATGACGACCGAAGTGTGCGGGATAAACGATCTGTTTTATTTCGTCGATTACTTGCTGATATGGGTTGAGGCGCAATTATGTTGAAGTCACACAAGATTTCTTGGACGATTCTGAGTGCGAAATCAAACACTCTGATGGGTTTTGAGTCGAGGTGTTTGAAACAGATGAGTACTGTTCTGCTCTGTTTTGATCGAAGACGACCTCGCCTACGTGGCCAACAAATCGTTCAAATCGTTCAAAAGAGGGCAAAACCTAATTCATACGTTTCAAGCAAATTGATTCTTTCAAAATGGGGTGATTTGCACAGGCCGTGTAAAATATGTTGCAAAGTTGGAATCTTTGAACTGCTGGTGGAACAGACTTTAAGGCTTTGAGTCTAGACGCGGTAGAAAAATATGTTTACAGCTGCAATGTGACGGTCTTCACATGTGACGACCGGGGTTTGAGTCCACTTGAGTGGATGGCATCAGTGGAACTGCATCAAGTCACACAATATCACTGCAGCATAACTCACACGTAGATATATACATTCTTAACTTTCCGAATCGTTAAATTTTATCCGAGTTCTCAGTAATCCACTAACATAAATCTGATAATTTTCCAGTGACCACTGTCCACGACAACATAATAACCGATTGTCTACGACCGGCAGTCGAAAATATTATAAAAACAATCCCAGACTGCACACATTTCCCAGTGACCATACATTCAAGTCAACACAAGCGATGACATTTTCTTGCGTCTCTAGTCCGCGGTCTGCGCAAGTAACCAACCCGACGACACATCCCTCCACATGACCTCCGCACCCCCGACCCCCGCCCGCCACCCCCGGCAAGATGCTTATGCAAATCACTCGCCACAATTTCCCTTGGTTTTACACCCCCGCGCGCCAAGCAACCAGCTAACAACGCATCGCAAAACAAGCGAATTGTGCCCTCCTCGCCTCTGGTCGTCAGGCTCGTCGCGTGCGGATGGCGATCACTAATTCACTAGGCGCTGGCCAGTGCCGCTGCGGCGTTGGCGTAACGATCGGCCGCGTGTCGTCGGCGTTGGCGTCGCTCGTTGGCCTGCTTGGCGCCTAGATAAAGCCTGGGAGATGCCCCCGTGGGTACGCGACGTCGTTGGGACATGTTGGCGCTGCCAGCGCTGAAGCCTGCTGAGGGGGGTGTTTACTGATTCAGTAGGAAATTTTAGACGATGCTATACACGGGTCTTTGTTTGCGAAATGTTAAGTGTTGTCTCGTGCGAGTTTTTCTGGTGGCACTAGATGTAAGGTATCCTGTTTTTATTTCTCGTGAAATAATTAATCAGTTGTTAAATGAAATGATTGACGTTGATGATTGGCTGTTGACGTGATGGTAAGCTGGTGACAAACTGATGGGCCTCTAGTTTCTGAAACACCCATTGAAAAACTAACAAAAAATGGAAAATCTGTCAGGTCGACTAAATAAAACATCCAACTTTTAGAAACTTGGCAGTAGTTTTGTTTGATTTATGTGTCATCCTTTCCTACAAACCTTGCGATATGTAAATGTACATTCTTTCGGTCATACAGTGCTCAAAGAAGGGTGTATAGTTTAGGTTATTTTTCCATTTGAAGTTTAATTTTTTCCTTTGGCGCCCAGTGTAGCTATAAGTCGTCAATCGGAAAGGAACTACATTTTCTTGAAGATCCTGACAACTGGGTTTCAAGAAAAAAATTACACCCTCCTTCGAGAAGCTGCGACCATAAATGATCACTCGATCTGCCAACGACAACACATTATATACACCCACATATAACAGCTCCAAACAAACACACAAAAATCAAATTAAAACAGATTCTCAAAGGGAAAAAATCTCGCCTCTCCACCCCGAGATTGTAATAACTTCTTGCTCACCACAGCACACGTTGATTATCTTCCAAGAACCACCACCCTCCCTCCCAGCACTTCTCCTTTGTCTCATTCCCATATCGCCATCCCTCTATGAGCCTAGGACTCCTTCATCCCCCACACCTTCCCCCACCCACCCACCCAAACCATACCCTACCGACGCTAGTAATAAATACCGCTAATGGCCTACTGGTATTTCATATAAAGTGCTAACAGAACCTAGGAGTCGTCGTTTTTGGTCAACATAGGGAATTAAGTTTATACCATTGCCCTGTAGTCTATGCATAGAGAGACTTGATAGCCAGAGAGTGGCTGAAGATACGCGTAGACGCCATCTTTGGCCCGGAAATGATTCATGCTCTAAAACAGGAGTCTTTAAACCTCTTTTAATCGCGATATGAAGTATAAAGAGTTGAGAGAGTATTAGCTGTCATAAAATTAGATAAATAATAAATGATAAAAATGATTTCGGATGGTATACACATTGTGCAATGAATACAGAAAGCATATTATTACTTTAAACGAACGGTCCGGACTTGAAGACTAGACACCTATTTCAACTCCTATTTTAGAGATGACTCAGAAGCAACTGCATTTCTCTGTAATTTATTGGGTATTGCTTATTGAATTAAAACTATTAAGCCAAGGAAACTCGAAGAAAATCGCGAGGTTGTAAAATTTACAACTCTCCCTTACAACTCGCCCTTTCCTAATCCAAACACTTTATGGACCTATTCCACTCAAAGAAAAATGACGTCAGATGAACTACCATGATTGGCAAAAAATATGATTAGCTCTGCTTATTAACCAAGGAAGCTAGGGCAATCACAACCCAAATGGTTTTACCTGACTTTACCGAGTGGATGTCATGACGTTATTTTGATTGAATTTTGATTGGATGGAAGAGGTGTATCGAAAGCTTTGCATGTGGAAAAATGTATATGGAAAAACTGTGCACTTGAGATCTGATAATTCAAATAGTTTTTCCTTGCAATGACCCGTCATAGCTGTCCACTCCCCGGGAAATGCGGCTCTCTACCATCAGCTGTCGTCAGCCGTCGCTTTTCCATCTAGCGTCGCGCCCGCGGGGGTAAAATGGAATGCCGGAGCCGGGAAAAGCAACCCCTTCCCTCCCTACCACCCATTAAGGGGGTGGCCGAGCTATTTAGGGCATTTAAGACGGGTGCACGCGGCGTCGACGATTGCCAGTTACGCTAGCTTAGGTTATTGCCTGCATATTTCCTGCAAATGGCTGAGTTGGCGGCTATGCTCGGTCTCACGCTCCGTTGGTGATGGAGGCGATTTTTTGTGTGTCATGAAATAACTCTTGTTTTACTTTTGACGATTTGACCTTTGGTGTTGACTTGAATCAAACTGCAACTGTTCTTTACGAACACAGTAAATGGTTATATTATTAGAAACGAAATATGCATTCAAAAATTGTTTTTATAAGTTATCAGGCCCGATTTTTTTAGTGGCCAGTTAATTATTTAATGCCTCTTTAACACAAAACCATGGCATCTGATTGACTTGCACTGACAACATTCACTTAGCGGACAGTTTAGGAGAAATTAGCGAAAAGGAGAAAGGAGAGGCTTCTTAAAATCCGGACCTATAATTTTTATCGCATTTGAACTTAATACACCAATTTCGGAATCGATCCAACGCAAAACTTCACACATTTGCATGGAGTGAGACCGGATTTTTGTCAATATTTCTAGAATCAAGGCACTTTTTAGGGCCAAAACTCGAAACTAATCACCTACCTCAACATCCGTCGTAAATGGCGGTTGATTATTTAGTATTGCTAAACACTGTTGTCGGCGTGCTTTGGCTTGGGCCTTGTCACCTGTTGTTACAAAATTTCACATTTGTGACTCGGTCAGTTATCAATAATTTAGATTTATTGTCAAGACTGATTGACTAATCAGTCACCTACATTCCACTCAGAGAAAAATGACGTTAGATACCCACTGGACCTACTACCAGATTATAAAAAAAATCATTACCTCTGCTAGTTAACCAATTTGAAGATGAGGCAATCACAATCCGAATGGCTTTACCTAGTGGGTATATCATGACGTCATTTTGATTGAATTATGATTGGAAGGGATGGGTGTATTGAGAAACCATCTATTATCTGTTCTCCAGTGGGTCTGCAAAATGCCTGTGTCATGCTCCATTCTCGCAGACCAACTGGTGGTGAGACTCAGGGTAGACAGCGATGCTTTCGGCGTCGTGTGGAACTAATATGACTACAGCACACGGCGTTATGCTGTTGTGCGGACAGAGCACTGCACGCTGGCTTGTTCGAGATGAGGTAATTTAATGACGTAATTAAAATGGATGCTGTGCAGATGGAATTTCAGAAATTTTGTGTTCTTGCGCTGGGTTTTATTGCGATTAAGGAGGCTAACTTGTCGGCTGGCGTGCTCGCGGTGGATGAGAGGATATTTTTTTCTGTACAGCGCATTGTTGTGAAGCGGACGGCTCGAAACTAGCTAAGAGTTCGGTAGAACTTTAAATAGCTGCTATCTAATGAATAATATCGCGATTATTTGCAAAAAGTACAAACCTATACTTACCAGATTTGTACTCCACAAAAAGAAAATGTTCTAAATCTGTACAATACTAATAATTCCTTGATTAAAAGTAATATTTCTTAGTGTACAGTGCTCAAAGTAGGTAAATTGTAATAAGAAACGACCACTTTAACTATAATAATGTTGAATTTAATTTCTTACAACTTTGAAACGCGGCTTCATCAGTGATCACAAGACTGGCTAAAAATAACAAAACTCGTGCCTAGCAAAATTTTCCAGCGATATCACTCCCTCGCGGCAACGATATATCGCACCTTTAGTTCAAGACTGCCATAAACGAAAAATGATAGTTTTGAGTAATCAACGAAACAGATGAAAAGCCGTTTATAATTTTTTTGGGATAACAAGCAAGGGTTAAAGTATTTAGGTTGCATGGAAAATATTGGTTTGCAATGTAATCTGTCATTGTAATAAGCCTCCGATTGATAGGAAATTAAATATTTGCAGTTTTTTAGCCTTGCATTTTAAAGGGTGGTTGTAAATTGCCCACATGGTTTAGTTCATCAGTGCCATAAAGGTATTTGTGGCTGTTATGCTTTCTGATAACACAAAGGTAATAATTACACTAAATGCAATAGTGCCATAACTACTTGCGTGGCAGTATGACAGTCTATAATTTGCGAGATTTATTTAAATTGTATCATGAACTAGTATCTCCACATTGGTTATGGGTCAGTTTACAAAGTCCAAAGTCAAAAAATTCTGAGAATTGCGTAAAATTTCTGTTGCAGCGCAAAGCTTCATTTCACTTTATTTCATTTTGATACAATGATTTTATAAGAAGACCGCCATAAAGGTACATGTGGCAGTATTGCTCGAAAAAGTTCGAACACCGTGAGCATGAAAATTATCGCTAATACCGCCACAAACTCACATGAGGCGGTATTGCTGTTTTTTATGTATACTATTTCTCTAAATTGAACAAATTCGTTCTACCAATAGGAGTTGTGGCAGTATAGCTACAAAGATTTAAGATATTTTCAACAAAATCGTGAAAGTCAGAAGAGAATATTAGCATTTAAACCCTATTGAATGAATTCAGGCGGTAGTGGCGGTTTTGCACTAAACAACTCTATTTTTTTTCGATTTATTAATGTAATAAAAAAAAAAATTGTTTTTTTCGTTTATGGCAGTCTTGTACTAAAGGTGCGATATTGCCTCCAATCGCACCAAATACATCAATAGCGTTAATTTTTTCACCAAGCACATCGCATTGTCGCTCGGATCGATGCACTACATACAGCCACCGCCACTTCCGTGCAGCATTTTCATCCGCGTCCATTCGCCACACCCGTGTGTCTGGAATTAATCGAGTGGTTCCCCAAGGAGGGCACAACGCCGGCTGCCTCCCGTGGGATTCCTGGCAATTGCATGCGATGGTGCACTCGCTGCTCTCCATACAGTGGCTATATAGTATCGCCGATGTTCGTGCTAATCTTCAGCCTGTCCCGTTCTGCTGCAGCGATGCTTATACATCGGGGGTGCAACGTGCTCTTCTCAAACGTAGTCCACCTCCCCGGGGATATTCTGCACCGTCGGAAACACTGGAGCGATTATCTAAATTAGATTGCCTATTTTTGATTCTTTCCGGGTGAGACTTTTGTGTCCGCGTCAGTTTATATTAATTGTGGCGTATGGACGCATGCAGAAAGCGTTTTTGAAATAGGTTTTGAACGCAAGGTTGTGCTTCCTACTGCATTGCCGGGTTCAATTATTTGATCAACCACTGATGATGCAGCCACTGATGTTGCGCTTGCCCGTTGCTGCATTTTTTTGGCACTAGCACCACGTTTTAGGGAGAAATCTTCGTCCTTCGAGCGCCAAACCGTTTCACGCATTTTTCTTCACAAAAAGATAACGCTGATATCCCATGAGGAATAATTTAGTTTTATAATCGATAGTAATTAGGATCAACAACTCATGTAGCGCCATAACATTTTCCTGTCCAATGCTCCAGCGATGCAGAAATCGGCACGCTGGGACATCGACGTTCATCTGATAGTTTATCTCATGGTCTTTGTGGTAGAGTATTTAATTAAATTATTTTATGAGCTATGCTACGCACTTCACTGTTTTCAAATTATATAGTTCTCTTTGAAGCTAATATTCTTCTCGAAAACGTATGTCTGAACAGAGACTCGAATTCCAGGTGAATAGCAGGACCAGGATATATTATCTCGAATAGTAGAATAGAAACAGAAGCAGGAATAGGAATAGAAAAAGCAAGAAAAGCAGGAGTAACATCGGCTTGAACTCGAGCGGCTAGCATGTTATAGGTGACAGCCAGGCCGACGTTTTGGATATATCGGTGGGTAAGGCACTGCTCAAATCTGAGATCAAAATGCATCACTATGCGTAAATTATAAAAAACAACAAGAACCACAATAATTTCGCTATAAACAATGCGAACAAGGATAATGAAAGTTCTTTCGCTCCAGATTGCCAATTCACTTGACATAATGGAAGCTAAGCTTTCAATAGAGAGGTTCGCGGGAACAATTCCCTGCATTCTAATTGGCAATTAATTACCCCACCATTCTCCAATTAGCCAATCGGAATGTGTCGCTAACGATCGACGTTATTAACATTTTTTTAAGTTATTCGTGAATCACCCTCGGCTTAATTAAAGTCTAGTGGTGGTGGCGATGGTGACTTGGCCAATGGGGTGCAGCCGTCGCGGGGGTAGCTGCTCGATAGCGAGCGCATGGAAATCTCGAGAGCCGCGTAATTAAATCCCTTATCGCACGCTGCGGCCGCATGGAGGTTCCCGTGTGGTGCATACCCGCCGCATTACCCGTTTTACCCACTGTTTTACCAGCTTAAGCCAATGTATTACCCGTTTTCCCCTTGTATTACCCCGTTGTAACCCTGTACCCACTTAATTCACACTGTTAGTATGTGGTAACATCCTTATACCTGTTTTACCCACAGTACTAACTGAACTAAACCACTAAATTATCCAATATGTACACTGTCTTACCCACTTTACTGAATTCTCACTGTAATACCCGTTTAACCACTTGTTTTACCCGTTTTACCCACTTTAACCACAGCTTAACCCACTTTGCACCCTTTAAGATCCGCTATACGCCGAGTGAGTGTGAGTGATTTTTGAAAAGGTTTTGTAATTTCCTATTTTTTATACTCCTTCGATATTAATCTGAATTGAAGCCAACATCTTGAGGTTAGGAAGATGATTTCGAAACTTCAAATAAACTTTGATTAATCCATACTTTTTATTCGTGTAGGTCCTCTCTTAACAGTGTGCCTTTATACAAAACATTGCATTTCAGCGATTTTTTTGTGTGTATGCATAATTTATAATTATCCTTCCCGATAATAAATTAATAGCCTGGTTCTCTTATGGGTGTCATACAAAATTAGATAATTCACAGATTCAGTGGAAATCGGACCAATCTGTTGAATGCTCGGTATATTCTAGCACTACGCGGGAAATGCGAAGGACACGTGTTCGATTTATATTATGAATATAATGTTCAAGTGGATTTTTCGCTTCTTATAAACAATAATAAACAGATTATTTCCTGCCCACCCGACAATTTACAGCGTAATATCCTCAAACATTTTGCGCGTCTTCTCGTCAGTTACACGGCCTGATTTGACAACCGTGAGACATCCCGAGTTCATCCCACGGAAACATCTTAACCCGCGCCGGCGAGAGCTAATCTGCAAAGTGTACCCCCCCTCCCCCCCCCACACCCCTCGGGGCTTTTCTCAGCGCCACGACTCGGAAAACCCAACTAAGAAAATCCAGTCGCAAAGGGGGCCGAAACTCAGCCGGCGAAAAAAAGATACAGCGACATCTCGTTTCAAAAGACATGATATATTTTTTTTCGGGCATGTTTTATTTTTTTTCGCCTTTTTTCCGCCCGATGTTGTATTTTTCGGGGAAGAAAAGTTCGAACGAGCTCTTAGCCTGGCGCTAGAGAGAGAGGGGGGTCGCGATTCATTCGTCGTTCGCCATTCACTCTGATTTTACGTGTTTTTCCTTTAGAATCGCGTTTATTCAGCCTGCGATACAATGCGCGTTTCGACAGAAAGTCGGTTGATTTAATCCGATGGTTGCAATGGTAGCGCTGCTCGTGCTGCCATTCACCGGGCCCCCATGACTCGGTTTAGACCTCTTCTCTTCTCTGCATCCCGTCGCCCATTATCTTTTTAAATATTAAGATTACTTCTTTAGAAAATTGCGGAACCAATACCGTAATCAATGAAATTGCGGTATTTATTACGAGGAAGCAACGAGATGGTGGGCTCGATTTCGCATTCAGTTTCTTGAAACGGAAGTGCTATTGAGTGGTGCTGGGTTTTTTTTGGCTGGGGGGATGCTTGTCAATCGAAGGAGTGCCGATTAATTGGAAGCTGCGCATAAAAACTTCGGGTCTGTTCGGTTCAGAGACGATCATATCGGGTGACAACCCAGCTGTATTAAAATCAGCGATCAATTGTTATGCGATTTTTGTATACCTTGAGAATGATTTTAATTTCCTAAATACATGTGAATCAAAAAAGTTTTTCTCTCTGTTATCATGAAGATGTAGACCCCGATGTTATGTGGCATTCATATTGGAACAATTGCTTTCTATTATTACCTTCACAAGACTTGTGTCTTTTCCTATAATCTTAGCACGTTGGTTTTCAGACTGGGTAACTGGGTAAAATTTAACTTGAGTCCCAAACTCTAAACTTTTCTTATACTATTTCGTACCACTTTTGCTTACCATACTGTAATAATTGCACTTAAATATTATCGATTACCAATTCACAAGCATAGCAAATAAACAGTAAACGGTCAGTCTCTGGTGTGTCGAATATAGTTTTTGGCAAATAATGACTTGAGATGATATCTTATTACCGGCCACAACATGACAATTATTATGACACTTCACTCGGCAACTTGCGCACAAACAAAAACACCATAAAAACACAACCACTCCAAATAGCAACGCAATAGCAATAGCAACTGCTATCGAGCAAGTTATTATAGAAATCGTTCCGATAAATCGATGTGCGGAAAGTGTGCTAGCGTGACCGGCTCTCGTCGATGATCTGGAGCTACTGGGTGGCTGCACAGGCCCAGTGATTGTTCGAAATGGTGTTAGAAAAGGGTTGAGTTGAGACGACAGGGCGTGAAATATCTTGACAAATCCATCCTGACGGATTCTTATTCAGTCCGTTCTGTTGACGTATCCCTTTCTTGCACATGCCAGGATATGATAATGGGGCCACGAAGACATGTTGTACTTGGTGGGTACAATCGCAGGCGAAAATAAATAATGGTTTTGGTATACACATCTGGCGTCCTACTACCTAAGAAAATCAATTTTCTTACAGGCATGTGCTTGTCATTACCAAGAAATTATGGAAGTGTGTGGAAAAATAATACGGATCAATTATATTCAAATTATTCAATTCGGAAAACTTTCCGAAAAAATCTTCAATTTCAGCCCTGACGCTGAGATACGGTTGGCGAATCCGAGTCCATAAGAAAATTGGCCGTGTCTATTAGCGATATCCAAGCCTATGTCGATTTTCTACGAACAAGAAGAATTGGACTCTGCGCAGTAAATTAAAAAATTGCAAACAAGAAACGCACACAAAATCCTGAACTGGTGTATTTAATTCGACTGTACCATTCAAAGAGATGCAGTGCGCGCCATGATTTTATTCGAAAGCAAATTGCGTTTGATCCTTTCACGCGACAAGCAATTCCTTGTCCCTGCACTTTTTGTTATCACTCAAGTTGTGGAGTGAGGTTTTTCCTCCTGCAAGCGCTTGGGAGGGGCATCTGGCCTGTGACAAGCGGTGTTCAGGCCATGTGCATGTCATTTCCACCAATGGGACGCCGGTGCCCAGGTGTCTGTATGCGTAAATGTTTGCAAACATAGGTGTTACCCAGCGCTTTCAACGCATCGGACAGGCTGCAGTGTCAAAAAAGAAAAGTTTGCCATGTGTGACGGGTGTGAAAAAATATCAAAATATTAAAACCAGTTCGCACTGCTTTGTGGCATTCTTTAGGGATGGTAAAAGGGACCATGCGTATAAGCAGTTTCAGCAATCGGTTATTAACGTACCGAGTATATAGACATAATTTCAAAAGGGAAGTTCTTTTTTTTTTCTTGGGAGGAATACGCCCACGTCGATGGGAAGTACCGCGTTTGCTGCACGGTCCTTTCAAATGCAACCCTTTGGCGAGCCCCAAATTTTCAAATTATTGCCAATTACTTTGGGTCGTAATATACAACAATAAACCGCCCTTATTTTGGTTGCGACAGTCGTTCGCTTTCTTTGTTCGTGATTGCATAATTATCATTTGATATAAAACTGGGACTGAACCTTCACAGATGGTGTGCTGTAGGTGAACCAAGCTTGTGAACATCGGCTCGATTCACAGCATCATAGCTCCATCGCAATCAGAACCGATATCAGGCAAATGTCTTCTCTCAACGGTTTTCAGATGTATTTTCCGAGCAGATAAAGCGAAATCGCATTAAAGTATATACTCTGTTCCGGGTAGGTTACGTAGCATTTTTATAAAGACAAAGGTAAGATCAGTATTTGCCTGACAGGTCTATATGTTACAGCGTTTCTATATTAATTTACTTTAAAATTGCTTGCGTATGACCCTTTTTCTCGGTTAAAAGGAAAATGAATATAATTTAGCTCCATTAGGATATAAGATGATAAAAGAATATTATTGTCTTGAACAATATCAGATATTTCTAGACAATAATGCTTTTCCATGCGAGTTTATAAGTAATATTGTACAAATAGTCCGTCAAATGGTCCAATTCTATAAGAAAATATTTACATGTATTATAAAAAAAACATACACACATACTTTCTGCACTGTTGTATTCAACATTTTCACCAACCTCCGTCTTCTGGCTGCTCCAGTCAATATTCCGTACCTCCCAGCTCTTTGCCCGTCCTCGAGTATAAAATATAATCTTATTCCTGAATAGCAGGATTACTCGGGGATCCAAATTGGAAGGCAATTTATTTCTATATTTCTGTTCACAAAATATATCCGTCTCTTTCTCGCTCTCTCCCGTCCTCTCCCTCTCGTATCTAGCGTAGAGGAAGAAGTTGGAAGGTATTACGCGCGCTGCCGGAATGTTCATGGTTGTGACCCATAGCAGCATCCTTATATCTAATGGGATTATTAGGCAAGTCCCTCCTGTGTTTACTCGAGTTCACGGAAGCCGGTCAGAGGACCGATAGATTGCAGACGATCGAACAGCAATGTTCGGCGTTAACTCGGATCTTATCAAATGGCTAGTTACGTTTAGTACCGTGATTAATTACGTATTATACTTTTTTCTTATTGAGATCAAGTTTGGAATTGGTTCTTAAATAAAGTCGCAATTGGCGAGATTGTTGATATAAATGTTGAGAATATGAAATAAATTACTTTTAATTAGTTTCAATGGCTCAGAAAACTAATGAAATAGATGATATCAGGCATCCAATTCGCTTGGCGAAGCATTGTGCTATACGCAATTATATTTTCGGTCGTGGTGTCTTCTTCGTCAAAAACGAAAGAGCGGTGTTTTAAAAAAACCATTCCCTCAGATGAATGGATTTGGAAACGAATAGACACAGCTCTCTTTTTATTTTCGCAGAGGTTGCAGCTTCATAAAGACCTTTACGTGAAAATCTGCGCCTACAATTATTTAAATCCCCATTTCAAACCTCTAATTTTAACTGATTTTCCTGTAGCTTATAGTCATTGAATTTTTCCTTTAACAGTCGCGAGACGGACGTCAAAAAAAAGGTACATCCCAGAAAGAGTGCGCATTGGTAACAAGCCATCTAGACGAGGCCTGCACTGTCGGTTAATCCAGTACAGCTTAAAGGAAACTGGAGTCGGCACGCTAGCGTATACAAACGTATATATAGCTTATAGCTCGTGTCCTGGGACATACTGAGTGACCTTTTTCACGATAGCCACGCTACGGAAAGAGTTCGACTTGCATAGCTTTTCATTTGACTGGAAGTCCGCGCCTGGAAAATTCCCCCTCGGGCACTCTTTGAGCGAGGTTTTTCCTTCCCCAGCAGCGTATCTGACGAGTTTATACGGGCAGGGAACGCAGACTAGCGATACACCCAACGATAGCAATTAAATTTATTAATTATTTTGTTCTGTAAAACTCGACGGACAAAGATTTAAAAAGGATAATTGGTGACTTAATTAAAATAGAAGTACAGTTGGGAGTGGAATATTGTTGGAACCAGGGCGTGTGTTTTTTTTTGTGTTTTTGTTGAATGTGCCAAAGTATTCGTCGGATTTTGGAGCTGAAAAATGTTCGCGAATTTCAGTATTCGCATGTCTGCTTTGAGTCGGCGAGCTAGCGTTTCGACCGTTTGCAAGCGATTACAGAATTAATTACAGTATAGACACATGCGAGCCTAAATTGCTAAGTGATCGAAGAGTTCACTTTGCGAATATAAAGCTATAAATCTACTTTGTGACCATAAGACCTTTAGTAATATTTATGAGTGGTGAATGCAGATTCAATTATAGCTGGTTTTCTTTGGGCTGCTAATAGATTAGCGATCCTTCAGGACAAAATTGGCGTGCATGTTTGGATTAAGGATGTTGATATCAAAACACACACATTTTAAACTAAAAGGATTGTTCACTGGTCACCGTTTACGGCCCCAGGTTAGAGTTTATCTTGATTTATAGCGCAAAGTTAGTAAGGATGACAGTCTGTTAACAAAGAATCGGTGCTTCTGATACTTCCACCGAAAAAAATAATAGTTGTGTGAGAATTGGCTTAGTAAATTATCGGCTGCTTTACTGACCAAGTATAATACTTTAGTTTCAGAAAATACCGTTTCCTTTTTTGTCAATTTCTCAAGCTGTTAAATGACGAAACACTGCGTCAATATCTAGCGGTGTCGATTGATAGGCAAGACAAATCTTGCTGCGAATTTTCTTTGATTTCTCCATTTAACAGGCTCTGTTTTTCAGTGGCTTTTTAAGTATACTTAGCGGTCTGTTAACACAATATATAGTCATCTCATTGACATTGACTATGGAAATAACACACTAACAGACCGCTAAGAAGCTAACAAGCCACTGCAAAACAAGGCATAGCGTAAAAATATAGTGATGGTTACAATTAAATTTCAAAAAGTGTCCAATGATTTTCGTATAGCACATGTGATTCAATGCCCCACTGAGTTTTCATAATGCAGTGAATCCGTGCCACTTGCCACGATACAGGATGCTGTCCCCTGGATGATGACAAAGTAGCAAGCATTCGCATATGCAGACGCCATTTTTGATTTTCTTTTATGGTTCAATCAGTATGACACCGTGGTACCCGCCGCGTTACCCGTTCCCTTCCGCGATCCGAACCGTCCCTTCGTGCGCGTTTTGGGGGGGAAATGTGTTTCCCCTTTTTCCAATCAACACAATTTTGCGCTATGGACCCGGCGAGGTTGATTTCAAATCACGGGATTCGTTATAATTTTAGAGGAGACCGGTTTTTTTTTGTAGCGAACCGCTGGGTAAACCGCATGGAATGGCGGAAAAACACGGAGCAATTGTAATCAGAAAAATAAGAAGGGTTGATTAAAAACGTGATATTCTGCGGTTTGGAGTGTGTGAGTGCCAGAGTTTATTGTTGTTCCAACAAGCTACGAAAGCTCAGCGAAAAAGTAGAATTAATATTTTCTTAGTCAGCCATTTACTTTGTATATAAAGCTGTCATTAATGCAACAATTGTCAAGTAAGAATAAACAAATTAGCCCTGATTATTCTCCGAAAACTGTAGATATCTTCAAATTGTTGTGATAATTACTTATTAAGATCAATGAAACTAAAATTACTAGTAATGAAGTGGAATTACTATGGACTTTCAAGACAAAATCCGGTACCTACCTACTCAAAATAACAAAATTTCCAAATGAGAAACTATGACACATTACTTTAAAATTACTGTCTAAATCAGCTTTTCAGTACACGCAAATAAACTCATACTTCTTCAGAATCATATTATATTTTCATAATCTTACCACCAGTTAAATATTTCTTCAGAAAATTCAGAATAAATTGTTAATAATTCATCATCCGTCCAATCAAATCTCCAACCAATTAACAAGCCGAATTCGCCGCGACCAACTCGCTATAATTAGCTTTATTATTTTTAACAATTTCCTAGCCGCATAAAACAACACCCTCGCGGTGGAATATTTTCTTTGGCCATGTCATGTGAGTCTTGTACGTGACAAGAGAAGACAAACATCTAGTCACGTGACCTCTTGACGTTCCCCACATGCTGGTGGAGGCGCCGGGTCTCGCACACACACACACCGTGTACAACTGCCACTCGGCTGGAGTCCTAGGCCGCCTTGATCGTCACGCATTGCCAGCCTACCGCTTACCTCATAGACATTGTGGGTAAGTTTTTAGTGTTTTTTAAGGCAAGTTTTTAACATTTTTTAAACTCTGGAGTTGATGTGTTATACAGTCTATTAGGAGGGACTATACTAAAAAAATTGAGGCTTTGCACGTACCACTTTGCACTAAAAACCAAACTTAAGTCAGAGTTTAGCAAAATTTTACGGTCACAGCAAATCAGATGACTGAAATTCTGGGTTACCCAGTTCATTCAAAAATCTAAAATCGGCATTTGGAAAAGCATTTTGCGCAGTCTTACCAATTTCCTTTCTTTGTGTTCAATAGTTAAGGGTTATTGTGAATACCATGAGGTACAAGCCAAGAAATTTTGATGGAATTAATTTGTTACTGTGAGTGGCAAAAATTGTTAGAAAAGCTATTTCGAATATATTTTTGTATGAAGTCAATTCTTGACTAAAAGCAAAGAAAGTTACTCCGTTTGGTCCTGTCGACAACTTCCTTATTATTGTTGGGTTTTCAATCGGAAGTCGATTAAAAATGCCCGCGTGATAAGGTTAACTTCCTGAAATTTATTTGATTTTTGACCATAGGCTACTTGCAATCAACTTTTTAGTGCGATTATTAAACATTAGTACTTTGACTCTATCTGAGCTGAAAATTCTCATTCGTTGGTTCTGTACTTTAAGGAAAACTTGGTACATTGAATCTTGTATCGCGGTTTCCTTGCGTAGGGCGATATAAACGGCGGTCAAGCCTCCTTAGCCCTCACTTTAGATACACACACACACACTTGTCTTGTAGCCGTTGGACTTCTGTTTGACTCTCTCCTAGGTGTGCTGAGATCGACAGAACGTGCCTGGACTTCAAAAGAAAATGTTGTCCTATTATTTTAAAAACATCGGGGGTCTAACTTGTAACTCGTTGACAGTTCTCGAATACAATTTTCCGTCGTTTAGTAAAATTTTCTCTCCGTCTCGGATCTCAATCATTTCATTTACTTTTAAAATTGACGGACGTGGTCTGCTGTAGATTTCCGCTGGCTCTGTATTCCTACTTATTGTCACGTTAATTATGATGTCGTTCCAATAAAGTCCGTTAAAATTGCTAGGAATTACTTTGTTTCGCGTCTATAGTGGCAAAGTAACCAATTAGAGAATTTTCTCCCAATTCATAAAATGCGGCGACAGCGGACATATTATTATCTCGGCTGCCAATTTTGTATTAATGCTCGCATTTTGCAGGTCGTTATTTTTCATTTTCACCTCACTTGCTGAAACTAACGAGATGGTGTTCTTTTTTCACTTTGCCTGGCGCTTTGCTGGGTTATTCGGGACGGGGCTTTTATTCGCCATAAATTGCTTGACAATTCACGGGCCATAATTTCTATTCAAAAAGTCAATTATGCAATTGAATTTGAGGCTTTAGAAATTTATATCCTTGCTACTTGGAATGTTCGCTATATATCCACCATCAGGGGTTGGATATTTTACAATTGTCATGTATTGTTAACAAAATATTAATTATTTACATGGCACGACAGTGTTAAGAAGATATTTTTGACAAATTGCGGATGACAAATTGAACTTTATCAGCTTTTCAGCAATAATTTTATGCGAATAGCCGAGATAAATTTCTGTGAGAGATACCAAGATTTCATTGGATGCTTTTTATCGAGTTGTCTACTAAATAGAATACAATTATTTTCAATTGAGGGTTTATAATAAGTTGTGTACATGGGCAAATATTTACTAAGCTTGCAAGTTATTCGTTATGGACAATAACCGAAGAAAATATTACATTTGAAACTTATTTTATCACTTTCTCGCAAAAAATTTAGGTAGCCATGAATTTATTACTAAACTAGTCTACAACATCATAATATTCTCTCGCGAGTTTCTGATTATTAATAAGCAATTTTTAGACATAAAACGTATATTTTTGCTCAATTGTGTTATAAGAAATGTGTGTGCTGTGATTCTCATAATCAGGCAAGATAGTTTCTCTTGATAACAGCTAGCTTCAAACTCCCGCCTAAAATCTTTTAATTCGCGCAATTTTGTAAATCTAATGCAGGATAAAACACGGCGTGTACTCTTCCCAGATGGAAATTGACTCGCCTCAAACTCAAAGGGGAGACGCGATTGAAAACAGACCATTCTCTCTAATATTTCTACAATAACACTAATTCCTTAGACTCGTCACTTCCTGCGGCTATTGTATTCCATCTTCCTTTGAAGACACTACGAACGACGTCACATGAAAGAGACGAGGGAAGGGAAAAAACTGCCTAATGTTCTTAAAACAACCGTCTTTCTTACCTAACAGATGACAAGAATATCGCGTAAGAGGAGGGGATAATTTGGTAAAGAAGCCATTCACTTAGAAAAAAATATGTACAAAAAAAAACGTGGAGATTGTAGGATGAAATGAGCATCAAAAGAGATGTAAATTCCTTGCTTTGGTAAAATAATGAAGGGATGTCTTGTATGGATCTTGGTACTATATACACAAAGATGGGGTTCGCGATAAAATAGACAAATAAGGGTTGGATTGATAAAACAAATCACATATTGCCTGCTAAATTGCATCAATAACATTTTTTTTAGAAAGGTGTTGTAGTAGGGCTGTGGGGAAAATTTTCGTATATCTTCTATCTCAAATAAATAAGTCGTAATTTGTTGCAATGAAATTCCGTAATTTGCCCCTTGTTGAAAAAGATTACACAAAAGAATTTATCTGTAAAAATTCTCGGATATCTGTATGGAGCATTATCAGCTTTTCCACACACCAAAACCACGCGATACCATCACTTAATAAAAACCCCCAAAAGTCCATCACAAAAATATCTCCTTTCCCGATTGACTCCCACAGCTTGATGCACATTTTTCAACATCTCATCCCCAGCATTATTTCAATTAACCAGCGCTCAGTAATCGCAACGAATAAAACGCAAAGACGCCAAGACAACAAGAGAAAAAAACGCACACAAACGACAAAACCACAAAAAAAAACTTCGTGCAAAAACTCTTACACACATAGGTATAGACATACATAGAGCATGTACGCTTCGCACTGTGCGAAACAAACGGGCTTTACGCCAACACAATGCCCTCACCGTGGTAGCCAGACAAAGCGGAGAGCTGAGCTCTGGCATAATAACCAGACATTGATTATTAACAGGTGTGAAATTCACGCTTATTGAAACAATACACGAGTTTTTTCTCTCCTCTGAACGACTCGCACTCGCTTTACAAACTTTTCTATGGCGCGTTATGATTGAGATATTCGTAGAGGAGCGAGCTGGTGGTGGTGTTGGCGATGATGATTATTACAACAGCCGGCGAAAAAAAGCTATGGTAGAGCGTGCGAAAATCAATATGTGCCCGAGTGGGTTTCACAATTAGTTTTCTTGTCGATGCAATTGGCATGTCGTTCGGAATGCAGTTCAGGTTCTAGTTTATATACTAGTGTATGCCAGGCGCCGGGAGCTGTCGACTGACAAATGTTTTAATTGGATAATTTTATTCTAATTACAGCCATTAATTTAATGTTGTGCAACAATTTTGTGGAACACTTTGTCAACTATTTATTCGAAATTTTTCGGATGCAATTATTGTGAATGGGATTGACCTATTTTGTGTCCCCATTTTTCAACGCGGAGCTGAAACTAATTGTCCAATTTAAGGCCTTAATTTATTTTAAAAATACACACGGAATTGATTCCAATCGTGGCCGAACAATTCGCGCTTGATTCGAGCTTTGCAGCAAATTGCGCCGCACCATTTCCGTTCTTCTCTTGGGCATGAGTTGTCGTCCGTTTGCTTTTCTTTTGACATTCGCAAATGTCACATGTCTTTGCCGCCAAAGTCGCCGGCAAAGTTGCCGCCTCCGATGTTATTTTATTTCCTTGGCATCAGAGGTCAAAACACATCCCTTTCGGGCTCCCACCCCGGATGGCACATGTCAGAACCGCTTCAATCGACATCTGTCGCTTTCTGGCCATAAAATTTTGTAGCATGGTTTGTGTAACTATTTTGTGAAACCGATTTATATCTCCTAAAATTTTAATTCACCGATCAATTAATAATAACAGATATGAAATTAGAAGACAAAAAAATATTTTGTCTACATTTAATTTGGGGAACAGAAATTCTCGTTTATATTGAAATTATCGGTTTGGGAGCTTCCCACGAAATTTCCCACGAGTAATTAGAAATAGAGTATTTACTCAGTGCATCTTTCGCCATATATTCACCGCTCTCGAAATTAATTACCGAATGATTCTAGACGTTATTTTCTGAGCTACCTTCTTACAGAAAATTTTAACTTCCCCTTCAAGTTGTGAATGCTAAGTCAATTAACAACTCCACACGCACTTGACAGTTCCCAAGTACATTATCGTGGATTTTGAAGACGAATTCATCCTCGGGTTCGTGAGACTTACAACTGCCCAGAAGAAAATCCGTTCAATATGTATTGAAAATCATGCAACGTTTTTTTAAACCAAAAATAAGAAGAGCTTTATACTTCCTTAATATTCCCATAACCATTCAAAACGATTATCAAAACGATAATGACACTAACTTAGTCTAAGGTAAATGTTGAGATTCGAACACTAAAAAAATCACCGACTGATTTAGTCCTGTAGTCCTGTAATTTTACGTTCCACCACCAATATTGTAAGCAATTATCATACTTATACATACATCCCACGCATTCCACGGTACGCAAAGAAAATTCCTCACTTAAAAGTAAAAAAAACCATAACCGGTCGATACGTTCATTGGCAGCGCAGCCTCTCTCTGAATCAGAAACGACGAGAAGTCGCTCAAACCACCAAGGATCAAACGAAACGATTCCTTTCCACCCCGATTTTCCACACACTTCTTACACACACACACACACACATACGATATCGACTCCTGCACACACTCACCTACAGTTCATTCAAATAATATGCAAAACTCGCATCTAACCCGCCGCTAGAAGCACGCTAGAAGCACGCTAGAAGCACGCTAGAAGCACGCCAGCCACAAAGACGTGCACACACTGTGTACGTGTCGCCCGTATTGTCGCGTCGCCGCGTACGTGCCACGCGATACGTGCGCGCGAGCTGGGTCTTGTGGAATAATATCCTTTTTAAGTAATCATAAGGGCCAATTAGTAAGCTCAGGGTTTTATTTACAACGACAGTTCACAAACAGCCGCGCGCCCGAGTTGTTATAGAAAAAAATATAATAATAAAAAGAGTGGGTAGGAAAAAAAATACAGGGCGAAATCTCTTTGAGGGTGTGACAAGCATAATTCGCATGGGTGCTTGTAGACCCGTGCTCGGCTGTGTATATACTACCCTGTGTTTTATAGGTGTTAGAGGAGGGTTACGCTGTTTCGCGGTTGCACACGTTATTTATATAATAGATATAAAAATACCGATATGGAATAATAGACGCCGCTGCTGTTGCGTCGTTTTCGTCCAGAATTTATATGAAAGCCATGAAGAGTTTGGGGTTTTACTTTTTTTGGTGGCCTGTATATGTATAATACAGTTTTTTTTGAGCGATTGAGTTGTTAAAAAATGTGAAACGAGCTGGAATTTATTCTCTAGCCGTGGTTTTAGTGTTTATTTATTTATTGTTATTTAGTTGGGTGTGCGACGGGGTGCATACCTAGTCAGGGGTGGAATTTTCACGCCTCGTATTTTCCACGCTACAGGCTGCAGGGGGCGCACGGGGGGTGTTGAATAGGTGCAGTATTGAGTGGTGCGATATAGAGAAAAGCAATTCTGTTTCTGCGCCGATAAAAATTCAAGTACTCGGAAGCCACGGTGCAGGGTTGCGTGGCTGGCATTGCGCGAAGGACAGAGTGTTGGCAAATTTGTTTCAACTCGATAGCTTCGACACTACGTAAATCCAAATCATTTTTATGCCATGATTAGTTCAAACTTGCAATAATACCCTGAAACAGTGTGCTTATTTTAAATTTTATGCATTCGGAAATAAAAGAATGCAAAAAATGCATGTCTTCGTAATAATATATTGCATATGAGCAACGAGGTTTAGGTGAAGCTGCTCATTTTTGGAAACTACGGGAAAGAACCGTTTTTCATTCTGCAGTTTACATGTAGGTTAATGATGAGAACACATATTTTACTTAACTAGGGCTACGTGCGAACACTTATTATTATCGTGTTATGGATGAGTGTAATATTCACGCTCACCCACAACATGATTATATTGCGTGTGCGCGTATCCCTAGTATAAAATAGTTTAGAAGTAATAAAGTAGTATAAGTCAGTCGTTTGGCATTTGTGTGTCAGCGAACGTTGAAAAATAATAGATTTTTTCAGCAGTAAGTGTAATTGAAGATTCGCTGCACTCGCTCCGCTCGTTACGCTTAACAGATATTTATGGTGCGACTGATTTTTGAACTCAAGTAGGTCAGTTTGCCATCACCACTCTGTGGCTAAAAAAAATACCCCGGGTCATATAAGCTTTCCATTCATGATGAGAATATATTGTGTTTCATTTGTAAAAGAACACCACCTCATTATAACATTAAATCTTTTCTTGCGAGCACAAAAATAAATTCTTTAAAATCGAACACATCTGATAAATCAAGTTTCTTGGGTCACAAGATTAAAATTCGGCCAAAAACGTTCCTCTAGTATCTGATCCAGTGTTTGGTCCAGTGGCCGAAGGTAACGTTGGGGTAATGTTGGGGTAATGTTTGGGTAATGCACCCATTGTTCTCTGCCTAATATCGCGTCAGCATGGGGTCGGCGGTTGGTGGTTGGGGGTTGGGGGTTGGGGGGAGCTCAGTTAGGGGTGGGGGGCGCAGGCGTGCTATTGATTTTACTACGCGGGACGCGTGGCAGCTGAGAGATGCACAGGTCTCGCAAAACAATCACGAAAACGGACATGCTGGACTTGGCACCGCTACCAATGGCACCGCTGCTGCAATGGCACCGCTGCTGCAATGGCACCGCTGCTGCAATGGCACAGATGTCATATGGCACCGACATCTACCTATTGTATACGGCATGCAAAAGGTTGTAAAAGGCAACGCTTATGGAGAAAATTACCATGGTTTCCCATGGAATTACCATGGAATGATCGGGTGTAAACTGAAGAAAGGGTTGAGGAATGGAACGGATTGAAGATTGAGGAGTTGCAAGAAAATCGAACAGTGCTTGGGTACAAATGTGTCCAATAATGAAATGGAAATAATTAAATACCAAATGTTCTAGAAATCTTGGTAAGCCGGAACCGTGTCACAAGCTTTATGGTGCCGACAATGGTACAGCTTACCATCTGACGGGCGAGAATATCTCTTGAGATCTCTGCATTAGTCCATAATTTATGCCAATGACGAGATGTCAGTGACATTGCGAGCAATACAAGTCAAGACGCTGTTTGGCAACTCACCCGGTGGAGGTCACTTAGCATCGGTGAGTTCATTTGATCTACGTCGACTAGATTGTGATGGTTTGCCTGTCAGACATTTCACCTGCAATATCCAGCCAAGAACACGACCACCGGATCAATCGGAGATCTAACACGCGTCAGGGGGTCATTATCGTAACTCCTGGTTGGTGTGTAGTTGATTTTATCACGGCATTGATTGTTTGTTGTTCACATTGCTTGCATGTTTTTATGAAAGTTAAAAAAATTGCCATTATTTTGTGTACAGTGGAATGTACAGAGAGTAAAACGGTAATGCCGACAAGCGTGTTCGGTGGAGGTGCCGGGTTCGGTGCCAACAAGGAGCTTACTGGTTCCGGTTCCTGGCGGCACCGCGCCGCGCGAAACGAGATACATTCAGGCGGGATCGAGTTTCGCCATCTCAAAGTAACGAATGCCAACTGCTAGGGTTTGCGTTGTGACAAAATGCTAAGATAACATTTTTTTTTCTGTCTGCCCCTTTTGCTGCCGCCACGGCGAGATGTCTTAATTTAGCTGGGAATCCTTTGGGTGCTTTGGGGGGAGGCTGTGCCGAGGAAGCCGGAGAAGACAGCGACGGTACTTGCGTTGCCGAGGGGAAGTCAAATTGGCTTGCCGTTTTGTTTGTTTAGTATTTTGGTCTGAAACAATCTAGATAGTCTCCAAAAATGTATCTCCTACCTTGAATTGCGGGAAGATTTACTGGATTTAGTTGTGTTATGTCAGATAGGTTATGTCATATGAGGTTCCTCTACCTAGCTCCGTATATTGAAATAAAAATTATTTTTTATCCTCGGGGAGGATTGATCTTGAGTAATGGATAAAGAGAAATGGCTTGAGTGTCAGCAATCGTCTCACAAATGTTGTATAGAAGCGATTAAGTTGATTCTAAACTCGGAAATAAATAGCAGATCACAGAATTATTAGAATAAACAAAAAGCAGAAAGTTATATTGTATTTTCTTTTCCAAGTTGGCAGCTACTAACTTTTTAAGGAACAACGCCAAGTCAAAACCACCCCAATGTTATCCGATGTCATAACTCATCCCTCGGCAATACTATACACAGCAGCAAACATGCGACGATGAAATATCAATCAGTCAAACCTAGCGTTTCACTCAAAACTTAATGTTTTCCTGTAATTAGATTAAAATGGCCGCTTGATGAATGGACAGTGTGACTTGATTTGACGAGACGCGTCGCGTTAGGCGTCGCTCACTAAGGAGCCTAGACCGCCGCTTGGTTTTTACCAAACTTACCCAGTTTTACCACGCTTTGCAGGCTTGCCCATGGTTGTATACACCAGGCTTAACCAAACAACCAACCAACCAACTGTTACAGCTATAATAGTGAGATATTTGGTTGTAGGTACCTATTGCATCAACCCAAGGTTAATAGAACACTTCTCTTACCTAGTTGAAGAAAATCTTTTATTAACCATGGCATCAACCCACTTCGGTGTATGCCTTCAACACTTTTGGTTACTTTTCCAACTGTTCCAACACCGGGTTTTCAGCTTTTTAGTCGAGGTTTTAGTCAAAAATAACATGAAGAATTCCAAGATGCCTGGGACGCACAAAAATCGAGCGATCAACAAACTATAATGTATTGATTCGTAGTGGCCGTATGAAAAACTACCGCATCATGATATTAAATCGGAGTGTTAAGCAACCTCGCGTGTATACTTTACTATACACTGCAAAAACAACTTAAAACCGAGAAATCTTCCTTTCTCATCGCGCTTTGCGGTGTTCGCTCTGAATCAGACTAAATCAATCTGAAATCAATCCCATCAATCCCATCAATCCCATCAATAATTAATAAAATACAAAAGCATCTAAATATGACTTCATGCCTGTAATGACATGTTCAGTCTGTCAAAAGTGAAGTAACAAAACTTCTTCAAACTCATATCAAAAAAGTTTACAAGCATCGACTCTCGTGCGGTTTAAAATTCGGGAAAAGCTATTTCAGGCAGAAAATTGCGGCCTGGGTTTCCAATGTGCGGGGTGACAATGTACAGTTGTCATTATTTGTCCAAAACGAATCCTGCTCACATATCTTGCAGTCCGTGTTTTATACATCACACCTCAAAACAACTTCAAGCATGATTACTTTCTTGGAGAAAAGGAAATCACAACCCAAATTTCCCTACCGGCTTTACCGAGTCGGCATCATGACGTCATTTTGATTGAATTTTGATTGAATGGAGTAGGTGTATATTGCGGCTTGTTTGGAATCAAATTTCATAATAAAGGCCAAAATTCTCGATTGAAATTAAAAAACAATGCATCCTACCCCACCTTAGGCCTCTTCTGTTGACTTTCTAGACTACAACTTTTTCTGTTTCAGAAAAAACATAAACAGAAAACAGAAAACTGGAACCGTAAAAGATGCTCTTGGCTATACCTTAGGGTCAAAACCTCACTGTTGACTTTGACAAGGATGTGTCATGGACCACCAGATTTTCTTTTGACACCGGTTCGCTATATTTCCTCCCGAGTCCCGGCTCCATTTCGACAGCGAGCGGTCTAGGCGGCTTACCGGCGTCGCGACGCCATACTTTATGACTGCTGGGAGGCAACTACCGGGTCAACATGCTAACGTGTCGCGAAGTGCGCTGCTTGTGCCCACCGCAGCATGCTGTTTGTTTGCACACTTTAACACGGTCACGGTAAGGTCTGTAATGTAGCGCCATGGTGCTATAGGCCTTTGCCAACGCTTAGCTGAATCGCGTTGAGGATGACCGTTGTTTGGTACAATCTATGATTGTTCTAGTATTTTAACTAGTATTTTATTATTGTACCACAGTTCTATATGAAACTATAGAAATTTTTTCGTAGTATTTTCACAACCCATTGACTGTCAAATGTCTAGTTTTTAGATCAAAAATGACAATAAACTACTATTATAATAATTTTATTATTGTAGTGTTTTCACTCTCTCGCCATTTAAATGAGGATTGTAACTAACAGGGATACCTTCAAATTTAACTTTAAAAAATATAAGACAAGCAGCATCGTTTTAAAATGTGACTTGAGTCAATGGACTATTGTCTGAATTATAGCCCAAATTCTTGCCAGAATTCGTATATAAAAATCTTGTTAAAATTCAAAAGCAATACGGACAATATCGACGCATAGATTGATTGCGGTTGAAACAAGATTGAATCTTGAAGAGTGTTCAAACAGCACGATTAGCAATAGTACCAGAATTGATTTTGAGGGAAAAACGGGAAATGCGTTTAAAAATCAAAATCTAAACGTTAAATTTAAATGATTCTTACTACTCTTCGCATTACAAGATTTAACACATCTAGAAAGTTTAGTCGAGATAGTTTAATTAGTTTGGCCTGTAGAGCGAGAAAAGTGATAAGGAAAACATGCAAATTTTTGCAAAAACTGATTCTCGTCGTTATTTCATCCGAGCCTCATCACCAGCTCAAGCAAACAACAAACAAATATCTGCTCCACACAAAATCTCCTACCCTCTAAAAAACGCTCTCTTTCTCTCTACTTCACATAGCTTGGCTCTCTCACACACCCTCTAAGGGGTAGTTATAGTAACAAGTATTTAATCGCCTCCCCCACACACAGGCAATTTAGTGCCTAGCTGCTATCACCTTCTAACGCCACACGACTCAGCCAGTTTTCTATCTCTTTCTCTAATGTGTATATACTTGCCAGCTATGTTCTGCATGCCCGTGCGACATGCAACCTCTTTAGCGAAAGGGGAGGAAACGGACGCCATGTTGGAATCACGTCACACCATCTTGTATTTAGTCGGTGTGAAACAATGGGGAGTCAGTCACACGACCGCGGTGAATGCCAAGTGTGAATTCTCGTGGTGCTCGCTTCGTGGATTATATCGTACTACCCTCCTTTGCATAGAACACGTGCTCTTCTTTCAAATGCAATGTGTTCTACTTTCTACGTTTTGAATTTGGTGTAGGGTTTAACTTTTATTTGCGTAGCCCGATTTATTTTAATACTTATTGTAGATGTGTGGATTTCACCAAACTTTTATTTAATGAATTAACAGGTTTTTCCATGCGATCCGAATTAATTATTTCAGGTGGGCATTAACACAGCTAAAAATTTCTATGATAGTGTCTTCTAGGTCAATTTTGATGGATATTGACATGTCTTCATTATTTTTCAATGGATTTTTCTCACTTTTCAGTTACTTTTCATAAGAGAGATTGATATTTCTAATGATCGCACTGAAATATTGCTCAAAAACATGTGTTTCTTGGGAGCCATGTGATACAGATTTCAGAAACTTGACTATGGGAAGTCAAAATTGGCATTAATGATTCGGCAATTCGTTATGTCGAAATTATGACTTCGAAATTGTGGTTGAAATTTATGTCTCTCAGCCTCTCTGAATTTCTTAGCATGCTGTCATTCGAATTGTAGTACTAGAAGCGTCATCCCCTTTCGGTAAAAAAAAACGGTATGGATTTTCCTACAAAAAAAATCTTTCGACGGTTCAGTGTATGGTATTTTGATATCTTAATTTCGTAACCTCAAACTACGTGAGGCTGACATGTGCTTTGAGTGGAATAGTTTGGGATAGTTTTTGTGGTCGTCCACACATAATCAAACTCTATCTGTTCTTTTCATCGTCTTTCAGAGGCCATGGGCAGACAGTTCAAGAAATGCTTGATGTGTTTACCTGACATACACGAGCCAGCTGATCCGAACGAATTCTTCAGTTGCGAAAAGCCTGGAACAAAAGGACATTTTTTCTGTGAAATAACGAAAACTCAATTGCCAATATAGCTTGTGATCGTGTTAAACATGCCAGCACGTTAGAATTTTATTCTGTTATGATTATAGCGTGCAATGTGCAAGAAGTATTGTAATATTCCTTCATAAAGTCAGTGGCTCGACCCCAAAATACCATCCCACGTGATCGGACGATTGGCGGTGCGTATCGTGCGTTAGACATGCATTGATATATCGCACCGACTGAATAATTTCTGCAACTTCATTCGATTTAATATACACCCAACAATTCACAGGAACAAATTGCTGCCACGAAAGTTCGTCCCAGCAGGCGCACAATACTTTAATAAGCATCAGAACTATAAAATAACAAGCCGTTTTTAAAACGGAAATGACTCGTGAATACGACATGCAGTGTTAAATACGTTTTTTTCTTCTATGCCATCAATTGAGTAACAATGTGAAACAAAATATGACGTTCGTTGTCATTGTTGGGCCCTTTTTTCGGAGACAACAGCGCATAAGATGACAGACGGAAAAGTTTCGAGTGTCGCGCCTTTGTCAAGCGACAACAACAAAATGGATAACTGTTTCGTGCGAAGAATGATGAATTTTCGTTTTCCTGTGTCGACTGTTGGATGGCTGTACCGCGCGCTGACAAACTTGACTCTGCTCAAAATAATTTGCAAGCACGGACGACGCCAGAAATTGTTACAATCATCGGTGGACGTTGCTTTTTTTTCTCTCTTGGAACTTTAATGTCGACAATTTTTCTTCTACAATGCATCAATGTGATTGTGGCATTGTGTGGCCCTCCATATAAGGATCAACTGATGTAAATAATATTTTATATAGTAGGAGCGAATGCACCACGAAATAATTGGCCCATTTCACTGCCTTGTTATGTGTTATAATGATGGCTTTGTCATCGGAATTCAATCTTCTCGAAATTATAGGGTTTTGGCCATCATTTATTTACAGCTCGGCATAATAAAACTAATAAAAGCATTGTCGAGTTGCACAATTGCTGCAAGAATATGGCTAATACTATACGCTCAGTAAAAAACATTAACAATATATTATGTTTAAAAAGGTTATGAAAAACTTACCTATTTTTTTTTAAATACTGCTGACATGACAAATACACCTGCACTTTTTCGAATATGAAATCAAATGCAACCAAAAATCGAACAACAATTCCATTGCATAGTATAGCCAAGCTAAAATTTAGTACACTTACACATCACGAAGATATAAAATAGACACTTGGCGGTGTAAAATATTCTGATATCGAAGGTCCCATTGGTCCAATTTATTCATTTGTACACAATAAGAATTATAGAAATTATAGGATTGCAATTGCATCCAAACGATAGTGCTCTGTTGTAGATAAACTACAGTTGAAAATGGGTAAAAGTAAAGCCAATTTTTATTCATGAACGATTATAAGATGAGTGTTCTAAAGATCCGAGCATTACATAAAATCTCAATAACTATTATTAATGAGTGTGATTAGAACCTAAATGCAGATACTCGTTGCATCTAGAGTGGATATTTATAATTATAGAAACGAAGAAACCAACCTGAATCTCGGTATACGGATACAAATTTTGGAATGGATATATCGTTTCTAATAATATACATGTTATCAATATTTGAATACATTTTCCATATTCTCATTTTTCCATATTTTTTCAATATTTCCAAAAAATGTGTCATTAAAATCTGCGGTTCGGGAATAAGTTGAGCGTGCGCGAAGCATTTCGCAGTCGATGAATGGAGAGCTAAGAACCGATCAGCTCAAAGACAGCTTCAACTGCAGAGATTATGGACTTTTATCCGAACGGAGGAAAATCAAAGGCGGTACGGAGATAAAGATTCCCCATTTAAAAGGGAAATTAGTGATCACAGAAAAATAGAAAATTATACAAGACTGCAGAAGTAGGATAATAAAGTAGGATAGGTATAAACTCGAGTGTAGGAGAGGGAATGTGGATCGCATGGGGAAAAGGTATCTGCAGGAAATGAAAGGAATTTTCTAGAGAGCTTGCAGAACCCAGATATAATGACGACTCCGTTATAGCTTCATCTAAAGTTCCATTTAGCTTTGTGAGACCGGATGAGAAATAAGCATGAAAGAAAGGCGGACAGAATTGATCAGAGAGATTTAGATCCTTCGACAGATAGAAAAAAGATACACTTATACGACATGAATTAAGTTGCAATTTTGTACTTTTTTTTTGGGGAGGGGAATTTCATAAAAGCTCTGGAGGAATCCATTCAGACTATAGCTGGCATGTAGCGTATGGAAAATTAATCGATAATCAATACTGAAATGCTGAATTACCCAGTTACAAATACAATTAATGATAGATGATAATTAGAAATTACAAGTTTAGGCCATCCTAATCGCTCCGAAGAATCAACCGTAAACTTTTTCGTTTTCTTAAGCCCGTGGTTAATTATTTGGGCGGCGGACAATTTGCCAGCGGACAATTTGCCAGTGAACCCTTGCGGTTCGAGGGGGTATTCAAGCATCATCGCTTCGGGGAATTTCCCCAACAGAAGGAACAAGTACACTGTTTGGGTACCACGTCGAAAGTTACAGTAAAATTAAACATTGTTTCATTGATGAGATAAAGACACTTGTGGATCATAGAGATAGTGGATATGTTTGATTTTATTCAACTTCTGACATATATTGTATATCTGGTCGTCGATTCTTTCACATTTGGCAAATGATATTGGTAGGTACATGAACTTACTTATACCTCGAATAGTATAAATATGTATGAGATAATGATGTATAAATGCAATAGATGGTGCAAATGGTAACTTTTTTGTCTATAGAAGCGGATCGTTCGTCCAACGGCACGAAGGAAGCTGGTGTATACGAAGTACGAACATAGAACTACTAAGATACCATGTCCCGGTAACGCGTACCTGTGTCTCTTGGACTCAGCACAAGTCCGTAAAATCTAACTGTTGATGTCTAGCATTTTACTGAAATTTTTGACGTGATACCCAAGAAGCAGGGGGCAAGATTGTTGCCTGGCCACACAGTGCCTCCCGCGGTTTAATACCTGGCTGCCCACCCCTTCTATACGAAAGGGTAGCCTGGCAAATTGTCCGCTGGCAAATTGTCCTACACTCTAATTATTTAACTGATACTCCAACTTCGAAAAACCACCAAGGGATGAAATTACATTTTCAAGTTGAATAGTTATCCTCCAGTTAGAAAGAACACAGAAGCAACCGATAGGTTATAACTTTGGAGGTGAGTTTGTATCTGCAAGTTAGCCACTTAACCAGAAATTATAATTTTGGTCCTAAGCCAACAAATATCATCTCTCATTTAACTTATAGAACAACTATAGCACCACTCAAAACGCCTCAACAACGAAAACCAGCAAAAAAAAATCGCACAGTAATTTTCATCAATCACAAACATAACAATTATCAATCACATTTCACCCGCCCACGTTTTTGTGCTTTAATTGAATGGCGATGATTTGATGTAGTCTAGGGAGGGGTGGGGGGGGGGGGGGGGGGGTGACAAGGGTGCAGTGCACCTGACGTCTGGTGACACCCTTACAATAGACCGGCCACAGTAACGTGCCAGCCCTTTCATACCCTTAATCAGCCGCCGTGGGCGCCCAGTGCGCTTGTGTGGGTGACAGATGTGGGGGTGGGTTGCTCGAGAGGGGGTGGGGAGGGGGTGCAAGACGTGGTCAATCGGAAACGTTGAAGGGACCTAAACAGGCATCGGACGGACCCATTTCTGTCCCACATGGTATACGACGGAAATTTTTAATTGAAATCAATTGAATCTTTTACGTGCAATGCGTGGGTAATACGATAAAAAAAAAACTATTTAATAGGTAACTGAATAAAAAGTCTGCTCACAGTTACAAAAAGGCTCCTCAACACCTAAAGCGCCTCCTCACGGCTTCTAAATACAGACATGGTCCCCTAGCAGCCTCATACGAACAGAATTCGTCCCTTAAAATAGGTACCTAAGCAAATACAGCGACTTCTAACAAGCTTTTTAACACACCACCACCTCGTGATAGGCTCCTTAATAATGACATCGTCTCCTAATACACACCTAAACACAGACTGCTTCTCCTAAAAGCATTCACCGTCTTCTAACGTGCCCTTAAAAACAGACAAGGCTCCTAAACAAATGCAACGCCTTCTTTCAGGCTTCTGAGAACACAGAGATCACCTGATGGCATGGCTCCTAATCACATTTCGTAGAATACCGTAGAACCATGAACCATACAGAACCATGTTCCTAAACACATAGTCTCCTAAATGGCATTTTAACACAATCATATAGACTCCGAAACAATGGCATCAATACTCCTTAAATGCACTTAAATACAGAAACAGTCTAATAAAATGCTCCTAAACACAGAATTCGGTTCCTAACGGGCTACTAAACACAGAGTTATTCTCCTAACCGTCACCTACACACAGACATGTTATAGCGTTCAGCGTGTCGAGGTAATGCAGGGTTGCGGATGATTGAGCTGCGGTATCGGGTGTGTGTATCGCAGGGGTCGGGGGTGACATTTGATCCGTGTTTTGGCCGCGCGGCCCTCCCTACGGTTAGCGCACAAGGGCGGAGGCGGGGCCCGGTGACACCTGGGAACCCGGGCACCGGGGCCCCGGGCGCCGAATGCCGTTACCGCCGAGAGCCGCGGGAACATGTCGTGTCTGATCGTTAGACACTTGTCTGGCGTGACAGATGTACAATTTGCCCTATTAATTACAAGTAAGACTTGTGTCTTCCTAACCTTTGCACGTTAGTTTTATAAAAAACTAGTTTACTGGGTTATGAAAATGGTACGCTGCCAGAATGCCAATGATTAAAATAATATGTGTTTTGTGTCCAGTTTAAATTTTGGTAAGCCCGAACCTCAGTCGCAGTAAGAAATTAATTTGTCTTGGATGTACAAGCCAGGTAGGATTTAAAAAAATTACTTTGTGTGACAATAAAGGTAAACAACTTTTAGATGAGCTAAACCAATAGTGGTGTTAACCTTAGTTAGTATTTTAGTAAGTTCCTATTTAGTACTTCTATAACGTCTAAACATGGAACAGGAAGTCCTTATTCTATGGTCTAACTTATTACATTCAATTGTTGGCTGGGTCAAATATTGGGTATTATTTTGAAGCTAAGGCTGAAGCTACCAATAGATATGGGTAATTTTCTTGCTTTTTTTTGTCGAGCTTTCCCTAGGTGTTTTGATTTTATGCCTTGTAAACGAGTTGCAAAAATTCATATAAATTAGCCATTAAAAAACAGGCTAGTTGACACGTTTATAAAATTGGAACGCTTGTAAAAATGGGAGTGTAGAAATAGTAAGCATTTAGACGTCCCATTATACCAAATCTTCAACTGAAAAATGCATAACAAAGGCATCCTACCAGATAGGTCACCCATCACCACTCAAATTTATTCAAATTTTCACCCCAAGAAGCCCCGACCGAAACCCGAGCCGGAGCAAATAATCCGCACTGATTTTCGGCACACTTTCACCCGCTGAAAGCATGTTGTGTCGGTTCTCAACATCCTCCGACGATTTCCTGTTCGCTCATCCCCAAGCGATGCATTGTGATACACTCTTCACAGTGTGTCCGTGTTGAAAGGAATTATTCCAGACCATTTGTATAAGGCTAATCGGCCGAACCGTGCGATCTCGTGAGTAAACTGTATTGACAAGTCCATTGTGGGCACAATACGAGCGACGATTTGGATCTATTATTGGTAGAGAATGCACGGTGACGACTTCATGTGAGAATGGGATTTTTCGGGGGGTAGTTTAGCGGTCTATCTTTTCTTTGGGGCACACGTGGGACGAGTTGTGTTAAAGAGAGAGAGAGAGTTTGTTCTCAATTATCAATGGGAAATTGTTCACTCATATGCCGATTTGCTGATACTTTGAAGAGTTGTCAGATTTTTGCCTTCTGTGAACATGTGATTTTCATGTCCGACCATAAACAGCGAATTTTTGGGACATCTTGACAAGATTTACTCGTGTTCTCACAATCATTTCACCTTTGAAGTGCGCGGCTTTGCATTTCAAATATTTGATTTTGATTGAAATCACTTTGTATACAGTATAATAACGATTTGATATTTGGTGCCTCTGGCTTTTAACAACTATGTAATATAAGCAAGTCATTTTCTATTAACGTTTTCTGTTTTCCATTCCCCTGCCACTAGAACGGCCTACAATCATACCTATTCACGGAATGCCATTCACACATGCAAGGAATTGCAAATTCCCATTACGGGCCATTATAAGTTTAAAGTACCCCGTAAAGCGTTAATTTCATTATCACTCAACATGGTTAATTGTAAAATTAAATTATTCGCCAATTATTTTGTTGACAATGGAATTACACACACGGGGGAATAATAATTAATTAGTTTCGAGTAATGAGTTCGGTTAGGCCTTTAGTGCTAAGCGTTTCACTGTTCATGTTCACTGCGAACATCGCAGTAGTATAAACACACCGCGTTTTAAATGCACTGACTTGCATTCATAGCAATGTGGCGACACCGGTTCGTATTACAGATAGCAGTGCGTTATATATAAGTTGTTGGTAGGTATACTTGGTATTGTTCAGCGTTAAACAATCAACTAAACGCTTCAAGATGGAATTCACGGTTCAAATATGATCATTTAAGCCATTTTCATTTGTATCAATGCTGCGGATTCTTCTTATTATTTTCCGATTTCAACTAGTTGATTCATCGAAATGACCGTCTTGATTTTGCATTTAATTAAATCTTCGTGCAATCAATATGTGGATTCTCCTTTGTAATACAGCCAAGTTTGGGGATGTGTGCACTTCGATCGAATTGTTCACGAGCAAATCGCATGGAATTACTTTGCTCCACTTTTTTTCAAACACAATTAAAACCACAGCAAAAATACGCATCTTATCGTTATCGTTTATCGTTTTCGCGTTATCGTTTTCGAATCCATTCTGATTTCCACATATAACAACATGTCGCCGGGATTCCGAGATACCCGCGAGAAAGTTCGAGTTTGATACGAGTTTGCATGGTAATTACTCCGCTGGGTGATAATTGCTGAACATTTTCTTGCGATTGCCGACTTGTTAGGTCATTATGGAGCCCCGCGAGCGCAATTAAAACATTCGAGCCGAGATTTCGCAGAGAAAATTAACTTTTAGTCGTGTTTTAACGAAAATAAAATGGCTTAATTTAAGGTTTCTTTTCCATCTCTTAATTAATCTCTGTTATTCGCTAACCCCTTTCTTTCTCTCCGGCACATAGCTCTTCTCTCTTTTCCAACCCTTGTAACATTTTAAGTTGGAACCCCCTCTTTCAAGATTTACAATTATCACTCAATTCGCTGCGAGAAAGTTATTCCTAAAAAAGAGTTCCAAGTACAATCAAGTGAAAAATTTCACTGGTAAAATAAGGGACGACAAAAACAAAAAAAACCCGGACAGTAGAAAACTGTGTCAAATTAGATTACTTATTCTATCGATATGTTGGTATTAATGCACTACACTTTACTAATTTTAAGTGTATTGATATTGTTTGAAGAGACCACAAAAAAACTTGTTTTTGATAATAAATATGTATCCTAAAAATTATCTTATCCTTTATTCTATCACCTTTTGGCGTAAAAACATAGATAAAATTATAAGACACTTTACAATTAGTAAATAAACTGGCGATTATGTGTAATACTGAACGCAAACAAACTGTATCCCAACGACAATTTTTCGTGAAGTTAATAATTGTCAAGAAACAAACAGTCCGTTACCGCTTTTAACCCGCCAAGCAGTTGCCAGCACATCTCACCAGCGATCGATAAACTCTCAGCGACGCTCCTGAACGGAAATCGAAATCCTACCGCCGTACCTACCCCTAACTCCTAAGAATCCCGAAATCCCGACAGATCCGAATGATTTGCACACACAGCAGGGGAGCGCGCCAAAGACGCGCCGGTATTTTCACCCTGCCTGTACCACGGCGCCCTAACCTTGTCGCGAACACAGCCCACCCCCGTCCCGCCACCACCCCCGCGCCACCCCTAGCCCCCCCCCCCCCCCCCACGACAACAAAGCGCGAGTGGGCCCGTTGATTTGTGTGGCACAGTGGCAATGTTAAATGAAATTCTTAATTTAACAAGTAATTAAGTAACACAATTTGGCTCATTTCTCGAAATACGCGCGGAATTTCCGCAACGACGGCGACGACGACGGCGTCGTGCAACACGTTTGGTGACGTCGGGAGGGGTGTAGAGGGTCACGATGGGGTGCGAGAGTGTCTGCCCGTCATCGTTGCCCATTGAGACGCTTCTGTGTCTAGTTATGCAGCCATGATGTCTTGGAAGCTGGAGAGGATGACTCTGGACGTGAAAGCCACTCATACTATTTAGATGAAATTCTACCACGATAGGCACCAGACACGAGAACGTGCTGTATTAACGCCACGTTCGGCCCTAGGCTGTCTTGACAGAGAAAGAGAGCTAATTAAACCTTTGTTCCCTCAGCGCGTTGAATTGTGGGTGTATTTTGTGTCCATCCTATCATCCAATCGTGTAGAACATGGGCTAAATATGAAGCATATTTAAAATTATTCTACGATAATTTAAGCTAGACTGTTGTTGGTGTTTACTCGGATTTGCTCCGATTTGAGGAGTGGTCCTCAAAAGGAACAGGTGTCTCAACGTTTCGACAGAACACGGTCTGTTCAGGAGTACTGATTAGCTAGACTGCAAGGCAATAACGCTAAGCAAATTCCCGCTCTTTTAAATGGAAACTCTTGATGAAACATAGCCGCTATCCCTGACAACCGTGAGCAAAGCAGTTTGCCGCTCCTCGGCAACCGTGGCACTCTATCGCATGGATGTGGCTGACTAGAAAGTTGAAGGGTTGTTTTCTACTGCACCCTGGGTGAACTTGCACTAACCCCGCGCGCGCTAGCACACAGGGGAGGGTTCATGAAATGTGTCAGTTATTTAATTTGAGAAGCATCGCAGTACTATTCGTTACACCGCGTGATGCTTAATTGTGTTCGTAGGTTAAAAAAAAAACACTCGAAAAAATACTTGCTTAAATTGAATTGTCATGGACCATAAAATTTCAACGCCGCATTCCAGACACAGAATCGCTGAGATTTTTTAAGAAAATCAGGGTTACGTAGTAAGGAAAATGTTAAAAATTAGCCCTATAAAGCAATTTATATGAAATAAACGCGGTCATAATTGATGAGCGTAACGAGCGTAGCGAGTGAAGCGAAATCTTCAATTACACTTTACTGCTAAAAAAATCCGGAATGTTTTTTTGTTTTTTTTTTGTTTTTTTGTTTTTTTGTGTGTTTGATCGCACGATTCCGGTCAAACGCCAAAACGGATTTTGATGAAAATTTCGGTGAACCTTCGTTTTCTCTGAACTTAGATCTGCCACGTTTTTGAAGCAATTCGGACGAGTAAATTTTATGTTATTAAGTTTTTACGAAATTTTTCAGTTTTTCCTAAACACGTTTTCCACTCTAGAGGCCAAGGATTTCCATATAATTTGACGAAACTCTCCAGATATGTTGGCCCCCACGATTTAATGTTTGTGTACAAATTTCATTGTTGTATGTTTAGCGCTTTTCTTGGAAATGGCGCTTTTATGACGCTTTTTTAGCGATTTTGCAGTTTTTTGCAACTAAATCAACTTTATCTTCAACCGATTTTGACAAAATTTACTGTGTGCATTATAAATCGTAAAAAGAAGATACTGTGTTAATTTCAAGCAAATCAATTAAGTAGTTTTTCTTTAAATCGATTTTTAAGTTTTGGAATATTCAATGTCATTGAGAAAGCTGCTAAATTAACGCCGAACATTTGAAATTGATCATAAAAGCCTCTAGGCTATGCGCACACGCAATATAATCGCGATGTGGGTGAACGTAAGTATTACGCTCATCCACAACACGATTATATGAGTGTTCGCATAGCCTAGTATAGTTGAAGTAAGGGGTGATATGAAAGTCCTCCTATACCCAGTAAGGTTGAAAACAACAGGGCGTCATCCACAATATGACATGGTGTCGTCACTTGTATTTACCAGCAACATTCCATACAGCCTTTCACGGATGCAGAGCAAGTAGCAGTTTACATACAAGACTAGATCTGGCTACTTTCGCCGAGAGTACACCGTTCAAGCATCGATTAATTGGCGGTTGTCCTCGCCATGCCCGATCAAAGTGCTTATTACCGTCGGTGTGGACGTAGAGTGGATGCAGCTTGCAGAAGGAACCCATTGGCATAGCCATTGACGAGCTCACTCAAGATTACCATGTCAAACGAAACGTGCAACCGTCTCGAAAGATCAAGACTATATACGCACACCGCGCCACCCTCGCTGATGTGTATATAAAACGCTGGGTTCCTTCATTGGAACAAATCTCTAATTCGGTGGCATTTTAATGAAAACCTTTCTGCGATGCTATTTCACGCGGACTTTAGGATGAGTTTATTTCCAACTCTTATTGGGGAGAGAAGTTTGACTAACATAAAGATTCGCCCAATCTTATTAACATGGCAAAATGCTAAATCGTAAATACTTCTTTCCTTTCCGTCTCCTTCACGATTATCGTATAGTCAAATTGTTCCGTCTAATTGCCGGCGCTTTATTCCAAGTTCATTAGTTTCGGAGGCCAGTCACTGAATATGTGTATGTATGAAGAAAAACCCGTTTCAAATTAAACGTATAGTAAAATTTCTTGTCGACACAATTAAGAGGTTATTGCTAAAAAGATGTCAACATTCCACGGAGTTTTACTTCTAATAAAGTCCCGTGCAGTATAGAATGAGGGTGGAAAACCCCACGGCGTCATAGAGAGAATGCATCCCGGTGTCTTCCAGCGTCTTTGTTCGTGGACCGTGGCATGGGGGGGGGGATGAAAATAATTAATTAATTTCTAAACGAAATCGTGTGATGGCGTGTGTTTATACAGTTATGGCACGGCGAAATTTGTACTGCATGTCGTTATGTTTAACGGCGTGGCTCGTAATATTAGAGTGTTAGAGACACCAATTATATAGTCTGCATTACGCAGTTTACACCGAAACAATAACAATTTGAAGCCAGCTTTTGACTAAAATAGGGGATGGTTTTCATAAATATGTCTCTAAAAGTAGCCAATTCGATTACAATTCTTAAAAAGTCACCTAACGTTTTATTGGTTTTATGTTATCGTATTGTTGGCTTGTTATGGTGGTTTATTCATCCAGTAATATCTTCCAGTTAAGAAGAAAACCGAGGCAAGCGATAGACCAATGACCATGAAGATGAGTTTTTCCCTGGAGGTAGCCACAAAACTGCACATTATAAACCCCAGGCATAAGAATATAACGCTTCGTCGATAACGACTGTTAAGTCATCATATGCTAAAAATAATAAGACCCACTTGCTTCGTAGATTAAGTAAGATAACCTCGTTTCATGCGGACAAAACTTAGAGAAAGTATACTTTTTTCTCTAGGATGCGAGCGTACAACATAATGGCCGTGGAGTCAGATGATAAAGACGTTAGGGGTTGATTCTCTAAAGAAGTGGAGCCGGAGTCGCAGCGCGTATAGCTGGAAAGAAAGTTAAGGGTATGAATGATTGGGGGAAGATTGAACACATTTGGGGGTGAATTAAAGAGAGAGAGAGAGAGAGCGAGAGAGAGAGAGCGAGCAAAGAATGGGGCTCTAAGATCCCTTGCCCTTTCCTGCGACGTCTACTCGAGCCGCTATCTCAGATTCTTATCCAATCACCATTGTGCGTGCTCCGCCGGGGGAAGGGGGGTAGTAAAGTGGATAACTTGGCCTCGGACATTATTAGATCATCCCCAACATCGTCATGGGGTGGTTCTACTAAACATTGCGGCTTGTTGTTACTGTGTATTCCGTGTTTCTTTTGAGTTCGTTTGTGCTCTACGTTTATTGATATGTTTTTCGTAGGTACTGCAAGTTTAAGCATTTTAGTATAATAAATGCAAATATGTTTTTTTTAATGCCATACCTTGCTATTTTATCCCTTTGGCCGTAGCAAGTCGCCTGAATGGTATAACGAATGGCATCTCCACAGCTGTATTTTCAATTGGTATTATGTTGTTATCACTGCTCATATCATCATTCACCTTATAGGTATATACTACTAGAAAAATCATAGTGTTAACAGCTAGCTTACAGGAAGAAACCATTCAAAATTGAAGACCACTCCATTTTCCGTACCATTCATACACGTGTATTTTTTGGCGGAGATTTTTGCAACTTGTGATATTAGCCAGAGGAGAATATTAGCCATTAAGATGTAAAAAACGACAAAAAAAGTGTGAAGATTATTATTTTCTTTCCAAAAAAAAACTATATTCTGGGTTATTGAATGCTAACTTGAAACCTAGAATCTATTCAGCCAGTCTTCTAAAAACTAACGTGGATTAGACAAAAGAATACAATATAGTGATGCTCTGTATATATTGGTTAGTAAGGGCCGAAATTACAACCTCAAGCGGCTAACCTCCAGATCCATGGTACCACCTATCGTTTGCTTCTGTTTGAGACCTTGATAACTTTTTAACTGGACATAGTAAAACCGACCCTAAGTCATTTTTCGAGGCAAAACGAATTCTTCAAAGCCTCTGCAAGCTCCACAGCGTTCTAAAAAGCTTTTAAACGCCACAAAAACGCGCCAATAACCTAAATATCCTCCGGGAAATTATGTAATGGCCTAGATTCCTCCCAGCTGGTATACAGTACAGCAACACGAGGCTTGTAAACCGTGTGTAGCCTACTACCGATGGGTCATTGTTGGTGTCATACGCGCATTGTGAGGGGTGTGTAGCCACGAATGACATCGCCGTGGGTCACCCCCCCCCCCCCCCCGAGACACGATCAGGTTACCCGCGCATTCAGCTGTCCCGGGCGCCTTCTACTCGTCGTGGGCTCAGGGGCCCCGCAGGCCTCAATGTCGGGGGCTGACTGGGAAACTAGCACAATTACTTCGATGGCTCGCATACTCCATAAAGCTAAAGGCCACAGCTCGCATGGCTGGTGAACGAAATTTGCTGTTGGAAATGGGATGAATAATCGTACTTTTTTTTTATGTTGATTTCTTTTGATTTGTGTATTAACATATCTGACAGCCACTTTTGTGTGCGTGATTGATTTCACGATTTTCACTTTCTCAAGCTAACGTGAATTGCTAAATCCATCGGTATATTAGTGGAACGCGAATTTGTGTCAGTCAAAAGTTGCAACTGTGAGATTGCGGTCTTGCGAATACCATTGCCAATTATTAATTCCGTTTTCGTCTGCTAAAGGAAGTATTTTTTCTGGTTCTCCCACTGCCCACCCCGGATTTCCTAATTGGTGTAAAATTCAGGCATCCTGTCCTCGCAAATGCGATTTCCGATGACTGACGATATTTCTGCAAAGATGCAGATATGAAAAATATGATTTTCGCGCATAACTTCAAAGCATTTTACTTTGGAGCGACTTCCTCGTTGCTAGCACCACTATCACTACTGCTCGAAATCGAAGGATAAAGTAAAAAATTATGAGAGAAAAATATCTATCCAATTTCTGGGATAGAAAATGTGAACTTGGAAAAGTGACTACAGAAAATCGAGAAGAATCCCAAATGTATAAGAAATGTAGCAGACGCATCGCATCCTGAGAGCTTCAAGCATATTAAACGAATGGTTTTTTTTTAAATCAGTTCTTACGTTTTTAGATATTTCTTCGCCACAAAATTCTCAAAATAATTTAAAATCATAATCATAAAAAATAAACTCACCCACAGCGCAATTAAATTTGGGCTTCGCAAAGCTCTAGGATAAATTCCAACATAACACCAATCAAATTCAGTGAAACGCAATGTCCGTGAGTTACCTACCTTAAATCGAGAAATGTTAAAATGTCTAGGATCTGCTCTAAAATCTAGCAACGATAGGCGCCGCCCGGGCCCGTAACCTTGCCGTCAACCAAGTCGTGAAAGTGAACAAAATTTCCCCCAACTTCGGTTCGTCAACCAATATCAATCGGCGATAATAATGATGCGACCATCTCATGGATCGCCCCGACTTTCTCACACCACCACGTGGCGTACCGTGCGACACTCGTCGCGTTGGGCGCGACACTCTGCTCTAGCGATGCAACACGATCTCTGTGTAGGACATGTCACCAGCTAAATAGCCTCCTCCTGGCACGTCTGTCACTCAGCCAGCCCGTTCCCAACCGGCCAGAGCGTTTGTAATTCACACACACTCTTGTCGTCAAATGTACCTCGCCTTACGGGGTGTATCGTACATCCACCCTCATAGCGTTTGCATCCTATAACACACACCGTTGCAATCGGAACGCGAAATGCGTTGTGATGGTCTTCAGAGCTAGCTTGAGTAGTGCAGGGTAATTATATACAGCGATTGGATGAAATTATGGGTGTGTGAGGGGGTAGTTATGTGATGAGTGGCGTGATTTAGCTGTTGAGTTGTGTGACGGTGTTTTTTCTTTTAATGTTGCCACCCCTAAGATATAAGTATTGCACTCATTTGCCTGCAGTGCTGTATCCGCAAGCTTGTATACTCATATCTATGAGTGACTCCGTATTAAGTTCTGTGAACAGCCATGAATATAGAACAGTATTTTTTTATTTTACATTTCATAATATCATGTCAGTCTTTGGTTCTTGAAGACCAAAATTTTATAAAATGTTTTATTTTAGACACTTCTGAGTCATTAAAACATTCTTATTTGAAGACTTCATGAAAATGCGTCGATACTTCAAACCTCCAAGTTAATGCTAAATCTATACCCAACCGATTTTATTGCAAATCACAGAAAATTACAACGTATATAAACAACTTGAACTCGAAACACTCTTATACGAAACAGCCCATGGTCGTAGATTTCATGGCCGCACCAGTACCCGATTTATTTAATTTCATCCCCCTCCCCGCCCCGGTCCTCTCACACCCCGTGCAGCCTTTAATTGAAATCAGGCTCCAAGGTCAATTTCTAACACAACAATCAACGCCTCGACAGGACCCCCCCCCCCCCTCCCCCCACACCCCTCACCCCACCTAGGCGATGTGTGGTGAGAGAATGGTTGTCCCCGAATCTCAACACAATTCACAAAACACTTTTCTCACCAGCGCTCCAGTAAACATTCTGTGTGCACCATGGGTATACCAGCTATGAGTAGTGCTCTGAGTAGTGCTGAAGACGATAAATTCCTCAGTTGATTCGGTTTTCAAATGTTGTGGGGGCATTTTTTCTCTATGTAATATTGGGTAACTTTACAATATTTTGTCTATAAAATAGTTCAAAAGTACCAAAAATTCAGCTCTTAACCTTTGTTTTAAGACATTGTACCATTATATAGATGCCAAAAATAAAAATGTATCGCCACATTTGATTGAATACAATGTGGAGAGGTCAATTATCAACAAAAGAGCAAGCCCGATATTTAATTAGCATTATGCTAACATCATCTTAATTATTAACCTCATAACTGAAATGTAATCCGTGACGGATCTTCTTACAATGCGGGTAAACAACACATTTTTTTTGTCATAGAGAGATCCTTAAACAAGATCCATTATCCGAGATCCATTAGATCCATTAAGCAATATCGTGCTTCAGTATAAGGTGCATTCTAATTGCATTCACAGAATCAGGATGCATTCCCACCGATTGCTAATTACCAATACGTTAATACCGCCGTACAACTGCATTTAATGCAATGTGTGTTTAACAAATTACATGCCAGCAATAACGGAAATTCGATATCATGAAGCGTCATTAGGGATCAGTTAGGTAACCTATGATCTTCCTATAAACCAAATCAAACAGATACATTTACGGTCAATAGTTCATCATGATACCTTCCTATTCCTATAAATTGCTACTCATAATAAAGTAGGTATGCAAATTCACTTAAAAATAGCTGTATGGAAAGAGCACGGTAGAATACGTGGTTTTGCATTGAAGTTACATCAATTATCAGAAAGATATGTCCGAGAAATCATTCTCAGAAATAAAACATCCAATCGAATTTGTGTCTCCTTGTTCCATACTAGTTGCATCACATTTAAAATTTGTTTCAATTCCATACTTAACCAGTCAGGAGAGCTTTGTTTTGTTTATTTTCTGGGTTGGGAGCTATCTATTTTGTAAAACCAATAGCCCCATATAACGACTCAGTTTTACTATTTTGCAAACTCACGGGTTGACGAGGGAGTTGAGCAAAATATCATAACAAAACCCCAGGAACATTAGAAACTCCATGATATCGGATAGTTTCCTTATACCATATTATGATACAACTTACTGGAGTTCAATCATCCCTATACTTAATATCAATAATATACGCTGTGCACTGTTCTGTGTAACAATGTTAAAATGTGCCAAAACGGACAGTAAGTAACATTCACATGGGGTGTCCTGAAACCAACTCCGCGCTTTGTATCGATTCTACTTTATTTGGTTGCAAGCACGAAGTTTTCATCCCCTTGAAACAATGCTCCCTCGTTGCGATGTAGCACATGCCTCTCAACGCATTTTCCGCCTACGGTGTCTCTCGCAAATTAGCTCTCTGCAGTGTGCATTTCGTCCACATCTCGGCTGCATTTTCATGTTTGCTCACCTCTGTTGAGGTTGAGGGTGTACCCATCGGTCATGCCAAGAACCTCTCCGAACAAGAACCGAAATTGTGCGGAAGAGGCGCCTGGGTTGCATAGAGAAATATTATTCTCTTCGTTCTTATAATATGGAATTCTGTTCTGTATAACATTGTTTCCTTATGGTGTCATTTTCTGTTATACTCATGGGTTAGAGAAGCTTTAGGTATTTGTATATTTAATGGTGCGGCCATGGCAGAAATTTTGGTCGATTAAAACACCGGAACTGTTGGTTCTACCAACTGAGTTCTATTTATGCTATCACTCAAAACCACAATGAAATATATATAACCATCAAAGTTTAAGAAATCATCATGCACGAGAGCCGTCCATACATAATTATATTTTCAATTAGCATTTTCCGCTTGTTTTATCTATCTTCTAGAAGATAATAACACTAAGCAGGCATGAACAGCAATAATTATGATACATTTTTAATTTTATAAAAAAACCGCAAGCGATAAATGTGAACTCCCCGTGTAACATTGCCCCCTAGCTGCCTTCCTGTGCCATCAAATTCACGTCCTACCCGGAAACAGGAAGATCTCTATGTGATTCCGCTATTGGAGGCTGTGACAATGGCTCTTCGAGATGTCGATGGTAAACACTGTCTGTCCATTCAGACATTGCATCTCGGACAATTGAGATCAAACTGGGATATGAATGTTCCGCAATGTTCGGCACAGCTGTGCAGCAAATCTCTATAGTTCTAGTGATCACTATTCCTTGTATCAATTAGATCACTAATCACTATCACTATGAACTAGATCAGTTTAGTTTGGTTGCAGTTTATCAGTTGTAAGTCGCAATTATCGACAGAGGTATTTATGAATTTCATTGGTATGTCACTTGAAAATCCAATTTTTGTTTGACAGAATGTTGCCTTCAAACCTTTTGTTTGGCGTTGTGTCATCTTGCAATTTATTATCACTTATAGCAAGTTTATAATTGAGATTCACTGTCATTGAAGCTAAATAATCTAGACGGTAAAAGTGTATGACTGCTATAATTCAACTATTTTGTATATTTACTTGATAATGAGTCAAGACTGACAATTTTCTTCCTTGTTAGCTTTGATGCATCCTCTCTTCTTGAACGGCAATTTCGCAACTAATTGTTGGATTTAATTATCTTAGAATTAGTATTGATGTTGCAACAGTAATTTAATTAATTAATCGTCGACAAGCAGCGAAAGCAAAACTTAAACTCGGTCGAAAATGTGAATCGCTTGATTCCATCTCGAACGATTGACGACATTTTGGGATGAGTTTCTGAAGACAACAGTTAGGGGTGTGAAAGTCTATAGTTCTACACTAGCAAGCCGCTAATTTTCCTCGACATCCACAAAATGTTTTCCTTGATTAAATCAAAACTAATCATCTCCTGTCTTTTCTGTAAATAGTCTTATCAGTTCGACATTGTATACGTTTCAAACTAATTCGTGATCGCAAAGCGGTAATCGTCCGTTAAACTAGATAATCAAGCAGCTAGCAGACTGTTAAACGTCAGTGTCTCGTTAACAAACCCTTGCATGGGCGATTATCGCAAAAAAACAAACATTGACTAAAGCTCCGATACACGAGCCATAGCCCGCACAGAACATGCTTACTGATATTTCAAACACCATCCAACATGCGACTCATATTTCTTAAGCCAATATTTGTCAAGTGCTCGTTTTCTTATTTGCCTAGATTTCTCACACCCCCATCCAATTCCGTGACGCCATTGAGCAACAACGTGCCTGACAAACACGCGTGGAGACGTCGACGTTATCCCCGTCGATTTTCTTTCATCATTTCCCCACATACACGCACGCAGCACACATTTTCTTTTCCCTTTCCTTTCTTCTCGGGTGTCGCTGCGTGCACGCATCTAGCTTCGCTGGTGCTACACGGGCTTGATCATTGAGTGGTGAGTTGACGGGCAGGAAATTCCGTTAACACTTGACTACAAAACCCAATCGATCTTGTGTGTTCGAGTATTCAACAAGCTAAGGCGATGGGTGGGAAATTGTGCGAGCTGCCGTGTCCTCCTTTTAGGCGTGTGTACGAGCTTTCGCGGTTTGACTTTTTTTATTCGGTTTTTTGGCATTTCGTTGGTTGTAAATTTTAATCGGTCGTTAGCTACGGAAAAAGATGTTTGTTATGACGATGTTATCCCTGTAACTTATGCGATGACGGTGACCCCTTTTAAATATTGGTCTGTAACGTTTATTTGTGACTGATTCTGAAAATCGTATTGCGTTTTGTGTAAATATAAACCAAACCTAAGTAAAGACTACAGATTTACAGCACATAATACTTCATGGCTTCTATCGGTATCGCCCTATTGATTTTAACTAAAATATCAACCTCCCATCATCGTTGTACGATGATGCTATCATAGTAACTAATGGGAGCTTTTGCTACAAGCAACCTACATAATTGTTTTGATTCTTCTCTTCCTATATGCCAAACGCTTCCATCGCCATGACCGTGGGGTATCTACATTTTACTTTTGGCGGTAACCTAGTAGCTATGTCTGATAGTATATTTTCTAAATATCACTTAATTGTTTAGTCGCATATTTTTGGTAACTCAAACCTATAGACCAGACCTGTACGGCTTTATTTTCAATGTTCTATTTTACAAGCTCGAATGCATGGAACAAATTATATATGAATAACAATAGTGATTGTTTAAGCATTGTTAATTAGATATTGGTTCCATCCGTGGGTAGGATGATTTGTGGTAGATTTCTACTTCAGTGTTGTTGAATAAAACTGGCTGACCACCAAAGTAGAATAACCCATGACTTTACCCACACGAAGATGCCTTTATGGTTTTCCTATAGTTTTTCGCTTCTTATATTTCTTCTGGACGTATCATTGACCTTTCAGAAAGCATGGACATCATGTGTTTGAGACGTCAATCACTTACATGACGACATAGAATACAATACCCAATGAAAGTAACATAAATTTGTTTATATTATTCGAGGAATCTCTGTTGCTGATATTCAAATGAATGTTTAATAGTAAATATCCACCGCGTGTATGCAACGAGTATTTGCGTTTAGATTCCAATCACACTGAGTTTCATTCCTATTTATAACAAAATTTCAAGAGCCGACAACTTCACACATTGCCACTGCGCTATCATCGCCCCAAAACACCATCCCCCACACACACCAACACACAAACCCACCACCCTTATCAAACCAAATCACCGCAACTTACCCGAATTATTCGCCGCGTCCTGCCGCATAATGTGCGCCTGGTTCAGTCCGAGGACCGACGCCTGCGACCCGCCGGCGTTCCCGCCTCCGTTCGCCGCCATCCCCGCCGCCGCGGCCGCCGCTGCCATCGAGCTCACCGCCGAGTTCATGTTATGCGGCAAGAACGCCGCAGCTACCGCCGCTTGCGCGTTGAAATACGCCATCCGACTCGCCGTCAGATTGTTGGCCGCCGCTGCCGCCATGGACATGTGATGGTGGTACGGTCCAGAATCTGCCGCCGAGAAGCAAGAGCCAGAGAACCGCTGGCCATTCTGCTGCATGTACGGCGACTGGCCGTTGTTGGGGGTGATTGCCGAGATGCCGGCGGTGGGACTGCGGTGATGGTGGATCTGGCTGTGGTGGTTGTTGGAGTCGCCGAGGCCGAGAAGTTCTTGGATGGCGAACGGCGAGCGTTGCGGCATTGTCTGGCTGGAGAACGCGTTGATTTGCGAGATGATCTGCGACTTGCGGTTGGATGAGTCGAGGATGCTGGGTGCTGTTACGTGGACGGTGCTGGCCATGTCGTTCATGTTACGGGGTCTGTGTGTTTGATGGTTAAGATATTTTGTTGAGCGACATCGTTGTGTTGAGTTTTGTACGGTGATAATTGGTGCGGTTTCGTTGTGTTGCGATGTTTGGTTACGGCTTTTTGCAGGCAATGTTTCAATAGGCTATTGTCGGAGATTTCGTTGCATTAAAATTCGTTTTAATTCGGTACGTTTGCTGAAGCACGGATATAATTCAGTCGTTCACTGAAGCTCTACCAATTAAAAAAAACACACGCACACACCTCATGGAAGCCGTTGACAAATTTCGAAAAAAATCTAATATCCAATGTCTTAAATATTTCACTTTTTTTTCCAGGTCCTCACTACACTGTCACTGTCACCAGTCAAACTTGTCGCAAAGTTTCACACACAAAACACGTCCGCTGCGGCGCTACCACCTTGCTGAGCAAAGCGCGGCGAAAATTCGTCGTCTGGGACCGCGTGCTCTTCAATTCCCGTCCGCAGATGAACTGTCCGTCGTAGCGGCGACAGCGTGGGGTGGTGACGGATGCTCTCTCTAGGTGGGGGCTCGCTAACTACACGCGCCGCCGACAACACCGAGGGGTATGTACCGCGCCAGACATTTAGACCCCTACTGGTGCCTACACTCTTTACAACCCGCCGCCTAGATACCTCCCTTTCGCCATCCCTTAAAAACCATCCCCGCGACTGCGACTGCTATTAGCTATTGTGAACACCTTCAAAAATTCCCTCCCAAATTACACATCTCTTCGTAGAGAAAAGGATTTTGTGTGAGTGTGCGTGTGTGTGGGGGGGAACTGGGACTTCACTCCCCTGTTATAAAATGGGCGGAGTTTGGATTGGCCAGTAGGAATCTTTCTGTTATTTGTTGATTGGCAGATGAGGGGCCCGATTAATCCGCCTACAATGTGGGGGTAGTGAGACGCGGAAAGAAGCCTTAGCCGTGGAGCACATAAGGACTAGTTTTGCGTGCTTGGGCGTAATATTTTTTGTCGTGAACGCTAGCAGATGTTAGGAGCTGCTGCCTCGGATTCTGCTTCTTAGACGGTAGTAGCTTAGATCCGGACTCGCTTCTGCCTCGGCTGAATTTATTTTGACAGGTCCACGTTGCTGGGAGCTCTTTTAAATTACTTGTCAAGAAACCACATGGACTAGAAAGTTTTCCGTTGCATCTAGTAAGCTTTGAGAAAACCCACAACCGAGCTCTGTTGGCATTGATAACTATAGTGAAGGAAGAATGTCTTACAACTAGATACAAGCTGTTCATAAAACAATATTATTGTTCCAGTCGATAAAGGATGACACAAGCATAGTAGGTACTGATTCGTGCTAGATACTGAAGCAGCTATACGAAACTATTCATGTTCTGCATCTCTACTTGCTTGTAGAGTACAGCTTATTTCACCGCGTTTTCCACGTTATTTCCCGGTCTTCCAGCAAGTCAACTGCAGGCACCGATCTGTATGCCATTGCCATCTGGCGGCCGACGCTCGTGGCTCGCGGGGTGAAATTAGGGGGTGCGGTTTTTCTACCACGCCCAAATCGACTCCGATTGGCCTCGTCGTTCGTGAAAACTTCGGGAATATTCGTGTGCTCGTTTTATCGCGAGGAAACTTAACAGCACCTTTCGTAATGTTTTTTTTTTATCACAGTCCAAAAATCCTTTTTATAAAGAAATCTTGTCCCCGTTTTGCTCGCACGTAATACACGATTTTTTGTCCCCCTCTCCTTTCTCCTTCTGCGTTCTCCCCACTCTTTTCTTCTTTCTAGTTCTTAATTTCTCATAGGAAAATGCATAATTATAATGAAGCCTACCATAAGCTGAAATGTGGATTGCAAATTTCTAAAGAGGGGCTGAATTATCAGCGACGTATATACGTGGTGCAGATTGCAGAGTACCGATATACTGCAGCGAGATTTGAGTGAGGCATGATCATTATTAGTCTAGACCACGACGGCATTATGGCACATCGCAATTGCTTGCTCGCGAATATTATAATGGAGAAATGCTAGAAAATCCCTGTATATAGTAGAAATTCAACAGTGTGAGTCTTTACAAACGACAAACAGTACACATGATCGTGTACATTCCTTGCACATATTGCTTTGTGAATACATCACTCAAATACCCATGCAGTATTTTTCATATGCATTTCGGAGCATTCATGTTGCTACTGGTGTTTGTTATAAAAAAAAATTTGCTTGTTGTTCGAATAAAGTTGTAGACTGACTTTTTGCAAGCTTACAATAAAAACTCTTGAGATTTCGGTTGTTGTGTGATAATCATGATAAAGATGGACTTTTCAGAATGTTTTTAGCTCCAATGAAGTACACACCCATCATAAGTGACAAAAAAACTTGTCCTTACCTTCAGAATTTATATCCGTTAAACGATAGAGTAAAGGACTAATTAAACATTTTTCTCGATACCTAATTTAAAATTTGATAATTTAATATTCTATTTCACGTCATTGTCATTGGGACGATGCAAATTTATACAGGCACCTATAACTTTTATTTTTCCCATAATTTGAAAAAAACTTTGCCACATTTATCCCCTCTCAACGTAAGACTAATATATATCTGAATGTGTGAATATAGGCCAAACAGATCAGAAGTAATTTATGTAAAAAACAATATTAATTCAGAAATACTTTGTAGTACATATTGTGTAGGTATAATGAAGTGATAAGACCTCCTATAAGACATCAAGTATATGTTAAGTATATACTTAGTCTCTCATAAGCATCATTATCTTATTCGTAGCCCCTTCCCCTCCCTAGGCATGTTGAACTGATTACGACCTTCAGATCTAACAGGATTCTTAGCTGAATCAATTAAGGAATGCGACTCAATAATTTCAGTCAATTCCGCACATTTGATTCACACAAGGATAAGGCAACCCCTGCCCCGTCGTCGCCAATTTTCTAATTCCACGTCAGTTCCTTAGCAGGGTTCTCCTTGAAGATTAGGAGCCTATTCGTATCGCAGGGCTGCCGCTTTGAACGTCTTACGTGGGTCGGAAGGAGTCAGCACATTTCCATGAAGTTAAATTAAGATATTGAATTAGTATAAGGTCTCTTGAATGGTCTGATTTGATTTTGTCAAACATAAAGGCATTGTGATTCACATGGCAAGCCGAGAGAGAAATGCAAAGAAAAATTGAGTGGAAATTTGGAAATTTGTTACGCCGCAATTTAAATTGCTTGTACGTATAATATTGTTAATACGCGAGGTTGCTTGCAGAAGCATCTGAATAAACATACTTTGATGAATTATTTTGAAGCCGCTTCGAAATTTCGAATCTTTGCTGGTAAAAAACGTAATACTAGAAGCATAGAATATGGAACCTTCTTATTCTATGCTAGAAGTCGATAAAAATCTTTTAGATCCCGATGTGAAATTTTCTATTAAGTTATTAAACATGCTTATCAAATCACCTATGAGAACTTTTACCACTTTTACGAGAAAAAGCATCGAGTTGCTGTAGGTATTTGAAATTGTTTTCTAAAAAATGTCATCTGTTCCATGACTTCTGCGTTGACTGCCTCTCAAGCATGTGAACATTCAGAGAAATGAAATAATTGTTCACTTTTCAGTTGTTAGACGATGTTCTAAAAGTTGTTATCTGTATTCAATATCCATAACAGACTTTACTATACTTATATACCATTGAGAGATGAGTAGGCTTTATATACCCATAGATTAAGTCTGGTTACCTACCCCGCGCCATATATTATACCTTACACCTATTACCACAAATATCTATGAACCAACCTATGCTATTGGAAGCATCCATTTTAATTTATAGTTAAGTCAATAAACTTATGCGATAATCCAACAATATAAAAAATTGATGGATAAAATGTTCTACAGAAACAACAAATTTGTAAATCACAAATTAACGAATTCATTTTATATCCCAGATTGTAACGCTTCCGCTAAACGCCAAATTATAACGCTGTGGGTTTGGGCGCCAAGTTATTTATTCCCAGGTAAAATAACTAAAACCGTGCTCTCTATTTAAACTTATTTATTCTTCACTCTACAAATACACTTGTTCGTTACACTTCAAAAGCTATATCCAGACTGACTCGCTCATACCGCCTGTCCCTCCTTTATATAAGTGACACCTTCTAGAATTATCCAAGCTCCTCGAATATTCCAGAAGGGTCCCGACCCAGGTAGTTTTAACTACTCGAATGTTCTAAACTGGTTTTCGATACTGTTCGTATCGAAAACATGTAACTCGTTACATTACCCCCTATCTTAACAAAAATACAAAATACCATTAATGTAATACAAAAATAAACTATTCAACTTCTGACTCATTTTCTGAAAAGTCCTCTTCTTGGGCGATGTCGCAGTCATCTTCGGTTTCGACTTTATGTACCGGCTTCAAATCTTTGGTATGCCAGTTACCAATTGGCTTACCCTGTTGATCGACCAGTTCATAGACCAACGGGGACCTCTTTTTCCTGACCACAAAAGGGCCGGTGTATTTCGGCGCTAAACTCGCGGTGAACTTATTAGCTGCGTTAGACTGTGCAAAATTCCTCTTCCAAACTTCTTCTCCGACTTCGAATTCCCTGTGGCGTCGTCGTAGGTTGTACACCTTTTGGTTGGCATCGTATGCTTTCTTGAGTCGGAGTCGGACTTCCTCGTACAATTCTTCTAATCTTCTATGTCTTTCTTCCTGCGCGATTTCTTCCTCGGGGCGATCTTGAAGGCGGGGGAAACGTGGCCTTCTTCGGCTTCCGATTCCGCTTTCACATCCGACTCTCCCACTCTGGCCTCGTCGCCCACATCGACTTCGAAGGCTGAATCTTCTACTGTCTCCTGCTCCGTCTCGACGGCAGACTCGACGTTGACATCGCCCTCCATCTCCATTTTGGGATGCGTATCGAAGTCGGGCTCCTCTTTCACGTCGGCTTCCACCTCGATTCCCATCACGGTCCGAAGGTCGGGTTCTTCGGCAGTCTCCACATCCATCTCCGTCCCTAACGGCAACTTGACGTCCGGTTCCATTTCTATGTCCGACTCCATGTCACAGTCAAGTTCCTTTTTGATTTCGGGCTCGGCCTTCAGTTCGAAAATGATCTCGAGGTCCGAGTCGGAGTCGTCATCACGCTCCGTCACGGTTACCGTTTCGTCCCGGCCGTGGTCCGCGTTCCTTCGCCAGCCGGCAAACGTCTCGTCTTCCTTGTCCTCTTCATAGTCGCACCATTCGTCGTCGTCATCGTCTTCTTGACACACTCGTTCCCACTCGCGCTGCACGTCGAACGGCATGGGACCCAGGTCGGCGCCGCAGCTCGCCTCGGAATCCATCTCGGCGAGCAGATCCAGGCACATGGCCCCTTCGGACTGGACCACCGAGGGGGGCGGCGGCCGGAAGGTACGACGCTTCGACTTCACGGGTCGCGTGTACGTCGGCGGCGGATCCTTGGGGGGCGTCACCACCGAACGCGCCACCGGTTGCCGCGGCGGGTCGGGTTTCGGCAGGCCCACAGACGTGTATGCCGATGTGGATGCCGTCGTTGATGCTGAAGTAGATGCCGTTGTTGATGCTGATGTAGATGCCATCGTTGATACTGAAGTAGATACCGTCGTTACCAACGTAGATGCTAACGTGGATACTGCCGTAGTTACCGTGGTAGTTACTGACGTAGACGCAAACGTAAACGTCGACCTCATCTTTTCCGGCCCGAATTCGCGTTCGTCTTCTTCGAACAGGAACTCCAGGCACTCGGTCGTGTCGCAGCGGCAATTCTTGTCGGCGGTGATCACCGTTTTTTCCGTGCTGATCGAGTCGCCGATCAGGAAGAACAGGCCGGAAGCGACCAGGTAGCGGATGATGCCCCATTTGACAATGTTCAGGCTCTTCTCTAGATCAGCGAACTTGGGCGTCTTGACCGAGTCTTTCCAGAGTTCTTCGACTTCCGTGATGGACATCATGCCGCACGCCGTCGCCTCCTTGTGGAAGAGCAGAGTGACGTCGTTGCGCACCAGGTGCGGGTTGCGCGGGCGGCGACGGGCGCCTGCCGGGCGCGAGAACGCCGACGTGTAATGCATTTGCTGGGACCTTACGCACTCGAAGCCCTGCTTTCGCAAACTAAGGAACTTATCTACGGCAGCCTGCAGAGACAGCTCGTCATTGATCACGGCAGTTTGTGCGGCTGGTTTGGAGGGGGCCACTTTCACCGGCGGTGCCACCCTTGGTCTCGGACGATGAACAGCCTTCTTTCTTTCTGCAGCAGTATGTTTTACAGTATCCTTGGGCTTTCCCGAAGGCTTCTCTTTTGCAGCAACCGGCATTACTCTCGTGAACTTCACGCTGAGATCCGCGAGCAGCTGGGAAATGTGGACGATCAGCGAGCGGCTCCCGTCGGAAACGACGCACGCGTCGGTGGGGCAAACTGTTCCCAGCACGTCCTTGTCCGAGACCTTCGTGCCTCTATTAAATCCCATTCTCTCTTTGTAATCCCGCCAGCAAGTTAAATGGTACCATATGATACATTTGGCTTGGCATCTAATCTTCATGTACCCGTTAAAATCAGCGTCACTGAAGAAGATGTTTTGTGATGGGATAAGTTGGTCGGATAGTCTCCTACAATCGTTGGTATCGTACTTGCAGACCCCATCTGGCAGGTGAAAGATGGAGCTCGATGAAATCACACCAGTGAGTTTACTCTGTAAGGTTTCGTGCGAAGACTCGGGTATGACGGTGGAAGAACCCGGCCAAAAGTGTTCTTGGACCAGCGGCAACTTTCCCAACGCCTCCAGGCCGGCCCGGGCCACGGTGATGGTCAGCTCGAATCTATTCAGCATCAAGTAGAGTCTTGCATAGCCATAATAGACTGCTGGGAACTGCACAGATTTCTCATTAATTTTTGATAAATATTGCAGAGAGGTGGACGCCTGCTCGCGAGTAACTTTTTCTGAATTGAAGTAACAAGAAACTATGGTGTACTTGAGTAGGATCTCTGTTATGCTCGGAAGTCCCATCGACTCGGCAGGGTACTCGGAGATGATATCGAGAGCCTCCCGATATTTCAGGGCAGCCATCACATGTTTTCATCACATGTTCAAACATCTCGAAAGCCTCGCTAACTGCCTGTTGATAGTCCGCCGACTTCATCTTGAGCTTCTGAGCGGCAAAATTTTGTTGATTTCCATCGGGATTTTCTCGCACGATTTCTTGGACAAATCGCAAAGTTCTATCGTTTTTGATGTCATTTGAATCGATCGCACCTCTTTTGGTTGATGGACCTTTGGCTCCCTCAGTCAATTTTTTCTTTTTTGCCCCCGTGTTTGGCTTTACCCCACCATTATCCGTGGTCGTTTCGGTCTTTACTTTGGTAACGTTTTCCGTAACCGTTTCGGTCTTTACTTTGGTCGGTTCCTGTGTCTTGTTGACACCTTTATTTTTTGTGTGAGTTTCAGCCATCTTCTTATTGGTTCCTGCACCTGTCACTTTGACAGCTGAAATTTTGGCGTCTGGCTCATTGTCGCTCCCGTAGCCATCACGATCGTGCAGCTTTTCGACTAACGACTGCCGTAATTTCAGATAGGTCGCATTGTTGGCCAATGCATCTCTGTGCAGGCCATTGTTGAGTAATTGAATTGCACGGGGTAAATTTTTCAATCCAACGGCTGCTTTCGCTGCTCGGAAATAGGCCTTTTCAGAGTCTCTATCTATTTCGATGGCCTTTTCCGCACAGAGTCCAGCTTCGAGAAATTTTCGCTGCAGCAGAAGAGACTGCGATAGATTATTATACAGTGTCGCATCATACGGGGATGCACATATCGCCTGTTTGTAATAGAACTCAGCATCCTTAAATCTCCCTTTCTGGAAGTGAATGTTACCTTCAGAACGATGATCAATCTGACGACTCATCGTCAGACTGCAACGGAGTTTCTTTAACTTGGCCTCTAGGTCGAATTACCCAAAGTTATTATTTAAACACTGCTTATTAAAGCAAAAGTCTACTTGTTGAACCGGCACACGTAGACTTCACGATACGACGGCCCACGACGGATACGACGGGCATACGTTGGGCGCCAATTTGTAACGCTTCCGCTAAACGCCAAATTATAACGCTGTGGGTTTGGGCGCCAAGTTATTTATTCCCAGGTAAAATAACTAAAACCGTGCTCTCTATTTAAACTTATTTATTCTTCACTCTACAAATACACTTGTTCGTTACACTTCAAAAGCTATATCCAGACTGACTCGCTCATACCGCCTGTCCCTCCTTTATATAAGTGACACCTTCTAGAATTATCCAAGCTCCTCGAATATTCCAGAAGGGTCCCGACCCAGGTAGTTTTAACTACTCGAATGTTCTAAACTGGTTTTCGATACTGTTCGTATCGAAAACATGTAACTCGTTACAAGATAAACTTTTAAAAACTATTTTGTTTCAACCAAATTAACGTGTACTGAATAAGTCAACCACACTAAAAAAATATATCTTTCAACCGGCTGCGGCAATACAATTTGCATTTTAGCCCAAAAAACTAGGAAAAACAGCAATGATAGCTTTATCATTTTCACAGGAAATGTCAGTAGACTGAACAGACTGCAACAAGGAATTGAAATTCCCGGCTCGCAAGTCATTCGCCAAACAATTACCTCGTTGTCCTCAAAGCATTTGTACGCAACGTGGGTCTGCAAATTGGCAAGGATTTCGACTGGCAGAGGCTGCTGCAGCGATATAACGGGAGCACGTTCTTCCTTGCAAGTGACAACATTCTATGGACATTGCAGAGGCTGATAATCGTTTGCTCGCTATGTCGAAATTGTTGAGTTGTTAGTTGGACACCACTTGACCTGTGGTGAATTGGTGGGTCCTCATAGAATCAGAAAGGTTCTTTTGCTATGTTCCTATCCTAAGCTATCCTAATGGCTTTATAAATATTCATTATTCATATAGAAATCCAGCTGATGATAATGTGTCCCACAGCTGGAGTACATTGGTACATTTGGGAAACTAAATTGGTACACTATTAGTAAAGAGTTTTTCTAATTTTTTAGGAAAATGGATCCAAATTACTTTTTAATAGAATATCTTCAAAAATATGATAACTTTTTTGAATAAAAATGCGATAATATCTTGTAAGAATCTTGCATTATGAAAAGCTGAGTTAATCTGAATTAAACTGAAATCTCTCTCGAGAGAGCCCTTTCCTCACCCAGCGAAGGCAGGAATCTTGTGTGGCCGGATAGCTAAGTGGTCAGAGCAACCGCCCGGCAAGCGGAAGGTCCCGGTTTCGTATCCCGGTTCGGACGCACATTTTTCCTGCTCAGCTATCCCATCATCAATTGCTTACTGGCGTAAGCTTCCTCCAGTAACACTAATTTCTCAATAATATAGTATAATATAGTTCAAGAAAAGTAGAATGTCTCTGAATAGTATCAATATATACCCCCTCTCCTCTATACCTTAACTACCTTAACTACATTGCTGATACGGTATACTGATGGAATGTAAGAATTATTTTTTATTTTTTCATCCTCTCATCTAGCCCCTAACAATGAAACCACGAACGTATCTTAAAGTTGTATTTACCAGCCAAATCAATTATCGACATCAGCACAATTAAAAACATATTATGTTCATTGGCTGTATGGTCAGCTATTACCTTATCCTGGCACGTTCGTTTTCATAATAACTATTTACCTGGATGTTGAATGCCAAGTCCCAAGCTCAAAGTTTCAAAAAGATTGAGTTTGGGACCCCTTTTATTTTCTTCAAAACAGTACAGCTTATTTATTTACAATTACTATAATACCACAAAAAGAACGACTCCTTCAAAAGAAAGTTCAGCCGAAATAATTGCCTGTCGCTTGTGATCAGCATGTAAAAGCTGATGTTTTCTCATTAAATTCTATTGCTTTTAATGGCTATTAAGAAATTACCATGGCTTAAGGTGGATCCGTACAGAAATTTATTGTTTTTGTTTTGGTAAAATTTTACTCGGATGTGGTCTATGCCGGAAAGAAATACTCAGAAAAATATTTTTTAAAATATTTTACTGGAAATTTTCCGGAAAATTTGAAAATTTGTTTGGTAAACATGGCACCACTCCTTCCCTCAATTAGGCCTAAATATTGGTGATATCTGTCTCGACTATTTTTTTTTTCGATCAAGACACTTGCAGCTTGCCAATAAAGGAAGATGAAAGTTTAGAACTGCATACTTTTTCAGTAACAAATTTTGAAACAAAGCAAAAAAATTGGCAAATTTACGTCATATTTTGACCATTGACAAAATTTAGAGAATGTCAGCGCGAATTGAATTAAGTGTCTTATTATAATCCCTGAAGTTTGGACATTCCATAAATATTAATTTCATTTCGATCGGACGACTGATACTCCCCCCTAGCGGGACAAGAGACAGGTCAGCAATCGCAATTTTCCATACTTATTTTTTAATTTTCCGGAAAATTTCCAGCAAAATATTTTTAAAAATATATTTTTTAATATTTCCTTCCGGCATATGACCACATACGAGTTAAATTTGACCAAAACAAAAACAATAGAAAAACTGTACGGAAACAGTACGGATCCACCTTAAGGAAATATAGCCTTTGAAAGTTCGCGAGAAATAATTTGCTTTCCGAAAAATTATAAGCAATAACCAGTCTGTATTCCACCCCTCTCTACTATCCCTCAGCAACAATTGGGCGATATCAGAACGACATCTCAAGAAAAAACCAGTGATACTTCCTTAATTTTCAATTTCCTCCTTTCAATTAGATGAAAACTCATTTTCTTCAACGCAGGGATCGAATGGAAATTACAGAGCTAAAAATTTCGTATTTTACTTTATGTCGCTGAATGACCATTTGATATATCCATCAATATTTTGGCCACCAATTAAATAAATAAAACTCTTATCTTCTCGTTCCGTTCAGCTTATCGCAAGATGTTCTTCAATGAAATATTATTAGCAAACATCAGCGATAATTTTATAAAAACAAACACTATTAATTAAACTGGACTGTAGAATGCTTACCTCCAAAACTCGATTTCCAATTTCCAATCAAAAAAGCAAGCTCTTTTATCAATAAAGCATCAATGACGCATATCATGAGCCTGCATTGATAACGCAGACAGCAAAGCTCTGCTAAAAGTCGGAAAAAGATATGTATTTGGTAGTTTACCATTCAATAACCAATGTTAAATAGTTTTTCTGCAAACTAGCGTGGTAAGACCAGTACAAGATACGAGTCTGAAAAAATAGCAGCGATAATCGTTACACATATATAACACCTCTATAACCCAGTTGTTCACTGGCTTGTTATGATTTAACAGTCTGTTAACAGAATATCTAGTCATCTCATTGGCAGTAGCCATGGTAATAACACATTAACGGGCCGTTAAGAAGTTACCAGGTCACTGAAAGACCCCAACGCACCCCGACCTCAAGCTGCCCGGGGGCCCACGCACGGGGGTGTAATGAGATGACAAGGTGACAGCGACGGGGTAGGTGGGGGGTCAACAACTCGACGGGGTGCTGCCACCTCGGACAAAGCGGGCCTGTCACGGAGTGCTGACAGCCGGCGCCACCGGGAGATGCCCTGGGAACCAGCATCCCTAGATGGACCACGGAGCACACCTGTTCATGAGTCGTCACCTGTGGGCGACGCATGATGTCTGAGTGGATTGGTTTGATGGGGATTAGGGTTGTTTTGGGATCGCGGTATGAGTTTTATGGAATTTACTATGTGGTAATATATATAGTGATTAGAAGCTAAATGCAAATACTCGTTACATGTACAGATATTCAGTTTGTAACAATAAATATGCGGTAAACTATATTAAAATGTCTATAATTTGACTTTAATGTGTATAGGAAGGGATCAAAACTTTAAATAACGTTACATGCACACCCTTATTTCATTCTCCATGGAGCTCAACAATGCAAATAATTTAAAACCAAAGGACGGGTTTAACGATGTCGAGTTAAATATTGATCCTCAATCGGGAAGATAACGGAAGTAACCACCATGTTCACAATGAAGGTGAGTTTTTATCTGGATGTTAGCCAGGTATCTGGACTTTTTGAAACCGGCCAGTGTTGATTCTAACAGAACGGCAATAATTCCTTGATATCTTTCGTTACTCGAAATATCCATTTGAAAATAGCTCAGTGGAAAAACGTCTTCGATTGGATATTTTGATTCTAATGTTATATAATATATATATTATCTGCAATGTTTCAATAGAAGTTTCACGATAATCACTGTCGACGTTTGTTCAAAATAAACATGCCAAATTGCAGATTCCTGAAACGATAAAAATTTGGTGTCGAAGCATGTCTTCGTGTAAAGTAAACACATTATTAAATTTGCTCTTTTTAACTTGAAAGTGAACTTTTGCATTTTAGAACAGACCTCCAAACTTAAATCTAGAGAGAATGCTCGCTTTATTGGCAACATTAAACTATTAATTTCATTTAGATCTCATTCTCTAATACATATACAGAGATTAATAAATAAATAAGATGAAATCGCGCGGCTAAATGAAAGACAAACGCTCAATTTCCACCATTTTCACATGTAATCGACTCGATGTTGCAACTTGCACCACTTCTAATTGCGAATCTAAGTGTTTGTAATGCGACACCGATGCATCTGGCGTTTCGAAGCAACACATGCTACTAGTCGGATATTATAGCAACACAAACACAATTAACATCCCTCGACTGACCAGTCTCTCGACCATTGCCATTATTCTGTTCCCCACCCTATGGCGGTTGCGGACAATGCTGAACTACAATGCGATATTGTACCAACATTTGGCCACTGTTCCCACGAGCGTTGTGGTGTTGGTGTTGCTATGTGCATACCGAGCATGCTGTCCAGTTCTCATGGACTCGATCTGTCATGACGAAATTATTTTTGATACTATCAAAGCGTTTATTATCTGAGATTTGTCATATTTGTTGCGTGTCGTGGGAGATTTTCTCCTAATTGTAGGTGAATAGGAGTTTGATGTGTTGAAAAGGAAGAGTTTGTGTGGGATTTTCTGGTGAAATTGTGAAGGGCGATGACATCGGTAGGTATACATTTGATTCTTTAGTGAAAATTGTTTTGTTATTGAAAAATAGTGCAAATGTTCTGATTTGACGATTAAAATCTTATATGTGAGAAACTAATTTTCCAATTCTTAGAAATTTTGTTCAAATTTTCAATATGGAAGTACAACTTGCTTGGAAAATAATTTCCACAACTAAATAAGTAGGTAATCAGTGTACTAAACTAGAAGTTGACTGAAGATTTCTTTTTAACTGGCCTTTAGGTATGTTGTGATAAGTAAGCACAATCATTGCAAATTAATATTTATAATTCCCTAACGGTAACTTTTACAGTAGTAACAACTGTAACTTGTAACAAAAACTGAAATGTCACTCAATAGCGCACCGTCAATGAAATGTTAAGTTCAACTGTCAATTTCGTCAGAAAACGTGTTTTTAGTTAAAAGGTTTTACAGTTGAAGAACTGGGCCCAAAAAATTGTGTTTTTTTTAGAAGTGGAGGTGCCGGGCTCAATTCTTCAAATCATTCTTTGATGAACGAAACATCAAAACGAACCAATCGAGTAAAATACATAATTTTACTGCGATTGAATCTAGACTTATCATCAAACCTGGAAAGTAAGTAATGCAGCGTAATTACTGATTACTGATTACTGATTACTGATTACTGATTACTGATTGCTTTGTGATTGGAAGTTGAAACCGCGGTAATAGTTCCCCGTCTCGCCGCTGGAGTTGTGGGTGTTGCGCCACCGAACGCCGCGCTGCGACCTACACACGAACTAGTTGGGGATATCTAGATGGGAAAAACATTTCCCTTGTTTTCCAAGGATGGGGAAATTAATGGTTTGACACCTAAACTTTAGAGGTTTAGATCTCATCGTAAATTACCAGGGTTTCCTTTAATTCCGTGTCAAAATTTTCAGTTTGATTTGATTTTTTAATCTTTTTTTCTACAAGATACCTACTTTAGATAAAATTTGTATAATTTTGAGCATATTTACCGGGGTCCCTACGCCTTAAATCTGTAATGAATACCCTTAATCTCGTAATTTTCTTCATATTTCAAATTTACTTTCAGGCTAACCTATGCCCAATGCCCTTTGCCATATTCTCTATGCCCAATGCCCTATGCCCTATGTCAGTGTTTAATTAAGTGCCCTGTAAAGATGACAGTCAAAATGTTTGAAAACTGTAAAATTTTATCAACCCCGAATATAAGAAAATTTGTTGGAAACTAAGTTTTAAGATATCAATACTCTATTTAGATTTTCTCATTACAAAGCGTATGCATTAGCATATTGCATGTTTCAAAACGTATGCATTTTCACCATTTTCATTTATCCAACAGATAGATCTGTTCCAACAACAGCTAACATATTTTAATTCCTTCAAATCTATTATCATCAATCCATTAGTTTTCTTAACTTCTAGTATCAGAACCATCATCTCTGATATCGCACAGCTATATCTGAATCATTTGATCAAGAAAATGGATTCCCATCTCTAAAAGCAATAATCTATCGACATCAGACATCAAAGCAACCACCACACTGCAACATCATTACGCAAATCAAAATTTCCCACCGTCGACATCTCATCAGTGTAAAAACTAGTAATCCATCTATTTCACGATCTGATTGCATTGAATCCCTTTCGGCGCGAAACCAAATTAACCAACTCAAACACCCAGAGCTGTGCTTTCAGCCAGTTTCACCGAACAAAAAAAAAACTTTACCCGAGTTTATATTATTCTCTCCTCTTTTCAATCGTATATATTTTTTTGAAAGGAGTAAAATGAAATTGTTTAAAGCCGCGGCTGTTGGCTTCGTTTCTCGATCTAATGAATTGAAATCGCGTGCGCTCCGTGATTTTAATGAAATATCGGCGGATGGCGCGCGACAAATTGGTTTCTGCCTGCGGCCGTTGCGCAAGAAGTCGCGGCGAAGGCGGCAGTGGCGACGGGGCGTGCTCGTTTCGGGGCCGGTTCCGGTTGAAATTGTGCGTGAAGGGGGGATGGTGCCGGATGGGACAATTAATACTGTCGCTAGATACCTTACAATAATATTGTGAAGCTGGCAACAGAATCGGCTAGGCAGAGCAGGCAGATAAAAAAATAGAGCATAGGTAGGTAACTCGAGGGTCAACTGGAAGTTTACATACACAGTCTATACAGGAAGAGACCGTACCAAAAAATGCCGCCTTTTCAAGCTCACTAACTTCTAGAACCAAACTTACACGGGGAAATTTGAAATTGTGAATATTGAAACTAAAAAGTATGCTTTTGTTGACTGCAAGAACAGCTGGTAGCTGAAAAATTAGTCCTGAAACTGATAATAAACTATAACTAAATCAAATTAAGAAATAGTTGCTACAATTTAATCGCTGAAAAGGAATGAATATAGGCAACATACATATTCATTCAGTTATGTGAAGTTGGTAACACAAAGCCTTTTTTGAACCCTAGCGCTCCTTGCCGAAAAGTTTACTCTCTCAGTAAATGAAAAAAGAGTGTCTTTGGAGTTGAAAATTTAGTTTAATTTAACTTCTAACGCCAGTTTCGCCACCTGCACTTTTTCGCCCAATTTCGTCAAGAGTTCCCTTTATTAATAATAGCATACCTACAAGATATTTGCTGGTACGAGAGTTCAAACTTTTATTGTATCAAATTTCAATCAAATATCTTCATTTGGTTCAATGACATCGCGTTGTTTAAATTGATGTCCTTAGTGAAAATGATTCGGCGATTGAACCAAACTGAAAATATATTTCATCTGTGAGAAACTTATTTTCTAATTCCAAAAATTTTTGTCTTAATATGGTCGCATAACTTGCTTGGAAATAATTATAAGAAATTTCAGGGATTTGATCAAGAAAATTTTGTTATTCGTTACACAACGCTGACTATGGCAATGTCTCGTCTTCAAACTTACAACTTTTAAACCCCAATACATAGCGGTGTCTTTATATTTCATGGCAAAAATATGATTGGACAAAAACGGCTCAAAACTAAGCGTGTACTTGAGTACACAATATATTCTTCTTCCCATCTATTACGCAAAATCGGTTCTTAAAAATATTTGCCACATTGCACCGATTTTGGGCAAAATTTTGCTGCAGAGTTTGGGAATATTTTCTCTATCTAAAGGATTATTCCCATATGAGTCAGCAAAAATGGACATTCCGAAATCACCCTTGATACCAGCTAAGGCGCTAAGGCGCTAAGGCGCTAAGGCGCTAAGGCGCTAAGGCTCTATGTGAAGCGTTTGCGACCCGACGCACAAAGTTGTAACATAAAAATCAACTGGCCATGCCCTCACAATTCAGAGCCTGAGAGGACATCCTTCCTGCCACCGGGCCGCCACTGCGTGTATCGGGGACGCTGGATGCTGGATCGGGATGCTGTGATCTGTTCGGTCGCCGGCTGGCGTGACTCACGCCGCCCGGTAATGAGACGCGAGCGCCGGGAACGTGATATCCAGACGTTGGCAGAAAGACACGTACTAATTTCTGCGAGAACAAATCACTCATCCGTGCGGCGTGCACAATCACCAGGACCAAGATTTTATGATAGAGTAACAGAATGTTTGCATCTTTATGAAACCAAATTGTTAAATGTTTTTTTTAGACATCTTTATAAAATAAGCGATATGATTTCAGATTTGGTTAGAATTACATCATTCTCAGAATGTTTTTGCTTTTATACGCAATATATTTACACTTTGGTGAATGTGATAAGAATCCATTGTTATAAAACTATGAGCATTTAATTATACTAACAGTTTTTATGATTTTCTACACATTCCTTCTGATTTTTTTGGAATTTTTGACAACCACTGATGGCTCATCCCAGGCATAATCTAATTAAATCAAATTTTTAAACTCTAAATCGCTAAATTGACTTTATAATTTCACACTCAGTAGTCGGTTATGATATATAAAGATGAAATTACATTTATAAAACACCTTCACTAAGTACAAACGCTATGACCCTGCAAAAAATGAGACAAGGTAAAATAAACATATACCACTTGATTCCAAAACCAAGATAAAAAAAATAACTGCTAGCTCTTGAAAGAAAAATTACATCGTCAAGCAATCACACCCTTAACAATCAAATCATCCCTTACATTTAAGACAAGAAAATCAGATGAGTGAGCTACTTGACAAGTCGCTACTCGCAGCGTGCCGGATAATGACCCTAGTCGCAGCAGATAATTGGATCCACCCCCCGACCCCCCAACCCCCGACCCCGACCCCCCCACCCCCGGGTCGGGACGCGTGTTAACCTGCCCGGGGGGTGGCGGGGGTTGAGAGAGTAGGGCAGCATGGACGAGCGTATAGACACTTACAGTTGTTCACTTTATGGAGAAGAAAGCAATGTTGATGAGGTTTTCCAGGAAAACAGGCAGATTTGCGTTCTTATTATGTCTGTATAGTTTTGGGTGTAATTTTCAGAAAATCGATTTGATAATAGCGGTGTCAGATGCTCGATTGATCAAAAATTTCTAGCATTTAACGGTTTTTATTCACTAAACGATTAGTGATCAGTGATCGAGACGAAATTTTCGTAATATTCTACATTGGTATCAGATTGAGGTGGACATTCTGGACATTTTTCCAACCTAAAAAAAAAGATTCAACTATCATTGAGAACACAACTTTCCGATTAATATTATTAGAGTCTCCTATCTAAACGGCCACAAGTAAAGAAAATTACTTATCGGAAAATACAATTGCTATTGAAATAAGATGACAAAAAGTTTCTTAAACCTTTTACTGAAGACATTTACTGTCTTCAAAATCATGGCACGGGCATATTATAAGTTTAACCTCCCTTAATCTATGGTACGGGTATAAGGGTAGGCACCTGCAGCCAAACTAATCTTGTAAAACACTGTGTCACACTACGGGAGGTGAAATTATCCATGCAGTCATGACAAATATCATTCACCAACACGCGGAACATTCAGTACTTCTCAAGCTAACCACGCTACTGCGATTTTCAAACGCTTATACTTTCGTCTGCCTATCGATAGTCCGTTACACACCATACGCAATCCTCCCCGGTGGGTGTTGGGTGGGTGGGTGGCAGGGATGACGAGTCAACGAGATGTGACAACGGTTTGTCACAATTATTATAACATCATAACTCAGCTGTTATACGTGCGAGCACGCCATGCGACGCGATGGGAAGGGGTGGGAATGGCAGGGAGCAGGGAGCATGGAGCAGGGAGCAGGGAGCATGGAGCATGGAGCATGGGAAAGCGCCCGAGGGAACAACGGGATGACAGAGGTGGGAAGGACAAGGAGGAGGAACGGGCACTAGCGATGTCAATTGTTTAATCTGTCAGGGAATTATGGACCATGCTATATGGCCATGCCATCGTGGAGTTTTAATTGGGGTCCTTTCACTGATTGGAGGACTACTTTCGTGCGTGTGTCTTCACTCAATTACTAGAGAGAGCTTGGAAAGTTTGCCCCTTGGCGGTACTCAACTTTTCGGTGTTTTTTTGTTGGCGTTTTGGTTTAGGTGGGTGAAGTCATTTTCGTGGTGCCAATAGTTGTTTAATACTTGACTTCAAAAACTGTAGATGAGTTGTATTGAAATAATTGTGTTTTATTTATGTTGTTAAAATACCATGCGCACATTTAATAGCAAAATAGGTCATTAATTGTTCGGTCGAATTTTCTAAAGGCATAATGATCATTTTGAAAAAAACATGAGGAGAAATTTGTGTTGACATTCAAATGTCAAAAATGACAACAATCTTATCGCTAATTAATTTTTATTACTGGACATTAATTTTCATTAAGAATTTCTACCTGTGTAGGTATAATGGTTCTACTGAGCGTAATCGCATGTAGATGTTGAAAGGAACAACGCACGGGTCATTGAAATGTGATATTGATGTCATTGATTCTGTAATTAAATAATTGATTTATCACAAAACGTTGCCATGTGTATTCATTACATGAGTGTGGCAAATAATATTTTTAATATTTGTGTATAATCATTCTTATGATTTTTTTTCAAAAATCTTATCAGTTTTTTTTATAAAGTGTGAAAAGAGAAAAATAAAAATAAAATAAGAAAAGGGACCTAAGAAGTGGTTGTTAAATGATTTGGAAAGTAAATCAAGAAACAAATAATTGAAAACAAGAAATGGAAACAAAACTACAATTACTCGTGGCACACATGCAAGTATATTTATTACTCCCGGCAAGGTGAATGATCCGTGTTCGACTCCCGGCGAGGACACAATTTTAGAATGAATATTTCGTTTCATAAAATAAATACAAACGTCAATAGATCTGCAGAATTTCCATCAATTGTTCTATCCTCGACTATTACCTATCTCCCCGATGAGCTATAGTGCACCCGAAACTTTCAATCTCGCCCACTTGAGCGAGATGTTTACTAGAGAGTTAGTATTGTCAAACTAAACTACCCCCCCCATTTCGCATCCCCATCCAATCCACCCACCTAGCAACCCCATCAGAACACGTGTACTCATCCCTCGCGAAGCTACCCTTAACTTTGCGCCCCCAACCCCCAAACCCCGAGTCACATCGCCCTTTCGCTGTCATTCTGCTAACTAAACTAATCTATTGTTGTCCGTGTGCATCTCGCGATGTCTCCGCGTGCCTTCTCGGCGCCTGCTCTCCCCGGGATCAGATTCAGGATCAGGATCGAAGTCGAGCAGACGCGCGCGATGATCCTGGATGCTGGACGTGGAACGTGTGCGATTTTGCTATACGCTTGATGTTTTGGAAATATTTCTGGCAGAATTTTGTTCAGTGTGAGAATGGATTTATGTGATACAGATTTTTTGAGTTTCTTGCACATTGATTGCATTGAATGGAATAGGTTATACGATTTTGGCGCTGTTTTGAATTATATTGTGTTAAAAAAGGTTCGACCGCGTTTTCAGCGAGGTCATTTTCAGGACTGTTCTATAAATGATCAGGCCAACTTCGCCAAAATGATTACTCCAATAAACGGACATGGGCAGTTGACATGGGTAAAACCATTATCTCATTATAAGTATAATTTTGTTTTAAGTTTGTGTATTATATTGTAGGGATTCCGATGAAATCTTATGTCCGTCAAATGCAATCCATTCTTCTGTCTCCACCATGCCAAAGATTAGCTGATTAAATCACACGACATTTTATTGAGTTGGTGTGTCTCTATATTTTCTTACTGGCACAGAAAGCTTCAATTTGCATAGAAGAAAGTAGAGAAGCGACTTCGCTTAGCAGTTTAACTATTCAACTATATAGGTATACCTTACTTTCAAATATTTTTACAGTTCGCGACTTATACTCGACAATTTATAAGCATCATTCAAATGTATTCGCTGATGGATTATTGAGGAATGATGATTCAACCTTGAAGCTCTATCTACTCTCATCAAATTTTAAAAAACGTATTTGCCTATAAAAGATAATTTTCTGCGTTTTTTATTGTCTTCTGCGTTGTTCAATGCCCTTAAATTCTTGGACAGAACCCAATATATTTTATAATTTTCATGGAATTTCTTGAAAGAAGCACACAAGCTATCACCACAATCCAAGTGCATTAATAATCTTGGACATTTCTGCAGCATGGAGACATCATTGCACCCTGTAATTACATTAGTTACGACACCAACCAACAACTCACCCCTCATTTTTACTCACATAATATACCTTCGAAAAGAAGATTAACTTTCTCGGTAATAATTATTTTTCGGTTTCTTTGGTTTCGTTGATACGCTTGAGTCAAGACGTTTTGGGGCGCTAAGGGCCCTTGTGCATGCACTGTGTCACGCGGATCTCGCCCTTGCGACACGTGCAATTAGTGTAATCTAGTGTCGTTTTTCGCGTTATCAAATGACTCCTTAAAGTTTACACTAAAGCATAATCATCGTATAACGAGGTGGGGACGTGTTTAGGAAAAGTTCTGCGTCATTACCAAATCTTGGGGAATTTGATAGGGTTTTATGGAAAGTGTGAAAGATTGGGGTGGTTCGTACATTACGACCTTTACCTTTCTAATGTTTGTATTCAAGTTTTTTGTGAAAAATCTTTTTGTCGTTTGGTAAAAATTTCTGACATGAAGCATTATTTGTATTGCTAAAACTATGTATACATTTTGATACTGTTGCTTAATTGATATTATTATCATTATAATTTAAAGAAAGAATATTTAACAAGTAGTGAAGTAGCAACAGATCATGTGTTATGAGTGCTCGAATGCAAGGAGTGCAAGATTCTGATTCTGATGATATTCTGAATTATTGAGTCAATTTTCCAGTAACTATCATCAAATTAACTCAATTTCTGAGTTTAATACTTCTGATGTGTTATCGCTTGATTTAAAAAACGCGGCCAACAAGAGTTGTATAGTTATAATAACCAATTATAACCTATAGCAATTAATACATCAATGATCAATGAATGATTGTCGTGTGAGTATTTGAAATAAATCATTTGCACGAACCACGAACTTTCTTGATACTTGCGACTTTTACTAACCTTAGTACGTTAATTTTCAGTAGAAAAAAACGATTTAAATATGTTAAATTGTATGCTATAACCAAACTTTCATAGATGTGTAACTCTTTTCCAACAAGCATGGTCTTTAATCATGCAATACAATAATTTATATCATATTTAAAAAGTTATCTACAAAAAAAAACATTTTCTGTCGCACTATACTCAAAATAATTAGCAATCTTCATAAAAGTAATAAACTAACGATGGAATTCTAGTCGAGGATGAAATTAACAAGCGTTGATGCCACTGTCAAAAGATTGACATCGAAACGGCAGGCGTCAATCTGTATTGGGTTACTCAAAGAAATTGATGGCCTAATTCAATTTCTTCAATGCGGGTAGAGCTGTGTCTTGGGAAGAAGTGGCACGTCCCTCAATCAAGATAATGACACGAGATTTTCTATGGGCGTAGAAAAAGTGTGCGTGCTTGAACGGTATCGATATCACAAAGAAGTTTTACTCTTGCTGGCAAAGACAACGATTAATTGCAGGTTGATGGATATTAATTTCACGGTAGATGTTTATAAGGACAAATTTATGATTAACCTTAGCAGTTTTTATGATAAAACATCTATAAAACTGACTGGAAATTTCTTAGGTAGGTACTACATAAATTATGATGAGTATCGAGTTTGTACTCATATAATTTCCTTCCGATTCTGGGGATAAATTGATAAAGGATCAGTTAGATAATAAGAAAATGCGATTGTAACTCGGACTGTGATTTAAGATCTACCGCAGCCAAACAAATCAACTGTTCATTATTCGGTTTCAACATAGAATAAGTTCCATGGTTTCAACTTGCATTCCTTGTGGATAAATTGTCTGTTAAAAATTTAAGCGGCTTTAAGATATCAATTAAAGGGAATACAGCAATCATATATACCTAAATGTAAATCTACAATTTTATTTGCTTGTATGCAAAATATAACCAATATACATATAGTTTTGAAACTTATATCCCTTCCATCTGAACTTAATCCACAAAAAAGATTTTTAAAACAAAATGTTTACCTGTATATTTATTTGAAATCCACTCATAAAACGGTGAAATGCATTTCTTTTATGGATGACTTTGAGACTGACGGCGAAGAGAATGATGATGATGATGATGATAATAATATGCACCCCCGAGGTAATATGAGATAGAGATATCAACATTTCGCATGGAATATTGTGATTGGAACGACTTGGCTACAGACAATGATCTGTATATGCTGATTGTCAGCCCAGATTCCCTCTCATCTGCATTTCATCTCCGATACCGCCGTATCACCGACGCAGTTTATGAATAATAATGACGACTCACGATCTCAATACCAGCAGGGAGACAAAAGAATATAATATCGTCTCATTTTTGTGAGTTTTACGTTATGTCAAATACAGGATGTTATTCCAAAATCTGAATGGATGAGTGTGTTTGTGTCAGTGTGAATAATCTTGGAAATATACTTGTATGGAGTTGATGAGTTTTGCGTCATTATGCAATGCTGTGCAATGATGAATATCAGTGAGATTTGTTTCGGGTTCAATTATTTTTGTTTGGTAGAACTGGAGTATTATAAATAATTCGAGACGGATTGCGATGAATATTTAACGTCCCCTGAGTTTTTTAACGACATGCGAAATTCCTTGACTCTGTAATGAAGGTTTCAGTTGAACCGGACAGATTTTGGCACTACATGGTAAGATGAAAGTTCTAATGTACCAAATTTCTGCACAAAACTTGGGTCATTTTATTTCAGCGTATTTCAGGTAAAATGGGCCAGCATTCTTATTTTTTAGGATCCAATCACAAGCCAAATATGAAACTAAAATTAATTCCAGAACTCCGTTTAATAAATCTCAAATTTATAGCGTTGATTCGAGCCAAAATCAAATTATTAGTTGCCTGCACAGAAGATACCTATTGAGTTTCTAATAATAAACATCCCGAATTTCTTATGGAACGTCTTTGACCTATTGATACAAGACACTAAAAGGACATAAGACACAAATAGCATTGTATTGCAAGGATTAAATCCCCAAATATCCTTAACTGTGGACCATTGCTTGGGTAATCGAACCCAGCCCATGTGAACGATACATTCTAGCCCGAAGCTCCAACAAACATCAATTGTCCGCTCACAAGCCTCCTCAGTAAACAGAAAAAAATATACAATCGCGTTAGGTGACCATAGAAAAAAAAGTGATACATAAATTCACCAATCCTGTCATATCCTTGGTGAATATCAGGACGTAATCGTACACCAATAGAAAACCCCCCCTGGCTTTTTACCATATTTTAAGGGCGTTACCGTGGCTGCTTTTTATTCAGTACTTGTAGTTGGAATCTATGTGCCCCCCCCCCCCCCTACCGCCTTGCGCCAGATTATTCACACCTGGCTGTGGTACACACCCTTGCGGGGAAAGTAGACCTGGCGAAATTTTGCCTCGACTTTATTTGGTATTCTTTATTTTCTAGTGAAAAATGTTATTTTTATCAAAAAATGGTGTGTGGTGGTGTTCATCTGTTCACCGAATTTGCTCTGAACATTTTTGAGCAAAAAGAGGCATTACAATTAGAAGCTTAACTATTTGAGTTTCAGTATCATTCCTCAGTATATTCCTCATGACATTATCATATACCTAGTCTTGAAGTCATCAAAATTGAAAATAGGAAAAATGATTGATAAAAAATTATAAATATGGCGTTAAATTAAAAAAATAGTTAGCCTAAGACTTAGCACACGGTTTCCTTTCAAGAAATAGTTTTAGAAAAATCTATTTCTTAATGTATTTAAAAACATTAATTAATTTAATGTATTTGAGTCGCCCAAAATGACCCTTATACTGGAAGGTTGCATTCCCCTGCAATTTCGACACCCTTGCAACCCACATTCAAAACAACAGAGGTCCAGTTTTTCCCGAACGCGAAGCGCCCTGAAAGTACGAAGGCGTGATTCGTGATTTCGCCGGAGTGAGTTTTAATTAATACGGGGGTATAAAAAAATATGGACGCTGCTAACTCTTTATGCGTTGCATGCGATGGAGGAGAGCAAGACAAAGATGGCGGCTCCAGCCGCGTGGTGGCTGCAATTTGCGCAGAATGTTACAAATGCTAGACGAGATTTTTAGTCAATAAGACGCCTAACTCAACGTTATTTCTGCTGGGCATCATATCCTCATAATATATAGGTACTCAGCATTATTTAAATATTAGTATTAATTGGTGTTCACTGCGAATCTGAGCTCTTAGATTCGAGCGTCAAGTGACACGGTGAAACCATGTGAAACCAAGGTGTGATACCAGCGTGAAAACGTGTGCGCCAATGCATCCCATATGGGATCTGAGCAAGAGACATGGTGTCATGGCAGCTTGACAAGGTGTGTCATCGCGCACCAAATCTCATATGGGATTTGAGCACCAAGTGACACGGTGAAACCACGGTGTGACAGCTTGACGAGGGGCGCACTCGACCGCTTGGATTCGAGCAGCAAGTGATATGGTGATACCACGGTGTGATCCAACCTCTTGGGTTCGAAGGAACGAAATAAGTAATTTAGACTGACAAAAATTAAGTGCTTCTAGCCGGGTGCATCACCTTCGGTGGGGAGATAAAACACTTATGGTCAGGCTCAAAATGACAATCTAGTCTCCTTATCACATGTATAAACATGAAGGCCGTATATATATGACGGAGAACTGAAATTAAAAATGATACATGTATACTTATGTGTTTTTTTTTCCTGCATCAATTTTGTGCAGTTTTGTTTATAAGATTTTTCTACTAATGCACCCGCTATCGCGAAGCACCAAGTAATTGCGGGAACGATTAAAAAGTTTTTTTTTGATGTCATTCTTTCGGTACTTTTTCGGTTCTATATATAGAATAGTCCCATCATACTCGACGATTTTCAAAATTCGCTTTGAAGAGAAACGTTGATGTATAAAATGGGTTTTTTTAATTACTGTTCTGTATAACTCGAGAAGGACAAGAAATTTGAATTTTATACGTATAATCGACGGATACTACATGATTTCTGTAACCGTTGTCTGTAATATCTTGAAATTCGTGAAGAAACAGAATAAAGAACTTCACATAACAAGCAAATAGCAAAACTAACGACGACGAATCTACTCGATACAATTAGATCGCTATCGATGTTTACACTTCACAAAAAATTGACAAAGGTATTTCAGAAAAAATGTGTCATTTTCGCATGACAGCATCAATTGTCATCTGTCTATAATATCTCCAGGCAGTGTTTGCTGCGATCGTAATCTTGCCAGCCGGCACAAGCCTCGTTTCCTCCAAGTTTTCCTTCAGAACGAGCTATTCTTTCATACCGGATACCAAACACTCATCAACTATGGCGTTAGCAAGGTCTCGAACCCATTGTCATTTCCATATCGATAAGAAGCGAATATTTGCTTAGAGTTACATTTTATATTGAATTGTATTTCGGAAGTTTTCTTGAGTATTTTTTCTCCCCAATTTATGAAGAAATGGGTTGAGTTGTATAAAGCCTGACGTAATTATAATAAGATGTATTTAGAAGAGGTTCAAGTAACAGCTGAAAGTTGAAGAAAAGGTGTTTATTTGATCGAAAGAAATCGCTGAGCAAATACATTAACGTCACTTACAAAGACAGCACACATCAAAATGTCAATTTATTATTATTTATGTTCTATTATTTTCGTCGAGGAAATCAGTTAGCGTTTAGCTCCGATTGGATTTCTCTTCATGGAAGGCCTCCAATGCATCGGAGGTTTAATCCAATTTATTTTCTTATTATCGAAAATGGGACGCGATAACAATTTATCCCATTGTGTAGCGAACGCGTATATATAAAACGTCGTTCGTTCTTTTTTTCGGGCAAGATTCCATTGAAACTGACAGATCGGAGCTAGATTCTGCTGCAAACATTTTCTAAGGCGTGGGGGAGGCGAAATTTTGTTCGAGGCCAGCGTATAGTTGGCAACAATTCTGTTTTGTATAGGTACTACAGGCTCATTCATTCCTAAGCGGAAATCTCGTTACGTCTATTTGATTTTGAGAAAATATGACACAATTTTCCTGTCCCATGCTGTATCGCTTGTAAGATCTAAATATTGTTTTAAACCATGCAAAAAATAGAAACATCGAAGGAATTGATAGAAGAAGCACTTCCAGATTGCCTTTTTTGATGTCAACTTTTTGATTTTTGGGGGTCGTCAATGTAAATTTGAGAAATTTGAGCTGTGGATGATTCTATACAAATAAGTAGGTAAAATACAACTATAAAGTTACTAAACGTTTATATTACTGTTGTATTTTACTCTTACTGTACCTTACCGCATATATACTTTGCTACTTTCTACTTAATATATACTAGGTACTGTAATTTTATTTTTTATTTTACGTCAAGTAAATTCCCAATTAAAAAATAAAAAATCCCAAGTAAATTATGCCTGGCATAACTTTTACCACAGAAAGCGTCTACCAATTTCGATAAAAAAATATCCCAAAACCATCCATCTCCTATAACTCGCAATTTGACTGTCAATATTGCACAAGTCGAAGACGCGATCTAGGAAGTTGGCGGCGAAACTGAAGAAGACGTCTCAGGTTATTGGAGAGATGTCTTGGTCGGCTGGCGGTGACAGATCCAATCAGCAAAGAAGCTTTTAGACCACTCTTTCTATCAATACGAGTCTCATTCAATTCGAACCGCTGAATTATCGGCTCTCCATCTGATCCATCCACCCTCCGCGCGCTGCCAACGCGAGAGAGTTCACCCATGGACGTGCACACAATGCCTTAACTGCCACTGACATTTTTATGCAATTTACTGATTAAAATGCGCCTGCTAGTTGAGAGACAATATACACGAATTTCCGAAATGGCGCGTCGATTTTGTTGTGTTTCAGCCAACAGCACTCGTACTACATCCTCGGGAAAATTTAGCTGTTTACCTAATTTTCATTTACTTTGGAGAATAGAGACACCGTGAGTTGTTTCCTCGCTGCACGCATCAATTAGTCGTAATTGCTTGTGTGTATAGTAATTTTGGCAGTTTGCTTCAATTCGGTCGTTGACAAGGATGAAATTACCAACTCCTTGAATTAATAAAACCATTAAGCTCATGCCATCGCTGTTGGTTTATTGAATAAATTTCGAATTATCCTATATTCCTCTTGGGCGCTAAGTAAATTTCCACAACAAATTGAAAGCTCTTTAAAATATTGGCAATCGAGATGACACATTCATAGATGTTAGTGTACTTGAAGGCTGGCTCCGATGTATGTTTCGAGCTCTTTCATGTATAGGCCCACCTCGCTCAAATATAGAGAGACGGGTGACCCGAGACCCCTGAACAAATGGCTTATTTCCGATGATTTTCAAACGCCAGCGACGATTTCTTGCCGGTTCACTGGTCTCCCAATCATCCAATTCACCCCCCGAAATCACTATAGGCTCCCAATCACGAGGAGATGATTGGTCAGGAGGTGCGGAAGCCCTCGGGCGGCCAGTCATAGGGCATGGCATGCGAAAAATTAGGCAAAACGACTTTTTTCAAAAATGAAATCGGAAGGAGATTTCAGGCCGTTAACTTGGTGGGGTGAGCGTGGGATTGATTTCGAGTGTTGGCTTTAGGGGTTGGTTGTGCCCAGTGGCGGTCTGAAATGTGCCACGTGGAGAAGGATTTGCAGGGTTTCCACCCCCCACTGGTAGTTTGACGTTATGTCGTCTAGGTTGAATGAATATTTTTGGACATCAGCAAATATTTTTACACACATTATGGAAAAAGATCACTGTTCTCATAGATAATATGTTCTTTCAAAAATATAATGTATTGATGAATGGCAAATAATTTTTTGAATAGAAAATATCATCATGCGATGGATTATTTTAAGAGTGAGTCCAATGAAATTTTTTTTTTTTTTTTTTTTTTTTTATCATTTTATTTCCTTAATCCATTAATAGCAACGGGTAGAAATTTGCACATGGGCACACGGATATCTCGGTGGACTCTTGCCAAGAACCCACCATCCAAAAAAAAAAAAAAAAAAAATATATATATGTAATTAACTCTCTCTATCTCCATCTTCCCTGGCTTCTTCTTCTCCGCCATCTTCCTCCCCGTCATCTTCTTCCCTTCGTTCGATCAACTCTTTCCACTTTTCTTTGTTTTCCCACCATCTTTCTTCTTCAATAACCTTTTCCCACTCTTCACCTCTCTCTTCAACATCTCTTCTAACCTGCATAATCCATCTTTCTCTGGGCCTTCCCACTCTTCGTTTCTTATATTCAATATCAAAAAATCTTTTTGTTATTCTGCTTTCTTCCATCCTTTTCACTTTTCCAAACCAACCCAATCTTTCTTTGCCTACTCTAAATCTTAAACTTTCAACTCCCATTCTTTTCCTCAATTCACAACTCCTCTGCTTATCCAATTTTGTCACACCAGCCATACTTCTCACAAACTTCATCTCTGCTCCTTGCAACAAATCTTCCAACTTTCCACTCAACGTCCAAGTAACGCACCCATACAAAAGGATGGGTAAAAAATAAACTTTGTATAATAATAACTTGCATTTTTTGGGGAAGTCTTCATTCCATAAAAGTTTCCTTACTTTTTGATAAAAATTTTTATTTAAAAAATAATATTAATTGTTTCAAACGAATAATTCATAATTCATGATCTGGCCATCGCCCATTATTCCAAGATATCGCAACACAACCATTATTATAATCAAGCCAAAGATATTTCATTTCAATAAAAGAAACCCAAACTATCAGATTCCGTCCACATCAACCTTCTGGCTTCTACTGTAATTAATCGCTTCAAAATCGTTGATTATGACAGCTTTGATAACTTAACTTTCAGGTACCTAATTATCATTTATTGAGTCTCTCATGAACGCCACATAATATCCAACGAAACTTCAACATCATAAATTTGACATTTCCAACGTTCAAATTCCTCCACAAGTTCTTACTCATGACGTGAGCATCCCTGGCTCAACACACGATGCATTTAGGGGTGCGTTCACCGAGGAAGGGTAGCGTGAGTCTCCTATAGAGGGGGGGTTCCGAATCATTGCCCGATCGCTACTCGCATTGAAAAGTCACTCTCTCAAAATGGTGGCCGGATCTGATCGTTTTGCATGACTTCAATATGTTCCACGTGATTGCTTTGAACAATTCGTGATGCATTTTGCATACATCGCATCTCGCGAGCTTTGTCGTCAGTTCAATCGCTTTAGCAAATGATACACACTTTTGTGTGATTGTTTGAGCTCTTTCTGTTAAGAGGTGTAGGTAGGTATGCGAGATCACTAGCAATTTTTCCCTTTTGGATCAAAGCTGCACTATATCCACTTCTTCTAGCACTATATCGTTAGATTTCTGCAGCTGACGTTTGATGTTCTTATGACCTAACCCTATACATGTCTATATCAATATGAACGTAACCATATGTTCTTTTTGACCTAACGAGCACTGATACTGCAAGAATGGAACACAAGAATGAGAAGACTGTATCTAAGTTGCTAAACTTGATTGCTCTTTTTTTCAGAAAAGCTTTTTAGCTGGGTATTTAACTCGAGTTTAGATCCTTGATAAAGAAGGCAGCACAGCTTTTCGAAACGTCGGGAACGGTTTGAGTTTGGGACTTGGCATCAATAACCCAGGAAAATATTTTTTCTGAAATGAACGATGCTATAAGATTAGGAAAAGACATGGGTCTTAAGAAAGTAATGATTGCTCTTGTCGGATTTTCTGTTTCTCTTCGATCAGAATCCCCGTTGCAAATTATAACGCCTGCTGTATATGTGTGCTAGTCACACAATTCCGTTTCCTGCGCCCCTAAATATTAGGTACCTTATATAAATATTGCTATTTATATTTCAAAACATGTAATATCAAAGAGTAAATAAATTTCAATAAGCAAAATAAGCTATTTGCCAAATAAATTCGCTTTCCTCGGCGTGGGATTCCATTTTCCGATCGAATGGCGCGCTGTAATGAAATTGAATAACTTTGCCTTGGAGGGCGCCACGTCGCCCTTCGAAGAAATGAATGGCGAGCTCCAGAAACCAATTTCACCGGCGAAACAGCAGGCAGCGAGCGGTGCCAAGATAGATTTTACGTTTGGTTCTATAATTTAGATGTTTACATTTTTTGTTTTGTTCACGCACTTTATGGAAAACGGGTGCTGTTCAGGTCTAAATGAATGTATCAGGATAAATTGGAAGCCTGCTGCCTTGACGCGAGTAAATATGGATAAATCGTCCCAGAAACCGTTTTCTATATACGCGATATAATAGCTCTAGCCCCTGTTCATCATTCTAGCACTCAAAGGTCTTAGTAATCTTTCGAATTTATAGTGACAAAGCATGTTTTTCATTTTTAAATTTCGGGGCGATGTTGAGTTTTATATTATTCTTATATCGAATGCTTCCACTGAACATAGCTAAAGAATGATGAGGGTCGGTATAGGTATACAACAACCCCTATGCGGTTGGATATATTATTACTTATTAAGGGAGAATATTTATTTGACCAACTGCATGTATCTATACATCTCATTCTGTCATTCGTGTCCATGTGAATGTTTGACGCTTTCGCTTTTGCCAGTGTCACTTCAAAAACCAGCACTAATAGTCTACATTTAAATAGTATTTTTTAATGTGTATCTCAAAAATTAGGAAAATGAACTTAATCCGAATACGAAGCGTCTATTAATTGGGCAATTACTTCTAGTTTTACACAACTAAAATACATCACTTAATATCGTTAGTAGTTTTTTTTACACTTTTAAGTGTTGTCACTATACGAATTTTATCCCTAAATTTAAAAAGTTCATTAAATCTTCTCATTACCAGTGCACACAACACATTAAATAAGATTTCTAAAGACTTAGCTTCAGATTATCAGTTCACACGCATCAAAATATGATTTTAATTGCATTTCCAGGCCCTATCTTTGCCAAGTGGATTTGCACAGCGCATGGTATTCATGCTCCACCATAGAAATTGCTATCAATTATGTCGTGATAAACAGAGTTGTTCGAGCACGAAATAATTGTAAATAAAAATGAGTTTTCACTGGGTTGTCGTCGGTATAGCAGCACTCTACATCCAAGTGCCTCTTTTCATAATCGGATAACTTTCAAGTCAATTTCTCTTCCTTAATGAGCAAAATCTTTCTCCGGCTGCAAAATGGTGGATGTTCTGTAAGGAGGCTGGGATGTCGGTCTTTTCGTTCATCAGAATTCTCGGAGAACGCTGGATTTCCCGCGTTCCCAGCGTTCAAATTACGTTTATTATATATGTTTATAATTACTATTTTCCAACCGGCTGCAAGATCATTTTTTAATCAAAATGACTGTGGCCTCGAACTCCGGCCTGACAGCTTTTCTAACAATGTATTTTCCAATATCCAATTGCACCGGATCGGAAAACTGGGAGAAACCCTAGAATATATTGCAGCTTGAATGAAAATCTTCAAATGGAACCGAAACAACATTGATGACGCATACTGCTATCTTAAAAATTACACACTGAATTTATTAATATTATCTTCTATTTTACAGCGAAATATACAGTTGGAAACAATTCCAAATTCCCAATGAGTAGGAGGGCATATTTAATGAGGCGGAGGTAAATTTAATCAGTCATATTTAATGACGATTCTTAAATGTCTTACGTATTACCTGAGGATTCAATTCGATAAGATCCCCATTTTGTTGCATATCATAAGTCCTCGACTTTATAGTGGAAATTTTGTGATGACTTTTTTTACATACACAAGAATGTAATATTTGAAACGTATTTGTAGGGTAGGTTGATGATTTTGGTTCTGTTTTGATGGTGATGGTGTTAATAACATGACATTTGATTTGATTTTCTACTTTCTTTATGAGACTCGCATACTCCAATGACATTTTCGGTAAAAATTCGCAAGAAACGATACCATATTTCCAAACTCATCTACTCGGCTGTCGGTGCCGGTAGACGAAACCAGCGACAGTCACAGCTGCTTAAATCTCTCCGCGATGTAGTACACACAGAATTTTGGACCCGCCAATGCGCTCCCATTGCCAGCAAATCTGCGCGAAGAGTGTAGCGACGACATTGTTGGCTCCCCCAGGGGCACCCCCCCCCCCCCCGCCCCCGCCCCCGAGTGTCGCTAATTCAGTTTTCACGTGCCCCGCTCGACAATTATGAATAAATTTATGAATCCATGTGCTGCTAACCGCCAGTTACTCGTTTAGCAGTCCCCGGCGATAATTGCGCCCTTGTTCCCACCGAGACCCCGAGTTATGTGTGGAGCTCGGTGAAAGAAAAAAAAACTACGAGGTGAAAAAAGCAATGGCGGAATTGAATTTCTGCGACCGAGGTTCAAAATTTGACTCGAAAATAAAGTGAAATAGTAACTTTTTATTTAGACTCTGTAATGAATTCTTTTCATACACTTTGCGTTTGGCGAGGAAATATAGTATACGGCAAACGGCTCGTTGCTACGTTTTATTTTACATTTGCAGCAATGGTAAATGTTATTTCCTGCTGTTACTGCTGAAATGAAACGTTTGATCATCTTTTATACTTGAAAAACTAACCAGCATGGCTCATTATGGAGCCAACTGAAACCTGGCCGAATTAATTATTTCAAACTCTTATTCTTGATTAGTTGTCAGGTTCATCGCCGATGATCTACTGATTACCATGTGTGTAGAATCCATCTCATTATGAGCCTCAGATGCGGGCGAAGCATTCTTGCCTTCTTAATTTTATCCACCCACTTATGCGATAAGCAGCAGCAATCATTCAATAATCATCTCACAATTTCCAATGATCTGTCCTGCATCGGAAATAGCAATCTAACCTGGCGCTGTATATCATGAAGTCATCAATGTCGTTGAGTTTGATTGAAATACCTTTAAAGAGATTCATTACAACTCGGTTGCTAGCGTTTGATTGAAGCTGTCTAAACAGCAGAACTCAAGAAAACTAATCAACCTTTCCGTGAAAGACATTCTCGATTTCAATCTCCATTATGTTCAATCAACGAATGGACGTGCGGTGACAATTGGTCGAATATTTTTGTCATCTCTTCGTGCTATTTCTTATTGAAAGCATCACAGCAATTGAGTGAAAACTGTCAAATCAAACACACTGGACGGACAAGAGAATAGGGGTTGCATATTGAATGTTGAGAAGCGATAGAAAAGAAGACGGGAAAAATAAAATAAAACATTCAAGTCCAATTCAATTCGGAAAATGAAATGACGTATTTGGCTTTCTTATCCTGTCGTTGTTGAATTTTTTTCGTTGTATTTATATAAATAAATGAAGCTCAATGGAGCACTCACGACAAACGATTATTGGATAATTTTTAGTGGGAGTAAATTCGTGATAATATGACGAGACAGGCTACTAGAACAATCGGCATAACATAACATCTGGCCAGAGTAAAATTGCCCAATCGCAATCTACGAGCATGCCATGGATCGGATAAAAGACTGGGCCACCATTGCGAAATTCTGTGACAGGTTTTTTATTTGTTTGTTTTGAAAACATAGTACATGAGATGAAAATTGGAAATGGCGTCCTTTTGGCCAATGGGGTGGCGATTCCATGCAATGAATATAGCTAAAGGCTTTACATTTATATTATATATAAACGGTTTTTTGGTGGATTACTATTCAAACAGTACCTGTCTAAATTAATCAGAATTGCTTGTGGCTTGCGAGGAATTCATTTTCAGCAGACGTCACGCATGGTTAATCAACAATTTGTCATGAAAATAAGGGATGTGAATACGACGCATAAAACAGCTCGTCATCTCTCGTGCAAATCATACGAATCGTGATAATCTTGTCAGAAACTGCCTCGTATATAATATTAAATAATCCGGAATTCTTTAGTCGGATTTGCGTTCAATATTTAATGATGCATACAATTCTTTTGTGTGAAGATTCCCATTTTGTCGTCAAGAAGGGGTGCGATAATAAATAATACATTTTGCTTGCTATAGATGCGATGTTTAAAAACATGTCCTCGTTGCTTGTCAAGTCGCAGGATTTCACTCCTCGCGTGTTCCTGGAGGACATACCCCTCAACGTTCGTAGCGGTGCAAGGCAACCTCCCTTAGGGTTTGCATTATGATAAATCAACCCCTTCACTGGAGGACTCACGAATGTATCCGTTACAGCATCCGTTGAAATGAAACAGTATGTCGTATTCGTTCAAGGAAATGTGCTGTTTTTATGCCTAGGATTTTTTTCTAAGACTTCGAAGCGTATACTTATTTTGAATCACTGTTGTATCGTATTAAATCATAAATTGTAATTCACAGTCATCGGCTAAATTTAAGAAGAAATTCAGGAGATTATGCCACTTTTTATAACAACAACCTTTGTCGAAGTAACACCAATCTCAGCAAAAACCTTCCAAACCTTATGTTTAATATTTTAATTTGCCATTTTTTTAAACCAAAAACTCTTTCGCTCGCTTTTATGACGCTTTTTAGCGTTTTTTGCAACGAAATCAATTTTGGATTCACGTTGACTAAATTTACGGTGTGCATTACTATAGATAATAAAAAAAATAAGAATATGCTGTTTTTTAAAGAAACTCGACTGACTAGCTGTCGATTTTTACACATTTTAATATTTTTTCCATCTCTTAATTGACAAAATAATTTGACAAACACATCGATTACCTAACGCTAATCCACATAACGAATATATAAACATTCGCGAAGCCCATAATGCATGTCGAACTGCCGTCCCAAACGACCCAACACACATACAAATTAGTGACATCCACATCACATATCAGTTTCGAAACTAGAAGCCACTACCCAACTATTTCCCCCTCATCGCGCCTTCGCATAAAGGTACTCATACTTTCCATCTTGCTATCATCGAGAACGAAATGCATAATGCAGCATGTTTGGCATTCAAGTACCATCGCGAAGAAGCCCTCGAGGAGCCGATTTCTTTGCCAACGTGCCGCACAACTTTGTCCCAAGTGGACGCTGGGTGGCAAGAGGAATTTTTGGGGACGTTTTTCTACATCGCATGGCTGCATTGCACAGCATCGCATCGCTATACGCGACGAGGGGCGTACTTTTCTATCGAGACTCGTATGGATCTGGCTGCTTGTGCTCTGGATGAGATAAGTCCAATGGTCTAATGCAGCTCTTATATAGAAGGGGGGCGGTGTTAAAATTCTGCATATTATTGGTGGTACACACGCAGCAGGATATTAGGGAGCACAGCTGGTGTAAGAGTTTCAGCGAAAAAATAGCACGTTTTTTGGATTTTCTATCGTATATTCACTGTTTGATATTTAATATCACTATCATGTTATGTTCAGTTATGGATCCATAATACTATGAGGTTACATAATTTTCTCATTTGCAATTTTGCAGTTTGGAAAAGACAGTATGGCATCCTCTTTATTGCTACCGATGATATTAGATGCACAGGGTTTCTGTTTTAATTCAAAGAAGCAGATAAGCAGTTTCTTAAAAGTCGAATTAAATTATTTTTCGACAGCTGGAAAACAGGTTAATAAAGTAACCAGTTGAATTTGAGTATTATGAGGAGATACAAATATTCTAAGCATTCAGATTATTTTTCAAATTCTATTGTAATTTAAAACATAGGTTTGAATATTTTTTCCAATCATCTATTACTTTCATCCCTTAGACCTAATTCATTCAAATGAACGCTGAATCACAGGGGAATCCCCGATGCTATCTACAAAAAAAAATAATATACGCATTATAATAAAATCTCGGCATCATATTAACATACATCAATTTTTAAGCCAAGCGCTTTCCCAGCATATTTTTACGCGTGTGTACCAGCACCAGTACATTAGCAAAGATGGGAGTCTGTGTATGATTTGTATAGGTGCTCTGCGACGATAGCTTTGTCACGATGCAACAGCGATGGCGACAGGGGTAGCGACAGGAGCAAGGGAGCCAGCGAGATGTGATGCCTAGAAATTACGTTTTGACATGAGAAAATTTCTCCCCTCTCCATGTTCCCTGCAGTGTGTTCCCCCCCTCCTATGCAACCGTACGGCCCCCTTTCCAGCTTTTATATGCACAATTCTCTTTTGATATTCGTATAGGAAAAACCACCCCCTTAACGAGCATGGCTGCCGAATAACTCATGGCTTGGGACGTAGTTGATGTTGCCATCTTGCTTGGGCTGCCCAATCAAAACAATTATTAGCATTCACATTTTTTTTTTCGTGGGGAATCTATAATCATTGTATTTTGCAGAATGGAAATTATGTAATGGTTTATTAGGGGTGGGTAGTTAAGGACTATAAGGACTTTTTTGTTGTACACAATTGAACTCAGTGAAATTGTGATGGACATGGGATAATTTGTCATATATGTTGAGAGCTGTATGAGTTTTGCGGTAGGTAAAAAATATGTTACGATTTTCAATAGCTTCGATAAGGGTTGATAAGCAGATGGCATGGTATTTTAAGCCCTAATGATTAGTTATGAAGCATTTCTGTGAAGGATAATTTAAGGATTTACAAAATCGTGGACATATTTTGAAAGATTTCCCAGCAAGTATGCAAATACAGTGGGAATTAGCATAAACCTCATAATAGATAATTTCAAAAAGTCAATATTTAAAAAAAGTCAATAATTTTTAATAGTTAATTAACCATGTAAATGGTATTAAGTACCTAAATGATATTAACAGACTAAATCATATAACTATGTTCATCCTCATATAAAATATTTCCAAAAATTCTTCTCCCATCAAACAACTAATATCTGCGATCGAATTCCCAACCCCGCCGTTTCTAGTATTTTGACAGGTAAATGACAGGAAAGAGAACGCCTACGTGTATCCCATAATAAGTTAATAATAGAGATGGATTCAATTGTAAACCGAAACATTTATTTATTTATTTACACAATTTTGTTAATAGAAATTTAACACTGTTGTGTACTAGGATGTGTAACGATGATGCGAGACTGTGTTTGCGATGCTGACAATGCTGACAATGCTGACAATGCTTGATCATGGCTGACAATGCTGAGGTTGACAAGGGGCTTGCCTCTATTGGAGCTACCATCGTATGACAGATGCAACTACCTATTCGATCTTGAAAATATTTCCTGTCGATAGTGCTAGAGCTATGCGTGGACTACACGCATTTTAAAATAAAAAAATTTCCTTTATCCTAGATGAGTTGTCTATACAACCATCAATAAAAATGAGTATTTCGATCAATAATCATGAGCATTCTATGTCCCAGTTAAATTGTTTTTCTGAGAACTATAACATGCTAAGATTATAGGAAAAGAAAAAAGTAATGTTGACCATTAATGTTCATCTCCATCGTGGGAACAAAATAATGCGGTGCGAAGTTTCAGTCAAGAATTCTCATGAAATTTTAAATTGAAACTCGTTTTTTCCTCAAACTTTTTCAAATTTCATTCAAAGTCAGTGTTTTAAGTCTGAAATTGTCTTCAAATTGCACCAAAGCACGGCACCTCCATGCATAAGTCGGTGGTTATGCTTGTATAAAACGATAAGCAACGAAAATGACAGATAAACTTGGTGTCAGAATCTATTTACCGTAGAAATATGACAGTTAAATTAATCTACTATACATGCCAGAAAAACGAAAATGTAAAAATTCGACAGTGATTCCTTCAATTTCATTCAGTTGAAGGCAAATATCATCACGCAGTAACATCCTTTGTACAACTTCCACTTCATATTATTTTCAAAGCTTAGATTTCGTTCTCTTTCAATTTGAAAGTTTTCCAAACTTTTTTTAGGGATGGCACACTCGTATGGCATTACCCAACACTTCACAGTTTAGCCTCTGTGTATTCGCCTGTTTATTATCTAACTCATGGAACACACCTTTCATACAGAAAATGATGATTGTTAGTTATCAATTCACGCCGAGACATATTCTATCGCACCAGACCCATCTGTTGATCGAAAAACTCTCTTCGCTGCTAGCAATAATTGGCCAGAATTTAGGCAGAGAACTAAATAACAGCCGGGGCCATCGAGATTCTCAGCTGCACGGGGAGCTGAGACGAAGGTGCTGACGAGCACCTGTCAGAGTAAGTAGCCATCGGTGGAGCCATGTGATGAGGACCGTGGACCATTTCACCGCACAGCTACATTTCTTTCAGTCTCGATACAGATGGCAGCGTTCAATTTTCAATATTTTCCACGGCTAGTTCAACAATGTTCCCCAAGGAAAGATCAGCGAAAGCGAAAAATGTTTGTCTTTGTTTAATCATGAACTCTGGGACCCATGTGGTTAAAAAATTCTAGAATTTCGCATTTACAAATTCACTGTAGTAAACGCCTTTCTTACTGAGGGTTTTTGAGATGCAAGAGATGCAAGATCCCAAGAAAAGCTTGCACCGCAGGCGAAAGAAAATAGCCGTCAGGTAGAAAAATCATGTATACGCTAGGGCCATCTGGTAAGCAATGACACAGATACAAATTTAATGGTATTTACTACAATACTTGCTCATCATGGTTGCATCATGGTTGCGTTATCATGTTTGTGTGTGTTATTGTTTAACGAGCTTTATTTTGAAGAATCAGTAAATCATAAGGACGAACATGCTACCCCTGAGCAGTGTCACCCTGCCTAGCGTGCGTCGCTTACGCCTCGATGTAGCTCAGGGTTGGCCACGATGGCCCTTTTTTGCCAATCAGCTGTGTGGCCAGCATACCAATCTGTCTGCCGAACTAGCGTTGGCAATTTTATACAAATTATCAATACCAAGCGAGTGAATGCTGCAGACTTTATACCTTATGCATGGGAAAACGCGGATCGAATTCAGATTTTTTAGTGTAGACGTTAATTCGTTGACTTGCAGTGAATATTACTGCAAGTTAATTTGGTTGATTAAGTTACCAGTTGTTCACCGCACAGAATGACGTTTGGAAAATATTCGTTTGGCCTTTCATTCGTCTAAATTTTGCCGGAAGCCGGTGACCTGATTTTGATAACGGCTGTATAGGTAGTGATCAATTGACTCGATATTAATAATAACATGTTAATAATAATGCAAACTAAGCATGATGTGTTTTCCTCACATGCTGCATGGTTACCTAACAAATTATTCGCTAATGGATCGTTATAATCACTGTTCTTATCATAGGAGCTGCCATGATTAGAATCATAATAAAATAAATATCATTAAACGAATCATAAAAATTATCAAACTCAATCTCAGGTCATAAAAATATATTCAAGTATACCTACTCGTCTCATCAATAAATAAAAACTACATTTGAAACTAGAAAACATGACGTTAATTGTAAATATACCCACTGATAGCTAAATGGAGATAGAAAGGCTCTACTTGATAGCTTGTCCAAGAATTTATCCATTATAATTTCTCAACAAGCATTACAATGCACAACTAGCCTTAAAACTAGTCAAAATAACTGTTAGATTAGACATTAGACATTCTCGAATCAATTCATTGTCCAATCGGGCATACATGTAAAAAAGCTGTCAGTCCTGTGCTGCTGTGCAACAGATATAACAGTATGGAGCATCATTGTTAAAAGCATGAATGGAGACGTTATACAAGGGTCCTCTCCTCCAGTCTCTCCAACTTCTTGTCGAGCTTTACGAAGTGCCAAAACTGACGCCTCGTTTTCCTTAACAACAAGAGGCCATTTTGTGTAACATTCTTCTCATTTTTTAGTGTGTTCTCAAATGGTTTAAGAATTGAATACATCATGAAGTTGCATCTGGGACTCGAAACTTTTTTTTTCCGTTTCGTCGATTTCTTGTGTAAAATAGCAACAAATCAGTGATAATTTTTCATTACGACTCGTGGGATTCACAAGACGTAGCTAAGAAAGTTCTATGAAGTGTATTTTGTATGAGAGCTCGCGCGATAAAAATTGATTGAATCGCATTTGAGAAATGAGGAAAAGTCTTGTGTATAATCAGTTCGGGAAAGTTGTACGGCGCAGTTGAATGCTTAATGCCGCGGGGAAATGCGGTTTTCCCGGCGTCCCGTATCTTGGCGGATCTGACATTTTTCTTGCCAGAAGACGCTTGGCGTCCGAAACTAGTTGCAGATGGTTTGTCAGCAGTGCGTGCAACCTGCGGGTCAATTGAATGTGTCTTGGGTGTTTTCCTCAGGAAATTGTCACTGTAGAAGATCATGAATAATTTCTACTAAAATGCCGTGTAAGCTATTTTTATTTTTGGGGTAGGTATACTATGAAAAGTACTACTGTCGTTCTAATCCATAGGTATAGTAGTCCTAAAAAAATGTCATTGTCAAATCCAAAACCATTTCTGAAAATTGACATCTTTTATTGTAGGTATATGCAAAAAAAAATTAATATTATTTATAGGACAAATGCCAGGTTAAGCCCTAAAAAATGTCACTAAATATTTACACGAACTGCCGGATAAGCTATTTGTTAATAGTTGAGTGTTTATCTTGAATATATTGAATATTCAAGATAAGTCGTTATTTCATTCTATCAATTTGGTAAATTCACAAAAATTGCGAACATTTCGGATTGATCACACTGTCAAAATGTTAATGCAATTTGTGTTGCGATTTGTGTCAAAACATAGCACCTCTTGTGAATTACACATGGCCACTATGTATTTTACCCCACCAATTCGCTTGAGAACATATTGTGTTAAACTTTGAAGAGTAAACGTGCCAAATAACTCCAAACAATTTCCGCTAGAACCATATATACTAGAACCGAGATTTCGCCAGCAAAGCAGCGGGCGAACCATGATAAAAGTCTACGTGCATTTCTTGACTCCAAAAGCTCAGAACAAGTTAAACAGTTTTGACAATGCCTTGAAGTCTTCTCGTTAGCCAGTTTGAGCATCATTGCCCTGCGAGCGATTCTATGCGAAGCCCAGAGCAGCTATTAATTAAGCTGACGATAATTAATCTCGTCTTTTGTCGTCAGTCAATTCCCGAGTTCACCTTCCTCGTCTAGTTTCCTAAGTCCTGATTAAACGGTAACTCCCGTTAAAAGGATACCTTACTCCCCAGGAAAAAGAGAACGCGAAATTGAAGTAGTAATACTTTTTAAATAATTTTCCATTAGGGAAAAAGTGTGAAATTGCTGACAATAGACGGTGAAAATTGGACGCTTGCTTCGGCTTCTGCCCCGCACCATTAGGCGGGGGAATGTTCAGGGCTAAGGAGCCTACCTAGACGCTGGTTTCACTCACCAAATGCGGTGGACACTTGCCAATGAGTGCAGTAATTGCTTAATCATGTGAACCTTGTTAATTCCTGTTAATTCTCGCGCGTAATTATAATGGACTGTTTTATGCCATTTTTCATTAATAAGAGATCAACTGGTATAGCGCGAAAAAGTGTTTTCTGAAGTTTAGATGACATTTGTAACAACAAACGGGCTCTTTGTCTTTATCCAATTAAGATAGATGTCTATCCTATGAAGAAAACTCACTATTAATGTGAAATTGAATAATAACATGAGAATGTTGGTATACATAATCCGTTTCTTATCACGAGAGATTTATGTGGGCCAAAACTTGTGGCAATCTAAGCTCCTTAACGTACAAAAATTATGCAATTATGTATTCTTTGGAACGTCGCGACGTCCAAATTACAATATCAAGACGCCAGCTTATGAATGCGAATTTCAAGATAAGAAAAAAAAGCGCTCGTTTTTTTTCACTCCTCGAGAAAAGAAGCAGAAAAATCCCTTCGTAATTCTTTTCTCAAAAGTGCTCCATTTTCCTATTTGCATGTTGATTCGTCTGCAGAAAAATGAAGTGAGTTAGTTTTGGCGACCGAAAACACCAGCGTCAGTGAGTCAGACTGCCAGGGCGACTCCTCATTGGTCGACGTCGGACGTTGAATATTTATGTGAAGTTCCCGAATTTGATTAGGAAATTGTGTGATATGCGATTTTAGAACCCTCCCCACCGTAAACCCCCTCCTACCCACCCCAAAATGCTACGAACAAGAGCAGCCCCCGCGCGCGCGAAATGGGATTAGTTGACGGAAATTAAGAAAGGGGATGATTTTTTTACCAGTCATTAGAGTCGAATTATCATACAGCTTCTCGAGTTACCTAATCACGTGGCTCGCTTAGGGGTTGGCGTGGGGGTGGCCAGGGTTGGGGAAGAGGGTGTTTTTGGGGGTGGTTGTCAGGACGGATTAATGTGTCGGTATTGGACGCGATACGCGGCACTTTTGGTCATTTCACCGTCACAATGAATTAAGGGCTGTTTTCCTGTCGATATTCTGTTGGCGGGCAAACACGCGGACAGCGACGGGAAGCTGTAAATATAACGGTTCAATCCGGACTGCATAAATACGTTATAATACCACGCTTATAAAGCTTGGCATAGTATTATGTTGAGTAGAAATATGTGTGTATACTATAGCTATGCTGTCATTTCTCACAGGGTAGCAATTGAGGTTTAGAGCTTTCAGAATGTAAAATAATTGTAATATTCTCGATTCCAAAAGGAGAACCGATTTGAATTTATAATCAGACTTACAAAAATAACTTGAATTTTTATAATTGACACCATGAAAAGTAAATAAATATCAAAAACAATAAACCAACAATAACATCGCATATAAATTACATTTCCATGCGATGAAATACATAGCCAAATAATTAGTAAAGTTATAGCGACTTGGTTTCTAATCCGCAGTTCATTGAGACTTTCATTGGAACTTCAACTTTCTAGTTCATAGATAGCCGATGGATAGTCCAAGCATTTCAGGTGGTCCTGACATTCGAAATCAAACAACAAAAATATGATTTCAAGTAGTAGGTCGCGTCAGCTGCTCAGCGTTAGAGATGCTCTGAGATCGGTCCAGTCCTACGACCTTCCTCTGCTTCCGGAATTCCCAAACTACTTAAACTATTCCAAACACCGAATGACCACAACAATTGAACGCTCGAAACTCGAACGTTGCCTCGAAGATAAATTAGTTTTGGTCCACTCTAACAGTGTACTGTTTCAAAGTCGCGATTTGTGAAGTTTGCAGAAGAATATCTCATCGCGAATCGGTCAATGCTTGTTGAGCATTGAGCATTATAACATCCTCTCCTAAAAGAGCTACTAGCTTTTTATTGGCACGAGCGAATCTTAAATTGAACTTACTACTGAAAAAATCCAATCGTGTTTTTTTATGTCTGTTCTCGCTCTACATGCCAAATGACTTATTTAATTTTGATGAAACTTTTAGGATATCTTTTTCTTCTTTCTAATTAGACTCTGTACTATTTACAGCACATCCCACCAACAATTTATCTTAAAAATCTGTTTCTACAAAAGTTCACGGGTTTTTCATATTACGTTTCTCACTTCATAGAGGCCAAGCAATTTGATATATTTTGAATAAAATTTACAGATATGACCAACCTTACAACATGACTACTGTCTAACATCGTTTTATTTTAAGAACTTATGTTGCTTTAATAAGGTTTTTCCAGCTTGTACCAATCGCCAAAAACCAATTCTGGCTTAAAAAGCCTCAAGAGTAATCACTGATAATTCTTCAGTTTCTTTCCATTATTTTACTTAATTTTCGTTCATACTCGCTAACAATTTTTCCCTCACGAAAATATGTATCCTATGTATACATATCTATAAACATGTATCTATTATCCATAGATATTACCCATAGATATGATAAATCTTTCTAAATTCAGCGAAAAAACATATCACTGCGTACGCCACAGGCGTAACGCTACAATTTAGGTACAGCCTATTCTTTGCCCTATTTCGATAACTCCACGCCAGAAGCACTTGAACTTCGAAAGGAAGAAGCATCTTCAACATCGCACACCAAGGCAACAATGCTGTATATACCTTCACAGATCACAGACGAGGAGCTAGTCTTACGAATTAAGACATCACCATTGCTGACGAGTTGCCAAAAACTAATTTGTTTGACTCGTAGATATTTGGGAGAGCGGGTCAAGAGATGTAATTTTTATCTGAAGCCAGCAGGCCAAAATTGGCTGCAAGATATAAACAATAAACGCTTCACAGTAACAGGTTTTTAACATGTTTTCTACGCATTATTAATAATTTGGTTTGTTTGCTGTGAAGGAGGTCCTAATTTTCAATGTATACAAAACAAACAACACCGTGTTCATAAGAGTTATAAGGAAGTGGAAACGTTTCCTTGTGAAGATGCTCGAATGGACAAAATAAAATCTTTCCGCCTGGAAATGCGCAGAGTTGTGTGTTGTTTTGTTTACCTGTCGTTTGGAACGTGGTGAAACAAGCCTCGAATCCTAAACGATACTAGCAATCCTAGTTACGATCCTAGGGGGTTTGAGCAGTTTGTGCTTGCTGCCATTTCTATTGAATCGAGAAGTTAGGGAAGCTAACTATTTTACAGGAAAAATAAGTTATAGTGCTTGTTAATAGTTTTGTAGGATTTTGAACTGTGAGTGCTAAAAATTCGAACGTATATCGAAAAGTGTTTTTTTCATTGAATTTTTTATTTTAACAACCCCATACTCATAAAATGTAATAATTTACCAAATGATCGGCTCATGGGTTGTAAAACAAGCTCAATTGAGCTTTATTTCAGGCTTGGTGTCAAAATATTATAATATAATATTGTAGTTGACTTATATTCGAAGAATTTAAATATAAGCTTGATGGTAAATGTCACAATACTGACAGTGAAATAAATCATTCATCTCTATTTCTCAGATGGATTCCAAAAAGCTATGCAACTTCTAACAACTTTAATTGGGATGAGACACAGTACACACATTTACGCGATTAAAAGATTATTTTAACGGTTAAAATATTTATCTACAAAACATATTATGTTCTTTGGAGGGTCGGGAATGTTATGCGAGCCATAAATTAAACAGAAATATTACTTTTTTAGGGCTAGGTCTTTTTCTATAATCTAATATCACATAGAGAACATGGCATACCCAAAATTGACATAAGCATAAGCACAACGCATAGTCGTAACGCAAAAGGAAATGATATTATATGGGTTAGAGGATATAGGATCGCACACAACTTTCGTAAAGAATCAACAGTTTTCCGGTTTCCGGCGAAACTAGCAATTTGTAAGGCTATTTAAAAGAGCTGTCAGTCTGAATTCATAACAGTTTCTGCTCGTATATTTGTTTAATTCGGCGGCGTTGTTATAATATGCAAGAAATCTTGCGATCAATTTTGGACGAAATTATAATATAGATGAATTAAAGAACATGTTATCATAATCTTTAAGTGTGTAAAGTTTTTTAACTCTTGACTAAATAAGTTCAGCTGGATATTGCCGAACTAGCTGCAAGTGCAGGTTTGCAAAATGTCTGGACATTTTTTTGATATACTTATAACTCAAAAACCATTTAAAAATACATATATTTAACATAACAGCAACATATTCGACGATCATGTTACATACCAGCGTAATGTCGTTGACTTGCATCAAGAGAGATGGAAAGAGAACGCGAGAGAGTCAAGTGCTGTAAGTTTTCCCGTGTCTGTCATCGGAATGCGGGTCTCGATATATGCAGGGATCACGTGTCTTTACGCACAACCCTACACTCTTCTGTTTACACGCAAGCCTGCACGCCAGTGTCAACTGCAATTACACGCACAACGGAAGTAATCACACGGTTAAGAGATGACATGGACGAGGGTCCAGCCATTCAAGATTTTGTCAGCGTGACATTCAATACTGTGGTGTGGCCATGTCGCAGCGAAATTTGGTGTTTTTTTTCGTGGGTTTTTTTGCAGTGATCTTTAGTGGAGAGTGGGAAATCGAAGTTTAGTTTTTCTCGCTTGAATTTGGTGTCAGTTTGATTGGTTGCTTGGATTGCGTAGTGAATTTAGTTCAAATAAATACATTTTATTATTGCTTCTTTGGTTTTCACTTACTAAAACAAACTTTGAGTTTTAAAAAATTGACAAATAATCATAATGTCTGTTGCTTTCAGAAAAAAATATTCCTGGTTTTGAATGCTCAGCTACCGAACTAAAACTTTTCCCGATGTTTTCCAAAGCCTTGCAGTCTGCATTATCAAGTTACGTTTACTTACGTAAGCTTAACAAACCTAACGACCAAAACTTTACGTTTTCTTGCAGAATTTTTATGCATATTCTATTTGATTTGTGTCTTTTTTGTGTCAAAAATGTTTCCACTTGAAAACTACGGCACCTCCACAACTAAGATGTTATTTCGAAGCCTGACTAGTTTTCTGTGTGATCACATTTATATAAAATTATAAAAATGTCTTTACTTTCTTAAAGTTCGTGTATTTTACTAATCTTAGTAGTACCTACGTTTCGGCACTAAGATGTCATGTTTCTGTATTAAATTGTAGAAATGTGTGTTTATCATGGTCAATATTGCGATTGAATGACAGATAATCCTGCTGTATTATGCTCGCTAGTTCCAACGAAAACAATTCCGTCCTGTCTGATTTGGAAAAAATTACAATGTCATTGAGGTGCATGTTGTGATTTGCATGACGCTTCATGCAGATTAATGATAATGACGTTTTTGCGTGGGTGCAATTTCAAGATGCAGCAAACATAATCATGGGCTGGGGAAATACTGCAGGTGTTGTTTCCCGGATAAGAAGACAAATTTGTACCATAAAAGAAAATTGTATCATATTTCTGTGATATATCTTAAAATTTGGAGATTGTTCAAAGCGCAGATATTTTTCCAATATTATTTTTGCTTGCAGTGTTATTTTTATAACTATGCTCCAGTCGATGACAATATATTTCTTATGTAGAAAATTTTAGATCTTCTCAAAATTATTGGATATTGGATTTATTTTCCTTACCAAAGTCTGTATACAAAGGTAAATAATATATAAATATATATGACACACTATTAATCCTAAAATTCGTTATTGAGTCTCCGTGGTGTATTTGCTTATATTAAATGGCATAATAAAGTATTTGGGGGAACGAGGGTGACCTAGCTTCCAAATTTAATATTTTCATGTCTTTAAATACTATAAGTTATAATGAAATTAAGTTTTGAAATTCACAAATTTTTGCCTCGCAACATTACAGATTCGGAGACGACGTAACAAAACATAAATAATCGTAAATACACAGATTTTCATCCTTGTAAATCAACATTAAGTCAGCCCTTTTAGGAAAAAAAACAAACAATCAAGCTTAAAAAATCACAAATTAAAAATCTTGAATCCTCTCACAAAAACGACTCGATGGCATTAATCCGAGATTGAAACCAACATCAGAAGCAGGAGACGTCGGCTCAGCCAGACGCCGAGCCCGCCCTGTCTCGTGTTTCCCATCCGGCCGGCGAGGCCTGCATCCCCGGCGAACTGTACGCGTATCCTCGCACCTCGTCCAAAGCTCCTCTGTCAGCACGAACACCCCGGGGATAAATTATTAACAGGAAAACACAGGCAGTTTCCGGTGAAATTTAGTGGTTATCACAAAGGTACCAACATGTTAGGCCCTAGGGTCGAGATAAGAGACACGTGGTTTCACTGTATATGGTTTTACACCAGTCAGGATTAGTGTTTGCGTACTAAATGCACTAGTGTCACATAGCACATGGTGATAGACGCACTATAGTTGTAAATGGATGTTATCGGTAAGGGCCTAAGTAAATCCCAACAATCATAGCACCTGAGCAACACTATAGAACTGTATACACCGTTACATCGGTGTTCGGTTTGGTTTTATCACAGATAAGACCCGAATATAAATGCTGCATCATTGGAAGCACCGTAGCCACACATTGAACAGTAATATTATAACAGCGGTGTTTGTTGGTTAGTTGGGAGGACGATTGTGGAACTAAGAAACTCTAGTTTTGAAGTGACACCAGTGTTTGGTATGGAAAACTCGAACACACGGATTTATGACAAACAAAATTAGTTAACAAAATAGTTTCCCTTTTCTGGATTTCGGTTGTAAAAATCTGTGTAGAAGTTTGACCTTTGTTGGCGAAAAATTGGTCCACTTCTTGATGGTAAATATGAAGGGTTGTCTTTTCTTTTCAATGACTTGTAAAAAACTAAACCAATGTAACGAACGATGTAACAATCAAGTGTATTTTTATAATATTATTTTCCGTCCGCTATAGCACAAAATAACTAAATATTCGGCAAACATTATTGGGCTCGTTCCATTGCATGTTAATTCATTTTTCTTGTAGCTTATTTGCGCAATGTTTGTATAAAATGTGAAAATATAAAATTCCTTTTTTGCCGATTGTTTTTTCAAATGAGCATCGCAAATTATTCGTTTGAAATCGCACACCTACAACATTCTTTTCGATATTTTGAGTATACTTCCTTTTTTGCGTTCACGTTTTCAAAGATTGGCGATTTAGTATCGATGAGGTAAAAACAGCATCGTCCGTACGTCGAATCATTTTCCGTTTTCCCATAATACACCCCTACCCTACCCTACAAACAGCAACCGAACTAATTTACATCGAATTCAAATCCATATTTGATTTCCTATTCTACTTAACGCTTAACCCGCATCGTAACTGTTCGAACACCAACATCAAGCCGAAAACCTACGCCAATTTTCAAGCATCTTACAAAACATTGCTATATAAACCCCGTCAAAAACCACACTACGCCTGTCACAATAACAAAATCACGAATAAAGACCCAAAAAATGACCACATCACCACACCGTCCGAATGCCACCTTAAAACTAACACACTCTCACAGTTCAATCTCTGCAAATCAAGCCCCGATTTGTGATTGGTGCTAATATCTCTTCACAACGACATCTCATGGCTCGCCTTTGACACGGTTAAAACAATAGAAAATGCCTGTCAATTACTCGTCTAGGGCGAATTATTGGCTGCGAAAACATGGCGTCCACCAGTTGTGCATGTTTTGAATAGTTGGGGCGAGGCATACACCACATAACTCCGTTCATGCGTTGAGATTACAACATGACACTTCTCCAAGTAATACCCCACAAAGGCTCCTAAACATAAAAAGTGTTGTCATAGTTAAGTGGAAGGCTTAACGCAGCTATTCAGCATGCATAGACCTTATTATTATTATTATTCTTTCTTTATTTATTGATTATTTCTTAGATAATTACGAATATTTAATGATACATAAGGTATGACAAAACAACAAAGATAGACCTACTAAGCGATTGCTGTGTTAGGGCCTAGAAATGGATTTAGTACAATTGCTAAACGTACATTTGGCTAACGCCTAAATGTAGGAAGTCCAGCAAGCTTGACACTGTATCTCAAGTTGGCGAGAAGTATACACTTTTAAGATCTTAGAATCAACTGTGTGAAAGCCCACGAGGCTTTTCTTGGGTCAAATTTCGAGGGTTCTTGTACCTGAGTATCGTGGAACGGGTTGAAAACCTAGCGGTGCCAATTATTCACAGTAATGTCATCAACTTCAGGATCCGGTGCATAATGAAACGGGTTTTAATTATTATTGCTGGAATTTATTGAACACGCTTGCAATTTGGTGCGTCACGTGCTTCATATTTTCTTCGGTGCTGAGAGTGTAACCAAAAATATTGCTGTGTTTCTTCAAGGGCCAACGAGGAAAATTCGTGGAGAGTAATTATTTTATGAGTATTCGTGGTGCGTGGTTTGCGGTTCGTGGTTCGTGGTTTCTTGACGCAGTCAGAGTTTATTGAGTTAATTGGAACAAGAAGATAACGATTTCATCTGAACAAGAAAGTGCGCCAGATTGTAATTGTGAATATTTTTCAGAGGTTTTTAATTCGTTTCTTTTGTTAAATTCTAAATAACCTTATAATTTTATTATGTGGAACAAACAATTAATCATGTAACACCAGAAAATTACTGAAATGAAAATCATAGTCATTTTTGTATTTGGTTTCATTTAACGTATAAAAGGCCAGAAAAGGGCAGAAATGCCAGAATTCAGCTGCCATCTGATACAGCTTATTCTATTTCCTTTTTCTGAAATCTTAACTTTTTCTTAACAGTCCGAACCGTTAGAATCCTATCCGAAAACCTCCTCTCTATTGCTTGATTGGTCGGCACCAAGCTATATAATTGCATTCATAATTTCATAAGGGTAAGAAAAATCACCTTATCCACTAAAAATCCTGTATCACAAAAATCCACAGTCCAAAAATCTATTCTGCGAATCCAAAGCAGTGATCCATGCGAGTAGAAAAATTATTCAGATCCTAATTTTTCGCAAATTTAACCCACTACGAAGGAGCCACCAAACTGACGAAATTAGAAGCAAAGAATATAAATATAGGAACGAGAAACCACATAACTTTCAGATTCTTTCACTACCCCCCCCCCCCCCCCCCCACTCCACAGCCAGCATCCCTTACAAACACCATCCCTGATCATCCGACTTTTCAACACATTCCCCGGAATTCATTTGAACAGCTCGCCGAGTGAATTACACGTCAGAACATTACGCCAAGGTGTGAATTAAAAGTTAATTGGGCCAGCTGCCGAGCTGCGGCTCGAGCCGTTAATGAGATCATTAATTCGACCCCGTCTCGCTAGAGTCGCGCCCAGGACGCGATAAGGACCCTCAGGACGGGGACAGGACGCCGGCCGGGGCAGCCGTGGCCGTCCAGGGACAGGGACAGGGACAGGAACAGGGACGGGGACAGGGACAGGACGCCGGCCGGGGCAGCCGTGGCCGTCCAGGGACAGGGACAGGGACAGGGACAGGGTGCCGGCCGGGGCAGCCGTGGCCGTCCAGGGACAGGGACAGGGACAGGGACAGGGACAGGGACAGGGACAGGGACAGGGACAGGGACAGGGACAGGGACAGGGACAGGGTGCCGGCCGGGGCAGCCATGACCGTCCAGGCACAGGGACAGGGACAGGGACAGGGACAGGGACAGGGACAGGGACAGGGACAGGGACAGGGACAGGGACAGGGACAGGGACAGGGACAGGGACAGGGACAGGGACAGGGACAGGGACAGGGACACGGAAAGGGACAGGGACAGGACCAATTGTGTAGGGACAGGGACAAGAACATGGACAGGGACAGGGACAGAGACAGGGACAGGGACAGGGACAGGGACAGGGACAGGGACAGGGACAGGGACAGGGACAGGGACAGGGACAAGAAATATGATCAGGACCATGACTTTCATTAGTAGAGCTAATTATTTTTTTTACAAACTGTTAGGTAACTGGTGGGTAACTTATGGGTAACTGGTGGGTAACTGGTGGGTAACTGGTGGGTATCCGACGTGGATTATTGTCTTCTGGTAGCGGACACCTTTTTATAAAGGGTTGTGAAAATGTCTGTGACATTTTTCATGTATCATGTATTTGTTTGTATAATTATATACTCTACAGTTATGTCCCGTATGGCCCGTTGGTAGCCCGGTGTCGCAATGTTGATCTTCGATCGACATTGCGGGATCATAATTTTGTGCATCGCTTGATTTTGTCATGGGTCGCGATATGTGTGATGATAAATCTGGTGCAAAGATTCGGAAAATACATGATTCTTAATAAAGTAATAATGCATTCGGTTAGTGCTTCAAAAACGAATCATTTCCGAATGTACTTGGCGTATCCCATGTATTGACTTATATCATCTGTTTTAGAGACTCCTGCACAAACAATTCCAGTTGACATCATTAGTTGAAGCACGCTATTGGACAATTGAAAGTCCATCCCTATCCTTAGTATAGTTATTTACTAGTCATACTTTTATGTCAATATGCAAAGTATATAAATTTGTCAAAAAACCCCACAATACAGTAAATATTTTGGTATTTTAAGTGACTGACAAATAATAGAATATTTTTCTGATTTGTATTTGTTCACTGGATACATGACATGATACATTGTAAATGTATGGGGCTTGAATGTGATCAAGTGATTTGTAATTGGTGATTAAAAAGATATATTGTAATACTGGCTAAGCTATCGACTTCTTAATTAGCTACTAGCAAAAATGTTGTTCAAAGGTTGTCAGGACTGGAAAGCTCAAAACAAGTCCAATCCCTGAGTCTAAATTAAATGTTAGTTAATGAAAAATAAAATTCATGACTTTAACTTTGAAACTGACAGCCGTTAATAAAATAATCAGGCCTTCATGTCGAGTAATCACTTACCACATAGAATGTTACCAGTGAGATTTTTTTCTCGTTTTTTTTTCAAAAATTACTGGATAAAAGTGGAATATATCTCACATAATGTTTTTGCACGGCGCGAGGGTGGCATTGGGGGTGTGGGGCGAGGGTGTAGGGGGTGGTAGTAGAGGGGGTGGGGGGGAGGGTAGGCCCGGAGGGAAGCAAAACGCGATGTGGAGGAGAGTGAATGACAAAAAGAAAAGAAGCCATTTTCACATTTCAAAAAGTGTGGCGTTAATTACACATTTCTCTTCATTATTCTTTCGATCCGGCATAGAACGGCCGGTTGCAGCAAAGCCGCGGTGCGAATCACATCGTCTATAGTCCATCCAGTGTGAGATAAATCTTAATGGTCGAAATGTATACATTTTAGCGTCACATGAAAATAAATCCGTAATGGCGCTATTCAAAATGTCACAATCAAACATTATAACAGCGTCTAAAGGCTTAACTAGTGTAATTTAAGCCCAAATGCAAATACATGCATCGGTAGACAATGATTATTAGTAACGAACTTTGGAATAGATATTTCGTTTCTAAAAATCAGTGACTAAGCTGTCATGAGTGTCTTAACTGTTGCATATCTTCTAGCATTTTACTTGGAACTTTATTACATCCAATTATTAACTAAAAGAAATTGTTTGAGCCACTGCCTGCAATCCCCCAGCAAAGCATAATAAGAATAAGAAGATCACCCAGCGATTAAAACCGTACAATCCCCTAAACTTGTACAAGCCCTACAAGCTCTACAAGCTCTACAAGCTCTACAAGCTCTACAAGCCCTACAAGCTCTACAAGCTCTACAAGCTCTACAAGCTCTACAAGCTCTACAAGCTCTACAAGCTCTACAAGCTCTACAAGCTCTACAAGCTCTACAAGCTCTACAAGCTCTACAAGCTCTACAAGCTCTACAAGCTCTACAAGCTCTACAAGCTCTACAAGCTCTACAAGCTCTACAAGCTCTACAAGCTCTACAAGCTCTACAAGCTCTACAAGCTCTACAAGCTCTACAAGCTCTACAAGCTCTACAAGCTCTACAAGCTCTACAAGCTCTACAAGCTCTACAAGCTCTACAAGCTCTACAAGCTCTACAAGCTCTACAAGCTCTACAAGCCCTACAAGCTCTACAAGCTCTACAAGCTCTACAAGCTCTACAAGCTCTACAAGCTCTACAAGCTCTACAAGCTCTACAAGCTCTACAAGCTCTACAAGCCCTACAAGCTCTACAAGCTCTACAAGCTCTACAAGCTCTACAAACTCTACAAGCTCTACAAGCTCTACAAGCTTGTACAAGCAGCTATAAAATAAATGTAATTTGGTGACTTCAATTTTTTTCGCATCATGCAGATGTTAATATTGACCATAGCGCTGAGCGGACAAGGTTTTTTCTTAAATAAAACTCACTATAGGATGGAACGTCGTTCGTGGCTCAGTTTTACCCAGCTTGTATTATCAACCGTTATTGATGAAGTGACAGTTGGGGCGACTACCAACGCCACAACTAATCAATTGTGGTGGCATTCGATTGTGTAGCGGAGTTGGGATGATTAGAAAAACAAGGCACAACAGAAAAGCGACTTGTTTTTAATTTTTCTGATCCTTAAATTCCCGTTGAAAAAATTGACGGGCTTGATTCAGGTTGGGGTCGCATTTCATGCCAACCCATTATATTTGCGGTTCGCTTTATTACATAACTGCAAAGAATTGACGTCTGTCATGAATATATATGTTGAATATTAAACTTAATAAATCCAGGAAAAAATTAACTATGGAAGCTTTGAAGCACACGGCTAGCCCCGATCGAACGAGCAATTTGTTGCTTGGGCCTAACAAAAATCAACATATTTTGAAAATTTAATCATATTCTCTGAGTGTTTTGGATATATTTATTTGTGAAACTTCTCGTAGAGTTTTGGTCTAGATTCTTTGCTCTTTATTCACTAATAAATTGCCTAAAAATATTATTATTTTAGCGTTGATTTTCAACCAAGCTGCAATAAATTGCGTTATATGCACGCTGAATTATAATTCTAATAAAAAATATAATTATGTGCGTTGCTTTTATTAAGGCCACATATTTTGACTGAAATTCCATCAGTCAGGCGCCGAATATCGCGGGCTGCCTAAACACTTGCCCATCTATACGACGATGCAACTTCGATCATCGCATATGTGCACACACAATAATTCATCCAAGCAGTAACCACACTTTGTCTCTTTTCACTCATCTCTTTGTCTCGATCTCTCAACACCGGCCATGAATATTCACGTGGTATACACACTAGCTCGGCAGCAGCAGCAGCAGCTATAGAGACAGCAGCATCCCCACGCTTGCACGTTTATAGCTCTTATCAAAGATGTTCCGTCCTTGTCAACCAATAACCATCGCTTAATTGTCACCCTGTCTCGCTTGCGCCCACTCGATGAGAGCTCGCTTCTTAATATTATGCTTTCTCCTGCATCCTACAGCGATTTTCGCGCCACTAAACCAATGTCGTCTCGCGGTTTTATATGCATATAATTTCACTTCACACATACACTTCTGTTGTCATCAAACGGGGGTTTTAAGAAAATTAATGTTGATTTTTTTTATCGTGAATTTTGTGACTGTAAATTCTTATTCATGTTGAGTTTTTCAAGTTTTTTTCAAAATTAAACTCGTCTGACTAGATTGAGTTATATCCATTTGTAATCATGGTTCGATTAGCTGCTTCGAGGGTTGTATTCATCCAATTGGCATTATATTTATATCTAAAATAATTTAAATTGCAGTTAACTTTTAATTGAAAATGCATTTCTTCTAATATGAATTGTATAAGCATTTCACGTTTGGAGTGTTTTTATCTCTTCTAACTACGAAAATCAACATTCATTTCATCAGAAATTAAAATCATTTGCTATCACAAATACACGACACAAATACTGTACCTAATTTTATATTCATCCAACAAAATCCAATTTATAAGCCTTCGCTTATAAATTGCCAGGAATTCCATGAAACATCACCACTCATAATGTTACCATCCAATCAAAAACTTGCAAGCATCCAAGCATACTTGACAAGACAATAAATAACATTCTCAGCATGTCCTGAAACCTAATGTGTATGTCACCACTTCAGGATTCAGGTATCAAAATAAAAGTATAGATTTCCACGCTGTTACTAATGCTGTTCAATTTCAAAATAAGAATAAAGGCAAACTTGGTCTGCAATTTTCCTCTACACAATCTCACGACTAAAATAATAGCCAATATAGAACCATGTCCCGATAAACTACCCTGTCACTGACCCCCCAAACAATGCCTCAGATAGCATAAAGAACCCAAGGATTCTGGATGCTGCATGGAACGATTACAAGAAGGTGGGTTAAACCCATATCAAACAAACAACACCAATATATCTCTGAGAGTCCACGTCCAACTGAGCTCGTTCAGATGTGGTGTGAGAATGGTAAAGATTCTAGCATCAGCTTGTCGACAAACTGTCGACGACCCTGTCCGCCCCATCTCTATAAAATATGATCACAAACAATCGGCTAATTATCCGTACGGCGATTTCTAAAGAAGGTCCGTCTGTGATGAGATCTGTAAACATCTCGAGAGATTTCAAATACTTGATAAATAAGTAATTGTTATGTGCTACCTACCTGATAGTTTTTTCAAGTGTGTGATGAATCTATTCTACTAATGTGTCAATGTAGGTGCTCGCACCTGTTGAAATGTATTGTGGGCCATGTGAATTTTAGATTTTCGTGATCTGACAGCTGGCCATTGCTGAGCTAGCTGGGTCATGCTTAATTGTTCCATTTGGTGCGTTTACGGCGAGTTCTAATTGAATGTGACATGTTCACACTTTGGATGACAACAGAGCGGGTATCGGGTTTCGACATTGGCTTGCAAGCTCGTTCTTTATTATATGGGGCTAGAGCCTATACTTACCGTATACGTAAGCGTTGACTGCTCGGTTAGACCATTCTTTTGCATGTATAAAGGTTATGAGGATGATTTTGTTCAGGTAATACACTTTAAATTAAAAAAATCTTCTCACATTTTAGTCAAGAATCTCAAAATAAAGGAATAGTTCACATCGAATATAAATTAGTGGATAACTTCACTGAAAAACTATTTAATTTTGTGTAATAATTAATTGATCTCTGTAAATTTGATAAGCTCGTTATTTTTTTAAACACCTAGAACTACGTTTTGATTTTAAAAAGCGTTCAGAAGATATTTAAATGACACCTAGGGGCGAAATTATTAACTAAAGAAGAGGTGTCAGTGGCTTTAGCCACCTAGTACATAAACTACTAACTGAGGAAACATTTCTTGGAACAGAAATATAAATTTCCTTATTACTCAATTCACATCTCACTTATTTTGATGAATATTTATAAGCAGTGTTCTTTTGCAGGTTACGCTAGATTCCCGATCTAGGATTTTCCGAAATCAGCTTCTCTTGAATATAGGGTGATTCCATGGGTAGCGCCCACACTCAAAACCCTCACCATCTCCGAATTCGACACAAATTGCAGGAGTGGTAGACCACGGCATATAAAAAAATCTCGTATTAGGATTTTTGCCGTAGGTCCAACGGTTTGCCCGTGGCGGGGCACGGAAAAACCCAGATTTTTACTTTTTGCGGAGCACGGCGTCCCACTATTTGCTCTCTAGCGTTGTACCTAAATGACTTGGAAGGATGGGACTTGATCTTAATTGACGACATTGCTTTGCGAAATACGATAAAAAATAAAAATATGATCTTGATCAAATTTAAGGGTGAAAGAAAACCACCCTTAAATTTCAACCCTTAATATCTTGAAAAGTGATTTTTTTTAATTTTTCATATTTTTTTTGCAGCTTCTCATATTAATTATCTACTTGTAAAAAAATTTTGAAGTTGGGACGAATATGGAATCAGAAGTTATGAATTTTTTACTTTCTAGATGCGTATTATTTTAGTGCATTTTTGTTCCAGTATGTGAGCTGCATGATTATAGCATCGATCATGAAAAATTGTATGTTATGAAGATTACTTGTACTCACTCATGGTTTTGTGTGACTCGGACCTATCACTCTGGCTTCTTTGGACTTAGTCGAGGAGGAGAATACACGCGTCGCCACGGAATGTTCCGACACGGGCACAAAGCAATGAAGCTTTTGCGTTCCGGGAATCGACCGGGAGGACGCAAATCGTTGTTGTAGTTTTTTTCTGTGTCACGGTGCTCTTCGTGGGTGCCGAACACAAAGGTGACGGCAGGAATATCTATGACTGCCCAATCGAAGAGTTGCCGAGGAGTCATGATTTGCGACTCGTATGGGGCGCTGGAGACTCGTGCGCGCTGCTAGTCTCTTGACGGTCCCACCGACGCCGTCGCAGGCGCCCTTCCCGTGTGACGTCGCCGTGAAGTGCCACTCTACGTCGGCCCCAAAGTCGCTCTGGTGGTAACATTGTCCACCATTTCTTCCTCCAGCAGAACTGTAAGGCGCTCTTTAGCTCTTTAGCAGTGGGTCAGCGCAGACCGATGCACCCTTAAAACGTACATCGAATCGTCCGGGGACTTTGTGGACACTTTCTGTGAAAGTTTAGTGAAATTGCGCCGCCATTCGTTTATTGCCAAAGAACAAGCAGCATTTCAATCGGACATCAAACAAAACCTCCAGCCCGGCGAGTTTTTAGTAATTTGTGATTTTGCCGAAAATTACGCATTTGTGCTGCAAGATGAGGCCCAGGGCTTCCATTGGAACAACTCGTCAGCCACCATCCACCCCTTTGTGGCGTATTACAACGTGGAAGGGGAAGAGCGCCATACCAGCTTTGTTGTAATTTCTGAAAGCTTGGTCCACAACACCGTCGCTGTGCATCTTTTTACCAGGAAACTGATCGCCTTCTTGCACAAAAAGTTTGATGCAGTGCGCAAAATTATTTACTTTTCCGATGGGGCAGCCTCGCAATACAAAAATAGGAAAAATTTTGCAAATTTGTGCCACCACCAGAGCGACTTTGGGGCCGACGTACAGTGGCACTTCACGGCGACGTCACACGGGAAGGGCGCCTGCGACGGCGTCGGTGGGACCGTCAAGAGACTAGCAGCGCGCACGAGTCTCCAGCGCCCATACGAGTCGCAAATCATGACTCCTCGGCAACTCTTCGATTGGGCAGTCATAGATATTCCTGCCGTCACCTTTGCGTTCGGCACCCACGAAGAGCACCGTGACACAGAAAAAAAACTACAACAACGATTTGCGTCCTCCCGGTCGATTCCCGGAACGTAAAAGCTTCATTGCTTTGTGCCCGTGTCGGAACATTCCGTGGCGACGCGTGTATTCTCCTCCTCGACTAAGTCCAAAGAAGCCAGAGTGATAGGTCCGAGTCACACAAAACCATGAGTGAGTACAAGTAATCTTCATAACATTCAATTTTTCATGATCGATGCTATAATCATGCAGCTCACATACTGGAACAAAAATGCACTAAAATAATACGCATCTAGAAAGTAAAAAATTCATAACTTCTGATTCCATATTCGTCCCAACTTCAAAATTTTTTTACAAGTAGATAATTAATATGAGAAGCTGCAAAAAAAATATGAAAAATTAAAAAAAATCACTTTTCAAGATATTAAGGGTTGAAATTTAAGGGTGGTTTTCTTTCACCCTTAAATTTGATCAAGATCATATTTTTATTTTTTATCGTATTTCGCAAAGCAATGTCGTCAATTAAGATCAAGTCCCATCCTTCCAAGTCATTTAGGTACAACGCTAGAGAGCAAATAGTGGGACGCCGTGCTCCGCAAAAAGTAAAAATCTGGGTTTTTCCGTGCCCCGCCACGGGCAAACCGTTGGACCTACGGCAAAAATCCTGATACGAGATTTTTTTATATGCCGTGGTCTACCACTCCTGCAATTTGTGTCGAATTCGGAGATGGTGAGGGTTTTGAGTGTGGGCGCTACCCATGGAATCACCCTATAGCGCCAGTTTTATAAAATCCGCTAGAGATCGCTGCATGCAAGACAACAACAATGGCGTCGGCGGTTCGATCAGGGTTTGATGCCGACTAAATAAGTGGGCGCATAAACACTTTATTTTCTAGCGGAATTTCTGTTTTTTACATAGTTTATTTTTCATATATGTGTGAATCACAATCATTAAGTTAACTGTCTCCAAATGCCCTCTACGTCTCGCCCTTGGTGATCCGTCAGCAATATGCTGTATTGAGTGTTTAGGTTAAAGTGTTAGTGGTGGCATTGAATTTGGCATCTAAGGATGGCATCTAAGCGAGTTCAAAGGGATATTCATGATTTGGATGTGGAAATGGCACATTGTGAGTGCTTAGTTTCTCGGGCCCTAAAGAGTAAAGCCGAAAAAACTTCCAATGCCAAATTACCTCGCCCAAAGTCGGTTGCTACGAGATGTCATCACATCCTTCGAAGTGACCATGCAATTCCAGTCACAACTGCTGACATTGTTTCATCTAAAACTGTATCAAGAGGCACGACCCCTGTTAAATGTAGAAATGGTATTAATTACTTCGAAGAGGTATTGGACGGTAAAAACTCTATAGTTTCGGTTACTGTGAAAACGAAGGCAGGTAAAGACAGCAATCTCAAACGAACCAGTTCAACGCAAGTAATATCAACGAAAGGTAAATTACAAGAAAGTAAATCACAAAATAGAGATCCACCTAGAAAGATAGATAATCACGTACGACTGAATAACAAGGTTGTTGAAAACCCAACCAAATTGACTAGCCAGTTAAACGAAGCATTTGGAGCAGCTGAAAAACCAAAGCATTTGACATGGAGTAAAAGACTGCAAGAACAAGGTAACAAGATGGAGGCCAACAAGAAAGCGCTACCACTAGCAAATGAACCTCGTCGGAACATCAGATCTAGCTCCAGAAACAGAGAAATGCCTCAACTTTCTACCTATACGTCTAACTACGTTGGTGGCTTCATTAAACCAGAGGATGGGAAGCAATGTGCGACGGATGTGTCGTCCATTACTGGAAGTCAGAGATCTTGCCACAGGAACATGAGCGACATTGATGAATTGCTCTATGTGAATCATAACATGCGATCAAACCAACAATCATCCACTTCCGTGCGTCCAGTCGTCTCTAATATGACGAATATAACAGCCGTCAGTTCTTTCAATTCTTCGGGAGGAGATTTTGTCAAGGATTTTTCAATGATCAATCCAGTCAGACTTCTCAACTTCCTGGTTAAAGAACTGGATGGGAAATTGGAGTCAAGACGTAAGTGTTTACTGGGATTAGAAAATGGTTAGAAACAAAAAATGAGCTTTATAGTTTTTTATAAAATTGAATTTGAAGTAAATGAGATTGAGATAGTAGGTAGGTTTTCAATAGAGCAAATAATCCTTGGTAGTTGTTCTTCTTTGAAACTTGTGTAGTGTAAAACACGTGTTGTAAAATGTTTCAACAGAGACGGCACAACCGGACCTCAGCACCCGGCAGCTGATCCGTGAAATAGAGCTGACGTTGAAACGAATCCCCGCCGACGACGACGCGAAGAACACTGCCGAAGAGAAACCGCGGGCGCCGTCGACCCCGCCCAAGTCGCCGCCGGTCGCGGTTCCCAATTCCCCGCCGGTCCGCGACTCCAACTCGCAGCTCAACAGTCTGCACAGACACTTCGAGAAGACGTGCTCGCAGGCAGAGTCTGCCGTCATCCGAGTCGAACAGGCGTGCGAGCAGCTTCGGAATGACAAGAAACGACTCGAAGAGTGAGTTCTCTTCCACGTTTCCACTCTTCGAGGAAATATATTAAAGAACTGGGAATTTGTATGCAACCCATTACAGATAAAAATTTTGGAATTTTGAAAAATAACAATACTTTTGTACCTAAATTTTTCTTAGAAAATTTGCTCTGCAGATAACTAGGTACAAAATCCAACCAAAGTTTCATATAATAAACTTGATTTTTAGCTATGAAGGTAGGAAACAAAGATGATGTCCTTAGTCTGATTTCCATTACTAGGAGCTTGCTTGAGTTCATTTGTTCCTGAAATCATTTTGTAGCCCGTAGAGGTTTTTGGGAAATTACTGATGTTGTCTATAGCTTGACCAATCTTCTTGCAAACTCCCTGCAAATCCCTTGCAAAAGCAGGCAGTGCCTATTGTTTCAAAATATCAGAGTGAAAATAGATTTAAAACCTGTTTTAAAGAGCCTAAAGCTGATGATATTTTATAAACTGATATCTGATATCCACAAGTGACAACTTTAAAAATATGATAATTCCCATGCCTGAATAAAAGTATGAAATGTACGTTTCAGGGAGATATCCGGGAAGCAGAAAGAGCTGGACAAGGCGTTGCAGAATGAGAAGGACTACTTGAGAGCCGTAGGTTCCCTCAAGACGAGTCTCGAAGCGATGACGAAGAAATGCGACGATTATGCCAAGACGATTGCTAGCCTCACTGATCTCGGCTCGGAACTCCGCGATGAAAACAAGGTGAGTGGGAGCGTTCTAGCTGTCGCGTGCACCCACTTCCCCGGGCGGCCGAAATGTTCACACTCCATACCATCTTTCGGGCTGACAATCCGTTCTGCTCTGAGAAAAATTTTCAAGTCACATTTGCCAGTTTGAATATGATCGCATTGTCACTTGCAACTCATGTCTTATCCTAGATTGAGACACAAAACACCTGCTAAACCAGCAAAAATCTAATGGATGCAATGGAATGGATTTTTTTTTGGATACATTGCCATGGAATGAATACCAAGCAATGGAAAAGGTGTCATCTTATTTGCTGATTTCATTTACTCGGTTACTAACTAGTCAATCAATCTAGCTTCCCTGCACTCAATCCTCAAACTCAGCCGTCCTGAAAGACCCTACTTTCCGCTAACTTTTCTCTCTGCTCTACCAGGTGATCCCAGTTCTACGTGCGGCTCAACAGAAGCTCAACCATCGGCTCGAGGAATCGACGCGCGAAAACGAACGGCTGACCACGCAAGTCCACTTGGCAAAGCTCGAGCAAGAGAAGCTTGTCACGTTGCTGGCAGACAGCACCAACGAGCTTGCAAGAGTTCGTAGAGAAGTGACGTGAGTTGCCAAAGATCCGTTGTTTTTATTGCAATCAATTGTTCGATGTCGAGGTAGTCAAAAGAGTAGGTACATTGTGAAACAAAATGGGATTTGCATTTTACAATAGTGTAAAGAGGCTGCAAAGTAGATCCGTTATTTTTTATTTTAACGCCCATATGGGCAAGATATTTTAATGTAATGGACAGTGGAATGATGTCATGGGCTGTACAGCAATTCTTGTGCTCTGATCGGTTTAATTCAAATTTCCTGTGCCTACCAACATTTCCAACATCTTATCAAAAGACTTATCAATGCACTGATGTGCACTGACTCTCAGCACCGAATAACTGTCCATAAAATTCTAACAACACTTTCCTTTCTGGGCAGAGATATTCACAGGCTAGTTGCCGATCAGCTAGAAACGTTGAAGACCCCTCCCAAGCGAGCCGACAACCGGATCGGTAAACTCGACCGGAAGATGGTCGCACTGAATCGTCACGGCTGGACTTCTACTTCCGGCTCGGAGGCGTCGGCACCCAGTGACCAGAGACTGCCCGTCACCAGTTCTCCGACCTCTAGTTGCAACTCATCGATGACCGACAAAGGTAGCTATTAAACTGCTTCAAAGTTTGACACAATTAATGGGATCGGAATGGCCAACCAAAATCGCGAGTTAATGGGATTGCCAAACGGCTGAAGAATCTATTAAAGGAGGAGGTAAAGTGGGAAGCAATAGAATACGCAGATATTTGTTTAGAAATGTGTTTGACTGTTTGTAGAAGAGGCACGTAAATCTCTCATTTCTTCCTCAGTAACTTCTTGTTTTCTCCCATTTAGATTTAACTTTGACATTTGTGTGCAGATAGTACTTATCTCTAATATTTCAGATAACTATACTGTGCAGTCACATATCATCAGAAATTCTTAGATGTTGCCTAACGCTACAGGCAGACATAGCTAAGCTCCTAGGTACCAAAGTCCAATTGAAAATAGTAATAGGATCAATAAGGGTGCAATCATATTCAAATTTGAAGGAAATAAGCCAGGGGTGTTTTGGCTTAGGCAAATATCTGGAAAATTGTGCAAACAGGTTTCCAAGTCTCCCAACTTTGGTATCCCTTTTAAACTAGTTATTAGTTACAAGTTGTTGGCTATAAGAAAGCTCGGACAGAATGATCAATCCCATAGCAAGTGACGACAGTCGGGTCTTGTTGCAGGCGTATACCAGTCGTGGCAGAAGATCAGCAACATCTCAAACTTTGACCCGAACGCAGTGCAAAACTCGATCTTCCGCGAAGTGGGAGCCACTGTGGAGATCGCCCTCGATGGCGGCGAGCTGGTGGAAGCGTTGCAGTCGAACACGACTCCGTTAGACAAAAGCAATGCCTTTCACAGTCTCTACTTGTCAATGTCGGACTCCACCAGTGTCAGCGTGGGGAAATTGCCTGGCTCCCCTACCCACAAGTCGAGCAGACAGCTTCGGGAAGACCTCAACGATTTGTTTGCCGAGATTAAGAAGAAGTCGAAGAAGGGACTCAACATCAAGCTGGCCAGCCCGCCCACGGCTTCTAAAGACGAGAAGGTGGTGGGCGATGCGAGCTTTTCGAGCGCGGCGACAAATCATTCGTGAGAACCAGTGAAAGTAGGGTTAAGCAAGAATACTGATAGGTACTACTGGTTAACTTTGGTTTGTCAGCTTATGTTTATTTTATGACTTTAGTACAGACATTAAAAGTGTATGGTATTGGTTGATAATGAATCAAATTTTTAATATAAAAATATGCCATTTATCACATTATTAATTGCAACTAAATATTTTTTCTATTGTACCTGTCTACCTAGGCATAAACTATAAAGTGTAAATAATATATTTTACTTACTGAATTGATTTTGTACCAAGCCCCATTCTACCCTTAGTTGTAATGTAATTTTGTTTACTCTTTTATCTAAAGATCTGTTTCTATTATCATACAAATGATTAGCATTTAGCATCATAACAAAACAAACAAGAATCTTATCTAAACCTATGGTTGTAAATTAAAACATCTAGCATATCCCAAAATGAATCACACCAGCTTTGCAGCACCACCTGGTGCTTTAAATAGGCTTGTAGAGAAGAGTTGTGACATATTTCTTGGAATATCTCTGTGTAGCGCTGAGTACCATAACTCCATCCTTGATTGACTGTGCATACAAATGATTCAACATCACATGATTTGGGGCAGGCAGAAGAGTAGGTTCACATGAGAGTGGTGTATCTTTGTTCAAGATCACCTGAAGAAGGTGCGGAGGCAGATTGGGTGGTCCCGAATTTTTTTCCCATGGCTTGTTCTCAGGAATCTCCTGCGCGTAGTCGTTTTGAAGGCTTGTGTTTAGATGCTCGCCGTCCATTGCCAGAGCTTCAAACACTTCGAAGTCGGATCTCTTGACTGTGCACAGATTGTTCTTGGAGCCCATTTCGTTGTTGACAACGGCTACTCCAGGGTCGTGGCGCCATTTGCCGTCTACGAAGAACTTGTACTGGTGTTCTCCTTCCGGTAAATCGAAAATAGTGACAAAGTCCCCGTGGCTCTTGACCATAGGTAGTGTCTTCCAGTTTGTGAAACTGCCGCTGATAAGGACGTTCTTGCCACCGCCGTCCCACTTGAAAACCGTCGGTAGAACCTTTTCTGCCTCTGTTATTTTTGTTCCTTCTGAAATTGTTGTTGACCTTGCACGAGGAGCACCAAACTCATCTTGTGAATCATCATCTTCATTTGAAGACTGGAATATTAACTTCGTTGCTGGTTTCTTTTCAAATACAAATGCATGTCCCATATTATCTTTTGTAGGCGATGGTGGCGCAATAAACCCTGCTTTGTGGGCAGTAGCAGTAGTGTTGCCCATTTTTATATATCAATCAGCAGTAAACTAATTCTGTATAGTTATGTGACAGATGCAATTACGAGTTAAACTATTTTTGAGGCCTACCTATCGAAAATGTCAGCACAAATTTGTGAAAAACACGAATCTGACAGGCTCCCAATGTCACTCGTGCTCAGTGCTCACTGCTCGGCTGACTGCTGGGAGCTCAAGGCTGAAATGTGATTGGTCAACCGGCATCAAACAGATTTTTCCGCAATATTTGAATGTACGCAAATAATTAAATTAAAGTAAATTCATTTCAAGAATTTGGAAAAATATGCTACTAAAAAGATTTATTAAAATATGCTCCACTTTTCAGGCTTTTTGAAACATAAGTATAAGTAAAAAAACACAAAATCCCCGCAAGAATGGCGAAACAGTCATGACTGCTCAAGTATGCCAAGATGCGGCATTCTCAATTTTCAAATAGTAAAAACTTCTACTTTACTACCGCATTTCGAAAATTTTGCACAAATTATCAATAAGACATCCAAAGGCTTCCCAAACGCTAATTTAAATCATTTTTTGGTGAGTGCAATATAATTTTGATGGCCTTAAAATTCATACGGAATTTTAGTTTATATCCTGCTAGAAGAAAATAAGTCTAGTACTAAAAATAAAAAAATAACAAACAAACAAACTCGGATCTATATACCGATCTAGAATCAACCCCGTGTCTCCCCAGGAAAAGGGGAGCTCGATGTGCGGTCGACCACGGAGTCGACGTTCATGGCAAGTGTTTAGCAACAAACAAGAAGCTCACAGCTTATTTTAAGCGATAATAACATCTCAATTCAATTACTATGTGATATTGGTGATATTGAAACGAAACGACGATGTCCATCACGACAACATATCATCGCAAACATCGCTAGGTAGGTAGCATCATCCCGATTCAGCACAGCGCTGAGTGCACGGCCACACTGCCGTCTACAGCAAACTCATTGTGGTTACATAGTCTTGTCAAAGTTGCCTAAACCTGACTGTTTGTAAAAGGATGCCGCCATCACTAAGCTGTTGAGATCAAGAGTAAAAACTTTTCAGTCGAAGCTGGTGGTGCAACGGAACGTATGTTGATGGAGCTCTAAGCACGCTCAGTGCCATATTTGGTCAGGCAGAATGTCGGTGCAAAGAACTTGGTCCATTTCAACATTTCCTGTCACTGATCGGTGCCCTTATAGGTCAGTGGTCACGTGATCGCTCGGATTCATTGCTAAGCGAGCATCGCGCGTCCTCCGCATTGAAATAACTTTTGATAGTTGAAGCTAATTTTATTCCCGTGTCTTCTGTTTTAAAAATCTTGAACTTCTTAAGAGATAAGTGGGTTATTTTTCAATTTCTCCGCTTGTGCCAAGTCGGGGCTGTGGGAAGTTCGCTTCTCCACGGAGACCTGTGTTCTGGATGGACACATGGTCGAATCCGCAAGCCGACTGCAGATTTTTACCATTGTAAAGATCGTAAAAAAAACACGTCTACATGTAAATCTCCTCCACCGCCACAGTGGTCCAGTGGCCGTCACCTTCCGAGGGAGGCGGACGAATCGAGTGGCTTTTGAGCAAATTGCTCAAGAGTTGGGTGGCGGGGTAAGTCCCCGCAAGTGAATTTTTGATAAGTACAAAGGTTAACAAGCAAAGTGTAATTCATATTCGCTAAAAATCGCCTTTCATGAATAAAGTCTCGCCAGCCGAGTGGGTTGAGTCGTCAATTGGTAAATCGAACATCCAGAGGAACCGAGTTCGAATCCCGCTCGGTTAGGACGCGGCAGCTTTTTTGCATTATTTTGTGCGAATGATTAAAGTTAGTATCGATGTCGATACATAAACCCACCCTAGCGCCCTAAGCTGCTGCTCTACGCTCAACCAAACATTCCGGTCTAAACAGCCACGAGTTTACCCAAAATTGGTAGACAGCGCCATCTCTTAGCTAAAATACAACAAATCTGTGACTTGGTATATTTTTTTTTCTTGTCAATATCTCTCTTGCTCTTCGACATTTGCATGCCCGAACACGAGCTATATTCTACGGAAATTAAATTACATCTGAAAATGGTTGTCAAAAAATTCGGAGGTGACAGGATTCGAACCCACAACTTGAGGATTTCCGGGCAGGCATGCTATCGACTGGGCTGCCGACTGCATTTGGAGTCATATGGAAATTTGTCATACTAATTAAACATGATAAAGTATAAGCTGTAATAAAAGTACGGCTTGGACACATTGCTGAGCTCAATGGGGCACCAGAGGCATAGATCTAAGGCATGAAACTACATGCTGACATTAGTGGTAAAAAAGGTACGCACCTAGCGGGGAGCGAACGCGGTCCACACCGGTGGGAAGCTGGATCACTATGCGCTTGACCAACCAGCCGGTAACTACACAAGTGTGAATGTCGGACTCTATAAGATCAGCGCGTATTGCAATGGATCAATATTCCGCCATCTAATACTACCTTGCTTGAAGTTTAGATAGGAATAAGATTATTAGATAGGAATACAGTACAGTTGACTGCAGTTAAAGCAGATTCTCAAATTTAGTGGATATGATTTACTTGTTAGTGCATTTATAAATAAACTACTTGGTTAGCGCTTTTTTACTGCATTTTGAGGGAAAGCTTGTAAAAAAAAAACTGATTGAATTATTAAAACAAAATCGGAGGTAGGTATATTTTTAATTTATTAGACTGAGTCTAACTATTTGGCTTAAAATAATGTCAACTACTGTTGCAAATTGCCATTAAACCAAAATAATACCTATTACCCTAATTAATTTGCATATCCAAATACTGGGCTTGAAATTTAATTCAAAATCAATAGGTAGTACATTCCCAAAAAACCATAAGTAATCAATAAAATCAACAAGTTAGGTAATAAAACATGTATTGAACATGAAACCAAATATCTATCTGCCCCTCGTTTATTCGGTATTCATTATTCCCTCTCTTATTGTTGACTGCCGCTGACTCTAGAACCCCGGGACAAAATAGCGCGCCGGTCTCCGATGGAGCCCTGCCCTCCTGGCCGGAAGTTCTTGATGGCCCCGTGGGTCACGGGGGAGGGGGGGGGGGCTGTTGGATTAACCCCCCGCTGCTTTACTGCAGCTTTACGATGCTATATTCCCAGTCCCTGCATTGATTCCCAGTCTCAGTACATTCCTAGTTCTTACTCTGCACCTGCTGGGAGGTTGCAGGGTTTCAAGCCGGTGCTACAGCGTCACTCAGCTTGCTTGTCATTTGTCAACCTCTCGACAGCACGGATCGGTGGAGGAATCCTGCTGTCGGAGTTGTTCTGTGTCTGCTGGGAGGTTGCAGGGTTTCAAGTCGGTGCAACAGCTTCATTCAGCTTGCTTGTCAACCTCTCGACAGCACGGATTGGTGGAGGAATCCTGCTGTTAGAGTTGTTCTGTGTCTGCTAGGAGGTTGCAGGGTTTAAAGCCGGTGCAACAGCTTCACTCAGCTTGCTTGTCAAGGTCTCGACAGCACGGATCGGTGGAGGAATCCTGCTGTTCGAGTTGTTCTATGTCTTTTGTCTAGTAAAGTCTCCTACAAGTATGTTTGATCCTAGTTAATCAGTCCCAATACCTCTACAACTTCAAGACGTAGTCACTTCAAGTTTTTTCTAATCCCAGCTGGTCCTACCTCGGTGCCTCACGTATCGAACCGGCAACTGCAGTCAACGCCGTCCAGAAAACAAATTTCACAAAATGAATAAGTTGTTTGAATGTCTGTATGGAAGCCTATGCTCATCAATCCTGGTTCTGTCTGTTGAGATGTTCAGGGACTAGAACCCGGCACCTCCAGCTAACGTACCCCTTTCAAGACTAGCCCTAAGAATGCCGGAAGGTCTAGCAAAAGCAAGGGCCGGGCATTGGCGATGAGATGATATGGACTCTTCCTCGTCGGAAACCTAAAGACGGAGGAAGCTGGAAGCTGCAAGAGACGCCCCGGAGGGTTAAGTTATCAGCGACTAGTGCATCCTAAGTTTACCCGGGTATTGCACTCGGCACTGAATCTACTTGATCCAGATCACTGCACACGCTACATAACTCTTGATTGCCGATGTCTTTGTTTGTCAACATGCAACCTTCCAAGAAGCGATGTAAAGAAAAGTAGAAACATTGGTGAGAACTCGGGCAAAACGGAGCGGCAAAGTAAGATTCGTACTTCAATCGCAATTGAATTTGGAAGTACTATTGGAGGCACAAGCTACCGATGAGAGGTTATTCAGTTACTAAGTACATACAGCTATTGCGTTTGCCATCACAATCTTGAACAAGACTGTCAACTTCAACGAGTGGATTTTCGACGGCAGATGGAAGTTAAAATCACTGATATTTCCCACAAGAAGCGCCCATTGGGGCTGAAACAGTCGATTGCGACAAGTAAGACGTTCTTGCTGATTAGTTGTCTCACAAGTATCAAGTATTCCGGGAGAAAACTACTCGCTAATTGTTAAAACTCTAGCTAGCTGCCTGAGATGAACCGCACAAATTCGAACCCCACAAAATGGCCGCTCGATCAATCCACAGCAAATCGAACACCGAAATTAATTTCACTCATTGCAAGCATTAAAAACACCGGTCGGACCAAAGAAACTATCAATAAAGCAAATAAAAATTATATCAAAGGCAATTCACGCGGTAAAACACTACTTTAAGGGCGGAAATTACAAAGTCCGGATAGCCAATGGTACCTATGGTTCCGATTAGTTATCCTCGGCTTATCATAAGCGGAGGATAAGTTTCTTGTCGCGTATTACCAAGTACAGTTTAGCCTCGAATAACTATCCCTTGCTCTAAACGCAACCGCATAGTAAAGTCTGAGCTGAATTTAGATGTTTAATCTCGATCGACAAAATCATCTCCCTCCTGACTGGCGATTGAACCTCAATGGCGGGCAAAGGCCTTCCTCGAAATATCGAAAATGTGATCACTGATTACATGTACATAAAATGCCCATCGGGGCTCAAACACTCGCTCAAGATCTTCGGTGAATATTTTTGTTTGCTAATGACACGATATTTCTGCGTGACAGCAATTAATCACGCACTTAAATGAGAAAAAACTTGCTGGTCCAACGGGGCTACATCACCAGTGATCGTCCCTCGGGAACATGGCTGCCCGCCGACCGCTCAGAATCAAATAACAACTGCCGAAAATAGTTTCAAAGACCCCACGCATTTTTTCTGTCCGTTGGAGCTGAATCGCAGACTGAGAATTACCAAAACATCCTGCTTATTGATATCCACAAGCATTTTACGCGTTATCAGACTTAATTACGCTGAAATCAGTGAAATAAGTGAAATTCTACGTCGACGGTCGTCGTCTGCTGCTTCACGAATATTCCCTTCCCTCGTCAAGGCGCAGGTGTACCAACAGCAAACACTGACTCAATATCACTGACTTGAACGTTAAGAGCTCTAATTACTAAAAACAATGAAAAAGAGTTAGTGTTAGGCTGAAATATCATGTCTAAAATTAGAGATTTTTAATAATTTGAAGCTGGAACAGATTAAATATAGAAAATACATAAGTTAAAGAATTTCTTTTTAAAAATCTGTACTTCATATTTTGTTCCGAGGTTGGTACAATACCCCTGCCTCCTACCTCCAATTCACTTGTAAGCTAACCTTACCTTAATTTAGGTCTGTCTACAAATAAGTAGGAATCATGTTTATCACAAATGTCCTGCTAAGAAAAGGGCCTAAAAGCAAGTACGTGCGAATCCAAGAAGAAATATAAATTCAAAATTTGTTAAATTTATCACTTATAATCTGGATGCATACTTATTTTTCAGGAATGTAATGGTTTTAATGGAGAGTGTGGTTAGTGGTCACAAATTTATGAAGGTTCGCGAGAGACTAGCCGACAAATTGGAGCTAATCCGCTTTGACCCATACAGTAAGACAAATGTTAATCGTTGCTTTTGTTCAAAATTACATCTTACACTTTGGGTATTGTAATGAAATGCATTTCCTTTGCAGTTCAAACTGACAGCGTTTACCGGGAGCGTAAGAAAATTCGAAGCATGTAAAACGTAATGAAGACATTGGAATGCTTTGTATGAATGTATTGATTTCTTTAAATTTATTTGCGTAGGATACCACTTAAAATAGCTAAGCAATTGTATTCATCAAATATAAGAAGAGAAGCTTGACAATAAGTTTTGTGAACAGCCATCAAATCTGCAAAGGCTCGAGAGTTGTGGCGTTGCTGTAATCTTCTTCATTCATCTAGTCTAGTGAGTTAATAAATGAAATTTGTACAGTAAATAGTTAAAAGCATTATCAGTTGATTTTCCCTTGTAATGTATCCTTCCTAAGCAAGAAAAATACAAATCAAAATACTCTGAGAAAAGTTTATATTTGGGGCCTTCTAATCTCAAATTGATTTTGAGAATACCTACTGAAATAATAATGTTCTCACAGTTTTATTTCAATACAGGAGTGTTGTGGAACACTTTTTTTCTGAAATTGCCAGCATAAAATAACGAGCAGGCAAAAGAAAACACGTAGTCTCCATCCCAGTTTTTTTTTAACATTCAGGATTAATTCTGAGAGAATTAGCAGAGATTTTAATCTGAATTCATAACCGATAGTACATACAATATTTGTGTAACATCACAAATTCACAATAATGTAAATATCAACTAAACAAAATAAGCAAGTCCAGACTGCCCAATTTGACTTACCCTTCCAAATTCAAGTGTATGGACAGGCTTTGAACCCATTTTCTCGTGGTCTAAGACGGTCGATCTACAAAGCGGAACTTGAGGGGCTTGATGGGCTGTGATAGAAGGCGAGCCGGGGCCTTCAAATCACCATAGTGGTATTCGATTCGGAAATTACGAATTAGCTGCAAAATGAGGAACATGAGCCTATTTAATTAAGTTCTATGATTTACGGTGCAATCTCCAATTCGAAAAGTTCCCAGAACTTTCTCTAAGCATCTTGGCTCAAAACATTGTGATCAATTCAGTTTGCTGGTCTTAGCTTGGACAAGTTGACCTATGGTAAGATTTACAAATATCCCAACATTTTGAAAAGTTGCTTCTATTTTTATAGTTCAAATCATGGCATTGGCATTGGCATTTGGCATTGTAAAACAAATGCAAATTTAAATGGACTCAAATGACACCTTTTTTGTGGCTGAAATTATTGGTGATATAATATTATTAATTTCCAATTTCAATATTCATAATCATTATGGCTCACCGCTCAAATTCCAACAGACATTGAGTCTCTAGAAAAACTGTTTAACTGGGTATTGAATGCTAAGTCTCAATCTCACATGAAAGACACCAGTCTAATAAATGTAATCAAATCACATTGAGTCTCGTCAGTCATACACAGAATTTTTCAGAATAGTAATTGATTTACCTAGTCGTCCTATTAGATTTTATCGCTAGCAGCACCACATTTTCTAATCATCTACACATTATTCCCCTTATATTAGGTACCTTGGCAGTGAGCGTATACAGCTGTAGCTCTGCCAAACTGCGACCAAGGCATGAACGAGCTCCGTGTCCGAAAGGAATCGACGCAAACGGGTGCACATCAATATCTTTGCCAAGCAGCCAGCGTTCAGGCTTGAAACGCGATGCTTCTTCAAAGTTTTCCTCACGAAGGCAAGCCACGTGGCTAGTCATTAGCACCATAGTCTGCAAACAATTAGATATTGCAATACCTATTGGTTGCTTCTCAAACTTTAAGAACAAGAATTGAAGGACTGGCAACATCAATTTAGCAATTCATGTTATTAGTCTGATTCAATGTCCTGAAAATATCACCAAAATACTTGTGGTTTAGAAATATATTTATTTGAAGTTTCAAAACAATGCTCACCCCTTTCGGAATCTTATAGTTGTGAAGTGCAATATCCTTCGGCAGCACTCGTGTCATTACCGGTATTGGAGGATTCAATCTGTAACAAATAAACATTTTCAATTCAGAATATTTTACCTGGCGTGGAAAATATCGGGCTATTTATCTGTAGTAAAATGAATGGTAGGATATGGAATATCTGATAGAGAGAGAGGGAGAGAGAGAGAGAGAGAATAGATGGCTAGATGCAGATTAATTATAGTTGGTTCGTGGCAAGAATCATTCAGGCAACAGTCAAAAAAATCACAGTCTTTTAAAACAGTAAAAATTTGAACTATCAGTTCAGAAGTAACTACATCAAAATATCGACTCTCGAAGACGGCTCACCGCAAGCTCTCCTTGATGCAAGCGCGCAGGAGAGGTGTGTGCTGGAAAACCTCGGGCTCCAGCTCAGAACTCTTTAACGGCATCATCATTAAAATCTCCTCGTAAAGTTCACGCTGCACCCGGGGACTTTTTGCCAGATGGAAGAGCAAGAAGCTCATGGCATGGCTTGTCTGCATGGCAATTCAACCACAAAACAAATTAAGGTACAGTGTTTTCCATGCATGGCTGATTATAATGGTTTGTTTCAATCAAGGCAACAGTTGCTTCTTATAGTAAAGTGGTGATTAGAAAAGTACAATGCATGTTATTTAAAATTGTGAACAGACCCAAAAAGCTTAATGCTGACAAAAGATATGATATTGGTGAGAATCCCTATATTTTTCCCCCGGAATAACTTGGCCCATTAATTTATAGGTACCTAGTAAGGTACAAAGATTTAACAGTGATGTAGTAAAGTTCATAAGTGGGCTGTGGAGTGGAAAAAATTTGAATCAAAAACCCTTCAAGCTACTAGGCATACCTACATGTATATAAAATAGGAAAATATTGCTATCCAAAGCCTACACTGGCTATTACCCTCCTCCCCTACCCTTCTGCTATTTTCCTCTTCTAATCACCTACCTACCCATTGTATTCTCAAATTGAGACATTGAATGCTGGGCTTCCAATATACCTTCCCGACATTTCGCAGATTCCTACCTTCCTGACAGACAACTAAAACTGATTTTGATTATAACTTTGAAAGTATGAAACCAGAACTGACTGCGTTGACTCCGATGAGCAGCATGTCTAGGACAACTGTGAGCACGTCTTCGGGCAGCATGTTTTCTGTTAGCAAGAGTGCTTCGAGCAGGGAAGTTCCCTGGGGTGCCGTATCCACCGCAGCCGATTCCTTCTTCAACCGCAGCCTGTTTTGAGCCACGCGGATGTGCTTAGATGAAATTCTGAAATAAATAAGTTTTGCAGAATTTAGTTGAGTTCATCCATCTCTGGTTTGTGTTTAGATAAGTTGCATTGTGCTTACAAGTAATTGGTGAACTTGCAAGGTGTTAATTTAATATTTGTGACACAACCTATTGCAACCAAAAGGAAAGAAATGTGCTTTATGTAGGTATATTGTCCAAAGTTGTAAATAAACTCCTATTCTATCCTATTCTATTCTAATTGTGACTTGCAAAAATCTATGTTTCTATCATATTATATTTTGTTTAGGGAATTGTGCTTTGGGAATTGGTATAAAACACAATTATTTTAATTTAAGAGTTAATTTAATACAAAAGGCCGATAGAATAGAATAGAATAGAATTGAGGTTTATTTACAACTTTGGACAATGGATACATAAAGCACATTTCTTTCCTTTTGGTTGCAATATGTTGTGTCACAAATATTAAATTTAAGTTTTCAAATTAAGTAACAAATAATATAAACTAAGTTGTGAAATGAAATGAAAAAATGAAATAAACTAAGTTTGTCGATTGAGTATATTTTCAGTTTTCACCACAACATCACAGTGCTTTTCTTGCACGAAACCTCACCAACACACTCCTAGTAATTATTGTGTCGGAAAATTCAATTGAATCGAATCATCGTTTCGAGAATCACGACTTACGTGTCGATAGCATCGCAAGCCGCAACGAGCCGCTGCCAATTCCTCGTTTCGACAAAGCGCCACCATTGGAAGCCTGACTCGCAGTTGGCCACAGCCTTGGTGGCGTCATCGAGGGCGGAAATCAGGCGGTGGGCCTCAGATCCCGAAGACATGGTCGGACCGTCCAAGCAGCCGAGACGCCTACTGAAGGCCACCAGACCCACCGCTGAAGCAAGCAGAAACGCACCAATGCTTATAGCTTAGGCTCTTTTATGAACCCAGTATACTTGCTAGCAGCTCGTAGAAATAATTTACGTAAGTAATTCGTATTAGTACAAAATTGTTGATGCTGAGGGCATGGTTATCAACTTATCATGTCACGCCGATTGTTGATGATTAGCATTACGGAAGTGTGATAATCAAACTTACATTCTAGGGACCACTTGAAAATTTCACTTTGGAAATCTTTGGGTACTTCTTCTTGACGATTTCTTATGGTTTGTATTCTGGAAATTGGGAAATTTGTAATAAAAGCTTATGTATATGCTGAAATATAACAATAGTCCCCAGAGTCATGAGATAAATTCTAGGCATTAACAAAGTAGGACAAACCTCGAAACGAAATTCTGACCAATAATATCGAGTCCCTCGAAGAAATTCAAAACGCTGTTTTGCATTGGAGCCTCAAGTTTAGTGCGCATCTCCTTCCATTCTGGTCCAGACCTACGATCAATTTAATTTACAGAATACAATTCACATAACAAACACATTCCCATCACAACTCATCCCCCTTTGGTAAGATGACCATGTCCTTCTTTTCTTCCCACTGCATTGTAACTTGTAAGTATAACTAAACTCACATGATGAAGGGGCCTGCCATGCGTAAACGACGGTTGCGCAAGCGATACTCCTCCACCGAATCCAGGCTGGACCGAACTGGGTAACGACCTTCTTGACGGTAAATAGCCTCAATGTGCTCAGGTCGATTCAAGAAAATAATGTTTCCTCCGAGTGGACCATGGACCCGAACAATTGGTCCATAATGATCGAACATTTTGTTGTATGACCATGTGCTTCGGTTCCAAATCATGTTTGAGCCTATAAAAGGTGATAATTTCCCCCAAATCTATATTTTAAATCTTTTTATATAGGTGAGTAGTGGTTAAGTAGGTTATTAAGTATGGAAAAATTGCTCAGAAGTTATGTTCTATGAAAAGAAAGCCTAGTATTGGTTGAGAGATCACACTGATTAAATAATTTAATAAATTTGGAAAAACTACACCAATTAAAGACAAAAATAATAAATTATTTTCAATGTTCTCTGGATTGAATAACAGAGATTAAATAATATTTTTTGTACCGATAGTGCTCATGAAGTAGACCATGGAACTTGCGGTCAGCTGCCTGCCAATGACGGGAATCAGATCCCAAATTTTCGAAATCGTAGTCAATATCTTGGGACCGGGAACATCGTCGAAAGGCATTGCCAACTTAATCATATCGTCTTGCATTTTCTCAACGTCTAACAGTTCGCCATGCGATACGGGCTGAGCTACCAACAACTTCGCCTCTGGCCCTTCCTTACGCAATTTAGGCAAAATCGTCTTCCCGGTAGAGGCAACATACTCTGGAATAAGATTTCCCTGAAAAGATCTATCATCCGAGAGTCTCTGATCAAAATTAGTTGATAAGGTAGCCTTTTCAGGCTCTGATTTTTGTAAGACATCAGCATAAGGACGACTAAAAATCTTGCTCAAACTACCAATTGTAGGTGATCTCTTCAAAGATGATAACATTGTGGCTGGATCAGTTCCAGTTCTGCAAATCAATATTTCAAAGTATTAGATCATTTAAACCGTACAATATGAAAATATGAACATTAATTCATACATTACTTTCAATTAAAATACTTACAAGTTACAATAGAACTTTTAATCTGAGATCAAAATAATTTCACAATATTATAGAAAGAAAGCAGAAGATTCGATTGTTCCACAAAGGGGCAGTTGTTTCCTCCATATTCCAAGGTCTTCTTGGTACCTATTTTTGAGTGACAGCAATGGGGTGCAGCATATGAAATATGCCAAACAAACCAAACTTCACAACACAAAATACTTCATTTTCAAAAATTATTTAGAGTGTTTTTGCATTATGTCTTGACTTTTAATAATTTCATAACTTAAATAAGTAAATACCTCCACCACAATTTCAATACCATAATATTTTAGAACATTATCTTTTTTCTTTACAAAATTATACAAAATTATTAGATTAGTTGAGATTCTTATTTCTTAGCCCTAAATTATAGGAGTTTATCGGTTCATAATCGATGTAATCTTGCCAATCGTTATAGGAGTTTATCGGTTCATAATCGATGTAATCTTGCCAATCGTTATAGGAGTTTATCGGTTCATAATCGATGTAATCTTGCCAATCGTTATAGGAGCCAGCTGCATGTGCCGAAGTTGTAAATGCAGAGCTATAGGATTTACAGCACCTATAAAATTGAAAAAACAAATTATCCAGTATCTAATAAATAGTAGATAGGAAAATAAGAACTAAAATTACCACTTGTACTTACTAGCTAGCGCTTGTTGGGGCAATTTCCGCGGTGAAGGAATATCGTAGAATGTCAAGAAAGAGGCCAGCCTCTGAGACATGACATCTGAATCGACGTCGGGCAAGCCGCTGACTAGGTACTGTTTTAATAGTGGCTGCATTTCTGTTAGAAACAAAACAATAGCTGATCTCAGTTACGATAAGCAACAACGCGCGCAAGAAGATTATCGTACCGATGCATAATCTACCTTTTTCCCACAAATCGATCGTTCTCGAGGCGTACAGCTGAACAGAGAGAGCCAAGTCTGCGCCCACCAACTGAGGAAGGTCTCGATTAATTTCTGTGTTTGAGAGGATTTGTGTCGACAGAAGCTTGAGCTGCCACGTCAGGTAGAGGTTCGGTGCGGTGCTCAGAGTCTGCAACGCCTGTGAAATTCAAGCCAGCAGTCTTCTTAATCGATTGTCATTGAACACAAGGAGAATACCAAATTATTAAGAACTTGGATTTTTAGATTTTTTTGTCATTATGTCAATGTCATGACAATTATGTTGTTTTTGATAAGTAGTAAAAAATTTAGTGTAACATACCTTAATAAAGGTGATCCAAATCGGCAATAGTGTGAGCTTGTCCTGAGTGACGCACTCGTAAGCCAGCAGAGTGAGCGACTGCACGAGTTTCTGCTCGCTCTGGCTCTTCTCTCCCGGCTGTCCTCTCTCCAGGAAGTGTCGAGTGAAGTTCAACATCGACGGGTCCGACGAAAAGGCACAGATCGACTCAGCCTGGAAGGGTCGATTTGAAATTGAAACGCCGGTGCTTCAAAAACAGCGTACTAAGAAACACAGCGTGCTACGAGCTTCAACATAGATTTTTTCCCCGAGTCAGCATAACGAGGCACTGCCCGACTTACCGATACCGACCACGAGATGGCAGTGTCGCAAGTCAACGTCTTGGCCAGCATGCTGCGGAAACCGTGCGGATCCTCCAAGTATGACAAGCATCCCGCTTTCTGCTTCACGTCCAGGCATCCGGAATTGTTGAGCAGGTTTCTGGAAGAACAGAGATGTTAGGGCCATCTGCAATCTCAACACACTATACCATGCCGCATTATATCTAGGGGCCAGTATTATAATGTACAGTTAAAAAGTTATCTTCCTGTTAGGATGAAAACAGAAGAAACTAGGTTATCAGTCACCACGGAGCCTTCGGAAGGGACGTAAAGACCGGTGCTTTTTGACGAGCAGGCTACGTGCCGGCACCAAGTTTCCCTCCTTCATTCTAGGCTAGGTTGTCATTTACCCTGTCATTTACCGACGCCATTAGACCGGTGCCACACGGCCAGTTGTCAAAACAGTGCGTCGTTAAACACCAGTAATCAATCAATCAATCGATGAGATATTATTTGGAGATTAAACTGGACATTGTAATTTTAGCCCCAAGGATGTCTCAGTATTGCCTCCTTCTCATAGAACCAAGTGTGAAAACCGCGGCTGCAAAACGAACGCGACTTACTGCAGCAGGTCCCAGTTGCGGTCGCGATGGAACACCACCGACCAGTAGCGGTCGTCCTCGACCACAACTCGCTCCAGCTTGCAGAGTTCGGGCAGGATGCATGGAGCCTTCACCCTCACAGTCTTCTCCTGGGGAAGGCGGCAAAGACAAAGCTGTTACTCTAGAATTTTCCTACGGGACTTGGCCGAACTTCTCGAATCGAGAGGGTAGATTTTCCCGAGCGAACCCGAACAGCGTCTAGCGAACAGCGCACCTGGTAATCGGTGGCGTCGAGGTAAACGACGGAGAGGTGGGCGTAGCAGAGGTAGCCGGTGTCGATGTCGCGCGGAATCACCAGCCGTGGCTCGGCAGCCAGCACGTAGAGGTGACGGAATGCTTGGAGGTGATACCTGGACAAAGGACTCCGCATTACGACACTTCGTACACAGACAGAAGCGTGCCAATGCTGACACTGCTGTTACCACAATCTTCATCTTATAGATGTACGATTCGAACCTAAATGCAAATACTACAAATACGGTAGATATTGATTATTAGTAACGAAACATCAATTCCCGTTGCGGTTACAAATTTTGGAATCGATATTTTGTTACTAATAATAATCTGGATCTTAAAGACTTTACAGCTGTGAGAAAGCCAGCAGAGAGGCATCATAGCTATAGCAAGTCAGAACCAATCCAGCCTTCATCTTAGTCAGTCATCTACATTTTTGTATTATAATATCTGCAACCTAGTAAATATGCATCAGTAGATATATTTTACCCACCATTTTAACTACCACAATTATTATAGTGTATCCAGTACCAGGCCTCCTATGCACAAACTTTTTCCGTTTCTAATTCTGCGGAATTGGGAAAAATCCGCTTTTGTTTCGACAGGAAGTATAGGAAACAAAAGCCGAAACTAATCAAAATTTGCAGAATTAGAAACTAAAAAAAGCTAGTGAACAGGGATCAGGAAAGCCTAGTCGACCCCTTCACTGTTACACAATACCGTATCCATATTTCCCGTCCACCATCCACCCACAGCCCGAATCGCTACCCTAAAAGCAGAACAAACTAATTTCCCCCGGCGACGCCGACCGACCTGTTGTCGTTGCTGTGCGTCGGGAACTTGGGGAAGAACGCGCAGAGCATGGCGGCGACTGCGGACGGCGACGTGCCGAGCGTGTAGCGCCCGCCGCCGAAGAAGAGCAGGCCGAGCGCGGCGTGCGTGGCCAGATGCGAGCCGTACGTCACCACGCTCACCGTGGGGCCTACGCGGGAACGCAGGTGACGGCACAGGCGCACCACCTCCAGCTCCCCGGTGCCGGCCATCACCTGGAAACCAGGCGGCGTTAACTTTATGGCAGTGTTAAATCTATGGTGCATTATGGCAGTGTTAGCTATGTTAACTCGATGACAGCGTTAAATCTATGGTGGTGTTAACTTTATGGCAGCATCTACTCTGTGGCATCATCTACTCTGTGGCATCATTTACTCTTTTGCAGTTTTGACTCTATGGTGGTGTTATCTCTATCTCAATGTTAACTCTTTGGCAAAGTTAAGTCTTTTGCCATGTTTACTCTCTGGCGATGTTAACTCTATGGCATCATTAGACTGGGGCATCAGGTTTTGATGTGGGATCAAACCATACTGCATATGAGAAATCAGTGATTTTTGGTGGAAGCCCACACCAGAAGGCATTTGATGATGGGATAGCTGAGCAGGAAAACGTCCCCTTCTCTCCCGAGAGAGCCCTTTCCTCACCCAGCGAAGGCAGGAATCTTGTGCGGCCGGATAGCTCAGTGGTCAGAGCAACCGCCCGGCAAGCAGAAGGTCCCGGGTTCATATCCCGGTTCGGACGCACATTTTTCCTGCTCAGCTATCCCATCATACTGCATATACTCGTTGCATGTACTGAAGACATTTATTTTTAGGAATGAAATATCCATTCAAAAATTGTGTCTGTACAGCCTGGGTCTTTCACGTTATTAGCGTTGAGCATTACCAATTATGCTACTCTGACAACCGACAAGGATCCAGTACTCTGTAAGGTGAAAGCTCCCGGCTGTTTTCAGTGCACTGCGACGTAGGCATTTTTGATTTTAAGACCCGAGATCTGTAAGATCGGTAGCTGCGAGCGACTCACCATCGCCAGCGCCAGCACGATGACGTTGAGACACGTCTCGATGGTGGACTTTCCGGCGAGCTCGGCAATCGATTTGCCCGACAGCGAGGTGAACATCTTGGCGTAGTACAGCAGCGTCTCGAACGCCGTCTGGTTGGCGGAGCCGGCGTAGCGAAGTCCGATGGCCATGCACGCGCCGCCAAGGATGTTGCAGTACGCCTGGCTGATGGAGCACACCGCATCACGTTAGACTTAATCGCTCGTTGGCCATTATAGCTTGTTGGCCATTATAGCTTGTTAGCCACAATAACCTATTGGCCACGTACTTTCTGAAGACTAATCTTTCCTAATCTAAACAAGTTAGTTTTAGAAAAAACTATATAACTGGGTATTGTATGCCAAGTCCTAAACTCAAACTTTCTCAAACATTCTAATTCAATACCCAGTTAAATAGTTTAACTGAAAACGTGTTGGCCATCATCGGAAACTTCACAGTACCAGAGAATATCACTATTATCTATATTGTAACAGGTAGTATTACTGGTATTACTTAAAAAAATATACGACCATTCATTTGCTACAAAACAACAAGGTGCAAAACAAACTCTCGTAAGTGGCACTTACTTCATTGTCTCGCTGTCGGCGTATAAAATGAACCAACACTCATCAGGCATTGCAACCACCTCACCGTCTTATAAACCGAGTCAACACAACAAAACGACAGGGTACAAACCGAACTCTTGTAGAAAACGAACCTTCAAACTCAGCACTCACTTCATTGTCTCGTAGTCGATGTTGTCCGGCAGCCCCGCCTTGGGCTTCACCAGACAGTACGGTCGAATAGTCTCCGGCACGTTCGACTCGACCCACTCGCGCACCGGCATCACCGACCGCCACAGAATCAGCGCGCGCGCCACGATCCTCAGCAGCAGGAAGTCGGGCCGCACAAAGTCCAGCAGGTACTGCGTGTCGGGCGCCTTCATCCAGTCGGCGACAGCGCGGTTGTCCGAGTCGAAGTACATCATGCCGAGCGCGAGCGTGGCGCCCGGACTCGTCACGTCGATGTTGACCGAGTCGCCCTCGCGGATCTGGTAGCTCGGCGACTTGTACTTCTCCTTCTGCGAGCCGGCTAGCGGGCGGCGGTGCCCGCCGACCATGTAGTAGTGCAGCGTGTCGGACACGGCCAGGTCTCCGAGGCCGCACAGCTGCGAGCCCTTGCCGAGCACGACCAGGCCGAGGGCGAGACCGGCGGCGAGCGAGTACGACTCGCGGTCCACGCTGTTCTCCATCTCGGGGCCGGGCGGACGGCCTGAGGGTAGAGCGGTGTCGGTTTCGGGGTTTGCGACGGGGCGGAATCGGGATCCTTGTTCGCTAACCTTTTCCTGCTTCTGGTTCTGAACCAGAACAGAAATTCGGCTTTTGATTCTAAAGGAAGTATACGTAACCATAGCCCAAAATTACCCAATTCGATAGAATTAGAAAATGAGAAAGATATTGTATAGGGGCCATGGCCGTATTGTGGTTTCCAACGATATGGAACTTAACCTTGTCTACTTCTAATTCTGTGGAATTTGGTGGATAGGATTTGATTCCTATGTTTCCCATACTTCCTTTATAAACAATAGCAGAAATTTATTCGTTGTTGCAGAATTAGAAATTGAAAGAGTTAGTGAATAGGGAGTCGGGGTAAAATATTATAATTTTTTAATATAGGAAACGGCCGCGGTTGGTCGTTGGTTCCTTGTTGTTGGCACACTGGTTGTTTGAGGTAAGCGACTGAACGCGGATGACATTCCTTTAGTTAGGTAAAACGACATGGAGCCTTTTAAAGGACTGTCAATATTCTATATCAATATCTCAATATACAAATATTATAAATAGGAACGAAATATCCGTTCCGAAATTGGTTGGTTGTCCATGTAGCATTACTGGATAATGCTACATCCCGGCAAGGTGACAGATCTGGGCCTGAATCCCAGTACAGATACAAACTTTGGAATGGATTTTTTGTTTCTAATAATAAATATCTACAGTTCATGCAACGAGTTCTTGTTGAAAGCCGTTGAATCCCTCGATCCATAGATTCATCCAATCCCTAAACAGGGGTCTTAATAAAGTAATAACAACTAGGCTATGCGAACACTCATATAATCGTGTTGTGGATGAGCGTAATATTTACGCTCACCCTCAACGCGATTATATTGCGTGTGCGCATAGCCTAGAGGCTTTTATGATCAATTTAAAATGTTCGGCGTTAATTTAGCAGCTTTCTCAATGACATTTGTTACCTGGAAATATCATGATTTAGTCGCCATGAAATTATTTGATTATTTCAAAACGTAAAAATCGATTTAAAGTAAAACCATTCAAATGATCACAGTATCTTCTTTTTACAGTTTATAATGCACATAGTAAATTTTGTTAAAATCGATTGAAGATAGTTGCAAAAAACTGCAAAATCACTAAAAAAGCATCATAAAAGTGCCATTTTCAAGAAAAGCGCTAAACATACAACAGTGAAATTTGTACACAAACATTAAATCGTGGGGGTCAACATATTTGGAAAGTTTCGTCAAATTATATTCAGAACCTTGGCCTCTTGAGTGCAAAACGTGTTTTGGAAAAACTGAAAAATTTTGTATAAACTTAATAACATAAAATTTACTTGTTCCATTTTTTTCCAAAATGTGGCAGTTCAGAGAAAACAGGTCCATGTAAATTTTCATCAAAATCCGTTTTGGCGTTTGGCCTGTAGAGCGCAAACAAACACACACAAAAAAACAAAAAAAAAAAAACACCGAAGCAGACCACCGGCACCGACGCAGACTGCCCAGCACGCAACACCAGGCTGGCGACCGCGAAAGCCAATGGGACGACAGCTCGTCCACCATTGGCTCGGTGATCGAACTACTCCCACGACTTGAACACCTGTCGCGGGAGCTAGTACACCAGACAACCCTGAAGATGCCAACGCGCTCGTTGGCGAAACGTCGGACAACGGTCCTTTTTAGGACCACCAATCCAATCGAACAGAGCAGAAACCGTGAAGCCACTACTACCATCAACATGGGCTCTGAAAACCTCCGTTTAACCAAACAAAAAAAAAACATTCCAGATATTTTTAGCAGGAAAGTGTAATTGAAGATTTCGCTTCAATCGCTACGCTCGTTACGCTCATCAACTATTTGCATTTAGGTTCCAATCAACACGTGAAAACTAGTAAACCGCTTGAAAGTAGTGGCCAGCGTTCGTACCGATCTCTGTGAGCAGCACTTCGGCGATGTGGCGGTGCGCGGTCCCCTCGTAGACGAGCCCCACGCCGAGCAGCGCGGCCACCTGGATGTTCTGCGGCATGTCCATCTCGATAGACGTCGGCGGCAGCAACGCTTCGATGTGGATGCTCATCAGCTTGGTGGACGCCACGTCCATCGTGCCTGAAACGTCGGGACGATGATTAACGTCGACAAGAAGCAAAGTCGAAAGAATCCAATCAAAGTGCCAACAATGTCCAAAAAATATATAAATTAACATTAAAATTGGCAGCGGGGTGGTTTTCATGACACGTGACCGTAAGTTTAAACGTTGCTAAACTTTCATGGAGTTCATATGGTTCATATCAATGTCGGAACACTCGCTAGTGAAGTTGCCATTGGAAAATAGTGGGCTGTTCAAAACATTGTTGGTAATTGTTGAAACCGTCAACAAAGCAGCTGACCTGACCATTTTTGAAGTCAACTAAGCATTATGCATGGGTATAGAATTGGTCTAAGATGGATTAGAAACAATTTTGAAACTATAATTCTGGCCCAACGCACATAAAAGTAGCATTGGTTTGAGCGATATTTCGTTCTTTCCACCACGTTCGGGCTTGTATTTTGAGTAACAGATCTGAGAAGGATATATCTGCGGGCTTTCTGGGCAACTGCTCTACCAACTGAGCTATCTGGAGCACAAGAATTCAATTTTGAATACTCATTTCCAGCTTCCATCAAAGCTAGCCTTGATCAAGCATTAGATACTGATCTTTTATGTTAGATTATATTGATTTGTTAGATATTGAACAAGTGTTGGACGCTTGATCCTATGTTAGATAGAAACAAGGACGCAGCATTTGAATAGTGATTCATGGACAAGATGACAGCGAGCTAGATGAACCAGGAGGCAAGACATGAATCCCGCACCCACCTCTCTTGCAAGCAGCAACACCGAGCAGCAAGCCAACGCTGGTCATCTCGTGGCACTTGATCAGATACTCAAACGTCTTGAGCACAGCCAGGTTGTTCAAGTGGCCGTTGAGTCCCAAGGCCATCAGGAAGCCGGCATGCTCTGTTGGTACTTCCGTGGTGCCCTGCGAAACCAGGCGGACCTCGGGTAAACACGGAATAGTGAGTGACAGAAGGTGACGTTTTAGAGAGGTTAGATTGTTTACAGTTTTGATGATTACTGGAGACTAATCTCGTTGAAATTTTTATGCAGGTGCCAGGTTCCATTGGGTGAATTTTGGCTTTTGTTTCTAAAGTAAGTATATAGCAAACAAAAGCCAAAATTCACCCAATTCTACAGAATTAGGAACGGAATAAGTTAGTGAATACAAGTATTGAGGTTTTTGAATTTGTAATTTGTGACTTTTTGGTTGGTTTCCAACAATTTACTATTGTCGCAACTTTCAAACCCATTATTAGCGGTTATTCAGTAGAAATCAAACAAAAAAGGGGCTCGTTCAACAGATTCCTAGTTGCCCAAAACGTGTTCAACGTTATCATCCCCGCTAATACGTCAATCCTCGCACCTTGGGCTTGTTGAAGACGATCCAGTTTGAGTCGATGTCGAGTGCGTTGGGTGCAATCCTCAGCCCGGCGGCGACTCCGTTGTGGAAGAGCGGCCAGAGGTTCATGTTGGGCACGACTTCGATGTGGGTCAGGTCGACGGTGGTCCCGCGCGGAGGCACGCGGCCCGTCAGGCAAAGACGCGGGATAGGCAGCGTCTCCGTCACCACCGGCGCCGACGTGCGCAGCGTGAACATGCCTCTGTTGCCGCCGCCGAAAAAGTGGGGTTAGAGAGCGTACGGAACCAGAAATATACAGTTTGACAGAACTTTGGTGTCATTAGCTTCTTTAGTTGGTAGCTTTCTTTCTGTACTATAGAACTATATAGAAAATGTACTGTAAGGTATTATTGTAATCCTTTGACAGTAAAATGTCTAATTTTTAGCTACAACTGCTGTGGCAAATTTTTCAACGCATCTGTTTTCTCCAACAATAATCGTGACTTTGTTATGAATCGTCCTTATATAAGGGTGGAAAGTAATAAGTGGAGATGTGGCAGTCTAGAAGAGAAAGATTTCGGGCAGAAATTCAGAAGGCGTTTGGAACATATCCAAAAAAAAAAAGCTTGAAACTAATTTTGTCTAGGTATTTCGAGTTGTTATGCCATTGACATAGCCTACGTTATGCCTTGAAATTTCGGATGTTTTTCTGTATCATCGCTTGCTGTAGTATAGATAGACTGTAGGCAAAATCAGTAAATTAATAAGTGATGAAAATAGAAAAGTGGTGGTTTGAAAGTAAGGAAAAAAAACACCAATATGTTTTTGTTCTTTGGACATTTAAAACATCAGTTTATAGTGGTTTTCCATTCCGGTTTCAGCGCCTGGCAAACATTCACAGAATCGCCACCGCGGTCTCGACGTACCTGCCGAGAGGTAGCGCCATGGTGCGCGTGCACAGCGCGTACAGGTGCTTCTCCTGCTCCTCGATGAACTCGTGGTCGTTGACCTCTGGCCGCTGGGTGATGGCGATGCTCACCGGCGCCGACGACTGCAGAAGCCGGCGCACCTCCGAAACGCGGTGGTCCTTGCCGAAACGCAGCTTCAGCAGCTGGGAGCGTTGGAAAAAACAAAGGTCACAACACGGCTCAAAACATGGCAATGCAACTTCGTTGTTGTGGCTTTCTGTACAAACACGAGGCAATTGCTGCCGAAACGCATCTTCATCAGGGACATCAGCTGGAAGCTTACTTATTAGTTCAAAATCAAAGCAGTGTTTTTCCCAAACCTGCTAAGTAGGTTAATTTAATTTATATAGCAAATGGTGGGCAGTTTAGCAAACTGGGAGGTAGATTGGAAAGAACGAGGTTCATTAGGAAGAATGGGAAAGGAAAGGAATGGAAAAGATAAAGATTTTAGAAAGGGGGGTTGAGGATTGGAATAAGTTAAAAGTAGAGAGATGATGGAAAGTGTAATATGGCCAATGGGATTTAAGGAAGGGATGAGAATGGGAGACTGGGAATACTCATGGGACTCAGACAATCTAAAATGAAAATGAACCTACTAATCTACTCAAAAAAGAAAATAAATTCATAAAATAACAAACGCGAAGCATTTGTGACACTCCTTGACGGTACCTCCATGTCCATTGCCTCCATGCCGTCGTCCTGGTCGCACTCTGCGACGCGCGGCGTGGCCGACGTCTTGCGGTTCTCCCCGTTGCCGCCGGCGCTCGGGGACGTCGGCAGCGCCGTGTTGCTCCCGTTGCCGCGGTCACCGTTGCCCTTCGACAGCCTGCGGCAAAGCGACAGCGGTCAGAGTCGGTTCGGATCTAACGGCTAATCGTTGCATGTGCGGTAGATGTTTATTACTTGAGACAAACAATAGGAACCGAATGGTTTGGCACAATGGAAGCACTGGTTCTCGTGAGATCGACGAAGTTAAGCGACATCACACTGCGTTAGGTGTTGGATAGGTGACCATCATGCACGTGATCAGATCTGTTTGGGAGAGGTTGGAGGGTTTGAACTTTTGAAGTTAGTAGACAACTTCACTCACTTTGCTTTTTAACCTCTTGACAGCACGGATTAGTGGAGGAATCCTGTTGTTCGAGTTGTACCGTCCTTCGGAAGGGACATAAAGCTGTTGGTCCCCTCGGTGCTTTTCGACAGGAGTAGGCTACGTGCCGGCACCGCGTTTCCCCTCCTCCCTTCTAGGCTCGGTTAGGTTCATCATCATTCTCATCATCACCCTTTGCCAAAGGGCCAGTTGTCAAAACAGTGCGTCGTTAAACACCAGTAATGAAAACTTTCGTGATTTTTTCCGTCGGCAAGTGTTTGTGCGGTTGTAAGGGAGCGGCACGCTACCTGAGCTGGCGGCACTGCGCGGCCAGGTCCTGGCGCAGGATCAGCTCGTAGGCAGCTTCCGGCCAGTCTTGCGGCGGGTTCTCTCGGCAGCGGTGGAGCACCGTGTTGAGCAGCAGCGAGATCCCCGCCGGCAGCTTGCTCACCGAGCGGCGAGTCATACCTGAAACCGACGCATAACATATTACTCGGCTCGAGACGTTATGCTACCTGCGATTGCCACTGGGCTGGCACAGCTAGTTGGAGTACATTGACGTGTAACAAGTCACTAAATTGAGTACATCGACATCCTCGAACTTTGCTGTTGGGTTGAACAATGAGTAGTGATCGAAGCATCAAGGGACTAAATTTAAGGTTCTAGCACGTTCTAGGTGAATTGGTGGGGCCAAATTCTTATTAATATTTATTTATCTACAGATCACATTTGTTATGATCTCTAATTGACCCAGGAATGGGAAATTTTGCATGGGGTTTACTACAGTGTGTGGTCGAAATCTTGAAATCTTGAGAGTTGCATATCTTACTAGCTTCCAGGCTGTAGAATATATGAAACTCATGGCGAACTCAGGCAAAATAGCGCCGGTGGCAAACCTGGCCGAGTAGCTTGAAGTTAGAGTTAACAAGAGCATCACTGATAGATATTCATAGATATTCATTTTATTTGTCCAATGTCCGATTATGTAGGACTTTATTACAAGGTGATAACTGTATTACACCTTCAAAACACATCCAGGAGTAGAAATTCAGCAAGCAGTCAGTTTACATTCTATCCCACCATTGTTGTTTTCTTCACCAGAAAGCAGGAGTGTCCAATGTCTCACTATAGACCATGTCCCACCATGTACCACCTTCCCCTACTACAACACGAGTAAGACAGGGCCTACAACAAATAAGACTACGTCATCCGCGACTCACCCATCTCGGTCATGAGCATGACGGCTCGCTGCGGCATCGGATAGCCGGCGCTCTTCGCCTCGCGAGCGCTCAGCGCCTCCGTCGGCTCGGCCCGACTGCCGGGCGGCACGACAAGCCGCACGAACGCGCCCAGCTGCACCTTGCCGTCCGCCGCGCCGTGAACGATCAGCGCCGTCAGCTGCACCAGCTCCTGGACACCGCAAGCATGCGGATGGGGTTAGCAGGCATGCGGACGGGGGTTAGCAGGCATGCGGACAGGGGTTAGCATTGCTCATCTGTTTGTCTGTCAAACGTGATTTATGTTGAAAAATGGTTATCCACTCAAGTATCGGTCTCTGTGGCAATGAGAAACATGTTCTCCTTGCACCATCCATCTTGAGGGATGGTTGTCAGTCTTCCACTGTTAATGCAGTTAGATAAAAGAAGGCTATGTAAAACATTTTCTCCATGTGCTCCTTTCTAGTTAAGTTATAAGAATTTGTCATGTCCTTAGCCAGTTTTTTAAGGTTTCAAAGAATTGGTCAAAACAAACTGTATGAAAATGGTTTTTGGAACTTGGAACGTATTCACATTCTTAACACAAAGCCTGTTTCTAGCAGCACTAGCGCTCCCTGCAGAAAATCGTGCTATCCCAGTAAATGAACAGTAAATAACATGTCTGTGACCTTGCACCCCTGGCTCACGAGTCATCATACGGATACCATTCCTCCATTGTATGTTTCCCTTCTTATAACATGGGTATCTCCATCGTCGGCACTCACCTTGCACTCCTGGTTCACTTGTCTCACGTAGGGGAACGGCAGCGGCGTCTGGTGACGGAGGAGGGCGTGCAGTTGGGCAAAGATGTCCGGCGGGTCGGTGGGCATGAACGTCGGCGGGCTCAGCTTCTTCAGGATCGGGTCTGTTATCTGGCTCGGCTGTTGCCGGTCGAGGAGAGAGAAAGAAACATTCAATCGGACTTTCTGCAATACAAAGTGTTTATGTGCAGGCTGACTTTTTGGTGCTCATTTTATATATTTTTCATTAGGTAGGTATTTAGTTGTAAAATAGGGCTTTGCAAACTGATGTTGTGATTACGTCTTGCATTTAGGGCCAATTTGTTTGAATAATTTTACAGATCAAAGTTAAGAGGTTTCGAAGATACACAAAAATCTCTTCTAAATTTTCTCAGAAAAAAACAAGATCGATTTTATTTTCCTGCTGCTTAGGTTAAGCCTGAATCACTACGCAAGCTGTAGTTCGTAATTTATTAACTACCTACATAAAAAAAGCAAATATATTTATTTAATTCGCAATGATTTATGTTCCTTACACAAACCAAAATCGTGCCCATCCCAGTAACCATGTTCCCAACAGTGATTTTGCTAAAATGATCATAATAATATCTTCAGAAACCAAGAAACCTGAAACTCTGGTTGACCTATCGGCTCACAATTCTGTTCTTGAGCAAGCAGTGCGACGGGAAGTCCTTCCAGTAGTGCTCGACATACTCGGCGAGTCTCAGGTCAGCAGCCAGCTGGTGAAGCAACCGCGCCAGCGGCAGCATGCTCTCGCAGAACAGAATGTCTAGCTTCAGCTCCTGCAATCAAACGTCAACCTGGTATTGGAGCCGTTACTTCGGTAGCCTTCCTCTCTTCCTGTCTGACTTTCCCTATTTTTTATTTTTACTCCAGCAGTGGTTTACTGATTTACAGACGCGTTGTTTTGATGGTTTGAAAGATAGCTTTTTTGTTTTTTATTGCTTACAACAACCACTTCACCTATAAATGCAATTATATGCCGTGCTATTTGACAGGATTTCCTTATGAAAAGCATAGATTTTCTCCAAAAATAGAGACAAAGTCGAAAAATCCATGGAGGCTCCACCTGCATCTCCATTTTCGTCAACCTTTTTAATGGGACAAACAAACGCTCTCACCAAGAATTAGGGATGCCTTCGGTTAGTAAAACCGTAACCAGATAAGCGTCCACAGTATCTGTGTTGCTGTAAGTAAACAGCAAAAAAAAAAAAAAACGAGAGTGGAGAGGCAAGGCTATACTACCTACAACCTGCACAGACAGTGCAATGAAATAATCTGATCATTTTTCCCACGTCCGCGTGGTTTTCCTACATGCGGCCATGATGACTCACTTGACTCTGGTTAAGATGAAGACAGTTGAGGGGCAGTTACTGAGTGTAGAGAGGGTGGGGGGGGGATATGCAGCAGACGCTCTTGCTTGCTCCTGCCAGCTGCTCGGGATGTGGAGAAGCCATGTCTGCCTCTCAACATGTCAAAGACATGTTTTTTTTTGTTTTTTTTTTACTATCTGGATAGTAAAAGTTGTATCCCGATAATGCCGAAACCGTAACCGACTCGGTTAACCGGATAACCGCCGGCATCCCTACCGAGAATACAGGTGACTTCTCTAACAAATTTTTACGAAATCGGCCCCCTGATCCGCTCCCGCCCCCACCCGAAACCGGCGACAAACGCGGCGCGCGTCACCTCGTAGAGCAGGTGCAGCGCGTAGAGCACGAGCGGGATGCACGCGAACAGCGAGGCGGCGGCGGAGACCTCGGCGGCTTCGGCGGCGGGCCCGGAGGCGGAGGGCACTTCGATCGGCCGCAGTCCCAGCAGCCCGGCGAGTCCCTGGCCGAGCGCCGCGTGGTGGCTCGAGCGCAGCAGGTAGTCCCAGTCCTCTTCGGAGCCACACTCCGACGAGCGCTTCTTCTTGGCGATCACCGCGGGGCTCGCCGAGCCGGGTTCGTGGCCCGACAGGCACAGCTTGTCCACTTCGTAGCCGAGCAGGTCTGCCGTACAAGGAGAGAGTTGCGGTCGTTATACACTCTAATGTATGGACACTTGAATGAAGGTAATGCACTTAATGTTATAATAAAGATACTTGTAGTAAAGACTCATGTCTTTTCCTAATTTTAGCAAGTTAATTTCCAGAAAAACTATTTAACTGAGTATTGAATGGTATGGGTAGTTGAATGGTATTGGAATGGTGGGTGAAATGGATAGATTTGGTAAGGGAAGATTTGGAAGAATCACAAGACAAATGGGAGACTGTAATTAAGGAAGAGTGGTGGGGGGATGGAATGAAGAGGAACGAGTTAGTAGTTAGAAGAACAGAAGAAACGACAGGCATGGCTGGCCGGTTTTATAATTGTGTTATTAATTGAGCCCATGTAATGGTGGAAACACCCCCTTACTCAGAAATGGAAAAAAGGGTTTGATAAAATAAATAAAATTGAATTGTAAGTCCCAAACTCTGGCTGAAATAGCTGGCTGAATATGGCTGAAATTAATCCCGATTCAAAACAGGAAGTGTTAGTTGCAAGCGTTGCCCCACGGCGATACCTACGTTACAATCGGCGTGTAAACGAAGCGTCCACTCACCGAGCAGCACCTCGATAAACAGCTGCCATTCGGCCGTCGGTGCGATGTCTTGCGATCCGGGCGCGTTGCGCATCGAGTACCACTTGCACGCGAGCTGCATCGCCTTGTCCCTCGGCAGCACCTGCTTCAGCGCGCCCAAGCACCGAGACACTGCCGCAAGGTACACCGTTCACGCATCACAACGTTTCAAGACGATGAGCATTTTGAATTAGTCCAAGACGTAAATTTCCAAGCTTACCCAACGGCGAAGAACAAATCTCGGGCAGGGTGACTCGGTAGAGAGAGCCGTCGCTGTAAACCTGGAGGAAAACATTTCAGAAGCTGTCATTTAGCTGCTCTTCCATAATTCAACTGAAAAAGCATTGCAAAAGATGACAAGTCATGACTCTTGCAAAAGGACATTGCAAAAGGACCAGCAATAAAATTATCTGGTACACCACCTATTTTCTGTCAACAAAACAAATCTTTGCTAATGAATAATTTTAGCAAAAAAGCTCCATAATCCAAGAAACTTACGAATGATGCTGAGTCAAAACTTGTAAGGTTTTTACCAGGAAAAGATAATATAATGACCTAAAGCAACACCATTATCAATAGTAGGACAAGTATGCAACAAGTATCCGCATTTAGGTTCGAATCACACAAAAGCAAGTGTACCAGACGACATAATAGGAGTAAGTCAGTTGTTGGTGGTGCTTTTTATGTTTATTCATAGTACCTCCTGTTTTTCTATCTTGATGGAGCCCAACAACTTAAATAAACTTAATATCGATTCCACCGTTGGTTGTCCGTACAAAGTGCCGTGCCCCAGAAAGGCAAAGATCCAGGTTCAAATCACGGCGCGGATACAAATTTTGGAATGCATACTATAACTTTCTATTAATAAATTGTTGCTCTGGGAGCTATTTTAGTTTGGAGATTGTACTGAATAATGAAACTACAGTAGAAAGGGCAAGATGTGGATCTTAAAACCGCGCTCACCAAGGTCAGCCTGTTGGCGACGGAGTCCCGCAGCCCGAGCAGCTTCCCGGCGCGCGGCGTCGACGGCTGGCGCGACGACCGGTCCGAGAAGTCCATCGAGCACGTTCCCGTCTCCGTCGGCACCGGGCTCAGCAGGTGCACGCCGTCGTCGAACCTCGCCGGCTCCATCGCCGACGCCGGCCGCGAAGACGACAGGATGCTGTTGCGTCTGCGTAGGCACCGGCGGCGGGGGAGTGAGGTTATGGAAGGCCCGCGTTGATTGTTTGTTGGACGAGTGCATGGGTGATTCGGTTCGTAAGACGTGATATAGGTAGAGTGCGGTTACGAAGGGCTTGCGTTAGTTCCTGCTCCATTTGTTGCAGGATTATTTTATTTTCTGTATTTTTCAAACTGACCCACCATTCCTTCCTCTCTACGGGCACGCAACATTTATAAAGATCACCCACTCCTCGAGATGCCGCCAACTAGCGGTGAAACACAGTACAACACGGATCACTTCCCTACACTGTCGGCAACAATCGACTTATTCCATTCAATCAAAATCCAATCAAAATGATGTCATGGTAGCCACTCGCTAAAGCCAGGTACAGCAATTCAGGTTGTGATCTCCGTGCTATCTTCCTTAGTTATTTATCACAGCTAATTAATATTTTTTTTCCAAACTGGTAGAACGTCCAGTGGGCATCTGACGCCACCTTTCTCCGAGTGTAGGTCTACCCCATTGCGAAGGCAGCACTTACTTGGCTTGCGGCGTACCGAACTGTCCGCCCATGTTGAGCGACAGGTAGGAGGAGGTGGTAAGGGCGGCTGAAACCCCCGCGACCTGCACCTTGCCGACCATGTTCATGCCAGAGTAGAGCACGATAGCTCCTGACACATCGACGGTACCCACCATGTGCAGAGACTGGCCAAACAAGGGAGAAAACAGAAATAATAAGTAGCATTCATTAGTTGGAATCGTAATTAGTATAAGTATTGTGATGATGGCAAGTTGACAGTATTGTGTGTAGACTGCGTTATATTGAGTGTGCGCAAAGCCCTAGGGTTATCTTATAAATAATAAAAGGATGTGAAAAAACTGAAAATTTCCGTAAAAACTTATTTTTGGAAAAAGTTGTTAATGGAAAGTGCTGAAAATAGTACAGAATCCAAGTTGAAAGATATAAAAGGTATCCATAAAATTTCATCAAAATCGGTTGAGGCGTTTGGCCAGTATTGCACCAAAACAAAAAAACAACAACAAACACGCCGCCAAACAGTGCGCCACATAACGCCGTGGTCCTTTTCAGGACCACAAACATATTACAACAGAGCAAAACCGTACATGTCGACAACAAAAACATACAGGAATTTTTTCAGCGATACGCGTAAATGACGATTAGCTCATCAATTAGCCGGAGCGCAGACTCACCGTCAGACAGGCGGCGTCCTGCGCCGGCAAGCTGGAGACGATGCCGAAGATGAGCTTCTGCTCGCTGTTGCTCTTCTCGAGGCGGGCGCAGAGCAGCGAGTTGCGCGACGGCACCATGTAGCACAGGTACTGCTGTCCGACCAGGTCCGTGCTGAGGAACACCTTGCTCGCTGGACCGGCCATCGAGCCCTCCCTGCAAGCAACGCCATCGCCGTCATTCACCATCTGCAGTTTGTTTATAGAGAGAGCTTGCGTTCAAAACACGCTTCTTCAGACAAAATCAATGTGTATCTATTGCCTGTATTGATTCCATTTCAGCGGTGAAATGTGTGCAGCTATTTTGATTTGATTTGTTTAATCTTAATTTTTTATCGGTTTCAGGACTAAGTTTTCAGTTATAAGTTGTTCTTTCAGTCAACAAAAGCCTACGTTTTAGTTTCAATATTGACATTTTGAAATTTCCTTGTGGAAGTTGAGTCCTGTGAATCAGTGGACAACTCAACCCACCTAGGGAATCTACGCCTGTAACGGTCGATTTTACAATATTTTATGCACTATGGAAGTAATCAGCCTAATCCTAGAAAACAATCAAGATTCACTGTATACAATTAGCACTAACATGAAATTTAGCAGGGTTGAAAATGTTGCAAAATCGACCCTAATTGCAGCCGACGCATCCGAACCCAACCCACCCGAGGTATCTACGCCTCTAAAAACAGTCAATGCATCCCATCCGTACCCATCTGACGTACTTATGCCTCTAAACACAACCGACCCATCCTAATCGCATCAATACGCCTAACCGTACGTGTCTAAACGCAGCCGACGCATCCCAACCGTACCCACCTGGGGCGGTTCTCCGACCACGCGTGCTCGAGACAGAGCTCGGGGAAGAGCGGCTTGGCGACGGCGTGCACGCTCTGGCTGGTGAGCATGCGCGAGTCGGCGGCGTGCGACGTGGCGTCCAGCGACGGGCTGAAGGTCAGCGAGTGGCGGCTCGACGCAAGCTGCGGCGAGAGCCGCGACGGAGAGTGCTTGTAGAGCGTGCTGGTGGACAGGCTCGGAGAGCGCAGGCGGCTGCGGGCGGCGGGAAAAGGCGGGGTTAGAGGACGGTTTGGTCGGGAGTTGAAGGGTCAATAGAGTAAGGTTGGAGTGAAATTCAAGAGCTGAGTGTAATAACCAGTCGAGTCCATTTTGTTAAATGTTCAGGAAATGATCAGAAAATGGTTGTAAAATGGGAACGGAGCAATAGGCCTATTACACTCAGAGAATAATGACGTCGGATACTCACTTGACGTACTACCAGTTTGGAAAACTAGGCAGTATGGTTTGCAAATGTGAAAAAAATAATAAAAAGGCATAGTGAACAGTTTTTAAGTTCGAAAAATATTAGTTTCAAGCTACGGTAAAGGTCCGAAATTTGAAATAACAGAAAATTTATCTTCATTCTCCGCTGCAGGTCATTAACACCGCAGTTTCAGAATGATCCGAAATCGCAAGCACTCCAGCATTCAAGAAGGCAAAAACCAAACAGCCTGGGTTTATGCTAAGATCTAAGGTCACAACAATGTGTAAGGTTTGGAGGTATCTAAATCGGTCCAATCTCCAAGAGCCAGAAACTCGCAACAGCAAAAGCTACGCACCTGAAACTCGGGTTGGGACTGTGACTGGCCGAGTCGTACCGCGGCGAATGGAACGGGCTGGTCCTGAAGCCCTCGCTCGCCCGCCGCGACTGGTACAGCGAGCTGTTCTTGTTCCCGGCGAGCGGCCCCGACGCCAGCGCCGACTGGTTGCCGCCGCCGGACGCCACCGACGACTGGTTTTCGCTGCTGCTCGCAAAGTAGTTGACCGTCGCCGACGTCGCAGTGATGGTCGACGGCATGGACGAGCTGTTCGCCGGGCTCATGTACTGGTCCTCGACGCACATGGTGCGACACTCCTGCAGCCGGGGAACGAGGGCGACATCGAGGTGAACTTGGAGCTAGCGCTGGAGTGCGGTTCTTTTTTGCAAGGTGAGATAAGAGGAGAACTTTTGTCAAACTTTAAGAGAGCTTTTGGGAAAAGTTTGAGTTTGGGAGTTAGCATTCAAAACAGTTAAATAGTATTCTGAAAACTAACGTGCTAAGATTAGGAAAAGACAAGAGTCAATAACTCTCAAAAACTTAGAAACTCTAGTGGGAAATTCAACTGATTCCCCTTGTAAGTCCTTCTTCAATATCATTTGATTGGTCATCAAAACCGATTGCCGATTGGGTTGCCATGTATTTTTAACAGATTTTCTATCAACCAACTTCCCAAATAATCACAATCTTAAATTATCCAATCACTGCTTACTCATTTGAGATAATTTAACAAAAAACAAAACAAAATTCATAAAAAATAAAGCATCATAAAGCATTGATACATAGCTCTACGGTACCCCTATCTAGTATACAAACATTAAGTGCTGATACTTTCCAACTATCCTAATCATCAGAATTGATGAGTAGCCATTGACAGATATGTTTAGTAACATCATAAAGCACCGGTCTCGCCAATTTAGCCGTACCTCAATCTTGGCCTTCCGGATGTTCCAGACGCTGTGCTGTCCGGTGGCGGCATCGTAGATCACAGCGATGGACGGCTCGTCGCAGGTGTACACGACGGTGCAGGCAGCCTCGCAGAAGTAGCCGAGCTGCGAGCGCTTGGAGAGCACCGGCGAGATCTCGTCCAGCGGATGGAGCAGCGAGAAGAGCGTGGGCAGGTGGGACGTGCCGGCGGTCTTTGGCAGTTCTGCCGTGTTGCGTTTGAGCAGCAGGCCGAATTTCGTTGCCCAAACGTTTTCCACCTGCGAGGAATGTACGGCAGAGTGTAGAACAGTTTGTACGTCTTTTAAGGCTTCTAAATGTTATGTTTGACATTAGATCCAGTGGCTAGATGTTATATGAGGTAGTGGGGGACAGGGGTAAGCTCAAAAAAGTTATTTTTTGGATTTTTTGTCTGACAAATGATAATCTAGCTATAGAATCATCCCAATCATGGCTTTAAGGCACACTGGTCCTTTTTGAACTTGAATGTTTAAAGGTTGAGAACTGCTAGGTGCACCATTTATAAACTCTGGATTGAATTGGGAGTTAATATAAAATCTATGGCAACACAACACCCTTCAACTGGCAATGAAATTCACCAGTTTCTCCGAGTACTTGAAACATTAGTAATTTTAACGAACTCCCTAGTATTTTTCTACCTGTCAGAATTAAAATGTTTGTCTTGCTCACCTCAAATTGCAGCGATGACACAAAGTCCTCCCCGTCAGTAGTGAACACTTTGATGTTGTCAGTATCTACCACACAAACACTGTGCATAGGACTTCCCTTTGGTTCTTCGGTGTTTGTCATGCAAGAAGGGTTGAATTCAAAGGAGGCTTTGTCGGATGATTGCGTGTGGAATGTGCACCACAGAGCGTGCTTGACCGTGCTCTCGCAAGTATAGGAGCAGAGCACGACCCTTCCGTCTTCGCCGTCGCAGGCGAGGGCTCCACGGCTCCAAACAGCCGTCTTCCCGCGGGTGTAAAGTTCTTCCTCGCATTCCAGGTGGTTTGAAGCGCTAGCGCGTATCGTCCAGCTTTCTTGATGCTGTGAAAGAAAAACATATCAAGTACAACAACCAGAAACATGATTTTCTTTGATTTTTTTTTAAATTTTTGATTGTGTTATGCTTACGGGTTCGTCATCGCTGATCGCAACTTGACTTAACCGATGAAGCAAAAACGACTCTGGCTGGAGTTGAGGCTGCGTAGAAGGAAGAACTACTTCCCCAGGATGTCTTTTCAGGTGCTGCCGCCCACACGGTACGAATTCCTGCAAAAACCCATTAAATGGTGATTATATTCCACAGTTATAATATTCATTCACTACTTCACACCATCAACAAGTGTTTACCTGTGGTTCAAAGGCAGCAATCATGATCTCTTTGTTAACATCCAGATTTACAGAGATAGATACTTAATAATAAAGAAACATTGGGCTAATATATCTAATGATGCAGCTTGCAAACACAATCCGGTTGAATCCTAACCAAACTTAAAAGCGCCAAGCGTGTTCAAAAAACAGCTGTGATGTGCGCCATATTTTATCAGAGTAATCTGGACTTTAGTAACTTTTGATCCGGTTATGTTGGTGACATTTTTCGTTGGTGTGTTTATTGACTCTGACTTTTTACGGCTGCATATTTTTGAAAACAATCAAAAACAAAATATCTATGTTATCAGCGGTAAACATTAAAACGGGTCCTTGTGCATGTAGGGTCAAGAGCACACTCTAAATTAGTTTAATTTACATCTTCGCGGGTATTTCTTCACGAGGAATACCAAAGTTCGCGCCTGCCTATGGCGATAGGGCCGACAAAAATCATGGTTTGCGCAACGAGTGGTTATGATGCCATAATTTTGTTAATGAGTAATAATTCATATGGAAATTAGCAAGCAAGCATGTGAGCTTCGTTGTATACTTAGCAAGCGTATGCCAACATTTACTTTAGTTCAATTAGCATTTCTGATACTGCTACAAGCCACACACAACGTGTATGGTACACAAGGATCAGACCATCACGGCGTCAACAGGAACAGAACATTCTCTCTGTCCCATCGCAATGACTTTCAATTTCCAGCTGAAATCTCCGCTAATTACACACCTACCATGCATGAAAAGCATTGCTTAGTATACTTATGATCCTGTGAAGGGTGGTTTTGAACCCCCGAATCCCAAGTTGGTTCTTATGGGTTCATGTCCCTTCTCATCCCTTTCTCGCCACCAGGAACTCAGACTTACTCACATAATTTTTTTGTCAGAAAACAGGTCAATGATGGGAAAGGAAATGACTATGTAACGCCGTACCGCCAACGACAACGTCACTTATCTTGACAGTGAAACTATAGACAGGTGCGGGAAAATCAATAACGTGAGGCGTAGGAGGCATATTGACAAGAAGAACCTATTTTTTAATTTCCCTTATCTCTCAATCACAACAGAACAAATCATATGATCTCTTCACATACTTAGGATTAGCTATACATGTAATAGCACTTAGGAAGAGGGCTAACCACGATAAATATCACCCATACATTAAAAACTAAATCAATCCAACATCTCTTAGAAAGCCACGAGCTGTCATAACAAGATTGCACCTGTCTGCATTAGTGCAACGCAGCGTGCCCCACCGAAACACAGCGCCAAACGATTGCGGCCGGGGCACCAAAAAGAGCAGCCAGACACTATAGCTCGCCTCGCGTCGCCGTACGCCGCGCTACACGACGCCGCCGACGCCGACGCCGACGCCGACGCCGACGCCGACGCCGACGGTGGCGTAACAATTTCCCATTTACGTGCGCCGATCCACGCCGCGTATGACGTAGCAGCCGCGACGGCCCGCGCTTTCGTCGTCGACCAATCGGAAGGAGGGATCGATCGCCCGCCGTCGGCCCGCCACTCGATGTATATATAAGTGATCCGGGCGCCCGTCGCTCCGCATTGAGCTACCAACCTTCGAGCTGTCAGTATCGCGTCGCACTAAACGAGCTGTCAGATTACATCAACAACCGTTAGCTAAGTGTGCTTGAAGTTATTGCGCAAGTCAATTTTTTTGACCGTCAAACAGGAAATAAAGTGTTCAAAGAAAAACAATATACAGTATTTCAGTTGTTTGTTTGAATCATCACTGCCGTGCCGGATTTCCTAACGCGCCAGTGAACCAACGCTCGCCCTTGTGGTCAGCCCGACTTCGCGCCTGTCAGTTTCCACAACCGATCTACCAAAAAACCTCACCGCAATGGCGTTCATGATGCCGGTAGTGAAGAACGACTGGAACATCTACAAGTCGAACCGGTCGCGTCGCACGTCCGAGTGCTCCAACACCAACACCTGCCGCAGCCGGAAGGTGTCCGAGTGCTCCAAGTCCGAATGTCCGAGCCTGTCGACGTCGCCGGGCAGCGACTTCATCGTCGGCAGCCCCGCACACCGCTCGGTGCCGATGGCCATGTCTTCAGGGAAGTACTCCCGCGCGTCGTCGCGTGCGTCCAATTCGAGCCTGCAGTCGCCGAGCAAGAGCACGTCGTCGTCGCCGCCGAAGAGTGGCTCGACATCTTCGCTGAACAAGTTTCACACGCGGCTGGTGGACAAGCTGAAGAAGTCGCTGTGGAGTAAAGACTCTGCCGACAGTGCGAGCGTCGAGCAGGACACGAGGACGTCGACATGAGACGCGGCCTCGTCGAAGACGCTGGCGGTAACGACGCCGGTGGCTGTGCCGACGCGCGGACGCAAAGAGCAGAGGGTAGCGAGCTCGTATCCCGGCACGAGCACGTGGAGGTGATGGAGAAGGGCGAGGGTGAAGTCTTCGTGCTTGTCATCGCCGGATGATGGGTGAATGTCGGTGGTCGGCGTGGTGAGAGACCGACGCCGACGCCGACGCCGGTGGACGCTGCTAGGACTTGGTCCACGTGCCTGGGACGCCGTGTTGACTATGTGGGTGGATATATATGTACAGTTTAGAGGTGTGGCAGCGTTCTGTTTGAACGCGCGACGTATTGAACAACAAGTTGTTCCAGTGAGTAAAACCAATTTAATGAATCTAAATATTATTTAAAATTCCATCAATACGATGAAACATATTATGATATGAAATATATTATGAAATAGCTAAATTATATTAACTATTATATTTGAACCATTTTGAAATCAATTTCAACTTGGGTCTAAATTATGGCAGCAATTTGGAGTTGGAGATATACTGTGATATACATAATCAGATATTAAGAAATACTATTTTAATCAAAAACGGTTAAAACATAAATTATTCTAGACTGTCCATTTGTTTAGTAGGATTTTATTTTAATTTAAATTGGCATGGAAAAGACTTACAACAGAGATTGATAATACCTAGTGAAGAAATGGCTATGAAAGCGAGAATATATATTATTAATATTATGATATTTAGTCAAAATATATAGAAAACAATATGTTACACATGAAATAGTATGTCGTAGATAATCGGGCTTGTTCTTCTATCTTTATCTATCAGATTCAAATGACACCAAAAATATCTCGATGGAATTTGTTTTAAAATTATCGACTGTGATTTGTTAAATGTTTACAAGTGCTTCATTGACAGAAGTGCATAATTAACACACTTGATTAGCACTCTGTCAATTAGTTATATCATGCGTAGAAAGGTACCACATAAACACACACACACACATACACATACATTACTACACATTCCGAAAAATTTCAACTACCTTACTCGTTGATCGTTCTTACAACGATCCATTCAAGAAGAGATTGGCCCCCCCATGAACAAGCTAATGCCTAAATAGAGCAGATTAATTTGATACGAGATATGAACGTATCATTAAGACCCGTAATCTTATCATGATGTATACCTCTGAACACGTAGAACTATAGAACACACCCTTACATGATGAAACCCAGGTTCCTGATAATTTAAGTATAAGACATGTTGACAATTATTATACCTGAATTTCTAAGAAAAATAATCAAAATGATTCAAAATGTACACCATAGAAAGCTGAAAAGTATACGTTAAAGTTTATTATGGAAACGTTCATGACGCAATCGGCGTATTTGATTTTGAAAGTATTACGAAAACCAAAACGAAACCTCGATCGATGCAGGATCTAAAATGTGCCACCATTTTTGGCTATTATTTATTGATTAGTTGTATTAGGTTGTTTAGTTGCAGAGTAAAAAATCAAACACAACTTTTTTGTACTGTTTACTACAAAAATTATACTTTGTATCAAGCATAAATATCACAATATTCTTGTTCAAATAAAAATTCACAGTTTCAGCAGAAATTCACAATATCTATTTATTCAATTTTTCATCCTTTGTACGTTCCATTCCCCGCTCAATGCTCCATGCCTTTCAGTTTCAACACTCGAGCTCAGAACATTCTAGATGATTCTAGAGCCACCACAATCCGCAATCAAGGCAGCAAACCATGAATTACATCGAGTCATTGACACAGTGGCGTAGCCAGCACGGGGGCAGGGGGGGCGACCGCCCCGGGCGCCGCCCGGGGCCTAGCGCCGGGCGCCCCTATTTTTATTTATTTAAAATTACAATAAAACCCACTCTGGACCCAGACACCTGTAAACTATATGAAATTTCTGAAAAAGTTAGGACATATTGCGTCTAATTGGGGCGCCCCTAAGGACCCTCATTTTCAAAAATTAAAAGACAATTAGGGGCGTTGATTTCACCCAAAGAAGGTGTACAATTTAGTAGAACCACCTGTCCATACATGCTTAAAAGGGCTAGCAAACATGCTGGACCAAACGCTTGTTTCTCTGCCCTGCCCTGCCCTGGATCCAGAAATTTTTTACGAAGTTTCCAGTCAGCAATCTCTCAGAGATTTGGCCATTGTATCAGTAGCTCCAGCGGCTCATTTTTAGTAGACGAATACACTTCGTTAATCGATCTCCACAAGGAAATCAATGACTCGAATGGCGATCTTTTGAAGCTGAAAGACATATTACCATTTCTAATGAAAAATGGATTGAACGCCGTGTACCCTAATCTGACCAGGGGCGTGCCGTCCATGGAATCAAGGGAATCATTGATTCCCCTCGAATTCCCAATAAATAAATGAAAACATATTTTTTTAAAATACTGAACTACATTCTTAGCGATGTAAGTAAAATCACATTTTTTAATAAACTTTCATCTTATGTTATGGAATTGATAGTTGATACGAATTCAATTCGGAACTCCGCGCAAATACATCCCTCGGCAGAGAATGCGTGTGACGCAACCCGCATCGCTCGACTGTAGCTCGTCCAAGGGAATCACTTGTTTGAAATGCTTCTCCCGTCCCGTGCTGTTGGCTGTGCAGCGTGCTAGCAGCCAGTCGCTGCAGCGAGCCGGCCGCGCGGCAAGCGTCGCCGGCGAGCACGGCGTGCCAATAAAAGCCCAAAATATGCGCGTGCAGAGCACGGGCGAGGCTTTTAGGTCCACAATATTGTTCGTTACTCTTCCAGGGCCAATATCATGTCAACTTTTTGGTGCATTTTGCCCATTATGGCAGCATTTATCGAGTTTTAAGTTGAGGGGAATCACTCTTCAAGATTGCTTCCCATGAGATGTGCGACAAGCACTGGGTCTGAGTCAGCCTGCCGAACGATGGCCGGGAACAGCCGAACTTCTACCGCCTGTCTACCATGTAGCAAGGGACAAGCAATGACATGCAGTCGGTCGTAATTCAGCAGTCAGCAGCAATTAATAATGAGACAATGAAAAAGATTTGATCGATCATCGAAAGATTCATTACCGTCGTATACCATCTCGGGTTTCCTGATGAGGCTTTCATGATGAGGAGGAGGCAAATTTTTGACCCGATTGATTCCCCTATTGATTTTTCCACGGCACGCCACTGAATCTGACCACACTGTACAAGATCTATTACACCCTTTCAGTCAGTAGTGCAACCGCCGAACAAAGTTGTAGTCGTCTAAAGAACGTTAAAACATATACTCGGTCAACAATGACGGAAAACCGACTCTCCAATTTATCTGTTTTACACATTGAGCGAGAACTCGCAGAAACAATGGATTTTGAAAATGTGATCGACAACTTTGCGAAAATGAAGCCTCGACGAAAGAAGCTTATCGTTGGAAAATAAGGTTTATTTCTCAAAATTGGTTGAGCCATTTGGCCAGTGAAACGAAAACAAGCCGTTTAATTGAGCATGAAAAAATTGAAATTTTTGATTTTTGAAAAACATTTTTAAGTTTTTGAACTGAAAAAAGCAGAAGTACTCTGAAAATTGCGTCCAAATCGTTTCAGCCGTTTGGACAGTCGAGCACGGACAAACGGACAGAAAAAACAAAAAAAAACATGAATGACTCTTTTTAGGAGTGAGTGGAAATTGAAAGTATTCGCTTCACTCGCTGCGCTCATCCAATTATATAATATACTCATCTTGTTACGTAAGCGTAACATTTAATTTTCTTACATTTTTTATTAATTCTGATTATTATTTTAATTAGTTTTATTGGATAAAGAAAAATAATGTTTGACCATAGTTTGACATTACGTCATATAAATTACAGTGCCAAAAATTGGCTAATACACGTTTCTTAATGCCTTATTATTTATGAGGATGGCGCCCCTATTTTTCTGACCGCCCCCCCAAGCTCCCAATCCTGGCTACGCCACTGCATTGACAGCCTACAAGCTGCCGACGATAGTACCGCCTAGAGACGGCGATAGTGAGAAAGCAAAATCTTGCAAACTTTGAATGAATAAAAGTCCTTCGCGCCTCGCCACCGCTGAAAGACAGATGCTGACACGCCCAACCAATCTTGCGTGTACCAAACAAGATTTATTTACGTCTCAACTTGAGCTATAAATATCATAATTAGAAAAAGTCCCACGACAGAAACGGCAATGCCCTCAGCAGACCCCCATTACACACGATACGCGAGACGGCATGACAAGTATTCTGATCAAACCAGTTTGCCATGCCTTCATTTCTGCCTGCATCGTGTACATGGCTATCCTACGCTCCAGCCGGTCACGTGGCTTATACGTTGACTTGACTATACGTCATGTGACCCGGTTTCGCCTAGTGGAAATTTCCACTCGGTCTTGCTTGAGGTATGAACCAATGGCGAGAGTTGGTCGGGAGGCGCGTTCACCCACCCACAGCGTCGGGGCCGAGCGCCGAGCGCGAACTTGATCGATATTTTCCTCGAGGATGTACTAGAAGTTGCTACCGGGTGGTTCCGTGTCGGCTGGTTTCCGTGTGTGCGAAGATACGTCTTTGGTGCCGTCCGTGTCGTCTCCAGACGTAGGGGATGATAGAATTAGGAATGAGAATTCGCGGGAAGCGCTTTTGCCGTAACTGTAACGTTCGAAGGGAAAATAGAATCATTTCGATGCGCAAATGTAGCGTATTTCCATTTCTCTCGATGGCGGAAAATCTTGTTTGCTTGTAGATATTATATTGCATTTCTTTACAGCACGAGAAGATTTCTGGTTGCACTGTTGGCTGGAGAAAGCGGGATTCACCGATTTTACTTGCATCATTGAACACCTATTTCCCGCCATACCATTTCCAATGCTCCGGATGTACATGCACCATCCATGTACTTTCTTATTAATTGATTGGCTCAATCAAGGATCGGAACCTGATTATCGAGATACTAAGTTGTGATAGTCGAAAAAACAGTGAAAACAATTGGGAATGTTCTTTATTAGTCACTTTATTATCTCTCTATCAAGTTCAAGTATATTGATCTGATTATCTCGTTCTAACAACAGGGTTCTAGCAAGTTCTAGCATGTTCCATCATGTCCCAGCGGCCAAAGATGATGACGGCGTCAAAGTCAGCGATCAGAAATCACTTGTATAGCAGTTTCTGACGACAATGCACTATTTACTTATAAGTAAAACACATGGGTACTCCAAGAAAAGATACAGGAAAGATATTGCGTTCCTCGCGACAATACGCATTGCGACCATTTTATAAGGGAAATTATCGATGGACAGGTATTTCCTCAATTTGACGATGTTAAATGACGTACGGCAATTTGCTTTTCTTGATTTCTAATCGACGGAATGTCAATGAGTAATCCTGCGATTTGCATGCACGTTGGGAAGATGTGGAATCCAATAAAAAGAAGTACCCAGGCAATAGATACTTATTCGTACCTCTAAGAAGCCTTAGATCCTTACGTAGATAATGCGATAAGGTGTGCATACGTGGAAAATGTCAATTAATGCATTCCTTGACAGTCTACGGGCTAAGTGATATATCTTTATGACCTACAAACAGCTAATCAATAACACAAAAACAATGATTATTAATTACAAACTCTAATTATGTGATAAGTAATTCTCGAGAAGAGTATATACTTATGCAGTTTTTCAATTAGGGCTACTTTTGCTAATTGTCGTGTTTACCAGAAATGTAAATTAATGATGGGGAAGAATGCATGGGTAATTCCCAACAATTAATCGACATTCTGTTATCTTTGGACCGTGATCTCGGATACGCTAAGAGTAAAACCAAGCCATAATTAAACGCTGTGGTTAGTCACTAGCCACTAATCATTCATCCTTAAAACCAATCGTCAATCGGTCTCAAAGAAACGAGAGAATAATTGATTTTTTTCTACCGAAAATATTCTTTTGGAGGCAACAGGAATTGCATAAAATCATTGAGCAGTCTGCTTTCTCTTCTTATACCATGGTTATTTGCATAGCTTCCAAAAAAAGTAAATATTTTAAATTCTCATGTAACATGGCAACGCAAAAATCGAATACTTTGAAAAGTGAAATATGCATGCATTTGCGTGCCATGATACCCGGTACCGGCCAGTTCTGCTTCAAGCCACGGGAATTATTTAAATTTTCACCTTGCTTGCTATAATTGTCATAATTATTTTCTATAAATAGTTTTGCATTCTCCATGCAAATTGTGTAACTTAACACGTCTACACACGTGTGGTTGCCCTGACACGGATTAGACACGTGGCCCGAATCGAGGAATCCAAAACAACTTGCGACGATCATGTCTTCAATCGCATTTCAATTTCTAAACACAGATATCAACTGTAAGGACATTTTTTAAATCTGCTGGTTAAAAACTGCAATGCCAGAGTAAAGTTTGGTTAAGCAAATTGGTAAAGCAATTGTGCTACCGGGCTAATATTTCAAACAAAATAATTAAAAAAAAATCAAAGGTGAAGCGAAAATAATGTTGTGCGCCCTCAAAAAAGCTTGTGCCGAAGGCAAAAAAATCTTTGATACAAATCAAACGTTATATAAGATATATATACTATAGAATCAACTCCTCCTGCCAAAACTGTGCAAATTTAACTGTGGTACGTGGTGTTGTTTAAAAATGCTCATCATGTTTGCTATGCGTGATTTTTTGTTCATGGTGTGCATTTCGGGGAAATTGGGATTAATTTCAAACTTCACATTTTTTTACCAAAATGACTTCCCTATATTTTAGAAAAGTGTGCTAACGTATAGCTTTCGCTTAAATCCAGTTTTCAGTGCTACCGTCATTTGTATCAGACCATGTAGGTACAAATGACAACTATAAAGTGGTTGAATTTTTTACTGATAATGAATTGATTGGAGCTGTTTATTGATTTGCTTAGTATATAAGTAAATAACCCGACATTCTAGAATGTTCCCTGATTTCTGCGACGCCGACAGCTGATAGAGCTTCTGCGTGCAAACGTCAATAAAATATTTAGTTTGTCATGACAGGGGAAGGTTTGACGAGCGACGAGTAGGCGCCAACCTTATCAAGCGTTGATAAGAAGACACATGCACTTTTCAGCCGTCAACTAAAGCCTACGCCGCTCTTGATTACAGTTTGTTAATTTACAACTCAATATAAATGTGCGGAATGTGAAAAATATGGTGATGAACTGTTCATGAAAAATTGGAGCATAAAAAATAAATATCACGTACGCGTGTAGGTACTTGTTACTTGTTACATAAAGTTACATTATAAACTATACATGTGTTGTCGAGTTGTGCAAATTAGTATCGCGGAATATTACAAAAAAGGAATGGTGGAGCTGATTTACATATTCAGCACATTTTGCATAAAATTTTAATAATTTTCGAGGCGCTCCTTCTTGAACTCAGGTAGGGTTTTGCTAATAATAAGTCGCAAGTCAGAATCGACAGGAATAAAATTATTTCGAACTCGGGGCATGACAATTGAGCACGTAAGCTACCTGAAAGTCGTACCTTGCTAGAGTACTGCTTTGAACTCGAATGTTCAAGTAGTGCTCCTTCTCCTATGTCAGAAAGTGAGAATGTAGGCTTTGAGCCCACTCCAAATTTCAGATCAATGCGTCTGAATAATTGATGGCACGCCCGGAAAACGTAAACAGCAACAGAAAGACGACATGATGACGATATTCCCAGGAGGGCACTGTTAGTAATTCCACGAAATAACGCTAGTTTTCTTATTATATAACTCAGTTTGAATTTGTTCCTGTCTGTGATTTTCCTTCAAGACCGGTGGCCTTGAGAAGGGTTTCTGACCGCCAAACGACCTTGACATCCATTGGAGAAAAATTGCTTGGAAAATTCATCCACATTCCACATGTAGTACAATGAAGTATTTTCTAAGCTAAATTACTAGTTTTTGACGAAAACAAACCGACAAACAGGCAAATTATTTTAAGAAAACTATACACTACAAATGAAAGCGTCGTAAACCGTAAGTTAGAGGGAACTGTGATGCATCCTGCCAAACAAAAGTCAAGTTTCTTTTAGTTTGACGAGCATTTTATCAACTTGTCATAATTAACACACGCACCAACATCTTTGATACGCACTGCCAATAATATAATTCTAGTATATTGTAAGCAAGAAAAGTCATGAATTACTAAAAAATGTCCCAAGGAGGAAAATCAGATTGAAACTCTCAGCCAAAATTCCTTCATGCATGCAAGCCAAATTTGTATATTTTACACATACCGCCACCGCGAGTTTCCGGCCAAGTCGAACCCAGACCTTTGGTAAATTAAGACCGGGTGCCTGAACTACTACGTCATCAGTCATGCCTTATTGAGTCAGCGTCCGTTCTAAATCCGTCGCGACGCCGTTGAACGTGAGGCGTCGTTACTCGTTATGTACGCGGCTAATACGAGAGAGCAGTCGCCTCTAGGCGTCGCCGATGGCCGCCGTCGCGACGCCTCTGACGTCGCGACGGTGATTAAACATGAATTGTGATGCGAGGCACCGAATCACAATGTTGTATACACCTGGTTCTACCTTGAGATGCAGCCGGGTGTCAACTCAATAAACAACTGTTGGCAAGTTTGTTGCTATACGATTGTTGGCATTAAATTGTTAAAATATTAAACAGTCGAATAACCTTATAGAACACAAGCACCACTAACGTACTTTGGTAATATATTGGCGGCGGATGTTAGTAAAAATACTATGTTACGGCTCAGACCTGTCCGATTTTGAGAGGAATCTACATCAAAGCAAGCACATTTTCACGCTTTTCGGATATGTGGGATGGCCAGCCAGCTTGTTTGTCCTGCAGAATCACGTATAAATCCAACAAGATGACATCTACAGGCTCTACAGCGCATCTCAATGCGAACAAGACTGTAGATTGAAGAAATTTGAGTTCAGAAATATGATGGTTGACGTTGAGGAAATGTCCTAGCGGAGGTGTCCATTATATGAAGCGTTATTTGCTACGTTTAACCCATGATGTAACGACTTCACACCCGGATTGACTCGTATAGTGAGTCCTCGCTTGCAATTGGTAGAGAATATATAATTCGTGCATCGCAATCTGAGTAACGACTTTGCAGTTTATAGCGAATGGAATTGAACCGTGTATACAGAGCCGAGTTTAACCGACGCTTAACTCGTTAAGGGTTAATCGACCGTTAAGTTCAAATCTCGGTAACGGATTGGCTGTGGCCGTGGAGATTACAACAAAGTAACACCTCTTGCAAAATTCAAATTGTGCGCAAAATGTTGTAAAAGTGATAGAACAACTGAGCTAAATCTATCTAATTGTTGAGAAAAGAAGTGGTGACACCCACAAGCTTCCTGTCCGGCCATCGTTTGGACACAATTGGACACAAGAGTCTTGTCGCATGTCGAGAAATTCGATACGTGGCAAAAGTCACATCGAGATGCTATCCGATACGACCCTAAGTGAAAGTCAAATAGATTGCACTTGTCTCGTAACTCTTCTTCTCGACGTTCTTGTACGGACACTGAGCAGGCGAAGAAGTGGGCAGATAAATTAAATGTAATTGCGTGGCATGAAACTCGATGATGAATATCACTGTGAGATTATTCTTGGACACAGGGAGCTTGTAATGGAGGACTGGTAATGGAAGTGGGCAACTTTCTAACCGTGGTTTATTGTGTCTCGCGCGCACACGAATTTCAGTCGTTTCAAGATAAATCAGTAAAGAGTAATGACATCAAAGAACTAAGTACCATATGGCTACTGGGTGAACAAGATTGTGGTGAAATTTGATGGCTAGGTGAAAAAAAGTGTAGATTTGGCGTCGTTGGACGAAGGAAGGCGATGGCAAGGTACATTTTTGATGATTTGATTGAAGTACAAGAGCGTAATTGTCGATTTGGTGACCAAAATATTGACTGCTTAGCCGAAATTGGACATAAACAGGAGCCAAAACATAGTATCAGCAAGTATAATCCATCCTGCACATTATGCATCAAAATTAATTTCCATGATTATTAATGTCCGAATTAGGAATAAAATCCAGTGAAGACCCATGTGTGGTGTCTAAAGGATTTTCCATTAAGCACATAACATCTCCGCTCAATTTATTCTCGTTGATTGAGCCAATCAAAACTCTACAAGTGTTACATCGTTTTAATTGATCCAAACTTTAATTAAATTGAGATCAATTCAGCGGCGTGGAAAGTAAGCCCACAGTTCCAATCAACTCGAAGATCAAACGTCAAATATTTACGCAACAGCATGTCTATTTATTTTTAGACGCTTTGAAATTTTCCCCAGACAGAAATAATGACACGTGACAACAACGTCACGTTTTAATCGAATAGAGTGTCCATTGATTATTTATACACCTCAGCACTGTGTCGTGAATCGGCCGTGTTTACTTTAAATACACAAGCGTTTAAGGTTACGAGGTCAAGCGATCGATCTTTATTCTCTAAGACATCAAAAATTTTAAACTATTATTTCTCAATATGTACACACTAAATTCACAGCCGTCATCATGACCTTGTTAAAAACATTTATAAATAGAACTTAGGACCTTGATTGGACCACGAAAAGTGGGTGGGACACTAACAAAAAAGTTTACTCTACATTTTTTCTTCTAGAAAACAACGTAAAAAGATATAACCTCAAGATTAAATTGACAGAGCGTTGAGATGAAATGTACGCCGTGTCAATATTGTAGCTGAGACCGAGGCTGAGGTTTTGTGACGTCTGTGAGAATGTTACAGCCAAGTGCGCATTGCCCTGCTCGCCGCTCGACACGAAGGCTCCGGTTCGAATCCCAGCCGAAGATACGGCGTAGTAACAAAATTCACACTCCACGTCACGTGCTACGAATGTGCCCGGTGCTTATTTGCACGACATTGCTAAGTGGTGGTATACGTGATAAAAAGGTGGCCACAAATTTAGCACTTATTAGTTAGTGACGTGGTCCTAAGGTAAAAGTAGGATGAAAGAAGCTAATGCGATGTTACGAGTGACAGATATAGCTATACTTTCGTTGATGCGCGAAAGACAGGAGTAAATATTATCTATTTTGATTCTGCAAATACGGTCATGGACCTTCCAAATGATTTCCTCACGATTGTGTAAAGGAACGAAGAAAAGTAAACGGTGCTCATCAAGTATAATTTGTGGGCGAGAGCGACCTTGTCGTTGTGTGATTTTGGAACCGCAGGACCAGAAGTCGATCCCCTACTAAATTGAGCGTGGCCCGAATTGTGTCGTTGCGTTCACATTTGACACAGTTTACGGCGACATATGATGTTATATGGTGTCCTTCGATAATTCGAATAATGATTACTGATTAGCCTGTAGATTCAAGTTCACTTATTTTTAGCTGCATTAATCTCTAGGCGTCATCATCCAGCATCGCCCGGCCTCGAGATGATCAATGGACCGGTGTCTAGGCAGCTGTCAGCTGTCAGCTGTCATCGTTGCGCTCGGAGGCGCACTACACTGGCGCCGGCGGCGTGGGTTTTTTGTATAGAAAAATATGTGATCACATGGGATAAGAAGTCTTACAAAGTTATATAAATCCATTATAAGGATGACTTTGACATGGATATATTTACCACACTAGCGTAATAATCGAACCACTTGCTCGAGGATTCAGGTTCTTCTGATGTCAATTAAACTAGGTAAACGATTAGTAGAGCCTACACTCGTTGCAGGATGAGCGAGCCGTAATCTCCCTGAGGAAACCCAAATGGAAAACATTTGACAGTCATATTGTTGAAAACGGTGCTTTAATGATCAAGTATTTTTTCTATTATTATTAATTATTAAGTAATTTTATTTTTCTAATTAGCAAAATACTTCATGCACGAATCTGAAACTCTGGCAATTCGTTTAACTTGTTATCATATATATTCAATCCAAATTTCGTGCGGATCGGTTAATCAGTTACGAAGCTAGTACCAAAAAACTGAAAATTTTACGGGTTTTTGCTCATAAAAACAAAATGGCTGAACAGATTTTGCTCAAAAACTATACAGCACCTCGCTGAGTCACCACGAACGTTTTTGCCAAATTTCGTAACGATCTGTGACATTTAAGTAGGCCTGCTCGTTTTTGTTACAAACAAAAAAAAAAAAAATCCAAATGCTTTTTTTCCCCTATGTTGTGAAATTGAAGGATTTCGCTCGCTTCGCTCGCTCATCCAACAACAAACAATTATGAATTGTGTAGAAAAGAACAACAAATTGTTTACAATTCAAGTATATTCGCTGATAGGAAGTATTAAAAAGTGGTTCGCAAGTGATTTGTATAGGATGTGGTGGAGCTATTTCTGTGCTGATAAGCTTATTCAATGAATAACATTGCTAAAAGTAGCACTGGAGATAATATACATTTGCCATTTCATTAAAATATCATCTAGCAGTTCAATGCGGCAACAATAGCTGCGGAAATTTTTCGTACTATCTCTAGATATTTTTTTACGCATTCTTTGAAAGTTGTTCAAGTTCAAACGGTGTGGCGTCGTTCGGCCGACGCTATCGATTTGGACGTCGCGACGCTGCGTTGCTTTTCCGACGCCGTCGCTGCGTAGTAATAATTGCCATTCGTTACACTTTATGAGATAATAGTTCTGACATAAGATTTCTTGCTCTAATTGCTTTCACCCCTCTAAGCTGTTACCTACCCTTGGATTCGAGACTATGGCGCATTAGCGCTCGCTCTAGAGGTCAACCGTTTTAGTCCTTTCGCGATACGTTGCTATTTTTATCTTAGTGCGCGTTGGGTTTCTGGAAGAAATACGATAATAATAACACAGACATTGTTGTAGCTTTTTTTCTTTTCGCTGTGTTTTTATTTCAAAAGCTCTTAAAACATATCAACTACGACTTCAGTTTAGGTGAAGTCCCTTTTTAATTATAGATTAGACTGCTAGAAAATATCTTGACACGACAAGAAACATTGGAGTTGGGAAGTGACGTAGAGTAGGTACGTTTCTATATTTTTTCCTGGTTTTGTATTAAAAATAGCAAGTTTGAATTCTGTATGGTGTTTCAATGTAGAGATGGTATGAAAAAACAGAGCAGAGCAAATTGGTGGCACTAATTGTCAAATGTTGAAATCTTCAATCCAAATTCCTATGTTGGCATGGAAAAATCCCCTTACAAATTTACTGCTATTTAATTTCAATCGCTTATAGCTTATCAGTACCAATTTTTCCGATTGAATCCTTATTGGTATCTGGAAATAGCCCACAAAGACGTTATTTCTTACCTCTAACCATTTCCAACACTATCCATAATAATTATGATCACAATCACACTTAATTAAAATGCGCCAACTCCAGTTTTCCTTATAAGTAATATTATTTCTCACGTCACAAGGTCTACGCTCTGACTCACGGATTAAACTAAATCAGCTTGTCGGGATAATGCATGAACATCTTAGCGTCATCATCACAAGATGCAATCGAGGTGTTAACTGCGCCTGCAGCTGCATATGCTTATTCAAATTAGCCGGGTGCATTTCATGCGCATCGCGTCTACCCGTGCATTTCACATTGCACGCTGCACTGATGCATTGTAAATTCTAGTGTGTTTCCACTATGACGCATAGTATCTCAAGTTACCATGCTAGAGTTGTAAAAATCAAATAATTGTTATTGTAAAATTTAATATCTTTATTGCTAAGGAAGTAAAATGTACGAGCGAGTCATGGATGAATGAAAAGTTTTGTGCGTAATGCAGCATGAAGGCATATTTTTTTTCTTTTTTCATTAAAACAAATCATGACAGAGCACATTCTGCTACTTTCATGATGATTCCAAACGGGCAAATTTAGTAATTGTAGCTCTCTGATTTATGAACCACATAAACATAACGATTATAATGTTAATCCAATAAAAATAAAGACAATAGTAGACTTTCCATCCAGCCACAATTCAACGTACTTGCAAATTGCAGTACACCAGGATTCCGTGCTCATTGCATCATAACTTAATTATCTATTCAATTGCGATATTTGAATATCATTTCAATTAATGTCTGACAATAATTCACTTGGATTATAGAGCCACGTGGTTAGGGACACGTAGGGCGGATTTTCATCACTAAAGTCCCCGTTGCATCAGCATTCAGTATCATTTAGTATGATCATATTATCATGAAGCGAGCTCACAGATGCGACAGATCGTATGGTAGTCCATGCCATCATTGTCAACAGATCGCTATCTGCTCATTACAATTGTGGGTCCAGTTCTTTCATCACCATCAATTTACGTTGCTTCTTTTCCTTATCACACATTTTTTAATTACCTTGTAAATATCTAACGTACAACTTCTACGTCATGGCTAAAGTCAATGTCAATATAGTTTCGAATTGTGACTTGTAAGATAATATGAAATTAGGGTGATTATGAGGTTTTACTATCTTGACAGATATAACCTACTTAATGGTTCGGTCGACAAAATAGTCAAGTTTCCTTGTTTTTATTTTTTCACATGGCGCTTGAAAAGTAATGCGTAGCTGCAGCTAGCTCATCTGTCATTTTCCCGTGCTCTGTCATCCTGAGTTCTGTCATTCTGACGCAGTACGTTGGGATATTGTCGCCTTGTAGGTCACAATTTTACGCAGAACTGACAATAAGGTAAATTGGTTTCATTTGCTCGGAGGATCTGTCTGCAATAATGCTATGGAATGATGGGTAAAAGATGGTGAAACGCGATTATTCCAAAGAAAACTCTACTGCGCTGCTGACAAATTCCTGAAAAATTGACGTCAAATCATCATATAATGCAAAAGTGTTTCACAAAGTTACATACTCACATTAGTAACCAAATTTCAGGAGCGCTATTTATCGTATACATAAAATTACGGCAAATGGGATTTAATAGCACAAAAACACGAGATCTCCAGACCAGTGGCGTAGCTACCACTGGTTCAGCTGGTTCGATCGCACCAGGGCCCAGGAGGTTTTCCCAGCCAGGGGGGCCCCTCGAGCTTTAGCTCGAGGGGCCTGAAAATTGAGTTGGGGAAACTGCAAACAAGCTAGGAAAAAATTCCATAGTGTGCCGAGTGGCTTCAACTTACAATTGTAATATTATGACAAGTTTAATGCAAACTTTATGTAGTGTTCATATGTGTGTATGAATTTTGGCTCTTTCTAGTAATTCTATTAGTGTGGTTTAATTTGCCGTCAACTGCAACACTTTGTGTTCTGCCGACAGTGTTGTTGTCTCATTCTAGTTCGGTAGTATCTTACCCGAATACACACTAGTTACTAATACTCGGGACCCGGGATATAGTAGGTAACTATGCGGCCTCAAGTTCTTCCATGAAACCCGTTGGAATGTCTTTGCTAATATTTAGGGATATATGGTTTATTATATAAATCAGTTGAAACACAGGAAAAAAAAACTACAGTAGGTACAACAGTTCAGTAGCAATCTGAGTTGCGTCGAGTTAGCATTTTGGGGTAGTTTAGTGGGGTGAAAAATTGTCAGTTGGAAAATCGGCACGTCTAGCCTGAAACCAATTTGAAAAGAAGGGGGGGGGGCCCAATCTTAAATCTTGCACTAGGGCCCTGCCACACCTAGCTACGCCACTGCTCCAGACGTTGAAAAGTTTTTCTCCAAGAAATCTGAATACACACAAGTGCATGGCCAGAAAATAATTGCGACTCCCAGCATGCAAATTACAAAAGAATCTTACCCTATCGACCAAAACAGAGCAAGAACTAATACACCTGAAATTGCACACCGCTCGCAGCATTGCGAATTTCGCGACACAACCTTGGTGCGAAACCTCCTTGCTTCCAGCAATCCACGCAATTCGCACGTCTGACATCCAGTCATTCATACCTCATCCACACTGTCACTGCCTCTCTAGCCGTGCATCAAATTAGCATAAATTAAACTTAACGATCTGCATACACTCGTTCAGTTCCTTCTAGAATATTCCAAAGAACCTTCGCAAGGTTATTCTTTAGCTCATAAAACCACCAAACATCTCAGCACTATAAAACAATTACGAGCAAAAAAGTGTGTGTGCAAATTACATTCATTCAAAGAGTTCTAAAGAACTCAGATGACATCATACAATGACCCGGGCTAACCAGTTATCTTCAACCAAATGATATTCAAAAAACTTCCATGGAAGCTTCTATGAAGGCATCTGCGACTCCCAAGTCCTAACGCAAGATATTTGGCAAGGGACATGGACGAGAATCATTGATCGCGAGACCGGCGTACGTGCCTAACTCCACGCACATTGAGATCGGCTTGAGTAACGAGCTTTGAAGAACCTTCTTTGTACATGTGAGCTTTTGTGCGTGAATAGGCCCAATAATGCACCCTGTTGCTTGCGAGCCATGAGAGAGGTGAGGGGTGCAACAGAGAAGCATATAGCCAGAAGGTGAGCCAGAGACATCAGCGCTAAAAAGCGGGTAGGTCAATACGTGTGCTCTCGAATGCTGACATGGCAAAAGTCATATAAAATCGATTAAATGCATACAAAGTTTGAATCCAACAATGAGATTTAATGATAGAAAATATATGCGGATGCTGGGCGCTGTTTTGACCGTTTTCCGGCTTAGCATGAAAGATTGCTATCAAATTAGTTGTTTAATAAATTGAAAACTATTAATGATCATGGCAGGTGCCAACAAGTTAATTAAACGATGCGCAGGGAAGATATAGAAAGCTTGTTATTTGGCAAGAGCAAGGTTGCTAGTGATAAAAATGTCGCGTTTTTTTTATGAAGAAGAATTGAGTGGGAAATTTAATATCGGCGCCGTGGAGGCCACTTAGGATTTGATCTAAGAGGCAGATCTAAAGTTGCATGCGCAAGTTCTCGATTCGGTGAAGGATTCTGGGAGGTTTGCGGCGTATCCAGAGCCTGCAGAAAATTTGATTTTCTCCCTCCTAAATTGCAAGCGCAAGTCAGACGTAGATTATTAAGGGATCTTCAGATTTCAGTTGACATTGAGATTGCTGGGAAGATTAAGTATGGGCATCAACAAATCACTCGGTGGCAATGTGAATGAAAAATTTTATCAAGCAATTCTCCAAAAATTGATATAATGGAAAGATTGTTGGCAGAATTAATTTGGCATTAGCCAAGGTAAAGATTGTGCATCTTGTTTTCGGACGCGAATCTCTCGGAGATGGAGGTCACTACTCAAAAGCAAATCGATAGGATCATCTCCATCGATTCACTATAATAACGATTAGAATTAATAATGATGCTATCACTTGATGGTCTTGCGTTTTCCAAGAGACATGGTCATTTTGGATGAGATGAGATAGAAGATTTTAATCCGTCCTAATATATCTAAACTACATTAAAATTCTTGTGTGGATTTGACCTCATGATCAAGAAAATAATAACAATTAATTCGCGAAGAGGGTCCCACCACCATAAAAAATCAACACCGGAAACACGAATTGGCGGTCACGGAGAAATGAGTAAATGAAACCCCCTCTAAACCCAAGTCCCAAGGATCTAGGAAGCTGGTGAAGTTCAATCAATAGAAACGTGGGTCGTGGTCACACAAACCGAGTCCTCGACCTCCGAAACGTGAAACTCACACTACAGCTAACACGCCTCGCTTCACCAGGGTCTTCCTGGCTTCCTTGAACTTCCCGAGCGCCTATCCCGTGACGTGGTCAGCGGTCACGTGACGTGTGGACGTGCGAAACGACACGCACGACCGTCGTCGACCTACATGCAGCGTGCGTACACGCAAGGTTTCGTGGCCATACGTGAAATGCGCAGTTGGTGTTGTCGGAAACCCTTAGAGAGAGGGCGACGTCGTTGTTTCTTGGCGGAAAATTAGAGAGAGAATTGAAGCCTAACCAATTGATTAGCGGAAGATAATTGTTATAAGATCAGGGCCGGTTGGGAGTGAAGCGGAGAGCTGCGTGATGGGGCAGTAAAATTTCATGGCAAACATCTCATTGTTTTGGCTGAAGTCGTCTTATAAAATCCATGTAAAGTAAAAGCAGTTAAAGTATATAAATAAACTTACTGGCCATGGTGGCCTTTGCTTTCAAGAGATTTGCTTAGGAGGAAGTTGATTTTGCTACCGGTATTGTGTTTGGGAGTGGCGATGTTTAGTGGGAGAATTAGCGTAACATATCTTTTTAGTAAACTGATGCATAGAAAAATTATAGTCCAAAGGGAAATGGAAACTCTATAGCTGATAGAGTTCTGTGGACTGTGAAAATAATTGTGTATGCACTACGCGTTTCGTGCTAGACCCCAAATTTGCATCTCTACTGGAAAATATGCCCAGTCTCTTAAATCCGTCCCGAGTGGGCAGTTGGCGTATACATTTCGTAGATCGAGCAATACATTATTTAGCTATAAAGTAGCCCGAAGTCTACCCCATAGCCCACGAAGTTCCTGCATTGCAGCTAGATGAGAAACAACTCTGCTGCTGCTGCTGCTGCTGCTGCTGCTGCTGCTGCTGCTGCTGCTGCTGCTTGCTGCTTGCTGCTGCTGCTTTACAATTTACGTCATCCCCTAGAGAGAAGCAATTTACGTGCAAGTCCCACAAGAGAAGATTAAGAATAAAGTGACTCTCTTCTGATCAGCCACTCAGAGTATGAGGAGATGGGTGGGGTAGGGTGGGGGTGGGGGTGGGGGGCAGACCAATTGTGATGTCGCTTCAACGTGATCTATTATTGAGATTGATTCGAGGCTGAAGTCATCGTTCACGTTCCGATCTCGTGATCTGCGCATGCAAAATCAGTGCTCGGTCGGGGGTTGGGCTTACTTCGCTGTATGCACGCTGTAGTGGATCGCATGGGACAATCGGTAGCAGCAGAGCAGCGACATGAACTGGTCTAATTGTGATTTCACGATGTTATTTCATGGAATCACGCGACCAATCAATTCGACGTGCCTTCTCTCGTCATTAATCGTTATTTAAAAGTTTGTCTGAGCCAATGTTTCCTACCTGTGTTGAGTTGATTTAATTGAACGATTGCGGATTGTTCGGACTCTAATAGAAGTGGAAGTAGTGGTTTTCCTCTAGAAATGCATTGTCGCGATTGCGAAAGGAGTTTCGTTCATTATTTTATCAAATGATTTTGTAGTTGAGATAAGAGAAAATACACTGGTCATTTTAACTGGCTTTATGTTAGCTAAAATATAATGGATTGCGCGATGCAATGTGATTTTCAAGTCATCTCAAACAAACTAAAAACCTCGTTTAGTTGAAAAAATCGGTATTGAGTAATTCTGTGAATCTTCATCCAAAACTTTTGAAACTTTATAACTTACCCATAATGAAACAGGTGTGTTATACTTAAGAATCTGCTAAAAAAACATCAGCAAGACGAAATATCAACGAGGATCCAAATACGGATCCAAAGGCTGTTACTAATTGCCAATTCGCAATGCAAATCTACCGAGAATTACTTTCCTTAATCAAGGTTTGTACACCTTTAAGGAAACATTCCTGGTAATTTGATTTCTATTTTCTGTACTGGATATACTGGTGCCAATAAACAGCATTCCATCGTGATCTTAGAGGTACAGATCGATCACCATATACTTGCAGACTTGAAACGTGCGGTCGCACATTGTTAACATGTCTACGAACAATAGTCCCGATAGGCGAGTGCATAATCAAGTACGGATATGGTAAGACGGGTCTATTATTAATCTCAGACGGCTAGTGGCTGTGCTGTTGCGAAATCATTCCTTGTCCTTGTAAGGTCAGATATAATGCCGTCGGTGTTTGAAACACGGGCAATTGAATCGTTACACTTCGGTTGTAGCTGTTAGATGCGGATACAGTGAAGATGTTTGAAATTAAAACGATAATCGGATTCAAAGCCTGGTGAAAATCTAAGACGCCGTTTGTACGGGTGCATATAAAACTGAGATCAAATTCATTATGAAGCTAACGTCAAATAGATGCATTATGGGGCAGAAGAAAGATGAATCATTTGATCATTTGTATGCGAAGAAGGCAAGGAAGGTTGGGCTCCTTCCTGGCTCCTAGCACCCATGTGCTACATCCTTTTTCCAGTACAAAGGCAAATATTCTTGACAAACCCATTCACAGTTAGAGTCGTCAACTTTTTTTTTATAAAATTCACTGAATATTTCGATGCAGGTAATCTGTATGCCTAGGAATACAGACCTCCTAATTAAGAGTTATAAAATATTAAGTCCACGCATGCATTTGAGTGATTGAGTGGAAATTGACACAATTATACTTGTCTGAAACAAAAACAAACAATTCTCTGTAGTAGATGTTTTCACGGATTTGCTTTGATTTGAGGAGATTGGTGATCCTGAAAGGGACCAGGAGTCTCGACGTTGTCATCTTCAGGAGTCCTGATCTCAGTACTAAAGTACTCAGTACTCCTAAGTTTACTACTCCACAACATTCTTTCAGTATTCTACTTGAGTGCATTGGAAACTAAAAGCGTGAACAACAGATTTCCGAACCGAGAATAATGATTGGTGCTTGTCTTGAAAAGCGAGTGGAGGACAGACAAATCATTTTGGCAACGGCACCAAAAACCGTTTGCGAATTCACTGAGAAGTTTTACGAGGATGAGTCAGGTTTGTACCGATTTCGAGCTATTTGAGTGGTCATTCAAGGGTGCGCGATGCGATCGCTGCCAAACAAAGCAGACGACCTTTCTACTATTTTCGCTCTTTTTTTCATTTCACCTGCAGGAGATTTTTTACAGCATTTGCATTGAGTTTCAAGGATACTTCAAAGACTTTGAATAGAGGAATCTTCTTTATAACTCGAGCGAGCACAATGTTAGCAATCAAGTGTAATTTTTTTCATGGATATTCTCGAAGTTCCTCAATCCATTCCATTATGGAATAGTACGTGTAAACTAACCCATTGGCGGCACTAGATTTCCTTATATACTTTGTAAATCCCGGATGCGACATTTTTGCCCAACTTTTTGGAGCAATTGGCAGAAAATTGTTTTGGCAAAAATAAAATCCCAATAACGAACAGCAGTTTTACGTACAGATTGGCACAAAGCTTCAAACACTGGCTGGCTCCACCTGGCAAGCTGCTGTCAGACTCAGAATCGCAAATACAGTGTAAAATACGGAAGTATAATTTATATTTGGTGAGTTTACATCAAATACGTCAAAATTGAGTGTGATTCATTCAAACCTAAATGCAAATACTCGTTGCATCTTTACAGTAGTTATTTATTATTAGAAACGAAATATCAATTCCAAAATTTGTATTTGATATTTCGTTTCTAATTGTTAAGATATTTTCTCTTTATTCCTTACCTTTTGACGTAGACAAAAAACATTTCCGACCAAATTCCTAGCACTGAGGTTATGTTGGTAAAAATGTCGCATCCCGCAAATGAATATAACAATTTTTTTATCCTCAATACACAAATATTAACTGTACACATTAATACGAACTTTTCATTCAACCGACATGGAGTTTCCTTTCGAAGCTATGATGCAATATTGTGTTTGTTCTCTCTCGATTACCCGTCGCATTCTTGATGTAAACAAGCGGCAGCAGCACGTGACTCGTCGTAACAAAACTATGAATCGCTGGTTATTACTGAATGAAACCGTATAGTTTACGCATCGGAAGCTGGCTGAGTGAAAAACACGACGCATTTTCTCGTAAACAGGTCGCCGGGAGTGGGGCGAGGCGGGAAAACAAATCAACGACGAGGAAAGCCAGGCGGGAAAACATGAGGAAATAATGCGAGAAGCACAACGAAATTACATTTCAATTGCGGCAGTTGACAATGAATGGAATGAGGAATGACAATGAATGTAACGAACAATGATGTATTCTTCCTCGTTGGCGAAATTTAGACGGGAAAAAGCCATTTTCAAGACAATGAAAGTGTCTTTAATTTTTATTGATCAGCGATCTTATATTATAGGGAACCTTTACAACATGGAGCCTGCTATTGTTCCATTGGAACCTGCAATGGTATTTTAATTATGGACACAATTAAATTGGGAATGTATCGATAGCAGGTCTATCACGGCCGTGATTCGACGATTTCGAATCGTTCCTTCAGTATTTGTAACCTGAGGTATGACACGGAAATAATTAGCGAGTAAACATCGTGCAGCTGTTCAGTAATCACGTTTGCCTCTCAATATTTTAAAACTAACGGAAATCAACGCTCAATTTCTAATTCAGAAGTATGAGGAAAAGCAAGATGATGATGATTTCCTCAAGATGTTCCTTAAGCTCTTGGGCCAGGAAGCTAAGCTCGTAAAGAACAAGGAAACTAAACAGCGTGCCAAACGACGAACATCAAAACAAATATCAGGCGAATCAGAATAGATATTAGATAATACATCTATTCTGCATGTTAGTAATAGATTAGTGGTCGCCAAACAAACATAAATAATCTGTTTACCGTTGAGATACATTGTACATGTTTTAGACTCCCTGCTGCTCAGCAAGGATCGAGCAAGATGGAAAGGATGATAGACACAGAGGCCAATGGGTCTACTTACCCTGAACACCCTTGAAAGTTTATAATGTTGATTTTAAGCTAGTGCATATATAGGACTGCTGGTTTAATCAAACATTAAACCAAAGAAAAGAAAAGCCCACATTCATTAGCTTTCGTTACAGGCTACAATCAATTAGCAAGGGTTTCACGGGACCAAGCGTAACAGAATTTTGTGAACAATGGTTTGACCATGAATCAACCTTCATCAACCTTCGTCAACCTTCATCACCCCTTATCGGCTACGTCAACAAGGGTGCGAAGAGAGAGAGAGAGAGAGAGAGAGAGAGAGAGAGAGAGGGAGAGAGAGAGATTGTCAAATATTTGCTCGATAAAATGAGTGGAATTTACTTCTTCCAGACGTTCAATCTCGAATGCGCCGAATATTTGGCACTGAAATTGCAAATAGTGAGCTGCTCTCTCGCAGTGATCACAATGCGTGACAATATCAGCGTTTTTTGGCGGTCATAGTTGATTTTTTCGTACCTCGCACAAAAGCAGACCACTGTGTAATTAAGATTAAGAATCTAAAAATCGGGCAATAATCGAGTAGACTTGCATTATTATTATTTATTTAAAACAGATTTGTAAACATTTTAGTTTACTTTGTCTGAGTTTTTTCATTTTTCCTTACATTATTTACTAATTTGAACATAATTTTCTAAATACGTTTGTGTCTTTTAAATTTTTTTCTTCAATCTTCAATTTATTCCACTCTTCAACTCCCTTCTCCAAGAATCCAAATCTTCTCTTTCCCATATTCTTGCATCTTAATTTAAATTCATGTCCATTTTTTCCAATAAATTTTGCTTTTTCAAATCTTTCACATAATTCTTCGAATGCAGGTACCCCAATAAAAGCTTTATAAATGAAAATCAACCGAGCAGCTTTCCTTCTTACTTTGAGATATTATAGGTATGAAAATGATTACATTTTCCAATTTCCGACCAAAATTCCGTGAAATTAGTACTACTATATTTAGGTGTTTCACGAATTTTTATTACTTTAATGTTACATATAAGGGAGTTATCTTTATGCCAAACATCAGCAATTAGACCTCAAAGAACTATACGAAGATATCATAATATTCCTAGACACTTTCTATTATACAATTTTCTTGTCTTGAGCAATTAACGGCAATTAACCTCGCCATAGCAGCAGGGCAGACAATCGACGTATAATTCCTCCATTTACTACCATTATCACGCTTCAGTTCGAACACAGAACCCAGTCATAACGGTACTCAAATGATCAAATTATACTCAGCCACCACAAGCGAGCAGCCAATCAGCAAGCTGTTACACAAATATAATTCACTCTGTGACTTTATTGCTATTCTGTCTTGCATCTTTATTGATCAACAATTGCTGCTAATTGCAATCGAGTGCTTTTGCGAACCGGATCAATCTGGATGCTGTTGTCAGATGAATTTCTAGGGCCACTGACGCAAACCGCACACGAGCGATTAATTAATCGGTGGCTGATAGGGATATTAGCAACTAACAAGTAGTAATTCACGCTCGTCGTTATTGACTTTCATTCGCCTGGTTTTGTGCACGTCACTCGTGTTGAAAACAGCATTTGCATGGCTCGTTCTTGATAGTCGCAAGTTTGATCAAGTTGAATCCGGAATGAAAAGAATTGTTTATGAGGCTGGTGTCTGGCTGAAATATTATTGTGGCTCCGTTTGATCATGTGTGACGTAATATTAATAAGCGTTGCACCCGATTGTAAAGATGATGCCGTCACAATTGTCAAACTTGATGTGGGATTGATGTAACTTGGTTTTCAAAATGCGTCATGATCGTCATTTCTTATGTGAGGATTGGGATGGGTAAAATAGCTTCACCATAATAATAATAATATTCTTTCATTTTTCCGTATATATGGGTACAAATATGCAAATATTAAGACCTCACCCCAGATGGCCAATGAGGTACCTACTGTCACCTTCCCAATATATCTACAAAATAATTTGCAACTGTTAATGACTTCTAGTCTAATGACTATAGGAGGTCCTTTTTTTAAGAGACAAGAAAAATTTTCAATGAGTGAGGCGTAAAACAGAATTAGAATTTTGAGTTTGAGATGATTATTTAGTATATAAAGTAATCATTTGAAATGAGATGCTTAGAAAGTATGAAATTATATTTAATCTGACGGGAATTGAGAGAGAAAATGAGCTGAAGCCTAAGTGGGGGACCTTTTGTATTTTCTTTGTGAAATTTGCAGTCTATAATATTCCACTGTATATAGAAGAGTAATCAATTTAGCATTTTTGAGAACGTTGTCTCGATATATTATATAATATATAGCTGCTTATTTCATTTCCCAAGAACTGAATCTTCTCGTCCTCTCAGCGCTAGTTCAATTGATTTCCAACATGATGCCAAATAAATTTTCAGTCACCAATTTACCTTTATTTCTAACTGTATTAGTTTATAACTCTAATAATAAAGTAACTATAGTAAAAAACTATAGAAGATATACGAGTGATTTTGAAATTTTGAAATAACGCACTTCGGATTAATTTTCATGAGTTGTTCAAATGAAAATGCCAGACATGTTTATAGAGTATGAACTTATCCTGAATAGACACTATAGAGATTTTTCCCAAAGTTTCGTTGAATTTCGCCCCAAGCCACCCATCCTTGATTTAGACGTGATTCCCACACGCATAACAACTGCATCATCACCGATACTATTGAAACGCGGATATGTTAAGCTGATAATAGAGTGACTATATTTGATCGCGTATCATGAATAAACACGACACCCCTATGATATTGGATTGGAACTATATGCAGACACTTGAGAACTGTGTAGGTATATAGAGTGCTTTTTATACCGGAGCTATTTGTACGATTAAAATGGAGAGTACGAAAATAGCAGCAATGATCATTAGATAGATGATACCTTTATCTATGCGCTGCAGCATTAAGGGAATTACGTCGGGGAAGGGAGCGGGGAAGGAGGGTGTTGACCGTAAGGGAAATTGTGTGTGATGACGTACATCTCATTTATCATCTCTTATACGGTTTTATGAGGGAAAAAAATAATTGGCAGTGCTATTTTTGGGGTTTTAATAATAGGTCTGGGCGTCTAGTATGTAGCTGTCGCATTGACATTGACTGTGGTGTCGTGCTACGTTGCTTGCTGTGAAGGAAAATATTGACATTGTCGTTTTTTGTTCGCCTTGCTTTTAAAGTTGGCAAACATTGCCATTGCCAGGCTTTGCTAATTAGATGGAAGGAAGAAGGACACATTTTCGTTTGACTGGCTGTCAAAATACGACGCTGTGTGTTTTAATTGATATTGAAATGTTCCTCGTCAATATAATATATATATTGCGCACAAGTAATTGGGGGCGTTTATCGCTGATGCACAAGGCCATATTTTCAGGGAATATAACTCAAACCCCACTTTAATCAGAGCTGGGAAAATGTTCGGGCCTTAATACATCTTTTAGACATGAAAGTTGAAAACACAATAACGTTCGTAGACCGAGCAGTTTGGAAAGAGCCCATGCTGCAGGTGCTGCCGCTACCGACACGTTTTTCTGCCTTATAAGCTGCCAATGCCCTTTATTGCCACTTATGCTTGCTTGCATTTAGGTACAAGTACTGGAAGCGGATTACATAATTTTCAGAAATAAACACATTATGGATTAAGCAGGAACTTGTTGAATAGTTTAACAGTCGTATTGAAGGTCAGGAAAATTGAATTTTATGAATATGTTCGGAAAGAAATGGAGGAGGAAAACAATCGGCAAAGGGAAATGGTAGTCAAGGAATCGGCAAAGATCGTCAACTATCGGGAAGGAAATGACTATTATCGGCAAGGAATTGACAAAGGCAATTGGTAAATTTAGGCAAAGAATTAACAATTATACCGGCAAAGATCGGCAAATATCGAGAAGGAATTGCCAATTATCGGCAAGATAGCCAAAGATCGGTGAAGGATCGATCCGGACCCGCGAGCCCGCGGCCTTGAGTCGAAACCAACGCGTCATGGAAAAACACTGTCCATTTTTACCGAGCTACGAACAGGACGAAAAAAAATACGCGGCCAATGAATGAATTCGCTGGAAGCGATCATTGCGATGCTGACAGTTTCTTCGAGTCGACGCAAATGGAATCATAAAACAGTCCGCTTTCCCGTCTCCAGTTTTCCGACCGAGAAAATTACTTTTGCAACTTACGACAATTGGAAAGCATTGTGTTGTCTAAAGGGCAGAGGTTGCTGTCAAGAATGAAATTACTTTTCTGTCGTCACTGTGAAGACATTCGCTAAGAGAACATGAGAGATTAGGTTTTATGAATCTAATTCCAAAAACAATTTCCCAGATGAATTTCTCAACCATCTTGGAATGCTATGATATAATAAATTAAAAAAATATATGAAATTTAGTTCTGTCATCAGTTTGCTCCACATTATACAACTCATGCTTTTGTGGTTATGCAATAAGATTGCGCATTGAAATGCAACTCAACTGTCGTAGTTGCAAGTCATTAATATAAGATGCATTCAATTGTTTCAGTGTGAGTAAAATATTAATTTGAAGAGGTTAGAGTTGAAGATAATTACCAACACATTGAGTAGTAATTAGTAATTACATATCCATGGTTCATCCCCGGATCACTACGTTATCTGCACCAATTAATTTGATGATTGATTTAGTTAACCGATCTTATCTAGAATGCTGTTTGTTATCAAAACTTTGAAGGTTCCGTTGAAGCGATTATTTGATAAGAATTTATGCAATATACTGCAATAAAATTCCATTCATTCATCATTAGAAATGTGTGAGGGCCAACTCAGAGATATTGCATAATTACTTTATATTTTATCTGCTTATCAGAAGCGTTATCAATGCAGCGAATTAATCTGTCAAATTTGAGACAACACTAATTGTTTTGGCTGTAAATCCAGCCCCCTCTCTTGTTTATGAAGATAACCTTGTTCTGCAGTAAATGCACCCAGAATTCGCTTGAAACGGTCAAGGAATTGGCAACTATTTGCGGTAAACCGCACGGTAATTGATAAGCAAACATCCCCGACAGCGACAATCACAGAACGGATGTCACAATTTGTCACGAATTGCCAGTCTTATGACAAGTTGGATGATAAAATTTGCACAATCAAGTTAAATTACTTCGCTGTCCAGACTGCCGATGGTCATAGCTCCCGCAAAGATAAGGAGATACAATGTCTGGAATTAAGACCATTGTCGGTTCTTATTGAAAGGAAATTTCAACGAACTTCTTGCAATTGATCGCAAGCAAATACGTATGTGAATCGATAAGACACCTCAGTACCAAACCATTTCGTGGGTAAAGGAAACCTTCATAGTACCCGGTATGAAAGTCTCTGTTATACCTTTGTGGGAGAAGGTATCGCGAGTGGAAGTGACATTGTGGTATTGTAGGTAAATGTACTTACTATATCCTCATGAAAATGGGTGACATAATATTATGGGGTATGTTAATGTGTATATTAAAATTTATTTTACTACCTTTTCGGTCTCTCTATCTCTCTCTCTTTCTCTCTATGTAAGGCAAGTACCTATGTAGATCACATCACTTAACGACGTGCAGTTTATCACAACATCGAAACACTATAAACTCAGTGTTCATTGATCACCGATAAGGAACTTGACGAGCTACTCAAGATTATCTTGCCCATAAGTGGTCAAAGGCGCCAGAATGAACTAGAATTTTTAATAACTTATTCTGACTCATCAGATCTGCTGTCGGGAAATTGTTAATTGTAGATGGATTGAATAGTAATATCGGCCGATAATTAGATCGACGGATGCAGGAGGAATCATTTACTGGGAGAGCATATTTCTCCACAGGGAGCGCTAGAGTTCAAAACTGGCTTAGTGTTACCAACTTCACACAACTGAGTGTGAATATATTACTGCCTATATTATTCCCTTTCAGCGGTGATACCATTGATGATGTTACCAACTATTTTTGATTTGATTTGGTTTATTTTTTATTTATTTTCAGTTTCAAGACTAAAGCATACGTTTTACTTTCAATATTTAAAATTTTGATATACCGCCGTTGAAGTTTGGTTTTATGAGTTGGTGCGTCCAAAAAGGCGCAAATTTTTTGGGTGTGGTCTCTTCCTGTGTATGGATACACGAGAATTATTCCCAAAATCAGAACCCTACACGGAGGTTTTCAACTCATGAGACATGAGATCAGTTAGAACAGCGGTGCCCCGCGATGGTAACAACCTTGGTGTGTTTTTTCACTGTCTTTCATGGATCCGACTGCATTGGTTGCACCATAGCGTAATGGTTGCACCACAGCACACGTTGCACCGCCGAAAGTTTGGTAATGTTGGCCAAGGTCATTACACACAACTATCATCGATCAAGGATCGTAGAGGAACAAAGATAAACTAGTTTTTCGTTTGTGTGTTTAAAGAGCCGTTATATTGTAGTGTATGTCAGAGTGTTGTGAACGCGGTCATGATGTGGATGAGATGTTTCGTCCTGAAAAGAGATCTATAGATATCCTGAAAATGGCACCGGAAAGTTGAGAAACAATTACTTTTTAGGGCCAAAACTCTCTTGATGATCATCACAGACCATGATTGTTCAAAACACATAAGTTATTTAAAACTACAATAAAATTTATCAAGGATTTTCGTTCGCCAGGTCGACTTCCTTACTGGCGGGAAAATGTACCCGCCAAATTCAAACCACTCGGCGCCAAGTGATCCTGGTTGTAATTTCGCCCTCGGTCTATTTCCAGTAGCTCGTAGCATCTTGGCTTGGCACCCTGCACGACCGAGGAATTCGCTGGGTTTGGTACAGCGCTGCACGAGTGCGACTTTATATTCTTAGATCACCTTGGCTAAGCGTGTTTCTGCCTTGGCATGGTCAGACAAGGCTTGCCGGCTGCTATCATCTCGTCATGCATGCACATGGCGTTCCCTGTTGCAAGTGCAGCTGCAGTTGCATCGGTGAGAGTCACCGCTTGTAATTGGTAGAATGAAGCGGCGTGCTCGGTTGTAGCAATGAACTGCGTGGACTTGGTTGACATTGCCATTGGAATCTGCTTAAGTGTCTGGAAATTAAATTAGCACTTACAGAGATATAGTTAAAATTTAGCTGTGGAGTATTTTAGGCGTTTATGGACGCAAATCTGGCAAGGAAAGTGGAAATTGTACAAATTTGTTTGTAACCGTTAATCGTAGCGAGAGCAGCTTGGTGCCGGAGCGGGATACGAGCCCGGAACCTGTTGGTTTGTTGTCTTAATTGATTAACTCTTAATTAACTGGGACAGAGAATTTGTTTGGAATTTTTAGACACATCATTTCAGTAGAGTTCAAAACTCTGCAAAGTGTTCAGCTTCTAGTCTGTATTAAACACAGCATTGAACATAATTTAAGAATCGATTCGATCCTAATCCCACCACTGACACCAATGTACTAACAGCTGAAGATGTCACTTCCGCATCTCGGACGTTTCACGTTTTTTGAGACAACTTTCTTAAACAAACGCCCAAAGGAAATGCAAATGAATATTGAAAATCGTGAAGCATACTCTAGCAGTGGCGAGTGCATGAAATGCAGTCAGAAAGTTGAATCTTTTATCTTGCGTCTCCGCAATAAAAAGAGTATCTTTGGTTTTACAGAGTGAATGTTGGATGTTGAAGTCAAGTACTTTTTGCCCTGTTGAGAAAAATTTTAGCCTCTAAAAAGAGCGCGGATCGACTGTCGATGAAGATGACAGTCCGCAAATGAACCGTCGATCCCTCACTCCTTCTAGAGCCACAAATCGTTCATAACATCACACAAACGTACACACAACTTCAACAAGAGTATCTTTCTTTGGTCTCCGGCTGTCACGCCCGACACGCCGGTAAGAAAGCAAGAAAAAAAGCACGCAAGCAGCCTGCTAATAATACAAAGCTGCCGGCTTCGGCACGCAACGCGATTGGCTGCGGTCCGTGCGCACGTACCACTAGAATAACTCGGCGCCGCCGCCGCCGCCGCCGCCGCCGCCGCCGCCGCCGCCGCCGCCGCCGCATAATCTTGTCGCGGCAAAACTGGAAATAACCAGACTGGCAAAGTGGTCACGCTGTTGGCGCCGCCGTCGGGGCCGCGGGGCGCCATAGAGGGCAGGGGGGGAGGGGGCAGTAGAGTAGTGCAGGTGAGATAATTGTCTACTTGCAACTCCAAGTGGCAGGATACTTATCTAAAGCTATAGACGGAATGCATGCACATATGGAAGTGTGGTAAATTTCTTTATGTTCTATATGGTTGGGGATTGGAGGCGATGGTGGTGCAGGTGATTTTAGTGTGTATTAAATTTCTGGGTGTTTCATATGGGTGAAGACTTATGGGAGATAGAGTATAGTGAGATGAGATAATTGTCTAATTGCAAGTCCCATTGATTGTGTATACGTGTATAAACGAAATGTGTAAACGAAATGCATCACAAGTTCACAACTGGAAGTGTGGTAACTTTCTGTATGTTCGATATTGGAGGTGGGGGGCGATAGAGTAGTGCGTGTGAGTCAAGTGTGTACTTCCACGCCCTTTATTATAGTTGTAATCTAGAGCAATGATGGATTCACATTTCTAGCTTCCTAAGCAACATGGTTTTGTGTATATTGTAGACTACGTAGAATATACCGCCAACAAATCGGATATTAGAGTCTTTTGAGTATCCAGGCAAGTTGTTTGAATAAATTAATGTGTACTCACATGCATATTATATTTGTACACAAAATGTCAGGACGTATGCTTCAAGACAACATGTTATATAGTTATTATAAATGGTACCAGAAATCTAATTGAAATTGGCTGAAGATGACTCAACTGCGACGACGGTTACATCTTGGGAATAGCGTTTAGTGCCAACAACATAGATAAATACGAGTTAGTCTGTTATTCCCTACACAATCTCACACATGATGCGGGTGTCTGTGGGGAAGGGCGTGGGGGGAGGGGTTAGTAATTACTTTCAAGACTTGTACGATTGCGACTGGCCCGGCGGAAATTGGTGTAAATTGGTAATTACTTGGCCTGCCTAATTGTGGTCTGCGTTGTGTAAAAGATAGTGAACTGGTTGGCTCTGGTGTATGAAGCAGGCGACGCTAGTTAGAGGGCAAGTTGAAGGCAATTGATGGTAAAAGTGTTGCGTTCTGCATGCATATTGTATAGTGAAGAGATAAGACAAAACTATGTTATAGTTTACTATGTCGCACTATAGCGTAGGTAAATAGGTGTTCAACGACTTTGTAAAGCTTATACAGTGCGAAGTTATACTTTTGTCAACGAAAAGTTGAAGGAGGAAGCGCCGTTCGGTAGAAAGGGCGTCGAATTTTGCGACTCTATATATCGCGGGAAAAGGTCATGAGGTGAGCGACCCCGGGGTCAAATTTTAAGGGCTGTTTGTTGGCATTATGCGGCAGTATTTATGAGATATTGTCAATAGACCACATTCAAAATTCAATTCCAGAGACGATGAGAATTTGGATGCCAATGCTATTTCTTATGGGAATACCTTTTTTGTAATCACTTATTGACCCTGGAATGACAATTTCGAATGTTGGGGGGGGGGGGGGGGGTGGATAAAAAAACTGTCGCCAACGTACTAAAAAGGCTTTCAAAGTTAAAAATTTTTTCGGTTTGTCCAAATGAACAGCCGAATATACCGAACATATACCGACGCGTCTGAGGGTGTGGAATATATTTTGTGAAAATTGCCATGGTAACAATTATCATTGCACGCGGTGGTGCGTTTGCAGATCATCTAGCAATCCTATCCATCTCGTGTACTTTCCGTTTTTACTCCATTTTTTGACTTTGTGTCGGCGAAATCCTCTTAGCACAGCTCATATCGCTATGTTCCCAAAAGCCACCCCTTTCAAAGACGGAACTCAAAGACGGATTTATTTTATAATTCTAATTCTCGTAATCGGGTAACATTCAACTTTTATTTCTAAATGAATTATAGGAAACACAATCCAAAATGTACCCAATTCTACAGAATCGGAAAATGAAAAAGTTAGTGAATATGGGTCCCAATTATTCCACACCCGCAGGAAGTACCATCAACTTCAACTGCAATTCACTGCTGGCACATAGCTTTAATTCAACACTGTATCGAAGCTACGTGATCACAATCTTGTTCGAGACGAACCTCTGTCAAAAGGTTGAGATAACGAAACACCCATCATGCAGGTGAATCGGAAGGTAACGGCTGGTCACATCATTATCCACCCAGTAGTTTTCCATTCGATTGGCTAGTCTACGAAATCTCAGAACAGAATGCAGACACATTGACATTGTGGAAGATTCCGTTTACGAAGGTGATCGGATGACTGACCTAAAAAACATGAAACCGAGGAGAGAATCCAACTCGCTTCCAGTTCCACAACAAAATGGATCTCGGAATTCAGAAGCAGCGTGGAAAATTCCACGCTTCGACTGGAAATTTGACTGGGTGCCGACTTTCGGGTAAGACCTATAGCTATGAACCGATCGAATTCCGAGTTTTTATGATATCGTGGCAAGACACCATAAAATGTTAGATTCCATGGCTGGCTCCCACTGGCACTAAAACCTCGAAACATATAATTGGACGGAAAACATACTTTTTCATGCGAAAACAACCTTTGTTATCCAGTAAAAATGTAAGTTAGAGTTTTGCTGAAGCTAACTCTGCATGGATATCCAAGATAAGTGACAGTGTGCCTGGCAGGAAATAAAAAATCTTACTACAAAGAGCTGGCGAGACTATATTTAATTACTGTTAAGAGATTCCGCTAAAGTATGACATCATTTTCCGCCTTTGACGGTGTTTTGTCTCATGTCTGCAATCCTCCCCAGACAAATTCGTCATCACAAAGATATAGCCTGCTGGTGAGCATGACCATGCATTCGTCAGGTGTCAGAGTATCAAATTCACAATGTTATGTCGCTAATTGTTTATAATTAACAGCAACCCGTAAACCACCCGACCACCCGACCACCAGACCACCAGACTATCAGACCACCAGACCACCAGACCACCAGACCACCGGATCACGACACAATCACCATCCACAGCGCCTCACACCGGCGACCTCTGCACCAACTACCCGTGCGGGCATCGAACCCACGAGCTCTACACAGTGTATACACTATCTTGGAAATTTCCACTCTCTCTTCCACTCTCTCCCTCTCTCTCTCGCTTCCAGACGGATCCATACTCTCTGTCTCCGTCGCGTACGAGGGCGTCGCGACGCCGGCGCCGGCGCCCGACGCCTGCGACCCGGCGCCGGCGAATTGTCTAGACGCAACGAGATGCCGGGCCAATTATTTAGATTGTTACGATGTTGGGTGACCGGGTTTTCCTGCGATGAACTCTGGTGTTTTCGAATTGGCTTTATAAAGTTTAATTTCAATACACAACAACACCAGTACCAGGATATTGATGCTATCATTATTATAATAAAAATATTTCTAACTTTGTTCCGGTTTATAATTCCTTGGAGCGAATTAGGGCGGAAATTACAATGACCAGTTAAATAGTAATCCTCCAGTTAGGAAGAAAACAGACGCAACGGATGGGTTGACACCATGGAGTTGAGGTTGACACCGGAGGTTAGCCACTTCACCGGTAGTAAAGAAACCAGTAGATACCAAACTTGATGAATGAACACTAACGTAAATAAGGAAAACACACTGTTGATTGCTGAGAAGGTACAACACCTACCTATGAGGCCGCTGACACCCCTGTCGCCGAATGCATCCCGCTAGTCTTCCTGTTCCTCACCATCATCTGAAGGTAAGCCAAAACAAAGCAATAAGACACCAAAATCGGCGTTTCAAAGAACACTCAAGACATAAAACAGTCAAATATGAACAGACATGAAAAGAATATTCTCAGCCTGCATAAAAATAGTGCAAATCTGATTAGTTAGAGAGAAGGAGGATTGGTTGTATTGCTTGTCGTTTGCATAGAAATCGCAAATACGCCTGTGTTCAGGCTAAATCGAGCACGTGCACGACAACGTGGCTGTCACGTACAGAATCTAATGTCTCAACAAGATCATTTTTCTGTAGTACGCGAAACTTGCTCGAACAAAACGACTGTCTGCGTTAAATAAATAGAAATGAATTGTCTATAGTTACGATCCCTAGGTACGACGAGTGCCTCTTACAACGAGCCAAGCCAAGCGGAGCTATACTATCCCTCATTTCCCAGGAATCCCGAGGTTTCCCCAGGACAACATCAAGAGTAGGTTTACATTCGTCACAATATGTCATCTTGCTTTTCTTCCTGGTCTCGCGGCTTGATAAACGTCCACCTTTCAATTCACAAGAAAGCATAAGGGTTGTTAATGAGCAAAAAGCAAACGATTGAAGCGAAACTTCATTTATACCTGCATGATTTTTTTAATGGTTTTTCACCAGCAACAGGTCAAACGGCTCAATCAATTTTGATGAACAACTTGAAGCCTGCACTATTTTCAGCGCATTTTACTGTCAACTTATCTCATATCTCAGTTTTTACGAAATATTTCAGTTTTTTCAAATGACGTTTCTCACCATAAAGACCAAATTATTTTATAATTTGACTGAATATTTCCAGAAACTATGTTCCCTTATAAGTAACGTGACGACTGTGTCAAAATTTGCCCTATGGCCATATCTTTGCCCTATGGGCATATCTTTGCCCTAGGGGCATATATTTGCCCTATGGGCATAGCTTTGCCCTATGGGCATATACATGCCCTAGGAGCATAGAAGCTGCCCGCAGGGCCTAGCTGGGTACCAGCTAGTGTTCCCTTTTAAGTAACGTGACGACTGTGTAAAAATTTCTTGCTTGAAGCAACGTTTTTATGGTGCTTTTTATCGTTTTTCCATTTTTTTCCACTAAAGCCCAGTTTTTAATTGGCTTGTTAATTATTTAACGGTCTGTTACCACAATATTCAGACATCTCATTGGCGGTCGCCATGGTGATAACACATTAACGGACATTTAAGAAGTTAACGGGCCACTTAAAAACCGGCCCTAACTCAACTATGGCTGAACCTTTAAAACTGATTGTTCTAATCTTCATCAACGAAAAAAACTCATCCATAACGCGATTAAAAATAAGCGCGCGCGCAGCGCGATGCCCTATACTAGTACCATATTCATGCTTCCTTATTCCTTCCTTATTCTATTTGCTAGTACCTATATTAGAAACCACCCCCCCCACACCCAATCATATCTCACAATGCGTGCACCCTAATTCCCTTCCGTGACCTTGGCCACCAGCCGATAAACCCCAAGCCTTCCACAACCACCCCATCAACAATCACCCCTTGCCACTTCGCACCCCCCCAGTTCCCAACAAGCTACAAAACACGCACCACTTCTGAAAAAACGTCAGTGCCATTTCTTTCTACGCTTCGAACCTCATGGAGTGTGTGACCTCTGACATTACCATACGCGTCGATATACTACAAGCAAAGCCGACGCCGACGCCGACGCCGACGCTGCATAATACATAGTCCAGAGGATGTTTCTGCGCTGGATTTTGATCCAACTTGCTGTTATTTATACAAGGAAAAGGAACAAGAGGAACAGAGAAGAACCGAGGAACTAGAGGATGACGACATAGAATTAATGGAAAATAATTGTGGAGTATTAGAGTTGATGTGTACGAACCCGGTACGGATACAAATTCTGGAATGTATGGATATTTCGTATGATGTAGACAAAGACCGGATATGAGTGGTGTGATGGACAAGAAGAAGAAAACAAGTAAAGAAGAAAATAATTAATATCACGAAGTAAGTGCCGAGGGTTAAAAAAGGTTGTCCAAAATTATAACAAAATTTGACCCATACATTAATGGAAACAAATAAAGAAAATAAACATGTTGAATTGCAATAGACTATACATTCAAAATTCAATTGTAGAGACGATAAAAATTTGGGTGGCAATGGTTTTCTTATGGAAATACATATGTTGTTAATGCCCTTATGTTATATGTTACTAATCAACAACAAATAAGTGTCAAAAATAGGGTGAGCTGTTTAAATTTTTGCTCAGGGGCAAGAGTCTGCGAGGGTAGAACACCGACAGGGTGCTTGCGGGGCTCCGACAGGGGTAGGTCGGGGGCACCGAAAGGGTGAATTGCAGAAAAGCGAACGAGGATGCTCGTATACGCCTCGTACGTTTACGTTCTATTCTATATAAATTCTTCCCGCCATTATTGATCCGTCTGGGATGCCAAAAAGGCTCACTGCGTCACTATCCTCGCTTAGGACTTGCTGTTTTGGGGCGCTGAGCGGGAGGTGGGGGTGCGATACAGAAATTCCGCACTATTTTCACGGAGAGAGGGGGAGAGGGTCATGTTGTGTCTGTGGTTTATTTAGCGTTTGAAAGATTGACGATGCTACGGTAAGCTATAGAGCATAGAGTAAGCAGGTACACGGCATTTTTATGTTTGCTTATGTACACAAGGAAATCTTACGATGATAGCATTGATCGTATATCGTGCTTTAGTTTATCTAATATTATTCGCTCAAAAATAATAAATATTTTAAATGAAAACAAAACTTTCTATCTATACTGAGGGTTTATATATAATTTTTCAGAAATGACGAGAAAAAAATATGTGAATTGGAGAATTGCGGCAGCACAGATTAGAGAGTGGATCCTGGGGTTGCTGATTTTTAACACCAAATTGTTTTTGGAATTGCTAATGATTGGAGACGGAAAAATTTCAAAGCAATCACCAATGCGTATCGCAAACGGGTAGATTGGTTGTGCGGCTGGATAAATAGTAATTACCAAGTCAAAGCTCAGAAGGAAACCCCAAAAATTTCCATAAATGGAAAATCCTCTGTGGGAAGGGTTGTATATACTTACGATAAAAGGGTTGTGATTAGAGTTCAAACAAGAAAATCAATTCCAGGAACAATTCGCAAGAATGCATGGAAAAGTCCAGATACAAGATAACTCTTCGGCACACTGCAACACTCATACTTATTTTAATATTTGGAATAGTTTTAATGAAATGACAATATTTCACTAGTAACTGTTAAAACTTTGAAAATTATTTCGTGTAAGAATACGAAAGCAAGAGCTCTCCGTCGGCAATTTTGAATACTAAAAGCAGAGTCAATGATACATGAGAGTAGTCAGGGACACCAACATGGTAAAAAGAACTCACTAGGGAATTTAATACTTTTTGAATCTTGAGCATGGTAAAATTATTGTTGAATGTGGCATTACTCACACAAATCCAAAAATCGCAACCAAAGTACAATTATATTAACCTTGCTCACAACAAAGAAATGCTTCATAGTGTCTTGCGCTGAGGTGTAAACGGTTTAAACGATAGCGGCTCCTAATGTGCGATGTTATTTGGGACTTCGCACAGGAAAGCTCAAAATGAAGCAAGGAAATTTTTACTCTCTGGAGTTCAACCATACGATACTGTGATACTTAACATTACGACAAATTGTGACATTTGCCCACTCACTCAATATAAATAACAGCATGATGACAGCAGGTATATTATTTTTAAATAGAAAACATCAGCATTGAAACATAGACTGTTTATTGAAATGACAGTAGCAGATGACTCTGCTTTGGCTTATACCCTATTAAAAACCTCTTGTGCATGTTCACCATCTGAAAGAGATTCAAGTACCTACCTACAAAATGATCACTGTCACTGTTGCATCTCTTGATGGTTGCTCACATATCTCAATGCACCAATACTTCAAAAGAATTACTGCTGAAATGTATTCACGCACACGAGCCGCTTCTTCAACAGTCATTTCGACTTGCATTTAGCGAATGCCGTCGTCGAAACTGACAACATGATAATATCATCCATGATAGCCGTTTGAATCGTTCAAATGTGGCGGAACATTCACGTTTATCAGCGAAGAGGGTGGCACATGGTGGCACGTAGTGGCCAAGGTCGGCAACATTCGTAGGGTTACTATTTTTAGGTTTGAGCACGATTGAGTACAGTGATGGCTTGTGTGAGATAAAATGTTCCATGAATGTTAAAGGGGAACATAATTATGCAGCTGAAAGTGCCAGCAAGCGAACAAAATATTCTAGGGACACATATTGCTCAGTCCCTCAATGCAGTAACTATAGACGGGTAGGTATTTCCTTCCACAAATTCCCACTGAAGAGGGATAAAATTGTTGCGCAGTGGACAGATGTCTTAAAACTGGGTGGATATGCCACCACGGGAATGAATGTGTGCGGGGAACACTTTACTGATGAAGACTATGAATTGGGTCAGTCAGTCATCTACATTAATTGTAAAAATAAAGATACAAAACCAATCTCAGGTGACCCGCTAACCTAACACTAGGTTAAAAGTAGGCTTAGCCGAATGCTGGTTGCTGGTAGCATCAAATCAAATTTAATGCCGGTCAGGGCTGGACTGGCCCACAGGGACACCGGGACGTTTCCCGGTGGGCCGCTTGATTTTGGGCCGGTGGGGCTGGTGGTATTTCAGTCGCATGTAAACGTAAAAGTCAAACGCGATAAAATAATATGATAAGCCATATGATATGGCAGAATTAAGATGGGTTGGTGTTGGGACGAGGCTGGAGGCCGGTCGGCCCGACTCCACGGCCGGGATGGTTTGGGAGTTGGGCCGGGCTGCCTCGGCGGCTGGTCAACATCTTGCCGTACCGAACGGTTTGGCATGTTGGAAACACCGGTTCTCGTGAGATCACCGAAGTTAAGCAACATCGCGCTGAGTCAGGTGTTTGATGGGTGACCATCATGCACATGGTCAGTTCTGTTTGGGAGAGAGGTTGGAGGGTTTGAAGTTAGTACAACAACTTTACTCGCCTTATCAACCTCTCGACAGCACGGATTAGTGGAGGAATCCTGTTGTTCGAGTTGTACCGTCCTTTCAGAAGGAACGTAAAGCCGGTGGTCCCCTTGGTGCTTTTCGACAGGAGTAGGCTACGTGCCGGCACCGGGTTTCCCCTTCTCCCTTATAGACTAGGATAGGTTCATCATCACCCTCATCATCACCATTTCATTCACGGACGCCATTAGACCAGTGCCAAAGGGCCAGTTGTCAAAACAGTGCGTCGTTAAACACCAATAATCAATCAACATCTTGCCTTCAACAAACGTATATTTAACAATGCAAAAGTTATTTCAGTTTCACCCGTTCTGTGTATTATGGATTATTGTGTTGTTTATTCCGGCTGGCATCCAATTGCCCCAAAATAAGTCTTCCCCAAAGTCACACTGCCCCAAAAAAAAAATCTGCCCCCCCCCCCTTGCTTGAACCACCCCAGTCCAGCCCTGATGCCGGTAGCTTGGCTGTGAATGGGCTTACACTAAAAATTCACACATTTCGAACTTTTGCTAAATTTGGACTCATTTGGATTTTACCTAATTGACATTGCAAACATCTTAATATTATGCATTGATCAAAAATGAAAGTAGAATTATTTTATTTTATTTATATATTCTTTAACTTATAGGTCCATCTGAACTGAAGCGGTTGAAGATGACTGCTATCCCTTCAAGGAAATTGCCGATAAGTTCGCATGACATAGTTTCCACCGAGAAGCAGTCACAAACGGAAAAGAATCAGATAGCCCGAGCTGAAGAGAGGCGGAAAACGGCCCAGCTAGCAATGCCGACGATGAATCAAGTTGAAATGTATGCATTAGAATTTAGAATCACAGCAAACTCTGAAATATCCTTTTAAATATATCTCAAATGGCAGTCATTTGTAACTAATCATCATTAGGCAGCCTTCCACGCCTCCCAATTGGCTTCCCATGCTACCTGGCTTACCTCTATAGGTACAAATTTCAAACAAACCATATGAGACCTGTAAAAATTTTCAGTTTTCAGAGACAGTTCAGAGACAGTTTTCAGTGTCCAAACTTGAAATTGACCTTACTAAAATAGTGGTCACTAGCAGATATCCAACAAGATCAACCCTTATTCTTGATTATTAGAAACGAAATATCAATTCCAAAATTTACATCCGTACCGGGATTCGAATCCGGATCTTTGTCTATCCGGGACACTGCACTACTAACCAATTGTGCTATAAGGACAACCAACTGCGGAATTGATATTAAGTTTATTTGAGTTGTTGGGCTCCATTCTATGGTTACTCATAGTCCTGAATCTATCGCCATGGAGCCCAACAACTCAAATAAACTTAATATCAATTCCACAGTTCGTTGTCCGTATAGCACAATTGGTTAGTGCAGTGTCCCGAATAGACAAAGATCCGGATTCGCATCCCGGTACGGATGTAAATTTTGGAATTGATATTTCGTTTCTAATAATCATTATCTCCCGTACATGCAACGAGTATTTGCATTTAGGATTAAATTCACACTAACCCTTATTCTTATTTCAGTCGGAGGCAAGAAGGACTTTCCAATGAGCCATTGATGCAAATAGAAGCTAACCGTGCTGTTCAAAAGGATGAAGATGACGAGTTAACAGCAGAAGCACTTTTACATCTTAGGACAGCATTGAGAGAAGAAAGTCTTGCTACGCAGGTACCGCCACCCTTCGATGCTGCAAATCAAGCGATGATGATCGATTCTTGCCAAGAGTCAACCTCATTGGACATGATCAAAACTGATGCCGACCAGAACTCATTCACAGGTATTTATTCCATTCCACTTCTGAACGCAATCTCTGAATGCAATAGAAATTGCTTGAAGCAACAATTCGCAGTGCTTAAAAATACACAGCGTCGATTCACACCGATGAATGTTCCCAAATTCGAAAGTGAGCTTGCCAACTTTTTAGTATTTTCTATATATTTTTAATATTTTTTTTAAAACATTTTTTTTCAGATTCATTTATAAACACAGTTGTAATTAATTCCAATTATCTGCACGCCATATACCTACCTACATATCTGTGTTTTTTTTTATCAGATGTCCATGGCGACCACATACCGATGAAACAAGAACTCGATGAGTATTCTGAAGAAGACAATGCCCAGAGAACAGAACAAGGATTCAACACTGTCGCCGTTGGACAAACTGGAGAATCTAACTGTACAGACACAGGTTTGGGGATGAGTGGAGATTTTGCACTAGTAGATCCCTTATTTATTAAGGATGAGGAAATTAACATTGACTGCGAAATGCAAGAGCAAATAACTGAAATTCAGGTGGAGGATGAGATGGAATTCCTTTTTGAGGAACTTCCAGATGACAGGGATCCCTTGCATGATCCAGAGGTGGATCAAGTTAATGGGAGGGTTATAAATATAAGGTGTCCGTGGTCATGTAATAAATGTCCAAAAGCATTTGTAGATGAGGCAGGTCTCTTGGAACACAACAAGTTACATACAAATGTGATGTACCAGTGTGATCAATGTGAACTTAATTTCAATAGTATGTCATTATTGAGTATTCATAGGGATTCCCATTTCTGTTCAGTCAGACTTATTGACATAATGGCCAAGACACAGAATGAAACCGACAATGATTGTCCCCATTTGTTGATAGATAGGGAAATTTTAGACGAAAACGTTAAAAATAATGGCGAGCGTAAGAATTTACAAACGGCGTCGAAACGATTTCATTGCACGTTCTGCGAACGATCATTTTCAAAAAGAAATGATTTTTACTCCCATATCATCCAGCACCCAGTGGACGGATTGTACAAATGCATTTTCTGCCCAGAAACATACAATAAGTTACATGATCTTCGTAATCACACTGGGATTCACCCTGAACATCGCAGACATCAATGTGAATTCTGCGAAAGATCATTTTATAAAAAGAAAGAATTACACAAGCACATCTTCAGCCACCCAGCAGATGTTTTGAAGAAGTGTGAAGTGGGCACAGATGCATTCAATTTGCTAATCGATGTTTACAGAAGTCCTGATCCTTCTAGCTCCAAGTTGTTTTTAAAGCAATTAAATAGCCATTCTTTAAAAAAATTTAACTGCGAATTCTGTCAAAAATCTTATCATCAAAAGTCAAGATTTCGCAAGCACATTTTGAGCCACCCAGCAGAAATGTTGAAAAAGTGCAAAGCAGGCACAGAGGCATTCAATTTGTTAACAGATGTTGATGGAAGCACTGATCTGCTTAGCTCCACACTGTTTTTAAACCAACAAAATTGCCCTTTGGTTCAAAAATTTAACTGCGAATTCTGTGAAAAATCTTATCATCAAAAGAAACGATTACACAACCACATCTTGAACCACCCACCAGAAGAATTGTACAACTGCAAAGCAGGCACAGACGCATTTAATTTGTTAATAGATGTTTATGGAAGCCCTGATCCATTTAGCTCTGAATTGTTTTTAAAGCAAAAAAATAAACCATTGGCTAAACAATATAATTGTGGGTTCTGCAAACGATCATTTACGAAAAGAAAAAAATTTTACCACCATGTCATCCATCACCCAGTGGATGGATTGTACAAATGCATTTTCTGCCCAGAAACATACAAAAGGTTTCGTGATCTTCGTAATCACACTGGGATTCATCCTGAATGCGGCAGATATAAATGTGAATTCTGCAAAAACTCATTTAATAAAAAGGAAAGATTACAAAAACATATCTTGAGCCACCCAGCAGAAGTATTAAACCAGTGCAAAGAGGGCACAGACGCATTAAAAAAACCTTCAGCAAAAGAATATAATTGCACGTTCTGCGAACAGTCATTCTCAACAAGAAAGTATTTTTACTGCCATATCATCCAGCATCCAGTGGATGGTTGGTACAAGTGCATTTTCTGCACGGAAACATATAATTACTTCAGTGATCTTCGTAATCACGCAGGAATCCATCCTGAATATGGCAAACTTAAGTGTGAATTCTGTGAAAAATCTTATCATCTAAAGAAAGGATTACACAAACACATCTTGAACCATCCAGCAGAACTATTGTACAACTGCGAAGCAGGCACAGACGCATTTAATTTGTTAATAGATGTTTATGGAAGCCCTGATCCGTTCAGCTCTGAATTGTTTTTAAAGCAAAAAAATAAACCCGCAAAAAAATATAATTGCACGTTCTGCAAACGATCATTTACGAAAAGAGAATTATTTTACAGACATGTCATCCAGCACCCAGTTGATGGATTGTACAAGTGCAATTTGTGCCCGGAAACATTCCAGGGGATAAAGAATCTTCGTGGTCACACAGTTATTCATCCCGAACATGGTCATTTAAAGTGCACGTTGTGCGAAAAATATTTTGTCAGAAAATCAGCTTTAGACGATCACACCCTTAGCCACAAGGTGGATTCCCTGAGTGCTTATCATCCAAAATCTTTCTTACCCAATGAAGATCTTGGCGATGATCTGTTACGAAGCCTATCGAATTGTTTCTTCAAGTGTAATTTGTGTACAGAAACATTCAAGTTGGTCACAGACCTTCGAATTCACATGGCCAATCATCCTGAATATAGCCAATATAAGTGCACATTCTGTGAACAATGTTTTCAGAGTAAAAAAGAGATTCAGTGTCACGTCATCAAGCACCCTGTGGATGGGTTGTACAAGTGTGACTTATGCTCAGAAACATTCCAGCTGTTTACAGATCTAAGCACTCACAGAAGCACTCACCCTGAACACACCACAAAACGTCGATTTAATTGCAAATTCTGTGAAAAATCTTTCGATAAAAAAAAAGATTTTAACTCTCACGTCATCCGCCACCCAGTGGACGGACTTTTCAAGTGCAATTTGTGCCCAGAAACATTCAAGCTGTTCACAGCGCTACGCGACCACAGAAACATTCACCCCGAAGTTGGTAAGGCTCTCTGCGAAGTCTGCGGAAAGAGGTTACCCAATTTCCCGAAGCTAGAGATTCATATGAGGGTTCACGCTGTCAACGACACGGAACCATTGACGGAACCGTCCCAAAAGAAACCAAACAGAAAACAATTAGCGTGCGACTTGTGTCCCAAGACTTTTCTTCTTAATTATAACTTGATAAAGCATCGAAAGTCGCATGATGTGACACGAAAAATCTTTAAATGTGAAATTTGTGATTATCCTTTTGTAAGTGCGTGGCACTTGAAAAGCCATTCTGAAAAGCACTCGCTTGAACGCCCCTATAAGTGCTCAACGTGCAACTTGGGTTTCAAGCGCGTGAAAAACATGACTTTCCATGCGGAACAAATGCACAACCCTGAAAATGAGTTTGCATGTGACATGTGCTCTAATAGATATCCTAGCAGCAGCAGACTGGATTACCATAAGAAGAGGGACCATAATTTAAGTCACAAGAAACGGCCATTTAAGTGTAAGAGTTGTCATTTGACCTACTGCTCTCCACAAGGCCTTAAAATCCATGTATCAAGAAAACATTCGGATGACTGTAACCTCACATGTGATTTGTGCAATGGCACATTTACATCAAGAACCAGGCTTAAATCACACTTGAAGATATATCATAAAAAAATATATTGATTAACGAGGTGTTCTCAGTAGTCAGCTAGGAGAATTCATAAATAACCTTATTAGTTATTAGTTATAAGTATTAGTTTATAAGTAACTTTTTGAATAAGATAACATAAGATAATAAATGACTTCCAAACTAAATATAATTGAGGTAGGCCAATTCACAGAAGCTAATGAAACTAATGAAGGTTCATTATTTTAAAAATATCCTGGTTATCTAGCCGGACAAAGGTTTGCTCACAACTTTTATGCTAGTACCAGGATTTTGGAAGGCATATGTTGAGCATAGAAGTACAACAGCACTATAGTACCATACTGTAGGTAAACCTATAAAAGCATAATACGAATATATTCAACAGCTAATGAATCCTAATCAGACCTTGTATTATCCTAAAAAAAAACAAATGTAACATACCAGAATCTGCATCTCCGATGCAAGTTTTGTTGATATTTTTTGAGATATAGGGTCAATTTGAAAGAATATTCCAAAGTTAACTTTGTTATTGGGCATATAAAATGTACGTAATGTGTTGAAGATTGCAACCAGCTTGCTTCTCAGACAAATTGAGAAATTAGCAAATGATTTACATCTTGCATAATTAACCAGTAAAAAATAAAAATCCATTTTCATACAAGTTTTGCAATAGGCAGCAGGGTCTTCAAAGCACACATGCCATTTAAACACCCAAGTGGCTCGGGATGAAGGCCGCTTCAATTGTGGTATGAGCCGGGGGCATATTTGTGTCTTCATTATTTTCAGTACCTGGCACAAAGAATAATTATTAGTAGGTACTTGTCGTGTGTGAACTTCTTCAGCCACTGACAAGCCTGAGTAGAATTGGGTGCAATGCTCAAAAATAAACTGGACTAAAGCATATTATCATATCCCTCAATTTTGATTATGTTGATGTTAACATGCTTAGTTTTTATTAATAAATTAGTTTTTAAATTTAAATACCTATAAATCATGTTAATTGATAGATTTCTAATTGCTTTGCTAGTATGTATGCCTCCACTGCAGGCAATAAAAATGAGTAAAATTTGTTAAAGAAAAGTATTTAAATTGCATAAGCATGTACCTTAGTAAGAGGTTTAACAGCGATTTATTTTGCCATCCTGTACAGTGCATTACTAAATAAAGTCTGAAATAAATGATGAGTAGTACATGAGCGTGTTTATATTAGTACCAATTAGTTCCAATGAATATCATGAGAATCAAATGGGAGTTCAGTTTGGCCATTATTGGTTCAGGCATGAGAACAGCTTTTTTCTGCACTCTAAACATCATCTAGGAAGAAATTGTGTTTAATCTTCTGTAAATGTGTTCCTTAAACAGTCACACTCATGGGATCGTTGAGTAATGGATGAAAACAAAAACCCCATTTCTAAAGCTATATTGCAAGCATTCATTTGATTATTAATGGTGCCAACAGCACTAAACATTATATATACACTAACTTCTCAGTGCATTAAATAATTTTGACATTAAAAGAAAAGTGGCACGTGACAAACTTATTAAAAATTCAATTAAAACTCTGGTCTGCTGTTTGATTAATTCAATTGATTAATTGTGGTAAAACTTACATTGCCAGCAGTATACAAATAAAATATTTAGCACCAAAAGCAAAGAACTCGTCAATAAAAATAAGATAATATACAGCTGTTACATGTTGATCACATGTTGATGTTGGCAGATTCCACAAGAAATATCTAGATACAAAAAATAACCCATAAAATCCAAAAATGCATTTCAATGTTAAAAATTGAAATTGTAAGGAATAAAATTATTCTGGATATTGTATATATTACAGATTACAGTCACAATTTAAAACTGAAAGGAACTGTTTAAAATTCATTTTAAGCCAAACAGTAGTGACTTACTACCATTTTTGTAATGTACTATGTAGCATGTACTATGTACAACCAGTAGAATGGTCAACAATATTTGTTAAGCCTACGTACATTCACATTTATTAAAATAATATTAACAAGAAAGCTGCCCGATTGCTGACCAGCCAACAGGTGTGAAGAATAATCAATAGTGTGTACCTACCTAAATGGTCAAATTCACATGAATAGCAGCAAAAGGTAATGAACAAAATGAAAGAATAAAGAATGTGGATCAAACGAGACCCCACTTAAGTTATGATACCCTGAATTAGTGCACCGGCTATTATAAAATAGAAAATACTAATAGTCATGCTGTGAAACAAATAAATTGTAACAGATTTACTAAAAATATAAAGTAGAAATTTGACACTGATCCACCAAGTTTGAAACATTTGCCTAAACACTGAAACCAAAAACAAAATTTCATTTTGGTAGTAAAGCCGTAAGCAAAGTACCTGTATGTTCACAAAGGGTGTACCATTTTTGTATATGTATTTTTTCATTTTAAGTCGGTAGATAATATTAGCATTTGAACAATTTACAATGACTGTATGACAAGTCATTGAACGGATGTCGGCTATATTGAACGACTGCTTCGAAAAGCATTATTAGATACTAGATAGTAAGTAGTACCTGCTTTTTTCAACAGACCTTTTTACGAGCAAGCTGATTGACTTGGGGTCTCAATGCAATGCCTGCAGGCTTGAGGTGCAGGTAGTCGTGATCTCTATCTCACACCCTATTTTAGCGGATGGTATAATGATCACCTGTATAGTGATCGAAAACTTTAATTAAAGATACAGTAAACCCATAAGTGGTGTTCTACTTCTTTGGATTTTTGCATCCTTTCCTTTCCAATAAGTAGATGCTTTCCCTAGCATAGAAATAGCCTCTTTCAGGCATTAGGAAATTAGGTACCTACCTACCTACCTAGCTCTTCATAAATTAAATAGTAAGCATGTATGGAAAAAAATAGATGGGATTTTTCACAACACACTGTTTTTTGTTAAGAGATTGACTACATAATATAGGTTTACTATATCTTCAACGAAGATGTCACCTCACAGCATGCTTATCAGTCGTCTTCACCGTGAAATAATGAACAGCCAAGTCTTGTTCGGATTTTGAATTATACAATTTTTAAAATCTTTGTTTACGAACAGCACTCGATTGACGATAATTCATCAATACATAGCCATTCTGTGGGTATTATTAATTGATTAAATTTAACGTTGCAGTCGAGAGATTTCGCATGCAGTTTCAACTTGAAAACATGAATCACTTCTATCTTCACTACCTTTTTTTTTTTGAAATTTTTGGAAGAAGAATATATAATTTTAAAAAGGAAGAAGCTTGTAGCGGCCTTCGAACCTTGCTTTGCATCTACGGCCGTCCGGGCAATACCTAGAAGAGGCGGGCACGGCGTTTTATGTCGTTTCTCCGCCACTGCGGCATTCTGTAGAACTCGGCGCGGTTGCATTGGAATATAGCTTCGAATTCAGTATCCGAAATGTGACGCTGAAACAATTGAATAAAATATCAACATCAAATAGTGCTACCTGATTAAGAAACAGTTGTTTTCTCACAGTATTCCAAACCCACTAAAAGTAAGCACCGTAAAACTCGCACGTACCTCTAGGTTTAAGCGATCGACATCGGCAGGCAGTCGGTAATTGGTGATATGTAGAAGGTGGTACGGGTAGATCTTGGCAGGCTCGTTGGACATGTGATTCATATTGGGCAGCGAACGGCGGATGTGAGGACTGTAGGAAGCGGCGTAGCGAAGTCCCCCGGCAAATGTCGTGGACACGGGCATGTCAGCATTCTGCGGGATATCGGACACGTTCAGACAGCCGGCACCGACGGCAACATCGGCCTAAAGGAAACCTCTAGCCGGTTCGCACCGAGAGAGTTGTGAGTAGATGGTATGATATTATAATAATATGCAATTCAGTAATCTGTGACCATACTGAATATTAATTGATAGGTAACATATCGATGCAAAACACTTCATTGTATAGTTTCCAGTTTTTGCTGCATTTACCTGTCCACTCTTAATTTCATTGCTGGGCAAAGCATTACACAAAAGTCTTAAAATTCTCTACAGCTGCAATATTTATTGTTAATTGTATTGAGCTAAGCAATAACCATTATCACAGAGGCCACAGTTAGATCAGCTGACAAAGAGACAGAAGAACACGGATCAATTTTAAAGCATATATTTACAACACAAGAAAATCCCAACACCATTGGAATGAGGATGAAAAATTGTTATTGCAGGCAGTTGACAAACGAGGGTTAGTTTGATAAATAAATTTAAATTTAAAGAAATGTTGCATTAGAAGCATGCTACGGAGATTACCCGGTAACTTGACGCACATCCTTACTAAATTCAGAACTTTGATTGGATATTTTGCCTCTAATAATAAGTATTAGTAGGTAAATTATTTTAAGATCTACATCTCTCCCTATTCAACTATAAATCAGTTTGAATTGAGAAGAGTTGTAAGAATTTGAACCTCGACAAAATTCAAGCATGTTATTATCCTAGAGGTCGTAGATAAAAATAGTTATCTTCTTCTTATGTGGAGAGGAAGCTGAACCATTTACGGTAGCCACTGATTTACGGAAATCGGAGACCGTGATGCATTTCTACAACCAAAATACAACATAAAATTGGATGCAGGAAATTTTAGACAAAACAAGACAAAGTGCAAGGACCACCAAAAGTTGCAAGACATGTGAAGGACAGCGATACATGGTCAAAATACGTCCTTCCGTGCAATTGTGTAAAAAACCCGCCCGGTTTGCCGCATCATTGCGTTCGGTAGAAAATATATCATACTAAGTACTTTGCACAATGAGCAGCGCATCTTTTGCACAATCCCATTGCAGGCATCTAAAAATACGACCCCAAGATTCCGGGTAAACCAAGCCAAACACCCGAAAACCGTGCAGTCTGTCGATCAGCCAGCATTCCACCAGCATTCCAGCGGCCTAGGTGCAACACGAAAAGGGTCAAGACGGGGATCGGACGGTGGGTTCTACGTTTTGTTAGTCGCCCGCCCGCCACCAGTCGCATTAGCCAGCATCGTCACTACGGCAACCACCCGGCGCTTAAATTGTACGTACCAATGCCCTTCTGTCCACCTCTGATATCGACCCAGCTGAAACTGTTTCCGGGAAAGAAAATAATTGCAAAGTAAATTGGAGTTCAAAACAAAGTAGTATTAGCTTTTTAGCACTTTGAATATGCGTGTGTGGGGGGGGTGAGGGTGAGCAGGGTGGGGGGGGGGGGGGTGGCCAGGGTATTTGATGGTCGGGCAAATAAATGGTGACCATTTGGTCTTTCGTCACAATGGAATGATTTTTGTCAGGTTTAGAGTCCTTTTTTGGGTTGATTATTTCTTTTGTAAGATTTTAAAAACTTGATGGGTTTATTAGTTGTTTATTTGATTCGTAGTATTTATATTATATTATTTTGTTTATCTCTAACAAAAAACATTTCAGTGCACCGATATTTCATTTTTTGCCCATTTTAACAGAGACTGCATTTGAAACAAGTCGGTACTTTCATCTGGAAGGAGAAAAATAGCAAAGCTTGCGGGAAATTGCACTGCGTGACTGTTTAAAAATAGGTGATAGAAGCTTCTTGCAAAGCATATCCATCGAAACGATAGCATATGCAGTCAGTTGGAGGTAATTTAGGGCAAGTAGTCATTTCACCGTAATCAAGGAAACTGTAGACAGAGCTTCAAGAGGCATACCTATGTCAAGGTGATGTGCTCCTAGGATATTAGTCGCGGATCACGTTATTTGAATGCTTGGTTAGTTAGGTAACTCCTCAATCCTCATGCATTCGTTGCTCGATGCCAATTCAAGTGGATGTAGATAGATTTAGCAACCGGTCAACATTTTCAATTATCCACAACACCGCTTAATTTTTAGTTTCTTTTTACAGATGCAATTCCATAATAGTTATATCCAATTTCAAGTTAGGATCAGCATGATTTACATAGGCTTGAGATTTTAAGAACTTGGCACAAGGTTACGGAAAGGAAAGCTCCGTACGGTTGGTACTTGGTACGATGTAAAATCTTAGACGTGCAACAGCTCGCCGTTCTTAAAAGCGTCTGCGCATTCTTTCGAGGAACCGACAACCGAATATTAAAAAAAACGATCAACGATTGACACAAATCGAAATATCAACCGTGCCCGAATTTCAGTAACCTTGGCCATCGCCTCCAAAACCTCGAATCCGCGCTTGCCGATGGCGAGAGCGCCGCGGCGCCAACCATACTCACCGTCCGACTTGCCGCTACTAAACTCGGTGCTGTGGGTTTTGTCGCCGAGAGCGCTGAACGAGAAATCACCCTGCAATGTACGGAGAAGCCATTCAAACATCTAGCATTCGCCAAGGTTACACACACAGGCCTGCTAGCTAGCGAGTAAAATGCAGGGCCGGGGTAGCGAGAAAGCCAGATGCTAAACTGGTGTCTACGGTTGGTTAGTGCAGGGCGGTTGTCCAACAGGTTTTTTTACTTTGTTAAGATACGTTCGGTAGCGTTTAACCATTAGAGTGCTTTTGACCGCGATGGAGTTATTACTCGTGTCGTTTCCTAATCTTAGCACGTTAGTTTTCCGAAAAACTAAAGCTACCAAACTCAAATTTTTCCCAACGTTTCGTAAAGCAATGCTGCCTGCTTTATCAGGGGTTTAGGGTTTAGACCCTTGATAAGGCAGATAGGAAAAGTTTGCGTTTGGGAGCCTAGCATTCAATAACCCAGTTGATAAGTTTCTTCTGGAAAAAACAATGGAGTTCTTGATCACTTGTTTATTTTGCAAGTAAATAAAGTTTGTTGCAATTTTTACTACAAATGCTGGTAGATTGCAAGTAATATTTAGTATACCAGCACTCAAATGGTTAAATACGGGCTATCTATTACGTTTCTACAACAGATATGCAATATAGGACAATAATGCAACGACTAGGGAAGAAGTTAGATGCGCTTGGTTTTGTTTTTTTAAATTTCACGTTCAATGCTATTGGTTGGTAATAACTTTTTCTGATGTAGATGGGGCAAAATGTCTTGTAAATCCTGTAGAATCTTTTAGAGTTCAGATCTTGAATGATGCCTAAGAGAGAGTATCATAGCATTTACATCAAGAGATTATTAAGACCTAAGTTAAAATAACTTGAAACAATATTTAAAAAAAATTGTGATTTCAAAATTAAATGTGCTGTCAATAAATGAAAATTGTAAATAAATTCGACTATTGTCTATTAAGATTATCACCCCATTGAAAACATCACACAAACTATATGCTGTCACAATGAATTACTAAAAATTCTTAAAAGATTAAACAACAGAGTGACATCACATCAATTACTACAAACAAAAATTAACATAAAAACAAAAGAAACTACTCGAAACAAACCGAGCATCAAACAAGAACAAAGAAAAAAAGAGAGAAAAAACCACATAGTGTTTGATCATGCGCTCGAAGCCGCGAAGCCTTACTCCGATATTGGAAACGCTGCCGCCCGTCGTGCTGAAAGTGTGCGAGCGCGGCGCCAGGCCGTACCCCGGCTTCGGCACGTGACGCAGGGCGCTCACGACTGTCACAAACCCGACGCGATTAATCGCCCGCCCTCTCCCCCCCACCGCCCCCGCCCCCGGTACTCACGTAGCCGCCGTTGCGCCCCGACGCTGGCAGCGTCGACGACTTGAGCCCGTAGCCCGGCTTCGGCGCCTGGTTCAGCGCGGACGCCGAGATCACTAAACGGCGGCGGCGACGGACAGAGAAAACGACACGGATCATGCAACGGCTAGGCAACGTGCGGGGCCGGCTGGCTACGTGGCGTGCGTTTGGTGATGCGATCGTTTCGCTTGTGTCCGATTTTTACCGATTTTTGTCAAGCGTTCGGAAAGCTTTGGCTATTTTGGTTTCTCGTTGAAACGTCGTAACGCCTGGGCCCCTATTCATGATTTTTTTCTGTTTCTAATACACCTATTCTATTCAAAGTTCTTTCAAAATGACGTCATGATACCCACTCGCTATAGCCAGGTAGAGCAATTCGGGCTGTGATTTCCCTGTCTTCCTTTGTTATTCATCAGAGTTAATTAATTTTTTTCCAAAACTGGTAGTACGTCCAGTGGGTATCTGACGTCATTTTTCTCTGAGTGGAATAGAATAGGTCTATTCTGCAGAATCAGGTAAATTATGGCTTTTATATCTGATAGGAGTACAGGAATCAAATCTGCAGAATTAGAATCAGAAATAGTTTGTGAATAAGGGTGTCGAGTTCATTTTGATAACAGCCACAGATACTCATCCGTATATAGTAAAATTTTCATCAGATGTTAATTTTTTTGGTAAAAATCGGACATAAAGCAACACCAAATTATACAAAACACAAAAGATACCACGATGAAAACTGAAATGCATGACACAACTACCAAATAACTAGTAATAAAAATGTTATAATTGAAAAGAAGTCGTTTGGTAGACTATTTTCAAGAGGCTCGAGGGAAGACGTGTTTATGTACAGACAGCTTGCAATAAGTTCGGTTTACGAAAGCATTCTGAAGGTCGATCGTGACAACTGAGAATACGGCAGAAAAATCGACAAAAATCACACGGCAAAACCTGTTAAGATTTACAAATTAAATTACAATTAAGTGAAAGTAAATGCCTGAAAAGGCAAAAAGCTGAAGCTAGAAAGAGAAAGTCTAGTTGCATGCGGACTGTGAATCGTACGAGATTCGAAGTTTTTTACGTTTGATGCACAACTAAGAGAGCTTCGAGAAATGTGAACTGGGAAAGAGAGAGGCTAGAGACAAAGTATAGAAGAGATGCGGCGAGAGCGCAAAGAAGAAAATCACGACGGAAACCAGACACCTCACCTGGCGTACGCCATTTCATGTTAGTCGGTGGCTAACTCTGACCAAAGAAATTGCATCGAGGTTATTAATCAATCATTATCGGACAATTACACTCAGATTCTAAAAAATTAACATGTAAATCATTGTATCATAATTCATAGTTTGTATCTCGACATTTTCCTCTGTGCTGCAGGTCAATATCAATTATCAAAGTGTGGTTTCCCATTTCAATTATAATTAGTACCTAGGTACACTCCTGGACACTGAAAACCGTCCACTAGAAAATTATACAAGTCCCGAGGGAGGTTGGCTTGAAAAATAGTGTAGGTAAGTCGGGTACACACCATGCTGTATGCCATGTGCTTTCTGAACCTTTACCTCGTTATGATAAACCAGTTTTCCTTATCAGTAATGCCTGTCCAGTGAAATGAGGATCGACCAAGCTCACAAATATGATATTTCGTGAGTCTTGCACACCATTTCAGCACCCCCCAATGGCCTATAACTCGTAATTTTGAAGATGCAGAAATAATTCGAAAACTTCCTGCCTCTTCTCTTTACGGCAAACACGTTTATCTCATCACTTCTTCAGTATTCTGGAAAAAGTTTGTTTCCATGGCACGATTTAATTTTCTCTCCTTTTAATTGCTTATCTTATCTTTGGATCAAGTCAATGGTTGGCTCCGAGACCCGACCTTTGTGATGCTACCTTGTCCAGGCGGGTCGGATATATTATATTAAGTACGGGAGATTAGATAACAAATGAAGTCGATTATTACGAAGTGGAGGAAATTCAAACGGTCGTCATTTTTAGTATTTTTACCATAGAATAAATGTTTTTTAACTATTAATAGGTACCAATAGTAAATGTAGTTTAATTACAGCAAGGATATTGAAATTCGTCCAAACCGTCTAAATCTTCACCGGCAACTCTGTGACAAATGCTGGAGCTCGATCATGCCAAAAGGGCTACTCTGGTGAACGAATATTCGCAATGCACGGTTCATATGAATTGTTAAAAACCCCACTGATAAGAAAACTGGTTTTCCATCATTAGGCAGCTTCCCAAGCAAGTGGTTTCATATGCCATGTGCTCAGCCTCTACCTGACGACCTATACGACCTATACTATTTTCAAGCAAGACGAAATTGGGACTTGTAAAAATTTCAGGTGGACGGTTTTCAGTGTCCAGAGGTGTACATATTTTAATTGAGTATGACACTACAATATTTTCTACTAAAGGTTCCATTTTCTTTCAATCGTCTTATATTTTTCACTACTTTCACTTGAAGCATATTTCAAATTTTAAGCACCGTGGAGGCAATAGACGCAGACAATAAAAAGACGGCCACGTTTTTGGTAAAGCGTTTCCGTACAGAATTGACGTTTCTTGAACATACGTTCCAGTCCAGCTGAAATTTCTACCAAATTTAGGACATAGATATCAATATTTGATGAGTGTGAGTGAATAATGCACGGTGATCACAAAGCAGCATGAATGCCACAACACAGAGAGCTAATGTAACGGCACAGGGATTCAGACGAGATTACACGATACGATGGTATGCGCACTCGACTCACCATTATAGCTTGGTATGGTGCCGACAGAGCGGCCGACAGATGAGCGGTAACTCGAACTGCGGTCCATCAGCTCTTCTTCTTCCCACGGCCGGGGGTGATCCACGTTACGCGACGGAGCTGCCGAAGATCAGACACATTGTCTTCATTCTTAAATCGAGTTATTTCTTTACTTATTCATTGTTTAATGACACGTTTATCAGATTTGTGATATAAGGACAGAGTGATACTATTGATAAACCATAAACCAATTAAATTACAATTTAAATAGCTGTCTAAAATATTAAAATACTAAAATCCAGATGTTCCTTCAGCTGTATGTAAACATTTTAGAAATACAGTAAGTATGCACTCAATGCAATGGATCCAAAGTTAGTGTGATAAACTCGCCAGTGCTATAAAATTCATCTTGAATGTGATACGGGAGAGATTCTTTCCGAAACAAACGGACACAGTTGCGGTGTGAATTACAAAGTATGCCATCGCGCGAATGGACAGTGGTTAATTGTTTCTGCTGCCAATTTGCTAATTTTAATAGGATTTAGAAACAAGACAAGTGAAAGATTACCGTAGAGACGTGAGCACTAAATCTCTGTGAAGCGCAGTCTTTCGAAAACTAATGCAAAGATTAACAAATGCCACGAGTTTTCATAAATCATGCTACTGTTTCGGACAAACATGAAGCATAATAAAATAACAGTGGAACATTTAGTCTTTTGTAAGTCCATGCTAAGAGTGAAATGATTAAATCCAAGGGTTTTTCGACGTTATGCTGCGTAAAAGCCAAGAGTTTAAGATTATAAAGCCACCTCACTACTTAGCTGCCTGCTAATATAAGAAATCAGCATGAAATCCCAATGTAATTCTTTGAGCAACTAGTGCAAAGAGGGGTAAGCGTTAGAGTAAAAATCGAACGCTACTCACAGGCGTTGACGGGCGACTCGTAGCGCAGCCGGTACGCGGGTTCCCGCGCCGCCGAGGGCATGCGCGACGCGTTGCGCGGGTCCATGTTGGACATCTTCCACTGGCGCATCTTCTCGCGCTCGCGCACGTTCTGCAGGAACACCTTGCCGATGCCCGTCGCAATCTTGCTCAGCTCTTCCTCCTCTTTCTGCGGCAAACAAGGTCCGGGAACCGGGTTGGGAACTGTGTTGGCTTCAATGTCGGATGGGTCTATCGACGGTTGTGTTTAGAGGGCGGAGTTTTACGCTCGAGTAACGGCTATGTATCAGAACAAAGTTAAGCAACACTAAGCTTGCTTGGGCATTGGAAGGGTGACCTTTACTGACAGTTCTGTTTTTGAGGATGATTTAGCTTGATGCTAGCAGAACTGTAAATTAGTGTAACAAAGTTAAGCAATACTAAGCTAGATTGGGTGACCACTCTTCTGTTAACAAAGTTGTTTGAAGCGCTAGTGCAAATTAAAAGTAAAGGACCGAAGTTAAGCAACAATATGCTGTGTGAGTATTGGATGAGAGTACACCATTTAATTGACAGGTCTGTTTGAGAAGTTGGCAAGTATCAAGCTCCATTACCAAGTTAAACAACATCAAAGTTGAATTGAGAGTGTACGATTTTGCTCTGTTTAAACGTTGTGGCAGTCCTTAAAAGGACCTTGTCGAGTGTTGACGTCACAGTCGTGAAGATGTCCACGCCATTGCGGACGAAACGTCGACACGTGACAAGCTCCTTTTTCGGCCCGCCACAACGTTTTAACAGAGAAAAATCGTACACTCTCAATTATACAATCTACGGCTCGGAACCACTCCCACTTTCTAACATCAGAGTTATAAAATACCGAGATAGATTAGGTATTGGGCGGATGATCGTCAGTGAAATTGGGATATGGACATGGTTGAGAGCAAGATGCTGTTGCAACCACTCCATTCTCAATTTCATGAACATATGGATTGACAGAAAGAACAGATTCACAAAAGAGGGTCAAATGAAGGCCGAAGCAGATCCGGAGACTTACCTTCAATTTCCTATCGGTAGCGAATATCTCGTCTTCTTCCGTCTTAATTTTTCCGTCGGTTTCGTCTTCGTCGTCGGAGATCGGTACTCCCTTGTAAGTGTCTGACCAACGCCTACGTCGTTCTGGAATCAAGAGGTCGTCGTTAGTTCTTGATCATCAGGCAAAAATAAATCGGGGTCGCCAGAAACACAGAAACACATTGGTTCATAAGGAAAGAAGATTGCTTTATGATGAGCGTAAAAAGCAAAGCGAGTGAAGCAAATCTTCCACTACACTTACTGCTGAAAAAAATCCGTTATGTGTTTTACAGACAAACAGACCAAACGACTGAACGGATTATGATGAAATTTTCAAAATATATTTGTTTACTCTCAACTTGGACCCCACACTATTTTCAGCCCATTTCACTTGCAACTTTTTTTTATAAATAAATTTCTACGAAAATTTTCAGTTTTTCAACATCACGTTTCGAAATTATCGGAATACCTTTGTTTGCTCTCGACTTAAACCCTGTACCATTTTCAGAACATTCCATTTTCAACTTATATTATAAATCAGCTTTCAGAAAAAGTTACAGTTCTCTCAAATCACGCTTCTCACACAAGGCAAGCGTTTGCGTGAGACAACAACAGGACAAGCCCGTCGGGACTGCTCACCGGGGTCGGTGTACGGATAGGGCGGCGCGGGGAAGTCGTCGCGGTCGATCTTGGGCGTGTCGCCCGGCCGCGGCGGCTTTGCGTCCGGGAAGTGCGCCAGCTCGATCGGCTCCTCGTTGTTCATGTGCGGCGACTTGGGCCGCGGGGTCTCCGACCGGATGCTGTCCACCAGCACCTTCATGCCGGACTTGTGGCCCGACTTGTGGCCGGACGCCGAGAAGCGGCCGCTGCTGCGCGACTGCGACGCTGCCGTCGGGAACAAACGGGGTTCAGACGCTTCGCCGATTGATTGCTGGCGTACAACGAAGCGCACTGTTTTGACAACTGGCCGTGTGGCTCTGGTCTAATGGCGTCGGTGAATGTAAGGGTAATGTAACCTAGCCTAGAAGGCAGGAGGGAAACCCATTGCCAGCAGGTAGCCTACTCCTGGCTACAAATGGCAAGAAAAAAAGTGCAATTGATAATGCATGTCAAGTAGTAAATACTAAAATAACAAAGAAAAGTAATTTCCAGTTTAGATAAGATTTGTACTCTTGCGGGATTGTTGCATTTTCCATCAACAGGCCAGTTTGGTTAAAGTTAGGCCGTCTTTACAAATTTCCGAACATCTTAGAATCCTGTAATTTATTCTTTTTGCAGCTACGAAAAGCGTGGTATATTTACTATACTTCCGAATAATGAAAGTTTCGCCGGCAATCTCTCGGCGTACTCACAGGACGGGCGATGGAAGTGTGGCGACGTGGGCGGCTTGTCGTACGGCTCAATCGGTCGCTTGAGATAGCCGTGCAGAGGCTCCTCCGTCAAGTAGCTGTACGTGTAGATGCGGCTGATGTCCTCCGGGTAACGGTGCTCCTTGTTGTATTCGCGCAGGATAAGTCCCGGGCTGGCCGTGCGGTAATGCTAACGGGCCACACAGACAGTGTGAGCATACGCGCTTTACGGTCTTATCTTCGACCAAGGCTAGGTTGGGATACGCAACATCGTGTTTAAACGACGTTAGCCTTAGCGACATTAAGTGTGGCACAGTTTTACCTTTGACCAAGGCTGGGTTGGGATACGCAGCTCGAATCGAAACGTAAGTTAGAACCGCTTCCTACCTATGTATGCAGTTGGCAAGAGTTGAGAAGTTTGAACAAGCTCTGCTTCTCCAACAAAAGAATATGTGACTATACCACTGTGAATGTACTGTGACTGTGTCAGTGACTGTGTCAGTGACTGTGTACCATGTTACATTAATTATAATTTAAGCCATGCACTGCAGTAAATCATAATGTTTAAATTGTGTTAATTAAGTTATATTCGAATGAGTTACTGTTGCCGTTGGTCAGTTGCGTATCCCAACTTGGCCTTGGTCGGGGGTTTTTCTTGTGGGCGGACGTTAAAAAATTAAAATCAAGTTGGATAGATGGATAAAAAAGTATACTGCCAGTGTGAAGTAATTTACAGTTTGTTGGGTTCCAGGTAAGCTGAAACAAAGTAGTCTAGATGTATTTTTTTGGTACAAAGTTGTGAACATTGCTCCATTTTAATCTTTAATACGTAGCGTTACGCTACGGTCTACTTGTGCAACAAGAAGCAGTGAGCGGCGGGCAAATTTACTTTCTAGCTTCTTCTTTTATTTTTAGCTTTTAAACTATAAAAAGAGGAATATACCGCAACCAAAGAGTAACCAGTCTGCAACCACAACAGGATACTGTTTGTGCAACCAACTGCTAATTGAAGCAACACGAGGATCGTAACTTTATCAAGGAGGTACAACTTATAATTAAATCAATCAAGCATTCAAAGGAAAGATATCAACTCAAAGCTTTTTACAATCAGAGACCAAAAACTTAATGCCCAAATGCAATTCACAGAAAGAAATGAAGTAAAAATGCAATCTAAGGTTTAAACTCTCACTTAGCACAGTTGCTAACTAGGAACGTATTTTTGAAACGCATTTGGACAGGAAAATTGATAATCTCCAAACGGTGATCAGATTGCGAGAGTAGGTGTAACGTGAGTAGCGGGTACGAACCTTGCGATGTAAGCTATTACACGAACTGTCTCTATTATATAGCGAGCCGTTTAGGCTAGGCGTGCGGGATCGAATAGAAAACTGTGAAAACAAAATAAAAATTGCATTCTAATCAAAACTAAACAAAAACAAATCATATAATAAATGGTAAATGAAATAGTTATTGCTTAGTAGAAACCAAGTATCCATTCCAAAATTATTAACTCAAATAAACTCAATATTCACTCCGAAGTGGGTTGTCTGTGGAGCATATGGTGATGCTCCATCGCGGAAAGGCGTTCAATGCCCGGTGACAGACGCAATTTTGGATTGGATATTTTGTTTCTAATAATCAGTATCTACCGCACATGCAACGAGGATTTGCAGTTTGGTTCGAATCAATCAGTTAATCGGTAGTAAATATTTTGGCACCGTAAGACGGAACAAATAAATCATATAAAGCACACAGTGGATCTACTTTGGTACCTAGATCAACTATCGGGAGGAGGATCGACTAATGTGGCTGATTATTTACACAGGTCGTAGCGTGGTTGAGAGTACGGCGTGGTTAGTCGTGAACACGAAACAAACGTCTGGCGGTGGCAAGTTACCTTCGGATATTTCTGTGCCGAATGCCACGATTGTGGTGAACAAAATGGAAACTAGGCAAAGATAACGGAACAAAAAGTATAAATCAATTGGTCAACAGGGTAAAATAATGTGTGATATGATAGCAGGTAGGGATAAAATTGCTGGTGATAGCATTGAACTACTAATCAATGATACCAAAAATAAAAATAAAAATAAAACCAATGAAGTGCAGCAAATTATTTCAAACCAAAATGGTAAATCATTTGTACCTGTGCTAGAAATGACTAGATCAAGTGGTTCATTCAATTTATTTCAATTAAAGAGGGTCATTAAAAAAATGCAAATTAAATGGTGTTCTGCCAGTACAAAAAATAAGAGGCAAAGCTGTAATACATTTTGGGAGAAATTATTGTAGAGCAGGTATTACAGTCTAAGGTATGTTGGAGAAATTCAGAGAAATATTCAACTTTGAAAAAAGTTATACCGGATCTTATACATCGATTCCCCAATCGATTAAAAAAAAAGTTATTGGAAAACAAGTGGGGATATTTGCAACGACAAGAATGTCGAAAGGAAGAGAAGCCGGAAAAATGTGCGAATCGAAACAAACCCCTAGCTTTGAAGGAAACTTCTCTCCCAGCTGAGAGGCACCTTCATCACGCACATTTCCCCGCCATCCCTCCCGTCACCGCTCCCTCGCATACCGTCCGGCACAAAACCGCCAACGCTCACCTGGATCTCGCTGGCGGCGGTGCTGCTCATGCGGTCCGACTCGCGCACCGCCTCCTTGACGCTCTCGCTGTCCGTGCAGTGGCCGTTGCCGACCGAGCCGTTGAGCACCGTGCCGTTCTCGGTGGGACCCGGGCCGCAGCGCGGGTGCCAGATCGCCGTGCCCTGCCGCACGCGACGAGAGAGGTTACCGGGGAGCACGGGACGGACAAACGTGTCTTTGTTTCGATGTTCGATGATCGACTATGAACGCACTGGCTGATAACGCGCTGGCGGCAACGACTAAATAGACTGTTTAGGTCGACGTTTAAATCTAGCATCGCTGTTAGTGCACGGGCGACTTTTATGTACAGTACCGCTGTTATCGCGCTGCGTTTACGTCTAGCTCGCCAGTGAGTGCAGCCGATTATTTAAACTGTTTATGGCGACGATTACATCTAGCACCACTTTTAACGTGCTGGCGACGTTTTAGTACAGTACCGCCGTCACCACATTCGACTCGAGCGACTCACCTGCAGGTACATCTCCTCGCCGTCGCCGAACGGGTCGCCGCATTTGGTACAGCGCGCGCACGTCGGGTGGAAGTGGTGATTGTCGCCCGCCTGCAGCACCTTGCCCGAGATGTAGCGGTTGCAGTACGCGCACTTTACGCCGAACTGCTTCTGGTAGTCCTTCTCGCAGTACGGTATGCCGTCCCTGTCGGGCACACGAGAGATTCGCAGTTTAGTTTGATTCCTGCGCTGATGCAGCGTCGACGTAATGGATTGGGGTTGGTCGAGTTGTTGGTGTTGTTGTTGTTGGTGTGAATGGCTGAATAGCGTCACTAGATTCAGGGCCTTCTATTTTCAATCGTAGTCCTATTTCTAGTATCATGCATCCCGACAATCAACTTTCCACAATCCCAACTTTCGAAAGTTGTATGTCTGTGGACACTGGGGGGTTCAATTTTCTTCTCTTCAAATATTTTTGATTTGATATTTTATTTCTAATAATGAGGAGTGACAGTACTAGCTACCCAGCACTAATATATACACCTCATTTAAATGCAAAATTGATGATTTATGATGTTAGGGATAAGGTTTATCAAACCATACATTTCTAGGCAATCTGGGAGCTTGTCAACAACTAAGTACTAGGTATTTAGTTTTAACTCTAGCTGTACCAACTAGAGGAATATAGATTTACCTCTGACCAGAAAAACTCACAACTACAGATGACATACTGTGGCCAACTGGCTCCACAATTACATAAAATGATAAGGTGTGCCCAAAACAAAGATAACAGAGTTCAATAATCACAAGGGATTACAATGATCTCTACATCCTTAAGCATGTTATCTTAATTTATAAGAAAGTTACCCTCCTTTAAAAAGAGTAACTAGTAAAATATCAGTCAAGCCTTGAGGACACTGGCAACAACACCTCACTCAACATCAAGATTAGTTGTAATTTATAAATGAAAAAGTATGGATCTCCAGGCAACTGAGTAAGCAGACAGCATTGCTCGGTTATCGACATTTTCTATCTTTAGCGATGGCCACATTTTAACTCGGTAAGTCTTTGTGCTGTTTCCCTCCTGATTCGATACACCTGGTCTAAGACTATGAAATTTCACATTCACTTCCTGCTTCCTTTCCTACTCCCCGCAAGATAAATTAGACCCTGAAATTGCCGCAGCGCACTCACCAAAGCAGGACAATTCAATTATTACAACTAGTGTTGTGGTCTTGAAATCTTTCACGTGAAATCTTTCAGTGAAATGAAATCTATTTGAAATCTTTCAACAGACATTGATTTCTTTCAAATTTTGTGAAATCTATTATTTTTGCTTGTTCAGTTTGTTTTGCACTATTATGTTTTATTTTCCTGTCTTGTGTGAGCTGGTAGTTCTATTCTAATATATAGAATAGATAAAGAATAGAATCACGCGATTCTAACTCCGAACTTGGCTGACAAAGACATATTTGAGGTTAGGTGACCATTTACGAGTTGCCAGTTAGTTACGATGGGCAGAAAAAAGGAGCGAATATTTAAGTTATTTAGAAGAATATTAAATACAAAAGAAGGGAAGAAGACTACGTGTATGGTTATTTGTAAGTGTAACAAAAATGTTTTAAAAATAAAATGTTATTGGAAAGAAATACATTTCAGATAGATTTCATAGATTTCATAAATTTCATGAAAAATTTCACGAAAGATTTCAAAAAATATATTTCATGAAATCTAACAATACTAATTACAACCAAGAAAGGTTTCCAGAAGATGAAGACCTAACTAACATATATGTAATAAAGTTACCATCCTGTACAGCAACGGAGAAAAGCAGAGCACCAAATACCCAGCATAACATTTCAGCAACTTCGCACCGAAAACATCCCACAAACATCGCACTCACTTCCCAATGCACTCGATTACAAAGGAAAGCATAACGGCAAATGATCACAACCAATGAAAGACAGCAAACAAACTCCAAAACCTTGCGCCAAATGGTTCTTAAAATGCGATAGTCGCGCACTCACTTCCCCATGTACTCGCCGTGCAGCACGGCGTCGCACGTCCGGCACTTGAAGCACCAGATGTGCCACTGGCGGTCGAGCGCGATGAGCGCCTGTCCCTCCTTGAGCTCCTCGCGGCAGCCGGCGCACTCGGGCGCGCCCGCCGCGCTCGACGGACTCGACGGGCTGGCCTGCAGCGAGGGCGGGTCGCGCGCCGGCACGTGCACGCACTTCTGGCACAGCACCTCCTTGCCCGTGTAGGTGACGCGCTCGCCCGACGGGAACGGCAGGCGGCATCTGCGTAGGGGCGGGCCGAGTTCGGTCAGAGTCGCGTTACATGGGGGAACGTGGGGGAACGCAAGGAGCGCTAGTGTCTGATGCATTTGATCGATGGGTCAGCATTGCGTTGTGTTTGATTAGAGAATGTGCAGAAAGCAGGGGATGCTAGTGTTCATTTTTTTGGCTACTTCGGTCAGCGTTGCGCTGACCAAACTAGCCAATAATTTATAGTGTTTTCTGAAAACGAACGTGCTAAGATCAGGAAATGACACAAGTCTTGAGAAAGTAATAAAGGAGCATGTGTTAGTCAGCTCAGATCATGACAGCAGCCATCTGCAGCTCCAAAACGGCTCAGCTTTGCAATCCCTCGACGAGACGGCCTAAATGGCGTAAGCCTCCGGTTTGTGCCGAGGCACGCCGCCGCTGTTCACTGCCGCCTCCGTTCACCGCCGCCGTTCTCACCTGGCGCACGTGAAGCACTTCTGGTGGTAGGTGTTGCCGAGCGCAGAGACCACCTCGCCCTCGACGTAGTCGCGGCAGATGGCGCACTTGGTGCCGAACTCGCGCTGGTAGTCGCCGCTGCAGAAGTAGTCGCCGTCCTTGCAAAAGAAGCCGCCCTGCGCCAGCGAGTTGGTGCACACTGCGCCCAAGAGAAGCGGGATTAGTGATTTCAAAAAAACTAATGTGCTACGGTTAGGGAAAGAAGGTGAGGGGTTAGTGTTGGTTTGGAACTTGAACTAGATGTAGACATGTAGATGTAGATGTAGAGATCTAGACGTGTACGAATTTTGTAGCGAGTTGGCGCACACTGCGGGGAAGAGATGCGGGGTTATTGTCGGTTCGAACCGAAATGCAAATAAACTAAATGCACTGGATTTTTATTACTACCAGGATCGGGGTATGGGTACAAATTTAGGAATGGATATTACGTTTCTAACATAGATAGAGGTTTTGTAGGTGGTTTACGACCTGTTTCTCTGCCACAAATCTGCCACCATGCAATTGTTTGTCATTGGTTACAGTCAACATTCCCTTGCTTCCAATTTAAAATAATCGGTTTGTTTTTTGTAAGGTTGGTGTAATTTCTGTAATAATCTCTGCGGCATAGTTTTCTTTGTCTTACTAGTCATATTTCTGTATTTTTTTTTTCATTTCTGTTATATTACCTGTAGCATAATTAAATTGAAAACAACAGTGGGGTAAATCCACCCGGGCTTTTTCTGAGATGCCCATCCCGCTAGTACATGTACCAAATCTATTCCCGCCAATGGCACAGCCAGAATACACTATAAATACATAGTAGGTACCTAACTTTTGTGAATCTGGATGTTTCCAAAGCCCAAGTACATTCCATGTGCCTCACAAGTGATAAAGAGAGCTTCACAAGGCTTTGCTGTCAATTCTAATTGGAGATTCTCAAAGAACCATTTTATACCAAGTGCTTTTTTATTACTACTTATTTTTTATCTCACAAAAGAAGCATTAGAAATATAAAAACGTTGATGGCTGCATTTTGATTTTATAATTGAGATGAGAGTGCACTTCAGAGAACAAGGATAATTGAAAGAATTTATGCAATTGAAGACAACAATAGATAATTTATTTTTCTACACGATTTACTAATTAACATTCTTCAAAATCTAGCAATCCCTAACGTCTAATTTGTCCGGCTTATTTTTATTATTGTTGCAGCAGATAGCATATAATTTGGGAGCAATCCCATACGACCTTGAACATTTATTTCGCCACCTTGAAAGCCCGTGATAAATATTTCTTATCCTGCGTAATATCTCTGCCCAAATCATTTGAATGTATGGTAAATTTTCCTCCAGCTACTAGCCAATAACACCGAGAGTTTCTTGTGGAATGTCAGTCAATGATGCAATTTGCAGATAGCCTGGTGATGTTTACCTTTGCATTTGAAGCAGTTTACGTGGAAGTATTTGTCCTGGACCCTGAGCACCTCTCCCGAGCATTTCTTCTTGCAGTTCTGGCAGAATGTTTTACCTGAAAACAAGAGAAATCAACATTGTAATGTGGATCTTACAGCCTAGCATAACCCCAGAGAACTTATCTGGAAGATTGTGTCGGTAAGAATCTTGGATGACAATTACAAGGGACACAAAAGCTTGATGACGTTTGAAATAGTCATAGTCGAGGACAGAAACGATGCAACACGGTGTAATTTTTTGGGGGATTTCATTATTAAAACGTGTGATTGGTGTGATAGAGAAATAAATTATGACAAAATGAGAGAAAACGTTCATTGTTCAAAATTGCAGAATTGCTTATTGTTCTTCTATATCTGTGGGACCATATAAAAATAACAGATAATACACGATAAAAAAGTACTGCATTTCGGAGACCGACAATTTGAGGCAAGTCCTGCTTGAGATAAAATTTTAATGTGCCCAAACCTTCTTATAACCTACCAAAAAAATACAATTTCTCTGCTCACGAAATTGAGACGACTAAAAAGCGATACCAAGTGGTCAACCACTTTCCCTATCATCCTGACTTGCTTTTCAGCCGTCGCCCATGGGTCCATGTAACTGACATTCAAAACGAGACAAATTATAACATAGAAGAGCTCTTCATTGAAGCCAATCAGCAGATGTTAATTAGCGGTTGGGGCGTTGATCATTCAGCCAGATCATCATTCTGATGATGATGCTGGTCATGATGAAGATGATTTACAGTTACAAGGTCACTAATTACGTCACTTACAGTGTGCGATCATGAGTATGAATAATGTTTAGCCCACATTAGGGTCTGCTCGTCTAATTGCAAGTGCAATGCATAGTACAATAACAGGATGGAATGAATTATTTATGAAATGTGGTCGGAAGGCTGTTGCGTTGAGCTATTCTCCGTGAAGATCGGAGATAGAAATGAAGTTAAATGAAGTTGTTAGTTGTTTTTTGCTGAAGGAGGGAAAGAGTGTTCGAGAATGTTGAATTATCGGACGAAGCTGTGCTTCGTTACACATTGTAAGCCATTCATGACGGAAAATAAAGCGGGTAATTCTTTACATTTATCAAACAAAATACGTAGAAAATTATAAAACCACTTTATAATATGCCCTATTATAAATAATAATAATAATAATAATATCGTAAGCAAAAACAAGTATAGCGGAATTTTATAACCGCCACAAGCAATGTGTAAAAACAACGATGGAGAAAGTTATTAAATCACCAATTGTGATGCAGTAAATGAATTGTGAGATTAATTCAATGAATATGCAATCATTCTGATCAAACCGCTTCACAATTCATCCCAGCAAAGTGTTAATTTATCAATTATCAGATTGTACGATAACGACGATTAGATAAGGGGGCTGTAATCATTATGTCACTAGCTCGAACTGCAATTAACCTAGTTGAAAAGGAAGCCAGTGTCGATTTTTCTAATTGGTTGACAAGGAAAGAACCACGAAAAAAGACACGAGACACGAAAAAATGTCCGTTTGGAAGTGGTACGGTTCAATACCAAACATCACACTGTATATGAAACATGGTTAATTCAGCCGATACCTATCACATTCACTCTTTTTTTGTATCATAAAATCCCTCGTTTCACACTTGTAATAAAAGTAGCATAATAAATTACCGGGTTCGCTAATATCGCTTCGTTTATAGCTACCGGTTGTAATAAAATATAGCATTGTGTATTAATATGTAAATGCATTATCTATGATCACAGAATGATTGTCACGATACTACCGAGAATACAGTGAAATCGCCTCTTTTCAGAGTGTCTGCACCCAAGAGGAAGCCATCAGCAGTTGAGACAGTTATGAGAGAAATCTTAATTGCGTAATAGGCACCGCTAAACACGATTCGGATTCACGATTGTTCCATCGGCATCCATCTCCACAAGGCTACCAATAAAAACCCGAATGTTTTTGTTAGTTTATTGTTTTAATCTATTTTTACAACGCGTTAAAAGTAAAGTTCATCGTGTAATTTCAGACTCGGCTTGTGATTCAAGGTTTCCCTCCCCGACTATGGCGACGATAAAAACCACGGATAAAACCACATCGGTGGTTCAGGCATGAGCTTAGAAGTCGGCGCTGGGCGATAGTGGCTGCACCCCAGTAAATCCTTACCCATCTAGAACGGTCGTGAAAATGAGGAAAAGCGACGCGATGTGTGCTGGCGACCCGAGCGGGGGGAAGGTAGCCGAAATGTCAGGTGATGATGGGTAAATATTACTCCCCGCTCGTTCTTTTGTTAGATTAGGTATGGAAATAAAACTGTATGTATATATGAGCGGCGATTAATTCTCAAGAGGCTGAAATTTGACATTATGCAACACATGAGATGGGTGTACTATTCGTGCATTGCCAGAGGGCAGAGACCCAATATTAGAGGCAATAAAATGATAACAGAGTATGATGTCGGCTCAAAGCACCAAAGGGCATCAACTCCCAATGCTTCTCTGCACAAATCTGTGCCGTAGAGATGTTGATTCAAGAAAATATTATGGGTGAAGCCGGTTAAGCCTGACTGACTGATATAAACTAAGCATGAATAAATCCGACAAACGCATAGAAGTGGGATTGAACATGGCCGGTCACCCACTAATTATCTACCCAAGGTCAATGTTGCTCAACCTCGGCTATCTCACAAGTATCGGTACTTTGGTTATCAGAACGACCTTGAACACCGCACAATAAATTGCATTGTCAAGTGACTCGTCGATAGGCACTTTCAGACCTTTACCTACCCCAAAAACCAGGCTTGATGACTTACCTTTACACGAAATTATAGTTTGTCTCGATATATTATAAAATAGCCAATAAAACTGCCATGAGGGTGATTACAAAAGGTAATAAAATTACTAAAAAAGAATAAAATCCAATTGCGTAAGACGTTACCACGTTAACTATAACCACGTAACTATACAACTATTTACTGGTAAACTATAAATAATCTATAATAAATAATAAGATAATAAAACGAGTTTCAGTAAGACGTTGATGGGTAATAAACTTGACTCCAATCAGGGAGAGCTGAGTAATGAATCATAACGACGCCGGCTAGAGTACCCTGCCGCGTACCCGATGTCCATTTTTAGAGAGATTTTACTTCAAGTTGTTAGCAAAAACACGCGAAAACCCAGCTTGATTACCGCATTCGTTAACAAGGCTTCGTGGCAGCTAATTTTCCTGTCCGAAAGAAGGTCGTACGCCTTCGGAGATGCACGACTCTCGAAAAACTATACACCCCCTTCGACACACCAAAAAAAAAACCCTCACATATCTCCAAACATACCTCAAGTATGCAGTACAGACAAAAAATCAATAAACATTACACCAGCTTAACTGGGTCAAAGTACCAACTATTTTTACACCAAAAATGCATTTTCACACACGACCGTGCGCCAGAGTAATAATCATAGTGATTACACACCCAACAATCGTGTGACCCACCGCTATTAAACGAGTGAATATCCCCTCTCACCCTCCACCCCCTACCCCGCCCCCAACCTCGGCCAGGTCGATCAATTCGGCGACCTAGACCAGACGACGCCGTGGCGTCGGTTCGCCGTGCCGACGCCGACGCCGACGCCGACAGAGCAGGGACCACCCTAAAGTAGACCGTGTTGACTGACCCATTAGCCACGGATACATTTTCTATTCGCACAGCAATCATCAGCCAGGGCGGATGACAACACACCGAGACACACGACGGGTCTCCATGGACACAGAAACTGATTGATGATTTGGAGGTTTGGGAGGGGGGGGCAATGGGGATTGGCGAGCTGTTGTTCTGCCAAGCGCGAGGCTGTTTGGAAATGTGGTTTTTGATACGGCGACGTTGCGTGGAATTGGAAGCGTGTGGGTTCGCACTGTGCTATGTCTCATTGTTGCTTGTCTCATGTCTCATTGGTCTTGCTAACCGCTGTTGTTTTATCAAATTGTAATACCTAATGGTATAATATATTATTATTATTATGCATACCACGATTCTGACGCAGTAAAAACTATTTTACTGGGTATTTACTATTTGATGATAAGTACCAAACTCAAACTCATTTATTTTTTAACTTATTAACTTATTTAGCAAGCATTCGTCACTGTTTCTCAATGGGTCTGAAAAATGTCTGTATAGCTGACCAGACGCTGCGACAACGGATGGTGAGACACAGTTTAAGTGCAAGAAGTTTCGTCTTTCGCATGCTGTTGCGTGACATCTCTATTTACGATGACTACAAACACCGCGAGTTTCTGACTCGAGCAAACGAACTGAATACGAAACTTGACATCAAACAAATTTAAACCACATTTTTGTTGGGTAGTAATTTTGACACGAAATTAAAATCCAATGGAAAATAATTTGCATGTGGGGGAGAGAAGTAGTACGCGCACGGACACGAACATACCTAAAAAAATGCACAGCAGTGGGATTTCTTACATGGTACACGCTCCCCTACAAAATCTCATTCATGTGTCCATCAATTCTCCCTAATATCATCGACGCAATCTGGTTTTCGCTCTCGGCGTACACACAACGTGAACGTGAACGTGAACGAGCAAGCGCCCTGCCAACGTCACGAGCATGTCACGTGGGTGGACATGAAGCGCAGCTCACGCATATGAACTTGATTGGCGCAAGCGACAACCCCCGCCGACGACGATGGGATATAGCTTAGGGGTGGTGGTTGTATAGGTAGTACGGTGCGGCGCGCTGACGAAACGGAAAATCCCGTGAAAAGCCGAGACACGGCAATGTAAACATGTCATTTCATGCCGGGAAATGTTGACGTGGAGTGAAAAACATTTTTTCTTCCATTAGGTGCTCCGTCGATTTGGGCCAGTTATCAAAATCAGTCAGCGTGGTTCTATACACAGACGCTGTTTTTCTTTTACTGGTCCCGACACTCTAGATCACTTCACTTTATTGCTCGTTTCTAGTGGCTTTACTCAGAGCCCGCTATCGCCCGATAAGAATAAGATTGATTAATGGCATTTTGAACTAGTTTTATGTTTTTCGAAGCAATACATCTCGTAGATTCCGAATGGAAACATGATTTATTCGCTGGCCTAGACAATTTGGCAACTGGACCATCACGCTGGAAAGTTCCTATTTATTTTTGCCTCCGCCAAATATAGCGCATATATCGCGTTTCAAACACAACGAGAAATTTCAAACAGAATTCGATCCCAACACACATGGAAAGCTGTTTTATATGAATTGCACGCCATACATCTATCTATCTGCCGAGATAGTTATCGGGTGCTGCAGGCAGACTTCAGGCGCCATTGCACATTACACACTCTCTCCTACAAGCGACTCACTCGCCGCTCCTGCCACCACCACCCCCGAACACCCACCCCCAAACACCCACCACCCCCGGCCGCCAGGCAAACTTCGCAGCAAACATGCGAGCCCGACGCGACGGTGTTAGAGGGTAGTTATACGTGGTACATGGCGTGATAAGTTGACGGGGAGAACAAAAAAAAATCGTACCCCCTTCGCATGCGTTCGACTTAACATCCTCCAGACTGGGTGTTCTGCAGCCCCCCCACTCCCAAATCACCGAAACTATTTGTGGATGGACTAAGCTCTGAGGGCTGAGGGGCCCAGATGTCTTTGGAGACACCGACAAACGTGTAGAGCACTTTACGGACTGTTAAATAATTGATAGAAACCGCCGGGGGCTGTAGAACTGACGATAGGAATGTGGCATTTAGTAAGTGATTTCCATGCAGTATGCAGGCATTGACAAAATACTATAAGAAAAAATCTCGGTTTCGAATTCCCGTCGGCAGGGTCTGTCAGTAAATTTGCACGTGGGAATCCACGCCTCGATTTGTAATCGTGACTTTATTGGCTCTGGTACTTTCGAAGCACCACAGTTTGAAGGCTGAAATTATAGCCGAGAATTAATAATTGAGCAGTTAAAACTTTAAATCGCCGATGCGAGCAGCCAAGCCGTTCCAAATTGTGAAAACATATCGACTTGGCATCGGACGCGTCAAATAATTCATGCAATGAATGAAAGATGCTTAATTTTAGCCAAACTTGCCCAAAAAGTTAGTGCGTTGCTCCTGTATTTCTGCACATGTCACCCGTAGTAATAGCTTCAACTTAGACTGAATGCAAGTAATAAAAGGTATATGTGGTTATTTATAAATAATAGTTATCGTCATTCTAAGCAGACGGTCTAAAATTAACCCCCCCCCCCAACCCCCATACATTCCACGACAAGAAATTCTTCGTGGAGACTGTCTCTCAATGGAATCATGTGCTTGTCAACACAGGGCCGCTGTGCTTCTGGTCTGCACCAGATTAGATTATAAATAAAACACAAGACAGGCAGCGTGACACTTCGGAAGCGCAAGAGAGCCCTTCTTCAGACCACTCTTTGAAAATGATTTGGATCAGTACTTCTGTACAATGAACGCGACGGTTAGTTTTTCCTATCGTCGGTCGCATCAAAAAGTGGAACGAAATTGGAACAGTAAATTATACTCAGATGAGTACGTGACAGTTTTTCGAAAATGTGGCGCCAATGGAAGTGTAGTGCGAATATTCCTTAGATTTAATTGGAAGCTAGGTATAGTGGGTATAATTATCAGCAGCCTTGACTGCCGCTAGTTTCGCTGACCGCATAAGGTTTAAGAAATAACTCACATGCCTATACTAAAATTCTCTATATAACGAACACGAATAACTTGGCTATCAAAATGTTTGCCAGAAAGTTGTATTTATGTAATTTTGCGGCAACAAATCAAGAAAGCCGGTCGCGGGACTTCTCATGCTTTGTGAAAAGACATTGTACATAAACGATCTCTTCCAACCTCCTTACAGATCACACCAATTCTCACAGAGACCAACTTCCTCTGAATGCCAAGTAAACAGTCACGGATTTAAAAGTATAGACATTTTTCATTCAAAATGATTACCAACATCGACAGAATGCACTGCGACCTACTACTCGACGGCGGCAAATCGCACGGAGAGATCGCGAGACGCATTGTCCGGCGTTCGCATTGCCCGATCCGGCGAAAACGATTTGCAAATTTTTTCGGCTCGCGCACGTCAAAGTTCAAGCGACGGATCTGGGACAGGGACGACGTGTGTGCATGGCCCTTCGACGGCGAGACCCGAAAACTTTCAAGAAGAAGAAGAAGTAACACTTTCAAATTGCCCGTCTCTTTGCGGAGACACAATCCGACCGCGAGGTGCCAGTATTTTTAGCACCACAATCCACGAAATAGATGTGTGAACACAGGACGCCGACGACGGCGACGCCGACGTCGCAGTGGCGGAGCGGACGCCAATGAATGGGGCAGGCAGTCACACGGCAGACGTTTTCGGCAACTGAGAATCAACGATGTGCATAACAAAGTGCAAATCGTGGATTTAAACGACAAAATCATATGCCGCTCGTTTTAATTCAATGACTAGTAATAAATAGAAAATAATGTCCAGAAGAAATGAATTGCAGCACACATTTTTATCGTCTCTAGAAATTGAGTTTTGAATGTGGTCTGTTACGATTTACGACACAGTTGTTTGGTGCATGGATTGAAATTTGTAAATTAGTGCGTTATGAGCCTAAAGCCAATCAAGTAATCGGGTCGTGTGACGATCCCGTTTGAATTTGTTGCCGTCCCGAGGGGCCGAAGGGCCCGGACATTCAGAAACAAATTCTATTGCCTTAAATTTTTAGCTGGAAACCAACGCCATGGGCAACAACTTGAGTCTAGACTCAAGATAACAAAAAACGTGTGTCGTCTGCTCCGCGCTTAAACGTCCCACCGAACGCGTCGCACGTTCCCAGCCGTCCGCCTCGCACCCTGCGAGCTACTGGCTTCAACGTCCCACCGAACGCGTCGCACGTTCCCAGCCGTCCGCTTCGCACCCTGCGAGCTACTGGCTTCAACGTCCCACCGAACGCGTCGCACGTTCCCAGCCGTCCGCCTCGCACCCAGCGTGCTTCGGGCTTCAACGTCCCACCGAACGCGTCGCACGTTCCCAGCCGTCCGCTTCGCACCCTGCGTGCTACTGGCTTCAACGTCCCACCGAACGCGTCGCACGTTCCCAGCCGTCCGCCTCGCACCCAGCGTGCTACTGGCTTCAACGTCCCACCGAACGCGTCGCACGTTACCAGCCGTCCGCCTCGCACCCAGCGTGCTTCGGGCTTCAACGTCCCACCGAACGCAGCGCACGTTCCCAGCCGTCCGCTTCGCACCCTGCAAGCTACTGGCTTCAACGTCCCACCGAACGTGTCGCACGTTCCCAGCCGCCCGCCTCGCACCCAGCGAGCTACTGGCTTCAACGTCCCACTGAACGCATAGCACATTCCGAACCATCCTCTACGGCCTGCTATGACCGAACGTCCAGCATCCTTTGACCGATGCATGGACCACAGCCTCGTCCGCCACTGTGCCAAGCGTTTGCGAGCTCGACTCCGGCGAGGCGGAGTTGTCAAAAGTATATTTGCATGCGCGGGCGACGCGCGCGGGGGCGTGGATGAACAGCCCGGGTACGTCCGCACTTGTTCATCCATCGTCTGTCCCACATCCGACTCGACGACCGCAGCCCCCCCGCCCGCCATAGAGGTCCGAGTCCCCAAATTCTCTCGGTTCCCAATGCTCCCAGCTCCGGAAAATTTCCAGCAAAATATTTTTAAAAATATATTTTTTAGTATTTCCTTCCGGCATATGACCACATATGAGTAAAATTTTACCAAAACAAAAACAATAGAAAAACTGTACGGAAACAGTACGGATCCACCTTAACCACGTCAAACGTGCTTGGTGGGATTTTAGCCAATGAGAGATAATACGAATTTACAACGTCAAATGTATTTCTGTGACGAGTTTCCGGAGGACGATTTCCATCGTCAATCACAAAACAAATATTATTTTACAAAGTTTGTAATTTTAGTCGCTACAAGCATGTATATTGCCCGTTCCCGGGCATCTGCCAATGCCCTTTGGGTACTTATTTTGCTGTTCTTCGATTTTGGATTTTTTAATGTGAGATGTGATGAGTGCGCTCATTTTCTAAATTAAAAACATTGGACAAAAGTGGAGATCGCATTCCTGGTCAACTGAGCCACGACACAAAGCTATAGCCATCGTGCCGCCATTGAGTATAACCATGGTATGGTGGGATAACGCCGCTAGAGCCGAGCAGAACCTAGAACCGTCTAGCCTAAGCTCGTAACACCTCTATGATCCGCCTGTACACAGGACATGACTCACCTCTCCATACCCAATGGCTGTGTGCCTCCTCACGTTACAATTATAAACATGATCCGATCGACATTACACTGTGCGTGGACGCCCGCCTATTTATAGCCGATTGTCTAACGCGCCTCGCTCTTTTCGCTCAGATATCGGCCGAACATAAAAAATTCGGACGCATTATATAAATCTTATGCAGTACACAGTCATTTTCTATTTATAGGATATTGTCTAACAGTGTACTGTCTTATCTCCCTCCATGGTATCGATTTTCGGTTTTCGCAAACACAACAACACACGAACTTCAAATGAATTAGCATCTAGCATTCGTTGTTGAAGCCTTCATTAGTAAAATTTCGCACGCTAATTTATTTTTTACATCTTATTGAATGGCTTGAAGAGCATTCTTTTCTAATCGCATTCATATTATGCACGAGTTCTCCAACGAAATCCCGGGCACGCCACACGAGTAAAAGTTCTATCACATCGAGTGGTGTAACACATCCAAATCAACATTATAGGGCTGTATTTGTGCACCATTGCAATGTGTACGTGAGAGCATTGTTATAAAACACAGGTACGCATACCAATAAATCACGACGATGATTGATAACGCTGTCGCAGTTGACCTAGATGCAAGGCGGACGCCACCTGAGTCTAGCGTTGGGTGCAATGCGATGCAAGCTGTATGAACGCTATACTGTGTCTCGTCGTCCGTTGGCTGTGTCTTTGCTGTCAGGTGCAGAAAATTTGCAGGTGATTTGAAGCAAGGTGGAGGAACGTGCTGCTTTAGAACGCTGTCGCTGTGTGCAACGCACGCTATGCTGCGTCTCGTCGGCAATTGGCTCATTGATAACGATTGAGGAGCGTGCTAGCTATCGTCACGTGATTTATTTGCGTATTCAATTTATTAACATAAGTAGTTAGGGCCTAGTAACTTTGAAGTGAACAGTGGCAGTTCGGTATGCAGTAGGAGTTTTAGGGCAATGTAAACCGCTAAAAAAAGATTCAACTGGCAAGTGATAGTGAGACTTATTGCATATTTATGCTAAAATTCGAAAAGTAAGAGTGATAATGTGAAACAGGTTCATACTATTACATGGCTCCGGTCCAGAACTGCCCAAAGCTGCGAGTTGGAGTGGATTACAATTTATTGCTCTACCATGTTTGCTTCTTTCTATATTTTTTTTTTAACAATAGCATTGACCAATTATGGCTGTAGTTTCAGCATAGGATGACTCATCTGCTGTTAACCGGTTTCGGTGTTCTCCGATGTACTTATCGATAAGAAAACTGACTCTCATTGACTCTGTGAAACGATAAGAAATTTATCGGTTTCATTTGCCAGCATTTTACACAAGGGCTTTTATCTTATCGACAATACAACGAGAGATATGCAGGAACCAAAACATGCGCGAATTCAAATCGAGGGCGTTCTTGCACCTGAGTAGGCATCAACTGCAATGCGACAGTCGCGCCAAGCTAAGGAAAATCGTTCGAACGGCTTACGGGGCCGGAAACTGGAGTCTTGCAGTTGCTCCCATTGCATCGAGTTTTCCTCGGGCTTTTCCCGGAGAGATTATCCTTCGGGCTCAGCGACATTGTGTATGCCAGCGCGTGAGGGAATAACTTTAAGACTCGGATTGTTATCTTAGATAGTTAAATTCAAGGGAAAAGGCGTTGGTGTTGGTCAAGGTTTTTCTCGATTTAGTTTTCTGGTGCTAGTCCAGAGATGCTATACAAGGATTTTGACTGCCATGTTGAGATTCGTAGAGAACATGCCAAAATTAGGCCAAGTCTCACCCAAAAAGTCAGCATTGCAAATCACAGACATCAAACACAGAGATTTCGGCCCAATCGCATAAATTATGTACTTTAATTCGCCGTGCAACTGTCCGTGTTTCCGAGCCAAGCGACTTATCTACAGCAGTCAAACTTTGATTTATTTCAGCAAATAACGTCAGACGCGAAACAAGATCTAAACAACAAAACGTGCCCGTTGCCAATTTCTTGGCACAAATGATTGGTGTTTATAGAGAATATGCAGAACGCCGTCAAGACTCTGTCTGCAACGAACTCCTTGTGGACTGGACGAGATCGCTCAGTGAACGAGCGGGAACAAACGGGTTTCTTTGAAGCCAACAATGTAATGGATGGCCAACTTCCGATGTTAGGTCTAAGCATTGTTTACGAGTTCACTCCGAGGCAACAATGTCAGCCTTTTATTGGCTGTCTCATTCATTGAATCTACTCCGAAATTCGTAGCCTGTTCATTTTCGGGTAACAATGTATAGAAGATCAACAGGGATAAGAAATTCAATTGCGGAACAACAGCGTCTCTACACAATATTGCATTATTCCCATGTGTTTCGTGAGCCGACTGAAACCAGGCCTCAAACCCGGATCCTCTCATCCTGAATGCAACTATTAAATTCTTGCTAATGCGTGTACACAGTTGAATTATCAGCTGCCTCGCGAAACTGTCACATTATCAGCAGTCACAGGTGCAATTAACACCGGATAAAGATAACACTCTCGCGGTACCAACAAAGAGAGAATGGTTTTCTAAGCCGCCCTCCACAAAGAAGAAAATAGGACACATTTCACTGCATCAGTTAAAAATCAATGCCTGTGAACATTGTTGACAACATCATTTAGAACCGGTTTGAAACGCATTTCATTTCACTTTCATAGGCGCTACACAAGTGGTGGTCCACACGATCACATTACACCGAAAACCTATCAAAATCTCATTTACCAATCGGTTTTGCATGTGAAAATATCAACCACTTACCCTTGACATGAAACAATTGACTTTCAACCTCGTGTTTCAACCGCGCTGATCGAATCAGCTGATTACTGATTAGCAACAATCTTCGTTCGCCCACACGGCCAGAGCGCTCGTCCCCCAGGGCAACACAGTGACCCACACACACATAGAGCGTACAGACAGGATGTGACATGTGAGGAGGTCAACTGGCATCATCACCATCCCATATCCCACCTCGCAGCATCACTCGATTCATTACACTTGCTAAAGAAGCGAGATAGAGATACTTTTTGTTAATTCTAACCCCAGGGATCAATTGGAGTAATATACACTGAGAGCCATGGCTTGGTCACGAGATGACGACGTTATTTATCTTTACTGCTGCGTTTAATGAGACATCTTCTTCGGGCATCCAGAGATCCCAGGAGAGAGACATCTTATAGCGCTGATGCTGGTTGCGAGGGTGCCTATAGTAGGACGTAGACAAACCGTGCCTATGCAGTTTGCTTATCCTAATAAATATTAATACCACTAATGCCAGTTTTTAACAACAGTAGTCTCTTGAGGGACACTGTTCTCAAAGAAGTTAGATTTATCGAGCAATATGTTTGGAGGGTGACGGTATTGTGGACCATATATGAGCCAGAAGAACGACTGTGTATATACGAATTAGAGAATTCCCACGGCTAAATACACATACAACCACCCTCTAAAAGGGCCGCATTCACGGGAACAAAATCACAGATCAACGAATCTAATCTGTCAGTGACAGTTGTCAGAGCAATGTCAGTGACTGTCACCATTCCTAGCCGCGGTATAGATAACGAGCAGCCGGCGCTACGTCAACTCCGAAACCCACTTCGCGTCAGAAGACACCAAATCGATGGCCCGTCCGATTGGGAAACAGGAAAACCCTCACCTTTCTTGACAATCGTTTTCCCATTCTTTTCCGGCGGACTGGCGACTAGCAGCGCGCTAGCTTTTCCGTTTTTCTGCTTGGGCGTGGAGGTGGCTGGGACGGTGGGGGGAGGATGCTGCTGCTTTTTGTCGGCGTCACGCACTTCCGACGCCTGTTCGCGCATTATGAAGAGAGCCGACGACGCCTCGGGCACGCCGCTCGCCGCCGCCGCCGCCGGTGTCGACTTGGGGCCCACGCTAAGCTGCTCGCGTTCGCGGTCCAAAATCGACAAGCGCACCATGTTGCGCCGCGGGTATTTATACCGGCTCTAGGCTATATACAAATATTTTACAATGCCAAAAGAGGTATTGTTCAGTTTTATGTGGCATGCAACTTGCTCTGCTGCGGCAACTGTTTACTGTGGCCGATTGCTAGCAAACGCAATCAAAGTTTCGAAAAACACGCGAATGCACTTTGCGAAGAGTCAACCACTCGGCTCGATACGCCGATCGAATTGCATCTGGTTGAATGCACCGCCGATTTCTGCACTGCACATAAGAAACGCAAATCCGCCTCGTCGACAACCATCAAAACAGATCCGCCGCCCGATTGGCGAAGAAACTCTTAAACCCTTTCAGCCAGTTTACATGAACACATAAGGAATAAAACTACACACAAACACGCCACTCGCCGAATGCACGTTCCCGATTACAAGATAGCAATCTAATGATTTTAATTAAACGCGCGCTGCGCGTACGCTAATTGGCGCTGCGCGTACGAGAGACGGTCGCCTTTCTTCGGTGCGGTCTCCGACTCTGAAAGTAATCGTCTGTGTTCGCCGTGCGGACTCCGCTCGCCAACTGGACGGTGTGCGTCGGGCACGGCGAGTGCAGACGGTGACTCGCACCGGGGCAGAGGTAGGTGGTGGTGGCATGGAGTTGGTGAGGCTGACTCGATGGTGAGGGAATCCGCTGGCAGTTTCTCCAGGTCCTCGCCACGGTGGACGGTGGACGGTGGGTGGTGGACGGTGGGTGGTGGACGGTGGACGGTGTGCGTCGGGCACGGCGAGTGCAGACGGTGACTCGCACCGGGGCAGAGGTAGGTGGTGGTGGTACAGAGTTGGTGAGGCTGACTCCATGGTGAGGGAATCCGCTGGCCGTTTCTCCAGGTCCTCGCCACGGTGGACGGTGGACGGTGGACGGTGGCTGGTGGACGGTGGGTGGTGGACGGTGGACGGTGGGTGGTGGACGGTGGACGGTGGACGGTGGGTGGTGGACGGTGGACGGTGGGTGGTGTACGGTGGGTGGTGGGTGGTGTACGGTGGGTGGTGGGTGGTGTACGGTGTACGGTGGACGGTGGACGGTGGGTGGTGGACGGTGGGTTGTGGACGGTGGTCAGCCGTTGCTAGTATCCCTCAACGCGCGTCCTGCTGCATTTCATGTGTCGACCGCGCATTAAAATGCATATCGTTGGCGCTCATTAGTAGATTTCAGGATAAGGAGACCGAAATATGACCGTTGAATTAGTCTTTTTCCATTCAAAACGTGATATTTGTAGTATATAACCACGGTACAACCATCGATATTAGGCCGAAATAGACTAAATAAGCATTTATGTGCCACTTTAAGAGTCTACATAGCTTGTAATCCGATACGATAACGAAAAACATAATAATCTGTGGCAGTAATCATAAGAAGCCACGGATTATAAACGCTGGCACTTATCTGCGACTCTTGCATAACCAAGATTAATCATCAAAATGAAAAAAATCTGCTTTTTCTCGATTTTCGTGATTTAAATGACACGGCTGGATTCATATTTGTCAGCAGATTGTATGATACTTTGAATCAAAGTTCTAGTGCATTTATTGGCTTTACTGCAGCACATTTTCAATCACGGCAAAGAATTGGTAGTACGTCACGTTATAAGCCGCTCTAATCCTGTGTCGAGTTTGTTGTAAACATTGCTGAACAGCATTCCGCAAGCAAACTTTCATTGAGTAGTAGATGCCGAGAATACAAATCAATCAGTATTTGTTTGCGATTAATTTTATTGATACCATCGTGTTTTTGATGGACAGTACATGGAACACATTTTTTTATTCGATCTTCTGGCGTGATTTTAACCCATAACATTATGAAAATTAATTTTTTCCACCATGGTTGAAATCACATTCTTGTGACGAACACTAAGAAATAACATGGTTGTTTCTTCAAAAAAGTCTGCCCAAAGAGCATAACTAGACTTAGTATGCAGTCATCGATGCGTCGTTTCACAATGCTTGAACGCAGACGAACATTTTAACGCCACAAAAGTGTCATTTTGAAACTTATCTGATTCCGAACAAAGTAACGAAATAATAATTATATTTTTGAATACGTACTACATATTAGTTTCAATTAATTGATTGATTGATTATTGGTGCTTAACGACGCACTGTTTTGACAACTGGCCCTTTGGCACTGGTCTAATGGCGTCGGTGAATGAAATGGTGATGATGAGGGTGATGATGAACCTAACCTAGTCTAGAAGGGAGGAGGGGAAACCCGGTGCCGGCACGTAGCCTACTCCTGTCGAAAAGCACCAAGGGGACCACCGGCTTTACGTCCCTTCCGAAGGACGGTACAACTCGAACAACAGGATTCCTCCACTAATCCGTGATGTCGAGAGGTTGATAAGCAAGGCGAGTAAAGTTGTTGTACTAACTTCAAACCCTCCAACCTCTCTCCCGAACAGAACTGACCATGTGCATGATGGTCACCCATCAAACACCTGACCCAGCGCGATGTTGCTTAACTTCGGTGATCTCACGAGAACCGGTGTTTCCAACATGCCAAACCGTTCGGTTTCAATTAATATACATCGATTGCATGGAGCCATGGATCGGAAACACTCCGTTGCCGATTTATTTGTTGGCTGTTTGCGCCTTCGCACTTTTCCTCTGCAATTTCGCGGCGGCTTTCATGTCTTTGGCGTTTTGAGCCGCAGCACGGGCTTCAACAACGCATCGCGGATCTCGGATCTCGGATGTCTGTCTTCAACATTCGTTTACTGTACTGCGGGTTGCAAATTTCAATGACTAGGCACTTGTTATAAAACCTAGAACAAACAAAAATTATAGATTCATCAGCGTCTACCAATAGTCACTCCCAGCAGAGATCGAGCATATATTTTTTCTCACTCACCAACAAAGGCGCACTTCCATCTTCTCAAGCCAGAAGTCCTCGTTCCTTTCAACACGTTCGAATGTGAACCACTTCGTAGTGTATATAACAAAATAGCACAAAGACTAACGGGTTCGCATGTCTGTGCTGTATGAACTGTTCAATTAGTTATGAGTGTTACGCGGGCTTCTGCTATTTTCATTTTTTTTTCTACCCTGTATGCATGCTTGTGATGCAGAATAAAATGAAGATGAAATTGAAATTGAAATTGAATTGAATACAAACGATGATGGTTAGTTTAAGCAACATTGCTTTGTTTAGTGAAGAAAATATACTTTTTGATCTATAAAAACACTCTGTCTCCACGGAACGAGCCGTCATCGGCCATATCTTACGCCGACTAAATTTTATCGCTAACTAGCCTCAGCATGCCGAGTGCCGACTTCCTAGCATCTCTTCTCTTCCGACTTGACAATCATGCAATTCCGAAAATTACACAATAATACAAAATAACTATATTTGTTAGACCCAAGCAAGCAATGAAAAATATCGGACACCCAATATATCGATTTTCATTATTATCGGATTTCCTTCTAAGATCAATACAAACGTGCGTAACACAAGTTTCAGTTTTAGAGCACTGATAGATTGAGTAAAGTTGAGTAGAAAAGTTGAGTGAGACCCACCCAACTAGGTTTACAGAGCAGTGGGTGAAGGAATGATGCATATTAATCGGTAATTTTCGTCGGATTTTTTCATTTCAACATTGCTTTTGATCTGCAAGCAGAGACGAATCCAGTCGTATCGATAAAACAGTATGAAACACGGATTTGTATCGATATCCTTTTTTATTAACTTTCTATTGAACTCGGTGTCGGGTTGTGCAAGTATAATCTCCACGAGTGTTTTTATTTCTCATGCTGATAACGAGGCAGTAAAACTGGAAGATTATTTCCATCGGGTCTAATCCGTGAAAGATTAGCTTTCTCACACGGAAATTTATGGTAGTGCAGAGGTCCACGTGGTTACTTTTCCTGCCCCCTAAAATGTTCCCTATATTTATGAAAAAAAATCAGTGGATAGTTGAAAAAATTTCTAACACGCGATGTAAAGGCTCGTGTCGATCGGACGTTTACTTTGTTCACAAATAAATCTTGAATTTGGGACTTTTTGTGGGTGTTTTTTAAACGAAAACACCACTTTTCTTTCTTCTCTGGTTGTTTTATTTTCCATCCGATCTCAATTAAAATTTACTAGGCGGGTCGGAGTACTCTTCCTCTACACACTGATTTTTTTTCAAAAATATTGGGATCAATTTAGGGGGCAGGAAAAGTAATTACGTGGACCTCTGCATTTTAGGCTTTTAAGCTGACTTTAGCTGGCTCTTAAGCAAGAGATTTGGGTAAAAGCTAATAACATTCACCCCATTTAGAAATTAGAAACAAATTCAATCTTAAGTAAACAAAAAAAACAGTCTTGAAGATGACCAAACTGGTCGAAACTTTGACAAGGACCACGAAACGTTCAAAACAAAGTAAACCGCGTATCCACCTGTTCCATCCACCCACACCTATATGTGCACCACTCCTCTGTTTACAACAAATACCAACATCGTTTCTGACGGCTTTCAATACGGACTGTAAGTCATGGACCATCACGCCTGAAGATCTAGCTATTAGCTAGCATCAAGGGATCAGCTAGCATCAGCAACAGCAGCAGCAGCATGAAGTGTCGCACGCTAGGTGATTGCAATGCATGGGTCGAACAGTGGCGGTCCGATCGTAGACAATTAGAGGCCTCGCCAGAGGGGCGATTCGAAAAACAACACACTATACTTTCCAGATAAATGTCCATCGTGATTCCTATGTAAGAAATTTCTGAAAGTAATAAGTGACGCTTAGAGAAAAGTAGTGGTTTGTTAGTGAAAACTTTTTTAAAATCGCCCTGCATGACTCCGAACGCTTATCAGAAGTATGATAATATATGTTATGTTGATGTTGATATCCTGATATAAGGACAAGGTGAAAGCGACGCTGTCGCTGCAACATCTGCAACCCTTGCCCTTGCAGATGAAATGCTGCAGGAGGGATTTTATAATCAGCGGCTGACCACCGTCCACCCTCCACCGTCCACCACCGTCCATTGACCAAAGCAATAGAGCCAACGTAAAAACGCACAACGGACTTTGATTTTAACAATACTATTTCAAGTTTCAACGCAATCGCGCCAAAAAATTCATGTGCCCCATGTAATGTGCCCTGTTATATCGCCCGATGGTACATCGTGTCCCAGTAAACATTGGTGTACCGCGCCACTGTATGGCTGATGGCGTGCCCGGCAGCGGTCTCGCGGCCGTGGCTTCACGTGTCGTAACGTCGGACGAGCCACCGCGCGGTGATTCATCTCCATTGTTCGGCTTAATTAAAAATGCAGGCCACGCGCGCGGACTGCTAGCTCGCCTCTCGCGAATCCATTTAAACTTTAAAAGGTGGAAATGGGGTTCCAGATCCTCTGTCTGCCAACAATAACATGGCATCACAGGTGTTTCACATGGACGAGCCGTAGCGGCGGCGGCGGCTGCTGCTGCTGTAATCGTGCAGCTCGGTTGATAAGCTGCAGCTTGGTTTTAATTGGTGGGTGATGATGTCATAGTTGTAATACAGGTAGAGATGCAAATTAGCGAACCGATCGGCAATAATCGTTACGTGTGCACATGCGGTAATTTGGCTTGCACATTATAAAGTTGTTGTAGGACAGAGCTATTTTGAATGCTACTGCAGGATTTCTAATTTAGTGGTAGCGATAATGATGTAGTTATTGTCGTGAAATTTTTAATTCTAAACTATCGACTCGGAATTTCTGTATAGCAACATTTCGAAGCGCCGTCGATTCTCTATCATATCACACTTGCACGCAAACTTTAATTGCAAGCGACACCTGGGAATAAATAAACTTCATTGCATAAGCAGAACATAACCTGAAACATTACTGTTTTCTTCAAACTGATGTACGTGTCATTTACCAATTATTTGTTAGTATTTAAACTTAGACGACCGTCGTATATCGAGTGGTTGCAATTAGAGTGTTGAGATCAAAGCAGAAAGCTGCTGTTCGTTTGGCTGAAAGTGTCGATGATGTCACTCGGCTCGGGTGAAGGTGTCACTCAATTCACGTGAGAAGTTACGCAAGCTAGACGCCAACAGCAAACAACAAGTGCGATAATTACGTTAGGCGCAGAGGCGGAAAAACTGTTTACTTTCCATCAGCTTTCCGAGCCTCTGAATGAATATCGGAATTTCCTTGTCGCGACAAGTCGTGGTTTGAAGAGAATCGAACACTTCACGACTCGTTGGGATATAGTTGCATTGCACATGCGATCACGTTTGTTAGCTTAGAGCAATGTTAATCCACACAGGAGGACACACCCCTCTAATAATATACCTTGGTCGCTAACGGGGCGAGACGACAATTCAACCCCTTGGCATAATCATCATTATACACGAAATTATCTTCTTATATAGGGTGACTAGAGAGCGTTCACCCCTCAAATCCCAGTTTATATTTTTATCGTTCATGTTTTAGTAAATTGTATCCGATTTCTACTGATTTTTTTTCTTGGAAAGATGAAGAGCATCGTAAAGACTCTCAAAAAAAACTGGCAAGTGTTCTTTCCGGTGGCTATGAACGGAAAACCGCCGGTCTATCCTCCTCATCACCGCTAATTAGAAAATCTACATTTTCCTACACGCCACAACACTTTGACATCGGAAATTTTAATGAAAGCACTCGTCTCAGATTGTCTCGGAGCTTGCGGGGATCAAATCACATCGCCCCGTCTGAACCCCCACCCACCCAGAGGCAGTATACCGACTCTAAGGGCAAGAGCCACTGCAAAAACTACCCCCGCTTCGAGGGCTCAGAGACCATAGCAGTCTGAAGCAGACGACGACCCTCTGGGGATCTCCGATCCTCAATTGCCGGTATCGATTGTTGTACTACGTCTACCACCAGTATAAAGCTCTGAACAACTTGAGCTTACACACGGTGACTTAGCATTTGAAAATAGTTTCATGCACTGTGCCAGTGCGTGTATACGCTTCTAAAAGCGTTGGGGGCGGATGGATGGATGGACGGCTAAATGCTAACGTGGGGTAGCCCGTGCAGCTCCCCTGCAATAACCGAAACGGCACCCCTAGCTCCTATAAGAGTGCAGCGCGCCAGCAATCGATTCGTGATGTCGCACAATTGGGCTAACTTATTGTGCAACGCCTGCGGCGGCATGGGAGTCGGACTTGTGTAAGTTGCAGGAGCAGTAATAATGTCGGCACCCTGTCTGTAAGGCAATTATTATTTTTGGTCGCAATCGCGACCCTCCCTAGCTGTATCTGCTGCAGGATGAGATTCCTCCAGCACAATCCAGCGAGATGTTCGAGAGAGAGAGCATTGTAATCTGCACGCGTTACCAGTTAGATGACAGCCGTTATTATTCTGTCCGTTCGTGAATTAATTGAGAAATAATTTAATAATGCATGATGTCTCCGCGATATCATTTAACCCGTGGTCTGGAAGCGTTTATACAGCGACTCTCAAAGTTACACAGATACCCAGACGTATAATTAGAATATTTGCAAATTGCAGTACAGGCTGTCAACGAGAGTTTTATCGTTTTCCATGTATTGAGTGGCGCACTATTACACGTAGGTATTCCATCGTAATTCATGTATATTTGCTACGTGACTGTGTCTCACCGCCATTTGGCGTATGAAACCCATGACATATGAAATATTATATTAAATATTAAATATATATTAAATATATGACATATGAAACCCTCAAGAAATAAGCCATAAGGTATAGAAGGAAGGACCATTTATTTCGCCCAATCCTAGAAGTATAGTGACATTCATCACTATTTTACATTTTTATATATCACATATTTTTGAAGTATTTAAATTTAAAATGTTTATATTGGGTTTTTAAAAGAGGTTTCGACGTTCTAGCAATGAACCAAACCACCAAGAAAAGGTTACCATTTTCCATTTACACACAATTTGGCAGTATGTAATACGATCTTAGTTGTAAAGATGTATAAAATAAGCGATTTCATGTAACTAAAAAGTATCTGCTGACAACTGAGAGCGAGGCGTAGTAATACGTAATACTATAAACTTTATAGCAAAGTTATGACTGGCAACTTCTTAACTCTAAGCCATCCCACTTAAATTGAGAAGCGATTACAGGCAGTCGCCGGCGCCACACACCCCAATTTAAAATACAATTAGCAATTAGCACACCTCCAGGTGTTGACGTTCGCCCGCAAACTCCAATCAAAAAACCTAATTAAACACCGAGTCGGAAATGACTCGGCTTCGCTCAGCCTAACCGCGCGCTGACGGGATCGTTCAACATCTGCATTAGCACAGGTAATCGCTGCCGTTTCGCGACTGTTTGTACCACTGGCCAATGCGTCAAATCATCCGGATGTGATGGAATTTGCATTCTTTTAGGTCGGCGGCGGTGGCGGCGGCGGCGGCGACACGTTGCAAAACAAACGTCAGCGAACAATCAGACCGTGTCACTGTCACTGTCTGTAGACGGCGTTCCCGAGGTGATCGAATCGGGAACGCGCGACGTATAGGAGGATATACGACGCGAATATAGGCATGAGATATTGGCAGCCTAGACCGTCGCCTGGCGTTTCGCAATGGGCAAAGAACGGGGACACAGTCAACGGAAAGTGTTTTGGGGGTGAATCCTTCGGGGACGCACGTACGCGAGTTAGGGTGAAATTATATATTTGACACCTCGTTTTGAATTAGTTAACTTTGTTGCAGTTTTTCAATGGATGGTTAATTATTAATAACGGTTTCATAACACAAAATATAACCATCTGCATCTCATTGGTAGTGGCCACATGTGATGTGGTGGAATAACACATTAACGGGGCGTTAAGAAGTTAACGGAGCCACTGGGTAAATCGAGAAGGATGTTACTTTACTAAAACTCACGTTTATTTTCCTTCCCAGCTTTGCGAAACACTAATAAAAGTTCATTTGAAAAGATAGACGTTCAATTTCCAGTTTTTGTAGGAATTTTGAAAAAATGGCATCCACCTATTCCGCGAGAGTGTTCGCTGCAGCGAAGCTAACGGCTGTCCGAGCATCTTATATGAGGTACTTAGAAGTGCTTATAGGTTAGATTTGATCAAAGCGCATGACCGCCTGCTACCTTATGGTATACAAGGTATGTGCAAACACATTCCATATCGCATGGTGAACACATTACTGTTGGCCCACAAACATTGCCGCCAACGCCGCTAAATTGAGATTAAAATGAGTTACGGAGTGCGCAATTAAAACATTTTCAACTTCGATCCTCAGCACGAGACGTAGCTATACGCACGATGCTGTAAACTACGCGAATAGCTCAGCAGAGAGATTGCCAATTCCACGGGACGCGCGCTCTAGCACCAGTCGAGATTTCTCTCCGATTTCGGAAATTAAAAATTAACTACATTTCTCTGCAAAAACATGGGTCGTCTGTATGGCCAAGCGTTTCGTCGTGAACCTGATGAATCAAGGTTTCCTTTCCAATGCCCTCTAAAGGCAGTTATACACGATCTGACCAAGAGTCACTAAGTTCACCATAATTATGTTAATTCGGACCCCCTGATAATATAGAAAACTCTCACTAGACTTAAAATCAACTGCATTGGATTGGATCAGGATGCGACTTTAGTTATAAGGTAGACAAACACTCTTTGTAACTTTATACACACGTTTCATGCTCATTACGAGCAATAATCATAATAAAGTCACAAGACAAGATGTTAAAAACATCTTGAAAAACTGCTCATCCGCGTTTCAACTGATTAGTTCCACACTCTCCGTCGGTGCGGCGCCCTTTATCAATGCCAACAGAAAAAAGTGTGTGTAGAAAATATTTAAAAATAAACGTCGGACGGACGGGCGTGCGGCATGTCCTCGCGACTCCCTCGCACCGGTACGATATCATCTCTGCGCGAGACTCAAAAACGTGTCTCGAACTTTTTCCGATGCATTCCGTGAGTTCACTGACATGCGCGAGCAATTATACTGTGCCGAGTAAACACGGCTGCCACATTCGATTCATACGATCTGTGTGCTCAAATCTGAGGTGTTTCGTGCGTCCGATCGATATGAGATGGTCGATGCGGGGGGCGAAAAAAATGACCGCAGAATACAGGTTCGAGTAGCGATGCATTGTTTTCGTGACGATGTGATTCCATTTCGATTTCGAATCTAGATTTGATTGGGAAGAAAAAAAAAACGAACAAAAATGGTGGTCAATCCAGCCATCCAGACCTAACGGAGTTCAGGCGGCTGGCAAATAATGAGCTCAATCAACACAAAATGCGATCTTAATCTTCTTAGCTGCACTTTCCCAACTTACTGACGTCTGGCAACAAATTACAGAATAAAAAATAATATTTATCCAGAAACCGGGCAGGCAGACTCAAACCCCATAAAGTAATATATACATTTAAATACAGAAAACCGCAAAGAACAAGTACAAATATCCACTGAGAGCTACAAATGTATACGAAAGAAATATCCGCTGCAATTACGGTGACCACGAAGGTTATCTGGTATATCTAGATTGTAGATTCGAGCCGCCAACACAACACAAGAAACGGGGAAGACGATGCTGAACTAGCATCGCAATAGTTCCGTCTCTGTCTCAGGTATAATTAGGGTACCGCCGATGAATCACCTACTGAGACATGACGTCACCGGCTGGAAGAAGGCAGATAGAGCACGTTGTGCCAGCGTTTTATTGCGGTGATCTCTGTATATTGCTGCTGCTGCTGCTGCTGCTTGCTGCTGCTGCTGCTGCTGCTGCTGCTGCTGCTGCTGCTGCTGCTGCTGCTGCTGCTGCTTGCTTGCTGCTGCTGCTGCTGCTGCTGCTGCTGCTTGCTGCTGCTGCTGTTGCTGCTGCTGCTTGCTGCTGCTGCTTGCTGCTGCTGCTGCTGCTGCTTGCTGCTGCTGCTGCTGTTGCTGCTGCTGCTTGCTGCTGCTGTTTGCTGCTGCTGCAGCGCTGTATCAATGTCGATGAGGTCAAGGTAGCGATGGCCAGTATCGCCAAAAAAAAACGACCCAAGCGAAATCCGTTATCGCAATTCTATAAAACATGAGGCAGAGGTGCTAAGAATTTGAAAGTATATCAGCGTATGGACAGACAGACGGTCATTTGGGATACGCATTATAGAGCACCACTGTTTTATATCTCGATTCCTGATCATGAGAGCTATACGTGTGTTTATAGAAGAATTCTACAGACAGGGTCAAGAATGAATGCATGTTTTCGTTTCAGTATACTTCATTGCGCTGGCACTGCTATGGGAAGGAACGTGGTTTTTGGGGAATCGTTTCGTAAGGCACGTCCGTATCCTGTGGCATAGAGGAACTATCCGAGCGTTCTCAGGAACGATTAGATCGTGGGAATGGCTGACCAGTCAAATGACTTTTTCGTGCTTGGTTAGGCACATCTTTAGGAGCTCCGCGATCCTGGAGCTGAATTGATTTCCTGAAAATTTTCTTTTCAACCACACGGACAAGCGTTTTCTTGAGTACCTACTTGAATCTTGCATCAGATTTCCTGTGGGAACGAACGTGGCAACAGGATATTCTAAATCATGATTATTATAACTCAAAACTTGGAAGACATTTAATTTTATTTATTAGAAACGAAATATCTAATCCAAATTTTGCATCTTACACATTACACGTACACTCGTGTAAATTGTAAATTTACACGAGTGTAAACACATTATGTGTAAATTACAATAATGGAAACAAATGACTTTCAAGTGTATCAGGAGCAGTTCCTCCTGCAAAAGGTCTCCGCTAAACCCATTTCCACACACCCCCATTGCCATCTCCGCCCTCCAACAAAAAGAAAATCCATCGTTTTCTACAAATCACCGAGATAATTAGGATGGCGGTCCTCCCGAGATCGTACATCGCACCTCTTCGATACGAGGGAAATGATGAAGCGCACGACAATTACGAGCCTCAGGTGTGACCTCAATTGACCGTACAAGACCGGCGGTGTCAATTAAAGAACAAGTTATTACCTAACCGCGCAATCGTAGGGGTCGTGAACCCCGAAAGATGTGCGCCTATATCCGACTTGGTCCTTATACGACGGCGATGCGCCCGAAGGTGACATTGTTTGCGGCGCCCCTTCGCACGAAATCCGTCTTTTATTGTCATGCATGTGTGCCCCTGTGGGCCCCTCGTGTGGAGCCAAGAAGCCCTTACACGCAGCTGTTGGCTGGAGTCGGTTGCGAAACGTTCGACATTGAACAGAAATCAAGATGCGTGCGTTTTGAAATGTCTCGCAATCATTTTTGGCCAAACACAGGCGCAGGAATTTTAAATTGTGTGGTTGGCCAGGCCCTTTCTAAACGTGTGTATTTATAGGTGCGGTGATGGTGATGGTGAATTGTGATTTTCTGCTCAGAAGCAATTTGCCGCCAATCACGGTAATATGAAATGTGCGCCAATGTCTGTATGGATCTATTCAAAATAACTGGAATTTATTTTCAATGATTTTTATAACACTTGAGTCTGTGTATTAATTAATTTAATTGAAAACATCTCGTAACTAATAACTTGTGTATTGGATCTCCACAGCATGCATGCCCCACTTAGCACTTAGACTTTTTATAACTCCATTAGAAGAATATCACTTGAATCCTGATTATGAAGCCAAGTCGTTCGACGTTGTTTATGTTTATGGAGCGAATTCCAAGGTCTAGATCACTAGATCTAGGAGGATCACTGAGCAGGGAGAGTGCGATCAAAGTGTCAGGTATTCCGAGCTGCAGATGAAACTGCTAAACACCATTAGCGAGGCGGGGAGAAAATTTATCAGCGATAGACATCGAAATGTGCGAGCGAAATCCTTTCATTTCGCAACAAGGAGGAGAAAAAATAGTTTTCATTTTTGTTTTTTATGAAAACATTAGTGTCGCAGATCCTTGCGAAAAATGGCAAGAATGTTCTTGACAGCTCAGGGTGATGCTGAATAGTTTTGGAGAAAAATCTGGTCAGCCATTTACCTTTTATAAGAAAAATACCATACATTTTTCAGTTTTTTGGCCGTAGCATTTTTGGTAATTAATATTTCGGCACCCAATTTGTAACAATATACCATAGCATGTGCCACCTATATCCCAAGTTACAGGATTGAATTCAACAACCGCATTTTAAACTCGGTTTAAGCCTCACTCATCTTTCAACTAGCGTAAAAACCCAGCGTTTTCCATAGGTTCCTCCTAGACAGAGTCTCTGCTCAGCGTGATCTACGGAATGCTGAGCAGAAAGTGTGCTCTGTGCTCTGTATTCACGACATCATGCTGTTCGATGTGCTTCGATGGATATACTGGTGCAAAATTAGTCAATGAATGACGGATGCCTGCTGGTATGTTAGGATTGCCCGTTTCTTGGCTTGATCAAAACCAGAACAAATTGCGAACGGTGCATTAACAATGTATACATCTGGAGAGAATCTCTCTTCTGACTGTACGTTGAACTATCAAGTGAGCTGGAAACTGCGATGCTGTAAGATAAACGTGGTGCTGACATTTTTAATCATTCTACACATTTAATCCGGTTCTTATTAGTAATCTCACGTGTCTTCCCATTCAGGAGGTTTCCTCACCTATATATTTCACAGTGTTTAAACTTCAAACAATTCAACTTGACATCATGACATTTCCCCGATTAAGAATTCTGTGAATGTCTCGATTGTTAACACCCAAAAGGGCAATAGGGCACTTTTGCGTCCCTCGATCGATCTACATCCCAGATCTCCTGTCCCAAAACCCAGGTTGAAATCGCGAGCCATCTCAACAGCACGGGCCACGACCAAGTCTAATTTTTGTTAGCGCTATAAATATGTTTTATGCCAAGCTCTGGAGTCTGCGACCCGAATTATACAACTCATTTGGCGCCACCCAATTATTTAACGGGTATTAAAAATAGGTCAGGAGGCTTTGTGGGTATGGCGAGTCAGTGACGCAAAACGGGAAGGAAGTCATCAAGGGAACTATTTCTAATTCATGCACTTCCGTTCGCGGTTGTCGCTGGGATGCGGGCACGAAAGCTGCAGTGAATGCATTATCCACCTTTCAATTTACAATGCGCATAAATAATGTGTTGGTAACCTTTGTTGTAACGTTTAAATTTGTATCTAATTTTAATGCGACTTGTCTTGTGCCATTTTCCTTGCTTTTTTTCGGACTAGATAAACAGAAACAGACACAACAAACTGATGATTAAAAAGTCTTGTATAGACGACGAATCTAATTTTGCCAATTCCTTGAGGAATGCTTTTGATATTATCTCAAAATAACATCTCGGATCTAAAGCTCATTTGAGACACCATGTGAAATATGAGCATAGAGGAGAAGATGTAGGTTTCGCGAGGGAGTTGTCTTCAAACATCCAACCACACCCAGAAGCTAATAGAAGAGTTAACAATTTACGACCCTGCGTCCATGTATCGCGGGCCGATGTCGGACGAAAAAGTTATCACAACACCTGACAATTACCGAAGTTTCATTACATGTAACGAGTTATAGAACCGATAAAACATCAAATGCCGGGCGTGATGCGTTGCGACAAATGACTGCTTGGAGGCTCCAACAAATTAGCCGAAGATTAAAAGTGTTCGTATGGAGAGATGCGAAAACGAAAGCAAACAGCCGTGTCATAAAAACAGAATGAGCTCGCCGAAAAAAAGCGAGAGTCAAAGATTATGACATCATCTGCTTTTATTGCGTCACTATAATACATAAAAATGAGGGTAATTAAAACAGTTTGACATTCAACAGTGATGCTACTACCGAAATAGGTTGCTTTTTATGATATTTTCATCTCTGAAATATTGGTGAGTTAGGTGTTTAGTAGGAAAGCTTCAGATTAACAAGTATTGGCACAATTTTACGCTGCATTTCGGATTTGCAGTGGGAGAATTTTATTCTCACACCTCAGTATAAATAACGTGACTAAAAGATTAGGGAATGCCCTTGAAAAAGAGAGGATAATATTCTTTACAGGTGCAATGATCTCTGATACAGCCAGTACAAAACTACCACGTGTATCAGTTTGCAGGATAATAGAAAACTGAGAAGAATACCATTTTCCGATGTAGGTAAGTAACCTAATAGAACAATGTTAAAATAGATAAGAATAAAATCAATAAGATTAAAAGATAGGTGACGGTTGAAGTGACAGGTGAACCACAAGATATAGACACACTAATATGACGGTACCATTATTTTCCGAAGCGACTATCTATTTTATGTTTTTCTTCTCGAGATGGTGAACGAAATCAATTCGTCTCGTTTGTAAATAGCAACTAACGCCAAGTCTAATGCTCCGGGAAATGTACCTAGGGATAAGGTGTTTATTCAACCGGATTAGCTATCCCTGACCATTGTTGTAAGTTCCTCACAAAACTATGATTCCTATCGGGAAATTAGAGCCATAGAGCCAGCGCTGTAAGGTGTAAACCATGTCCGAACTAGTCATTAAAGATATGTATCATATTCAAACAAACACTTATGGTAGTTGTAGCTTGCAAAACAAGTTCAACTCGAGTAAACTGGATGTACTACGTTTTTGCTTTCTATCAGCTGATCTCATCCAAACTTTCACTTTCATTTTCCTATAACATCAGAATACAAGTTCTCCGGCTATAAACATGCACTTTTCATTCCTTATAATCGCTTGCGCAGACTAATTTTCAGAGACTATACTTTTCGAAGCAGGAGTCAAGACGATCAAGTCCAGCACGTAGGCATTGTACAACAAGAACATTTCGGTACGACTTGTTCGGTCACAGTCTGGCGATTTCAAAATGCATGGATGGGCATGGAAACCAATGGAGCTCTACGGCTACCCTCTCTGGTAAGATCATAATGCAGCTTCGTGTGGTGCATGATACCTATCCCCTTTAAAAGACACGACATATCATCCGCATCGATCGCAGTTAAGAGCCAGCTAAAGTCAGCTTAAAAGCCTAAAATGCAGAGGTCCACGTAATTACTTTTCCTGCCCCCTAAATTGATCCCAATATTTTTGAAAAAAAATCAGTGTGTAGAGGAAGAGTACTCCGACCCGCCTAGTAAATTTTAATTGAGATCGGATGGAAAATAAAACAACCAGAGAAGAAAGAAAAGTGGTGTTTTCGTTTAAAAAACACCCACAAAAAGTCCCAAATTCAAGATTTATTTGTGAACAAAGTAAACGTCCGATCGACACGAGCCTTTACATCGCGTGTTAGAAATTTTTTCAACTATCCACTGATTTTTTTTCATAAATATAGGGAACATTTTAGGGGGCAGGAAAAGTAACCACGTGGACCTCTGCACTACCATAAATTTCCGTGTGAGAAAGCTAATCTTTCACGGATTAGACCCGATGGAAATAATCTTCCAGTTTTACTGCCTCGTTATCAGCATGAGAAATAAAAACACTCGTGGAGATTATACTTGCACAACCCGACACCGAGTTCAATAGAAAGTTAATAAAAAAGGATATCGATACAAATCCGTGTTTCATACTGTTTTATCGATACGACTGGATTCGTCTCTGCTTGCAGATCAAAAGCAATGTTGAAATGAAAAAATCCGACGAAAATTACCGATTAATATGCATCATTCCTTCACCCACTGCTCTGTAAACCTAGTTGGGTGGGTCTCACTCAACTTTTCTACTCAACTTTACTCAATCTATCAGTGCTCTAAAACTGAAACTTGTGTTACGCACGTTTGTATTGATCTTAGAAGGAAATCCGATAATAATGAAAATCGATATATTGGGTGTCCGATATTTTTCATTGCTTGCTTGGGTCTAACAAATATAGTTATTTTGTATTATTGTGTAATTTTCGGAATTGCATGATTGTCAAGTCGGAAGAGAAGAGATGCTAGGAAGTCGGCACTCGGCATGCTGAGGCTAGTTAGCGATAAAATTTAGTCGGCGTAAGATATGGCCGATGACGGCTCGTTCCGTGGAGACAGAGTGTTTTTATAGATCAAAAAGTATATTTTCTTCACTAAACAAAGCAATGTTGCTTAAACTAACCATCATCGTTTGTATTCAATTCAATTTCAATTTCAATTTCATCTTCATTTTATTCTGCATCACAAGCATGCATACAGGGTAGAAAAAAAAATGAAAATAGCAGAAGCCCGCGTAACACTCATAACTAATTGAACAGTTCATACAGCACAGACATGCGAACCCGTTAGTCTTTGTGCTATTTTGTTATATACACTACGAAGTGGTTCACATTCGAACGTGTTGAAAGGAACGAGGACTTCTGGCTTGAGAAGATGGAAGTGCGCCTTTGTTGGTGAGTGAGAAAAAATATATGCTCGATCTCTGCTGGGAGTGACTATTGGTAGACGCTGATGAATCTATAATTTTTGTTTGTTCTAGGTTTTATAACAAGTGCCTAGTCATTGAAATTTGCAACCCGCAGTACAGTAAACGAATGTTGAAGACAGACATCCGAGATCCGAGATCCGCGATGCGTTGTTGAAGCCCGTGCTGCGGCTCAAAACGCCAAAGACATGAAAGCCGCCGCGAAATTGCAGAGGAAAAGTGCGAAGGCGCAAACAGCCAACAAATAAATCGGCAACGGAGTGTTTCCGATCCATGGCTCCATGCAATCGATGTATATTAATTGAAACCGAACGGTTTGGCATGTTGGAAACACCGGTTCTCGTGAGATCACCGAAGTTAAGCAACATCGCGCTGGGTCAGGTGTTTGATGGGTGACCATCATGCACATGGTCAGTTCTGTTCGGGAGAGAGGTTGGAGGGTTTGAAGTTAGTACAACAACTTTACTCGCCTTGCTTATCAACCTCTCGACATCACGGATTAGTGGAGGAATCCTGTTGTTCGAGTTGTACCGTCCTTCGGAAGGGACGTAAAGCCGGTGGTCCCCTTGGTGCTTTTCGACAGGAGTAGGCTACGTGCCGGCACCGGGTTTCCCCTCCTCCCTTCTAGACTAGGTTAGGTTCATCATCACCCTCATCATCACCATTTCATTCACCGACGCCATTAGACCAGTGCCAAAGGGCCAGTTGTCAAAACAGTGTGTCGTTAAGCACCAATAATCAATCAATCAATTAATTGAAACTAATATGTAGTACGTATTCAAAAATATAATTATTATTTCGTTACTTTGTTCGGAATCGGAAAATGACACTTTTGTGGCGTTAAAATGTTCGTCTGCGTTCAAGCATTGTGAAACGACGCATCGATGACTGCATACTAAGTCTAGTTATGCTCTTTGGGCAGACTTTTTTGAAGAAACAACCATGTTATTTCTTAGTGTTCGTCACAAGAATGTGATTTCAACCATGGTGGAAAAAATTAATTTTCATAATGTTATGGGTTAAAATCACGCCAGAAGATCGAATAAAAAAATGTGTTCCATGTACTGTCCATCAAAAACACGATGGTATCAATAAAATTAATCGCAAACAAATACTGATTGATTTGTATTCTCGGCATCTACTACTCAATGAAAGTTTGCTTGCGGAATGCTGTTCAGCAATGTTTACAACAAACTCGACACAGGATTAGAGCGGCTTATAACGTGACGTACTACCAATTCTTTGCCGTGATTGAAAATGTGCTGCAGTAAAGCCAATAAATGCACTAGAACTTTGATTCAAAGTATCATACAATCTGCTGACAAATATGAATCCAGCCGTGTCATTTAAATCACGAAAATCGAGAAAAAGCAGATTTTTTTCATTTTGATGATTAATCTTGGTTATGCAAGAGTCGCAGATAAGTGCCAGCGTTTATAATCCGTGGCTTCTTATGATTACTGCCACAGATTATTATGTTTTTCGTTATCGTATCGGGTTACAAGCTATGTAGACTCTTAATTAGAGAACCTGCATTAGAGGGTGATTAGTGTGTATACTTATTGATGATTATAATTGGATTGGGATAAATTTGGAGCATGCCAGTGCCACATTTGTATCAATGATGTTGCTTACTAATTTTACTTTGAAGCATGAACAACAATGAAGTCAACCCGATTGTTGGAGGTCCTTTGCTGCTTGAACTTGTCGGCATAGAAATTTGAAAGTGTCTACCTACAGTAAGCCGCAGCTAGCAGCAGGTGTATGCTGGCAAATGTCGGTTATTAACGATTATTAAATGGCCCGAATGTGACTATAGGTGTAAAACAGATTATAATGTGATCGCGATAGTGAAGATGCGACTGATAAGAAATGAGCACATCATTTTCTTCAAGGTGTCTTGCCGAATACGGCAACAAGCGAAATTGGTTAACTTTGAGTATATCTTGTTGAAATCACACACAAGTTACCTTGTAGGTGTCGCATCTAATCATTTTGGGAAACAAGACTTAATTATCATCAATTTTCACAAGGGAAACCGAGGGGCCCATATAGTCATGTCTTCTTTTGGTTTCAAGGGCAAGTCGACGGAAAATCGCAATGGTCTAAAACCGGCTAAGTACTCACCCATTTTGAAGCGCCAGTCGTCGATTTCGAGTATTGAATGTGAATGATTATCCGATAATAGTGTCACCTAAAGCTCATAGTCAGCTGATAAAAGACTTTGGCAATTAAAACACGGTTATATTTACTGAAAACGGTGCCCACGAAATAGCCCAAAGAACTGCTTACAGGGCGAGCTTACAGAAACGGGGGAGTGGCGTTTTTCTTGACACTTTGCGAGCACTTTGGAGGCGAAATTAACACCGAGACAAATCCCTGTCGAGGCTAAAAACAACACCGATCTAGATCTACTAGCTAAAGCTTAAGTAATTAGGTTAGAATAACGAGACAGCTAAAATATTCGGCACTGCAGAAAACACTGACTGCCTTGGACGCGGCTCATGGCAAAATCAGCAAATAACAGCAGTGCTCTAGGCGCACCTAGGAGCAAAACGATGAAGCTAAAGTGGGAAATAAGAACCGGTCTTTTCAAAAGTTCTCGAAAAAATAATAACGTCAATATTGAAGAGTAATTTATAATTTATAGTTTATCTAAAGCTCCTCCGGTATATTGCATTTAATTTACAAAGAGAAAACAAGTCTTCTGAGTTAAATACTCCGCCGCTTATGAAATAGAACCAAAGTATGGTGTTGGATTAAAATCAAAACCTCATTCCTGTTTCCGGAGGTCCAATACAATCGACAAAATCCTTTCCACGGAGTGCTTTGGCAAACTTCAACAAACACTTAAGGTAGACGCACGACACTGCTGTCAGGAAACAATTCTGAAGTTGGATTAGAAAATTAAAACACACATTTTGACACTAACAATATTTAATATGTAATATTTTCAATATTTAAACACTTTGTTAATTTCATATAGTTTTTTAACAAATAAATTACTTATCCGTATGTAATATTAAATTGTGATAACAATCCACTAGTTCTCGCCTCCTCTTCTTAATCGTAATTGTGAATATGTTTTAAGACGCTTACATTATTAACGAGCATTCAGGAGTAGACATTGTTAGGCCTAGCTAGTCACCATAATATTTGAACTCAACTAGGATTATCTACTGCTTAACACGGGGTATCACTATTAGAAGAATCACATCACCAATTTCCTGTTACCTACTGTTCACTTTGTGAGAATCATAAATGTTATCAAGAAGGAAGATATAATAATGCATTATGTGCAACAAGCACAAAGAAAAAACTGCCTGGAAATCTCCCGCACTTGTGTGGGGAAAAAGCCTGTACATAATTTTCAACTTCATTGATCGATACATCAAACGCAAAAATCCAACGACATGTGAAATCCGGGATTCTTCGACTTGCTTGCTCTTTGTAAGTCCCTTCTTCACATTCCAACGCCCACGATAATATCAACAAAACCACGATTTACTGAATATGTACCTATTAATAATGTTGTTTACGCTTGTTAATCCACCAGTGCCTGATAATTATTCTAAGCTGACTAGATGAAATTGTAATCAAGGTATGTTTGAGAGTACAATTCGATTGACGTTGTGCAAAAAATCAAGATATTCGTAAATGCTACATCAAAATTGGTTGTAGATTATTATTTCCAAATTTGGAATATCTTAAGAGATTTGCAGATATATCTTGAAGCCGATGAAATTTTCTATGTACTCGTTAACATTAAATTTTAAGACTTGCGTCGTTCCATGGTTTGTGGGGACACAGAAAGAAAATGGTATGCATGTTATACACACTGTGCTACAAAGCAAAACATAAACTGAAACTTCCATGCTGAAAAACTACAGCAGAATTGTGCATTGTTTACAATACTTTACGCTGTTAAATTAAGGTACTATTAATAATTATTAATTACAATACATTTCTTGCCCTACCAAAGAAACAAATTCACACAACATCGGTTCCTAAGGGTCAACGATTCATCTTGAAACCTGCTACATACTCACAACTTCCCTACATACCCCCTTTCCTACCCCATTTAGAATGTTAAACTTCTGTTCTAACGTATTAAAGCCGTGGGATTCTCGAAGTTTAGTTCTAATATTGCGTAATTAGTGTCCTACCAACTAGCGTAATACTTCTGCTAACACTAGCTGCCCTTGATAACTATTACTCGCTAAAATACATTATGTACGCTTTATGCATTTGGATCGTGAATTTGAAACGGAGAAAAAAAACTGTTGAAAGTTTCTCTATATATGATCTAGCAAACATGTGAACTAATCTGATTCTTTTGACACCCTACCAGATTAAATCAATAATATGTATTGCATAAGTAAAGAACACATTACAAAAGTTACACATTTTTGTAACATATTTAAAGAAAATCGGGGTTTTTAACTTTTTCTTGAAAATTTCAACTCTCCCAGTTAGTGAAAATTATATACTAATATACACTAGGAAGGTACTATAAAAATGATAAAAAAGAATAATTGTAACCAAATTTCTATAAACCAGAAAAATAATTCCACAAATCAATCAAGAGATTGGCAACGTCACAAATGCAATACAAATGTATGTTTTACCCGGGACATGATTAAATATAGGAAAAGGAAATGAGCTAATAAATAAATCTAACCAATTACTAATTCTGAAGATAGCAGAAAAAAGCTCACAGCTCGAATATTCACAAAACAAATAAGCCTATGTTTTCGAATAGTCGAAACTAAGCAGGAAGGTACTTTGGCTTCGTACTCCGATCATCGACACCCTCGCTCTACCCGTCCCACCAAGAACATTTCAAATCAATACGTACAAACAAAAACCTATTTTGAATACAAATATTTCCGTGCCTTTTTGATGATTTTTGCTTTGAAGTTTTGGAAAAATAAAATTCTTAAAACTTGGTGATACACAAATTGTAAATTACAAAAGATATTATTTGAGCCAGATAGTCGGTTGGGAGGAAAATGAGAGCATGAACCATAGTAAATTTAAGATGGGAAACAATATAGGAAAGTGTTGCGATATGTTCTACGATTCCATCCCGACTCGGTACGGTGCATTCTCCCCCTTTCCATTCCTACCGAGACCCGTCGATATTCGTATTCAAAATAAAAGTTCACCGTTCACGCATTCCAATTTGCGGCGACTCGCTATCGCAGGACAAATTGTTGACGAAGCGGCATGATGGGCATCGCGACACCTCAAACAGGTTTCGAGTCGCGATTAAACCTAAGCTAATAACAAAAACAAATCGCGTTTAACACGACTGGAAACCTACGAAGCTGGTCACGATACGCCATGCCTTGCCGGCAACCAACCTTAATTTTCACAGGATTTTGTCCGTTCTCCTATCATCGGAATGTGAGAGAAGCAAAGACAATATCGATATATCTCATGGGGATTAACAGCAATTCCTAGTTTTAAAAAAACTGTAGTAGAAAAGGTTGTAAATCAAAATTAAATCAACTCACAGGAAAACTGCACAGGAAAACCCCTGATAAAACCCATAATAAAAATTTGAAACGGGAGTATCAACTGCAACTGCCAACTATCCCACAAGGAATGGTACAATCATTGGTGCTACTTATAAATTTAGTTCTGCTAATATCATCGTTTCCATCCAATCCCAGACTTCCGCTCGTTTCCATTGTGCGAGATGCAAAACAATGGACATTACACGCTCCATAAATTACTTTTCATAACAAATGATTTAATTTCTCTCTCTCTCCGTCCATCCCCATGAAAGATTTCGATATCAATTGCACTTAACAAACCGATTACCTTCCACCTCCTTCTCAAATTACCACCCCTTAAGCGGTGCTCCCGTGAGAAATCAAGACGCATCATCCACCTCCATATTTCACTAGGTTTTTTTCTCACGGAACCATTGCTTTACGCTCGGCTAATGGTCAGCCATATCACTTCAACTTTGGATGCTGGACAAATTCGAAGCTTGTTATTGGTCAACTTCGATTCACCTATATACAGTCATGACATCAGATCAAACAGAAACCAAAGCCATAATGTGACTTTCAATTCTTCTAATCTATCCGATGTCTATGTCACTGACATCCTGTCACTAACTTCAACATTGGATCAATCAGAGATCAATGCTGAATGAAAGGCAATCCCTCTTTTCCCATATTTCTGTCACAAGATCAGGTCATCGAAATTGGCACTGGACCAAACGTGAGCCAACGCCAGATCGAATTCGGTGCTTCTGCGATCAGAAGCGTAGACTTCTATCGGCCTGTAGCCACCAGAGCTGTCACTAACATCCCGTAAAATTCAATCAAGAAATCAATCGAATTCGGTGCATATATTTGGTCCAACATCAAAATCACCAACTTCCCATCAGTGCCATCCAAATTCTGGTCAGTCGAAAATCGCTTTCGCTATCACGTTGCTGATGAGACTAACAGACCGAAACCAGACCAAGCTAGCAAAATGTAACCAACCCAAGATCGCTACAGTTGAATTGCGAGTTTGCCAAGAAGGCCAATGACCTGCTACGGTTTGAGAAATAGGCGGAATATGAAATTGGATACAATTATGCGAAAGGCCTTCTTTAAACATTTTTTTAAGCATGAAAATACAAAAATTGATGCAAAAACTAACAATACGGCATACGGGTCATACTTGTATCCAGTTTTATATTCTGTCTCTTTCTCAGACCATAGCAGGTTGCCCATAAGTAGATGCAAGATTATATGGTGTCATGAATTTGATAATATCTTGGTGAACATTAAGTATTTCATCGATATGGTATTGTAATAGGAAAAAGGCAAAATTTCGTGATTTAAACATCAAAAAGGTTGAGGATCAAGTATGCCACTCAATCCCAGCAAGCAAATGACAAAAGGACAAAATATTTGGTTTTAATAAATTTGCCATAACTTTGAGGGATGAAATCTTAGGGCAGGTGAGGCTGTCTGACCATCCAGTCAGAAAGAGAAACCTTGGATTTAGTTTGCATTCTAAAAAATATCAAGAATACAACGGAAAAGAGGATAAAACATTAATTGAAGTTAATTTTGAAGGGAAAACGCATTTCACAGGAGCACGGACCTCCTATTCACCATTTCAGTTTCTAATTCGACGAAATTGGATGATTTTCAGCTTTTTTTTCTCACTCTAACTTCGGAAACAAAAGCCGAAACTCTACCAATCCCGCAGCATTAGAAACTGAAGACGTTAGTGAATAGGAGAGTAGATTTCAAAAATTTCCATATAATCGGGGCCTCTACCCATAAGCACGACCTACGTTCAAAGCTTGACGCCCAACGCCGCCACTATCCGCCGCCGCCGCGACCGCTACTCGTCCTCCGAGTCGCCGCCGTCGCTCGAGTAGTCCTGCACAGGAGGCGGCGGCCGCGGGAACGGTCCGCTCGTCGCCTGCACCAGCCGCCGGTAGTGGTTGAGCCACTCCTCGAGCATCTGCGCGACCAGCAGCGGCCGCTTGCTCAGCCGCTGCTGCGCGACCAGCAGGCCGCCCTCGGTGACGCACACGTCCAGCCACTGGCGCAGGATAGTCTCCTCGCGGCCCATCTGCGGACCGAGCAGGGAGGTTTTTAGGTTATGGGTTGTGAGCAGGGTTATGTTTTCAAGACCGTAGAAACCGACGACGGACGATGTACTCGGGCATCCCGCTCACCTCCGCAGCCGTCAGGAAGTGGACGGGCAGCACTTTGCGCTCCTGGTCCATCAGCGGCAGGAACGTGACCTGCAGCTCGTCGGGCCCGAGGTCGTTGGTGCCCATCGCGATGTTGTCCTCGACCAGCCGGCTGTACGGCTCCATCGGCACGAGCGCCGTGAAGTGGCCGCGCGTGTAGCCCAGCGCCAGCGGGGACCGCACGCAGAAGCCCGCCTCCCAGAGCAGCGGCAGGTAGACGCCTGGTGGGGTGATTAAGATCATTACTGGTGTTAAACGACGCACTGTTTTGACAACTGGGCCTGTGGCACTGGTCTAATGGTGTCGATGAATGGAAGGGTGATGATGAACCCAACCTAGCCTAGCCTAGCCTAGAAGGGAGGAGGAGAAACCCGGTGCCGGCACGCAGCCTACTGCTGTCGAAAAGCACCGAGGGGACGCACTGGTTTGACAACTGGCCCGATGGCTCTGGTCTAATGACATCTGTGAATGAAAGTGTGATGAAGAACCTAACCTAGCCTAGAAGGAAGGAGAGGAAACCCGGTGCCTGCACGTAGTCTACTCCTGTCGAAAAGCACAGAGGGGACCACCGGCTCTACTTCCCTTCCGAAGGACGGTACAACTGAATCAACAGAGAATCAACCTCTCGAGCACTGATTGGAAAGAGCAAGGTCTATTGGGAAGAATGGTCATGGGTTTAAGTTGGACATGAAAAGGAAAGGGATGCAAGAGATGGGAATTTTAGAAACGGGTGTCGAGGAATGAAACAATTTAAGAGTATGATGAGTATGATTAAGAGTGATGATGGAAAGTGTGGAGAAATTTAAGGTAGGATTAAAATTGGGATGGAATCGAAGGTTCCGGACTCAGACAAACTGACATGTGAAAGTAAGAATCTGTCGAAATAAATAATGATAAAAAACAATCCGATCATCGTCGGGTCGGTTACCTTCGAAGCGTGCGTATCCGATGGCCTCGCCGCGGAAGCTCTTGACGTACTTGACGCCGTAGACGATGATCGGTCGGCGCAGGATGTGCGCCAGCGTGAACACGTGCAGCTGCTCGAGACTCGAGCCCGGCTGGCTGGCGAGCGACAGCAACGCAGTCCAGTCCTCCTCCCACTGGCCCTCCTCCAGGCTGAACTCGAGCAGACGCGCCTGGATCGACTCGTACTCCTTCCAGCGCGGGTAGAACCTGGACAACGGCGTCGGAGACGGGTCAGGTTGAGTTTCAAGTAGGTTAGAGGTTGAGCGCTGGTGGCTAGCGGTTTGCTTGGAAATATCGTAGTCTGTCGGGAGCGCTGTGGTTAGTATTCGAAGTGATGAAAGTCTCAAGCTGAAAGCTACAAATTGAAAGTTTCAAGGGAACCCTTAAAAAAGGAAAAATTTTGGTTTTAAATGGTTTGAAGACAACTAATGACTATTGGGGTGTTGTTAACACGGTTGTTAACATCCGTAACAGCCCGTACTGTCGTGGCAAGGGCATGCAGATGCCTCTAGTAGCCTAGGCACTTACCTAGCACAGCTGATATAACGGGCTGGTATTACGGCGGTGCTGGTTAAAGTCCGGTTTTTCCCTATCCTTTTAACACAGTAATATCTGGTGCTACTGTAGCACCACCGTAGCACCGAAACGTTGGCCGCGCTAGGTAAAGCGCTAGGTAAGGCGCTAGGTAGAGCTTACATTGTGAGCTTGTTCGAAAATCACTGGCCATACTTCGTACCACCTTGCAAGTGAAAAAGTTCAAGTCAGTGCACAAGCGTTTTAGTGTTTTGGAAGATGATTTTTTTAAGTGGAAATGCAAATATCGTTCATTGGTAACAATATGTGTGACGGATGGATGAACATCCGAAATGAGAGTATCATTAACTTCGTGGCGACTCGCAATATCAATTCCAAAATTTACATCCGTACCGGGATGCCGTGTCGACCGCTATACCAAACGAGACGTCGACTCACATGTGTCCGCCCTGGTGCAGGCTGTCGGAGAGCGCGCGCCGCAGCGTGTTGTCGCGGTCGAACACGCCCCACGTCGCCTGCATCACCGAGTCGAGCAGGCAGTCGCCGGCCGAGCGGTTCCAGAGCGCGTGGAGCCGCGAGCCGAGCCGCACCGTCACCTCCAGCGACCAGTTGAGCACGGCCGGGTCCGACTCGAGCTGCTGCTGGGCGTCCTTGTCGAGCAGCTCGTCGAGCAGTTGTTCTTGGACCGGGGCGGAGAGGTCCTCCACTTCTGCGCGGCGGGCCGGGGGGAAGGTGCAGTGTTAGCAGAAGGTACAAGATCAATCTAATATGTGTCAATAAATTTGAAAAAACTTTACAGATATATTGACCCACACAATTTCATGTTTGTGTGACAATTTTAATGATTTTTGTTTGGCATTTCTCTTGAAAATAGTGCTTTTATGATGCTTTTAAAGCATTTTTTGCAGTTTTTTGCAACTATAGCAACTTTATCTTGAATTGATGTTGACAAATTTTCCTGTGTGCGTAAACTCATCTTTAAAATGGATTGGACAACAGATGATTCAAATACATAAATTGGGTTGGGAAGTTGGGTCGGGTCAGGAAAGGTAGGATTAGGTGGTAAAAAGTAGCGTGATCGCAAATAACAACTTCCCTATAATTCCCTGCGGCGCGTGCGCATCTTACCGGCGGGCAACGCGAACGTCGTGAGTTCGGTGACGAAGTTGCAGGGGAAGGGTCCCTTCCGCTGGCGCACAGTGGAAGCCATGTGTCTGCGGATGTCGGCGGCGAGATCCGGCGCAACGTACGACGGCACCCGCTTCATCCCCGAGCCCGACCCCTCGATCTGAGAGAGCAGCGTCGCCAGGATGTCCTCGCGGTGGAACCTGGCGGCAGGCGCGGGCAACTCGTCAATATATTGTCAAGCTGGGATAGACGCAATGTGGCGTGGCAATTATTTTGTGATTTACAAATCAATGGTCTATGGTAGGAAGTACCCATCTTAGTTGAATATTTTATACGTTTTTATCAGATACCTTATGTTTTTGATATCTCTCTAGTATTTTTGAAAACTAACGTGCTAATAATAATAGTCAATTTCATTTTTCCCTTAGGGTGAAAGGGTTTTAAGAAACACAAATTAAGGCCTTAAAGTCATCCGGCTAGCCAAGCCTGTCGACATTTCTTCCTCACTCTTCTCTGAACGTGCTAAGATCAGGAAACAACAACACACACAAGTTTCAAGAAAGTAAGAAAACCCACCTAATCGCCACGTGCACCAGCGTGTAGCCGACGTCGAACGCCGACGGCCGGTTGAGGAGCGCCACCTCGGCGGGCGTCAGCTGCCGCGCCGGGTTCCCGCCCGACGTCAGGAACGCCTCCACCGGCATGAAGTCCCCGTCGGCGACGCCCAGACACGCGTTCAGCCACGTCCAGTCCGCCTCCCGCCGCCGCTGCCTGATGCGCTTCCGTCGGCGCTCGTACTCGCAGTTGTTCGGCGCGTTCGAGTCCACCGACGTGCCCGACTGGTTGCGTTCGGCGATGCGCATCGAGCGGCGGGCGGCCGAGACGTCTTCGGAAGCGTTGGCGGCGAAACCGCCGCGAGCCGTGTTGAGCAGCGAAGACTCCCGGTCGGGGGAGGGCAGGATCGAAGCCGACGAACCGTGCGGGCTGCGAGACTCGCTGTTACGGCTGTTGGCGCCGGCGACGGCGGCGGCGGGGCTCGGCGACGAGCACATCGCGCACTTGGGCGTCTTCGGCCAGTTCTCGTAGGTGCAGACGTGGCACATCCACTTCTGGGCGCCTGCGGGAATCGGATGGGGTTCGGTTAGGTGATTTTTTGTGATGTTTGAGGTTACACTGGTTGTCACTTGGGTGATATGAGGGCATTTTTAAAGATTATGCTCGATGTTTGTTACTAGAAACGAAACATCCAATCCAAAATTCAAAATTGTATCCATCCCGGGAGTAACCTGGATCTTTCACCTTTCATGGGCAATACCAATTAAATGCTACTCGGACAACTGACTTTCGTATGGATATTAACTTTATTTTATGTCATGCAATGTCATTAGTCAAGTTGTTGGTGTGTGAATGTGATTGCGGCTTAGCGTCACTAGATTCAGCGCATGACTTGTTCATACTAAGTCCTGTTTCGATCTCCATGGAGGCCAACAACTCAAATTAACTTATGTCCGTATGAGTATGGACACAATTTTGGAAAAGATATTTCGGTTATATTGATGCTTGATGGTTTTGTTTCAGTCACAAGTTGATTAGTGGTGGCAACCATGGCATGGTACAGATTTTTAGAAGGTAATATTTAGCTTCTTTCTACATTCTATAAAGATAGTGCTTTTGACTAAATTTTATGGCATCTTACAATGGTAGTATGAGACTTAGTAGGTATTAGTAACTTATGACCTAGTGAGAATCCAGGCTCAGTTGACCAGTTTAGTCATTTCATCTAGCATCATTGATAAATTTCAGTTAAAAAAAGAGGCTATGTGCACAGAGTTTGCACATTAAATCGGATGGAATTATCTTGGAGCAGCCATAACTCAACTACTAGTACCTAGTAGAAATGCTGTAGGTGAGTGTTGTGTTGAATATTACATCCTGGGCACTGTAATTTTGTTTTTTAGACATTTTCGAACCTAAATGCAAATACTCTTTTCATATCGGTAGATATTTATTATTAGAAACAAAATATCCATTCCAAAATTTGTATTTGTCCCTGGAAAGTTTAGAATAGATATTTTGTTTCACTAATAATGGAAGCGAATTGTTAAATTGCAATGTCGAACGTACCACCTTGAGTCTTCATCGTCGATCTTCTATCACGGAGATCATTCTCAGATTCTTTGTATTCTATCATAGTTTCTAGAGGCGTTGTCGCCGCGGACGCCGAAGTCGACGTCACCGCCGCCGTGTCGTTGCTAATGCTGAGCGGCTTGAGCTGCTCGTGGAGATTCAGTTCGTTGCTCGACGCCCGCGGCGTGCGACACTCGTTGCATTTCGTCGCTCGCGGCCAGTTTAAGTACGTGCACGCGGCGCACGCCCACTTTCCGTCGCTGCTCGCGTTCGGCCGAGTGTCGCGCACGGACGACGGGCCCGAAGCGAGCCCGCACAGGATCGACGGCGACTCTTCGCGCAGCCTGTAGATGTCCTCGCCGAACGAGGGCTTCTTGCCGCGGCACATCGTGCACCGAACCGACGACGGCCAGTTCTCGTAAGTACAGTACTCGCAGTTCCATTTCGCCGTCGATCCGTCGCAGCTTGTAGTCATGGTGTCGGTGTGTGAGCAAGATTCGGTTGTTTAAGTTGGATGATAATTTACGGATTTTGTTCAGTTTCGTGTTAGAGAAAAGAAAGTGTAAACATTAGCTGACTGCTCTAGCAAAATTTGCCGATAAGAGCGTTACATGTGTCATAAGTACACCATTGTTGTGGAGATATGAATCTACTTGCAGCCTGGTTGCATGGATTAACAATCCACTAGCAGGTTACAAATGTCGGTGGAAATAATTGTTAATATTTTTGATAAATATTAACAATTTGGCAGTGAGGCAATTGAGCGACGACGGGCATGTGAGTGTTGGGAAGATTGAGATTGTTGACTTGCGTCTTTTGTGTCACAACCTGGTGGGTTTGCTCAAAATAGAGCAGCTTCCTGCCCGCTGCCAGCTGAAAGTAAAAAAGGAAGCTAAGTTAGCCATGGCTTCCCCCAGCAGGAATTTTAAATTCCCAATTGGATCCCATGAGGTCACTGCACTACTACACCTGGTGGACACTAATTTTAGTTTATTAATCCCTATACAGTACCTATGTGCTTATCAAATGTAGCTATGTGGAGCTTAATAATAAACGAAAAATGTGTATGAAGCCTAAATACTTGATTGCCTGTCGTACAATTGACAAGGTCCAAATTTCACCTTCAAATGCTAGGTAAGGCAAGCAGTCAAAATTAACCTTAGTGCTTTCAACACCAAAGTAGGACGTAAATAAACCCAGCTCCTGAGCAGCCCAGACGGTAAAAGTCCAACAAATCTATAAAATTCGAAAGAATGATGATGGAAGTAATATAATATGGAATATTTAGTACAATTTACCTGCAGTAAACCACTGAAAATCGACTGCCCTCAATAAATAATTACGTCACATCAGCCATTACAAATTTTTTGACGTACGGAACTGAAACAGCGAACTTCAAGGCAGCAGGCAGAAGGCTATCCTCCCTCCACTAGCCCCCCGCCAATCCCCACTCCACAACTTTCATGCACACGAGCGTGAGAATTGACTTTCCCCGGATAATATGAAATTTCTATGTAAATTACACTTCTAACTTCACTTGTGATTAATCGATAATTGATTAGGAAAGTTTTATCTGCACAATGGGTTTTGGTGTTTAAGGGTTTAATCAATTCAATATTCTAAGCTTTGGAATACGAACGGGTCCCTTACATTTGTAAACGAGTGTTTGCAGAGGCTGACGTTTTTTGCTATAGTTCTTTTCATCCGAAGTGCGAGCAGCTGTTCGAATCACAACTCCGCTCCGCAGCGTAGTCCGCAACAGCATGCGCGAATGGTACCCACCCACTTACCCAATAATATGTTATCGATAAGGATGACAGAAGGCCAAAGGCTGAAGGCTAACATCTTATAGTTACAGTCAAAGTGTTTTTGGATATAGTGTCGAGTGATATTCCTCGCAGAAGAGATGGGGTTAAACAATGATGGGAGCATCAATATTGATGAACCCAAATTTGACCAAAGTACTTATTGGGGAAGGGCTAAACATTTCTTCACTATAACTAACCCTTTAAACCTTCTTGCATCAGAGGCAGAACTCGATGCATCAAAGGAAATTGTCAAAGAATATCGGTAAGCATTGTGATTTCTAATAATGATTAGTTGGGGTAGATGTAACTGCCACTTATTTTGAAAAAAATGTCGGTGACTCACTTGCCGATACCAGAAAGTTGCTGCGGTTACTTCTACACTGAGCACTACCTACTTTTAGCTAGAATTGTTGACAATTTGTTACTAATTTCAAACATCCAAGTGCAGCAGCTGTTATTTAACTGAAGCACCTGGCACTTGCAACCATGTTCTTATCTCTAAATAAATCCAACATGTTACCTACTCATATCCATATGTTTCATTAATTCCATAGACAAACCCACAAAATACCGAAAAATCTGACAGAAGAACAGCTATGGAGAGCAAAAGAACTGTACGATTCTGCCTTTCACCCAGACACAGGAGAAAAAATGATTCTTGTTGGCCGAATGTCAGCGCAAGTTCCCATGAACATGGGAATCACTGGACTGATGATGACATTTTACAAGTATGTATATATCCTTTTTATATTTTTCATGTAACATAGGAACTGAAAAACTTCTGAGCTTTAAAGGGCAAAGACTGATTAGTTTCTTTCAACAGGTCCACACCCGCAGTAATATTTTGGCAATGGGCCAATCAGTCCTTCAACGCACTCGTCAATTACACCAATCGCAGTGGATCATCTACCATATCCAATGAGTAAGCATCCAAACCCAAGAAAACTTAATAATTAAAACATTTCGGTAGGATAACAGTGATAACCAACGTCTATTGTAATCCGCAGGCAACTTGGTGTGTGTTACGGATTGGCAACTGGAGGTGCGCTTGTAACTGCATTGGGCCTCAATCGACTTACAAGGGTTCGAAAAAAATCTTTACCTTGCTTTGCATAGAAGTTTTAGCTTTTGGTACCTATACTGACATGTTGGCATTGACCTACGCATGTCTTTATGGTCACCAAAGTAATAACATTTAATTTTATGTTCGCAGTACGCGAGACCTTTGATCGGCAGGTTGGTACCTTTCGCCGCGGTCGCCGTTTCCAATTGCATCAACATTCCGATGATGAGATTAAAGTGAGTCACGGCTGGCTTCTAATGGACACTTGAAATTTACTTCGGGCAGCCCTTACACTGGCTTCCATCCAAAATTCGATCACCTCAAGTAATATTCTGACTTTGACTTTCAGAGAAATACAGGAAGGTATACCTGTCACCGATATTAATGGCAAGGAGCTTGGGGTGTCGAAGATTGCGGCTCAGCAAGGAATTGCTGCTGTCACATTGAGCAGAATTGGAATGGCCTCTCCGGGAATGGGTATGCCTACATTTAATCAGCCTAGTTTTGTATAAATCGGCTCTCCAAATCCCAAAAAAAAACGTGGCAATTTTAACTGGTTGCTTATCCAATTAGATGATAGATAATTACGAGATTAGATACCAGTGCATACATAGCACTCTATGTGCGATTGCATCATCAATTAGTATCTAGAGCAGAGATTTGCAATAACTAGCCTCATGATAATTATAGATCCTGCTGAACAAATTAGCTCTTCAAGATGATAGAATTTACCCCAGCCTAGATTCAATTCTATTAATAGTACACCTAGATTTTGAGTGTGCAACGTTCATGAATGGTACAACCTATACAACACTGTCCTGTTTTAAATGGCCATGCTCTTTGTGGAATATAGTTTTGGTCCTGAAAAGTTTTTTTTCCTTGAGACCGATTTTAGGGCCAAAATTATCTTCCACACAGTGCATGACAGTTAAAAACACAACATCCACCAATCTATGGAAACTAATGAACAAACACTGCATAGGTTGATAGAATGTAGAAATATAATCAGAAATATTTTCACAAACATGTTATTTATTACCTAGACTATGACAATTTATTGACAAAATGCAAATATCTATCTCCAGATTGCAAACCATTAAATCATTGTTTCCAACAAAAATTGACTCTGATTATAAAATGTTAGTACAGTCTCAGTGGCTATCCGTGCCAGCCAGTGATAGTGATAACATTGTGTAGCCTTGAACTCTAAGCTAACCGACTGGCCTTTCTTGACGCATGCTTGTTGTCTAATGCACCCAGGAAATGCAAGGAATTAGTTAACATAATGCGCAATTAAATTTTGCATGCTTGCCTGCATGTTTGATATAGCAAACAATGCACATTTTCGATAGTGGAATATATGTTCTCTAAAATAGAAAGAAGTGAACACTTATTTAATTGAAAGTGAACACAATAGCCGGAACAGGATGTGGTTGATAATTTTTTTTAGCAGCCCATAGAGTCTAGATTAATCAAATTTTATCTATTAACAATAATTATTATTTGTTTATTTATTGGAGCTTAGGAATTATAACAAGTAGTATGCATCTCACCAATCTCATCTACAGGTGCCTCCTCTGGGATAGAATGACATTTTGCCGTCTTAATTTAAATTTAAGCTTTTTAGATTTGTAAGTGAACTTATTTTTTGAGGTAATAAGTTCTATAATCAAACTCCCTTTCTAAAAAACTAGTTTGACCAGCGTTGGTGAAGTTACGTGGTAGGGCTAGATATTATACCTGTGGTGGGCATACATTTAGTGAAGAATCCCTTTTGGTTTTTACTTTTAGCCAATATTTAATTTATTTGCCAAATGATTTCACAATATCCACTTTTCTCATGATAAAATTGATGTAGTCTCAAATTAATATTATTTCTCCTTACCTTATGTCCTTATCAACATTTTGCTTCGCAAGTTTTTATTTTTTAATGGCTAAACAGTCCACTGGTTGACAAAGCCTGCATGACAAAGATATTTTGATATGGAAATTACTTTTGAAGTAAGTAGGAAGAATGCAACCAAGTTCACAGCACACGAAACAAAGCCTTACATGTGGTTTTCTATTTGTGTTTGTCTTTATTTGTCCTCAACTAATGTCCATACAAACTAGGTACAAAGATCATGTTACTTGGAAATCACCATTTGCTTCAAATTATACTCATAGAGAAACTCTATTTATAAATTATTCATTATTATAGCACATGACAAAGTTAAAGATTTTTCCTATGGCAATCTAATTGTCCAATTGAATTGTTAGCTTATATTATAGCTTCTTACAGATAAAAATGTTCCGTCATATCTATATGACATATCATATCATATCATATCATATCATATCTTCTATAGAAGAATTGAAGTTTGGTCCAGTATCTCCCCTATCGTGAAGACAAGATAGAATTTGCACTCCTATTAAAACGTCTATTAAATTTGCCTATTGTGGAAAAGGAACGGGAACCAAACTCCGAATCTATTTGCGTTGATGTTGCAGACATGATGACAGACATGATAAACTAAATTAACAACCGTAATTTGGAAAAGCAAACCTTGGTTCACGGATCACGGGTGCTGCTATTACAATCCAAGCTTTATGCACAGGGACAATTTCAAAGGGAAATACCAATATGAATTTACTCCATAAGAGACCTTAAGTACTGGTCCATTTAAAAGTCCATTTAAGTACTAAATTTCTGGTATGAAATTTAGATTCAACAACTGGCACTAGTTAAATTTGTGCCAGTGCCGATGAATTCACTGCAAATTCACAGGGTGCAGAATTTCTAACATCCTGTGTTACATTTCAGCGCTGGTACCGGTTCTGATGAACTCACTGGATAAGCGTGGGACCCTGCGCTGCTACCCCTGGGCCGTGGCGCCGGTGCAAGTGATGGCGCTGGGAGTGTGTCTCACGTTCGCCACGCCGATGTGCTGTGCGATCTTCAGCCAGCGCGTCGAGATGCCTGTCACCAGTCTCGAGCCGGAGCTGCAGGTAAATTTCTCGCTAAACTATCAAGGTTTCGTCTTAATGATCTTGCCCACGTCAATGATCAAGAACGATTTTTCAGCTAGCTTAGCTAAAATCTTAGGTGTCGTTTACTGTTTGGCTTTGCGAGCGCTGCGCTGTGGCGTTACTAGCGCCGGGTTGCGCACAGTGGAGCGTTGTGGGATCGTAGCTTATTGAGATGGCCCTGCATAAAAGATGAGCGTAGTCAGTGCGAAACTCGGTGCAAAGTTCGGAAATGTTGAACCGAATTTGTGGCGCAGCAAACGCACGCCCCAAACTTGGACTCTGATTGGAGAACACTAAAGCGCAACGCTTGCAAAGCCAAACAGTAAACATACATTAATATTGAAACTTTCAACTCAACTTGGAATTCACATTGATGTTGAATGAATTAATGTTAGCTGACTAAATCGCCCAGATTTTAAATGTGGCGAAGATGTCAGCAATTTTGCCAAAGATATTTTCTGAATGTTGGTTGCGTAAGATATGCAAAGCAGGCAGCATAGCTCTGCAAAATGTCTTGAAAAGTATACGTTTGGTAGCCAGTAGTGAAACCCAGCAAAATGCTTTTGGAAGAAAGCGTCAGGCCATAACTTCCTTTTGTCGTTTGACAGTTGTCGTTGAATTATAACCGCACAAAATCTCCGGCATATCTACAAGAATTATAACTGAACAGCTAAAAAATAATAACGGATTCCCACGTTTGCGTCTCGTTGCAGAAAACGCTCAGAGCCATGAAGGATGCTCCTTCAGTCGTCTATTACAACAAAGGACTGTAATCCACTGGACGCTCGCGACATATCAGTGTTAATCGAAATGTTGTTCGGCAATCGTTTTCCCATTCGACGCTCGGGGGAAATTACTACAGTGCCATATTCATCATTGCGATTTTAGATAGTTTACTCGTAGTTTTGCAGAATATATTGACAATAATTGGGATGTTTCTTTGTTGTAGGATTCTATGTCTTGTCTGTTACGCGTTTATTTCTGAAGAAAGTCGTATTTTTTGTCACTTGAAATGTTCTTTGGCTCAAATTATAAAGCTTATATCGGAGCTTGTTTGTTTCCCCTCAGAGAAGCAGTTGGTAAATACTTCTGTTCAAAATTTTCGTGATTGGACTTGGGCAATTGTTACAATTGTGATTACAATTGCTATTATATGATAGACATGAAATTGAGAAGAAAACAATTGTGTCTGCTTCTTTGGGGGAAAGAAACAAACAGCAGTCTATGCTCACTTTCAATGCCTAATTAGAATACTAGCTAACGCTTACGGGTTTGTGTAAATTAGTAGAGTTGGCCACGTTTATAAATATTACGCTTCTGTTCAGTATTTGTCACGTATATAGAGTCCTGGATCTGATTAGCAATACTCGGCTAAAATCAAGCACTTCCGTCATTTGTTCCAATAGCATATTTTTTTATTGCAGTCCTTTCTTATTCCTTAACCACGAAAGACAAATAAAGCTAAAAGGCGTTAGGATTTATTGAGTTGTTTCTATTTTGTGCAATATTACTGTTAACATTAAATGATTTTATTGAGATTTCTATGTATTTTGAGGCAGATCAGCCTATCTTTAGCAGAATTTTTGGTAGTTTATTGGGTCATTATTTTTTTGTAACTTGTACTTATTACAGTGTCAGTCCTCTGAAAATTTGTTAATTATTCAATGTGCTTATCTGGGTGTGTTAATAAAAAATAACATAAAGAGTACCAAAAACTTTTTCCTATTCAAAAGTCATCATCTCCACTTAACAAACAACAACAGATTACTAACTTGACATACCGCGAAACGGTAGATTGCGTAAAACATTAAAACAAAATAATTTTTTTCCAAACAGATCAATAAGATTACAATTAAGCAAGCAGCCGAGCAGACGCTGTGCTACGTTTGACAACCGATGTGATTCTCTTCTTGAAACGAGTCGGATTGTGTGGCGTACCACGCTATGGGTAGGACCTCGCTTGCAGTCCTCATCAAGGTCACTTGCTCGGGCAGCGTGGGCAGAGAAGCGTAGTAGCCTGTAATCGACCATCGAGGAAATGTACTTCCATGGGGCTTCATGTGCGCAAATATCTTACCAGGCCGAAGAATGCAGGAAACTCTGGTAAAATAGCATTGTTGAGTTGGCAACAGAATCGTCAGTGCTGGCTAGGCGGCTTGGCTTGAAATTAAAGTACCACAGCCATCTAAACACAACGCTTCTTATGTCATCTTACATACTATTGAGGTGGCTTTGTTTGGCACTAATGCTTTATCTCAAGTGTCAGCTGACAGATGACACACACGAGAGTATCATTGCAGGTGCTTGTTTACGCTAACTTTTAGCTTGTCAAACCGGTTCGCCACCAGCGTTTTCTTCCCCGATTTTTCCGAGAGTTTCCTTTTTTATATACAGCATGGAACGATATTTTATCATTACTTACTGTATTTGCGTTGTGAATGAGCATTATTTGAATGATGCTGAGTGAAAAATCTTCAAGGTTCATTAGGTTTAACCAGAATTGTTTAAGTGGGAAAAAACTGGCCAAATTGAATACGGAGTACATCATTTGTTTTTGAGTTTCATGGAAGTGTGAACAGCATTGTTTTGCACAACCCTAGTCCAAATCAAAACAGGAATGCAAAAAATAGATTGAATCAGGATTACATTAACACCGATCCATCGATCGCAATAGATTTTCCCCCGTTAACGTTCCCAGCTGAAATCGCTATCAATCGTCGCCTGCTCACCCGGAAACCAGTTGGGAGGATTGTGACCGCGCAGCTGTATCCAGGTCCCGGTGCCGGGTACCGTGTCCATGACAAAGTCAGTGTCTCCCTCGAGTCTCCCGGCGTTGATGGCTCCGATGGACCGTCTCGCCTCCACTGGGTCGATTTCGTTGGCGGTCCCCGGACGCGAGCGCGAACCCGGGCTCTTTCCTGCCGCGCTGTCGTCCAAAGTTGTGTCCGGCGATATCACGTCTGGCGCAGACAACCGTTTATTTAGGTCGGCGTGGTTGATTTTCTGGGTTCTGGGTTATTGGTACGGTAGGCCACAAAGCTATGTTTTGCTATTTGATATTGCAAGATTTGTGCTTTAGCTTTATTTGCGCAGGGTTGATTTCAGCATTTAGTGTTGCGTTAGCGTTTGTGAACGAAATGGACGGAATTGTGTCCGTAATTTCGGGAAAGAAATAGCCACTTTACTTTTCATGGCCTTTTGTATTTCATAGGCAGAATCAGCCGAAAGTGGGATCGTAGCTCTGCATAAAAATATGAGGGGACCCTGAAATGTTCAAAATTTGCGGTGCAGCAAATGCAGCAATCAATGCTCCAAACTCAAGCTCTGACTGGAGAATGCCACAGCGCAGTTCCTGCAAAGTCAAAATTGGCCATAAATTGGCATTTATGCTTGGTAGGTCAGTGAGCTTTCCCCTTAATTCCTTTCCAACTTATACCCGGCCTATTGGCAAAGTTCCAATTGACTAAGATAATGCAATGGTGAGTTATCCCATAAATAACTTTTAACTAAAAGGTGCATTGTTTGCAGGTGCCTGTATGCAACGTTTGTTTTTTTCTCGCCGCAGATGGCTTCGTAGCTTGATGTATCAGGATTCCGCTTTGCAAAAAGTCGTTGCAAAACCTCTGAGGAAGCTGGAAATAACGCTTAACAAAAAGACGGCAGATATTAATAAAAATAATTTGTGGTCTCACTGATCGTGGGAATGTTGAGAGGTGTTCCGAGACTGACATTGAGGTGAGCTCCCTCCGTCCGATCTGGGGCACTGCGGATGAAGTTGTCCGCTATAACGGACAACTCGTCCATCTTTTCAACGGTGGAAGGCGGCAGTTTCATTTGGCTAGGCCGCACAGGGACGATGGCTCCCTGAAAAACAATCCCAGTTAAAACAAAATTTACAAGATTTCTCAAAATTTTGCTAAAGTCAATTTGCCTTATCTTCCAAGTTGTATAGAGCTTTTTAGTCCTAGTACTGCTATGCAACACAATAAAGTGTAAGGTTGATACTGAATATATAGCATGCGTGGGCTTTTATAAGTTTGTATTATTCTAACAGAACCTATTTCTTATCAAACTATGTAGGTACCTACTTATCTAATTGGAAACAGATAAGAAATTAAGCTGTTTTATTAACAAGAAGTAATGATGACTATCCATAATAAGTAATTATATGCTTTTCATTGAGTGACACTCAATTATTGAGTGCCCATTGAAGTGCAAAGATCCAGAAACAAGATCCCCTACAATGATTATTTCAATTCAAATAGTCTATAAAGTTCTATTGGCCAATTCTTATGGTAATGACTAATGACTTTAGTTAAAATTCACTAAAGAAATCTTTATATAACACAAGTAGTTGTGGCAGTAAATTTACTAGACATTTAAATTGGGTCTATTGGCAGTACCTAAAGTGTGCTTTTATTTTTACAGATCGTTATCTGTTTGATTAATTATTACACGGATTAGTCAGCCCACTAAAAATGACAAGTTAGCTGCTCTGTGCTTGCAGGCTTAAAATTGAACTTGCAACATGTTTTGAGCAAGAGAATCAGTGCCGGAAGGTTAGTGTAACCAAGTCTTACAGCCATCTGCCATGAACCATATTATACCAACCTCATACCCTTACCCTTTACCCTCTTTAAAGTCTCAATACAAATAACCTCTATAAAATCAATATATTGCTACGTATCTTAAGGTATTGATTTGAATAAGCTAAAATAGCTGTAATTCAACCTCCAGGTTAGGTACCTTTGATAGTTTCTTTTCATGCAATCTAGAGAGGAAATATGTGTGCATTTAGCATTAACATTGCATCCCTGCTACAAAAGCACCCCTATTTGCATCTAACAAGGTGCGACATTTGCCTTCGTTGATGGGCATTGTTTGCTATTTTTGATAAACTAAAAATCAAGACAATAATTGTATCAGGACTGTTAGGCAAAATATCTGGGTTCGACGGATACAATTTTGGAGTCGATATTTCGTTTCTTTCGGTCTCCGGTCTTTTTGAAACCAGAAGAAGCTAAAGTTGCTTTACCAGGCATATTTCTAGAAACTACAAGTGATGCTGTATCCCTGCGTTTCCCTACGAAAGCACCCCTGTGTGTATCTCACGGCTAAGTCGACGGTGTCGATGATGGCTGTGATCTGGCATTCGCCCTCGTCGACGGGGAAGAGCAGCCTTGCGATGTGGTGCGGCGGCGAGTTTAGAGACAGCCCCTGCTCCTGGACCATTGTCATGTTGGCCGCAAACACGTGGTCCAGCTCGCGGTCCTCCGCCATCTGCCGTCGACAGTTTCCATTTAAAAACGAGAATACGATAGGTGAGCCTCAGCGAATAGACAATTTAGGCCCAATATTACATAAAAAAAACTTTTAATATGTGCTTGCCTATAAACTGTGACCAATTAAATTTGCTATGCATTCCACTAAACATATAATCACAGCTAAAAAGTAAAGTAAGATATGTGGAGAATGCTTTGAATTCTGACTAGTAACATTTTGTTTTTTTGACAACTTATCTAAAGGTAAGGCATTGGTCCCTAGTTGTTTTCAGGGATATTTCTAAATACTAGAAGTGTAGTTATATGTAGAAAAGTGTGGAAAAGGAGAAGATTTTAATTTGTTCCAAAAAGGTTTGCCTTGCAAATTGGTGACTGCTTATCAGTTGCAGTTGTGGTTTCGGAGTTATTAGGAAGTACAGAGAACTGTCAAAATTTGTACATTTTATAATACCGTTCCAAATTTATCAAGATCGTGTTTTTATTTACACGTTTTGAAAAGATATTATCAAAACCGTGTTCAAAACTAATTGACAATATCCGTGCAGTTTATAATCGAGTAGGTAAGACAAAGTATTTCATACCACGGGAACTTGAGCAGTGGACCGACCCCAGGTTGAATTAAAGCTCGAAGGCGTAACTGGGACTTGAGCCGTAGATCTTCCCCAGGTTGAATTAAAGCTCGAAGGCGTAACTGGGACTTGAGCCGTAGATCTTCCCCAGGTTGAATTAAAGCTCGAAGGCGTATCGGGTGCTTGGGCCGTAGAACGACCCCACGATGAGTTGTATATGGAAGCGGAGGCGGGGCATTCAGAAGCCGACGTGATGTTGTTCTCGTCGCTGAGTGTCACCTAGAAACCCCCGACGGAAGATTGAGAGCAGCAATGAGTCACGGCAAAAACGGCTTACATTTATTTAGAAGAAACTCTTTTTTGGACTGGGTGGTTTATAAAGTTGCTCTTGTAGATGAAAGAAAAAAAAGTATTGGGGATCCTTGATAAAGTCAGGAAACTTGCAAAAAGTCAGTAAAAGTTTGAGTTTGGTACTTGGTATAGTTTTTCTGAAACCTAACATGCTAAGATTACAATGTATGCTACAATGTATTGGAGCAATTGAAATGCATCCTGTCAAATACATATCTTAAAATGTATTTAGTAATTTGTGATAGTTTAGTGATTGTTCCTTGCCGTAGTCAGTAGAGATTCGTAAAAGTAAATTCGTCCAATCTTAATTGAAAAATGAACCAAATAAACAGTGAATCGAGTATAAATCGTCGAGTGTTTCATACGTTAGCTGACGCCCTGCCCCAAGTTGCTTTGGACGGTGTCGCAGGGTCACCGGCCCCAGACGCATTCTTGTTCCCATCACGAGGCGAGTTCTAGAGATCCGGAAAAAAAACATAATGTTCTATTCATTCATTTACATTTTCTCTGTGATGGCAGAAACAATAGAAACAATATAACATGGTGTCTTGGAATATGAAATATTTTTTCCTTCCACTGAAATTGCTATGCTTGAGGAAAACTTTAATTTTGTCACAGTCTTTATGCGTCAAATTTCAATCTCTGCTAAATATTTTGTTAAAAAGCTATTTGCTTGCAATGCCAATGAATGAGATGTCAACCAAGCCCTATTTAAAACCTAGTAAACTTGTCCTCTGCAAAATAAAACTGTGTAGCAGGCATTGTAATTTCTAGTTAGAACAAATTCAACTAGCTGCCAGTTTTTCACTTCTCTACAGTCCATTAATATGGTATTATGGCCACTGCCAATGAGATGCCTAGATATTGTCTTAAAAGACCGTTAAGAAACTGAGGGTCCATTAACTTGTTATTAACACGGCAGCAGCAAATCATACGTCTTGACTCTTTTTCTAACAAACCTTTAGGATTTAACAGACCACTGAAACACCGACCCTAAAATCCTTCCCTCAATGTCATTCGTACCACAGAGATGTTAGCAGTCGTGCGACCCCAAGTCGTATCTAATCTCGAAGGCATCGACAGATCAACTGCTATCGACACATCGTTATTCTCCTCCTCAATTATCTTCTCAAGTTCATTGACACTTAAGTCGGCAAACGGTGCCTGCAACTGAGCTAACGACATCAGGGTGCCGTTCGGGTCCAAGAACTCGGATTCGTCGACCACGTCGTCACAAGTCTCGTCCATGACTTTCTGCTCCAACTCTTGGAAGATGGAATCATCGCCGATGTCCACTGTGGGCGGCGATTGATACGAACTGCCGCCGCCAGCCCCTGGACACGGAGGGAGGAAGCTCCTGTCGGCGTTGGCCGGGTCGTTGCAATGTCTCTCCAACGCTTCGAATTCTGCGAGTTCGTCCAAATCTTCGCCGGGCAAGTAGTTGGGAGGCGATTGGGGAGGATGCAGAACTTGTATATCGTCGCCTCTGGGTGGCCTCATGAAGGTGTCGGCTTCTTGCAGCGCTGGATTTGCGAATTTTCCCTGGTAGATCTGTGTGGAAAGATCGAGAATTTAGGATAAGTTCATTTTGTGTATTTTTTGCCAAAAAGCTTTATAAATATGCCTGGTTTGTTCAAAAACGTCATCGCAACGCGAAGCTTGCAGCGAGCGCAACGCTCCACTGTAAACAACCCAGCGCTAGGAAAGCCACAGCGCAACGCTCGCCAAGCCAAACAATAAACAACTCTTTACTCGTTTCAAAATTTACATTTGCATTCAAATTTGCAAACACAACTAACAATTTGCAAACACAACAAACCCTGTGGGATAGCACAACAGGAGCAAAGTATTTAAGCTGCTAATCAATGATAATTTACATCTGGACCCCTAGTCACTAAATTTTTCAGTTTCTTACTCCGCAGTTAAACTGAAAAAGTTACCGCCGACCAGCTAAAATATAAATTGTTGACTTTTTCAATTAGCATATCGTCATGCTTATGTGATCCGTGGGTCCATATACTTGCCGATTGATTCAGAGTGGTTGCCGGTTTCCTGCGTTCCTTGGGCCAGCCTCGCGCCCCGCACATGTGGCTGATCATGCCGCCCACCATCGGTTCGACGCTGAACTTCTTGTACGGAAGGGCCTTCGGGTCGACGGCGATGTCCGACACGTCCAGCTCTTCGGCAACGAGGTTGCCACGCAGACGCACCGGCTCCGATCGTCGTTTCGCCGCCACCGGAGTCTTGCCGGGGAAGTCGTGCTTGGGAACGTACCTCTACGAACAGAACGCTATTTTGATGTGGACGAGCGAAAAGAACAGAGCGAATCTTCGTTTACACTTACTGTGGAGAATATTTGTGCTTCTATTATGCCCAACATTACAAATTTTAATTAAATTTTCTTTTGACCTTTGAAATTTGTTATCTTAGATTCCGTACTAATTTTAGCACAATTCAATTTACAACTTCTCTTAATATTTGGGTATTTGGGCATTTTAATTACTAATTTTGACCATCACTGAAGTACGGCAAGAATTTGGCCGCAAAAAGCAGAGAGAGTCAGACATAAGTCACATGGCTTACTCAGTTACCTTCAGATTGAAATTAATCCATTTCTTACATAATTGGGGTCAGGAAATCTCTTGAGATTGTCGATGTTTCTTTGCATGAAGTCCACAGAAGGTTTTGAAGGTCCGAGGCAAGGACTAGGGCTAATGAAACAGAGACAACGATGGTATAGTACTCATTAAGCCAAGTAGCGCAAGGATTATTGTGTAAGGAATTTCCAGTAAACTCACGTAGGAGCGTCGAATACCGGCTGATAACTGCTACGGCCGGGAAACGGCACGGGAATAAGGGATGGCTGCTGAGCTATAAAAAAATTAAACTAAAAATTAACAATTGAAATGAAACAAAAAAAAATCATCTTCGGTGAATCAATCGAAATTTAGCGACAATGTTAAGTAAAACAAGACAACCAATCAATTGAACTGTACAGTCTCAGTAACAAGTTATGCTTAATGACTCCATATGACTCCATACTAGATTCTTACATCGCATCGCAGATTGCGGTCGATTGTCCCTCGAAGAAGACCTGGGACTTGGAGACATCTGATTCGGTTGGCTCTCGTTCTCCCAGAGCCCCGCTTTCCTGCCCTTTTTGTATTGGAACCCGGGCGGCGTAGTTACGGCGAACGGCGATTCAGGATTACTCTGACAAGGACTCCCACCCCCACAAGCCTGTGACCTGTTACCGAACGAGCCGACATCCCTCCGCTGATACTGGAATCCGGGCGGAGTGTCTATTACAATTGGGGATCCGCCCCTATTTGATGCGCTGGTTTCGTTTGCGTTACCCCACAACTCCGCTTTCCTCCCTTTTTTATATTGGAATCCTGGAGGAGTGTCTATTGCGTACGGGGATCCAGCGTTACTTGAAGCATTGCTTTCGTTTGCGTTTCCCCACAACTCCGCTTTCCTTCCTTTTTTATATTGGAATCCTGGAGGAGTGTCTATTGCGTACGGGGATCCAGCGTTACTTGAAGCATTGCTTTCGTTTGCGTTTCCCCACAACTCCGCTTTCCTTCCTTTTTTATATTGAAATCCTGGAGGAGTGTCTATTGCATACGGGGATCCAGCCTTACTTGATGCGCTGCTTTCGTTTGCGTTACCCCACAACTCTGCTCTCCTCCCTTTTTTATATTGGAATCCTGGAGGAGTGTCTATTGCGTATGGGGATCCAGCGTTACTTGATGCGCTGCTTTCATTTGCGTTTCCCCACAACTCCGCTTTCCTCCCTTTTTTATATTGGAATCCTGGAGGAGTGTCTATTGCGTACGGGGATCCAGCATTACTTGATGCGCTGCTTTCATTTGCGTTTCCCCACAACTCCGCTTTCCTCCCTTTTTTATATTGGAATCCCGGAGGAGTGTCTATTGCGTACGGGGACCCTGGCCTGCTGCCATTTGAGGAACGGCTATCGTTTGCGTTTTCCCACATCTGTGCCTTCCGCCCCTTTTTAAACTGAAATCCTGGCGGCGTTTGCAATCCGTAAGGTGAGCCCGGTCTAGGGCTGCCTTGGCCTCCTTGTGAATCAATGGTCTTGTTCAAGAAATCTTCTTCGGCGTGTGTGTATTCTTGTTGGCCGGCTACGACGTTGCCTTGGGCGTTGTAACACATGGGAACGTTGATGCGAGGAATGTTCACTGTTCCCTGGGGTGACCCCATCACCTTACAGGAAGGAGAAAATTGGAATTCGGGAGTGTTGAGGAGGTAGGTAATTTATAATTTTAGAAACTTTCCCAAAATTTGTTAAACCTTAAAATATACCAACGTATTTGTTAAAAAATTGTGATGTAAATGATTATACCATAATTTCCATCAAGTTTAAGACCAAGGCCTTTGAAAATGTTAAAAAATTTCAGCATCTAGCTTCATTGAAATTGCAATTTCATCATCACTACACAAAGCTTAGTATCACAGTTAAAAATCAAACGAATGCAGTTGCAACGTACAATGCCCGAGATGTTCATCGGACTGCCGACTTGCGGCCCCATTGCCGAGTCGGGCGAAAAGAATCCAGGTGTAGGGGTGGAATGCTGTATGAAGTTGGCATCGCTCAGATTCTGGCCGCCAAATTCGTCATCGGTTTCTGCTTCTCGGCAGCTACACGAAATGGAAGCGTCCCTGCTTCTCGGCATCGCGATAACGCTCCGAACACTCACAGAAAGGTACCACTAATAATTTGAAAACAAGACGGCAAAACTGGAGGGATATTAACTAGAATTTTGACATATTTTGATTTAAGTTTGATCGACTGACCTAAATTCTATGGTTACTTTCAGGCAGCTAGATTTATATTCTTGATGATATTCTTGCAATAATAAGCAAGTGTTGTTTTCTAGAAGCGGGAGACCAAAATTTTATAAGCACTTTATTCTCAATATATTAATTATTAAGTTCTAACAAGAAAGGAAGCTGAAGGAATTTTATGAGGAACGATTCGGAATGGTGATAGACAGAAGAGTAAGTATGATTCTCGTTTTCACTTGCTTCCCATATATTATATCTTTACCGTTTACATTTAAATTTATACTGACTTTTCAGTGAACAGAGAAACAAAACAATACGAAAGTGTTGCTATTATGGCAAGGGTCATTGAAATATTTTACGCACTGTCGTTCTCAAAATAAAACTAAACTATTGTTTGGACATGCAATTTAGTGTGCATTCTGTTCAAAAGATGAATAACTGTTTCTTTGTAAACAAAATTGCGTAAAATAAAATAATAATTAATAGTAAAACAAAAAGGTTCACGGTTTCGTGTCGTTTAATTAATAATTAACAATGCAGAGTGACTTAGTACTCATCGGTTTTCAATGATATTACTCCCTTTAAAAGTCAATATCATTAAACAAATGATAAGGACCTTATCACAGCCCATACTTGCGTTGTAAACATAGTCGAATATTGGTGGAGAAAAAGATCACATATCGCATAAATGTACCAGCTACGACCGATCCAAAAGGATAGAACCGTAGCAAGCCAATTTACAACCAACTCCTCAAGTCGTAAAAAATTAGCAGAAAATAGAAATTTTGATTGAAGCACATTTGTAACATAGTGACAATGAAATATTCAGAAAATGACTGAACATAAAACCAAATTTTGCAGATGGCTCTTCAAAGTTCTGACAAATACAGCAAGATTTCACAATTCAATTGAATTAATTCTTAATTGTTAGCATAATTTCTTACGACGTCATTGGTTGTAGAGTGGCCGTTATTACCGACAATTGACGTTGCACGACGAATGACGAGAAATAATACCATTTTGCACAGTGGAGAAAATGAAGACGAAGCAGTCTATATTACTAAAAAATGACCATTTCTAGTTGCATCTACGCTCCCAACCACCTTACCAGGTATTCATCAAATATTCAAACGCATCATATAAATCAGGAAGTCATATCATTTTCATCTAGTAAAAAAAAAAAAATACTTGAGATAATATCTATTCTAATAATCCAATGTCACCTTTACTAAGTTTTTATCTTAAGAATGTATTTAATCCTATGATAGTGTTTGATCTCATTTGATCCGATGACTTATTGATTTGAGTGTGTTTTTTACTTAGTTTTTTGTCCGAAACATTATTTTTCAAGAGGTGTGTGGGTAATGGCTATACTTTAGTTTGTAGGTACTGAGTAGAAAGCAAGTTCTCATCAAAAGTCGCAGTCCTTAATATAGTAACAGATGACAGAATTGACGAGCACTCTTACTTAAGCCTAAAAGCGCAAAAAAAAGCTTAAATCATACAAACGTAGGAATCTGATTCTGCATGACACTATTTGTGATCCAAATGAATATTTTCAGGTTGTATTTGAGAACGTTACTGGCTGAAGTACTTATCGAATTCAGGACAGCCTTAACTAGATGTCTTTATAATTAGCAACAAAGATACTTGTCTACTATTGTTGTTTCGGTACAGCTTGGCTATTTCTTCCTTATCGGGACTTAGAACTTGGTGCCAGTGTGAATTTGAGTACTGGAGATAAAGCTGTCATCGCGTTTTGAAACAATCTGTGCCGTTAAAACTATTTTAAATCATACGTTTGTAGCGGGAACTTCTATGCCATTAACCTTTCTCTCTGTCCTTTCTTTGTAGCCAACCGAACGTAACAGCAGCCTTCCCTATATATATATATCAAACTACAAAAGTTGAATTATACAAGCAGCCCATTGCAAGCATCTGCTAGAATATCTCATCTTAGAATTGATCGTTCTATGCTAGCTTCCAAAATGCTATCTTATGTATTTACATTTGTTTGTAACAATCTATGTAACAGTTAGACTAATCCCTTTGGATTCAAAGAAAAACAATAGCCATATGACGTTCAAAAGTTGTGATGTGGATTTCGTTAGAATTTAGCATATCGACGCGCGGTCGCGTTAAGTCTCCGAACAAGTGTACACAATGGGTTCCAGAACTCGCGAGATGCATAAAATACAATCGAAATGTCAAATCAGAAAAAAACGGTTACGGTTCACTCGGCATGGGCTGAATTCCATTCTTATACTTTTACGACAGTAATCCCAGTAATTACAAAAATGTATTGTCAAATTCCAATTCCGCTCCCCCGCCAACTCGACTGACCGCCGTGAGCTCGGCATCGTTATTTCGTTCGTTTCGTTTCAACGTTTCCCCGCGCAAACTCGCACCCAAAAATTGAAAACGTGACGCGCTAAAAACTATCTACAGGAAGTCTATGCTAACACAACGCTACGACAGCCTGTGGACTCGATCGAAAGTGTACTAGTACGCGGTGGGTGCTCACGCATTTTCGATGATTTACATAATGGCTTGACTGCTCGGTCTCGCTACAGCTACCCTCTCTTTCTGGAAACGCGTTTTAAAAATCAACAAACAGTTACGAGTGATATATATATATTTTTTAACAATTTATATTACACCAACAGCATTCCAGAAGGTCCTAGAGGTAAATTTCTATAAAATTTCGAAAAGGTCACGCTCGAGACGTCACAGATGGACTCGTATCCCGCCGCACACCGTAATCGGAGCCCGCCAACCGAACCCCAGCGCGCGCCCCACCCTAGCAGCCGCACCGCCCGCCGCGAAACTCGTCTGTACAACCAGGCCTCAACGTTATCGACATACTTTTTACATTACGATAATATCTATTTCCCGCGTCGCGCCCTGCCCCTTCCGCTCAGCTGTGGGTCGCGTCCAGCAGCGAGCTGCTCTTCGGCAGGTTGCTCTCGGCGTTGTGCACCGTGTTCAACGACAGTGCGCCGTACAGCCCGGCGCCGCTCACCGAAGGCAGCTCCCTGCCCTTCATCGGCACCGTCGCATGGCCCCACGACTCTCGCTCCCGCTCTTCGAACGTTCGCGTCTTGTCGTCGACGGAGATCTCGCGCGGCGGCGGCGAGTCGGCGCTCGCCTGCGGCACCATCATCTTCATCGGCAGGCTCGACATCAACATGTCCGAGCTGGTCTCGAGTGCTGGCGTGATCATGAGAAACTTGAAGAACTCGTAGATCGACCAGCATATGGCGGTCGACGGCATCTGGTAGAGGACGCGTGCCTGGAGGCCTTTGAAGAAGCCGCCGGGGCCGCCGAGCTTGTAGACTGTCCGCACGGCGCTCACCATTCCCGACCCTTGAGATTGCTCCGGTTGCGTGTTGAGTAGCGTCTTGCAGACGTCGAGCGGGGTGGTGACGGCGGCGGCCACGGCGCCCGCAACCGCGCCCGATATCATGTGCGCAGACGGGTTGTACGACCGGTCGACGTTCGTTACGCTTTGCACGAACTCGTACATCATGAAGTGGATGCTTTGAAACGGAATGTTCATTGTCAACTGTGTCGTGTAGGAACGGTAGAATGCTCGCATGCCTTCCAGGCGGTATACTTTCGCTATGCAGTCGAGGCAAGATTTGTATGGAGAGTTGTACATTTGTAGACGTTGTTTGACCACTGTTTAGTCGGTGAGAAATTTTCGATATTGACGTTTGAGCATTCCCAGCGGGTTGCGAGATGGTTGCCGTGGAAATTATATTTTTCGTGGTGAGCAAATGCATTATTCGTTGAAGATTCAAGCAGTAGATGGTGGCATGAAATAAAAAAGATGGTATGCTGTAGAAACTTTCCTTGTAGCAATATGCTAGAATGACTTATGATATTTTGTGATTATATCATATAAGGGTAGAGTTGACATAGCAGGTCAAGTAAACTTGACCTACGAACCTACGAATTTCAAGGAAAGTACTAGTGCTAATTCAATTTCAAGGTCGTAGTTACGATCTAGAATAACGTACCTTCTGCTGGGTTCATTATGCCATCATGTAGTAAAGTTGCAACTGTTCCTGCAGCTCCTGTAATGAAAAGCAAATATTGTAATTCAAATTCTTAGAATGCATTGACATTCTGTGAATGCATAGAACAATCAAATGCATTTATTCATGTCAACATAACATATCTACATAAGATATGTAAATGCAAATTAATTGAAAATTGGCTTGTGTAACTGTAAACCAATAAGCAACTGAATTAAATTCCAAGCAATATTAGTGACAGTTCAATATACCATAAGCTAGATGGTTGTTGGATGAATTTTTCCGGGTGAATTTTTCTTTTAGGTGTTCGTAGCAGGAGAAATAGAGCGCATGGGCAGGTCCTGCGCCCACGACAACAGCGCTCATCCCACGGACCGGCCGTAGAATGCCCTCTTGTTTCACCATCTTGACCAGGGCCTCCCCGACCCCGCGATAGACCGCGTTTGGAGATGGTGATAGATTCTGCATCCTCGTCTAGAAAGAAATCGCCATCCAAATGACAATCGTGACGGATAATTGGAAAGTGGACGGTCAAATCAAAACTTTGAAGGGAATTGCTTTCGAATCCTTGAATACTTTCATTAAACGTCAAGTCGAAATCAAATCAGCATGGATCCTGGGAAAGTAGGTTTAACTTTAGGGTTAAGCAGGCCTTCAGGAGATGGCCTACATCCTGGGCGAAAAGCCAAAACATTGTGTCATCTTGGAATATGATACCTTCAAAGACGAAAAATCTAATTATAAACTAATGTAATTGTTAAGGGTGCGTACCTTGACAGAATCCAGAGGATACATTACGCAATGCTCCATGATTCCAGCGACGGCACCCGCCGTCATATGGGTAACGATGTTGTTGGTCGGAAGTGTTTCATAGCTTTCAAAGTCCATAATAGTCTAATTCTTTAATACTGACACTTCACCGAAAATGTATCTGAGCTGTTAACGAGCTCAGTTATGTGGGTGGCTAATTGTCACACGCACCAATTAACGTTTTATTGCCGGAAAGTGGAGCACAAAATTTCCATAGCTCTTCTTCTTCGTCGTGTATGATCGCTGTCGCCCATTCACTCCCCCCTTCTACTTTAGTAGTAATGCGCGATATGACCGCAGCGCAGGAGAGAGCACTGGCGTCGCCGCTCAGCCAAATATACGTGAAAATATTTTTGCTCAGGTCAATTTATCGAAAAAAATTGAGACGTTCATCTAGCTATAAGATAAAAGATTGCTTAGTATTGCTGATGCCTGCCTGATAGTACACTTCATTCAAGCGGCTAGCGTGCGAAGTCGCACAACCGCGATCGTTCTAATCCATCACGGCAATGAATTTGCAATACCGTGCAAATGTATTTTTACTATTCTCTTTCTCAGAAGTTAGAATCATTAAATGCATTTTTTGCTCAGAATTTTTATGAATTGTTAGTGCCTCCATAATAGGAATTAAAATTCTGCAAGTCATAATAACGTAGCTATTTGAGGTAGTAGGTTGTCACTAAATTACGTACACGATAGCGCGATTGTTGATAAGGTATTAGGGAACAAAAATGTATAGGTATGTTATGTAATGCTGCCTTGAACATTTTGATAGAGTAGTAGCAGCAGGCTTTATCGAGATATTTACCTACTACCTTCCTTGTTTTGCTTTGTTTGTCTTTTAGGTTTTATTGTTAAAATATTCCAAGGATAAAGCTAACAGCGTAGATGTACAAACCGTCTGTCATCAGTCATTATACGCATCATTTAGAACGTTTTATTTTTAATCTCCTCCAAATACAGCGTGTACATAAAAATAAATTCAATAAATTTAAATCATTGTTAAAATGCACTGCAATTGATTACCACGAAATGCCTTATAGGCTATTTACGTCCAGTTATGTAACCATTATCCAGCATTATCGACGCAACTTTTTTTTTTCAAACTTCGTACTTCGTCGTTCACCCTGCAACCGCGGCAACCCGGCAGTGCTCAACATGTGCTCGATTATAACCTCAAAGTGTTGGTCCGGCTGTATTGTCTCTTTGACAAACGTTTGATTTAAATATTATATGAAATTCGCCGTAGAATGTTAAAAAGTTGGTTCAGGACCACATATTTATGTCGCTTATCATTATCTCAGTCGCGTCTCGGTCAGAAATGTGCAAGAACAAGTATTTTCTTCCTTCAAAGTCGAGGAAAAAAGGATGATGCAAATTTGTCATCCTTATTTTCACCTGTAACAATAAAGCCAAATCCTGACGATATAAATGTAGGCGCCGAACTGACTGGCAGCTTAAACAAAGCAGATCTGTTAAAAGTTCTCAATAATTTTTATCAAAAGTCAGAAATTAAAATGTTGGCCGCAGAACATGGATTAGACAGTAAGTAGAAATTCGACACAACTCACAATCAGGCTAATTAAGAAAAATAAATCTAATTTTTAAAATGTAATTTTAGATTACCTTCTACACCAGGCATATATCAGCTTCCGTCGATATTGCCTAGAAGCCGAAGCGTTACCAGTAGACCTTCATGTTGTCGTCAGTGATATTTTACAAGGAGCTGGCCACGTAGATGACATATTTACATACTTCATTCGTCATGCAAAACAAATGTTTCCCCATTTGGAATGCATGGATGACCTGAAGAAAATCAGTGACCTCAGAACCCCAGCAAACTGGTAGTATATTGGGGCTAATTATATTTTTGTAGCATAGTACCTACCTACCTACTAGCAATTTGACACAGTTTTCGAATTTAAGTTGCTTCAAAATATATTTTTAAATTTATTATCTACAGGTATCCAGAAGCCAGAGCGCAAACGAGGAAGATCATATTCCACGCTGGACCCACAAACAGCGGTAAAACCTACCATGCGTTGGAGAGATTTCTGATGGCCAAGTCTGGCGTTTATTGCGGTCCTCTAAAACTATTAGCCTCGGAAGTCTACAACAAATCAAATGACAGGGTACGACTCACGATTTCTCTTAGTCTTGTATGGTTCTCGACGCCAATATCGCTCCAAATTAATATTGTATTTTAATTTTAGAACACTCCTTGTGATCTCGTAACGGGCGAGGAGAGAAAATTTGCTAATCCTGATGGCAGTGCGTCCAGCCATGTCTCTTGCACCGTTGAAATGACCTCTGTCAAGATGCCTTGTGAGTCCAGGTTACCAGAAATATGCACCATTCATTGTAGTGGTTGAAATGGCAAGTAGGATATTGCATTATCCATCACCATGCAAATGCTGTAGATACATGAATTGAAGCACAAAAAAAGAACGATTTTCTTTAAAATCGATAGGTATTACGGTTTAATAGGTATATATTTTTTTCAACTCTCAATGATCTTTCAATCAGAAGCATTCAAATACCCTCACCTGCAATGAAATTAAACCAAGCATTCACTAAGCTCTAGTAATCTGTATTCTAAAGAGTATTTTTATTTAAGAAATCACCGGATTTGATCTCAACCTTGCCGCCAAACATCTCACTAGGCAGTAGAATTTAAACTCAATGATAGAATGTGGGAAACTTGGCCAAAATACCATAGTTGTGCTGGCTAAAGTCCTGTCAGCGCCACCTAGGCGTCTTGGTTCAAAATTGAAGCGCCATCAGCCACCTAGTTTCAACTTATAACAACATTAATAATTACATCATATTATATATTGAAAAGGGATTGTTTGCCACTAAAACTCAATCTCAAGTGTCAAACTGCCAGCTTACAGCATCACAGTATCAGTATCAGTAAACAGGACAGTAACAAGCATCTTCACCGGTGACAACTTGAACTTCAACCCAGTTGGCCAGGTTTGCAATCGATGCTAGATTCCGCCGAGAGCCTCCTTGATCTAACGCCCGCCCTCGCGTTCCAGACGAGGTGGCCGTCATCGACGAGATCCAGATGATGCGCGACGTGGGCCGCGGCTGGGCGTGGACGCGCGCGCTGCTCGGAGTCATGGCCGACGAGATTCACGTGTGCGGCGAGGAGGGCGCCATCGACCTCGTACGCTCGCTTATGTCCACCACGGGGGAAGATGTCGAGGTAGCTACCCGCCGCAGAAGTGCCCGCGTCAGAAACACGGCCTGATTCACCAGCTACGCTATATTTACTGGGACGCGATACTATCTCGGCACAGGAGCGCTAGCAACCAAAACACCGCTCTAGTTACTGACTTGATATCTTTTAGATGAATTGAGTTATTAAGATAGGCTAGACAGGCAATAGTGTTTGTCTAGGTGGAAGTGTGATATCTAGGCAAATTGTTAGACATAACACGGAATAAGGATTTTTCCGAGAAGGCCAATGCTTCTGTCAACCTGCTTCGGCCTGAGAAACAGAAGACACAAGGCATGTTAAAGTGACAGAGCTTGGCAACGAAGACTCCTTGCTTTTACTAACCTAAGGCAGATGTAACGACATTTAGCCATCTGTGCCAAACAATCGCTTCTCTTTCTCGCTCCCAGTCGACTGATACAAGCTTCTGACAGAGCTTAGCAACACGCAATGACATTAACCACTGTCTCCACGCCGATCTAAACGTTTGCCTCTCGTTCCCGCCCAGGTTCGTCGCTACAAACGCCTGACCGAGCTGCGCGTGGAGGACTCGGCGCTCGGCTCGCTGGACGCCGTCCGCCCCGGCGACTGCGTCGTCTGCTTCAGCAAGAACGACGTGTACGCTGTTTCGCGCGGCATCGAGAGCCGCGGCCGCGAGGTGGCCGTCATCTACGGCGGGCTGCCGCCCGGCACCAAGCTGGCGCAGGCGCACAAGTTCAACGACCCGGAGAACGCGTGCAAGGTGCTGGTGGCGACCGACGCCATCGGCATGGGGCTCAACTTGTGAGTGATCGTTGTGTCGTTGTCGCCTTTGTTTTGGCGGTGCAAACGTCTGACGCAGAGGAGATTCTGTATGGAGAGAGTTCGGTTTTGCGTTTTGCGTTTTGCGTTGTACGCGTTTGTGGTCATAAAAAGTACCTTTTGGTCCTTTTTAGGACCACAAACGCGTCACATTAGGGAAAAACCGAACTCTCTCCATACATCAAACCACGGCTCTGAACCACTCCACTCCGCCTTTCCAAAGGAGATTCTGCGCTTTTACCATAGTATGACAATAAAAATTATATTCTTTATTTAATTTTCCAATTTTCTGTTCCATGAAGAAAATAGGGCCAAAAAATCGTATATTACGGAGATCGATAACATTACTGGTAGTGGTAATATTACCGATTTCAATGTTACTGGTAACTATGCATCTCCACGCTTATCTAAGCTAACTTAACCGATAGCATCTAATAAGTGGCATTTTGACGAGGCCTTTGGCCTTGGTAGACAAAGGAAGCAATGCCCATGTTAATTTTACTTAAAACGAGCGCGGCTGGTTGTAAAAGCGATAAAAGAATTTCGAAGTCAACTGCCAGATTGGGAAAGGCTCGATGGAATGGCATCGTGTTTTTTGATTATTGAGTGGTTATTATTTTGGCTAGAGCTTTGTGTGTAATAATTCTACTCATTACATGCACACTTTTTGTTAATTACAACTGGTGTCAATGTCATACCTGTCCTACTAGTGTCGATTCGAACCTAAATGCAGGTACTTTTTGCATGTACTACAGTAGATATTTGGTACGGATACAAATTTAATTTTGGAATGAATATTTTGTTTCTTATAATATCCATGACCATGTCATACGATTACTGTGATTCGAACCTGAATGCAAATTCTCGTGTTCATGTACAGTAGATATTTTGTTTCTAATAATACCCGTCATGAACATGTCCAACTCTTTGTTATTCCAGGAGCATACGGCGCGTGATCTTCTACTCGTTGATCAAGCCGGTGGTGAACGAGAAGGGCGAGAAGGAGATGGACGTGATATCGGTGTCGCAAGCCCTGCAGATCGCCGGACGGGCCGGCAGATACGGGACGCAGTTCGAACAGGTAACCACGTTCACGGAACGCTCTCTCTAAAGTAGGGATGCCTTCGGTTAGTAAACCTTAACCGGATAACCGTCAAAGGTATCCCGATCCGCTTAAGGCTGTGAGATCGGGGAGCATTGACAATTGTGTGAAAACCGACCTTTCACATTTTCTTGCCGCAAGAGATCAAACGCATAAAAATTCAGAGTACAAGGTTCCCTGAAGAATTTTATTAGCTTTTTTTTTGGGCCTGTATATTTTTCATACTCTGATTGACAACAAAGTTAAGGCTCTTAAACTTACGCTACAGCCCTTGTCTGGGCACTAACAGAGAGTTGAAGTTTTTCTGCCAAATAAACGTGTTCATTGTGGCGGGGGTTCAATTTTACTACCGACAAGTGAATATACAGCGTTTCAAGGACTTTTAACGTTTTAAGCGAAACTGAAAATTTTCCTGAAGCCGGTATCATTAAGAAACATTATTTTTGGAGATTCGGTCTACTTAAGAAAGTTACAGTTTGTCTGCAAAATAAACGTGGTCTATGCGACAGGGGTTCAATTTTACTATTGATTTTTTAACTTTGTGTCGTGGAAAATATTATAATCAATAAAAGTAAAAGGCGTAAACCGTAAACACATAGTGCCGGAGGCACGGGGCTCTGCTGCTAGTAAGTGAATATAATATATATTCTTATATATAAATCTTATATATACATTATATTATAATATATATAATATAATGCTTTTCAAGAACTTTCATATTTTTAGCGAAACTGAAAATTTTCCTGATGCCGGTATCATTAAAAAATTTGATGTTTGGAGATTCAGTCTATGTAAGAATGTTGCAGTTTTTCTACAAAATAAACGTATTCATTGCGACGGGGGCTCAATTTTACTTCCGACAAGTTAATATAACGTGTTTCAAGATTTTTGGATATTGGTCTACGTAAGGAAGTTTCGGTCTTTCTGCAAAATAAACGTGTTCATTGCGACGGGGGTTCAATGCGTTGCAAGAACCTTTAAATTAAACTGAAATAGGCAATATTCGTACGTATCCCTTCCAGATTATGATGGGTATAAGTTCCTGGTGGAGAAGGAAAATAGTACAACTTTATATCTTGCCGAGTTTAGTCTCAAACAACTACACAGCTGTTGGTGACATAAAGGCAGGGAGCTTGCCGACTCATTCTTGGAAAAACAATCAGAAAGTTCTCTGAAATGTTTTTGATTTAATAAATAACCCAGAATGGCTGCATTTCAAATTATTTTTTTTTGGAAAAAGGCTTTTCGTGGGAAAATGTTCATTTGTGTTGTTACGGCTGGTTTTTCGTTAATTTTGGGTTATGTCCCGATGAGTTACATATTATATTTTGGATGGGAATTGCATGAACTGGACTGGAAATAAAAACAAGAGATTTCGACACACGATTTTGCGCATCACCATAAAACCAATATAACCTTGACTACCGACTGGAGTACTGCTAACGCGTCCTAACCGCCCCCGCATCCCCAATAATAATAATTGATGAGCGTAACGAGCGTAGCGGGTGAAGCGAAATCTTCAATTACACTTTGCTGCTAAAAAAATCTCCAATGTTTTTTTTTTGTTTGTTTGTTTTTTGTTTTTTTTTGTGTTTGTTTTCTTGTGTGTTTGTTCGCGCTCTACAGGCCAAACGCCAAAACCGATTTTGATGAAAATTTCTGTGAACCTTCGTTTTCTCTGAACTTAGATCTGCCACGTTTTTGAAGCAATTTGGACGAGTAAATTTTATGTTATTAAGTTTTTACGAAATTTTTCAGTTTTTCCAAAACACGTTTTCCACTCTGGAGGCCAAGCATCTGAATATAATTTGACAAAACTTTCAGGATATGTTGGCCCTCACGATTCAATGTTTGTGTAAAAATTTCATTGTTGTATGTTAAGCACTTTTCTTGAAAATTGCGCTTTAATGACGTTTTTTTGCGATTTTTTAGCGTTTTTTCAGTTTTTTGCAACTAAAGCAACTTTATCTTCAACCGATGTTCACAAAATTTACTGCGTGCATTAAAAGTCGTAAGAAGAAGATATTGTCTTAATTTTAACCAAATCAATTGAATAGTTTTTCTTTAAATCGATTTTTACGTTTTGAAATATTCAAATAATTTCACGACGACTACATCATGATATTTTCAGGTAACGAATGTCATTGAGAGAGCTGCTAAATTATCACTGGACATTTTAAATTGATCATAAAAGCCTCTAGGCTATGCGGACACGCAATATAATCGCGTTGTGGGTGAGCGTAAATGTTACGCTCATCCACAACACGATTATATGAGTGTTCGCATAGCCTAGTAATAAATAAACATCAATTTTTTCGTCCGTTTGGGTGAATGGATTTTACAAAAAAACACTATAAGGCCTTCTCAAATCATCCGGCTGGCCAAGCCTGTCAATATTTCTTTCTCCTCTTTTCACTCTTCTTCTTCCATTTCCATTAACGCTTTCCATGCTTCTCGATCTCCCCACAATTTCTCTAATTCTACCTTCATCCAATTCTGTTGCCTCTCCTCTAAATCTTCTTTAATCAAACCACTCCACTTCTCTCTCTGTCTTCCCACCTTCCCTAATAATAATTATTATCATAATTATTATAATGTATATATATTTATTCAATGAAAAATATTCACAATAGTAATAGAACCTGTCACAATCACAAGAACCTTCTCCAGGGCCACGTGACGACCTTCAAGCCCGCCGACCTCGTCACTCTGAGACACCTGCTCGCGCAGCCGCCGGAGCCGATCACGAAAGCCGGCCTCCACCCGACCGCGGACCAGATCGAGCTCTACGCCTACCACCTGCCGAGCTCGACGCTCTCCAACCTGATGGACATCTTCGTGTCGCTCTCGACGGTCGACGACTCGACCTACTTCATGTGCAACACGGACGACTTCAAGTTCCTCGCCGACATGATCCAGCACGTGCCGCTGCCTTTGCGCGCGCGCTACGTCTTCTGCTGCGCGCCGATCAACAAGAAGATGCCGTTTGTATGCACGATGTTCCTCAAGTTTGCGCGGCAGTACAGCAAGAACGAGGCGTTGACGTTCGACTGGCTGTGCCGCCACATCGGCTGGCCGTTCACGTCGCCGAAGACAATACTCGACTTGGTGCACCTCGAGTCGGTGTTCGACGTGCTGGACTTGTACTTGTGGTTCAGGTGGGTTTTGTTGGCGATGCTGGCTTGGTGCTGGCGTTTTAGTTGTTTGTTTTTGGATGATTTACGGTTCGTAGTTGTTAGATCTGTAATGTTTACGGCTCTTTTGTTCGGCTTTGGGGAAGATTATAAGAAACTTAGTGTGAAGTTCTTGCTGGATCGGTTCTTGGTCAAAAAGCAAAGGCCTGTGGAAGCCCTTAAAAATGACTAAGTACCAATATAAGCCAGCTGAACATTGATGCTATTTTGACAGTTTCCTACATTCACAGCCTAGTAAGATATTTGGTACTAGGTTTTATAATTTAACTTGACTATGAGTCTATGTGGCTTCTATTTAGAAAAAGACTGTAGATTTTGTTCCTTTGAATAGTTATTATTATTATTATTTTTTTTAAAATCATTTTATTTCCTTAATCCATTAATAGCAACGGGTAGAAATTTGCACATGGGCACACGGATATCTCGGTGGATTCTTGCCAAGAACCCACCATCCAAAAAAAAAAAAAATATATATATATAATTAACTCTCTCTATCTCCATCTTCCCTGGCTTCTTCTTCTCCGCCATATTCCTCCCCGTCATCTTCTTCCCTTCGTTCGATCAACTCTTTCCACTTTTCTTTGTTTTCCCACCATCTTTCTTCTTCAATAACCTTTTCCCACTCTTCACCTCTCTCTTCAACATCTCTTCTAACCTGCATAATCCATCTTATAAATTATTATTTATTATAAATTATTAAAAAAGGACATACTTTTGCTTCTAATAATTTAAATCTCTAGCCTTGCTCGCAACAAGATTTGGATTTCGATTTGATTCCTGCTGAAAAAATAACTAATTAAAGGGAACACGGTATTCTCTTTTTCCTACAAGTTTCCTAGATTCTGCAGCATAGTAAGATACTTGCTAGTACCTAGCTAGCTAGACGGGTAATTGCAAAGTATCCACGTTGTTCCAGCTACCGCTTCCAAGACTTGTTCCCGTGCGCGAACCTCGTCCGTGACATGCAGTCGGAACTCGACTCGATGATCCAGGACGGCGTGTTCCAACTGACGCGGCTGCTCAAGAACTCGGAGAACGCCAACAGCGGCGGCGGCGGCGGCAGTTCCATCGACGAGGACGACTTCACGATCAACGCCAACAAGCAGGCCTACCATCGAGGTGAGTGCTTGTTTGGGCTTGTTGACTTGTTAAAGATCCAGCCACTCGTTTTGATGAACGTTACGAGCGAAACGATTGAAGCGATTCTTGATTTAAACTAACTGCTGAAAAATATTGTGTATGTTTTATTATAAAAACAAAATATCTATTTAGAAAGAATATTTAGTTACCTGCCACGAATATTTGCAGCTTGGATTGAATGGATTAAAGTTATTAAAAAATGCAAGGTAAAATACATTTGTCTAAACAACATACATTACTTTCTAAAGACTGATGATGTCCCTTTCAAATCCAAGCACATTAGTTTCCAGAAAAACTATTAGAAAAACTATAACCAAGTTAGTAAACAGTTTTCTGAAAACAACCCGCTGGGTCTGTTGTGTCACAGGTCGATGTCAGTTTGTCTGCTTCTATTCTGTCTAAAGCCGTCTAAAGCCGGCGACAAGTTTACGAAAACAACATAAAAGTCGCAAAATGTGAATGCCACTGAGGAAACAAACCTTCCAAAAAGGTCAGCTTGTTCTAAATGCACGTCAAATCGGACCAAATTGAGAGGACGATTTTCATGTCTCGGCAAGAAATAAATAGTGGCAAGCGATGCCTTGTGTCTGCCGTGACTTGTGTCTGCCGTGACAAGCGATGCCTTGTGACTGTATGAGTTTGCCGTGACTTTTGTCAAGTCTACGTCACGGCCGCCACCGATGTTGCAGGCTCGAAGGGCGGCGAAGCGGTGGGCCGGGGGCGGCTGACGGAGCGGCTGCTGGCCCAGGGGCTGCTCACCCCCAACATGCTGCAGGAGCTGCGACGCGAGTGGAACCAGAGCAAGCCGGGCAACGACGAACCCGAGCCGGGTGCACCGAAAATGCGCAGGAAACGCAAGACCACCAAGTAGCCGGCCGGAGAGATGTGAGTCTTGGTTTTTATAAGAGTATATTTGTAATTTTTATTTTAGTAGACGTCTTATTTTTGAGTAGGATGCGAGTGAATGCGATGTTTGAGGGTTATCGATCTGATGTCTGATCTTTATAAGGTCGTTGTTGGAAGTGTTGAAGAATAAACAGAGGCTTGTTTGTAAGAAACGTCTTTTTCTGGTGGACATGAAGTAGTAAGCAATGACATTTTAAGTGAAGGAATTTGGATGGGGGAGAAATTTAGTCCTACTTGTGATTAATTATTTCTCAAAAAAATCATATATTTTTTGATAAACAAGCGTTTGTCAAATGATAATATTGTAGACCTATTTGCTGAGGATCAGTATTGAGCAGAATAGCTCGGCTGTTTTTCAAATTGCTTTAATATGCCAAAAAAGAATTAACTGGAAATAAATCAAGTTAATTTACCTAAAATAATAATTAACAATACAAAAGAGTATAAAATCTAAAGGCAGTATAGTTAAATATCTACTAAGAAGTTGAGGAAGAAAGGTTCAACAAACTACCAATAGCAACTGGTCCAATCATCCAAATTGTATAAAAAAATAGCACCGGGTATGAACATTAATAACGAAAAATATCATAGTTTACATACTATAAATAAATGTTTGAATAAAAATTTGAAACATTATTCAAACAAAATAGCCCTGCGAGAATTAACAAAAGTATAATATGTCAAACTTCAGGTAATCCCTAAACAGGTTATTTGGATCCATATTTTTTTCTGAGATTAGACAGTTCGACAGATTAGTTTCAAACTATCTTAAAGTTCATTAAAAAACCCGCTGCCTATTCATAGTTCAAATCATCTGCAAACGTTCATAATACAAATACAAATTACAAACATACCAATCGAGATTGCCTCTTTTGGCAGAGCAAAGTCCGAAAACAAGTTACATTCATTCAACATAATTTAACGATCAACGACAGCTAGAAAAAAGAGGTAGTTTCAAGTTTTAGGCGATCACTTTGTCAGCTCGGTGTTACTGACGTTCCGTGGCAGGCGGTTCTTGTCGCTGGCTACTCGCTTGATGTTTCATTTTGCGGTGCGCGTAGAAATTGCTCGGGCTGGCGAAAGTCTTGGGGCAGAATGGGCAGCAGTAGGGCTTCAATCCCGTATGCTGAACAGTGTGCGTCTAAACAAAAGATGCTGTTGTTATAGCCCCGATGTTAGCTTTTGCAGTTTTTGCATTGAAAATTTTGTCTAAATATTTGACAAAATCAAGTGACGGATAATATTTTACTAGCACTACAAAATGTCTGCTCTCTTTAGAACCATTTGGTTCTAAATTGAACTTTGAACTGCAATTGAATTTGCATCAGCAAAATCGACACGTCATGTTCATTTAGCTGAGCAGACGATTGAGTCTACTACTTTTTTAATACTTGTGTCCCAAACTTAGGGCATTAGTCTGCTGAAAAAAATCTTTTTAAATCGGTTAATTTCGGCTTTAGAGATCAGTGCCTCAGTATGGCATCAAAGTGTCACTGTACGAAGCGCTATCCATGGTTATAGAGATCAGTGGTTCAATATGGCATCAAAGTCTCACTGCACGAAGCGCTATCCATGGTTATAGAGATCAGTGGTTCAATATGGCATCAAAGTCTCACTGTACGAAGCGCTATCCATGGTTATAGAGATCAGTGGCTCAATATTGCATCAAAGTCTCACTGTACGAAGCGCTATCCATGGCTATCGAGATCAGTGGTTCAATATGGCATCAAAGTCTCACTGTGCAAAGCGCTATCCATGGTTATAGAGATCAATGGTTCAATATGGCATCAAAGGCTCACTGTACGAAGCGCTATCCATGGCTATCGAGGTCAGTGGTTTACGTACTTTGAGATCTCGCGAGGTCTTGAACGCTCGGGTGCAGAGCGGGCAAGGGTACGGCCGTTCGTTGCTGTGCCGCTTCATGTGCATGCGCAGGTTGTTGCGGGTGCTCGACACCTTGTCGCAGTGCGGGCACTTGTGCACTTCGCCCTCGTGGCTCTTCTTGTGGATCTGCAGAATCTTCTCGTTCTTCAATCTGAAACGTACCAGAGTGATGATAGGTCGTACACTAGGTAAACCTCACTGATGTCTAAAGTATCATTAGTGAGACTAAGTTATTGGCAGTGATTTTTTGACCTCAATTATGCATGCAATAAGTTTACATAAAAACAGGAATTTATTTTCAGTTGAGGTCTGCCTCATGATTTGAGAAATCAGTTTTCATATTTCGAACGGCTTTCTACTTTCAAACTGTGCTTAACAAGTTCATATTTACTCTTAGAAAAAAAATTATTTGCAATTTATTATTATTTATTATGGTCAAAATTTGTTTGTGAACAACAGGTTGTGAACAAAATGGGTGGGATGATAGCGTTACTTATAGTAATAAAATGCTAGAAGATATGCGAGTGACGAACAAAGCGTTAACGCACTGTTCAAGTGTTTCATATTGATATTTTGAAATAGCACCATGCAGACTAAGTTTTATTGCCATTTCTTAAGCATGACCTCATCCTGGATTGACTTTAAACGCTCACCGAATTCCGCAGTGCGCGCACTGCACCCTGTCCTGCACCTGGTGCGTCGTCAGGTGGTAGGTCAGCGCCCCCTTGATGGGGAACGTCTTGGCGCAGACAGGGCACGCAAAAGGCCGTTCACGGTTGTGAACGTGCTTCTGGTGGCCGTCTAGGGTGCTCGCGTAGCCGAACCTGGCGGCAAACATCGTGCGCGACGATTGTGACGTCACTCGTATTTTCAACTGGCATAGCAGTTTACTTGGATTTTGTTAGAGATTAAATGGAAGGTTTGTTACAGAAAATAGTAGCAAGCAATTGATCGTTTAAAACCGTCGTTTAGGGCATTCACAATTGCGTACAAGAACCAATGTAGCAACAAAGTTAGCATTTACTGGGAAGTAAATGGAAAGTATGCTACATCAAACAGGATCAAGCTTCAACTTGCGACTAAAGGCCGATCAATTACAACATTCTCTACTGAGGTGAAGCATCTCAACACTGGTGCCGCAACCGGCAACACTTCAACAAAAGTCATCAATAAATCATTCACTTTTATAAACCATACTTTGTCTGCTTTCATTTTATTTCAAAGCTGCTACAATCAGTGGCTTTAGAAAAAAAGCCCAGTACCCATGCTAAGAGTGGCAACTGGCTGGTATTACAGCAGTGCTAGTAATAAGCTAGGTTTCCACCATCCTTGTGAATACCAGAATATTGACTGCATTGAGCAAGGTCTCAATGGCCAACTGGCTGGAATTACGGCGGAAACAGATTTTACCAGGTAAAATGATTGAGAAAAATGAAAAATGATTGAGAAGTGGTGGGATTTTAGTTGGTGCTAGTCATTCAGATGTTTTGGATGGCTGTGGAGATTGCTAGTGTATATTTTTGCTAACTGTTTTATCAATGGTCATTGTCTAAGGGACAAGGCGTTAAATGTTGCCGTCACAGTTTCACAACCGCCCCCCCCAGGACTCGGCGACAATCACCTCTTCCCGCAGATGTCGCACACGTAGCTGAGTCGCTCGGCGTCTGGCAAGTGCGTTCGCTCGTGCTTGGCCGTCGCCTGCTTGGTGGCGAATCCCTTGTCGCAGTGCCGACACCGGTAGGGCCGCTGCGCCTCCGGCAGGTGCAGGTTCGTGTGGTACGCCAGGCTGTACTTGGAGTTGAACCGCTTCGAGCACAACGCGCAGCTGAACCCGGGCTCGACGTCACTCGACGGACGCGCGTCGTCTGCCGTTGTCTGGCGTTCGGGGAAACTGGGGGGGAAATTGTGTAGGTTGAGTTTGATTTCTGATCACGATGCGGGACTGCGCGTTGAAGTGGTGGGATTTTAATTGGTGCTAGTGCTTTGGTTGGAAGGTTGTAGAGATATACTCAATCAAAATAACGTCATGATACCCACTCGGTAAAGCCAGGGATAGCAATTCGTGTGTGATTTCCCTATCTTCCTTTGTTATTTAGCAGAGCTAATTAACATATTACATAAACTGATAGTACGTCCAGTGGGTATTATTTTTTTCAATCTACTTCGTAGTACGTGGTAGTACTGCAAACTGTTTTATCAACTTTCATTGTCTAAGGGACAAGGCATTTAATGTTGCTATAGTAGTGTTGCGACTGCAAATAGATACATACCTGTCTGAAGGTTTTTGTTTGTTCATGTGGTTTACCAATGCTTGTTCATTTCTGAGGGAAAAACCACAGCAATTCGATTCACTGGCTCGTTCATGTTCCATTTGGCAGTGTTTGACAAATGCTTCGTGTTTGCCAAATATCGGATGGTCCTCACAATCTTTGCATTGGAGACTGTAGTACTCTGCCAAAATATTTTCTTCTTCTGTAGTTTTTTCTCCATGGCTTATCTTGTCATTCATTATGTGGAGTTTTCCATCTGCATCAGTGCTGTTATCTACTTCAGAAGTTTCGTTGCCTCTGCCTCCGTCCCCAAAAACTGTGCACTCATGATTGAGTGCTTTTCTTGTGCTGGTGTTACTATTTTGGTCAATGGTCATGTATTCCATCCCGATCACACTGGTCTTTGATAAAATACCCACACGAGTAGGTATGTCTCCCTATTATCTTTTACATACCTTTAATTTTGGTAAGAGAGTGGATCTGTCAAGATTGACACTAGTGGTCATAACCTCAAAATTCATTTCTCAGCAAGAGGAAGGTATGGTATTTTATTTGTATGACTTAAACTCGAAATATGCAGCTCTTAAGGACACAAAAATGTTATTTTTGGTCAGAGTTTTTGTCAAATTCTTTTTATTTTTCCTCTTTTACCTTCAGGTTGTTTGATCTGGTTTGAACTGACAGCTGTAATGCGTAAGGGTGGGGTTGGATTCAATAAACTCTTCACCAATCACGGAAGACTCTTTAAAATCGCATTTTTCAAATTACTTGAACCGATTCTCCCCTCAATTAAACAGTTGTTTCGACCCATACCGTTTTTACAGTCAGTAAAATCTTAATGGTTATTTCAATATATACATTTCTGGCAAGGAATCATAGTTGATAAATACTAATAAATAATATTATATTATGGCTATCATCTTCGATCAAATGGCTTTGATCAAAGCTATCAATAATCACTTGTAAGGAACTTATTATCGAGAGTCACTCAGCGTAGAAACCCGGGTACTAGCGTATCGACTATGCGTGCGGCTCTGATGAGACCAACGGCGGATAAAATCTGCCGAGTTTGTGTAACTGTTCATTTGGCGCGACTCCTTTGTGTCCATTAAGTTACACCACTTGCCTCGAGTGCTCTTATCCAGAACGACAAAGAAAATGAAAACAGAAAAACCTTGTGTCGATGCAGTTATGCAGAATAAATATCTCAGGTTCATTATGCCAAAAATCCAAGACATCCCAAGTAAGAAAAACAAAAACATTACGGTAGCCAACTTGCGACAAGCGATTCTACGTTTGTTTTGGTTGTTCCTCAATTGCACAAGTCCCATTCCTACTCCACATAAATTGTAAATCGAAAACAAAATGAGGAAAAACATGGTTCCGTTTACAGTAACTGCAAAGACTACAGGCATAAGGACAGCAAAGTAGAGAAAATATCCAGTTGGATAACAATTTGGCGGGTCATAAGTACGATAGTCAATGATTAGCACAATAATACACGGTATTAGTGGCACACCCCACGCAAACAAACTTGACTTTAGAATGAAATGTGGCTGACGATTCAGAGAAACTAGCGGCTTGGTCAATCTCAGGTATTGCCCCCACGCAGCTACAATCATCCAGCAAAACGAAGACAGAATCGAATAATGTAACAGAAATCCCCCGATTCTACAAGGACAGCTTTCCATGATGCTCTCGGCATCCAAGTGTTCTCCTTTAGTGAATGAAACCACAAGGAACGAAGCCATCAGAATTGCCAAAGATGCGCACAAGGCGAGTTGGATTTTCTTACTCGCCCCTTTCCGCCAATCTGGCAGAACGATTGCGGTAACCGCGATGGCCAAGAGACCGATCAGCGAAAGGCTGCATCCGACGATTGTGATTATATCGAGTGCAATTTTATCCTGCGGGGAGATTATATCGCCTGGGTATTCGCGTAAAAGTTCGGCAAAGTGTGTGAGGTGGGAGCAGAGGCAGACGTCGAACGCCCGAGGAGTTCCGTTGGGCGGCGTGGCCAGTTCGCAGCCGTAGTTGGACCAGCCGCCGTTGTTGCCCTCGGCTTGGAAGTCCCAGAAGACGCAAGGAGATGGAGAGAACACGTTGTCTGCAATATGGTAAAGATGACTTATTTCCTCCGACTTGTGCCTTTTCCTAGTCTTAGCACTCTGGTTACGAAAGGGAACACTATTTTGAAGAAGAATTTTGAATTCCTTTAGCAATAGACCTATTCCACTCAGAGAAAAATTACATCAGATACCCACTGGACATACTACTAGTTTGGAAAAAATATTACGCTCTGCTAAATAACAAAGGAAGATAGGTAAATACCGACCCGAATTGCTCTACCTGGCTTTACCAAGTGGGTATCATGACGTCATTTTGATTGAATGGAATAGGTGTGGTAGCTATGCTATGTGCTTCTTTTCTATTATTACTAGAGGATTATTTTGTCGAAAAGTTGGAGGGAAATAGCATTAGGCTACCTATCTTTCATTCTCTTTTTCTTAATAATAAAATAATTTTGTTATTATTATAAGTAATGTATAAGAAATGTACCTTGAAAGTATTTACTATGTGGTTCTGATTCAAAGAGAATCGTCAGCGGCGATTGTAAACTTTGATAACGTTTTCCGTTGAGTGTTACGCTCAACACCATGTTAGTCTTTCCAATAGTCCGTTGCGTTCCGAACAAGGAGTCTTCAAGGAACAAGTTGATGACTAGACGGTTGGCTTTTTGGCTCTTGTTTTTATAAAGTTCCAGCGGGACAATAACAGCCATCGAAATATCCATTCCGAGGATGTTTTCTAGGCGATCATTCTCTGTCAGCAGAATTATATTCTAGAAAAAACACAAATTTTAAATACAGTTTTTTGGTACATTGTGCAGGGCATAACTGGATTTAAAAAGTTGTAGGTTTATCCTCTGTACCTTTACAGCCTTACTTACGCTATGCCTTCACCACAATTAACGGCAAATGGCCCACATAATTTAACAGACATTGAGAAATGTTCACTAGAAAAACTCATTCTTACCTCTGAATTAAAAGATTTCACTTCAGAGTTGCCGCTTTTCTTTGCTGCAAGTCCTCGAACTCTGTTTATTCTTGTTTCCGAAGAAATCTCCATGATCAGAGTGACAAAGTTGTTTGTAATAATCAATTCCGTAGAGTTGTCAATTTGAGCTTCGTTCAGAATCCTGTCCAGAGATTCTAGAATCCTATTGCTGGAATTGCTGGATTCCTGGGCAGACTTCAATTCGTTTGTATAAATAACCGAACTGGTTTTATCACCATAGGAGGGTTTCTGCATCAATGCATTTGTTATGTTGGCAATAGCAGAAATGTCGGACAAGTTGATAACTTCGGAAGAAAAGCTCGAGAGAGCTTCCGCCACGGAATTGATTTCAACTTTAGATAAAGGATTCAATTCTATCTGGTCATCTCCTTGATAAGTTAACACAAACTCTAGCTTCTTGAGGGCATTGTCATTTGATGTCAGTTTATTTAAAGTCAAATCTTGAGAAATTTGGTAGAGAGTATTCATCCGTTTGGTTGAAGATTGGCACTGCAATAAATAGAATTGGCTCATTATTTGTCTTTTGAGGCCAAATTGATTAATCAATTATTCATAGGATCATTTGCTTTTCTTTGCAATGAAATTGTCTCTAGGATGCAAGCTTGGTTCCTATTTTTCTTAGGAACAAAATTACTGCATTTACTTTGTCATAATCTACAATAACTAATATCTCGATCTATTACTTTTAAAGACTCGGCATTAGCACGTTTATTTCATAATAATGAAGCAGGCAGCATAGCTTTGCAAAACGTCAGGAAAAGTTGAAGTTAGAAAAAAATATGTATTTCAGACTATTGTTTCGAATTGGACTGTAATGTTCAAAACTGTACTAGTTCAAATGTCTCCTGTTTGGAATCAACTCACCTTTATCTCGGGTACTTCATCCCAATAGGCTCCGACAGTGAAATCTCCCAAACATTCGAGAATAAGCGGACCACCGTCGAAATCGACACACAACTGATCCGTCGAAGCCTTAACACCGATCTTGGTGATAGGCCAGCTCACTCTTTCAACTTCTACGTCAGGACAGTACTTGGTACTACGAACGTAAGTGCAAACGCCGTGTGAAAGGTCATCCTCGGTGAAGTACTTGAAGATGGCATCGTTGATGAAGCTGACCAGATCATGATCTCTTTGTTTATGGTTGAAAATATCTCCTCTTGCTTCTCCCTGCTTCAGTTGAAGCGCTTCTGTCAGCGGAGATGTTGTTAACTCGATTCGATATACAATCTCGATTGCGTCACTTTCTTCGACACTTTCACTCCTTCTTACGGGAATTACTAGGATATCTTCCAAACGTAAGATACTTTTGTCGATGAATTTATAGAAGCTTTTTTCCAGTTTATCGACGAGAGCTTTTACATTATCACAGTTGGTTTTTGAGCAGTTGTAAACGACATTAATAGCAAAGGCATTCTCTGAATATCTGTGAAATCAGAAAGATTGAAATAATTATTTGAATGGCCATATCATATACTTAAGTAATTAATCATGTCATGCAATGAAATTTCTGAAGAGTAGGTAGGTACTATACACATTGAAAAGGATGGGTTAACAAATGGAATTACAGGGAAGAGAAAGGTTGGATAATTCATGTTCATCATGTTCATGATGTTCATGTTGGCAGCAGAGTAAAATGTGAATTCAAGGCAGTGACACTAAAGAGTGGGAAGAGGAAGATAAGAAATAAAAATGCATGAGGCAGGTCAGGAATAACATTGTATAGAGAGACGTGGGGGTGTTAGAGTTTAGGAAGGCGAGACATTGTAGATATTGTAGACATTGTAGTGTTGTAGACAGATATAACAGTTGGCAACGGAAGGAAGTTGAAGATAATGAAGAAAAACGGCTAGACTTGGCGCCAAGCCAGCTTTGGCGAGTTATTTGGCTCTAGATATATTTGCCCACCCCCCGAATAATTAATTTCGCATTCAGTAAAAAAAAAAAATTATGAATGTGTTCAAGAGAAATGTTTATAATACAGTTGGTTGATATTGATATGTTAGATAATTTATTATTATCATTTTTTAAAAAGATTTGCAAAATATTATGACATGGTGTCTGAGTATAAATATAAATATTATTAACTTATTATTTTTCTAAATTTTTTACAACTCTCCATCGTCCCGTTCTCAATCTTCATTAACGACAAGCTACCCAGAAAAATCAACTATTAGCAAAGAAAGGCCACAAAAATATGAAGGAAACAATAAAGTAGAGGACTTCCCCCCCAAAAAAAAAAAGTTTATTTACCTGTATAACTTCCTCGTGCTCGTGACTTCCCCGCCGTCGAAGATTTCGGCTCGGCACCGAATGTATCCCTGGCTCTCAACAATCACTCTGTAAACCGCCTTGGTCAGCGAGTGGTCCACCTCCGAACTTCTAACTTCGGATTTACTCAAGAATTCCAATGTCACGGTGTTGCTATTCGGCTTCAACAAGTTCCCACTTTCAAGTTGACAACTAGGATTACTTATCTTTGCTTTCGTGTCTTGGACAAAGTTGGTCATGCCCTCCGGATTATAAACATCAAGCAAGTATTTCCCAAATGCGACTGGCCTACAGAAGTTGAAGAAAACCACGTCTTTATTACTTTTCTTAAACTCATAGCACATTAGATGTAAGTTTATAGAAGACAAACAGAATGCAACTGAAAAGCAGCCAGAATAGATGCAAAGCATCAGGAAGGTTTTAGCAAAAAATATGAGATTACAAATTAAATGTATATTTTTGTAAACTAATTATAATATTTAGTAAATATGAAATCTTTCTAGCATTACCAAAAAAAAATACAGCATCTCTATAGTAAAATTAAACCTTACTGGGTACCTCTACACTCTACAGGAAAGGAACTTCCCATTAAAATATTCGAAAGAAGCTAGAAATAGATTTGCAGACATTTAAATAATTTTCAGATAAAACAACACATTACCTTAGTACCAGCTGTGGGAATTTCAAGACTGCCATCGAATCATTTTCTTCTAACAGATCCAGATCACAAAACACTTGCGAAAAACACAGCACGAATGCAAACAAGCCAACCCACTTGTCCAACATTGCTTGGATCCAGAATGCTACTGACGCTTACTTGTGTACAATTACCATCGAATTGTGATAAAACGACACCATAAGCCACAACGATTACGTGGCTTCCCAATGACGACAGACTTTATCTTAATTGCACGTCAACACGCTGCTCTGCAAGGATGTGGTCAAGTTGGTGACATTTTGCCAATTTCAAGAGGAGTTTCTAGAATTTTAACCAATCATTGTTCAAACACTCAGATTGACTCACACACGTTTGTTTTCGGTGGACATAATGTACACATGAAGACATTCTCTTGGAACCTTGAATAGAGAATTTGCAGTAAGATCTCTTCTTACATAGCAGATTTATTCTAGTACCTGCTAGCAGACTCTCTTGAACCCACCAGGTAAATAAACAAATGTTGTTTAAGCAAACAGATTTAATATAAATATTATCGTAACATGATCAAATTTACACGTGGGCCACATTATTGGGATTGAATCCATTCTGAATATTTTAAAATAGATAATACAATCATATTAACACGAGGATTACAATTTACAAAACAAGCAAGCAGACAGACCTCAAAAGGAAACGGACTTCCTGTGTTCTCCGATAATATTTACTCGGAATTTAATGTTGCATTTTGCCCAGGAATGCGTGGCATCTCTCTTATTCCTCAAATGAAGTTTCTATTCAGTGAAGTGATCTGTTCACTTGATGATGTTGTACTCCTCTATTTCAGTCTCCAATGGCTCCATCAAAGATTTCAAAAAAGATTTTCCGTTGATTAGCTTCGTTGTTGCGATGACAAATTCGACGGGGGCTACAAAAAATTTTAATTAAAAAAAATGAACACTTGGCAGGAATATCGTAAATTTAATATCAGTCAGGTAAAGCGTCAAATGAACCATGAAGCTAGAGTTGCGTAAACTTACCGTCCTCCTGCTGCGAAAGGAAACGCAAAGCAGATATCTCGGCGAAAGTGCACCCTCCCAAGAAGAAGACCAGCACGACCTTTGGCGAGTCATTTTGGGGTGACTCACTTGTTATTGAGCTCCCTATAATAGAAAAAAATTACTCATAAGTCATAAGATACATTTACTTGTCGCTTGCAAATTGCAACACATAAAAAACTCCATTCCAGAGGCAATTAAAATTTGGCTGTCAATGCATTTCTAATGGAATTACATTTTGTATGATCTCTTATTGGCCTTGCTTCAAATGACAGAAACAGAAACAAATGCCAATTCAAGAAGTAAGCTAGAATTTTTATAGCAATCTACATTTGAGCTTTGGATTTATTTTTGGATCTGTATTTGTTGGCTGCAAATCTTATGTTACATTAGAGAAACCACTTGAAGTCAGGATGCTGGAAAAGATGCCCGTTCGGAGGATGCCACAGTCCAAGACGGAATTGCCGTTGCGTTCGGAAGCGGGAGGCATACCTGGCGGAATCAACACCACGAGGAAGATGTACCGCAACCCTCCGATCGCAAAATGCATCCCCTACGGCAACATGATGTTCGACCGGCGCATCCGAAGGGGAAGCACGCTCAGCAAAGACAGCCAGAACCCGCGAATAGCCGAGGGGCGGATGCGCGCGCTGGTGACGCAGGGCAAGAGGGTCAAGCCGTTCCGCTTCCGCATCGGCACGCCGCCCGCTGTCGACGGCCGGATCCACGTCCCCATCCAGACCGAGTACTACCTCGAGGATCTCTGGGTGAACCCGCCGACGCGCGAAATCTCAACGCAGACCGACCTGTTCCAAGACCGCCCGAGCACGCCCGTCTTTGTGCCCGTCAAGACCGGCATCGACACCGACACGCAGATCTACGCCGGCGACCTGTTCAACTTCGACCTCGAGGTGCAACCCGTCATCGACGTCATCGTCAACAAGACCATCGAACAGTCGCTGCTGGAGAACCTCGAAGACGACGAGCTCATGATGCTGCAGAAGCAACAGCAAGAGTTCATGGAGCTACGCGCCGCCGAAAGGGCCGAAGTGCGTCGGCTGGAAGAGCAGGAGAGGCGGCTGCGCGAGGAGAAGGAGCGACGCGTGGCGCAGTTCCGAGACGCGTGCCGCCTGCAGAAGGAGGTGGAGGAACGCGTGGCGGCGGCCGTTCTCACGCACGGCTACCTTGGCGACTTCTTGCCCAACATCCTCGAGGGGTTGCGAGCCGCCGGCTATCTTCTCGACAACATCAAGGAAGACATCGAGACGGGAGCGATGCCGTGGCTCTGGAAGGAGATCAACGAGCAGACGGGATACAAGGTCATCAGTCGGGATATCCTAACCGATATGATCAGCGACATCACTCAGGCTCGGGAACTTGTCTTCGAGGTGATCGGAAACGACGAGGACAGGATTCCGAAAGAGAGGAAGACGTGTTCGCTGTTGATGGACAGCAGCGACTCTGACGAGGGCGTCTTGAAGGACGACGAGGAATGGAATATACTCGACAACTTTGATCAGGAGCCGTTCTATCCGGTGCCGCCCACTCCGTCGTTGGCGTCGATTATAGTCGACTATCCTGAACCCGAAGAGGAGGATGTTGAAGAGGAAGAGGAGGCGAATGTAGAATTCATTGAACCACCGACTGAAGAAGATGCTGAGCAGAGCTGATTCGACCTTAAATAATATGTCTCACGATAACCAAGAACCAATTTCAATTACATTTACATGTATTGATGGCTATAAAAACAAAACTGGTTTAATTTAAAGTTTAAAATTTGTTTTGAGGCACAAACCAACCGTATCTAGGCATGGCCTAAAAATGTCAACAATCGAACAAGATTGGAACACCATTGGAATTCCACGGATTCTGTGGAATCTCTGTCTATTATTCCCAAGAATTGACCATTAGGAGCGATTTGCTTCATCATTCTTTAACCTCTGGCTTTTAAATGTGTAGTGCCGATGCAATGAATGCAGTTTGGCCCCGATTAGTTTATTTCTTCTCAAAATTGTTTAATCCTTTTGCCATTGGTAGCCCAAAATCAAATCTCTTTTGAGATTTTGTGAAAGCCACTGTTTAAAATCTTGAGAGCTGATATTGTCTGGTGGTATAGATTAAAAGCAGGTACACTAAACACACGAAAAGGAAAGTTTCCATTTGTGTATCCTCTCCATCGTGTATGCCTCATTCTGCCCGATGATAGTGTTTATAACCGTTTGAAGGTGGATCCTAGCAACGATAGCAACTCCGTTCAGCAGGTAGAAAACCACCGATAATTTAGGCTTTGTACGAGCCATCCACTTACGCCGCATGCTTCCCGGAGGTAGAGTTTGGAACTGTTCGACGGTGGGCCCCGGCAACGACAGCAGCACGTCTTGGATTCCCTTCCAGCCGTTTGGCCGCACGAGGTGTTGCACCAGCCTGACGCTGATGGGAGCGTAGACGCTGTGAACGTAGCTGATGTCCGTTGGCGCCAGCTCGCTGCCGTCTTCAACGGTTAGCCGCAGGGTCTTGCGCAGCACCGTGTATTGCCGCGATCCTTGCTGCAAATCGACAAGCGTTTCATTTCACGCGATTCACAGTCTGTACAGCGGAGAGGTCATACCGAAAAATATCTGACATTTCAAGAAAATTAATCAAATAATCTGCTCAAACTTTTAAAAATTGGTTTTTCTCAACTTATGGCCAAGCACAGAGCCAAGTTAGTTATTTTTTGCAAGCACAGAAGATATTTATTATTGGAAACAAACTATCCACTTCAAAATCATGTCCTTACTGGGAGTATACTGGGAGTCAATGTTCATTCAAAGTCATTTTCTATCTAAAAGGAGCTCAACAACTCAAATAAACATACTGTCCATTTGTAATTCAGTTGTCCTCGTAGCACAATAGATAATGCTCCACTGTGGCAAGGTGAATGATCCAGGTTCGACTCCCTAGGTGGACAAAATTTGGGAATGGATATTTTGTTTTGAATAATAAATATCAGAGCCAAATTAGCAAAGTCTGATTGTTGAAATGTGCATCTTACATCAGGTTTTGACTGATAATAGACCGTGAATCAGTATCACAGAACTGTAAAAAGTACGACTTCTCTGAGAAGCCAACAGTCATTTACCTGAACTTTCAGCAGTCCGGCTTTCTCGAGATTTCCCAGCGAGAGAATGTGGTGGAATCCGTACGTCTGCACGATCTCACGCTTGTAATAGTCCAGAACTTTGGACTTGAGTCCGCTGTTTGTGACGGACTGCATGCAGATCAGTCTCAGTACTTTCAGCAGCGGCTCCTTCTGCGCGATGCAGTCTTCAATGAACGGGTGAGCCTTGTCCGTATCGATGCCGTTCATGAACTCTTGTTCGGTTTGCAGCGCTTCGAGGAAGTTGTTCGAGTCGGTTACTTCTTTTATCAGCTCTGCTATGGTTGTGTCTGGAATTGGCAAGCAAAGTCTTTGTTAATTATTTACTGATTTTGGGATGACATTGCAGCGTCAAAACTAGATTAAACGTCGTACAAACATGGTATTGTCTTGGTATTGCCATAGAATAATTAAGGTTTCTTATTCTATGGTATTGTTCTAGTAACAAGTAAACAACTGTTTGCTTGCAGATATTTTAATGATGTTTCGAAGAAGTTCAGCTTTAGAGTTATTTACTGAATCAGCAGTGATTGAGTATGTTGCATCTATGCATAACTAGATGTTGCATAACTAGATAGTTGTCATTTCCTAATTTTCAAATTAACATGCCATGTGTGACTTGTACCTTTAACTAATCTTTTTAAGGCAAGTATAAAAAACACCTTTTTACAACTGGAAATTGAATGGTTACTAATCTCTTAGATTCCCTTGTCAACCTTATGTTTCGACATTTCCAACAATCTCATTATAAGCTCGATCATCATTGTTGATCGCGGTACGTACGAGTGGCTAGCGAAGACTTCATGGCCAACATGTGCGGCAGCTTGGCGACGAACTGTTTGATCTCCTGCACGGTCTTGTCGCCGTGTCGTTCCTCCAGCTGCGACGAGATGCTCTTCGCTTTCCGGCTCAGAGCAGGGCCGACCGCGTTGAAGTTCTTGTCTCTGTCGGAGAAATTGTAGCTAGGACTTTGTTGCGGGGCGGTAATGTTTAGACGGTTGAGAAAGTGACTGATTTTTTATTTGACAGAGTTTGTTTGCGCTCTACAGGCCAAATGCCACTGGTGAAAATTCCTGAAAATTTTTGAAATCTCTGAATTGAAAGTGTTTGCTTGAAGCACTAGCTTCTATACAAAAGCTTTGACATGCTTGAGAATGATACCTAAATTAATCAAAAAGTTTGACATTTGTAAACAAAATAGTTTTTAACTCTTCTCTTAAAGGTTTCAGAGAAAACATACCTAAATTGAATTGTAGTTTTAGCCGATTAACTATTTAACAGTTGGCTAGGTTGCCATCTGCTTGTCTGCAGACCATAGAAGCTGATAAATTCTTAATCAGAAAACTGATAAACTTTACTCAAGGGAATCCAAAGACAAACAAAAAGAAAATAATCAACTATCGAGAAGGTATTAAGGTGAATTCACTCGTGTTGAGCAAGGAAGCGTGAACCACCTACCGGATTTCGGCAAATAATTCTTCGGCCGAATTGAGAATGATTGATTTCTTTTCGCCGGCCATATCGCTGGTCTGATCGTCCGCTTTCGAAAACCTCTCCGAGGGAAACTGGGCGGTGGCTACAAAAAAAGAAAGCGAACATATTTAGGAATCAAACAAAAATGAAAATCTTGTTGGAGTCACAGTAGATATTGAAATATCCTATCAAAAATGTGTACCAGGTGTCCCCAGTTATCCACATCTGGACAAAAATTTTTGATTGGAAATTTTATTTCTTAAATTAGGACCTACAATGCAATTTGCATGAATGGTAGTTTTTTTTGAGATAAGTCAACATAAGTCAACATTCTTCCCACAAAACAAACCCCAGAAGCCTACATCAAAAAACATAGTCATATTTCTGACATAATGCATATCTGATAACTTGAATCATTCACTGCATTTTTACCAGAAAAAATATTGAACTCGGATATCAAATGCTAAGCAATCAAACTCAACCTTTTCCCTTCATAAAACAGGTGGCATAGCTTTGCAAAATGCAGGCAAAAGTATAATTTGTTAGATTAGCATTCAATTTAACCCAGTAAAACAGTTATTCTAAAAACAAACGTGCTAAGATTATGAAAAGTAATACCATTATTTGCCCTACTTACTACTGTTGATTCCAAATATCTCGTCAACTAAACCCTCGTAAGTGAGTTGCGTTGCCAACGGAGATAAAAGATCGACTCCTCTATCGAGCAGCAGCAAGTGATCAATCTGGCAATGTTGAGTTGTCCCAGGTTTTGCGCTTCCCGTTTGTTCACGAGTCATTCGACACATCAGATCCCAGACATGTTTTGCACCCTGACCCTTTCCCGACACCTTGGGTATTGTTCCGTAGAACTTTTGTAGAGTCATGATTGCTTGACTAGCTTGGAATAGGCAGGTTGAGTCACGTTCCAGATAGTACTCCTGAAATAAAACACCGGTTTTAGAAACTATTACAAGAGAGATCTTCGTAAAGTACAATGCAAAATTGAATACGAAAAATCCATTCCACAATTGTATCTGTACTAGGAGTCGAACCAGGATCTTTCCCCATTCTGCAGTTGAGTATTATACTCGTTTAAAAATTTTCTACACGGACAACCGACTTTCGAGTGGATATATTAAGTTTATTTGAGTTGTTGGGTTCAATGGAGATAGAAACTGGACTATGAATGAACATAGAAGGCAATGAATCTAGTGATGCTATGCTGCAATCACACACCATTAACTCGACTAACCCCAATTATGACGTTGGATATGCTTGAATTTGAGTTGATTTGAACCAAACTGCAATTATTTGTTAATGCAGTTGATTTGAACCAAACTGCAATTATTTTTTATTGCAGTTTATTTCTATTTAACTCAAGAAAAGCAGCTATTGGTTTCATGGGCAGAATGGACTGTTCTGAATCTGATGTTCAGATACCTACCTTGAACGCAAAATCAAGTTCCATTGATAAGAGATCATTGTCAAATGGAAATATGTCGCAGTGAAACTCCTCTATGGTAAAGTTACCAAATACGCCACGACTCTGAAAATAAATCAAATAGTTTTATTTTTAACAAAATTTCTCATCTTGCAAAAAGCTTAATTTTTCTTCTCAAGGAAAATTTTAGCAATTATAGCTACCATTAATTTATTTTCGCACAGTAAACTCCTGCGAGGCACGAAAAACAACTGGAAATCTTTTCTTCCTGGTGCTCTTAATTCCTCGCTGAAATGTGTTGTAAATTATTAGAAAACTTTTGGTAAATATAAAATTATGTTTAGGTCGGTCTAGTGTCTTGACTTACCCATGAACGTTATCGGCAATTGCATCCATCAAGTGCAAATTAGGTCTTGTGATGAATATGATGTTCTTTACATTTGTTTGAGGGAGAAGTCCGGCTTTCAACGGGAACATCTTAACAACGTCATGCTCCCGGAGTAGTCCATACTTAGCAATGAGACCGACTGGTCCAGCCAGCGATTCATCCCACACAATTGCCTGAAAAATTAAGCAAATTAGAAAGAATTACGCTTATGTTCTCGTTATACCATTGGGTTTTATGTTCTTGTACCTTCTGTCACATATTTATGAAAACTATGATTAAAAAAGTAAGGAATTACTCTTCTATTTGTTAACATACCAACAAAACGCTTTAAACAAAATGATTTACGAATAATATAACTTTTTGGAGAAAAGTGACAGATGGGAGTTGTACAAACATAACCTCAAAACAACTTAAAGTCCTCTTTTAGGTGCTTTTCAGTTCCAAAAGGGACGAAATAAGATGCGTGAAAGCAACTATAGCTCACCTTCGTTCCATCGCACTTGTCCAGCAAATGTAGTAATTCTTTCTTCGCTGCTTCCTGGACCACACTCACATTCACCTTCCCCCCTGACAGATGAGAAGCCATCCTGTTACCATCTGTGACGTCAGAATCGCGATAGCACGTGGAGTTCAGAATGCACGGAATGTTCAAATTAGTTTTGGGGAATAGGAAAGGTGTCTCCTGCTTTGCATTAACCCGAGATAAATTCAAAGAAAAGCGCTGAAACTTGACTCGTATTACATGTACGTGGTGAATGACGAGGGGCTCTCTGATGCCCTCTCACCCCTTCAACTTCACAGCAATGAAATTTGAAAATGAGATGGAATGCAATTTCCACGTCCGTGGTTAACAGGTGCATGGGTTACGAAAAAAAAGCGAATTTCTACCCACATTTCCTTTGTGTTTTCGCTAACATTCGATCAATAACGGAACGATAACCATTTATATTTCCTTTCATTTTCTTTTCAATCGCTCCCGTCACAAAAACAAAGCCCCTGAGACCACCAATTGTTAACATTCCATTTCGCAAACGTCGCATTTCTCAGTTGTCATTCCTACTTCCTTCCTTTCCCTTTGACAGTGTGGGCGTTTTTCGAATCACACTAGCGACAACCGTACTATTTAGATAACAGAGGTCATTCCCTGGGTCGCATCGGCTTCGCGGCCAAACCTAGCTGCGACATAACGTCATCAAACTTTGTATTTTATTTCGCTAACCGGACGGCTCTCGCTCTGACAAAATCGATCGGTGGACCCCCCACCGTTGTGGGCGTGAAGCGCTAGGCAAGCAGGCAGGCGAGCTAGCCCTTCTCACAGCTGCGCTACCCGTAGAAGCGAGCGTTATCACCAGTGAACTGCACAGGACATGCGCCCAGCGTGCCGACTCAAAGCAGGCTAGCTTTGCTGCTGCCAGTGCCATATGTCAGTCAGTATTCTGTTCGCAGCTGTGTTAGGTGCACCCGCATAAAACGTGCCACTGATCACTGTCACAAAAATATCATCGAAATCTACATTAGTCAACAATGGTCTATACTTAGATCGTGCTTGTATATTTACAACTTTTTTTTTATACGTCCGTTTATTTAGTAAGAAAAATATTGTCCGATTTATTTTGAGAAAATTATATACCTGTAACGCAATGGCTGTCACTAACGGTAAGCTAACACCTGTAACAATTAGTTAATTAACCTAGTTTAATGTTGATAAAAATTACAAGTTAGTATAATAATAGCGTAGTGATATTAGCTGATAGTGTTGTTATTTGGTTGTAAAACTTGTATCACGGAAAGCAATGTTGTTTTTGAAAAAGAAAACGAAAACTGCATTACATTGTACTGCCAGTAACCTGCAATATGGTACTTGGTTTTGGTTAATACTGCAACAAATCGGATATTGACTATAACAACGAATTATAGGATGTAATTGCAACTTATTAGCGATGCTCTCAGAAGATTTAGGTTGATTGGTGTTGGGGGATGATTGATCCTTCTCATTTTATTTATCGAGATTGATGGTATTTGAAAAGAGGACGTTTAGTGGTCTGTCTGCTCGTCAATTTACTGTGGTCGACAGATTTGGCGGCGAAGGCATCTTTGGTTGGAGATTGCTTTCTGGATGATTGATTCCATTATGTTTTTTTATTTCTGGATGAAGTCCGTCAACTAAAAATCGGATTTATTTGGCAACTATATGAACTGGCGGGATCTGCATTTGGAAACTTTATCAATCAAACTTAACACGACCGGATTTTTGAGGGTCAAAACCGTGAACACCACCACAGACTTTTATTTCCGTTTGTTTCTGATTATGAGTTTTCAAAGTTTTCAAAACTATCAACTCTTGATCAACTATCAACCCCCTGCAAAAACTCTCGGAAAGAAAGCATGAACCGCAGCCCAATATTGTTTGGGAAAGCTATAAAAACTAATGGAGTCGTGAAATTCACTTTCCACACCATTCACTCCATAGAACAGTGATCCAGTAGTAAGGGTCGTAGTTTTCTGTTCCAGACCTACCCTAATTTCACATGCAGCGCCGAAAAATGCCGGTCTAGGACAGCTTTTCCTTCGCGTGTCCGCCAAAACGCAAATTACTTAATTTCTTCGTCTTCCTTTTTGCAGATAACGAAAACTTCAAAGACAAACTGATCCGCAGCGTGAAAAAGGAGGTAAGAAATATACGAGAGCTAATTCATTGGATTAGCTTGGCATTCAAATCGCGGAAAATAGCCTAGGTATTGTGACTCAATGTGATCTGAATCGTAACAACTTTACACCGCGTGAGAAATTGTTTTCATATCCGATTTTACATTATTATTCAATGAAGTTACTTATAATTGGGTTTGGGGAGATCATGATACCTACCTACTGGTTACTGCTAAAAAAAGCAGCTGTTTAAATAACGATTTACTTGGTTTTAAAGCTGTCACAACTAATTGCTTACTAATTAGTTGCAATCTTTACTATAGACGGACCTGCCAAGTAATTAGTGGAAATTAGTAACTTATAGCTATGAGTTTATTGCAGGTACTCTATGAATCCACCATGATTTTCAATGATTGTGGCAATACGTCTATATTTATCCCTGCGAAAATTAAATTGAAGCGGAAAACAAAGTTAACTATTTGTAACAAAGTTAACGTGAAGGGTCTCTCCCTAAATAAGAACGTTTCATTTCCAGTTTCTTAGAAAGTAACTAGGTTATTTAATAGTTGTTTCTTTCATTACCAACGTCTGAGAAGTTATTAATTTTGAATTACATCCCCCACGTGGTTGAATCTGAATCGCGATTAAATCAACCAATTCCAAATGTTATAAGCCCCATTTTTTCGCGTCAGCCATATTTCTACATGTTTTGATGTATCATGCACATTGAATGAAAACAATTAATCAGATGGGATGTTAATGTCATAATCTTTAACTTGACACAACTTCCCTTAGCTTGCCAGACTTCCTGCTAAAATGATGAAAATGGAAATTTCTTGACATTTGAAATACCATCAAACTGCAAGAAAGCCTTCTTTGTGGAAAATTAGATACACAATAAAATAAACTCGAGTTTAGACCGTTGATATAGAAGGCAGCACAGCTTCGCGAAACGTCGGGAAAAATTTGAGATTGGGAATTAGCATTCAATAGCGAGTTAAATACATTCTAATTTGATCTTAGCAAATCCGCTGTCACAAAATTTGTGCTAAAAGGTAATTGGTAAAAGCTTTTATAAAAGTCTCGTAAAAGTGTATGTGAATCGATGAGTTAGAATAAACGCTCTCGTGCATGCTCAGATAGAAAAATTATATCTCTCTACTGTACCAACTTATTATTTCACACTTATAAAATCATTCGCGTACTTAAAATTGTACCTACAGTTTGCTTCATTGTGAGCGTCGACTATTTTTTCGACAGGAAATGGTAACATACATGTTCAATGTTACATTCGTCACTATTTTATCCGTGGATACGCGAGGATAAAACCTGTGGTTTTTCTCATCGCTTCTCCTCGGAAACGCGACTGTTTCCTAATTGGGTCAATGTTATTCAACCTCTAACAAATAGCACGACATCAATTAGCTGCATTTGTGATACCATAGAAGCGTTCTGTGCGGCAGTAACGGCGACTCATAGAGAGGGTGGGTTTTTTGGGGCGTATGACCCCATGCAAATTTAGATTTCAAGGCATTTTTTTGGAGTAAAGCTACGTGCGATTTTGCGAAATTGCAAGAAATCATAATTGCTCAAAGTGCTAGTATTGCTTTTTGTATGGTTTCAAGAATTTTGAGTAGGATAAGGCAGCAGTGGCTCTCAGGTCTCAAATAGCTTTTGATGAAATGAACTTGTCTTCATTGCTATATATTTTAAAATCATAATGTGAAATTGGCATCGATCTCGCATCGATCTTGAACCGATACTGGTGTCTATCGTAGGTGCCGTCCCTGCACTATCTTGCATGGGACTTCGGAAAATTAAAAATAGATTGTCAATATTCCCCGGGTTAGGTCAGTCTCCGGACATGGCGGCCAGCACCGGTCTCTTGCCATTTCCTCGCATTAAATCAAACATTCGGATAAAATCCCTGCGATGCGATGCTGGGAGAGCCTCTATAATCTTCTCATCGCTTTTGTGATAAACCTCTGGACCAAGGCTAGGTTGGGATACGCAGTGGGAGCCGAATCGAATGTTGGAACCGCTCCCTGCCATGTATGCGGTTTGCAAGAGTTGAGAAGCTTGAACTAGCTCTGCATCTTCAACGAAAGTGACTATTATCTGAAATGTACCAAGTTATATTCCATATAATTTTAGCCCTGCACTGCAGTAAATCATAATGAATCAATGTTTTCATTAAGTTATATTTAAATTACTGTCGCAGTCGGTCAGAGCCGTCAGAAAATATGGAAACTGTCAAACAATACTGTGCGCGGCATCCTTTTATCACATAGCTATCACGCCACTAAACGTAATGTTGCTTGTGGTAAACTGTAACCCAAAAATTCACTTGCTCAGCGCTGTTCGCATGACTCAAGGCACGCCGTCGTCAGTGAAATACAATTCAATTTCCTCGCGAGAAAACCACAAGAACGTAAACGTGGATACATTTCCATTTGGCGCACGAGCAGCTCTAATCCTAAACATCATTTTCATTAAAACTATGGCTGCTTGGCCATAAACATGCGTCGACGTATAGCACATAATTTAATTCTATCATTGCTTATACTTTACTTTTATTGCCTGAGCACATCTATTTTTTATAGTTTATTTTATACTCCAACGCACTCTGTTTTCTTTTTGCTTTTACAACCACTGCAGCGGCCACCGCCATTATTTCTTGTATATACACGGTCGAACGCGTCGTCGGGCTTTCTTGTTTTTTTTTACTGCATGACCTTGGTCGTTAGGAGGAAACTCGAAGAGATCAGTTTCTATTCACGAAAGCAAACAAAAGTGTCGTTCGTTTCGTTGTCGAACTAATTTCGATGCATTGTGGCTGCCGATCGCTTCGATAATAAATCTCGCCGCCGACTTCTGAGCAATCTGAAGCGCCGGATGCTGGGACTGTGACCGAGACGAGAGATATTGGCGGACGCATTGGAGGAAACCTTGCGTGGTCTGTAAGTGATAGCAGCAGCCACGAGGGCTTGTCGTGTTCTCCTAAGCAACTGCGTTTAATTTCCTGCGTGTATGTTTGGTGTGAAATAAATCGTTAAGATTTCACCCCTTTTCTATATGGATAGCAGTCGTTTTCTCTGCAAATGTCTTTTCTCATACATGATTCAATGGACTCATAGAAAAGAGTGCGCATGATAAATATTTTTCGATTATATCGCACAATTCTACGAGTGTAATTCCACCTCTTTGCTGCGTGGGCTGATTCACAAGATTACTATTTTAATTTCGCCTGGCCGAGGATTAGAGTCCGCGTTCTGTTTTATACGAGCATATATTTTATCTGCACAGTCCGGTTAAAAACAACCATGGGAGTGGACATCGTACTTGGGCTTTGTGCGGATTCTGATCTTGGTCCCTAAAGTCTTAAACAAATGGTGTAATCCGTTCATTTTTCGCAAAATTTAGGCATTGTACTTTGTCGCGGTTTACACAGGGCCTTGGTCCAGGGCTTGGTCCATGGTCCACAGGTCCAGGGCTTATGGGGAGTTCTGATAGGTCATGGTTAATACAATTTTTAATGCATCGCCATCATTTTGAAGATGAATTATTGCTCCCTCCTAACGCTCACGTGATCCTGGTAAAGCTTGGAGTTACTGCTTTTCATCAAGGTCTCGATCCCGATATTTGAGAAATTACGGTTTCGGGTCAGGTGTTCTCTGAATACTGAACAGTGAATACTAATTCTTGCATTCGATATACCGTACAGATTATAACTTTGATAAAATACCACTTGGGCTATATATAGGAGAGAAGGGCATTAAAAAACAAATCATTGAATACATCCTTTATTGTTGATGAGCGTAACGAGCGAAGCGAGTGAAGCGAAATCTTCAATTACACTTTACTGCTAAAAAATTCCGGAATGTTTTTTTTTTTTTTTTTTTGTGTGTTTGTTCGCGCTCTACAGGCCAAACGCCAAAACGGATTTTGATGAAAATTTATATGGACCTTCGTTTTCTCTGAACTTAGATCTGCCACGTTTTTGAAGCAATTTGGACGAGTAAATTTTATGTTATTAAGTTTTTACGAAATTTTTCAGTTTTTCCAAAACACGTTTTCCACTCTAGAGGCCAAGGATCTCAATATAATTTGACGAAACTTTCCAGATATGTTGGCCCCCACGATTTAATGTTTGTGTACAAATTTCATTGTTGTATGTTAAGCGCTTTTCTTGGAAATAGCGCTTTTAAGACGCTTTTTTAGCGATTTTGCAGTTTTTTGCAACTAAATCAACTTTATCTTCAACCGATTTTGACAAAATTTACTGTGTGCATTATAAATCGTAAATGGAAGATACTGTGTTAATTTCAAGCAAATCAATTGATTAGTTTTTCCTTAAATCGATTTTTACGTTTTGAAATATTCAATGTCATTGAGAAAGCTGCTAAATTAACGCCGAACATTTAAATTGATCATAAAAGCCTCTAGGCTATGCGTACACGCAATATAATTGCGTTGTGGGTGAGCGTAAAAATTACGCTCACCCACAACACGATTATATGAGTGTTCGCATCGCCCAGTGTAGCGAATGACAGGACTAGGAGTAACACGAACAATATTTTCTTTGCATTTTCACAAAAATTGCTAACATGGCCAGATTCCACAGGCCAACGTTGAAGTTTTGGATAGAGTCAACTATCGATGTTCCGAATACTTTTCCACCCACGTTATCGAGAAGGGCCAACAATATCGGGAAATTCTCGAGGTATAAACTCCAGCGAATTTATCAACAAACTGTGGAAAGTCTAACGAAAGAATTTTTGACAGCGTATAATTTATTAGTTATATGTTCGGGACACTTTTGTGTTGGACAGTAAATTGAGAGCCGTCCCATTTTCCGACAAGTTTCGTATAGTTTCAAAATGCTCCCAGCTATAAATACACAATGCACACTGCTAGATGAGAAATATAATTCCATATTTGCTATTATATCATAGTTTCGTTTGCAGCGTTAGTTTGATACTCGTTATACTCTGTAGAGACAAGACTTGGCTAATTGGTAGAACGCATCCTGCTAAGACGATACATTTTTAATGATGTTCTGTTATTTAGTACTGCAGCGTTGAGAGAAATCCGTCTAACTTGTCCGCATTGCTTAGTTTCTCAACTATCTGCTGCCACCACAATTGATACAGAAAAAAACAATATTCATAAGTCTAAAAATATACAATGTAATCATATCTAATCAATACCATGGCAAAGCCACAATATGCATACACAAGTTTTCTGTATACAACAACACAATGAGTAAGTAATTCCAAAAAGGCCTTCCGTACTTTTTTCTCAGTAGGTATACCTCCATATCCTAAACAAACCCACCGTGAATATGAAAACTTTTACCTTATGCTTATTTATTCTGAATGCAAATATTCTCTGCGCTTATGAAATTAACGGGGCGCATGAATAGCGACTAATGGAATAACGACTAATACATCGTGCAACGCTGTGCAGGGCGTTCCTGGACTAACGTCTAACATTTTTTAGTCGTTATTCCGGTGGAATAGCGACTAATTTCTGTTAGTCGCTATTCCGGTGGATTAACGTCTAACAAATTTTAGTCATAATTTCACTCGATTAAAATAATAATGTTAGACGTTGGTCCAGTGGACTAACGTATACCCTCAATATAGCATGTGTGACACGGGACGCTCTACTGTTCTACTACGACAAACACAGATAATTGCACTAGCAACTGCTCCATCGGTTTCCTCGAGCCATGGTCTTAGCTGTTGCCACCAAGGCATGGGGGCGTTTGGCGACGACTGTTACCATACCAACAAAGCCAAAGCCAATTCGCGTTTAATTCAGCAGCCCCCCCTTTTTTTCAACCGGAATAGCGACTAAAAATCATTAGACGTTAGTCCACTGGACCAACGTCTAACGTTATTATTTTAATCGAGTGAAATTATGACTAAAATTTGTTAGACGTTAATCCACCGGAATAGCGACTAACAGAAATTAGTCGCTATTCCACCGGAATAACGACTAAAAAATGTTAGACGTTAGTCCAGGAACGCCCTGCACAGCGTTGCACGATGTATTAGTCGTTATTCCATTAGTCGCTATTCCGCCCCCCCAAATTAACATGTGGAACTCTTCCACTATTATAAATTTTTTAGCTCTATGGAGATTAAAATTATTACCATGATATAATCGACTGTTTTTATATGAATTTACAACCGTATTTGATGGGTAGTGCTTGAATGATCGTGTAAATATACAAACAAAAAGAAAAAAATCAACTCAAATCATCGGGCACTTTATGTAATTGCTAGTCTAACAGCAAACAGTAGAAAGTGTACACCGAAACAGAATGTTTTACATTTTGTACATAGAAGCTTCAGCTATAGCGGCGAATGCAAAATATAAGCATCAACCAAAAGTTTCCGCCTATATTTGGGATTGTTTTCTACAAACACCAAGCCCAGATTGCTGAGAGCTTTGTACTTGTGTAGCCGTTTGCCATTTACTACCTGAGTTTTAACTTTCTCATTGCAATTACAACAGAGTGGTACTTTGGGGGAGCGGTTACTGAATTTACTTCCAGTTAGCTTTTTACCATTCAAAAATTTGAGCACAAACCATTTCAATTGAAAAACTAGTCCGTGTGGTCGATTTGAGACAAGGACATCATTCAGTGCAACATATTTTAGTATTTTATCATTTAAAAAAACGTTTTATACCTACTGTTTTAACCGGGGATTCTTTTTATCTGATAATCCATTATGTACTCTAAAAATTTGTTTAATGGAAATTAAGTTTTGAAATGTATTTTCGCTTCTGGAAAAAAAACTGTGAAATAATTCTGTTATTACGTTTGAATATTTTCGGCTGAAAAAATATGAGATGCTGAAAATTAGCTTTCATGTTTTAAAAAACTGTGCTTCATCGCAACTTAAAATCAAAAATTCCCGCGGGGTTTATGCCAATTGGTAATTACCATCGAGCTTCCGCGTAGCCAACGATCGGTGTTCATTATTGGGACCAGTTGGACCAACACTCACAAGGATTGTCTTCGTTAGGTGGTCTTTTATTTAAAAACGACATGAATCGCTGTATAGAATTGGCATCGATTTTAATTCAGAGCAAACAAAAGTATCAAGGTGTCATCTTTCATGAGATATCACCCCTCATAACGACATGATTAGAATTTTTGTCAGTCGCGGTTATTTGATTTCAAAAGTTGATATTTGTAACCGAAATATTGCAAGTGTTTATTGCATATTGCAATTGCCACACTCAATCAAATATTAAAATTAAAAAAAACGAATCTCAATCAATTAAAATACATCAACAAACCATTCACTCATACAAGAAATCCCAGAGAAGAATATAAAACATTACACACTCTCTCATACACAATTTTAAAACAGAGATGAGAAATACAAACAAAATCAACCCCATTTCAAATAACACACTTTATATCATTTATTTCACGAGCGAGCTGTCACTCTGCTACCCAGACAAACAGTCAAACACAAAAACCACCCTCTGACAAGAATATACAATTTCCCATCTCCACACGTAAACCACCGGCATAAATGCAAAGCTCAAAAACTTTTTAACCGCCGTTCGTGACACCACCACAGCCGCCGTCTGTCACTTCGGCCCGAGTGCACATTCGCGGTCCCTACCACCCCCCCGGTCGCACCCACCCCCCTAAAAGCATCCCACAAAACAAAACAAAAACCCACGCGCAGCAGCGGAATGTTCTTTATGGGGCGAAAGTTCAAGGCCGTTTAGGCGCTGGGGGTGCTGTGCTTGTGTGTGTATGAAGGCGGCGAGAAAATTTATCGATCACAACCATCGAGGAAGATCGGCTGTGTGGGGTTGGTTAGGGGCTGCGAAGGGGCCTGGGTGGAGGGGGTGCTAAGAGCTAGCGTTACGTATAATATGTAATTCATTTGCATATGATAATTTTGAGCGTATCGAATGGGTGTATGCGAAGAGTTATGATAACGGTGTGTCATTGTGCGCTATTTTCTGTTGATGGTTGCGCGTTTTCTGCAAATTCGAGATGTTAATTTAGCATTAGACGTTCCTGAAGGGTGTGTATATATTTATTTTGATGGGGATACACTATTATGGTACTAATGGAGATGCTTTTGTGAATTTAAGACTCAGTGTAACAGTCGCTTTGAGTGGGTAGGAAATTAATAAATTATAGAGAGAGTGAGAGAGTGAAAATGTGAGTGGGCTGCTGTGAAAAGCTGTTCGTTAAACAATTTATAAAAAAATAAGTTTTGAAACTAATTAGTAAAAAAAATCCTAAGCTGGTTTGTTCGGTTTATTTAATCTCGTCTAGATCAATTGCTCAGCAAAGTTTCTTAACTGATTACGATCAAGCAAGGAGATAAAAGCTTCGCAAATGTTGCAAAGAAATCTTATGAATAGTTAATTATACCCCCCGCCAGAGGTCGATGGAATATTTGATATGCAGCCATCGCACGATTGCGTCATGTGAACGTGGAGCAGCAACGTTATCAAAGCAGTCAACACATTATTGATCAACGCATTTGCCACTCAGTTGGCCACCGAATTGAAAACAAATCAACACACCGTGGCCCAAAACCAACGTGTACTCCCCCGGTTAAAGCTTTTACCCTCCGGTGTACAACGTTCCAATCGGGGTTTGAAGTCAAAACTACAGTAAGTCTCAAGGTCAGTTGTCAGCGGTGATGCTTGTTTGGGTTCAGTAAATTTATTTATTTTAATAACATCTTTTTCTCTGAATATATCTTATTAAATTACTTTAGGTTGCCTAAAACTCTAAGTAAATTTGTCTCATACATTTATGGAAACGAATGGAAAGTTTGCATTGATATCTGGGGTGAGAAAACTGGAAACTTTTCCGTCAATTTGATTAATTCATCCATGATTAAGGGTTCGCAACCACTTTAAAATCGCGTTTTTGATGAGATCAACTATTGATTTTGGCTAAAAGCATTGAATATTGACAAATGCTGGTGAATTTAGAGTCCAAAAACTAGGAAAGGTTTGTAAATTGTGTTGTTTGAGAAACGTTTTAGCTGAAATGCGTTAAAAATAGTTGGTTTTCACTTGGAGTTCGAAGGTATTTGGAAAATATTAGAAAAATCGGTTGACTTTTTAGCCCTGCCAATAGGCGCGTACAAATAAAATAATAAGAATAAGAATGAAATAATAAAATAATCGTAAATATAAATAATAAATAATAAATAATCAGCATGAAACTGAGATCGAAACAATTGAGTTGGTCACGTACAGATATAGAAGTATAAGGAAAACTGTTGACAAACTAGGGTGGAAAAATTTCACGAAAAGAAGAAAGATGAGTCGATTAATTTATATTTATAAAGCAATAAGTGGGCAGTTGGCGTGGAAAGAGCTGGGAGGTAGATTGGAAAGAGCGAGGTTTATTGGGAAGAATGATCATGAGTTTAAGTTGGACATGAAAAGGAAAGGAATGAGAAAGATGGGAATCTTAGAAAGGGGTGTAGAGGAATGGAACAGTTCAAGAATAAGTGAAGAGATGTTGGAAAATGTGGATAATTTTAAAGTAGGGATGAGAAAAGGATGGGGTGAAGGTTAGGGACTCAGACAAACTGACATGAAAATGTACAAATCTGTTTCAACAAAGAAATGATAATAATAAAGAAAAAAAAACTTTTCATTTTTATTTTAAACTTTTATTTTATTATTTTAAAATGAGCTTTTCTCGCGAAGCTCATCGTGATTAGATGATACGCAGGGGCGGAACAACGATTCACGGGCCCGCCCGCAGATCTGGACAAAAAGGCCCCCCCCCCCCCCCCCCCCCCCAAAGGCGACAGGTTTTTCGGCCCCCGATAAAATTTTGAATCATTGGCCTTTTTTAGAGCGAATCTATGCGTTGTAGCAAGAATTTTAAACATATTGCAAAGCTATTTCAAAATTGACGGATTTGGAAAATCAGCTCGATATTTTCTGTGAACCACATTTCCAAGTTTTATCTTGCAATATGATAAGCAGGATAAACCTTTCCTGGAAATAAAATTTCAGAGCGTCTGAGTAGGTACCTATAAGATACTTTCAATCACCATAAGAGACCCAATTGCGTATACCTATACTAATGTAATTGACAGTGTTTTTCTGTAGTTTTTCGTATTTTCTGATATTTTACTCCTTATCAAGCGAAACCTTCGTGTACCAAATTTGACCTGACTCGAGTACTGGACCAGTCTGCCTCACACATTGAATCTGCAGTTGGCGTGAAACAAGAGTGAATAACACTGAAAGTGTCGCAAAAATGAGTAAAAGTGTTTAAGATTTAGTGACAACCGACGGGCCCCCCCGCGGTCGTAGACGGGCCTGGGCCCGCCCGCGGCCGCGGGCCCTGCGGGCGCCTAGTTCCGCCCCTGATGATACGACGATGATACGCTGATGATCGTGATGATATGATGCCCAATTATACCGATGCGGACACAGCTGATAAGCCGAGTAATCACAAAACCTCAAGTTACCGTGAGAACCGATTAGAATGTCCCCTGACCCACACCCAGGTGCTGCCAACTAGCGGCGAGACTCGGTGAATGCACACTTCTTTCATTCACCGGTCGCGATCGCATGACCGCACTACATTATTTAACACGCCAGACCTACAACTGTTAACTCCGTCATTAACCGGCTGATTATCTCGGGCAACCTGTGGATATCAATGAATCGCCGTGAGTAGTGTCGGCCAGTCCGGAATATTCCCGGGAATGGTTAAACGGAGGTTTTCTGAGTCCATGTCGATGGTTGAAGTGGTTTCACGGTGGCTGCTCTGCTCGACTTGGTCGTACAGAGCAGCCACAGTGAAACCACTCAACCATTCCCGGGAATGTTCCCAATTCTTGAAATCATTGTCGAAACTATAGGGACTTTTGGTTTTCTGCGGACACGAAGATACAGTAAAAAACGCAACGGCGTGCTCGGTACACGTAGAAAAGTGTGCATTTTCCCGGGAATATTCCCAAATTTAGAATTCACTCTCGAAACTAGGGACTTTTGGTTTTCTGCAAGCACAAGTATGCTGTAAGAAACGGGGAAAAGTGATCATTACGCATAAAAAGTGTGGAAAAGTGCTGGCCGAAGTCAAGAGTCTCTAATATCTGGCGACATGGCGGAAAAAGGAAAAGGCTGCCGTAGATTTGTAGCTCCAGCTCCAAAAACCTACCCAAATCTTTTGACAAGCTTGACAGCGAGCATCAATTTGCCCACTCCTCAACTCTCGACACCGAGCACCCCGTTACGATCAGCATCCAACGCAACGCAAAACATACATTCGTTTATGGAAAACATGAAGAGAGCTTGCTAAAGAGTCAATTTTCTCTAATATTTCCCAACATTCCAGGGAAAATTCCAGAAAACTGTATTCCGGCAATTTTCGCGCCACTAGCCACGAGTCACGAGCATCGATCTCTGACATCCACATCAGACCGCCGACTCGCCGCCAGTTGCCAGCGTCATACAGCGATCAATCGGGGAAAATGTGCAAAAAAAACATACACTTCATCCTATTATTTTCAGAATTCATACATAGATATAATAGAGATGTTGCTAGTAGGAAAAATTAATTTGTGGAAATAGCTGGAAAATCGTCGGAAAACTCAAAAATTTACGTTTCACATTATACGCGCTAAGTTCCATGAGAAATGTAAAAAGATTGAAATGCATGGAATTTTTTTTGGCGTATGATATTTGATCCAGCCATATATTTTTTTTACGAGTGAGCGTAGCGAGTGAAGCGAAATCTTCAATTACACTTTACTGCTAAAAAAAAATCCGGAATGTTTTTTTTGTGTGAGGCCAAGAATCTAAATATAATTTGAGGAAACTTCTAAATATGTTGACCCTCCCGATTCAACGTTTGTGTACAAATTTCATTGTTGTATGTTTAGTCCTTTTCTTGAAAATGGCGCTTTTATGAAAAATTTTAAGCTCGAGCGTAAATATTACGCTCATCCACATCATCCACATATGAGTGTTCGCATAGCCAAGTTTATTTTACTGATATCCTTTCAAAAGATTAAATTTTTGGATGTTGCCTTGAATTTCTCACAAAAAATTGACTGTGTCACTTGTATTCATAGGCAGACGGAATATTTTACATAAAAAAATATTATTCCCTGTTGAGTCTGAAGCAAGCTGAATCCAACCAAGTCGGTCCTTCACCGCGCCGACAGAGAGTGTGTCCAGAATTTAGCTTGCAAAGGCGTCTGAATTTTTGAGTCTTCCGTCATACCCGGGAATTTTTCGGTATTTTCTGCAAAAAATTATTTCCAATGTGCCAACACCACTACAATATGAATATATTCTCAAAATAATCGGAAGAAGTGTGTTTTCCACATTTTCCTACATGAATCGCCATTAGGGGTACAACATCATCATTGTTGAGAATGGGTTACGTTTATATACCGGTTGGAAGGAATATGTGGACAGCTCATCATCTAAATCAGGAATAATTTATTCAAATATGAATCGAATATGGATCGAATGCCAAGATGAGTGTTTGAGAAGCGAGCAGGGGAAGACCGAGGGTGAAGTGGATGGATTTGGCGGAAGGAGACATGGGAAGTAAGGGATGAAAAGGTTGAACAGTGGGACGATGTGAGGGTTGGAAGGAATTGTTGTTGAGGATGGAGGATGAGGATAGGAAAAGGAGGAGGCGGGCGATAGATGAAAGGAAAAATAACAATTTCTTAAGTCCCATGTACTGGCAACGAAATTTTCCCTAAAATATTACTCATGGGACTTTTACTTTATAATAAAAAATATAAAAAGACAGCAAGAACAAGCCAAAAAACTCGTACGGTAACAAAAACTTATTTCTCTGTCCACAATTTGTCAGTTTATTACGATTTTTTAGTTTAAAGGGCATCTAAAATAACGAAATTTTTAAGTAACCATAAATCGTTTGCTGACTACCAAGTGTGATATGTATTAATAGAGATGTAAAATTACATTGGTGACACTATCGGTAATATCGGTAAACTATTAAAATATCAAAACAAAGACACAAAAAAAAATGCAATGAAGTTCTATTGTCAAAGTTAATGGTTGAAAACGGTTATATATTACAGTATAAAATTGCTCCGTAATATTATCGCTTTACATCCCATAGGCTATACACATATCACTCCACCCCTACCTTTCTCATCTTCAATTTCCCTTGCTTTCATCTCGCGCGAACACCAAACCACAACTGCCACCCACGCGCGTGCGTTCATCGTATCATACTTCATATCAACCCCCATAACCCTGCACACTACCAATAATCTTTCCCGTTTCCGAACCTTCATTCGATCCGTACAGAATCCAGGTATCCAATATCCCTTTTCTCCTTCCTCTCGTTGGATAACACGCTCTTTGTTCTCCCTCTAATCGATAACGATAGGCCTAATCCTCTTTCGCTTGCAATTCTGATAATGAGACGCTTTTGATACGCAGAGGTAGACTTGACTGCATCACATACATTCAACACGTCTGTGTAGTTGTATCGTTAATTAATCTGCTCTTCTAATTAAACAGAACAATGCTGGATGATTTAATTAGTGAAATTTGACAGTAACGTATCTGGTCGGGTCGATATTCGCTTTAACTCGGGCTCGGTTGGAGTTTTAGACATTGCGAACTCACCCAGGGGTCATGTCTGCATTTTGATGTGAACATGGCGGCGAAAAGCATGGATTTGCATTCGGTTTTGATGGAAATTGTGCGGAGTGACTTTTCATGCGTGGTTTTCGAAAATTTATTCAACGTAAGTTTGCCATTTTATCAACGGTTATGGAGTTAGACTAACCTCTATGCTCTACAAAAACAGATTCTTAGAATGCCACCTGAATTATGTTAAGAATCAGTGAATATGTATTGATTTTTTAACGGTGTTAGTCTGATTCCCAGTGCTCCAATTAATATCAGACCGTATTAGTATTAAAAACCAAAAAATTAAAATAAGTTATTAGCCTTCATGTGAGTAAAATAATCAGCCAGTCGATAGCACTTGCTTTTTCTGACTGTTTTTCAAATAGAGTAAAAACTAGACTTTCGAATGGCATAAGATCGTACAAATTTGAAACCACTAACGGTCTAAAAATCAGGCTTAGGTTTTGCATTGGGGCCCATTTCTTCGTTCTGTGAGCTAAGGGCCCGACGTTACGTATTCTCCAACTCCCATTTACAAGCTAACTCACACAAACAATTGATTTTCCTTGCATTTGACTCGATTGTTGTAATCGAATTTAACTCAACTCCGCACTATATAGTTGCAGAATCGCTAAAACGGCATTCAAGTACACGTCCTATCGAATAAAGACGTCACATGCTTGTCAATGCTAAACCTTATGACGCCACTATACATGCACGACATCACTATCGACTTGACACCTTTCGTGTTTTCTGATCTGGTGAATACTGGTGTTAGTTACAGCTCTCTAGTCACATTGAATTGAATTCGCACTTCCCATAGAATAGACGTCATCATTTTTAATGGCTTTCTGTGCTGTCGCCGTCGGGGAACTGATATTTGATAGCCTATTATTCTCCGCTATTAGCGTCGGTGGGCGGGAAATCGTTGCGACACTTTTCAGTTTTCCTTTTCGCACTATCATCACGTCATCTTTTTGTCCAGCGTTCTTCCAATGAACGTGTATTTTGTCTTAAGTAAAACTATTCGCTGGGTTGTTTAGGGTTTGTTTCACCCAGTTACATAGCTTTTTCTGAAAACTTACTTGCTAAGATTAAAGAAAATAAGAAAATAGTATACTGTGTCTCTTCGCCAGTCTTGAAGCATAGACATGCAGACACAGAGTACCTATTAAAACATAGACCAAGCTTCTTGCCATACATCTAGAAAAAGACCTATACAGTTCATACACAAACCTTAACAGATATTGATCTATACAGCTTACCTACATATAAAAATTTTGGAAGCAAATTCGTGGCTAAAGGGGAATATATGGGTAAAGAATCGGTTAGGTCAGAATCTTGACGATTGGTTTCTTAAATTAGAGTCAGTGAAATCATCCATGGATGTATTCGCAAATACTAGATTTTCCTACCGTTTTCCCAGAGTTTGATATTTTCATAGATACCTGTTTTAGGGAGTTTTAAAACAAAATATGCCATGAATTTCAGCGAGTGAGACGGATGATAAACCTATGCTTTTCTCTCTTCCACAAAGGAATGGAGACACCGATAAATTCCTATCTGTACTGCCTCGAAATTATTGAACTATCAAATATGTCCACCCACTCGGGGATTCGAACCCCGGTCTCCAGAAACACTCGCGAGACGGGAACACTCGAAATGAATTCCGACTGAGAAAGTTCAAAGAAATGAATAATGTTTCTCACGTTTTGGTTCCACAATCATGTTTCTCATCTTTGTGTCTATATTTTCACGGAAACAAATGTGAAGGCAACGCAATAACAATGAAAACAGCGTTGTTTTTGCAAAAATATGCGTTAGATCATTGTAAAATTCATTAGCGAGATAGATACTGAGTGCTATCATTTTACTGCCCATTTGTACGACATGGGCAGTAAAAAACGACATGGAGTGACATCGATCGACCAATTGTGTCCCTAATATGCGGTGAAGCTAAATGGTCCTACACAAATATGAAATTCCCACCATGACAGCGAATAAACTACACTTTTATGATATTATCACGACCAATTTTTGTCATCCCTCAGCCAAAACAAGCAGCTTTCAAGCCCTCTTAGACACAACGTCTCATTAAAAGTCTTGTCTTCTCTGGACAAAAAGAAAGATCACATTTTCTTAATCTTGTTCGTCGCAAATCACAAGAGAGTGCTTATTTACGAGATGAGACGTCTTTACTTCATTGTCTTGTTTTTAATTAAGAATCGACTACAAGCTATAGCTTACTTGGGAGTGCGACATAAAACGTTCGGCAACGTCCCAGCCTGAATCCTAGATGAGGTCAAGCCAATATTGGTTTGGTCTAATGGAGCGATGTTTGTGTTGTGGAGTAATTGTTCGAGATAGAGTTGATAAAAAATATTCTGCACTGCAGGACTAGGGTACACAGTGGCGTGCCGTGGAAAAATCAATAGGGGAATCAATCAGGTCAAAAATTTGCCTCCTCCTCATCATGAAAGTCTCCTCAGCAGCCCCGAGATGGTACACGACGTTGATGAATCTTTCGATGAGCGATCGGTTCTTTTTCACTGTCTTATCATGAAATGCTGCTGACTGCTGAATTAGGTACCTACTGCTGACTTCATGTCTTTGCTTGTCCCTCGCTAAATGGCAGGCTGGCAGGCGATAAAAGTTCGGCTGTTCCCGGCCATCGTTCGGCAGGCTGACTCGGCTGACTCAGACCCAGTGCTTGTCGCACATCTCATGGGAAGCAATATTGAGAAGTGATTCCCCTCAGCTTAAACCTCGATAAATGCTGCCATAATGGGCAAAATGCACCAAAAAGTTGACATTATATTGGCCCTGGAAGAGTAACGAACAATATTGTGGACCAAAAAGCCTCGCCTGTGCTCTGCACGCGCATATTTTGGGCTTTTATTGGCCCGCCGTGCTCGCCGGCGACGCCTGCCGCGCGGCCGGCTCGCTGCAGCGACTGGCTGCTAGCACGCTGCACAGCCACCAGCACGGGACGGGAGAAGCCTTTCAAACAAGTGATTCCCTTGGACGAGCTACAGTCGAGCGATGCGGGATGCGTCACGCGCATTCTCTGGCGCGGGATGTATTTGTGCGGAGTTCCGAATTGACTTTGCATCAATTCCATATTTAAATGAAAGTTAATTAAGAAAAATATGATATTACTAAAGGTGCCTTTACACGATCAATTTTTTGCGTCAACATGTTGACTCAACATGTTGACGCAACATATTGCCCTGTGTGAACGAAATAAAAACATTTCCAGTCAATATTTGAAACATGCTCCTTGGATCGCTTACCGATTGTCAGCTGTTCACATTTTGACAGTTAGGTTTGGCCAAAGATCACATGTGATATCTTATTTTTGACAGCCTGACTTCGTCATTGATAGGAAAAATGTCTAAAAGCGTGGATACGTGGACCGCGGATCATTTAGAAACTTAAATAAATGTTTGGAGCTGAAACACAATTTTATACGATGTAACAACTCTTGATTATACGAAGCCTGCGAAGAAAAACCGAGCCCAGATAACTCGGTGCCTTCTTCTTCTCTTCCTTCTTTTATTTATAATGTGAATTGCTGCTGATAACATAATAGTTACAACGCTTTCTTCGTCCTCTGTATCCATTTCGAAATTTGCGCTGGACTGTCAGAATGACAGCAATGACAAATGCCACGTGATAAAAATGGCTGTACGTGATTGGCTGATCGTCGTCAATATTGACGAGAAGTTGAACCATGTCAACATTTTGAAAACATTTCCCATCAATATTTCCTGAAAGTTGATCGTGTGAGCGCTGACCGGCAATTCGTATGTTGTTTAACCTAGGCCAACTTGATGTCAACATTTCCCGTCAATGTTGAGTCAACATGTTGACGCAAAAAGTTGATCGTGTAAAGGCACCTTAACATCGCTAAGAATGAATTCCGGTATTTAAAAAAATATATTTTTTATATTTATTAATTGAAAATTCAAGGGGAATCAATGATTCCCTTGATTCCATGGACGGCACGCCCCTGAGGGTACAAGGAAACTCTTAAATGCATCTGATAAAAATAGCAGTCTATTTGACACGTGACTTGTGTTCCAATTTCCAATTTTCTAATTTCTTGCTTCAATATTAGACCTATTCCACTCAGAGAAAAATAACGTCAGATGATACCCTTTGGACGTACTATCAGTTAAAAAAATTAATTAGCTCTGCTAAATAACAAAAGAAGATAGGGAGACCACAACCCGAATTGCTTTACCGAGTGGGTATCATGACGTCATTTTGATAGAATTTTGATTGAATGGAATAGGTGTATTCCAATCAAGTTCTTAAAATTTACACTGTGTGTTTGACTTTCTCTGAAAAATGGGAACGTTGTTTTCTAAGAGGACCGTGTTTATTATCAATTGTTTTTTCTGTGTTATAATCATTTGAAAATTAATTGGATCCGTGCGAAGTATTGATAGACACCATACCGTCTGGTTTTAATTAATTTCATATTACTTAGAATGATTAAGATTGATTACTTTCAGGGCTTTCAAAAGGAAATTTGCATTTCGGGCGACAAGTCGATTTTCTGTCAGCCAAAAAATATTGACCGGTTTTCCGATACTTTAAAAATAGATTTCAATGTTCATTAGCAAATTCTTAGCGTAGGTACAGTAAGGTTATATAAGAAATCGATTAAAACAAACACGAGTCACTTTAAATTAAAAACTTCTAATTTGCCCACCAGTTTTTTGGTTTCTTGTATAGCTTGTTTATATAATAAACGAAGTTTATAAGTCTGCACGAACTTGCGAATGCGGAAAAACAACACAATACTTTTACAACTTTGTTCTCGAAATTTTGGCCAAAGTTCAGTTCTTTCTCGGAACACTGGAGAGAAAATGAAATGTGAAATATCGGATATTGTAGATGCTTATACGAGATTGGCCGTTTAGGAACACTCCAATTATTCCAACGCCAGTAATTCCCCGAACAGCAAAGGCAAAGTTAGGGTACACGTGATAGGGCTCTTTTTTATGCCTGATTAGAAGTAACATTCTCTTCCAATCTCTCAAATATACATGTTATTATATATTTTACATATTCTAAAGCAAACTAAATTCTACTCAAACATGAGCTCATCCAGAATTGTCTGTATTTCTTGGGCCCGATCCATAATTAATCGCAAGTCTCAAAAAGCAATATAAATGACAATATTAGTTTCACCCTCAATCCTTGCAACACAGCTACCTTTTGTGATACAAATTCCACCCCAATTTCTACTTTTCTGAATTGAAGACAAAATTTACTGATATTGTTTCTTTCTCATGTCGCTCAACACGAATTCACGTTCAACAATCAGAGAAGAAGCAGACTAAATGTTATCTTCACGTGTAATTTACACATGTGCTATGCACAATCTCTGTTACCATAGGGTTAACAATTTAATCCAGGCTTTAGATGTGAGATACAGCTATTGTTCGTGAATCCGTAGAAAAAATAGAACGTTGTATGATAGCGTGCGGTCTGGTGATATCTACAGGCTGATTTACACAAGCTTGCCAGCGGACAGGATATAGTACGTTGTGATTGATTGTGTGACCCCATGTGCTCATACGCGGCGAGTGGTGTGACGTTGCTGAGTTATGGGGTTGCTGACGGGGATGATTATGAAATTACAAAGCACTAGTAGTAATGGGAAGGATCAGGAAAACCTCTCACCGGCAAATATATCCTGTTCTGTTTGGCGTGCTGTATAACGTGCGATACAATTCGAACAGCGGATCCACGAGGTGTTGTGGCTGAAATCTCGAAAATAATCAGTATAAAGGGAGAAAGTTTGACCATTTTCTGACCGGAATCATGTGAGAGTTGAGGAATTTCGTGCCAAAACTCCATGGCTAAACAAAGTGAAGTTCCGTTGTTTGTGTTCTCTGTTTTGTGGAGAACAACTTGGTAAAACTGGGTCTGTAACTTTGTGGCCACCAAAACATAACATGTCCGAATTGCAATGTTGATTTTATTGAGAATATCCACACGATATTCAGAGAAAAAAATACAGTCTAATAAGGTTCAGAAAAAATATTTTACTGGATATTGAAAACTTAGTCACAAACTCAAACGTTTTGCTAAGCTATACGCTGGCTGCTTCATCAAGGGTCTAAACCCGAGAGTCTTTATATAAAGGATCTAATCTTTTGGGGTTTGGCGTCATTTTGAAAATAACCTCGTAGGCCGTATACTCTAATGTTAGTTCATAGAATCCATTTGCTCGCGGTAGCTGTCACCGTCTGGTTTCCTATTTCCCGGCACATCAGCCGCCAACCAGCCTGTACTTTATATTGCCGCCCATGACGCATACAGACCGTGAAAAACAACCCAGCTTTTCCACGTGATTCCAGCGGCCTGCGGTGGATTTCGCACCGAGCAGCTTTTCCCAGCTTAGACTGCACTAACACAATACACCGCGGGGAAAAATAACGCCCCCCCCTCGCCCAACCACCCACCGTTTTCCCTTTGTGTTGCGTATCGAAGCTTGCGGCGGCGACCGAAATCATTTTCCGTCACACACGTTTATTTTCTTTGTGTATACACACACAGTGGAAAAAAAATAAAATAAAGAAAGCGCTCGCGCAAATTTTCATTCGCGGCTCGTCCATCTTTGTGAGGTCTTTTCATAGCGTTAGCGCGCCCGGAATCTTTGAACGATTGGATTTAAAGAACTGGCTTGCACCAGGTAGCGGCTAGACCTATAAATATCTATGCATCGTCATATTGAAAAGGCCAAAGTGTGAATGAAAGGTCAAAGTTTTTATCCAAAAGCCGGAGCGGTTCTAAGCATCGGATTTCATGAGCCACAGCGCTAAGTTTTACCTCGTGGTTTTGTTTTTAATCACACCAGACTGTTGGTCGAGAGCGTGTTGATAATAGCTACTGCAATGACCTTTTCTTCCTTCTCTTTTCCCGGTGAAACAACGCGTTCGTTTCTTCGTTCGACTTCTAGTGACAGTTACAACTTACACTCAGAGCTAATGAAGATACGTTAAGGTCCACCCTAGTGGTCATAATCACATCCTGGAAGGCCAATTAGACGACGCGTGTCGTCAGCAGGATGGATTTATTCGATGGGGTGATAAGTCTCCTGGTAGAAAGTGCCGAAATCTGAAAATAATGATGTGTTCACTCGTGTTTCTTTGGTGATGGATTGGTAGATAGTGGGCACTATTTTGACAACAGGCCCAGGAGGCTTTCCCACTGGTCTAGTGGTGTCGGTGTTATGATGATGCTAACCAAGCATAGAAAGGAAAGGGGTCATCATTATTTCACAAGGGCAGGAAATAAGGGCAGGATTCTACCACTAATTTCAGATTGATAAGCAATGAAAAAAACTTTTGCACTTTCAGCTTCAAAGAGAAAAAAATGTTTGACTTTCCTAAAAGAAACTAATACCGATGCGGCTCTCCTAATTGATTGTCCATACGAATGGAAAATTGTCGAGGAAAAACCACGGGAAAAAGATTTCTGTCTTGCGTCAAAGGGATTCTTGGATTCAAAGGGAATTCGGGAAATTTGAGATCGGCCGAGCGTGCTCAGAGTTAATAATGCCGTTTCACATCACGGTTAGTGACAGAATGCTGACAGCTACACGCGACATTCGCTGCTTGCCCTCGACGAGCATACAACTCACAACCCACAACTCACAACTCACAACCCACAACTCACACCCCACAACTCCCAACTCACAGCTCAACCGATCACCAACGCTTCGAGTTGGACTGAGGCGTACATTATCGAGCTCGAAGTTGAGTAATGCGTTGAAAGACTGCTAGTTTTGAGACGCTAGAGGAAAGTTAATTCCTTGTGAAAACATCTTACTTTGTCCAACCTCCATGGTCCAACGCTGCAAAAGCCTCGGTGCCCCATTGGGTCCATTACTCCCAGCTCGACTAATGGCACGTCCGGATGTTTTCAGAGTGGAAGAGGGGGTAGTCTACGATTCTAGAATAACTTCTGTTTCAATGACAACATTTTTGATTCGTTCCTCTGAAGATACAATCATTGTCCATACGAAATAAAACTGGTTTGTTTTGGAACGAAAATCTAAAATTGCTTGCAAATGGTCGTACGTTCTTAAATTTCTTGCCGGTCATAAAGAGAAGCTTATTCTTAGGAGTATTTTATATATTTTTTGTGGGATGGCTCCAAAACTATTTGAAACACGACTTCCAAGGGACCCAGAAGACCTTTTTGCCATCCAACCCGTTAACATAACCCTTTGGACACCCATGGAGTATAAAATAATTAATTTCCATTGTGTACTACTTATTGGATGACCGGGACCCTACGTGTACCTTTATTTACCTAGAGATGAGATTTACTTTGAAAAGCTAAAATAAGTTCGACGCGCACTATAAGTAATATCTCTGTGCAGTGCGAGAGTGTCCCAAATCCCTAATATCACATTTGAGTATAAGTTTACTTCAGGTGATAATGAAACTATCACCCGTACGATGTGAAACTAACTCTACGCGGGGGTATTAACAAGGGGTTGCACTCTAAATACCCTAGCGCAATATTAATATGTTTCAAGCGACAACATTCTAAGAGAGTTAGAAATTCTAGCCGTTCCATTCCACACATTGTGATGTCAGTAGATTTCACCTGAAGCTCTGTCGGCCTCCTTGTACCTTTCAACAGAGAGAGACCATGTACCAAATAAATGGACGCCTTTTTGCTCGTATCAACTTCTAGAACCAAACTTTAACGGCGGAATTTCAACATGTAAATAATTAAGCTAAATTGTAGCCTGTTAATATGTAAATATCCATAAATTAAATACATTCACTCATATGATTATCTGTAGGTAAACTTACAATAAATTAACCAACACAAATCGAAAATGGTAGGTAAAATTTCACATTCAGTTGTGTGAAGTTGGTAGCCTGTTTCGAACACTAGCGCTCCCTGCGGAAAAGTATGCTCTCCCAGTAAATGACTGTACACATTTTCGTCTTTCACCATGCAGCCTGTATCAACACGAAAACAGAAAATATGTTTGTGTTTCTGCTGCCCCTAAACCTGCGGCCAGAGATAAGGTAAAGTGACCTAAGAACAGGTTTTGAAAATACGTCAACGGGGGTGGAACCCGACCCAAGTTACAAACATGGAAACTTCAGTATATTGCGTTGCTTGTAACTTGTCTTTGTTTTCTACATACTTTTTAATATCGGTGCATTACACCTAGGTGAATACCGGCTTCTACAACTCGTATTCAGGTCACCCATCGGAATACCAACGGATTGCTAATACTCGAAAGGGGGTTGGATAAAACTTTTATATTTTATCCTCAACTTTATTAGGTCGTCACGTCCGATTTCAGCTAGGAAAGTTTTCAATTTGAACTTTGTTTTTTCACTCTAGTGGGCTCCTAATGAAATTTCTATGCTTCCAACAATGTTAAGATGCTCCTTCTGAATCCGCCCACCATACCCACCACCCACAACTCCCTGTGGACGTAACGATATAGTACTTTTTCCGTGTCCCATCGAAGATTTTAGATTGGACTAAAGTGTTGCTCTTAATTGAAGTGAGTAGTTGATGAAACGATGCGCCCTTATAGTTTAATCCATCAAGTTTTTTATGATCAAATTTTTCCACAGGCGACCGTAGGTACAAGAGGGAAGGGGTTGGCAGTTAAGAGCACTTAGCACATTATGACTTCTCACTTAAAAATCTCTTAAATGACGTTAATGAACTTGCCTTCAGAAAATTAAGTGCCAAATCAGTGTTCTTTCGATTTTTAAAATTGCCAACAGGTGCTTTAAACTGTATAGGTATATATTTTAAAGATACCAAGTATATAAAAATCATAGAATAAGTTTATAAAGACCGATTAAACCACACGTGTTAGAAAATATTTTCCTCCCGCTTTGCTTATCGAGCAAAACCTAGAACATACAAATTAATTCCACTCAGCCCACACCATCCCTATTGTAACAATTCAGCCACATTATATGTCGTCATCCCACAGAGCTAGTCAAAGAAGCTCAAGGGAGCCCTCAGACAAAAGACCAAATTTCAACACACATAACTGGAAATCGCAAGAGGCTCCCATGCGAGCAGCATCCTGAACAAGAACTACTCGCTAACTTTGTATAATCAACGTATAAAATCGGTGCTCGACTGGGCAAAGGCACCTTGCCCGATCACTTCGCCAGATTGGCTCGCACCCGAGCTTTCTTCACTCTTGCAGCAATCGCCTTCCGGGGTGATTATTCTGCAGACACGAGCTTCCACTCGCTGGTGTTGTCCAAGGGAATCTCATTTATTAGCCGCTGCCTTGCGACGCAACGTGCGTCTCGCTGGAATAGTGTACGACAGACTTATGTGTATTCTCGGCGTTGTCTGACACGCAGAATGCTACTACGCACGGTTTTATCACGCACATCGCATTTTATACTTTATTTAATTAAAGTATAATTCTGTGCGTTCAGCGCTTGTTAGTATATAAATAAATACATTTGCTGTCACTAAGTTAGTCCAACTTCTTACTACACTAGTTAAAAACTGAAACGTGTTGATTGTTTTATTTTTATATAGTGCCATGGGGATATAATTTTTTGAGTTTGTTAAATGTAATTGGCAGCCATTTTTTCATTTTGACTGGTATGGCCATATTATCATGTATTGACATTACCTGTTCAAAATTCGTAATTAATTTGAGTTATACTGGAGTTGTAAATTTTGTAAAATTAACCGGTCCAAAATAAGCATTTCACTGGAATTCTGGGCTGTTTAATATAACGTGCAGTGGCATTCAATTTGACCACATTTAAAACTTCATTCCAAAGATGATTCTCTTATTGGGTGACATGCATTTCTTCTATGAATAAGCACATTAATGATCTTATTTACCCGGATGTGTCCTTTCACAATGAGGTCTTGTATTTTTGTGACTGAACGTTGAAAAACCTTGGTATGACCATCAGCAAGAAAATATACCCATGGTTTGGCGGTGTTTTCCAGTTTTGGGACTGTACGTGTTTGAAATGATGGACGGGTGTGCTCAAGTGCAATGAGATCGTTGTTACTTGACGTTTCACCAGCAATCGGCCTGTCATCCACAGAAAGAGCCACGGATGCCTGCAGCTAACATCTCATCACAACTGAGTATCACAGCCAATCAATTCCTAGGACTGTGCAAAATATTGTTGCCAATCAACAAAACAGCGAACATTTCATCAGCGCTTGCTTGTAGTAGAAAACTGATTGCAAAAGGAGCGTAGTTTGGCAGTAATCTGAGAGTACCGTAGTTTTTGCTTTGCAGAATTACCCCTTTCAGAAGCAAATCGACAGAGTTTTTTGGATGCTTGGGGAAATATTTTGTTGTGAGATATAATAAGGATGGAGCAGCCACCCTTGCGACATAATTAGTTTCATTCTGCAACATTCGAGCCCGGTGTTTCAATTTCCATCACTCGAAATGTTTTTCACTTCAAAGTTTTGCTAGTGAAAGTCGATAGCTTCTATTATCGCTCAACTTAACCGAAGTGAAAATAAATGGTGAAACCGCGCTCCTAAAAAGAGCTGTTTATTTTTCAAACAAACAGTTTTATCTTCTTTACAATGGAAAACGCGCACGAGATAAAAGTCACCCTATACGGACATTTATCTATTCCGGGAGAAATCATCATTTGAGAGAAAAAGTCACTTCACATCATGGCACAGTTCGACAGCATCCCTGCTGTGTTCTTTTTAAGCTGCCGTGTCGATAGCTTTTTACAATGTGTCATGGTTCGCCCTTGCCATGTGTTTGTATTTCAAGCGCGTTGTTTTTATTTTGATGTTGATGTGACCCCACTCAGATGAAATAATTACCGCAGAGCCGGAGTAACAATCTCGCTTTGCAGAAATATCAATTAACCATGTCAACAAACCGTCGCACGCAGGTAGCAAACAAAAACTTTCAGTTCGCTGTCCAATATTTAATCGGTCAGTCAGAAAATGAGCTTTTATCACAAAACAAAAAAGATTTTAATGTGTTTTCGACCAAAATGTTCGGTTGAGCATAATGATTTCAAACTTAACTCAAAATAAAAACACAGACACAAACTGTCTGAATTTTAAACTCCACTGAAGTCAAATCACACGCCCATGGGCATGTGCTTTGCTTTGCGAAACTTCCAATTTTCAACTCAGTCCCCTAACATGCCCGTGATGAGGTAATGGCATCTTCTCATTTCATCATCGACGATTCATCTTGTTAAAGCCGTCTCAAGAAAATTCCTTAGTGCCCCCTTTAGCAACTTGTATAGAAAATCGATGCCGAACAAGCAGGCAAAGTGTTGTTCGTTAGGATATAGAGACTACAAAGGGCTGGCTATAATATTTTGTTCGCAAAGGGTCTGTCGTATGAAATTTGAGAGCTAAAACCCCAGCATCCCCTACCTTAGGGCATGTTGTCGGTTGTACACTATTCTAGCCCCACGGCGCCGCTGTCGCAAATTATAACTAGTTTGTTTTTGAGTCACGGAGAGTTTTAACGAGATTTTAATTGCTTTTGGCATTAGTTTCCGCACGCTGCTGCTTGTTGCGTGTCTGTCTCCTCGTTTGTTCCGACTTGTTTGTGTGCAGAAAACATGGCGAGAGTTGATCGCGAACGTCTGTTCTGATTTGCGCGCAGGTGAAGCAGATTATGGAGGAGGCTGTGACAAGGAAATTCGTCCACGAGGAGAGCAGCTCGGTCACGTCGCTTTGCGGTAAGAAAATTAGCGAAATTACACTGCAATTACTGTTTTTAATCTGTACTTTTAGAGCTTTTAGGTAGACATTTTCATTTGGAGTAATGTCATAGTTAAGTCAAATTTTCATGGCTAAATCCAATCAGGTAAGTGAACCATGATTGTTTTCTAGGATTATCTCAACTCAGCTGTAAAAAAATAATGAAGGTATTATCGACCCTAAACGGGGTACAACAGGGTCAAATTGTACGCATCACGACAGCCAGAGGCACTGTAATGCACTAGACTTACTGACCTCTAAATTTGTTGAAGCCCTCCGGGGGTTGTAACCCGTTTAGTGAATCCCACCCCGGGGGTACGTCCCTGCATCAGTGGGTAATCTTAGGAAATATTGTGGTTAACGTGTGATCAGAGGTGATAGTTAAAATGACTGAATGTTAATTTATGCTGATTGGCTGAGTAGCCCTCGTCGATCAGCAGGAGGCAGGGCGGACAATTTGAAGATACCTACTTAAATCCTAAAGTGTCTGAGATATGATGACATTTATTTCGGATATGCGGTCTGGCATTTGGTTTGGGTTAAAACATACATTAATACAATAATATATTGTTAATATTGAGTAATGATACTTCACAGGAATAAAAAGATGCTACGACGAAAGACTAACGGAGAAATTATTCAAGTCACGAAGAAAGCTATAATCAGAAATTGGACACGTTATGTTATTTTACCTATATCATAGCAATTGCAGTATAAAGAATCTCCCAAAGTCCCAAATCGACCAGAGTTTTCTACATCATGCTTGGAAGTATCGCACCAGAATAAAATTGGATTACAAAGTTCACTTTGTATATCTTGTATCTTGTAAAGTCTTGTTCACTTTCAGATAAAATATCCACCCTCTCGGTTCCGTTGACGAAGAGGATATTTTTGAAAATTCTTCTCAGTGTAGGTGTCGTTTACGACGACCCAACTACGTACTCAAGGAGGCAATAAAGTTGAAATTTCATTATTTAAATGCGATGGCATGGATGCTTTTCACGCCTGGAAAGTTTATGAAAATTTGTCGCGCAAAATTCATCTCAGTTAGAGATGATTACATTCACAACGAAGCAGAATAGACTTGCCGGATACTTTTGAGTGTATCTCAGCGGTGCTACGAGCCACATTCATCGTGAGCTCTGCGGGATGAAACAGAGACCTTCTAGCATGTTGCATCTGTATTCCGAAACACTGTCAGTGGAATCTTCTCCTTAGGTGGCTAAAAAGTGTATTATGTTTCATCATAGACTTATAAGTAATAATATTGTATCGGCACTGGTTTTTTGTAGAAAAGTTTCGTATCCAAGCCGATCTTTGAATTTCTCTCGACTGAGATACTCAGCTGGCGAATAAGTTGATATTGAAAGTGAAACAAATTTTCACTTGTTATTTTTTCCCCAAAAATGAAGCCAATGAATTCAGAAACCTGATCAGAGTAACCAGAAAGTCCACCAAATAATTGGATAAGTCTGCCAACTATCTGAAAAATACCCATCCGTGCCCACTTAGTCCCCAATTACTGTCGAAATTTTCATCTCGTCGAAAATTGCTCGCTTAGCAATCCCTTAGTAAAACCCTAAGTGGCGCCTAATGAAAACAACCCTTAGCAGCTCAAAACACAAGCAGTACCAGCAAAAAACAATACCCGACCCAGACCCAATACAAATGCCCAATTTCGCTTTGCACTTGCGCCCTCAAATTATTCCAATTTGCCAAATGGGCTCACACAATAAGCATCCGATATATTTACGACTTGTGCAAACTTTGCTCGCGACTGCATGGCGACCATCAACTCCGCGTCCTGCTTTCCAAAGTCGAACTTCAGTAAGCGAACTTGCGACGGCAAATTAGATAGCAGTGAAATTATCTCCAAATGGAGTATCATGTCACGTCGTAACCCCCGGCCGCCCTGCACCCCCTACCTCACCCTGTTCTATCGCTCATTTAAACCCCCAACTACCCCGTGCAGTTGCCGAGGTCGGCTCGAATGCGATTACGTCCTCCGTCCTGATATAATGACGTTATACGTAAACCCATGCGGCGCACTTTAATGAACGGATTAAATCATTGCAAATAGTTTAATCTCTCGTAATTTTCCGATTCGCTTCCATGGCCGGTCTGCAGCGATGAGTGGGTCTCTCGCAAAATTGATCCCGTTTGCATTTTCGACTCTAGACTCGAGGGATTTTAATATTTTAACGAGCGATTCCGTGATTTTGTAGAGTGATCCACTTGAAAGTTGGCTAACTCGTTGAAAATCTCTCACATTCGGCTTGAGAGCTCCTGTCAAACAGAAGAAATGAACAGCACAGATTTAAGTGACTCTTGGTCATGAATTATTCTCAAAGTCTCTTTAATAGGCATTAGGCACTCTGCCTTTTATTATCACCACTTGCATTCCGTTTTATTAGTATTTTTAATTAGTTCAGAATTACGAGCAATTTTCTCTCGGCAATGTTTGTTTAACTGATTGGAGTGTTCTATAATTAATTAAGGTACGTGCTCGTACTAGTTTTACTGGTCTTTGCGATGTCATATCTATTTCATCTGCACGCGTTTCTCTATTTTGATCACAAGCAAGGGTAATGAAATCAGAGGGTTGAAATAAAATTAATGGCATAACGAGTCGTGGACTCCTTGTGCAAGGAGATGGGACGTAGAAGCTTATTGCGTAGTTTAAGCGACCTTGTTTAGATACTTACAGCCAGGTCTTGACTTGTTGCATCGCCTGGCTCCAGGCTTGCCAATAAAACGCAACAAGTTTTAAATATTCATGTTCAATCTTTAGTGATCTTTTGTAGAACGCGATAAATCCCACCCAGTCGCTACCAAATGTATGAAAAATCTTGAATTGACCATCCACGTTGTAAATTGTAGAAAGCTCCGATTCCTGTCTTAGGTCAAAATATGTGTAGATTAGTACATTACTAACTGTTAATTAATCAAATCATAAAAATTGAACCCACTTGCTGCCAGAAGTAGGAAAGATTGTGTGCATTGGTTGTGCAACTTTTTACATTGTTTTAAATCGTAGGTCAAACTTTTGATCGATTAGTAAAATAATAACTGTAAATTCAATTGTAAAAATCCCACTCTCTCGTCACCAAAAGTGGGACAAATCGTGAATTGGCCATAAGCGTTGCTGATTAAAGACGGTTCAGATTTATACTAGTTTCAGCTGTCACATTATTCTTATTAATTTAATACTCGTCCTTAATTAAACTATACAAATCCCATCTCCTCGCTACCAAATGTAGGGTAGGTGATGAAGCGACCGTTCATATTTTTTAATCTAGTTTCGCTTATTTCTAAGGAATGATCAAAATTTTCAAAGCAACCTGTTCAGTGCCCACCGTAAAATGATTAATAAACTGGTAAAATTTAATGAATGTGCAAAGAAGCTCTAAAACTACATGAGTATAATTAATTATGATCATGACAGAGCCGTCTCTCCAAAAACCCTGTGCAAGAAAATCAAACGTCAGAGCAGCACGTAATTAATGAAATTAAACCTGTGCTGCCACTGCTGCTGAGCTCCTTAGAGTAATTAAATGTCAGCATTAAAAATCCAGAAATAAAACTGATTCAAGTAAATATAAAAAAAATGTCGCAATTTCAATGTGTACATTTGTTTCTATTTGAAGAACTCCTACCTGCGATACAATTTCTTCCTAATCGTGATCGAAATACCGATTTGAAAGCATACTCACCTAATTTGATGAAATCTAATGGCATCGCCATTACGCTTATCCATTAAATAATCTAATTCCGAAAAAATCTCGTTTGAATAAGCGAGCTCGCTGACACAGTGAGCCAGCAGATCTCGATGTGAATCGATCCTGACTACCTTCCAGCGGCTATTCCAGCTCGGTTTCCCGTGATTTCCCATGGTCCTGATACCGGGTAGAGTGTACCTTCTGCGTTCATACTAGCACACGTCGTCTCTGCTACCTTCTCTACTACCTGCTGATACACCTCCAGGCATCTTCTGTTTGCTTGCGCTGACTAGATTTTGTGCTGTCTCACGACCAGAGAAAATATTTACTATCCATTTGAACGATGCTTCACATATAACGTAGAATCATAGACGAACTCAACCAAACTGCATGCATTTCTTTGATGTTTATAATAATGTTATAGCAGCAGCAACGCACACATTTTCATGTTGCGTTGTGATCTGATCAAACAAAGATGGGTCCCACAGAGTTTTATCTTTCGAAAGAGAGTTTCACAGAAATATTGCGTTCACAAAGAAAACGTTTCATTTGAAATCTCAGAAAGAGATTGGGCACTAAACTTTTGAAGAGAATCTCACAAAAGGACGTTAATACAATGTGTCGTTTGACATCTGTCCAAATGATTGCATTCCATGGCATTCCAAGAACAACGTGATGTTCTTATTACTTAAATGTTCGAAATCTTACATCAAAATCATTCCCATGATGATGATGATGATGATGATGACGATGAGTATTATTATCCTGAATATCCTACACAGAACCCGGTGTCTCGCTATCCATATCCTACACTCTACATACCATGCCCTTTAATCCTGAATACCCTACATCAAACTCGATGTCCCTCTATCGACACGTCATTTATTTTAAAACCAAGACGTCTAATTCTGAATGCCCTGCACTGACTTGTATGCCCTATGATCCTGCAGGGGCGGTGGAGGCGTGCCTAAGTCAAGGGCTTCGTCGGCGGGCGCTGGGCTTGTTCAAGACCAGCTCGACGACGGCCCTGCTCCACAAAGCGGGCAAAAGCTTCGACCCGGCCGCCGTCATATCGAAGAAGGTGCAAGAGGTTGAGAACACAGATCCGAACAGGTAAATACCCCCTATTCACATGTTCAGGTAGTAATAAGCCTGTAGCACGCTGGTTGCGAGGCGGACGGCTGGGAATGTGCGACGATTTCGGTGGGACTTTGAAGCGCGTAGCACGCTGTGTGCGAAGCGGACGGCTGGGAACGTGCGACGCGTTCGGTGGGACTTTGAAGCGCGTAGCATGCTGTGTGCGAAGCGGATGGCTCGGAATGTGCGACGCATTTGGTGGAGATGAATGCTTTGGGGGAAGTAAATTTCCTGGATTAAGGAAATATTTCCCGACTGGGAAGGGTTTTCAGCATAGAAAATAAAATCGCTTTGGTATTGCCACAAGATGGGCAAACAAATTTACTGTCCCGTCCGGCACGAGAATGAATTTCAAGCCGGATTTTCTAGTGTTGTAGTGGATCGGTCGCGTCGGGTGAACGGATGATTGGCATTGATTCAGACGGTCCTCGTCTAGCGGAGACAGCACCAGCCGACCGCCCAAGCCGCAGCTGCAGAAGAAAAACTCTTCCGGAAACGTCGCCGGGCCGAGGTACCTCTGGATCCGGCTCGCGCTCTTCGACAAGCACCTGGCTCGCATCATCGACCATCTAGTGCAAAACAGCTGGTGAGTTTTCCGGGCACTTCGTGGCGCACTTTTCCAAGTACAGACATTTTTTTCCTCTCAAATTGATGGTTTCCGTGGCTGTTGCGGCTCCGGCTGGGGATCGAGGGCGAAATAAATGAAATTCTACTTGAATCATGTAGCTGGACTGAGTGCTCGTGCAACATTTTCATGTGCTTTTTTTGGTCTGCCTGTTCGCGGCTGAACGCAATTTTGATTAAAGTTTCAGGATATTTTCGTTCGTTCACTCTCTTACTATTTTTAGCGAGTTACTTTCACATTTTTTCTCAATACTTAAAATTTTTGGTAATTTTTCACAATAATCAATTATTTGTACAAGATCTTTCAATGAAGTATATTCTTTTTGCTGGCGCTCTTTCGTTCATCGACAACAGCGTTTTTAAAGTCCTAGTTTTATTTCAATACCAAAATGTTTTTCCTTTCAAATTTATGTCATCCTACCATCGCATCTCTTGCTTCGGATCGAGGACGCTTTTATATGTATTTCTATTTGAGCAGAACAGCTGTGATCGTGTACAAAAATAAAGGTTACACAATACTAAACTTTTAACAACACCCGATAGGTCAGTTTAAATGTGATGCTAATGTTAATTTAATATCAACTCTAGTGTCAAATACCATCAGCGTATTGGTGCCATTAGCAAGATTGCCTGGATGCAATAATAGCTATTGCAGATCCTAGCAAAAAGTTTTATGATATAGATAACTATAAACTATCAGAACGGAGGTACACATGGTACTTAAATTTAGATGTCAATCACAGTATATATTTTATACGGTACTCACTCACATCCGTTTGTTGTTGAAATATCTGTGTCATGAGGACAGCTAAATTTTCATCTCCTACTCACCGCCGATAATAAAAACCAGCAGCTGACATAAAAGTTTTACTGTGATTGAACCTACACCATAAAACACACCATATTCAAGTGAATTCAACGGCCAATACTGCCTTTTTGCAGCAGTCAGTGACATATCTGTTCCCGGGGAAACAATTCCAACTAGATACACCATTTAACATTACTTTTTGATCGCAAACGCTCCAAACGACTCCTGTATTTGATTGACTCGAACCACAAAGTCATTCAATCTCCGCTCGACATCAATCATTTCAGGACAACCGCATACCTCGTCATAGAATCCTATCGACGTAATTTCCTTTTCACCACCCTCGTACCATATCTTACTCGCTAGTCGCTATCTTACGCGGAGTGCGTTTTGCCACAGCTATGTGAACTATTCGCGAATGTCGCCTCCTCCGACATCTTAATGACAATCGACAACGACACTTGCCGTCGACGAGCGAACGTTTTTCACTATCCTTGTCTTCATTTTCTCTCACGGACGTGTCGGCAACGTCCGCTAAATCGAGCGAGTCGCGACACTTATCCTGCTGAAGAGTTGAGCGTCGACGTGTTCTTGAATTGCTAGCCTTGCCTCGCTGGTAAGTAAGTCGTTGCGGCGACTCGATATTAATAGAGTGTTTCGTCGATTTTCTAGCAAATACTACGAGAAGGATGCTCTGGTCGCTGATCCCGATTACGGCTCCATCCTCAGCTCGCTCCTCGGTAAATAATGAAGTACCAATAGCGTTAATTACTTAAGCTCTGTAATAACAAATGAACTACAAAAATTGAATTCACTTCTCGATGACTTGAGACAATTGTTGACGGAAGTAGAAGCAAATTATTCTTCAATTTTCAAACAATCTTATAAGGAATGCATAAAAACTGGATTTCAATTTTATTGTGTAACGTAACTGTGCAAAATATTTTGTAATTGATGAGGCTTCTAGGGTTTTTTTTCAAAAAATTTAATAAAATCAACTCGTTTGCAAGCTCAAACTGATAGTCATGGCTGTTCCAGTCTGATCAAGCTGCTAGCGCCATAGTTCCAGGATCACAATGCACAGTTCAATAGTTAATTTAGTTGATAAAGCCGGCAGCATAGCTTTGCGAAACGTCGGGAAAAGCTCATTCGTTTGGTAGCTTAGTATTCAAAAATACTGAAAAAAGAAGGTACCTCAAAGTGTCTAAACATGGCATCAAAGTCTCACTGTACGAAGCGCTATCCATGGCCATAGAGATCAGTGCGTGAAAGTCACACTCTCCAAAGTGCTATCCATGGTTACTTATAGAGATCAGTGGCTCAATATGGCATCAAAGTCTTACTGTACAAAGCGCTATTCAGGCTATAGAGATTAGTGGCTCAATATGGCATCAAAGTCTCATTGTGCGAAGCGCTATCCATGGCTATAGAGATCAGTGCGTCAAAGTCTTACTGTACAAAGCGCTATTCAGGCTATAGAGATCAGTGCGTCAAAGTCTTACTGTACGAAGCGCTATCCAGGCTATAGAGATCAGTGGCTCAATATGGCATCAAACTCTCACTGTACGAAGCGCTATCCATGGCTATAGAGGTCAGTGCGTCAAAGTCTCGCTGTACAAAGCGCTATCCATGCTATAGAGATGATTGCGTCAAAGTCTTACTCTACAAAGTGCTATCCAGGCTATAGAGATTATTGCGTCAAAGTCTCGCTGTACAAAGCGCTATCCATGCTATAGAGATGATTGCGTCAAAGTCTTACTGTACAAAGTGCTATCCAGGCTATAGAGATCAGTGCGTCAAAGTCTCGCTGTACGAAGCGCTATCCAGGCTATAGAGATTATTGCGTCAAAGTCTCGCTGTACAAAGCGCTATCCATGCTATAGAGATGATTGCGTCAAAGTCTTACTGTACAAAGTGCTATCCAGGCCATAGAGAGCATTGCGTCAACCCCGTGTGCCCTCTCTCCGGCAGTGGGCCCGTGCGCGCTCGACTACTCGAAGACCAAGACGCAGGATCACTTCTGGACCGACCCCCCTGCCGACGAGCTGGTCCAACGACACCGCATCTCCAGCGGACACTCTACGCCGCCCACCTGTCGGCGGCCGGCACTCAACGTAAGCACCTGTTGCCTGCGATACGCACGCGGTCTGTCGATTTGACGACCCTGCTGCATGCTCCGTGGTGTTGGTAACACCGGTTACACTCTATGCAGGGAGAGACCATACTAAAAATAAAGACAAACTTCAACGGCGGAATTTTTGGAGTGTTTACAATAAAAATAAACCCAATGCGGCACTGGCGATTCTGTTGCCAGCTCAACAATCTATTTGGTGAAAGGAGAACTTTTTTCAGTGTTTTTTTTTTATGGAATAAATGAACGCTCTCATCTCATTTCACCACAAAAATTAACATAATGACAGTATTTTTCTGTCAAAGGCCTTGCAGCGTCTCGATTACTTTCAGTTTTCTTGCAGTGGCTGTATTTTTGTCAAATGTCTTGTCAACTTTTTTTCAGTCAGTGTATTCCTGCCAAATGTCTTGCATCGATTCCTGTGGCTAGAGCTGATTTGCACTGATTTGCAGTGTCTCCATTCCTGCCAACTGTCTAACAGTGGCTGTATGCTTGTCTAATGTCTTGTCCACTGTCTTGCAGTACCGACGCAGCCTCCACGCGGGCAGCTCAGAAGAGCAGCACCGCCAGCTGCCCATCTCGGCCAAGGACTACGTAGAGTCGCTGCACCAAAACAGCCGCGCCACGTTGCTCTACGGGAAGAACAACGTGCTCGTCTTGCCGGTAAGTCCGTCGCTCGCTCTCATTCTGCCTCTGACAGACTGTCACATGCGCTGACACTGTCACTGTCACACACTGCAGTGTCATGAGACAATCAACTGCCATGTCAATCACGTGGTGAACGTGTTTGTCTTGTGGGTCTCTCTGTCTCTCACTCTCATTTTGTACCTGACTTACTGTCACGGTCACTGTCGCTGTGCAGTGACTGGTTCTGGGAGCACATATCTATGTTTAATAATAATAGTACGTTTTTTAATATTATAAAATCTTTGGCAAGATTGTTATTGACGGAGTTTTTTTTAAAAGCCGACAGAATTGGTGTCTGTATTTCTTTTTTAATTGTAACAAATATTGATAAGTCGTAATAGATTCACGTAATAAAATTCCCCTTAATTCTGTTACGCAGACTGAATTTCTGCTATGTAATCGATAATCTCTGACAGGCCACGTTTCGGTCAATATCTCTGGATTTACTACAAAAGTCTTGATAAAAGTGAAACATGGACTCAATTTTATGTATTGACCTACAATGAATTTACACATTTCGGTAATTATCCGGAATAGGCTATATAATCAAGAATTGCATGTATTCCTTTTGGTTGACCATCTCTCCGCATCCTCTCATCATCTCTCTGTGTTGCTGTCGAGATGAACACCAATCATCAATTATGTGTGAATCCTGAAGTGTGTTTTATTTTAGTAAAGTTTCGTGTCTAGGTGTAATCATCACTTCCATAGCAAGGGTCCGAAGCAGGTTGCGTTTTCGGAGTCTATATTTCTAGTTCAGGAACACAATAGCGAGCTACAATTTTTCGATTATTCTCCACCGAACTTATTAAATAAGTTCGGTGGAGAATAATCGATTGAAAATTTTTCAATCTAAAAAAGTAAAATTCTCGTTAAAATTCTGAGTATTTAAATTTTGCAGTGGAAAATGCCACGGGATTCACCCTCCATCCCGTGCGCACCACAACCACGCTTGGATTGTGAAGTGTTGTTCGTTTTCCTGCGAGCTGGATCATTTTAAAAACAATTCTAGTTAGTAATTGAATGCTAAGTTCCTTTAGTTATCTGGAAGTTTCGAAAACTATACTGTCTGAGTTATAAACGATTTTATAACTATAATCGTGCAAAAAAAAACTATGGTTTCGTTACATATTAAGTATCTCACAAACCCATCCACAATGACTAACTTGAAAGGAAAAAAAAGAAAAAAAGTGGAAAGCAAACTAATATTTAACCAAACTTCTTCAATGGTATTATTTTCTATTTTGCTTTCAAAAACACTGCGAAGCAAACCTTCTAAATGACCAGCTAGACGGGTCTATTCACAGAACATGGCACAACAACATGTCAACAATAACTCTATCCTTTGACAGTAGCAATTAATTAGCTCAGGAACGAGCCTTGAGCGCAAATGGCCAAGCAGTTCGTCTGTCCAGATCAAACATGCGATTGCTTCAGGGTAAAATGTCAGGGGGCACCCACTCTGTTGCTTTGTCCAGAGATAAGTACTTTATGGTATGTACATGTGAATTAATGTGAGTGCTTTGGTTAATTAACGGAACAAATGGCCAGCGCATTACTTGCTACGACATTGTTTGGAATGGATGTTTCTCTTCCATGAAGTATTGTGGCTTTCAATGTCATGAGTGTTGAAGTCTCATGGCATTAAAGTTTATAAAATAGGTGGGTTGAACATGCCATAAATGTCGGCTAATCGAAACAAATTTTACATCTCATTGTGCGCATGATAGATATTAGGTATTGGAAACTAAATTTCCGACAATAAAATACAAAACCAAGTTAAAAAAAGGTTGTTAAATTGATTAGCGTTGATTCGAACCAAAATGCATTTATTAATTGCATACACTGAAGGTATTTATTATTAGAAATCAGAAACGAAATTTACATTCCAAATTTGTGCCGGGACTCGAAACCAGATATTTCACCTTGCAAGAATGGAGAAACGCTAATGATGGTACACAGACAACCGACTTTGGAATAGTAGGTGTTAGGTAGTAGGTAGTAGGTGTTACGACGTTGACTTGAGTTTTTGTGCTCCATGGAGATTTGAAACAGGACCAAGAATTAAAGTATCAACACGGACACAATTTTGGAATGGATATTTCGTCTCTCGAAATAAATTTAGTTGATTTTTTTAGAGAATAGATTTCCGATTAGATTTTTCGTTGCTTAAAACAAATATGCCTCATTCATTCAGGTAAAAATGTCGTCACAAGTTTTCTAATTATTTCACAGTGTATTGATCGATTTATATCCGGTGTGCTTACAGAAAGATCTCACGGAACCGATGCAAGGTTATCTGTCGCTGCACCAAACGGCTCAATCTCTCACCATCAAGTGGACACCCAACCAACTGATGAACGGTTATTCTGAAGCAGAAGTTCAGGACAAAAGGTAAATAGAGTTTGTTTCTATTCGTTGATCCTGTTTGTTTTGATGTTCACGCCGATTGTGTTTATTTTATTATGCAGATTGATTTGATCTCGATTGCTTGATCACTGCTGGCCTCAAAGTCATAGGGGATAGTAAAACGATGCCCTTAATTTATTTATAATGCCTTGTTAACTTTAAGACGCGAATGAGTAGTCACAATCAAGTAGAGTGTTAAAAGTAAGATTTTTGATGCCTTCATGATTATTCCAGTTAATTTCTCATTGACAACTTTAACAAGTGAAATGGCTGCATATGACTAAACATTGAACACAATGATATTCTTACTAATTTTTCCTTAAGATATGATAATTTGAAATTTTTATAGACGGATAAAAGTAGGTTGGTGGAGGTGCCTAGTTTACTCTGCTCTGCGGGAGGTATTCAGGGAGCTGTTCAATTCACCGCTCCAGTTTCTTTGGACAATTGTTCTGAACCTTATATCATAATCCCTCGTGGCCTTAGCTTAGGAGCAACCATGATGGCTGTAAAAATGTTTCTGATAACTTAGAAAAATAGGTTTTTGGATTAATTTAGTTGAATGTCTTTTTATTATTATCAATTATTTTTCCATTTGATTTGACGGGTAAAAGTTAATGAAATATTTCTATTCGTAATTCGTATGAGACTTGCCAAGTCATCGTCAATCTTTCTCTTCATTCCTACGAAACATTTTTTTATTTTTTACACAATTTTAAACAAAATGAAGTTCTAATCATTGAACTTTCACCCAACGCAGTAAACTGTAACTACTATTTCCACTTTCACGTTAAACCGATCGTCACCCCAGCGTCTAGCAGCGATCCGAGTGACTTTTTTGTTTGTTTTGTCGCGGTTTGATTTCTTATCCTGTCCGTTGGCCGTCCCTTGCGTTGTGAGGAGAGACGGCGAGTTAGTTTGCCCGACCCCGTGACTGGCAAGCCGAGGTCGACGCCTGTCCGACGGTCCTCCGCGGTGCCGCAATGGTCGTAGTAAGTTACCGCCGGAACCACGGGCTCCTGACCGGGTTCCTGCTGTGGTGGCGGTGTTACATGTAGGTTCCTGCAATGGTGACGGTGGAACAATGTCGTTCCTGCAATGTTGGCGGTGAAACCCACAAGTTTCATACAGTGGTGGTGGTGTTACCTGTGGGTTCCTGCAATGGTGGCGGTGGGACCACTTATGCAGGGCACTTCTTTACAGGGCAGTTGCTTGCAGTATGGTGGTAAAACCATAAGGTTTCTAACAGCGGTGGCGGAACCCTAAGACTAATTTATTTAAATGGCGCTAGCAGTGGTGGCGGAGAACCTGTAGGTTCTTAGCAAGGCTGCCATGTTTGCAGATGATTCTCGGTTCCGCGTCGGCGATGGGTTTTCTTCCATCTTTGACTTTATTTAGATGCCAGCAACCTTTCAATAACTTTGCAGTTAACTATGAAGTAATATATTTTTTTAGATTCTTACAAAACACTTCACTTGCCGGAACTTGTAAGTTCACTTTGTTGCATTAATTATCTTAAGTTGAAACTTCATTCTTATTCCTAACTATGTTTATGATTTTAACAAAATTTACGCTTGAAATATGCTGTTGCTGTATAATAATTTATTAAGGACGTGCTTCTAAATTCAATCTTTATTCCAGTTTGTAGAATAAATGGCTCTTATCTATCTCTCAAGCCATGCTTCCATCTCAAAAATAAAATGCCAATGTCTTTCATTCTTGCTATGCTTTCTATGTATTTTGAGCCTCCCTGGTAACAAATATTCATCTTTATCTGAGATATGTTTTACTGCCTTCAGTATATAACATGGATTAGTTGTAACTTCACTACTTTAATGTGCACGTGGACTTGAGCGAAGATACTCAATTATTAATCACCGCTGACCTGTCAAGATGCGAAGATGTGTCTCGTGATATTAACTGACTCACACTCTTAGAACGAAAGAGACAAGTTCCTGCTCTTGGCCTCGCTCAATCTTCAATCTCTCACCCCATCCCCACACCCGACCCGTCTTCCCCCATCATCATCATCATCATCATCTTCATCTTCAACTAGTCTCGTCCTTTTCAAATTGGCAGAGGAGCACAACCAGGACGCGTTTCTAAAGAAGTGCGGCCTTTGAATACCATCTTGATTAAATTCCACAACACTTTTTATCTCCCATACAAAAATTGATCAAATTTTTCTGTCAGAAATTGTACAGTTTGCTAGGAAAATTGGCATTTGGATTATTTTATTCATGACGCTATCGATACTGAAGGCACGAACGATAATTTAGCGCAAAGCCCAACTGAATCCCAGCTTACAAAGACTCTCAGTCACAATCCTAGTGGTTGCACTTCCAATATATTCTTGGAGAAAACTAAAACACCCCCGGGCTAAAGTTTTCACAAAGATCATTATCTAGTTCCTTCACACTGATATCGACAAGCATAAGGTGGCATGACGCCTATTGTTATCACAAAATATCCGCGAGGATTCGTTTTATTGCTAAATTCCCCAACTTCCCCATATTCCATATCAGCACAGCACACACTAATGATGAGATAAACCACTCGTGAGTTTGAATTTTGCAAAGGAAGCAGAATTTAGTTACGAAAGTAGCAAAACTCCACTCATTTACAACGCAAAATCCGCTGCGAAGTAATTTTGAACGCTTACCAGAGTATACAATCAAAGCAAAAAGAGCAAAATGCTTTTAATTCACCAAAACTACTAATTGGATTGAATTTTTGAACGTGGAGCAATAGAAACAATCATATAGCACGAATGAAACATTGACAAAAAGTACCCACTGATGTCACATCGATACCAAAGCAACCACGAAGCCGGCTAAACGCCCCCTGTCGCCCGGGTCGTTGCAGCCTCTACTGGGACTACGCGCTGAACGTGCGCGTCGACGAGATCGTCTACGTGCACTGCCACCAGTCAGAGAGCGGGGGGACGGTCGTGTTGGTCGGCCAGGACGGCGTCCAACGCCCCCCCATTCACTTCCCGCGCGGCGGCCACCTGCTCGCGTTCCTCTCCTGCCTCGAGACGGGCTTGCTGCCGCACGGACAGCTCGATCCGCCGCTCTGGTCGCAGAGGGGCAAAGGTACGCCACGCTGTCGTAGCTAGATGATCGAAACTAGCTGGGAAACTAGTTGCAAACAGGGTCATTATCATTTTACCTGTGTCATTGGCATTGGCTGTGTCATGAGGTGGTGCCAGAATTGAATTTTGTGTCCAGACGTGGGTACGAACCCTAGACCTTCACCATGTCTCCACGAGGCTGTACAGACAGGTTCATTTGTAGAGCACCCAAAAAGATGATTCAACCATTAGTGTGAATTTAATCCTAAATGCAAATACTCGTTGCATCTACCGTCCATGCAACGAGTATTTGCATTTAGGATTAAATTCACACTAATACAAGCGTACCCAACGTCATAATTGGGGTTAGTCGAGTTTGTTGGTGTGTGATCGCAGCATAGCGTCACTAGATTCAGCGCCTTCTATGGTCACTCATAGTCCTGAATCTATCTCCATGGAGCCCAACAACTCAAATAAACTTAATATCAATTCCACAGTTGGTCGTCCGTATAGCACAATTGGTTAGTGCAGTGTCCCGGATAGACAAAGATCCGGGTTCGAGTCCCGGTACGGATGCAAATTTTGGAATTGATATTTCGTTTCTAATAATGATTAAACCATGATTTGTTAATCTTAAAATATAACAAGAGAGAAAAATACGGTAACATGAACATGATAGCATAAGGTATGCTATGCAATATTAAACCCATCAACTTGTCTCAAACCTTCAACTTTTCGGGGAAGTGCCCTCGGATGAAATTTCTTCGTGTCCTAGCGCAAGTAATGTTCCAACTGGCAAAGGGTTGTTTTAGAAAATAGATAGGCTTCGAACTGAAGGCTGGACGATTTCTTGAAAACTTACCTGGAATCAAGTTATGAGAAAGTTACCGCTGAATAATTATTGCTAAATTTAAGATCGAAGCTTTGCGACGGGTACTAGACAGAAATTCAAACGCATGCAGAAACTTTTAGAAAGCGCCATTCATACCAAGGTGAAAATAAGCACAAACTAGTCTAACAAACTTTGTCCCAACTTGGCCATCTCAGCATATAATCAAACTCCAAACTTGCGTCACAGCGCCGCTAGCTATTCAAGTTGCCATACAATACGATATAACTGAAGGTTATGAAACTCGAGTGACATGATGAGTTGACAACTAACAAGGGGGTTGATTTACAGTCCACGTGACAGCAGCGCGAAGTGGCGACCTTCGTTTCTAGCACTATCTTATCTCGATCAGACTCCTCGTGGCAAAGAGTTTCCTCTCGTTTAGCGCTGTCAATCACTGTCACACATGAACAATGCTGCGAATCACGAGGGTAGATTTATAGTATAGACATTAACACCAACGACCTTGACCCTTCCCACAGGACTATTAGTCATATCTATGGGGTTTCTCCAGAAAAAGTTTCGATCAAGGCTAGATGGGGATACGGAGCTTGAGTCGAATCGCATGAATTGGTACCGCTTCCTACCTGTGTATGCAGTTTGCAGTTTGCAAGAGTTGACAAACTTGAACTTTTTCTGCATTTTCAACGAAAGTACCTACACGTGACTTTTATCTAGAATGTATACCAAGTTACATTTCATGTAATTTTAGCCTTGCACTGCAGTAATCATAATGCTAAAATGATTTTATTAAGTTATTTTGGATGAGTGACCAGGGTTGTCAGAAAATATGAAACCTGTCAAACGCACAACTATCAGGTCGCTCAGCGTTATGTTGCGTAACTCAACCTCGCCTTGGTCAAGGAAAAACAGTTCCCCAAGGCTGCGACCTTCGCATGTCTCCCGCACAATGTCATCTCGGCGGTTTTTCTTCCAGGAAAAGTGTTTCCCAAGCTGCGAAGAAAAGGACGCGTTCCGGCGACACTTCGCAGCGACGAATCTGAGGAGGAATCCACCGACTACGTTTTCCGCATCGTCAGCAAAGCTCGACACGAAGACTATTGTGAGTTTTCAGAAAAACTCACTAAGATTAGGAAAATACATTAGTCGTTAGAAAGTAATCACTACCGTGAGTTAACTTTAATTGCCAATTTAATTCAACTTTAGGGCTGATATGACTATTTTATAAAACTCTTGAAAGAAATGATATGAGTAAATAGTATCTGACGGCTGCTTCATTGTCATTTTACTGGCATCGGAACTAACCCTGTTAGAAAGATAAAAGTTGTACCAATAATCTCCTCTTAAATTGGGAAACACATCCCAGTTTTAAGAAAATAGAAAGGTGGATATATTCCTTCGGAAGTCTGTCAACTTCATTATTGCATTTCACGGCTTCAATCGTTGTTAATAACTAATTCGAAAGCATCTTTAATTTTAATCTATTGAAAAATAAGATGATTTCGGACCTATTGGCTACATGGACAAACTTGCATTAATGTTTTCAATGAACTATATAAGCAAACGCCAAGTTCCTAGCTAAGCTCGTGCGCGAACGACTTTACTTGATGACTGAAATTTAGATTACTTGGGGCCGGTTTTACAACCTCCAGTTAAGTTAAAATTTCCTTGTTAACTTAGTTAACTTGATATAGTTAACTTTATAGTTAATTAATAAATAAATTATAGTTAATTTTATAGTTAGAATAGTTAACTTGATTACTAAACCTTTTTTGGAACCTAAATGGCATTTCGTTTTCATGCCATACTTATCACCTTCAATCCCTCAATCCCCATAACTGGGTTAAGAACCTTACGGATTTTACAATGTACGGTTAAATAATTATCTTCTAGTCTGGGAGTAAACAGAAGCACCCGATAGGTTTTCACCATGAAAATGAGTTTATATCTAGAGTTAAGTCACTAGCCACTAAACTTTTTAATTTCGGCCCTGCTGTTTCCTTTAGAACCGGTTTTACAATGTACAATGAAAACAGACGCAACCGATATCTGGAGGAAAGCCACAAAAAAGACATTGTAATTTCAGCCCTCAACACTGAACACGTGAATAAATTTTCATGGGGCATTCAATATCCCAGTCAAATGGTATTTCTGCAAATCTGTCATGTGTTTCGCAGTGGCCGGCCAGGAGTTGATGGACCCGGGGCCGTTCCACGCGCAGCTGGGCAGCTTCCAGCAGCTGCAGTCTCGCGTCCGAGCGCAGCTCACGTCCACGTCGACAGCCAGCTCCACCTCGTCGAGCAAGTCGCTCAGCCTCGACCCGAGCTCCGGCTGCGAGCTGCCCGACAGCCCCAAGCCGCCGACGCCGGCACCGCCCGCCAAAATCACCCTCAACGGACACAAGCAGCTCTCCTCGGGGTGAGTAGCATGGGACTTGCAGCTACTGGTCACCGCCAACAACAGCGTGGACCACTCTGAATTACGCGTACAGCCGGGATTCATAAATAGATTTATGTACCTTTTAAAATGTGCGTCTGCTGTGTTCACAAGTCACAACAAAGGGAAACAGCCTTTGTAATTTATCTTAAGCCCGAGTGGCAATAATAACACATTTGTTTATTAATTCACAGTCCAACTGCGCTCCAAATGTCCGCTTTTTAAAGCGAGACAAAGGAATATACTAATTAATTTTTTCTGGATCTAGTTTGTTATTTTTCACTAGCCTATAATGCTACCATTTTAAAAATTCATTCGTTTTTAGAATGGAAATTTTCCTTTTTCAACTAAAATATGCATTGAAAACCACCAACACAATGCATTTATTCACAACGCACGTGATTTTTTTTTTATCATTACCGGTTATTTCACGATGTAGTGCATACATACAAAAAAAATTTACCTGGAATATTTCTACATTTTGACTAGAAAAAACAATGGATTCCAACGTTCCCTACAAATCCCGTGTTAGCGCTAACATCGACCCGATGCCCTGCAGACCAAGTCAATACAGCATGCTGTAATCCACCATTCAACAGGAAATCCAGAGACAATTCTGACCTCGGCCAGTGTTTTTCCCTGCGTAGCTGTTTGATCCAACAATCTGGAACTATATCCCACCAAAAGAACGCAGTGGATCCCACCAATCCAATGCACCTATCCACCACCACTTGACCACTATAGCCATGGATAGCGCATCGTACAAAGAGACTCTGATGCCATATTGAGCCACTTTGGGACAACTTCTCCTACTTAAAATTTTCATCAATTCATTGGCCTATGAAAGGTAAATTTGGTATGGAAACGATTTTAAAATTGTAGCAATATTTTCAGTTCATAATTCCCTGAATTACTGAATAAAAACTCGGTATAAAAGCATGAAAAGTGCATAATTGGGGTGACATGGCTTCACTTTACTTGTGTCTCAATACGATGCGCTATCCATCCATGTTATTGAGATCAGTGGTCCTTACTCATCTGAGTCTGGTGTTCTCGCCCGCGTAGCGACTCTATCCAGCATTCTGGAAAATATAACGCAGTGAAACCCACCAACCAATGCCCCTATCCACAAATCCAGTGTCCTCACTCATCTGAGCGATGTGTCCCCCCTGTGCAGCGACTCTATCCAGCTGGTGTGCGACACGATGAAGCGACAGATCATCTCGCGCGCGTTCTACGGGTGGCTGGCCTACTGCCGCCACCTGTCCACGGTGCGCACCCACCTGTCGGGCCTGGTCAACCCGGCGATCGTCGCGCACGCCGCCGACGCCGACGCCGGTCTCACCAAGGAGCGCTGGGCGGCGATGCACGTCGATGGCGTCGTCGCCGACAAGGAGGAGGTGTTCCGGTTGACGTACTTCGGCGGCGTGTGCCACGAGATTCGCAAGGAGGTGAGCGCCGTGGGGGGCTACTGTACTTGTAACAGTTAGCCTGTTACACAATATAGCTACATACACGATCATAAAACAGACCTTTGCTCCTAGCAGCACACTATGCTGACAATGCAAAACTAATTTACCTGCTCGCAAATCTCCTAAGCTCTAACAATTTAAAACCCATATATCTAATCCAAATTTTATTTACAGTTGCTATCCTGACACTCGTTATCCTGGTGAATAGCAAACCATTAAAACTTCGCGGAAATTGCGATGAGTTTTAGGTGGTTGCTGGGTGTTTTTTTGATGAAGAGTTATAAGTGATATTCATTTAGATTTCAGTTTGAAGATTCCGCAATATATTAGGTCCTTAAGCCATTAACTTTATAATAACGCTGCTTTTTCCAAGGCCCTGCCACAAAGGTCAATGATTTTATTGCTCTAAAGGCTCTATTGTCTTAATTTGCCTAAGGTCAAGATAAATATGTGCAATTTTAAATGAAATAATCAACAAAATATAAAAACATGAAATCGAGTAGGTAGTACATTTGCTAAACATTGTGAATTGTGGTTTTTGTGGGGGTGGAGGGTCATCAAACATCAGGAAACTTCAGGCAGAAGACGCCGCCTAAGCCATGTCCTAACCATGGTCCGATATTGTCCTAACCACGTCCTAACTTTTCACCCCGTTCTTCCAGACGTGGCCCTACCTGCTCGGCCACTACCTGTTCGGCAGCACGGCGAGCGAACGTGAAGAGTGCGACGCGAAGACGCGACAGAACTACGAGACGACCATGTCCGAGTGGCTAGCCGTCGAGGCAATCGTCCGGCAGAAGGACAAGGAGACGATGGCAGCAAACCTGGCCAAACTCTCCTCGGAGAGCATGAGCGCCGAGAACGCGCCGGCGAACGCTACGCTGGCCAGGGACCTCAGTAACGACGTGAGACTCCTTATAGCTTCTAATAATGATCATGCTTGTATAGTATGCTGGGTGGAGTCAGCAGCATGGTGGGTGGGAAGTTTGTAGCACTGATAGCACGCTGGGTGCGAGGTGGACGACTGGGAACGTGCGAAGCGTTCGGTGGGACGTTGAAGCGCGTAGCACGCTGGGTGCGAGGTGGACGGCTGGGAACGTGCGAAGCGTTCGGCGGGACGTTGAAGCGCGTAGCACGCTGGCTGCGAGGTGGGCGGCTGGGAACGTGCGAAGCGTTCGGCGGGACGTTGAAGCGCGTAGCACGCTGGGTGCGAGGCGGACGGCGGGGAACGTGCGACGCGTTCGATGGGCCATTCTTGTAGCAAAAATATTTATTTCCTTGCATAAACTGCAAAAATATATTTCAGTGATAATTTTGGAGGGTAAATTATCTTGACACCTGTCCGTCGGCAGGTGTTCGAGGAAGACAACATAAGCATCGCGTCCGACGACCACGACCAGATCGTGGAGGAGGACGAGACGGAGGAGCGGTGTCCGCCGAACTCGCTGGAGCACAACCAGGTGGACGTGGAGATGCAGCAGAATCTCGACAACCACCGACAGGACCTGAAGATCACGTGCGACGTGATCGGCAAGGGGTTCAAGTGTCCGCCGAATTCGGTGGACGACGGCAACCACGCCGAGGAGACCGAGCCGGCCAGGATCATCAACGGCGACCAGGAGGGTGCAGAAGACAACCAAAGGGTGAGGAAAAGTCTTACATGTTCTTGGCGAGCCGCGTCGTTTACCCTGAACGTTCAGGTGAAAATTATTACTGCATTTATAAAGCTGGCTTTCACAATTCTCTAGCCATTAGTTTCCCTATTCAATTAAAATTGAATTTTGTGTTAATGTGTTTGTGTAGGTAACTTTGGGATGAGACTGGATTTTCTTTCGCATTTTGTCAAAGCGTCAATATCATGACCCGAAGAGCGGCCAAGGTCATTTTCCAAAATATTTATAACAAATGGATTGACATTTCAGTGTGCATTGATGTTTTTCTCGTTAGATTTCAAGGATAAACACCGACTAATTCCGCTAATATTACTGTTCATAACACTTTTCACCTACTAAACTTTCCAAGTCTGCAATACAATGTCCATGTTTAATAGTTATCTCCCCGTCAGGAAGAATACAGAATCGACTGCAAGGCTATCACCATGTAGATGTGTTTTATCAGGATGTAAGCCACTTAACTGGTGATTGTAAAACCGACCGTCAGTTAACCTTTAAATTGAGATATTTCCGAGTGCGTTTATTCCAATTTCTTGTGACATGTTTAATTGTATCGTGTGTCGTCTTACTGCACGTCGCAGGTGGCGTCGGCGTCGTCCGACGAAGGTGTGGGCGCCGACGAGGACGCCGCCAGCCAGGTGAACCTGACCGCCGCCTTGCAGTCGACGGTGATCGTCACGACCAACCCCTCGTTGGACAGCGGCAACCCCGCCGACCAGTTCGCTGACGAGAACGACGGTACGCCACGGAACAGACAAAGTGTGTATTAAACAACATCAACTACAACTACATGACAGCCATGCCAAGCGCATGCTGTGCCTTGCTGTAAATCACAGACGTTTTGGCTGCATTCGACACTTGAAAAGCTTTCATGTGGATTTAATAACCTAGCTGACAAAAAAAACTGTCAAATTAATGCTTGAACTTCAATGACATAGTGTGAATTCATCAACAACAACAATAACAACTACATGATTAATCAAATCCCTAGCGCATGCTATTCCTTGCTTTAAACTACCGGCACTTATTCTGCTTTGGGCTTAAAAAGCTTATAAAAAAATCTGACAAAAATGAGTAATAGCTACCAAATTAATCGTGATATCTACTTACAATTTTTATATTCAACAACAATAACTCAACGACTAACATTTCAATCTTACAGGCAGATGCTATGCCAATCGCTTTGACATCGTAGTAAGCTTTTCTATGGAAGTTATAACTTATCTGACAAGAAAAAAAAACTACCCAGAGTGTGTATTAAACAAAAACCTCTTGTTTCGTAGAGCTAAGCGAATTTTATGCTTTTCTAATCATTACCGGGATTTTTGGCTACAAAAGTTATAACAACGATCATGACAAAAATATTATCAAATAAATGTTTGAGCTTCACCGCGCAGCAGTTTTTGCTAGAATTTTAGTCAGATTGCCATACAATTGAATTTTTCTGCTATTTTGCGACGCAATGTTTTGTGATAAGAAAATCACCTTTCATGGAAAAACTTGGCCATCTTCACCCGAAAAGAATCTGACAATATTTTGAGCTTCCTTCTTATCTTCGTTTTAATGTTTATTTTCTGGTATTTCAGTTTATTTTAAACACCCCATGTTGTAGGTCATGCACGTACTGACGAGTGGTCGACCTCTTTGCAGATGAAAATGAAAAGGAATGTGCCATGCTGGCTGTGGCAGAAGATAACGTCGATGCGAACGCTGCAGGCACCCGGTCAAACTGCATCTCTCCTGCCAGCTCGCAGGGAGGCATCTACTCGGTGAGGGAAACACATTCTCCCCTCGACTCAATTCCTTTACCTTATCCATCAGACGACACATTAACTGATGGTTAATAAACACCCATAGAGTAATGATGAATTTCAGATTTACCATCATGAAAGGTCACTGTGTTCAAAATTCACAATCCAATCTCACTCAAATCAATAAATAACATCCTGTTTTCTTGAAGAACACAAAGGAAAACAATCTGATGACAAACTCCTTACTGGTCCGTTAAGAAATTAATTGTCTGTTAACCCTTGCAGCAGCTAATCAGATGCCTTAACGAGCCGTTAATGAACCGTTAACTTCTTAAAAGACCACTTAAAAACCAACCCTTCAGAGTGCGAATTGATGGCCACTGAAAGCTCGTGCACATCGCACCAAAATGTTCGTGGTGGTTTTGTATTCAGCATCAAGAATCCTCAGCAGAGCCACGAGTTGACTGGATTTTTATTTTTTTCGCAGACGGAGCTGTTGGAAACATTCGGACTGAACATCCATCGCATCGACAAGGACGTTCAACGTTGCGATAGAAACTACTGCTACTTCACCACCGAAAACCTCGAGAAACTCAGGAACGTCATGTGCACGTGAGTACACACGTTCTTATTTCTTACCGTCGGCGAGCTGTCTTCGATTAAACCTCCTGCAGAAATAATGCTATGTTTTTTGTGTGTTTGTTCGCACGAAGCAAGTAAAACATCTGGAGCGATTTTCATGAAAACATTTCATAGGAACATTCGAAACCTCTGAAATGAGATATCGTCACACTTTTGAAGCAAAGCGGTCGTAGTGTATTTTTGTTAATCAGTTTTTACGAAACCTTCTGTTTTTTAACATCACTCTTTTTACTCATAACTGTGGAGTGTGCAGAATTGTGTGGAGCAACTTTATTTCAATTGTGGACCAATAAGTTCAACAAACGAAAAATAATAATATTATGGTTAATTAGACTGACTCCAAAGTTTTATTACCAACAGTTTGTTTGTTGATCAGAGTGTTTGTAACAAAAGTGTTGATAGCGTATCAGGATGGGAAATCTTGGTAAGCAATTATCTTTGTGTGCACAGTCAAATTTAACAGTCTGAATGTTGATATTTGTCGTGCCATCAATCGGTAATGAAGGGATAACAGCATTGATTTTAAACAAACATTCATCGAAGCTATGTTTGCTGTCAACAAATCCTATGAATGTAAAAGTATGTGTTCGAGCATTTTTTAGTGTGAATTGAACGCGATGTTTATACACCTACACATATATTTAATGTGTGTTTTGTTGAAAATAACTTGCATGTGACGACCTAGACTAATCCAGACCTAGACCTAACCCAGGTCACCCGTGATGACCTAGATTAGTAATTGATTTGCATGGATTGCATTGATTTGTATCGTTTGGTTTTCATTACACTGAACGCTCTCGGTGGAATGAGAAACAATCGAGATATAATACACTACCACACACACACTAATAAATTCACCAGACTTCAAACATTTTTAAAGTTACCTTTCTGTAATTTAACCAATGAAGAAGATATTTAAGTTAAATTTGAGCAAATTTTCATTATAAATACTATTGTTTGGTACCTACCCGCATATTTTTGCACAAGCAATGCCAAATCTACTTTCTCGACGTGAAAAACAACAAAGATATGAAAATATGTAAAAGTTTCAGAGTAATCACAAATAACAACAGCCAAAGCTGGGTTTGAAATTGATAAGTTTAGCGAGCAAGGCGAGCCTACGGGCCGATTTTGATGCAATGTTGATGAAAGCATTGAAGTCTTCCAGCTTACACCTTAATCAACCTAGATGATGGAGATTAGGCAGAAAATTCCTATCACAACTCATATCAAAAATTAATATTGTTTTCCAATAATTCGATTCCAAAAGCTCCAGAATTAGCAAACCAAAAAGAACCAACACGAATAATTTCGCTCACCATCATGACAATAACCAGCGTTCTTGAATCCCCAGTAAGGAAGCAAACACAATGATATCTGCATTCTTCCTACAAGTGCTGTCAAGTCTGCTGTTACTTGATGAGATGCTTGTGACGGGCTCGCAGCTTCGTCTGGGAGCACCTGGATATCGGGTACATGCAGGGAATGTGCGACCTGGTGGCCCCACTGCTCGTCATCTTGGACGACGAAGGGACCACCTACTCGTGCTTCTGCCAGCTCATGGAGCGTATGGGCGCCAACTTCCCCAACGGCGGTGCCATGGACAACCATTTCGCCAACCTCAGGCAAGTCGATCTTTAACGTTTCTTAGAGAAATCAGAAACCGACACAAGTGTCACACTCAATTGTATGACGTTGTAGTTTGCAACAAATGGGAAAAACGTGATACGATTTTTATTTTTTATTTTTGGACGAGCGAGCGAAGCGAGCGAAATCCTTCAATTTAACAATATAAAATATAATATATATAATATAAAAAAGCGTTTGGATTTTTTTTTTTGTTTGTAACAAAAACGAGCAGCCCTACTTAACGGTCACAGATCGTTGCGAAATTTGGCAAAAACGTTCGTGGTGACTCAGCGAGGTGCTGTATGGTTTTTGAGCAAAATCTGGTCAGCCATTTTGTTATTATGAGCAAAAACCCGTAATTTTAAGTTTTTTGGTACTAGCTTCGTAACTAATTAACCGATCCGCACCAAATGTGGATTAAATATATATGATAACAAGTTAAACAAATTGCCCAAGTTTCAGATTCGTGCATGAAGTATTTTGTTTGTCAGAAAAATAAAATGACTTAATAATAATAAAAAAATACACAATATGATTTTCAAATGTTTTCCGTTTGGATTTCCTTGGCTCTACTAATCGTTTACCTAGTTATAAATGAAACGAGTAGACCTACTTAGAAAACACAGATCCTTACGAAATTAGGCAAGATTGTTTTGGAAAGCTCAGAGTTGCGCTGTACAGTTTTTCATCAAAATCTTTTCAGCCATTTTGTTTTTATGAGAAAAATGCTGTGCAATTTTCAGTTTACTAGCTGTAGTGCTACAGGGAATTAATATTTTGGCACCAAATTTGTTACAAATATAAAACGTGTAACAAAAATATATTATCATTGCGTGATGAAAACGAGATTCACTAACAAGATGTCCCTGAACTTTGGCCTGGGAATGATTTACATAAAATATTATATCTATCATTTAATGGCACATTCTTTATCTCTCTTATAAATTCTGCTCCAAAATACTTGAGCACCTTTGGAAAAAAAGTTTTACAAAAAAATCCCAATCCAAATTCAAATTCAAATTCTTATCCGTGAAACGAAATATTGTTGATATCCCACCACTGCAGCCAATGTAATACAAAAATAAAATCCTTCAAATATTTCCATATTAATATAATAATGGGATTTTAATTTTTTCTATTATAATACCACAACGGGTAACTAGAATAACGTAGATCAGAAAATTGTTTTTTCTTGTATTTTTCACGTGTACAGGTACTACCTAATTCGTTTGCTCCTGCCATGATGTTTGTTCATGAGTTTTGTCTGCAGATCTCTGATCCAGATCCTCGACGGCGAGATGTACGAATTGATGCACCAGAACGGTGACTACACACACTTCTACTTCTGCTACCGCTGGTTTCTGCTCGACTTCAAGAGAGGTAATATTATTACGCAATGTTAAGTGAGCATAACACGGTACAGAGACATTTCAAGTTAAGTAACAAGAGAAGAGGCCAGGTCAAACAGTATACTTCAAACAGGACTTGAAATATTGCGTAAATATACATTGTGTGCACATTAGGAATCAAATGATCGAATATCTAACGATCAAAGAAAGGAAAACAAACAACTAACACTATTAGTAAATTAAACGGATAGATTTTAGTTACCCTGTTCGAAGTAAATTTATGTTAAGGGGTTTCACACCCACCTAAGAACGGGGTTTTTATATGTTCTATGGTTTTATTATGCTAAACATAACTTACTAAAAATATAGAAAAAAATATTGTGCAGGAAAATTGGTTAGGGGCTCGGAAAATGCGATGAAATCTTTTGTACGTTCCAAAAGTCGCAAAATTAGAGATAGCGTGGTCAGGATTTTTTTCCTAGTGCATAATTGTGGTACTTTTGTGACGAAGCATTTTTATCTCTACAAGTTTGATACAAACGGAAATAGGGAATTTTGAAAACTTGAAAAAGAGGTTCAAATTTTACATGGTTTTAAACGGACTGCCAGTGGGAAACAATGAGATATTCGCGATTTTAAAATAAATGGTCATGAGGCCTAAACCATGCAGATTCCAAATATGTAAGTTTCATTCTGATCGGTCAAGAAATGTAGATTTCCCCCTGTACACAAGCACCGGTTGCGCGAAGCAAATTTTCGCAAGATTCCAAGCCGCGATCTTTATGAACTGCCTACATACAGGCGTCAATTCTTCATCGCATAGCAGCCAGCTACAGCGACCTTGGAACGTTTCGTGCACCAAAAGTATCTCGCGCGAGAGTTTATCTCATAAGCCTCTAGTTTATATTTTTGTGCTAAGCTCAAATGAAATGATTTACGAGCACTGCGGTAAAAAGTCTCGCCTTCCAAGCTCCCGACGTATTTTAGAATGTGACAAGACTTTGACGAACTTATTTTTGTTTTTTGAGTATTCGAGCGCTGCGCTTCCCAATAGTGGTATAGCTCACCTTTTGCCGTAATTATCATTAATAATGATCAATAATTAGTAATTATAAATTCTTGGTAAATTGACCGATTGGCCGATTGGGCGCCTTCGCCTCTGAGGGTTGTCGCTATTGTAGCCTTATTGAAACAGAGGGTTTGATCACACGGAAGCACACGGAAGCACTAATAAGCAAGGGTTATAAATCACTGGTTTCGAATATTAGCGCATTACTGATTGGTATTGGAGGCTGGACCTTACAGGCACTCCAGTGATATTTTCATCGATGCGATCTTTTGGTTTGTGATGTTCGAAATCCCTGTCGCCTTCCCACGGCCGTGGCCCAGGGCCTACCCACTGACTACCTGCATCTCCAGGATCGCTTCGACGGGGCACATCAGGCACTTGGCATATCTTTCTACCCCACTGAAAGCCCAACCCCTAGCCCGACCACATGGCACATGACACAAAGCCAAGCATGCAAGGCGCAGCTCGACGCAGCTCGAAGTTCGGTCAGTCGCTGCTCACTTATCGTTCAGCAAACACGTTGTGTTGTGTCTTTGTGTCCTTCTGGCAGTATGTAGCATTTCGTGTCAGCTTTATTTTTTCAATTTGCGAAAGTGAATCAAGTACCTACAGCGGTACATCATTTACAAAATGGGCCCTAAACGACCATTCGCAAGGGCCAGCAGACCTAGGATGACAACGAAGCGCGCCAAACTCACCACTAAATTATGTGCGCGTGAGAAGGCATTGCGTCCGTCAAACTTCACTTGCAAAGTTCGTTCAAAAAGGAAGTCTCAATTACACATCCACACCCTTGCAATGATACTCTTTAATTAATCGTTATCAATAAATCAATCGATTTTCGGATTGGCCACTATTTATCATTGACCAATTATTTCTGGGAATATTTTATTGCCTTGGCTTAGATTTGTGAAAGAACAACATTCCGCAGTGCGATAATAGGCAATTATAACGACACGACATAAAACTCGTAAAAGTAAAGAAATAGATCAATGTAATATCCGCAATTATCATCCGATCACTGCGATTCAAAATGATCTACACTCTGTATGCTGCCACGAATCCAATGGTATCAATAGCATAATAGAATTCCCGATTTTGTGTGCCATTATATGTCACTGGGATATGTTTTGAAATGAAGTGATAAGAAAAATTCCTTCTCGAGCGTTAGTCCTTCTACTTGTGGTTGTGTGTATAATGTAAGAGTATTAGCTCATGACTAGACGTTGTTGCTTAGATGTCTGCATGTGCTTTGGGGGTGGAGGGCATGGTGCAGGTGGCCAGAGCAGTTCGTCTTCGATGTTTCGCCTTGTTTCGCGTAGGAATAAGACGGGAGCGTGAGAAAAACACATCCTACTTGCTTGAGGGCGCTTGAGCGACTGATTTTAAAAGAGTACGCAGAGTACGCATTAAGAACATAGTGGAGTTGCCACGGGTGTGAATCCCGTTAAGTGAAGTTTGAGTAAAGATGGCTCGAATTGTGGCTAAAATTAGCTCACTTCCAACTTTTAACTTGTGTAGCTTTTGTGGGGTTTTCTTTACTATTCGCGTAAGACGCATGCAGATCAGACAAATCAGACGGAGCGTGTGCGTCGATTATTTTCAAGGGTCAAAACATTCATTGGCCCTAATAGCACTAAAAATATCTCGTTATGATTAGTGCAACGCGTTTATTGCACTGAGTGGTGCCTTCTGTAGTTGGGTTGGGTTGCAAAAGTTGATACTTTGGTGTATCAGAAATCAATCTTTTTCCCAGAAGGAAAAAGAAACTGCAAATACGTTGCAAACGTATTTTATTTATTTTTCAAATCGCGTGACTTTGTGCACCAAGTAAGTCCGCGGGGGATGCTGGTCCGCAACGCAATGTCTTGTACCATCCCCTAGAGCTGCTCTACGACGACGTGTTCAGTACCTGGGAGACGATCTGGGCCGCCAAGCACGTCGCCTCCGGCCACTTTGTTCTGTTCATCGCCCTCGCCCTCGTCGAAACTTACCGAGAGATCATCCTCAACAACAGCATGGACTTCACAGACATCATCAAGTTCTTCAATGGTAGGCACCCACTCACATCCTAAGCATTTTTTTTCAGAAATGTCTACCTGGGGATTTAAACCTCTGACCTTTACCTGATGCGGTCTACCGGCTGGTATTACGGTGGTGCTCGTGAAAAATCTTTTTCTAACTTAACTCATCAAGTTTTATTTAATCTTAGCTTGGATTTGATGCCAAACTCTAGAAAATAAGAAAGCAGTCAGCATAGCTTTGCAGAAAGCTAGGAAATTGTAATTGGAAAGCTTAGCATTGAAACCCTAGTTGGCAAAAGTTTCTTTAGCTGAGTGTCGAGGTTCTTTGTCAGCTTTAGTTTCTCCCCCGTTTTCGTCTTTGCACCAAGAGAGCATTATTCAGCGATCATAATATTGAACTTTGAGATACCTAATTAGTGCGCTGACGCTGTACATAATTAATTGATGAAAGGATTGAATCAGCGGCGTTAAATAGGAACAAAAATAATGACGCAAAATAAACGCTATCCAATTAATTTCTAGATGCTTGTCACGATTTTATCATCCTGTTTATTGGTGCTACATCTTTTATGCATTTTATAATCGCCAATACAGCCTCTCTGTCCTTTTGGTTGGTGATCAGGGTGCAATAAAGCGAAAGTCATGATTTCCATCGTGAGCTGAGGACGTAGGGTTACCTGAGATTGAAGGCGCAATTTTCTTTTCTTCTACAGAAATGGCGGAGAGACACGATGCTAAGGTGATTCTGAAGCTTTCAAGAGAGCTTGTCCTTCAGCTGCAAACTTTGATTGAAAACAAGTAGGGTGGTGTCATCTTACAGTTGGTGCCGGTAACTTGATGCCGGTAACTTGATGTCGGTAACTTGGTGCCGGTAACTTGATGCCGGTAACTTGATGTCGGTAACTTGGTATCGGATTTCCACTCATTATGGCTGCCAATTAACCTAAATATGCTAGGTATTATATTTTTGTGAAAAATAACGATACCTCACGAGATATTGTCATTTCATGTTTGTCTGGTACAAAAATCTTGATGATTCGCAAATTAAATATCTCAAATTTTAACTTCTAAATAGGTATATTAGTATCTACCAATTTTGTATTTTTGTTATTCTCTTCATATTTGCGTATGGTAAGAGTTACGAAAGTTTATAACGTAGGTGATTACATAGGGAAAAATGGGCACAGGTATTTTGTGCAGGGGCTTTTAACTGGGATCCAACAAAGTTGATGATTGAACGAGAGAATTTATTTGGAAAGAAAATGGTGTTTGACTTTTTGTAACTGTGACAACTATCAAATCATTTCCAAAGACGTTCATTTTGCTTGATGACTGTAAATATCCAAACTTACACATATTTTAACTAAACAAATATATCCCATGATTATATCATTGTTATCATGTACGTAAAATCTTCCATATTGTACGTAAATACAGAGATTTATTAGAACTATAATTATAATTGTTAAATGTGATTCCGAAAAATTTGGTGATGTTTAAAAGTATCTTTGAAAAGATATAACATATAGATTATAAATCTTATTGTAACTCATATCATGCACTAAAACTAAACGAACAAAACAATGAAAAAACATATTTAAATTATAAGTACAGGAATAATCGAGGGGGTTCCTTAGGAAATTGGAACGAAATGAACAAATTGTCAATGATGCCAAATTGAAAATGTGATTGAAAGACGTAACTGAGATGTGTTTGCGGTGAATTTGTCAGGCCACAGATATATTTATCTAATATAAGATCCTGCTATCTATTACCTGTGTGAACGTGGACTTAATTAATTAAATATTTTGCTGTCATTATTATAGCGATTTGAAACTCGCAGGTTCGAGTTTGATATAATATTGTGACATATTGCTATAGTATCTATATCCAGTTTCACGACAACCGGATACAATCGCCACCTTAGAAAATCTTAGCATACATCGGTATAATATTGATATCACAAGCATTACCTCTGTAGGTAAAAATATATCGATTTAGAGGATGGTTTAGCGCCTGATTTATGCGAATCAATGTTTCAACTCTTTATTGAAAAAGGCTTATTTGAACAAGCTGTTACCAGAGTAGCGTCTAAAATATTTCTTTTCAACAATCAACTGGTGACTCAGGTTCGCACTGGAAGCATTAATTTGTGTAAATCAGATCCAATATGCAACGTTTTGGTTAGAAAATACACTGTTATTTTGTTCAATTATTTTCCTATGAATCGTAAAGCTGAATGCACAAAATAAGAAAAAATATATCCTTTCTAGGCCTTTAATTGGTAAATGCCCTTATTGTTTATAATGTGCTAGATGCACTGTGATGCACTGTGATGTATTGCATTTATATTTTGATCTCATAAAGCGTTTCAATTTTTTGCTCCCAAGATGTTATATAATAGGCAACTCATCAGTTTAAGATATACGTAGATTAATCGACAAAGAAATGACAGTTTATTTAGAAATATCTAATAACTGCCAGTTATATATTGTTTGTTTCGTTGTTGCTGATTGTTGTTATGCTTGATGCCACAGACTGAGTGGCCTTTCCTAAATAGCTGATCAGGAATAGGCACCTAGGTGTCAATGCTTTTTCTTGCAGGTCAAACAGGAAGTTTATGTGGAAGTTTGGTACAGACGCTGTATCCTCTCAAATTTTGTTCATGCTCTTATATTCACTCTGCATTGAACTGGCAGCCTCTTTTAATACTGTTTGACGAATGAACCTTCCCACCTCTAGCTTGATTCCAATTACAGAGAATATTTAAAAGAGGTGGAAATATATGAAATATCTTCAAAAGAAAAAGACGCTTCAAAATAATCAAGTTATTCTTCTTCTGCCATGGACCTCACACCTCCTAGGCCAGAGCCATCGATGTGCTGAGATACAAATACAAACCCATCTAAAAACATAACGATCAATACATGTGCAAGTAAAACCGACCTCAAGATGTAGAAAATAATTCAAGAACGCTTGCTTATTAAGTATAAGCCACATACAGAGATGTTAACTACCATTGCACACTCCAAAGCGAATCAGTGGCCTTAAAAGGGAATGATTGTTAAAAGTTTATCACAAACCATCTGCTTTTCTGGCAAGCGCATAGCCCACCTGTTCATGGCCTGATTTTGCTTGAAGATTTTCAGCTCGATGTTATCGTTGATTCGGCACCACAATGGGCGGACCTGGGACAATTGAAGCAGTAGACCTGGCAAACAGCAGACATCCAGGCGGCAAAATGGACGGTAGCCGGCCTGGTAGCATCAAGAAAACCCACTGTCCCAGAATTTCAGTAAATCAAATTCAAGGAGGTAAAAAACCTTTCCAAGATTCAACAGGAACCAGCCAGAATGAATTCAAGGCTGCATAAAAAAACCCATAAAAATAATAATATTTCATGTCAAGTTTCATGTCGAACGTAAAAATCCGTCCAATAACAATAATCAGACCTTTGTTTATGCAAACACGAGCCACCTTCTAAATGGCAGAAATCTGGCCAAGGCCAAATTGGCCAACTTCTGGTGCCTCATTGAGCCCAGCACAGTGACCAATCCATTCTTTTATGACAGCATATAACTTATCATGATGAATAAGTATTACAATTTTCCTGGCCAGCTTATTAGCGGTCGGCAGCCCAGTCGATAGCGCGCTTCCCTGGTTATCTGGAGGACATGGTTTCGAATCCTGCCTCCTCCGTGCTTTTTGACAACCAATTTCAGATGTTATTTAATTTCCTTAGATTATCTCATTTCAAATATCAAAGAACAAGAGAGATAATGTCAAGAAAAAAATATACCAAGTCACAGATTTGTTGTATTTTAGCTACAAGATGGCGCTGTCTACCAATTTTGGGTAAACTCGTGGCCGTTTAGACAAGAATGCTTGGTTAAGCGTAGTGTGGGACCTTAGGGTGCTAGGGTGGGTTCGTGTATTGACATTTCCAACAGCTTGCTTTGAAACAAACTTTAATCATTCGCACAAAATAATGCAAAAATGCTGACGCGTCTTGCACGAGCGGGGTTCGAACTCGGTTCGTTTGAATGTAAGGAATACCATCCAACGACTCAATCCACTCGGCTGGCGAGACATCATTTATACATCGCGATTTTTAGCGTATATGATTTACACTTGGTTGTTTACCTTTCGTACTTATTAAAAATTCGCGGGCGAGGACGCACCCCGCCATCTAACTCTTAAGCAATTTGCTCAAACAGCGACTAAACTGCTCGGCCACTGGACCACTGTAGAGTTAAAGAAGATTTTCATGTAGATATGTTTTTTGAACAATCTTTACAATGGTAAAAATCTGTCCGTGGTGGGAATCGAACTTAGTTCATCCAGATTAGCAATGTCGGTGGAAAAGCGAAGTTTCCACAGACCCAACTTGGCACATGACAAGTATTGAAAAAATAACGCATCTAATACCAAAAAGGGTTCACGATTAAAAATAACCCGAACAGATTTTACAACATCTGAATAAAATTATCTGAGCAATGAATCTGAGCGATCACAAGACTAGCGCCATATAAGATCACCGACCCGTGTTCGGTAACCTCCAGTTGGTTCGAGGACTTTGGCCAAAATGAACCTTCACACTTACCAAGGCAAGCACTGGTCGGGCGTAAAACTCAAGCCACAGTCAAGAGCAACATCACCAGCTACGCCTGATAGGGTTTTACGTTTGATCTGAAATTAGTGATTGTGGCATCCTTTTTCTAACAGCGCACTCTATGATTGGTGTAAGCAACTATGACAAGACTATATAACCACGATGAGTTTGCGATAGACAATCTATGTTTTTTGTCGGCCAGTGTCGGCCACTGGACCACTGTAGGGTTAAAGGAGATTTTCATGTAGATATGTTTTTTGAACAATCTTTACAATGGTAAAAATCTGGTAGCATACTGACTCGAACCGTGGTCGTGCAGGTTACCAGAAGCGAGCCTGATTGGTTGAAGCAACTGTCTTCACCTTTTAAAAATACTACGAGGATCAACGTGAAGCAACGTTGTAGTCTTCCGTGTTCTTTTCCCGAAGCGATAACCACCCTCCACTGGATCTGTGAGCTTCTGGTTCCGACCCTCTGGTCGCCCCCGGGTTCGATTCATACTCATTCAGAACAACCGGTCAAGTGTAGAAGCGATCTTTAAATTCAGCTTATATTGCATAAGACAATGGTGACAACTGTTCGCCCTTAGATCTAGTAGTTGTTTTGAGTATTTAACTGTCTTGTTATCACGAACTAAATTAAACGTAGTAAACGTACGTAACGTAGTTTAATTTAACCGAATTAAACCGGATTAAATTAAACGTAATAATATAACGTAACGTAACGTTTAATTCGTGATATCTTATATGATTTAATTTTATTATCCAACGAAATGTGATAGCAAATAGAAAGCAACTGATTTTTCGGGCGATTGATTGAGATTTAAGCATGTGCTGAAAATGCAAAGTTCCACTTCTCGGGAAGGCCGGCACCTCTACGGAATCCATATCCACGACCGCCAAAAATTCTACGACAAAGGAGTACTTGCGCCTCAATGCCAGGAGTCTCAAGAGTATCACGTAACAACACTGGCACGCTCGGAGATTTTCTTGGAAACACGGCACCTCCACGCAATTGCAGGAACACGTGGTTTCACTTGCGAGAGGGCCTTATGACAGCTAAAATTTTCATGCTAGGAAGCGATTGCGCTCACCGGTTGGTTTCTTGAAATTTAAGTTATGAATAAATAATTATTTGATAAAAAAACAACAGCCCAAATACGATGTACTCCAATAATTGTATGTTTCTAGTTAGATTACCGGTGTTTACTTACCCCTTTTTTTTGGCACTCCTGACGTCTCTTGGTTCGTTCTTCCACGTTCGTCCATCCATCCGTCTGTTTTTGTTTGTTATTTGATCGTTTGCTGGAAAAATTTTTGTTGTCTTGAGTTGAGGTGCATGTGAAAATGTTGATAAAAATAGAAACGAGTTATTATTTGTTATGAATGAGCTGCCGAGATGAAGTTTTTAAGAAGTATTAAAAGAGTGACCAAAATAGACAGATTAAGAAATAAAAATATTCGGAAGGAGCTGGAACTGGAAAGATTGGGGTATAAGCTAGGAAGAGAAAGGTTGCGGTGGTTTGGACAAATAAAAAGAATGGATAAAGAGAGGATACCGCGAAGAGAGTTTGAAGACGCAGTAAAAAGGAAAAGAAGAGTGGGAAGACCAAGAGAACGGTGGAGTGGTTTGATAAAAGAAGACTTGGAGGAAAGGAAGATGAGTTGGGAGGAGGTTGACAGAGGGAAATTGTGGGAAGACGAAAAAGAATGGAATGCGCTGGTAGAAAAGGACGAAGAGTGTGATGATGGGGAAGGAAGTGAATTTAGTTGTAGTGAAGAAGATACCGGGGAATCGCCAGGCTTGGCAAGCCGGATAAAAAGCAACCCGAGATGCCCTAGATAAAAAAGAAAACTTGACCCTGTATTTTTTTAAGGAAACAAGAAATAAAGATAAAGAGAGATGAATTTTTGTCGTAATTTGTGAAGAAAATCAACCGTAGAACATTATAAATATCTAAAATCTACAAGCAGGAAACACAATTTTATGAACACATCGTTTATTATCACTACATGGGCACTGACAATCTAACAATAGGATATAGGTAACATCATTGGAAAGTAACAGCCATAATGTTATTCCTGATCACACCAACGGGGAATGATTTTATATCTGTTATTGTTATAATTTGTTAATATGTAATGACCCGAAACAATATAAAAATATTTGGTAAGCACATGGTTTTAATTTTATAGTTATATATTATACTCATGTGCCCTACTTTTTTTATTCATCAAATAATATCTCCACACTTATAAATTTACCATGATTGATATGTTTTAAGAAAACCTATTAGCAGAAATAGTTTCTACGAAAAGGGGGTTTATCAAGAGATGGGGAGGCAAATGTTGTCTTTAGATAAGAAAGGAGTATGTTTTCAAGATTTAAAGTGGCACAAAGAATATATAATGGCAATTTTTTGAGTTATTCTATCTGTAAGCGTGTTATTCTTCCCCTTGAGTGTGAACCACACGAGCTAGCTTCATCCTCTTCCAGAGACTGAATCAAATAAAACTGGCTGAAATATCAGGGAAAGGATTGTGCCATTCGAAAGATAGGTAGTATTACTAATTTAGGTACTAAGTACTATCACATTGATGTGGAGCCAGCTGAAATGAAGACGCCTTCTGCGTGCCGTTATCAGATATGGGGAGATGTCAGTATTGATTGCTTTGCCATGGAAGTATTCAGTTGACGAAATAACAGCCGCAGATCCAGCCAGATTACAGCGATTACCTAGAATATCGGAACCAACGTGTACATTCACAACCATCGTTTACAAAAATATAGCTATGCGAGGAAAGGATCGACGCAAGAGAAGGCTGGCCAGCACTAGGAAAAGTAGTTTTCTGCACTTTTATACCTTAGTTCCTTTAATTTATCTCTGCTGGAAATTAGTATCGGGGCTTGTTTTAGCCTCTGCCCTAAAAATTCATTTCAGGGAACGCATGAACTATTTTCTGAAACCATCAATAATTCTGAAGAAGTATTTTAGCGAGCTCACGACAAAAAAATGAATTGACAGATATAATAATTTCATCGGCAGTAAATTATCAATAAACTCAAGTTATTAGTACTCTTATCAACGGAAATGAATTGATTTGTCAAATTTATTACAAGTGATTGAAGAATTTCCAGCTGTTAGCAACAGGCAGTAAGTGCAGAACACAAATCGTCCCTTTTGTTGTTCAACATCATCATGAGGCGACCCTTTCCACGCTCTAATAGACGCATTACGAGTACAACGTTCCAACTAACACGAACAGAAACCGCTGAGCGTTCACTCAAACCAACCTCCCAGAAGTCGCAACTTTCAATAATATGCAAAATCGTGGCCGAATTTCGCTACCTGCAAAGTCAAACTCTTGCCCGAGCACGTACGCATCGACACGCATTAATTAGCATCACCGATTCAATTCCTATAAAACATGTTTTCTAGCTGCACCGCAACAATCCATAAGACCCGAACATTCCACTTCGACGTCCAATCAAGCAAGTTCCCGTACCGCATTCCAGCCACAACGTAGTCCCCAGTCCGCGTAGGTCTAATACTAAAAATCGTCATTTCGTCCCGACTAAACCTCTTCGAACTGCGTCTCCCGCCTCTTTTCGAGTCATAACGCGCTCACGTCCTCGCCCTCGACCGCCTCCTTATCGTGCACGCTCAGACTCGCCTCGCGCAGGTGCGTGCACGTGCCGTTCTTCTTCTTGATCACCACCTCGGCCTCCGAGTTGCCTCGACCTCCGAGCGACGAGCGCACCTTCGACTCGTAGCCGCACGAGCAGGGCGGGTAGTGCGCCGTCAAGATCCGTCGAAACGCGTCGCGAAACTCGGTGTTGAAAATCGAGTAAATGATGGGATTGAACGCGGAGTTCGAGTAGCCCAGCCAGGTGAGCACCTTGAAGACGATGCCCGGGATGCAGGTCTTGCAGAAAGCGGCCACAATGTTGACGCAGAAGAACGGCACCCAGCAGATGAGGAAGACGCCCATGATGACGCCGACTGTGATTGCCGCCTTGTGATCGGACACGTGGTACGGCGAGCTGTGCGTGTGGAAGTTCTTCGGCGGTTTCTTCGACTTCTTACTCTTCTTCACCTTCGGCCCGTTCGGCTGCGTGGTGCCGAAGTTGGAGTTCTGCGAAGTATTCAGCGGCCGCGTCACCGCGCGGATGTTCTTCACGTGCTTCTGCGCGTAGTGGTAGAGGCGGCAGTAGATGCCGAGCATGACGAGCGTGGGGAAGTAGAACGAGATGCACGAGCTGACTATCGCGTAGGTGGGCGACAGGTCGAGGGCGCAGGTGGGGTAGGTGGTGTCTTCGGGCTGCGGCTGCGGCGGTCGGTGCAGCCCCAGCGAGATCGGCACGAACGAGATGAGGGCGGCGAGCAGCCAGACGCACGCGATGGAGGCGACGGCCACGCGACGAGTCACCCAGCGGCCGTAGCTGGGGGAAGAGAGGACCGCCACCGCAGGCAACCACCACCGTCAAGCTCGTGCACCCTGTGTTAGTTGGGCTGGGGATGACTGTCCGTTAGACGAGGTAACAGCTAGGTGGGATGGCATGCAGCACATTTCGATGGCATTTACTTTAGCACTAGCAGTTCTACAGAGTTAAATGGTTAAGAGTTGAAGAGAGTTAAAGAGATAAAAGGCGTTCCACGAGCAACGCTCGATTGAATTATCTTCCAATTTACAAAATGCCATGTACTTGTCACAAGAAATGTCAAAAACAACTACTATGTCACTTTTATTGAATACAGTAAAGATAAATTAAAATGTTAGTTGCAAGCCAAGTACCCACAGTCTTAGAAATAAGTAATTGGTAATTAGTATTCACCGTCTCCGCGTTGCGTCGAGTAGAAACATGCAAGCGCCAGAAAAAAGTAACTTCTAGGAACAACTTTATGCCAGTGCAAGTTCGAATGTGGTTATTCGCCCGGTGAGTGCATAGAAACTGTCTGGAGATGCTGGCAAATGTAGCACAGAGCGTGAATAAGACGCCACGAGAGCATCTTCAGAATCGGTGACCCTGTCTTGCCACCCTCGGCTCCGCTTTCCCGGCATTTCCCGGCTCGCAGCCTCGAGAGTACCTGAGGTCTCCATGGGTTACGTTAGTGTCACCTGATGCAGTGCCGGCCCCGTTCTCTAACCGTTTGCACCGGGAAGCGAGATGAGATCTCGCCTTTGTGAGTGTTATCATTGGAACAAACGAACGATCTGTTAGCGTGTAGAGTTACAGAATTGGGTCAGTGTGTAACAAAGGCAAGCATCTCCAGACAGTTTAATACATTGAAGCGTTCTCGACCACTTAGTGATTCAACTCCCATGATGGGTGGTCGTCATGATAGCAAAGCATTGAAACAAGCAGCACAAATAAGAAAAGTATATTCAGATAATACATCTAATCTTCTAAGTTGAGTCATTTTACGAAACTACAAACGAAAACTACATATCAAACTACATTTTCTTGTCATAGACTCACATGAAAAGGTGTCTCAGTCGAGAATTAATGTCGGTTATTGACGCAATTCATGTATTCTCGGAGTTAAAATATAAGGCATTAAACACGATTTTTGAATTTTGAAGGTTTGCAGCGGCTGATACCAATGTGTCTACATTGAAATTGATTTGGATTTGTGGCACCCGTCGCCTACTGACCGGAGGGGGTCCTTGATGTGGATGTAGCGGTCCAGCGAGATCGCACACAAATTCAAGATAGACGCCGTCGAGCACATGACATCGAACGCGATCCACGTATCGCACAGCTCGGGACCGAACATCCAGTAATCTGTCAAAGAAAACAACAGGTTTTAGCCAACAGCTGAGTTTGACAGCTGTCAAACACACATCGACGCGATTTTCTCGATTGTTTCAGTAGATTTCATGATAAAGACCGAGGTGGCGCGCTAGTGCAGGTACACAACTATCAACATGCTACTATTGACAGAATTAAGTCGAAATTTAATTTAATCAATCTATAACTTAATTGGCATAGTTGATTATAATAGTTAATTACGAATCTAACAAATACAGACCGATTGTGGCGGGCTTTAGTTCAAATTATATGTCACTGATAAGCTCCAAGATAAAGCAACAAAACAAGGGTTCACGATTTGCCAGCAGCATCCATTTGATGCTTTGTGATATTGGCATTCAATGGTATTGACAGGCATGGTCAGGTATGGTCAATTGGTGCCGAGGGATGATGATATGGTGTTAATTTGATGGGGACTAGCGGCATTAAGGTTGTTACATCTAGCATGGTAGGATTGGTGAATTATGGTTGATAGGTAAAATTTGCGAAGCGTTGCATTAGCTTGAAGACCTCCACCTCCAACGCCAAATAGAACTGGGAAATCGATCACCGATTCAAACCATCAAACATGTCAAAATTGATTAGTTCCAAGTTTCCATAATTATCCCTTTGCTCGGTAGGTCAACATTTAAATTCATGGCAAATCATCCTTATGTGCGCGCACCCGTGAGCATACAGATAGGTAAAATTACTAGTGGGAATCGTGTAATTAATTATGAATTCAAATTTTATAAGTTGTGAAAATTATAGAGCCACACACCAAGTTACATAAGTGCGCTAATTGCTAAGCAAAGAAGCCGGAATTTAGGTCAATTTATCAGTTAGCTCAGAGTAAATTGGCACCAGCTCAGGTATGAGCTATAACTTTGCTTCCATCTACACATACCCGCTCTAGGGATGGAGCGAATTATCATAATATAATTATCCACGTTGGCCAGGGAAATTTCACTGACCTTTCGCGTGCACTCATTTAGTGCTCCCTTAATTATGTATGAATTTAGAAACTTTGCGTGCAATTTGCAGAGCACCAATGTAGCTCCAGCTCGCTAAATCCGTGCCTCTTGCCAGATCTTCTAGTTTGTCTGAGTCTCCTGGGAAATCACTGCCAGATACTTTGCCACACCTTCTCATCAACACTTGCTTGTTGATCAGTGCAGCTAAGGTTAATTCGATAGATTCGCTTCCTCCTGTCAAATTGGGTCAATGGCTCAGCTGGTGGCGACACAGGGAGTTTTACAACTCGACTTCCATTTCTTGAATTTACAGCGTACTTCGCTGGTGATCATTTACGTAGTGCTACTAATTGCACTGTCTGGGATTCGTGTTTGTTTGAGACAAGTGAAAAGCGGTACCTGGGGAGTGATTATACCTAGACATAGAACTTGCTAACGCATTGATCAATGTTACAAAGTTACTAGAGATATTTTCGATGTATCAGACCTGAGAACTAAATGTGTTCTGCTATAAGTGCCAAATATCAGGGTCTTCCAAGTTCTTGATTGGACATTCGGAGAAGTCCATTTCGCCCACTTTCGTTCAAAATAGTTGCGAGTAGTTGACTTTTGACGAAAGTAGAAATATTTTCATGTAAATTAGCACAGCGAGCTCACCTGCGTACATACTAACTATCGAAATGAAACAGAAAGCAATGAAAAAGTTACCGAATATCACCGGGTTTTTAGGGCGCATCAGACATGCCAATATTGAGACCACCGTATGCAAATTCAAAATATTATCTCTGATAAATAAAATGGCTCCACCAGATGTTGCCAGCTTCTGGGATTATTGAACATCCTTCACCAAGGATCGCCGCGGGGGTTGCGGGCAACAGTAGGGGTGGGTGTGTTTCTATGACTTGACCGGGACCGCTCTGCCGATTTTTTGCTTGTTTTCTTTTCAGTCACCTGTTCACTAACTTTTTCTGTTTCTAATTCTGCAGAATTGAAGCCAAAAATTACATAATTCCGCAGAAAGAGCTAGTAAAGTAAAGTAAGTATGTAAGAAGTAGGTAGTAAGTATAAGTAGTAAGTAGTAAGTAGTAATTTGTAATTTAGTTAGTAAAATTCTACTTCTGTTTCCTAAACTTCCTTTAAACGAAAGTAGAAATATACCCAATTCCCCAGAATTTAAAACAGAAAAGTTAGTGAATGCTAGGAGGGATGTAGTGAGGGGGCTATGGACCTGGACCTGGAAATGGGCCTGTCACTCACCTGCCAGGTCGTTGACGACGGCGAACGTCATGACGAGACTTGCGACCAGCAGGTCAGCGACGGCCAGCGAGGCGAGGAACAGATTGCCGATGCGTCGCAGCCCTCGGTCCGTGTAGATCGCCACACAGACCAGCACGTTGCCGGCGATCGACAGGAAGATCAGCAGCGAGAGCAGCACCCCTGCAACACAGCCAGGGGGAGCCGTTACAATGTGTTACAATGTGTTATAATGTGTGACAATGTGTTACAAGATGTTACAATGCGTTGCGATGCAAGAAATGCTTTACGATGCCTTGCGATGAATGACAATGCTTTGCTTTGCGATGCGATACGATGCGTTGCAATGCTTTGCGATGCGTTGGTTGCGTTGCAATGCGTTGCGATGCGTTGCGATGCGTTGCAATGCGTTGCGATGCGTTGCGATGCGTTGCAATGCGTTGCGATGCGTTGCAATGCGTTGCGATGCTTTGCGATGCGTTTCAATGCTTTCCGATGCGTTTCAATGCTTTGCAATGCGTTGCGATGCTGTACGATGCCTTGCAATGCGTTGCAATGCGTTGCGATGCGTTGCAATGCTTTGCGATGCGTTGCGATGCGTTGCGATGCTTTGCGATGCGTTGCGATGCGTTGCGATGCGTTGCGATGCGTTGCGATGCGTTGCGGTTGCATCAGCGTGCCGTTAGCCCTATTTAGTGTGGCCAACAGGCTGCTAGTAAAAACAGTTTTTCCCTAAATTCAGTAAGCCCGGTGCAACAGTATCGCCGTAATACCAGCCAATTTGCCGTATTAAGTAAATACCCACGAGCAACGTTATATTACCCCATAAACCTAACTGAGTTTACAGATTTAGCTATACACGTTCAAACCGTTCTTGCACCTTTGTCTTTGAAATTGGTAATCTATCAATCGTATTAAAGCAATAGACATAATTCCAAGCATAATTTTTATCAATTTGCTCAATACATTTCCATACGTACTACATTTAATTTGATTTGGTCTGAGGTGGATGCGCGACCCAGTCGACGAGACTTTAGCAATTCCAAATTCTATTCGAATTTTGTGTTCAAATGGCGAAAAGATAGAAAGTAATAATTTTCTACAAATGAAATACGTGTTTAAAATAAAGCAAGCAATGTTGCGTGTCCTTGTTTTCTGCGCTCCTGTCCTAGCATTTTTCTCCCCCCCTCCCCCTCCCCCCCCCAAGAGCAATGGCCCCCCACCCACGTTGTGCGACGTTCAACACAACAGCAATTTCACGCCCCCGCCCTAAGTTAAGCAACACAGCGAGCTTGGACGGGTGACCACTAAGCAAATTACCGTCATGCCGACTTTGTTGAAAACGTAGCACTGACCCTCTGCGCTAGCAATTCTTAATTGTATGGTAATTAGTTTAATAACAAAGTTGGGCACGAATTTTAACTGGAAACTTGGCATCCTTACGCATTGAATTTCTGCCTTTTATTGTTAAACGTACACGTCGCACGTTTTGTGCTGTCCTCTGCACAACAAACGTACGTTTCACTGGAGATCACGCGCCTCCATGCTGAATACATCCACATCACGGGTCACAATGCCCATTTCATGCACGCTGATGCTTTGCTGACTGAACTTCAGGCCATTTTGAAAACTAGGGCACAGATAGTTAAGAAAGATAAAATGGGTCTTTTAGGATTGAAAGAGTATTGTGCTAGAATTTTCTTGTTCATCAGTTTCGTGCTTTTTTGCATCAAAATAAATGAGAGCGCGATGGAGAAATGCGAGCTGAACACAAAACAGAAATCCGCGATGGAAGTTGTTTCGTACAAGCATGACATTCCACGATTCCAGACTCGTCGTTGTTTGTCTCGTTTCCCAACATTTCTGCAACGAAACCGGTTTTTATACAAGCTGTACAAAATCGGTGCATTATGACAACGGAAAGATGGTTCGAAAGGTAGCAAGCAAGCCGTTTGATTTGCTTTCGAGGAAGCAGAAAATTTATAGGTGCGTCTTGCAGTTGCGTTTAACTATAAAATAATAAACACTGATAATTGAATTATTAGCTCCCATACTCAATGAGTGATTTGAGAAGGTAAGCATTCAATAACCCAACTAAAAAGTTGTTCTGAAAACAAACGTGATAAAGAAAAGAAAAGACACGATTGTTAAGAAAGTTATTACTGATAGGACTAGGGGCTCTGCCCCTGCGGCCTCCGGCCGCCAACCCACGCGGCGTGCTTTGGGGCTTCGCCCCAAAGCACCATCTGCTCGGAGCCCCTTTGCAGGGGGCTTCGCCCCCTGTCGGTTTTATTTGTTTCTTGAGTTAATTTGTTTTTTGGTAATTGGTCTTTGACCCTTCTGCCACGCCTGCCAAACACTTCATGTTTACCTACACTGCTCAAATGCGAAATTATGGGTACTACTAATGATGGCAATATGAAAGGATAGTTTTCATGTGATGCCGCACATGCTGCTTCTAAGTCTTCCTTTCCTGACCCCACCCAACCTCCCAACCCAACCGTGTTGTATGTTTCCTGATGCCTTTCCTGCCTTTCGTGCGTAGTTTTTTGCCACTCCCCCTCCCCCCCCCCCAACTAATCCTACAATTCCTGTCCCCACCCAACTTCCCAACCTGCCTCTGCGTATTACTTTTTAAAGCAAAAACATTGACTTTAGGACAGATGGGTTTTAGTGCATGTAATGTTTAGGACATTTTTTTCCCGTTTTCCTTTCCTGACCCAACCCAACCTCCCAACCCAACCGTGTTGTATGTTTCCTGATGCCTTTCCTGCCTTTCGTGCGTCTTTTTTTGCTACTCCCCTTGCCCAACAATTAGTGCCTTTCTGCATGTTCTCTGCCTGCCTGTTCATTGTTGGGTGTTGCTAAAAGGAGGGGGGTTTCATTTCGTGACACAGATACACCGATGTCCCCCATCACTTGGTGTCGCCACAGCACGAGTTTTCACGTGCCGCTACACGTGCTGCTTCTATGTTTTCCTTTCCTGCCCCAAAGTAACCTCCCAACCATGATTTTGCAGATTTTCCCATCCCCCTCCCCCACCCCTCCACTAATCCTACCTTTCCTGACCCAACCCAACTTCCCAACCTTCCTCTGTGTAGGGCCCCCTTGCAGGAGGCTTCGCCCCCTGTAGGTTTTATTTGTTTCTTGTGTTGATTTGTTTTTCGGTAATTGGTATTTGACCCTTCTGCCACGCTTACCTAACACTTTGTGTTTACCTACATATACACTGCTCAAATGCGAACTTTAAAGTAATACTAATGATGGTCATGACTCTGGTACACATGCGTCCTCCATCAGTAGTTGATCCAAGAAAAGCGAGTGGTGTGGTGTCGCCGAAGCATGAGTTTTCACGTGCCGCTACACGTGTTTCTTCTATGACTTCCTTTCCTGACCCAAACTAACCTCCCAACCATGGTTTTGCAGAGTTCCCCCCCCCCCCCACCCCTCCACTAATCCTACCTTTCCTGACCCAACCCAACTTCCCAACCTTCCTCTGCGTAGGGCCCCCTTGCAGGGGGTTTCGCCCCCTGTAGGTTTTATTTGTTTCTTGTGTTGATTTGTTTTTCGGTAATTAGTCTTTGACCCTTCTGCCACGCTTACCTAACACTTCGTGTTTATCTACATATTCACTGCTCAAATGCGAACTTATGGGTACTGCTAATGATGGCAATATGTTTTCGTGACTCAGGTACACAGACGTCCACCATCAATTGGTTCAGGCATGGTTTTGCAGAATTCCTCACCCCCCCCCCCCCCCCCCCCCTCCACTAATCCTACCTTTCCTGACCCAACCCAACTTCAAGCCAGAGGCGATGAATTGCTTCGAATTTTGTCTCGACGTTGGACGAATTTCGGCCGCGTGAACCCCAATCAAGCCCTTTCGAGCCCTATCAAAGCCCTATCAAGCCCTGCTCAAATCGCTGCCTAAATATTGCAGCGCGCAAGTCCCCGGTGGCACGAACACAACGCAACTTGACCCACGCGTTTTCATCGCGTTTTCGCAATTTCTATAGAGAATTACGCGGAGCCAAATTTAAGGATTTTAGTTAAGGTGGATGATGATTGAAGGTTGATGTTTACTATGTTTGCTGTGTGTTTGCTGCTTTTCGCGAACCAACGCGAAATTGGTGTCATAACGCGCAAAGTTGACCAATGTTCGCGAACTCTCGATACCGACGCCTTACGAAAACAAATCACAATATCGTCAGTAATTTTCAGATTCATTTTTAGTTTCAATTAAATGTGCTCAAAAAAAAAGCTCAATGTTTATGATCAGTTGCGTAATCACGGGACTTCCCCGAAATGCGGCTGGCTGTAGCGAGCCCCCACTCTCCATGATGCACTTGGTGGGGCCATGTGTTTTTGGACAAAGTACTTCAAAAACAGACCACAGCGCTCATCTAGCTGTCAGCGTTGAACGCAACGAAATAAGTTTAAGAAATTCATACATTTGACGGGAAATAATGTCAAGATGAGCGCAATTTTACCATGCTACCAACGGACATCCACTTTTCAATATATTCCAAAATGCCCACACCGCAAGTCGGGAGTTTTTACGAAAAGACCCCCCCCCCCCACCAACAAAAAAGGGCCCAATTTCGGGCTAGGCAAATTTTAAGTCGTGGATTTGTAATACAAATAGATGCTCAAATTTGGTGGTTGAACCCCCCCCCCCATAAAAAAAGGGCCCATTTCGGCCAAACCATAGCGAGACCCCATAAGTGAGGTGTAGAATGTTGGATCGAGTTCGATTTCAATGTTTCATATTGATAGGAGCATAATTGCTAAGTGTAGAGTCACATGTTTTTGTTTTTGTGAAAAGACCCCCCCTAAAAGGGCCCAATTTTGGGCTGGCGGATGTAAAATTATAGGTTTGAATTAAAAATGAACACTTTTACACGGGTACAAATTTTCAATTCTATATGTCCAAATTTGACCGATGAACCCCCCCAAAAAAGGGCCCATTTTGGCCAGACCGAAGCGAAACCTCAACAGTGAGTTGTATCATGTGTGATCGAGTGCGTTTCCAGAATTTCATAAAGTTATGAAAATAACTGCCAAGGTGTAATCGCAAGTTTTTGTTTCTGCTAAATGACCCCCTCAAAAGGGCCCAATTTTGGGCTGGCTGATTTGAAAATTTCAATTTGAATTGAAAATGGTCGCTGCTACACGGGTATAAATTATCAATCCTCCAAGTCCAAATTTGGTAGGTGAACCCCCCCAAAAAAGGGCCCATTTTGGTCAAACCGCAGCGAGACCCCCTCGTTGCACCCATTTATGATGTATCGAGTGCGTTTCCAAAATTTCATAAGAATAGGATGGTAACTTTAGGCGTGCATAGACATGTCTGAAAGTGATGAAAACACACCGAACCACAGGGATAATATTAGTATAGGGATGGATTTAAAAAAAATTCTTTCCTTCTGGTGGTGTGCAAATATTTACATTTGCCTTCTTGTGGTGGGTGAACAGCGTCCTTTAAGCATGTGAAACAGAGACAGTCCCCGACTTTAAGGTCACATATATCTTCTACCCTCCAAGTGCCCACCCTCTAGATTCTAGGTAATCGCAGCAGGGTCTAATCATTGAGTACCTAACGTTTATTTCTGATCCATTTTACTGTGTGTATCGATCTGTTTTCATTATGTGATTGGAATGGCATTATGCTTTCGTGTAGTCATCATTTGCGTTTGCTTTTCGGGGGTAAATGAGCTTTTCTGTATGTTGCTTATATCGCTGTTCATTCAAGCTATGATTAACATCAGTTTAGAGATTCCTGGGTCCAGATATCGAAGAATTTATTTCCAGAATGACAAACTGTTAATTGTGTTTCTAAAATCGAACTTTTGGGTACATATTGGTTCATTTGTAATTCTGTACAGGTACTTGCACGTATTGATCGACAAATAAAAAGACAAGCAAGTTGTCAAGCAAGTGACAATTTGGAGATGCTTTTCTACCTCAATAAAATGTTGAAATGCTTGTTAACAAATGCTAGTGTAAGTTAACAACATGCCAAACGGTTTTTTCATTACGAGGCATAATTTGAGAGGAAATTTAAAAATGTTTTGCATGGGTAATTACTTTTGCGTTTTCATGGTAGAAGAATTTAGGCTATACCACAACGCGGCATCACAACTGTCTGATATCATGTCACAATGTCACACATTGAACCAACCCCCGTGGGTGACGTAACTCAAGTGTGGTTACAAATGATGAAGCACCCACGCAACCGAGTGATTAATTGGAGTGAACTTTATATCAAAGAATTAGCCAAAAGTTGCACGATGCATCTCTTCCTGTGGCAAATCTAATAAGTTATATCTACTAATCGATTTATTATAATTCTTCCGCATAGTTAGGAAAGAGAGTATGTATATTAAAATGTTATTAAAGAAGCTTTTAAAACATTTGAGATAAAAATACTCCGATCACTTTATCAATTAAGCGGCACTTTAGAGTTTATTATCCTTTGCAGTCTGAATGCTCAAAGCCGCAAGGAATCTAAATCGTCACATATTTCACTTCTTCAAAGACACAAGAGAAACACATAATGACAAAGTCTATGTTCTCAAAAGAGAAAATACGTTGTAAGAAAAGGGTGGTAAAGATGGGTTGGTTATTAAACTATCAACCGATTTAACCCATAAAATAAACAAAGCTTATGGATATGGACAAAAGATGAGAAAACATATTAATATTATACATATTAAACATATTGTCATATAATATAATATAATAAAGAATTCGCTTCTATCTGTGTCAGAAACAAACGGCGGACAAGGCTGCTTATTTTCCACTGAAATTCACCTTCATCCCGAGTTCACAACAAAAATAACCAAGCAACAGGCATCCAGCATTTCGCGGAACCTCCGAATATAGGAATCCAAACTGGCAAGACCATGGTGGAGGTGCCGGGTTCGTACGAGCTCAAACGCCACGGTTTTACAGCCTTCTTTGACCCTAGAAGGGCCAGAAGGGCAGGTCCTCGAGTTTCAAGCACCGTTTCGCGGGAATTGGATATGAGGAAGGGGGCGAGGGTTAAACAAAAATGACCGAATAATTCGATGTTAATATTCAATGCTAATGCTTTGAATTGGCTTTTATCACTCAATTGCCCGGGCATACATTTTGTCTGACATCATGGTAGTTTTATGAGGAAAGATATAATGATGTTCTTTTAAAAATAGCCTGGAAACATAATTAAACTCCACTGAACACCTTAATTCAATATAATTGGAAGGAAATAAAAGTTAAAAACTTTATTTCAACGAAATGAGTGTTGAGCCGAAGAAGCAAGCTCAAAAAACTATGATACCATATTTTAGGCCATCACACCCTAAAACCGAATGTGTCCTGCAAATAAATACCGAGCTAGAGTGCTAAGAGTGTGGGAACCATCAACTATGAAATGTCGATAGCAGTGTCTAAATCAATTCAGATGAACCTAATGTAAGCCCACAGCTTGAGACGTGCCGGCCTAACCGAGTTGCTGGTGGTTGGAAAAGTTCTTTCGAGTTTCTTCGACTGGAAAATTATGCGATCCAGCAAGTTTCTTGCACACGCTAATTTGTGGCGCTCGGCGGTGTTTTCTTGAAGGCAAGATACCGTGTGAATCTAGAAATGGGCTGTTTCCTGGTAAACTAGAAATCTAATATTTATATAAACGAACCAAAATATAAGCGAAACGAGGGGGAAAAAATGTCAGTGTTAGTTCTTGTAGCCCGGGAGTCTCCAAATTACCAAAACTGCTGCTGCCTCAAAAAGGGTAGATGAGCAAGATATAAAAAAATCCAATCAAATTTTCTGAGAACAGCTGTTTTTGTTTTCATTTTTCTTAGTTAAGCTCGAAATAATTGTGTCATGCTACACAATGTCTCTGATCGGAACAAGAGAAGCCATTAAACTGGATAACAATGCTTGTCTGAGGTTTCATTTCAGCCTAGTTGTGTTGCACTGATGAGACACAGAGAACTGATCATTTCCAAGACATCTACGCTATGCTACAAGTAGGAAAGAGAACTGAAAATACCAGGACATTCACCTAATATCACAAAAATAGTCGTCGCTGCGGCGCTAGTGTTGCGAGGGTGCAAGGATTTGTGGTGAGCGAAACGAGCGAAGCGAGTGAAGCGAAATTGTCAATTAAATTATAATGCTGAAAAAAGTCTCGGATGTTTTTTATTTGTTTTTGTTTGCGCTCAAATGCCAAAACCGATTTTGATGAAAATTTATATAAACATTCGTCTTCTCTGAACTTAGAACTGTCACGTATTCAAGCAAATCGGTTGAGGAATTTTTATTGTATTAAGTTTTACGAAAATTAGCAGTTTTTCTTCAACACGTTTGCCAAGCATCTGAATTTAAGACGAAACTTTAGATATTTTGACTCCCACAATTTCATGTTTGTGGGAAAAATTCATTGTTGTATGCTAAGCACTTTTGTTGTTAGTTAAAACTAGGGCCAAAAAAGCGGCACCGTGTTTTTTTACCGGGACCAAAGTAAAACCAGCGTTGTCTTTGTACAAGATAACGGTATACAGTGAAAGCATCGAGACGAAAATTCCTATTTTTTCCTCAATTGAGAGATGTCACGAAGCACTCCGGAAGAGAATTGAGAAGAAAACATGCAGGTAAAACACCCCCGTGCCTCCCACCGGAAGACAGCGTCTCCGAGGAGACATACAAGCCGCCGCCGGCTTCTGAGATGAAGCGGGACAAGATTAAAAAAACGCCAACTCGCAACAGAGAAATACTTTTATAACTTGTGTTTGCAAATCAACCCTTATCGACTACTTCGGTGAATTGGGAAACAAGAGAAAGATTCTCACGATTCTGCGACAACGATCAGGCTGACAGCTGTCATGTGCCTCGTGGCATCTCTAGCCAACCTGGTGCCGTTTAACGTCACAATTTACTAAACTGCACAGCGAGCGGTTGCAATTTCACCTCTGGGAACCCAATTCGCATACATTTCCTTGTCGCTCTCTAACTCCGGGGTTAGATAACCTTCACGGCACCACTCGGGATAGCTTAGCCATGCTCTATCTCTAACCAACTCACTATACCTGTGGCTATACCTGTGGCTATACCTCTGGCTACCCAGTGTTCGTGAATTTGTGAGAATTGAGGAGATATCATGCAGGTAAAAGACGTCCCCTGTCTAAAATAAATCACCCCCGATGTGACGAAAAAGAACGGCATAGAATAACGTGGTGACTGCCAGTTTTTCAAATGTTTAAGCGCTGAGATCACGCATAGTGTAGCAGTGGGTGCTTGCAGTCGAAAAGGAAACCAGAAGCTGCTCTCATGGACCTGTTATAGAGACTCACGTGTTGCAACTGTTAACTCAAAGATAATTTTTCAAACATCTTTCTATCTTTCCAAACAATATGTCGAATGGATTACATTTTCTAACGTGAAACACAAAACCGTACAAAACTTACCAATTTGAATGCAGAAAAACATAGAAAAGCAATTGAAAAGCGGTATTTAAATAAATAAAAGGAATGATGTACCTACTACCCATGGCAAGAAAGATGCGATTTTAATGTCCACAATAATTTTATGGTGCCCGGTAAGTGTATTTTGGTATAATCATAATACCTATATTAAATAATAATATAAATATATAAATATATAAATTATTATATATAAATTATTTATAATTATTATATTAAATACTTTAATTCAAATCCTAACCATACAAATCCTAGCGGGACTTCCCCCAGCGGGTAAACTTAAATTGTACCAGAGTCTTTATTTTTAAAGGCACGGTCGTTGAATTAGCACATGACGAACTTTTACGAGATTGACCCTAAATTACATGAAAAATAAACACAGCTCAAACTTTTTCACTGCTCGCAGGCCATATTTCTCGGGGAAAATGGCGTGTCGCAAACTTATTTCCGCTATTCCACTCAGAGAAAAATTATTTCAGTTACCCACTGGACGTACTAACAGTCTGAAAAAATGTATTAATAATCTCTTCCAAATAACAAAGAAAGATAGGGAAATCACAACCCACACCTGGCTTTACCGAGTGGGTATCATGATGCCATTTTGATTGAATTTGGATTGAATGGCGAAGGTTCGTCACCAAACACTCACCGAATATGAGCACGGTGAGCGGTGTGAGCTCCCCGTCGTCGCCGTCGCCGGGGGACGTGAAGTCACCCTCCGAGGAGTTGGACGTCGCGTTCGGCTCGCCCGTCGTGTCCAGGGCGTCCATCCTGAGGGCACAAGGAGACGACGGGTCGTGGTCAGAGACGGGGTTGAGTCGTGCAAGGCGTGCGCTGAGAGGGTTTGGAGGGAGCAAGGCTTGATGAAAATACCTAGCGTCGATGTCGTGACTGGGGACTAAAACAGAGGTGTGTGTTTTTTTTTAATCGGTTACCGAAGGGAGCAGAAAAAAAATCAGTTTTATCTGTGTAAGTGAGTTAATTTGTGTGAAAAACTTGCAACCACTGCTGAACTTCTAAAAACTTTAAACACTTTCAAATTATAACGTCTATTTTGTTTCATGGAATTCGTGATGGCTAATAATTATTTGCGAGAGTTTATTCCGTGTGATTTTTGATTGAACTGAGTGTTTGTACAAATGAATAAATATCAAAATATGTGTACCGATGGCTACAGTGTTTCGAAAATTCGTCTCCCCAATGTAGCAGGAGATTTAAAAATTAAATTCCAGATTTTTTCTCGAATAAATTCTTGTTCACGAGGCAATTGATATTCATGTTTGATGCCATCTCATGTTTAATTGTATTTCATGTGGGTTTATTTGTTGTTTTGTGGGGAAAACCTACGTGCGCAATAAGGACAGAAAAGTATGTGAAAACGTCACAAAAAATGGCAAAATGCAGTCGAGAAATTGACGATATGTATGGAAATCAGGAGGGTTCCCATTATATGGAGAAACAACTGAAATAAAAAATATGCCCTGCTTTAATGAGCTGCATTTTTAGTTATCTGTCTGGTTATGGAGAGTTATTTTTACAAATTGAAAATTTATGCAACTCTGCAAAGTTTTTTTAATGAAATCAAATATGATGAAACATGAAACCTACATTCGTCGTAGACTTTCAGACAGTGAATATGAACGATAAAAATAATAAGGACTCAATGTTTCATTTCGCATACATGTGAAAATTGTTTAAATTTCGTGGAATAGGTAAATGCATTTGAAGAAGGGAAACATGAAACCCGTATTTTGTTTTCATATGACAATGTTCCTACCTACCAAGAAAAGAATCACATGACAAGCACATGACCGTCAAAAAGACGTAAATCAAGGAACAGAAGGGTACAAGAAATATTACACAGTGCCAATAAATTCAACCAAGCACAATCCTAAATTATCACCTGATTTTAAAAACATGTTTTGTAAAGATTTGCAACAGAACACAGCCCCTATTTCAGAAAAGAAACCCCTGATGGCTCAAAACACTACACATGTGAGACTGTATGGTATATAGCTTATACACTCTACACACCTTATACCACATGCACTCCGCAGACTCCTAAACCTATAAAAATATAAAAACTGATCCAATTTCGTTATACGGTTCGCTATACGGTACTCTCTCAGAAGATCGCATTTATGCATGCATTTTTACGACCTGGGAACGGCGACGGCGTCAACACGCTCCGCGATCTAATACTTCCTCGACGTGAATTTCAAACACTCTGCGACGCTGCATGGAAGACGCGGCAGGAAAACCTAATCCAGTCCGTGGTTTTCCCAGTAGTTTTCTTTCCCGATGGATCTGAGGTCAGGATAATTTTCTAGCCAAATGGATGTTATTTTGTGTGCGTTAAGGGAACGTACAGTTTCCTTCTGTAAAGTCACGATGAATTTTCTTTTCTGACGGAACAAAACTAACTGTGCCTAATTTGGGTTAATTATACTGATACCCTTGGCATTGAAACAAGATTTAGAATAAGCAAGTTTGTAGCTATTTTGGTTTGATGTGATAAAAGAGCTAAACGAGCTTAGTTGATGAGGTAAATTGAATTTTTGGTACTGCTATTAAAGCTCTGAAACTAAAGCTCTTACAAGAAATGGCAATGGTCATGTAATAACGCTGCTGCCAATGGAATATGGTTGGAATATAACAGTATAATTCGTAGAGCTACTGTAAATTCTGATGAATTATTCGGATGATACATTTGGTCTGGGCTGATTTATGTAAATTGATATTTTGAGAACACACAAATCTTGCTATTGTTTCGGTATACATGGATTTCAGCTGTCAATGTGGGTTGTATCGTATCAAGATGTTACGCTTTTTTACAGTGCCAGTAAAATTTCATCCGGTTGTTGGGAAAAATGCAAAAGCGTAAACAGAACGAAATTTCAATGCTTCAGGCTACGAACAGGCGATAGAATTTACGATCGGGAAAGATTTCAGAGCAGATAAGCGTGGCGTAATTTGCGTTGCTAATTGAATCAAGGCGGAAGGGTGTGGTTGGTGAAAATTGCTGGTAAATAAACGAAAACTAATTTGCTCTTTTGATTGAATGAGCTTTGCTAGGTAATGGGTTATACTGTGACCGGCACAAGCTAATTTGCGACGATGTTCTGGTTTGAAATCTTCGCTTTTGAAGAGACTGAAAATTAAGTAAGGAGTTGTTTTTTACCATTTATTAGTTAACCCCGAGTCAAGTAAATAACTAAATTTAATGTCTGTTCAATCAAAACTGCACTCATTCTTTGCATGAACGGTACAACATACTTATTTGATGATTTACCTATACAGGTAAATCATAAGAAAATGTCATCTCCATTTTATACCGAGGTTTAAAAATGGCCAACGGTAATATTTAGTTACTTTCTTATACATGATTATATTGCATGGTACATTAAATTATGCATGTCATATTTTATGGGCTATAGGAAAATGAAAGCAGATAAAACAATAAATTCACGATGTACGTAAAACTCTAAACGATTCTCAAGATTTTTAAGTGCTGTATCAATACGTTGTATTAACGAGGAGTTTCCCTTATAAAAAGATTAATACCTCATAAAATCTAATCAGGAAGAGTTTAATTACATGCATGGATAGCATGCTTTTATATTCATGCATCTTTTACAGTCAAAGAGATGTAATCGCTTATATTATGGGGCCAGTATGGAACAACAGCTTTACGTATCAATTCACAAACTTTATGCAAGAATAGGTTGTCATCTAAAGGAAGTGTGTTACTTTACAACGTTACATTTATGCAATAAAAATAACAATTGCGGACAGAGAAAACTTCTAACGCTTGTGAAACATTTTTCAATGTGCCAATTCCGAGTCGTTAACTCGGTAAAATATTCAGGGGGCAGTTTGGACTCTTTTTGGAGCGCTTTACATTTATACGAGCATCAAAGCGAGAACCATACCGTGTCTCACCGCCATTTGTTTGGAATGGGTTTTTAGAGTTTTTTGGCAACCACCCCTAGGGATGATTGAATAGAGATTAGTCGATATCATCATTGGCAGCAATATTGTGTCAAATAATTATTAAAATTTTGTTCCCGTTATTTGTAATGCAATGCGTAACTACAAGTTTAGGTGGGTTAGTGTCTATGTAATTCAATTACCACACCCAGAATGTAAATAACTACTAGTCAAATTAATGATTAGTTATAAACGAAACTTTTTGGTTTACATGGATTTTTGTTTCTTTCCTCAGAAATGTTTCTGTACAACCGACAGAACTTTCAGTAAATCAAAAGCCTTCAATTAAAAAAAGTAAATTGCTACCTAATTGAATTTCTCTCTGCAGTAATTAACAGTGTAATTTATAACTTTTGCCTTTGAGTATAGTAATTGAAAAACATTTAAAGCAAAGAAATTGAATTTATTATCAGAAACTAAATACTCATTCAAATATGGAATCCGTATCGGGAATTGTAGTCCGATATTTTTTTCGACCCCTGTTACAGAAAAAATTTCAGAATGTATATTTCGTTTCAAATAATAAATATGTTCAGTGCATCTAACGAGTTATTACAGACTGGTTCTAATCAATTCTAATTCGTAAAGTAATTTATTTCTAGACAAGTTGCCGTGAGACTTATCATAGCCACATAAACTGGTAATAAAAAGCAGCATCGCCGGTGGAACGTTCCGCTGGTGGTCGCATCGGACGGTCGTACGAGGTGGCCGTTGGGGCGGCGCGGGTTCGATTTCCAATGGGGTACATTCCAGTCGGCGACATTAAATCTTTCTTTGCACACAGTTACCCTCTGAGTCCAGCTGGGAAATGGAAAGCGAGCTGATGGCGGAAATTCGCCGCGTTTGTCAGATTTCAGCGTGCCAGGTTCACAGTGATTTTGGTGATGGAGATTGGGTTGAATTTTGTAGGTAAATAGCGGATCATCGGGTCAAAATCTTCACGTTGCTTGAAATTTTATGGTGAAAGTCAATTAGCAAATGGAAATGCAGAGATAAGTATTGAAATGGTGATGCATATTACAGTTTTGGACAAAAATGCACATTAATTTATATAATGACATGGAAAGTTTCGTGCGGACCACTACATACTTGGCTGACCCTTGTAGGTCACTGAAATGCTGATTGTAACCGATTACAGTCAGCTGTGAGCAGTGTTCGGCCGAGAGCTTAGGAATAAATTATTTTCAGCTTGAACCCGTGAACGAATTATACTTGACACAATTATACGAACGAAAATTGTTATACAGCTTTAAAATCGCCAAATTGTACAATTAAAAAATAAATCCCACTTCTGGCACCATTGTAGTGTATATAGCTATCAAGCAATATGAAGTGTGATACTTTTCTTAGATTCTATTGTTGAGAAGTAAATGCAGAATTAAATGGTAGTTTATTTCAATGTTGCAGGACGAAGACCATTCTACAAGATGGCAGTTTCTGCATTTATCATGAACAGAGTAGAGGAATCTAAATTACTTCCCTTGCTTGGAAATGCATGAGAAGCCCCATGAAATTATCAAGGGAAACATTTGACAGTGAACATCTGCGCTATTTTATTTCATATGTCAGGCAATTCATTTAAAAAAATGCCAGCAGAGTGCAGAAGAAAAACCTTGTCGTGACTAATTCGCTTAATTGGCGGACAATAAAAAAAACATGATTTAGTATTTGATCTGCGACGGCTGAGGACCATAGGAAAATTAACGATAAAAACAACGTACTTGCAGCTCTTGGAGGCTCGTAAAAAGTACAATCACTCGCTGTAAAAGCTACACTTAGTTTTTCTTCAACGGCCATGAAACATGTACTAGTACCGAAGCTACTAATTAAATGAATTAAGTTATTCAGAGAGAACTAAAGGTTCATGCCACTGGAAAAGTTCTGCAAACTCTTATTATTCACGTCTTGTAAAATGCAACGATTATACATTTTCGCTAGTAAAATGTCTTACAATTACTAATCCATACTACATCACTTATGTTAAGCAATTCGGAAAAAGAAAACTTTTAATTAAGATAGTAAAACTTGACGAGACTTACATTTTAGATTATTGAGCATTTAAACAGAATTAAAAACGTTTGCACGAAAATCGATAGCATTCCCAAGAGAATTCACCACTTTCGGAGTGAACACCGCAGAAATTCGTGGAATTCTCTAACGACACCACCTTTTCTCTTTGCTCACGCTTTGCTCTACTTCGACCCAGGCGGTCGTCTGCTGTCCACATTACAACGAGTACCTCTACGTACACGTTGGCATCCAGTAAAACCATTAACCGGGCATCGAGCTTTTCCATCTGGCTATATTTTGAAGCGAAATTGCCATCACAAAGTGTCAAGCTTCGAAGATATATCACAATTAGAAACATTGTTACATGTTCTGGTTCATAAATTACGATAATTTACTAAGATAACGACATAATTTTCTTGGAAAATCGGTTGGTAAGAGTATTTTAACAGTTTGTTAGCCTGTTCACTAAGTTATAGTACTAAATTATTCAGACGTTTAAAAATACACAATTCAAACCCGTTCCCGTTCGCACGGAAAAACTCGCAATTATCCGTTATAAATGATGGTCGCACCCCTGTAATTGACTGAAATAGCTACGCGGCACCATCACAAATTCCAGCCGGCACACAGTTTTCCCGTGCACGCCGTCTCCACGAAGCCAGTCACGTGGCCACTGTGATCCATCGATCAGCAGCCAATCGATCACCCGACGCATTTGGATCGACTCTGCGTGCAGACAATCTCTGTCAATCAGTGCCAATCAATCAAGTTCTCCACCGGCTCTCAGCTTCTGCTAGCTACCAATCGCCAGTCATTTATCATCCGATATCGAGCTGAGTGGCCACGGTGAGACCACGGTGAGACCGCGGTGAGACCTGCCATGGACGCAGGGTGTGTAGCATCCCCAATCTGCCAGGTCTTGGAATAGGTAGCAACGCTTCATTCTGGAGGTGTGCACTTGATTAGGTGACGGTGGGGAAAAAAGGGGCGTGGGATTAAAGTTCGCGTGATTTGTGCAAGGCTATTTAGGGGTTCAGGTTCAGGGTTAACGGCCGTGACTCTTAAAGGTTGTATTAAATATTTAAAGGGGTGGTTTTTTGACAGTATAAGCTCGAGCCACATTTTATAAGCAAATATTTTATGTGACGAGGGAACGATCGGTTTTCCTAAATTGTTAGATTATTTACCATGAATGCATCCGCAGGATCACTTGCAAAACGTTCTTTTTTGTTAGAAAGCATCTGTGCGAGTGGCCAAGACTTAGTAGAAACTTAGCCAAAACTGTGACGCTAGCAGTTCTTTATTCACTCTCTTAAATTAAGCACTATTCTTAAAAGCATTCAAATTTTTTTTTCTTCTTGTCACTAGAAGAGCTATCGAGTTCAAGGGTAAAGATATTTTATGTCCTTAGGGATGGGTTATAAGGGCTTGGGCTTGAGCTGCCAAGTATTTAAAAAACATCTTTGCGAATAAAAAATGTAGGTGTTATTTCCTCAGCTGTAAGGCACCTTCTGTCCCGTTAAGCTTTTAAAGGGCAATTAAATATACGTTCGTAACGCTCTTTTGACAAGTTATCAAAACAGATTTTAAGTTATTTTCAACTAACCAAGCGGCAAGACTTCCAATAAATTCAAAGTCAAGAGCGTTAAGATTCACGCCAAGCGTCGCAAGTAATATCATTTTTGTTTGCTCAAAATTTCACACGTTCGCGCGTCTCGTCGATGATTTCCTCGTCGTTCTCGTCGGCGCATAACACAGCACGGCAAGGCGAGGGAGTACCGAGGATTTGCTGTCCATTAAGGAGACATAATTCCTAGCGACGTCGCTGCCGAACGCCTAAGAGCTGACAGATGTATTTTCCTACATGGCATTATCAACAGCGACCTACGTCAACTACACATTAAATAACGCGCCGCGAGATAACTGAATAGAAACTGGTCATCTCGCTTCTCCATAAGCCCCCATGGGTTTCAGATTACAATATTATACGGTTTTGACTGAGTGGGAGTGTTCCGTTTATTTGCACACTTGGTATATCGTATTAAGAGTTTGGTTCGTTTACGAGTTTGGTTCATGCAAATTCTTGTGCGTGGGTGTGATTTCTATGGGTGGCAGATGTGTTAAGCTTTTGCGTCTATGTCTAATCTTCACACCCCTGTTTGAGTTTATATTTATTAAAAATTGACACATGGAAAAGCATGATTTTCTTATATTTGTGTTGACATTCTTTGTTGTTTAGTATTTCAGTTTTTTTTTATTATCAATCAAATGCCATTTCGAAATCCCATTTCGGAGGTTCTCGGCTATTGTTGACATGGCATGAAACGTGCCATTCATGGAATTGTAAAGATTCTGCACAAATATTGTCGTAAACTTAATTTATAATCTTTATATTGCTTTCTAGAAGAAGACAAGCACCCCCCACCAAACTTCCACCCCCCAGTGCACAGAAACCACGAAACGAGAATCTAGCCCCGAAGCGAAACGCAGAGAGGACAGTTTTTCGGTCAAATGTAAACCATGCGGCATCACGTTCACTACCTCTGCAAATGTCTGCAGAGGGTGTGTATAAATAGAGCACACACGACATCAGAATCAGATTAAACTTTATTTGCTCGAGCACCTCGGGATATCATGTCCATTACCATTAGCGATCCCGGGTGCAGATAGCGCCGAGCAGTGTACTAGCTCGGGAGGTTGTAACAAGTTTCTTGAAGAGAGATATCTCTTCGATGTTATGTCGCCCAGAGTCAGTACCAGTGGTGGAACGAAGGTAGAACCGTCGCTAGTGGCAAATTCGCGAAAACTGTCACCGGCGTTTATTTTTGTTCCAAACTTTTTGTAAATCAGAGAATTTAGTTTTAATATAATTAACGTGGTAATGATTATTGAGAGAAGAAGAATGCACTAGTGGAGGGGGAAAAGAATATGAAGAACAAGACAAAGAGGAGGAAGATAAAGTTTAAGAGGCAGGATTGGCCATCCGGCTAAGATTTTGAATTAGGCATTAAGGGTAAACATTTTGACCAACTTGCTTGGACAATTAAATACGTTTATTTTTATTAGAAACAAAATACCAAATAAAAATATGTACGACTGGCAGAAGAATTCCGAAACCCGAAAATCTTTCCAGGGAAATGCTCTACGAACTGAGCTAAACTTTGAAAGGATATCAAGCATTTCTTACATGCAACGTGACTTGTAGTTTGGTTTGATTCCTACATTCAAGCAATTTTACTGTCCACAAAAACTTAAAGAAATCGATAAGAAATAAGAATGCACTGATTATATGCCACATATGCCACAAAAGCTTGCAGCGGTGATGTCTTTAAGCATTGGAGGAGAAATCAAGGTCCCTTAATTAGACCCAAAGTTGTTTTCGACTCTGCCATAGTCTTACACAGATAAGTTTGTCCCAGAAATAAATGTGCCTTTGGGGGCATCCAACTCTGTCATTTGAAATTGTTTGTTGCGAAATGTCGTATTATCTCTTATTGGTTTCGCAGCTAATTTATGGCCCCTGGGATTTGGATGCTGCTCCAGTGATAATAGATGTAGAGCCGAGTAAATACCAGCTATATTCTTATTGTTTCAGTGGTATTGACTGTAATAATCATCCGATTTGTTCTGAAAAAGTAATTGATACATTCTGCAAAGAAGAATGAAGAGTTTTACTAGTCGAAGTGCTCAAAATGTACGAAATGCTTAGCGCATCAAAGTAATTTGAATTGAGGTTGTTAGCAAATCACAGAACTTTCTTTTAAATCATACTTAATATTTACGGCACTGTAATTTTAAGAATTGTTACGTTTACGAAAAGCTTTAAATTATACGAATAAGCAGCGAAGCACAAAATAATAACCTAAATAGATATGTAATTATAAGACTTATTACAAATTTTAAGACCTGATCTTGACCATACTCTTCTACTTACATGCAAAACGATGCGAACTCAAAATGAATCACAGGAACACTAAGAGCCATTGCATATCAAACACCATGAACCAGAGGTGTCTGCATCGTGTGGATGAAACCCCGCCGGCATCCACTGGTCCATTGCATTAGACGCAAGGCTTATATGGCCGTTGAGGGCGCGTGGCTCGTTGCAACCCTTGTAAGCCGCTAGGTCCATGCGTTACTGCCGGGTAGCCATCAAAATCGGGGCTGTACGGTGCTCCACGCGGATGAGAATAAGTTAAAAGTAACTTTTATTATCGCAGGACGCGTCAGGGCATGGTGTTTTGGGAATGGGTAGGTGGTTGGTCAGAAACCTGCGATTTGTGATGAGAGATTTTCAGGAATGTTGGGGTGAGGTAAGATACATTTGCTTGGATGTGATAGTGTTGAGGATTTTTCCATACCTTTTTTATTAGACCCATTATTTTGGGGAATTAAATATTTCATAGCTAAGGGTTGTGTTAACACTTTGAAATACAAATTACTTTGAATTGGGTGCGCATTTTCATAGCAGTTAAAAGTAAATTCCACTGAAAACTGTCCTCCCAGAAAGTGCCCAGAGCTCGATTCCCGAAAGGTGGAGACTTCGGGTTTCGCGAAACCACGAGTGGGTGGACAGTTAAGAAAGAAAATTAATTTTGATAAAGCGACTGGGGCGATGTTGGGACGTGTGGTCTGTAAGAATTGGTACGTTTAAATTATGATCAGTTATGCAGGCTTAAAACAGCGACAATTCATTCTTCTACAAACGCTAGGAATTTAACGCAAGTTTCCTTTTCTGTCTTCTTTTTTTCTGGCAGTGTAATTTATTTGCTTCCGCTTTACCCACTGTGCCTGTAGGAATTTAAAAGAACGCGGAAAGCCGCTTTCTTCGCTTCGCACCAATTCGAATACCGATACGTGCTTAAAAAGTCGTTGTTTTCATTAATGGAACTTATGTAAACCGATTGGTTTATCGACTTTGTGGACCGAATAAAAAGTGTGAAGAAAAGTAAGTAATAGGATTTGTTCCTACACGGTTATATTCAGAAACGAATGACGCTTATATTGATATTTCTATAAATGCAGTTGTCAAACTCGTCTACATTACAACTTCTGCCACCACATAAAAAAAGTACGATACGAAAAGTCACTTCGATAGAATCTCCAGCTCCACCCTTTCGCACGGCAGAATGATGCCAACACACAAAATGTGCGATCTTTCTTATTTATCTCCCAGGAAAACGGGTTCATGTATCAAAGGAGATGTTCGCTAGGGGATGGGGGTTGGCGGAGGGTAATCCCTTGGCAGGTAACCACGTCGCACGTTCTAAGCCAGCTAGGTTAATTCTCGGGGGAAATCGAGGCATTAGTCTAAGCTCTCTGCGGTGCACTTGCCTCCCGGGCGGCACGATACTTTTCCGGAAGGAAAACAAAGAAAATCGTCCGCTCTGTACTTATATTTCTGTAGTTCACGATAAGAGGAAACAATTTCTTAGATCCCGAACAAACTTAAAACTTGTTCGTTTCGGTACGTCGAGTGTTCTTAGCACGGAGAGGATTGTGTCTAGTTCCATTCGTTTGTCACAAATTTGTTAAATTTGGGTCACGGATGGTGTTGAATTGTGGCAGAGAAGGGATTTACCGGAGATTTGAGTTCATTCAAAAAGTACATCTATGTTGACGTTGAATGACGATAATCATTTTGTCAATAACAAATTGGATTTAGAATATAGGTAGGTAACAAGGTAGGTATAGAGGTTCTACCTCTATACCTACCTTGGGTAGGTAATATATCAGCTCTCATATTTTGTACACGTTGGGTTTAGTTTCAAGTGAAACAATCATCATTATCTAACTGATATTAATATAGCAAAGACAGGATATTAACAAAGAAAAGTGTTAATCATAGCTTTGACAATATCGAACCTGAAACTATAATTTACCCATTATCATTTGATAACAATATATACACACTATTTTATAAAATCTCGCTGTGTTCATTCTGAATGCAATTATAAAATGCGTCTTTTGGACGCAATTTAAATCCTATAAATCCTCAAATACGTTGAACTTAATTATATAGTGGGATCTGATGTACCAAATCTATAATAATATGCCCTACATTAAAGTCAATTGAAAATTGATTACGGACGTTATCAATAGTAAATGTTTCATCCATAGTGTAAGCGGCAAAAATGTAACTAAAAACAAACATTTCCCTGAGAATTCGTTTCCCATGATTCACCGCAAACGAAGAAATACTTCTAATAACTCAGCGTCAACCGCGTTTATTTCTAATTGGAAATCTGCAGATTCTGTCAGTTAAGTCTTCGTCTCGTCACGCTGTCTTAGTTAAATCCGTGCCCATCTTCCCAGCCTCCGTCCACTAGGCGTCGCGGATTTGCGTCTCCGCCACAAGCGGATATCTGCAGAAAACTTTCTACTCTTGTTTCGAGTTGCTAGACGCGCTGCGAACGGGAAAAGCCGCCGGCTGGAATTGAAAGAAGCCGTGCGGAAAATGCATTTTACAGATTACACGACGACGACGACGACGACGACGACGACGACGACGACGACGACGACGACGACGACGACGACGACGACGACGACGACGACGACGACGACGACGACGACGACGACGACGACGACGACGACGACGAAGACGACGACGACGACGACGACGACGAAGACGACGACGATGACAAGGAAGATGACGACGTAGTCTACGTTAAAAATGTATATTACGCTCTCGTAAGCGACTGATAAATAAAGAGGATAACACCGTCGTGTCAGTTGACAATTCCGTGTTGCCCATGCTTCGCGAAAGCACGAAAGAAAATGTGATCGTGCAAAACACGACCAGTTTTCCAGGAAGATGTCACTTCTTTTGATTAGTTGTCGTAGAATTGTCGTCCACGTGTCTGGAATATTTTTCTGTGACTGAAACGGGCGCGTATGCGATCTCGTGGGTAACTTTGCTACAAGATGTCGATCTATAAAGTCTCGATAAAGTTGTGGCACCGCAATGTTAGTTTATAGCAAGTTGGTCAGCTTAGCTTGTAGCTGTTTGTTTGCATTGCTTGATGGCTGATTGGGGTTGAGTTCACGAAGGGTGAGGTGAACTTCTGCGAATGTTATTATAAGAAGCATTAAATTCCGGAACGTCTCAATATTATCTCCCCAAAGTCGCGTTTACGATGTCTACATAGCTGCCTATCTTCAGATACTGAGGCTCGTCGACATGGTGACTGATAATAAATCGGTTGCTCTTTTCATTCACAAGTAAAGATTATTTCTTAGCCGGAATTCTGAGCCCCATTAACTTCTTAACAATCCGTTAACCTGTTTTCTCGATGGCACACAGCCATAAATTTGTCTTTTATAACAAACGAAATATCCTTTTGCGAATTTGTATCCAGCCTGGCGAAGTATAATGCGAATTCCTTTACTTTGGCGGGCTTCATGAAAGGTCGATTTTTGAACGAATATTAAGGTAGAGTTCTTGTGTTCCATTCCATGAATGGAGATATAGAAACATTAACGTGATTGAAAGGCACCGAATCTAATGTTATACTTTCCTGAAACCACACACAAAAAATCTACAATAAGAACAGATTATTTTACAGACGTATGCGTTGTAAATAGGTACCTATACTTATATTTACAAGTAATATGTATTTGTATCACTTTTGTTGACTTCGAAAAATAAAGTTAATCCAAACAGCAAATCTCGTTAAATATAGCGTTAGTTAAATAATAACAGACAAAACTCGATCCATCGTAAAAGGTTATTTTCCCTGATCTATAAAAACTATGCAGAAAATATCACAAAAAAACCACAAAAACTTCAGATGAAATAAAACTGCCAAAGAAAAACCCATCGAACCATCGCGTCTAGTTTACTGGTTCCGAAACGGCTCGCTCGAGCAAGATTATTTACCACTTTTATTCCCGGGTCCGACACTTTTGCCGGGCAGGTAGCGTGCACTGCGGCCCGTTTATCACCCCCGGCGTCGAAGAAAGTGTCCCGCATTTGCGGGACGAGAGCGGTAAGACGCTGGTGAAATATGGCCCGGCTAGCTGCTTGGCACACCCATTCCTCTTCGTGTAAACAATGAAAATGATTGTTTTTTTAAACACGCGTTGCGTTTATGCATCGCTCGTGAATTTTAAATGTACAATAAACGACAACACCTGTGGTTATAGTGTAACACATTTGAAGAGAATTTTAAATCTGAAGAGAATAAAGTCTTTGTACAGGGAGAGACCATTACAAAATATATGCGCCTTTTTGCATGTTACAACTCCTACAAACTAACTTCAAAGGGGGATTTTTTGGATGAGCGAGCGAAATCCTTCAATTTCACAAAATAGGGGAAAAAAGCGTTTTGATTTTTTTTTGTTTGTTTGTTTGCAGCCCTACTTTAAGGTCACAGATCGCTACGAAATTTGGCAAAAACGTTCGTGGTGACTCAGCGAGGTGCTGTATGGTTTTTGAGCAAAATCTGGTCAGCCATTTTGTTTTTATGAGAAAAAACCCGTTAATTTTTCAGTTTTTTGGTACTAGCTTCGTAACTAATTAACCGATCCGCATCAAATTTGAATTGAATATATATATAATAACAAGTTAAACGAATTGCCTAAGTTTCAGATTCGTGCATGAAGTATTCTGCTAATCAGAAAAATAAAATTACTTATTACCTCTAAACGGGTTCAATAACGATCTATATTCGGTTTATTGGATGAGCGAGCGAAGCGAGCGAAATCCTTCAATTTAACAACATAGGGGAAAGAAAAGCATTTGGGTTTTTTTTTTTTTTTTTTGTTTGTAACAAAAACGAGCAGCCCTACTTAAAGGTCACAGATCGTTACGAAATTTGGCAAAAACGTTCGTGGTGACTCAGCGAGGTGCTGTATGGTTTTTGAGCAAAATCTGGTCAGCCACTTTGTTTTTATGAGCAAAAAACCCGTTAATTTTTCAGTTTTTTGGTACTAGCTTCGTAACTAATTAACCGATCCGCACCAAATTTGGATTGAATATATATGATAACAAGGTAAACGAATTGCCTAAGTTTCAGCTTCGTGCATGAAGTATTTTGGTAATCAGAAAAATAAAATTACTTAATAATAAAAAATATAGGTACTTGATCATTAATGCACCGTCTTCAACAATATGATTGTCAAATGTTTTCCGTTTGGATTTCCTCAGGGAGATTACGGCTCGCTCATCCTGCAACGAGTGTAGGCTCTACTAATCGTTTACCTAGTTATATGATTGTTGAATGTTTTCCGTTTGGATTTCCTCAGGGAGATTACGGCTCGCTCATCCTGCAACGAGTGTAGGCTCTACTAATCGTTTACCTAGTTATATGATTGTTGAATGTTTTCCGTTTGGATTTCCTCAGGGAGATTACGGCTCGCTCATCCTGCAACGAGTGTAGGCTCTACTAATCGTTTAACTAGTAAAATGTCAATAATTCAACAAAAACGTATGCTTTTACTTTGTCAATAACCACGAATAAAATACATTCACTATCTGATTATCTGTAGGTAATCTGATGATAAATTAACCATCTATAATCTAAAAAATAGTAAAGTTTATATGTCACACTTCAGTTATGTGAAGCATATTATGCTTCCAGTAAATGAACTGATAGGTACTTAGGAAAACAGAAAAACAGATCTTTGTGTTTCAGCAAGAAGCGATCAAGCACTATGAAAACACTAACCGACCGCACAGTGATTTTTCTGGAGTATGTTTATGACGACATCCGATTCACTTCCTGGTAATGCATGATGTATAACACAAGACATCAATACTGTAGCAGGGCGCATTTGATGTCAGCTAGTATATGCGACGTTTCCCGGTAAGCTTCTCTAATAAGTTTTGATTAAAGAGATAAGAAAGAGAAACCTATAAAGTTGCACATCAATATTTGATTGACTATGAAAAATGGGTTTAGCAGCATGATGAAGATACGCGGCTTTTGTTGAAGGCTGACCGATGGAAATGGGAAAAACCACACAGGCTAACAGTGTTTTTGAAGAAAATTGCCTCGACATACAAGGATTGTTAAGTTCTACGAAATGAGATATGAAATGAGGAGAGCAAGTATACAGAATTGTGTCGGCTGCCATAAATTTAGTTTGGTTTGTACCCAAATTTGCAACTGATATCCGTTCCAGTTTTTCACTTGGAAGGGTTGTAACGATCTCACTTATCTCAGCAACTATGCTTTCATATTGCAAGTTACCAACCTTTTCAATAAATATGAAAAGATAATGAAAAGGTAAGATTAATTTTATGACGGTTAAATGTATCTATTAATTATTTGTTAAAGCCATGACATGTGGACATCTTCTCAAATAGATGAAGAATCTAGTTCAAAGTTTAGTATACAGGCTTAAGGGTAAATTTCACGAAAGCCTACAGGAGCCAAGCTCCCTTTAATCTCTAGAGGAGAGTAATAAATGACTTGACAATTCTGCACGCTGCAATGATACTGATAACTTTGATCTCAACTTTAAATTCAAAATGGCAGATTTCACCAAGCTGTTCAATCAAGTTAGTCAAAACTCGTAATAATTTCTATGAAAACAACGATCTTGTCATAACTAAAGACCGAATCAGTTCTAGCACTTTGACTCAAACTTTTTGGGGGCATTTTACCAAGCATAAAATTTGCAATTTGGCTGTTGACAACTTAAATCAGAATAACAACTCGAAAGTATTTCACTTTCGATTGCTTTTCCTTTCCAAAAACAAACAGATTCAACGATTTTCCGGATTATTTTACAAATAAAATCACAGAACAAATTATCACACAATGTAAAATCATTTGCATTAAATGTGTCCAAACTATCCCTGCGGCTTCGAAGTTTGTCGTCTCAATGACGCAAACTGGATCAACTCCTTAAATACGATCTCTTACAAGCGTTACCCAAAGTCGACTGTACATCCTTCCTTGAAAGCTGCTGGAAGTGACTCTCAAGCTGAGATCTCGTCTTCGGTGACGGTGTCAGCATAGACATTCTTCCCAAACTTCAACGTCGTCCGTTAATTGGTAGAAACACACACCTTCGCGAAGTTAACCAGGTCAATGGTGGACACCTAAAACCTCGAAACAGTGACGGAAGCACTGAGTGTACTACTGGAGCCGGTAATTGATCTATATACTAAACAACTAGATAACTTGGGGTACATGTTAAACTGTGTCAAACAACCCGGTTCGTAGTGGAAAGTAATAGCGCTCGCTGTGGGGTTTTCACTTAAAAATGGATAGAACGTGAAAATAATTGTGTTTAATTCGTGTATCACCTCTCAGCTGAGTCAGGTGCTTGGTAATTGTTAAATCTAATTAGTTGATAAGCTTCCAAAACACAGTTATTTTTAAATTTTTAAATTTCTAACAACTGGTTCTTATCTTGAAAAATGTCACCAAAATTAGAATACACTTAATATCGTTTCGTTTAAGTGTCACTGTTTTTCCGAAGGGAAAAAGTATCCCTAATCATGTCCCCTTTGCTTGATTGGCAAGACGTAGAGCAGGAGGCACGCGAGAGTTGAATTTTTTTGAATTTAATAAATTAATGTCACATTGTTAAATCACTTAAATCTAAAAAATAATACACCAACTTTGACAAGAGATGTGTTGCTTTGGTTGTGACATAAAGGGTTAGTCTCGCCACTGGCTATGTGAAAATATCGCGAGCTGAGATGGCGACTCGTCGCGATGGATTAATTAGGGCACAGCTGACACGTAGGACCAGATGCTGGCTGCGCGGCGAAGATGTCTGGGAGAGACACGGCAAACTTCGCAGCCGCTGAGAGAAAAGAGTGTGAACAGCGCATGGATCCAAGATAATGGGAGATCGATCAGTTTTAGTACAAGGCACAGGAAAGTGGTATAACTAAATGCGATACCATGGCTAAGGGGTGGAAATTTTATCAGCCCATTATTTCAGTGGATCGTGTTGGAGAAAAAGGCCGGTAGGCATTTTCGGTAAAGTAATACGGCGCTAGCGTGCTCTACTTGTATAGACTAATTTGCTGGATTTTTTACCAGTGGTGAGCTGATATTTCTGTAGGTATGTATGTATGTTTTTATTATTGTTTGCAGCCCTTATGCTAGGTTACAATATAAATATGACATTAGTGCTTACTCACTAAACTACTCACTACTCTTTGATTAATCAGTTCCTTTGCCCGATGAATAAGCAGTGAGAATAATAATACACAGTGAAAATGTTCGGAAAATGGTATGTGATTTGGTGGTTATTAAAAGTATGAAAAAGTAAATAATGATATTCACCAGTAAATTAATTTTGAAATAGTACCTTTGCTCTTCTTTTCAGTCGTAGGAATCTTATTCAATATTGCAATATATTTTTCCTCGAATTTTGCAGAAGACCCATATTTTCCTTCCCGTATTCATTGAGAGGAACATAATATCACACCAATAAAACTAGGAGATTGATTTTTGATGGATAAAGAATATCACTGCTAAAAGAAAAATGCAATGCATTTATTAACTTGTATTCGTTCCCTGGAAAACATTCCCACATATATCACAAAGCAAGTTCTTCAATTTGCAAAAGTTATAAAAGCGCAAGATTTTTCAATGAAGGGAATATTAAAAATATTATGACCTGGCGAGACGTTTATATTAAAACCAAGAACATTTTTCAAACAGAATCTTCTCTGGGCTGAATCGAGAGGAGGAGAAATTTTAAATTAATAAATAATATTTTGCTGGGATGACGCGTCCTTTGACAGTTTTCATTCATTATACATAAATCTTTTTGAATACAAAATACCCTTTCATATAGAAGTAAATAAAATGTCCATGTGATCTCTGAAATATGGAAAGAATAAATCGCGTCAAACAGAAGATCGATCCAGCTTGAATCTAAGACTGTTAAACATTTTGACTCCTATCGCCAAGTGACCTGACTTTTTCATACTCAGGCAGAGAACTAACCCCTCGGTTTATTGAGACATTTAGGACTTCTGTCCAGAAACTTATACCGATTTTGCGTCCGAAACTCAGTGGTCAGAAAATAAGGAGATCTCTGGAATGATACTCGTATCCTAAAGGCAATAAGGCTGGTTGTATTTCTTATGAGATTTATTTATCCAATTTAATTATGAGAATACATTTCTGTAGTTGCCTATTAGCGTACCCTTAATATAAAATCAGAATTGTTTTTGCCTATTCTAATGCGCTGATTAGTTATAAATATATGAAAGAGGTCACTGAAAAAACAAGCCCTTAGCGATCAGGCTTGGAACATGTGAACTTGTTCGGTCTACCGAAGCAGACTTTATATACTCTGACTGTTTCGCGCCAATTAGCAAATACGTAGAGTGGTTAATGAAGAAGGTCGGTATGTTGTGTGCGCTGTAACCACAAACTTCATCCAAATGCGAGGAAGAAAATAATTCTTCGTGTTTTCTATAATATGGTGGGAAATATATGACCATTGACCATTGCAAGGTAAAGCTGAATTCTGTAAGCTTCTTAGTAGAATATAATTAAGAAAAAAACAAAAATAAAATTATACAAGCAAAATAGAAAACAGCGAACAGAAAACAGAAAAATCGAAATCGTAGTGGTACCGACTAAAATAACTATCTGACGAACCTGACGAATCACTTGTTAATGTTAAAGTGTCAACAAAACAGCGCGTCGTCAAGCACCAATAATCAATGTTAAAGTTAGCATTTTTTAAAATTAAAATCAAAATAAAAAATGCGCATTAAAATAAAGGCTTCGAAGCCAGATTTCAAATCAACTCTTCTAGGTGCATTATAAGGTCCATATTAAGAAACATGTATGTACAAGTGATTACTGAAATACATCCGTATTACGGATAGTTAAAAGTGTAAGATATCAAAATTCTTTTAGTAATTTAATGGAATTACGGTAAAAATAAATATTACATTATTGCCTTGCCAGAATTGTTTGGAAAAGTGCAATATTTTCAACTACTTTGTCATTTTAATGATTTCAATTAACAAAATTCGTGATAAAAATTAAGTACATCCGATTGAAACAGCCATCAACCCCGATTGTGGCAGTTGAAGCAGGAACTAACGACAACGTGAAACCCACCCTTCGGTGGCACATCAAGGTCATCGAGCCAAAACGAACTAGCGACCTCTTAGCGAAACACATTGAAAACAACAAAACAATTACTCACAATTAAAAAACTTACAAAAAAAAACTTGGTTGAAAACTACTCACTACACCCTCTAATGAAGACAGATCTGCCAAAGTTTAACAACCGCAACAGCTCAGAGCACACACACACCTATAAATAAAAGTCGGTAGATGGACACGGAAACACGAATGCACTGCGGCGTTCAGAGCAAATAATATGTTAACGTCGGATTAGCAATCTGTCATGTTGACGCAAGGCGTTAACTCGCTAGTGTCTTTTTGCTCTCACGCGAAGGGAGAATCCGTCTCAACGAGGCACAGAGGTCATGGCGTTGCAATTAGCACCCTAGGCGCGTGCAGGGTGGGGGTGGGGGTGGATGAGTGGGGGTTGATTTGCATAGCGTGCACGTGCGACGAGGACATGAGACCTTCGGCCTGTAGTCAGGTGATAAGTCGATGTCTTAAGTCGTAAGAGAGCCTGGGGTTGATTTGAGGAGGGTCAAGTTGTTGGTTTGAATCGTGGCAATCCTAGTTTGTGTAACACTCATTTTTACTACAGTGTAAATGCGAACTAGGGATGATCATCAAAGGTGATCTTCCCAGATATTTTAGTCACGTGTTTTTTAAATACAAGCTATAAACGGTTGTGGTTTGCACAAAACTCCATCAAACTGAAATTTAGCTGCGAACTAAGACTGATTACCCTATAATATAACCAGACAATTCACTTAATTTAGAACAATAATACTTAAATTATCATAAAGAGTGATAAGTTATTGATTTGCTTTGAGGTGTATATTGGGAAATCTTCTAAATTTTAGCACTCGATTACCTATGTTCTTTTGACGAAATCTATTCAAAGGCCACTTTTCGCAACTTTTCTACTCAAAAGTCCCGTTTAAAAGTGATTTCATCAGCCACGTTGTGAAATCCATCCCCAACCGCGCTTCGTCGCAAAGGCCAAGAGCCGCACAAATTTGCAAAACCAACCCCCACCCTCCACCCACCACCCACCACCACGCGAAACTCACTTAATCCGCGCAAGAGCCCGCGCCGAAAATGACAACCAACTTGCAACAGCACAGCGAAACTTTCCCCACGTTTCCCGCGCGTGTCGCCAACCAAAACTACCCCCCCCCCCTCCCGCCCGTTGACTGCAATTGACATGTCTTCGCATTTTCCAGCGCGCTCGCGAAATCGCGTTGCCATTTTCCCGCGCCCGTGTAATTAACGAGCGTGCTCGGGCAGGAAATGGCGAAGTGATTAGTTCCCGCCGCGCCGCGGGACGCCTCGGAAAAGCGATGTGCTGCCGATCACAGTTTGCCCACTTTTCCTGTTTGCCACGATGCGTGCTGCCAATGCCAGCTGGAGTAGTGCGTGTGCTTTACTGGGACTGGCGGCCGGCATAAAGAGGTCGTGCGTTGCAGATTGTTACAGTGGCATTGTTGTAGGTGAAATCATCTGCTGTTTTTCTATTTTCGTGTCTTTTGGTCATCATGGGGTTGCTAGCTCATCGCATGGCATGATTGCCGGTAGTTAAAATAAAGATAACCAAACAATGTTCCTATTGGCAGCTGTCTGTATAAAGTCAAGTTTGCACAATGCTAAGAATAAATCAACCCGTGGCATATTTGAACAGTGGCATCTATTTGGAAGTCAGTTGCAACAACCAACTGTAAAAAAAACTGTTATTTTAATTCGGCTTTTTTTTATATACTTCTGGCAATTTTGTTATAAACATTGTAGAACATTGTGAACTGAAATACAGGATGAATTTACATTTATTTGCAACGTATTTGCAATGATTGGAGCCACGTGCAAACCATTACTGAAGTCTATCCTGGGTGTCAACCCTATTTTGGGTGTGGCTACGTTTCATTTCCTCCATTCGTTGCTGTGGATGTACCAGCTCGGAGAAAGGGTGCATTGATACAATATGCTACCCACATTATATTTGATTGCTTGTTCAATGCCAATACATCCAAGCTCCAGTTGAATTTCGATTTAATTAGAAAAATGAACAGTGGCCAGTATCTGGGGTTGAACGGATGTATACACTGTCTAGGGTCCAGGGTTTAGGCCGTAGGTTCCGGGGTCGCAGAGTGTCTAGGGTCCAATATACGACGTCTATGCTGTGGATACTGGACGCCGGAAATCAGATATTCGTGCGTAATCGTTTTCCGATTCCCATGGCCTATACGCACGAGCCTACAGTTTCTTGCGCATCGCAACGCATAGCTGGAAAATAAGATGCATTTAAAAAGAGCTCTTTCAGGCCTTCTTTTGTACGCGTTGCCAGAAGTGCGCAGAAAAAAAATAATCGAAATCGAATTTCGGTCGCCCGCAGATTTCGTTACTAGATTGGATACTGGAGTGTACATAACCACTTCGCAATGTTTATAACGCCGGTATTTGACAGGCAGTTAACGCAACTGTTCGTTGTCATGCGACGGATATTGCAGAAATTGATGGATTTCCTTAAGCTACCCTAAAGCCTAATAACTAATGAGCCATAAAAACACATAATAATATTACAATGGCAGCTATTACTGTGGCATCAATTATGGATGGTAATTAATATTTCAATGCCGTCAAGCAATGCGTCGAAGCCATATCACAGATGAAATAAGGGTTTAAAATGGAAACTGATAAAGCGAACAATGCCAACTATGTAAGAAAAAGATAATTTCTTCCAGCAACAAAAATCTCCCATCATGTCTCTCAAGCGACTCAATGTCATCAGGAAATCCTCGGTCATCAGACAAAGTTGGTCCAGCGCCGTATGAAAAGGAAGCCGAGCAACAGCAAGACGCAACCCCCTAGCCGAAAGATTACTGAGCCTAATCCTTCCTTCCTTCTTGCCGTGAATAATCTCCGCCCATAATTGCTTGCTAACGCCCTGGCGGTAATGTGGTGATGCCACGATGGTATTAGCGTAACAAGAATTATGTGCCCCACCATCAAACTTTCGACTCTGCGATGGAATTTAGAAGACATTGGCGGAAGGGCCTTGTTATATTAACTGGCGCTAATTTAATCTCGCGCTAAAAATTTATTGGTTTATAATATGGATGAAGTGTTTTTCGTCGTGTCGTTCATCTTCGATGATCAAAAATTTCTTAATAATGTTACGGAAAATCACATGTAATCTTAGACTTTGAAATAATGAAGGAATTTTCACACTTACACAAAAAAATTGATCGAGAAACAGCTTTGTGCAAACTAGAGTTAATTACAAGTAAAATATATTTCACTTGCGTTCAACCTTTGTTATATATAATTCAATCAAGATGTATGCTAAAACTTTAAGTTTGCATATTTAAGGGCTTTGGTAATATACAGCCGATAATTTATTGCTTCTCACTGCCATTCCTTGAAACATTGCGAGAAGTTAGGTATTCCAATTAAATTTCTACGAGCACGTGCCTCGGTATCCAGAGACCGGTAAAGAGTGGTGCAGTGCGTATGCTGGGGAAAAAATACCCTAGAAACGATCTTGACATTTGCATGAGAAAGTAAAACGCCCCGAGGTATAAGTCGCAGAAAGTAGCAATTGCAAAGCCTATTCATGAATGTGTATACATTTTGGGAAGGAATTTGCGTGTCTGAAATACGTTTAAGATATTAGATAGTGTTTTAAGCTGTTAAAGCTTCAAGGTGTACCATTTCTTAACCAGAGCTTTCATGAACTCAAAATAATGCTGAATTCGAATCTTGTAGGGCATTACCATAGAGTATGTAGGCACATTACTTCTAAGTTCTATAGCGAAGATAAACGGAACCCAGAATGAAATGATCGCCATTCTAGATTTTTTCTCAAGTTTACTGGTCTTGAATGGTACAATAAGACGTCTAGACCGTCACCTGTTATGCCTCTATGCAGCGTGACACATTTTTTTGTGCATTAAGCAACCTCCAGCATCTCAAACAAATTTGTTGGCTATTTATTGGATGAGCGTAGCGAGCGAAGCGAGCGAAGCGAAGACTTCAATTTGACCACCCGTAGAAAAAAAGTCCATGTGTTTGTTTGTTTGTTTTTTTGTGTGTTTGTTCGCGCTCTACCGTCCAAACGGCTGATCCGATTTTGATGAAATTTTCAGTGTACCTGAACTTGTTCTGAACTTAGACCCCCTGCGTTTTTCAGCTTGATAGCTTTAGAACTTTTTTCAAAAATCCAAATTTACGAAAATTTTCAGATTTTTCGCCATCATTTCGCTGTTTGTTTTTACTCTACTAGCTAAAATACCAAGCCGATTTTGATGAAATTTGCAGAATAGCTTTTGTATACCGTATACACTATACTGGTTTACCAAGAAATATGTTTTATATGTTTTTAATACGTTTTTTAATCGTATTTTTCGATTAAATTTTCAAGTTTTTTGCCGTTTAGCATATCTAAACTGTAATTACCCTTGCTTTTTCTTCAACAAACGTTAAAAATATGTTGACCGTAGTGAGGTGTACCGTTATAACAGTTTTCCAGCGATTTGAAATTGTTTTTATATGAAAAATATCAAAAACTCCATCCGTCGTCTAGGCTGGACAAAGTTTGACAGCTATAGGTACTGATTTTGCTTGGCCGAAAATTAATTGCCTCTGGATTCGATCGGCTTTCACCAGAGGTAATTAAAATAATGCTTGAATCTTAGAATCTCTAGGTACAAATTCAAGTTGCAGTGAATTCATCATTCTACGTATTAGCTTGATAGCTTTAAAACTTTTCTCAAAAATCCAAATGTACGAAAATTTACAGATTTAACAGAAAAAAAAAGTTATGATAAGGTGATGTGGAAATTCGGCAAAAGAATCAAGACGTGTGTGGATTTATTCGCTTCCAAGAATCATTTACTTAGCTTACATGCCAAAATTATTAATCAAATTTGATGAACTTTGGAAGATCAAAATCTGGGCTGGTATACACTATACCGTATACACTATATACAGGTATACAAAGAAATACGCTCATCCAACAACGCGTCCACAGGTAGCGTTCGGCGAAGCCCTAGTGTTACAAAATTAAGTTTTAGTGGCCTTAGGATTAAATGGCCTTTTATGTTAATCACAGTCCCGAATAAAACTGATTATTAACTGATAAATTAAGGTGGAAAAAGCTAGTGTTAGCTATAAAGTCGATTGTACAAAGCCAGTCAAGCTACTATCTAGGCTATTTTTATCAGGAATAATATGTACATTCCAAAATTGTGTCCGTAATAAACTTATAATCCATTCCAAAGTGTTCGTGTAGCATTACAGGCTCCACCCCAGCAAGGTAAATCCGTGTTCGGGGAACGGACGCAATTTTAGAATGGATAGCTGTTCCGTTTATAATAATAAAAAACACTCCTGTGCAAGCTACGAATGATAACAGTTTGGTTCGAATCATCACAAACTATCTAGGCTCCTTAGACCTCAAAACGTCGCCACCACGATTGTAGACGACAATACAAATAATTTATACATTTTGGTAGAAATCAGCGAACGCCGCAAGGCACAAGGCAACTCCGGAATTTATCACCGAACAAGATATACGAACTCCGAAGCAGTCAGCCATTCCTCCTGAATTGAACACATCTTACACACATAGAATAATATTTCCTCTCGTCTTCGCTCGATCGCGTGTAATATTGGATTTCTCTTATGAGGCGCGAGTCAAGTGGGCTGCTGCGACGTCGTCTTAAACAATGTCCCAACTTGCTAACAGTGGCGGAGCAGAAGTTTCTGAGAGCATGTCTTAGAAGCACGCGGAGAATTTGCGATGTGAGATACGAGTTGGATTGGGCACACTTGGCACTAGCCAATCCTAGCGTTTCCTGTTTAATAGCAAACTGATAACTTTTGGGAGGAATAACTCTGGGTGATATCGTGCATACCGTGGATTATGTAAATCAATTAGGGGATGCAAGGGCATTGATTTTCAAGAAAGAGTCAGTCAATTTTCTCCTGTATATTTGTAGATTTGTTTCTTCCAATTTTAGCCTAATATTGTCGGCTCATCGGAACAAAATTCCAGCAGCTATCGTTAATATAATAAGACCCGGCCCGCGTCAAACAGTAAAGATTGAATTTATCAATGCAAAAATAAGAAATTGAATTATTATTCGAGTCACAACAGTTAAAAGTCTAATGCTAATCAAATGAAAGCGTATAAGATGCAATTTTTCCATCTACAGTGCCTCTCTTTCATATCTGTCTAAAGAAATTGGAAATATCAATTTGATTCTTCTGCCACTAAAAGACCCAACAGCCTTATTTGCCTGAAACATGAGTTTTTCATTGCATGGTGGCCAGAAATGCAAATTCGAGCCCGAAAAATGTTCAGTTTTAGTGGTCGGCAATTATCATACAAAGTATCCAAGAGCACGAACTCCGGTAATCGGTTTAATGATTGCATGTAGATTCGTTTAAGAAGTTTAGCGGGCACCGGTCCAAGAATATTCGGGAGTGCTACAGGTTGTTAATGCCGCTACACGTGGGGGAAATTTGGGGTGCATCGCCCCCCAAAAGCTCGCCACTGTGCGGTGATACACCGTGCCCCCCGCATCGGGTCATGGCCAAGATGTTTCTCTAGAAATGCCATGCTAAGACTGTTTACGATATGTTTACGACGTTACGTGTGGCTCGACGCCATATTTCTTAGGGCTGCTTTACTTTGGGAGGAAAATGGTCTAAAATAAAAAAATAAAACGAAAGGAGGTGAATTATATATGACCACGAATCGCGAATTTGCCAAAAAAGACGTGTAATTCAATTTTTGGCTTTGTCTGGCCATGCATTTGTTCTAAACTTATAAAGTACGATTGAGGTTTGTGTGGTGCATTTTCTTTACCATGCAAGAAACAGAATTAATGCGCGTACAAGTCGCTATACACAGCGTTTTCCTATTTAAATTAACACAAGTTGCATTGAATACTTCATGGCAAACCTGATTTCAAAAAGTTGCCTGAAGTACATTCCCTAATAAAAAAGACGATTTTCCCAAAGCGTTCAATTTGACTAATTACACGGAGCCCGGAACGAGCAATAAATTTGAATGGAAATCGTCTCAAGTTCATCAACGTTGAACTAGAATATCCTGCGAATCGATTAAACCAATCTTAATTTGAATGAAAATATATTTCACAGTTGACTGCTCTATACGGAGTAGAAAATGATTGAAATGAAAAAAAACTTAGCACAATGTGATTAATTGAAGCTTTGATACGATGAAATAACAGTTCCTACATTTTTTACTTTCGATCGGCTATTTTAGACCTCTGCCAGCGACCAAAATCACTGAAAATCGATTCTACCAAAATAACCATTCCGTGCGTTCTGGATATCTCGCAAAATGGGGTAGTGAAATCGTTGCGACTAGTGTGCACCCCTTCTGTTTCGCGTGAGCTTTGAATCCTCTTACAGCCCCCCGCAAACAATGAAGCGCAGAACAATCCTAATGCCACGAGGGGTAGTAGTTAGAAAAAGTGCTCGAAAAGGTCATAGCCTCGTGCACCCACCATTCATAAATACGTTCGCATCTTTAGAATTATCATCCCTTTCAAATCGTAGTGCATTGTATTCGTGATTTTTTTAAAGTAGACGAGACTTGCGTGATTGAAATGTGACTGTTTAAACACGAGTATATAGTAGCAGTTATCGGAATGATCTATGCTTATTTTTCGAAAACCACCTGCTTATATAGTTTTTAACCAGGGATATTTCAAGAAATGATGCAACGAGAATAACTCTTAACTCTAGATTGACACCAGACACGTAGGAAGTATAAGAAATAAATTGAACTCCAAAGGCAAAACACATTATTCATGTTCCTACTCAACTTTTGGCTATAACTTCACGGTAACACATTAAAAACTTAACAAATACTTTTTTTACACACTTCTTTTGTTAAAGACACTTGTTTTGTTCCATAACATCCCATAAACGCTTGGCATTCGATGCCACATTTCTCACGTAGAACAACAGTTCAGGGACATCGATAAATAATCTTGCGAAAATCGCAATAAAAATCATGCACAACATGGCGCCCAGTAATCACAAAATGGCGGTATCCCCGTCGATTGCGCGACAAGATACCAGCAGCCATCGAGAGCAGAAGCACTCTGCCGAACCACATCTTGAACGCCCCCTGTTGAGGAAACGCTAGGCGAAACACTCGAGGCTGTGTCATGGATCTTGAAGGTGATGCAACAATAACTCGCCTCCCCCGCGCATGACTACTTGTGTAGACTACCTATACTTGGAGGCACTTTGTTCACACACAAAATTTACACAATTCCAGGACACCACCTGGTATGGAGGGAGGGGGCGTCATGTTGTACGCGAAGCTTATGAGCTTGTTTTACATTTGGCGCCCAGATTTACATACTTCATTTTAATGTTGTTTTTTGTGTATGTGTCGCTCAACTTTTTTTAACACACAATTCTATGTTGGTGGAGTTGTTTGAATGTCCCTGGCTTGATTGCCATGTAGGTGCCACTTTGATTAACATGCAGATGTGTAGAAAAGAAGTGAAAAATGGTAAATTAATGTTGACATAAAAAAGGGTGATCATGCGGCTAACTACAATGTCATTTAATTTAATTTCTAGAGCCAAGTAATAGTAAGTAGCTAATTTTAGTTGTTAAAAAACTATGTCCCAGAACCAAGCAGATATAAAGCTCTAATGTCACGGAGAGTTTTTTTATGTAAGGTTCAGTGCTACCAATTAAGAAAAGTAAGGGTCATCACGGCGAAATCTGACTAACTTCCTTATTTTTCGCCTTCTACTTTCCGTCTTTTATCTTTTATCTTGAAGTATTTCCTTCCTTTCACTCTCCAACTTTGATGTAGTTGGAGTCAAGTGTGCGTGATAACATCATAGTGAATCGACGTGATAAAAATGTAAGCTTTAAGCAAGCAACGCAAATTATTTCTTATATCGTCCCTTAGGGAAAAGCCACTCTAGACTATAGCTACGTCGAGTAATTTCTTGACTGGGACATCATTATGCTTGCTCATGCTTGGGATACTAGTGATATATTTTGTCGTTTTAATGGATATTTCGCATTTCTGGACATTGAAATTGACCCGAAAAGGTGGCGGAAATTAAACAAAGCAATTTAAATTAATTCTGAAAGCTGGATATTATGGGAGTATCATGGAGTCGCTGCTGATGATGTAGTGTCATTGTGGATTGAAAAATAAATGAAAACACGTTGCCAAGCATATTTCAAAAGGAGTGCATTATTACTTACACCGACGATTAAAAATATTTCATTGATTAAAAAACCAGTTGAAATATCCAAAAAATTTAAACTAAAACACTGCAGCTAGTAGCAACAAGACAAAATTAATGCGTTATCACGATACCAAAAAAAATCGCTGCTAGTTATTTAAACTTGAACAAAATTTATTTGGACACTAGATCTGTTCAGATAAGTTTAATTGATAAGTATACTAACTAATCTAAAGTCAAGACTAAATCCACTAAAGAGTGAACACAACGTGCCTACATTTTCGAAAAGAAAACAGTTTCCCAAAGAGTAAATAATCACCAAACCCTCATTTTGAAACAGTAAAGCAGTTCGCAACACCAACCACAATGACGTGAATCCACGAAAACAATTTCCAGATCAACATCCGTCCGCTTCTCATTTCGACTGCTATATCTTCCGTTTGTCTCATCAATTACTCACTACACACTTCCGCGGGAATAGATAATGTTTTCCAGTCGATTGACACATCTCTTGTATCCGTTTATCAGGTCACGGATAATCTATTAACGGCACCGAACGTAAGGGTGCGGCGAGGCCGGATGAGTGACAAGCTTACAGCGAATAGTTGCACGCTTAATAACATGCTGCCGATCCTTGCCCGAGATCCGAAGCTCATGCTAATGGATTGAAATAAATTGACAACAACGTCAATTTGTGATGCTGACAGCGAACGCGTACCTTGCCAGGCTTTTGATAATGCGATTAGGCACGAAACCGTGATGCAATTTGCTAGGGGTGGTGATTTCCCGGGGCGCTATGCACAGCTGGTGTGTTGGCGCTGGCTAATTAGTAGCTGGCAGGGTGTTCTACGATCTCAATTGCAGAGGATTTCAGGCACGTAGGAGAGTAAAAAATACCATTGTTTACATTTGAGTGGCCCAGGATAGTTCTTGCAGGTTTTATCGCCGTTTGGACATGACCATGATGTTCGTACTCTCTTTGGTGCGCCACTTTGGCTGAATTTTCGGTTAAAGAAATCCATCGTTTTCAAAAGGGTTGAGAAGGCTTTGAAAGTTGGTTACAATTTACACTGCTGGGTGAAAATGTACATTTTTATATAAAATCCCACATATGGCACCAATTGTAAAAGTATTTTTTTTCTTTATTTTTGCCGCGGAATGAGTGCGATGATGTTGAAACTTTTAATTGGCACGATTAGGAACGCAGCCTATGACGTAGGACAGTTCTAGCAGGTTCTTATGGCTCTTTGGAGATGACCATCTACATCTACAATCTTTGGTGTGTTCACTAATTAAATGACATCGGTTATATTTTTCGCTAAAATATCCATTTTAGCCAAAGAGATTTAAAGCCAAACAGCTGTCACCAAACAGCTTTCAAATCAGGTCAAAAATTACGCTTCTGGGCAAAATATGAAAAAATGTATGTGTTTATACAATAAATCCCACGTATGTCACCAATTGTGAGGTAAAATATTCATATTTATTTATTTCTTAGAAATGAGCGCAATGAAATTGACATTTTTAATTGCCAGCTGGGATGTGTCGGGAGTTGGTAGACGACGAGGAATTAAGTCTTTGCAGGCGCCGTAAAGATACCAATAGAAGTGGATAGAACGCCTGGCTTCACAAAGACTGGCAAAGCTTCATGTTTCTAGTTGGTAAATCACACAAAAGCTCACGCCATGACCTGAAAATCTACGTAGAACATACTCAGGGGTAATAGAGTGTACTTCAACAAGTCAGCGGATGGAAATTTTGAGATATTTAACGTTCGTCTCTCTCGTGTGTTTGTATTGATTCCCGTTTGGTTTTTAATGAAAATGTTTATAATCAACTACGGAAAGAATTTCAATTTCACATTTGAAAAAAAAAAATGTAGGTAAGCAATCAAGAATTTGTCGTTAGTCCTCAGTTTACGAGGCGGACACATAACTTCGTGTTAATATTGTATATCACCTGCTTTCAAAACTCAATCCAGACTCGAATTCATTGCATTGGTGGTACATTCGATCTACATTACATTCTATAGGAGATTCTAATTCACGGGCTATCCGATATTTTTGCACCAAAACTTAGATTCATTCACAACACTTTTCTTAAAACTTAAAACGTTTTCTTAACCTAAACCACTACTATTTAAAGTTTAAGGTAATCTCGCTGAAACTAAGATAAGTAACATGATTTCTGGAAAGTACATACAGCACCCACCAAGTTCCCATTGTGCGTGTACGTGCTCATTACGATGAGGAACTCGTCTATTGTAAGCTCTAAATGAGCACGATGGCTTGTTAGGACCGTCGACACTAGGTAACGCATTGATTAATTAATTAACGTATCCTATCTCGGCTAAAGCAGCAGCAACCGCAAGTTGAGTGGATCATTTCAGATTAGCCACGCTCTTAATTATCGCGCACTTCGTTATGTGCATGTTTATATAGAAAATAGATATGCTTTCACTGGAGAGACAAGCAAAAAGATAAGCAGTGGTTTTTTGAAGCTTTGTGAGTACTTTTAGGATTATTTGTAGTTGCAGTGTTTTATTTAGGAATGCGAAGTAGCTTTTTCACATTTCAAAAAAATATGTTTTTTGACTGGATATGATTTTAAATTAGTATCTGTTCCCAGGTATCGTATATCTGAAACGTCGACTGTGGGCTTCTTTCATAAAACAAGCTTTGTTTGCGTTTCCAGAAGTATTTATCTTGTTTTTATTTCAAATGTTTTTTTTTCAGTTGTGTTTTGTACAGAAATATATTACTCCTGCATTGGCATCTTTTCCGCAGTCACGTATAATGAAACGTCGTCCATTGAGCTAAATAATTACCAAACATTGTACGATATGCATCAAAGGCTAGAAGAGCTGACTCTAATTATAAACCTGCTAATTGAAAGTCTCGAGCTGCCGTGAAATGCTGCGATCCTTTCGCCAAGCGCCCGTCAAATCGCGAGGACGACTTGGAGAATTTTCCGGGGGTCGCGGTCGTCGACAGTTCCCAACATTTCCCAGGAAGTTATTAATCAAATCAAACGGAACTTTGGTTCGAGGCCGAGCCAACCGGATCGAGTTCTTTATTTGTTGAAAATAAAAAAATTGTTCGGAAAAGAGAGATGGTGAAAATTGAGAAGCCTCGGGTGCTCGATGGTGTAATAATGTTCGCATGGACGGAAGTGGACGTGTTTATATTTTTTGAAAATTTACAGCTTTAATACAGATAAGGTTTATTCTTTGAGTTTGCCCGGAGACGGGGAATACGATTTTAAATTCTGTATTTTACATACTTCAGAAAATTTTCAAACCTTAAATTTTTGACGTCATTTTAGAGATGCTATAAACTCCCCGTAAACTGGACCATGCTGAACAATAAATGTTTTATCTGTACACGGGGAAGAGAACTATAAACTTCACATTCCGCAGACAAACTGGCAAAACAAAGCGAACGAACCATCGAAATATCTTTCAACCCTCGCGAATAATTTTTAAATTGTTGGAATTAAAAGCCAGGTTGTTATTGAACCAGTGAGGTTAGAATAATTTACTTCTCATATGTTTTTCCAACCATAACATCGATAGCGAATTTTACAGACTGTATGACGCATCCTTAGCGGGTGCTTTGGAAAAAACTGCATACAGAGAAGGGTTAAACATCCGTTAAGGAATCAACAGATGAAACCAGCATAATGCGGCCTTCCACAATACGCAAATTAAAATTCTTATAAATCACTCTGCCATGAAATGTGAAATTAATTACCAAGCATTTTTTTTTTTTAATATATACCACATCCTTGTTCTAAGATTAAAATTTTTGATTAAACAGTATAAAATTCCGGCAAGATGACAAAAGACCGATATCAATTTCAGCTCAACCTCATATCTCGTAGGAAAATGCCTCATTACAAACACAAGCCTCTTCGGCGAGGCGACGGGACGCCTACGTGCGGCGAAAAAAGGATTCAATTTACTATTTCTGTGCTGCGCTGCGTTTTGTAATTTTAATTTGGTTTCGCAACGAACCTTGTGCAACGCTCCCCCCCCTATAAAAAAAACTCGAAACACTCGCCATCGGTATCGTGAATATACGAGTTTTCATAATGAAACGACTTCAATTTTCCAAACAACACAGCGTGTACCGGAGAGAGTGAGAGCAAGTGGGAAGAGTGAGTAGAGGCGACTTTTCCGGCATTTTCCGCGTTGTTTTTTCGGGTGTTTTTTCTGTTTTGTGCCACGTGACTGATCAAATGTCGACCGTCGTAATATATCACCTCATGATTCTAATAACATTTTGCAAACTGTATAACATTTACATAATATGATTAGATGGTGTACGGGCACAACATTTCCACTGGCATGGAATCGGTGCGAAAAGTAGTGCAGCAGTGATGCAATGTTGCGCCATGAACGTAAAGTTTCAAAATGTGCTCATAAAACGAAATGGAATATGGTTTTCTGATAAACTTTATCGCCCCAATGGCTGAAATCTACATTTTATATATTTCCGAACTTTTATCAATTTCCTCTAGTTTGTAAACTGATTTTGTACTGAACCAACTGAACCAGATTCTAGAAATATCAGTTTTTCTTAAGTGACAGTTTCAATGTCAATTTTTGCATATTAAAATAACTCGAATTTGATGCCAATTGGCAGCTTTATGCTACATTTCCTACTTTGAGTTCACTTTTGTGTCCACTTATCATTGAGTACAGAAACACAGACACTTTTATGTACTTGATCTGTGATTTTGGTACACTTCGTTAGTAAAAGTAAGCATTTTTTCACTCATCATTGAAATGCCAGACGCTTTTGTATACTTGATCAAAAATACTGCATACATTAAAAATAATTTGGTCAATTTCACATATAGTGGCCTAAATCGTAGGAGATAAGCCCTCACTCACCAGCCAGTGGGTGAATTCCCACCCGACACCCCCCAGATCCCCGCAGAAAATCCAACACAACTAATTTCGCAAGCCCCAGGAGCAAGTCGAATGGGCAGAAGTCCTGAAACTGGTACAAAACACACTTCCGGCATCCGGTTCGGGTGGTTCTGGTACCTTGATGTCGTTCGAGAGTCCACGAGCGCCCAGGGAGGGCTTAATTGGGCTGCAGTGGTTGCTCGCAAGGGTTAGGCTTGGATTAAACGGCAATTAAGGACGATCCTGGCAAGTTAAATCGTGGGGTTAGCTTAGTTTACCAGTATGTGTGTATTTAAGGGTGGTCTTCATGAGGAGTTGGATTTTGGATACGCTAGGGCTAAGTACAAAATAATTGTTTGTCAAAGCTGATGATTATAGGGAAGCACAGCGGGCGATTTGTCAATTATAGGCTCTTCGCTTTACAGAGAGTTAATTTGACGGTTCTAAAAGGGCTGAAGCAAGACGCCAATGAAGCTAATTACACGACAGTTTTTTTTTATGTTGAAGGGTGTATCGAAATGCCAGAAGCAAGAAAGATTTCCTATCGTTATACACATTTTAGACAAAAGTTAAAAATAAGACTAGGCTATGCGAACACTCATATAATCGTGTTGTGGATAAGCGTAATACTTACGTTCACCCACAACACGATTATATTGTGTGTGCGCATAGCCTAGAGGCTTTTATGATCAATTTAAAATGTTCAGCGTTAATTTAGCAGCTTTCTCAATGACATATTGAATATTTCAAAACTTAAAAATCGATTTACAGATAAACTAATCAATTTATTTGCTTGAAATTAACAGAATATCTTCTTTGTACAATTTAAAATGAGCACAGTAAATTTTGTTAAGATCGGTTGAAGATAAAGTTGCTAAAGTTGCAAAAAACTGCAAAAACGCTAAAAAAGCGTCATAAAAGCGCCACTTTCAAGAAAAGCGCTAAACTTACAGCAATGAAATTTGTACACAAACATTAAATCGTGGGGTTTAACATATCTGGAAAGTTTCGTCAAATTATATTAAGATCCTTGGCCTCTAGAGTGGAAAACGTGTTTTGGAAAAACTGAAAAATTTCGTAAAAACTTACTAACTTAAAATTTACTCGTCCGATTTGCTTCAAAAACATGTTAGATCTAAGTTCAGAGAAAACGAAGGTTCACAGAAATTTTCATCAAAATCCGTTTTGGCGTTTGGCCTGTAGAGCGCGAACAAACACCCAAAAAAAAAAAAAAAAAACAAAACAAAACAAAACAAACAAACAAACAAACAATCCGGATTTTTTAGCAGTAAAGTGTAATTGAAGATTTCGCTTCACTCGCTACGCTCGTTACGCTCATCAAAAACGCATTGAGATATCGTATTTTATATGTTTACTTAAACTAAAAGAACAAGACCACATATACTTGAATTTCTTCCGTTTGTATCAGATTTTCGTTGCTTTTCATAAATATGTTAACATTCCTTGATAAAGTTTACAACTTGTAAAGCAATTCAAGGGTGTGATTGTAAGAACATTTGCAGAATATTTTATAGCGTCACAGTTTGTTACTTTTATTCGTTTGACACCTCTGTATTTATTGAAATGAAAGATTTACCATCTCAGCACATATTTTCCAACATTTCAAAAGTTGATCCATTCGGAACGTGGAAATGCTTCGTACGAGCACGTCACCGTTAAATGCACCCCACGCGCGTGAAAACTCTTAACAAATTCCCTCTTTCGCGAATGACTGATGCTTTGCTAACGCAACGCAACGCAACGCAACGCAGGAAAAAAGTCTAAATCTGGAGGATTTGCAATACACTTTACCCAAAAAACCGCAAACGAAAAATATGAAAGAAGCCTTTTGCTAGCGAAAAGCGTTCGGATTTGTTACTGAAATCGGCCATTGAATTCGAGGGCCTAGAAAATACGATTGTGTGCACTTGAATATATAGCCAAAATATTTTGATAAACGTAGGAAATATGAATTTATCTGAGCGTATATTTTTAAAGCACGGAAAAACTTGTATGTGTATGTACAATGCAATCTCGGGCTCGGGAAAGTCATTTCCTCGCTCCCATGGTATCAGGCCAGTGGAGAAGGTCCGCACATTTTAGACGGGCCAACAGGAAATTGCGATCGCGACCTCTGATTGTGTTTTCTTAAGGGGGCTGTGTGGGGGGGGGGGGGGGGAGGAGGGTTAAGGGGCAGATGGAATGGCTGGACATAATATTGTGTCCAAAAATGCCCGGAGCTAGGATTTTGAACGATTTAAATGAAAAGTGGATGACCGAGTAAAAGGCTATGGCGCAATAAGATACAAATTTCGTTATGTCGTTATTAGGTTTCCTAGACGACATGCTATCAAATTCCGATTGCGTCAATGCAATTTATTATGTTTAAAGCTGTGTAACGCTTGATTCAATGGCGAAATGTAACACCATGGCCAGCTAGCATTACTGTGAACGGCAGAACAGACAGATGCAGCTGATGAACCGAGGTTAAAATAAATCTGCATCTCATTTAATGGTACACAGGTTTGTGGTCAATGAAACTTTTGAGTATTTATACAAAAGGGAAATAATAATATTGGCGAATTGAAAACAAAATATTGCATCAAAATCCAACGAATCTATTTGACATCATTGTTAATCAATTATTTGTGTAATTGAAAGTAGGTTTCCAAAGCTCGATGACCCAAGATTGTAATCAGGTTAAAACTGAAACAATGTTTGGCAGGAAATCGATTCTACCATTCGCAATAGCATTCAGAGCGAAATGTGTGAAGCCCATGACTATCCTGAACACACATGCAAGGAGCTCGCTTGAAACATAGGGGCAACTTTCTCCAAGCTGCACTTTCCATAATTTACTGAAAATGCGTGAAAGCATTTTTTGAAATCCGTGCGAATTGCAACAGCTGTGTGTTCGGAAAGAGCAATGAGACGAGGCCAGCTGGTGTCTCACGGATGCTGCAGCATCGCGGAAAGACTCCGTGTTGTAGCCGGTCAGAGATAGTGTGACATTGCCATCTGGCAGACTGGGAAACACTTGGAGGGATTCCTTGGATATTTCCATCTTCCCAAGGACCAGTTTTACATATTTCACGCCAAAAGTTTCAACTGGGAGTTAATCTGAATTACAAGACAACATTCTTTTGCTCATGCATGAGAGAGAGTAAATTTTCCATCAATGCATTGAGGCGTCGGGGAACGCGAATTTTCTTCAAACTTTTGCGAATCACCATACGTGGAATTGTAGTTTTAAATCCATTTCAGATATACCATAGGATAGACTTTCAATTTCAACAGAACACTGTTCGAACATAATATGCATAACAATTTTACGCCTTCTTGTCAACTTTGACTACTTAAACTTGAAAGACATGATAATATTAATGGAAATTGTCATAATCTGCGGTTTATAATATGTCCTTTCAGATTGGATTCAATTAGATTTTGACATTGGAAGTTTTCCAGCATTTACGAAGACCACTTCCTCTTCGTCTTCTGCTTTTGAATCATTCTGACGCATTATTTCCACTACTAGTTTTGTCTATGACATTTTGTATTTAAACACCAGCAAAATGTTATAATAAACCACATGGATTTGTTTTACAAAAATTACAAATCGATAAACAGGGGAATTTTAACTTGATATACGTTTCAAGACAAATAAGATTATTGCAATAAGTAAATCATGATCTTGTTTTTGTTTGACCTACAAAACTGACCTAACAGAATTTCGTCTTCATACCCACGCACCTGTATTGCTCGCTGACCTGTCTCTACCGCCCCACGCATCAACCCCACGGCCTCCACAACGGCGTCACGCGCTCGCACACGGGGCCGTTAACCATAAGGCAGCGACATTACGAGCCCCTAATGCCCCGCGTAATCACGGTACATAAACAGCGTGCGGCAGATTGGCCAGCTCTTACGAGCTGCACCCGCTACCCCGAACGAATCGCCGATCGGAACGAGCAAAGTTACTGCCGGCCGCGACTCGTATCACGTCGCGCGTTCTCAACGTTAAGGTAGTTAAAGATCTACGTTGTAGAACATGGCGATGATAGGTTCTCCATTCGCTGCTAAGGGTTGACTTGGCATGGAAGATTTGTGTGTGTATAAGTCATGTAAAAAGAAGTGGAAATCAGAGAGTAGAGTTGCAATTATTTTAGCGTTTTTGCTTATAGTTTTTAACTTAATGAGCATGGGGTGAAATTGGATTCTATGATGCAATTCCATGTGTTAATTTTTTAACGATTAAAATTCACGACATCAAATACTTTTCTAATTAAATATGATATTTTAATTCGCGCTCTTGGCATGGAGCTTCTTACTAGTTATAGTGAGATAATGATGAAATTATTGTCTAGAAATAATACCATTTCTTTTTTTTAAGTAGATGTAAGCATTCCACATATGTAGGGAAAAGGGTGCTGTACGAACACCTAACAGAGCCTAAATTAATAGCGGACTGATCAGGCAACAGTTGGTTTGACGGATGAAGAAGGCTATGTCTTGCCCTTTTTATCTTTGTTCGTTTTTGAGGTTCTTTTGTATGAGATACCTTTAATCTCCAGAAGGAAGCAGGGCAGAAAAGATAGCAAAAAGTGAAGATAAATTAGAAAAAAATCTCAGCATTTCCAGGAAATAAAATTCGAAAAAATTGTTACTATATAATATTGCTCTTGGTAAATTTAAAAAATAAAATTTTATCAAGAAAGGCGTTTTGTTTTATTTAGTTTCAACATGGGAAAGCATTTCGTTATTGAAAATACAGCATGAATTATGTAGTACCTACACGTATAAAAAGCACGAGGTAAACTTCGTAGTATCATGGTGTTTCATCGAGCTCAATAAAGCGAGAGGTGAACGTGAAACTTGATGTGCAACACATCACAACATTCCGGTACGTCAAAAAGAAACAGCTCGAAATTTGAGCTGGAGCACTCTCAAAAACAACAAAATTCACATCCGCCAGCAAAAACCGCGCAACTCTTTCCTTCTTATAAACGCCAGAAATATAAGATCCACGTCGCATCATAAAGATAATTTAGTATTCCCAACGCACGCACCCAATATTTTTCCTGCGTTTTAATGTACTAATTCCACGTAGGCTTTATAACGAAGATAAAACGCCGCGTTGGCTACATGCTAACACTCCGAGTCAACAGCACGTCGACGTCGCCCATTCGTTTATTCGTCGCAAATCCAATCATTAACCAAATACATGGCGAAGCCATCGCTACCCTTAAACGTGGCCTACGTTAAAATCTTGAACGCAACACCTGAATCACTAAGCCCGGTCTCGAACTCAGGGAAGAGAACTCTGGTAGGCGAAGAGTGGTAACTCGAAGAGATTGCCAGTAAAATGCTTAGCTACCAAACTTAAACATTTCCCGACGTTTCGCAAAGCTATGTTGCCTGCGTAATCAAGGGTCTAAACTCAAGTCCCAGATATGACCAAACATCGATCAAAATAAGGTTCAAAGATTAGGAAAAGACATGAGTACTAAGAAAGTTAAAGAGCAAGCATTGTTATCAACCTTTTCTACCTGGTGAAATTCGAATGTCGTTTCTTTCTAAGCAACTTTTGTATAAAAATTGAAGTAGATTTAGAGACTTGTCAGTGGTGATTAGAGGCTTTTTGTAGTAATAAATAGTAGTAATATATAGTAGTAATATAATAATATATAGGGATATACAAGTTGGATTGAATTTTAACTATAAAATGGTTGATCGTTTGGGATTTATGGTTGAGCAAGATGTTGAAGCTTTGAAAGTTGGCTAAGCTATGGCATGAGTAGATGTGATAGTGAAAGATGTGCGATACACATGGCTAGCTTGAGTAAAATGTCTTCACAATGCTGACGCATGACATTGCAGACTTTAAAGTCTAATTGTTACAAGAACACCGACTAATTCCATTAAATCGCAATGTTATTTCTGAGTAAACAACTCTGCTGAATGTGATATTCTAATTGCTTGTTTTAGTGTCTGAGGGTCTGAGAATTGTCAGGTTGTCGGTTGTCGTATGTATCGCCATATAATTTGTGATGGATTTACCTTTCCAGTTTCCACTTCTAGCATTACCTATAGTTTGCCAGTATAAGACGGTGAGAGCCGTTCGTAGACAGCGCATAATCGTAGATGGATTTTAATCCACGATCCAATGCGAGAATTGGCATACCGTTGTACTTATTGTAAACAGGCTTTTAAAGATATTTTATGAGCATTAAAAATGATATAAGATGTATTGATAATATGTTAAATAAAAAAAGTATAAAACCAATGTAAACATCAGTGAAGTGGAAACTTGCTTTGCTAGTTGGACCTGAACATGTCTGCTTTGTCTACTAGATTTACGTTACTCTATCGGCCACTCTTCGGCGTTACGCAGCTCTCGACATAAGAGCTACTTGGAAGCCTGTACGCGTGGAAACCGTGACAAAGTGTGTCGTCCCGTGTTGGAAATACACAGGAAACTAGCGGGGCCGAAAATCGTTCGGTGTTTTGTTTATGCACTTGGTTAAGCTTATGACGACAACTTATGAACTATAGGTAAACTATATTCGATTACTGATGCAGTTCAGTCAGTTTCAAAGGTACACTGTTCAGTCTTGCAGCAATATTATGAAAGTGTTCTACAACTTTAGAGAGTTGAGTTTTCTTTTATTTTATACAGAATATTTTATGAAAAAGTGGACGGCTTTAATTTGAGTTGATTAAAGTAAGAGTTTTCTAAAGCGAAGACAACGAGTTTCTTAAGCTTACAGCTTACAAAACGAAGAGAACTGAATGAAATTAAAGAAATTGAGAGCACTCACGTTTTATTGCTCTCGGTGTTTTTATAAATCCATAAAATCCTAGTCCAGCAGGCAGCCACCCCGAACACTCATCCTGTAACAGGTCAGAATGAGAACGCAATTATTAGCATGATAATATTTACTTGCAGAACAATGACCGCATTCTTACCATATGAGTACATTTTAATAATGAGGTATTGATTACATACGATTAATTGGCAACTTGCTGAAAGAGACTTGTTGACGGTCATTCTCCTTGCAGTGTCAAGTGTAAACTGAACTAGATAAAATTATGTCGTTGCGGTGGAGTTTGATGTTGTATCAGGTTCAGCTTAATCGTACTTCCGGGTGTCACGGAAGTGTGAAACACCAACACGTTCTCGCTAAAAGTTACAGGAAACAAAAGGACCTTTACTGGATGATTTCTTTGGCGAAGAATGGATTCAGATACAAATTGATGAGCTTCTAATTAGTTAAGACTAAGAAAAACAAACATTAGTCAGAGTGTATTCGATTCTTTGTTGGTCGGAGTAGCGAGCAAGGAAATCTGTCTAGCAATCATGGACGAACAAAAAGTGATGATGATGAAGGGGAATGAGGGAACACCGAGTTTAAGTTCAACTAAATGGGCGAGATGAAAGATCAATAACTCCCAGGAAACTTTAATTCTAAATCCAGATATGATGTTTTCCTTTCGTGAAAACTTCCTGTGAACAAAAAGCACCGCCTCCGTTTATATGACCTTTAATTAAATTATTAACGTCTTAGAAAGTGTTTTACTTCTTCAAGTATTAAATCAATACGGCGTACAGCAAGTCTAGAGCGCCGGTTCTGGTCACATCAAGACTGCTGTGGTAAAAAAATTTGGTAGGTATCTCCGAAATCGCTATCATAACGATATCAAGTAAATAACATGACCATGTCATGCCTTCCGCTTTCTCAGATTATGCCGAATGTTATTTCTGGAAGGGTTGTGAACACTGATCTCGTTCGATGCGTCCTGGTGGGTTCTGCTCCCCGAATTTGGGTGAGTCGTTGATGCCGAGCCGAGGAGAAGGGAGACAAGATAATCCTTATCAATGGGATTAGGAGAAATCCGTGACTCGTTGTCGACTTAGCTGACGGCAGGCCGCAAGACTTAGCGATGCTTCCGCTCAGCCCGAAGGATTGTTGAGATTTAGGGGTGGACAGATTTTAGGGGTGTACGTTGTTTGATTCTGTTGTCATTCATGAAGCCCAATCTGGATTTTTGCTTAATTTTAGTACTTGTCTTGTTTTCTTGAACATTATTGCCGTTACAAGATTAGTGGATTATTATTTTTTTCTCACCAGCATAATGCCTATACTTATATTTATCAAGCCATAAAATTGATGTCACTGTCCACTATTTATTGTCCTATTATTCTTCAATTACGTCCTAAAAATTCGCCTTCGAGTACAATAGCTAAGAGATTTGACAGCTTACCCAGCAGCAATCCTAATCGAATCTCTGTATTTCGACTTATTATAAAGGCGACAAATTTCCAATTTCTACCACCCAAATCTCTGGCACTTTTCCAATTGGTTTCCATCCCCATAAGTGGTGTATCCCCTAGTTTGCTGACGTATCAACTTCTCCCATCGCCGCCACATCATCAAAACCGAGAAAAATAACACATCATAAGCACGCTCGTATTGGAAATGAATTTCAAAAAAAAAATGTATAAAAATCATCGGGCCATTGGACACAAATTCAATTTCTCCATCTCACGCACATTTACTCTCACTGAAAAGATTCGCCGCGATATACGAATGGGTTTTTAAATCTCCAGCCACCCCCTCATTTTCCGCCTGCGCTGCTCTTATAAATAAGCCATGGTATCACGAGACAGCCACATCGCCGTCGAGGTTCACCCGGTTATCGTATTTTCTAGTCGCGGTCATTCGCGGCTGAGAGCACCCCTGGTAGAGAGAAGGAGATAGAGCCCTTGCCCAGCTTGCATGCCCGATAATCAGAGAGCAACAAATGGCAGCGGCTAGAAGAGATTATACGAGTTTACAAAGAGGCTAGTTGGCGCTGGAGAACGCGATGGGATATTACGGTATGCACACACCGAGCAGCTAGCTAGTGCGCTGCTTTGGCCAGCGAACTGTTGCGCCAACGCAACGCTTGGCTGGGGGTGCAAAAGCAGTGACCGCAAATTACCAACGGCCGACCGGGGGAGAGGAATTGTGCGTGTACATTTGCCATTGTGGCACTTGCTAGTATGGTTTACGGCTCACGCATTGCCTTATCCGCGTTTACGTTTTGCCAAGCACCGGATTATTTGGTCGTCAAAAGTTTGCTGCCTCTCGTATATGGAAGAGATTTCAACTTCGGTTTTCTCGTTTTCGTTTTTGAAGATAATTATTTTTCGGAGTTTTATGGACGACGCGGCTGGTGGAAACTTTTCGTTTTATTTGTGGAGATTAAGAGTTGAAATGTGGAAGGTTTTTGTTTGGGGATTGAAAACACTATCACGGCTTCGCTGCTGAGGCTTTTGACAACGGAGGGATGGAAAGTGGTAGGCTAATTAATGTTAAACTCAACTGTTTGAAATATCTAAGCTTGATGGCGTACCCAGATCAACGACTTGGGAAGATTATGTGTGGGTGGAGAGCTGCGTTTGAATAGTGTTATGTACGCATTAGATACACGCTAGAGGTGCCGCTTTTTCGGCTTGACCTTGAAGTCGGGGAAAGCCATGCAGGTGCGAGCTATGAATGTTTCTCGTCGGTGAAGGTCAGGTGAATTGGTTCTGGATTGGGAAAATGTCTTTCTAATGACATTTTGTATTTTTTCTAGCAACACATGGAAATTGTTGGACAGAAATTTGACAGAATGTTGAGAGAATTGAAATATTGAATTGAAAATTGAGAGAAAAAAATATTCTGTGAGCATAAGGGAGTGTTTTATAAGAATTTTAATCATAAAATTGACTGTTTTTTATTTTAGCAATGCGTCGTAAAAGGAAAACACAAATATACTTGGCTGGCAAAATTGTGGGAATTCTATGATGAACATACTTTACATGATATAGAGAAATGATGACAACACTGATAGCATGATATGGATCTGTTTACTCACAAGCATTTTAAATAATGCATCACTTTAAAGTTAACAATTTGTACCAATAAGAAGGAAATGAAATGATCAGAAAATTGAGAATTGCTATGAAAATGATACCTTCTGGGCTATTTAAAAACATGACAGACGGCTGGTTTCACAGTAGATATCTGAATACGAGAACGAAGCCGAAAACAGGTTCACACGAATGACACATACAAATTATAAGGTGAAGGTGACATTGCATTCTTAAAATAACCCGACCGTGTCCCAAGATTTTATCGCTGTCATTAATCTTCTCGATCGTAGAGGCAAAAGGAAATTCACAAACTTTCCGAATTCTGTTTGAGTTTCTAATCGAAATTCACGGGGCGATGGTAAGAAATTTGAAAACTATATTATCCACACCAGTGAAGAAATTAATTTGAAATTAAGTCGCGCAAACTTGATACGGGATGGGCATAATCAATCGTTGACAGTGTTTTCAGCTTGTTTTTAAGAGTTCTTATCATACTTGGGATTCTCGGACTTGAAATTTGCATAGAAGTTGACTCAGGGAACGTTTTAATAAAGTCTCACTTAAAAGAGGGGAAAAAAACTCGAAAATGATACGGGAACTAAGGAATTGTTTTATAACGTGGTACAACATTCTTTTACAACTTAAAGTTTCTATTAAATTCAGTTTGATAGTTTTGACATACATACAGAAGAAAATCTGACATCGTTCTAGTCACGAAATTGCTTCACTTATTTACTCATAAAAACATTGTTCTCTTTACCAGTATATCCTGCAATCTTTATAGACAAACAAGCTGGCTTGATATCCTTAATGGCTTAATAGTTGTTAACCGTTTTTAAAAGGTAGAAAGTAAATTATATAATTTTTTTTAATTGCAGCTTCGAATACCAACCTACAGAATTATGTAAAGCTCAAAGATATCTATAAAAAATACCAAATGCCGACTTACTATCAAACTACCCAAAAGAATGCTAGTATACAACAGGGTAAATAATCCACCACCTAAATAATATTTTGAGCTGCCAAGAACTTCATAAACCTAATTACTAAGCAATTTCCTAATTATAAACTATATTTAATAAAATAATTAACTCGGTACGGGATCACGGATGCACTAATTGTAACCCCCCAGACAGTTCAAGTGACATGCAATTTCAAATTTAGCCTGGCAGCTCCCACAAATTGAGTGCAGGAATGCATCACAACCAGGTAGATTTCCATGTGGAAACGTTATAATGTGAATTCCCACAGAGGGTAAATATGTGAATTAGTTACAGCCAGATGCATTTGATAGGTTGCAAAGTGCAAGGCGAATGCATGGAAAGGAATTCTGGAAATATGTCAGAGTAAAGCAGTGACTTCATGGACAGCTTTGTAAGCATGTTGCTCTTTTCACGTTGCTTCTGGTGCAGCTTTAGGAAAGAATCTGTGATACACTTGACGGCTGTAGTAAGTGGTATAATGAAGTGAAGTTTACATGTGCATATAGAGAATTAATGTCTGTTGGTGGAGAGAAATAATAATAATAAAAAAAACATAATTCACATCTGGATTTCAATGCAGAGAAAGTTTGTACAGCTTTTAGGGAGCTCGAGCGAAATTCTGTTTCATATCTAGCCACTCTTCTAAATAAGCACTTATTTTAAGGTATAATTTTAATGCCCAGTTAGCAAAATAGAGGTATTCGGAAACAAAATTATACATAAAAATTTATGGCGCAGTTTTGCAAGCCACTACCAATATAATATGCTTTCATAAAATCTTGCGCATCTTCGTTACGATCAGACGTTGCGATAAGTGGCCCACTTATTATGATCATCGCTGATAATACTAATTTGCATTCGACGTAAAGGAGTTGACTTTGGGTTGGAAATGAACAGAAGAAAAATTAGTCAAGGGTATAAATTAACAAATTCTAGACAGCATAATTTCTGGGGAATTTCTGCTCTACATTGTCTTTTATTATGGCTTTAACCGTGTCCATTCACTTCGAGTCAAAATGGCCAAAAGATAGCATCTTTGAGTCTAGACTGACAATTGAAGTTACTGAAGAAGAAACTTCAGTGCATATTTCGAAGAACGTAAGGATGTACCTATTGGAGAGCACTCAGAGAAAGTCAGTACAGCAAACGTATAATTTCCAATACAACCATCTTGACATGAATTTGTATCTCACACTTTTCATTTATCCACGCTAGAGGTGATACATTCATCTTTGAACACGGTTGTAGAGTAAGAAACTCGAGAAGAAACTTTCCGAAGAGAGCTCAGCTTTTATGATTTCAATGCTAAATGCTAAATACTCAACTACTCTCATCATTATTCTCGTATTAACATTATTAACCGCCAGCCAGCAACTTAGTTTTATTATTAACTTTACTGATGATTTATATAAGCCGAAGTTAATTCCAAACTTCTGAGGCAAGAATCGGAGTTATACACACAATAATGAAACGCCGCCATCGGCGTCCATGTACGGGGTGCGAGAATGGGAAAAGCAAGAAATTCGTCCTGAACTAATAATAATTGAAGTCAACCAGCTTTGGCGCTTTTCGATAAATTACTTTAACTCCTATTAGATTTAATTTTGTTATTTTAAGGAGTTGTGTAGAGAAAATATTGTTATTAAATGACGATGGAAAAGGGCGTTCGAGCAGATGGCTCGGAAAATGAAGAAACTTTCCCGGGGAAGATGTCGGCGCCGTGTTGAGGGGTTGGGAGGGGGTGAAGGTTTTGGCTGCCAGTCGTAGTTTGGCAGACATACCGATAACACACAAGCACAAGTCAATTACTTGTACTCTCGTGTTCATGAAGACTTTTCACAACTATTAACTTATTATAGTACATGTATGGTTTTGTAAGTACATGCAGATATTATTTGATACATAAAATTCACCAAATTGAAGATAACATTGGGTTTATTAGTAAGGTAAATCACATTGAAAGCTAGCTTACACTTAAACAAAATTTGTAAACGTAATGGAATAGTTCGAGAGGTTAGACGAAACCAGACAAGAAACGATGTGTTCATAATATAATGACTACTGAGTCATGAACTTTTGTAGATTGACTTTAGGTCCAAATGGCAGAGGAACTGGTAAAAAGCAGGCAGCATAGCTTTGCGAAACCTCGGGAAACGTTGGAGTTTGGGACTTGCATTCAATAAACCCAGCAAAATAGCTTTTCTGAAAAATAACGTGCTAAGATAAGGATAAGACACGAGTCTTACGAAATTAATAATTGGTAATAGGTACTATTTAAAACATTAATTAACTTCGTTGTAGAAAACCGTCCGCGCGTAATTACGCACAGCTGGGTGTACAGTCAACTGTCCAAAAATCAGCGGTTACCGTCGTTTACTGCTGCATTGCTGACTCAAACATTAACATTGCAAACTCTCACCACCCTAATTTAACCGAGTAACAAGCTAAAACTAACTATCAGCTTGACATGGCTTGACTGTATACCGGCAAGAGCCCTTGTCAGCGTTTCCCCAAACGGCAACACTCACCCTATCCGCCACACGCGCGCAAAGCACCAAAATTATACACTTGCCAAAATTCAAACGCGTGTTTTGAACAGGGTGCGCCACGACATTTAGATTGTCTCCAGCCCCGGGTTACGGGCTCCTAGGCAGCCAGTTCGAACGAGAATACAAATCACCAAATTTTCATTAGTTCGCAGCCAGCGTGGCCAATAACGTGCTATCAGCTCTTGCCGTATGCACCACGTTCAAGTAACTTTTCTATCGAAAGCAGCGGGCGGTGTGTTCTGGGATGCTGGATGCTGGATGCTGGAGGATGGAGGATGGAGGATGGCTCTGTTCTGAAGATGTGCAGACAGTGGCGTAGACTTGGTGCACAGGTGCAGATGAAGCCAGAGTGGGTCCAGGGGTGTTGCTAGTTTGCTAGGTATGCAAGGGTGGGTCAAGGTGGCATAAGCCATGGACGAGGACTGGGACACAGCTGCAGTTTATCGAAATGGCTGGGCGTGCTCTGGTTTCATGTGTTATTTAAGACAATTTTTGGTTTAATTTAAAAAGTTTTTGATGCCTTTTCTCTGAAATGTGCAATACCTCTTTCGGCAACCTATTAAGTTTTTATTTTGATAACTTTATCTTTAGTGCACTTACATTTTTACAAAATTTGATGCCTGAAAGTTGTTTATTGTACTACGAAGAAAACAAGTTTTTAATATGTAGTGGTAGGGCCCTGTTGTGTCCGAAGTAATTTCTACTAATTTTATGGCAATACAGGGTATTTTTATCGTTTTGGGATCTGGGTGACTATGATCACTACCCCTTATTTTCGCACGACTGCAAAACTTTCCTAGCGGACGCCACTGCGCGAATTGGTGCCTCCAATGGCCCATCGCGCCTCGTTCTCGATAGCCCCCCTCCCCCCAGTAATTAAAGAACTTGAAACTTTCGGCGGGTAACGCAACACCTTGCGCAGAATGCCGCGCGGAATACTTAACCCCGCACTACGCGCGCGATGGGAAGGCACGTTTTGGGGACCGCCGAAAATTCCCCACTTTCCACCTCCTTGAAACTTCGTTAAAAGGTTTACTTTCCGCGGGAAGAATCTTTTCTCTGCGCACAGCGTCGCTCTCGCCGACTGTTTCCATCTTCTCGGCTGCTTGTGTTTCGTTGGGGGTGTATCAACAAGTTGAGTCGACGAGCACGGGCTCACGGTCGAGCTGAGAGTGGAATCGATTTGTACTCGAGAGCGTTGCAAGGGTTGCACGCGCCCAAGACGCCGCGCGGTGCTCGGTGAAATGAGAAAGAAATTTTGTACTTTGATGCTGCGGGCGAAATGTGATTGATAAAAACTAGTTAGTTTACAGGTTTTTATTTTTTATTTGAATGGATCTGATCACCGTTGAGATGGAATGTTCTGATTGAAGGCTAGCGAAGAGAAAGAAAAGCTCTGAGGGGAGTTTCTATCTGACAGAGCTAATTCGGGGGATGTGGAATTTCGTGCTTCAAGCCTTCGTCTCCGCGCCACGTGAAATTGCAATTGGTAAATGTGATTTTGAAAGAGAGTTAGGCCACGTAAGATCTTTGCGACAGGGTTTGAATAAATGTGATAGGTAAAAACACACGGTACACGGTACATGGTACACGGTAAAAAGCCGTTATTAAACATTTTAAACATTTTTTGTATGATAGGAGCTAACTATTTAACAGGAGATTTTCGGATTAACGTATTTTAAATATTAATCAATAACAACCTGCGTTATTGAAAAACAGAAAGCATTTGGGTTTCAAACTGATCCACAAGCCTTCATGGTGGAACGGAGATATGTATGAGTGTCTGAATAAATGAAATAAAAAGAGAGAAAAAAGATGAATACAGTCAACATCAGCTGAAATGTATTAAAATTGTCTCTAAACTAAAACTATCATCCTAGTGAACTTAACAATTTTGATACAACTCACTACTGAATGCAATCTTATACCGAATTCACCAGGAAATTGCACACACATCAAATAAATACAAAAGAGCGCCATACATCCCCAATTCGCAGTTTCATCATAGACTGTTGCCCTAGTGGCGCGGGTATTCGCAATAAGCCACCATTTGTCTATGCAAATCTGCGTGACTCCATCTCGCACGACCCCGTCTTGCCACCGAAGAGTTGCAAGCGGAAATTGAAAATCTTCTCCCCAACATCCGACTGGCAAGACTTCGTGCGTCTCCCGAGGTTTTTCATAAAAATCACATCGTATATAAATTGGGTTCTAATCTTTTTCACTCGCACCGCATATTACAAGACGCGTCTCTGGGAGGTAGATGCAAGAACTCAGCGGTGTCTGCAGAGTCTGCCGAGTTTGTTTAGCTACCTACTGAGTTGGTTATCCCGAAGATTTATCTCTAATTTTCCGAATTTCCCTCGATTGACGGGAATCGAATGCGATTCCTATGGTCTACTCAAACTGCCTGTAGAAAATTGGACAACCTACTTAATCTTCTTCGAGTTGAGCAAAATTTCTTAATGGAATGCCACGCCAAATTCTAGGCAACCTTGCTGCGGAAAAAGGATGGGGGGATGGGAAAACGCTCTACATAAGTTTAATGGTTTAAATTAACTCATTTACGACCTGGAATTCCGTGTCATTATTACTTACATCAGCTTTAAATTCTAACCGACTCCCTATAGGCGACTTGAGAGGCGTTGCACGAAAGAATGGATGGCAAAATTGTTTTAAACGAAATTGTAGTCATGAAGCGAGTTGTAAAAACACAATGGCTTGGCGATGGGAGCACAGAATGGCACAGTTTCCACAAAACTAGATAAGAACCAAAGGTTTCCATTTTCTTAGCGGCTTCTATCAGAAAAGTAATAAATTGACATCGTGAATGATGGTCTGGGTGCCTCTTGTATCAAACTTCTTCTCTAACCGTTATTCTTAGAACCGATTGATCCCCAAAGCAAAGAAACCTCGTCAAGAGTCAAGTCAACTTTTGAAAGAAAATCTAAGATTTGGTTCCAATATAAGGGTTTTTTTCCCCGAGACGCAGGTAAATTGAAGTGAGCTCCACAATCGAAGAAACTCAAAGGACGCACAGGTTTTGTTGTACCAAAGAAAATGTGTAAATGTTCGTTTGAGTCAAAGGGAGAGCGTGTATTGTAGGAAGAAAACGAATAATACTACATGTTTTTGATCGCTGGCAAAGACTGCGAGGGCGTTGACAGAGTTCGAGATTTAATCGCAGAATCGTGTTGTGATGAAAGACCGAAGAATATCGGAGGAATGCATAAAGAATTGTAATGTCAGTGTCATCATCACTGAATAATAAGCGTATCAAATCAAATGTGATTAACAACAATCAACGTCTTATTTTTAGCAATTAAAAAACACTTTTACCATCGGAAGGACAGAAAGTTTCCTTCTAAAGCTGGTGAAGCAACATGGGCGTTAAATTAGTAGTGGGTTTGGTAATTAAAGCAATTTATCACTTATAGAATTCGTAAGTCCGAAACATTCAGGCAATTTTAGCACATAAACCATATCACCTCGGTCTAAAAATGAGGAATAAGAAGAAATAGTTAAAATTCAATTCCCAGTTAGCGTAGTTACATATTCACACACATTTTTTTAAATTTGGCACGTCCGAATCTTACATCTGGTCAAGAATCAAGCATTCGCGTCCTGCTAGTTGCTATCTCATCTCTGAGCGCATGGTACGTGGGACGCGTGATAGCACGTAGGTACTACCGACGATCGACTTGCTACCAGTTATGAATGACGATGAATAATGTAACGCTGTCACCGCAAACACGGGGTGTTGCTTGCTTGTCATCTGAGGCCTGACACCCTTTATTCGATGGTAATTCGCCAGACGTCTTCGATGTCGAGATGTTTGCTTTAGCAGCATCCCCGCTCCGGGGACAAAATGCTGAGATCTTGCCGGCTAGACTAGGTATCCAAATATTGATATTTGACAAGAATTTTCTTAAAATATATTCAACTTGATGTTTCGTATGTGGGTGTGTACTTGAACAAATGCTTTGTTCGATTGTTTATGTTTGATTTTTTTTAAACATCCTAAAAAGTTTTTCATGCAATTAAAAACTTGTGTGTTTATTCGTTCGTTCACTGATAAGACCAGTGTTCCGAGTTTTTGTTTGTTTTTAAAGGAAGCCCGTTCTACCAGATCCTTTACACAGTATATAGGCAATCAGCTCAAATTTCTGGCTAACCCTGATAAAAAAAAAACAGTATCAACCACATATGACCAAAAAAGGAAATCCGTTCCACAATGTCCGTCCAAACAGCAAATCTAAATACGCGAGTAAAGCCAAACGCCAAAACGCCATAACCGATTTTGATGAAATTTTAGGGATATCTTAGTCTTATTTAAAATTATAATTATACCCTGTACTCATTTCAGCACATTCCACTCTCAACTTTTTCTAAAAATCTGTTTTCATTTTTTTTCAAATCACTTAATATTTTATATTACAATAGGGCTTTGCGAACTCTCACATTAATTGTGTTTTGGGTGAGCGTAAATATTACGCACAAACAACACTATTAAAAAAGTGTTCACGAAGCCTCAGTAACAAGTATAAGGGGTAAAAATTTGAGTGAGCGATTAGGCTTTCAGCAAGGCCACACACCACGCCGGTTTCAACGACAGAAACTGCCACAAAGAAAACGGAAAAACTAACAACACGACACTACCAAATGGCCCACTTCACAACTCACGAACAACGCGCTTTACCAAATGCCAGCCAGTCCCGCGAAACCTAATACCAATTCCCACCAAATTAATTTATTCCCTGTTAATAACGGACGAAAAACACGTGAAGCTAGCAGCCGCGTTCGTTTCAAAGCACGCCTGCTTTGATGGATTTACCGTGCGAATTCGTCTAGATATCTTCAGCTCGAAGGTAAATATTCGACGCTTCGTGATCGGAGGTAGAGAGAGAGCTGCTAGACGCTCGTATACGAACGCTTATTGCTTGGCCTGGGGCTGGCTTCACTTGATGTGTTTCGGTTTTATCCTTTATCTCCTGCATAGCTGGCATGGCTCCTGCATCCTGGCTCCTGCATCCCTATCAGCTCCGTCAGCCCATCAACTGCGTAGTCTGCGTATAAGAGAAGGTGGGAAATTGCAAGCCTTTATGCGTAGAGAATAAAGAGATTTCAGTTGTGCATCGTTTTTCTATGAGCTTCTTAAAATCATAACCAAAGAGGGCCCGAAGTGTATATCTGATCGTACAGGCACTTGTCTCGGGATTTAAATCACCCATTGTAATTTTATTTTGAAAATAATGCATTTGAAGCATTTTGAATATGAGACATTTATTTGAAATATTTGAAAATATTGGTAAAATATGGCCTTAGGGGTGCGTTCTTTGTCAGACAAGCATGGTGGTCATGCGCCATTCTAAGATTCACTATGAGTAAAAAATAAACCGATTTTAAATGCCCAGGGCGCGATTTTTGAGTGACCCGTTAACAGCTTAACGGGACGTTAACATGTAATTATTATATGTAATGTGATAGAAGACCGTTCAATAATTAACAAGTCACTCTAAGACTTGGCCTTTCTCTGAGGAGGTGCCCAAGATGAGAGCTAAGACGCATTCTAGGTTTTTCATTGACAATATATTGGTTTTCCGAGTCATAGACAATGTACTGGGTATCGCCGCAAGTTGTTACCTGTGACCCCTGGGGTAATGGCATGTCAGGTACACACATTTTACCCACCCTTAGAGAATGGGGTGGGGTACTGTTGGTTTCCCTGCATTCCGGCCGTTTCGTGTTGTCAAAGATAATTTATGTGCGAATTAATATAATATGAGATGTTAAAAAAACATGGTGGAAGTATTTATAGAAACTCTCGTTGAAACAAGGTTCCAGTGTCCATGTTTCCAACAGGAAGATAGTTTCCTACACAAAGAGCATTTTAAGGTTTAATAAAAGCATGCATGCAACTCAAATTATTGCTTATCCTGACAAGTGCGAGTGATTCCTTGCCTCTAATATGTTTCGAACGATAAAACATTTTGTTGTAAATTTGCGGTGTATTTTTTTAAGATCGTTAACCTTACATTCTGACAGAGCACCACTTCGAATAAAGTATAAAAAGCTGACAATGTTTGTTTTCATTTGTATACGCGTTTGTGTCTCAGCGGCTTGATGCTCGAACTTCCACACAATCTGCTACACAGATATTGCATTCGGGTGATTTCAGATCTATATGCAGAAGTTTGAGAGAAATATCCATGATATGATACATTTTTTAGAAGTTACCTATTTATATTGGTCCAGGACTCGATATTAACACTCTACCCCTTCACTACACATAAATACCCCCCAAAATCTTGTGCCAGGTTCATCATACTAGACGAGACGCCACCACCGTTCGCTGTCACTGCTCACTTCCACACATAATCATTACTATTAATTGACAGCTCAAGTACACATATTAATTATAGTGGAATTCAAGTCGCACATATAGATAATGATTATATATATTAACCTCAGAGCACGAATTTGTGCACACACGGTGGTTTTGGCTCGATCAACAGTGTAATCCTTGGCCACGTCACATCCACTCAGTCTAGAACGCTGGATTGTATAACGATACTCGTATATGCAAATAAGCAACGCAACGCACCGCGCTTATACGCAACAATGTTTAGGTAGGCTGCCTCGTTCTACATTAGCAGTTAGCACAGCAATTACCTGTTAGATTACCTGTTACATCTCTCTATCTAGTTTCCAACAAGACAAATGATGAGAGTATAGCAATTGAGTGAGGGTGGAAAGACAAGATAGACGGTAATCCTATGAGAATATGGGTTGGAGTGAATTTAAAGTAGTCTAAATGTATTAGAACGCTGCTCGTTCGATGTTTTAGTGATGTTTTTATGAATTTTTATTACCCTCGTGGATATGAAAGTGGGGCGAATAAAACGTCTCCGTTGTAATCAAAATAGAATTTTTCTACTCGGAAAGCTTTCTTTAAATTATCAAAGAAAAAGCATGGGGAAGCAGGCGTGTTTGTCGTTGAATATTCTCGTGCTGCTTCTCTCTTAAATATGAAGTCACGTTTTAGGTTTTCCTAGACGATATTTTGTAATTAAAAAAATGTACATATAGATATACATGAGCAAATGTTTAGAGACTTTTATTTGCAGCGCTTAAAGCGTTCTGCAGTTCGTGAAATTCTTTTTATCTAGATCAGTGTTATTTTTAACAGCGAGTGAAATTAAGAATAAAACTAAGGCACACAAAGAAGTGGTGGGCCAGCCGTGTGCTATCGCCCGCCAAGAATCCGGGTTTAATCGCGAGCATTTCATCTGTAGCCCATGCTTTTTCCGGGCGAGCAGGCGCGGCCGATGACAAACACAGGGAAAGTTGTGATGGCTCGTTAGGCGCTAGGGTGGCTCGCTAAGGGATGCTTGCTAAGGGATGCTTGCTTTAGGGAGGCGGTTAGCCAAGGCGTCGAGAGACAGTCGGCACTGGCTTAACCTTGCACGGACAGTTTGTCCTGAAGACAGGGTGTCTTGGGATGATTGATACTGTTGAAAGTATTTGTGATTACAGGATTGTACCTATACTTATTTTTCTAGAAATTAGTGGGGTGAACAGATTATCAGAGGAATGTTATTTTGTGACCCGGCCTCCATTGAAATCACTAGAAAATATACATGCAAACAGAAAAATTTATCTTGCATAATGCTTTATTAAAGCAAGTAAATATGGTGGATTCAATCCGAAAATTGTCAGAACCTTTACAAAACCAATATGGACAAGATTTTCACTTTTTGTGTAATATTTATAAAATGTTCATAGAATTTAAATTAAATAGTGAATGAAAATATAAATCAGCCAACCTTCGTTGGTTATACCTGGACATTTTTTTCGAAAGAGTGAAGAAGGTATAGTGGATTTCGCCTTAACTTCCTTAGTCTAGTTAAATGTGATATCTCATGTAACCATACGAGCTACACACACTATATAGGTATCTTATCGGGATGTTTAAGACCGTCGACTTAATCCTGACTCTAACTCGGTGTTGAGAAAGTTTCACTGCCTCGAGCAAGGTTCAGTCAGCACAAACTGTGGACAAACGCGGGCAACTTTCGCAGCATTTCGGCGGAAGCAGCCATGAGTATGAAATGTGTGACAAAAACAGCCTAGAAATGTGCGAAATTTAGTCTTGTTTTTGCGCAAACGCCGCTTGGTGTCGTTGGCACGTGAAAAGCAAAAAAATAACATTTGAAACTGCTATTTTTGTTGGATATTAAATGTACTTTAATTTTCTGACAAATACACTAACGAACGGCATATAATATTGTGTAGCTGAAATTTTTATGCGAGGATCAGACGGCACTCATAAAATTTAGCATGAATTCATTCAGAGTTCAAACACCTCTTGCTTTTAAAAATATATTTGTGAACATGTCGCATTTATTTTTGATGCTTTCAAGCCTCAAGCACTTTGAAAGTTGCTTCCTATCAGTCGTTTTTTCAGGTACCTGCCACTAAGCTAGTGGTTCGTGGAAATCTATCCGCGTAAAGCGAAATCCTGGCCACCCTTCCTTGTGTAACTCTTATAGGTGATAAATGAAAATGATAATTTTCCTAAACCAGTTTCATATGGGGAAATCATTGATAAAAAAGCTGTTCGACTTTTATTTCAGATAAGCTTAAGCTAGAAGCACCGACCAGCTTTCACCAGCTTTTTTCACGGCGAAATATACTAAAATGATTTTTCGAATTTTTGAACATGTATTGGACTTGCCAAGTGGTTTATTGTTATGCCTGTGTAAAACGGAACAATTCCAAGTTCCGTTTCCTCCAGAGACCATCGGAAATAACACGGACAGAAGAAATGCAAAGCGCCACGAATATAAATATAGAGTTTTCATCCGCACTACATAAAAAAAACCTTTCCAATATTTGAGCCGCGGGATTTTATCCTCGGTATTTTACCGCCGCAAATCTTCTGTGTTTTTATTTTTTTGTTTTCAACGGAAATTTGGAAGCGGCAAGAGCATAAAAAACTCATTGTTTGTCGATCTATTGTCAATATGAAGGATATGGGAGAAAGCAAGTCAAACAAACTTCCATTATGATTTTCTTTCGATATTTTTTTCTTCAAATCAGCAAGTCACTCAAGAAATGTCTCTTTTCAAATTGACTTGAGAGCGTCGATCAAGAGTGACAGAAGAACACGATGAACAGGAAAAGTAAAATGTCAAGTAGTGAATGAAAGAGTACACAATACAGAAAATGTCACCGCATCAACAAATCTAATTTTTAGAATATGTCAATGCCTCAAAAGCAGAATTTCGCGAAAAATAAACTCTGATTTATTATTAACCGGTGATATTAAAATTTTTATGTAATATCCGTTGCGCTTTCGTACGGTAATTATCATTTTAGTACCATTTTAATAACATGGCTTAGCACAATAGCACAAAACTCAGCAGTCTCATTAATTCGAAATAAATATATTCGGCAACGGCAGTGAAACCCGCAATAAATAATGCAATTAAAATGGCGCTTCGTCGTTGAATAACAAAGAAATTACGGCATAAAACTACACTAATTTTCTCGAGTAACCTTAAATATCTCAATTTAAAACTAAATTACTCTTGCGGAGATTTTCTGCTAGTAGAAAATTCTGTGTAAAATGGGAACTGAGAACCGCTGCAATGTTTCCTTAAAATGAATAAAAAACATCTAAAAAAAACCCTAGTTCGCTAAAAATAACACACATTTTGCCCATAAATTATTCTATAGGCAAGCACACGCCAACTCAACGTATATTTCTCACCCACGGTCCTGATATATTCTTCAGCAACCCCCCCCCCCCAACCTCACCAAGGTTTCAGGAGAGACAGTGCAATAATGATTATAATAAGCAATTCCGCTCGACTGTCGACCAAATCGACATGACATGACCACGGTGCGCTATACGCAGCACAGCCCAAGCAGTGTTTTCCAATGCAGCGCGATTGGAGAAATGTCATCATGATTGCAGAAAAAAAAAACTATGACTGTTTTGCATTTTTCTGTTTCATGGAAAAATATTGCAGCTTCCATTAGGTGCATAAAGCCACGGAAATGGAAAATTGCCATTCACGGAAATAGAATGTGAAAAAAGTAGAATCATATAGTAGTGTGTATTGTGTGCGATTGAGCGTGTAGTTCTGTTATTTGATAAAATGCCGGGGGTAATAAAGGATATATATATATACGTCTGCACATTAGGCAATAATTATTTTACAACGCAGCGGCATAAAATGAATGGCATGATTGAAATTGCATCAATAAACGACGGTTAGAAGCGACGAGCTTGCCAAATGAGCGCAGCATTAGAAATGTGATGCGGGAATTCGTTGGAAAAACGAGGAGATTTGCAAATGATTTCCCAGGCAAGCGCAAGGGAAAATAATTACTTACCTACTGCTTTCCGATTTGGTTGTTTAGTTTTGCAAAAAAATGTCATTGGAAACTGTTGCGAATTGCATAAGAAGTGGAAATGCAGGGATTACATTTTCCAATCAGAATCTGTGCTCACAAATAAAAACATAACAAGTCCTGTTATATAAGTGATTAGAAAAGCTGTTTTTTGGTGTTTGGATGTCTTAGCTGGTATATTAACAGAGATCAATAAAAATCGAGCAAGATTGTGTTTCTCGGTATTTGTAATTCAAGATTTAAACGCGCCAGAACTCCATCAAATGAAATTTACAACAAATCGAGGCAAAAAAATATATTGCAAAGGCAAATCATGTCTTCCCCAATCATGATGTTGTTCCACTTGCTAAAAACAAGAAGACACCTGGCCTAGATCTAAACAGAGGACTTCGAATTGCATTTTTATGCAATTGACATCTAGAATTGGTAAACAAAAAAATACTACGTGCCTCTTAAATTACATATCAGGTGATAGCAACAAAGCAACAGATAAAACAAAAACCAATGCGTCCATTTACTAGGACTGCCTGACATTTGATAGTGTAGCGGATCAGACCGTGGAACGATCTATCTTCCCACACTCACACAGCTTCTGTTAGATCATGCATCGATGTGTGCTAAGTCTCAATTACCCTTGTCTGCAGAGAAAATGTTGGTCGCATGAAATCACTTGTTTTACATGTACCCAAAAGTTGTGCGGTTGGTTCTAGTTTTTCAAAAAGGTCCATGGTTTATCAGAATAATGCAAATTAATGTCAAATATCAATGTTTATTACCTTCCTGCATTAATAAAATAATTACTGGCATGATGATTTGATTGATTACCTTTCATAAAAATGAACACACTGATATGAGATTCACTCCTAATTTCAAGATTCAAATGGAATTCTAGTTTTTGTATTTCAAATAAATTGAAAAATTGAAATTGCGATCCATAACATCTGTGAATAGCTAATGTTTGCAAATATGTAAAATCCCTGCTGCAAGAGTCGAAACCATATTATTTTGCCTACCATTTGCAATGACATAATAATACGGTTTATAATAGAGGAAAATGTACTTATAAGCTAAAAGCTGTTATTAACGTTTTACCATATCAGAAAAAAAACCACACGACCATTTTTCAAAATTCACCCTTCAACACCCGAACGTTTAATTCACCACATGCATAACCGGTAGCCTTTAATTATGTAAATTTGTAAAAACAGTCCTGAACTATAATGCAGGTAGAAATAATGATGTGAATGAAAAAAGCCATCAAATAAAATAATAGCAATGATAATGGAGGCTGCAAATGTCAAGGTCACTACACAAAATTTTAAACTATGAAAATATCAAACTTAGCCAAAGTTAAGCCACTGAGCCGTGCACCACAGTAACTCATAGTAATTAGACGCGTTAATTAAGTAATTTTTGAATGAATTACTGTCGCATTCGTTTAGGTCTGTCAGAAAATCTGAAACCAGTCAAACAATTTGCTGGGCGCGGCATCCCTTAATTACACAGCTATTATACCGCCAAACGTATACCAACCTAGCCTTGATCGAGGCACCAACAACCGGCGGTGAGACATCGCACATTTACAATCGCAAGCCGTCATGACAGTGCATAGAATTGTTATCCGCGCAAACAGCAACGCGATATTTCGCATCGCAAATCCCCCAGCGAATCTCGAACGTCTGTCTCGCCTGGCATCCATTCGTCTACCGACTGGATCGCATCACAAATTGCCTTCGATCTGCCACTCGATAAAAGATTTACACACCCGCCGCGTTACTGTAATGTCGAGGCGTTTATTTCCGCTATAGCAAGCTCTGAAGGTAGTTTACTATATATATATATATATGTATAGACGTGACTTCAATCGAGAAGCTATTTCACAATGTTTGGTTATGTGAGATGTCTCTGCACGTTACGAGACGCTTGCAATGTGATCGAGTGGTTTGCAATTTCTCGCGCCATTTGAAATAAAAATCGGCATAATTTTCGGATTCAAAAACCAATTTTCAGTTGGCAAATGGCAGCGATGATCTGTTAGCTGTCTTGAGTTACATATTCAAATGTAACGGACTTGTAATGCAAGTATTTGCGGTCGGGATGATTGCTGTAGCATGTTGAAATGGTAGTAACTTAGAGTTAAAGTTCCTAATGGAAACCACTACGTGTATGCAGTGGTCATGATAGCAGAAGTGTAAAGTTTCTGGGGTTTGCACGCCGCACATTTCATGTTGGATAACTGTTTCTGGACCGATTGGAAACCCGCGCCTGATGCGAAGCGGAGCGTTTCGCAGTTTGACCAACGATTTGTCATGGGAAAGTAGGACCTACAACCTCAATAAGTGCAAAGGAAAGTTTTCTACATTGTCATTAATTAGCATGCAATTACAGTACCAAATATTTGAGATTTTATTTTAACGTTGCTAGCTTAAATATTTCCTGCAATTAATGGTATTTATGAACATGAAATGAGCGATGCAGGCTCAATGGTGTGGGGGGGGGGGGGGAAGGGGAGGGGGAAGGGGGGCACCGCAACGAATTCGTACCGAGACTCCATACTTCAGGCTTCAGTCTTAGAATTTGCCGCAAACCCAACACGAGGCGACTGATCATCAAACTCGTCGCTATAATCTTTGAACTTGCTGCATTACATTTTCAACTTTGCCAACCAAATCACAGATATTATATCTGCGCGCGCGAGTTCGGTAAACAACTTGGTGCCAGTTAGGGCTTATTAACCTTTAACGAACTACTTATATTAGTTTATCGCGAAGTTTGCAAGGTGAAGTTGATGAATTATAGCTATCAAAGTTTGGTTTGTGTTGACAATTTGCAAATACATAACGTGTACCACATATTCAGCTCGACTCGGATTTCAATGGCATTTAATTGTTGTTATGAGGTTGAGTCGATGTTTGTTCAGAGAAAATAGGTCGGTACTGTTGTTTAGTTGACTGTTTTACGCTGATTATAGGTTTATTCGGAATTAACTGTAATATGGAATTAAATGAATTATCTAATAGAAGCTATCAAGAATTGCCAAGCAGAAGTCAAAATTAATTAGATACGGTGAAGCTTTCATAATTTATAGTATGAAATAAATCAAATTGAGCTGGTTTTAGATTTTTAAGTAAGCAGGCAGTCGCTGAGAAAGGCCATCAAAAACATAAGAGAAATCATTATTTAAAAAAGCAAACAATATTTCAAATATTATGTAAGATCAGATTTTTTATAGCGATAGCTATAGCGACTGTCCTTCCATATAGCAACAGAAACACGAATTCTTGCTCCGTATTCTGAAGTGAGAAAAAAAATCGGCGAGGCTTCCGTAGATTTATTGCTTGATTGACAGGCAGGCGGGCGTTGAGTAGATAAACCCATTGACGGCCAATCGGTCTGTTCTAAGCGTTTCCCCGAACCTTCCGGGTGATATCTTGCTGGGAAATGTCATGCCTCAAGACTTAATAGGTTCCCCTTCTATTTTTGTCGAGAAAATCTGACTCACGAAACGATCCGTCGAAAAACCGTAGGGGTCACATGCATAGAGGTGTAAAATTTCGTGATACTGGTATTCATAGTCTGCCATTTCAAATATTGGTGAATCTGGCCCCTAGGGCCAGTTCTACTTACACTTAAGCTGGACTTAAGCCGAATTTAGTCGCTGGAATAACATTATTTTCAGCGACTCAATTTGGTTTTAGTGGTTTTAGCATATTTATTCTATGCTTTAAGTCCAATTTAAATGTTGTTGAATCCCGCTCATAGTAACACCTTTAACATGATAATGCATGCATATTAGTATTACGCATGGAAATATATTTCTTGGCAACACAACAAGGGGTGAGGATTTAAATCATTATAAATCCATCTTCCATTTTCTTGAGACTACGATTTTTACCAGAAGTTGTAAAATAAGAAATTATGTAAATACTCCTGAACATACTCTTGAAGATTGCCGACATAGCTATCTGTCGAAACGTCGCGTCACCTGGTCCTTTTCAGGACCACCAAACTCATCAAATGGGAGCACGACCGTGAAATTTTCAACTACATATCTACCAACGGCACTGGAAATCATCACCGAACCAAATAAACTGTAGTTTTTCACAGTGGACACGAATGTGTTTCCCACATCTCTTCGACACCCTGAATGCAATACAACATTTCGTTGCCGAAACCGCCCCCCCCCCCATGTTTCCCAACACACGTGTTGTGGCGAATATTTGATCAGTGGGCCTTGTATATTTCGCTGGTTCAACCACGAAACCCTTGGCGAACGCAAACAAGATTAGCTCATGCTAAATAACTTCATTCGGCAACAACTTTGTGGCCAGGTCCCAGGATTCGTCTGGTCGTATTCACAGATCTAGACTAAGTAGCGAGATATGCAAAGAGTGACCAGGGCGCTTACCTAGCGTGGCCAACAGGCTTGTATTGCGGCGGTGCTTGTGAAAAACTTTTTTCCCCTATCCTTTTAACACAGTAATACCTGGTGCTACCGCAGCACCACCGTAGCACCGAAACGTTGGCCGCGCTAGGTAAGGCCCAGGTCTCTTACAAAGTAACCAGGTCTTTTAAAACCAGGTCTTTTTAAAACCAGGTCTTTTTTGTATGTTACAAAGTAACCAGATCTCTTACAAATTAACCAGGTATGTTACAAAGTAACCAGGTCTATTAGAGATTAACCAGGTTATGAATTTCTTTGCTAACCACATCTTTTAGATAAAACTATACAGCATGCAGGATATATTTTAGGTGCAGTTTCTCTTCAAAGACGACTATGCAGCTATCTAGTGTTTACATTCTATGCTTTGCCAATTGCAAATTCCATGTGCGACAGGAAAAGGTAGCAGTATTTGTTAAAAAAAATTCATGTCACTCCTAATTACCATATTCTTGTTGAAATTGGCGAAGTTTTAAATTGCGAAAAGAAAGAGCACTGAATAAATATTAAAAATTGTAAAAATTTTGACTTTGGAATTCCGAAAATTCAAAGGGGCAGGTCTTTATAGTGAGCTCTCAAATTATTCGTAACAAGAAAAAAACTTTCGTTTAATGAATACATACATTATTCAAGTGCTAATCGACATGACTTTGTGTAAATATAAAGCAGGAACGCTACATTTCGTGGTGTAAAGCGAAATGAAATTAAATAGCGAACTGTAATGAAAAAGTCCAATGGTGGTTAAAAATGTATCTGTGGACTTTGCCATTTAAAACAATCGGTCATTGTGTTTCCGAACAATGCGCTTGTCACTCATTTGTTATATATGTGTTGGTTTGGCGAGAATGTAGCCCCCAAAACCACCAGCGAGTTTTAGCACAGCATAAATGCTCGCAAAAGAGTTACAAGCATTTGATATTTAAACTTGAAGCAAAGAATACCAAGAAGCCGCTCTCCCGTGTTAAACCCTTCCAAAGTTACAACATGCAACTTTTTTGTGGTGGTCACCTTCGCTAAAAGCGACTTGGCCGTGATTTTGACAGTATTCGAAGGCTTAACGGCATGGTTCATAGTAGAGGATTATGTCCACGTGGATGTCAAAATAGAAAATCGGAAAAACGATCAGGGAAACGATCACAATAAAGATCTTTAGTAGAGATACCAGCCACACCGGCGCCTTCAAAATCCAGACACTAAGTGGTCCAAAACCCCGCAAGTAGACAACTAAGTATAGACTTAACCACAAAACAACCGCAAATCCACATTAAAACACGAACTAGCCAGGATTTCGTTGCAAATCCCGGCAGGTCAACACTTTGAAATTCGAAAATGAAACGGCTCTCCGCATAAAGTTTCGTCTCTGTATTTGCTGATCTGCTAGGGGGTGAAATGCTGAAGAGAAAACTGCTATCCGCCAACAGCGAGGCAATAGGCACGTAGCTGTTCTTTATTATAATAACCTAGAATCACGGTGGAGACTTCGAGGTGGTGATATTGATCAATGCCCCGAGGAACACGAACAGTATAGCAGTGTACGTATCTTTGCTCGTCGCTTTGCAAGGAAAAGCGACACTTTGTGAGGCCATACAGACAGCTATAGCATGAGTTTGACATACACAGTGAATATAAATGCACATTTTTTATTTGTTTGCATTGGAGTTATGTTTATTTTCATTCTATCACGTGAGTTGTTTGAACATATCGTTATTTTATCACTAAACAATAATTTTGTTTGCAGTTGTCACATGGTTCGAAACTTCCTATGAGTATTACTGTTCGTTTACTTGATTTATCTATTTCCAGTTACAGCGCTTTTCATAAGCATTTGGTTGTGAAAACTCACGCAATCAATTTATGCGCGTGTACGTATGCACCTAGACGTACAAAGCACTTAAAAAGCAATTTTGTAATTCATGCATTCAAACATGATTGTCATAAATCTCTGCTACTGACAATCATGATGTTCCATTTAGCGAATAGGGATCAGACCCGTTTTGAATAACTACCTAAAACAAACGACAGAGTACAGAGAGTTTACACTCACCATTGAAATAGAGGAGCGTGATTGACAAAACCTGTGTATGCGTAGCTAATCGATTCAATGAATATAATGAAATCTCGTATATTAATCAACATGCTAATCCAAACATCCTACAATCATAAAATTGAATTCTCGCCGTTATACCAACGGTGTGAGAAGGCATTATCGTTGTATTCCGTTTATTGTCTATAACTCTGCATTATCTGCATAGTGCATACAATCTTAAATAGGTACCTTTAGTGAAGACATGGTATCTTGTTCGGTGACAAATCTCAGGTGAAGTGGGACAACGATGGATTTTATTCGTAATCCAATGCCTCTTCTTGTGTCACATCCTGAATATGAAGTAACTTTACCATGTTTTTATTTAGCATGTGCTATAGGTACTTCTGCTAATGGTGATTCGAAAATTACCTGATGATACACTGATGACAATTATGACAATTATTTTCACCGAAAAGACTCACAACCGGCGACATGAAACGAAATATTAGCGAGTGTTTGTACTAGCCTAACCTAGCCTAGTCAGTCATTTGCTGTCGTCAATGTTCGTAAACGCTCGGTCATTGTTCGTACGAGCCGATGTAGCACACGGAATAATTTCAAATTAAAAGTAGCCGATTTTTACAGACTTTTTTTTACTTTTCTCTCTTCTTTTGCGTTTTGTGTTTGGGGTTGTGGTGATTGGGGGCATCATGCAGCATCATCACAACCCATCCGAGCTTTGTTCTCTTTATACAATGATACCTTTTTGTTTGCTTACATATTTTGTGTAATTTTGCTGAATGTTTTCAGAGGGTACATTTTGCATGTAAAGAGTATAGTTCTGCAAATCTATTAAATTTCCATAGTTCATTAATATAAATGGTATATTTTAATTAATCTTGCTGTACGTTTTGTGATAAGCTATAATATTTGCTATATTCAAAATGGTCCATTTATATAATTGTATGGTGTTCAAGAGTTAATGAATAGCAGAACGAGAGAAACGGTTACTGAGAAAAAACACAACTTCACTAACTGCCAAAAAACCATTCGTTTCTCGTTGTTTGACCTTTGTAATTGTTGGCTTGTTTGTTTTTTTGTTGTTTAGATTTTAACTGTCTGTGGCTTTAACCGCTTAAAAAAATGCTGATCCGCTTAAAATGAATTTCAACTGACAATTTAAAACAAATTTAACTTCTGAACAAATTTGTTTTCGCCTTACATTTTAAGCCCAACGAAAACCTTTACTTTTTAAATAAAGCGTTTCAATAAATCAAGTTGGCAAAGCACCAGCTTTTATTGAATACCACAAACTTTCATTCACTGATCGCTCTCTATGTTCGCAGTTTGCACATAACTATAAATAGAAATCACCTAATTTATATAAGGCCCGGTTTTACAATTTTGCCAACTCCAGGTTAAAGTGGGAGTTAAGTTATTTGTTATGGCAACGGCCAATGGGATGCAGTGGAATTCATTTGTTTCTAGGGGTTAGATGCTTAACCCAGAGTTGACAAAAGTTGTAAAACCGGCCCTAAGTAGACTTTGAACATGGAATTACTAACACGTATTGACCAAGCCATTGTCTATAATTTACTCAGACAAAACCATCTATCACTAAAACGGTAGCCCTCTCGTCTCTTGTTCCACACTTTGTACGGTAATGCAGGTTTGATGCGGCAACGGTGGAGTCATGAAATGTAGATAGCATCGGGAAGGGCAATCAGTCGACCCTCCGATGAATAATGGATAGGCACAGTCAATAGCAAACCCTTCATTTTGGTCAGCTGCGGTATGCCTTACGTGTTTGACCAACCTTGATGAGATATTGACAGGAACTAGTGCAAAAAAATCTGTAAATTTGTAGGAGAAACCGAGCGGCATGCGATGGAACATACATGGAATGAAACTCTGATGATAAAACCAAAAAATAACTCGTTGGGATCGAAGGAAATATTATTTACTTGGAATATTCGGAGCTCAATAGTTGTTAAAAGTTAACTAACACTAGACATTTAGCAAAGTTTCCACTCTGGGATGTTTTAAATATCTAGCATTAAAGTTTCTTTGATCATCAAAACATTTAAAAATACAATAGCTACAAACCTCTTCATAGTAAATGACTTTACCATGTTTCTACAAGGTACTAAAATAATCAAAGGTCTTTCGGAAAGTTTTAAAAGTTCACCCTGGATTTTCAATGCAGTTGCATTTAGCAAAGATTGCTTGCTTCTGACTTCTCCGAACCCCTGTTCGTACGAGGGGTGTTAAAATACTTTTATGATACGAATGCATACGAATCACTGATGCATTAAGTAAGTGCTGTTTGCAGGATCACCGAACCGTTGCATAGAAAAGCTCTTGGAAATTCCTTGTTAATGACTAGCCTTATACAGAAAAAAAAAGTTGATGGTCGCAACTACTTTTAAATGTAAATTCAAAAAGATGTAAAACGCTTGAAACCTGAATCTCAAAGTAAACTCAAGCATGCAGAGCGAGACTAAAATAAAACGTTAGATCTTGATTACGTTTTAAATCTCTTATGTATAATTAAGTATACTACGAGTTGATGTATGTTGATATTTATTTTTAATTGCACTCCCAGGAGGTTTAAATTACAATCGGAATGAAGCCGGAAGGTATTTTACAGTTCTGAAACAATTTGTGTAGCACTGTGTAATTTCTGTACATTCTGGATTCATTTAAAACAATTCAAACAATAATTTATGAGATCTGTCAAAAAATTAATTTTCGTATTGAATATATTCTAGAATTCACTGGCGTGACGGTACTAAAGCTAATTAAGTTTATTGCAGCGTGTCAAACAATGTTTGATTAAATATTTTTAAACTTTCACAACCAAACAGGAAATAATATTTCTCTACTTCTCTAGCAAAAAATTAAATTATATTACTAAATATTTATTGCCACTCAGAGCCAAATCGATGTCTAAACATAATATACTAATCCGCATTTTTTTCTAGTTTTTAAACTGTAAAATGGGGCTCCTTGATTTATTGGTTTTATTCGCAATACTCGACCGTCATAACAGAAAAATCGGACGCAATGAGATTCGTTGGGCTGACGCCTGTCAAATCGTGAAAGCATTTTGACATGTGTCAAAAAAAAATCGGTTTTATGGAGCAATCGTTCTTTTGTTAGATTACAGCCGGCCATTTAAAAGTTCACCCTCGCACGAAGTGTCTAAAGTTTTTGTTCACGAGCAAATAGTCGGATATTTTGATGAGACGATGCGCAAACCGCGATTTGTTCATATGCGAAAAGTTAGCACCGATTTTTTAAAAACTTTTCTAAACCGTGTGTTGACACGAATTTCTATATCTGGCGGTTTTTCAGCGTAAGATTGTAAAATATCATGCTAAAATAATATATAACAGTTTGTTGAGTGTATTAAAAGATAGGTAATAAAAGTTAACAAATAAATATAAAGTAGTTAAGCTAAGGTTAAGTAGTACCTATACAATCCCACATATCCTATTTACCTTTACACACGTAGCTCTAGGAACTGTACCTATTATATTTTAAATGAAAGACATATTTTACGGAAATGCAACAATATTGCACCTTTATGAGAAATTCGCCTTAAATATCATTTTCTTCCAAAATAACTACCAACATTCTAGCACCAATTTTAAAGACCACACCTGCAACACTAACCTTAACCCTGTTCCCATCATTTCAACCGAATCCGGAGCAGTTTCGCACGCCAACGCCGTGCAAGACAAAAATAAACGTGGTTCAATTAATCGTATCGTCTCACGGGTGTTATTAAACTTTGTGTCTGTACTTGGAACTTTCCTGTCCCACTGGGTGACATTTCCTGGTGATACGGAAAAGTGTTGATACGTACGTTGTGGTACGTTGAGGGTTGCGACGAGAGTTACCGAGCTGTGGATGAATTCTCGGCAAAAACTATCAATTTTCTTGAATCTTTGTGGCTGTCCACACACTGTGGTTTGTTCAATGTGCCAAATAACTTCACCTTATTTCAACATTTATTATTTGTTGTATTGTTCTTATTTATTTCAGTCTCTAAATTCTTAAAAACTACATATAAATGCGACTGATCTATTTCGAAAACATATTATTTAATTATTAACAACATTAAATATTAAATATTTATATATTTAGTACATTAAATATTATAATTTTTAAATAAAATAAAACATAAATATAATAAGCGAAACATTGATATGAAATCTGAAAAAAGTCTTATAAAAGAGTCAAAACGGCCCAGTTTTGAGGAATAACGAATATCATGACGAACAGTAAACACAGTTTTCAAATAGAAAATACGTGAAATTACTGACCAATTTGTACCCCTAGATGCAACCAGCAAAGCAGTAGATTAACTTGATCCCCTCCCAACCCTCATCATATTCAAAGCACACACGTGTCAGCTGAAAGCCCTGTGGCACCCGTATCACAGTTACCGGGATTTACGGCGTCACCAACTCGTGGTGGTGGTGCCGGGTTCCTTGCTCTGCGGGTTGCGTCTAGGCGCCGAATGTTTTTTTTGCGTTTAAAACACGATGCGTGTTTTACGAGCACTGCCAATATAAAAATATTAATATAAAATGTGATATTTTAAGTTATTCAAAATTCAAGAGTCAAATTATATATTTTTTCATTTTTTTACCAACTTAAAATTTGAACTACCTATACATTGTATATATCAACATTTTTATTCTTTTTTGATATGCTATCCAATAACCATGTATATGCTATCCAAATAATCATTAATTCATGTATGCATCAGAAAACATCGATGATTTATACTCCACTCAATTCTCATGAGATGTAAACACTGTTCCTACGTTCACGTGTATCCCTTTAAAGCACAAAATAAAACCAAAACTTGAGACATATTTCACCCAATTCGAAGAGCGACACCTCGCTTGCATCCTCTGCTGACCCTGTTCATATCCCGATATATCATGATTATTGTTTGCGCTGCTTCTCTCTCTCTCCCTGTGGATGGAACAACAAACACCGCTCCAGATGGGACATTTTGTTTGTCCCGTTATTAAGGCTGGCGTTGAACTAACATGATGATAAAGCACTAGGACAGTCCAGCATCAAATCTAATCGAGAAGAAGCGGATGGTCAGAGTTTCTAGCATCTTCAATCAATTTCACTCTGCAAATATTAGCGATTGTCACGTTTCTAAATGTCTTGATTTGAGATTGTATGGGAATCTGGTGAAGCCAAAAGACATTCGTTTTTGCGTAGTTTACTACTTGTGACATTTGTCATAACATTGTTTAGTGGGTGTGATGATGCTGACCACACCAGCGTTTTCTAAACGTCAACAAAGGCTACATGGGGAAAAAATCGTAAATCACAAAGCACAACCTTACATAATTTTGTAACGCTCTGTTAAACCCTTGCAGTGAAACTGTTGCAAAATTTCAAAGTTGAGCCCGTGTACAAGTATTTTAAAACTTATTTTCACCACATTATATTCAAAATTTCATTAGAAATGTCAAACGTTATATGAGCTACGTTTAAAAAAGGGTGTTACGCAAAATAAACGTTATTTTCGTAATACCAGAGCCAACGCATTCAGCGATATTGTTCCCTGCAACCAAAACTGAGCTCAATCGAGCTCAAAGAGAGATTTCTAGGAATCAACACAGAAAAACAACGCGTCAATATATGATTCCATGCATATTTGTTCGCGTATTCATGTAATCCTTTTCCTCTCTACATATAACGAACAAAATATCGCGCAGTGCGAGATCCAAAATAGAGGAGGAAAGTCAACAAGACCCCCGATTTCCTGGTTTAAAAAAGCAAATTTAAGTTAGATCATATGCAACGCGTCGAAAAACAGTACAAAAAAATCGAAATCACATCTGAATAAACACAGGTCAGCGCAACAACCTATCGCCTAACGCCTCACTAGCGCCACACTAGAAAATTACTTTAGCTTTCCTGTGTGTGTCTAAGTAGAGAAAACGATGAAAACCCTGGCGGCGTTCTGATTCATTGCTTTACTCGCCGCACAGATGGGTTGGTTGATACGTTGAAATATAAACCTGGATCATTTCACGGATAGGCGTTGGGTCGGCTTCTGGTCGACATTTATTGCTGCATTCGGTGCGTCATGGTGTCCGTGCGCCATGGTGCGCCATTGTCAGCGTTTCACTAGTCACGCCGTCAGGCAAAGTCACACGTATCACGCGAATAATCTATAATCCAGGTGGTACGGTCAGGGGTGGTGCGCTCGAATGCACCAGAAACCGTTATTTATGATGGACGTGTTAAGGTAGTTCTGATTATGGTGGCTGGTAGAGAGAAGTGTAAAGATAGAAATAAATATAAAATATTCTAATGGGCATTTTATCTGATCGCGTAATTCATTCGCTATTTATTTGTTGCTACCATGGAAAGTGAACATGAGTTACAGTGGAAATCATTTGTGTATTAGAAATAGTTTTTATACCAACTTTATGAATTTTTCTGAAATTTTTCAACGTGAATAATACAACGAATATTTTTGTGAAATAAATGCGACACACCACGTGAGTAGATTTTCATTAAGTATAATGGATATTAACCAACAGATACACTTTGTATCAAACCACCATAAATATACTTTTACGGATAGAGTGCTTGTAAAGTAGAGTAAAGTAAACTATTTATACTGCTTGGCATGCATTAGCGAATTCCTGGGTATTTTTTGCATTGTTTGAAGACCATTTGCACTGTCATAATTGATAATTCAAGGTGTAAAAATCAAGTGCATTTCGGTTATCAACCTTTATATATGCAAGATTTACCTCATTCGGGCCGATCACAAAACAATCACTGTGTGTTCACATTATTTATTCTAATCTTAGCACCTTATTTTTGAGTAAAAATAAACAGCTTTTAATTATCCAGTTTAATAATTTTTTTGAACAAACCTATAAAAAGTATCTATAGTATCTATAGTATCTATAAGTATCTATAAGTATCTATAAAAAGTATCATTGAATTTCATAAAAGGTTTGCCCAATAATATTTACATTTTTCATTTAACCCACGCTTCCAATTATTGTATAATACATACACTTTAATGGCTATGCGTGGGAGGAAAAGGATGCTGGGTCCACACAAAATAACTCGCTACAGCACAATCTCTCGCGCAGCGTGTTATGTTGCGGATATTTTGGCAATCTCGCTGACTAGACAGCGATAGATTCGGCAAAAAAAAATGGTCGAAACTTGAAGCATGCCTTTCAGCCGGGACACAAGAATGTTTGGAGAGAAAGTGTTCGATACTCTGCTGGTGAGCCTGCCGATATCATATCTTTTCAAAAGAGTGGCTTGAGCCATCATTTGTATGCTCGCGGTGTCAAGTTGGGGGTTTTCCTAAGAATTTGAATATTGAGAGCGAAATTTTCTCGGCATGGCGCGTAAAAGTGTCCGTTTGATCGTAAAATTTAAGTCGAGTTTATTTTTGGCAAGACCTGTTTTAATATTTGAGTTTCCGTTGGCATATTATCCTCGTTTGAACCGTTGCGAATGATTATTTGTGAAGTTTCCGTTTCATATTAATTTTTAATCGTGTTTCGGCATTGATAAAATGCAATTGAAAAGGTAAGTGTAGTATAATATAGTTAAGGACAACTACAAAGCTTACTCTTCTTTTCAGAAAAATAAGTCCCAAAACCTAAAAACAAAACCCAAAAACGAAAAATCCAAATAATTATTTCCAACCTGCTTATCTTATTCCTCTCTTTCTTCTATATCAACGTCCTCTATATTTTCTATCATGTCTTCATATTTTTAATCTGTATACCAATACCATTCAGTGGAAACCTAACAGTGAAAAAGCTTACTCATTTCGACCAAAATTGAACTAAACTTGCTATAACGCTCAATTCTTCAATTTTTTTTTTCCAAATACCAAATTCCCAAAACAGAAACAATGGAAACCTCAGAGAAGCGTAATTCACCTCGATTATCTCCGAATAAACGGCCCCAAATCAGATTCCCCGAAGTGAATTTGGCCATTCCGACAGCCTTGCTAAAAATAAACAACATAGCCCCGCGTAAGGGCGGAAAGCCTCATACTAAACCAGAAACAATAATATTTGCCAGAAACCAAACCAGAAGATCCTACTGAAATATTGAACAGGTCCCATTTCTGCCCATATCCCCAAGGGGACATACTCGTGGGAAGCTACAGCAATCGGACGCGTTTCGGAATGCCATGGAACGCACGATAACGCAATTTAACGTTCAGTCCCGGCAAATACAGGGTAAATTGGTATCAAACAAAGGGGTAATGTGATGTCAGTTATTCGAATCATTTATGACGATCCGAGAAAACAAAGGAGGGCATATATTAAATGTTGCCTCAGGGAGTTTCAGCCATTGGATACAACAAGACATGTTTTGAGTCGCGAATCTGAACCCTTACAATGGGTTCACTCTTTGACGATATGCCTCCAGCGATTCGAGATTTGAAACACTTGAAAGATAATTGAAATTCAATTACAAATTCGGGGACAATGGGATGCATGTATCAAGATGGAGAGATTAGTTACATGACAGTTACAGTTACTTTGGTATACGGATGTCCTAATTGGCTAATTAACTTCTGACACAATTATTGTCCTGCGATGTCATTAATAGAATGGATTCAAGGGGTGAGTGGTAGGGTTGATGTTCAATGTTCCGGCGTTTCGCAAAGGATTGTTAAATTATAATATTTTTATTCTTACAGCACTTGGGATGCAAGGGTGACAGTATCTTCTACCCAACATTCATTATTATTACTTTCGTTTTTGCTTCTTCGAACTGGCAAAGTAGTTTTCGCTTTCTTTAATTGGAATTAGAATTCTGAGTTATCTCTGGGTGTCTGTCGGCGTTCAAAAACGTGCCCGGGTGGCTGCCGGTAGCAATCCAATCAGACTTAGCCCCCGAATCGATAAATAATTGAAAACCTTAGAACATCTCCGACAAATTCCGAAAGGGTAGCAGCAGCAGCACAGGGCGTCAATGGAATTTGATATTGCACTTTCCGTAGAAAAAGGGCTTGAGTGTTCTGGATATTTTAATATATCTTTCGCGTGCCTTGCAAAGTTTCTTTCACAAGAGATAAATTCTTGCGGACAGGAAATGAAAATTTTGCTGTTAATTAACTATTGAAATTGGTATCGTATTTTGATTCCTTAAGTAAAGTTCAACATTGTATGGCCATGTTGAGAGAATATAAGTACAATTTTCTCGCAGTTTTTGATATTTACACACACTAGAATATGCTTGCGACTGAAGACGAAAGCCTAACAAAATAAGACAAATTAATTTCTATTGCTTCGGAGTCATACTACCAATTAACATTTCAACGTAGATATGCTGAAAATCTACTTCGCTTGCTTTGAATTTGTCGGCTCATGACACGTTTGAAAACCCTTCCCCCAATTTAAAAAATTTCTACAGTTGAAGATGAACCCCGATAACACTTCTCTTGGTGGATGCCCAGTTATCTTCAGCAAATATCCGTAATATTAATCTTACGATTAAATATAAAGTCTTATCCAATAAATGAGTTCTGTATAGCTGGTCAATATTTTACCCTGCTGTTTACCAGAATACAAGCCCAAGTCCAAGTCCAAGCCAAAAGCTAAGTCGGATTTACAATCATCATCAATCCCTAGGCCGGTCAATTACCATTAAACTCAACTCAGTTCAAATGGCTCCATCCACTGAAGTGGCGAAAGCAAGATCGACGAGTAAGTCCTAGAAGTCAATTATGCACGGTCCGAACTCCTGAGTTGACAGAAGAACTATAATCACTCCCTTGGGGTATCTCTCGCTCTCTCTCTACGGTCCAAGCCAGGTCACGTGACCTCAGAGATCACAATTAAATCTGCGTTTATACAAACGTTTGGTCGGCAGTGGGGGAGTGTTTGTGACAGGTCTAATTTATGACTGGTTGGTTGCCGTATGCCGGGTGAATGGACATGTAAATATATAAATTGTGGTGAATTGTTGATGTCTTACTGTTCATATGTCAGATTGTTTAGGGTTCTGACACAGAAATTTAGTTATAAAGTTTGATCATTTATTGTTGAGTGTTGTGTTTAAATTGATGTTTCTATTATAAATATGCCTGACTCTGTACGTGATGATCATTTTTTATTTTTGCACAAAGTTTATGACAGGAAAATAATCAATTTGTGTAGGTAGTTAATGTCAATTCTTGGAATTTCAATATGAATAGTGCGATTGGAATTTCCATATGTTGGCAGCAATAAAATCAAGTGTCTGAAATGTGAAGCAATCTAGATATTTGTTAAAAAAACACAGACACACGGCGTAAACAAACTGAGGTTGCAGCGAGCAAAATGACCGGTTCAAGTCGTAAAAAACAATTTACATCCCGCGTTCTATAATATGTCAATAAAATCCGTTTATCACCCTGCGTTTGAAATTCCAATTACGACAAGCAATTAATTATAATCTAATCCTTGCTAATTATTTTCACAAAATTATATTTCTCTGTTCACGTGTACTCATAGAAAGTATCTATTGTTTGATTTGAAATTCCATTCTGCTGTTGTTTCACAACAGTAAACAAAAACACAAACGCACATGACCTTTATTTACAGTATCGGTGCTGATCCACCCCTCACCCCCACTACCCTTCACCGATCAACCCCCACGAGGTCCGGGGCCGAACAACCCTTGTTTTTAAACAGGGAAACAAGGCTACAAGTGCGTAATTTTGCGACATGAACATTCTCGTGCCTGGGCCACGTTCAATCTACAGCATTCTTTGACGAGAGTAAAAAGCAAAATCGACTTCCATTTTCGTTCATTATTATCAAAGGTTATTTTCAGAGTACTATATTAAGCGCGAAAAACCATAAACGATCGAGTGGTGCTTCTCAAAGGAATGTGTTAAATTAGTTTCTATAAAGATCGCCGAACATTTCACGTCAAAAGTTTTGCAAAATTAACCTTACCATCGTAATATCGACTTCTGATGTTACTTCCAAAAAACTCCATGTTAATAAACTATCATATTTTTAATTTATTTTCTAAATCACAAATCTGTAGATAAAAGTGTGATTCCAATTTCAAATATAGACCATATTGAATTCACTAGCGGGTCTCGGATGCCATCTGGCGGCAAAAAGGAACTGTTAGTTCACCTATTTCCGATGAATATTGAAAAGCCATCGTAGGTTTTCGTCGCTTCAATACTCCTTTTTGCCGCCATCTCTAAAGGTGGAAGCAGAAGGCTCCTAGCTTTCCAATAGCGACTTCCATTTGATGAAACGTGCGCTAGTCAGAGAGAAATAGAGGTTATACAGTTAATTCGATTTCATCCATTCCATGTCATTTTCTCTTTTCTTTCACATATTGCCTTCCAAGGATTTCTAGCTCTGGAGATGGCCTCTCAACCAGACCCACGTTCAATGACTGGCTATCTGACCGCATCTTATATGTGGCCATGCCATTCGACATTTTCTTGTCTTGTTTTCTTATCGATGTCTTAATATTTAGAGAAAATATGTCGGACGAACGCCACGTATTTTTATTTGCTGGCAAACCCATTTGACAGATCCTTTTAAAATGTTTGGACTAGTTAACTTGTTTTACAACTGATCGAAGCAGTAGAAGTGACAACCAGCATCTAAAAATATAAATATTTAAGATTGTAGATTTTTCTAAAGAAAATTCACTTTATTAAAACCTAAAAAAGTTCGTTGCTGAATGTGAATTGGATGCAGCACTTGCATTTGACATCAATTGCACGGGCTTTCGCGTCGCTATTGCGCGAATTCAAGTAAAGAGCGTTATACTTGCAAAGTGCAGGTAGTTTGTATTTCCTCCTATGCACAAAGGGCCGTTGAAGTTTTAACGACGTTACGGGGATTATGTTCTTAAAGACGAGGCATAAGTTTTAACGAGCATCGCGCACTGCAAAGAAGACACCACTTACACGTGGCGTCACGTGAAAAATATGGGATACGATTTTATGGCAACACATTTGCTGGGATCTGCCGCATTCAATTTGGAGTTCTGGAAAATATTCCAGCTGCTATAGCGGAAAAGTGATTGGTGTAACGATTGGGGTTTTCCCAGCTGAATTTGTTGGCACTATTTTATTTTGTTGTAATTTAATGGCGTAGTTTAATCATTTAATGGATAGTGAAACATAGATCCGATAAAGTAGCCAAGGCTGGTTTCTGAGAGCGTTCTCATTGCTCAGTTTCGGCGTGGTTACAATTTAAATATTTTAGTGTTTTGCATTGTCTTCTGATTAAAGTTTGTCAACGTCATCGTTGATCAACGGCTAAGATAGGAAAACGTCTAGCTTAGACGCAATGCAATGCAAGAACCTCTTTCAAGCAATGTTAGCTTACATATAGATTCTAGTAAGTACGATCTTGTGTCTTCAATTCACACCTACTGACTACATCTAACGAAACCAGAATCCATGTACAGATCTGCATATCAACATTCAACAGCCATCTCCACTTTTCACTTCACTTATGAATTTGAATCGGATTGTGGTGAACTTTCCAAAGTTAAATAGTGAAATCTGATGGGTAACTAATGAGTAATGATCATCAAACGAGTATTTGATTAAACAAAGTGCATTTCAAATTTTTTCTATGGTTTTTCTAAGAAATAGTTAGTTTTTATTTCTTGGTAAAATTCCAAAGTAACACAGGGTACAGAAATTTATATAAAGCATCGTCAATCTATAACACATTATACCAGCGAGAGTAAGCCCGGCAAAATAAAGCCCAAAGCTTGAATTGAAAGTCACTTAAAAAAATACAAAAAGGTAGCATGTTGGTAATTAAATCAGAGAGTCTACGGTCACGAGTGCTTCTAGACTTGATATTGATTGATGCACACTGATCTGCTATCAAATAAGGCCGGTAAAAAATTGAAGCACGGTAGAAAGGTCAAAGGGCAAGCGACGCGCGAAAGACCAGAGAAATTTTTTAAGGTAGAATATGACTCGAAAGATGTGCGATAAAAAAAAAAGTCGAGATAAAAATAAATGTGAGAAAAGTATTTTTATGAAACATTTACGTGCTTCGATATCAAAGTGCGAAAGTCGAGTTTTAACATCTGTTACGTTGCAAAATAAATACCAACACATTTTTCGTTTATTCTTGGATGACCCTACCCCATCCTCCTCCTCCAAAACACGACGTCTTGACGATGAGCAAGTCGTGTTCTTTGAAAAGTAAGTCGGAAGTTACGAGAGAAGCAAGGCGAGACAGAAAATGTGGAAACAGATTTGCACGGTTTGCATTATTACAACATATATAGCGATACCGTGGAGAAGTCTGAAGTTTTACACTTGAAACAATCCGTTTCCAATTCGGGACGATAAGTTTAGCTAACTTTTGGGATTGCTCGCTCTGGCAACAGATTGCATGTCACCCTCGGGGACGCGTTGTGGGTAGGATCTGTCACAATTATTTTGATTCGTGGATGGAGGTTTTGTGAATATCCTTGGTGTTTATAAGAAGCCTAGACAATCGCTTGTTTCGAACTGCACTGCACTGAAAATCTTTTCGCTTTCTTGATTATGTAAGCTAAGTTCAAATATAATTAGAAACAAATTGGAAATGTCTTTTAGGCACGAATGTTGATATTTGGTTTCTTTTTATTCAAGATTGAAATTGAGTCACAAAAAGTAGATATTAGATATTTGTTTAAGTCACTCGCCACAGGTAAATGTCATGAAACTTTATCTTATTCTGTTCCGACTAAAATTTCATGCAAATGTCTCTGATGGTTGACTATCCCTGGCAGGCCACTAAACATTCTTTGGTTTCACAACCAAATTCATGACAAACGTGTAAAATGGGGAAATTATTATGGTATTGACCATCTCTGGAAGATCACGTTTCAGTATTTTTCCTGTGCTTTACAAATCAAGAAAAGCATGCATTTCTTTTTGTGGCTGCCCATCCCGCTGAGATGGACGCTAAACCCAAAAGTCTGGGTGTATTTTCCGAAACGAGTAGAAATCCCAAAGTGTCTTGGCTCTAGGACACATTATTATTTTTAAGTGAATCACAGAGCTTATGGTTAAAAACCGAGCGCCTTACCTTTAAATATATGCTTCACTGCAACGATGTATGAAGACTTTGTCCGCGATTTGAAATCACTCCTTTCTGGAAAGAAGAAAGGTGTTGCTGTTATGAAAAAAGAAACAGCAGCTGGTACATGAAAGCAATGAAGTGCAAGATTGAAGGCGCTGTGTAAGTGCACCGAAATAAGGAACAATTTTTCGTCGAATGATTACCATTCTGTGAGGTCTGCCAATTTACGAATTCACCTGAAAGTCCCAATGATTAATTTAAATACAAAAAAACCGTCAAAGCACTCACACAGCAACTATAACATGTTATAGCCCCGATTTGACAGTTTATGGCTTTAGTGGTGTATAAAATTGAGGTAAACATAAGCATAACACACAAGCATAACGCACAAGCATAACGCACAAGAAAGTTAAAACAGGGTTAATCATAGGTGTTGGAAACAAGGATAGAATCATAAGGAAACACAAGGCAATACAGCGCAGATAACAGTTGCACTGATAGATTGACTGAATGGGCTTTAGGTGTATTCTTGTTCTTAATACAGCTTGTGCCCAATTCTGCGTTGTTCTTCTGTGTTATGCTTGTGCATTATGCTTGTGCGTTATGCTTGTGGATTGTGGGTGAACCTCGAGGAATTCCATAACACCTAAAAAAGCCTATTGTGGCAAGGAAGCAATTAATTTCAATGGTAATTTAACCCATAGCGAAAAAAATGTGTTAAAATGATAATATAAGCAAATTAGTCGCATAAATTTTGTGTTACAAATTGCGTAGAGGTAGTTTCGATTAAAGAGTCGAGGAATTTCATGCGAATATTGTTATTGTTCGTTCGATTAGCCCTTGTGAATAGGTTGAACATGGATATTTAACAATGCATACTTTGCGGTGCGTTAACGAAAATTAATATGGAAATTTTGCGAATAGGTAAAATTATAATATGGAGGTATTATGTGTATAAAAGCTGAAACAAAACAAGTTTCGACCAGCCCATAGTCGAAAGATAATAATGTTGGTATCCAGTTTTATTTATCAGGATATCACAAAACATTCAAAACAGTCTTGCATTTTTGTGAAGAATTTGAATTTTGAAATTCACACTTTGGATGAATTTGAAATTAGTTTTTTGTTGAAGTTAGTTCAAATTATGAAATGATGTTTGTGTAACAATGAAATTAACGCTACTGGCGCAGCTCAGTGTAATATCTCATTTGGATGATCAAACGCGATGTTTTTGAAGTTGTAGATGTAAAATAATTGTAATGGATATTCTCTGAAAATGCCACTATTATTAACAGAAGAAATAGTTATGCTGTTATTCGTCCACGTTTTTTTCTTAGCCACAAGGTTCCAAATTTGAAAGGAAAATAAACAATGCATTTTTTTGTGAATGGCAGACTACGAGTACGACTTTGAAAATATATTTTATTCTGCTTACCGTGAATTGCTAGCGAATGAGGAACCGAGATAATGATTTACTACTGCACTATAATTTAGTCACGAGGATAATTAATTACAATCACGATATTCTCATGAGAATAGCTAGTTATCCGTTGATGAAAACCACGTTCCAATGCATTGATGGCAGCTATTTAATAACTTGAGAAGAGAGTTCTCAACAAAGCAAAGCTCATTTCACAGAATACAAATATATATATATATTCGGTTTAGCCCGCTAGATTATCGACCATATAGCATGATTATAATAGATTGAAATATGATCTTGATACACAAACAAAACGTAAAATCCATTAGCGGTTGCAAGAATCCATACCCCGACGAAAGAGCAGCTTAAATAATAAGCAATCTAACCAAATATTCATAATACTTCAATGTTGATGCCTCAAAAGCCAGGTATTAAAGAGACTGTGTGAATAGTTTTGACAAAGTTAATGAGTAAGTTTGCTGCCATGCTGCCTCCCAACAAGTGCACTAGATATTAACTATGAAAACGCGATTATGTGATGACAAGGGTGTTAAATATGGGTGTGGGAGGAAGGTGTAGGTGTGAAGAGTGCTGTACAGTGGCAAGCTGCATAAGCCTGCCTATATAAAGCTCTATTATATAGCTTTATCGTTTCCCCAGGCTTTTCACAAAAGTTTCGGTAGAAAGTGGTTAAGATATTTTGGAATATTGTAAGGGTGTGTGAGGAAATTTGAAGCGGTCTAGTGAAGGAAAGGGAGAACTAAGAAAATATAAAAGTACCCGGGTGGTTTTTAATAAATATGTGAGGCATAATTGTTTTCAGTGCAAAGTATTTTCAGATGGTTGTGTTGATGTTAAAATTATTGCTAATTTTGATCTACACTAACGATTAACCATTATACGTTTTTCTTAGCAATCTCTAAGAACGTTTTTTAGAATTTTAATAATAAAAGCATTTTCTATAGGGATGTCTCGTATTGAGCGGACCAATTAGTGTGTTCTTTTGTTTATAGTTTTAATTAAAAAGTATGAACATTGCTTGATATTTCTCAACGTCCACAAACAATTCGCTTAGAACAATACTGCCGAAAACAATATCACATTTTTGTGATGAAAATGGAGCCAATCTCACGAATTCAACCAGCAAAAGGGACAAAAAAAATCGAAAACGATATAAAGCGAATTGTATTTTGTCTGCCGTCGAAAGCACCGCTTTTATGAATTCCCCCCGCGATTTGGCGGATGTGTGCTTATAACACCGACGCCGACGCCGACGCCGACGCCGACGCCGACGCCGACGTCGCTTTGACGACGTCAGCATGCAGCCAATCTAGCGTCGACGTCTGGATTAGAAGCTAATGAACCGATCTGAAATATTAAGTAACTAACTAGCGTCTTATATGTCTGCTCGGTGGAGGCTGCGAGTATAAATAGAGTCTCATCAGAGAGTAGATTGATAAATTATGTGCACGACTGTCATTCAATGTTGAAATTGAAATGGGTTGGCGTTAAGACGGTAATCTTAAATATGATTGACTTGGAAATTGATTAAACGTTAATGTCTTGTCTTGTTTACACAATGTGAGAGCGAATTTATTTCTTTGAGTGTAAATTGAATTTTGTTAAACAAAGGGAAATGAGAATGCTTATTGTTTGATATAAGAAAAAAAATTAAAAGAGCAAATTAATTCAGTTGAAATTAAACTGTTATGTAATTGAAAAGAGCAAATATTAAGATGCAGAAAAAAATTAAATTAAATTGTGAAACATATATATTTTCAATGTGCTAGTAACTTTATTCATTCTATTTTAGGCGACTAACGGCCAGTCTTACGATCGCTAGTGACGGGGCTAACATCCAGATATAAACTCATCTCCACGGTGGAAGCTTGTTAGAATGCTCCTGTTTTCTTCCTAACTGGAAGATAACTATTTTACCGGACATAGAAAAACTAGAAACTATGCGTAGTTCCTTTATTGACGATCTTAGGTTATTTTCCTCAGAAATTTCCTTCTGCACCGTCAAACGAACTAAACACCCGCATTCCATTTCCTTCGCCTTCAAATTTGAATCGAACCTGACTCCGGCCAAATATTTCCATTTCCCACGACCACTCAATAAGCAGTCAGACCTCTCTGGAAAAGCGGTGAACGTTGTCCGTTTCCCACCGGGAAATTCCTGGCACTTCATTCCTTGGCTAACCGTTATCACGACATCGCAAGACATCATTGTCCGGCTATCAGCCTTCGGTCAAAGGACAGCGGCATGCACGGAATCCAATATTCAAATCATAAAGACTAAGCTTTGCCAGTGGCTTTCATACCAAGGACAAAAATCCACGGAGGTATATTTAAAACTGCGCTGATGAAACATAATAAACTTTTTCAATCAAACTTTCTGATTCTTTGGTTTATTTGGGGGAGCATGAATTTTTGTATGAGAATCTAAGTTCATCCGAATTTGTGTGCTTAGATTCATCGTACCTCATGGAAGACATGATATTAACTTTTTAATAGTTTAAGATTATCTTTGAAAGTTATTACATACCAACAAAAACTTATTTCACTATAAATCAAGTTAAGACCTTCGGTTTAATCTCACTGCAGAACGCATAAAAGTAGTTTTAACAATACATGAAATAAGAAGTGTAAAAATGAAATGTCTTGGCTTTTAACCTTTATTGAGCCTTTAACAAAATTAGTTGAATTTAATTGGGTGGATATTTTAATTTTCCATTGAAGAGACAAGGAAAATTCTGCATTTTAACGATACCGTGGATTGTTTTCCTTTGGTACTGCTGCATGAAGTTAGCTTTCTCGTTTTGTTCGTACAGCAATATTCAATGGGACAATTAAATCACTTCTGTGCGCGCACTCGTACACCTGAAGTATTATTCACCTCACAAAACAAGGATCGCTCGTACTAGAGCTAGATCATTTTGCTTGCGATCAAGTTAGGTTCTAATAGTTGGATCAAATATTTAACGTCTATGCTAATGATTTCTTGTTTGGTGTTTGAGTGCCAATTAGCAACAAATCAAAACACAAAAACCAACAACAACCTAGTCTCCTCAAAAAAATCGAAATCCCAAAAACCCTTGATAGAGCAGGCAGCAAAGCTTTCCGAAATGTGGGGAAGAGTTTGAGTTAGGGACTTGGAATTCATTACCCAGTAAAATAGTATTTTATAGTAACATCCCTTGTAAAGAGTGTGGCAGCAGAGCAAAAAATTATACTCGTGCATGCATTTTGTTGTAATGATCTAATCAATTTAATAATGGGAAAATAAACTTAATTCCAGAGTTAGTACCACAATATCAGTCATGCGCATGTATTGTATTGCGTAGAATCAACACTGAAATCAAATAATATCTGTGTGTCCAGAGTTGTTTTATTTCTGGTTTGTTTCGGAGCGAGAAAATACCTGAAATGATTGAAAATTTCCCTGAACGCTGCTCTGTTTGGGAATTCATACGGTTAACTATGTTTTTTGAAAGCCCTTGCGTCAGTATCCGTGTTTTGTATAGGTAAGCTGTTTGCATAATTTTAAAATTGTAGATACCACGGATATTTGTAGATGGGGATATTTATATTTATTTTGAATATTTGTGTAGAAGGTTGGTACAAGTAACATACCAAAAACGATATGTACACAAAATTCTTTGGTTCATAATATGCTGTTCGTGTACCGAAATAGTTTTGGCTTTCAATTCAATAATTGCATTGAAAAATCATATTTGTCTTTTTCTTTTCCTTTTGGTCAATTTGCCAAACATGAATCGGTTGTAACAAATATGTTTATTGTTTCAAATATGGATAATTAATTAAACGAGTGAAATAAAGATATTAATTGCTGTCTCTCGTTATAATATGCGCTTCTACTTTATTCAATATTACTTATTTTCTGGGTTTTCATTTTTACGCCAGCAAAGAGGCTTAAGTTACAAAAAAACGTATTTTATAAAAATGTTTTATGAACTAAGTCTGTTTTAAACATTTTTTCAGTGAGAAGACGTTGACCATTGCGTGCAAGATCAAGATTCAAGAGTTTGAAAATTGATGATTTGCAACGCTTCGAAATCAGGAAGAAAATAAGGTAAAATAAATAATGACGCTCTTAATTCAACGTGACATTTATCAGGGCATAGCGGTAAGCACACTTTTCTTCATTGAGCAAAGAAAACAATTTCCTAGAAAAAAATACGTGCATTTTAAAGACAGCTTTTATATGACATATTTGCGAACGAATATCAGACATATTTGCGAACGAAACGTCGGGTTTTGGGCGTGGGTTTTTGTGATGCGAAAATAAGTGAACAAAAACAACGAAGTTTAAAAGCAGCTCACATAATACTACTTGTCATGAGCTTAAAAGACTCAAATTCATTCTTCTTCTTCTGAATATTCGCGAAACATCACAAAAGAGTTCCCTGTTATCATGCCAAGGATTAAGTTGGATCACAAATTAATCCTAAGTAACGTACAAAAAACAGTACCCAGAAAAAATAAAACCACCCATAAATATTTTCCAAGTCATGTTACTTCAGAAATAAAAACATCCGTCCCGCCTCACGCGAACGGAGAACCTGCATCCTACCACAGCTCAAGTAATGATATGATGGGAAATTAATAAGCACCGCGCGCGAAAAAGCTTCTGGGAAATTCGTGAAATGTGTTGGGAAATGGAGACGGCACGAAAGGCAGAGGTGGTGCCAGTGGGCGATGTGTGTGGCTGGCAGCGAGCGCGCCAGAGGAAAACTCCTGTGGGACGGAAAATCCACGGTAAACACTTGGCTCCTGTGCATATCATGGAGGCACTTTGCAATGACGAGCTGACATCCTCGAGTGCCGAGCGCGAAATGTGGGCAGAAAACACATTAATATTATTTCTATTATTACAACTATGCGGTCACATAACAGGGGTGTGAAATTATTGCGTTGTTTTAATTCTGCTTCCTGTTCCGGCAAGTGACAAGTGTATGCCTAATATATTTGTTAATTGTGCGAATTTTCGGACACCATTTTTTTTAACTGGACCTTTATTTATCAAAATGACAAGTGTTTCAAAAGACTAGAAGTATTTTGAAAGAACAGAAAGATAAACTTTATTAACAAAAGTTGACTTTTTGCAACAATTGGAATTTTATGCTTTAAGTTCTTCAATTACTATTAGCCTGCAATTAGCAACGATATGCCGTCAATTCCTTCACACGATTCAATGATTTAAAACAAGTTTTGCTATGATGAATATATTTACAGTTTATAGTGAAAACATAGATATGAGAAAAGTGACAGGGCCATTTATAATTGTAGCTCATGTTATGCTGAAATGTAAAGTATAGGTAGTAATATGATATGATTATGTATGTTATATGTATGTATAATACACTTCAGGCGCCAAAACCATTAAATAACATGAACCTTAAAATCCAGACAAGAAAACTGGGAAAATTACCAGTATTCTTCATCGTCCGGATGCATACAGAAATAGCAATGAACTTTTTTTTGCCCACATGTCGTTTTCATTTACGACTCATACTTTGCGAAGCCATCTAGCAATCTTCACCACATTTACATGATCGAGTATGGAAGCGTTTCGTTTCATAAGATCATATCAACACGTTCATAAAATGGGCCTGGCACGCCACCAGCGTGGTATAAAATGATAGCTCCCTGAGCCTGAGCAAAAATTTATAATGTGATATTTTAAGCCCTGACCCTACAGAAAATACCTAATATTAAAAATTTAGCACCCAGACATTTATATCAGAACACACCTGTTCATAGTACAAATTCTAACCTTAAGGCAGCTGGATTAATGAATTGGATTGGATTTTTGACCATTCCTCCAGTGTTGCATTTATTTATTATATTTTATTTCTGCATTGAATCTCAAAGTGCTCAGTTTGGTGCATTAGTAGGGTACTAGAAACGAACCTCCAAAACCTCCATGACACCTCCATGTCCATACGAACAAAGAGTTTAATTTTGTGGAAAATGATAGAAAATAATTAAGCCAACCAGAAAAATTATTCAATCAATATTCATAGCAGCTTATCTCATTCACTCTCTAAGCTTCATCATTTACAAAAATAAAAGAACGTATACAAAATCGATTCACACATCATAGTCAACAAACCCCTAAAAATATAGCCATCCATTCTCACAGAAACATCGCCCACCCTGTCACTTTCCACTGCCCATATTCCAACCCTATCCTACCCACCCAACAAACCCACATTTGCAAACCACCCTCTCTCACCTTCTCAACACACCTCCGCTCGTTCACTCAACAAAGCCGCAGCGCACGCCCGGGCATGGGTTCGCCCGGGCATGAATAATACACCCCATTACACGGTAACATACTCACAACAATGGATATGCCTTGCGCGAAGACAACCCTTATACCGCGCTAGGGAAGATATACAACCACCGTCGGATAAACAGCTGACGTCATACACACAAGGTTAACCGTGAATTTGTGGTGGTTTTGTGACAGTTAAGTTAAGAGGCTAATGGGATTTATCTCATGTAATAATGACATTCTCCAGTATTAAAATAAGATCCCTAAGCCTAATTGAGACGTTGAAAAAATGTACGGAAGCAATTTTCAAGTATCAAAATATTTTTTCATTTAGTGGTGGTTTCCTGTTCGAAAGCAGAAGCAATTGAGATAGGATCACCATGTAGATGAGTTCTTATAACTGGAGGTAAGCCATTTTACCTGACAATGCAATTTAGACTTGGGGCTGGTTGCCCAATCATCAAACTAACATAGTTCTCTGTTCTTCTTTCAAACAACTCAGGAATTGCTGCATCCGATAAGTTGTCTTCATGGTCATTCCTTGTTTGGAAGAAGTTCAAACCTTAAATTTAATATCACTGGAAAAAAAAATAGCCGTGATATATCTTTCAGTTCATTTGTACTTTTCTTCCATAACTCTACCAACACAAGCGTTCTTTAACATTAAAACTGCAAGCTTATGTCTAAAAGCACTTTCGACACAGTGGGAAGAAAGTGTCAAATAAAATATTTAGAAAATTAACATGTGCTGTAGTTTTTTGAAAGTGAAGACGACCGTGAAATTGAATGGGACATGTAATTTTTTGTTTCCATGGTGATAGCCTCGAATCGTTAGCCAATCGGCTTTGTCTATGTGATGACCTTCAACCCTCGGCCAAGGCTGCATGTTAAGATTTTCCTTAAGGCAAGACCTGGTCTTTAATGAGAAAAGTGTATTTTCAAATAGCAATCGTATTCGCCGTGGTTTGTTTTAAGTCTTCAACTTGCAGTCAAATGATAGGTTAAGTCGACAGCGAATTATACGACGTTTTGATTTGTACGCTCCACTTTATGAAATAGGCAATCTTATGAAAATACATATTTTAAGGAAACCCTAGTTATGCCACATTTTAAATTGAAATAAAGACTGTTGCCAATTAGACAAGAAAAAAATCAAGTTTCAAAGTAAACGAGGGACAAATTGTTCTCAAAAATTGCAAATGAATTCGATTTCGTGGACCCATTTTCTCGTCTTATTTCGTAAATCTTTGTCAACAGTATTTAATAATCTGTCTTAGGAAGTCGTGTTAATTTTTTTCATCAGAATCATAATTATTTCCATAAACTATGTTGAGAAAGGAAATAAATTTCAGCAGGTAATTAATTTACCCCTCCAGCACAATAACAAACACCCGTGTTTCACCGTTCTTCATTGACCAAACACTTAATTAAGCAAGCGGAAGTGCATTCTCTAAAGTACGCCCGTCCGCATCCGTAATAGTTCATGATGCTAAATGAGACCGTTATCCTTTTAAGCCATCATTAAATCTTCGACCAATTTGGGAATCGCAACATCATGTTAAGCCGGCTTGATAGCAATGAAGTATTAGCGTTGTTCTACAAATTTCATATTTTCTGACAGCCCTAACAAATTTAACACATTAAAATATTCTGCAGCATCCATGGTTAAAATTACAAGGAATGTGACTTCGTACATTTCAGATATAGTCACTTTCGTTGAAGATTCAGAGCTAGTTCAAGCTTCTCAACTATTGCAAACTGAAAACGGCATACACAGGTGGGAAGCGGTTCCAAAATGCGATTTGACTATAAGAGCTGGCATATCCCAACCTAGCCTTGGTCGAAGATGAAATTAAATGGATCCAACTTTTCTCACTAACCGTGTCGCGGAAAATTAGCTGCTAGTGTATTTCCCTCTTTCAAGTTCCATATATTTGTTCAAAGTCAACACTTGCAGTCAATTGTTAAACCAATAAAAGTGAAAGTCAGCGGATGGTCGAACGCCTTCGGAGCAGAATTTTACTATCACTTTTTACGACAGTTTTCGTGCCGACTACGTGCTCGAGGCAAAGTGCTTCTCCCTGACGCCTAAAGGGGGTGGGTCGGAAGGGGGTGGCAAGGTGTGATGCAAATGCAGGGGGATATAGGGTAGAGAGCTCTGGTAGTCTGAGAGTGGTTGATGAGTGCATGCTTATTTGTTTGCTTAGTTTAAGCGATGCTTTGTGTCGCGACAAAGATTAATGGATCAAGCATCTTTAAATAAATAAAACCGTAATTATTTAAGCATCATCTCAGATATTTTAAGTATTTCACACAATGGTATTCAATTTTTTATGGAACTTGTGAGGAATAAGCCGTTAGATTTGTATCTATGGTTCATGGTAAAGTTTTAAGTCGTTTCTGTTCACATGCTTTGGTGGTAAAGCGACAGTGGTATGTTTAATTCTACATTCAATAACCTGTAGCTCAAGCGAGGCCTGTAGCAGATGGTTTCCAGTTAACAGATAAATTGATTCCATCTGAAATAGCATCAGCTCTCAAGTTACCTAACATTAAAAATGTTTAAAAACCAAATGCATTTTTTGCATTTTCACTGGCACTTTTTCGCAAAGTAAACAAGCCGACACAAATAATGTTTGAGTGCCGGATAAAAAGACACCATACGGTCAATGCGGTCCATTGTGTCTTGTTTGAAACATGGCCGTTCTGATTGGTTCCTGCTAGTTGTCCACTCTGTATCGATAGTAGCTCTCTCGCTGTGAGTGGGTATAATCATGCTGGCTTGTTTGGAAAAATACGGCTTACTTATTAGCGTTAGGAGAGATGACGTTGATTTTAATTAGTTGCTCCGTGTTGTGAAGAAAGAAAAGGCTACGTGATGAGTCGGAAAATGGGACGGAAAATGGAGTGGTACTTATTTTTGGTAATTTAAAAATAGAGCTTATGGGATATATACATTTTGGCAGAGCGTAGCACAATTTTTTTCGCTATGTTGACTGTATTTGTAATTAGAATGGTTTATTTTGATAAAAATCCATTAATTTCTTTTATATTTCCTTTAAAAAATATATCTGCAGGTGAAAGGCCTTAGGACCTTTACCTAAAAATATAGTTAACATTTTCAGAGACTCATCGTAGAAGTGCTTTCCATTAAGAAAAACCTCGGCGTTGCTTAAAATGGCGCATTGTGTGGTGTTCGTTGATAATTTTTCACATATAAACACACTTTTCCGCTTTATAGAATTACACTAAGCTTATGCACAATCACCATACGGATATGAATTTCACAACTTTTTAGTCCTTTAACGCTTTTAATATCTTTATAACCGAATTAGCGATTGTTCGCCTAACACATGCTTGTTCACGTTCGAGTATTTTATTACTCGCCCAACTTTTAAAAAAGAACCCGAAATTTTTTCAACAAAAAGTAAAACACAACGCCAAAAATTATAAGCAAAAAAAGCGATACTAAATTACGTGCAAGCAGATATTACAAAAGCCACTGCCAAAATTCTGTGCATATATTCAAAATAGATTTGTACAGACGCTATATACTGGAATGGAAGATGCCTTTAACTGTACTAACTGTAAATCCATCCACGTTGCCAAGCATCATGATGTATTCATGAAATCGCAATCACAGCATCATCAGTATCCAATGACACACACTATGTGCCCTTGCTCCGTGAAACAGGGGTGCACACATGACACATACACACCTGTAGCAAATAAGTGTCATGTGTTTTGGAGCGTGCAATCCATACGTCATCGAATATACAACCATGATCGCAGATGCACTAACACAGAACAAGAGTGTAGCTCGCCTCGTGGTCGCATCGAAATCCAGTCGTTACTCATATTTGCTGACATGCGACGTGATAGGAGTGGAAATAATTACACTGTGGTTTTGTGATTTTGATGGTTCTGTTCTGCATTGGATTGGGATTTGGTATAACTAGTTTGGAAACGGTGGTGTGATGTCTTGTTGTTGTGGTCTTTATCAGTATTAGTTTGGTGTTACATGCTATTACTAATTAATACTGTGGCTAATCTAGGAAACGAGAGGGTAAACCCTTTTGGTAAGCCCTATATCATGTTGGTTTATATAATAAAATTCTTTCCAAATGTATCAGAAGGCAAATTCAAAAAGTATATTCCGAAATCCTAATAGATATTAAAATATATAACCAATAACCATCCATGGGAAGCTGAAGCATTCAAACTGTTTTTTTGCCTATAACTCGCTAAATGCACCCCATGTGCTAGCGCGGTTGAAGTACCCCTAGGCTACAGACTATTTACAGCTGCAAATTTCACCCAAACATGTCCCGGCTATTGCGTCACCGTCCGCAATAAATCGTCAGCTACTGAAATTATCAAAATTTTAACGAGATTTCATATAATTTGAAATGTGGATAGTAAATTCGGGACGAGCATTTCTATTGAAGCCAGTAACTACCCGGGCTAGGAATGTCATGAGCAGTTTTGAAATGCAAATATAATCAAGCCAATCAAACGCAATCACGCGCAATATTCCCACACTAAATCAGATTCTGACGACTAGTCTAAATCGAAAATGCTAATGGAACCACAAATATTCTTCATATTCCTCATTCATAAACAGCCGGATAGTTCAGAAGTTTTCTACCCAAACTAAAAATACCAGGTACACCCGTCGCTGTACTCGTCAAGGTCAAGCAAAGGCACCAATTTATCCACATCTGAAAAAGTAAATGCGTTCAATAATGTATTCGTTCAATTCTTTGTTTTGTTTTTGAGAGCTTTTATTACCTCGGAGTCGCTATCCGCGACCCCCACAAGGTATACGTCAGTGCACCTCCCCTGAGGCACGGGGCATGTATTGAGAATCAGGATTTCGGGGCGTCTAAATTTGGGTCAAGTCGATCCACCGCTACCGCCACCAGCACATCTCGCGGTGCACTGGACTGACTTTATTCCCGTCATTACCAACGCTCGAGTAGAATATCAAATCCCTTCCCTTGTTTAGAATAACAATGAGGAATACAGCGAGCAGTCGCGGTCGACGGTGATTTAGCATTCAAATTAATGCAATTTCCCTTCACGCTGCTATACGATCGCAATAACAGAGCACTTAGGATGTGTAAGATGCCTTTATCGAGTCGCTATGCGAGAAACTGGGAGATGTGTTAAGTGAGAAACTTTAGAGCTCTGATTATTTATTTTTCATAAAAAAAGTCTAGTACACATTGAAATATCAAACTGAATTTGTTAACACGATGAATTCATATTGGCTGCACTAATGACAGTGGTGTTGGAATAAAAAAAGCGTATGAAAATATCTTTATCCCATTGAAGTTCGCAAAATCGTGCCTCGATCAGAACCAACAAAATACAGACAACACCATATTCGCCAAACGGATATTGCTGTGAATAATACGATTGATATTAAAAGGCGGATCAATTTTAAATCGAATTGGAATTAGCAGCGGCTATTCGTATTTAAGCCGGTTTGAATCGGTTTGTGCTGATTCGAGCTCGACAATGACAATTTGAGCTCCTGTTTCAATGGTTTGATGAAATGTCCGATGAATACCAGATCCAATCATGGAATTATTGTCAATTATTCTTTTTCTATAGTAAACCAACAAGCTAAAGCTTGAACTTAAAAATTCTCTATTTAATATCCTATTTAAAAACGCTTAATATTTATACTGGCTTACAAAAAAATACGACCAACATATAACTATATTGCAGAAAAAGGTAGATGCATTAACGACGGTATCGGTTGTTTTAAGGAAATGAGAATATGAAAGTTAACTCTGTAAAAGGATGTGAACAGTGAGTTGCTAAAGGCAATATCATTTTCCAGGGAAGTCATTGAAAATGATGAAAAGTTCTCAGATCAATTAAAAATTAATTATAACTTAAAAATAAGTAGCATCTAATCCAGATGTGTGACGGAGTGTAAAGAATGATTTGTGAGAGTTGGATCGAAGGTTTCAGCAAATAAATATGTTTCTCATAAGAAATAGGAAATTTAAATATTTTCTTGACAATTCTCGAATAATAACTATACGTTTATGTTATTTTCACGCTATCACCTGAAGTTCTGAGACAGATACAAGATTTTGCTCATTTCAATTCAGAACGTAACACCATCCTTTACACAAATACAATTAAACATTTAGTACACGCCAATCGAGGCGAGGTGCCTCTTCGCAATCGAGGTGCAGACCAGATTGAAACTCAATTCCTGCACGTGCATGCAATCCCCATGAAGTGCACCCTGTATGCACAGTGGGTACCGCCATTCGAGTGCCAAAGCAAGCACCTAACGAAAGCAAACCTGATCAGTAATCACCGTTCCTCAAACATCAAGGGCGCGATGGGCAAATGAAATTGGATTTACTGCCTTCGTTTCGTAAATATACTGTTTATTCAATCGTTCGTAGCAGTATATAAATAAATATCGATCAATCAATTCGAACCACATGTTTCTACAACATGATGATACCCAGACACTTTTTTCTGTGGTATATCTCATCGCCAGTTGTCGAACCCTTGATGTGCGACTATCTGTTGGATTCGTATCTTGACAATTCATAATCTAAATCATTAGTATACTTTTGAACTTATCTTGTTTGATGTATGTTTAACAACATAACAGGTAGGAGGCCCAAACATGTTTGGCAACAAGAATTTGTTTCCAGATCCACCATTTGGCGGTGTACGAGTGGATTTTTAGGGTTTAGTAACTCTCAAAACAACTTCAGAGTATATCAGAGTAATTATTTGATTTATTTAGCAATGAATATTGACAAAGTTAGGAGTAATTTGTGTCAAATGTAAGTAAAAGAATTCCTAGATTAAGAAGTGTAATAGTAGGGGGGTCTAGGTCAAGAGAATTCTAATTTATTGTAAAAATATCATTAACATCGGCTACGTTTTTCTTTTTTAGGGCAAACAACACCCAAAAAAATTCCTCTCCAACTTTCATCTTCTCCTAATCTTTTCCTAATCTCAGGACGTTCATTTTCAGAAAAAAATATTTAAATGCGTTATTCATTGCAAGATACCAAACTGAAACTTTGAAAAGCTCAAGGAAAAGTCAAGGAAAAGTTTTATTGTCTTATTTAAGCATTAAATAACCCATTTAAATAGTTTTCCTGAAAACAAAAGTCCTAAGAAAAGAAATGAGTCTTATGAAAGAAATAACTATCATTGACTTGTTTCTGCAGAGGAGTCATGATCACAACTAACAATTCGCTCGTTATGCTCATCAAAAAAATATATCATGAGACCGAAAAGCTGTTCTCGGCTGCCAAGTAAACGTGAGGCACACTGTAGGACATGCACAAATATTTTATTTATCGCAAATACTTAGCTAAAACGTTTCCAACAGTTATTCCTGCCAGTGCGTGTCTAGAAATGATGCACGCGATTCAAAAATCGTGCGTTTTTCTGTTCTGTTCGTCATGGCGTTCACTTAGCGAACGACTAATTCTAATCAATCAGTTTGTCGGCAATTAGTAGACGTTGATCACTGGGAAATTACCATCGAAAACACGAATATTATGGTGGAGTTTTGAAGGGCACGCATCGACATGGGTTGGACAATGTTTCGGTACAACACAAGGTCTTGTGATTTCAAAATGTGTCTTTAAATAAAGTTAATCGATTGTTTGGATGGAACACGATTATTTTTAGGACCCATCTGGGAAAATACAGCTTTAAGAACGAATCGGTAATATAATTAAGTATATAATATTATGAAATGCTTCGTTTTAACTTAAATTGAGAGAATTTATAATTAGTTGCAATTTTTTAACTGTTTGCACCTAAAGTAGTAATACCTACACTTCTAATTTACTGATCAGGAAGGTCCTGAAAAAAATATCATACATTATTTAATTTAATTGTAATATATTTTGAAAGCATACCATTTTTTATAAATCCGTCGTGCCAGAGATAATGTAAGCTGAGGTTTAATTTAAATCAACACAACTAAAACACACATTTCGGAAGTGTAGCCCGTTATGCTTCAACACTGATTTGCAGCTATACACCATTTAATAATTAAATGCGTTAATTTACCTTCCACGAATGTGTATGTGCATAACACAAAGAGAGTAAAATATCGCCAAAACCGTACATAACATAAACCAATATTTTACCACCCACCAAACAACTGTGCTTACTACCTATACATTCATTTACCTTCCATCTACCTTCTTTCTCCCGAAACATTCAGCAAGAGCACCTGGAAATCGTGTCAAAGGCCTAGGGGTCATGTGTATCTCAATATTAATTACTTTCAGAGAAAATCGCGAACCAAATTGAATGGCCATTTTAATTGAAAATTCATCAAGTTACATTTGCAGGGTGGCTTTAATTCATTAGGGTGCGTCGGGTGGTTGGGTGGTCGAAGAGGACGCAGGGCAGGGGGTGGGTTATTTACGAGGCTCGGTTTGAATCACTATTTATGTGAGTCTGCACCATCCGCGCAGACACCGGAGCAATTTGGTCTAAGCTTGCCCCCTGCTCACCCTGTGAGCCGACGGGGGCCGGTTCTGACCCGTCAAGCGCGAGTTATCCTCCGCGATTTTCGAATGTATACTGAGCTGTCAAAAGGAGATAAGTCGCTTTTCAGAAAAGTTTTAATTTCGAGATGACATTATGTAGAAAATTTTGCAAACGCGTCGTTTTTTGTTTGTGTGAGCTGGATATACAAAACTTTTTTTAAGATGTTTATTTCTCAGTGACCAACGGGAGGAAAAGTCTCTCGTTTATTCGTGTAGCTGATGAAATCACGTCTTTATTGGAAATTGAATTTCTCCGGCGAAGAAAATAATTAATCTGATTAATAATTTCGGGGTGAACAAAATCTGCGACGGCCAGAGACTACGAAAGACGGCTAGGTTAATTGCTTTATTTTAATTAATATCCAATTCTTCGCGCGGGATTTGATGAGAGATGAAAATGAACTCCGATTTTAGTAGAAACGGGAAAATTGATCAATTTCCGTGAAAATTGGACTTTTTTTTTTCTAATGATAACAAATGCACGGCGTTTATGCTTTTTTCCAAGCAAAGTGTCAGTTTGAATGCACTCAATAACTAATTGAATTTAGTCTGTCCGTCCGATTCATATATGAGTCTATTTTAGTAGTTGAGTGTTGATTGAATTGATGCATGGATTCATTTGGCAGGCCACTTTTATGTTGCAAAGGAAACACATACAAGTTGTATCACAGTCCCAATTTAGACTGTGAATATAAAAGTTGCATTCACAGCGAGCAAACTTGTATATACAACAGTAAAAGTCTGAATACCTTGTCATGTTTAAGCGCCCGAAGGTTGGATCGATTTTTATTTTCTTCTCAAATTGTGTTTTGTATAAGTATACCCCTCAAAAATCAACGCATGTCACAATAAAAATTTTGGGTTTGAACTTCGAAGATGTAACTCGAGCATGATTCTAGGTGCAACAAGTATTACTTCAAAGAATCACATGTAGTAGTATATGAAAAAATAGTCTGCACAAAAAGTGAAAAGGTTCTGTTCGCTAAGGGCCGGTATTACAACTTTTGTCAACTCTGGGTTAAGCATCTAACCCCTAGAAACAAATGAATTCCACTGCATCCCATTGGCCGTTGCCATAACAAATAACTTAACTCCCACTTTAACCTGGAGTTGGCAAAATTGTAAAATCGGGTCTAACAAAATCATTTTGATGCCTCAAATGTAACTATGCTTGCTGCCAACAAAGACCGAAATTGTTGCCTAGCCTAACACGATTGTCACTGAATAACTCAGCATATATCTGAGAACGAGTTTTGAAACTATTATACTCATTTCAATCTAATTCCAGAAACACAACTCAGTTATTTCTTTTAATATAATAAAGCAGCATGAAATTGCGTGATAAACAAAACATAGTATTTCCCAATTTCGTTTTCCCACATGCTTGGAACATAAATTATCAATTGTCTTGCTCAACCCGCGCACACACAAAATCTGCTAAAACGACCGCGGCCACCAAAAAAGAACCCCAGAGACACCCCTAAAAACGACTGCATTTGTCATCTCACCCTCGGTCGCCAATGGAAGTCCAAGACAGGCAATAAAGTGATGCGTACGCGACAAGACTCGAGATATTTGAACTGCATTTCCGCTCCCTCTGTCTCCCAATGTGACATGCGTTTGGACGCGAATAGCGCGATCGCATGCGACATCTCAGTTTTGTGACATCTCTATTGTTATACTGGATCTAATGGCGGTTGACATGTGATATTAGATCTATTGTCAAAATAGATGCATTAGCTATCTTTAATACGTAGTAGTATATTTAAATAAACGTTCGTGAAAGCTTAAGGTCAAAGGTGAACTGTCAAAAGATTCGACATTAGTAAAAGGATCATAGGAAGATATTTGTATTATACTTTTGTCTTTTCTTAAGCTTAGCACGAAAGACCCTTGATGAAGCTGGCAACATCTTTGTGGCACGCTGGAACAGTTTGTGTTTGTTCGCTTCGCATTCAATAATCCTGATAAATAGTTTTTCTGGAAAATATTTCTATTATCTATTTGGATGATTAGCTATGAAGCCATTTTGGTGGCATTAATTTGTTATTATATTGATGACCAGTTCTTCACTTCTCATTTAATTGTGGATCTAACCAAGCGTATAGAAACGCGAGATCTCTAAAGTATTTCGCGTAAGCTTTACAATACAAAAAAACCACGAGAACTTAAGCCTCCACACACAAAAAAAGGTTTCAATATCGTGATCAAAAACATCTCTATCGGTTATCAAAAGCATGTTATTCACCAAAAAACAGACCGAGGCTTTCCCTCCAAGTTATATATAAAATTAACCTTCCACCCAAACAGTCGTAATCTTATAATCGGCTTATTAAAATCGCATTATATAGAAAATAATATTTCACAAATCGATCAAAAAAAAAACAGCAACAGCAACAGCAGCTCTCAATGCATCAGATATTACGACATCGGTTTTTCCTACCTGGGAGCCGGGCTTTCCATCGAGCCTCCTGATTGGACGACGCCACGTACGAACACGCAGCCGATTGGTCGGCCGCGCGGGAAAGCGACGCTGGAAAACACGTCTATTTCCACAGAGAACCGGCGAGCAACTGGCAGCGATTTTCCGAAACTCTGAGCGGCGGCCAGGTCGACGCTAGCTATGCGTCTGCGTACCAGTGTTGATCATGTCTTGCGCGATGCACGCTGCCATCTGCAACAATAGGACGCCGTTGATGGGTACAGTGTGATGGACACTAATTATAAGCGTTAGGCAAACGCTGGATGAGTATGCGCATTGAAGTATGAGCGAGTCCTACACCGGTTTCAAAACGAGGTTGGTGAAACGAGCCCCTGCAGTATGTAACCCCGGGATATCGGTACCATAATGCCATACCTGTATAGTTCTTACACACTATAAAAGCCGATCTATCCAGCTAAAAAACTGAAAATTCATAGTGTTTTGCTTATAACAGTCAAATGGTGTACCAGATTTTGCTCAAAAACTACACAGCGCCACGCTGTGGTGTCAGGAATATTGTTGCCAAATTTCGCAAGGATCTGTGACCTCTAGGTCTTCTCGTTTTTGTTGCAAACAAACAAAATAATGCTTGACCCTGGTATTGTTGTTGGCTAGACCCAAAATAAAACGTCATAATTTTTTGGTATTATTGTGTGACTGTTTTTCGTTTTAGGTAGACTTTAAAATAAGATGGTATGAATTTGTTGCGTATGAACCCAGCATGAAGCCATCTTCAACTTTAAGGCATCAGTAATTTAGTACGGTGTGTATGAGATGGACTAATCATCCAACTCATCATCATTGTGTATAAAAGTATATACCCCTCAAATGACGTGTACAGCCAAAGTATTTCATATGAGCAGCACTCTCTTCTTGCAAACATGGACTTAGGATCTACTTCCATTCTTATTAGTATGGAAGTATTAAGAAAAATTTATTTGGAAAAACGGGGGCTTCTTTTTAAAGTCATAATTTTAGTTTCTTAGCAGGTATAGATGAAAAGTAAGTGATCTTAAATTATGCTCCATTGTACCAACAACAACAAATGACTGGTACTGATGGCTGCGTTTACCAAATGGTTGTGCCAAATAATTGTATCAAATAATTGTATCAAATGATTGTTGTAACTAATGGTTGCACCAAATGATTGTACGAAATAGTTGTACCAAATGGTTTTACCAAATGGTTGTACCAAATGGTTGCTTCAAATAGTTGTACCAAATAGTTGTATTAAATGGTTCCACCGAATGCGGAAAATTATTCAATGGCACAGCAGTGCTATATAGTGACGCTAGTGACGCCAGTATACGATTGATGGAATTTGGTCGTAATTCCAACAAATCCCCATTATCCATTTCACAATAACAGCAGTAACATCAACTGCAGTGTTAACAGCATTGTCTGGGCTATTGGCACTAAAAATTTTGACCCAATCCCGCTCTTTTGAAACTATAGTACCGCAATTCGAACTCTTTTCTATTTTTATTGCTCCATAAAGATCATCAGATACCAAAGCACTTACTCTCCGTATTAAAAGTTAACCGCATATAACTTTACAATTTTTTCTATACGTTCCATGTATACTCGAGTTAAGCGAAGGTTTGTATCTTATATTTCACCGTGCTCTTCGAGACAGCTCTGAATAAACACGCTATAGATGGCAGCAGCAACAATAGAGGCGTAAGAATGAGATATCAACGATTGTATACTATGAGCGTGGGTGGCTGTGGGCTGATGGCGTCTGCGAGGGGGGTGGGGGAGGCCGGGAATGTACAAGATGAATGATGCGTGGTCGGTATATCTATAAAATGTAATCCGCGGATGGTATTAAGCGATAATCGATTCCGTGGGCGGCCGGGCATGCCACCGAACCCGTCGTAAATAAATATCAGAGTCATGGTGGCATTGGTGGAAATAAATTACCATTTAATAGCCAGCTGGGGATTTAGCGGCCGAATCTTGTTGAGCCGCTGCGTAATTATTAGCATATACCTAGGCATAAAACGATTTGGGGAGGTGTAGTATTATGTTAGAAAGAAACCCAGGTGACCCCAGGATGACTCGTAAGCAAGTGATCTTGCTTACGGGTCAGTCTTACCACCTAGAGTTTGTGGGTTGCATTTTGACAACTTATCTAATGCTGGTGAACTTCATTTGCTTAACGTCCTAACCCCCCGAGAACAATGGTTAGAACAAAATCTAGCTGGCATAGAAAATTATTTACTAACCTTTATTTAACTGCTAACACAGCTACTCATAAATACAGTCATCACATTGTGTAAAACCACTCTAAGATGACAAAGTTAATCATATTTTCCATTTTTATGAAAACTCAGCATTATTGGTACTAATTACATGTTTGGGGCAAGTATCGTTTTGGGAGGGCAACAAAATGACATGTCAGCCCTTCAGCAAAATAATTGCAAGCATGTGTGAAACATTACAAGAAAACGAATCATTTATTCATCTAACACTTTTAATTACTCAAGTAACTGGAAATAATTGAGTCTATAAAACAACTTACACGAGCCAGACTAGGCACGAATTGGGTGGAAACCAGGGACTTGAGAAAGAGAAGGAATCCAGCAATTGCTTTCTAATCCAACAGCGTGGACGTGTGGGCTCGCCCGACCGGGTGTTTCGTTTCGGTGGGGGCAGGAAAAGCCACCTCGCAATCCACCGAAACTCCCAACCTCCCAAGGCCGGATAGCGACGCGTGGAGCTGACGTCGATCAGAGAAACCCGGATGTGACGCCACTTTGGGCACGCCGGCGTCGCGTCCTCAAGAGTGTTTTGATATCCGCTATTTATTCCTTCCTGCCAGTAGCACAATTCTTTGGTCTGTGCTGTGTACTTGTATTTCTCTTTGTTGCCGGGTAGAACAAACAACAGAACCGCATTGAGTTGGCAAGTAATATTATTTTTATGCTTTCTTGCCAAAAAAACAAACAGAGTTTTCGCACTTTTTCATACGCTTCCAGGGGAAATGGAATAATGTCGTTGTGACTGTGACTCTCAACAATGATATGTGTGGCGGTGGGATGCTTAGGGGTGAATTTAATGACGTCCATTACGTAGCTAAGCTGTGGTGAACTTTAAGGAAGAACTTGATGCTTTTATTATCGTGTAATTTATATAAATTTGCAGTGTACCCAGAATGTGTAAACACTCTTCGTGCGAAATTTTCAGTAATAATTAATATCCAATTATCATTTTCAGCACGTGGCGAATTTAAATTAGCAAGCTGAAGGCATGTGCTCATTATTATTATATTTTTTTTGAAAATCCGTTTTCACAGGATGTCTGTTGGATTCACACGGTAATAATTAATCTTGTCACGTGGTTTAATGCACTAATTGTGTCACTACTTACGGCCGAACGGTAACGAATCATTTCTGACAGCATTTTCATTTTCAATAATTCAAATGCCCGATGGGATTATCGATGTGACGGGATGGCGAAGATTTGAATGAAGACAGACACAAAATAAATGCTGTAACGGCGAATTGAATTAGCTGGGTTTCAATTGATAAAGATTTTACGTTGCTAGCATTGAATTTCAATAAATGGTGGACTTACACGTGTAATAATGTTCAGTAACGGAATTCGCACATAATTTTCATAGCGTCAATCATACATCCGAAGGGCTAAAAAGAGCATGTATAAAAAGAAAAATGCAGGTAAACAATATACACATTTACAAATATTAAATCGATGCTTCCCCATGAGTAAAAAAGTAAACAGCAAACGAAAAACAAATAATGTTCATAAAATTAATTTGTGGGTTAATTTGGTAAATCTGTTACGTTCATGTTGGTGCTAAAAAAAACAGAGAGTTTTAACAGTTCACCCTTGTATGTACCTCTACTTTATGCGAGCGTGTATTATCTTTAATAAATATATTTTGTAGTTTATTTCCGAAAAGGTAATTAGTTTTTAGTAGTTAACAAATAGAATAACAAATTTCCGTCTTCAAACCATTGCCACCTGGCACACTATGGACAAACACGATAAAACTAACAAAAAAAAACTATAAATGTATACTCATCCTTCAATACCCGTGGCCTTTGTCGCATAAACAAAGAGTTCGAATCCTGTTATCATCAAGCTATAATTACACTAGCAACACGTGCTGCTCGGTCACCACTCGGTTGTTAGTTGTTAGTCAAACATTCGCGTCCTTTTATTGGGACTGGTCGCTAGAATCTAAATAGTAAATGAAAGTTGGCGTTCCATTATTCATCGGATGGCATCGCTTCACAATGGCTTCGGCCGAACGAGAGGTCACTCGAGAGGTAGTTTTACTGGATGTGTTGCCGGTAATATTCTTGTAGGGTTATTTACTTTTTGGAAACGGTGGTACAAAAAAGAGTGGTTAGGGATAAAATATAGCGGAAAATGCGTCACTAAAATTCAAATTTTGAAAGGTATTTTGTTTTCACTTATCAGGTGCTATCAGCAAATTTCGGTGCATGTACAGTGAAGAAAAGTTGAATAATTTTTATTCGTTTTTACTTGTATTATTTTAAGTAGGTAAGTTAATTATTTTCCTATTGCCAGATGTTTCCATGGCTGTAACAGTTAGCCTGTTACAAGCTATGCTTACATAAATAATCATTTTGTAGACATTTGTTTTCATCAGCACACTATTCTGACCATGCAAAAGTAAGACACTTGCTCGCAGATCTGCTCTCGACAGAGAGTTACAACCTTTCGAAGTAGCAATCGTCTAAAATCTAACCTCCATAATACATTCTTTTCACTAACGAATAAACCCCATATATCTCATTCAAATTTTATGTTCAGTTGCTATCCTGACCCTCGGCATCGTATTAAATAGCAATATTTTACATGGCTTCATTATTTGACAAAACAAGAGATTTCTCAAGTTTATAGCTATCAAAAAAAAATCTCGAATCCAATGCCATTTTTGGAGGAAAAATTAGAAACAAGCTCAGCTAGACATTGCTATTGATTTTGAAATTTTTTGGCTTTGATATTAACGGGTAAATAATATATTGGTAACATTTAGGATGCATGAGTTGGGTTTAGGATCATTATTATTATTATGATGTTTATTTATTAGCTTTTTAGCCAGTATTTTACATATACATATACATATAAAAGGAACATAACATTACAATATTTTTGCCCACTTCATGGCCGTTATTTTAAATTCATTAAAATCTACATTCGTTACATTAACATTAAAACTATCAAAAATCTTAAAACCATTATTAAATATGGAGGACGCCCATTTTGCACCGTTACAGTTCCTTGCAAAGGTCTTGTTATTTGACGCCCCCCTCGTCTGGCAATCATGTACCTTATCCACGCTATAGGTTTTGTCTAATATATATCCAGGCATATTATTTTTTTTAATTCTAAAAATAAAAACAAACACAAAGAACATAATTGTTTGGTAAACACTCGGTCCAAAACGGGCGACTCGGGGGAGAAAAGTTTGGCCGCAACGGGTGCTGGATTCAAGCCTCGTCAATTTCCATTTGTGTATTTTCCACTGAAGATACTGTTCGGGTAATGCCACCGAATCGAACGAGCTCTGGTATAATGGCTCAAGATAGCAAAGAACGAAATAGAGGGTTGGTATTTTTTTTATAACTTCAATCGGATGTAGCATGTGATTTAAAAATATATTTTTTGTTGTGTTTAGTAAATTTAATCTTATTTTTTTGCATTCTTTGTAAGTAAGTTAACGGACAAAAAAGAATAAAAACCACTAAATTTTCTGGCAGAGCCTTCTGTTGTCCCTACATGAGCAAAAATTAAATTATGAAGCAGATGCATTTAAATTTCCGGGCATCCCAGTCTACAAACGAAAATATTCGATTTTTATTTTTTTTAATCTCCACATTGCTTAAAATAAAATATATTTCAGTAATCACGATTGAATTCACCTTTTATTGACCTTCTAAAGAAAATTAGATAAAATATTATTTATGGCTTCATTATCTGTTATAGGTTAGTTCTTGTACTATTATTTATGATTTAAGCCATTGATTCAAAATAGGTAAAATAAGTTTAAAATTCAGTTCAGCCCCAATTTTAACTAGAATTTAATTATTTTGATTTACAAATACGTTTTATAAAATAAAATTGGTCCAACCCTGGCAAAATATGAGAACTAAGAATGTAATAATATTGGATGTCTTTTTCTCAAAGAGCACGCACCCACAGTTCACGAATAGCGTGCATGTTTCACCAACCGCTGCTCTGCCGAAGAAACCGAAACTGATTGCAGACGCAAACAAGTACCTCTCGTAGCCAGTAAAATCAGGAGGCTAAGATGACAATCGTTTAGCTTCTCGCCAAAGAGAGATTAGTGACAACGAATCCATTTTGGCTTATGGAATCGAATTAGAAATAATTTACATATTTTTTCTTCTCCTACAAACTAAATAAACTATCAATCGAACACCAATCTCGATCTAACGCAACTTCTTCGCTAGTGTCACATTTTTTCCTAACTCTTTAAAAGCTTGTCCGAGCTCCATCTTAACAAAAAATTGCCTTGGGATACCAATTGGTTCTCCTGTTTTTGGAGGTTCGTCATCTTTACTAGAGCTAAGGAATTTCGTTCCATTAGTGTTGAAATGACCAAGTTCATTTTAACGTTCCTCCGACAGTTAGATTTTATTTTCAACAGCCTTGATAATCTTGGTGTCGCTTTCTTAAGCTAGAATAAGCTGCCTGTCTAGTCTATTTTTCAAATTAAATGATAGATCTTGGAACAATCTCACACTAAAAACGTATCAACAACATTCGTTGGTTAACATTTAAATAAGACCTTTCCACAATGTCAAGCCTGTCATTTAATGTAAAGATGTTTAGGACCTAAAGTGAAACGTTCCAAAAATAATGGCTTCAAAAATGTCATCCAAAAAACGTTTCTATATTCGCAAAGTAATAAAAGACGTGCTATGTTGTTTATTCCCTAACCCTGTAGAAAGTATGTAACGACCGATCAAGGCGTCCTAAAAGCGCCAACAAAGATCTGGCATATCTCAGCTCAATTACTGACAACACAATGTCTGGGAATTGTCCTCTCGCCAAGACGACCGAAAACGCGGGCTTCTGTGACGGGAATACAAAACGAACTTGAGCTCTGACAAGATTTGCATACTTAAGGGTTGATACATAATTTTCCTGCGAACAACGTGAATTTCGCTGCGTTGTTTTTGCTGTTTCCTTGTGGAAATGTTGGTTGAGTTTTGTTGTATTTGAAAATCATGCTTCATATTATATTACGTGCGTTGTGAAAATTATGGGATAAAATACTGATGTCTTTCACATGCATCTACTTAAATAATACAATTAGCGAAAATCTACGTATTCTTGCTGTTATGAAGTATTCAGTGAAATTATTTATTACAAAACCACACCACACAAGTAATGTATTCAAAATACTAGAATTCCGTGTTGCAGAATGCCAAATAACTGATTTGACTAATTGGTACGAGTAAACAATATTTTAATTAGCAGATGTATCTCATTACTTTCCTCTAATAATTGTAAATTTTGAAACATCCTTGTTTAATTACTTTGTCCATAGCCTTTGTCAAAGATTGGAATAATTGTGATCTTCTAACATCTCTTTCGCAGAGATAAACAACTTTTGTTTATTTGATTTCGATCACAAGATTACAGAAATGGATGTATTAAGTTACCTTCTGACTGATTATTTATTATTTGTTTATTTTTTAATTCAGATTATAACATTAAAATGTTTTCAAATCTAAGTCCATTTTACCATTCAAACCACCACTCTCTTCCCTTATCTAAACTTTCCTCTTAACTTACTCTGAACTCATAAAATCATCGGCTCTCTTTTCTAAAATTCCTATCTTTCCTATTCGTTTCCTTTTCATATACCTAGTTTAAAAGCATGCCCGTTCTTCCCAAGCAAACTTCGCTCCTTTCCACATCACAGTTCCCACCACGCCACATGTCAGAATGACAGCCAGGTAAAATAGGAAAAGTTTATCAAACGTACGAATGCCAAATTCACTCACGAAATAATTATTTACCAGTGAGAAAGCTTTCAGAGTCAATTGATTTAACTACTAATTACTCAAATCAATAGTTGGTACGTTGCGTTTCATCCAGGTCTAAAAAATACCCTCCTCCAGATTCTCGTATGTAACCTATAAAATTTGCGTTTTTTTTTGTTTAAGTTAGTTTTCTGTCCGTTCTTAACAGCCTTAACGTTTGGCTCCTAGAAGCAACCCGCAAAGCAAACCTGGCTCCTCCTCTGCATTCATACAAGTTCCGCTTTTGTGTTCATAAAAGTGATAAAAAAATAAATGACATGGACATATTACTATATTAGGGTATTTTTTTTTGTCGAGCTATGCATCGCCAGAGTAAATCCGGCTCCTCCACGGAATTTCGAGATGTACCTAAAATCAAAAATATGCAGCACAGAAAACCCTGTTATGGTAAAAATTTGGCGTTCTTTTCTGATATAAGCACTATTTTGAAAAAAAATTAATGTGTAAAATTTTGTCAATTCGATTTTATTTAACTATCTCCTAGACGCAACCCGCAGAGCAAACTTGGCACTTCCACGAATAATTGAAGCAAAGAAAGGACTAAGTGTACAAAGTTCGAAGTGGCGGAAAAAGTATAATCCTTTGTCAACTTGTTATAAGAGATCAATTTTCTTACCAAATATCACGAGCATTTAAATGCAACAATAGCGCTAGTGTTGCTATTGGGTGCCTAGAATAACGTGATTTTTGATATGATCACTCGATACATCACTCGATACACTCGATACAACTCGATATTTGACGATATTAGGCGAACAAGCTCCAGAATTTTTTAAGCAATCTGCTAAGCCTAAAATAATTTTCCATAGAAGGAGAAGCTTCGCTTTAATTAAAAGTCACATATTCATTTTAACCTGAACAACTTTGTGCCCATCTGCTATAAATACAAAGGTAATCACAAATCTTTCCCCTTTTTTCGTATTTAAAAGTTGAAGAAATGAACTTTCTTATTATATTGATAGTTATAAATTCTACTGTAATTTTAATGCATTCCTATTCATTTTCACTCTACACAAATAAAGTTTATGGAGTTAGGTGAAGGATTGAGAATTCGCGTCTTTTGACAAGAACTGGGGCAAAAAACTTGACTGAAATTTGCATCTAAGTTACTTACAAAACTTTTCTATAATTGTATGCACTGAATCCTTTCATAATCTTACCTCTTTAATTGTATAAGCAGAAGGTTATATATTATAGAAAGTTATACTCAATCTTCATCTTCAAATTATACGCTTTATTTATATTTTTAAAGTAACCATTCATTTTTTTTCAGTCTTTCCAATAATTCCAATAAAATGATTCCAATAAAATATTATTTTTCAACATTTCCTGTTTTTTTTTGTGTTTACACAATAGAAAAGAAGACTTATCGTAACAACTCAAGCATATAAAAAAATATGTTATCACAACATTTTCATAAAACCTAACTATTCAACGTGTTATTGCCGAACACAAAAGCACAACATATTGGATCAAGGCATATGTAGGCCAATTATTGTGAGTGCTTATCAAAAACCAATACTGTATGGATATTTCAGAATATCTTACTTGTCAATCATCTTCGACCGAACCAAAACGGCAGTACAAAATATAAAAAATAAAGTTGAGCTCGCTAGCCACATCAGTCCGCAGTCAACAAGCAACAGCGCAATTCCACTCTTAGCAAGATGATCGAAGGCGACTCAGACAAAATCTTATCAGCAATCAGACCTCTTTTCTTACTGTCTCATTGTTTTGGAATAGCACCTTACACTTCTCAGATTCAAAATTCAACGGCAGCCCGCATGTACTCGGCAATTGTCTTAGTTACCGTCATCATTTTTATCTCTATTGAAGTCAACTTTTCTTATGCCTTTTCAGAGCCAAGCTCAAAGTGGGTAATAGCCAGACGTGGAACATTCTTATTTTCAAGATTGTCTGTGGTATCAGCTCTAGTTGTAGCATGTTCTTGCAGTCAAACGATCCATCTCAACATTTTGACGAAGTGCGTACAGATTGACAAGGTTCTGATCAAAGTGAATTCAGCGGCTTACGAAAATATGAAGAGAATAGTGACTCTCAAGACTGTTTTAGTTGTAATTATCTCAATTGCATCTATGTGCTTGTACTATTCACTGATACGTGAAAACTATGCTGAATTTTTCTTCGTCTCTTCGGAGCAAGTCATATATTTCATTAACGATGTTACTATCTGTCAGTTTGTGTCTATTGTTCATTTCTTGAGGAAAAGACATTTAGTTCTAAACAAACGACTGGCGCAGTTATTTCTAAAGAAGTCGAAGAAAATGACAAAGCCGTGCAATGAAGAAAAACCAATTATTAATCATCTAGGAAAGGGAAATTTTCCGAGGGATTCTTCTACATACGTCAAATCAGTTATTGTTTCACAAGAAGATTCCATCACATCTCTGCGTCAAACGCACAACTTGCTTTACCAAACAGCTACAGAACTAAACAAATTGTATGGTGTACAAATATTATTTTATGTAGGGTATGTAACGGTATCGTTAGTCACTTACTCTTACAGAGTAGCAAAGCATTCAAGACTTAGCGAAGCTGAACAAGACTATATTTACAATTCTTGGTTTTGGACTGTTAAAATCACATTCGCATTCATCTACTTGCTCGCTTCGTGTCACTTGGCAGGCTATGAAGCCAATGCAACTGCATCTTTGGTGCAGAAGTGCATGTTGCAAGGTGAAGCTACTGCTGCTGAATTGGCAGAGATGCAAAAGTTTGCTCTGCAGTTGGCTTCTGATAAAGTTCACTTCACAGCTTGTGGCTTCTTTGATTTGGACCTTACTTTGTTTATCAGTGTGGCTGGTACTGCTATCACATACACTATCATACTTTTGCAGTAGTAGCATATTATGTTTTTGATAACAAATTGTTGAGGATCCGAACTTCACTATGTTTAAGAATTAGTCTCAAGTGTTGGATAGATAGATATTCAGTCTAGAAGACTTTAGGGTTTTTCCTATTATTCAATTATTACTTGCGAAGAAAGTGTAGATATTTAAAAAACCTGTGCAAATTAAAACTATAAAGATTAATATTCTACCCATCCATAAAATTAAAAATTACTATTTGAAATTCACTTTGTATGCTTGATTTGTCCGAATAACATACAAAATTGCGCGATTCAATTAAATCTTACAAGCGTTTGCGTTTTGATGCTATGTTCGTTTTTATTTAACTTTCTAGTTCATCTTGCTCTTTTTCCTGTTTCCCATTTTATTTAGCCAGTGAATAATTTTAAAGCATCAATGTTAGAACTTCAACTAGGTATGTGTAAGTTATCTTATCCCTTTTTATCACATATTCATAATTTAAAAACGTTGATATCTACAGTTTTACCATGGTTTTACAGTGTAATGTTTATTAGGTACTAAACGGCCTTTTAACACAATATCTCGGCATCTCATTGGCAATTGCCATGGTAATAACACATTCATGAAATGTTAAGAGGTTAATGAGCCACTGAAAATATTGAGCATTAAAGAATACTCTGCTAGCAAAACATGGTGCCCCTGTAAGGATATTATCAGGATACATTATAAATTGCATCGCTCACTTATTCAGTCACACATCGCGTGTTTCAGCAAATGCTATGTTTAGTGCACAAAAAAGCACTCGTTTAAAAATCAAATATGTATGCACATTCCTAATTGAAAATAATATTGAGACATCTCAGAACATAATACCACATAATTTACTAATGGACGCTCCAAACAATTTGTTTTGAGTGCCCATCAAATGCCAAAATAATAAATATTTTATTTCAAGTCAATCGACTTCGATCGAAGCAACACGTTATAAAATATGACAGTGAAAACAGAAATTCCGTTTCGCAAACCAGTCTGCTGTTAACAAGCAACGCCACTGAAACACTTCGCAAAATGGCAGATGTCGACTCTGCCCAGATCGTAACAGCAATCAAACCTCTCTACTTATTATCGCATTGCATTGGAATAGCACCGTACACGTCACAGATTCGCAAGTCGATCTCATCAACCGTGTACTCTGCAATTTTGTTAACTCTAGTTGCTATTTTTGTTAGCATGGAAGTCTACTTGTCTTTCGCTAATTCTGATGTTAGGAGTATCAAGTGGATGGTAGCAAGACGGGCCACTTTTATCTTCTCAAGATTCTCTGTTGTTTCAGCTTTAGTTGTGGCTATTTTTCGTGGTCAGTCAGTCCATAACAGCATTTTAACGAAGAGCATCGAAATAGATGATGTTCTGGTAAAAGGGAATACAGAAGTGTATCAAAATATGAAGAAATTTGTGATTTTGGAATCGGTTTTAGCTGTCCTTATCACAGGAACAACTCTATTTATGTACATGTATTTGTTGAGTCTTGGTGTACTTGAGATTCTCTTTACCACTGAAGAGCAATTGATTTATTTCATAAACGATGTAACAGTCTGTCAGTTTTTAGCACTGGTTCACTTTTTGAGAACAAGGTTTTCGGTTCTGAACGAACAACTTTTGCAGTTATTTCCGAAGGTGTCGACGGAAATGCGATCAAATGTCAGCAATAAGGACCAGGGCTATACGACGAAATCTCTCATTTATGTCATGCCAGCCACGCGCCAATTCCTCGCTAATTCCAATGATAACAATATTCTATCATTACGCCAAACCCACAACTTGCTCCAACAAATAGCGACAGAAGCAAACAATTTGTATGGTTGTCAAATAGTGTTCTATATCGGTTATGTAACCGTTTCATTGATAGCCTACACTTTCAAAATAGCTAACTATGCCAATTTTAGCCGTTTGGAACAAGAATTTATATACAATGCGTTTTTTTGGACGTTCAAAATAAGTTTTGTGCTCATATTCTTGCTTGCTTCGTGTCACTTGGCAAGCAATGAAGCCAATGCAACTGCATCGGTAGTGCAGCAGTGCATGTTGCAAGGTGAAGCGACTGCTCTTGACTTGGAGGAGATGCGCAAGTTTGCACTGCAATTAGCTGCAGATAAAGTTCAATTTACAGCTTGTGGCTTCTTTGCATTAGATCTTTCTTTGTTTGTCAGTGTGGCTGGCACTGCTATTACTTACATTATCATACTTATGCAGTAGTCAATCATTTTTGTGTTGAGTTCAAATCTGTTTCCTCTAAAGCATACGTACCATTCATGGGACACTAATCTATAATGGAAAAGATATATTTGAACATAAAAATTTTAGATTCATTGCATTTTTTTTTTGTAAGCGTGGCATAATTGGATTTTTTGTCCGTGAATTATCACGACGGTACTCTTAATAAATTGAAAGTACGTTTAAAGAGTTTATAGCTTGCAATATTCGTTTTCGCACTGAAATGATCAGCCTTCACCGAAAAAATACACAAAATATAAATTAAGCAAGTTTTTACTTTCTGAAAATGGCAAAATAATTTTAACATCTTCAAAATTATTCAATAATATTTTTACAAACCTTAGTTGATTTTTTTGTTATTCAAATCATATATTTGATTTATATCCATTATTATACCTATGCTATGACAAAGGTGCTATTTTAGTATTGTACCTATCTATAATTATTTTCCTTGATTATAAATGTAAGCTGTTTCAATTGATATTCTAACCTGCAATATTCTAATTTGCAATATTTGCATTAATAACTTAACACGCTCCTAAGCAAATTCATGTGTATGTCAACAATAAATTCAGTTTTCTCGTGATAAATTACAGCCATAGAATATATTTTAATGCTGGCCAAAGTCCAATCATATTAATATCCTTAAGTGGTTTACACGAGTCAGTTCAACTAATATCGAATATTTTGACAGCTTATTTTGAACTTGTTGTGCTTCTGTTTCATCAAATGTCAGTCTGTATTTGACTGTCATCGACAATTCAACTCGCCGCAAGATGCCGGAGGTGGAATTCGACAACATTTTAACAGTAATACGACCTCTCTACCTTCTCTCGTATTATCTTGGACTAGCACCTTACACCTCGAAGATCCAGAAGTCAAACACAGCAATTGCTTACACGGCAACATTTTTAATAAGTATTATTATTATAAACGGCTTGCAAACGTATCAATCTTATATCTACACAGGAAGCCCGAGGTCAAAGGGGATGATAGCTCGAAAAACAATCATACTCATTTCAAGATGTGCAGGGATTTCCACCATATTTTTAGCCTGCTTCAAACAGCAGCCAGTTCATCATTCTATTTTGAACAAGTGTTGTCAAGTAGACAAGATTTTGGTAAAAGAAAATGCAACTATGTATGGAAATATGAAGAAAATTGTGGCGCTGGCAACTGTTCTAGTTGTCGCATTAACGGTTATTGCTATATATTTGTACATTATTTTTTTCGATGGAAGATTAGATGAGTTGATGTATATTTATGTTGAGCTTTTCATCTACTTAATTAATGATGTGACTTTCTGTCAGTTTATTGGATTTATTCATTTTTTGCGAACAAGATTTTCGATTTTGAACCAAGAGTTGATGCTGCTATTTCCTAAGATACCAATAGAAATTAATAAAAGATTTGCCGAAGGGAAATCGAAGTTCGAACAAATAAAAAATGATTGCCCTCGTGTGACATCGCTTTTCTTTCGTATCACACCAGAATTAAATTTAAACGTGAATGAAAACGTGAAGGAAACTGTCATTTTTTCTCTACGAAAAACTCACAACCTTCTCTACCAGATAGCCACAGAAACTAATAACCTATATGGCTGTCATTTATTATTTTATATCGGATATATGACAGTATCTCTGATCACCTACTTTTTCAGAATAGCAAACATATCTTCAAGTACTCTTAGCAGCACACATGAAAATGTATTCTTTTATCTCTCTTTGTTTTGGACTATCAAAATTAGTATTGTGTTCATATTCTTGCTTGCATCGTGTCACATTACAAGCAATGAAGCCAATGCAACTGCACCCTTGGTGCAACAATGTATGCTGCAAAGTGCAGCGAATGCTGCTGTCACGGAGGAGATGCACAAGTTTGAACGTCAGTTAGCATCGAATAGAGTTCAATTCACAGCTTGTGGTTTCTTTGCATTGGATCTTACTTTGTTCATTAGTGTAGCTGGTACTGCTATCACTTATATTATCATACTTTTACAATAGAAAAATAATTTGATTGATAATTGGAAATCTGACATTCAAGGCAACGCATTTCAATTGGAGTGAAATAAATGCACCCTTAAACTTCAAATCTATCAAAAATCATTTAAACATGTTACTGGATCGACAAGTGGATGGATTAAAATCTGTGTGCAATTATAAGTTATTTTAGGGTGAAATTTTGCAAGTATATGTTAAATATGGAGAAGATGGCTGAAGCGTTTATTTTGTAATAGTTCAATTTTCTTGTGAGAGCAGCTCATTATACCTTCAATCAAACTTTTTTTCAACTTAATTAAAAATCCACTTTTTTCACTACACTATTTTAGTTATGTGCGTGGAATGCTTTTCATACGGCTTATATACGGTCTGCTGGCGCGCATTATAAATGTATAATAAATATATTCGTTATGCTATATACTATAAACATTATAGTGTACACAATTAAGCAATTATCTATTATAAGCTTTTATAAATTAATAATTAGGTATATAAGAAAATTAAGTCATTTGACACCATATTTCAATTTGTTTGAAAACATACCAATAAACATATTAAGAAGTCTATAAATCTTCAGGTGAAGATATCAGACGATCTAAGCACCTTAAGTGTATCAACAATAAATACATGGCTCTCCTGATTAGAGGCTATCAGAACTCGTTTTTCCAATCATTTTATAGCCAAGGAATAGTCTTCCCACTTCCATCAAATCAAGTCCAATTTGATGATACCATGATACCTAAGCAAAACACCATTAAAATGTGAGTGCATCAGAAGCAAAATATCAGTCCATCGCCAGCCAGCTTCAACAAATACACTCGTTGCAAGATGAAGTACGCAAGCATCTTGTCAGCCATACGACCGATCTATATACTTTCTCACTGCTTTGGAATAGCACCGTACACCTCAAGAATACAGAAGTCAGTATCATCACTTCTGTACTCAGCTACTATTTTAATTGCACTGGTTATATTTACTATTTACCAAGTGCATATTTCCTATGACACAGCATCACTATAAGGTCTATAGAGAATATAATCGGAAGCGCTATAATAATCATGTCAAGGAGTGCCGTGATTTCCACTTTGATCGCTGCCTGCTCTAAGGTACAGCCAGTTCATAATAAAATTTTGGAGAAATGTATCGAAATAGATAAGATATTAATAAAAATCAATTCAACGGCTTATATAAAATTGAAGAAATTTGTGGTACTCGCTGCTGTTCTAGTGGTGACATGGACGGTAATCGTTGCATCGATGTACTCTTACTATTTTGGCGCCAACTGCGTGAAGTTGTTTTTTGTCTTTATCGAAATCGTCATTTGCTTCATTAATGATTTGACATTATGTCAGTTCATCGCAGTGGTTCATTTTTTGCGGACAAGATTTGGGATTCTCAACACAGAGTTGATGCTGCAATTTCCTAAGACATCTGTAGATATCAGTAAGCTATATCCCAAAGGTAAACCAAACGTTACACACATCCAAAAAGATTCTCTCTTTCGCATGACTCCATTATTGAAAGTTAACTCAAATGAAAATGATAAATTAATCTTCGTTCGATCATTACGTGAAGCTCACAATTACCTCTACGTCAAACAGTCGCAGAAATTAACAGCTTATATGGATTTTATTTATTATTTTACATTTCTTATGTAACAGTCACTACGATCACTTATTTTTTCAAATTAGCAACTTATTCAACTTCTATCAGCGTCAATGAGCCGGGATCTATTTACATTTTTTTGTTTTGGGGCACAAAAATGCCATTAATTATCATCTTCTTGCTTGCCTCGTGTCATATGGCAAGCAATGAGGCCAATGCAACTGCATCTTTGGTGCAACAATGCATGCTGCAAAGTGCAACTACTGGTGCTGAATTGGAAGAAATGGAGAAGTTTGCACTGCAGTTGGCTGCTGACAAAGTCAACTTCACAGCGTGTGGTTTCATTGCTTTGGATCTGTCATTAATAATCAGAGTTTCTGTCATTGCAATTACTCATATAACCATACTGTTAGAGAAGTAAATATAAACGCTATCTGTCAGGTGCGTTACAGCCTTGGAGAATATACACCCACTACTGTGTGTCAGTTTTTTTAATATCTCACCAATTTTTATTTCTTACTTGATTGATCTACGATCGTACCATAGGTAATGCTTGGGGAATTGATTTCAATCGACTAATTCGTTAGATTGTAATTAAAGGCACCTAAAGTAGGCAAATAGATTCATATTCCATTCGCTATTACGCATTTAATGTATCTGCAATAAAATGCAATGTAAATACAGTTAAAGATAACAATTTGACTAAATTTCGAAATATTTTGCAGTCGATATTTATTGTATCAAATTAAACGTGATTTAGCTTTTCAGAAGCATGTTTCTTATTATAGAGCATAAAAATATATGAGTGTGTTAAATTGATAAACGGAAGAAATTGGAATTTGTATCTTTATATTTGTTTGATATATCCGTGTGCCCCATGTGCAATTTTCTACCTGTTAGATTAATGGGATAAATAACTAAATGATTTTTAAAAAATGTTTGATATTTTATATCCTCGCACCTCTTAATATTTTCAAACTCATTCATTATTAAAACAAAAATCAATTATATTATAATATACATCAATATTAAATATACATGCAACCATAAAAAATGTATTTGCTGTATCCTTTCTTTCTACCATCCAATAACATTAAAGTATAATAGAAGTTTTCTAGCCCCGATAAGACGAAAGACAAATATTGTGAAAGCTCGGCATAAAATGCAACAATGCAAGTGCAAAGTTTCACAAATATCAGTCCTTCGCCGACCAGCATCAGTCATAGAACTCTGCAAGATGACCGAGATGGAATCAGACAGCATCTTATCAGCTATACGTCCGCTTTACCTCCTGTCGCATTGTCTCGGGATAGCACCTTATACGTCAAGGATGCATAAGTCTACGTCGTCAATCATTTACTCGGCTTCTATTTTAACAGGAACCGTTATTGTAACTTGTTTCCAACTGTGCACTTCTTACAACTCTGAAGGGCCGATATCAAAGGTACTTTTTACCAGAAATATAATCATTTTTATGTCAAGATTTGCTGCGATTTCTGCTTTGATTGTAGCATGCTTTAATCTACAGCCAGGTCATTTTTCAATTTTGGATAAATGTGTTAAGGTCGATAAGATTTTGATCAGAAATCTTTCGAGCTCTTATAAGATGATGAGGAGGATTGTGGTACTTGTATCTGTTCTCGTTACGTCGCTGACTGCAGCAGCAACCGCAATGCACTATTTTCTCTTTGATACTGATACCGCGGATTTTATATATATTAATGTCGAACTCTTCATTTACTTCCTTAATGATGTGATTGTATGTCAGTATTTATCATTAGTACATTATGTACGATCAAGATTTGCAGTTCTGAACAAAGAGTTGCAGTTGGAGTTTGCGAAAACTTCTGGTAAAATGCATAAGGAATTTTCTAGCATTGAACCAGAGCTCAAGACTTTTAAAAAAGATAACGAACCTGTAATTTCACTCTTTCACACCAGGCCAGTATTTAAATTGAACGCAGCTGAGCCGTCGTTCATTCTGACCTTACGGCGGACTCACAACTATCTCTTCCAAATAGCCACAGAAATAAACAAAATTTACGGTTCTCAAATATTATTTTACATCGGTTATATGGCTGTCTCTTTAATAACTTACTTTTTCAGAATAGCAAGTAACTCAAATCCTAGGAGCATAAATGACCAACTATTTGTATACCGTTCCTTGTTTTGGACTTTAAAAATGAGTTTTGTGTTCATATTCTTGCTTGCTTCATGTCACATGGCAAGCAACGAAGCCAATGCAACTGCATCGGTGGTGCAGAAGTGCATGTTGCATAGTGCAACTACGGCGGTGGTTTCGGAGGAGATGCACAAGTTTGAACGTCAGTTAGCAATAGACAAGGTGCAATTCACAGCTTGTGGTTTCTTTGCGTTGGATCTTACTTTGTTTATCAGTGTAGCTGGTACTGCTATCACTTATATTATCATACTTTTACAGTAGGTAAATATCTTGGTGGAAAATATTCAGAAAACATTTCAATAAATTATTTTATAAAAAAATAATGATTTTCCTGTCTGAAATTTTTGATTTAACACGTATTTTAATTTATCTGATATGTAGAAGACGTTGATATCAGGGTAAAATATCCAAATATTTGGAGACTTGATGGTTATTTACCAGTCTTGTATATTGGGGACATATTTGTAAGTGATCATAGATGTATATTTAAATATCTTTTCGTGTTTTATAATTTGGTAGAAGAAAAGTGCGTAGAAAGAACTTGTCAAGAAAGTACGCGCGAATATAGGTGACATGGACATTCTTTATACAATTTATTAAATATTTTGTAAGATATTTTTAAAAGTATATAGCTAATTTCTTGAAATATCTTATCATTAGTAACGCTTTTCACATAACTTTCAGTTCCTTAAAATGCCACAGAAAAACCTTAAGATACACTAATTTTCAGAAAAATTACTGTTGTATGGTATTCATAACAAATAAGTATGCTTGACGAAACACAAAATTGATATGTGACATTTCTGTCAAGCCATAATAAATTCAGGGTCATTTATAAATGAACAAACAAACATAACTCGTGTAAACGATGAATAATTGCTCTTTTCTAAGTTCTTGCCAGTATCCAATTATATTAAAACCAAGTTATCGCAAGCCGATGTATACATAAAGTCAAATATTTTGCCCGTCCATCATCAAACGTTAACAATGTATGTAAGTGCTTTGGTGACGGTTTCACATAATCAGTCCATCGCCAACAAGCAACACGCAACAACTGACATTTGCAAGATGACCGTGGTAGAATCAGAGAGCATCTTGTCAGTAATACGACCACTTTATCTAATGTCATATTGCATTGGAATAGCACCGTACACCTCAAGAATCCAAAAGTCTACGTCGTCAATCGTTTACTCAGCTACTATTTTGACAGGAATTGTTATTGTTAATGGTTGCCAATTGTTAACCAGCACAGTAGGGCCGGTATCAAAGGGTCTGATTGTAAGAAATGTCATAATCCTCATGTCAAGATCTGCAGCTATTTCTGCATTGATTATAGCGTGTTTGTCGTTACAGAAAGGTCACATTTCAATTTTTGAGAAGTGTTTTCGGATAGAGAAGATTTTGGTGAAGGAAAATTTAGTTGTTTATAAAAGAATGAAGGAAATGGTGAGGCTCATCTTGTTTTTAGTTTTTATTTTAACAGGAATAACGGTCTCAGCTCACTATTTCATCATGACAGCTAGCTATGTTGAGTTCACTTATATCTATGCCGAAATTTTTGTTTATTTCATCAATGATATGACCTTCTGTCAGTATGTAACAATAGTTCATTATGTAAGAACAAGATTTGCATTTCTGAACAGAGAGTTGCTGTTGCAATATCCCAGGTTAACTGTGGAAAAGAAGAAACGATTCGTTGAAGGGAAATCAAATATCTCACCCTTTGGAAAAGATAACGATCATGTGAATTCTCCCTTTCGTATCGCACCAGTTACAAATTTCGGCGCAGATGAAAACGCAAAAGAAATGTATCTACTGGCTTTACGACAAACTCACAACTATATCTACCAAATTGCTTCAGAAACAAATAAACTGTATGGCCCTCAAATATTATTTTATATCGGTTATTTGTCGGTCTCATTGATAACTTTCTTCTTTATTTTAGTAAGTAATGCAACTCCTCACAGTTCAAACGAGCAACTATTTTATTACTATTCTTTGTTTTGGACAGTGAAAATTAGTTTAGTGTTCATATTCTTGCTTGCTTCGTGTCACTTGGCAAGCAATGAAGCCAATGCAACTGCATCTTTGGTGCAGCAGTGCATGTTGCAAGGTGAAGCTACTGCTGCCGAATTGGATGAGATGCAAAAGTTTGCTCTGCAGTTGGCTGCTGACAAAGTTCACTTCACAGCTTGTGGTTTCTTTGACTTGGATCTTACTTTGTTCATAAGTGTAGCTGGTACTGCTATCACTTATATTATCATACTTTTGCAATAATCAAATATTTGTTTGAGTGTTTTAGCTTTGTTGCATATAAAATACATAAGCAGTGCATTTCTTTCTTGATTCACTTTTATCCTGAGGCAAATTTTCATGAGAACTTTAATTTCATAGTTTATTGATCCCAATTGGCACCACCCGCACTGAAAATGCATTTACTTAGCAAATAATGTTCTGATAAAAAAATTATATCACTTGTAACTTTGTTTTTTCTCTGTGTAAACATATCTAAGCTTTTATAACTTATTACTGTGCAATCATTCAGAATTTTACTCTCTTGGAGTTGTTTTTGGATTGTCTGGCAACAGAAAGCGATACCAAATGCAAAGAAACTGTGTCGAACTTTTTTGAAAAAACCTATAGTAATAATAAAATCTTCATGGTATTAAATTTCAAATTTTATTTATAAGGTTTCCTAATTCTTGATTAAATGGCAGATATTATTGCATTAAATATAGCTACACGATAGGTAACTTTGTATCATTACTTAGCGATAATAAATTAATAAATCAGCCAAAAATTTTTGAAATAAACATTAAACCAGAGAGCTAAGTTCATCAGAGTATGAGTCAATAATAGATCCTCATTACTCTAACTGATTGGCGTTGAATTCTCATCAAAAAATTATCGTTTTAATTCAAAATGTCAACCATTTCCGTCAGGGATGTTGACATAGCCATTCAAGCTTGTAAAAAGCTGCCAAAGCAAGGTCAAAGCATAGTAGAGCCGTGTAGGTCTTCTTTCGGATAGCACCAGCAAGCTCAACTTAAGAAAATTACCGATTCCGGAACAGGAAGAATCTTGCCAGCAATCCGATCGAATTTAATCGGCATTGCAGCCAACACTACGCTCATTCACAAGAAATGATCATAAATCGTGTTTTATGTGCACTTTTCGCCTTAATTCCTAAATGAGGGCGCGAAGCGAGTGAGATTTGGATTTTTGCTATTTTATGTGTACTTTTCGCTTTAATTTGCTTGGAATTGTATTTTACTTTACCAAAAAGTAAAAAGATTATCGTCCGAAATTCCACTTCGTTGTTTACGAGGTTTGCAGTGATTGTAGCCTCAGTGTTAGCTTGCTCCGAGTTCCAAAAAGTTAATTTTTCAATTTGGAAAGTTGTGACAAGGTTCTGCTGAAAGAAAATACAAGTGTGTACGCAAAGGCTGCTAAGAAGGTGTCACTGCTATCTCTTCTAGTATAGTGGTTCTCACTGTGATTTTTGCATCTATGTACTTCTATTTGCTAATAGGAACATATTTAGGCATCTTTAATATTTATGATAGTAAGAACATGTAATATTTTTGCCAAACCGTCATTTTCCTTGTGGCAAAAAAAATGGTTTAGATGAGTTCGGAGATTTGAGACTTGGTATTTAACCCACGATCCAATGAAAAAAAAACTTTGAGAAATAATTTTTCTTCACATGAAGAACATATTATGAAGAAACTATTGTCTGAGCAATTTCTCTAATACAAAACTAAATTATTAAAGAGGCTTACATTTCTTATAAGTCAATACTGTCAAATAAAATGGGCAAATAGCGATATTGTGTGTGTCCTTTGTCATGTTGGAAATATAAACAAAAACAATGTCTAATAAAAGTGACGCATTCAGTTTATCTCGAGCACCCACAGACACAACACTTAGCTGACGGATCATGTCTGAGATCAGGATCAATATTATATTAGAATCCTTACGTCCACTTTACCTGGCATCCCACTGTCTTGGGATAGCACCTTATACGTCGAAAATTACAACTTCAAAGTGGTCAATGGCGTACTCGTTTACGATTTTGACTATTATCCTGGCAGAGTCAGCAGTCATTATTTACGATTCAATTTGTTGCGTAGGATTAAATAGTTCCTGGGCAATCCCAAAGAAAATTACCTTTCTATTTTCAAGGCTCACGGTTATTACGTCTATTATCATTGCTTGTCTACGGTCAAAAGAGTTGCACAATACGATTTTAGAGAAATTTCTTATTGTTGAGAAAGTTTTGGTGAGTGACATTAAAAATCAAAATAAAATTATTTTTAGATTTCTAGTTATTGCCGTATCTGTTTTTGTAACTTGCTTATGTGTTTTTATCTTCCTGAGTATCATTCGTATACCTTTTTCTGCGTCAGATTTTGTCATATTTATTTTCGAGATATTTATTCAGTTAGTGAATGACATGATGTTCTGTCAATTTATAAGCATAGTGCTCCTGCTACGAAAAAGATTTTCAATGTTAAACGAAAAACTGACAATGCTTTTTCTTGAAAAACACCTAGGGGTTGTCCAAGAAAGAGAAGGGTGCTTTTATGTTAGGTCCCATTTTAAAATAAACCAAAAACTAATCAAGAATGTTGACGTCCAAGTTCGATCGTTACGAAAAATGCACAATTTACTCTACAAAATATCGACTGATACCAACAAATTTTTTGGCCCTCAAATCTTGTTCTACGTCGGGTATTTGACCTGTTCCATGATAACATACATGTTCAGACTACTTCACCACTCAAAACTGTCCCCATTTGAACAAAATTACATAACCAATGCATTGTACTGGACGTTCAAAAATAGTTTAGTGTTCATTACCTTGCTTGCATCGTGTCACATTACAAGCAATGAAGCCAATGCAACTGCATCTTTGGTGCAACAATGCATGCTTCAAGATGAAACTTCTGATGCTGTTACGGAAGAGATGCAAAAGTTTGAACGGCAATTAGCTACAGACAAAGTTCAATTCACAGCTTGTGGTTTCTTCGTGTTAGATCTTACTTTGTTTATTAGTGTAGCTGGTACTGCCATCACATATACAATCATACTTTTACAACAGTGAATTATTTTTTGTGGCAAAATATTATACTGCCAAAACAGTAATTATAGTCATTTGCAGTTCGATATTTCAAAACATTAATTGGTAGTTCAGATCACAGATGAATGATGATTCACTTTTTCGTTTATACCTACTAATGAATTATTAGAATAAAAAGAACTTTTGTTATTTGACTGTTCTGAGTCATTTTTGATGCAAAATGGCAATTAAAATATGTTTTCAATGTCCATTGTTATGAAATAAACATTTCCATGCCTATACGTTTGATGCGGCGCTATAATTTATGTTAAAGAAAGCCAAATCAATATGAGAATTATTTAGGTCAGTCTAACTAATCAATTAATTGAAACTACGTTCAAATACAATTTTGTTATAATGCTTTAACGGTAAAACGATCTACGTTGTTTATCCAGTTTACTTATTGGAGTTTTTAGATCGTAAGTCTCGGTTCACCTTTACAATATGTTCCTATTTTAAAAAAGGACATGACAGTCATATTTCTGACCAAAATTAATTCATAAGCAATGTTGAAAATACGTTTGTGGGTGTATTGGTAAAAGCATTGGCACGATAATTTCTACTTATAATTATACGCCAATTTCCGTACAATTTCCTTAACATGTCCACATATTCTATAGCTTGTTCTCGTTCGATTCTACTAATTAGTATTGTTTTAGCCGAAGCTATTTAATTGTCATTTCACATGCTATTCAGAGCGTGAACAGCAATTTACATTTAGAAGCTCCCTTGTCCACATTCGTCGTGACAGCTTCAACCGAAAGACACCCGAAACCCACAGACAAGAAAAGAACACTCGAAGAGAATTCGAAAAACACATTTCAGTTTAGACACTTTGCTAGCCCTTTTGCTAGACACGGAGTGAGATACAAGCATAGAGTAAGTAAGGATATACAAGCAACAATCCAAGCTTTTCTTAAGACACCTGTCGTTTCGAAACGTCGGAAAAGTTTTAGTGGAAAGCTTAGCAAGATAATTTTCTTTTTGTAAAACCCTCCAGGATTCTTATACACACAATAAAATCAACAAAGAAAATCGATACGTACAAGAATGAACGAATACGAACACAACATACTATCGTCGATTTGGCCACTGTACCTGGTGTCTCATTACCTGGGCATCGCACCCTTTACATCCACCATCAACAAATCTACATCTTCAACGCTCTACGCTGTGTCCGTGCTCGTGGCGTTGCTCGGACAAACCATCTACGACTTGACCATGAACCCCAGCCTTTCGATGACAGCTCGAGACGCGATTGCGAGGACTATCATGTACTTGTGTGCAAGATTCACGACGTTCGCAATCCTGGCAGTGTCATGCACGTACGCGCAGTCGTTGCAGCGGCAAATTCTCGACAGACTGTGTCAGTTTGACTGGATTTTGGCGGGCGACACGTCGAAGTGGCGTAGAAATATGTATAGGCTTGTATTGTTTGAATTGTTGCTGGTAATGTGCAATTTGGTTGCTGTGTCGTTGGCGTTTTTTCTCTATGCGGATTCAACGTTGTCTGAGAAATTATCGTTTGCTGCTGATCAAACGTGTTATTTAATCAACAACATTGCGTTTTGTCTTTACATCAATGCTGTCCAAGCTCTACGAACCAGACATATCACGTTAAACACTAAACTAATGAAACTATTCGAGGCAGGAAACTCGAATTCAGTGAACAAATCACTGGAAAACAAGCTATTTACAACTTCGACCGAAATCAAATCGAAAATCAACCCCACGCCAAAGAAAACTAGCCGTGGCAGCAACATTAAACTGCTGCGCAAAGCATACAATCATCTCTATCAAGCATCCTGTCTTATCAACAGAAATTACGGAGGCCAAATACTTTTCTACTCCGGATACCTGGTGCTTGCCATAATAAATTACTTTTATCGCATCATCAGACTTCCGGGCGATGCGGACAAGAAATACATCTTGTATGCTTCGTATGTCGTTGTCAGAGAGACATGCATCTTTTTCGCTCTGCTCGCCGTTTGCCATTTGACTCAGACTGCAGCGATTGCAACATCGTCTGTATTGCAACAATGCTCTCTTGCCAACGACGTTTCGTCGAGCGACTTGAAAGATTTGAAACGATTTGCGAATCAAGTGGCGAACGACAGGGTTGCTTTCACTGCGTGTGGGTTCTTTAGTCTGGATTTGCCGCTGATGATGACCGTTTTGGGAACGGCTACCACTTACATAATCATTCTCTTGCAACAATCGTGAGGCAAAAGTGGGATGATGTGAAATCTAGGGTCACTAGGGCTTTTCTCGCACTCAGATGAGAGCAAAGTAAATTTTTAATCGTATAAACCCTTATTTTACATCATACCCCTTAATCATTTATTGATGTTGAATTTCACATTGCTATCATTTTCGGGAAAGGAAAAATTCTTTGTAACTAATATAGAGATGCATGCTTTATCTACTAGGTCTGTAAAATATCAAATAATGCTTTTAATGTGTGAATAAATTGACAGTTGGCAAAAAATAGACTCAACTGATAATGAGCATTTCTCGAAGGTACTCCAAGGTGAAGACAAAATGTCTTCATCTGCGTTGGCAACTCTGTCATCCTACATCCTACAAAATCATGTTAGAGTTGGGCCAATTCTAGCATCGTATTCATGTGATGTTAATTGTTATCCGAATTACTCTTAACTCACGTCCATCTTTAACCTGAGATGATATAACTTTTATTCATTTTAGGAGCTCTGTGTAAGTAAAAGTGTATCACATTCATTTTGTATTACCTATATTAATGCTTTTTAAGCATTCATAAGTCAGGAAATATTGTTAGTATAAATACCTTCTGGAATGCCAAAATGTAACTAGGTATTTATTCTAAATTCGATGTCAAGTCAATGCATGCGCATTGTCTAGTAAACAAGGGTGGGTAAATGCCACATACTCACATACTCACATACTCACATACTCACGGCAAACATTCGAATTGCAAGACGTTTTTATTACTGGTTGGGACGTATTATTATTTAAATAAAACGACAAAATAAACCAAAACCTACCCCATAAATATCCAAACAAATATCAGCCATTCGCCTACATCCCAATCCAATCAACCTTATAAAAAATCATCAGACCATCATACCATCGTACCATATCATACCATACCATCATATCATATCATATCATATCATATCATATCATATCATATCATATCATATCATATCATATCATATCATATCATATCATATCATATCATATCATATCATATCATATCATATCATATCATATCATATCATATCATATCATATCATATCATGTCATATCATATCATATCATATCATATCATATCATGTCATATCATATCATATCATATCGTACCATATCATCAGACCATCGTACGATTGTGCATGTCAACACCGTCGCGTTTGCACTTGAAGGAAGATCGTGGAGAAGACCGTGTCGATTTACCAAGCCTTACATCCGGTTATATGTGGACAACACAAGCAAGGACGGAGAAATGGAATGAAGTCTGTCATGCAGCCAGGAGATGGGACGAGGTCCAGCCACAAGGCACAAGTGCACAAGGTACAGACTATCGTAAGATTGTGCATATCAACACTGTCATACTACGCAGAGGAAGGTTGGGAAGTTGGGGAAACTCTCTTTTCTTGAATAATCAATTGATGGTGGACGTCTGTGTACCCGAGTCACGAAAATATGTAGCCACCATTAGTAGTACCCATATGTTCGCATTTGAGCAACGAATATGTAGATAAACACGAAGTGTTAGGTAAGCGTGGCAGAAGGGTAAAATACCAATTACCGAAAAACAAATCAACACAAGAAACAAACAAAACCTACAGGGGGCGAAGCCCCCTGCAAGGGGGCTCCGAGCAGATGGTGCTTTGGGGCGAAGCCCCAAAGCACGCCGCGGGGGTTGGCGGCCGGAGGCCGCAGGCGCAGAGCCCCTAGTAGTATTAATAAGAAATGGTAAGTATTACCATTCATCAGCTCATCTTTATAGCATGAGACTATTTCTACCAGAGATAATGATACGATAATCGACTTACGATATTATTATCGATGTATCGTCACCAAACCTTTTTACACCAGAAAATAAAAATGTTACAATAAAACTAGCATGATCACACTGGTAATTTATTTTCACTTGTGTTTATTTTCGTCCCGTTTCGTGCATCTTCATTCATTTAGAAAAAAAACACTCCTAAAATATAACACAATTTCCCCAACAAACACCAATAAACAACCTTGAAAATCATTGTCCAATCCCCAAAAAGAACGCACACAAGAGCAAAGTCGCGAAACCGATATCCCCCGCCCGTGTCGTTGACGCAATCGCGTACAGCACATATCAATCAGCCTTATTCAGCCGTGTTAAACGACGCATTCACACAGAAACGCAGGCAGTAGTTTGTTAGTCAAAGAGCCCCCCCAAAAGCCCAGCAGCCCTCAAACGCGTTCTATGCAAGGAAGGTGCCTTGTGGCATTCGCTGAATTGGAAGGGGTCAATCAAGCGAGGCAGAATCTCTCGACGAACGAGTGACGACGATAGTGATAATCATGAGCTGGGGTCGAATGTGCTAATTTTGTATTTTTGGATTTGGGAGGTGAGTTTGCTGATCGATTTTATGAATTGGGTGATGATGTGTTGAAGATAGCCTGTTGCATGCATAAGGGTAAAATATTTTTCATTGTATTTTTTGGTGGGCATTTATAGGTCTGTTACGGCTATTTTGCCCTGGGAAGTAGTAAAAATTTTATTCTATTTCATGGCATGGCTGGCTTAAAATTAATATTTTATTATAGTTACATGAAAAGCCAGCTTAAAATCTAATCTCAGCTCGAAAGAACACTTTCTGAAATTATTTTTTCCTTCATTTCAATGTGCCAATGCCGCTATGCAGAAGGTCATCAATATTTATTTTCCCAAATAAATTGCAAATGCCATCCAAATTGCATTTTTGATTGTGACAGATTTTGCAATCTGAGGATGGATGATTTAGCCATAAACCTAACATACATACCCCGTTGTAACACACATCAATAGTATTACCGAGATCGTGAACTCTCATTATTTTCAAAAAAATATCTTCGTACTAATATAAAAGAAGAGTAGGTGAGTTACCAGTTTTTCACAAAAGCTGAGACATAATGACTGAGATCTCATCATTAGTAGGAATCCAATGGCAAATTCTTCAGCCATTGTGACTTCAAACTTCAAAGGTTAGTTTTCTAAACATTTCGAAGTTCACCTTGATGACGCAAACGTCACATTTATCACAAAGCATAACACGCAAAAGGAACCGGTAGCTCACATATTATAATTATTCGTGTCGATAACATGAGTTAATTTCATTTGCAGTCCAAGCCAAGCTCTAACATTAAAACACGGATTGAAACAACGACGTACCATCACTTTGAAGAAACCACAAGTGCCAAATTTCAACTAGCCTACCTGCAGCGCATTGGTGAAAAAAATTCAAATCCTTGATATTCTCTCCAACTTGACTACCAGAATAAAGATCTTTCAGTATGATCTTAAATATATTTTATTTAAAAAAATATATATTGAGCTGAAAGAACGATATGTAAAGCACATAAACGTACAATATGACATTAAAAATAATTCAAATTTACTTTGTAATGACGTAACGCTTCTATTTTCCATGTGCTTCCATCTATATACTCAATGTTTCCATCCATCTTCTTTGGTCTGGCGGTCGAATTTTGAAATATTGTAGGTAAGGTTAGTTTTGAGATGTTCTGAAAATTACGTTTTTTGGTTATGATGTGCAGTTGAGCAATTACTCAAGAAACGAGGGGAACCACGGAATTTCATTCGAAATGAGATTTTCACAGTATTTCTTTAAGGAAAAACCTACCGAAAAACTTGTGGAGAAAATGCCAGAGCCAGCTCCCGGCGACGGACTACGCTCGTTGAAAACTACCGGCGTTTTCCGTGCCGTCAACTTCGAGTTGTACGCTAAGCCAGTGTGTTATTTTTTTCACATATTTGACTATCGCGTCGAAGCTCTCTCATGTTTTTGGAGGCAACACTAGCTTGTTTTCATGCCTCATCTGTCACTTCTTCTTTGCATGCTTTTGTCACCTTGGTCTTTGAATTTAGTGACTCCACAGTAGGCGTTGATTTGATATTTGCTTTTGCACGGATATAACCTGAAATAAAAAGAAATGTATTGTTTTCAGAATATGGTGATAATGGTGCTGGGGGTTGTGGCTATGTCCATATCCGTTGGTTACATCATGTACATGAGAAACAAATACGAAGGGATGGGTTACTATACAGCCGTCGGAAAGGACGGCCAAGAAGCGTTTGTAAAGAAGAAATCGAAATGGGAGACATGAGACTATGTTTCTAACAGTAATAAGACTTAGACCATTAAATGTAATTGGGAAATTATCCTATTAGTCATCTCAGAGATTTTTAATATTATAATTTGTTGGAATTTGTAAATAAAAATTATTTTCACTTATAATGCAATTGTTGAAAGTTGTGAGGATTACTGATCAATTCTGATCAAAATCGTGGATTGGATTACTAGGTTCTTACTACCTAGTTGCACAGTTTCTGAGAATTTACAGATAATTATTTATTTTATACCAATCTTGGGCATTTGAGGGCTGATTTCTGATAGTGATATCGGTATGCATATTGCCCGCCATCAATTTTCAACTATTTTCAAAATAAACAGATGCTACTATGCTGCTGCATGCACAGCAATAATTTCCTTGAAGGCATTGCTCATTAAAGCAATCTTTATGGTCACACCAAATATGCTGAAACTATCATTATTTCTATCATGATTCATGAATCATTTGGATGCTAATCTGACTCAAACAGGAGAGGAATATGGCATGTTCAACTTGGAAAGTTGGAAACAGATTGAAATGGAGATGGAAACATCATCAAAAATCTTGCATTAACAATATGTATTTTAGAATAAAGAGCCAGCGTTAACATTCGATCCTTTCGTAAATAAATTATTACTTTTTTCATTGAGTACAATTAGGCAGATTGTCACTAAAATATATACATGACTACACTCTTTTCATTTTTAACAAACAACCAACAAAAGAGTAAAGCCCTACACCAATTTAGTAGTTGCTTGAAAATAACAATACCTATTGAGAAGCTCCAGCACTTAAATGCATAATATCATCACTCATCAGCTAACAAAAGTAAATGCTATTAAAATCCAACAAAAACACATTGCTTTCCTTTTCATATTGTACGCAGACTAGACGTAATCGCCAGCTTGATCCAATTTTCCTCGCAATTCCGCGACTCGAAATTGAGTGAGCTCTCTCCCTAGTACCTGAATCGATGCGTTGAATACTGTCATCGTAAGCGAACGGTTAATTATTCTTTGCCTGGGAAAAGGAGAACAGTCTCGTGGATTGCCTTGGCGACGTAGTCGATGTTCTTCGATGTGAGGCCACACATGTTTATTCTGCCGCTCTTCAGCAAGTAAACGTGATGGTTGTGCACCAAGTGTTCAACCTGACGAGCTACAAGGATAGACAAAGTCGTTAAACATCGGAGGCGGTAATTTGAAATCGGCTGATTGCTTGCATTTCGACTCCAGCCATGTATATTTGTTATCCAATGTCCCCTGGAATTGCGTCCTGCATTTAGGTGGATATCGACACTATATTGTTATTGAATGTGTGTTCAATTACTGGCAGTCTTATCGGTTATCATCATCAATTATGGTGAACATGTAGTGCCTACATGCTCTGATAAAAAAAATATATACAAAAGTTGATTATCATATTATATTATATTATAGAAATAATAAGCAGAATAAGTATGTAAAATCGAGATAGCTGATAAAGGCATAATAACCCCACAGTCTTGTCTAGTTATTTTAAGGAATATGGCTTGATTTTAATCAATCATTTATTGATTTTAATCATTTCAGAATCTAATCCAACATTCAAGCAATCTTTAGCAAAGTTTCCTGGCCGCATAAATGCTGCAATGCAATGCTCAAAAGATACTAGTGTAATGTCGCCGGTCATTTGAAAATTGAGATTGAGAAATAGTGACAAACAAAGCCCTTCAATATAACATAAGATGATGTAAGTCAAGCCAGTTGTAACTAGCTGGCTATGGTGCTTTGACATCACCCCACGGTGCCTATGCGATGCCGACAATTCTGTCGCCAACTCAACATAGTTTCTCACACGATCGATACCCTACGGCCTAGCGAGACATTTGCTTGCAACTTACGCGAGAGTCCCGTGAATGAGAACATGCCGATCTGATTGGTGATGTGTTCCCAAGTGCCTGGAGTGCCCAAACTTTGCAGGCGGCACTTCAACCCGCTGCGCATTTCCAACACTCGGTTGGCCATTGTCCTGATGCAATCTTCCCTGTTGTGGTCAATCAAAGAGGTTCCATGAAAATTGAGATGCTGCTATGAGCAAGTAAAGATGATTATATTCAATTAATTGAAGGACAAGGTGTATTCATTATTAGAATCTAGTTAAGTGGAGTTGGGTACCAACTGCAATTGTTATTTTTTTTAGAAAAACTATTTAACTGGGTAATGAATGCTAAGTCTCAAACTCAAACTTTTCCCAACATTTTGCATTGCTATGCTGCCTGCTTTATCAAGGGTCTAAACTTGAGTTTAAGCTCAAATTTAAAGTCAAGTTTAAAGGAGGCAGCTTTGCAGGAAAGTTTGAGTTTGTGACATTAGCATTCAATAAATACCTTAAATAGCTTATCTGAAAACTACAATGGTTATTATTCAACTTATTCATTTTACATTTATTTATGTACCTAGTCATAGAGCAGGTAAAACAATTAAAGTTTGTTTCATTTAGACTGGAAAGTTTGCAATTTAAAATGGCTCATCATTTGGCTTCAGTTAGGACTGTGATTACTTTACTGGTGACAAATGAGTCAACTTCCCCAGTGCATATCTATACTCAAGACAAAACTGCCATCTGGCACATCTCCAACCATATTAAATCAACGAACTGGCCAGTTTGTGGCTAGACACAGGACAACATTGTGACACACATAGCTCAGCTTACCACTCCTTAAAGAGCTGAACGTCATTGAGCACTGTGGCGACGATTCGTGCTCCGTGGTTCGGAGGGTTAGAGTACATGCCTCGCACGACCAGAGTCAGCTGCGATCGAACCTGCATCGCGTACTTGCTGTCGGAAAGCACGACTGCCAGGTTGCCAATTCGCTCATCTGGAAAAGAAAGTGAAGGTATTGTATTACCTATCTGTCAAGATAAATTTTTTGCAACTTTCAAATCTGTTGATGAAATCACAAATTTGTAGTGGAAGAGCATAATTATTAATTTACATTAGGAACAACTCATGTTCTCTAAATAATGTTAGAAATGCAGTGAAACATTACTGATTAACAGCATTGTATGATTTTTTGGATAATCTTTTACGGTTGACATCAGAGTATTTCAGAGTGAAATAAATCATGATATGCTTATGAAAGTGGAGTGAAACATTTCAACAAACCAAGTTAGTAACAAAAGCATAGGCTCATAGTCATCCCTTTTAGACCCCCAGGTTTTAATTATTCCTGATTCCTAAAATTCCTTTTGATGCTTTTAACAGAGCTTGACTTTTAATTGCCTCCTAGGATGCTTTGCAAACAATCAAAGTAGCCAACTAACAACTCACAAAAAAAAATCTCGAGTCTGAAAGGGATTGCAGACTCTGTGAAGAAAAGCTTACTGTAAAGTCCAAAGTTCTTGGCAAACGACTGGGCGCAAACAAACTCGAATCCACGGTTAGCAAAGTATTGCACCGCCCACGCGTCTTTGTTCAGATCTCCAGACGCGAATCCCTGGTAGGCGCTATCAAAGAACGGGAAGAGCTTCTTCTCTTCCATGACATCGGCAATTCTTATCCACTCTTCCTGGGTGGGGTCGCAGCCGGTCGGGTTGTGCGCACAGGCGTGCAGGATGATGACAGAGTCTTCGGGAGCATCCCTGAGGTCCTGAAGGAAACCCTCGATGTCCAGACAGCGTTTCTCGGCGTCCCAGTAGCGGTACTCCCGCGGTGTCGTGAAGCCAGCGTTCATAAAGACTAGGTGGTGGTTTTCTGTGGGAAAAAAGTATCTCATGATCTTGTCGGTCTTGTAGTAGAGCCTAACACTAGTTGTACCACTGTTCATCAAAGGCAGAACACTCACCCCATGTAGGCTTTGAATAATAAAATGTGGTGTACTTCATATTTTTAGCTAGGAAATCAGCACCGACTCTGAGAGCTCCTGTGCCACTAAGCGTTTGAACACCGATGGCCTGTTCATAAATAAAAATACAATTATGAAATACCTAAAACTTTTAAACAACTTAAAATCAAGTCTGCTGTACATACTCAGATCTTATACACAGAGAGACAATGCTACTTAAATCCTAACACCATAGAATTATTGAATTTGGAGATGGCAGAATTGTTGAAATGGGAATAGCTTTTAATTGGTAGTAGTACTTCTTATGCACCAATAAACTCACCCTATTCTCAAGGATAGGCTTAGATTCAGCCCCCAGAAGCATTTTCACCGATGCTGTACTGAACGCGTCGAGGCCCAAGATGGGAAGGTATTCATGATTCAAAGTCTCATCCAGAGCCAACTTACGCTCCGTTTTCTTTACGACAGGCAAGACCCATGGCTTGCCCTCGTCAGTTCGGTAAGCTAAAATAAAATATCATGTAGGTACAGATTAAATTGTGTGGTTTAAGAAAAAATGTACATAAAATGGTAACAAAATAAGAATTTTCTGGTCAAATTAAGGTTAAGGGATTACCTTACCTCCAACACCCAAATTCACTTTAGACTCGTTAGTGTCATCCAAGTAAAATTTGTTCAATGCAAATACTTCAATTGGAGGTCCTTGCTGGACACAAGCGAACTTTGACGGTCCCATCGCGGTGAATGCAAAATCTGAAACTAACTTGAAACTTGATCGACTGACGTTCGCTACGCCGACGATCACACCACAGGTCCAGAGAGGTGATGACCTTAAAATGATGAAAGTGCCCTTGACGTCAAGTGATGCAAAACGATGTCGATAAACTCGCATGCGATCCGATACGAAGGTATGTGCTTTGCATTGTTTCGCGTAGATGGCAGAGCACCTTGGAAATATTTACCTGCTTCCTTCGGCGAAAATATTCGAATATGCGACCCTAGCTGCTATTTGCGAAACTGAAACTAGTTTGAATCGGCTTTTGAATCTGGTACTTGTTTATGGATTGTTATTTTGTTTTTGCTTATAATTTATCTTCGATGTCGAAATCATGTTTGTTCGTGAAGATGAACTAAGAAATTTGATTCTTGTAACGCAAAACCATATCTTCAACATATCTGTGCAACAAAATGTTATTTTGAAATTGTTTACTGACATGTATCCTTAGATTATATTGATTATCAGAGGAGGCCAATGGCCATCCCAGCCATCATCACGACGTTTTATTTTCCACAATTACTTTTTAATACAGTTAGGTAATACTATAAATAATTATAATTGCTCCTCCGAAAGTACAACAGTGTGATATATTAAAATGCGTTGTCACTGGATGGTTTGATACCTACGATTTGCAGCAGGCATATTATACAATATCCACATATTAACCTTAAAAATAAAAATTTTGCACAAGAGGGCCCAATAGTGTGAATGAAAACTATTTCAAAAGTGAGTTCTGCTTAGGAAGAACATCCTATCAACTTATGTCACCGCCGGGTTGTATTTTCTCGCGTAAAATAGCGAAACATTTCAGCAAGAACACATAATCATTGCATTTCACGTGTACATACGTAACCCCCCAAATTCAACGGGGCATACCGACTATCAGACCCACCACCAGCGACGAAAAAAAACTCCGAGACCATGGCTGGATTTTGGAGAGTGCTGGTGAGTTCATGCAAGCATGTATACAGATTACAGATCCCATACAACTTTACAAGACATGGACCATGGGCAAGAATAAAGGAGTATAAAGCAGTGGCTTGTGCGAGTGTTTGCGAACGTGTGTGCTTCAATCATCACGACCATGACTGAATGCAACTGTGACCTACCAAACGAGCATCGGGCTACGTGGAACCTGCCCTGATTAAGACCATGTTTAGACATTTTCTTGACCATGTTCAGACGATATTTAGATGTAATTTTCTTAGACCATGTTCAGACGATGTTTAGACTATGTCAGATAATGTTTGAACGTTGTTTAGACCTTTTATAGACCATATTTAGACCATGATCACCATGTCTTACTGGAATTTGCAGGGCCGGATGTAGTGGCCGCTAGGGGTGGTATTTTTTTCGAACAAAAAATCTCATTATATTCTCAAAATACAAGACTCAATGCAAGCTGGAGCAGCCAAATTGGCATTGTTATTTCTATACTGTTAGCGACTTGCAAAACCTAAAGTCTAGTATTTTTTTTACAAGTTGGGCATGAATATCTTTCGACGCCTGCGGCTCAAGCTTTATGCTTGGGGATGTACAGCGTCGCTATCTAAACACCCTTAGTTTAGTTTGAAAGAGTCTGTGAAACCGGCCCTGATAATACTTCTCCAAGTCGCTTATTGGAAGGGACAATATCCCGTTGATGGGTTAGTGGAATCTCTGCACATGTCCTCAATAATTTCACTGTATAATTTAAAGAGAAATATTGGGTTAGGTCTGAAATAAGTTCTTGTTACCGTGAGACTACGTACTTTGTCTTCAGTGAACGGTTCCAAAGATATATTTTTTGGTAATCTAAAGAACTATATCTTACAAAACAGATGAGATATTTTTTTTTCTTATCATTCAAATGTTACTTATAACAAACAATAATTGCTTGGGGAACGGATCAGGAAATATGATTGCGTTTTACCCAGTTTTTAACATGTGGTAACAAAACCATCTGTACCAGCGAAATTGTTCGTTTTCTATTACCATGGAAGTCAAAAATTTTTAATTTTCATATCATAATATTTGCTTGGACTGATAACATGGATTCGCTAAGGATATTCTTGGAGGTGGAATAAAATCCATGGAAAATATCCTACTCTTATAGATTTCAAAACGCGATGAAAATTATTTAAATTAACTATAACTATGATAAGCCAAGATATACTCATGGAAACCTAGTAGATACGGGTACCGAATACAGAGTTTTATATTTTATCTTCCAGGAAAACAAACATGCCAGGCCCTCTCGCATTTCCAGTTAAAAAAATTGAAATGAAAGTTTGCTTATTTTCTGTATCAGTGAACGCGTCGCACGTTCCAAGCCGTACGACGACACACAAAGCAAAAATCCGCTGCCCTATATTTTTACTGCGACTCTAACAGCAAGATATTTTCACGCTTATGAATTTCGACAATTTTTTCTTAATCAACATCAACGCTCACGTTCCGCTTAAACTGAATACAAAAACACGAATCTCGGAAATTGTCAATTTGAAATCCATTGATTCATTTCAATTTCATGATAGTTTCAATTGGACGCAATCGTGGTAAAAGGTGCACTTTAAATTAAGACACACCACTTCTGGTTTGTGCTGTGTATAAGAAACCCACACCATTCACGCACTTGATATAAGAACGGTACCTAATCATTTGATTCAAACACGCACAATATTGAATTGTTATTAGTATTTAATGTTACGGTTGGGGAACCTCAATCGCTCTTCAATCATACCAAATATGGAAGAAAAAAGCGAATATTCATGTTACTTATTTAACATCGTGGGTGTGGTTTGGATCGAATCGATGGCATATTGATCTGAATTCATTCATTCGATATATATACCTGCGCGTCTAAAACCGCATAAACGATGATGATTTCATATTCAAATGGTACGCGTAAATATGCGTTCTGTTTCTCACAAACAACACCGGGGTTAGGGCACAAAAAACGTAGCAATTCTAAAGTCGAGATCTTGAATCATCTTTATCAATTTGATATCTGAGGGATATATTATAGTTTCTCATTGAATCGTCGTGGCTCGTCAAAACTTTATGGACCGCGGATTGCCCAGGCAGTAAAATCAAAATGAATTATGGGTGCAGTGCAATTTAGTAAATAAGTTTTTATTAAACATGCTGATCTCCTTGGTTTATTCGTTGCAATACCGGGAATATCTTAAAATCGGGCTGGACCCCCATTCACTAACTTCTGCTTCTAATTCTGCAGAATTGGATTAATTTCGGGTTTTGTTTCCTATCCTACCTCCTTCGGAAAGCAAAGGCCGAAAATTACCCAATTCCACTGAGTTAGAAACAGAAAAAGTTAGTGAATAGGAGCCCAGGGTAAATTGTGATTACTTTACATGAGAACAGGAATCGTTATCTTCTTTATTTATCTAATGTTCTAGAGCTGGTAATATGAATTGTAAACAACTTACCACTGTAGTCAACCATAAACCAAATTCAGTTATCATAAAGTTGAGAAAATTATAAGCGTAAGGAGCCGCTCTTTGTTTTCCAAAACCACATCATCGCTGAAATAATATTAAACTTTGCTTACAATACGGGTTTGCATTTTGGATACACCGACCATCGATGAGATGCCAAGTTAAGCAACAGTGCATCGTGATAGACACTGAATGGATGACCACTTCCTTCAAAAACCACATTAGCTGTTCGCGATAGAGATAAATCCGTGGGTTCACCCCCGTTACATGAGTATCACTCTATCATCTCTATCAATACAGACATTTTTGTGCTAATTTTTAATTACTGTCAATCCATCTTCACGAGGATTTAATATGTAGGTACAGTCCACTATTCTAGGTTGACAAGAAATGCACTACCAGAAGAAAGTAATAATGCCAAATTCCTTTTGTAAGCCCTAACGAATGCAAAGATCCGTTCATCACCCAGAATTTCCCAATCATCCACAGAGATTTCCCGAACGATCTCACAAATCCATCGCGAATCTGCTTCCCATGGCCCCAGCAAAGTCCGACAAGCGAAACACAAAAAAAAAACACGCGAATTCTTCGTCCAGAGAGCAGCAAAATGATACTTATTAAAAAGAGCGATGCGCAAAAGAGTGCAAAGTCACTGAATGTGCAGCCATCAATAACTGATCGGAGATGCCATCGATCATCAAGGCATAACCTTCCCACGCGATCGTTACATGTGTTTAATTGGAACGAAGATTTTTTGGTCCCAGTTTCCTGTGTCTTGCATCTGAGACGTTTCCTACGCGATCTTCAATTTTCCATGGCTGAGACCACGTTTATAAATTGTTTTCAGACGCGGAGGTGGCGAAAATAAAGTGCTGACATCGTGTTCTATCGAAACACGAAGCGACTTTATTTCGTAAGCTATTGGACGGTATCTTGTGATAGATAAAGCTTCATTTAATTCTTTTACATAAGCTGGTCACTTTTATTTTAATCAAAAATACTATTTTATATACTTTTAAGTTAAGTATTGCTCTAGAAAAGACACGATTCTAAAAAAAGTAATAGCCACTTTTATATTTACTCCTGTGTAATATAGCTCTGTTCTACTTCTATGAAAGTGCAAAATGTTAAATAAGAGACTTATGTTTATTTCTATTTCAAATATATACTATCTAATATAGTGAGAGGGAAAAATTATGATCCCTTTACGACAGTGGTTTCGATAGCCATTAAATGATGTGACTCTCATGAGCTGTATAAAAAGTTCCACTGAACCAGTGGCAAATAAAAAACAAAATTTTCATAGAAAATCCTGTTAAAACACAAGAGTTGGTTTAAGAAAGTACTTACTTACTATGTTATCTTCAAGCAACCGATAGGCTGCCACCAAAGAGATGATTTTTCATCTGGAGGTTAGTCACTATACATTCATCCACTTTAGGCAAAGCTGCCTAAGAGACCAATCTGACCGAATGCACCACCCTTGTTACCATGCGGCCAATGCAAATCAGACAGCACCAGATGCAATCTGGCGAATCGAAAATCGAATTTGATACGCGGTCGAACGACACAAGCTGCACATACACGTGCCATTTCACGGACGACTGACTTGAATAATAATTGGTTCGATCACATGGCTCAACGCAAATGACCACCTAATTACATTGTGGAGCTGAAATGATACCGATAATGCCTTTGGGATTGCGTGATTTCAACCAATTCATCCGACTGTATTTAAATTTATATAGGTACAGCGTAAACGATTCTTCTATGAAATCAAAATAAAGAAGCAATAGGAATTCATTCGCCGACTCCCTTAAAGGTATGGTTCTTCGTTGAAATGTAAGATTGAGGTTCCTGTGGTTTTGTGACCATTCCGAAATTAATGTACCAAAATATTATGAGAAAAATTGGGCCAGTTTTGTAAAAATTAGTGGTCGATTGGACAGCTCACCGACAATTTTGTGGCAATGACGGGACTTTTTCCAAGATTTTACGCTTCAACAGTGATTCTTCTATATTAGTGAATAGTGTCATCGAATTGAATGGTATTTCAACGGTAAGCATTTTGTTGATGCTAAACAGTAAGGGCATGTATCTTGCAATGCACAACTTGATATAGATTCGGATAATATTTTCAAAATAACAACGATAATTTAGTACTTAGGAGATTAGCAATCGATATTTTCATAAAAAGAGAGTTAAATATGGATAAAGTATAAAAAAGCAATGTACATTATAAACAGAGTCATAAATACAATGGGCAAATTGCCATGGGTTAAATCTGTCTGTAGTAATTGTTTTTATTATTTAGTGTATTTTTATTGCAGTTTTGGTGAGCTTTCAGCTAGTTTTATTGTGCTCATTAAAAATGTTTATCTGGATCAGATTTTTATTAAATGTAATTAAGGCCATTGCAAATCTCCTTAAATGCCACACACCTAAATGTTTTTTGTACCCTGCCAAAATGGTAATTTAACAACACATGATTGCCTCCGGAAAGATAATATCGCAGCTGCGATTTCAGGTATGAGTGATTAGCTTTAGAGGTTAGATCATGCTTGCTGGGTTAAAAGTAAAAAAAAAAAAACTTAAAATTGCCTGATGCTTTACCAATTTTAAAAATAAAAACAAACCCAAGTATATGTGAATGTTGAATGTGTGTGTAAAGCTATAGGGAGTTCAGCCACTGATCAAATCCGCAGCAAAAAGGAAGCCTAAATATTGGTTTTTGCCATATTTCTGTCTAGCAATGACGCTTAAAGTGCGAAAGAGAAATTCATTTTCTTTTCATTTACCTGTTTAAGAAAATGGGCTTATGACGGGTATTGCTGAAGATCGAACATAAAAATTACAATCTAAGAATATCAAGAAAGTGATTAATTTATTTTCTGCTTCGATTATTTGAATGAGCATTTTTTGTTGATTTTTTGTGAACATTTTGATTAATGCTTTTGCGACTGTTGTTTACTGAATCCTGGATCAGGTATTGAATCAGCATTCATAATAATACTTCTTCTACTGTGGAAGTTGGTCCGTTCTTAAATCTTTTCGCTTTTCGCCCCCCCCCCCCCCCCCATGGTCAAAATAGTGCGTCATTATTTACCAAGAATGAATAATCGATCAGCTACTCAGTCATGAAAATGTCCTTATGAATGATTCAAGTCATCATCGGTACCCCCCTCACCTTCAGTGTGTGCATTTTTGTTTAATTCAAATCCGATTTAATTAATCAGCACGCTATAAACACCTGTTGCATGTAAGAAAGCTCGAGACAGAAGGTATCTTTGTGATTGAAAGTTATTGTTGTCCGGATCACGGTGGTGAAATGCTTGGATAATCTATTCCGACACGCGTAAAATTACCAACAAAGCAAACATAATTTTATTTTAGACTGACGTAGCCACGCTGCTAAATCTGAGATTGATTGCAACAATATTGGACCACAGAGAGATTCCATATCTTAGAATTTTATGAGAATCAGGGACAGCGCACATTTGTCATCTTTCTGAAGTTATCATGTGCAGTCATATATTTGGTTATTAATCAAACAGTTTAGGCAATATGATAACTCGAGAATCTTTACTATATACAAGCAATGGGGAAATGAAATATTTTACTTTTGTCATAATGAAAAGAATCAAGGATTTTATAGTATTATCTCGTGGTAAGAAAGGCTATACGAATTTACAGCCTCTGAAATTTCATAATGCCTAACCTATATTCTTTTTTCCTGGCCCACCAATTTTGTAGTGCTGCAAGTCGTTGTTATAGCAAGAAAATCGTTCCATTTTCCATCAAATTCAACACAGAAGTTGCCAAAAATCACAAGCAAAGATGACATAAACCATATCTATTCAACTCTCAGCCTCTCATTACTTATCTCATTCCACATGACGAATGTCACCATATTGAATTCTATTTCCGTATAAAGATATCGCTCCACCAAACCATCTATACATCCTTCCATACGATTAAATACAGTCAACACGAAATAAGTTTCTGCAAGAATATGCCTAGTTTTTTTTTAGCCCCCTACCCCTCCTATTTGGTGTTCTCCATCACAGTGCAAAAATATTTAATATGAGTTGTAGTCATTTCAAACTTTTCATATGCATACAGAAAAAAATTGTTAATAAAAACTTACCATATCTAGTATATGAAACATAAGACAAATACATGCAAACACAGCTTTCGCAGCAGTATCCCTATATATTATTTATAATATATAGCATAGTAGTTTTGTATATAGCAGAGGAATGGTATATCTTGTCGCGCAAAATAAAATGTATGATATATAGCTGTCGATACGCCAAGGATGTGTTACTAGACACCTAGAGATTTTTACATCCACCCAGACGGATATTCAATTCGTAGCAGCGTGTGATCTGGGATCGCATTCCCATACCTGAGGCATGTCGATCGAAATTGTATGCGTGTCATTTTCGTTCGATTCGCCTGCAGCCGACTGCTCTACAGTTCGATCAAACCCGAACTGAAATGCTTCGGGACACGTAGGTGGTAGGTAGCGAGCAATCTATTGCTTCATCCTGTGAACGACGTTGGCATTCACGATCATAGCCGTTTTTTCAAGACTTGGGGAAAAATAGGTGTGATAAAAAGGTGTGAGCGTCAATGTGTCAATTATAGAGTTAGTGATCGGCGTGAAATTGACGTCTGTTCGATAAAGATGTCGATATAACCACGAAAAACAGGGGTTCAATTTGTTACCATTTTTATAAATTTTTTGATCGGTTTAAAAAACAGTATCTGGAAATTTTTAGCTTTATAAAAATCCTCTTGGTAAGGCAAATGGTTACATGGACATTGTCGTGACCTGACCGTCTTTAGATGCATTTTTTGCTCGCCCTTCAAGAGTCGCTACCCCAATTTCTTTTAAGAATATGATGAATGGAAGCAGAAAGGAAGTCACATCCTTTTTCCAACTTTTACAGACTCTATGTCGTTTCTCTATGAAAAATATCAAAAACACACCCATCTAAGTAATTTTTTAACCCCTAAATTCAATAATCGTTTCCCTTTGCAAACTGGGAGCTTGGTTGCATTGTCAGTACCGGAAATTCTCTATTGTTTGTTCAAGAATAATTAACTGCAATCACAACGTTGACAGTGAATTTTGGAGACGTCATATAATTATCGCGGACGAAAGAATAGACAAGTCACATTTTGGTGTTCACCGCTTTCATTGAATGAAGAGGAAGGGCAAGCAAATTGGTTGACATTGTGCCACGCACTACGAATTTAGTGCGTAACAATTTTTACTAGCTGTACAATGTCAGAAGAACGATTTTAATTTAGATACAGCGACGGACAAATTTCATATCTGTATTTGCAGGCCGCGGGCGTTGGGTAAAATATTCTACAATAAAAATCAGTACTTCTGTTTTTTATTTACGGGTCATTGTACCTGCCAACATAAGTCATATTTGATTGGAGGTACACATCTATAGTTTTTTCCATATGTTGGTCTTGAGCCATGAGTTTTAAATTGCTTGACGAAATAACAAATAGAGATTTGATGTCACTTTTACTTAGCTACGATGACAATTGATAAAGGAGTTCACACGCAGCACGCTCCAGTCATTAATCTTTTACGTTTACAAGGCAAATTACCATCTGTGTTCAAACCTTTTTCCTAGCTAACAGAAAGAAGCAAATAATTCTAAAAAAAAATCTCAATTCACTTCCACTTTTTACTGTATTCACACCCGCCTTCACAATTAAGTTTAATGAAGGTTACTTTTTGCCGCAATGTGTTAGTTAAGTGAACTTCACAGAAAAAAAATCGGAAGAAATCTATAATATCCATAAAACCATAACGCAGCATTTCGATGACTGAACACCTTTCAGACTTGAAGTAAACAAAATTTTAATTTTCTTATCACCTCTCGTGGGTGAAAGTGGCCTGCTTTCTCGAGTATGCTGATTTACTAATTATCACACACGCTGTGTACCTATGTACCAAGTTCATCAGCCACTGTTTGTCCACTTGCAACTAAAGAGAAGCCATAATGAGACCAGTCGTGCGAAACGTTGGTCGCTTCTGTTCAAAACTTTGCATGGACGCTCATTAATACCTCGTGTTGTCTCCACCGCGCGAAGCCAACTTACGTCTTGAATGATAACAAGTAAGTGTCTGTCATGTTGATGTTTGAGCCAAATTAGGAACTGTGTACAAACACAAACCACCCCCTAGACAAACCACCCCCTAGACGCATAATGCGAACCGGAACAAGGATCTTGAGACACTAGCGCCTGGTGTAATATGTATGCGTATGATTTTGGATGGTCTCAGTCAGTAATATATCTTACATTGAAATTCCAGTTGCATCCAATGAGGGTGGACCTAGAAAGATATTTCACATATCTTGCACTGGAATGTTTTGGCGTTGTGGAAATTCACGTTCAACTGGTTTCAAATTTGAACGCATTTTTTAAATTACAATATCCAGTAAAATATAGCTACCTTCCAGTTGAAGAAAACAGAAGGAACCATTAGGTTATTACCATGGAGACTAGTTCTTATCTGGAGGTTTGACACTGGACATTGTAAAACCAGCCCTTAGACTTGCTTTGCATTAATCCATAACTCTTTACACTTCCGTTTAAATTTTCTGGACCTAACGGTAATCCGAATGAAGTTAATGAACTCCACAAAATTAGATGGTAATTGATCCGAATTGATTTTCTATCTAATTTTAGGGGTGGCTTGTTCTAAATTTATCGAAAATTTTCCCTCTGCATTATTTTTGTTCGCTGGATATGCTAATATCTCTGAACAAGATAATTGATGGAATAAGTCATGAGGGCCCAAGAAATTAAAACTAAAATAACATAAGCATGCCATTATTTTGTAAATATCTTATGCATTATGTAAACCACCCACATGAATTATATGACCGACCAACTACAAAGTGTTAAGTAAAACTCAGTCTCATAATATTCCCCTTATATTTGCAAGAAAATTAAAAAGATAAAATACACAGAGAAAATCGCAAATCCCAACGTCTAAAGGTGTTGCCTTCCATGCAAATGTCCTCATCCATATTCTACTCTGTGCTGTGACCACATATTATCATTGTTCGTATCCATCAACCAACATTTTCTAATCCACACATATTATTTCCTCGATGTCCCGTATGCTCACTGAACGCTTTGGTCAGATCGAATCTCTAATAAAAATGTCCAACCATCGCTCGAAAAAACATCCACGGCGATGACCCATAATAGAAATTATGACCTGAATACAATCCAACTTGTCGAATATAAAATGAAGTGATGCGAAGATTTGTGCACCAGTCGACCAGAGGACCTACTGAAGAGAGGCATTAACTCAACACTGATCTTCCGTTACTTCCTTCGAAACTCCAGCACCGCGACACTTTTCAAACAGCATCCAGTCACCATGCAGCTCGCGTCTTGCGTAGTGTTAGTGATATGTGTGTCCTACGTGCATGCAGGTGTGATTTCCGAAGGTGGTAATGCGATTTCAGAGACGGTCTCTTTTGGTGACGTTTATTTGGACAAGGCTGATCAAGATTGTAAGATTAAGAGGAATCCGTTCTTGTGCGCTAAGTTTAGGGCGCTGAGATATATTCATGCATTGACAACGCCAGGTAAGATCAATTGTCTCTTAATTGCTGAAATTAATTGTTCTGTTATCTATGCGTTTATTATTATACGTTATCAGCTGTTATCTGTGACTGAAAGCCATTGAAATTTTATATTTGAATTTTTGTTTACAAGTAGGCAGGTACTGGACGCAGGTATTCAATAGTCTAAATTTAGAAATTAGATTAGTTGATAATCAATTTGATATCCAATGATTACAGAAAAAATTAATACAAACACAAAAAATTCATATCCTAATACGGAAATTAAAAAGTTTGTCAAGTTCAAAATTCCCACTGCAATTTAATAAGCTGTACTTCATTAATACAAAAATACTATCAAAACTCGCATAGCTGTTTCCATAGATAGGTATAGCAAAATTTTCAAAATAATATCGCTACTTCATTCGAATCAGTGCTCTTAAACGCTATAAAATGCGGCATAACCGTCAAATAATTGCACTCTCCACGTAGCTACCTAGAATATTGATAATAACTTCATCCACAGACCTGTTCCATTATGTAACCTGGATTCTGTGCGCAAGGAACCGATTTAGAACACATGTGACACATTCATGGGGATGGAGACAAGTTATTCCTGCACAAAATTGTTATTTTTAGACCTGTTATTGTTTCTTCTGGTGCAGAGGTGAACATGCCTGTAGCCTGTAGCAGTAGACGAGAGATACAATTATGCATTGTAGCGCATCCTTGTTGAGAAATATGGAAGTAGTAATCAGTAATTTGATTCGCAAGTGGATATCGCAATTTACGCGAAGGTATTCTCTAGTCTAATGAGATAAATTAGTCTGGCTTATGAATTATGCATCCGAAACCAAAACTCCATATCACAATAACGTTTAATTAGTGCTCTAAGTTCCTAAACCAACAAAAGCAAAACCATTCATTCTGTGGGATTGGCGGATTATATACGATATCTTTTGATTTGATTTTCTATGCAAGCTTTGTTGTGCTGTTAATAATCGTGCTTATGGCATGTCCCAATTTTCGAAGAAAACCTAGAATATCAATCAAAAAATACAACTTGTACTGAAATTTTTTTCTTAAACATTCATATAATGGGTCTTAAATTAATATAAATCAAAAGAAAATCGATAAAGATTGATCAAAATTGTTTGAAAGTTGAAAACAGGTTGTTAATAAAGTATTTCCAGCCAGGAAATGACTTCCACCAAAAGACTGTTAGTTTTCTTTGCGAATTAATTATCATTTCCATGTTCATAACCCAAAATTGACCATCAAATTCGACACAAAATGATGCGGTCACAGCAAAAATTGCGTCCTAGCTTTATATCCGATGTCATTCAGAGTTGGTACCAAAGAAAATGTTTGTAACTTAAAAATCAACAAACACATTCAATTAAATTACGTGGAGCTCATTTTGAGCGCCTGTTTTCTTTCGCCTAACGTCAATTCTGTTTTAGTGTTTACCTACCAAACGCAGTCATAGATCACTCACGCTCACGACATGCCAGCTACGAGACATAAATTTGGAAGTTTTGCTTTGTACTTTCTGTGTTTACTCTGTCAGATATCAAAGTCAGAACACTACGATAGTTTTGTTTTAGAAAGAAAGTTGGTTTATTTGATTAAGGTTTTTCTAGCAGACAGTCAAATAAACTTGTAAATAGATGATTGTTTTATTTCGAGAGAAAAGCGTGCGGCATTAGATTGGACGATTGAAAGAAAATTGCATAGTGAAGAAAGAAATCGGGTGATATCTTTTTTAGCATTGTTCATGAAACAACAAGACAGCCCCTCAACATGAAGGTCACAGTTTATTATTATTAGACACGAAATAACCATTCAAAATTTGCATCCGCGAACAAAATTAAAAATACTTTTTGTCATCCAGAATTTATTAGAAAATGGATTTTGTCCTGAAATACGTTATGAAGCGTAATAAAGTATTGGCAATTCCAATGCCATGACTAGGTTTTTATTAAAGCTCGTGGAGACTCTGCAGTTGTATTAAAATCCAAAAATAATAATGGGACAGTAATGACTTTATGTAATTTCCTGTCTGTCAGAAGCATATGAAAAATGCAAATTATTTCTCCTTTGTATACCTATAGTACACCAAAAACAAACTCCACCAATTTGGAATGCTACTTCCACTTGGTATTACTTTCAATGGAAGTAAAACTGAGATAAATCTTCAAATAACCCTGGACCAATCTATTTTTATTCATCGTTTCTCAGGAAAATCATTTTTAAAACACATTATACGTTGTGATCTTTGATCTCTTTCACATTCCAATAGTTCACATCGTAAGCCATGTGAAATTTTGATATCTAAAGAGCTAACATTGAATATCCTAGCGAAGAATCCAATATCGAATTTGAAACTATAACTTTGTGGAGACTGTAACACACTGGATATTTTTAAAGGTCCAAGTTTAGGTTGTTTTAAACACAAAATGTCGATGGTAATTAATTGTGATGTTGTTCAAAATTCAGCGTCTGAGAAAACTTCTTGTGCTCAATCATTTTGTCTCTAAAAATTACTTGGAGTTAACTCAGAAAGTCACATTGTTTGACCTGCATTCCTGTTTGCTTGGAGTAAGCTGACTACATAGTTTACATAAGTAAACCGGGTAACCATTTAGCATGTTCGGACGATTCCACCAGCCACTTTGGTAGTAATTCGATACTAAATTTAACAAGATTATATATCCAAGACACAACTGATTTCCCCGGTATAGGACTCATCCAAAAACCTTACCTATACCAATGACAATACGTGATTAAAAGACACTCGACTGGGTTGTTTGATTAATCTTCGCCAGGACACATCGACATTATTGAAAAATGTACACTACATCCCTAATTGAAAGGGTCACTAAATACATCAGTGCCACACAAGTCACCCAAAGGCATCAAACATAATTAGTTCAAAATTATGCGTCCACCCAAACCCAGCAAACCCATTTGTGTAGGGTGCTACTAACTGAATCTGCACCTAAAATGGCCACAGGTTTCCAAATATCAAGTTTCTGTGATCTAATTTTCATTCAATTTCCTCAGCTTCTCACTCAAGCGTGCCGATATGGGGTCCATTGCGTCTCGTGACCGTCACGCCGCCGTCGGCGTTGGGGACTGTCTTCCCGGACAGTGTTGCCCGGACTTCGGACTCGGACCTTGTCCAGGCGTTAAAGTTCATGACGCGACAGGTTGAGGGCATGGTGGCGTCCCATGCCCTGTCCTGGACGCTGGGCGGACTCGGTCAGGACGATGCCTCGATGAAGGTCGTGGACGAAGAGCATCATCAGGTGCAATTAGGTATGGAATACAAGCAGCCCGGCGGCAAGATGCAGTTGAAAGGCGAGGATTGTTTTTTTGCTATTTTCGCATGATTCTTTGGGAATTATCGTTTTGTTTTTCGTTTATTTAGGTGTAAAATTGCATTTTTTGTGTGTGTCGGAAAGGTTTGCATTATGATTAATAACGAATACAGACAGCTATAATTACAATGATGTTGGAACATCGTTAGATTGGATTTGCCTAACTAATGCTCAGAATGTAAAATAGGTCCTGGATTTTTTTCAAATGTTGTTGTTCGTGTTCACGGTCATTTTTTTTTGCGAAATTCATCCGAGGAGCAGTTTGGTTAAATAAGGGAAACAGGATCACTGTCGTTAAATATTTTAAGTCATAGTTAAAATAGACTACTATCACGGAAGTTTGATTTAAGTTGCGGTTAAAACTGGAGTGATTTTGTATACACGACAGTAAAAATGATTGAAAAAAGCTCAGAAACTGCCTTTTTTAAACAGCCAACTGTTTTATACAGGTTTATACATGGGAAATCTGACCTATTCCTTGTGCCAATAATCTGTGTTGTTCAACACGCATCGCTTTAACTTGGTGGAGCGACGACATTTATGACAATCAATTGTTGAACATTTTACGCGACGCTAAATTTTTTTGCTTTCCACCGAATTCTACTTGCCGACTTGGTTCGAGTGATGATAAAAATCAATCGATCTTCCTATTTATGACCCGAGCCGTTACCTACATTTAGCAAATTGAACGAGAAATGGGCGGTTAAAAATAATTTATGTGACCCATTTCTTACACCGCCAAACAATTGCCCACTGTGTCTCTAATAAATTCAAATTGTAATCAAAATATTTCGCTTCCTTTTTGAAAACTAAGCATTGTTTGGGATGTCTTTAAATTTCAGCGAACACATGCTATTAAACAGCTGTGCATGAAATTGACTAAAATTCTAGCATGCATTATTAATAATCCTGCTCGATTAGGATCGATCACACATGCCCGGTCCGTTCCGTGGCTTACTTTTTACCAATAATCTGCTTGCTGTCAATAAAAACACAGATTTATTTTGTAATCTAAACTAGCACTTGGATGATTGATTGGATTCTCGAGTGTCAAATTCCTAATTGCCAATATGTTTCGGTAGACTCCATGTAACAAAAAACAGATAACTATACAATTGATCTCAGACAAGATATCTCATTTTTTTTCTCTCGTCAAAATGATCCATTCTTGCTAAGTATGTTTACAAGTCAGCATGGCTTGCAAAAAAGACAGCTAATTTATGTTCTGGTAGATAAATCTAACGCAGATGAGCAAGCTGTGCATCTTTGGAGTAGAGAAGTGTATATAACTGTCAATACCTACGAAAGGAATTGAAAGATATTTGTAAAAACCCAATGCGTTGTGAATTGACGAATTTAAAAATAACTAACAAAAGAAAAAAATACTTTTGTCTCATCTCAAGCCTACATAGAATCTTCAGAAGGAATTCAATTAGAGAAGAAAAAAATATTTGCATAATCAGTAACACGGTGTGTAACCTACATTCCAATACTATGCAAAAAGTGTGCATTTTCATTAACAAACCGTAAACTATGATTGATAATTACAAAAAGTCCATGATTGATCGCTGTATTAATAACAAATGTTCGTCAGAATGCAGCTAATCAATGAGTTTAATACATAAAACAGTGTGCATAAAACTCGACAGTTTGCCCTGCGGCTGAGCTAACAATGAACTTGAAGTGTGATAAAATTAACGACATGTTGACCGTGAAAATGCTCTGCACCCCTAGCGTATATACAGCAACAGGAAGATCCCCAGCAATGCAATTCTCAGAATGCCACGGTCCAGGACTAAAAGAAAAGAGTGAGTGCAAGTAGAATTGGAAACTGGGTCACCACATGTACAGGAGCTGAGCCGTGCATTGCGAATAGGAGATAAAATTCATCTCATGGATTCTGTCATAACCAGACCATTCACATGCATTAGATTTATATTATGAATTGATGAATTTTTCGTTCATTTCTTTTTTGTAATCAAATATCTGGGTGATCAGAAAAGGAAGTGGAGATTCCGGTATTTTAGGCATTTTATTGGTTTTCGCTTTACCGGAAGTATGAATTGATAATATCCAAGCCACAACCGGCCACGATAAAATAACCACAAAATATCACGTTTTACGTTTGAAATGTATAACATATCTGCTAGTTGTCATCATCCCAATCAATTGAGTGATTTTTGGCATTTAGCATTTTTGTTAAAATAATATTTGATCTAAAGTAATATGCCATCACTATGATTTATATTTTATTGCATAAGCTTACAAAAATATACTTGGGTGATTGAAATCGTTGCATATAACGTTTTGTGAAAAGTGGTTCTACTCGAAATTGCTTCTAACCACAATCAAACCACGAGTGTCCTTCATAACGAATGGGTTACACCTATATACTATAACAGTACAGACCAACAAATGAACAAAATATGTTAAGTCTCAGCTTACTGATCAATCGTCAAAGCTTGTGACTTCAAAGTGAATAATATTCAAACCTTAATCGTCTCAAATCACGATTCCCTGAATCCGATTTGCTTGCCAAATTTCAAACCGCACGGATGCATCCAGATCATTGTTCTAATTCTGTTGATCAAGTGCATTTAAACAGAACAATAGTTCAGGCGTGATAAACCAATATTTACAATCGCGCACCACTGTCACGTGACCGAGCAGATCTGAATTTTTTTTTCTCAAAATCATTTTTGTCATCTCTATCTGCAGACCGCGCAAATGCACGAAAACCGCAAAGCGGCAAGAGCAGGTGTAAAATGGTCACGCTACGACTGGTAACTGTTGTACACGGGTACAGGTTACATGCACCAGTTGAAATATTATTAGCCAGCCTTTGCGTCGATCGAGCGAACGTTTTGTTGCCTAGATGCGATGCGCACGTGAACACCATGGTGTTTAGATATGTGTGGGCTTCAGGAACGTTGAATTGTTGGAATAAACGCTAGGCTAAGTCTGTAGTGCCACAGCACGAGTACATTTCAAGCTGCACGCTCTTTTAGCCATTTTAGGCTATACACATTCTATATATTAATCGAGTTAAATGTCTTTATAAATTAGAGTATGAAAAATAAGACACAGCTCAAGAGGAAGCTAGTGAAATTCTTCGGGGAACCTTGTATTTTTGAATTTTTTTGCGTTTGCCCTCTTGCTGCAAAATAAATGTGATAGGTCGATTTCCACACTTGTCAATTCTACCCGATCTCACAGCGCCGGTCCATGATGCAGTATGTCCTGCTGCTGTGTTTGTAATTCAAATAGGTGTCATCACTCATCACTTTGTCAAAGGGACGTGAATTGACAAGAGCGGGAAAAACAGCGTGGCTATGTGGCTTGGAAAAAAGCACTGAAAATCTAGCTGTGAAATGACATGGTTTTCCCGAAGTATTTTCCTGCTGCTTCTGCAGACTCGATACACGACGATGAAAACTATGCGTTTGAAAATTTAGAACTGTTTTGTTGCATGGGAAGGCAATTACAAGACAGTGTGATAAGGCAATCTCAAGAAATTTCACTAACTTTTAATCAGTTTTATGTTTCAATTTAACTATTTTTGGTTCGGAAAAGAGTTCCCTTGAGATATGTTCAATTTAATTTTCTACGATATTTTGTGTCACATATATTATACCTAGAACACCCTTTTTTTATTTCAAGGTAGACTTTATTGTCTTCTTCAGTTTAAAAATTTACCATCCCTAAATTCTAATCCATAAGATGATCAGAATTTGGTAGCTCGCTTACAATGTGTAAACAAAATGTTTAACATCATGTAAATGCATTTGGAAATAAATTTATGCCTAGTCGTTATTGACCCGGTAATAGGCATTTATGAGAGGTCTTTTGGCGTGAGGCAGTGAATACATGAAATAGCAAAAGGCGAGAGCCCCCCTAGAACTTCATTCGCATAGATATTTGCACACCTCATAATGGGGTGTTCCATATCCAGTATAATCATGCATAATTATGTGCTTACTCGTCATAAACGTGAATTTACTGCACAACGATTGCAGCTATCTGAGAAGGGCTAGCGAAGCCAGTATACAAGGAATGTAAATTAAACTTTAGAAGGTGGACATGTAACTAATTATGAAGTGTGCATATGAAATATGCAGGTGCACTCAATTAAGTGCTAGTGTTCTACTAAGTTCTAACCCTTAAATTAAACTCTGTGATTCAAATTATAAACAGATAGAATTGCATGTCTCAAAAACAATCCCAAATAGTTAGATCTTAGTTACATTGAGAACTTCATTTATTTATCATTTCGTTCTAGGTAAATAAACTTTGTTAACCTTCAGATACATTTAAATGGGGCACTATTAATTGATTGAACAATTATTCAGACTTTCAAATATCACACATTCTAAGCAAATTTATTTCATTGAAGTTCCAATATAAAATCTCACAAGATTTCATATTTTAAACGTGGCAATTAAATAATTTAAAAGTTGAAATGAGAAAAAAACCTTTGAATATGTTCTCAACGATGTACTTGTATATTAAGGCCCGGTATTTCAGTGGCCCTTCACCTTCTTAACGGTCTGTTAATGTGTTATGACCATGGTCAATGCCAATGAGAAGTCTATAGTTGAAGTGGTAACAAATCCGTTAAATAATTGAAAAGCCAATGAAAAACTTGGCCCTACTGTACAAACATTACAAAGGTTTGAGTTAAAAGTTTGACTTGGGGACTTAGAATTCAGTACCCAGCAAATAGTTTTTTTTCTGAAAAGTAACGTGCTAAGATTAGGAATTACACGAGTCTTTTCTTTCCAGGATAATGTCATACTCAAAAAATTAACCGCCATTTATATTAAACCAACCCATGAAACTTAATCCATGATGCGCAATTGCAAATTTCAAAATCAAAAACTAGAACACTGCCAAAACGTTCTATTTACCAGTCGTATGTCTTCTAGCTTTTTATTGGTAACTCTATTATCACAGTTTTATACTAATACAGATTGAAATAAAGGTAAACCGGTGACAGAAAATTAATTTGCCATCATGCATGGTACTAATATTGACTACTAGCGCTGAGCGGACAAGGTCATTCTTAAATTTAAAAGAATTTTGATAATAATTTTAATACAAATATTTTAGAAATGCAAGTGATCGGTTTTGCTCTGTTAATACGTGGACACTCGACAAGGTCCTTGTTAGGACCGCCACAACAATTTAACAGAGCAAAACCGAACACTTGCATTTCTACAAATCACGGCTCTGAACCACTCCGCAATTCCAAAAATATTTTATTTCCAAAAGAACACAGGAATGTCACGTTCATACGTTTACATTTACGCTTGTTAACTTGTCGATGGTATAAAAGCCACTTTCTTTTAGGTTTATGCTTTAGACTTAAATTTAAAATCATTGTTTTTTTCTTCTTCGGGTCGAATGGCAGTGAATTAATAATAACGCCAGCAATCTTAATTCCCATTCCAGATGGACGCGGTAAGAAGAAGAAAGTCGCCCTCCTCCTCCCCCTCCTCCTCTTCTTCAAACTGAAGGCGATCCTGATCCCAATCCTCCTCAGCGTGCTCTTCATCAAGAAGCTTCTGGTGATCGGAGCGTTCCTCATCCCAAGCTTCCTCAGCTACTTCAAGCATCACGACCACCATGACAAGATCCATCACGGACACGAATTCCACGACAGCTCGTCCGAGTACAGCAGCCCGTACGAGAGCTACGCGTCGCCCCACAAAGATTATGTGAAGCGGTCGAGTAATCATGTGAAACGCAACGCGCAATACTTGGCCTACCAGAACTATTACGACCAGTTGAATCAGGGGGCGAAAGCGTAGAGGGGTGTTTTGATGCTGTTTAAATGAAATTTTTCGCTTAGGGATCAGGGTGGTTCTTTTTATTTAGTTTCGTTGTTGGCTTTGTAATTTCGGTTTCTGTTCTTTGACTTTGTGCGGGGATTGAATTGTTTGCAAGACAGCTTTGCGATTTAAAACTTTTCTGTGTTTTTCTGGAAGACAATCACAGCTGAAAGGGCAGTCATAATGGAAATAAATGTTCGTAACATGTTAGAAGTCTTGAAACTTGTTCTAAAGGGTCAATTTTTTTTGTCACTTTTAAACATGAAAGCTTACACAGAAATAGATCCTTCTTTTACAATTTTCAGTATTTGAAACGATTTTCTTCGATATATTAAGACCTCGCATCATTTATCGTTGATTTGACACGTAAGGATGCAGAAATGAGCAGAAAATTTCCGATAGCGAAATAGGAATAAATAGAACCACACATAATATTATGTATTATGACAATTTTCGTAACGTACTAATCGAAGCCAAATTTGTCCGGAAATGTATTAGATAATCAAATATGAAAATAGTAGTAAAGGTGGTCGTTTTCAATTTATGTTACATGATCACATTCAAAAGATTCGCTATACTATTTGTGTCTTTCCATTATCCAAAAAAACTATTTGTAAATAATTTAACAATGCTGCTCGTGACATTCCAAACTCTCTCTCTCTCTCTCTCTCTCTCTCTCTCTCTCTCTCTCTCTCTCTCTCTCTCTCTCTCTCTCTCTCTCTCTCAATAGTGATAAAAAAATCATCATTCCCAGTCGCAAAGTGTAATAATAACGGCTAAATTTTGAACCAGACATTGATCCATAATAAATAAAAATCATAACGTTTGTATCAGAAAGTCTAATACATAACACAGTACAAATCTAAAATACGAGGTTCATTTCCACTGGTTTTATATTACAATTGAGGAACACATTTTTCAAAAAGTCTACAATCTCGTATTGAATATGAGACAAGTAAATTAATTATAATGCGCATTCTATCACGGAATCCCATGCGAATATCATTTTTGCTAGCACGCTGTCTGAGAAAGATAAATCTAGACCACCCTTGGGAAAATGCAAACTTCGTGCGTGGGACACAATTTCTCGATATAAATCATGCGCGAATTCTCGTCTGTGTGAATTTCAATGCGAATCGAATAAGTTTTGGAAGCGCGAGAAGTCGATCATGATTTGTCAAATCTTTCTGTACGATGGTGAACGGTGGCACAGGTGAAATATGACTACACGTGCAAATAATCCTCGAGTCGAAATTTGGATCAGAATTTTATACCGTAGTTTACCAATACCAAAAAAGACATAGTACATATAGGCTGAAAAAAATAGGAATATTTTTCAAATATTCAAATCAGGAAGTAACTGAGTTACACAACAAATAGCCTACTTACCTACAAAATAAAAGTCAGTTCTTTCGCCAACCATAATAGTTAATATATTTAAAATTATCATTATATTTATTAATTTAATTATATTTTATTGTATTTATTTATTTTGTTATGTATACCTATTTATAAACATTGTTTCTTATATTGTAAGAAATAAAATGGGCTCAATTACCTATCAAGCAGAAATATTACAAAAATTTTAATTATTGTTTATGTTGTATATTATTATAAAATAGTTAATTCTCGAATTCAAATTTCAAAATTCAAAATTCAAAATCAAAGAAGAATATCCTTATGAATTCTAACCACCTGGTTTTCTTGGTCAAACGTCAAGGCTTTTTGATTTCTGTGTTACGATTAATAATCAATCGTTTTTTTATGTGTGCAATATAAAATGTTACTTTGCACAGCAACTGTTATATTTATTTCCATCTTGTAAACTCTGCCCGTAATGCTTAATTAACTTTTGTTATCGGATCTGCTTCACGATCTTGTGTCTCCTCCTTTCAGGATTCTCATATCAGATCCACACACAAAATCCTGCAGCTTTTCTTAATTAGGTAATTTACAATCTCTGAAACTCATGTTTTGGTACATAACAACGATCGAGTGATATTTTATCTTTTCTAAGGACTGTTTTTATTTTTTGTCGGGCAACAAACGTAAATTAAACCGAAAAATCAATGATAGATATTTATTTTTGTTAGATGATGAAAAAATCCACCAATTTCTCCAAAAGCATCAACCATTTAGATTAATTAAGTAGAGTAATACATTTTGAGCATGGCTGTATTTGGACTGACTCCTATAAAAAACTTGTGCTTAGATAAATCAAAAATTTTCTGACTTAAGCCTCTAAACAAAGTAGGCTGTAAAATTTGAATGATTACTTTTGTTATAGTATTTACTCAAAACTATGTATTATTAGGCCTATTTACACCGTTTCCTCTGAAATCGCCCAAAATACATCATACATCCTTAGATTATCACTAATATTGTGTCATTTACCCTATCACAGTGCAAATTAGGGCTAAAATAAGCATCCAGGAAAAATTCCACAAATATCCACGATACCAGAAAACCTATGATGAATCCCCGCTGTTTCAGTGCGGCTGGCGTCGCAGCGTCGGCATGGCAAAGAAACCATATCATTACCGAGGTTCGTTACCGAACTGTTATTAACTACCCCCTTGGGTCAGCCAGAGGTCAACACGACCCCATTGTGTCAACAACGCCAGGAGGGCATCGAATTCCACGCTCAACTGCCGTTATTATTGTCATTATATCCGCCAGATATGACAACTATCGTTATAAATGACCTACGGTGATTACAAGAATTAAGGTCTGACAACTCAATTGTAGTGATTACTTCTCGATTCTTATGTTGCTTGGTCATGAATTTGATGCCTTTTTGTATCTTCTGTAGTTTTACAAGTTCTTTTTTATACCTCCAAGCTGCAGAACTGACAACATTAGAATTGCAGAAAATTAAACAAAAACAAGGGTATAACATCATCAATGTCGTTAACATTTGTAAAAGTTCTTTCTAACTGTCAGGAGTGTCGTTTTATGCTACTTGGTTCTTGTAAAATTTCCATTTTATCCATTTTCTAGCGCATCACAGCCAAGTTTTTGTTAAGGTGCACGATGGATTTTTAATTTCTCTCGAGAAGCTCTTATAAACGAATATATCAGTGCCACTCATATCAAATGATTTGCATATATCTAATGAAAAGTCAGAGGAATGAAAATAGCACGCTCTGCAAAGTGGAAAATCCATTTAGATTTTTTTTAAAGTCAATTCTAACTTGGAATCTATCTATGGGATTTATTCTCTTGAATGATGCGGTTGCAAGGAAGTCAGGTGAAATGTTTACCATACACAAGAGGCTGCCAGTGCACAGATTCCTTTCAAATTTCAAAATCTAAAAATATTATTTAAGCACAATGGGATTTTAGCTAAAACCTGTATTTAGAAGACAGGCAACAGACAGGATAAGACATGGCTATGTACAACATAAACTCCGAATCATCAAATTACCATGAAACATTCTGACTCTGATTTCAGGAGAGCAAAAAGCAGCTGCTCAAAATTGTAAAGGTATTCACACCAAAATTCTGCTTTATAGTTAAAAGCGAAAACCGGTCAAAGTTACTGACAAAGAATCGACTTCCGAAAGCACTAGCTTGGACCTCAGCATTCACCCCATCTTCCGTTGTTGACCCCAGAACCATGCACGGTCAGACATGATGTCCGATAGGATGTGCATCACTTCGAGATCTAAAATCAGTAAATGTTATCAAATCGCAATGCAAGTTTATTTGCCTGTTATAAATTGGTCAGGCCGGAATGAGAATCGAGGTTTCGGGCCACAAATCAGTTTTTGCTGTCCAACTTTGCCGTGTCTGAAACCTTTTTCCGATCCTACCCCGTGCAATGAAGTCAACAAACACAGCAATAAAATTCGCAATCGCCCAGTCGGCAAGTCGCTAGAGAGAGAGGCGTTTTGCAAGTATTTTGCATAAAAAATACATTGAACAACGTCTGACATAACGAAGTATGTAAAAATAGCGAGTGTTATTGATTGAGGGTGGGTTTTAGGGTGGCTTGATTGTCGCTTGCTTTTCTCTGTGCATTCCTAGAGAGAGGACGGATGTCGCTTTGCAGACAGAGATGATGATGGCAACTTAAATGCTTGGGACATGAAGAAAAAACAAAATTGGCTAGTAATAAATTAAAGATATGATTTATAGTAAGCATTTCGTAGAGTAAAAAAATATCATAATTTGGTTATTATTGTTAATAACCACGCCCTTTCTCTCAAACTCAATCTAGTACACATAAAATTAAAAAGTGTGAGAAAAGCTACAGTAACAAACACCATGCTATGAAAACTGTATGGGAACTTAGTTTTTCGAAAGAAAATGCTTTAATGAATTACGATAGTTTTGTAGAAATAATACGCAATTATCCTAATTATACCTCCCATAACTTAAAACTACTTTGCTCGACTCTCTGCTCGCCTTTTGTTTGCAATTGCAACTTCTAATAGCGTACTAGTATAGTACTAGGGTACTATTTCAAATATGTAACTAATTACTCAGTATACTTGGGCTTGATTATTGGGAAAATTAAACGTTGTACAATCCTCCTTCGAACTTACAAACAATCACTTTTGAAACTTACTTATCTTACTCTAATTTAACATTGGATGAAAATCTTATTTAATTAATTCTACACAGCATTCAATTTATATTTTAATTACCTGTCTAACGACACACTTTCATAAATATACTCGCAAACTTTATAAAAAAATCGTGTAGTTATCATTTCAATTGAAAAAATTGCAAGTATGTTGTTTTGACTTTTGGGCAGAATTGCAGGAGTAATAAATATATGTTTATACTGAACTTTTTCTCCTATAACGCGAAGGTAAAAGTTAGAGTGATTTTTTAACGGTTGTTTTTTTAATGTTGAAATTTTGTTATGATATTTGTGATGTTTTCCTTAATTTATGGCAACTTGACATACGACCTGAGTAACAAAAAAACTCATTATTTGATAACGTCTCGGTCTTATTCAAGAAGCTTATGTTTGTACATTTTTCATTTAGATAGTATATTCACACGAAAGCAATAAAACAATCGGGGAAATTATTTCGTTTTATGCGTCTGAGGTTGGTATAAGCGCCCGTCCCCTAGAAAAATGTTACGAGCATACTTATTCCCTCGGATATGTGTAGCCAGCCATGGATTTCCTGCGATCGTTAAATAAGTAGAAAAGTAAATGCTTCTCGCTAAGTGAAGTGAAGTGGAGGCGGGCGACTGGAGGAAAATGTACTTGAATGTGTTTCAAATCATGCTTATGCTTATTCCTAGTGTGTGTAAGCTTGCACTTCTCGAAATATCATCGGCACCCCACCAGACAACCGAAATAGTTGATTGGATAGACATGCGCATGATTGATTGAACAGTTGATCGATCATGTGTTTTATTACTAATTGACATCTGATACCATGTTTTTAGTTAATGTCGTTAAATGAAACAGGGGAAATGCGGATGATATTACATCTTGTAGCCAGAGGAAATTGAGGAGCATGGAGCAACGGACGAAAATTTTATTCCATGCTATAATTTTTATTTTGTTTTTATTAAAACATTTGAACGAGGAACATCTTTTGTGTAATGGAAGCCATTCATACAAAATTTTACAGTGCTCTAAGTATCTGAAAATTAAAGAAAACCCAAACATTGCACTTAAATAAATACTAAAATATGTAGTACCACACACACACACTCATAGCACAATATAATTTACTTTGATGAAGTAAACAAATGATATTGCGCAACCCAGCACCATGCTCAGTCATCAAGAACATTGTTGTCAAGCTCGTCTTGTAAAATGCTACTATAATCTTTTTAGAACCCATGCGCTGCACAAGTTCAACGACAAAAATAACGTAGAAACCGTCTTGAAACAGAAAACAAGCGGTAGAAATAATGACAAGTTATCTGTCGCTCAGTGCTAGAAACAAACAAAACCAACAACAGAAACTAATACAATTGCCATCAAAGTTGCAAGTATTCTAAAGAGAATCTAGCGTCAGAAGGACATACTTTCAAATGGGTCACGTAAACGGCAAGTCAACAAGTAGTCTATGCCATTTAAACCACGGTGGACTGTGACATGATGACATTTAAGCTGGTGCCATCGGGTCACCTGGCAAAGGTACCGGCACCCTAGCACAGGTGAGCGATGGCGGCACGTAGCACGAACACAGGGTGACCAAGTTTCCCTGAGGGGCGTAGTTGACAGCGTCGTACCAGCCGAGGGTGTTGTTACCGAACTTACATTTGTTGGAAGCAGCTGAGCAAAGGGATGAACATAATCGTGTTAGACTGAGGTTTTCGGAGCCCATGTTAGATGGATGTAGGGGCTTCACAGTGTCTGCTCTGTTATAACTGGTTTTTGGCCCTAAAAAGGACCTGGAACTTTTCAGGACCAAAAACCAGTTATGACAGAGCAGACACCGTCAAGCCACTACATCCATAATCATGTTACATTACATTTATATAGTGATTAAAGAGACACTACTTTTAAGTTTGATAATGATTCATATTTTCTAAAATGCTCTAAAAAGCTATAGGTAAAAATTGAAGCCTTATACCGCACGATTTTATGAATCTGTGTATACACATCAGAGTCCATCCAAGTCCATCCAAAGCGCAAATGAATATTCTAAGTGTTTCTAAGTATTTCTAAGTAGCCGCAAGGGGCAGAGCCCCTAGTGCCTACTATAATTCAGGGGTGAATTTGGCCGCATATTGCTTTTAAATATACTAAACGTGAAACACCGATCTGATGGTGCAGCTTAAATAAATAGAAAATTCAATTTACCTGCAGGCAAAACGGTGCCAGCTGGCCAAGGCTGGCCCAATTCGTTCTTTGAGAGGTCGGCGCGAAGGATTACGTCGCTCGGAGAAGCTAGAATTATATAATTTTGATGGTATTTTTTTTGTTATTGGTGACTTCGACACATATGCAGCAGAAGACGTGTATTTCTCTGACTATAATACATCAAGTACAATAGAGACCTATATACCACGCAGAGAAAAATGATGTCATATACCCACTGGACGTACTATCAGTTTGGATAAAATATTAATTAGCTCTGCTGAATAACAAAGGAACCAACCATAAATTAAAAAAATAACAATTTAAATTGCTTAAAATTGAATCTTACGACATTGCCAGCCTACAGGACAGCATGCTAGTTGATCGTACACCGGTGCGCATCCCTTCTTCATGTTTGCTTGGTACGACAGCTCCAAGCCGCAGTTTATCTTCGAACACCACGGACCATTCTCTGTACCTGAAACAGAAACATTTTGTCTCACATTTATTTCAAAGTCAAGATCACAGAAAACTTTCCACGCTCCTAATTAAATAGAATGAACAAATGGGTTAAAGAAACTCGGGCAAGTTGTGAAATAAAACAACGGAGATCAAACTTGAGCTCTGACTTCACAAAACAGAACATCTCCTTCTAGAAACTCCTTCCCGTGATAAGAAAATATTTGTGTGTGGCGTCAAGGCTTAAAATGTGATTCCAGTCCGAACTAAAGCCGAACGTTCACGAACATATACGATAGACAAGCATCTGACAGCTGGTTAAAGGTTAGGTTAGGTTCGCAATCGTGAACATTCGTCGATAAAATGTTTGCGATCTAGCTGAATTTTATTTCCATTGCGTTAAAATGTTTGGATTCTGTGAGTTGTGATAAGTGAACTATGTAATAACGTAAATACAACATAGAAGAGAAGTTTTAACAGAAATGGATAGCAATTATCATGGTGCATATCAATGTGTACATATCAACGTATTAGACATGCTTTGGACGCACGGATGCTTGCTACATGGGTAACTATCATCAAACTTACCATCAAATCCTTTCTGGCAAATACAGAACATGCAGTTGTCAGTCAGAATGTTTTCACCCTCTTGCATAGTAACATTGTTGACCGAGCACGTGAATGGGGCAACGGCAGCGACCTTCGCTACGGTAACTTCAGCCAGTTTGGATTTGGTAACAGGGGCAGCAGCCTTCGCAGGTGCAGCTGACCCCTTGGCTGGTGCAGCAGGACTCTTAGCAGGGGCCGCTGGAGCTTTAGCAGGTGTCGCTGGAGCTTTAGCAGGTGTCGCTGCGGTCTTCGCTGGTACAGCTGGGGCCTTTGCAGGCGCAGCAGCCTTTGCAGGCGCAGCAGCCTTAGCAGGAGCGGCAGGCCCTTTGCCTACAGGCATGAAAAATTAGACATCCTGCAAATAGCAGGCCTCCCGATTTTGAGCTAGCTTTGACATTTTTAGCTCGGTTTTCTTGGAAATTGTTGTAACTTTATTTTAGCGTGTAGTCAGTTTGGATAGTTACTAAGAATTTCAATGGATGTTTTGGACGGTTAGTTTGTACCGATAGTTTGATTGAGTTTGGTTCGGAAGGATGGTTTCGATTGTAAAGTTTGGGGGGTGGTTGTTTGCTTACCGGATGCAATGGCTGCACCGCATGTTGGGCAACACTGAGTGCTAGTCGCGAAGACCGGGACGCAGCTAGGGCTGAGGACTGGGCACACTTCGTTCGTGCAGTTCCATGCCAGTCCGCTGCAATCATTGATATAGGCGTTGGACAAGGAGCTTTTTGTCAGGAAGAGTGGAAACACAGTGCTGTATGGGATTTCCTTATGCTCCAGCGCCCCAGGGGCCAGATTCACAAAGGGTACTAAGTCCTAATACGTACTAACTTTAGTACGAATTTGAAGGTAATGCAGGAATGGCCACTAATACCAGTACAATATGGTATTAAGTCTAGTACCATCTCAGACTGGTACTAGCGAAGATAATACCGTCACATGAAAATGTAAGATATTTATTTTCAGTGATATATTCGTTTATCTGCTCACAAATATCTTTAAAATCATTTTACTACGAAGCACGAAGTTTATTAGTTCATATTTACGCGCTTTTCAAACAAATTTCGAGCCTTCTGACAGCTGCGAAGGGGAGTGCCTGTCACCCTGTGGCAAGACTAAAGGAAACAGTATAGGAATCTTTGCTCAAGACCAAATCGTAGATTTATAAGACAAATTATCAATAGTGAGAGTAAAAGCTCAATTTTTTAAAAGTTTCCTTTCGGCCACAACATTAACCAAAGCTTTTAATTCATCTGGCAAGAAATTGGGCTGGCGGGTCTTTTTCTTGTCCAATTAGTTTTTCTTCTCCATTTGTGTTTCTATAAATATAAAGCGTACAATATAAGATCTGCTCAATACTGTGAAATAGTTTATTGTTAATGAAAATATGATTTCAAGTTGAAATAAGTTTAAAAAACGAGCTGTCACTTACCGGCTAGATTGGCGTAAACAGACGAAGATCGAAATGAATTTGCATCTTTGAGAACTCATCTGTGATTGGCCGAAATGAATTCGTATACATGTGAACCCGCTTGTGATTGACCGAAATTTCAAATGTCATGACGTCACTTCTAAATGCGTGACGTTTTATCGGAATAGTGCTAATACCGTGATAAGGAATACGGTATTAGCGTGGTATAAGCTAGTACGTACTATCTCTTATTCGGTACTAAAGTTAATACCCTTTGTGAATCTGGGCCCTGGTGGACATTGTCAGTAGCTACTGTAAGGAATTTCACGGCTATCCTTGTTACCACCCCCTGGGCTTTGACATTGACAGATTCGAGTTTTTATTACCATCTTTGTACGCAGAGAGATTTTGTCACAGAGACAGAAGCTTAGAAGATTTTTAATGAACCTATTCCATTTAGAGAAAAGTTAAGTCATGTACCCACTAATTCGTAAAAAAATAAATAATAATGAACCCTGCTAATTAACCAAGTAAGATAGGGAAATCACAACCCAATTGGCTTATTTGGGTATCATGACGTAATTTTGATTTACTGAAATATTGGTGCATTGAAAGCGTTTAGATTAGCAAATTAATTGACACAATGTATCACACTGCTCGCGGTCGATTCGACGTTAAAAAAACGTACTATCAAGAAAAAGTCGGCTGTGAGTTTGGCCTCATTGAACTTTGATCTGGAATGCTACCATTTACAAACTGAGTTAACATTTGCCACCTGCACAACACGCTGACCAAAATGCGCCAGGTATTTTCTCCACCTCGCGTGATATCAGGTTTGTCAAAGTACATACGTGCCACTCTTCAGGCAAGTACAGCCGACCAAGCAGACAACGCCCAGCGTGGCTGCGTCGAGCTTTTCCTTCTCTTTGTATGTCTTGTTCTTGTAGTAGCACACGTTGTTGGGTCGGTTCATGGGCGCATCTGTAACCGTAACAAGCTGATGGTCAACCCCTTTTTATGTGGCTACTTAGTCCGAAACACGCTCGCTCGGATCCTGCGACGCGTTTAAAGCGATGTCATACACTCTGAATGCAAAACAAATTCAACAATGCAAATACAACATGTCACATGCTTGAAACACAGATGTGCTTCGGGCTTGAAACACAGATGTGCTTCGGGCTTGATACACAACGTGCTGAGGGCTTGAAACACAACGTGCTGAGGGCTTGAAAACAGCGTGCTACTGGCTTGAAACACAGTGTGCTACGGGCTTGAATCGCAGCATGAAACTGTCTTGAATCACAGCGTGATACGGGCCTGAAACTCAGGGGTTTGAAGCACAGCGTGTTTGAAACAGTTTCAGAAGCTTGAAAACAAGCTGGAAACTTTCTCACAACTTTTCATTCTTATTCATGACATGCTTTTGATTCATGTGAACGCATGTTCGAATAGTTATACCAAGGAATCAGGAAAGCTGATCGCAATTCGCAACCCGTCACTTTAGCAGGTTTCTTACCGCAGTTGTAGCTGATAGGGCAGCATGAGTCGGGCAGGAAGGTAGCGTTGGGCTTGCACCCTATCTCGAGGTAGTGCTTCGAGAAGTGGTTGTTGTCGCAGACACTGGCGGCAGCTGCAAAATTCGATCTGTTTGAAAACTTGAAATTACGGGCAGTACAGGGGACATAGGGGCAGGGAAAGGATATCACATCTTGTGTATTGAAAAGTAGTTTTTATTTGTTACATTTCCTTTTTCTACAGTCGACGAGCGTTCAAAAACAGATTGTGTGATTCCTAACTGGGCGACATCTTTTATGTTATGTGATTTAGTGTCGTTATTAACCATCGAATGTACATTTTCAATTTCCTTGGTAAAATTCAATCAGATTTCGAGCGCTTTCTGAGCTAACGGCCGTTTAATTCTGATAAAGGGCTCATTTTTGGAATTCTAGGTTGAATTAAGGATGGGTGGAGCACTATACATTCTCAATCAACATCTTATTTCACTTTTTAGTTACCGACACTGAAAAAATTGGGAATATCCCTAAGCTTTAAAATCCAAGTCTTAGTGAAAATCGGTAGTTAGCAAACCCTCCAACAATTGCGTACTGGTGTAAGCTTCCACCAGAAAAACCACTTTCTCAGTTATAAATAAATTTGAAAACGATACTTACATAGCCTTAATCGTACTCGAGTCTTTTCCTATGCATATTTAAAAAAACCAAGCCAAACATTATACAAGAGTAACACTGACAAGTTGTTAGACAAGTACTTACTGCAACGGACGGCAGGGGCGGGCTTTCCCGCGACCTGTGCATTAACTGCAACACAGAAAAGTGCAAGAACTGCAGTAAAGACTGGTAAAGCCTGCATTTCTGCTTGCTGTTGATAAGCACAGGCAAATGGTGGACTTGAAAGCAGACCGACTGAAAGTATGATATCACTCCCAGCCTATTTATCACCAAAAGGTATTCGTGGCTTGAAGTGATTATATTGTGACGTGCCAGTAGATTAATCAAGTGTTATTATAAGCTTTGAGGTAATTTGTATCAATTATATTTAAAATACACTGAAAGTATTTTTCCTCGAAAATTATCGGCGGTACGAAGGTTCGTGTTTATGACATAGTATCAGGAAATTTTCGTATTGCATAGTTAGTTAAACTTTTTCTGAGAATGATAGGAGGAATCGCGTTCACGTTTCTTTCTGTTGTCAAACTAATTAAGGTGCTTAATTACTGAGACAGCGCGTGCCTTCATCGTGACAAAATGTGTTGCGATAACTAAAATATTATTCAACGTCGAAAATTAATTATTTAGACATTATGTACCTGAGTAAAATTATTTGTAACATGCATGCAAAATGTATGTTTTCAAAATGATTTTAGACTTATATATGTTGTAGCTAATGTGACATACGTGATATATTTAAATCTGAGGATTTGTTTGCATAACATCTCTAAAAGTAATTTTACGCCCATTTCCCCCCAAAATACGGTTAGAGAAAAGAATTATCTTGATGTGTTGACCAATACAATTGAACCATTGTATTAAAGTGCATCCCTGTCGTTTTATAATCATAACTTAATTTCCATTCCAAAATGCGCTTCCATTTGCGGAGTAAGACAATTTAATATAAAGGAGATTACGTTTCGTAAAAATAAAATCTCGACGGTTGAGATTCCTAAATATGTCACATGTTTCTCTGGAGAGCAAACTCGCGCTAGAAATGGTACACAGCACAATGCACGATTGCATTCGCCTGAAATAGGGAACAAATTAGGTAGAAGCCGATTGTGCGGATTTTAAAAGTATTTTTACTTGATGGGGCAATCTTTTGCTGCAATTTATGCGCAATTTTGTGCAAAACACACAGTAGACGTTTGACATACAAAATAAAACAACAACTTATTGACAATATTCTCTCAAGCAATGTCTTTCGATGAGTTCCTATTTGATGAGGATAGAGGCAGCGAAACAAACACTCATTTTGTAGTCAGTGCAGCATAAAAAAAACTAACCCAACAAACAATTTCACTCATTCTGAGCTAACCAAATCCAAAAAGTCAAAAAGGAGAAATCTCTCTAGAAGTTTATATCTTGGTTATTTGAAACAAACAAAATTACGGGACAAATCTCAGTTTAATTTGACTCACTCTGATTCACTGGCAATGCAAGTCACGACAGAGAGATAATAAGACTCAATTTTCAAATTTTTGTATGAAGTTTTTTTTACAGAAGCCCAAGGAATGAAGTTTCTAAGATTGATTTCAGCACTTCCTTCAGGCGTTTCCGTGACAGTCACTATCAATATTGAAATCAATTATGCAAGATATCACGAAATGCATTAATATTAGTATTAATTATTCGACTAACCGTTTACTTTATTGAGAATACCTCCCGTGCTCGTACTTCGCTCAAAGTTTGTCAAAGTTCGGGACATCAATTCGAAATTATGCACCATTATTATTAATTACATAATCCATATTTAATTTGGTACTTGCATACGTTCTCTATAACCTTTGACAATCTTGCCAATAGCCCCTTCTTGCGTGCATTCCTGATATTATACCGCCTGAAATCGTGGGCGAACCTTGATACTCTTATAGGTGTCATGCCTTTGTAGTACCAGTCATGGCCCGACTTATCGCTCAAAATCCACCCGTGCACACTCCCCTCGTAGAAGTGCGAGCAGCATAACCAATAACCGGCTAAAATGTTCAAAGACCAGCGCCGGAGACACATATTAGGGGTACGAGCATCATGGCTTATAAAATAATCATGGCTCGCTCATTAGTTTCAGGTGGATTAAGTGGTTTATACGCGCTATCCTGACAGGATTGCTTTCAACTAATCTAAAAATCTATCACTACTAGCTTCAATCATTGCTATACCAGTTGGGGATGAGCTAGATCCAGCACTCTTTGTACTCATGGCCCACGCTTCTCATTCATTAATATCTACGCTATTATCGAACCATTGCTCACTCAGCCTCACAGTTACTTTGATGACCAGATTTTTCTATCGCTTCTAACTTATTTCATCTACAGTCTTTCCAGGATAAGGTCATACTAAAGAATGACCACCATATACATTTCACCAAGCCATGAAGCTAAATCCGTAAGGTGCCATTTGAAAATATCAGCATCAAACACTCGAACAGTGTCTAAGAGCTTTATTTAGCAGTCGTATACCTTTTATTATTTTCTATCCTTTTATTAGTAACTCTTTTATTTCAGTTTTATATACAGTTAGAAATAAAGGTAAATCGGTGACTGCAAAATTATTTGGCATCATGTTGGTAGACATTCTCATGAGGTCGAATATTTCCGACATCACAATCACTCAGCATGTCATGCCATCATAAGAGGTCATAAGAGGTCAATTTTAAACCAAATCATGACTCAAAGAGATTACCTGCTTCAGCTGTGGATGAATCTCGGGCAGTAAAGCTGTTTTTGTTTGTGTTCAGCGTATGTAGTTCGAGATGGAGAGCGTTTTGGTTCCAAGTGTTGACAACGGATAATCTTTTCATGGGTGCGAAACAGGGCATGGGGTGATCATGTGACAGTGAAGCTGAATACGATGGGATACACACCGCAGTGATGAAGAATTGATTTCTGCGATCTGGCTAAAATCAGTCCAATGGCTTGCGGGTAAGTTTTTTTTCATTGTACAATCAAAATTCATTATGGCTCACAGTTATGCGATGTTACGTGCCCTACCCTTTTTAGCTACCAGCTTCCACGAACGATGAGACGAACCATCTTTTAACATCTGAAATCAGTTATTCACAATCACGTCACAGTATTTTCGACAATCGAACGACATCACGACATGGACATAGATTAGAAACTGATATTTTTGCTCGGCAAAAAATCCAGAAATATGTTAATTGTATTTTTGCTATACGTGCACATGAATCCAGTTTGCAATTCTTGAATGTAAACTTCAAGATTAAACGTTAAGCTTGGGGGTTAGTCGCACTAATGGGAAATTGACCTAACTATTGGACAGTTGGCTTTACAAATAAAAAATAAAAGTAGGATCTTAAATCAACTTTACAGATTAAACCATGAACTTGTATGGTACGATCTCTAGCACATGCTCTAACGATACTTTAACGATGCAGAAATCGCAAAAATACGACACACGAAATACAATTTTGCCGGCGGCGCTGAGATTAAATAAGCTAACAAAAAAATCTGAGAGGTAACATAGATTTTTCCCTTTGGCTTGGTCCCAAACTGTTCGAAGCAAGCCATTATTTTTCTAAATTCTAAGATTCTCCTCTTGATTTACCGTTGCCCTAATTTTTATACTTGCGTCCATAGTTGCGTGTTTGAAAATAAGCCATTTCAATTGCTGCGAATATAATTCATATTACCATACTAATTCCTAACCCACGTGACCACTATTAGAGTCCATTAATAAAATTGACTAGTACAGCGTAGAAATCGCATGTCGTTTGATATTAATATTTTTATTTATTTTCTTGTCGAAATGCTTTTGTTTCGTAGTGCGAAAAGTACTAGAGCGCGGTCACTGACAGTTATCTCTGATCGTAGATCACCTACTTGTATTAGACATGTACTCACAGCATTCCTCAGCAATGGGTGGCGTTGAAAAAGCAGTGACCACAACAAGAACAAACCAGCCTGCGTCAGTTCCTACTACCTTGTTTGTTACACTTGCGGTCAAACTATTGCGAATTGGCCAGCCTTGCACACGCAAATTACCTTGCCCTGATCAAAACAAGCAAACGTTTGAGGAGACTTCTAGTATTTACTTATTACAATTGCGAATTTAGGACCCCTGATTCTAAACCACTTATAAAACAAGAAACGCATTACTTCTGTGGCTTACGCTTGAGCCAAATAATATCTCAAAAATTCTATTTTGGCTGAGTTTCCTAAAAGCTCCATCCATACACTCTTACAGCCAATACAGATATTTGCTTGAACTTATTTGATGTTTATGAGACATAATATTTTAAGTATTTTATATATAAACTCGATGGCTTCTGACTAGTTAATAAACTATTTATATTCTGCACTTTTTTCAATGATATGTGTTATTTGAATGGCTAATATGATGGTTAAAAAACACTTCAAACAAATTATTGATTATGGCTTAAGGCATTTCATATTCCCGCAGATATAAAATCAAGGTAGCTTTTGAATGCATACAAAACGATAGGACTTGGTTGTAAAGATGGAATAGAAAAGATGTAGGAGACGTTGAGATAGAAGAAAGATAGTAATTAGATAAGCAGGCGGGAAATAGTTGGTCAGGAAGGCTAGTTTTTTCAGTTAGTCAAATAGGTCTTCGGGTTTAGTTTTCATTATAACTTTCAATCAATAGGTTTGGTTTTGAGGTTTTCTTGTGCTAGGCTTCGGTCGTTGTTGGTTCTTTGGTTTCGATTTGTTGCTTATTGGCACTCGAAACTGACCGTTGATAAAGAAGGCAGCACAGCTTCGCGAATCCTAGGGAAAAGTTTGAGTTCGGGACTCTGCATTCAATAACCTCTTAAAAAGTTATTCTGAAAATATATCAAAACGATATTGTATTTGTGTTCATGATAATTATGTTGCTGATATTTTTTACAACGGATATATTGCAGGTATTGTCTAATCAGGGGTTCGGGCTAGCGATGGGTGGGGGGGGGGGGGGGCAGTTAGGGGAAGCTGCGTTTGAATGACAAGGCGGAAAATGAGGTGATGACAACGAAATTGCGCCCTTTTGAGATGGCACACCTACACGTTCCGTACGCCCAGAGTGTTTTAATTGAACAGAAAATTGGGTATTCTTCATTTCGAGGATAGTTACGCCACAAAAAAGGTTAATTGCTTAATTGAGGCAATTAAATAATCGGTGTACCTTCATTAAAAATGATAACACTACGGAAATGTGTATTTGTATAATTTACTACTTCCGTGATATTTTATCCACAAAAACGTGAATTCCTCGTGAATTCCACAACAAAAATTTGTCACGTGTGCGGATTATAAATTGGTGAAAAACGTAGTCAAAATCGCGAGTGCTTATATCAACTTCACCCCGTTCGTTATAGAGCAAATCAGTTTAGACTCACACATCCAATAGAGGCAGCTTACCTTCCGCGTCGCTTGAAATAAGCTCGATACTTCCTTATAAATGTATAAGCCATAACCAAACGTATTATTAAAATATGCCTCTTTCAATTGTCATGCAAACGTGAATGCAACTATTATGAGAGAAAGTATGAGTAAAAACAGTGAACGTTACAAAGAGTCAAAATTTTCTTTGGGGTGCCCTAATGAACAACCCTCGCTTTCAATTGAACCTTTGGCAATACCTCAATTTATTAAGGGACTATTGGCGCACTCCCCTAAACACATTTGTAATAAAAAGTGTCTAATAATAGCAAAAAAACAGTCGATAAACCTAACGAAAGAGGCTTCTATAGTCAAAAATTTCTTTGAATTTCCCCTAACGAACACCACCCCCTACGCGCCCACCCACATTGCCATTCGACGACGCGCGACGATCCCGGCGTCGGTACGAGCGTCGGCGTCGGCGTCGCCGGCTGCTGATAAAAGGCGTCGCGACGCCCGAGCATCCCCACACAGACGCCTCTCGTCGCCGACGCCGTTCAGAACCCGGCGAGCGTCCGTCTCGTCGCCTCACAATTGCCGACTGCTGGATTTATATACTGGCCAGTCGCGATTTCAGATTCGTTTCATGGAGTTGATGTAATTAGTGTGTGGTTGTTGACTTGAAATGCGAGCGGTGTTGGTGTTTTTTATAGTTGTAATGTAATATTTCTCGTTTTAAATTTAAATGAAGTAGAAAATAACTATTGAGGTAGGGCAAATGAAGCTAGTCAAATATTGTTGATTAGTTCAAATCGTAGGGCTTATTTGGTGTTTTGAGCGGAAATTTTCTATCAAGCGCTTCTTACATAATTAAAGGTAAGAAAATGCTAGTTCTGATATTGCATGTGCGACGCAACTGAAAATTAAATCTTTGTTCGCAATTTACTTTTAAGCTTTTTTCTATCATCTATATTATTTTAATAATTTCTTAGTTTACCTGCATGCAATATTATATGTCCATTAAGAAAGTTAAATTGTTATCAACCCAGCGAATTCTGCTTTCGGCTTTCAACTTTTAAACTTTTAACAGGCTGTCGTCGTGGCTTGACGAATGAGAACCGAAAGATGTTACGGAAAATCCGTCGTGTGAGATTGTCGACGTGTTTTCTTTGAAAGTTATCTCTTTATAGAAACGCTTTACTAGAGTCTACGAATCACACGACACATTGAAAGAGATTGGTCCTGTTAGGGTCAAACGGAGGTAAATGTGCAGATTTTCTGGCAATAAATAAAATAAAAACACACCGACATAATTCATTTTCCATTATTATTTTATTAGTGTCATTGAAATATATCATTCAAGTCAATGAGCCGGGAGAGTGCTCGGTTTCAAATAGTATAATTGGCAATTGGCAAGTGGCATTACATACTTAAGAGATTAGTGAACACTGGTTAAATATAGACAATATTGATTTCAATTGCTGGATGGCGCTGGCTGCAGCATTGGTAATTAGTTGAAGCGAAATGGTGGATTTTACTTTTCGCAGTAACTATAATAGCCATCATTCGTCTCAAAACCTAAACACGACTAAAAATTCATCCAAGTCGAATAGCGATAACAAAAAAACCAAACTTATGTAGTTTAGACCCAACCCACTCAAAAGGATATAAATTTTTCGTGTGAAAACACTGCTACGGTTTTCCCTTTTCTCGTGGGACCTCAGAATAAGATCCATTGAGTCAATTAGGATTCACAATTATACGAACGAAAACAAATTGAATTTACGAATTTCTGTAGCACTCAAATTGCGTGTTCGAAATGAGCTTAATTACTATTTCATACGAAACAATTAATCTTCCCACTTCCAGTTTTTGGGTTGAAATTTTAATTATTGAACCAACTTCAGCATTTTAGCCAAAATAAACATGGGCAGGTGCATAGGCTCATAGATCCGACATAAAAATTAATTAATTACACACAATTCAACGAGTTAATTTTAACAAATTTTTTGTCAATGGTAATTCAATCTGTTCCGGCTTTGTGTTGCAGCATTGGATTGGATTCCATTGCCCATTGTTTCACGTTTGTTCTATGATATTCTGTGATATGGAGCCAAGCGTTGGTATGGTCTCAGCTTTCAGAATAATACAACGGGGTGCATAGGTATACCACATACACGTTTTATATATTTTCAACGCGAAGTTTTCCAGTCATACTCATATAATGGAAAACTGTTTGAACCAGCAACTAGATAGCATGCCATTTCGATTGTACGCAGCTGGTTAAATAGAACCATGTGCAAAGGCACACTAGCGCTATTTGGTCAGCGTTTGTGCATATATGTGCCACACGTGTGTGAATGCCACTGCCGACAAAAACGCATGCGAAAATGTTCCGTATTCCACCGTAAAAAAGGGATTCGTGTTTCAGATCTTTGACGCTCACATTCGAAATATTCGAGTTTTTGTTTTATTTTTTTGTTTTTGTTTGTATTTGTTTAAATTGTTTTATGTAGTTAATTTACAAATATGTAACACAATTATATGTGTACAGAATTTTTAATATGTTTTTCTAAATGAAACCGTGGATCTTGTCTTGAGTAAAGTCTTACCTACATTTCATTATGAGTCGAATTCAATAGAGGTTTTAATTGCTTTGACTTTGAAATTAACTCCATCAACAGCGAAGTCAGTCTGCCCGCCAGCTGTGATTACCCGCTAAATTACCCTAAAAGCATTCGATTTCAATAAATTAAAGCGTCACATACAAATTCACAGAGCAACGTTGGGCTTAGGTAAAAGTTACGGCCTCCAGAAACGTGCTGTTGATAAAGTGTAATCACTAAGAGTTTTCGGTGGAAATGAGGTTCTGTTATCTTAGGCCTTTGGGAGGGCCAAAGGCCATCGCAGGTAATTTCACACACGCTAGATCCTATTGGGAACATTACGATAAATTTAGAATTGCATTTGTTGTTTCGGCCACTAAACACAGTCGATTTGTGAATTCGGACCCATCATGGCAGTGACTACGATTCACGTGCATTTATTCGGCTACGTTGTTGTTCTTTGGCTTGTAATTGTTCTCTTCTTGCTGATATCTGCTTTCTTAGAAGTAAATTGGACTGAGACATTGTGTAAGTTATTCATAAAGTGAGGGAAACGATTGAGATATCAATCATGAAAAAATTGTGGAATTTTTACGGATTTGCTTGAGGTAAGTAGTTGTTATGTTTGAATGTGATTTGATTTGTTAGCACCCAGAACACCATTAACACTGGTTGTTTATTTTAGATAAGCAACGACAGTTCATCAATAGAAAATCTATTATATCTATTATCGGAAAATATGGCATATATTCGGGAAACAATAGGTTGAATCCGCTGCCTGGAATTAAAATTGAAAGCTCATGAATTTTTGATGGACATTTTTCATGACTCATGAATTTAGTTTCCGTAAGGGCTGGTATATCTTTTACTGTCTTTCACAGTAGAAATTGATTTATAATATGTGTGCATCATAATCATTGGACAACGCTGAACATCTCCTCACTCAGTTCACCTTGCAAATTGGCTGCAAATTGCAAAAAAAAACTTAATTTAAATTTTTAGATTTAAAATTCTAGGCAATGTCGTCTGAGCTCGAAGTAATGAAATTCCTTCCTAAACGCGATTAAAAAATGGCGTGAGTTGAAACCAATCTATTTTTTCCATATTAAGCCTCGTAATAAATTTGAAATGCCGGTATAAATATTTCATTTTTACCAATTCGTTTCAACGTTTTGGATTTCACGACATAGATGAACCTCAGAGAGCTTCTAACCTCTTAACTAATAGACGTTCGTGCTTTGAAAGGTAGGAAGGTTTGTTGGCATGCATTTTTAATATAACCTCCACCCCCATCAGAAGTTAACTTGTTGCGCTTAGCAAAACGACCCCATAGAACTTGGAAGGCAACTCCAGTCCTTCGAGGAATGAAACTTCACCTCCAAGATGCATTTGCCACGGTCAAGTCACGGTACGTGACTTACGAGAAAACCCATGGAAAAACATAAAATATTAAATTTCGACTCTTTTTACTAGTACTCTAATTTTCAGCTTCGAACAAAAATCTATACTAAAGCGGTCTAAAACTAAAAGCTTTCTCAAGTTTTCCATACATTCTGATGAAATTAGATCCCAGACTTGGATGATGAATATTCAGTGAATTATTACGCATCCAATGCTTCATTATTTAGGCTAAATAAAAATCCTAGCGTTAAATTAATCGCGGAAAATGCCTCACCCTTCCCTAACCTCAAAATACACGCCCAAACTTAAGAATTACCCGTAAAATGCTTCACTATATACCTTGTCCCCATTTATCTTATAAATGGCATTAATCTTACAGAACACATTCATATAGGATGTTACTCCACGCGCTATCCTCACATCGAGTCAATACGCGAAACTGTCATCCCTAATCTCGATATTGCCACGAAACAATTTGCTTTAGAAGCTTCGCTTAAAGGTCACAACCCCCTACTATAAACTAAGTGTATACAAACACAGATGTCGTACACATACTGCGTAAATTAGTCTTGTCTGTCTCGGGGAATCAATTTGGATTTTGTTACATTTTGTCAACTGATCTGGACATACTGGTATCTGCTGTGAAAAGCCGCACAGCCTAAATATTTACACTGTGAGCTCACGTAGAGGTATTGGCGGAGATTGACAAGACCAAAGCGTGCGTATGTGTTTGAATGCTTTGGGGTGGAGCAGAAAGGGCTAACTTGGACCGCTTTGTTTCGCTTCGGGGGCTAGGCAAAGCCGCACGGGCCTCGGTTCTGATTGTGAATGGGGTAAACGCGTTTAAACCTGACCAATGCATGGCTTAACATGTCTGTGCCTTGTGACGCAATGATTTCACTTGTTCAAAAACTCACAGGGTACGTTGGAATTTCAGTTATTGGCAGAACTCATTTACGCTACGTATGATTTTTCATTGGCGCCATATTTTTTATACATGCAAAGTTCAAAAATAACTTTCATTTAGGCCAACTCCGGTAACAAAGAAAATTTAATGTAGCGTAACAAAAAAATGTGTTATCAATTCAAGGTATTCATACCTTTGCATTTTATATACGTTGGATTTGGCCAACAGTGATGGAAATAATGCATTGGCTTACAGTATCGTAATGGATCTATATGTAATTACGCGCAATTAAACCATTGCATTATGTCACCCACGCAATAAAGAAACACATTAAACAGAGGGATATAATAAAACATTGTCAAGTAATACAAAGCTCTTACAACCTATAGAAATATGTGCGCGCCTTTTTACTTTATCTCACTTCACTACGATTATGGAATGCTGTTAGCTTTTAAAAGGAACGTCTTATGATTTCCTTTCGCAGCTTTTTGCACTTGCCTTAAAATGACAATTACTAAATGACTCGTTACGTGTAACTGATGACGGCAATCAGGCTGCTTTTGCTGATGAATAATACTCCCAGTTAAAACTATGCAACTGCCTGGTTTTCCACTCTTTTTCCTTATTAGTCTTATTTTATTAATTATCTTTGTAATTTAATACATGCGCAAAGTTATGGACGGGCAAAAAAGTACCGAGAAACTTGGAGCTTTTTTTGCAGATTTCAGTAAAGAACAAAAAATTGCTATCACTTTACACAATTGCGTTGCGTTATATGTGTTCCAAATTAAAATAACATTTCAATTAAACTCTGCGAGGGTAGTCAATTTAATGATTCGCAATCTTTCGGTCACCAATAATTGAATCACACTTACCTGAATTCTTGGAGGGCTTTACTCGAATTTAAGAACAACTCCCTCTTGTATTCCTCTGCAGTGCCGAGCTCAGCCTATACATATAGGTGTAATAAGCATTTCAACCACATACCCTTGTTGATAATGATCCCTTGTTTCGTTTTCGCTTGTTCAGAATGTGAGAGCCATTTGGCTAGTTCCACATCGCTAAGTGCAACCATGCATTCGCTGCACATTAAGTGCACATTAAGTGCACATTAAGTGCACATTAAGTGCACATTAAGTGTCATTATTCAGTGCAGAGGCACGGAATTTTTTGTAATGTGACAATTGAATCTCGTCGACGACTTTTGAAATTACGAGATTGCCAGTCTCGACAGATAGCGACGATGGTCACTCTTTCGTGAACCACTGGAAGGTCATTTTCCGGGTAAAGAACTGATGCTCGTTATGCTTTTTCTCTCGCGGGAAATCATACTTAACTTTTCCGACAAACTTCATTACAAGCACGAAACTATTCTACTAAACAAACATTATTAACAAGCAGCACCGAATGATATATCAGCATATTTACAATTATAAAATCAAATAGAGTATTTTCTTCTATATTCAAATATTAGTTCCATCCAATTTTCATGCGAGGATGGGAACGTTTCCGAGCTCTGAGAAAAGTGCATGCATTATTCATGTCTCGCAATAAATTTAATTTAGACTGTATAATTATTAATTAGCTACCCTGAGTTAATTACACCAATTTGCATGACAAGCTTGACAAGTGTATGTGTTAGGGTATAGACAGACACGTGTGGTGTGAAATTTCGGGGGTGGGATTTGCCTTTTCGTATTCACAAAGCTCTTGAACCGTGACGTTTACAATAAGAACGCTTAACCATCGCTTGGTTTGCGCCCCAAAAAGATGGGGGAAATTGTGGTCAGTTGACCTCGATAATTGTATGGCAATAATTTCGTGGCATTTCCCTTCCCGAGGGAAAGTTTACCGGTCCGCAAACATCGCAGTTTTCATTGTGAGGAATAGGACGACGATTTTCCAAAACGGAAATAACTTCCATTGAATAACCACTCTGGGACTTGTGAATGGGTAAAATGAAAAACGTACCGCCTATACACACAAAGTCATTGCAATTTTCTGAGTTATAGGTGAAAGTATCTACATCTAGTGGGGTTGGTGCAAGCTTGTATTGCAATGGTGACAGCGAATATTTACTTTCGCTTCTTATAATAAATATCTAACTTGGCATGCAAAGAAAATTTGCACTTTTGTACGAGCCCACTTCAATCGGCTATGTAGTTGCTTTCAATAGTTATAGTTGGAAAAAGTTCAGAAAAATATTTGAAGCGTTATAAGAAATATCGTAGGAATATCTTTAAAAAAAAATTACGATGTTCGCAAATTGTTTATGAACTCTTCAGAACAACAATATATTATCCTTGAATTTGTGGTTCACTGTAAAGATTCGCATAGCTCCATTGTATGTCTGGAAATTTTCCAGACATTTTTCATCAAGTATCCGGATTGCGTTCAGAAAAAAAATCAAGCGTCGGTGTCGGGTTCCAGTTTGCACCAGCACGAGCAGTTTTCAATTTGTACGTAGCGTTTTTAATCTTGTTTGTGTAGGATCAACTTTTCAACCCCACGTGGTGATAAAGTGGCGAGTGATTAATCCCCAGGATTTGTAAATGACGGATTAACCAACTTTAGTTTGTGGTCGGAGTCGCACAAGGAAGAAGTCGGTGGAACATGTACGACATGCCGCTAGAGAAATGTATCAAGACAGCAAAACAACCCCCGTTGTATTATGATTCATAGGGGCAAAACGTTGGGTCAGGCCAAAATGACAAACAATTCATCTGTGCTGTGTGTTTTTCTATGATCCTAAAGAATTGCTCTGGCTAAGAAGATTACGCGCTCTCTTTTTTTTGTGGTGAGGGGTAATTTAATTTGGTTCTTCGTCCAGACTCACGCACAACTCGTCTGTCGCTACAATGAGGACATAGAAAATGTTATCCAACTCTTATACCAATGGGAATTCCAATTTAGTAATGGAAACTCGACGCGCAATTTTTAATATTTATCCACTGCATGCTTAAATTTTTATCTTAACACTTCATCACTGTACACCCACATACCTTGGATCAAAATTTACTATCTTGCGTTGTTTTATTTTCATGCCCTGCTGGCGGCGCATTCAGTCATAATATTTAAAAGGGTTTAAATTAAATGCATTCACCCATGTCCATGAACAAATCTCGACGGTCTGACATTTTGAGCAAAACCCCGCGTTTCCATTTCATACCGGTGAATATGATACGTAATAATGTGATCCATGCTGTATATCCAAGCATTACTTTGATTCCGTTGATCATTTCTTTTTGGTGTATCTTTCCAAAAGGGCGTCGAATTAGTATTAAAAAAACGTTCTAGTTCTACATAGAATAATTGGCTCTATCTCTTTCGTGTTTTAGGAGATTTAATAGTATCTTTTCAGTATTCATGCAATAATTAATCTTGAATTCTGTTTTGAACAATCATTCAACTACTATGATCAATTATAACCCCTCTGTTTATAAAAAAAATAAAGTAAGATCACGTGCCAATTTTTTCAGATTTAACTAAGAAAGAAATATATTTTTGAAACACGACAAAGAAACATCAATCATCCCCATTTTGAGACCATCAACACAATGATACACTGCCATTCCCGTATTTTGTGTGAAATAAGACAAACATTTTCGACAGATGATTTTTGCCTCGTGTGTTAGTCCCATAATTAACTCATCGGACACGAACGTGCTCGTGAAAATAAACACGCCATCCGTTCGTTGTTCACGCCACGCTCTTCCGATCACTGACACTAATTTACAAGCCGTGTGTTTGTTACCAAGTGTAAACATAGTGGCCGAAAACGAGAAAACTATGCAGACCCTTGTCAAATAGCATCCAATACCGTGGACTAGTGTAGCTGCAGTGAATTGGTGCTAGGACCAACCGCAGCAACGGAGCACCCCTGTACAAAAAACTGAGCTATGTGAAACATTTATTTAGTACTTAACACTTCATAATGTATATTTTTACTTTCACTCAAGTACGACGTGAAAAGCGTGAAAAAGCGACATGAAAAGCTTAATTGATAGACAGCCTTGATGATTAGTGACACAATAATTTTATATTTTTATTGCTTTCATTTAACAAATTGGTGAACGATTTTCCATTCTTGTAAAGACTATCATTAGTAACCAGCAATTTTGTGTGACTTCGCTGAGTTATATCCAATTCATTGTGATTATCGAACGGGAAATGAATCAGCTGATTAAATCATTAGCCATGCAACACAACAACAGCTGTTTTTAAAACGCGATTGTCAAAGCCTATTAACCTAAAACCAGTTGGCCAAATGCCGTAATAATCTTTAACGAAATTACGAATTGTGCCATAACATTTCATTTTACTGAGGAGTGTCGTGTTGCAAAATAGAATCTGTTGGGCTTACGAAATGACCTACGCAGATTCTCATTCCCAAGACTTTGTTCAATCCGAATTTCATAAACGAGTCGATTTCTTCTCCTCTCGAGAGATCATTTCCCGCAAAGCAAAAGGTAAACTCCTTTTCACCCATTCCTCGGGAAATCAACCACACAATGTTGCACGTTTCTGCCTCGTGCAGCGATGCACGAGCATTTGAATTGCAAATTGTATGGAATTTCAACTGCTACCTACCTACACGATAGGATAAAAGTACGCGGCGTGTGGGTAACACTTTACATTTCACGCGTAGCTCTGTCAGTTTATGTATGCGCACAGGGAAAATTGGTGCCGTATTTTGATGTGAATTCAGTTATGTCGGCAATGGGATCTGTCAGATCGGTTCGTTACCGACGCGTCGTTAAATAACGATCAATAATTGACATGGAACGACTCGTACCGTGCAAATAATGTGCCTGAGTCGTCAGGGAATATTTTTCGTATAGTACTATGTCTTTCCTTATCACCGCATGAGTGTTAAGATTTGCGGATTTTAGTGCTTCATTTGTACAATTTCTAATTTTATATGTAGATATTCCAAAGAATAACCCGGTCGATTTTCTAGTCAGCTGATCATTGGAAATATACGCCCCAAGTGTGACTAGTAAATATCGACAGTAGCGCCAACAGAATTTTCAGAATGTTTCGAAAACATGTGGCAGTCTAGGCTCCCTAAAAAGGTGTTGAAATAGGCTGCTTTTCCGCCTTTCGACAGCCAGTAATTGTCTCGCGTTGAACGTTGAGGGGGAATTGTCGTTTCACATAAATAAATATGACATTTGGCTTGTTGAAAATACATAAAAACATCGGAATAATGGCTTTCATCTAACTTTTCTGTGAGTTTTCTTTAAGGGAAAATTGTTCGCGCAAACATGGCAGACAGTGCACACGCAATAAACACTGCGAATCTCTCTCCAGTCAAAGAGTACTTTTTTAAAATATGATGCCTCCTCGGGAGAAAAGAAATGTCCCATATGCCAAGTCAACGGAAGCAAACAGCTTTGTTATACTAGCTTCAGAAAGAGTTTTCCAAGGATGGCACTTAATTTTGTCACTTTTTCGACGAATTTTATGCGAGCGTAGGGGAAATTGGTCTATTAAATGGTTCGAAATCATTTGTTGGAGGAGGAGGTGGTGGAAACTCACACACCAACTGTTAAATTATACGCGCTAGTTTATTTTCCTTCCTCTCTTGAGATGCCACGAGCGAAAGGGAGTTTCTCTGGCGGAATTACCAACGTATTGTTATTGAATGGCAACTTCGAGCGAAGGAGACTTTACCGTTAAAAATATTTGAAATAAATCTAGAGTTTTCTTTGTTAAGACTTTTGTCGAATACACAGAAAATCAATTACAGCGTGCATATTGACATGAGAGTGTTGTTAAATCGGAACCAAGACAAAAACTATTGCAAATCTACAACGAGCTAGAAGAGATTAATAACGAAATGAAAGCATGTATTGGCTTAAATATCTTCTGGTTTTGTTCAATGCTGAAAGATTAAAATTTATTTAGTAGCCGGTGCTATAAGCAATTCCCTAGAGATGTATTATCTCCAAGGCATTTGGTAATGATGTAAAATATATACCTAAGGCATAACATTTTTAAATATCTATAAATTTGTGTTGCTTTATATATGAACAAAACTTCAATAAAAGTTCTGCAACCTATCAAAATGTACTATTTTGTGCCAAGTTATCACATGCGATGCAACGGTACTCCAGTGCAGTTGATTAAATTTCAAAAATGAAACCTCGGGGGCGAAATAAACTTATGGTTTCATGTCAATACCCACGAGAGAATTTCTTACCCATTCGACCTCCATCTTTGAGATTAAACTCTATCATGCTATTACAAGACTCCTGTATTTTTAGTTAATCTTAAAGCTGGGAACAATATCATTTTTTCCCCCCTACGTATATCACAAAGATGCTACTGTCTTCTTCCTCATAAAACTAAAAGCTAGTCCGAAGAAAACACTATAATTGAACTATAAAACATTAAAAAAACAATCGACAATGTCCTTTCCGTCAGATATCCTATAAAACAGTACCGCCAACCACTTAAACCCACTGCAACGGGCACCACAGAAAACCACACTGTTCATTGTTTGCATTCACTACAAATTCACTTCACAAGCCAGCATTGCTAATCAAATAATTCGTACTCGACAAACCACCACAAATTTAACCAGCTACATAATCGAATCGAAATCAAATTAAAATTCCACGAATAACTCGCGATATTTTTTTCCAATTCCCTGCGCGATTATCGCGGGTTTGCCGTCCCGGCGTCGGACCGCGGCGTGTCGCGACGCGATCCGTGGTCGCACGCGGCGGAAATTGGAAAACCAGTCGGTGGAAACCGGTCTGAAACATTGGTTTCGGCCCCGATAGTACGAGACAATGGCGCGCGAAAATGGAAACCACATATCTGGACCGTCAGGCTAGACAGTCGCTCCACGCTGTATGCAAATCTATGGTAGTGCTCGATGATTTGTGCATGATGCTCGATGAATTAATAGCTTGCATTTATGTTCGCCAATAAGAGCAATTGATGGTTATGTGTATCTCATCGCCAAAGTGGCAGAAGTGTGGATGAGGTACAGAAATATTGCAGACCCTCTGAGAAATAATGATTGAACTTTTCTGGGTATGATTCGTCATTTTCATTTATATTTATGTTTATATTATTACAAAATGCAAGCCACTCAAAAGCGAAAAAATATCTGAGCCCACAAAGTGTAATTTTGTACAATGTCACTTTTTAGGCTATGCCGCTGTGATGTAGGAGATTTAATGAAGCCAAAAAAGAAAATGGTTGTCAAGCGAGAGTGGTATATACGTATACATTGGATAGGTCGCATTTTACATTTAGCAGAATCACAACGATGGTATTTTTTATATTGCCTTTCTTATAGGTTGGGACAAAATAAAATGATTAAGGCTCGTTATTTGCTCGAATATACGAAGAATAGAACAGCATCCCAACCAACGCACGTACCAAATAGATCCGTGTGCAATGTGGTGTGTGCCGAATGCAATGTGGCAGTGTGTGAAATTGAACAGATTGATCAATGTCACGATATGCAACGGTTGTTGCTTCAATTTGGGTAAATTAATAACTTAGAATTTAGCAATCAACTCGGATGAGTTACATGTATGATATGAAAACAAATACATGTTTAGTTTGCCCCATTCCGTTATGTATTTATATATTCCTATACTTGTGTTTATTTTCTTCTTACAATTTTGCAGTGACTAGCTTATAAGAAACATAAATATTAATTCGTTATTTTGTTACATTCATCATTTCTTAATATTTTTCTATATTCATTGGCCAATTTCTCTACCATTGCCATCAGCTGTCTCAAAGCCCGGTCAACTCAAAAGATTTGCAGATGTAATATCAGATGAGTCAAGAAATGCAATCTGGTTTCTCAGCTGGGTTAGGAGTCTGAGCGCAGAATCGTTGTTCTGGTCATTTTCAAAGAAGTTTCAATGAATATTATTATGGTTCGAGCATATGGTTTGGTAATCATTGGGAAAAACTGTACAAATAATACGAAAGCCCGGGATTTTGGTGAAGCTAGCGGTAAAAATGGCCCGATGAGATGAGCAGTTTGTCTCGTTCTGTTATAAAACTCCATCTCATGATAGAAGAGAATTTCGCTCAAGATACGAGTTCGCATTCCGCGGATTCAATCGAGACGCTGCTAAAATAATGCAATGGAACTTCTACAACTGGTGCCACAAGGGTGGGATTATTATTCTCTGTTTTGGGTGATCACTTAGGTAGGGCTTAAATATAATTATATACTTTTAAGCCCACATGTTTTCTACTCAACATCTTTCTAGACATTTCCTGCCTTCTGGACAGTAGTAATTTTGCTAACGAGCCTTCTCATGCTATGTCTTTTGGTTAGCGACATAAATGGAAATTGTGTCAGTTAATATTAAAATCTTTTACGGCGAATACAGTTGTCGCCAAATGGCAACTTAGCTCATAAAAATAAAAATTCTACATGATGGGCACCATTTATGAGCATCGTACACTGTCCTGCTAAATTTTATGGCATTACAAATAGCGATCATCCTATTAAGTTAAGACTATTAAGATCTTAACGGTCGACTTAGTTCAAATTTTGTTATAAACTAACGTCAGCCTGAAGCAACTCATAACATATCCCAACCACTGGGCACCAAATGTCATAATCCAGTGTCATGCAGAATAAACAATAAATTCAGCAACTAGGAAAATTTAACAGCTATTTTGCAATCTAAGTGCCAAGAAGCCAAGTAGAAGCCAAGCCATCTGACCTACATTTTTTGTCTAGTCGCGGTGGTTCGTATGCTTTTCAATATTTAATATAAAAATACAGAAAGTTGAAATATGATGTTTTATGAAAATCATTAATCCTTAATAAAGTTTTTGATTAAAAAGTTATTGCTTATGGATTCTAAACACAAAAAATTGATTGTTATTTTAATTGTATTTGCTTTATGCAAATAACAAAATGTAAGTAGGCACTACCTACTCACTCAACGCACAAAGCATAAGTCTGTTTCTGTTTCTATTTCATGCCCGCTGGAGTCCCTTCAAAACGGTATTTGTCTTGGTATTTTTCTGACGAAACAATGCATTTTCCTCTAGCTCAGCCCGAACTTTGCATGTTTCGCGATTGACCATCAAGAACGGAAGTCATCTTCTTTTTTTGAATATAAAAGCGCTGGTTGAAAGAAACGCCGGTGTTTTTCATCCTTCGTGGATCGGAAAATCATTCGCTTGGAATTTGCTTTGTTCAGCTGCTTCGCAAAGCGACCCTCCAATACAATATTCTTCCAACTTGTGGCTTTCATTTGTGAAGCCGTCTGTATTGTCATATGTTCGTTCGTGAATGCTCTGTGATATTTTTCTGATAGGGGGAAAATTCCGATTTTTCTCCTAGCACAATGAGTTTCGCAATATTTGAATTCTTGATCCTGTGTTTGTAAAGTTATGAAATTTAGTGAGATATTGAATGGGAAAATCTACTTGATGGTACAGTTTTTATGTCATTTCATTTTAAGTAAAGAAAGAGAGAGAGCTTTAGCAATATAATGAATGTTTTGAGTCAAATGTTTAATTATGGTTTTGTTGGGTTAGGTTAGGTCAAACCATAATTTAGGTTATCTAGCGTATAATTCTTTCAATTTCTTCCATCAATTGATAGCATATTGCACCGACATTGATGAATTTAGTTTTTAGGGTGGTACGACATTATAAACCGGTAATTAGAAAAGCGCCATTAGAGTTTTCAGAATACAAAATCACATAGACTTTCTTCTTGCCAGCGAAAAGACGTTTTAACCTTAAAAAAAACAGTTTCAAGCGGAAAATTATCACCTTCTTTGATAAAACTTAACAGTCATTTGAAACATTTACTCGTTTGTCAGAGGACCTTTCATATTTATTCTCGTTATTTGCACAGTAATAGTGAAAGCGAAGCACATTTCATGGAAATTTAGTTACATGCTGAAAAAATGAGCATCATCATTTGTCTGAGCCTCCAGTTATATAAATTCTAATTTGGAGTCTGTTTGCCTTAAAGTACAGTAGTTAATGCAAAAGCACAGCACTGTTTTCGCTTTTACTTCTCCTCGTGCAAAAACTCTATTGCATCTCATCACAAAATGTTTGATAAAATAATTAAAACAGTGGGAATACATATTTATCAACTTTAAGTTAAAGTCCCACGAGTTTCTTACAATTTTTATGCCCAAGAACCTATGAAAAATCATATATTCTGGGAAGCTGGGAAGATACATCAAGCTACAATCCAAAGAAAAAAAATATTTATTTAAATAGATTACTAATTCGTATTCGTAATAATTCTTATTTTCAGGACTATAATCAATATGCGCATGCATAAATATAAATAAATTGTTTCGTTCGCTATTCACACGAAGTATTTAATTGTTGTCTGCATATTTTAGTTATTGCTCCTTCTCCAACTAATCATCCACGTACAGAATATGAAATACAACCAAACATAAATAATAAATAAATAAATAAGTAACATTGTACCAAAACAAAATTAAAATCTCATCCCCTCAACTCAACTCAAACAAGAAATATGCGCCACTGTAGCATTAAACGTTCAACCCAAGATGACCTACATTAACAACGCCGTCAATCGCACAAAATTGAACGATTTCGACTCGTCGCGAGCACAACATCTATAAAACCACCCCTGGGCTTGTACAACCACTCGCTACCCTATCTTGACTTTCACCCGCCTACGCCTTATCTAGCAGCCACTGGGGCTTAGCGACACTAAAAATACAGAAAGTTTGACGCGAAATCGCATGTCCGTACGACGCCATGGCAGCAAGTCGATCAACTTGTTGATTCAGCCGTTATTGCTGGTCTTGACTGACAATTTAATTTACCTCTTCTGACGTCGAGTCGTGGCGTGTGAATTGACACTAGACGCACGACGCATGGCGCAATTTTACCGCATTCTACATATCGCAAAAGATTTTCTTTTGAATGGAGTGCTCTGTTTTCTGATCGTTTAGATTCAATGTGTATTTTCGGAAACTTCTGTGCTTCATCTGACGTAAAGCACTGATTTCGATAGGTATTTTTTTATCGGCTTTCTGCCATCTTTTAACCATCTTTGAATGATTTCTTTATCGCTAAAACAAACAGTTTTTCCAAGAAATTGAAACGTGATTTGATTCTGAATTGTATGACTCATTCACAGCTCAATAACTCTTGGAAACGGGATAATAAAGAATTAAAATTTTATTTTGATTTACTTAAAATTTCGACAAACTTATTTTGATAAGAACAAAATACTCTCAGAATATCTTTCCAAATTTATATTTTATTTTTTATTTTCATCAGCTTTCAGAATATACTACTTTGATCTACCTCTACACCATTTCCGTCGATCTCGTGCGATTAGTTTGTTAAATTCACTTCTACCAACGAGCGTGGTATTTTGTATCTCTACCGCCATCTTTCAAAACCCTTTACCTTTCACAACCAAATAATTTTCAAACACCTCTTCACTGGAAAGTATTACAAAACTAGGTGTTATCAAACACCTTCAGGGCTTTTCATTTCGACCAGTCGCTTTCATGATTTTGAGATTGATGGTCGTTGGTGACTGCTGGCAGCACTTGCTTGCAGATAAACCATAATATGTATAGTAAAAGTGCCTCTATAATGCTGGATACGCAGCAAATGTTTTGCTCTCAGAAGGAATGGCGCTTCGGTTATGGCTTCAATGGCACGACATCGTTTGAAGGAGGAGAAAGAATCTACGATGTCAACAACCCTATTACCATAATTTAGTTGCATATCATGATGGCGTTCAAAGACTTCTCGTACATTTGCGCTGGAGTTCAGACTTTTTTTTCCTCCCTTTCCCTACGCCTTTGTGGGCTGCATATTATGAATGGGAAACATAATAGGTTAGACAAAAAGAAACTAGAAACGATGAGAGAGAAAAGTTTCTCTTTCATTTACAACAAAAATGAAGCTCAATATATCGAGTCTTGTTGTTTTTAAACCTCGTGTTTCTTGTCTAAGGAGACTGAAGCGTCGCTAGCTTCATTGTCTTCCAAGGTGTTGACATGGGTTTCCGATGCTTTTTACTCGTGTATTCTGCTTCTGGTCTGAAAATTAAAGACCGGTTTTAATATTTCCAAGCTCATTTGTCGAGTTAACAACCAAATTAGTTTTGATGTATTTTGATTTGAAATATTAGCAGTCATTTCTTGGTATTGGTAAAACTGACCCTTTTATCATCTTTTTAATTATTGGATTGTAAAATTTATTGATGAGCGTAACGAGCGTAGCGAGTGAAGCGAAACCTTCAATTACACTTTACTGCTAAAAAAATCTGGAATGTTTTTTTTTGTTTGTTTTTTTGTTTTTTTGTTTTTTTGTTTTTTTGTGTGTTTGTTCGCACGATTCCGGCCAAACGCCAAAACGAATTTTGATGAAAATTTCGGTGGACCTTCGTTTTCTCTGAACTTAGATCTGCCACGTTTTTGAAGCAATTCGGACGAGTAAATTTTATGTTATTAAGTTTTTACGAAATTTTTCAGTTTTTCCAAAACACGTTTTGCACTCTGGAGACCAAGAATCTGAATATAATTTGACGAAACTTAGATATGTTGACCCTCATGATTCAATGTTTGTGTACAAATTTCATTGTTGTACGGTTAGCAGTTTTCTTGATAATGTCACTTTTATGTCACTTTTTAAGCGTTTCTGCAGTTTTTTGCAACGAAAGCAACTTTATCTTCACCCGATTTTAACAAAATTTACTGTGTGCATTAAAGATCGTAAAAAGAAGATACTGTGTTAATTTCAAGCAAATCAATTGATTAGTTTTTCTTGAAATCGATTTTTACGTTTTGAAATGTTCAAATAATTTCATCATGAAATTTCCAGGTAACGAATGGCATTGAAAAAGCTGCTTAATTAACACAAAACATTATAAATTGATCATAAAAGCCTCTAGGCTATGCGCACGCGCAATATAATCGCGTTGTGGGTGAGCGTAAATATTACGCTCATCCACAACACGATTATATGAGTGTTCGCATAGCCTAGTTTATTTGTCATTTTTACAATGAAATATATTTGCTATCTTTGAGCAAGCGTATGAAGGATCAACTATTTTCGTTAAGCGCTAAAAAAGTAGGAAACAGACAAAAATATTGCAGATTGTTAAAAATAATAGCAATGCTGGAAATATTTTGTGAGACAAAAGGTATCTTATTTTGATGAATATTCTCTAAAGAGAGGGAAAGCGAAAGCTCGGAAAATGCACACGCCTCGAACTCCTCGATTCTTAGCACTGACAAAAGAGATGAATCTTGACTTTCTTTGAAAGCGTCATGGTTCTTCATGTGTGTCAGAACTTGGGCGGGATCAAGCAAACTTTGACGCACGGTGATAAATCGAAGATCAGAACTCGTGTAACTCAAAACCAGTCAGAGTTTTAATCCAATACCGAAACAATAGAGTAGGAAGCTGGGGACAGCGTGGAACCAATTATTATTTTAACAGTTGTTACTTTTAAAAGTTGACAAGCCAGAATGTCACACATATATTGTAAAAAATTTGGTGGAGAGAGATTTGTGAGACGTGAGGTTTTGTACCAAAAAATTGACATGAAAATTTGGCATGGGTTCTATTTGAATTAAAAAGTAATGCTTTGTTGACGGGTTGATAGCTGAAAAAGACGTAAAACTGAGCGGAAAAGCGATTCAGCATCGTCGTTTCATTATTCATGAATTTTATTCATTTTGAATTTTAATCACGAATCGAATAATGTCACAAGCGGCATCAAAGTATACTTAGTGCTTCACCGATTTCTTGGAAATTCTGGGAGAGCATTGTATTCTATTTTCACGGTAAGCTTTTTGTAGTACCTATTTTCTTTTTGCGTGTGGAATTTCAAACGGTGTTGTCTTCGTAACTTGACGCTTTGCTTTCAGTTTCTGTCAGAAAGTTTTCTCTGAAATCTTCGAGACTTTTCTATTGTAATAGCTGGAGACAAGGAAGCACAATTCAAGTGAAAATGACGCACTTTCTATATTCGGTTATGCTTATAATAATATTCTCGATAAATGAGGACACACGCGTGCAAAGGAAGTGGGTGAAAATAAATTTGTGTACCATCTTTTGTGAATAATTTTCACGCAACAAAACCCTCCCTGCACGTTTGCAGGAATAAATTCGGAATGACGAAAAAAAATACGGAAAAAGATTTATTTTTAGTTTTGATCGACCAAGTTATGAATGTACCAAATGCTCGTGATGATTCATACAAAGCCGCCTACGCATATTGCGTACTCCACTTACGGATCCTGCAGCTGTCGATTATGACTGCTTTTGATCTCTATTTCGGTGGGGACATCTCTCTGTTCACTCAATGAATAATTGGTTTCGTACCAACCGGTATACCTGAAAATAGATATTTATTAAAAAAATCTCGTTCTGTGCAAAGAAAGAAATCCTACCGCCGGAAAAAAAACTGTTTTATACGAGTAGATACGTTTTTTTTTTGAAACTGAATGCGTTATGAATAAATCCCTTCTTTTCATCGGATCGGCACAGTTACACATCTCTTCCTCCGTACACCTAAAACCCTGCTTATTTACTGCCTCGGGGTCAATTCATCAACTCTTCAATGCACGATTTATTGGTAACCAATAACAAAATAACTAATTCTCGTGAAATTTACGAGCTCGGAAAAGTAATCCTGTTCATATGAGAGGAAGAGAAGGTTACACTTGCCGCAAACACATATAAATGCCGATGTTAACACAATATTTTTGTAGTGTTTGCCAAGTGTCCATTTGGAGGCTGTTAGCAGCATCCTCAATTGGCAGTTAATGCTTCTCCAATTACTTATTCTTACTTCTACGTGTTCAGCGATGACTTTATTACCGAATAACTTTACTACGCGTCAGAAAGACAGGGTTTAGAATAGCTGAAGCAGTCAAGTCAATATGCTTGCTTGTTTATCCTGCTTGCGGACACGGCGCCTCCACCATTGTGTCGTGCAGACGGCGCGTTGTTCTCATGAAGGCCTATTCGCAACCAGCTTATGCCACAAACTTAGACGTCAACGTAAGATATAGAGAACACATCACATAAGAGCGTTCACAACAAACTGAAGAACTTAAGCTGTACGCACCGGAGTCGAAATGTTTGGCCAAGCCAAAGATTCCGTCAGTCTTACGTGAGGGGGAACCAATTATAATGCCTTCTCTCTACAGTCTGCTGGATTTAGATTGTTAAACCGCGGTGAATTTTTGTTTCAAGTCAGCTGTCAGATTAGCCTTACCTAATATTTTCTCTCGAAGCGTCCAACGATCAACAATCGGGCTCATCGTCACCCTTTGAGGTAAATTAGCGATGGAAACAAGCTGAAAAAATGGCGCATGTTCAAAGGCTGTCTGATTGGCTTAATTATAACGGCCAATTTTCACTTGTTTTGGAAGTGCACATTTTAATTAAAATTGCGTTTACGTGCACAGTTACGGCTGTGATTTGGTTATGAATGGGCCTTGACCGTCAATGCAATTTGTTTCAAGTTTTTCCAGGTAGAAAAGTGAAATGTTTCAAACCTCCTACATTCGCACAAACCCTCTTGATGTAACCAAAAATTTGCATGACGCATGAAAGTGTCGAAGCAAATAAAGTGCCGCCAAGCCCTAGTATCAAATAAAAATCACGTAAAGGATCCAAGAGATTCCAGCGTTGATGGGAATTGCCTATCGTCAACTTAGGCAAAGAGCTTTGGTTTCGTTGAGTATAGAGGCTTGAATGGCAGAAATGCTACCTTCATCCCTTATCTGAAAGTCTGCTGCTCGAGCATATCGAGCACAATCCGGGATAAGCAACTCTCCTCTATTTGTCAAGTTGGTTTCGTTGGGATTCGCATTACTCAGTCAGGCAGAGCTCGCTTTAAGTCTTTATAGAAGGCGCCGCATAAGAAAGTGCGTACCACTGACTCCAAGTTTTCTTTCAAGTGAAATCTGAAATCTGAAACCCGTGTTAACGAAAATGTTCATTAGGTAAAGACACGAGTTCACATATTCTCAACGATATTATCTCTCTGAATGAAATATTGATTAGCTTGAAGCAAATTATCACGTTCAAATAAGTATTACTAGGTAAACGATTAGTAGAGCCTACACTCGTTGCAGGATGAGCGAGCCGTAAGAAATTCAAACGGAAAACATTTGACAATCATATTGTTGAAAACGGTGCCTTAATGATCAAGTATATTTTTTTATTATTAAGTAATTTTATTTTTCTGATTAGCAAAATACTTCATGCACGAATCTGAAACTTGGGCAATTCGTTTAACTTGTTATCATATATGTTCAATCCAAATTTGGTGCGGATCGGTTAATTAGTTACGAAGCTAGTACCAAAAAACTGAAAAATTTACGGGTTTTTGCTCATAAAAAAAAAATGGCTTACCCGATTTTGCTCAAAAACCATACAGCACCTCGCTGAGTCACCACGAACGTTTTTGCCAAATTTCGTAACGATCTGTGACCTTTAAGTAGGGCTGCTCGTTTTTGTTACAAACAAAAAAAAAACAAAAACCCAAATGCTTTTCTTTCCCCTATGTTGTTAAATTGAAGGATTTCGCTCGCTTCGCTCGCTCATCCAAAAACAAACCTACATCCGTTTAACATCTTTCTCTAAACTGTGCTGTCTACCAAATTAAATGGATTCACGCAAATGAACGTCTTGTTAGCCTAATCAAATTCCACAATTCGATCACAAGACCAATTACTCCGCCATGTCCACCAAACTCAAGTTCCCTTCGCTGGAGTCAAGCAACGACCTAGTCAGGGGATTGCAGCCCTTTTAGCTGGTTAAATTTGACCTCGTCCCTTCCCTTTCCCTCTCATCAGTCAACGATGGATCCCCTCGATGGCCCCGCGCTCGGCCACTTGTGTTTGAGACGTAGTCTTGGGTAGGATGAGTATCTCTTTGAATCGATTCCGCCTTGGTATGTATCGCGCTCTGTGTGCTTGCTGGACCGAACGGATAAATGACACTTCCATTCTCTCGCATTTCAGTCGTATTGTGGTACTTAATTTGATCCCTGGTAGAATACGGCCGGCGACTGCTAGGAATACGATTCTGTTTTATGTCTCAGATAAAACGGGACGGAACTATTTGTAAAGGTGAGGAACATAAACACCGAGCGAGGAAACTGTAATCTTTGGTTGAATTACATTTAACATGCGCTTGAGATGGCTTTGCATTGTATTTGCTTCCCATTTTATGTCGACGCTCATTGAAATTGTTGATTTTATGTTTACTGCGTACGGCGTACACGTTTTGTTTATTTGTCAGAAGCCTTCACAAGCGATGTCATGGTAAATAGGTCAGGTTATATTTTCTAAATCAAACCTCTCTTCAGAAAGCGAAACTGTTTTCCTAGCACAAAAAATCGGCCCACACAATTTTTTCGATCTTATAAATGAGAAATGTCTATTCCTGCGCTCGCTGCAGCAAAGTCCTTAACTAAACTAAACTGTGAAAAACATCCATCTGTAAATAAATAACTCTTGTGTGAAAGCAATGATTCTCGAAATGTCTCTCCGCTTTTCCGACACGTTTCGACATTTTCTTTCGCTTTCCAACGAGCCAGTGGCTTGTTCCTAAACACCCTCGGCGTTTCCGTTATCTTGTCTGTCACTCCCTCGCGCGAGCAGGCCGAGACATCTCCTATCTTACATGTTTTATAAGCTTTCGCCGCGCCGCTAGACAGTTTCAAAGGACTAAATAACCCTTAGGAAAAAGTTTCACTCACGTCAAAAATGATTGGTAAAACAAAATTTATTATAAATTTATCATCTCAATTTTGTAACGCAATGTGATTTATAAACACTTCAATACGCTATATCTAGAGTAAACCACCATTTTGACAGTGTCCTTCTCCTTTCATGATTTCCAGTGGCATTTTGCACTATAGTGTTTTTGAAAAATTATATATCAAATATTTTCTTTATGCATAATTAGCTATCGTTATTCAGACGTTGAGACTATATACAATATGCAATCATAAATGGTAACAGTATAAAATAAATTCTACACAGCAGTCAGTAAAAAGTATCAGCTATAAGGGTCGTTACACATACCTGCCTTGTCATCAACAGAAATTTACATACTGACAATTTACTTGCAAGCTTCTGGTTGCATTCTCTAAGATCACAACTTCGAGATCGCTCATAAACACTCAAATGCCGTGTCACCGCCAACTTTCGCAACATGATCAATCATGCAAATATTAGCCCCTTGCCGTTTAGTTCAGCGTTATTAATTATAGTTTATACAGTTGGAACAATAGCCAAAACCACGTTGTTTTAAGCTGGTATCAAATTCATATTTACCACAGACGCTTTCACGAGAATTACCTATATTATATTTCATCCCAACCAATGTTCGTGCCATCTGGACCAGGACTCTTACCTAACCAGAGAACCCACCCAGTTAATGAACCTGACTGCCCCTTAATTATCTGTCCTCAACTGATAGCATCCGCTCTCAAATTCTCTTGGTTGTTTTCGGTTATTCATTATTTTGTTCAGTTTTTAGTCTTATTCTATTTTCAACGCTTAAGTCTCGAAAACAAGGAAAAGTTGTCACATGAACCGTTTTTTCCCCAAAAGACGCTAGATTTAACTCAAAGAAAAAAAATGTTGCAAATGATTAAGTGTTTAGATGTTTAACCCAAGAGTTTTATACGCGACAACTGGCGATATTGTGTTCTTGAAGTGGTTGTAAGCAGGGATATTTGGCACAGAAAACAGTTTCTGTTCCAAGCAAGCGGGAAGTGGAGCTGGACTGTCAGAATGACTGCTAGCTTTCAAAGGAAACCTCCCGGAGTTTCGATTATCGTCACCCTGTTCCTTGGACGGGTTGTTACATCGGGGTTAATGTTTCTTTCTGCGATTGACAAATAAATATTTTTTGATGTGGTCTACTTTTTTATAGGAACTTTGTTCAGAAATTAATTTTCTGATTAATCATAACAAACTTTTTTCTCGTCGTGTTCGTGTATCAAGCTTGGTTTTATTGAAAATGAATCAAAGGTAGGTACTACCTAGGTACTTATATGACAAATACTTCGGAGGTATCTGAAAAAATGGAGGATATTTTTTCTTCGTAATTTTATTGCAAAAACTTCTGGTAACAATCACTAACAAAAATACGAAAATGATGTGTTTACTTCGTCCGTCCACAGTTTGATAGCAAAAAGTCCTCTTCCGCAGAAAGCTTCATGAATTATTTACATCAACATCTCTACACTAGAAAAAACTTTTTTATATATTTCGTTAATAAAAATACGCTCTCTTTATGTCAGTTTTAATCTTGATTTACTGCCCTATTGTATTTATCCTGTTCAAGATCGCGAAGCGTTCGGTACCAACAGCCAGCGGAGCGATAACGAAACTTTCTTCTCTTAATGATAACAGATATCTTTTCGGTTCGTTTTGTAAGTTTTAAGGGTCGTCAGACATTACCAAGGGTATATGGGGCATTGGGGTTAGACATGTGACAATATTTGGCCGCTAGAAGTAAAAGAAAACTCGGTAAAAAGATCTGTAACGAGTAAACAGGGACGCAATAAGTTATGTATCCTACAGTTGGTCACTTCTCCAGTACACAATACAAAAAGATTAAACTTATACTCAATTCTCTTTTGATTCTCTTCATCACTTTGAAAAAGTTCAAAGAACAAGATCTCTATAAAATGAAGTTAGTCACAAACAAAATATATTTTCTAGTTGATACGCTCGCTAATAGTTGGCACGGTGATGCTATTTGAAATTTGCATGCCCGATTTGCATTCTTTTTAGATGCTGAAAAAGCAAACGACTTGCATGAAAGCTATTGCTTGAAGTATTAATACGAATTCTGTTTGCCAGTACGCTGTAAGTGCCATAAAGTGCAATGTATATTGTGATTATATACAGAAAGCCATGAGATTAGCTGAACAGAGATTTTGCATAAAGTTCAGAGTCTGATTAAAAAACGAATTCCTTTTCTGACAGTGACAGGAAATTTCGGTGGGCATTTGTATTTGATTGGTTTTCACCGAAGCAGAGCTCGCTAAAAGATAATGTTAAATTGATTTTGGGGGCTCAGTCGAGTAAAGCCCGTTCTTTTGTGTGGGTGCCAAACGACTTTTCGCTTGTTTAATTGTTTTCGTTCGACGAGCGTCGCTTTTGATCGTTCTCTGGTGGAAAAGCAGCGATTGCTGCAACGATCGCACAAAATCAACAGTTGTCTGCTCCTTTCCACAACGTTTTATTTGTTTTCCATAATTTTAAGACTCTTTGGCTCTCTCCAGCTAAGCAAGGTCGACTCATAATTAGATAATTTCATTAGAACTCGTTATGAATTTCCGCGGAAAATGTCAGTTGGTAGCTATGTGCGCTTTTGCAATACTTTGTTTTATTTTCGTGGCAAAATATCTTGACGGTAGCACATAATGGCTCAATAAAACCTTAAGTATTGTTTGAGATTATGTTCTTATAAACCACGCCGCTGGGGGTATAGGAAACTAAAGCAGAAATCACTCTGCGTTACCGAGATTTTAAGTGGAATTCATACTGAACGCCGAGGAGTATTTGAAAAATAACTCAGCCGAGGTTGAACCGTAATGTTGACGGACATATAAATTAAAGTTGCAATGCACTCAAAAATCCCTATTGGCTGACATTTTGTGTTTGTGGAAATCCTACCGAGGTCCGGCGCTGTTGAAGAAATTCGTGCCAGATTTCACATGGGCGTCATCATAGGATATAAAATGCCTTTTTGCGAGGCCATCGTCGAAATAAATATGTAGGAACTGTAATCTAATACCCTTTGAAAATGTTGAACTAAAGCGAATAGCTTATAGAATGATGGACGTGACGAAGTTGCAGAATTTTAATTATAATTTTGGTAGGGCAGTCCTTTATTCTGCTAGCTTTGAGTGGTTTTTTGTAGAGATGTATAACCTTTTATGGTCAAACCGAACAGGGGAAGCCAAAAACATCACAAATTTAAACAATTTTAAAAGGTGTGATATTTCATTTTGTTAAAATGAATTTCCTCGTAGAAACTAACATTTATGGAGAAAAATCATTTGTACTACAGAACACTTACCAACAATTTGCTAATTCCCTCCACATTTTTTTGTCACATCCTTATTTTGAGAGTGTGTGAAATCGTTCGAGAAAGCGATATGGAAAAAGAGGTAGATGCTGTAATGGCTCATAATTTTCTTCACGACTTCATAAGATAAGTAATATTACCAAAACATCCATTTTCGGTATTCATAAATTTACCCATGCTGCTCTGATTTGGGGAAAGGCATTGCCCTTTAAGGGTCAAAATCTCTCTCCCTCGAAGCAAACAAACAACTAACTCAAACAAACTCAACAAACATTCAAATATCCATGTCTTGTAGCTAGTTAGAACTGGAAAAAGTAAAGAAGGCAACCCATGCCGTAAGTAAATGAATATAAATCGGCACTAAATTAGTCCTTCTTATCAAAGAATTTCCAAAAATAGATATATCTCCACCCCCTTGGGCCCCACTTAGAGTTCATGATAAAACTCTTGCGTTATAATCTTTAGTGAAGCCATGTTTAGACAAATCAAACTTTTTGGAGTTTTGTGTCTCGGTCATCCCTGTGCTGGTTTGTTTTACGCTCCCATTTTCCAATGCTTCGGAGCGAACCGGATTTGGAAAATCTGTGCAACGAATCGTCCCTCTTCTCTCCATCTGTTGGACAGATCCAGATGAAAGGAGGGAAGCTAAAATGCTGACTTTATAGCATCAATTTCTCCGTCCTCCCCGCTCATAAAAAGTTGTGTGTTGGTTTGGCGGGCGGCTGTAAGTCCACCGTACGAGTGGCTTCACGGAAAGTGACTGAGGTTCTTAGGAATAAAACATCAAATGAAATCTTTTGGCCATTTTTATTTCTTCTACTTAATGGCCTATCAAGCAGACGTTAGATTATTTTTATGTGTTATTAAAATTTATATTAAAGTTCAACTTTTTATACAGCTAGTATTAAAGATTTAATGTCCCCGACCATTATTTTGATGTAAAAAATGTCACTGGGAAGTTTTTTTCTCTTTAATTCTATCCAAATTTTAGGATTCTCATACACCTTTCTACAGGAATTCACCAAATTTGCAGCCCTCTATTTACTGAAGCTATCTGTGAAACTCATAACTCTGACTATAGCACCGAATGGAAAGCCAGGCTAGAAATATAGCGCTGCACATAAATAGCCCCTCGAAAATTGTGCAACTTTGCTGCGATCATTTTCGAATGCAAGACATTTATGGCCCGGCGAATGTGAATTTACGTAGCAAATTTAGTCAATAAACGTGAATTACAGAATGGTTTTCGGTGACATCGTAAAATTCGCTAGCATACAAAAGCATTGATGCATCTTCTTGGACATTTCCGTCTGATTGCTCAGCCAATTCACGGAACTAATATCAGGAAACGCTCCAGTCAAGAGAATACATCTAGATCCTAATTTGATGTTGAAAAGATTCGCTCCGATGCGTTTAATTATCATTCGGCTATTGTTCCGTTAACTTAAAGTCAAGTTATTGAGGAAAGAACAAATTCTTGTTCAAAGTTTTATTAGAGGAATTGCAGTAAGTTTTAGTCCTGCTTGGAGGTCAACTACCGTGGATACTTAATGCACTTTGACCAGGTCACCGAAGTTTATAAAGGAAAAGTTAGTTGTTTTTATCTGTTTTATTAAATAGATGCATCTGCCTCTGCTGGGAAACAAATTAAAAGTGACATTTAATAAAAAAAATTGTTGAATACTAAATAAAAATAAACCAAGCTACATTTTCTTGAAATAAAATACTGAGATGGTTGTATTTATCGACAACCATAGGCTTATTTCGAGAAATTTGATAAATAATTGTCATTTAACAAAAATTGTCATTTATTTATATCGTATTCATTCCTCTGTGCCTCGGATTTCATGCGCTTTACTGAAAAACTAAAGACATTGACATGAACCGGATCGTATAACTCGTATACAAATTTAATATTCAAACCGATATCCAATAAATAATTTAATCAAATTGAGTAGTAGATTTATAACGAGTATGCACACCAGTGATTATCTAGTAGAATATGAAACACTATCCTAGAATAAATTCGGCACAACACCGAACTCACTATTGCATTCATTGCTGTTTGAATAGAACATGAAGGTACCACCTTCTCTGTTGACATGTTAATCATTCATTAACAAAATAACCAACTCCAGTATAAACTCATGCGCAACACAACTCTCTCCACCTTCATCTATATTATCTCAAGGATTGTTCGAATACAGAGAATTTTAGATACGAAACAAAGAGGACGTTCGTGTTAAGCTGAACCAAGATATGATTCTCTGCATTCTTGTAAGAGGGTTGTTCCTAAAATATCCCAAATAGATGTTATTCAAGATTAATTACATTTTCCTGGTTGCCTACTCTATTCCCAGTCCATTTTCCGGAGGAAAGGTATTATATGACCAGCCCTTGTGTTGTTTTTAGTTACGATCTATCGGTAGCATCAATCAATTCAAGCCAGTTCTGTATCAGGCAAAAAGCTTTCAGCATGTTTTTCTTGTGTGCTTTTCTCTAGTGTTTTTATCTCCGGGGATATTCAGACTTTCTATAAGAGGGGACGGGTAAAAATCTAAGGCTCTGCTTCCACACATTTCCGCTTATATAACTCTACAATCGAATTGCAAAGTGGTGATTTTTTTGGTGTAATCGCGAATAAAGTTTGTACTGTGAATAGAGTGTACCATTATATTTCCGGACCAACTCGACGCCATCAAGTCCTTTTAATCAATTACCAACAATAAATTGAGTTACATGAAATAAATTCGTATATCTAGATTCTCAATTCCACCGCCTAATTCGATAAAAAAGCAATAACCCAAAATAATTTATATTTATCAAGTAATATAATATCAAGGGTGGTCGATCTCTATCTCTAGGGGGTGGGTGGGGGGTGGGGGGCAGAAAGATTGCACCCTGAGGCATTGGACTCTTCTTAAATAATGCTTTCTCGAAATATTTTACGAAATTGCAAAGATAAAATATTCCGATTTCTTGGTGAGTTCTTCAACGATTAACCTTATAAATTCTGTCCTCATGTGAGATTAGTTTGCACTCAAATGTTACCTCCGAAAATCTGATGAATTATATCGTAAGTGCATCGATTCTTGACTCAGATGATATGCTTAACCAAGTTACATAAACGCTATGAAAAAGTCACTTCTGGAAACTGCTGAATCTTTTCAACAAACTAACTACTATAATAACTATATAAACTTGTGCGATAATTAACAAAAAACTTAGAATCATAGGTCAACAAACATAAATGTTTGGTATTGCACCCGACCAGTCTTCAAAATAGAAATTCTCAAACAACCACCCATGGTGTATTTAAAGGCTTGCCTAAAGCCCCTCGATGACCCTCACATTCAAGATGTCAGTATCAAATCTATGGCCATCGAAATTCTTTGCTCAGTGCTCCGTGCTTCATTAATTGCCACTTAATATAAAAAAAGATTTCTAAATTGTCCACTTCTAAATCAATTCTATTTCTGTAATGTCAAAGTATTAACCATATATATGAGATAAGCTAACGTTTGTTAAAAAAAATCCTTGCACTAAAACCATATTCGTTGGGTAGACACAATTTGAGTCAGTCATTTTCCCCTATTATGCGGTCTACCGTTGACGCCGAAATAGGTCTCCGCAGGCAAGTCAAACTTTCCACAACATTCTCTCGGCTAGAGCAACGTTCCGGACCAGCATTTTTTCCAATTTCACGTGACACCCATGTCATGACACTAAATTAAACCAGGGGCAGCCATTGGCAATCTCTGCCTGTAATTGCACATGCATCGTTTGCCTAATTCTGCTCAGTTCAAGCGACAGGGTATTGGGTAGCAGAGCATATTACCTTTTCCTGTCAAGTTTTCCTGTTATAGTTTAGTGAGACGAGAAGCGGATGAAATTAACTCAATCTATTGCCATGTGGCACTAGTTAGTGAAAATAATGAGCTGAATAGAATACCAATTAACATTATGAGTCCACTTTGAGTTTGTGCGCAAACGTTTAGACATTTGAACAAGTATTGTTGCATCTTTGTGAATGTCACGTCTGTTTGTTTCGTATTTGTTTTGTGAGTTCCATTTAAGTTTCACTTAGTTGTTAGCTTTGTGTTATTTTATTGTGATAGCCGCTGACTGTGGTTTTATCAAATATATTGATGTTACTAACAGCACTCTATTCAATTGAAATTTTAATGGATTTTTTAATTGATATTTATTGGAACAATAGTGATATTCCATTAATGAATGTATTCAATGTTATTTTAAATATACAACAGCTGCGTGCCGAACATTCTTGTTTCAGCACAACTAATGAGAAAATTGTTATTTCTTACGACTTATGGCCTGAAGACATACGCTGTGACAGTGAATTTGAAATAGTTCTCAATGCTAATTGTCACTGACTAAATGCCTCGGGCCAAGTTACAATTGGTGAGCTCGAAAGCAGAACTAAGTTCCTTATACGAGAAAGAATTCAAGATATTTAGTTACACTGACAAAATGAAGCCTTTTGAAACGGTGAAATTAAGTTTACTCTTCGGCTTTTCGCCGGCTGCTGTAATTGTCGCCGACATTTGATACTTGCAGTTGCTTCGGGTACCATTTTAACGAGAAGTAGTGAAATAGTGCCCCTGTGACTGTAGACGCTGTGCAGATTTCCACAGATTTGCTGCAAGGCTTTCGATTCGTGATACCAGTTCGTGATACCACACGCCGTCGTGAATTGGATGCATGACCTATATCACACTAGAGCATAAAGGAATTCAAATAAAAATAGACTTTCCAAACACTTGATAAAATTCACACTGTGGGATGCGAACAAAAGCTATTACGCATAAAGAGAGAAAACAAGCAGAAAGAAGATACCAATATTTTCGGTGGGTAGACTCGTTTTACATTTCACTGGGTTGGACTTGCAGTAAGATTGTACTTTCATTGTACATTTTCTTGGTTGAAATGTGGTGGTGTTATGATCTCCTTTGCGAGATGCGTTTACGAGAAATATCAAATAAAACCATTAAATGCTAACAAGCGAATAACAGGAATTTACGTTTCCTCGTGGGGAAAAAGAATCGCTAGGAGTTTAAGCAACAAGAAGTAATTACAAATTAATCTACCAATCTTCTATTAATTGAGTGTGATGGATGTGCGATATTATTGTGACTTTTTCCTTAAAAAAAAACTAAAGCATATAATTTAAAAAGAAAGTTTGGCTCGTACCATCATTTGATTACTTACACAAAGCCTGAAACGGTTTATATGTAGGTTATCTTGCATTCCTCTTTCATAATTTTATTTAATTCGCTTAGATTATAAATGCATAGTACAAAATAATATTAACAAAAGGATAAATACGATATTTTATTTTTTCCTAATTTTATGTGTTGTATAGGTATTCTATTGAAAGATTTTGCATGAAAGACAATAATTTTCATGATAAAACGAACATCAGAATCAACGATCACAACGATCAGAATTAATTGTACCTAATCGTGGTAGAGGTGCCATGAATCGTGGTGGAGGGGCCAATTCTGCTCTGCGGGGTGCGTCTAGGAGATCATCCAAGTTAACAAAACGCACGAGTGAATTTTTTTCTGCGGGTATTTAAATTTCGGTTTTCACTTCACTCTCTTCACCCGCTGGACCCTTACGCCCCCATTAATTGCCAAAAGCAGCGATCTTTGCAACCAGTTCATGGGGGATTAGAGTTCAGAAGTGCGAATTACAACTTTATTTTCATGGTTGAGACACTTAGGATCTTTTCTCAATATAATTGTTTTCGATACTTTAATAGAGGGAATTCATCAGGGGGAAAAAGTGAGGTCCAATTAAGAATATCAAATTACAAAATGTATCTAATCTTTATCTTGTCCAATCCAATTAGTCTAATCCAAGATAATTAATATTATCTGAAATCACTTCTTGTTATAGCAAGAAATGATTTTTTAATAGTTTCTTGTTGGTCAAAATTTTGGCTGTGGGCCTCTTGTTGCTTCAATTACATTAGCGTCCGTTATCTTCAACTCGTTACTTTGCTCTATATCCACTTGAGCGGAATGTGCCAAAGTTCGGAATTGGAAAAGCAACGTCCACCCAAAAAGTAAACTCAGAATATCATGTTCAAGTCAACGAATCAGTTTTATTAAATAAAATTCCCTCTCATTCTAAGCTGCAGTTCCCACGCATGTCGTATTCTCAAGCCAAACACCACCACCATGCTAAGTATACACTTAATATCGTTGGTATAACTTCGAATCACTTTCTTGGAAATGGAAGTTAGGAGGGCGCAGTTTAATGGCAGGATGTTCGCGACACAAACCCCCGACGATGAACGATGTGCGCACAGGAAAAGCCCAAAATTATTTGTCAATCCCTCCAGCCCACGATTTCCGTGGAACTCGACACGTGGTCGAAGAGAGACCCTTTCAATGACCTGCTTCTAAGCCGCATCGCCCACTCGCCGAGCCTGGCGCATATCTTCAACTAGAGACAAGTACACAAAAGGCACGACTTATGATTTTAACATGAACAAAAAAAATCGCAAATCAAAGTCGCGTATTGAATCAAGTTTCCTTTCAGTACGAAAATAAGCTTCTTGCATCATTCTTCTGGTATACGAGAGAATATTTTCAATAACAGAGTCTAGTACGTTTCACTTTCAGACTCCTTAGTAACTTTTGTTATAGAAATGGGCGGATCGTTTTTCGCTGGGCCACGCGTTGCCCCCGTTTATCATTGTGCTGTCGGATTCGACATGCCAAGTTTTCTTCGCTAGGAAAAAATCGGAGTCAATATTCTCGTTGACTGCTAGCTATTTTAGCCAGTTTTTCGAGTACTTAATCAGTAAGACCGATGACGTGGGAGTCTATGTTTCCCTTGTCTCTTTAATGAGAAGCTGCACCTTCTTCTCTATTTCTCCTTTCATATTTTTTCTTTTCATCACAGATTTACTGATTGGGATTCTGCCCATAATTTGATTGGAAAAATGTCACGTTTTGGAAAATTTAACATTGGTTTTTTTCCCCCTGCGAAACAGATTTAATTATTTTACTACTTTTCTCGTCTGCTTCATCATGCCTTCGAATGTAAGTTTTCAAAACGAAAAGATTTTTCTGCCTCTATTCCCCCTCGGGGGTATTTTTAGACGTTTTCTTAAATGCCAACTGACGCTCATCATTTAATTAATGAACTGGAAACTTTCGAGTCGAACCTAAGAGATTTAGGTGAGGTTCTTGTGTTTGGCAGTGCCTTAGCAGAAATTCTCCTATCCATCTATTATTTCTATTATATTACAGTTACTTTGTTTTCAATCATGTCGTTCGGATCTAGTGAAGCATAATTGGAATGTGCACCTATAAAGTAAACCAAACCATTTGTACAGAACTGATTTCCAGGAATTCATTGAGTCTCAAACGGCATATAAGCTTAGCCTCTCCTTGAAAGTTATAATATATGAACAGATACGCGTTATGGGAAGCGACCATGAACCGAAATACATTGTAAACATAACTAATGAGCTTCATTGGGAGGTTGGAAGTGGAAATTTGAATCCGAAGATTTCCACTTAATTAATTCAATGATATTGTCGTCAAGAAGAATTGCTAATTCCACTTAGCAATCCTCCTGCAATGTGGTTTTCTGAGAATCCTTTAGTTTCGAAAGGAAATTCGGATTGCTTCCTTTGATGCTCTGTTCTTCGGAAGCAACACCATTCAGTTTTAATCTGAATTAAGATATTTTTCTTCGTATGTTTTCTCCAATTGCTTTTTACTGCTTATATTGATCACTAAAGCAATTTTTAAAACCTGTTGAATATAAATATTATGTTTTGCATAACATAAATAGTAAACGGCATCAAAAACAGCATCATTAATTACCTCATAACAAAAAAGCATTAATATTGTTCTTCACAAAGTTATTTTATTTTGTGTTTCAAGCCCGAAGCGGTAGAGCGATTTATACGGCTCGAATCTCCACCGAAGCAGTTTGTGTCGAAATTGGCCGAACTCAATCAATAAAAATAATCACGTCCATTTGATTGAATTCCATACAACGTTCACAATGGTGAGTCATTTGATGTCGAATAAAAGAAGTCATTCTCTTGTAATTTTTTTTTTCACAATTATCACTATTTTTGTTGTATTGTTGTTATTGTATTGTACTATAATTGATCTAACGTACCGTGGTGCAACTAAAGAATCTGTCATGTAACTGAAAAATATGATCTATGTTTGCTTTCTTTCTATCACTAAAAGCAACAGCCGCTTTCGTGTTTTATTTATGCCTGCTGCAGGTCTAAGATTCGTATTTACTGTTTCAAACAAAAACGATTTCTTTCTCCTAGAAACTCGTGTGCACGAAGCAATCAAATCAATCCAAACGGTTTATTTTCTCTCAGAAGCATCCAACGCCTCAAGAAAGCTTTGCTCTAATTGCAATTGCATTTTCTAGCGCATGATACAATTCTCAACTAGATTCCTTGCAGATATATAAACGAAGAATTGCGCAGCTTCTTTCCGTTTTATTTAGCCATGATTTAGATGCATACTCTCAGAAATGTTGAATTTTTATCTGGCATGGAGTCAATATTGCTCCAATATATAAAATGCTGAAGAAGTTATTTGCTGTTTCATTATATTATAATGGTGACTTTATGAAGATTAATATAGCAACATAACTTAACGTGTCTACTTATCTTTAAAATGTGAGCAAAGTAAATAAATTAACACAAAATAAGAAAAGCTATCTCAAGAGAGGTTGTTTTGAATATACTACAGCCATTTGCGAATAAATTATTTGAACTTTCCTGAAAATAAGAGCAGAGAAAATTTTTAAGTATACGCAAAAAGCCATGTGCTCAAATCAAGAAACACGTTGCAATGATCTTAAATAAATTTAAATGTGGTACATAAGCTATCAGCTCGGGTTTCATGTCTGATGGGTTGTTTGCAAACCCCTTGAGGGAGGGATGACTGTACAGATAAATCTGTCGAAATCGATCTTCAATAATCAGAGTGTGGCTAGAAATAATAAAATAATGGTTGAAAATGTGGTCGTCGACGTCAGTTGAAAGCCAGGCAATCTCATCGGGTTCTTTGTAACAAGCTCTCATATAAAAAATCGTGCTCTCAATTAAATTAATATTCGTAAAATGATGTGAAAGGATCTCATAGTTAAAAACTTTTTTACTCCTCACACCCCAAATTTGACTCCTGTGTAAGTAAAAAATGAGGTTAAGAGTAATTAAAATTATTAAACGATAAGCTACAACCCCATTGTAAATGCCGAGCAAAAACTTCAAGCAAAAAGAACCTGTTGTCCAATCATTGTAAACAAATTAGACACTTAACGACCTGTTGTACGCCATCCTTGGCTCATTATTCAGCCAGCGAGTAACCGCGTGTACCTAGCTTAAGGGCGCAATTGTAAGTGACAGCTGTCAGAAGCAGGTTGTGACCTGTCACTCACAAACACGGCGACAGGACAGAGCATGTGACACGACGTAACGCCTTCGACATGCTTTACATTCGACAGCTGCAGATGTTGATTTCTAGAGCTAGAGAAAAAACTATCAGGGGTGAAATGGAATTGTAAAACGGTGCTATATCGGTAGGTAGGGCTGATAAGTTTGATGTGGAGGGTGGGGCGCCCCCTGGGTTGGAATTTGTTTCGTGCCATTATATTGATTTATCTTTCATTCACGACGTTTTCGTATGAATACTTCATATTAATGAGGCATCAGATTTTCTGGTTGATCTTGCGAATGTAAAGATGGAGGGAAAACGAAGTCAGCAAATGAGATCCGATATACGAATACCGGGCTTAGAGTCTTCTTTTTATTTATATTATTTTATTTTGTAAGCATTTAATAATAGCTTTAATAGCTTAATAATAGATGGCAGGCTTATAATAGCTATTATAGCTAAGAGCTTGGAAATTTTTCACTAAATCATAAAATCCGTGTTAAGACGGTAAAAATCTATGTAACAGACTAGATTAATGCAGTACTATAATTGCACTTAAATGACTATGTTACTAGGCTATGCGAACACTCATATAATCGTGTTGTGGATGAGCGTAATACTTACGTTCACCCACAACGCGATTATATTGCGCGTGCGCATAGCCTAGAGGCTTTTATGATCAATTTAAAATGTTCGGTGTTAATTTAGCAGCATTCTTAATGACATTGAATATTTCAAAACTTAAAAATCGATTTAAAGAAAAACTACTTAATTGATTTGCTTGAAATTAACACAGTATCTTCTTTTTACGATGTATAATGCACACAGTAAATTTTGTCAAAATCGGTTGAAGATAAAGTTGATTTAGTTGCAAAAAACTGTAAAATCGCTAAAAAAGCGTCATAAAAGCGCCATTTCCAAGAAAACTGCTAAACATACAACAATGAAATTTATAAACAAACATTAAATCAAGGGGGCCAACATATCTGGAAAGTTTCGTCAAATTATATGGAGATCCTTGGCCTCTAGAGTGGAAAACGTGTTTTGGAAAAACTGAAAAATTTCGTAAAAACTTAATAACATAAAATTTACTTGTCCGATTTGCTTCAAAAACGTGGCAGATCTAAGTTCAGAGAAAACGAAGGTCCACATAAATTTTCATCAAAATCCGTTTTGGCGTTTGGCCTGTAGAGCGCGAACAAACACACAAAAAAACAAACAAAAAAACAAACAAAAAAAACAAAAAAAACAAAAAAAAAAACAATCCGGAATTTTTTAGCAGTAAAGTGTAATTGAAGATTTCGCTTCACTCGCTACGCTCGTTACGCTCATCAATAAAAACAATGTTAAATGAGAAAGTCTTTGGCCCAATAGCTTTAAGAACTGAACTTGTGATGACATCCTGTGGTATAGGCTAAAGACTGTAAAGACTGCTCTTTGGTAAAGGCTGCTTCTTTATAATGCCACAAAGTTACTAGCGCATGGAAAGTAGTTTTTGTAATACAGTCATGGAGTAAGCGCCAGTAAGGAAAAATCGAATTGGGCTACAAACAAACAACAAAAAAGTGTAGGGCCAGTCAAGCGCCGAGTTCCTGGCATTGATCCTGCATAGCATCAAGGCCACACGTTCTTCTCGGGAAAATCCGCAACGATACCCCGTGTCGGCTTTACGAAAACCACGAGCAAATCTCTACCCTAGCCCTCCTGCTAAGTCTAGCGCTGGATGCACGGAAAAGAAGAGTTTGAAGCGAAATCGAAGTTGGGAAATCAAATAGTAGAAACACAAGAACGCGAGTCAGACAACCTGTATGATCTCTAGAGCTAGTTTTCGTTTACCAGATGAGCAGGAAACTGAGTGAGTGTTTTTCTTTTTTATCCGACACAATATCAACGTTCACCAAAGTAGAAAATTGAAAAGTAAAAAGTGAGTGCATACGAATGGATGGATCAGGACTAATGTATGCATTAGGTCCGGCGTTTGATGACATTGATGGACATAGCCAGATGTAATCGTGCTCACAAATTTATCAATATTATCTTTACCAGATGAATGCCATTGCTATGTAGATTTTTTCACATTTTATTTTGCACTTCCATCAACATTAGCGTGTAGGCTGGGTATATTTTTGATTGGTTTTTATGCTGCTTTAGTTCTTTGCTACTTTTTTACGAGCTACACCCTTGGGGTTAGCTGGCAACATAAAGCTATGCAAAAGGCAGAGTTTCAGAAAACTCACATGCTAAGATTAGAAAAAGACATGAGTCTTACGGTACTATAAGTACTCTCTTTACTTACTATTTATTGTAAAATTAGTATATCTTATTGACCTGAATTCGTTCTGTTAAGAAAAACAACCCTCTATACAACACGCCCACAAGTCCCGTGTCATTCGACATCAGAATTGGATCGACAATCGATTTTCACACTTGGTTTTAGAATTATCAGCGCGGTGAATATACGTATAAAGGAATCTTTTACTTTCCCTCCGTCTTACCGCTTGTAGATTTTATAAGAAAGTTCAGTCACACCAAACCACTCACATCCCAAGCCAGCCGCGTGTTGAGGTAAATGGTTTCGACATCGCAACTCATAACTTGGTCACAGGAAGCCTTTCGGGAATTGAATTCTTGCACCGCAACGCAGGGCACCACGCAACGCAACGCTCCTCGGGTTTCCACTTGAGCTTGCCATCAGCCATGAACTTAGATACCTTAGCGTTTGTTTTTCATCCGCGCACATTTTCATGTTGAAACTGGCGGCGTGTTGTGATAGGGCGTCTTAGTGGCGAGGCTGCTGAATTTAATTTAGGGGTAGGCACTTGGTGCGTCGTGTTTGCCTGCTCCCAGCTTAGCCCGGTGCTCGCAAGGTTAATTTATAGAAAATACACACCATTTCTTGTCAGATAATTTAAAGAAAATTCGACGACGGCGCAATTAGCGGTGTTAATACCACTTTTCCCTCCAGAAACAGGGGAAATTCAATGCATTTAATTAGCGTTTTTATGGTAGTAACAAGTTTATTCTCATGAAAGCTAGCTTACAATTAGCTACAAGCTAAGATAATTAGTAAAACGAGTTCTTACAAAATCAGGTGTTGTACTGGTTGTATACCATGAGTAGACTTTCGGCATTTTATAATTTGAGATATGATTTTTTTAAATCTCCAGACAAATTGGTATTGATTAAGCCCACGTGTTTAGAACGATACTATAAGGGCTGATTTTACAATATTTTTACTCATTAGGCAATGCGATAAATCATAGATAGCAATGTTCACCGTATCTTACTGGCTGTATCCATGACATTTTTGTCTTACAACTGGCCAAGGTTAAAAAAGGGTGTTCAGGGCTTAAAAATAATTCTAACATCGATCCTTAGGTCCAAATTCAAAATAATTACGTCGTTATTTTTCGCGACTAAACTCGGTTTAACCCATGTCATAAGTGTTTGTGAAATTGGCCCTAAGAGGGTGCGGTGAATTTGTCACTTCAATTGCTCATCATATAATTATTTATCAGTTGAGTAATGATTCTGGAGTCGGATGCAAAATGCAAATAAGGAAATAGCATTTATAAGTTAATTTTACTAGAAAATAAGATTTGTGCCGTGGAAATTGGACGTGTCATGTGCCATATACCCTTGGCGGTCCTTGCTCCACCCTATCCAGGGTACCTTGCCTGGCCTGCCGTTCCCATTCTTGTCCACGGTGCATTAGTGGTTCGCATGAACACTATCAATACAACATGCTTCCTATATTAATAGATTCGCTAAAAATAGATTCGAGCTCCATTCAAACGCGAATTTCCTTCAGACAAAATACTACATTCTGGTTGTAACAAGTTCAATGGAAACCGGTAGTAATTATATCGAAGTCTTAATGAGACTGGACCTAATTAGTGGCGCTGACCTGAGCTGACCTGAGGGTTGGAAACACTAGTGGTAGGTGTAATCCGATCCCAAAGGAAGTCTTCTGTGTTTCAGAAACCACAATAAACCAAATTGCTGTGTTACAGTAGTTAAAAGGAACAGAGAAAATCAATTTTACTGTCAATAAATATGAATAAGTGCCTATCACATCATCTTGTATCTACCAATTATTATTATTTATATTTATAATTTACTTAATTAAGTTACTCTAAATCTTCAAAGAAGACGTCCTGAAATGTAATCTGCTGAAACCTCTCAGTCATTTCCTTTGAAATTTCGTCTCATAAGTTCTAGGGCTTTTATGTCGCTGCTGCTTGGCCCGAAATGGTGTCCTTTCTTTGAGATGGCCTGGCTATCACGTCTGTCTTAATCTCGCTCGCACACAATCGATGAGGGGTGGGGGACCTGCAATTCGTTGAAACTGAAACCCGTGGGCCGCACACAGCAAGGTTTCGCCAATTTCCGTTGCATAAACACGTTCATTAAACCAGCAGGACAGCAACATGACGGATCGGGTAATTACAAAAACTTTTTAGCGCATCGCTCGCTGCTCGCGAAAATCCAGCATCGAATTCTACATTGTGTATCATCCGACTTGTTTTAGTTTGCAAACAATTTGTCGGACCTTTGAGTTCATAATTATGTATTCGATTAACAAACGTTTCCCTTCATGTATAGGAACTTTGTTAAAATAGTTCCTTGATTGCGAGATAATGGGGGGCGTGAAGTTGGCAACCCCACTTTTGAATTCTCCATTTTTTTGCATGTCGAGTTAGTGGTGAAATAATGGTATCAAACTCTACTGGCTCCAGGATTGGAATTATATACACATATTTTTTTTACTGTAAAGAATGTGTCGACATCGACAACGCCTAAAGGGCTACTATTTTAGATAGATATGAAACATAGATTCAACAACATAAAATGAGAAAAGTATCAAAAAATAGAAATAAATATTCAACATCAATACTTTCTGTATATCTCTTCTGCTGTAGAAATGTTTCAAAGTATCGAATGACACACGGAAAACTTTTCAATATCGCACCACGATAGATGGAATATTTTCAACTTGAATAAATGAAAGAGTGTATTATTGATTCTGCATGCCAACGCCGGCCGCGTCGTAAAAACTTTGAAGTATAAATTTTAACACCCAATTCTTGTGTTCCTTGCAGATGGCCGACCCTCTGACCTCGCTCTCCCACGGCGACCTCGAGCACAACGTGTCCGAGCTCTACCGCAACATCTCGTGGATGCTGAACGCCTCCACAGCAATTGGCAGCGGCATCCTCAACCGCTTCGCCACCAACCTGAAAGTCGACACGCCCGCATTCTACTCCCTAATCTTCGCCTACTCCTGCTTGATTCTGCTCGGTTCCGCCGGAAACCTGCTCGTCGTGTTCGCCGTAGTGCGCAAACCGGCAATGCGCACCGCTCGCAACATATTCATGATCAACCTCGCCATCTCCGACCTGCTCCTCTGCCAAATCACGATGCCGCTGACGCTCATGGAAATACTAACTCAATACTGGCCGCTAGGGCCGCAAGAGTTCATCTGCAAACTACTCGGCACGTTGCAGGCGCTCAGCATCTTCGTGTCCAGCTTCTCGATCACCGCGATCGCTCTCGACCGCTACCACGTCATCGTCTACCCGACGCGCGAGAGTCTGCAGAAGTTCGGCGCGGTCGCCATCTGCGTTTCGATCTGGTGCGCTGCCATCGTCCTGGCGTCGCCCATGTACTTCTGGCGCACTCTCAACCACTACAACGTCTCGATCCCGAGCATCAATCTCGAACACGTGACCTACTGCATCGAGGACTGGCCGCTGGACCACGGCCGCGCCTACTACTCGCTGTTCTCGCTGTTCGTCCAGTTCATCCTGCCGATAATCACCGTGAGCATCGCGTACACGCGCATCTGTCGCAAGCTCAAGTACCGCTACGTGTCGCAGACGCGCAAGACGAAGGACGACGCGAGGATGAAGCGCACCAACTCACTGCTCGTCTCGATCGCCATCATCTTCTTCGTCTCCTGGATGCCGCTGAACGTCGTCAACCTGGTCGCCGACCTGCACAACGGCTCCATCGACAGCAACTCGATGCAGTTCCTCATCTCGTACTCGATCTGTCACATGATCGGCATGACTAGCGCCTGCTCGAATCCAATGCTCTACGGCTGGCTGAACGACAACTTTCGCAAGGAATTCAAAGAGATTCTTGCGTTCGCGTTGCCGTGCTGCAAGTTCGAGGCGGTCAGGGAGCGCGTCGGCTCGCTCAAGTCGAGTCTGACGAAGAGGAAGAAGAAGTCGAACGAGTTTGCTGCCAGCGCGGTGAGGGATGGCGAGAGCGGGTGCCCGTTGGCGCCGGCGGACGATGCCGAGCACCCGGCTGTCAGCAGCTACAGGGGTGCGGTGAATAACACGATGACGACCGAGAACGGGACGGGGATGATGCAGGGTGACACGGAGATGACCGAGTTGACGCGAGCTTAAGAGGTATGTGTGATGTGTTTGAAAGTTGGTTGAGTTGGTGTAAGCTGTAAGGTGCCTGGATTGTCGCTTGTTTTGTGTCTGGCTCATTCAAAAGCTCATTGAAAAACTAAAGCTAGTTAAAATTTTAAATTGAATGTCCATTATTCCTTAAAATATTTATCCTGACTCGTTGTGAAGTAGTTTGTTTCCATGCTTGCTCTCGGAAGACGAATCATATACCTTATGCTTCAGAGATTTGGTTATATTTCCGTTCAATTAATACTGCCCCCGGAAAAGCCGGAAAATTACTAATTTCATTGTCAAATCGCTCATTTATTGAGAGAAAATCAAGCACCTACCTTGGCTTCTTAGTCTAGAAATTTTCCAAGAGAGAGAGAGAGAGAGAGAGAGAGAGAGAGAGAGAGAGAGAGAGAGAGAGAGAGAGAGAGAGAGAGAGAGTGAGAGAGAAGGCTTGACCTAAAATCCTCTGCACTCTGAACTAAGGAAACTGTTGAATGATGGCGAACGCTTTTGCTATGCGAATCATGCAAATTTCTTGCAGAAACTAGTCGTCTTATCTGAATACCTCGCCACTTCTCCTGCAACAAAGTACATGCGAATATTTAGCAAGCGCCACGGAACAAAATGATCATTGCTAGGGGAGAGATATAAAATGACTACGAGAAAAATGCACATAGAAATGATAGGATTGCATTTTATTTTTTTAATAGTTTATTTTTCGGAATGGTGATACTAATATGCTACTATTTCGTGTAATATCGTGTCATATCCTGGTAGTTGGTATTCGTAGCCAATGGAATTATATCCTCTTATATTTCAATGGACTGATTTTTTATTTTCCGAGAATAAATGATCGGACGTGTTACGTTTTTAAATCTAATAATCACAAAGTCGGTTCACAGCAATATTGTGTGTTTTTTTCTCATTTTTAAACTTCAGAAAAAGAGCTTTTATTTTCTAATGATTCTATAATAACATCAAAGTGCTCCAATATAGCGAAGTATAAATTTCAAAACAGTGCTTCATTTTATTTAATCATACTAAGCGTGCACAATAACTTGCCATTATTCACATTTAATTGACTAAATTGACTCGATCCCACGCTCAAAATATCATTTTAATCTCCGAAAACAAGGACAGCTTTTGAGAGACGACTTTGTCTTGTTTTGCTGTAAACAATGGGGTCCCTTCATCTTCTCCGTCTTGCGTCCGCCTCCGCCAATCTGTTATCTCCATCGCACAATTCATAAGCACATCGCTAGAGATCACGCTGATCTCGGCAGAGACTGCCAGCAAAGTTTCCGAAAACGCTGAGAAGATGCTCGAAATCTCATTATGCTCACTCCGGGGATTGAGTAAGTTTTATCACGAAGAAATCTTCCCTTTATTCCCGGCTTTCCCTCGACAACTTCCACTTCCCGGAAGTGGGGTGGGCTTTTCGGAGGAACCGGAACTCCATGGAGATACAGGTGTCGGTTAGAAATTTCGGCGCTCGTGATCATGTAGATTATAACCACGAGAGACTGTGTTAGACATAACGACGTGTCTGTAGCTCCGAGCTTTGTCTACGGCTCCAGACTTGCTGTGTTAATGACACTACGCTTTTTAACTTGACTGTCTATTTGGCAGCTGCTACGAGATAATCTCGTTACGAGAGAATATGGAAATTTTTCATACCAGCCGAATCGAATTTTAGGTGAAACCCAATTTGCTCTACACTTAGCTCAACAATCAATTTCTATCCTTGAGTTTCATCGTGGTAGATTGATATGCTGTAAGACATCTCAAAACATAAAAACAATTTGCTAAAAAGCCTGCTATAATAATTGACGGTGTGTATAAAAGCCCCATAAAATCCTTGGGCAGCTCAATTCTTTTTTAACTCGCTTTTGCCTTGATAGGTGAGGGAGAAAGGGATAAATCCGAGCTTTATGCATTAGTTAACTAATTAAAAGCATGCCTAAGGCTCATTACGCTACGTCAAAGTTAGACGATTCACTTCTTTTTACAGTCCATTGAAATTGATTTGCTTTCATATGATTGGAGATGAAGCGAATGATTGCCTCAAAATGGAGGAAACTGAGTTAGCATTGGTAAGATAACCAAGTTGCTACAGCAAGTGCTGAAACTTTTCGATGTAAAGGTTACAAAAACTCACTGAATTTAAGATAGATTCTCTAGCGAGTCGTATAGCGTCAGCCTAATTGAAACTAATAAGTGTTTGCCATTTAACTATGCAAATGTCTAGTACAGACTAAACTTCGCCGATTAAAATGCTGATTTTCACGGTTGAATATCCCTCAAGCTGAGGAGACTAGAAAATTGCATTTCCTTGACTTGCATGAAAGGTTTGTTTGCACATTCCATAGATAATTTCCACTGCTTTAATTACCTGAGAAAGAAAATAATAATTTAGCATTACATACATAATAAAATGCTTAAATGACATTGGCATTAGTTTCAAGGGTGTGAAACTAATTTAAATACAAAATAAAATTACTCAAATCATAACTCAAATATTGATTTTTATTCTTTATTTTTTGCAAGAAGTTTAATCCCAACTTCAATTTTGATCTTTACAGTCTTTTTGAGGTTTGAGGTAACCTTGTGAGAAAACTACGTCCTAAAATTACAAGATAGGCACTCTAAATTTCTTGATTGCCAAACCGGAAAACCACATAAAAATGTTCTTTTGAAACCGGCATTATTTTCCATGCACCACTGATTTCAATTCCCTGCTTGTACGATCGTTACAGAAAATCCGCGACAGCAAAAATATCAAATAAATAAAAACATTTCGTGTGTAATTTGCTTTGTGCTTCAATGATGATGCAATCATAACGCATGCTTCGAGGCGCACGATGTCTTGTGTCAGAAAGGGTGTTTACTTTCTTTGTGAGCATCCCCCGAATTCACCACGTGTCGTCAGCGGTTCGGAAATAATGATTTTCATCTGCCGGAGTATTCTCCCGCGGCGATTTCAGATCCGAGCGGAACGAAATTTGCTGATCAATGTGAATTTCTTGATAGGAAAAGAACCACCTTTTAAGGAAGACCGACCCAAAAATAACAAATGTCTGGTTCCGTGAAATTCTGTCATGTGATTTCTCTTCGGGTTGCATGGATCTGCGAGAAGCATCCAATATTATAATGGTACTGAAAGGATCTTGCCTGAGGTACTACCGTCTATAAGAAAGAAATGCCGGATAAAAGATTTTTAGTGAAAAAAATAGTATATTTCCAAATCATGACAAAGTCTTGCTTATGCGTGCAATAAATGTGCGTAACTTCCTTGTTCGCAATTTAAGCGATGAAAAAATTCAATAACATTGGTAAAAATTATTCAATTCATTATAACTAATGAGAAATAATGTATTTTAAGAAGTTTCACCATCTCTTCATGACGAGAACGCACTGTTGCGAATTTGGGGCTGGACGGTTTTAAAACTCAAAAACTTCCATTGCATCCAAGAATCTGAATCTCTCAGAGCAACGCTACCAGTGATTATGTTGTTTAGCATAAAGCAATTTTCTATGGTGAAAATGCAAAAGGAGATAGATAAGCAACACATATCTTACAAAATATTCAAAAACGCAAAAATTGTGCACGTTAAGTCAGCGATTTTCCAAGCTCGGTTACAACGAACGCTTTTCATAGCGTCTCGTGTCCTTTTCATCTTTAACAAAACATCGTTTGTTCCCATTTGCGAATTGCGGCTATTATTTAGGGCATAACGGTAATGTCGCCATACGTTAGAGTCAGGGGGAATCAGGATTAGAAGACCGAACGCTTCGGCCGGAGATGGGCTTCATTCCAAAATTAGTCGGTGCGCTCGCTATAATCCCTTCCCACTCCCAGTTCCAGTAAAATGGCCATGTCCTGAGAGTGATGTTCATTTGGGGCACTGGCCGACACGGTATATACAATATCCATAAACATAATATGTGCACTCGCCCCGTTGTGCTTGTTAATGAATATGGGCAAAAACTTAATTTCGCTAAAGCAGTGTTTTTCATTTAGCTCGATATGTTCAATGGTAAAATGCATTATGGAAAATAGCACGAAGCTGTGACGTCGGTGTTAAAGAGCACCCTTCATTACACAATCGTTAAAATCTACTTGGCCAAATTTTTGACCAGCACGGATTAAGTTTTGAGAAAAGGTTTCAACTTTACCCTCCAAGCTTACGGATTTTTTATTAATGTTAAATAATTTCGACATCGATAGGATGGATTTATTTTTGGGGTTATATTTTGGATTCATAAATAAAAACAGCTTTGTAAAATTCATAGCAGCATGGAAGAGATTCAAGCTGACTGAAATTTTACGGTCAATCATCTGTAGGTACCTATAATATTATTTACTCATTCGTTCTTGCAAAATTACCTTGTTTTACTTAAATTTATTACTTATAGTACAACGTGACCGACGCTTTTTCCATTTCTCCACACATTCCTGGCTGGATTTCTATTGTTATCCTTGTCTACATTTACTGTTGCATGTGTGGTACGAACCACATGTGTTTCAAAGTCGATCATAAAGGCTCCTGAGTTCACTTGCAGTGTACCGATAAGTTTAATACACTGCGCAAACCGTAATCTAAGCTATAACTTGAAGTTTCAAGCTTCACCGCATTTTTACTCTCCAATTAAACTTAGTAAATTTCCACCAAAACTTATTAAACATTATCTTTAACGGTACACATTTGAATCTATCTGACTCACTTTGACGAGAGCTTAGTTATTACTAAGTGTGTGATTATGGATGGACCCGGCCATTCCTAGCGGAACTCTGAAGCCTGTACGTCAAACAGTACTCTTTATAGCTAGCACTCTACCAACCCGGCGCCTCCACAAGCATGCAGGGTGTCCCGTATAACTAGAAGGCATCTCATATCCCGGCCTGAATATAACGAGCCACCCTTAAAGTGCTTTCCGCCATCAAGCTGACATTTTGTTCGCTATAGAGAAGAAAAACAAGAAGAAAAAATACATAATTTTTTCATCTTCCAGCCGTGCGACGTACAATTTGAAAATAAAACCCGTTTAAGCGTGTATTAAGGCTCGTCACACGAACGAGTTGATAACTTTTAAATTAAAATTATGGTGAAAATTTTGAGTCAATTTCGTTCACGAGATAAAACTTCTTATAGCAGCAAACGGCTTTTGATATCAGGTGATACTTGCTTTAAATAAGCATATAAACATTATGTTATTAGCTCTGTTACAATATTATTTTGGTCCAAGCGCAATTTTAAATGACTGTCATTACTGGATGCTGCTGTTGCCGACACTGTGGTATCTGAACTGCATATAAAACCACTAAAACACCGCAAATGACGAAAATGTAATAGCGTCCACTGGCATGTCATTAAATAACCAATTAACCTGGATAAAATGTTTTATAGAGCCAGGTTAGTTATATTATGCTAAACAAGCGTTAAATTGCGGTTCTGTGGCAATGGCTATAAGCTAACATTAGGCACAGGCACTAGGCATTAGGCACTAGGCGGTGCTAGGCACATAAATGTTAGCGCCACCAACTATAATTTTGGATTTTGTGCGTAATGCGTTTATTTTAGAACAAATATTTATCGGAAAATGAATTTATCGGAGTTTCAATGCGTCTTTGTTTCGCAGATTTATAGAGGGGTTAATAAAATAGCTTCGGTGTTTACCGTTAAAAATAGATCGGTGGGGTCATGTTCGCCAACCAGCGTTGGTGGAAACGTTTTATTGCAGTCGTACAATAAACGGTTAGCATGTTATTAATAAAGCTCATTTGCAGCATTAGTGTAATGCTGAGCATGATGCTGCTAAAAGACTCCAACAAAATTAAAGTGATCATGAGCAACATGATGAGAGAATCAATGCCGAGAATAGAATCCAAACACTTCCAGCATCTTTTGACGTGTACGCTTTTATGTTATAATAGGCGTTTGATCTATAAGTGCATTTTGTAGTCGATGAAAGTAGCACACTAATGCATTTGTGATTCTCATCGATTTCAGGTTACATTAACTGCGGAAAATACAACTGAAATGACAATATAACATTCAGGTTATAACATTTAGGTTATTGGTCTCTGAAATCAGGACGGTGTAGCGATACCTAAAATGAATTTTGAAAATAGTCATGCACTTCCTAAAAGTACCTATACAATGTTAATATCTCTTCTTTTTCAATGAAATTAACAAAAAATCATTTCTCTGGAACCTTTATAAAGACTTGCATCTCATTTAGAAAGTTTTGGCAATCTGTCCTCGGGCTTATTTAACAATTCAACCCTCAAATTAAGGCTTAACTGGCACCCCAAAATTGATGATAATTGGAGATGATGCTTATGCGGCTAGAATCAAGAGAGTTGACAACCGTTTTCTGATATTTTTTTATTTTAAGTGAATATATTTGTTTGGTTTACCCCACAGCGTTATTTAAATTTAGTTGGAAAACGTTCCTATATACCTGCCTAGTTTATAATCGAGCAACGCTGGCCCTTCTAAGACTTTCTAGTTTCTACGATACCTAATCATTATGACGGTGAAAAATATTCAGTTTTGTACAATTTTCTGACTCATTGATGGACATCTTCACGATATCCCGAAGGTATCAGTTTATGATGTGATCCCTAAATCATATAAAAATAATTTCGCCAGGATATCAGTATCACGAGCGATACGTTTGGGAGGTATTAAAGATATCCGTGTTATGTGGGTAGACCTGTTGATATACAGTAATTTACAAAAATGTTTTTTTTTTCTATTTCAGATGGCAAGATACACAAGAAAGTGCAGCAGAGAAGTGCAGCAAAGGTGCATGCCCAATGAAACCTAAGTGACCTGAGCCCCTATAGTCCACTTTTGTTTCATTGGCTGGAACTTGTGATACAGCAAAACTCTTGAGTAAAGCATTGATGAAATTCACACTCATCACAACGCTAGATTCCGATGATGAATTGCCTGACATTTCCAAACGTTTGTGTCTTCTATGTGTCTGTTTGAGATTGTAACAATGATGCCATTTCTTGCAATTTGTTCTTCAGACTCTGTCAAATAATTTGTATGATAAGTATATGTTATTAGAAACGAAATATCCACCCAAAAATTATAAATTATAAGTGTTTCGGAATATATTGTGTATTTGAATTCATTGGTGGATGATAAACTTTTTGGTACAATTGTATCAAAATGGGTTGACTGTCTTTAATAGTTGTATAAATAAATCGTTAAGGCGCCTTCAATATACTATAGTAAGGCCATAATTATATTAAATGAGTGATAATCTACCCACCCTTACCAATGAAGTATAAAGATAATTTATTTATAAATATTATTAAATTAAAACTTTGCGCACACGTTTTAATTTTTCCCAGACTACTTTTCGTCTATACCTTGATGATTTAAAAATGTATTTTGATATGAATTGAATATCGTGTGAAATGATTGGGGAATGAGAAATGCATTTACTTGGATTTGGAAATTATGAGAAAGATGGTAAAATGAATGGATGAGGCTATACAAGATATTATTACATAGCGTATTTTTTTTTTAAGTAAAACAGGATTTTCAACTGATTGATGGCACTTTGTAGTAAAAATAATATTTATATATATATATATATATGGATATATATGGATGGTGGATTGGAACTTTTTTATTGTTTTATTCGTTGTCCATACGGTTCATTTCCTACTCACGGCTAAATTTATTCGAAATATCCATGTGAATTTACTAAAATAAGAATATGTTGGCTTAAAAAGTGCTAATTTGTTGCAAATTGAAGGAATATATAGAAGAAAAATCAATAAATTATCAGATACTATAATTCTTTCCGCAACCAACCTATTTTTCATCTTGAATTCCTATTGAGTAGCTCTATTCGTTCTATTTCTGGACTATTTACAGATGCGGAGTGAAGTACGCACAAGATCTTCATCATAACATCATTCGAAAGGTTAGTGGAATAAAAGGCACAGTTCCTTTTCGGTGCCATGCCCATTTCCCACAGAAATGTAAAAGCTTTCCTTTTCATGCTTAGTTATGTTCAGTGCTTGAACACGATGGTTTTTCAGTGCTTGCTTTATTTGTGAAGAACTGGAAGCATTATTAAAAATGTAATCGTTGCCCTCAAAATTTTTATATTTACGCATATACAATAATTAGGCACAATCGTAAACTTATCACGGCAGATGCATTCTTTTCAAATTTTCACCGTAAATTAAACTAAAATCCTGGTTGTAAAATAATGGGTCTATTTGGATAGAGCAAACTCAAAATTAACTTAATGAAATTAAAATTTGACTCTCCTCGGTTCGTTGCGGGGGCTGAAGTTGTGGGGGTGAAAATTCTCACACAAAAAATTGAAATCATTGGAAAATAAAATATTGGCTGATTTGAAGACATTATACTTCTAAAAGCGTCTCCGCTTCGATTTCCTTCGAGAACTGCAGCCAATTTTACGGCTATTTCCGTTTTATGGGCATCTTTATGTCGCACACATGAAATATCTCTGCCTCGCTCAAAATTTTCACTGCTCCGTGCTCTTTAACCCTTCGACTGCTTTAACGCAACCATCGGTGATGGTATACGATCTTAGAAAACATCGCCGCTAAGCCTCCACATATTTTATCTTGGCGTAAGTAATGCCGGAAATTAACACTTTAATAGTAGAAACGTTATTCATTTTATTTTCGTAATTTTCATGGAGCTAAACTAGAATTTGAGAAGTTACAATTATGTGCCGGCAAAATGAAAAGAAAATAGTATTTTTTTCCTTATTATATTATTCAGGCCTATTATATATAAGCGTGAAAGTAAATAACAGTAATTTTCTTGCAACTGGTCAGACTGTCATTCTGGCTTACAACGGGAAATCTCTAGTTTTTCACTTTAGATGTGACATTGCTTCGAGAAAGATAATATTTACTATTTAGCTATATTACTAGTAGCGCTTTGCTGTAATGGAGATTGGCACATCAGAACTCTCTGTTAGTGTTGCGAATTGTTTTGTAAGAACTAAGCTAAATATATGAATAAGAGCACATCCATTAAGGCACATGAGTTTAGTTTCCGTTTCGTGGCAAGAAACACAGATTTTACCGTCAATGATATTTGATTATAACGAACCCAGGAATCTTCCAATTAGTTTTTGGTTTCGGAAATAAATTTAATAAGAGCTTGCCATAAGACGACCGCTATTTGCTTCAAGATTCCTCTGTACCCCACAGGAGCATAAGTGGAAATGAGTGTCAGGATTCTTTCAAAGCGTAAGACTGCTTCTTCGAATGCTTACTAGATGTTCGCAACATTATCATCAGACATTAGGGAGTTCTTCTCTAAAAATTTCAAAAAATATGAGTTATAATATTATAAAATACCAATTGATTCAATGTGTTAATTTGATTTCTCAAATACACTTTCTTTACCTAGGGTGACAACAACACCCGTAAAAAATTTTCTAGCCATCGTAGTCATCGTGGTTGTCTTGTCAAAGTTGCCTAAACCAATCAAAGAGTGCGCTGTTGGTTGAAGGATGCCGCAATCACTAAGTTAAGATCAAAAGTAAAAACTTTTAAGGCGCAGCTGGTGATGCTCTGACTATTTTAAGGCACGAGCTCTTCGCTCGTCCAGTGCTTTTATTGTCAAGTTGTCGGTCCAACTGGACGTTTCCTGACACTGATCGATGCTGTTGATGCTGATGATGCTGATGATGCTGTGATCGCTGGGATTCATTGCTCAGCGAGCATTCTCCGCATTGAAATCACTTTTGATATTGGAAGTATAATGTTAAGCTAATTTTATTCCCGTGTCTTGTGTTGTAAAATTCGGTCGGAATATTTTCAATCATGATCTCCATAAGATATAAGTTAGTAATTTTTCATCTCCTTCGCATGTGCCAAGTCGGATCTGAAGAAAGTTTGCCTCTCCACCGAGACTGGTGTTCTGGATGAGCACTGATCGAATCCCCCCGTGGACAAATTTTTACCATTGTAAAGATCGTTCAAAAAACATATGTAGACGAAAATCTCCTCCACCATCACAGCGGTCCAGTGGCCGAGCGGTTAAGTCACTTCGGTCAGCATCACCTTCCGAGGGTGATGCGTTCGAATCGAGTGGCCTTGAAGCAAAGTGCTCAAGAGTTGGGTGGCGGAGTACGTCCTCGCCTGTGAATTTTTAATAAGTACGAAAGGTAAACAAACAAAGTGTAATTCATATACCTACGCTAAAAATCACGACTCAAGTGTAATGTCTCACCAGCCGAGTGGGATGGTTTGGTATGGTATGGGATGGTAGTGGGATCTTTGGATGGTAACACAAATTTTAAGATGAACAGGGTTCGAATCCTGCTCGGGGAAGACACGGTAGCTTTTTTGCACCATTTTGTGCGAATGATCCAAGTTAGTTAAAAAGTTAGTTGGGAATGTCAATGCACGTACCCGCCCTAGCACCCTAAGCGCCTGCACTACGCTCAACCAAGCATTCTTGTCTAAACGGCCACGAGTTTACCCAAAATTGGTAGACAACGCCATCTTTTAGCTAAAATACAACTAATCTGTGACTTGGTATTTTTTTTTTCTTGTCAATATTTCTCTTGCTCTTTGACATTTGAATGCCAGAACACGAGATATTCTAAATAAATTAAATTTCATCTGAAAATGGTTGTCAAAAAGTTCGGAGATGACATGATTCGAACCAATGACCTTTGAATCACCAGGCAGGCAGGCTAACGACTAGGCTGGCGACTGCTGTTGGGAACGACTGGATAATTGTGATAATGATTCAACATAATAACGTGTAAGCTGTCATAAAAGTACGGATTGAAATTAATCCTGTCCATATCTCTCAATGGTTATTCGGTATGTGAATGCAGAATGCTTCAACACTAGACCTTCTCAAGAAATTAAATAACATCTGAAAATGGTTATCAAAAATTACGGGGAAGACGGATCCGAATCCACATCCTAATAGATTACCAGACACGCACTCTATCAACTGGGCTGCCGACAGACGTTGGTAACAGTTGGAAATTAAATTTGTGATACTGATTAGACACGATAGGAGGCAAAAATAATGAATTTCCTCTTCAGCATTCCTGAAGATGACAGAACGTGTTCTGTCAAAACGTCGAAACTCTTGGTGGTTTTCAGGTCCACGTGTCTCCTTGAATCAGGGACTGTTGGTTTGGTTCATTGGGTTTTTTTTAAGTGGTTCTTTTGTTTCGATTTTTTGCTTTTTTGGCACTCGAGTTTAGACCGTTGATAAAGCAGGCAGCATAGCTTTGCGAAACGTCGGAAAAGTTTGAGTTTTGGGACTTAGTACCTATTCAATACCCAGTTAAATAGTTTAACTGAAAACTAACGAGCTAAGATTAGGAAAAGAAATGAGTCTTATAAAAGTTATATTGTAAGGTAGTTAGAATTGTATACCTAATCGTATGACACCATAACGTCATTATCATACCGCATGCTATTCTTATTTTGCTAACTGTTTTGTCGGTGTGTGCATCAATTTTCCGGCTACCAATTATCTGCACCCACATGCAAAAGAACCAACCACCCACTAGAAACCCATATCAGTTTATGTAATCATTACCTGTTCTTTTTTTGCAGAGCAATACCATGCATTGAAATGTTTGACTTGTAACGAATTACGGCACCTTAACGTTGACGAAACCAACACCGAAGGCGAGGGTGAGTCTAGCACACATGTTCGTTACTAATAGTCGCTCTTCTACGCCTACATTCTCATAATGTTCATCATCATCTACATCATTCTCGCTTTCTACAGCCCAAACGGGTCAACCAATCAGGATAAACTAGGCTATGCGAACACGATTATATTGAGTGTGCCCATAGCCTATAGAGGCTTTTATCATAAATTTAAAATGTTCGGCGTTAATTTAGCAGCTTTCTTGATGACATAGTAAGTTACCTGAAAATATTAATGATTTAGCCGTCCAGAAGTTATTCGAATATTTAAAAACGAAAAAATCGTTTTCAAGACAAACTATTGTCTTGATTTGCCTCAACGTTTTTAACGTACACAGCCAAATTTGTCAACATCAGTTGCAGATAAAGTTGCTTTAGTTCCAAAAAACTGCAAAAAAGCTTAAAAAGCGTCATAAAAGCGCCACTTTCAAGAAAAGTTCCAAACAAAAATCAATAAAATTTTCACACAAACATGAAATCGTGAGATTCAACATATCTAGAAATTTTGGTCGAATTATATTCATAGACTTGGCTTCTAGAGTGGGAAACGTGCTTTTGAAACACTGAAAATTTTCGTAAAAATGAATTTAAGAAAAGTTGCAAGTGAAATGAGCTGAAAATAGTACAGGGTCTAAGCTAAGTTGAGAGAAAACGAAGATATTTTGAAAATTTCATCAAAATTCGTTAAGTCTTTTGGCCTGTAGAGTGCGAACGAACAGACATAAAAACAAAAAACAAACAAACAAACAAACAAAAACAAAAACACATAATTGATTTTTTTCAGCAGTAAGTGTAATTGATGATTCACTTCACTCGCTTCGCTCGTTACGCTCATCATCTTCGAAATTTGGTAACTTGACTCGCCCTACTATTTTTAGCAAAAATAAAATCGTGAACTCATATTTTGGTTAAAAATCTAAATTTTATGTAAAAGGCCCTCTTACAAATTAATATGCTCCTAGTTTAAAAAAAAAATTTGTTCTTGCTGCCAATCACTCGAATCATTCGAATATAATGAGGGTTGTAATAAGGACTAATGAAAACAGTTTATGATTGCTTGCTTCTTGTTTGTTTGCGGCGGGCAATGGCGGGAGAGTCACGCGTCTATTCAAGGACATGCCAGGTGTTGATACGTCAATTTCAAGTGTCAAATCTAAATAACTATCTGTATTCAAACGGTCCCATGCGTTAATCGGTGGTGTTCAAAGATAATATGCTACAGTGAAATTATGGATGAATGTGAGTCCTTTTGTTGAATTGTAACATTGTTCTATCGAATAGCCGCTTAGCTGGTATTTTGAGGTTATGCTGTCAAGTGTGAGGAGTTTTCTTGATCAATAATTTATTTATTCTTCTAAAATTCACCAAATAAAACATAATTACGGCAGCGACTGTGGTAACCTCGTAATTTTTTGCTTTAATTATTTTTACCTATCTAGGTACAGCGATTCGGCACACCAACTCCATCAAGTATGAAAACGACTACTGGGGTCCGATTTCTAAGGCGGTGGGCAAGATTCTTCACAACAATCACAGTACTCGTGTGGTTTTCGAGCAGTTGTATAGCATAGTGTACAAAGGCGTGTGCGATGGATTCGCTGAGAGGTTACACAGTGACCTTATAGCGCAGTGCTCGAGTCATTTGGAGCAAGTAGATCGAAGTTTGGATGCGGATCTAAAGCAACAACTCCTACTTGTAAGCTTTTCCTTTATGCTCTGTAGCCATAGTAGCATTTTCATGGCATCGATCAAATGTGTGAGTTGGTAATATCATTTAAAAATAAACAAATGGTATGTTTTAGGGTGATGCTAGCACACGCTTAGTAATGAGCTTCCATGAAGTGCTGGAAGCATATATGATTGCCGTACAACATATAACACCAATATTTGCATATCTTGTAAGTTCAAATTTTTAAATTTAACTTGTTTTTTAAAGTACTCAATTACCATAAAGCTAATTGTTTGTATACTTGTTATTTTTCAGAATAAATTCTATGTGGAAGTTGTGCTACAGACTACTTTACAGACGGAGGTGCTAGACCTGTTTAGACTGAAGATTGCTGATCAACGGATCGACAGCTTGATTGGTAAGTTGCTTTCAGCCCCAACTTAAATGTATAAGAAAGCTTTTTTCTGCACGTACTCAATAGACCTATTCCACTCAGAGAAAAATGATGTCAGATACCCACTGGGCATATTACCAGTTTGGAAAAAAAATTACTTAGCTCTGCTAAATACAAAGGAATATTGGGAAATCACACCCCTAATTGTGATAGGGTATCATTTCGTCATTTTGATAGAATCTTGATTGAATGGAATGGGTGAATTACAAACCATTACTAAAGCTCGATTCAAGTAAATTCAGCACAAGTTTCTAGAACCTTTGAATCAACAAATCAAATCGCAAGTTATTAGGTACTATTGTTTGCCTACTTCTTCAATGCATCAAATATGCTCAAAGGGTCATCTCACACACCCCAGCTCGCAGCTCGTCACATAGCATCCGCATCCCCGACCGCAAACCAAACCGTCCTCCACCTCCCGCCCAGCTGCCGACGTCGTGTTAAAACCCCGCGAACCATTCCGCTTCCAGCCTGCGTCGAAGTGTTGCTGGCGCGGCCGTTCGCGCTGGCGCCGTCTGCCGCGTCCGCGCTCTTCCTCAACCTGCACCGGCTGGGCAGGGGCGACTACGCGCGCCGCTACCCCTACCTCTTTGCGCGATACATTCCCAACGTGCTGCCGCCGATGGAGCGCGCCGACCTCGACCGACACATCCGCGAGGTTGCCGAGCTGCAGGTGCAGCTACGCACGCAACCGGGTTGGGGCGACGCGGCGGCGGCGCAAGGCAGGAAGCGAAGGGGAGACGAGGAGAATGCGGGCCCGCCAGTGTTGCCGTCGGCTAACTAGGGTTTTTGTCGGAGCTGTCGGATGTCTTACTATGCCGTGGCTGTGGGAAACTGCCGAGATAGCGTTGTTGAGTTGGAGGAAGAAGCTGGGGTGGCACTTAGGTGCGCTGCAGTGCGATTCTGTTGATTTTTTAAATGTCGTATGAGATGAGGGCATTCATTTGTTCCATTAAAAACATTGATAAAAGTTCTCATCTCTTCTCACCTTAAAAAAATTAACTGTATTGCACTGATGGGGTGAAGTTAAAGCACCGTAGTCATCTAGTTAAGCTAACCGAACACACCTTAGCTAATATTCAGGGGGCTTTGCTTGGCACTAATCCTTCATGTGTTAAATGATGGATGGAATTTAAAAAAATGTATTGTTGCAGGTGGTAACTGCCCTTGTTTAATTTGAAGTTCAACCCAGTCCACGCTGTTGTCGGATTTTGCCGAGAGTTTCCTAATCTCAACAGCCTGGTAAGACTTTCGATGCTGTTGCTAACGACTGTCGCGGTTTTAGTCTCCTCTTATCGGTGGCTTGCCGTCTGAAATTAACTACGTAGTTAGCGATCACAAATTATTGAAATAATGAGATGATGAACGGCATATACTAGACAGTGTGATATCTTCCAATTTCCATGGTAAAAATGTAAGGCAGGAAAACAACAAGGTTTTTTAGTGCCAACTTTTTTTATCGCACCCTTAAACTGGTAACGAGTTTTTAGGTGTCGACAGAATCCTTAGATTGTGGACGGCTGGCTGTGTGAAATTGCCTAGAAAACCCTTTGAATTAACCCCATTCATTAGTATTAATCCAATTGAATAAAATTGTTCGAGAGGATTTTGGATCTTGTTCTTTACGTGGCATTTCGACGTGACAAGTCAGTTTGGCATTCACCAGGTTGGTAAACAGCAGATTTAAAACTCTCTGGCTGTAACTGTGGCATTGGAATTTTTACATATTTTTTTCATTACAAAAGCTTCAAGTTTTTACAAGGAGGACCCAACAGCATTCAAAGAATGCTTTATTTTGTAGGTGCCTAGATTGTCAGTCATGAGAAAATAAAACCAATAAAACTATATCAATGAAGCCTTAATAAAATTATGTATTAATAAATTATAGCTAGCAGGCACCCCGCAATGCCATGCAGGGGCGGTTTACATGCCTGTAGGGCAAAGATTAGACGTGTGGAAAATTACCGTACAAATACCAAATGAAATTAGGTAATTATAAATTATAATTTTTGGAATGGGGAAGGCAAGAGTACAATTTCTTAACTATTCTATGAATAATTATCCTAACTTTGATGTCTACCCACAATGATTGGAATGTTAAAAATAAAAGAAGTTATTAAGCAAGCTGAAATGAGGCTTCTTGATCATCTGGCAGGGGTACCCCAATATCAAGAGCTGTCAACGTCGCAACTCGCAATTATTCAGAATCATCACGATTTTAAAGAGTAGTTGGTTACTGTAGGAGGAAGCACAATCAATGTTAAATTTCTTAATCAAAATTTTATTGAATGCCATTAAGCCAAAACAAATAGGATAATGCAAGTCATTATGTAAATGTATATAAATGACAAGTTATAAGTTATCTCCGTAGTATAAGAAACTTATTTAAACTGACCTGATACAGAAAAGTTTTTTAGTTTTATAGGTAGGAAAGTAACAAAATGAAAATTTCACTAAAAGGGACTAACGACCCAACCTATGCGAATGAGCAAGCAGGTTTTCTATCATGAACTGCACATGCTTGGCAATATAATTCAAGGTACGAAGGCAGGATTTACACAAATCAACTTTTGGATATCAGTCAAAACTTGATGTCATTGAATGGAAAGTGTTATTTAATTATAATAATATAGAACCAACATGACTCAACAGTTGCATTATAATAATTTAGCAGTTAAATTTTGAAATGTCTATATCATTTACGTAGATCAAATTCGAGGATTCCTCGTAACCAAGGACCAAGGTTTCCGTAGTTTACCGAGCAAAGAACGTGAAGATTTATCCAGAGGTAGCCAGTGCGTGCTGAGCCTGCGCTGGAGAAAAAGAAATGCAGACAGAATATTAGCACTTTCCACATAGGCAAATCACCCAATTTGAATTGTCCAAATTTAATGCTAAGAACTTTTCTATTGAGACCAAGAAATAATTATCAGGAAGCAATTTTGAAATGCTAGTACACATATAAGAAGAAAAGTCTGAATGACCACAGGCGAGACTCATCATGTTGATTTGTAGGCTCCGTGATGCAAAAGCAACCGGCCAAATTCATACATCAGAAACATGTATGCAATGACAAAGGATGCATCAACATAGGTCAATCTACAACCTTGAGCCAGCAGGTGATAAGTTGCAGGTGTTGTTAATACCTTTTCATGGATTTTTACATCATTAAGCATTATTTGGTGCTGAATTTTCCTTGGGAGTTTCATCATCCTTCTTCTCGGTGATCAAGACAGGGACCTCTTCTTTGCTAGCCTCATCGAAGTTGCCGACAAGTTCGGGTACTTCATCATCTTCATCGATGGCAGCCTTTCCACTGACCGCGCTGCTAGTCACGCTCGACGCTAGCCTCTTCAGCTGCGTCAATCCTTCGGGACCAAGCTGACTCAGAATGCCGGGCAGCATTTCGGTGATCTGTTTGTTCTCCCCATGACCAGTGATGGCAAAAGTGTTTGCAGCCAACGAAGCCTGCGCTTTAGGATTGTTGAAGTGAATGACAGATCCGTCATCTTTAATCATGTTAACTTCTTCAATACCAGGGATAGTATTTACAGACAGCTTTTTAAGCGAACTTTGTAACTTCTTGTCGTCAGTTGCGGCAGTCGCATGCACGACCTTCTTCTTCCTACGCGGTGTGCCTTTCCCTCCAATACGAACTTGGGTCTGAAGTTTTTTCAGCTTTTCGGCGTTCATTTCCACTTGTTTCGATTGAAATTTGCGAAAAAAGTTGTTTCCTACTAACGAAGCACAGCCTCCAACTAGTTCTGCCGGTGAATAGAAGCTAGTTCTTGCTTATTTCGACGAAATAAGAGTCTAACACACGTGCTCAGAATCGAGCCCTCAGAGAAGAAGATGGATGCCGGCAGATGGCCAATCAAATAACAGCTTCTGCGCGATTATTTTCTGAGCGCACTCTCGGTTTGTTCGATCCGATCTCGTCATGACGTCATTTTAAAAAAGGGAACGAATTTTAAAATGATTTAACATGTAAATAAAATTTTATTATTTTGTAACTAAACTTACAAATTCGAAGTGAACACTCCCATTTCCAACAGGTTCATTAATCTTTAGAATCTAATTTTGGGATGTTTTGAAGGGAAATTTAGTGAAATACGTTTAGTAGCGGCAGATTGGAGACAGGTGATAAAGTCAAAATTCTATACTTGTCATACTAGCTCTTCTTGAAAAAGGCGTATCGGTTTTCTTTCGTTCCTGTAAAACAAATAAAGGTTAAGAAGAATGTCTTTTATTTAATGTAAAAGTTAATAAGGTATCATTATCATTAGTTTTATCATTATCATTGGTTTTTTACTTTGTAACTTCTTTCATGTTCGGTTTCTTACCCTGGTACTGTGACTCTTTGAGCAAAGTAGATTTGTTCTTTGCAGATCATTGTAGATATATTCAATGTTTTTCTTTGATCTAGTGCTGGCATCATCGTCATCTAAGTTATGATTCGAGCCAGGATTAGGAGTTCCGTAGTTAGACAGGCAGAATTCCTAAAAATAAATCAAATTTAGAAATAAATTTGATTGATTCATTAAAAATATAAGTAACCAAAGGTAAAACTGCACTCATGGTAAAAGTCGAAATTACATTCATAAATGACATAATGACATAATGACATAATGACATTCATAAAAGAATCATATATCGGCATCTTGGGGATATATTAAATCAATTTTTAAAAATTCCATAAATTGCATCAATGGTGTGAATTTAATGTTAAATTTAAATCATAGCCAATAAATTATATTTCCAACAGTCTGAAAGATTCGAAATTTTAGTATAGTTTACTTTTCCTGACGATGCCAAATTCCAAATTAGTGCCAAAAAAATGCCAACTGGCATCTTTTTTTATTACATTATAATTGATACAAAAATCAAAAAGAACTTAATTAACAATAGATCAGTATACCAATCAAAAGCTTAACACTATACATAGAAAGTTGGAGTGTTTCAGAGCCGTAGATTGTAGAATTGAGAGTGTACGGTTCTGGTCTGTTTAAAAAATCAATTGATTGTGACAATCGACAAGGTCATTTTTAGGACTGCCACAACGTTTAAACAGAGCAAAACCGTACACTCTCAATTCTACACTATACATAGCATAGTTCAAAATGATTGCATGAAACTTAAGATTCAACCAACCAACCTGATAAGAATGTTCAAACTTTTCCCTGGCATGCAGTAAGTTCTTTCCCGTAGCACTTCTTATCAATTTCTGCCTGTGCATCTCGTCCACTCGGTTGTTGAGATCGGCCTCCTTTTCAACGCACAAGCTGCCCAAAACTGTTTCCCTGTCTCCAATGACGATATTCTCTCTTGCAGAGCTTTCATTTTTAGACCGACGCAGCTTTTGCATTAGATACAGCTCCTTCCGAATTTCTTCCAATTCTTGGGTGGCCATCATAACATCAGCCTTCAACATTTCATACACTCTGAAAATGAAAAATTGAATTGTTGATTTCTATATCAATGAGATGAAAGTGTCATTTTCATAACTTTCCAGGAGAGACAAAAAACTGCTTTATAAATCATCAGCATGAAAAAGCATGGAACTGTGTCATTTCTTCTTGATAATTTACAATTTAACATGATAGGTTTCTAAAAATTTATTTCTACACTGTGAAACATGATTTTTCAGAAAATTTATTAAGCTTTTCCAATCCAGGTTCCAAGCAGGACTATGCCAGGCATCCAATGATCCAGGCAATCTATAATTTGACCCGGAAATCATCATGTCAAGCATATTTTTTTAGGATATTTAATAGTTGAATATCTCCTCAAAATCCCAGGAAATCATGTAGGTAGGTATGGTAAATCCCTTTCTTTCTCCTCCATTTATCGTAAGTTTTTCATATAATTGTGATTATTAAACAGGTTGTGAGCACCATAAATTAAAGTAATGACAAGGAACTAATTTCCAAATTCCATGATTTTTCCTAAATGGTACATATGTACACAAATCTTGTGCGTAATTGTGTAAGGTGGCTACAATAGTGACGTCGTTACTTATTCTTGTAACTTCCACAATAAAACGCGCAATAATCACAATAAAAAAAAAAACTTCCTTAAACGGTGCTGAAACGAAGCGTCGCACCCATCCTAAAGATTCGCTTACTCGTTAGACTGGCGGTCCAGTGCCTCCGCCCGGAAAATGTCCTGTTGCAAATCCATGGCGTCGACAGTGACGACATACGATTCCCACGCTAACGCTTTCGACGGCATGGCTCGAACCGGGATATGACTCGAACTGACTTGATGCATATCCTTCGATACACCTGCATCGGTGGTGATGTTCGGAGGGCCATCCTCCTTTTCGGGAATTGAATTGCGTTTCATCTTCTCGATGCTCTGTGGGGTCGTATACAGGTTCCAGAGAAATAGAAAAATATCGACGCAATTCGGTATACTTTTTGGAGTGTCGTATAGATATTTTGGTCGCTAGAGTGAACTTACCCTGACTTTCTTTTTTTGGGCTGATTCTTTCGATGCTGTGCTAGTGAACCTTGCAGCATCTAAAAACAAAGAAAATTAGTTAAATACGTGTTGTATGGACAAGTTTCTTCTTTGGGTCAAGAGTGCCTCCAAGCCAAATGTGCAAAATACGGGGAGGGGAGGGCTGCACACTTGTTTCTTCCCTTCTGAGCATCGTTTCAATTACACTCATCCACCTAGCGTTTACAATTTAAGCGTTTGCAGCGTCCTGGCACAATACTACAAACCAGCAGACTTGCTTGATAAACGTCTTTGCGAACTTGATTTTTTGATCTCGACGACCACCTCAGAGGAGGAATCGACAGACACGAGCGACAAGGAGCTCGCTTCGAGCATGGCGGCTTCCTCTGCCCGAAGCGCTTCCAACAGTATTATATCCTCCCTCTTCACTTTCACCATCCTGCGCAGAAGAAATTGCAGATATGACAGGAGATATAGTTTAATGTCCTTGATTCCTCGTCCTTGTTTTCTCCCAAGGGTTTAAACTCCGGTACAGTTACAAATTTTCGAATGTATATTTTGTTTCCAATAACCTACCATGTAAACTTGCATTCTGGTTCGAATCACACTAAGAAAACTTACTGTTCGATGTACTCCTTGCAGAGCTCGACAAAGAGCGGTGTTTGCTGCATCGCGACGATCAAGGACATCGGCACGTTGCCGAAGAGGAATTCCGGCACAAGCCGTTGGAGATGCTCGACTCTTGCCACCGAAAGCAAGGCCTCTCCGTTGTTCAAGATCTTTTCTTTGTTGTATGCTCGAGAAATTGTTAAGTGTTGAATGAGATTAGTTGTCTCCTCCTGCAAAGAAATGTGGTATTGTTACTTTTAATAAAAGCTTTCAATAATAATTTATCAAGGACTATCAAACCAACAAAACATTGTTCTAATAGAAACCTTCCCAGACACAAATAGTTGTAACTTGTGGAACTAGATCGATATGTTTGTGTGTACGGCTGTCATTCAAGCTTTCTCGACTTAGAGTTCAGTTTTGAGAATTTCACGATAATAATATGTTTCTATTGATTTTTAAATGTTGTTAGGACTGATACAGATTAGTTGTTTTGCAAATGCAAATTTTATGCACTTTCCTAATTGATGACAAATTTAAAAAAAATAATAATAATAATGATAATAAAAGAACTATTTGAAAAAAAAATTGAGGGAATGAGAGGGAAATCACAACCTGAATTGCTCTACCTGGCTTTAGTGAGTGGGTCATTTGATGCCATTTTGATTGAATTTTGATGGAATGAAATAGGTGTATTAGCTAGCTATACCTCCTCTTTGATTTTCTGCAGCACAGGATCTAGTTTGACGCACTTGACAAGATTCAACGTCTGCAAAGTTCCGATGAGGCTGCCCAGCCGCAGCGTGGAATGAGTCACCTCCAAGTCTTGCGGCGATCCGTGCAAGTGGCCGATGATTCTAGAGCGTTGCGGCACACAAGCAAACTCCCTTGCAAACGCCTTTCACGTCATTCTCACAAACTTTCTCATATGTTAATCTTAAGGAATTTTTGCATATCTATACAATAATTAAGGTACCTACTGAGTTATTAAGGTACTTAATAATACTTATAAGGTAATAAGGTATGCTTTTAAGGTATAATAATACTTAAGGTACCTACTTAAGCTATTAAGTAGACTGAGTAATTATATACTAATTGCTTTGATCCGCATCAAACACCTCGCAACTTGCCTCATAATCGCACGGCGATTCAGAGACCCTTCCAAGTAATCGAGAACAATCGATGTCCAGTTCCGTAGCTGCGTGACCGGTTCATCCGACTGTTTCAAACGGCCAATAAGTTGCTCGAACAACATCTTCGCCAGGTTCGCTTGGCCTTGGACTTGCGGTGACAGGTGCCGTCGCTGGTTGCTCAAGCCGTTGATTCCCATCATGTCGACGAAATGGATCTAGACATAACCCACCTTACGCGTAAATATGGTGAGGGTTGTCCATAAAATATTTATTTTTTTATAGATAATTCTTGATAACAATTAATGGCTTCATACATGTGATTGGCTGGGTCCGTGACATTAATCTATTAAATTAGTCTAATGTGTAATTTTTAATTTATCTTACAATAGACATATTCCACTCAGAGAAAAATGACGTCATACCCACCGAACGTATTACCAGTTTGAAAAAATCTTAATAATCTCTGCTAAATCACAAAGGAAGATAGGGAAATCACAACCCGAATTGCTCTACCTGGCTTTAGCGAGTGGGTATCATGCGATCATTTTGATGGAATTTTGATTCAATGGAATAGGTGTATTATCTCTAAAATAAGAAAGTCGGAGTGGTTCAGAGCCGTGGTTGGTAGAATGGAGAGAGTTCGGTTTTGCTCTGATGTAACGCGTTTGCGGTCCTGAAATCCCTTACGATTGTCGACGTTTCGTCCACGTTGGCGCTGACATCTTCGGGATTTAAAATTTTGTAAGATTGACGAGATCGATCAACTCTGATTTTTTCAAGGCTTAGCAAGCTGGCTTCAGATTCAGAATTGTTAAACGTTATGTAAAATATGGAGCCGTAAATTATATTTTAAAGTTGGACATCACTTTTGCCCCTTTGACGCGTAGCCAAGAAACATTTCCGACCAATGATGTGCAGAAATTCCTAGCACCAAATACCACCTGGGTTATAGTAATGTTGCATACAAAATTCCTATCCCAGCCTGGACACACATTTTCGATTGGCTATTGGTGCCTGTCTCATTTAGTTCCCGAGGAAGCCAGGATGTCAGTCAGCATCCGAGGGCAGTTAAAAACTTAAATGAACGTTACCCTTCCGCAGGCAATCTCTGGCTCTAATCTCTCAGAGGACATTGATTCGGTATCGATCGTGAGAACTGTGTGCGAACAGCTCCCTCCGGTGTAGGTTGGGGTATTTTCGACACTTCTCCGGGCTTCGCCTTGGAAAAGTAAGCGAAACGCGTCGCTCTCGCACGGAAGCACTAGACGCGATACAGTCTGCAACAAACTTCACGGATTAAATCGTGTAAGTACCTATATGCATAGAGATAGCAGTGTTAATTTAGATTTGTTGGTTTGTGTCGAATTATCTTGCCCAGGTCATGGGTCAGAGTCTTGTCAAGTGCCGTGATGGAGTGACACCGAGTCTCGATTATACAGAATCAAGACATTTCAACACAAGCACAGCTAATTTATTGCTCATATTGGCATATTGAATCAACAATTGTCAATTGGCTTTACAAACCTATTGTTTTCAGGTAGAAATTAACAATTGAAATTGTTGTCAGGGTAATAATCGTTAATAATATGCGTTTCCACAGTCGGTGTGTATAACATTCCCTCGTAATTTTGACAGGCATTTTCTTGTATTTAACTTTTTCCAGTAACAGGAACATTCTATTGAACAAAATAGGTTTGTGTTATATTTACCGGGAGATTGCCTGGTCCTTGGGCCTTGTGGCCCAATGGGGACAAGGAAGCAGTTACTTGGGGGGGGGGGGGGGGGGGGATGTTGCCCTCTGGCCTTATTACCCGTTGACGATTTTATTGGCAAAGCTGCTAGGAAATAAACTTGATTATAATTGTTCTACATCTAGAGTGCTCTACATCGTGTGTTAAGCCCTACCTTCAATCTGTCTCGGTAAATGAGTTCCGCCGTCTTCTTCTCCCCTACTGTAACCAGCAAGTCTCTCACTACATCTGGCTCGATCAGCTCCACATAACTCATCTTGTAAGTGATCCGCTTTTCAAGCATCATTTTCGATTGGAGGTCAAACATCTCTCCGAAGAAATGTGGAATGAATCCAGCTTCATGGAATCTTTTTTTTAATCCACTGATTGAGGTCGTTTTCCCAGATCCAGTTTGTCCGTAAGCAAGAATGGTAGCGTCGCATCCTTCAATTACCCTGCTTGCAACAATCAGACCAATATCATTAATTTACTCTTATTCTTGAATAAATCGTGAATAAATTCAAATGCAGAAGGGAGTTGGATGTTTTTCTGCTTCAGTTGAATGTTATTCTAATTTAGTGGTACGTCATATTGTAGTTTTAAAATGTACTTTTTAGTGACTAGGTGTGCAAATCTATATGAATGCACATACAACGTATGTGCTTGTGACGGAAAATATTTATAGCAAAGTATAATAATATGGTAACCTTACCTTGCTTTGCTAGCCACTGTCAAGTAATTACACAAGCATTTGGCCTATACCATAATATCAGTAATTAGTACTTACAGCGCAGGTGCTGTAAATACAGGTAAATGAGGTAAATTATGCAATATACCTTGCAAGTACATCCTTCATGACGGTATTATAAACGTATCGCTGTGGTTGCAGATAGAAGACTCCTTCGCATTTGTACTCCAAGAACCGTGGAGGGGTAAGAAGTTTGGGCGAACAATCTTGAACACGCTTTACGTGAAGAACCTGCAAAAACCACTCCGTAGTCCGTAGATCAAGTAGTAAATTCGTTATCTTGGGCTAAGTATCGTTGGACCGTATAGTTACTGTGTATAAAATTCTCTTGTCCTTCATATTTATAGTTTAAACTATACAGACTTGCCTTATAGTCATCCTGCAACATAATGTTTTCATAGGAGAAGTCTTCACTTGGCATTAGACGGTAGAATATCATCGCATTACGGCCACTGGTGGCACATTCGTCAGTTTCGTTTTCCGTTTTGGTTCCATCGCAGATTTCACCTCCGTCCATGATTCCGAAATTAGCATTCATTCGTAGAATATATTGCACGGATTAATGAAGATGGATATTTTTTAAAAAGCCTAGGAAACAATGCAAGCAAGATTTGACAAACAAAAATACATAGAATGTATAAGAATGAATCCTTACATTAGAAATTAGAATGCAAGGAAGAGGGTGAAATTATTACTACTTTGTTATCGGTTAAGATTCACTTAATCTAAAAAATGACGCTACCACTTCTACAATACTATTCCTATTTTTGTAAGCATAAATTATAAAATATATATTATATATTAATAATTAATATACTAATAAATAATATGGTAATAAATAATAACATAATTCTAAAATATAATTTTTATTGGGAATAATATTTCAAAACAAAACAAAAAATTATAATCATGACAATATTCTAATGATGATGATCTCTGGTAAGTGGTAACCGTTTAATTTTTTAGCAGAAATTAACTACAAAATTAAACATAGCTAAATAGGAAAAACAGATAATTACATTAAATGACAACATGGCTTATTTAACCTTTTTTTTTATTAACGGCGTGCCAAGTTTGCCAGAACGGCCATTGCAAAATGGAATATATAACTTTCGGTACGTACACTTCCACATTTTCAATTGAACTTCCCCACCGAATGTCTTTGGTTTGAACTAGCTAGCACAAAGAATAGTCTACGAAAAAGTACCACTCTTCTTGTATCGAATGCAAAAAGTCTGCCCAAAAATCCTGCATGTTCCCAAATTCCTAAGGCCTGGATTCATTTTCACTTTTTCTGTTTCTAATTCTGCAGTTTTGGGACCGCATGCTCTCGTTTCCAAATGTGGAATTGTTGTGGTAATTTGTATTCTCCATCATTGGGAGAGGTATACTACAGCTTTCGGGATTTGAATTCTGTGGAATTGATGAAAAGTTATTCAAGAATGTAGGGTCCTGAAGCTGTTCCTGTCTGTCAATATCGGCAAGCTAAGCTGTCTCGTGCAATAGTCAATAAGACTCGAGAGTCGTGACTTTTTCTAATTTAAGCAAGATAGTTATCAGAAAAAACTATTTAGCATTGATAGCAAAGTCCCTAACTGAAACTTTTTCCGATGTTTTACAAAGCAGGCAGTATAGCTTTGCGAAACGTAGGATAAAGTTTGAGTTTGGGACTTAGCTATCAATAAATACCCAGTAAAATAGTATTTCTGAAAAATAAAAACACATATTTTCAATTGAATAAACAAACTTTTAAAAAAGTCAAGCGCCATTGGCAGTTTGCGCAATTCCCTGAAGGTGATACGTGTCCGCTACCATTCTTTGCCGCGTGTTTAGTGTGTGCGCCTGCGTGTGCTGTCGCCGGCACCGAGTATCACAGAGCGAGTATTCCTTCAGGGCGTGAGCAGCGTGGAGACGCGTATCTTGCCGTCGCCCGACGCCGTCACGCACGTGGCGCATTGGTTCGAGATGGACCAATCGGCTGCCACCGTCGGGCACTGGTGCCCCCCCAGGTCCAGCATGTGGTTCAGTCCGGAGCTCGTTACCTGGCGACGCCGAGATGACAAACTGAGATTCCGGGCTTTTCGATTTTTTTTTGGGCTCAAAAAGGCGGAAATAATTGAGATAAGTCAACTAAGCTTTTGGTTTTCTTTTGGTTTTCAGTCCTTTTAGCAGGTCCTTTTCAAGACCACAAACTAATTACAAGAGAGCTAAACCGTACCTGCCCACGGCTCAGGACCAATCTGCAGTACCAAGATATATTAAATATAATGTTTTTTTCTCCTTATTATTATTATTGTTAGTATCATATTTACTATCTAACGACAGCCGCGGCCCCTCACCTGGTGGATCGAGCCCCCGAGCGGGCCGCAAACCAGCACGTGGCTGCCCGCCGGGTCGAACGAGAAGAGCTGTCCGTGCGGCGGCGTAACTGTCCGCCACCCGGCGCCTTCCGCCAACGACGCTTCCCACGAGTTGCCAAGCCCGCTCTGGTTCAGGCTGCGTCGGCAAAGCTGGAAGGCAACGACACCGTCAATGCAATGCTGGACCCTCACTCTATGAGCTACAACTGCAAGAATCAGTGTAAGAATCACGTGGATTCTGCTGCAAAGTATTGCACATTGTACACCAAGATCAAATAGAATGGAAGCGAATGTCTATCCCGAACGCCTAGCAGGTGGCTGGTAACCCACTCCCCGCGCCGCGCGCCACACTATTCCCCTCACCTAGTCGGTCCTGTATGACGTATCATACTGGCATCATTCTGGTAACTCGGGACTGGTGACTTGTCGACATTCATAGTTTATAATGCGTGTTTTGAAGGCAAATCGATCTAAAAAATGATTCAAAACCCTAATAACAAGTTTCTTCACCTTGCATAGCATTCAAGTCTCACAATGCATTGTAAGTTGTAACCCAGTAAATGTGTGCCTAAAACAATAAAGACCAACTCTCCAATAGGGATGCTTCGGTTATTAAAACTGTAACCGGATAACTCTCCACACTATCCGGATATTATCCAGATGGTACAAAACCCCTTGGACAGCCAAAAAATAAATAAAGATAGGGGACAGCCAAGGCCAACCTACACAGACAAATGCGTAGAAGCAGTGCAATGAAACAATCAAAATCCCATTGTTTGTTAAGGAACTTTTTCCAAGAAGATGACTCACTCGACTCTGGTTAAGATGAAGACAGTTGAGGAGCAGTTACTGGCTGTAGAGGGAGGAGGGGAGTTTGCAGTAGATGCTCCTGACAGCCGCTCGTGAGGAGGGGAAAGCATGTCAAAGCAAAAACAAAGCAAAAACAAACACACAGACTTTTTTTTTACGGGTGGTCAAATTGAAGTCTTCGCTTCGCTCGCTTTGCTCGCTACGCTCATCCAAAAATGGTTTTTTTGCTGTTTTTTTTTTGTATCCAGATATAGAGATGTAGGTCGAGCATATGCTCGAAAGAATATTCTCCGAAAGATTATGCTCCGAGCATTTTTGAGCACCTCAACTGCCTGAAATGCCAACAACTATTTGAAAATTCAATTTTGAATTAATTCCTGCCTATTTAGACATGTTTGGAAGGCTGATGGAAATCAACGAAAGTGGGTGCTCGATTGAGGATGACGTGTAGTCAAATTATGACTAGCGCGGTTAAACATTTCTCTTAACTAATTCTAAACAAGTTGTTCATATTGTTCTTAATTCTTATAATTGATACGGTACCAATAATTGCCTTACCAAAAACCATACCAAAAAATTTAAAAATTTGTCAAAAAATTTGATTCCAAGGCCCGGTTTTTCAGTGGGCCACTAAAAACTTTCCATTTGCAGTAAATGAAGGCTTCTGACCAGTTGTCCCCATGGTTAAGTACTAATAACACACAAATGGACTGTTCTTTATGGACCACTGGAAAACCGGCCCGTCATCCTAAAGAATGAAGATTTAAGAAAATGCGCAAGCATATTAAATCACTATCCAGATAATCCCGCAACCATGACCCGGCCAACCGGATAACCGTCGGCATCGCGACCCTCCACCGACCTTCCCGTCCTGGCCGAGCGTGCAGCACGAAGTGTCGTCAGCCGTCAGCTGTATCGAGAGCACGGCGCCGCGGTGCACGCGGCTCGTGTCGATGCTGTCCTCGCTGCGCAGGTCGTAGAGGCGGGTGGCGCCGTCGCTGCAGCCGACGACCAGCAGCTGGCCGTTGTGGTTGAACGCGGAGCACGCGGCGTGGCACTCGCCGCCGCCGCCGCCGCCGCCGCCGAGGGAGAGGGTGCGTTCGAGCTGCCGCGTCTTCAGGTCGTAGAGGAGGAGCTTGCCGGTGCCCTGCGGGTGTCAGAGCAGGGATTTCATGCAAAATTACTGCTCTGAAGCAGGCAGAACGGTTTGGATTGTTGGAAACACTGGTTCTCGTGAGATCACCGAAGTTAAGCAACATCGCGCTGAGTTAGGTGTTGAATGAGTGACCATCATGCACATGATTAGTTCTGTTGGAGGGTTTGAAGTTGTACGACAACTTCACTCGCCTTGCTTATCAACCTCTCGAAAGCATGGATTAGTGGAGGAATCCTGTTGTTCGAGTTGTACCGTCCTTCGGAAGGGACGTAAAGCCGGTGGTCCCCTCGGTGCTTTTCGACAGGAGTAGGCTACGTGCTGGCACTGCGTTTCCCCTCCTCCCTTCTAGGCTAGGTTAGGTTCATCATCATCATCATCACCCTTTCGTTCACCGACGCCATTAGACCAGTGCCAAAGGGCCAGTTGTCAAAACAGTGCGTCGTTCAACACGATTATTCAATCAATCAATCTCTGAATCAGTCAAATTTCAAATACACTAAACTGAATCGTGAACGCCGCCTAGTAAGGAATTAAAGCATCACAGCCATCCAGCTAAAACCTGAAAAAGCATTATTCCGTAATCTTACGTAATATTGTTGGGGCTTTGTTTGGCGTTTCAGGCCAGAAGATGACTACGCTAAAATTATCTGAACGTAGATCCTTATTGGGGCCAAAAATTGTTCAACACAGAGCCAACTATTTTTTTCAGTGGCCTGTTATCTTCTTGACGGGCCATTAATGTATTATTACCATGGCTACTGCCAACGAGACGCCTAGACATTGTGTTAACAGTAGAAGTTTCCTCGGTTGTGTTCTGATGGGATTAGTGTGGTGGTACAGGACAGGAGTACTGAAGATGGCAGACCGTGCGCTGCCGAAACGTCGAGAAGAATGGTCCTTTTCAGGATCACAACACTCATCCCATCAGAGCGCAACCAAGAAAACTTCTACTACATAGTACATATACCAACGGCTCTGGAAACCATCACCGAAACACTGTGTTAGCAGACCGTCAAATAACTAACAAGCCACCGAAACACCCGGCAAGTTCAATTCGGTCAGAGCCCTAACCTGCGAGACGGCCGAGCAGACGAACGAAGACTCGACCGGGTTGCAGCACACGTGCACGACGGCGGCGTTGTGCAGCGGCGTGTTCGGCTCGGCGGGCAGTTCCCAGACAGGCTTGTTGTCGCGCGTGTCGAACAGCCGGACGGAGCCCGACTTGCCGCCAGTCACCAGGTAGCGCTCGTTCTTCGACACCCAGTCCAGCGAGAGCACGCTCGACTTGGAGGTGAACGTCGCGATGGTCCTGCCAAGATAACGGATCGCGTTTTATCTCGGTAATGGAAACAAACTGGAAATCACGTTAAGAATAAAATTGGTTTCATGATAATAATGGAAACAATGGAAACAAATGGAAACACAATGGAAATCTCGTTGAAATCTCGTGGCTTGATATGGAGGTGAACGTAGCAATGGTCCTGCGGAAGAACGCATCGCGTTTCATGTTGGGAATGGAAACCATCTGGTCGTTACAATCACGGTGGGTCGTTAGTAGAGCATTTATCCGGCAGGGTACGGGTTTGAAGTTAGTACGACAACTTCACTCGCCTTGCTTGTCAACCTCTCGACAGCACGAATTAGTGGAGGAATCCTGTTGTTCGAGTTGTACCGTCCTTTCATTCACCGACATGCCATTAGACCAGTGCCATAGGGCCAGTCGTGAAAACAGTGCGTCGTTAAACACCATCAATCAATCAAAGTCCCGGTAAATGTCTCACTTGGGCGTAGGCGTGGTGGCCCACATCTTGATGACACCGTCGGCGTCGGCGCTGACCACTGCCGAGCCCGAGCCGTTGAACTTGAGACAGCTCACCGCGCACCGGTGTTCCGAGTACTCCTCCTGCAACGGCAAGCGTTGCGGCAAGGTGAATCAATCTTTCAATCGATGAGCAGTAACTCTAGGTTTGTTTCTTTTGTTTATTGGTGGTTAGCACTGGGCTTACAGGATGGCAATTGTGTAACTTTTATGTCTGTGAGATGATATAAGAGCATTCATTTGTTACATTAAAAAATTGGCAAAAATGGAGATCTCATACCTACTATCTTACCATCATAAAAGTTACACAATTGTCCTGCTCTATTCATTAACCTTTTCAGCTTCTAGTTCTGTAGCTTTGGGTCAATTTCTGCTTTTGTTTATTGCATAATAGTATTAGAAGAAGGAAACTGTCCCAAAGCCAAAAAGTTTCAAACAGCAAATGGCATACCTGTCCCAGCATTAAAAAGGCCTTGTCAGCAATGTTTGTCGTAGGAATGGGCAGCTCTCTCCTGGCAGTCGCTTCCCTCTCGATGGAAGGCTCCCTTGTTCGCGACGCATCTCTCTTTGTCTCCGTGCTTGTTGCCTTGGGCCAGCCAGACGTAGAACTGGTGCGATGCTTGCTGCTCGATCGACGGTGTGGCTCTTCAACGCTGCTCAAAGAAAATGTCTGATTTTCAACAACAAAAACTAATTTTCGGTTAGCGTACAGAGCAAAATTTATCTTCAAGAACACATACTACTAAAGAGCAGTGTTTTTTATGTGTATTTCTGTTTGTGTCTGTTTGTGTGTGCTCTATAGTCCAAGAGTATGATTGGATTAAATTTTCAGGATACCTTCAAAATCATCCTAACCTACTTTCACTTTCAGAAAATTCTATCCCAAGCTTTTCTGTGAAATCAATTTTTTTCATGTGATGGATCAAACAGAAGATTGTTAGTCATTATTATAAACTGAACCCACCCCTGGGCCCTCCATGGCAGCCAATCAGAAGATAGGGAGCAAATGGTGAATGCTGTAAGTGACCGTAAATGCTTTGTGTACCTATGCAAGATTGTTGGCCACAGAGGGACTAATTTCTCCACATTTTTGGAGATCTCAGTCTTGCCTACCATCACTAAGAGTTTACAGAATTTTAAACTCAGTTCTAAAGAATTGCTTTTCTTTACCTTCTAGTCTTGGCTTGTGTCGATCTGCGGTGCGTATTTGGACTGCTTGGCAACCCTATGCTACTTCTTATAAATGTTTTATAGCTTTTGGAAGATGTTTCGCCTCCAGTACCTCTGTAAGGATTGAAACCACAAGTTATCATGTTGAAAATGTAAAATTCTATCACTAGGTATACAAGCAATCTCATTTAATTAGAATTTAAAAATAGTGTAAAGAAGGTGATATTTTGAGTAGGTACTAACTGTGCAATAATATAAAAGTCATCCATAAGCTCCGCAGGCTGAGATAAATCGGGGGCGATCACATTGTCTGTAACTGCTCCTCGGGGATTTTCAAGTAACGTGTTAATGCGCTGTTTGAGTGCATCGTTTTCTTCTTGCAGCTGTTTCATCCGTGCTGCATCATCTTCGAACGCCGATAGCGTAGGTTGAGGCATGCACTGTTGATGGTAACCAATGATTGTGAGATCAGGATGTAAACCTTTGTTTTTCACATTAATATTGAGTGGTATACTGTTAGTAGTTATTAAAACAACTCCCAGTCTACTGTTAGTAAACTAAGAACTTACTTGAAATATTGTAGCTAGAAAATTGTGGAGGGAAACTAGCAGAGTATCTTGCCATTGTCTTGTAAAGTGAACGGCAAATGTAGCGTTTTCTTCAGGATTTTTCAGAAAGGGTAGTACTAAGAATCAGAAATATTAGTCATTAAGTTAATGGTGGTTCAGAGGTAAGCTTTAACGTGGGAAAGCAAATCTAAGCATTCGAGATAAAACAGCAGCCTGAAAATACAGAGAATCAAATTTTCAATCATTTTTTGGAATATATCAACATGAAGACTGTGGCCATTGAATTTAAATTCAATGCTGTGGCAACTAAGTATTGCAACGTATCAATCACCCAGCAAACCCTAGGTGAGAAGTGCAGCTTGCCTGTAAGATGCAGACTTCGATGCTTTGATCGCACGTGCGAAGGTGCAATTTTATGCTATTTTCAGCAAGATTTTATAATGCTACTGGGAAACTTTTCCCTAAGCTGCCAATAAAATGAAAAAATAAATAAATTTTGAACAAGACTAAAATGTGTCTTACCAAACCATTCCTTCCATTCTGACTGCCACTGAAGTTCTGGAGTCATTTTCGCAAAGAACTCGTTAATTTTATCTTGCTTGCCGTTCACTACGCAATTGACAATATAAAGCTTCAAAACAGAACCTTCAAGCTTCTTCACAGCTGCAGTGAAACTATTTTCAAGTTTAGTGAACATTTTCTGGTCTAGATGTGACCAAAGCTCTTTTAGTGAGCTCAAATCATAAGAGTAAATGTGCTGCATTAACTGGTCTACGATTTTGTCGTCTCGGAAGCCTTTATCTTTGTCAGACTTTAGCTCTGAATCAAAAACTTTAAGAGTGTTACTAAAGCATCTATAAAGTAAATATTCGCGTATTAATTCATCTATGTACTGTATTTGAGACATTTTAACCTGCTTTTCAAATTCTTACACCAGCTGTCAAACGCGCTATGAACTAGACACCAAGTTCGAGAATTTTCGGAGCACAAGATTTGAAAATGAACTAAGCTCTTGCACATGCTCGCTAAAGGGCCGCAATTCAAAATCGGTTGGTGAAGGGTCAAAACTCAAAAGACATCCATATGTGCAATCATTAAGTCTCGTTTAAACCCTTTGATTGACAGCATTTAGGGTGGACGTCCGTATTAAGAATGGAAGTAGATGGAGAAACCTCATCTTCCAGCGAGTCGGTAAGCATAGGAAACTCAAACCCGCTTAAACTTTAAGGTTATAATGGAGTGACATTGTGGTGTGGTGGTTTTACGTTTTTAAAATGTAAAATCAATTTTCCCTTGCATAGGATGGAGCGGGCTTTCAAGAGGAACCTAAGTTCCAGCTGTGTGTTGGTTTCCGCGAAGACTGTGTAAGACTGGCAGCTTTGGTCCGTGAAAAGCTTACAGTGCAAGCACTTTTCGATGCATGGGATGAGACAAGGTTCCATCGCGTGTACATGGGCCGCCGCTACTTCACGGAGCTGCTTGAATTCACGGAGGAGGCGCTCATAATAGCGCGGGATCTGTGGTTGGATGACACAAAGGACATTCGCGATCAGGTGAGTTTATTGCGTAGAGAACTGTAGTATTGTTAATTAGATTTTCTATTTATTTCAACCTGGTTTATTAACTCACATCTACTGTGAGATCATGCCAGTTTTGCCAATCTTTATTTCATACTGTCATTATTAAGTTCCTCTGCATACTTGCTTGATGTGAAATGATATTCTGTAGCCAAGACCGCTATCAAGATTACAACGTAATATTGCAGATTTCATGGTCTAGCTAATTAAACAAAATTATTTTATAAAATCTCAGATTCTCTAGTCGTATTTCCGATTATTTTGTGTTAGATTTCACCATTGGTTTTAATTAAGATTTTAAAATCTCAGGTCCAACTTCAACACTCAAAACACACATAAAAGGCAGTAATTTTTGAATTATAAAAAAAAACACCAAACTGTTACAGATCAAATTTTGAAAAATGGCTGCAGGCTACAGGAGTGAATTACAGTTGTGAATACTGAGAAAAACCTTTGTGGATTATTTGGTACTATTTTACTGTCTATAAATTTGGTAGAAATAAGTTTAAGAGCAGATTAAATTACAGTAATGGTCAATACACCCAGATTCAAGGGGAATGCTTCGTTTGTTCCTCCTTTCAGTTGTTCTACCTCGTATTAAAATAAAAAGGCAAAACAGTGGATTGGCGTTTCTTCCTCCCTCGTTTCATCTACCCAGCAACAAATTAAAATTAAAATAACGGGATTGGCGTTTGTTCCTCCCTCGTTTCATCTACCCAGCAAGAAAGTAAAATTAAAATGACGGGACTGGCGTTTCTTCCTCCTTTATCTATTTCACCTAGAGCGTGATTTGCAGTTGTTCCTCCCCGATAATTATATCATATAAAGTTTTTAAATAAAATTGTCGTTTGTTCCTCCTTTCGTTTGTTCTACCTTATATAACGTCTGGCTCAGATTATTGGCGTTTCTTCCTCCCAGCGTTTGTAAAGCAAAATAAAAAACATTGCATTTTCATTTTGTTACAGCTTTCACTTTTTATTCTAAATTACTACCACAATTTCCTTTTGATCTTCTACCCTCTGGATGCTGAGGACGTCGCCAAACCCTGCAACATGTTGTTAGCGCAGACGCACAGCCAACATTCATACAAACGACGCACCTTGATGACTCCGTTCAGAGTGTCGGTCCTTCTACCTGTCTTCCCGCCTCGCTCCGGACGACGGCTACCCTTGCTATATGAACGCACCGACCTAGGAACCATCCCCTGTCAACGAGGGGGTGAACCAACCATAACCCAGAGGACTCCGTTCAGAGTATCGGTCCTTCTACCTGTCTTCCCGCCTCGCTCCGGACGACGGCTACCCTTGCTATATGAACGCACCGACCTAGGAACCATCCCCTGTCAACGAGGGGGTGAACCAACCATAACCCAGAGGACTCCGTTCAGAGTGTCGGTCCTTCTACCTGTCTTCCCGCCTCGCTCCGGACGACGGCTACCCTTGCTATATGAATGCACCGACCTAGGAACCATCCCCTGTCAACGAGGGGGTGAACCAACCATAACCCAGAGGACTCCGTTCAGAGTGTCGGTCCTTCTACCTGTCTTCCCGCCTCGCTCCGGACGACGGCTACCCTTGCTATATGAATGCACCGACCTAGGAACCATCCCCTGTCAACGAGGGGGTGAACCAACCATAACCCAGAGGACTCCGTTCAGAGTGTCGGTCCTTCTACCTGTCTTCCCGCCTCGCTCCGGACGACGGCTACCCTTGCTATATGAATGCACCGACCTAGGAACCATCCCCTGTCAACGAGGGGGTGAACCAACCATAACCCAGAGGACTCCGTTCAGAGTGTCGGTCCTTCTACCTGTCTTCCCGCCTCGCTCCGGACGACGGCTACCCTTGCTATATGAATGCACCGACCTAGGAACCATCCCCTGTCAACGAGGGGGTGAACCAACCATAACCCAGAGGACTCCGTTCAGAGTGTCGGTCCTTCTACCTGTCTTCCCGCCTCGCTCCGGACGACGGCTACCCTTGCTATATGAACGCACCGACCTAGGAACCATCCCCTGTCAACGAGGGGGTGAACCAACCATAACCCAGAGGACTCCGTTCAGAGTGTCGGTCCTTCTACCTGTCTTCCCGCCTCGCTCCGGACGACGGCTACCCTTGCTATATGAATGCACCGACCTAGGAACCATCCCCTGTCAACGAGGGGGTGAACCAACCATAACCCAGAGGACTCCGTTCAGAGTGTCGGTCCTTCTACCTGTCTTCCCGCCTCGCTCCGGACGACGGCTACCCTTGCTATATGAATGCACCGACCTAGGAACCATCCCCTGTCAACGAGGGGGTGAACCAACCATAACCCAGAGGACTCCGTTCAGAGTGTCGGTCCTTCTACCTGTCTTCCCGCCTCGCTCCGGACGACGGCTACCCTTGCTATATGAATGCACCGACCTAGGAACCATCCCCTGTCAACGAGGGGGTGAACCAACCATAACCCAGAGGACTCCGTTCAGAGTGTCGGTCCTTCTACCTGTCTTCCCGCCTCGCTCCGGACGACGGCTACCCTTGCTATATGAACGCACCGACCTAGGAACCATCCCCTGTCAACGAGGGGGTGAAACAGTTGTGATGTTCGTTGTCATGCGTCTTATCTATGCCGGTCGTGCCTTCGGCCGGCCCGGGCTTCCTATTCGAGTCTTTTGTATTTACTGCCGACGCTCGGTACCGTTGCTCGATCCGAAAATACCGTTTGTTGTACCGGTCCGATTACCGGAGGTAGCCGGGTTTCTGAAGCCTGGCGCCCTTGTCTACTTAATTTTTTTATATGTCTCGGTGAGTCCTTTAGTCGTCGTACTTGGCGTACCGACGTCGAAACCCTTTGCGTCTCCGCATTGTGACATGTGTACCTTCGTTTCAAGTTTCGAATAGATTAATTAAGAGGAAGTTTTAGTTACAGTAAGTATAGTATATTCCATAGTATTACATATCAGTATTTAACATAAGTGCATAGGAGTTTATTTGTCGTACGTTTGTTTGTGCTGTGGTTGTGGCGATGGGGACCAGGGTTGTGGAGATTCCTGGGTAAATACTTTGGCGACGGGTATTCGTACCACTTCTCTAATTCTAAAAATAATATCATTTTCCTGAAATGTGCGAAGAAATCGTGTTCAGGACGGGGCACGATGCCTCTAGACTCACGCGTGCGTCGAGAAATAACAGTGACTGTGGACCAAAATAATGTTCGTGAACCTCTGAGGAGGAAATAGCGACTCTGAAGGCTCGAATTATTCACCGAGCAAAGTCTGAAATGACGGCTCCAAACGACATATTCAATCAGGAATGTTCCAGGTGTGTATGACTCCTTAGTGTCAAGTTGTTTTAATACCTCGTGTCAAGCCTTCAGACTAGCTGGCCACAAAAACAAAAAGGCTTTCAGATCAAAATATCTACACGTTCCAACTCCACATCGTTGAAGCAATTTAGTAGACAAACGACGTGAGATTGGGTGCCCATGGCCTGTCCTTCAAAAATCTGCTCCCGGAATGCTTAAATTGTCCCGATGCGATTCATTTTTTACGATAAACATGAGCAGCGGTGCGCAGACACAGCACAGACCGTAGGTATCTAAGGTTTCAACCGCACTGATATATTTTATTTGATATTCTTAAATATTGTTTAGTTTTTCCATTTTGATTTATTACTGTAGGAAATGATGTGGTTTTCAAATGTAGAGAGCATTAGTTTTATTTTTGAGCTGTGATTACGGAGAAATTGCGATCTAGCTTGTCAACAAAACATAAGACTCAGCTCATGCGGCGACCACTGCGATAGCCAGTATCGGGCGGCGTGGAGTCAGTGTCAAAGGAATATGCTGGGACGCGGTGCCGCTGCAAATGTAACAGACATATCTGCATTTCTGAGTATGCTATTGAATGTTTTATGTTCGGGAGGGAATACGCTTGATTATTCCAGCCAGTAAATGTGCAAAAATGCTCCGATTTGCAGGGGCGGACTGGCCCGGGCTGTTGACATTGTAGCAGCCGCCCACGCAGCTCTACATTTTGCCTTCTTGGTAACATTCATATTTTAATGTGACACACTATATGGCTGTTGTCTGTTGACATATGAACTATTGGGCGCCAGTCAAGTGTTTTAGTCTAGTGATGTAGCTGTTATATTTGTCAAGACGCGAGAGTTTTAGGACAGAGCTAGGCCGGACTCTAGACCAGACACGTCACTCTCCTAAGCTCTGGTTTCATCCACTCATATTTTTTAACTTTAATGAGCATTCTAATATCACAACCTGTTATAATCTACCAATAAGCTTAATAAACATCTATCAACAATTAATCTCGCCTCCGAAGATCACTCATTATTAACCCTGAAGATATTATTTACCCTTTTTAATTGTACCTACTGTGGGTTATATTATGGGTATGGGTACATAATCCCGTAGTGTACAACATTCCAGGTCCCTGCCGGACATAACAAATACCAATAATATAATTATAATATAAATTTGCCTTGCGTTCTTTTAATGTTATTGCGAAAAAGAACTGCGAGTTGCGAGCTAGACGAAATACACGAGCTTTGTAAAATTATTTTTGGTGCGTCGCTGGGCTGTGTTTCTCACTCTCTCTCACTTTAATTCTTGACTGGACTGGGTACGGAGGTCTTGTCACGAAGCTAATTGCCAAATGTTTTGTAACTATTTTTAAACTCAGAAAGTGAATAAAAATGCAACCATTAAGTATACTTATTATACAAAAACAGGCGCTAGTACTATTTATATTTAAATTTAATATTAATTTAAAAAAAAAATTAAATACAAATTATTTTAAAATAATGTGGCTCATTATTACGAGGAAATGTGTTCTAAATTGCATGATTGGACATATGGCAGGGTCTATGTATGATGTTTATATTTTATTAAAAATATGACGCCTGACATGGCTGGGAATCATAGATAGTTCCCCCCCCCCCCCCCACCACCCACCACCAACACCAATCGTTGACAGGGGATGGTTCCTAGGTCGGTGCATTCATATAGCAAGGGTAGCCGTCGTCCGGAGCGAGGCGGGAAGACAGGTAGAAGGACCGACACTCTGAACGGAGTCCTCTGGGTTATGGTTGGTTCACCCCCTCGTTGACAGGGGATGGTTCCTAGGTCGGTGCATTCATATAGCAAGGGTAGCCGTCGTCCGGAGCGAGGCGGGAAGACAGGTAGAAGGACCGACACTCTGAACGGAGTCCTCTGGGTTATGGTTGGTTCACCCCCTCGTTGACAGGGGATGGTTCCTAGGTCGGTGCATTCATATAGCAAGGGTAGCCGTCGTCCGGAGCGAGGCGGGAAGACAGGTAGAAGGACCGACACTCTGAACGGAGTCCTCTGGGTTATGGTTGGTTCACCCCCTCGTTGACAGGGGATGGTTCCTAGGTCGGTGCATTCATATAGCAAGGGTAGCCGTCGTCCGGAGCGAGGCGGGAAGACAGGTAGAAGGACCGACACTCTGAACGGAGTCCTCTGGGTTATGGTTGGTTCACCCCCTCGTTGACAGGGGATGGTTCCTAGGTCGGTGCGTTCATATAGCAAGGGTAGCCGTCGTCCGGAGCAAGGCGGGAAGACAGGTAGAAGGACCGATACTCTGAACGGAGTCCTCTGGGTTATGGTTGGTTCACCCCCTCGTTGACAGGGGATGGTTCCTAGGTCGGTGCATTCATATAGCAAGGGTAGCCGTCGTCCGGAGCGAGGCGGGAAGACAGGTAGAAGGACCGACACTCTGAACGGAGTCCTCTGGGTTATGGTTGGTTCACCCCCTCGTTGACAGGGGATGGTTCCTAGGTCGGTGCATTCATATAGCAAGGGTAGCCGTCGTCCGGAGCGAGGCGGGAAGACAGGTAGAAGGACCGATACTCTGAACGGAGTCCTCTGGGTTATGGTTGGTTCACCCCCTCGTTGACAGGGGATGGTTCCTAGGTCGGTGCGTTCATATAGCAAGGGTAGCCGTCGTCCGGAGCGAGGCGGGAAGACACGTAGAAGGACCGACACTCTGAACGGAGTCCTCTGGGTTATGGTTGGTTCACCCCCTCGTTGACAGGGGATGGTTCCTAGGTCGGTGCATTCATATAGCAAGGGTAGCCGTCGTCCGGAGCGAGGCGGGAAGACACGTAGAAGGACCGATACTCTGAACGGAGTCCTCTGGGTTATGGTTGGTTCACCCCCTCGTTGACAGGGGATGGTTCCTAGGTCGGTGCGTTCATATAGCAAGGGTAGCCGTCGTCCGGAGCGAGGCGGGAAGACAGGTAGAAGGACCGACACTCTGAACGGAGTCCTCTGGGTTATGGTTGGTTCACCCCCTCGTTGACAGGGGATGGTTCCTAGGTCGGTGCATTCATATAGCAAGGGTAGCCGTCGTCCGGAGCGAGGCGGGAAGACAGGTAGAAGGACCGACACTCTGAACGGAGTCCTCTGGGTTATGGTTGGTTCACCCCCTCGTTGACAGGGGATGGTTCCTAGGTCGGTGCGTTCATATAGCAAGGGTAGCCGTCGTCCGGAGCGAGGCGGGAAGACAGGTAGAAGGACCGACACTCTGAACGGAGTCCTCTGGGTTATGGTTGGTTCACCCCCTCGTTGACAGGGGATGGTTCCTAGGTCGGTGCATTCATATAGCAAGGGTAGCCGTCGTCCGGAGCGAGGCGGGAAGACAGGTAGAAGGACCGATACTCTGAACGGAGTCCTCTGGGTTATGGTTGGTTCACCCCCTCGTTGACAGGGGATGGTTCCTAGGTCGGTGCGTTCATATAGCAAGGGTAGCCGTCGTCCGGAGCGAGGCGGGAAGACAGGTAGAAGGACCGACACTCTGAACGGAGTCCTCTGGGTTATGGTTGGTTCACCCCCTCGTTGACAGGGGATGGTTCCTAGGTCGGTGCATTCATATAGCAAGGGTAGCCGTCGTCCGGAGCGAGGCGGGAAGACAGGTAGAAGGACCGACACTCTGAACGGAGTCCTCTGGGTTATGGTTGGTTCACCCCCTCGTTGACAGGGGATGGTTCCTAGGTCGGTGCATTCATATAGCAAGGGTAGCCGTCGTCCGGAGCGAGGCGGGAAGACAGGTAGAAGGACCGACACTCTGAACGGAGTCCTCTGGGTTATGGTTGGTTCACCCCCTCGTTGACAGGGGATGGTTCCTAGGTCGGTGCGTTCATATAGCAAGGGTAGCCGTCGTCCGGAGCGAGGCGGGAAGACAGGTAGAAGGACCGATACTCTGAACGGAGTCATCAAGGTGCGTCGTTTGTATGAATGTTGGCTGTGCGTCTGCGCTAACAACATGTTGCAGGGTTTGGCGACGTCCTCAGCATCCAGAGGGTAGAAGATCAAAAGGAAATTGTGGTAGTAATTCAGAATAAAAAGTGAAAGCTGTAACAAAATGAAAATGCAATGTTTTTTATTTTGCTTTACAAACGCTGGGAGGAAGAAACGCCAATAATCTGAGCCAGACGTTATATAAGGTAGAACAAACGAAAGGAGGAACAAACGACAATTTTATTTAAAAACTTTATATGATATAATTATCGGGGAGGAACAACTGCAAATCACGCTCTAGGTGAAATAGATAAAGGAGGAAGAAACGCCAGTCTCGTCATTTTAATTTTACTTTCTTGCTGGGTAGATGAAACGAGGGAGGAACAAACGCCAATCCCGTTATTTTAATTTTAATTTGTTGCTGGGTAGATGAAACGAGGGAGGAAGAAACGCCAATCCACTGTTTTGCCTTTTTATTTTAATACGAGGGAGAACAACTGAATGGAGGAACAAACGAAGGCATCCCGATTCAAGTACCTACCTAGTCAACTCATGTAATATGGTATTCATTTTAGGGAGAGGGGGGGACATTGGTACACTTCACTCATTTACTGGTTTTTTGGCTTTAATCACTCGCAACTTTATTAATATTTAAGTGGTTTCTTATACTTAAACATATCGTCCTCAAGAGGAGCCTAAAAAAGTTTAATTAATTTATAGATTAATTAGGAACTGGCTTATCAGAAAGTGCTCAAATGTACCAATGTACCCCACATGCGGGGCACATTGGTACTGACTCGAGGCACATTGGTACATCACAGTTTGCAATGGCAGAGGATAGTCGTCAACTCTATATTTACACTCACCCTTAACAGGATTACATTACGTGTGCGCATAGCCTAGTATAAATTTAAAAAATGGATAATTGTTACATAGGCATGATTTCATGTGCTAGTTCATGTTATGTTAAATATGTTAAATATTTAGCCCACGGCGATCAATAGCCGGCGGCTCCAGAATGGCAACAATATCTTCGAAAGACATGGTTGATTGGTCGTCATTTTCGGGCCACACAAACCCACTTTCCAGAGACGGAAGGAACGAGCTAACGAAATTTCAAAACTCTGTTCTGAAGAGTCATCGTCTTCATTCCATGGCATTTTGCTGACTCTCTTAGTGATTTTCTTTGATTTAGAACATCAGCGATGGCAAGAGCCACGTCTTCTTCAGTGTACGTGGGATCATCTCTCTTTCGCTTGTACGTCCGTACCATTTTAGTGTAATCTATGGAAATATTCAGGATGTTCATTAAAAGTGAAAATATTACAATGTACTATACCAATGTGCCCCTGTGACAATGTACCAATGTCCCCCTCGTGACATTATTCGAGGAAAACAATTTATATTTATTGTGGGTTAAATTTTATGCTAAGGGATGTTTTTAAATGAGTTATGGAATAACATCGGAAAGGAACAAGATAAAAGTATTCAAGATTGCCTAGTTTAATGCCACTAGATTCCATTAGAAAGTTTATCTTCATAAGTTACTTTTTGAATAGGAAAACAATGTTTTTAGTGTAACTCACCTATTTTCCCACCAATCGGGTTGAAATTTTCACAGATGATGCATCTCACACTGCCACCTTACCTACAGCACACTACATGAAACACTCCCTGGCTATTTCTGAGGGCCAAATTTAAATCTGTACCAATGTGCCTCATGTACCAATGTCCCCCCCTCTCCCCTTACTGGTATTAGCATTGAATTTGGAGTTTCCAAATTCAATGGTATTAGTAGCCTTTGGGCTACCTCCATTTTGAAATACTTCTTGACAAAAATCGGTTGAAAACACAAATCTAACTTCCTTCGCTTTATTTAAGGTTCAGATATTCACCAAATATCTGGGATCAAAATTATCTCTGATGGATTATTTAAATGATTGATGGTATAAAAGTAAATAAAAAATTAGACAAAGATAGTGTTTAATGCAAAATACCTATTCCACTCAGAGAAATGACGTCAGATACCCAGTGGACGTACGACCAGTATGGAAAAAATAATAATTAGCTCTGCTAAATAACAAAGGAAGATAGGGAAATCACAACTCCAATTGCTCTACCTGGCTTTAGGGAGTGGGTTATCACAATGTCATTTTGATAGAATTTCGATTGAATGGAACAGGTGTATGATGCCACCGTCCAACAACCGATCAGCCGTCATCAAATCTAATCCCGCGCTCCGTCACCCAGGCAAGCTTCTTCCTCGTCGCGGCCGCACTCTACCTCCGCCAGCCGTTCTGCCGACCCGAGCGACCCGTACGCATCCGCCTCGTCTCAAAACACGTCGACACCGTATCCGGCTTCATCGACGCGTGCGACGCCAACGAGCTGCACGACTGCGTCCGACTCCTAGACGCGCTCTTCTCGGAAGGCGCCTTTGACCTCGCCGCCCATCCCCGCGACTTCGGTCTCGACCAGAGCACTCTCGCCTATCTGCGCCGCGACGCCATCGGCCGCACGCAACCCACCGTCAAGGGGCCCAGGATTCGCGACTTGCCGGAGGTGTCGGAGCTGCGGTCGGCGCTAGCACGGTATTGCGCTGCTAAACGAGGGCTCGACAACGCGCCGAACTTCGTGACGTCGGGACGTCTAGATGCTCTCGTGTCGAAAGCGGCCGAGGTGGAGCAGAGTGACGGGAGCGATGAGGAGTGGACGCCGGATAAGGACGGGGCGGGTGGAGGCAGCATTGCTACGAGGAGGCAGCGGCTGAAGAATCGTGCATACACCAAGGCGGCGGTGCGGAAAGAGTCTTTCGTTGAGAAGGAGCTGAAGAAGGAGAAAGGGGTGGAAGCGGGGGAGGTTGCTCCTGCGGTAGATAATCTGCAGGAGTCTGCTGCTGGCACCAGTGGGATTCAGAGTGTTCCGAAGGGAACCAGGGCTATGAAGGTCAGAGAGTTTTACTAGACGGCCAATTCAGAGTTGGTCTTGAATTTACTCTCTGGGCCTTTGAGTGTGATGTTACTCTTTGAGCCGATGAAGTGATCTGAAGTAAGTTTGGTTATTAAATTGTAGGTATGAAGGAAGAAAAACTGGGCATAATAATTAATAAGCTCTAAAAGTGATAAAATAAATTGAAGAGGTGAGTGTATTGAGAATAAACAGTTAAGTCCATCTTGTTAAATTTTCAGGAAATGACAAACACTTGAAGAAGTTACTTTGAAGCAGGTTGAAATTTTGAACCAAAAATATAGGTTTCCACTGGTTATTTATACACTCACCTCCCCAATTTTTTCTTCAAAACCTGCAAAAATTTATTTTTCACTGCAATTGAGTAGCAACAACAACATGATTGTATTTATTTTTGCGTGTCAATAATTGATGTAGAATATTTCAGTCGGCACATGCTCGAGATCTTTACTTGTAAATAAGCATTTATTTGATTTGGAAATTGTTTTGACCTTCATTTTTTGCCAAGCCCTAGTCAAAAACCTTAATTTTTTGTCAAAGCTTCCTTGATCCCATCAATTTTTGTCTTGTGCTTTTGGATTCTTGTGTATCTTTGTGCAATTGACCAGAAAAAATAAGATTTTTGATATTAGATCTAAGGGCCAAGGATGGACCAACGAGCAGAGTTTGGCAAAGGTAAATTAAACTTTAGGAATCATTATAAGCTATTGGCATTAAGTTTTTTTCTAGCTATTGTGTGTTAGAGTTTTCTTATTAAATATCACCGTTTATGTTTGCTTTTTTCGAAGTCAACAATGATTTAGGATCTAGAACTGAAAATATCCTTCCACTTTTGACTGAAATATAATGAAAAAATCTGTGTTGCATTGCAGGTATCTGCAAGGTGTCTTCAGATAAGACTGTGGTTTCTGATAATTTCAAAAAAGAAGAATGTGAATGTCATAGCTTTGAATATGTTGACTGTAAGTTCTATCTTTCCCTTTCCAATTACTGCAAATTTGCTCCTACTCAATCTTAAATTATTCAAATTTTCACATTCAAATTAATTTTCCCATTCAAAGTTTAAAACTAAAAGAGATGATTTCATGCTAATTATTTCTTGTCTCTGGTTATCATAGCCCATTTATTGGCCCATATATATTGATATTCCAAATTATAGAGCATAAATATTTCACTTGTAGAAGGTAATTATTGTTACAGGTACAAATATTTCCTACAATAACACTCAGGAAGAGCCCAGAAGTGATCCACTAGTAGAGCTTGAGAAAATAAAAATTGAAGATGAAACAGATTTTGCAGATACTTTGCACCAACAATTTATGGTTCAATCATCAACACTTTCACATAGTACATCTCTGGTAGAGGATTCGTTTCGTGTGGCACTGGCAGTAGAATTTCATTCACTCTCTTCTGCCGTTCATTGCCACCAACAAATTGAGATGCATCAAAATGCAATAATACATGGAGCAGACATAAGCAATATGTTTGATGGTGCGTATTGTAAGTATTACTGTTTAATTTTGTTTTGTTAAAAATAGATAACTATAAATTTATTATTTTATTTTACATTTCCTGTACGCAAAGACTTCAGAAAGAGTAAACAGCGTACCAGCATCCAACCTGAAAGTAACAACAAAGAGCGTCATACATGTACTGATTGTGGTTTCACGAGCAAAAGCAAATACTATTTAGCGAAGCACATGGTCTTGCACAGTGGCAAAGCAAGAATTTATAATTGTAATGAGTGTTGCTTCAAGACTTCCTACAACAACTCCTTCCAGATTCACATGGCTAGGCACAGGGGTGAAACAAGATTCAACTGCTCCAAATGCGCTTTCAAGACTTTATACAAGCAGGCGCTGAAGATCCATTTTATGAAAATGCACTGAGGGTAAAAGAGATCTCTCGATTGTTTCACTGAATGCAGCCATGATTAGGCATTCATGAGATTCCGCAATAGTGATGCAATAAAATGCGTACAATTTCACCCCGTGCCTGAAGATTATAGTTTTATGGTTTTAGTGGAGTTATGTAAATAAAACTGGTACCACCAGCTAGACTATGTGTTAATTTAATTTTGGTTTTAAGAGCCTGTGTTGTAATAATGATTATTTGGCTTGTAGACCTATGCAATGTTCTTTGTTTTACAGGAGGTTGTTAATGTGGTATTGTTTTGTAGCGAGGGGAAGCCTAACAGGGATGGGTCGCTGTATTTTCACTGCTTCGGTGGCCTCCTCGCCGAGTTTCGCGTAATAGCCCGCGATCACTTGTATGAACGCCGACAGTGGCTCCGCTGGGTGCTGCGTCCGCGCGTCGAGCTCTCGTTGAAGTAGCTCGCGGTAGTTCACAGCACCGAATTCGTGCTGCAGCGCCTCTTTGAACTCACTCCAAGTCGTGAAGCCTCCAATGAAACCCCACCACCGTAAGGCGGCACCCGTGAGGGCTACCGGGACGGCCCTGGTGAGCAAGTCGGTGCCTGTCATGCTCTGTGACTTCGCGAATCGCTCGATCTGGTCCAGGAACTCGCTCGGCGTCTTCTCGTCGCAGTGTCCCTGGTAGGTCGGTAGTGCGGTCCGCAGCGACGCCCATGCTTCGCGCTCCCTGGTCGGCGCGGGGCCCGCGTCCTGGGCCGGTGGAGGCGCCGTCTTGGCCCGCAGAGCTGCGACCACCGTGTCCGCGTCGGGTAGATCTTCGCCGACGCCGATGCCGAGCAGCTGCTTTAGCAGCGCGGTTGGGATTTCGGTGTTCATTGCTGCTTGGTGCGTGTTCGGTTCTTCGGGGTCGCACTGCCTCTTTCCCCTTCCCGTCCTGACCATGAGCCTAGCGTGTTCCCTCCCCTACTCTGGATCGCTCACGAGAAGTCCCCGTATTCGGGTATCAGCCGTGAGTCCTCCACTACCCTGCCTTCCTCCACCGCTTCGTTCGTTCTTTTTTCAATATCCCGGACGAGCCCCCAACTGTAGCGAGGGGAAGCCTAACAGGGATGGGTTTCTTCTTCAGTAAATGCAAGCGAATTCAGTAGATGCAACTTCGGTCGGTTTATTCCCTGTTTAGTACACTCTAGGGTTACAGGACTCACTCGTCCACCCACTGTAGCCTAAGGGAACCTACTGACCCTTTGGCCCTCGAGCGCTCGGTCTTTTATACGGTTCGGGGGTGCCCACGTGACCATGGCCATGGTGACGTAACATGGCCATGTGGGCTGCAAGAGGAGGCATGGGGGTGTTCTGGCGACTCTCGTCCCTGGACCACCCATCGCTTAGGGCGATGGGTCAGGGATGGTCAGAGTTGTCGCCAGCCTACCCAAGCCTACCCTTGCAGTTTGAGGTGATGATTCAAGAGAGATTGTAACTGCTGCTAAAAATTTACATGCTTTTAATTTCGATTCCTCTTTAGGTACCGATGGATTTACTAACACCCCTGCTTTTATGTCATATAATAATGGTATTCTTTTGGGAATAATTTCTTCCTCAATTAGGTTCCTTTGTTGATGAGCGCCACCAACCCACACCCCCAAAACAAAAATTGTGTGTTGCGGATGTGAATGATCTACCGGCCAAATGGCTGTAGCAATTTAAATGAAATTTTCAACAAACCAAATTCTGTTCTCAAAGAACCTCTGTATTGATTTTTGCATAGAAATTTCATTATGTCGTTTTTTTAGCGATTTTTAAGGAATTCCTTGGAATAAAAAAAAATTGGCTTCCTTGACCAAGTTAACTAAGGGGCAAAATAAATTAAATAATTGAGCAATTCTATAGCTCAAATGCACACCCGATTGAAATGCATTTTATTATTCCTATTATTCATCTTTAAATTTCACACGTCAATGGACGCGGATGGATGGTCAATGGCCTTAAAGTGATGTAAGTGAAATAAATACAGTACAATACTAATCACCCTCAGTAGATATCAGACTGAAGTGACTTAACCGCTCGGCCACTCGACCGATGTGGTGATTTAGAGGTTTTCATGTAGTACACATGTTTTTTGGACGATATATCCGATATTTATGTGTGTGACCAGTGATCTGCAGTGGAGAAACAAAGTTTCCACAGACACGACTTGGCTTATAGGTGCAGAGATAAAAATTATTTTTTCATATCTGAGTATCATTATTGAAAATACCCAGACCGAATTTGACTACACAAAGACACGACATAAAAATTAGTTACTAATATCAAAAGTGGGAATTCAATGACGTGACCAATGTACCGACCAGAGTTCCAAAACGCCCAGTTGATCCTAGGAATTTGTCCAAAACGCGCAGACACACTGAAAAAACTGGCATTTGAACAGCTTATAGAGCTCGTGCCAGAGACAAAACGGTGCATCACTGCAGATAGCAGCTACCCCTCAGAGGTTTTTAATTTTGACCGTAAATAAGTGATTACATTGGTTTCAGCAACTATGATACCATCAAAATAACCCTGATTAGTTTGCGATAGACAAGCATTTAGTGAGGCTGTGCTCAGCGCTGTGCCAACCAATTGCTGGCTGCCTCTCGCTCGCAGGATGTTCCCAACGAGAATAGCACTTGCAAGCGATTGTTTTGAAGCGAAAGAAAATTAGGTGGCGATAATTGGTCCACTACAACAATCACCGAGCTTAGAGTCTGACATACACGCTCATCGGCTGGTTGGTCGAGCGCATAGCGGCCAAGCTTCCCACCAGAGGCGACCGCGTTCGATTCCCGCTGAGTAGCTTATTAACAACTAATGCCAGCATGAAAACTTTCTTAGACAAGCCTCAATGCTTCTGTTGCCCCACTGAGCGCAACTAGAACTTTGTATCCGAGAAAGACGTACAAAACGCACTATCGAGTTTATCGACAATCATCACGTAGCGATTGTTCGTGAGTTCAAGTCGTATCACCAGTTTCGGCTAGAAAATTTTTTCGTTTTGATCTCAACTGAGTGGTTGCGGCATCCTTTTTTAAACAGCGCACTCTATGGTTGGCTTAGGCAACTTTGACGAGACTATGTAACCAGGAAGAAATTGCGATTGACGGCAGTGGTGGCTTTGCGCTCGGCGTTGCGCAAATCAATAGCTGGCTGTCTCTCGCCGGATGTTCGCTGCGAGAATAGCAATTGCGAGCGCGATAAAGGAAGCAACGTGAACGTTTCGATATTTTCAAGTGAAAGAGAATAAGGTTTCACAGGTCGAGCGCACAGCGATGCCACTTTCCGCCAGGGTGGACCGGGTTCGATTCCCGTTGGGTACATTGCTTTTTACAACTCTTTCCGGTATGAAAATTCTCTGAGACGCGCCTCCATGCTTCTGATGCCCCGTTGAGCTCAGCAATATATTATCCAAGCCGTACTTTTATTACAGCTTATGTCATGCTGTATGTCATGCACTATGCCATGCTGAATCAGTATCACAATTTTCCAGTCAATTCCAACAGCAGTCGGCAGCCGAGCCGATAGCCTGCCTGCCCAGTGCCTGATGACCCGAAAATTTGGGGTTCGAATCCTGGCTCGTACGAACTTTTTGACGACCATCTTCAGATGAAATTTAATTTATTTAGAATTTCTCGTATTCGGGCATTCAAATGTCGAAGAGCAAGAGAGATATTGACAAGAAAAAAATATACCAAGTCACAGATTTGTTGTATTTCAGCTACAAGATGGCGCTGTTCACCAATTTTGGGTAAACTCGTGGCCGTTTTGACATGAATGTTTGGTTGAGCGTAGTGCAGGAGCTTAGGGTGCTAGGGTGGGTTCACGTGTATAGACATCACCAACCAACTTTCTAACAAACTTTGATCATTCGCACAAAATAATGCAAAAAAGCAGCCGCGTCTCACGAACTCGCATGAACTCGGTTCATCTGGATATTTGAATTACCATTTGACGACTCAACCCACTCGGCTGGCCAGACATTATACATGTGTCGAGAATTTTAGCATATATGAATTACATTTAGTTTGTTTACCTTTTGTACTTATTAAAATTCAAAGGCGGCGGACTTACTCCACCACCCAACTCTTGAGAAATTTGCTCAAAAGCCACTAGATTCAAACGCATCACCCTCGGAAAGTGATGAATGCTGTTCGAAGCGACTGAACCGCTCGCCCACTCGACCGCTGTGATTGCAGAAGAGATTTTCGTCTACACATGTTTCTTGAACGATCTTTACAATGGTAAAAATCCGTCCACAAGGGGATTCGATCAGTGTTCATCCTGAATATCAGTCACATTGGAGAATCGAACTTTCCACAGACCCGACCTGGCACGTGGGTTGGGGCCGAAAAACAATATTCTTATACCTCATGGAGGTCATGATACAAAATACCCCGATAGAATTATTTGAAAAATATTCAAGTGAACCATCAGCGAGAGTCCTACTGACCTTAATTCCCAAATAGAAGTAATCTTTATTCCCTTCAATCTAGTGGAGTTAATTAAATGCTTTATGCACATCTCACAACTGAATTTGAAAACTATAGACATCTGGCAAATTATTGATTCAGTATTTGTTGACAACCATATCTGCTTTTTAAATGTTAAGTATATACTTGTTGGCTACGTGTTAACTACAGAAAGCTTCCTCGGTTCTTACCCTTTTGTGTTGTGTCAGTGGGCATCAATTAACACATCCAAAACACACACACTTTTGTGTTGAAGATTTGTTTCTACAATTATGGAATCGCCTATGAGGGTCAGCCACACAAGGGATGCCCGATCATCACTTCTTCATTTAACCAACCACCGTGGCTTATTAGCCTGCGCGGCCAATTGTCAACAACAATTCAGACACGGAGAATTTCGCTAACTTTGATTCAACCAGGATTGATACTAAGGGTTGGGAATAGGGGAAGATATAAAATGGTAAAAATAAACATATAGAATGGCTCAAGATAAGTTAAAATCATAAAATGACAAATTATTCTACTAAGTACTTTGGCATGTAAAGGTAATTGCCTCAGAAACTTACATTTTCTCACGGTTTTCTTTTTGATTGGAGGGGTAGCAGGGAAGACAACCATGCTGACGAGTGTACCTACTAATTCTCTCCAATTTATATATGGCACCTAAGAATGACACAGTCTAACTCAAATAATTTTTGCTATAGATATAAAAAAAGCAATCAGCAAACATCATTTTTATGTTATTTTATTTTATACCCAGTATCCAACATAATCACAATTTTGCCTCGATTCGTGCCCTTTCTAAGATGCAGCCCAATGCATGAAGCCCAGGGACCCAAGAGTAGGGCCTCAGGCCAATTCCCTTGAATTATTTAATAAGAATGAGTAATTAAGTACAATTATATATTATTAAGAAAAACAACCAACAAGTATTTGACAAAAAAATTATATACATAATAATTGATCGTTACTGCAAAATCAGCTAAAATCGCAGAAAATATTTTATAATCGTTATGAAAGTGTCCCAGATCCGGTGTGCGAATCCCAAAGAACAACGCAAGAAGCAATAGCAAGTCCGAATCTATACTCAGCGCCTCTTAAGCTCTGCCCAAAATTGTCGACTCAAACCAGTTACGAGAAGACTCCTGTCAAGAAAATGCTACAAATCGTGTGTGGACATGAGGCCGCTCCGTTTTCCGTTCGGGTTGAACCGCGGCGGGCGACGCGTTCTAACGTCTACTCGAAGCGTCCGGCCAGGAACGCCTGGGCAAGCCCGATGATCGGTGCGCCGGTAGGGTTTCCGGGCATGTCGCCCGCCGACCCGGCAATGTCCAGGTGTGTGTAGCGAAGCGGCACCTCAGACTCGGAGCCGTGCTGCAAGCAGACCGCGAGCAAACACTTTCAGTCTCATCGGGAAAGGACACTTTTCTGTAGGGAGCGCTAGTATTGAAAAGGGCCTTTGTGTTACCAGCTTCATACAACTGAAATGTGTATTATGCCTACATTGATTCGTCTATGGCGGTGGAATTTACCAAATATTTTGATTTGATTTGGTTTGGTCCAATAAAATACTTTATCTTCAAATGTCTGGCTCTGAAAAGCTCTGAAACCAAAAACTACTAGCTGGAATGGCTGAGTCAGAACAGGAACTATATATCCCGAAGCTATAGTGCTTCAAAGTGTAGTTGCCAGGAGTAGGTGTTCAATCATAGTCCTGTTTCCATCTTCATGGAGCCCAACAATACAAATAGCTAAATTATTATTGATGAGCGTAACGAGCGTAGCGAGTGAAGCGAAAAAATCTTCAATTACACTTTACTGCTAAAAAATTCCGGAATGTTTTTTTTTTTTTTTTTTTAGTGTTTGTTCGCGCTCTACTGGCCAAACGCCAAAACGGATTTTGATGAAAATTTATATGGACCTTCGTTTTCTCTAAACTTAGATCTGCCACGTTTTTGAAGCAATTCGGACGAGTAAATTTTATGTTAAGTTTTTTTAAATTTTTCAGTTTTTCCAAAACACGTTTTCCACTCTAGAGGCCAAACATCTGAATATAATTTGACGAAAATTTCCAGATATGTTGGCCCCCGCGATTTAATGTTTGGGTAAAAGTTTCATTGTTGTATGTTTAGCGCTTTTCTTGGAAATAGCGCTTTTATGACGCTTTTTTAGCGATTTTGCAGTTTTTTGCAACTAAATCAACGTTATCTTCAACCGATTTTGACAAAATTTACTGTGTGCATTATAAACCGTAAAAGGAACATACTGTGTTAATTTCAAGCAAATCAATTGAATAGTTTTTCTTTAAATCGATTTTTACATTTTGAAATATTCAATGTCATTGAGAAAGCTGCTAAATTAACGCCGAACATTTAAAATTTATCATATAAGCCTCTAGGCTATGCATACACGCAATATTATTGCGTTGTGGGTGAGCGTAAAAATTACGCTCATCCACAACACGATTATATGAGTGTTCGCATAGCCTAGTTTATTTGAAAACTGGTCAAGGTGGCAGGGCAATACAAGCATTTCTCTGTCAAGGCAAAGGTCTGGGATGAGTTTTTACAACTTTAAAAGACTCGTGTCTTTTCCTAATCTTAGCATGTAAGTTCCCCGAAAAACTTTTTAACTGGGTATTAGAATGCTGGTTTAAGTCACCACCACATTCCACGAGTACCGACCTTGTCCAAGCCCGACGTAAGCAGCAGGAAGCCGGCCGGACCTTGGTGGCCCCGCGCGGTTCGCGTCGACGGCAGGTTATTGCACTGGTAGACGTCGTCGCCGTCGCACTTGCCTGGAAGCAACGTAGAGTAAGCTGCCGTCGCCGTCGGAAACGCGTGTCTCGCTCCACGCATGCAGCCGCTTGCTTGCCGCCTGGACCCCATTCACTAACATTTTCAGTTTCCAACCCCGAGGAATCGGGTAAATTTCTCTAGAAGTTTTTTCTTGCTGATGGGCATGGCTAACTAGTCCGAAAAAATTTCACCGCCAAACAAACCTTTATAAAATCTACCTTTCAGAGCCATAATCAAAATATACCACCTTGTTTACATGTCAACTTCAAGGCAACTGCCACGCTGGCTTCACTCTTAAAAGCTAAGTTTTAGCCAAGAAGTAGAGAAGACTGCCCGTCAGCTGTCTAATCTTGGTGCAAACTCACCCCTGTGGAACTGGATGTCGTCCTTGCGCATCGAGCTCACTTCGAACATGTCACCAAGCGGTTCTCCACTGCGCTGCAGCCGCCGGCCGTGGTCCGAGATCCTCGCTGGACCGTTGTCCACGATGGCCTGCAAACAGAGCGCACACCAATGTCACCGTACTGGATCCTCGAGATAATGCCGTCGTTGACGTTTGACCAGCTTGTGAAACTAAATATGCACTGCGCTATTTCAAAATATATTCTCATCAAACTCAAACACTTACGAACACAACTTTTTCCTTTGCATACATTCTGGCATTTCATATAGTCTTTAACTGGCAACTTAAATACAGTTTTTAACTAATGCAGGCAGAAATAAATGAGTTATTGTTCAATAGGCTGATGCCATGGAAAAAGCAAGCATAAACAGACCATCGAAAACCAAAGCGCACTCAGATTTGACTTCTCAACAAGAGTGATGAATTTAAATGATATTTATATTCAACAGCAAATTATCTTTGGAATCTTATTTTTCAACTGACAAATGAATTTCAAATAACCCCACTGCACTTTTTGCACTTGCCCTAACGTCGCCATCTTGAGTGCCTTAATGTGTGGCTTAACGAAGAGCAAGTGGCTGAGTGTGTTACTCACCGTGTAGTTTCCCACCGCGATACAGGCGTGGCCTGTCAGTGTAGCAATCGTGAAGAGATGCGGGTTCACGGCTTTCTGGGCTACGGCGTCCTCCTTCATCTGCGGGTGCATAGAAAAATGTGTGTTATTTGTTTGCAGCATTGTGGTGCATTTCAATGCTAATAAATTTTGACATGGTCATTTTTAAACAGCTTATAATTCAAAGAAAGAAGGCACAGAAAATGTCAAAAAGTGAAGAGACAAAATCTTTTAAAATGTTTTGCTTGAAAAACTGTGTTGGAAAAACATCAAATATTTGAAAAATGGGATTGAAATTTTGGAGTACCTTTTGACTATCCATGGGGGTATGCGGTACCTTAACTACATTTTCCATGATTTGTGCCAGTTAAGGAAAAAAAATAATAACTAGTTATACTCGGTTAAAAAAGCAAAGCGCACCTTGCAGAGTGCGTCGGCCATTGCCATCCGCCCCTCAGCATCCGTGTTCCCGACGCGCACCCGTGCCTTGGACCTCGCCGTGATAAGCTCGTCGGATACGTAGCAGTTCTCGCCGACGCTATTGCGCACCATGCACATCACTCCCGTCACCCGGACGCCACGCGGCTTCAGCACCGCCAGGACCTTAGACAAGAACGTCGCGCCGCGTTACATAACGTTGTTAGGCACATCGCCATGCAGGATTCAGCACCGTCAGGACCTTAATGAAGAACGTCACGCCGCTACACAGACATTAGCACCACAGAACCTTTGCAATGAATTTCACGCTAGATACATCGCCAAGTGGGCTTAAGCACCACCAGGGATTTTACGGGCCAAATCACACCGTGATAGATAGTGTGGTTGGGTAAATTGCCCCCCCATCCTCAGCACCAGGATCTGAGTAAACGTAACACAGCATAGGATGATGTACACAGCAATGAGGATTATATTGGATAATGTATTGGATGCCACGCAGGCTTTAGCACCGAAAGGACCATTGTAAAGAATGTTACGCATCGTTAGATAGCTTGGTTGGGAATGTTTGTTTTGTTTTTAACAGTTTGTGGTCCTCAACAGGATCTCTGTCAACGCTTCAGATACGTTAGCGATTTGACAATGTCCTTTTTACAATCACAAATTGTTCAATTAGAGCAAACCCATATCTACCCATTGCATACTTATCATCAGTTATGAGTGACTTATAAGAGAAAGAGAAAGATATTTCTAATTTCTCACCTGCATGAACCCAGCAACTGCTGCCGAACCACACTTGTCCCGGGACATCCCCTGCATGACGCCGCCAGCCTTGATGTCGGCGCCGCCAGTGTCGTAGGTGACTCCCTTGCCGACGAGGTACAGGTTGAGATCGACTGGGCCTTCGGACGGCTCGTAGGTCAAGTAGATCACTCGGCCGCGATGCCTCTCGATGACGGTGGCTGCGCGGTCAACGGCGGCAAACAGCGGGTAATCTTTCTCGAGTGTCGCTCGATCGTCGATCACTTCGATACCGATGTCCGTGTTTTGGAAGACTTGTCGAATGTATTCTTCGACTCGGGGTGGAGCCATCCGCTCTGGATCACCGCCTCCGATGTCACGTGCGACGGACCTAGCAAGTTGTCGGAGTTGTTTAAGACGAAATTCAATGGTTCACATTCTAACATTTTATCCGGGCAAGCTACGGCGTGTGATATGGGGATTTACAAACATGGAGTTCTAATTAACCCAAGTTCTATTTCATTTTTATGAAACAATCAAATGATTTTCAGCTAATCTGAAACTAGGATGGCAATCGCTGGCAATTAGCATTACAGAGTTGTCAATTAAGATAAGGAGAGATAAGTTGAAAAGTATTGAAACATCCAAAGTTATCTAGGTACCTTCCAGTTTCTAGAGCAGTTGCAAGTTTTAAGAAACTCTCCATCTCTTTGCCTTTCAGCTTGCTGTCGTAGACCCCAAGATGCTTGATTTTCGTACTTCTTTCTGGAATATCTTCTCTGGACTGAATAGGCTGAAATACACAAATTATTAAAAGTTAACTAGGAATAGGTTTCGAGAACAGAAAACCCTACAAGTAGGTAGTAGTACTTAAAGCTCTACCATCAACTTCCTAGATTATAGTTTTGATGGGGCTAATAATGAGACAGTTAATTGATGCAACTCTCAGTCTCCAGCAGACTTGACAACAGCTCCATACCTTCACATAGGTGTACTTACAACGTAAAGAGCTTCCAAAGCCCCAAGCAATGTGACCAGATTGCAACGAGGAAACTTCTCAGTCACTGGAGGAAGAACCAACAATGGGGAAGTTATTCCAGCTTTCAAAGCCCTGTGAAAAAAATATATAACATAATAAATATAGCATTTGTAGGCAGGAGGTGAAAAAATGAGATTTTAACTTATTGAATGATTGAAATGGACTGGCGGGTGGTAGGTACCTCTTAATTCCTTTGTGTGCCGCATCTGAAAAACTACGAACGTCATCATAGTCAGTAGTCACTGGACCTGTCGGTGCATAGACAAATCTGGCTGCCGGAAGATTTACGGCAAATACCCCTCCTTCTGTTGAAAGCGCACTATCAATCTGAAAATACAAGAAATATACAATTTTAAATAAAACTAGAGAAGAGTTGAGACAAACAAGTGCTTGTGAATTGCTTGTACCTTAGCAGCTGCTTGCAATATGTTCTTGAAGGGATCATAATCGGCCGTCCCTGGCGGAGTCCCCGAAACATAAACGATTCCATCGTAATCGCCGCTCTTCAAGTCAGCAGCAGGCTTAAGTGCAAATGGCAACCTATCAAAGATCATAAAACAATAAGCAATGGGTTTTAACAGGTCATATTCATAAAGCTCACATGTGATGTGCTGTGCAGCAAATTCCTAAGTATACACTTTTTTCATACACTTTTTTCAATGCAGTGCAGTAAGAATGGCGACACGTAGTCCATACTCTATTAGTAAAAGGGAGATAAATAGCTACTCTAAACAGCTCTGCCACCATTTTTAACTTTTTAATTTCACTGGTGACAAGGGGATAATATGGATTCCCCTTGACCTAGCCTTCCTTAGTACATATAACCTCAAAATGTCACCGCACTTTCCTTATAAATAGATTTTTTTCTTAATGTACACGTCTCCAAAAGATGAAAGTAAAAAATAGAACAGAGCACAAAATCGTGATGGTGATTTTAAATGTTGTATGTTCACACCAGAAGAAAAGTAAAGTTTTCCAATCAATATTTCATGATTAGTAGATATAGATGAATAAAGGGATTATTTAATTTAAAAATATTATCTGATAAAAAATCTTACGAAACACAAGTGCACTTCATTCTCTTTGGACGGACGCTGTGCCAGCCACAGAGATGCGAGGAGTATGAGCGACTGTGGCAATGTGACAGCAGGTCAATACTCCCCCATCGTTTTAAAGAGCCACATCAACTTTGAAACTGTACGGCAAGTTGCCTATAACATTCTCCGTAATAATATAATATTGTGCCAGATGAAATATCAGTTGCTCTCAAAGTTCACCCTTATCGCAAGTTATATTTAGCCAGGCCAGTTATTGAATAACGACGGACATGACTATACTGATAATAAATGAACATGCCATATTAGTATTACGATAACATTCACATCTGGTTTCAATGTTTCCAATACATATTATATACATTCGTATCGTATAGTAGAATGAAATTAAATTATATCTAGCGCACAAAAACGCTCTTATCAACTGATTTCCAATACTTTTGAAATCAATTAAATTAATCTGAAGTGTTCAAGTGTAGGTAAAGATATGGGACTTGAAGCCATAAACTCTGAAAATAGGGAATATTAACCGCATATACATAATATAATAATAATTATTGTCTCTTCGAAAGTATGACTGAAAGCATTTACTGATGCGCCCAACGAGCTAAGCGAGCAAAGCGAATGTTCAATTTGACTCCCTGCTGTAATAAGATCTCCGATTTTTTTATTCTGTGTGTTTTTCGCGCTCCACACAGAGCAAACGCCAAAACCGAACTTGCCGAAAATTTGTAGGAACCTTTGAAATCTCTAAACTTCGATCTGCCACGTTTTTTAAGCAAATCGCTCGAGTAGTTTTAGAGTATATCAATTTTTACGAAAACACTCGGTACTTAAAAATCATGTCTCCCACTCTCAAGGCAAAACTTCTGAATTATAATTTGATAAAAATTTCCAGATATTTTATACCCGCTGGGTTACAGCATACGTAAAAATATAAATTCTTGTGTCTTCAGTTTTCCCCCACGAGATTTTCACCCACGAAAACAATTTTAGCTAAGTCGTTGGACGAAATTTAGAATGCGCCTTATACATCTTGACACTGTGAGAGTTTGAAGCAGTGAACGTTTGCTTGTAAGTCGGTTTGAACGCTTTTCATCGCTTTTTTCGCCTCAAGTAAAAAAAATCAATCAACATCATTCAAAATAACAATTAACACCCGTGGTTTAGCCAAAATAATTTATTACATCAATAACATTAAATCACCAAAACCAACTCGAGACAATGTCTACCAAGTTTTCGCTGGTCGCATTCATGTTTAGCTTTTGCTAATCCGATTACAGCAACCGAATGGAGAATTTTGGTGAATATCGGGCTTTGCTTTGAACTTCGGATCGTTATATAGACGCGTGGTCGGCTTGTTTGACCGACGTCCTTTGGCATCATAAGAGTCGGAGAGTAAATATTATTTTTGCAAACACACACATATATACACACACACTGGCAAGTACGCACTGCTGCGTGCTGCTGCTTTAGCTCTTTGCTAGCTTAACGACTCGAGCACGGTTTACAGAAGTCAGCAGAGGGCTTTGTTTATGCTTGTAAAGGTCATTCATGAATGGATTGAAATTCGCATTTTAGCTAAAAATCTCGAAAGCTCCTTTTGCAGGTATGGCATGATTAATATGTGCCACTTTCATTGAAATTACGCGGTTAACATTTTTTTAAGAGATTAAGTCTATGAATAAATTTCAGAATTTGAAGAAATATTTTCCTGTGGACAACCGCTGTGAGAATTGGATGCCAAGTGCACAGAATATCATGATTGTTGAAATTTTATTTCACGTTTTCGGTAGGTAGGTACCTATATTGTTTTTCCATGATCGAGCATAGGTATATCTATCGAATTCGGACTGAATCCAAACTGACACAAAGATTTTTTTCTTGGCAGCAAAATAAGAACATTCCAATGATTGAATCGTGAATAAATGAAGCGAAGATGAGAACGACAGAAAAGAAATGAGTGCAAAAACCAATCTGATTCTCTCGCCAAAATTAGCCAATAATATACGAATCAATTTATAATACACATAAAAATGCTGGCTAATCAGCACAAACTTGCAATTAAAAATGTGTTACTGTATGATCAATGATAAAGCAATCTGCAAGTTTTGCATTATAAAATGTGCAATATTAATTATTAATCCTCGACAACGAATGACAAAATAATCTAGTAATTTGGTGACAATTAATCTGCCTAAAGGCTAAAATACCTATTAAAATATTCCATCATTTGTACGCGGCAACTCATTGATATGCAGTAACGAATGAATATATTGTTGAAAACCTTTTGGCAGTGGGCTAAATCGGAAATCAGAATGTATACCCTCAGGACACGTTATTAATATTTGATACATTCTGTGCGATGCGGGGTAATAGCAAGTGGAGCAACAGCGATATGTCCATGTTCTATTATCAGCTCGTCAATATCCACCCGTTACCCGTGGGAATCTTAAGTAAAATATTATGTTGAGCAATAATATGGCTTTCACATCATTACCGTAATGAAGGGGTATGGCAAATGTAACATCAGCTTGACTTTGATATGGATATTCTGAAGAAACGCTGAAGGTCAAAAATTTGCTTTGTACAAGATGCTTATATAAGAGATATTTTTCCCCAGTCATAATGAGTTCTCGAGTTGATAGACCAACGAAACTGGCACATTCGTCAGTACGAAATCCACCCCGGCTTTGTAAAGCAACGAAACATCAAAAATTGTTTTATAGCCTCAACTATTTGTCGCCTAAAGTGTTGAAAAATGCAAAGGAGCGGCATTTATTACTCGTTTCGCCCCGTTTATTTTGTGTCAAAATTTTTGGGAGTGATGCCGCTGAAATATGCACGACGAGCGAATGCCAACGATGTCGTCGACCATCGTCAAAGAGGGAATGCGTTACGGTCGTCCAAAGGCAACGCGGCGTTCACGTTCTTCTGGCTGGCTCTGGCTCTGTTCCAATCGGCGTACATACCGCACTACATGTTTACGACAAACAGCAGGGGCATGAAGGGGAATGTCTTTAACGCCACCCGTGTAAGTCAAGAATTTGGTTCGTTGTGAGATTGTTTCGTGGTGTTTCTTATGCTAGTTAGTATGGGTAATGGGTATGCCATTTTTGATAGAGATTTATTGATTTCGATTCGCCTTGTCTTGTGAATAGAAACAAATTGGAGCAAATTCTGGGTAAGGTAGACCTTTATTTAACATAAAAATTTCAAAGCATATGCATGAATGTTATGTTATGTTATGATATGTTAAGGTATGATATGGAAACAAGTTCTTGTTGTTTTACGAGAGCCAATTGAATAGGGATTGCGCACGAATTAAAATTGTGACTAGCATAAGCTTAAAATAAATAATAGATTTAATTATACAGAGATAAATAATTTATTTGTAATAAATAATAGGTAGAACATCAAATCTTTCTCATACAGTGGTTTTAAATGTCACGAAATCAGAATTCTTCACAACATCATCTAATCTGATCAATTTGTGGCGTGCTGCTACAGCTTGGGAGAAAATTCCAAGTGGCTTGTAGCATTTTTTGGGTGGATTTAAAATGAGTGTTTTTCAGAAAATTCCCAATGATACAATTTTGAAAATTTATGGTTTGAACTCAAATATTTTTAGTATTGACGCAAAGATTTAAAATTATAACATAGCCCTGAATTGGGTCTAGCAATACCCGATTAGAAATATTACAAACCTAAATTTAAAAAATTATCGTTACTTAGAAGATGAAATGATCTTTTAAATACGGATCCAGCCTTGTACATGGTCATACATTTCCGACTGTAAATAATTGAGTTTTTGCGCAGTTTTTTTTGGTTCAATTCCTCCCCAGCAACCATTCATCACTCCATGAACCCTGCATCATCACTCAAGGTGTCTGGAAATTTTCTGAAGTGCCCCCATGCCCTCTGACAACTGACCTTTTCAGAAATACCTGTGTTTCCTAAACGTTTTCAAACCTACGTTTAGTGAAAAAAATATTGGATAAAAAATCCAACATCATTGATGCAATACTAATCCTCTGCATCACTTTTACAGAACGTGACATCGAATGCCACATCTCATATCAGCAAAAATACCAACGTAGACGCCGAAGATCTCGTCGACTCATGGCAAAGTCGAGTGCTTTTGGTACTCAACCCAATAATCACTTCGGCGATGGGCGTTCAATGCAGGCTTACATCATTCTTCAAGCTACCAAAAATTCTCCCCGGAATTCTAACCAAACTCCAACAATCCGACATTCTCTTGCGAACAACAGAGAGGCAACACCAGGCTTGCTATCGCTATCTGCTACGAGTGTTCCTGCTGTACAGTTTCGTTGCTAGCGTATCTTTGACCTACTATCTCCACGCATTCTCATCCACCCACAACGCAGCGGTGGCGTTGGGTATGGTCTGCTTGCAGATCTGCAACATCGTTTCTTTTTGCACAGAGCTGCAGTTTTCGGCGCTGTGCTATTGCACGCTCGTGCGATTTAAGCAGATCGGCGTCGAACTGAAGAAGTGGAGGCAAATCAACGAGGCGCCGAGCGATTTTCCTGGTCGGAAGCCGTTGGCCATGTATTTGAACGAATTTTCAAAGGAGAGAAATTTGAATGACCGTAAAAATAACGTCAATTTTTTTCAACTGTCAAATTTTAGACCGCGAAACGGCAAGCCTCCAACGTTCATAAACGTCAAAGAAATTTCAAAAAATACGGAAATCCGTTCAAAGATAGGTGACTTTTTCAGCCAAGTCAAAAAACTATTTCTGAACAAGAAAACCGAAGTGAACAGTCTCGAAAACGAGACGAAATACAAGAGTCTTGCTGAAATGTTGGCCAATATTCGTCAAAGTCATGCAATACTGTACGAAGTCATGTCTGAAACGAATGCTTTGTACAGGGGTCAGCTACTGATTTCGATGAGCGGATGCTTTCTCAACGGGCTGCTCAACATTTACTTTACAATTTTTGGCTACGTGTCGCCGAATCCGGTGGGCAACGCGCTGCAAAACTTGTACGCGTCAAAGTTGCACCAGGTTTTGGGCAACTTTGCCCTGTGCAGCTACTTTGTGACCAGATTTGTGATAATGACGAAAATGGCCTCTGAGACTGTCGATGAGGTAGGTTTGATTGAAAAGTGTGGCTGGGGGCAGGTATTACAATTTTACACTTAAATAGTTATCCTCCATTTTGAAAGAAAACAGCTAAGCAACTGAAGAAGTTCCCAATACACCTATTCCATTCAATAAAAACGACGTCATGATACCCACTCGGTAAAGCCAGGTAGAGCAATTCGGGTTGTGATTTCCCTATCTTCATTTGTTATTTAGCAGAGCTAATTAATTTTTTTTCCAAACTGGTAGTACGTCCAGTGGGTATCTGACGTCAGTTTTCTCTGAGTGGAATAGGTCTGTTAGCAAGCATTTATGTGGCAGATTAACATAACCGGAGATTGTTAAACCCAGAAAAAATCTTTGCCCCACATACAAACTAAATGTCAATTAAATTAAACTTAACATGGGCATTGTAAAACCGGCCCTTTGTGTTGTAAAAATCAAAAATTGAACTTGAAATTTTGGTCTTTACAGTCACAGGTTTGCATCGGTTTCGCTTCGGCGTTGAACCAGCCTCACATCGATGAAGTTTCAAAGGAAGAGGTAAACTTTCGGTCTTAACCACGAGGGTAAAATATTAAGTAGAGTTTTTTTTTGTATGTACTTGTCTTGAAGAATTGGTCCAAGCGAATCTTTGCAAATTGTAAGCTGGGACTGTCGTCTCGTATCTTTTTCAAGTGGCAGCACAGGAGTAATTGAGTATCGGCACGTTGTTTTGCCATATGAACGTATATGTGAATGTTTTTGTCTTAATATGTCTAAGGTCATAGGCAAAAACACACGCATGCACCCCATCAATGATTCTCACTACCAGTAAGAGTGGTTTTTACTTTCTTAAAACTCATTTTATGTTAACCTATTATGCTAACCTTAGCACATTAGTTTTCAGAAAAAAAAACTATTTCGCTGGGTGTAAAATGCTTTATAGTCTCTCGCTCAATTTTTTTTCTGACGTTTCGCAAAGCTATGCTGTCTCCTTTATCAAGGGTCTAACAGACCTATTCCACTCAGAGACAAGTGACGTCAGATACCCACTGGATGTACTACCAGTTTGGAAAAAAATTACTTAGCTCTGCTAAATAACAAAGAAAGATATGGAAATCACAACCCGAATTGCTCGATACCTGGCTTATAGCAAGTGGCTATTATGACGTCATTTTGATAGTGTATTGCAAATTAGCAACAAATCTAAACAAAAGAAACAACAATAACCTAAGCCTCCTAAGAAAACCCAAAACAGAAAACGAATATACTGACCCTGATTTTCAAAAATCTAACCCCAAAAAAAATATTTGACTCTGCCTGCCCCCAAGTCATCCTAACCAACTATTTTCAGCCTGCTTCCATTTCTATTATCTCAAAGTCTTCTACTATTTCTTTTATGTTTTAAAACTGTAAACCACGACTGTCTTATCTCTAACACCCGTGTTAAAATTATTCGATCCCTTACCCAGTTACACCCAGTGAAATAGTTTTTCTGAAAAGTGAGAGTACTTCTAGTAATAATTGATACTTTTCTGGATTTCTTTCCCATCGCAGCTACAGATTTTCTACAACCACGCCCAATGCTACAAGCCAATTTTCTCGGCGTGTGGCTATTTCACGCTCGACATGAACCTAATCACGGCTGTAAGACAATCACGATTCTCACCTTTCACTAATTATGTATATGTCATGACGTGCGTATACTAAACTAATTGATCCGAGTAATTGTTCTGTTTTTTTTCAGGCGCTTTCGGCATGGTGTACGTACTTGGTGATCATGGCTCAGTTCCACGCAGCACGCTGAGACCAGACGATGGCGCGGATTTTTCCTGAAAGAAAGTAAACTACAATTAGAGAGATTATTGTGCGCTGGCGTTCACGTGCGGCAATAGTTTGCCTGGAAAATAGAAGCACTTCGGAGCATTACTTCGGCCTTGTCCGGCTGATGGGGTTCGGTTTTCTCGAGAAATTTAAGGAATCGCTACTGTTGGAATAACCGAGTAACTGGAATTGTGTTTTACGTTTTGTTCGCTACTGTGTAATCACAAAAAAACTTCAGATGCTAGTACAATAACTTTCGGTCTTTACAATTCATGTCAGTTGAATATGAAATTAATTGGAATTGCCGCGCTCTGGTGGGAATACCGAAGGCAAGACATTATTTAACCCCATACTCCGTTGTTTTTACACCAATGACAATGCTGCAAAATTTCTTTCTAATATTTTCAAGCGTCAAACGTTTTTTTGATATTTGTTTTTATGTCACTCGGGAAGCAAGTAGATAATAATAAGAAAACCGACTTCATTGTCCTATCAATTCATCATTTTTATGAGCTCCATTCAAGTAGCTTGCTTTTGTCCACATTCTATTCTTAATTCTAACTTGCCCTTAAAATGTCCGGTCTAAAATTTCGCGACCAGAAAAAAGATGATAAATTTTTTTACAGCCTACGTAGCACTTTCTTTCTGTCAGTGCGGTGGAACGAATGAATTCCGTAGAAGGCGGTGGAAACGTTTGCTGTCAACAATGGCTTGATCACGGGTTGGAAGTGGTCTACATGGGTTCCTTTGTTAAGGGCAGTGAGCAGCCATCTTGGAAATCGTGCCAGTCTAATGTTTTCTAAGAGTTTAAAGCTATAAAATTTCCAGCTGATTTTATGGCATTGGTTTACTGCAAGTAATTGTATCAACAAGGGTTTCATTTACTACTGTGCAAGCAGGTAGGTATAAATAAAGTTTTACGTTCCGTCGGTATAGCTATTGGATGAATTGCCGACTAAGAATTTGCCATAAATCGGAATTTTTACATATTTTTTCTCAAGGTATATTAAACCTGCTATAAACGCTTGGTGAATGTAAGCTAACATTTGAAAAGTGATATTCTAATTTGATGACACCAAATTTTAATGCATTTTTTTTAACGATTCTGTATCCGCTATGCAGATAACAGCATCTAACAATACATTTGAAGCTTTTTCTTGCCAAATATTGGAAGCACCTACACTAAAAAACGTCTAACAGCTAAGTAGTACACGTTCTTCGTTAAAAAAAAACGCGATGCATTTTCTACAAGCAATTAAATTCAACAAATAAACAGGAACAGTAAAAAGTAGATGTTAATTTTCTTCGCTCTTGTTAACGAAACGGTAGCTGCACCAGAAGAGTGATTAGCGAGTGACACACTTTCATCTTCTTTATGTGTATACACAAAACGAGTGGCAATTAATTACAACACATCTCAATTAAATTATGACGTTTTACAGAGAGGACTCGGCGGTGAAATGACTAATTAGTTCGAGCAAAATTTAAGTTTCTGTTTCTGTTTGCTCTTTGTCAATAGCTTGCACGCGATGGCTGTATGATACCAGCGTCGTTAGTATCTTTGCAACTTGTTAAGGCAGTCTTTAATTGATGTGACATGATGAGGCGAACACAGAACATCAAGGCGAACGTATATTTAATTCAGCATTTTGTACGCTTCCACTGCCGCTTTTACGTGCACCTAACAATGTTTGCGAGGCACAAAGGTCTGGCTGTACAAACTATAGCCAGCAATAGGTTATCATAAATATTACACAAGAAAAGTGTGTATATTTAGAAGAGACTCCAAGAAATATAGATGTTTTAAAGGGATTCTACGAGCACAATATTGCATTACTTATTATCAATTTTTCCATTAGGGTTTCCGAGTACGTTATGTCTAAGATTCCAAAGCAAATTCCATTAAAATATAATCCAAGGAACTTTCAGAAAGTGCACTTTGAGAATTTATCGAATCACATGCTAAGAACTACATAAATCGTAAAAGCATGGTTATACACAACAGAGATGAGATACATAATCCTTACCGAAGTTTTCGGTTCATTTTGAAACCACATTATTATAAAATGATGTGTGTCATCTTCTTGTGATGCAGTGGAATGAAAAAAATAACCTTATGCAGTTCTGTGCTGCTTTGGAATCTGAATGAAGACAGATAAGTAAGCACTGAAGTTATAAGAGAAGATAATTCAATCGCAAATGTGCGTCCACATGGGTAAACGACACCCAAAACATAACCTGACCAATTATATCAATAAATATGTACTTAACGTGCATGTTAACAGTTTGTGAGTTTCATTTATTAACCACCAAAATTTCAACAGTGCTTTTAAATAAGCGCTCGTGAAGCCACAGTTAAAATTTAACGAGAACGACTGCCTGACATATATAGCAAGCTGGTAAGCAGACATACTGCTCTGCCCTGCTATAGATAGACACGGACTAGCGAATCCGATGATTTCCATACTATAATAATTTGCCTTGGTAATACGCGGGTGTGTCGACAATTTGCAGGCCAGGTGTGCGCAAGATGTGACTTGGAACATACGAGAATGGCTATAGAATAATGCCTATCTACCCATGACTATCATACCGAATGGAAAACTATGGACTGTACAAGCTGACAACTTGGCCGTGTTCCCTGTGAGCAAATGGATGTCACGTTTCACATTTACCTAGTTTTGAAAACTAAGACATGTGCTGATGCATAGTTTGAAATATCACGTCGAGGATAGATCCGTTTGGCATGATCGTCAAATCATAAAGACATTTGTTTCAATAGAATTTGAGTTTGATATAATATACGGATTGCAATTATAGAGTATCAAACAATTTTACATTCATAACCGTTTCACAGCCCTTTTCAAAATATAGACAATTCAAGAGAAAACTATAATGGAATACATATATAAGCCATACCATGTGGTAATGGGGCTTCTAAATTTAACATATAAATAAATAAATAAACTTTTTACTCATCATTGTTGAGTTGAGTAGCAAATATTATTACACATAAATATGAATGCATATTTATACAATTGCAAAAATGACAAGTAATTTTGATTGCACCAAAATAAATTACAACATTCACAGCACAATAGCTAACCCGAAACAGATTAAAAATAAATAAAAATTGAAGCATTTCTTTATTGGCTCCACAGCCTCAATAGCTGAAGGCATTGTAACGCCTTGAGACACGTATAGTCTATGTCGTGTATATATACAAGGATATGAGAAGTAATCAGGCTAGCCATTGGCGTGGAATTCCGATTCCACGTTCCACGGTTCGATCCCCCGGAGGGTTCCAGGCTCTTCCCAGCTTCCCGGCGCTATAGTATCTCTGCTATCTGGCTCGCTATAGCTGCGTATAGAAGAAGTGTTTGCGATACCATGCAGCAAACAAAGGTGCTCTGATTGCGTCTTGGAAATCAGAGAATTCGAAATTATTTCGAGAATGCAAAGGTTTGTTGGAAACAGAGAAGGAAAGCGCACGGAAAACGCTGAATTCCATTTAATTGAGGTAATAGAGAAAATAGGAAATTGGGAGTTTGGATTACAAAACAATGCGCTACTTGGGGAATACTGAGTTGGGGTTGAAATTAACAAGAAGATTGGTGATGGTTATGAATGAAGGTATCAATTTAACCACATTTCTTTATTTTATTACAAATGGTTATAATGTTTATCAAATAAAAGATAAAAAAATGTGTAAACTTATGCTGGATATCTCAATGAAATGTTTACTGATGTAACAAATTCCATCAGAATGCGGAGGATACAATTGTTATCAATCAACTAAAATAGAAAGACATACTCAACAAGGTTGAGCTTCGCTCAACCTTGGTGCCCATAGGGCACAGGCATATGCGCATAGCGCAAACATATGCGCATAGCGCAGACATATGCGCATAGCGCAAACGAAGTGTAGGTAAGTGTGTTGGTAAACAATATATGCTTACTCAAGCTCACGCCCTTAAAAATACAGCCGCTCTGAGAAATATTTCCTCGTCCAATCACTATATACCTTGTTATCGTTACCAGTTTCTGTATTAGGGCCTACGGCCTACTACTTCTTAGCGCAGCTGTTTAATTATAAATGCGGTAGTAGAGATACCATTTCCAATCGATTTCAGTCAAAATTCTATTGTTTAGGAAGACCTAATGTATAATTTGACAGGTTCTGTTCTAGATATTATTTCTAAGTATTTCAAATTCATTGGTTCAAGGAGGCAGAGGAAAAGTAAACAACATAATTGCCTGCTCATTTTACCATTAATTAATTACTTATTTACTGGTTATTAAACTATCGCAGCGCAATAGCAAATAATTAATCATTCAAAATTCTTCATTTGAATGTCAGAAACAATGATGAGTGTAAATTTCTATAACCTCAAGTTTTGACACGGCATGTTGCTACGATACGGAGTTCGGATCATCGCTTTACCTTCGCAATCACTGCTGTAAAGATACTTTACGCTGATGATGCTGCGCTAAAAAGGAGCTCTCTGATTTGAACACTGACTATCTAAACTAATTAGGTAATTTTTTTAAGCTCTCTCAGGATGTCCATAATAAACTAGTTCGAATATTAAACACCTTCTTAGCTGGATAAGTAACTCGCAGTACTTAAAACGTTTTAGTACATACTCAAACCTTGAAACTGTTTGCATTTTGTATACAAATTAGTTGTAGAGTGTTGAAGACATCAACATCGTTAACAGCGAATGCTCGAACGTGATTCACGCCTGTGTTGCCAACGACTCCTTGCGATATGTGAACTTGTGTAATTTCCTCTTTACTGCAAGAAGCCATACTAAGGACGTTAAGTTGCGCAGAAGTTGGATGTTGGATGATAGATTCGCAGAGTTTGCGACATGTTATGACAAATCAATAGCCACGAGTGAATGATGCGGTTTCGGGATTGAGATGCTATTTGTGAGAGTGTGTCCTACACGATTCAAATTCTGTGTAAAGTTGGCTGATTTCGGCTTGTTTGATATTATTGAAGAAACTCATAAAAAAAACGTCTAACGCTCTGATTTCCGCGAAGCTTTGTTCAGTTGGTTACTATATAGAGGTTCGTGAATGCTTGTTATTAATGAGTTGTTTATTATCGTCATATTGATGATGGTGATTGAAGAATCTTTGAGAGTTTGGAGTTAGAAATTAATGAATATTTCGTATACAACTGAAATAAACCCAAAAGAGCAACAGAAAAGTGTCGCTTACTGATCTTTCTTACACATAGACTTTCTTAACAAAAAATAATAAAATTTGTAAGGTAGAGTTAAATTTAATTAAATAGTTTGGCCTCTATGAGTGGGAAACGCGATATTTATAGAATGAAATTTTCGTGAAAATGGATTTGTGAGAAACGTTTTTAATGGAATTTGATGTCAATAATCGGGTGTACAATTTGGAAACGTTTCGAAAGTTTATTGAAAATTTCTTCAAAATTGATTGAGTAGTTTTGTTTGGTTTGTTTAGTTTTTGATTGAGGAGTTTAGTTTGGCAGAGCGCGAAAAAAAAACGAAAACAACGGATTTTTCAGCCTTTAGTATTAGTAAAAAATGTATACATTTGTTTTGGAATGTTAATGTGACTTCTGTGAAGAGTATTTATTGTAAGAAACGATTCTCAAATAGATTTCCGAGCCCATTATATTATTGCTTTTGACCACGTCTCTAGGCATTTTCTGAGATTTTCTTAGGTTTCATGAGGATTAGAAAACAACCTTACCCTGAACTTGATTCACCCTCATACTTCGTACATTGAGTCTACTTTCTAATCGGACAACACAGAAATGCGCGAGATATTTATTACAATCTTTATCAGCTGAGCGCTATTAATGGTTTCATTCTCACTAAATAAAATAATATAACACACACAGCTGCAAAAGTTGCAAAAGTTAGTTTGAAAACAAAATTTAATGCAATCAGGGCATCAGTATTGTCAAAGGGTCGGCTATAAAAGAAAATATAAGACCCAGGATGACAGCTTTGGGTTAGTCTATTTTCTTGTGCGCCCTTTATTGCTAGTGGACAGAACTAATAAAATATCTCTTCCCTCCTCTTTCCATTGCCAGGAGACAGCAGGCTTTGGTGATTCAAAGCAGGAAATTAAGTTTTACTTTCGTTACTTCTTAATTGGCTATTCTATGGTCAAGATAAGAGAATGTGGTCTGACCGCTTAAAAGATCTCTCCTTGGCAATCTATTCGTTGACAAGAAAACTAGCTTTGCCAATCTGGACAGATAAGAACTTTAAATTATACAGCACGATCAGCTTATTTTTACAGAGCTCCTAAAAGCAACCTGCAGTGCAAATCTAGGAAACGGCCTTTCACTTGCACGCTTTCACGTAACCATTTAGTAATTTTTTTGTCAATTTATAAGAATAATTTTAAATGAGTTGAAAACACTTCACCTCCAATTCGCCCTCTAATAAAAATTAAGGTTCTGTTGCTCAGATAAAGTTATTTAACAATATTTTTTATTAAAAATGATGCTTAGCAAGCTTCACATATGAAACTGAAAGTAAGTTTATCACAATTAAACTTACTTGTTTCGAAATATGTAATGTTGTGAGACCTATTGTTTTGTTTGAGCTGGTTCCCCTAAAAGCAGCCCGCAGAGCAAATCGACATACCGGCACCTCCACCTTAACTCGGATCATGGTTTCTGCAACATTTTGCAATGCGAAATACTGATCAGACTGAACCAATGCACATACATTTTTAAAAAGCCCGCTTTAACACATAGTAAGCTCCACATTTGTATTCAGTTTGTATTCATAACAAAACAATTGTTAATTTATACATCCCTTATAAATTTTGCAATCCCATGTTTTAAGCTAAATTCCTCCACAACAGCTTTCGCATAACATTACGGCCAGAGAAACCGATTTAAATTCAATGATTTTATGATTTAATCTTTGGATACGATCAGCCATCCAATCAACACAATCAGTCAACTGTACGAAAATCGTCACCTCTGAAGCTAACTCACATCCACACGTGTGGATATTTAGACCGCAACACAATACCACCACCACACACGCAAATACCAATTTGATTATGCTGATTATCAAACTGATAACGGCTTAATTACGAACAATCTAGACTAGTTGAGCAGATGATTCTAATTAAATTGCAAATTCGGTACAGTATGCATTTATCAATTCTGCTAGGCAACACGGCTTTTAACTAGATTGCAGATGACATGGATTTAGTGGCATATGCAATTGTAGATGCCGTCGTGCCTACGTATATAGTGATGATCAAATGCTGTCGCTCGTTATTATTTTGATTCGACTGTTTTGGTTTGTAACAAGCACTTAACTGACAGTTTCATATCTCGCCTCGGTGCTGTTTGCATGTCAGAATGTCAATTTATCAGTGCTTGTATTATGTAAAACTGGCCAAAGTGGGATGGCTGTGTCAAGGAGGACTGTATGGGACATGGCACGATTTTCAAATGTTATGTGATAACGCTTTTTCGGTCGACTTGTGCTGGTTTCACATGAGAGTTTATTTTTCAACGTTTTTATTTAGAAAAATATAAATATCGAATGATTTTAGTCGGAATCGAACCAATTTGCAAATCTTTGTGAATGGACGAATCATTTTACTATTCAAGGCTTCAATTTCATTGAGAAAGACCGTGGTTCACAATTTCCTATATGAGCTCTGCTTTTAAGAGAATTCAAGCTTTTTTAACAACTGCCATGACGTATCCCAATAATTAATATACATGATTTTAAATTAAATCACTGAAAATCATCACAATTGATGTTGATGATCGAACAGATCACTTTTGAAACATTAGGCAAGACGTCTTTTTGACACGAAATTGTGATCTGTGTTTGTTTTGAATCTTATAATTGCGATTTTTAGACGACCTTAAAATTATCTAGGATAAATAATTTTAAAAAATTGTCGCCTTGCTTTAAAGAACATCTCTTTGAAATGAAGATAGACAGCCCCTAATCAATGTTTTCATGCACTTTTGCGTCTATTAATCGATCTGCATAACTAACTCCAAACAACTGACAATTTATGCCGAGTAACATTGTTTTGTATCAAATTATTGTTATTAGTAATTACTAGCTCCAGGGCAGCTTTAACAAACAGTGTGCTTCTGACGTCATATCACGTTACATATTGTACCTGAGCACACCATTTTTAAATTTGCTTGACATTTGAAGATAGTTTGCAAACTGATGTGTACGTGCGGCTACCTTTGGCACCGCAATGTTTGCCAGAAGGCTTAAAGAGACCAAATCAGTTCTTTTACTTTTTAGTATCATTCGTCAGAATTGATTGGTTTAGGCAATCAATTTGGTCATTTCCACTCAGTAAGTCGCCACACCGAATTCGTCGCAGAAATATTATAGGTAGAAAGGTCTAATGTTTTATCGAAATTAATTAGAGAGTTCAACCTCCAATCCATTGTTCTTATATCTGTTGAAGGGTCGGTGTGATGTATTCGACCGAGTTCAGGTGTATACCGAAAACCAATTTATTTTTAAACGCACATAAAAAAAACTATAGCAGCATTACGTACCTGCTGGGAGAAAATAATGGTTCTCCTGTCGAATTTTTCGCGTGTACACTCTGGGCACACTCTGAAATAGAAACAATACATATGCATATATTGGTAGAACGGTTTGGTGTTTTATAAGTGTCAGTTTTCGCAAAGTGACCGAAGATAAGCAACTTTGACCGTTACCATGGCTGTGAGTAACGTATGAGTGACTTAAAAGTTAAAAAAGAGGATTTTAAATTTAAGTGAAATAGCTTTATTCCCACTGACCATAAATATAATGACAGATAGAAGTTAAGGAATGTCTCTTTAAAAGTTTTGGCTTTGGGTTTCCCTCCTTACCAAGGATAATTTAAATGCTACCTAGCCTTTCTTGGTGACGATTTCAACATCTCGTTTCCTTATATTCTTAAGATGTGTAATTTCGTACGTACTAATGGTTATAGTAGTACTTGGTATCCTTACACACGTGGCTTTAAGAAAATATGTTGAGAGTATAACATGTGCTTTATGTTTATATCGCTACTACGTACGCATCCTTGAACAAGGAAATGAACATAAATCTTTCCTGCATTGGTGCAAAGTGTATTAACTTTAAGGGTTGTGTCTTATTTTATGCTCACTCCCGAGCTATTTTGCGTTGGTTAAACTACCGCCGGCTCAAGAGAGTATTTCCCATGTAAGGGTTTTTGTTAATTTCAGGAATAGCTCTACGAAAACCTAGTTTGCAATTTTAGGAGTATATTGTGCATCCTAGACGACATTAACCCTGCATTTTTCGAGTAACAAACCATTTGAATTTTCTCCGTTTGTAGGTGCATTGATTTAGAAGTCAATTTTCTGATCTGATCAGAAAGTAGTTTCAATTGCACCATCGATTTTCGCCATCCAACACCCTCAGAGTGCACAAATGGCGGAATTTCGGCGTGAACGACAAAGGTTTCAATCGCTTGCCACTTGGATGGGAGGTATAAAGTATCACTGCAGCGACACATAAGGAAGCGAACGTGAACCACTTCACGTATAACATTCGATTCGGATTTTTGTTACGCTGTTTTTCTGTCACAGATATAAAAGAAAAGTCAATTTCCCTCAAAGTCGGGGTCGGTCGTGGCGTAATGAGAGAATGTAATCAGAGGCGAAGATTTTACTCCTTTTTTCTTGATGAAGTCAGCCTCTGTATCTATGGCGAAGGATTTGATGCGATTGGATGGTCACGAGTTCAAAGGGGTTGATCTCGACTTGACAACGACCTCAAGACCGATGCCAATTCGATCTTCGCAGCAGTGTGATTCGACAGAAACCGACAGCTTTCTACATTTACATGTTGTTCTGTCAAATGCCCCCAGGAATTGGGTTCATATTTAATTTTTTTTCTTACAAATATCAGCTGCCATAGAATCGAATGGATGTCTTGCCTTTTTTCGCAACCACCGACATCAAGTATTCCTATAATGGAGTTGGACACATCTCGTTTCCATCTTCAGCCAAAGAGATCAAAGCAAACTCAAATTTGACGTTTTTAGCGACGACAGGAACTTAGAAATTGATGATCGTCAGTTGACAAGTTCAGAGAAAAAAAAAGTTGCAGCAGAGATGACTCAACAAGTGAATCATCATCGGCACATCATCAAGTGCCGTTACAGCGAGTAGAAATTACTTCTTCTTATCGATTCATCCAACTAGGTCAGTCAGATTGAAATGAAATTCACCTCCCCAAAAAACGCAAACAAAAACTGAAAACACACCGCTGCCTCTTGCGGCGACCATGGAATGTTTATGCAATGCTCACGACCCTTACGGCAGTCACCTTTGGATAGGAAGTTCAGGTATTCGCTCTGTGCCATGGTCCATGCACGTCGCACGTTGCTCTGCCACCAAGTCGAGAGACATCACTCGCGGGGTTCAATTTCAACCGTATCAACATCAAATTGTCTTCTTCGTGCCTTTCTACCCGCTCTCTAATTGTACTTTAGTTTCTGGAAATGAACGGCAAGCCGCCTCGATCCGTATGTGTTCTGGAATTCTTGTGTCCTATGCGGCTCTGACGTTACATCTCAGTTACAACGCGCATTGGGTATGAAAGCGAAATTACATTAGAGGTAGACCACGCATTTATTATATGTCATCGTAAGATTTTATTACACCAACCGTTTGGAATTATGTTACTCATCGAGGGGGAAGTTATACTTGAAAAGCAGAGGCTAAACGGGTATCGCGACTCTGTTGACGCAATGGACCGGCTCGAAACGAGCAGCCCATGTTCTAGCGGTTCTAGCAGCCGTGTTGGAAGAAGTATAAAGGCGATGAGATCTCAGTAGCACTTGGGCGTTTGCTGGAGCTAAATGCGACGAATTCTCTCCAGTGTCGTTCGCGGGTGGCTATGTTGAGTAAGAATAATACGCGGTTCACCGTTATGATAACTGTCGGGAGATGGCCTTAAAACTTTGTGAACTCTTCAAATGGAGAGTTACTTCGGATGGTGGCACAAAGTTTATACTTGCGCTTGCATTTAGCGACGCTTGCTTTAAGCAGTGCATCCTTTTTGGTTTTATTTTCATTGAGATTATTTGCGTTCGTTGTACTTTTTTTTCTAATGTAAGGCGTTATTGAATTAATACAGAGAAATTATGTTATGGATTCAAGTAATACGACTTGAACGTTTCCGCGATAATTCGATCATTATGATAAGATTTCGTTGGGGGTTAAATTTGGGGCACACTAAATTAAGTGATGAAAATAAAAATTTGCCTCAATTAACTTACGAGATCAAAAGAGGCGAACGGGGAACGGGTGCAATTAATAACACAGGAAATATATTGTCATGGAATAAACCTATCGTTATTCCATCAACTAAACACAATGCCGTTTTTCATGCAGCCCTGTTCAAAAAGTTCTCTAAGCACACAGATACTTTGAAACGTAAATAAACACTCGTATGTCAATATCAATACATTTTGATAATATATGCACGGTTCGTGTGATATACGCTGGATAAAACCATCGATATCATCAAAATGGTAGGGATCAGGACAACACTGCCGGTAAACACAACTGTCAAATGATTTATTTTCGTAGATAAACATAAAAAAATATATTTTGAAATTCCTTGGTTAATTTAGGATTGGATCTTGTCATTCCAACCCCCATACCACCGATGTGTAATAATTTGTAATAAATATGAAGCATTGGACGAGAATGCACAAATGTAGCTGTAAATTAGTCTGTTTCTGTCATTCGTCGATACAGGGGTGGCCCCGCGGCTGGAGGGGGTGCAGGGAGGAATGTTTGTTGCTGAGCCATGCTTGCGCCCGATATGATTGATGGTTTATGGCCACTGGGCTGACCAAATGTTTGACATACACGGAGCAGGAGGGGTCATGGATAATCGGATGTGAAATCATTGACCATACAGCCTGAATATCGGAAGCCCAATGCAAGTGTCAAAGGAATTGATGCCATAATCATTCGAGCATTTTGCACGATTGAAAATATAAATTTGATATTAGCGGCTGTAAAGTGACTCGGTATGTAATTTAACGGCGAGAAAGAGAGAGCGGAGCACTATATATTTTAGTGCCACTGGCAGAAGCTCATTCAGTTGAATGTCACACCAAATAGAAAAATGATTTTATAGTGTATGACACAGTTTCGCGACAAGATAGTTTTAATCATGTTATTAGTTTGGATTCTACACACGACGACGACCGTAACTTTTCAGCTAAGTAAAAAGGGATTTATTTTTTATTTTTAGAAAAAAAATGTGTCTAGGATATAAATTTGGGTGGTTTCAGTGTGGTATCTTTTCCTAACGGCTGCTTTGAGTTAACAGTGGCGTCTCGACCAGACATTCAATCATAGAGCCATAGAGACTTACCAATGTTCCCCAAATGCTTTGTCTTGTGGCGTAGTGTTGGGTCGCAAGAGGCTTCAGGCCTTTCGAAGCATCAGTGTACGTCATGTAATTGCCCTCATCTTCGATGACAGATAACACTTATGATAAGAAATGATAAGAATCATGTACTTTCATAACCTCAGTATGTAGTTAAATAGTGTTTTGAACCATTAAATCATATTTATCCTCTCAGCGTATGGATGGATCAGCCCCATGGACCTTTCCTCCCACTTTTAGTAGATCCTAGTAGATATACCAATCTTCAAATCCTACTCACGGCAAAATGTTAAAAATTACCAACGCAACGACAAATTTCACAGTGCATCGTAGATTAGACTTGTTCTTCAGCGAACATATACGAGATTTGTTGTAAGATCAATTCCCTAACTCCCGTGGGAAAGAAATAGTGTGTATTTTTAGCGCTACACCACTGGTCCGATGTTTAGGAAATATGATTTGAAAGGCCAGAGGCGTGGGCAACGTAGTTTCGCCGACACTTTTCCAAAGTAAGTTAGCTATCGCAATTTCTTCTTTCCCAAGTGGACACAAAGGCTATGTTCGGAGGCGGCAGTAGCAGTAGTCAGCAGCAGCAGCAGCAGCAGCAGCAGCAGCAGCAGCAGCAGCAGCAGCAGCAGGGGTGGAAGCAGCAGGGGACGCAGTTGAGAACCGACCGAGTTAAGACGAAACTCAAACAAGATAGCTGATTGGCTATCGGGCTAGTTAATCTTTGGTCATGTCTTTCATGGGTATACCCTTTTGACCTTGCAGCATTGAGCGAGAATGTATTTTCTGCAACCGCCTCTTGCCCGCCTGCTTGCAAAGTTACCACTGCTCGGTATTTCTTTTGATAGAAACCAAGTTTTATTCGTACATAATTTCAAGCATCCGTACTTTTTATCTAGGGTGGAAAACAGTTTCGAACACGAAAGGAAATCGCAAAGTTTTCAGATTTAACACCACGAAAAAAAAACTTTATCATGTTCGATTGGTAACAAATTGCGACGGTGAATTTCTAAGTGCATTCTGTAATATCATTTCAATTGATCTCTCTGAAGTACATCTGACACTTAAACAAATTGCTTGGTACTCTTTTTTTTCTTCTACTTCTATCTCGCGAACTATCTAATAAAAGAGGGCATCAATCTCACCCTACAGTTGAAGCGCCGCTGTGTCGTCGATTTGTCACCTCGGTTTGCAGTATACACAATAGGGTAGCGAGCGAGAATAAATGTTCACCTCCGAATCTCTCCCGTCTATTGTTCATAGCAATGCGCATTAGTTTTGTATAGTCGAGAGAATTGAGCGAAATTTGATTGAAAATTATTACGGAAAAGTTGCCTGTCTAACTGGGAGTTATCAGTAGAGTTTTCTTGCTTTTAGCTTTACAAAAAGTTGTTATTAGATGGTAGTGATTAAATCGAAATTTGGTTATTTTAATGTAATTCTTACATTCACTATGAAAAATGATGAATGAATTTTGATACTTGATCAGTAGATATTTCAATAGTTTGAAAATTAATGTAGGTCCTTGCCTCAGTGGGTCATAGGTATAATCAGTTTCACGGAGTGAAATCAATACATTTTCTAGATTGTTGTGAAATTAGCTTGAAAACTCAACAACATTCTCTCAGTTTTTAATTAACTGTTTTGATAGAATATTATTTTAGTAGATGTTAGCATCCATACGAAAAGCGTGGGTTATAAAAAGATGTTAGTAATTGCAACAAGTCACTTTATTAGGTAGGTAAAGCACCTCGGGGTATTTGTGCAGTTATTTTATTTACGTACCTATCAAGTCCAATTCCGTGTTTATGTTTATATAGTGTAGTGATATGTAGCTTCACCGCCTACAGAAGTGGGTACTCTGAATTGCTAGCAGAGGCAAAAGAAAGAAAAACTTTATGAGAGAATACTGCTTGTATAAATTTATTGCCAGGTTATATTTCTCAATTTCACACACAAACTGGGTGTACTAGGATAGTAATATAGTGTTATAATGTTCGTTATTCCTGTTGGTCCACTCCGATAGGTACTAGGATTACTAGACCAAATGTTTTATTTCACTTGATTCACGTTGCATTTTTGTCGAATAATCTAATAATTCGACTTCTTTGTAGTATTTATTTGGTGAAGGATGGCAGGGGTGGCATAGATCCATTGTAGGTCATGTGGTTATCTTGATCTCACTAGAGAGAGAGAGAAAAAGAGAGAGCATGTTTCTCTACAAGGATCTTCTTTCTTGCAGCTTGCAAATAAACCTTCCAGGATGGTCGATAAGAACGAAAATTAGTGTAATAACCCGCAAGGAATCCTCTAAAACAATCAAAAAATATAGAAATAAAAAAGTAGGCGAACTTGAACAAACTGTATGAATTCTTTTACGCGTCTCAATCCCAATGTACATAAAAAAACTATTGTGGTGGTGGTGGTGGTGGTGGTGGTGGTGGTGGTGGTGGTGGTGGTGGTGGTGGTGGTGGTGGTGGTGGTGGTGGTGGTGGTGGTGGTGGTGATGGTGGTGCCCAAATAGTTGGTATCTGGGTACTGGCAACTTGTTTCGTGTTTTTACTCGTACCTGTTGATGCCAAAATATACAACATTCATTTTAGAATACATTACCGCAATGAATACCGACAAGAACGCAAAGAAAACTGAAGTTTAAAAATAATAATTTAACCGGGCGATTAATTATGCAAAACTTTCCCGTGACGTAAGAGCACGAGACTCTTTAACCGCGACAAAGTAAGCAAAATATGGCAAAACGTCGGGGAAAGTTTTATTGTAGAGCTTGTAGCATAAACGATCCATTTAAAAAGTCTTTTTGAAAACTAACGTGATAAGATTAGGAAAATTCAAAAGTTTCAAAAAATTATTCTGCAGTAACGCCCCTTTCTTGGGGGTTCTACCAAATTACTGCATCTGCTGATAGCCAATCCAAAGACACCCATGACAAAGAATTTTTTAAATCTTAGATTCCACATTTTCAAGCAACTCTCGACACAGAGATCACGTGTGTGGGTGAAAAATTAAGTGCAAAAAACGTAGCGTTCTTATTTCCTCGTAGGTGGTCGTAGTATTGGAAGCGTTTCCAACCTTGCTCTGTTTCGCAACTACATTTGCCGTCGACAACAGTTTGAAAAGCTGTACTCGAGCAGAAGTTTGTCGGACAAGAAGCTAAACAATCAGGGTGGAATTGCATGTTAGGTGAAATAGCTAGCTAGCTCCGCTGTTGTGCACTGTAATCCCTTACTCCCAGGGCCACGATTTGTTCATGTAGAAAGCTAGTTTAATGCACAATTGTCTAAGATGTAGCTCAGAGCACAATAAAACTTTTGTGAAAATAAAATCAAATAGTTTCAACTGAGAGATACAAATACTATGTGTTGACTATAATGTCTAAATTCGATTTACTTACCAAAATGCTCTTGCTATGTCCTCGCTATTTCATCAGGAATAAATTTGACATCCCTGTTTGAAGTGATAATACAAAAAAGGCTGGCTCTTCTCATGGTCGGTATTTTAATGCTTCGATGTAATACGGATCACGTACAGTTATTAACTACTACCAAGTTTTTTTTACGAGCAATTCCTGATAATCCAAATAAATGGAGCGAGAAAAATTTAGTGCAGCACATGCATTGGAATAATTAATACGAGCAAATGCACTCTTGAAATAATGGATGCGAATACCGACATTTCCGGATCTAATCCACACTGGAAACGCGCTAGGAAAATAAACACTGCAGAAAGAAGGTATAGTATTCACAATCAAGTATATTTTACTACATCCTTGCATGTAGTTGACGATGGTTTTTAGTATCAAGTACGTTTACTGTGCCGTTCTAGGGCACGGGACTACAAACTACTGTGTTCAATCATGCAGCACTTCATGAGGTGCGATAGAACATTTTAGTTTTACGAATTAATATCAACAATAATCAGCAAACTGAGCTCTTGAAATCGAAATGCTGTATCATATCTTTATCCAATCGAAACATGGAATAAAAATATTGCTCGCAATAGCAAAAATGCACGCATATATTATATATATACCCGTAATATCCTGAACCACAGACAAGAAAAAAATACAAAAGAAAAGAATTGAAAAAAGGACCATCATCACCGGTGATTTAAAAACGATGACAATGTTCATTTAAAATACTAAATCCTTTTCGAGTTATTGTAAGATCGACTGCCTGCGGTCTGCCAGCAAGATTTCGTTTGAATCTGCCATCGACACCAGGCGCCTATAATCCTGTTGGCGCATGCAAGGAGTAGATAACGACGCCGACGCCGACGCCGACGCCGACGCCGATGCCTAGCTGCAAATCGTTGACGCTGAAAACGTCGACGACAACGACGACGATGACGACGACGACGACGACTACGAAGACGACGCAGCCGTTTCCACGCGGAATTCGGGAAGCCATCAAGTTTAATGCCGGAAGATATTTTCGAGAACATTTGATATTGAACGTGTGATGTGGCACAAATCTTCAAAAAATAAAGCGTCCTGTCGTGTGTACGTCATCTATTTTGGCGCAGATGTAAATGTCTGCAAATGTAGGGGAGATATAGAGTTAAGGTGATGAATACTAATGATAAAGTATTGGCCATTCGGGAGAAATTTGCGTGGGGAACAAAACACAGTGGAATCTAGGAGCTGCGGTGGAGTCTGCATACGAGTTTGAGTTCTCGTTGAAATATTTTTCGGAAATATTTGAAGTTAGCCAAGGTTAAATGGAAATTGGCACTTAAAAATTTGTCTCTAAAAAGGATTGTCTAGAAATATTTATCGTGCATTCTGGCCGGATCGAACATTTCGACAATAATCTTGGGAAAAATGCCAAACATTATCTTCTATAACCTAGTGTAATATTGAGGAAAAAAGGTTTATTATCTATTTTTTATCTATCTTTTATTTATTATCTTCATCATTTAATTCGTATTAACCAAGATAGCACAAACTCCATCTCTAAAACGTGAGAAGTAATAGCAAAGCAAAGCGTCAAATGCAAGAGCAATGATCACTACCTCATTCTCAAGAATTACAGCAAAAAGCAAGCAGCTGTAGCTGCTTCTCAAACAATCGTTTTTGAATATTCAACACGGTCAATAATATTTCTGAAACATATTTAGGTAAAAAATAGTTTGTGTAAGCTTACACATTAAATGTAACGAATATGTAATAATATATTTCATACTTTCTCTTGGAAAGTTTGAATCCAGGTTTGCGTTTGTGCGGAATTCTGACTCGGTGGTATCCACGGTGCGGAGTGGAGTGGATTCGTTAACGGCTAAAGCAGGAGCGTTGTGGAAAAGTGTGCCGAGGCATTAGGATCAAAGCAGATTAGTAAGCATAATATGAACTGAAACAAAGTTTCAAAAGACCTCAAATTAAAGAGAAAACACTCGAGATTGTAAGTTTATTTAGCAATTTAGTTCAGTCTCCTAACTTTTTACGTGTGAAATTTTCCCTACAAAATATAGTTAAATATTCTCGACTGAAATTAATAATTTAAAAGTAAAAAAATTCCTTCTTGCGCTATCTAGCTCTATGTAGTATATCCCGCGTGGGCGCATATAAGATAATGAAGTTTTGAAGAGTTGGGAACCTCTTACGGGCAATTTTGTTTCTTTAAAACGGTGGTCGGGACTTTGGGGTGTTTTTAGTTTAGATAATCTTTTTCTTCCACCACGACTGCGAGACAGCCACAGAGAGCACGTCGGGAAGGAGCAACGCTTCGCTTCACGAACCGTTCAAGCAGAGAGCCAAGGCCGCACGAGAGTGACCAAGGAAAGACACGGCCGCCATGTTTTCGTGAGAAGTTTACCGAACTGTTTACGCTTTACAATCTTGTGCTCAGAGAACCTCAGAATAAACTCAGAATAAACAATGTAATATAAAAATTTGTATCGGAAGTTATTCGGGTTGGGGAAATGAAATAATTTTCAATGCTGAGTATTCGGATCGGAGCTCAAACATTTAATTTCTGTAAATTAACGTTGGGCCAAAGCTGAAGCAAGAATAGCTGACTGTACCATATATAATGGAAGTTACACAAAACAAGTTAAGTGGCTTACTTACAGATAAGAACACATTTCCATGGTGACAAGCCATCATTTGCTTATGTTTTCTTACTGTCTGGAAAATAAATATGTTACTGGATATTTTAATACTTGTCACAAGTGCCACTGCGAAGATATTTCCACACATGTGGTTCAAATATATTGACTCCGCGAACACAGTTACGAAGGCAAAGATATAAAAGGTTTATCCAATTTTTTCTATGAGTTTTTGGTCTTTGGGGAAGTTGCCTTCTCTCTCCGTGTGTGGGTCCTCTGCGTTCGGAGTTAACTTTTCGCTTGGGAAACTCACTTAGTTGGGTCCGATCATGACTCGCTTTTGGACGTCCCTTCTTCAGCACATGCCAGAGAATTCACGGTTTAGTTAAAACCAACTTAAAAAGTTGCATATATACACGCTATAGGATCTAAAGCGCCGAAAATTTTCATATGTGCCTAAAGTTTACTCTTGTGTGTAAACACTAAATCTTACTTTTCCACCCGTTTGATTATGTTATGCTGTACATTTTCACAACTGTAAACTCAAAACAGCTTGTTCGTAAAGCTTTATTTTATTTTTGTCGACAGAAAGCTTTTAAAAAATGACGAGAAAATTCAAAGGAACCTATATGGCGAAGGTTAAAGAAGGTACGAAGACAACATGAATTATATTCTCGGTGGTCCAGTAAAACATCTCAACTCCTCGAGTTCGTTGCCTCTACTGCCGATCGGAACCGCTCAATCACTGTCCAAAACTTATCTTCCTATTCCACGGCTTATAAATAATGATAGGAGGAAGTCCCAACGAAATCCAACCTGATTGGAAAATTGTACAAACGTTCCAATTTTCCCCACATCTTCACGTGCGACCGTAATTCTTTTCTGCACCCAAAAACTGCTTTTTAATAAAAAGAAATAAACATAGACGAAACGAATTAAATTTATATCATCATGACAGCTTTGTGAATAAAAATTAATAAAAAAAAACCCGAAGTGCGAAGACGAGACAGGAAAAGCATCGTATTACAACGTCCAAAGCAATTTCAGCGAAATTATACCCTCCTTTTGACAATTGGAATTCGCGAACATGACACGTGCACGGCGTACGACTGTACAACGATGAAATGCACCACGCAAATGGGATTTCCATTTTGATAATTCGTGGGCAAAAAAATAAATAAACCCCATTTCAACTACGACAGGGCTTATGTTGAGCCCATGGCCGTTGCTTTTCTATTTCCAGATCCAAGTCAGATTATCGTCACGACGCTATTGCAACATTTATTCGACTTAATTTGACGAGTTCTCTTGTATATCATACACTTTATCGTGTAAATTTTACCACTAAAAAGACAAGTTGTCAGCTCGGTAATGTCGTGCGAGACACATCTTCTCATTGTCAGTGGTTTTTAGTGTGCGTGCTTCATTGTGAGGCAAGTGCAGAAACGTGTTGACTCTATCAGTTATTTAGGGGGAGTGTGTGAAAATGACGGGACATGGCGACGACATGTCAAGAGACATAGCTACAATAGATGCGTACTGCTGCTGCTGCTGCTGCTGCTGCTGCTGTGTGAAATGATCGCCGAGCGTGAGGCTTTTCGCGTGGATCGCTGCGAATGGAAAAATACGACTCGCATTTGCCTTCTTTCCGAAGCGAAGCACGTCATAAATTATGTTGAAAGAAAAAAATTGCGCAAGGCGAAATTTCAATTTAATTTTGTTTGTGGTAATTGCATTTTTAAGGCAAGGAATGTGATGTATAATAAGAAAAAAACGTCAAATATGCACGAATAATTTGTGCTACCTACAGTTTCAATAAAAATATCAAATTTGCAAATACAGAATCGAAGATTTCCACTGTTTTCAACATGGAAAATTCTCCAGATAGAACATGCCTTTAAATATGAATAATGAACGATTCATGAATCAACGAAGCACTCAAAGTTTAATCATTTGCTAAGCATTCCAACACTGGTTCAGTCTTCTCAACACTGATCATTCGCCCAATAATATATTTTCCACGTCAATGCAGTTTTGTAACTTTTCGGTGAAATTCGGCGCTCCATAAAAAGTTTACAACTTTTTTTATTTCTTCGTTTACCGAATTTTCTATCCTGAGAGTAATTTCATTACAATTATACTCAATTCTCTCTCTGAAATATTTCTGTACCTCAGTTCTAGCGATCAGATACACGCCTTAACGATTCAACGAACTGAATTTCGATCACAGCCGCCAGTTTTTCGCAGTTATTTGAAATATAAATCAGAAATACAATGAGAAAATCAACTTCGATGATAGTCAACTCTCCAAATTACAATCACACTATATTTGCAACTGTTATTAATTCATAATGATCACCGTTAACATTATCAATCCTCTTTAACTTCCAGCGGCTAATCTAATATGACACAATAATGTAAATTACTGCGACTTGGCATCAGAAACTTGGACGATACGGAATAAGCCATAAATTCATGCCATCTTCTACACAATTAGATCGTAAGACGCAAATCCTTCTCGCTTCTCAAGCCAGTATCAATCACAATTATAATTGGCAGACACATTCCTTCTTCATTTCGATTCGAATGTAATTTCCCGTTGTTGCGAAAATTAACAGTGCTCAAGCAGTTTCTGTTGTAAATTACCATTCCTTGGCCAAATCAAATGCAAGATTAATAGCGATGTGTTTCACTGCGGTTGCCACGGAGAGAGATTCATCTTGTTTCACGTCAAGAGATGTCTTCTTGGCAACGCCTGACGGACACTGGTTACAGTGACTAGTGTAAATACAGGGGTTAACAATATATATTCAAATGGGTAAAGAGGGTTAAAATTAAGTTGATTTCACGTCGCAATATCTTTCATCAAGTTTTCATTCAAGAAAACATTGATCAAGCCTCAAGGCTATGCGCATACGCAATATAATCGCGTTGTGGGTGAGCTTAAATATTACGCTCATCCACAACACGATTATATGAGTGTTCGCATAGCCTAGTAAGTTTATTTTTGTAATAGTTAATTTACCTTTGAGTACCAAAATGAACCCAACTCTTCGTAGATATGATACATGATGCATGATTCATGGTGCTAATATTAAGTAAACACCCTAAAGTGTCTATGTGTCAAATATAAGAAGATAGACACACATTTTTCACACAATTGCTTCAGCACCAAAAAAAACATCATGTTAAACACAACCCCCTGACACAAGCGACTAAAAACAAAATCAAACTCTGCAAACTTTTCACTCAAATACGTGTCGCTGCATAATGCATCTAGCCGGAGAAAATGGCAAAACTAATTTCAGTTGCGTGATCAACGACGACGACGACGACGACGACGACGACGACGACGACGACGACGACGACGACGACGACGCCCTCAAATACAATCTGGTTGTCCGAGTTTGAAGATGAAGTCCATGCATAAAATATGATGGCACGGCGCGCCGATTGATGGTAGTAGCCGAGGACTGGTGGGGCGGGTTTTTGGGGGGTGTACGGGGGGCGGGGGGCGCACACGAGGGGGCGGCGATGCGAATTTGAACGCGGAACAACATTCATCTTGCTCAGAAGGTCAACGCAGCGACGCCGGCGTCGGCGTCGGCGTCGGCGGGCGTTTCTATGTCCTGGGCAGGAGTGGGTCTAGAGAGCATCGACTAGGGGTGGAGAGTGGTCGAAATTTTGGGTAGACAACAGATGAATTGTTTTGTCTTCTATAATACATTTAGAAAGCGAGCGGAAATATGGGGTTTCTGTTTGGAAATGAGCTGGAAATAATCGTTATTAACGACTGTGGTTTTAAAGAAATTAATCAAGATTGGAATTGGTGCAAAATCTTTTTATTATTTTCCGATGTTGACCCATGGGGATGATACCGATTGTAATAACACGTAGGATTAAAAACTAACGGTTAAAAGCCGATGAAAATTGCTTAGATAATTTATTGCCTCTAATGGGGTAAAAAACCCATTTTCGATACATTTTTGAAGTGAAAAGAGGCATCCGTTTTTATCTAATTTAATATACTATTCAACCTTTTGCAAAACTGTTAAAGTAACGCTAATTTCACAATATGTGGATAATTATTTTGATAGAAACGATTTACAGCCTTTCAAAATCATTTAAATTGCATCTCGAGGCAACGAAACATAATCTATTAGTTTCCCAGAGAAACTGCCACTCTACGAATACAATCATTTGAAAATTCTCGTCGGAAAATGTAAAATATTATCTGTGAATGCTTGAATAGAAAGCCAACAGCAAAAAGCATTCGAATTGAGTTCACTCTCACTGCTTTGTAAAGTGTTTCCAGCAACTAGTGATGGCAGCCTAACTGTCAGATCGAGTTGGCAACTCCCTGCAGACCAGATGGCTCTCGGAAATGAAGTAGAGTGTGCCATTGGTTGCAGCTGGGGTATTGTGTCAGAGCAGAGACCATCGTCGACTCCACGATTAACTCCTGTTTTGGAATACATCAAGTATGTTACGTCTGCCGGCTAGATTTATATGATCTGTCAACGTTAGCTATATACGAAGGTAGCTCTAATTGAATTCCTGGGGAATTTCGATCCGCGACGAAAGAATTTAGTTTGATTCAGTGTGATCGATTGGAGCAGTTTATTCGAATCGTGTGTCAGGAAAAGAATAGATTAGGTGAGATGAATCGACGCTCGAGCTGGTTCGAATTTTTTAAATGCATTTTTAGGTGCAGGTGTGGGGATCAAGGGAGTTGACATCGTTTTGTGTTGCCAAAATTGACCAAGAAAACTAAAAACGTTTCATTTTCTTCGGAAATAAAGTAATACCCGTCACCAATGTAATAAAACAAAAACATCTCCACCGTCTTAGAAAAAAAAGAAACTAACACTTCTTCATGATTGATTACATTTTCAGATCACAGATGCAACAGAAAAAAAGTTATAATAATATTGTCACAGCACAAACCCTAAGACTGTTCGCGCTGTTTCGTATTTTCCGATCCCCCCTCCCTCATCCACACGCTCTGTCCACCACCCTCTATTCTTGACCCATCTCATCCCCGAACCTCTCACACGCTTTTCTCATTTCCTCGGCCAGTTTTCGTCGTGGAAAACTCGCCACCCGCGTCGGCCTCGCCTCACTAGCGCCATCTGAGACGCGTCGGATCGTTGGCATGAGCAGAGACAGTGGCGTTGCGTCTAGGGTACAATTTCAGCGTTTTCAGAAACCACCGTTTGGTTTCAGGAAATCTCTTGGTGGTTTCAAAAAAAAATTGGAAGGAAATCTCTATGCGACGACAGTGACAGTGGTACAATTGCAGCTCTATCAGACACAGGAAATCTCTTGGAAGGAAATTTCTATGCATTGACAGTGAAAGTAACTCAAAGTCACTGTTTTCAGACACATCTTTGTGTGGTTTCAGATAATATCTTGTTATGCTGTATTAGACAGAAAGCTCATGACGAAACAAGGCGACAGCGTGCTGGTGGCTAACCATGGTGAAGTTTAATATAACAAGTGTAGTTATCGCATGCAACAACTTTAACAACAACTATACAACTATACAACTATATATGCAACAACTTTACAACTACCATGTAATATATTTAATTTCACTTAACACTTGTCAGTTTACTCTCGAGATTGATATTAGTGCGGAACAAATGACATAAATATTCAAGTAACATGACGCATAACGTAGTGTTAAATTTTAACGGCTATGTTAACTTCAAATTTCACCGCCTAGGCAGCGCTGACGATTCGGTCGCCAAGTCGTGAAAATGCTATTCCAACGTGATTTCCTTTTTCGACAGGCTAGTAAGAAAATCTCTTGTTTTCCAAACCACTAGAAGGTTAATTGTAATAAAATGGTTGACGATAGGTGGATATTTATGGGTAGGAATCAATTTTATTGTTATATTTTACTCTAAGTTTGGCTCGCTTGGATCGTTTAGAGGAAGAATCATAAAACCTGAATATATCTTTCTATAAATATTTATTATTTTTGTGATCAATTTTCAAGGAATGGATGCAACTGAGAATGATCAACTGTGCATCAATATCTCTTAAAGGGTGAGCAAAATTTCGGTACCTGGCATATGGTCACAGCGTTGGAAACACTGTTGTGGCGACACAATACAGAAATGTTCACTAATTTAAAAAAGACAGCAAAACAGGAAATGTATAAATGAAATATTGTGTTTTTGCATACGCAATTGTAGAAATTTTGGTAGTGAAATTATTTAGACGTATATTATGATAAAAATTGAGAAAAAGTGGTCAGTTACCAGTGATGCCTTGAAGTGCATTGAGTTTCATATCTTCCTAAATAAATCGTATAAAGATGTAGGGAGATAAAAGATTGATCGTTGCTAGAAAGACATTTGGCCTTCGGGTTAACCTAGAGTTACAAATGGATGAAGCTACTTGTTGGCACCAAATCGATCAACCACTCACGAAAATTCACCGACCATCAGCTGTCTGCCATCCGACTCCGACGCCACTGGAGCTGATACAGTTTTCGGTCGGATCCACGTCGTCTCTGACACCTCATTTGTTACCAGCCAGGTCTAGTGTTTGCGGTCCTCCACACACGGAGAAGACCCAGCAAATGCATTCTACGATCCACTGTTACTTCATTACTCAACCCGTATCTCTGGCCTCCTAGGCGGCCAGATGGACGCTGTGTGGCAAGCCCCGCACTGCAAAAAGCGAGCCGCGGAAATTGATCCGCAGAACTTTAATACATTGTTATAATCGATGAACGATGCTCGGTGTTTCAGCTGTATACACAATGCCACACAGTTGCTGGTATTCACAGGCGATACGTTTCGGTGGTCGGTACACACTCGGCGTGTTTGTCTGCATCGGTATTGTTCTGTTCGAAGTTGATAAATTCAATCAGAGGTCACAGAGATTGGAAAAGTTGTGTGATTGTTTTTCTTTGCGGGGAAAATTCGATTAATATCGGCTTCTGACATGAAATTTTATCGAAAAATAATTAAACGGTTTGTTGGTTTAAGAAAATTGTGCGTTATAGTTTTTAAGCCGTGCTGTATGCGCACCTTGTAGCTGTTCTTTTTCGCAGCCGTGTTTTCGGTAGCGTGAGGCTGGATTTTGCAAGCCTTCGCCTTCTACAGAAGAAAGCATCCCTTACAAATTCCAATCAGAATGTGGGGAGGGTGCACCTGGGGCCAGGTTCCAGATAAAGCGATACACTTTTTCCAACCAAGTGGTGGTACGGGAACCGACTGGACGAACGTTCCTGTAACGGCGTTCTAGCGATAAATAACCCAGCTCGTAGACACACGGGCCCTTTTTAAAGCAGTGAACCACCGACTTTTATTACTGTTCCATCGAGATTATTGAGATTGTAAAAGACATAGGTAAGGTAATCATGAAAATTTTCGTTTCCCATACCTTCCCGCAACTTGAATGACAAAGGAAAATTAAAAACAATATGTGAACCAAAGATATTCTATTATAGGGTTTTGATAAGAGCGCTTATATAAATTATGAATTGACAGTCAACGCTATAAGGATGTCCGTTGTGTAATCAAGATAAATAATATAGTGTACTCGCAACTCAACTGTTGTTCGATGAATAGAGAAATATTTATTAACGTTCTGCAAAAAAAAAGTATTGATATAACTGCAAGAGTATGGTATAATATTCACAATTGCATAGTTTAGAATTGGCGTCATTCCTGCTACACTCGAATTCTCGGTAAAGTTTTGCATTCATGTGGAATGTATCGTGCAACTTTTATGTGCTGAAAATGATTTCTATTTACAGATACAATGTGATTCAGTTAATAGAGATTTGATCGCGGTAATGTATTGCACGAAATGAAGTTGTTTTGATTATTTTTAAATGTTTTTTACCGAATATGTAACTGATTCACGAAACATTATCTCGGTTTTGTTTTATTTTCTTTATGCACATTGGGGGCCAGACCTGACTTGGTTAGAGAGCACCGTATAAATTGCATCCAGTTTTCTGGAAAATGCATCAGTCATTTGGGAGAGCAGCAGCAACGACAGCAACCATGGTCTCGATTAACATGGTCTTGGCGGTCAGTGCGGTTTTTGCACTGTTCACAATTTCTGCTTGTGAAGGAAAGGTACTTGTTTTGCTACATTTAACGTGGACTTACAGCATAGCCATTTTAAAAATAAGCTTCGAATATTTTTTTATTTACTTTTATAAAGTAATGTTTTAATAGCATAAAATAACACCCCACTAAGTGTACAAGGATTTGGACTTTTTGCTAAGCATTTCAATATCACACCAGTTTTCGCACGTTATCTTCAGATATATTGTGTGGAAAATTGTTTAGTTTTCACGCGCTTTTCTTTCAGCTGTCCATGTCTTGTTATGGGCAGTTACACAAAAAGTGTTATCCGTGGAGCATTTTCAGTAAATCTCCCATATCTCAATCTATAAACTAGCGTATTTGTTTCACATTGGTACATTCAAAATATTCATACGCATCCGTACACATTCGAACTAGTTTTGAATTCCCAAGAACTCAATTATTAAGAAACAGAATATTTAAGAGTAAAAACCCTTTTCAAATCCGAACTTTTGAGAATCTGATAAGCATGCAGCAGTGATTCTGTTACACTAGGTGTCACTGTAATCTTCCAAACAGATAAAGGGCTGAAATTGGACACCTCTTTACAGACTCCTGTGCAAGAGTTTATAGATATTTAACTGTAAAATTGAGTACGAGCGTTTACAATTTGTTTTCAGCATGACTACAAGATCGAACTGCAAAAGGTTGAAATCAACGCAGTTAACATGGAATACACATCCAAAGAGTCGGCTCTGCGTGCGAAGATGTACAACGACACCATGACCGTTGTCGAGGGAAGTCTGATCGTTACCAAAGACTTGCCGGATGACTTGATCGTAAGAACACTGAATAATCAGACAGAAAAATATACATAGGCATACAATAGACATAAAACTGTGACTCAACCACGTCTGTTACTTCTTAGAAGTTATTATATTCCATTACCAATTACTTGAATTAATAATATGTAGTAAATATGCAATCACTTGCTCAATTACCCAAGACCACAAGTAACTATGTACTACCACAGATGTTACCGATACGTTTGGATCACCAGTTACTAGAGATTTGTTTGTGATTTTCAGATCCAAGTAGTTGGCTTCCAACTATCATCGACCAACCAATGGATAAAAAACATCGACCAAGGTCAGAAGAAATATTGTGATTATCTCACAGAAAACATCAGTTTCATGCAGAATGTACTGAAAGCTAGCAACTTTGAAAGTTGCCCACCCAAAGAGGTGAATGGTTTTTTCTTTTTTCTCTACCGCCAGTGAAAATACTCTCCAAATTACTCCCCTAAATCCGTTCGGCTCGCCAGTAATAATTGAAGGGTATCGAAGTGTGAAGCTATACTCTCTAAATAGTTGGGACCATTCAGAATATTGACTTCAAAAAGCTTCTCTCTTTTTATGGCCAAATGGAACTTAAAGCAATATTTTGTGAACTAGAAAATGTACAAAAAGGTACTTTCACGTGGTGTTGTCCTTTTCTATTTTTTTTTGCACGGTCCACTGCTTATATGCCCCATTTTTTTACTCTATCAAAGATTAACTTTGGTAGGCCCATGATGGATCACATGCCCCCGAATTTTATATTTTTCGAAAGTGTATGACCGTTTTAGAATCAAACAAAAAGTCTTGTTAGGGCCGAAATTAGAATGCACAGTTAGCAATTTATCAGAAAACAGAAGCAAACGATTGGTTGTCGTGGAGGCTTGCCACTTAACTGTAAATTGTTAAACCAACCCATACGCCCAGTTTTTCAACGTGGTTTTTCGATTAATTAACGGTCTGTTAACTTAATATCTATGGCATCTCATTTGTATTGGCCATGGTAATTACACAATAACGGACCGTTAAGAATATAACCGGTCAATGGTTACTGGGTCAAAGACCGTATTGATTGAGTTAGAGTTTCACTTTCCGAATTTCGGGTCTGATTTAATTTATTTTTTGCAACCACATTTAACAAAATGTTTTCCCTGGCTTTGTGAACGCTGACGCCACCCGGTGATTTCCTTATCAGGGTGTGTGGACCCTGACCGACATGATTGTCGACGTGTCGCCCTTCCCCGAGAGTTTGCCCGAGGACAAGTGGAAGATAAACGTGGTGCTCACCTCGAAAATGGTCGAGGTCCTCGACATCGACGTCTACGCAGATATCGTCAAGGTCGATGATGATGACGATGATGAGTAGTGGCTGGAGTTCGGGGTTGGATTAGGTATATGGTCGATTCTTCTATGAAATTCGATGGAATAAATACTTTTTAGATATTGCAACAATTTTTGAACGAATTATTTATTTCATGTTTTGTGTATTTATTTGTTTCCACATACCAATTATTCCCAACATGAAAATGGCAATAAGGCTATACAATACAAATAAAATGCAAAAAAGCTTATTTTCTCTACGTTTCACTCCAGGAAGTGGCTCATACCTGTATTATAGTACACAGGCAGCAATATTTTAATTTTTTTTGGGCGTTGAAATTTTTACCACTTCAGAATTATACACATTATCATTCAGAGTGATTTTGTGTTGCTAAAAGGCTTTTCAGGAAGGGATTTTGGACCACTAACCAAATTACTCTAAGGTACATTTTTGATAATTTTTAGTAGTAAACAGATTGAGTTGCCTATACGTGTCTCTACCGACTCTACTTATCTACAAATACTTCCTTAATTAATGTATGTCTTCTTTTTGCACGCTGCATGATCCATGCATGGTCCTCTGCTGCTACCCTCCCCAATTCGCTTTGCTAGGAACATTCTGAGTGTCTGAAATGATTTAATCTCATCATGAACCACGAACCATAATATAACGTTCACCTTCATTATCCTCTACCAAAGTGATAATAATACATAAAAATAATATTTTTGCTTTAAATTTAATTAAAACGCGATATTATTTCCCAGTTCAAAGTTGGAACTTGAAATGACCATTATCAAATTTCTAGCTGTCACAAAAATATTGATTAATCGATTGATTAATCCAGTCACACAACTCATGCTTTAAAATAAATGGATCGGCGCATTAAAATATTAACCACAAAAAAACATTTGTTTTAAAAAAAAACCATCTGAGGTCTATCACATCCCCCACCCCCTTCAAAAAAAGTCAAGTAATCGGAAGGGTTGCATCCCTTGTAATCATGACCGAACAATTGTTGTCTCACTTTCATCTGCAAAATTGCATTCCCATTAAAGGAAGGCGATGAGGGACGTAGAATATGCCGTTAACATGCTAATATATGCATCACAAAACACCACAATTCACGATTGTTCGGTCATGATTACAAGGGATGCAACCCTTCCGATTACTTGACTTCGCATGTCCCAAAAAGACCTCAGCTATACTAACCGATTTCACAAATTTTGAAAGCAGACATTTCTTACATTATTTTTATGAAGGGGGCGGGGGATGTGATAGATCGCAGATGGTTTTTTTTAAAACAAAAGTTTTTTTGTGGTTAGCATATCAGTTATTTTTGATATATTTCAAGAGTTTATATGGTTTTCTTAGCTTCTGCTAAGCAAATTCACCAACAATTATTGACCCCAAAATCTTACGCTTAGGTATTTATTTTAAAATAAGTTATTTTGAAAGTTTCTAGGGCTCTGGATTCTTCTTTCTTAAATAATTAAGTTTGTCTGTGACAGGCCCAACAAATGTTTTAAGTTTGAAAAATACCATCAAATACACCTTTTCCCAAGAACTTAAGTTTTAATGGAAACACAATATGAAATTTAATCTTATAATATAAGAAAATAACCCGAACAAACACCTAAATACACAATAACTAACACAGCAAATTGATATAATCACTAATCCGTATCCAGTCTGGCGACCATCATGAAGTTCGAATTTGGCGGGTTCAAAACAAGGAACCACGAATGACGTGTTTGCGTCTAATTTTTCTGTCAAATATTTCGTCAAAACACAGACTTGTAGAATGAGCTCATTTCAGTATAGAAATTTGTACAGGAGCGTCACTTCAAACATTAATATACACGAAACCCCCACGACTCGGCGTCTAAATCAATAATGATAAATGACCGCTGACCTGACAAGATGCGATCTGCAAATTAAGAACATTGCACGTATTGTGTTTAACTATTACGGTCCCCTCAGTAACCTAACTTTACTTTCTGTTATGTAAAGTATACAGTGGTAACCTAGGGGTCGAGGGGTGTACAAGGATCGGGGTAATAGACCTCATCGGGAGGTTACCACTTCCCCCAATATTTCCTTAGTATTTCTTTGGTTATTTCATTCAATCCCTTTTGTTTTGACATTTAAAAACTTAATTTACAAAAACCATAAATTACTTAGGGAAATTTAGTTGAGCCTCTCCATTGCCTTCAATAACTTTTTGGGTTAACCTTGAGAAATTATGTATTGATAAATATTGAAATTGGTGGGAATTTGAATTTTTTGCAATTTTTCGATGTGTTGCAAGCGTAGCAATACAATAAACATTAAAATTCACAGAACTGATCGTTAATTGTAAAAATAAGAAACTTAATAGACTCGTTGTGATGGACTACAAGTATTTCTACGAAAGCTTAACGCATTTTCGGGAAACGTTTTTAAACACGTTCTTTTCGTAGGACAATAATTCCAACATAATTCAAAATAAATTTCCAGGCACCAAGTTATTAATATATTTTTTAATTGAAACTTTCAAACTTGACTGTAATAACAAAGACTAAAGTAAACTGCTAGAAGATATGGAAGAAGGGAAATAAAATGCTTGGGTGTCACTCTTCTATAGCGCTTGGTTTTGTTTTATTTTGATATAGAACCAAGAGGATTTATTTTTATCATGTTATATGAGTTGTTGTAACGTAAATGACGTCTGTTTTTAAGTATGACCTTCTCCCGTATAGTCTATACACCGATCAGACACGATTTACTGCATTTCCGCCTCTCTTACAAATGAAACTGCATTTCCTGCAGAATATTAAAGCAGAAGCAAATTAAACCTTGAAACCTTCAATTCAAATCATCGACATCAACATCCAGGAAATCATATCAATTTAAATAAATCAGATCTTCGTAGATAATCCAGCACTGAAATAGATACATCGGTACTGTGCGGAAACAGCAACAGTGTATACATCCTCATAACGAAAAATGATTTATTTATTAAACTCATCCTAATTTCTAACAACTAAAATAGGCTGTATTTGCAAGGCACAACAAAGTATTGAAAAAAATATATAATTCTTATATTAAGTTTCTGTAGAATTCTAAAGCCAGGATAAGAGTTAGAATTTAATGGCAGTTTAGCACAACATAAATATATTATAATTTTTTTGCTCACTGTTTAATAATTTGGTGTCTGAATATGTTTGCATAAATATAAGTAAAATTTTAACAGTCCAAGCAGTCCATACAGCGGTTTCATGTCAGTAGAAATGAAATTTTTGCTCGGTCCAGTGACCCTTTTCCTGTGCGTTGTTGTTGGGGCATGTTTGCAGGTAACGCGAACTATTTGAAAATAACTACAGTTAAGAGTAAACGTAGAAATAATGTAGAAATTAGCATCAGAATATTTGATATTTTGTTGAATTTGTAACTAAACGAATACCTTTAACCATCTTTAACCCAAAAACCACTATTAATCCCAAAAATATAGACCAAATATAAAGCTTTTGATATCTATATAGCTTTATATGTAGCTTGAGACCAATATTTTCTGAAACCCTTGTCGTTGGTCAGTGTCCAAATTAACTCCAGCATTTGCCTTTTAGCAAAGCTTCAAGAAATCTTTCAGATTACTGAAATTTTACTCAAAACTAGTACAAATTACAAGTGGTACAATGCGATACATAGCGGACACACTTTCTCCAACAAGGGCCGTTTACAATGCAAAATCCCTGGGGGTAGAGGGTGCAACCCTCGAATTCAAGCCACATGTGTGTTCGCATTGGAGGCAGGGAAACACATGCGGCATATGTGTTTTGATTAGAGAATTGCACACACCTGGCTGCTCACTAAATCAGCATGCGCGAATAAATCATAATTCAACATTTTAGAAACTTGCTAACGATTTTGCAACCAAACGAAAATGCTTCGTAAAAAACTCGGGCTATGAGCTGTTCTCTGATATTTTTGATTTCCGTTTGCTGGTTTGTTTAAGGAAGATTTTAATATGTGTACGTCCATTTATCACAGTTCGCTTATAATTTGATAAATTTTATCATTTTTAGATTTCAAATTTAATATTAAAATATTCAGAAACCTTCTAATGCCAATAGGAAAGCAGAAAATAGATGAAGAATCCATCTTCTTAACAATGAAATAGGAGAGCAAGACATTTTTAAATTAAATACTAACAAATTGATTCTCAAATAGCCACCAGCAACAAGCAAGAAATTTTCTAAAGGAAAGTCACCGGGAAAACCCATGACGCCGCCAAGTAAAGTAAGCATGTGCACCCAAAACCATTTAAATATGCAAAACCATGATTATATTTGTTACACTGATCGATGCTTCTGATTTGTTTCAGCACAATTATAATATCTTAGCTAGAAAGGTTGAATTAGACATTGTTTACGAACCCTATTTAAACAAAGCCACAGACATAAAAGTTGTGATGTACAATGAAACGATGCCTGTGATTAGTGGCACACTGTCAATCAAGAAGGATTTACCACCGGACTTATACGTAATTACAAGAAAACAAAGCAAATAATTGTGAAGCATATTATCTTGATCAGAAAATAACATTTTATTGTTTCTTCCATCAGATTCAAGTTTCTGGGTTTAGGAAATCATCTACAAATCAATGGATACAGAATTTTCAACTATCCAGAGAATTGTATTGTGATTTCTGTGAGACCAACGAATCCTTCATGAAAAACGTGAAAGATGCCAGCGATTTCAAAGAATGTCCTATTCCACAGGTATTAATCGAACAAAGGTCACAATGCACAAAGATAAATATACCTGTAATCACAGAACAGTCACGCAATATTTGTTAATCCCAATTGAAATATTAAATAAAAATGTGGAAAATCAGTATCTTCTTTAAGAAAAAAATCATATTGTTTTTCAGGGAGAGTACTCCTTGACCAACATGAAAATTGACGAGACGGCTTTCCCAGCGAATTTACCTGAAAGCGAATTCCGAATTGACGCAACTTTCACAGTTGGCAAAGAGAGACTGGCAAAGGTTGCTATCTACGCGGACATCGTTCTCAAAGAAGATGAAGATGACGACTAAATTGTTTGGAGAGGCCAGAAAGATTCGGCGATGACGTATTTAAGCATATTTGTGTGGATAGCGGATCTTGTCAACTTTTCTCAACCTCCGCTATTTTAAATGTTTAACTTTGACAATACACAGATTGTGAGAACCCCGTGGCGCTTTGTGTTACAATTTTGACACCTTTTATGATTTTCAAGTTATTAGTTAATTACCTTCTAGCTGGCAGCAGTCAATCTGGTTTGTGATTTGAGCACACTCTTAATAGTTGTGCCCTCATTTCAGATCTAACTTGTGTATGACCGTTTTAGAATCAAACAAAAAGTCTTGTTAGGGCCGAAATTAGAATGCACAGTTAGCAATTTATCAGAAAACAGAAGCAAACGATTGGTTGTCGTGGAGGCTTGCCACTTAACTGTAAATTGTTAAACCAACCCATACGCCCAGTTTTTCAACGTGGTTTTTCGATTAATTAACGGTCTGTTAACTTAATATCTATGGCATCTCATTTGTATTGGCCATGGTAATTACACAATAACGGACCGTTAAGAATATAACCGGTCAATGGTTACTGGGTCAAAGACCGTATTGATTGAGTTAGAGTTTCACTTTCCGAATTTCGGGTCTGATTTAATTTATTTTTTGCAACCACATTTAACAAAATGTTTTCCCTGGCTTTGTGAACGCTGACGCCACCCGGTGATTTCCTTATCAGGGTGTGTGGACCCTGACCGACATGATTGTCGACGTGTCGCCCTTCCCCGAGAGTTTGCCCGAGGACAAGTGGAAGATAAACGTGGTGCTCACCTCGAAAATGGTCGAGGTCCTCGACATCGACGTCTACGCAGATATCGTCAAGGTCGATGATGATGACGATGATGAGTAGTGGCTGGAGTTCGGGGTTGGATTAGGTATATGGTCGATTCTTCTATGAAATTCGATGGAATAAATACTTTTTAGATATTGCAACAATTTTTGAACGAATTATTTATTTCATGTTTTGTGTATTTATTTGTTTCCACATACCAATTATTCCCAACATGAAAATGGCAATAAGGCTATACAATACAAATAAAATGCAAAAAAGCTTATTTTCTCTACGTTTCACTCCAGGAAGTGGCTCATACCTGTATTATAGTACACAGGCAGCAATATTTTAATTTTTTTTGGGCGTTGAAATTTTTACCACTTCAGAATTATACACATTATCATTCAGAGTGATTTTGTGTTGCTAAAAGGCTTTTCAGGAAGGGATTTTGGACCACTAACCAAATTACTCTAAGGTACATTTTTGATAATTTTTAGTAGTAAACAGATTGAGTTGCCTATACGTGTCTCTACCGACTCTACTTATCTACAAATACTTCCTTAATTAATGTATGTCTTCTTTTTGCACGCTGCATGATCCATGCATGGTCCTCTGCTGCTACCCTCCCCAATTCGCTTTGCTAGGAACATTCTGAGTGTCTGAAATGATTTAATCTCATCATGAACCACGAACCATAATATAACGTTCACCTTCATTATCCTCTACCAAAGTGATAATAATACATAAAAATAATATTTTTGCTTTAAATTTAATTAAAACGCGATATTATTTCCCAGTTCAAAGTTGGAACTTGAAATGACCATTATCAAATTTCTAGCTGTCACAAAAATATTGATTAATCGATTGATTAATCCAGTCACACAACTCATGCTTTAAAATAAATGGATCGGCGCATTAAAATATTAACCACAAAAAAACATTTGTTTTTAAAAAAAACCATCTGAGGTCTATCACATCCCCCACCCCCTTCAAAAAAAGTCAAGTAATCGGAAGGGTTGCATCCCTTGTAATCATGACCGAACAATTGTTGTCTCACTTTCATCTGCAAAATTGCATTCCCATTAAAGGAAGGCGATGAGGGACGTAGAATATGCCGTTAACATGCTAATATATGCATCACAAAACACCACAATTCACGATTGTTCGGTCATGATTACAAGGGATGCAACCCTTCCGATTACTTGACTTCGCATGTCCCAAAAAGACCTCAGCTATACTAACCGATTTCACAAATTTTGAAAGCAGACATTTCTTACATTATTTTTATGAAGGGGGCGGGGGATGTGATAGATCGCAGATGGTTTTTTTTAAAACAAAAGTTTTTTTGTGGTTAGCATATCAGTTATTTTTGATATATTTCAAGAGTTTATATGGTTTTCTTAGCTTCTGCTAAGCAAATTCACCAACAATTATTGACCCCAAAATCTTACGCTTAGGTATTTATTTTAAAATAAGTTATTTTGAAAGTTTCTAGAGCTCTGGATTCTTCTTTCTTAAATAATTAAGTTTGTCTGTGACAGGCCCAACAAATGTTTTAAGTTTGAAAAATACCATCAAATACACCTTTTCCCAAGAACTTAAGTTTTAATGGAAACACAATATGAAATTTAATCTTATAATATAAGAAAATAACCCGAACAAACACCTAAATACACAATAACTAACACAGCAAATTGATATAATCACTAATCCGTATCCAGTCTGGCGACCATCATGAAGTTCGAATTTGGCGGGTTCAAAACAAGGAACCACGAATGACGTGTTTGCGTCTAATTTTTCTGTCAAATATTTCGTCAAAACACAGACTTGTAGAATGAGCTCATTTCAGTATAGAAATTTGTACAGGAGCGTCACTTCAAACATTAATATACACGAAACCCCCACGACTCGGCGTCTAAATCAATAATGATAAATGACCGCTGACCTGACAAGATGCGATCTGCAAATTAAGAACATTGCACGTATTGTGTTTAACTATTACGGTCCCCTCAGTAACCTAACTTTACTTTCTGTTATGTAAAGTATACAGTGGTAACCTAGGGGTCGAGGGGTGTACAAGGATCGGGGTAATAGACCTCATCGGGAGGTTACCACTTCCCCCAATATTTCCTTAGTATTTCTTTGGTTATTTCATTCAATCCCTTTTGTTTTGACATTTAAAAACTTAATTTACAAAAACCATAAATTACTTAGGGAAATTTAGTTGAGCCTCTCCATTGCCTTCAATAACTTTTTGGGTTAACCTTGAGAAATTATGTATTGATAAATATTGAAATTGGTGGGAATTTGAATTTTTTGCAATTTTTCGATGTGTTGCAAGCGTAGCAATACAATAAACATTAAAATTCACAGAACTGATCGTTAATTGTAAAAATAAGAAACTTAATAGACTCGTTGTGATGGACTACAAGTATTTCTACGAAAGCTTAACGCATTTTCGGGAAACGTTTTTAAACACGTTCTTTTCGTAGGACAATAATTCCAACATAATTCAAAATAAATTTCCAGGCACCAAGTTATTAATATATTTTTTAATTGAAACTTTCAAACTTGACTGTAATAACAAAGACTAAAGTAAACTGCTAGAAGATATGGAAGAAGGGAAATAAAATGCTTGGGTGTCACTCTTCTATAGCGCTTGGTTTTGTTTTATTTTGATATAGAACCAAGAGGATTTATTTTTATCATGTTATATGAGTTGTTGTAACGTAAATGACGTCTGTTTTTAAGTATGACCTTCTCCCGTATAGTCTATACACCGATCAGACACGATTTACTGCATTTCCGCCTCTCTTACAAATGAAACTGCATTTCCTGCAGAATATTAAAGCAGAAGCAAATTAAACCTTGAAACCTTCAATTCAAATCATCGACATCAACATCCAGGAAATCATATCAATTTAAATAAATCAGATCTTCGTAGATAATCCAGCACTGAAATAGATACATCGGTACTGTGCGGAAACAGCAACAGTGTATACATCCTCATAACGAAAAATGATTTATTTATTAAACTCATCCTAATTTCTAACAACTAAAATAGGCTGTATTTGCAAGGCACAACAAAGTATTGAAAAAAATATATAATTCTTATATTAAGTTTCTGTAGAATTCTAAAGCCAGGATAAGAGTTAGAATTTAATGGCAGTTTAGCACAACATAAATATATTATAATTTTTTTGCTCACTGTTTAATAATTTGGTGTCTGAATATGTTTGCATAAATATAAGTAAAATTTTAACAGTCCAAGCAGTCCATACAGCGGTTTCATGTCAGTAGAAATGAAATTTTTGCTCGGTCCAGTGACCCTTTTCCTGTGCGTTGTTGTTGGGGCATGTTTGCAGGTAACGCGAACTATTTGAAAATAACTACAGTTAAGAGTAAACGTAGAAATAATGTAGAAATTAGCATCAGAATATTTGATATTTTGTTGAATTTGTAACTAAACGAATACCTTTAACCATCTTTAACCCAAAAACCACTATTAATCCCAAAAATATAGACCAAATATAAAGCTTTTGATATCTATATAGCTTTATATGTAGCTTGAGACCAATATTTTCTGAAACCCTTGTCGTTGGTCAGTGTCCAAATTAACTCCAGCATTTGCCTTTTAGCAAAGCTTCAAGAAATCTTTCAGATTACTGAAATTTTACTCAAAACTAGTACAAATTACAAGTGGTACAATGCGATACATAGCGGACACACTTTCTCCAACAAGGGCCGTTTACAATGCAAAATCCCTGGGGGTAGAGGGTGCAACCCTCGAATTCAAGCCACATGTGTGTTCGCATTGGAGGCAGGGAAACACATGCGGCATATGTGTTTTGATTAGAGAATTGCACACACCTGGCTGCTCACTAAATCAGCATGCGCGAATAAATCATAATTCAACATTTTAGAAACTTGCTAACGATTTTGCAACCAAACGAAAATGCTTCGTAAAAAACTCGGGCTATGAGCTGTTCTCTGATATTTTTGATTTCCGTTTGCTGGTTTGTTTAAGGAAGATTTTAATATGTGTACGTCCATTTATCACAGTTCGCTTATAATTTGATAAATTTTATCATTTTTAGATTTCAAATTTAATATTAAAATATTCAGAAACCTTCTAATGCCAATAGGAAAGCAGAAAATAGATGAAGAATCCATCTTCTTAACAATGAAATAGGAGAGCAAGACATTTTTAAATTAAATACTAACAAATTGATTCTCAAATAGCCACCAGCAACAAGCAAGAAATTTTCTAAAGGAAAGTCACCGGGAAAACCCATGACGCCGCCAAGTAAAGTAAGCATGTGCACCCAAAACCATTTAAATATGCAAAACCATGATTATATTTGTTACACTGATCGATGCTTCTGATTTGTTTCAGCACAATTATAATATCTTAGCTAGAAAGGTTGAATTAGACATTGTTTACGAACCCTATTTAAACAAAGCCACAGACATAAAAGTTGTGATGTACAATGAAACGATGCCTGTGATTAGTGGCACACTGTCAATCAAGAAGGATTTACCACCGGACTTATACGTAATTACAAGAAAACAAAGCAAATAATTGTGAAGCATATTATCTTGATCAGAAAATAACATTTTATTGTTTCTTCCATCAGATTCAAGTTTCTGGGTTTAGGAAATCATCTACAAATCAATGGATACAGAATTTTCAACTATCCAGAGAATTGTATTGTGATTTCTGTGAGACCAACGAATCCTTCATGAAAAACGTGAAAGATGCCAGCGATTTCAAAGAATGTCCTATTCCACAGGTATTAATCGAACAAAGGTCACAATGCACAAAGATAAATATACCTGTAATCACAGAACAGTCACGCAATATTTGTTAATCCCAATTGAAATATTAAATAAAAATGTGGAAAATCAGTATCTTCTTTAAGAAAAAAATCATATTGTTTTTCAGGGAGAGTACTCCTTGACCAACATGAAAATTGACGAGACGGCTTTCCCAGCGAATTTACCTGAAAGCGAATTCCGAATTGACGCAACTTTCACAGTTGGCAAAGAGAGACTGGCAAAGGTTGCTATCTACGCGGACATCGTTCTCAAAGAAGATGAAGATGACGACTAAATTGTTTGGAGAGGCCAGAAAGATTCGGCGATGACGTATTTAAGCATATTTGTGTGGATAGCGGATCTTGTCAACTTTTCTCAACCTCCGCTATTTTAAATGTTTAACTTTGACAATACACAGATTGTGAGAACCCCGTGGCGCTTTGTGTTACAATTTTGACACCTTTTATGATTTTCAAGTTATTAGTTAATTACCTTCTAGCTGGCAGCAGTCAATCTGGTTTGTGATTTGAGCACACTCTTAATAGTTGTGCCCTCATTTCAGATCTAACTTTAAGTGATTGGAAAAATAAAACTGCAATTAAATAAATATTATTTTGTAAGCACCCCATTCCTCTATTCTGATTTGTTAACTGGATGAAAAACGTTTTTGTTTAGCATCTCTGATTGAAATCTACTTGCATTAATGCTGCTGGCATAACCTGGAATGTTCTTCTAAGGGAAAGCTGAGACAAGAGCATGCACTCAATTAAATACCACACATCATTTTACAAATTCCTTTTTTATAATCTTGAAAGCAAGTTTGTTGATGAGCGTAACGAGCGTAGCGAGTGAAGCGAAATCTTCAATTACACTTTACTGCTAAAAAAAATCCGGATAGTTTTTTTTTTTTTTTTTTTTGTGTGTTTGTTCGCGCTCTACAGGCCAAACGCCAAAACGGATTTTGATGAAAATTTCTGTGAACCTTCGTTTTCTCTGAACTTAGATCTGCAAATCGGACGAGTAAATTTTAAGTTATTAAGTTTTTACGAAATTTTTCAGTTTTTCCAAAACACGTTTTCCACTCTAGAGGCCAAGGATCTGAATATAATTTGACGAAACTTTCCAGATATGTTAAACCCCACGATTTAATGTTTGTGCACAAATTTCATTGTTGTAAGTTTAGCGCTTTTCTTGAAAATGGCGCTTTTATGACGCTTTTTTAGCGTTATTGCAGTTTTTTGCAACTTTAGCAACTTTATCTTCAACCAATCTTAACAAAATTTACTGTGCTCATTATAAATCGTACAAAGAAGATACTGTGTTAATTTCAAGCAAATCAATTGATTAGTTTTTCTTTAATCGATTTTTAAGTTTTGAAATATTCAATGTCATTGAGAAAGCTGCTAAATTAACGCCGAAAATTTTAAATTGATCATAAAAGCCTCTAGGCTATGCGCACACGCAATATAATTGCGTTGAGGGTGAACGTAAGTATTACGCTCATCCACAACACGATTATATGAGGGTTCGCATAGCCTAGTAAGAAAGAATAATCAATGAAATATGCAAGGAAAAAGAGTGCCTTATTTAAAGTCAATGTTAATTTTCACAAAAAATATATTTTATAGAAAAACCTGTTAATGGAACGAGAAAAAACAAACATATTCTGAAAAAATCAGTTCAGACATATGGTGGGATTGAATTTTCATAATGATATCGATTTTATCGGGTAGTATAAAGCAAAAAATATTACCCTGTCCTCCCTTCTTTATATTGTAACATCCAGTAAACTGTAAACGTATTCATCGGTAGGAATTTAATCAGATTTATAGTGATATCAATTTAATAATATCGATATAATCGGGAAATTTTTCGATATTCCCCTAATTACCCTTTCCATGTTTTTCTCAAACACAATAGTGAGTACCTACCTATCTACATCTTTGTTGACATAGTAATACATAGTTGCATTTTTATAGATATTATTACAGTGTGAAGATTTCTTTTATTTATAAAGGTTGCATTTCAATTATCAATCCAGTTACAACTCAGAATTAATACACTAGTTTTTCTGTTCAATTGGCTTAATAGTGCACTCATCTACAAGGTGTCTTCTGTGTTATATATAGGGTGGAATTGGCTGGATATTTTTCAGTGTGTTGTGTTGTTTTGTGCAAGTGCGTGCTATTTTTCAGGGATGAATTTGTTTCTCTGCACAGTGACCTCTTTGTTTGCGTTGGTGCTGGTACATGCATTCAGGTAATTTTTATATTAATTTCATGTTTCAATGATTAATTTCACGTTACATTATGAAATTTTTGAGTAGGAATTGACTTCAAATCAACCCGTACGATTTTTGACGGATAGACTGTCTTGAAAAATGATTAAAACTAATCTGATTGATATTTGATTATACTAGGATAATAAACAACATAAACTAACACAGTTTGTCTGATCGGAATAAAGGAATTCAAAGAAATGCAATCAAGAATGTAATGCATCCTTACTAACATTTTGAAACATTTAATGAAGCCACAAGCAGCAGGCAAGAAACATTATGATGAAGGATAGCAAAGTGAGTTCACAGCAAAATATTATTTACATCATTTTACATAAAGGTATATAAAGAAACAAATTCGGTATGGTGAATGTATGAATCCTGGTCTGTTTTTAGCAAAAATACGATATTATTGAGAGGAAAATAAAATTTAAAGTAATTTCTGGTCCCTATTTCAGTGCCAAACCGTTTGCAAAAGTTTTAATGTATACAAAGATAAAATATCCCATGTAATCAGTGGCAAACTGGACGTCACTGAAGATTTTCCACCAAACTTAAACGTAATTTTAAGTTGGAAATAACATGGTTTAATTTGAAGGTTGAATTTGAGCATTTTCTAACAAGGAAATGATGCTGTTTCTTTCTTCAGAAACTTCTTTGTTGCCAATAGAAAATCACTGAAAAATCAATGGATACAATTTTTTGATCTTGAGAAGTAATTTTATTGCGCTTTCTGTGAAAAAAGATAATCTTATATAAAATGTGAGAGAAGCTAGTGACTTCAAGGAATTTTAAATTCCAAAGGTTTTCCTGGTACAGGTTCTAAATGTTTAATATTAGAATAAAAGAGCAATATCAGATATTTATTACTTTATAGGTACTTATCTTAGCATGCGCTTGTTTTAATGGTTTGTTTAGAGCTAAGCTACCCCCAATTTTATCCTTTTTCACCCCTAAATATGAAGTTTCGTGTAAATGGCGAAAGTGGAACAGGAAATATTATTCGGTATATTCTTCTTTAAGCCCCTATTCACTTACTTTTTCTCAATTCCGCGGGATTCGATTTCCGCGGAATTGAACACCTCGCCCAATTACGCAGATTTCCAAATCCGTACTTTTTCGTATTCACTAACTTTTCGTAATTCGGCATAAGCATTGTTGCCAAAACAGAGTCGAATTTCGCATTATGACGTCATCGTTGTGACGAAATTACATAATTAGTTCGACATTTCAAGTTATTTGAACTCATATCTACATGAAATTATCAATTAAGCAAAGCAATATTTACCAATAATTGTTAAAACGTTCCTAATTTAAACATATGCATCAAAATGACAATTTAATATTACTGATAATGTCATGGGTTTGGTTACCAGATGGCTTAGTCTGGCTGTCAATAATTTGTTCTGTCAAGAAATATGTCTCCTTCAAATGACGTTTATAGTTGGCAAGTGAAGCAAGAATTGCTTTTGGATTTTGTGTGCCAGCATCCGGATTTTAAGGCATGTAGATTTGTTGACGCTAACAACGGTCGAGAGAAAATTAAATAAATATGGATTACATGTGATATCTGTCACTTTAATTACGTCTTGAACAGGTTACAATAACCGCACTTGTCCAATTCCGTAGCAAGTTCAGCGCGGAATTGAAATACGAATTCGTAATTGGGAAACAGCGGGATTGGGCACAAAAAAAGTTAGTGAATACCAAATTTCCGAATTCCGCGGAATTGAACCGAATTCCGCGGAATTCGGAACGGAAAAAGTTAGTGAATAGGGGTCCAGTGCTAGAAAATCAGGGTATTGGAAAGACGTTAAAATTACACTACTCGAAATAAGATCTCGTTGACTAAAGTTGTCAATACGTCCACTATGGCACTGTGTCATAATTTTAAATAATTCCGACAATGGCTACCAACGATAAAATTATGCTGCCATTGCTGCGATTTCATGGGTTACTGGAACTGACGGGAAATGTTCTGACCAATAAGTGACATCGACATGAGGTCAGGCAGGCATGTAAATTTTATCTTCTGTTTCCTATGGTACTAATTTGATTTTAATTTGTGCATATACTTAAAAACATAGATAGTAAAAAATGCTTAAAATGCCTCATGTTCGTTGGATGAATAAACTGAATCAAGATATTGTCTCACAGGAAGAGAGGACGGATAATTGATATTTTACAATATAAATAGAGGCGATTTTGTGTGCGAGCAATAACAGTGTACTAGGTAGGTCGAGAGAATCCACTTTTTAGGGATGAAGTTCTTGAGTACAGTCGTGGTTTTGGTTATGTGTGCTGTTGTTGGGTGTGCTCTTCAGGTAAGATTACTTACTGTCAGTTGACGATTAAATTAATTATAATAGGAGTATGCGTTGAAACTATTGATAACATTTTTTGGTTTAAGAAGAAATAGAGCTACGAAAACGTACGTTTAAAATATCCTTATACTGTTCTGAACATTTCTGAACCCAGCAATTTATGCCTGGGCTTTGACTTGTGGGTAAAGATAATTTATTTTAGTAGATAGGTACTTTAGCTTATGGTAACTTATTTTATTTCAATTAAACTTATACAAAAAATCCCAACCATAACTTTAAATATTAATATTTAAATTAAATTAAAAATGTCGTATACCAACACAAAAAAAATTAACCTATCTTTTTACGCAGACACCACATGCAATAAAAAGATTTTCCCGGGCCAAAATACCGGGAAAGCCTGTAATGCCATCACCTAGCCAAGTAAGTTTTCCAAGTACCTATTCTCATTTCTCTCTAATCGGCTAGAAAGTTATTTTTTAATATTTGACAGAGAATGCACTAAACGGGACTCTTTGTTGTTTTAGCGCAACTATAAGATAGTGCTCAGGAAAATGGAAATTGACGTGATATCTGGATCATATCTTAGCAGTGACACCATCCTTAAGGTTGTCATGTTCAACGAGACGATGACGGTCATCAGTGGAAAATTTGTAGTGGCTCACGATTTACCACCAAATTTACAGGTGAAACTTTACATGGACATTTTAGGTTAAAATTTATTATTTCAGATAAACGTCTTTTTCTAACTTGGTATGTACGTTAGTAGCCAAAAAATATATTTTAATGTATTAAAGTTTACTATGACTTGACAAACTAATCACTTATCTGAACTTAAGTAAGTGTAACCGTTTCACTTTTACTATTCTCAACCAAAAGGACCAATGGATACATAAATAAATATCAAAATCACAATATTAGTTATCATAGAAAATCAAATCTATTTACCTACTCACAGACACATCGGCTTCTGCCCTTAACATCTTCATATTTCAAAATTTCTGCATCTAATTTCCCTTCTTGTTCATTTGCTTCTATAAAATCGTTCCAGTATAATTATTGGGAAAGGCTTTAAAATAGGAGATAACTGGAGGAAAAAAGGGACCACTGGCGTAGTATGCCTAAGGTAATGAGGACTACGTTTTAGTCGCACAAAATATGACTTGAGCAAAGGATGAAGCTCAGGTTAAGCGGTAGGATTTCTTCTGGTCAAAGTTTTGCCTTTCAGTTTTGTGAAGTCCATACACCTATCTTCTCGCAAAAAAGCGTCGTAAAAAAGACGTCAAGAAAATAGTGCTAAACATACAACAGTAAATCGGGGATATAATATCTGTAAATTATTGTAAAAATTATACTCAGAAGTTATACTGTGCGACTAGGGCGGCGGACACTTTGCCAGGGGACACTTTGCCAGGCAACCCTTCAAGACATGCCCCCTTACATAGAGAATACTCTGCCTTGTAGGTACCATATTTTTATTTTTATTATTACAATTATTTACTATTATTATTCTCATTACCATGTTAAATATTATCAAAAGGATGCTACCACTCCAATTAAACCACTACAATTAAGGACCCTACCACAGAATAGGGCTAACTATTAGCATTTATCGGTACACCCTTACCTCGAGATTAAACTACTATTATTATTATCATATGTTATATAATTTATTTTTCAACTAATATTATATAAATTTATCATAGGCCCATACAATTACAATGTATTTGTCAGCAGCCAAATAAATAAATAAATAAATAAATAAATAAATAAAAAGATCAACGCGAAGATCCAAGTAGCCGGGGAATTGTATTTGCGATGATAATTTTTTATTCTTTCCTGTCTCGAAGTCGAGATATTATTATTTTAGAAGAGATTTTAATTGAGATCGAGATTTAAGTTTCAAACGAAGTTTTTTTGGTGGGGGAGGGGTCGGGTCGAGTAAGGTCAGGACTCAGGTAGGGTAGGGAAAGATTAGTGGTGGGGGGGGGTCGGGTAAGGTTAGGTAGGGTAGGGATAGATAAGTGGTGGGGGGGGGGGGGGGGGGTAGGGTCGGGTAAGGTTAGGTTATGTTAGGGATAGATTAGTGGTGGGGGGGGGGGGGGTTAGGTCGGGTCGGGTAAGGTTAGGTAGGGTAGGGATAGATTAGTGGGGGGGGGGGGTTAGGTCGGGTCGGGTAAGGTTAGGTAGGGTAGGGATAGATTAGGGGGGGGGGGGGGGTAAGGTTAGGTAGGTTAGGGATAGATTAGTGGTGGGGGGGGGGGGGGGGGTTAGGTCGGGTCGGGTAAGGTTAGGAAGGGTAGGGATAGATTAGTGGGGGGGGGGGGGGGTTAGGTTATGTTTGGTTTGGGTTGTGTTGGGTCGGGTAAGGTCAGGTAGGGTAAGGGTAGGTTATTAAGGGGATGGTGGTCGGGGTTGGGGGGGTGTGTCAGTTTAAGTTTGGTTCGGTTTGGTTTGGTCGGGTTGGGTTCGGTTGGGTTTTGTCGGGTTAGGTAAGGTTAGGGGTTGGTTGTGGTTTTGAGAGTTTGGGGTTGAGTTGGGTGTTGATTGATTGTATCTTTAATTCAAAGTCAAGGTCTATCATTATATAGGATCATATTTTCATATTATCAAATAGGACCTGTTTTGAATAAAGGTTTATCTTCCAGCTCCCAACAGTTCCCAAACTTGGTAACCCTGCAATTGTGTGGAATTACACTTGAATCGTTATATCTACACATTAACACATCATTATGTATGTTTCATTTTACTCTAACTTTTTACCTGGTACCCACAAGGCAGTGTATTCTTTTTCTAAAGGGGGCATGTCTTGAAGGGTTGCCTGTCAAAGTGTCCACTGGCAAAGTGTCCTACGTTCGTGCGACTAACGTGATGTTAAACTGAAATTTTTCGTAAAAACCGATTTAGTTACAAATCTTTTTTCTAAGATTTTAAATGTTCTCATCAATTTTCATAAATACCAGTTGATACACTTTGTATGTAGAGCGCCAAAGAGCCTACAAAAACATCTACCAGTGACATTTTGAAGCACAGAGTCAAATTGAAGATACGCATCACTCGTCACGCTCTTCACGCGCATCTAATATAGTTTGGCTTTTTGTGCAGCACATTTATCCTGATCCAGATAAAATTAGTTTTAATAACGCTTTGTTGTATGATCCATCCGACAGATTCACATTGTTGGCTACAGATTTACAGAGAGCAATCAATGGATGATAAGTTTTGATCAGGGGAGACAAAATTACTGCGATTATGCGGAGAAAAATGTATCTTTTATGAGAAACTTTCTGATTGCTAGCAATTTTACGGACTGCCCAGTAAAAAAGGTATCTATAATACAGTAATATTTTATTGAAATATAGAAATATAAAATAATCGAAATATTCGTAATTATTGAACATTATTAGATCTGTTAAACGGCTTATATATTTAGTATACTTACTTAAAATACTTAGTAGTAGTACATAATAGTATTCTGTTAAATTCAGTCCATATATAAAGTATGTCATTTAATGGATTGTATTAAATCAATTGAAAAAAAATTACCTAAGATAGCAGGTGAATTAGATATTATTATAACCAAATGGATTTCACGCCAAAAATATTTAACGCCAAATTGATGTTTTTGTTTGTTTCTAAGGGCGTTTATTCGGTTACTAACATGGTGGTCGACGAGAAGAGCTTTCCTCCTGGCCTACCTGAGACGCAATTTCGAATCGATGCAAGCTTCACTGTCGAAAATGTAAAATTTGTTCGCCTGTCATCTTATGCGGACATCGTTCTGAACGATGACGATTACGACGACGACGAATAAAGACAGCACTGTGGAAAATCACTGTTTCTTTGTGTGTTGCACCACTGAACGTATTAATGAACAAATACAAGAAATTACTGTTTGATTAATTGCAATCACAGCAAAATAATGTAATGTTGAATCTCCACTATTAATAAAGGTGAGTGAGTTACTGAGTAACATTAACTACAGGCAATTTTTTTTATCGCCGTTAGCAAGCACACATTTGGCTGTTTTGTTCAAATTATACACAATAGTAATAACTAATAAGTATAACAAAACAACGTAGAAATGCCCATTTTGTATAACTAAAATGCAAATTAATTATATAAGACCCGGTATAAGCACGTAGTACATCAAATTAACGACTGAAAACCCAGTAATGAATTGACCACACACTTTCTTTTTATAACTGCATGGCGGCATGCTAGTAGTAGACTAGATTTGTAAATGTTTGTAATTTCCTACCCAAAGATGTGTCACATCATCAGAAGCAAGATACCCAAGTTTTCCAAATTCGATTATACTGACCGTGGTGCGTTGTTGCCCCCCCCCCCCCACCCCGGGTCGATCAGTCACCCTTCCCGGAGACCCTTTATACTTCAGACTCGTCGGCAAACAGATACGTCTTGGGGACTTTCGGCTAAATTTAATCTGATATCCCCCTTTTTTTCTATCTCGTCACACCGAAAACTTCTGAGCTAGGGCCCTTTTTATTTGTTTGTAACGTTTCGCGGAGTATTTTGTCGCACAAAAACACGGTTCATTTTCACTCGAAAGTCACGTGACGTGCTGGGATGGTTGAAGTGGAACTGTGAAATATAAGCGTCGCCAAGTCAGACAACTCGTAAAGCATTAAAACGGTCTGTTAATTTTGACTTGTTCGTCTTGTTAAATTTGACTTGTTCGTCTTGTTAATGTTATCGGAATCGAAATACTTTTTTGTTTCCGTTTTCCTCTTAAGCTGAATGGTACAGGACAGCCAATGAGATAACAATGTCAAAAATATGCCTTCATGCGTCGATGAATTCTGAAATGGATTATTTTATTGTTCTCCGGGTAAATACGGCTTATTTTACCAACCACACCACATTTAAAAATTGAACTTACGCTCCAAATTATATTCTCTTGTTTGTTAACAGTTATTTCTCTCTGTGTAACAACGTTTTTCCGTCAATAGATTAAACTTATTAGCGAAGATAATTGGGAATTTTCACCACGGTCTTTTCGAGCAAACAGCCTACGCGATTGTGAAGCAATGAAATCGGATGGCACTTGAGCTCTCCACTCCATCTTCGATGTTAGGTACTTCAGTGACTCCAGAACAACCATTTCGACACCATTTCACTCGCTGGAGCTCGCTGGAAAGAAAACTTTAAAGTAATAGACCCATTAAAGTCAAATCAAACAATGGAACGAAAATTTCCACCAGCTTTGTCGAATGCAGTTCTATTCAGATGCCATGGTGATAGCGGTCATCGAGCACTTCGATCTTTGGCAGTGCACTTTAAAGTGATAGAGAGCAGCGTTTGGTCTGCGAGTGGCTATCTGCAATGCGGTTAAGTCAAGTCAAGTCAATTGTCAAGTCAAGTCGAGTCAGTCAGTAAGTCGAGTCATTATGTCGAGTCATGATGTTTCTTACCAAGGAAAAAAAATGAAAAAAAAGTAATTGTAAGTCAGCAGAAACTTTTTAAATATCAGAAGAATATCCTTTTTTACATAGGTACCCCTTCTTATTCCCTTGTTTGCCACTATTAATACAATTTTCCTCCAACTGGCACTGGTCTGGCAATGGTAGGCTGACACATTTCTTGATATTCTGCGATTTTTAAAGTTATTAATTACTTCTAAGTAATTTTTGTGTAACAAATACTAAGAAGTAAAATAAAGTAAACCTTAACGCCTCCTGGCGATGCAAATGGAGACTTCAAAGAAGAAAAGCCATATTTTTCTCGATTGATAACAATAAAATACACTTCATTGCGACATACGTTTGTGTGGCTGTCATTTACTGCCTATATTAGTAGTTAAAGCTTGGGTAATAGAAAACATTTTAAATTTTAGGTCAAATAAATCAGTTAATCATCACTCTAAGACGGGTTTTTGTTCTTATCACTGAACCAATTCTGTTGGTCATTTCTTCACAAAAAAACTGTAAGCAACCTAAAATCTTAAGAAAGCTAAGCGTGGCAGTTTGGTGGTCTATACGGAGATAGCCACTCTCACGCTGCAATACTCTCTATTCCAGTCTACCACCCTGTAAAACTTGAACTGGGAGACAAAGAGGGTGCTCAGAACTTTCAGCACATGTGGACTCTAGTAATTGTTCCGATCAGATTGACCCAATTACGCCCAGATCAAGTGGTCAAGACAAACAGAATAGGTCACTTGTCATGACCCACATCACATATATTTAACAAGAACACAGATTTATGTGGTTCCCAGGTTAATTTCTACTCCAGCTCTAGTTATATCAAGCTTATTAGCCACCTTCAAATATATTAATCTAATTATTATGGGAGACAGTGTCACACCCAAAACGATTTTGACTATAACAGCAATTGAGTATACCTATTAGGAAAACCGAAATCATACCAATATCGTTTATTTTAACGAACGTTAAGCAATCGTGAAATTTTGTCTTAAATGATGCAAATAATAGTTATTACCTAACTTACTTTCCATGGTCTGATGTTGTTCGCAATGAAAATGTATCTTTAATTTCATATTTTACAATTTATAAACGGGACGCGCTGCCTTTGCCTTTTGAGAGACTCAAATGGAATTGCACGATCTATTAAACAAAATGATACAAAAGAAAATAATCACAACACTCTACATAGCAAACTTCCTATATATGTACAAAACATAAAAGGAATGGCATTGCATCAAGCAAAGCTATAACTGTATCAGACGGTAGAAATGAAAAGTCCACACACACATAACGTGCACCCGTGGTTGGTTAACTATGAAATTGATTAAACCATAGCAAAATTAAAGCAAGCAAAAGTTCTAACCTCAACGCAAACTGAAATTTACAACACCACCGGGGTGGACACGTGCACCGTGAATTTATGTACCTACCTCAGACACACCACCGAGAGAAAATGGCTGATCTTTTTGGGATTCCACGCTTTAATTGAATCGAGCAACTTTAAATTAAAATAGAAATTCATTTGCGAGCGTGAGCGCTAGCGACGAGCGGCGAACGGTGATACGAATGACAAGAGTATAGGTGTGCTTTTGCATACGAATGGGTTTTGAGTTTTGAATTATCTTAGTCGCAGAACAATACGAGAAACGTGGAGACTTTAGGTACCAGACTCGTGAGTAATGGTTGTGAGTTGAATGTGCCATGATTTAGGATTTTTCATATGAATTGTTAGTTCATTAAAATTACTATTTGAACACATAATATGTCACTTTTTTCTAGACCGTTGATCGATTAGAATTTTGTCTCAACTCGTTTATTCGTGGAAATGGAGAACGGAACTTACACAATTCCATGTGTATAGAATATCGTTTGAAGTTCAAGAAAGTAAAATAATCCAGAGATCGCATTACTTTCACGCCATGTTATTACGAAATTAAACAGCGGCCATACATTTTATCTTATATTTTATATTATTTATACATTTATATAGTGTGTTTAGATCGTTGTCTTCAGACAAACTATTAGCTAAATTATGTGGATCACCCGGTATTAGTTGGTACAAGCAACTCATGGGCTTAATATGGGATAAGGTATTATTTTTATTTGTAATCACTCTCATTGCTTTTAAAATTAAACCACCACTATGATAACATTCACAATGGGATTTGCATGTGAAAAATTCCTATTTTCTTTTAGAAAACAATGATTGTAGTAAAGGAATGTATTTCAAAAGAGAGAGTTGAAAGTTCTAGGCCATGTTGTCTATGAAAGATGGAGGTGCCAGACTCAGTGCTCTGCGGGTTGCTTGTATATTTCTAAGACTGACTTCAAAATGAAACATTTAATCTGTTAGTAGTCAAATCTCAAATAAAAAATGGATGCCCACTCGGAAATTCCAGCCCTTTGTTTTCTTTCAACAGTGTATCCTACCTAGTCCATCCAACTCAAATTGTAAAAGAACACTGAAATAGTGTAAAGCGCCACGACACACAATTCCTCAAGTAGGTAACAATGAGTTCGACGAGATTCTTAAACTATGATAGTTTGTATGATAAAATGTTAGAAGAGATTTTCAAATTAGTTCGATACAAACACACTCTAAAACACAACCTATTTAGCAGAAGGGGATTAAATATGTACTAGCTAGCAGTTTTGCATCCATTTAACACCGAGAATTTTACATTTTTGCATAGAAATATAAGATAGGTACTTAAAAAACATGTAAAAACTAATTAAAAATATAGTTTTTTTAGGGGGCGTGTAATAAGGCCACTTCGCCGACGGAGTTCGGTTACTTTGAGATATTGTTCATAGTATTACCTAGTGTATTGAAGCCGATAGAGTAATATCTTTTCAGCATTTTCATTAAAATATAGGGTATCCCTTGTTAGGAAGAGGGAACATGAGACCCTGCCTTCCAAAGGAAAGCCTTTTAATAAATTCCCCCAAGGCAATAGGGTACCGCTTTTCGAGGAAAAAAAGCAGGGTTATAATTAAGCTTTGTATTTCTACATAAATGTGTCTGGTATGCAACGAATGCTACGAATATTATTAAAATGACTTGTGCTCAACTGAAATAAAACGAATGTATATCTTGAATCTTTTAATCGACGTCAAGCTAGTGAACAAATAAGTGAAACAAGCACGATACACGAGCAATCTTATATACAAAGTTTTGGTATTTGAAAATGTAATTCAAAGTTGGTCGAAAATGGCCTGCGGACTGAATTTCAAATGCGAAACTTTGAGGACAAGCCACTTGTTTGAACACGGTGTAAATCCACGTTTCGAATAGTTTCCTGGATGTTCGCACGCATGTTTTCGTGAGTTCTCGTACGATCTCGGGTGTTCTCGGGTGTTCTCGGGTGTTCTCAAGCAAGGAAATGATATGTTTTACACGGCTATAACGATTAATAGTTTTAAAATGACACGTGTATAAAGTAAATAACTAAGAAATTTATATTTCGACTACATAAATTATACATTTTACATACATAATCAAATTTCTAGTTGAACCCAAACAATGTTTCGAATATTGGAGCGTAGAACAAGGATTTGACAGTATTTTAATTTATAAATTTGATATCTTGTTATAGTCGAGCAGTGGATGTAAGCACAGTTATTTATTTATATTAGCAATAAGATGTTATTTTAATAAAAATTTATGAGAATAGAAGAAATATTAACTGTTTTGAAAACGAAGTGAAAAAAATTGGTAATATGTCTCAAAATTCTGACGGTGGCTTAGAACTTTCAAAATTTTTCTAAGCAACATGTTAATAAAGCCAGGAGTAAGTTGAGGTGGAAAATACAAGAAAAGAGCTTAAAAAACAAACAGACGATGCTCGAAGACACTATGTATTTTAAAGGGGCATAATATTGACACGGTATAGTAACATAGAACAAATATGACATATTTCGGATATTTCATTAGTTTATTAATGAAAAAGATTTTATTAAGCAGAGGCCACAGAGGAAGAAAAGGACAGAAAAACTAAATAAAGTACACACAGATCTCAGAGTAATTAGTCAACCACAGGTTTGGATCAACCTAGACACTACAATTTATATTTAATTATATACATGTAACACGGGTATCTGAATAGTAAAATGTACATTCACACGCACTGTGCTATGTGTAAATTACTAAAACAGCTCATAAAACACAATATAATCATTTAAAAATATATAAATACGCTGCAGAATATTGCACTGCGTTGATTTTAAGTATTCCCGCTGCCAAACTGGAACTGGAACCATTAGACTGCATGCACGAGTGTGTCCCCCGTCGCAGGTAGTCAGGTAGTCAGGTGAGGCTAGTGGTTGTCGTACGCGGTCGTACGTATTTCGTGTGTTCTCGTGTCCTCGTGTCCTCGTGTTTCCTCAGTTTCATCAGTTTCTTCAGATCTTCAGTGTTCGGATTCAAGCGAAAGGTAAGCCATATCTTTTCTTGAATCTGATATTCGTCGAACTAACATGCTTTTTACTTACAATGATCCAAAATGTTGGTCAATCTCAGTTGGAGATAGATTCAGGCTCACGGGACACTGGACTTAGTTCACTGGTTACGGCATTTTCTTGTCGACTGATATTATTTGATTATTTTAGAGGTGGTGGCACCATTTTCATCCCTTAATGCTTACAAATTGTACGTCTTGTTGCATTTTGTATCTTTAATAGAACTAGCGTTCGGCCATCAAATATCAAGTCCACGCTCATATACTACTGTGATAGATATTTTCCCACCTGTGAAACCTGTGGCCTGCTTAACATAACTACGAAAATATTCTGTTAAACACTAATTTTTGTCCAAAATAGGGGATCACAAATGGGCCGCAACACATCGCCCGATGCGGCATTCAACAGTCTGCTGCAAGCTACAACTATGACTATAGAGCTACACGCAACCATTCGGAAACCCCTGGCTATCAAATCAAGGTTTTTACTGCACAATTACACATAAGTTTCGACAGTGGCTACCTTGGTTAACAATGAAGCAAAACGCAATGTTTCTGCGGCCTTACTTTAAGTGGCTAACTGCTCGTTAATTTTAGCGGCGCTAGTATTCATTGTGTAAAAAAGACCATGTAAAACCTGTCCTACCACACCACCGTATCACCGGCAAAGTCCCATTAGCGTATGGCCCCGCTGTGTCTTTGCCTGAGTTGGCTAGTATTGCGGCAGGCAGACATGGCGTCTCCGCTCTACATTCCACTCTACTGCCACGATTGCCCTCTGGCTACAGCCCCCGACGACACGAGTTAGACTTGGGCAACAGTTTTGCGGTCTCCGGTGCGGCCGGGCTCGCCAACCCCGGTCGCCTCGACGTCCACAACTTCTTATGCGCCCGCGGGGACCGGTCGGGCGGCCAACATAACCACTCTCGTCGTATAACGGATTTTAATTCGCTTTTCTTTCGGAAGTAATTTCACATTTGGAATGGTTTTCCGAAAATAGAATCGCGAGACGGCGTTTGAAAACGTTCGTTCTCTGGGGTTCTACTGATATTTCGTGCATATGATATGGGATATGGGTAGGTTATGTAGAGCTGCTGATACAATTGGCATGCCGTCTGTTTATGTTTATGTTTACATTTCCTGGGGACGTTTGGAAGTATGTTTCAACTGTTCATTGATTGGAATTTAGGTTCTGAAATGAAAAATGTGTTTAATTTTCATCTTCCCAAACTTGCAAACGGGCTCGCCTGTGTTTGCTTAAGTTAATTAGTGTGTCTGGAGTGCGCGAATGCGTCGATATATCTCATTGCGCGCAGCTTCGTTGAACCGGCTGAACGTAGCAGCTTGGCAAATCGTCACGAGCAATTCTCGCAGCACCACCCTTGCCTCCGCGTCAACTCACAATAACATAAAGTAATTGTTACGTAATAATTCATACTAAGCACGCCAACTTGCAAACAAGTTCCAACAAAGTGTGCATACTGAAGCCAAATTAACCGGATAGAAACTATCAATGCTAAATTAAATTATACCTGCCTATCGTTCCGGGCGCATACATCATAGCAACTCCATGGGTTCAAACCGTGGTTCATATCGAGTTTGTACCAATTATATGTATTGTTTTGCTTTTGGAGTGATGGTATCTATTTCGATTAGGATATACAATAAAAAACAGTACTGTATATTTCCATTGCACAATGACAAAGAGCTGCTCAGAACAGCCATACAATGACATATAGGCACGCATACCAACACGTGTTGCAAATAGTTTCACATTCATACTAGGAGGGTGGGTCTTAAGTTTCACTTTACTGCAGTATATTTGCTTAGTAAATAAAATAAGTTTTAATCTAGTTTTAATCTAGGTTTGCTGTATTAATCGTTCAAAAAATTACTTAAAATGTGTTTTTTTTAAGTGTACTTTTCTCATTTTTGGGGCAAAAAAGTCCAATTTATAGATTTCGGCAAACCTTTTTATTACCAATTTTACCAATTTTACCAGTTTATTATTTTAAATTTTTTTATGGGCACCAATTGGTCATAGGTGACTCTAGCTCTCCGAAATTTGACCCATTTTCACCATTGGAGTCTAAAATTATTCGTCTCCAAAACTAAAAGAAGAAAAATGTTTGTGTTAACATAGATTCAAGTACAATGCTAATAGCACACACATTAATTTCTCATTAAAGAGCGCAGCGCTAAGCCCTTGAATGTAATTCCGGACTTACTTGCTGAAAGCTTGGGAATCGCTGCAGCTGATTCATAATAATTATTATATAAAATCACAAATCCTGTCGGACGGAAGTATTATATAATACCCCATTTTAAATATCTTTCTCGCGTCTACCAACTTTTTTTATAAGTATGAACACCAACTTTTCCCGCATTCTATCAAGTCAAAATATTATTCTCGTTTTTAATGCTTTCTATAGCGGAAACTCGTCACTGAAAATTGTGATAATAACGGTGTTTTTACCCCCCTCTCTCTCTCTCTCTCCCTCTCACTGGTATGTCGCCACTTTAAACTAAAAGCTCCCCATGGTTATCGAGAGTTTGAAAGGATGCATATTTAATGGTAAGTGCGTTTTATAATGAAAAATATGGAGAAAGTGTTAGAATGCGCTACGCCGCGGTTCGTTTGCAAGCGTTCAGCGGACAAGAACGCCACTTTGCCGTTCGCTTTGTGCGATTCACCATCATTTAACCGAAAATAAACATCACAATTAGGGTTTGTCGCCATCAGCTACATAGTGGGGATTTGTGATGCCAAAGAAAACCACGAAACTCTCAGCGCTTTTGCACGCTCAACATGGCTCTTGCATGCCAGGAAAATATATTTTTTGTCGTACGATTCAATTGTTTAAAGTTATTATCTCAAATCTTCATTCTCTTAAATACAAGTAGATATAAAACTAACTGGCACTTTACAAACCAGGAACAGTGGCTCAGATAAGACAATGGCTGCAGTAAAATCTTTCTATTCTAATATATTCAAAATTATAAATGTTTTCGTGTCCCCCGAGGCAATCAAGACGTAACGTAATCACAAACCGTGCAATATTCCGACAAACTTCTCGACAAACACAGGAGATATTCAATTTAAATGTGCATAGACTGAATAAAGATGCAATTAAGAATATAATAACACAAACGAATGCGCATATTGTATGTTATGGTAGGGTACGAGGCTCTAAATTTTCCGGCAACATTTATTTATATTTATAAAGATTGTTGCCAAAAAAGTATGAAAAGGCCCCGCTCATATCTCACGTCCGGCTACAGTGACAGACGGTTATGTCTCTAATTTTAGAGCAAGGCCTTCCCTTTAACGACCCGGCATTTAAGAGTAATATAAATATGCCCTCACTATTTTCCTCGCTTTTCAAATCAGAATGGAGCGAAGTAAATATTTGACTTGCGACGTTAGATTTCCCAATAATTCTGTATTCACTGCATATAAAGGGCGCACAGCAAATTATCGGCTTACGTTTTATATTTGCCGTCGTTGGGATTTGATTAGAGCATCGCGGGCATTTCTCTCACCGCCGAGCAAGGGAAGCCACCCCATTCCCATCTGTTATCGCCGAGAATAATCCGAACTCTACGTACTTAAATCATCAAGAGTCCACAAATCTTCGGCAAAGAATCACAATATGAATTTCCATTTCAACCACGCGGCATCTTATCGTCAATTTATTCTCATCGAACTTTGAATTTTGATTTCACCCGCGGCGCTGAAATAATGAGATATTTTTGCAGAGAGTAAATATAAACATGCCGAAAAGGATCTAATATAATCCATTAGATTCCGAAATTTCGTGCTACAGCAGTGGCAAAAGGTGTAGTATTTCAGTTTGAACAAGCGTCCATATACTTTCGCGGGACCGCAAATGTCTGGAGAGAACCTGGACTTTGGAATTCGGAAACCGTGAGGGCGAAACTCGCATGGGAATGAATTTTACGATAGCAAAAGTCGATGAAGTTTCTAGACTTGCAAAGCAGACGTCGACAGCGCGGCGGAGACAAAAATGAACAAGCCGAACAGAAGTTGGTCCACGCCGGAGAGCATATATTTTCGGACGCGGTGCCGCCGACGGACGCAAACATTGTTGTGCTTCCAAGTCGTCTCGCCATCGGCTCATGACACGCGAGTCGAAAAGTCGTCGCGGACGTCCGGATTTTTCATAGGTACGCCGGCGAGCAAACGAACTGTGCATCAATTGCACAAATTCATGGGCTTGCAGTGGGAAGTGAAGGTGGGGTGACTTTGTTGTATTATGCATGCATTCGACACGAAGCAAGAAATCCAAGAAACTCACAAGGATGCCGTATAAAACAAATAGCATGCGATTTAAAAGAATCATAGTACCTCTTGTTTCAAAAAGCAGATTCTCTCACAAGTAATAAAGGCATCATATTCATAACACACTTTATGTGATGGTTTGTCGATGTAGTGGTTTCTACTAGAGGTACTAATACTGGTTATAGTAATAATAATACTAGTAATAGTGGTAAAATACTTTTACACCATTAAAAAACGTTGTCCACTGGAATCGATGAACGTGTTTAAACACTTTGTATAATGTGCGCTACTTCGGTATGATAATCATTAAACTAATTTTAAATATGAAAACTCTAGAAAATTACAAGTCTTCCCGTCTTCAATTAAAAGGACTCTTTGTGAAGCCCTCGATGTATTACTGCACATTTCAACTAGGTTTCCGAAGCGAAAATGGAGACCATCTTTTGAAATAAGAAGATAACCATCTCCACTCACGATTCTCGTCGCAGCTGACAAAGGCTTCCCATTTATTTAATAGTTCGTTGCGTATATAATCCCCCAATGTGCGTGACACGCAACGGACGTCTCGTATCAAAGGAAAACGCAATGAAAAGCGGTGGTTGGTTTGACAAACGCAGAGCATGGCAGCAGCAGCAGCAGCAGCAGCAGCACCGCAAGCATGAGACGTGGTATTGGCAAGTTTCGGTCAAATCTGTTTTCAAATCATTGGCTGTACCACAAAACCAACAAAGAAAACTCCGGGCCACCATTGTTCCGTGACGAAATCTTAAAGATTGGGTAAAGGCTCGATAGTGATGGCTGCTCGGTTGGGAAAGTGGTTAGTACTGGCCAAAGTCTCCCTCCGATATTTTGATGAAAATCCATTTTCGATCACCGTGCCCGTATTATACCTTTTGATATTTTTCTTAGAGAGACCGGTTTAATCGTAAACTTTCTTTACTGTGCTAAACAATTTTTTGTATAGACCTTATATAAGGATCACAACTGGGTTACAATTTGTAAGTTTTAAAATTTTAAATCAATTGCAAACCTGTCAATGAGTCTTAGCTACCTACCATCCACGTCTCGAGAGAAAAAATAGTACAGATTATAGATCAATGCTTAAGAAATAATGGATTTACCAAGCATTTTTCATAAAGACAAGAGAATCTAGAATAGATAAGAATTTTCTGTTTTCGAGCTATTACCCTATTACGTCGATGTAATAAGTAAAAAAACTCTCCGGTTCTGACACAAAATCCAAAATTCTGGAATCAGATTCTCTACTACCCCTTTATCCCGGAGCTTCGAGAATCTTTGTTACTCTCTCTTCCTGTATAAACCATCTTTAAGAAAGTTTACTAACGGAGAACAAAGGGCCATCGCCGCCGTCCGATTCTCTGCATAGCTCCTTGATCTCGCAAAATTTCTTTTATATACGATTCACGCTGAAGATACTACGGAAATATAAATCAACCAGCAGACGCCCCGATTTATGGAGATTTATAAGGCTTTCAGATTGTTAGGATGTGTCAGGCGCGAGCCACAAGGAAGATCCAGATCGCCGAGATCTTTTTATCGCGTTGTCGGACGTTCAATTTCGAGAGAGTTGCAAAAATTTTGACAAATTTCTCTTTACAGCTTTTTTCGAGCCGAGATAGATGTTCTCGCAATTATATTTGAAAAAAGGGATTAATCATTTCGCTTTCATCGTTAATCTCATGCTCTGTTTTTAAATACAAGAACCTCGCAAATTAACGCGTCGAGTACGTTTTTCTTATTCAGATTTATGCAGCTTTCAGAACTTTCACGGCACCTCCACCATAGCAATCTCACTATGCAACAAATCGTTGAAATCTCTTTTATCAGAAAAATCAATTCAATGAAATAAAAAGCTGTGGAAAATGTTGTCCAAACGTAGACCACAATGTAAATCCAACTTCGCTTGCGCATCTATAGCAAGTACAGCTGTAAATTTAATAGTGTCTACCTGAAATAACTATGTGTTGTAAATCTCACCGTACCTACTTGATAGAAAAAATGGTAGACCCCATCAATTGCCAGGACACATATATCCGGCATTCTTTGCATTCTAGGACATTCCCGATCGCATTATAAAATGCAGAGAGATTTATGAAGCACATCGCAGACCTGAATTCATCGCCGGCGTGCTGGCGAGAAGGTATTACATAATTCCTTCTCTCATGAGCTTTATAAACCCCAATTAGTGGTCGGATCATAAGTTTCGCATTACGAAATCTTCCATTTATCTTTCGAAATATAGACCCAAGCCGTCTCCAAACTTTGCTGCTCTATGCCAACTTGCATACGATGTGACTGTGAAAAGAGGAAATCTAATCTGTGTCACCTTCTATTAAGCAGACAAAAACTGTATTAATTTGATAACTTTATGACTTTCTTCGCCAACGCGCTCAAAGTTCAAACTCGTAGACCACGTCGTTTTTGGCAGCACACGCCACCGAGTCGTAACACACATCGTCTGGAATTGCATCTGAACGTAAGTCAGCGTCCCGCGTTTCAATGAAGTCCGAACTCAGAATCAACAACCGGTCGTGGCCGTACAAATAATATTCGCATGTCTTATTATCTTTCGCAAATCCGTGGATGATCGTCGTCCGAGTGGAAACCAAAATCCCACCCACTTTCACGACCGCGGCAGCCATGAGAACCATTCTTCGAACCGTCCTGGAACCGTCCCGGCGAAATCTCACACAGAAGCTAATCGACCGAGGCTCCACTGGTCAACAATAGAACCATTCGTCCATATCATCTATTGTTGGCATACAGATAACAAGTAATCTCGAGGGATTCCAGAACAAATGAAGGACTGATAGCGGTCGCCATGCAGTGTCGGCCATAGCGTGCCTCAGGGTTTCGCCACGGACTCGAGACTTGCGGTAAAAAAAAAGAAAATCTTGTGACCCTTGAAATAATGACTCTGTTGGCGATAAAGATAGTGTCGTGCTGCCGGCGCGGTATCAAGTCGAGCAGATTCCTTTATTCGTGTGCAGATAGGGGAAGGAAGGAGCCATTTTAATTACACACTGTGGTAAATAATGACTCGCTGCATGCGGAACTTGCATGCCCTCTTGAGGAAAGAATAGACTTTGCCCATGGAGGAGTTTAAGGTCACGGCTTTATTGCGAATAAAAGTCAACGAAACTTTGAAAACTTTTGGGCAATATAACACGATTTGCACGTGTTTTTACGGCGCTTATAAGAACATATCTATACTGACCGATTAATCTCAAACGAACGATGCACATAAACGTGATAAAGGAGACCTCTAAATGTACCAGCTGTTCTTGCAAATTGTAACAGTAGGAAAACGACACACGTAAAGCGTTCGCCATCGGCGAGGTATGCCGGCTATCACATCTTTCAAGTTCACGGTGCTAAATTGCGGCAGACGGAACCGTCTCTGCGCTCTCGGAGATGGGCGAGGCTCTCGGTAATATCTGTTGCTCTGTAGAGACTAAACTGGGTTAACGTTCGCTGCTTTACTTTTCGTCTTAGCGTCCGCGGCGGTTTAATCGGTGATGGCGCCGAGCGTGAAATTGATTTTGGCTAATTACTATTCGGAAGGGCTTAATTCAAAGTGGCAGGTAGAAACTATCGCTTACCCGCACTGCGAATTTCATCTCGCCGTTTGCGCCGTTACCTTTTCTAGCGTATTGTGGTGCGATGCATTGACATATTGTACCTATTGGCTAGCTTTGGTGAATTGAAACATAGCATCCACAATATTAAACTGGGCTGACCATATATTCTTGGTTTGCTATGTTATTATTTCCGTCTGATGACGAGAATTACAAGTGTTTTGATGGTTTATATCGAAATTCTACCATCTGCTTGGAATAGCATGTCAAATGAATCGAAAAATACTCTTAGAGAAAACACAGGCGTCGTAAAAAGTGTGGAAAAACTAAGCAAGAGCAGAAATAAATATGTTTAAGTAGAACCATTATTTACAGAATAAGACCATAGAGTATAAAACAAGTTTGTGTAGGAATAATAAAATTTTACAGTTTCAATCCAGAGTGCACCGTGTATTTGCAATTTAAATACGTGGTTTATACGGATAGTATTATAGGTCTCATATAGAGGAGGGATATTTATATTTTATTTCGTTTTGTTGCAGTAGATATTGAAATGAGATGGAAAAAGTTTTCATGTTATATTGGGGAACACATTCAAAGGGTTTCCTATTTTGATGTATATATATATATAAATTCATGGAAAAGTACCTCATATTGTAATGTTTTTGCTGCGAAAAATAGTACTCGGTAGTATACATAATATTATTATCATGCTGGATTAGCCTGATTTTATATTTACTACTTTCAAAAATAGTAAGTTTCAGTACGCGAAAGCGGTTAGTTCAAAACAATGCGGCGAATCACAGTGAGCTACAGTGATTCATATCCACGCGACTAACCGCATACACTTCGAAACGACAAAAATATAGAAATCATAAGCCCGTGTGGCGTACATAGTTTTTCTTAATCCGCGACACGGATAAACTCCACAAAACTCGCGCATCCCCAAACAGCAAGACAATCCTTCTGGCCGTCTTTGTTTGTTTCAATCATCCCTGTGCCAGTTATAAGTTTTCCGTCCGGTCATGAGACGGTATTGGAGTGTGTGCAACGCTCTCGTGCGCAGAGACATTTATAAGAATCTAGCTCATCTGAGTCTGACGATAGTTGTTTAGTATGCGAGCGCACGTCCCGCGCCAGAGCAACTCGTACCCGCCGGCAAAACTAAGCCAGACGCCGGGGTGAAACTGTACCAATACTTTCTGCGCAACGAAATGAAGTGTTTCGTGAGATTTTTCATTCGCCCGATAATGGATACCAATATTAGAAATTGATATTCAAAGTGCGAATAAAATTTTGGTTGGCAATTTATTGAAACTTGCGAGTTTATATATAGATTCGCCCATGAAAGGGAATTGATGGTGAGACCGTCAATCCACAAACTGAGTGGTTAAAATGAGTTATGCAAACGATTTTTGAGTGTGATAGTTCGCAAAGAATGTTCATAGACTTGATTATTTCGTTGATTTTAATCACACGGCTATCGCCTGGCGAAAATGCGGCATAAGCAAAAAGCAACTAAATACTTTATGCGTTTGTAAAAAAAATGAGCTCTAGCACACTTGACCTATTTTAGTACCTCATAATTTATTGGAAATGCACGCAGGAATCCAAAGTACCCTTCCACGGTGTCCGTACTAGAAGATCATAAACTGGCCAACCAATGAATTTTTAAGATCTATTGGAAAACAAGAAAATGACCGTGCTATGAGACGATAAAATGAACGCAATAGACGGCTAGTCGTTTTATTAATAGTCACACGATTCCAATTTAGATGGCGCAGTTTTACGCCGGAGCCATAACACCTGACACACAAAGTATTGTACAAAAACCCATCTCAAATACCATTGAAAGAGTTAGTACCATATTCTTCCATTTATTTACACAGTTGAGGGGGGTTAACAGTACAGCTTACAAAAATCGGCAAATAAAACCCACCGCTGACACCAATGTATCACGAATCTAAAATATTATGAATTTTATCTTCAAATACAATGGATTTGTGTAATGAAAAGTGAAGTGGTATCACAGGCCAGCCCTGCGACAGACATTGTTAGAAACCGCCACTGCCGCCAATGCAAGCAGGCTAAGCAAATATTGCAATTATCCATATGTATCCATAACAAATCAAAACCAAATGTCAAAGAAAAACTTATGCCACATCATGTTACTTGTTATCAATACTGGAAGAAACCACGACAAAGAAATATTTTAACTCTAACATTTTTTTTCTCCGACATAATATTTAACTTCCTCTTGTGCTTGCCGAAGAGGTCAGGTCAGTAGCCCTCTCTAGGGGGTAGTTTACACCACACGAGCACCACAATGTTTTCTGTAATACCCCGGCCGAGTACTTATCGCCAATGTGGGGTGCTAAGTCTATATGCGAGTCCACAACTCGCATGCTTGTGGAATGGCCATCGTGAGTGGATAATTGAATTTCTGGGTAGAAATTGATCTGGTTATCAGCGTGGGTGGGGCAGGCACTCGCGTCGAAAGCCCCGCAAGTGGCGGAATACTTAGATGGAAGTCTGGGATACAGACACATCTATATGGATCGAGAAAAGCTAGATTTTTTTGCGAATGCTACATGGAGTTAACTGCTAACTCAATCCAAGTCAAACGACAGGGTCGTCCAGTTTTGCAGGGGTAATGCAGAGTTCCATATTTTCTATTATATCCCCAACTCTGATGGGAGTATGTTATATCAGTAATATTTCATCTAAAATACAACCAATTATTAACACAAAATTTACGAGAAAATTTACCATGCACCACTGTACAACACTCGTTAAATATTGAATTAATCGTGAAACAAACGAATATTTTCACTATTTAAAGCACTATAAATACTAAACAAAAAAAATTGAAAAAAGTATTGCATTTTTGACATTATTCGTTTCCACGTTTGCTTTTGCTTGCTTACTTATTTGCTTATGCCTTCTTGTTTATTTTATGATTATTTTTGTATTACTATTTATTTACCTAAATAAACTTGTCCATGTTCTCAAAATCGAATCCCACAACAACACCATCGTCGCTCGTTTGCTCACCCTTGTGCAGACTAATCAACGTCACATTGTCACAGTATGAAAGGATACAGCATCCTGCGGCCGTTGGCTCTCTCCACACTCTCCGCGCCCGGGGTGGTCCCCCGTTCGAGACCGGGGGAGGTCGTCAGGTCGAGACCATTTGCAGCAAAAAACACTTTGCAATTGCAAATGCTGTCCTCTAGTTTATACGATAGTAGCGGTGGTCTTACAGTGAAGCTTATAGAATTTTTTCCCCATCGACAAGCATCCATCTTCTGATCGTCAGACTTAGCAGAGAGCATTCTGGACGAGCCATGGATGAGGCATGAGATGCGTTTTTGAAGATACATTTTGCACATTTTGGAAATCTTGATTTACATGGACAAGTAGAATGGAAATCAGAAAAAATAGAAGCTGAGATGAGTGAGGATTGTTAGGTTGGTATTCGCTTTTCCGCTTAGTCTGTGACAATATGGTGGCAGGATGCTTATTCACAACCTGCCCTGATGCCATTTCTTTAAATAACCAGACCGATCCGTATTTAACAGAAATAAAGCATACATGAAGATAACTTTCATGAAACGTTTGAATTCGCCATGCTTTGGCTGCTTTGTTGAAACTATGAAAGATATTAGTTCGCTAATATTATGATTTAAACGTTTATAATTAAAGTTTATCCAGGTCATACTTTTACCAACTCACGAAAGTAAATCCGCAAGGTGCTATATCAAAATATTATAATCAAACACTAAAACTGTGCCAAAATGTTTAATTTACCACGCTTTATTTTTATTTTTTTGCATTAACTTGTAACGTTATTAGTTCAAGTAAATTTACTATTTGTAACTAATTCTGTTAGAAATAAAGGTAAATTGGTTACTGAAAATTTCTTTTTTCATCATTTTGGTACCTATATTGATCACTATCACTGAGCGGACAGGGTTAATCTTGAAAGAAATAGACTTTCCACCATGTGCAACACATGATAGAAGAGTGATATTGTACACACGTTCACATATCTAAACGTTATACTAATTTTATACACGATCCAAGATCGAACTTCAATCCGGGGTTTTTCACAACGATTATTCACCCTTTCAAACTACAAACTTTAGCAGGACTTCGAATGCTCTAATTCAATCAAGTGCCTTGCGAGACATGCCAGTTTACCCTCGGCCGCTCCGGCGTCGACCAGTTCAGCGAACAGATGACAAACTACTTTTATGGCACTGGTCATCAGAAATTCTCGGCAGCCTCCCTTAACCGCAACTCGCCCCGCCCGCCCGCAATCCTCGAGCACTCATTACAGATAGCACACGCACTCGAAACGCCGGCGGTTTCGGCGCGCATTAACGCTAGGCTTAACCAACGTTAATTAAGAATGTTTGGTTAATTACGAGCCATTGTGTACGGCGGATTATGGGCGGCGCACAGGCGTCGTATGCAAGAAAGTGTGAGAAACAATGGCCGACTTAGCGAGGGCTAGCGGTGCGGCTGCATGGAGAATATTATTTCGTGTTGATTATGTGAATAGTTAGCATTCTGGAGCTGATTTCTAAGAGGGAGGAAAAACAAAGTTGGATGGGATTTCTGTGAATGGTGCATCTAGATGACCGGTTGAAAGCTTGATTATAGTTTAAACTAGCGGGGGGTTGAAAACAAATAATGGTTGAAATTTCATTGGAACCGATAAACCGTCGAAATACAGTTTATTCCATATAGCTGTTTTTTGGAGGGGAATGTCTACGCTTGGTCTACGCTCGATAAACTGCGTGCTCTTGCCACACCATCAGTAAATGGTCACATCAATTTTTGAAGACTTCTTTTTGGGGAAAATTATCTTATACCAATACAATAAACCATTGCTAATATAAACGGCTAATTGGCGAAGTTTCGCATCATATTCCGTAAGCAAAGTAAGGAAAAAATTACAAACAAATATAAAATAGAAGTTTTCACCCTGTCGCTGTGCTTTGTTTGACCTACTACAGCAAAACACAAAACGAAGATAGCAGATTTTTCTGTGGACAGAATCCTGAGAAATTGAAAAGCTGCTAAACGTAATTCCAATTTCAATCTTTCGAATGTCGACATTGTGTAAACATTGATATTAAACATAGAAATGGTAAACGTGGTAATAGTCACCCTATTCAAACATAGAACGCAAACAATTGCGACCAAAAAAAAAATCGAAGAGATTTCCCGCAGGAAATGTAGATGTTCTTAATGCCGAAGTGTAACGGTAATGCCTTTCGCTTCGCTTGGTAAGTGGGTTTGTCAGTGAGTTTTCTCTGCAGGTGCTCGTACACGTAATCAGGATGACGGAAGAATTTCCCGGGCTGAATTTTCTTGCGCGAGTTCCAGCGACCCAGTTTCCCCAGAAATTTGCTGATCGCCGAAGAACGTGGTCCGCGTGAAGCAATGCTTTTCAAATTAATAACATTCTCGCGCGAACGATTTCCGAGGCGACACAACTAGCACTTGACACTTGACACAATTTAGACTTAAAATATGAAGTGGCGTGCACGTGACAGGGTTTCTGTGAGACACTATCATGGTGACATTAAGAGGCTGAGGTTATTCGCAAAGATGCCATGTATTTTAAAAAGCGAAAGGGTGATTTTTAACTTCTGCAAGTCTAAACAAGAATTGTTTCAACCACCAATAACAAATCACTCATATAGTTTGGTTCGGATGATCTTCTTTTCCGGCTCGACTAATGTTTCTTACAGTTGGTTATCAATTTTCCTTCAGAAGTGACGTTCTAAACATGCTTTGAGCTTGCTGCATGAAAGAAATTTTAACTCACGATAAGGTTCTTAAAACCACGTTTAATGACGTATAGCAATTTCCTCTGGGGCATAAAATTTCGCATGTCTGTAGTATGCTCTCAAGAAGCGACGCTGAAAGATAATTGATTAATAATTTAAATTGCACTCTATTGAGATACACCGCGCGCAACAATTTTCATCAAAAATAGATGGCGCAAGCCCCCCCTCCCCATCCGCCCTCCCCCCAAAGACGTGTGAACGCATTCCGTAGTAAACCTAGCGTAAAATTGAAGAGATTTTCTTTCATTTTCCTTGGAAATTGTGTATTGCGAGGAGTCTATTTCCCCCATCGATCTCGCTTGAGTTCCCGAAGAGGGATGCACTAAACTCTTGACCTCATCATTAACTGGCAGGAGACTGACTGTCTTGTCAACACGTGACGAAAATGTATAAAACAATGAAAATAAAACTTTACGGAGTGGAATTTTGTTTAGCCACTCTTTTGTACTCTGATTTCTTTTGATGTTTTTTCTGACGTGTCACACGATGAAGAAGGAGGTTTTTCCAATTTAAACTGGTCAAGGGGTCACGGGTTTCCATATTAAGGTGAGGCGCTGTAATTTATAGGTTGTGTTCTAAATAATGTAAAATGCAAAGTTAAATACTCATACGATTATTTTACTTCAAATTCAACCGTGTATTTTATATTCCTATTTGTAATTATTATAGTAGTAAGAAGCGCTTTCTATCCCTTTTGCCAACAAACCTTTTGTGGTTCGTGGTAGATGTAATATTTGTATGGTTGTACTGTGATCAAAAGAACAACATAGCAATTAGAGACTGCTTGCATAAGCGATGCAAATCCAAAATTTGTAACGACACATGAGCATTCCCTCGGGAATAAGAGAAAAATCTTGCACTATTAGTAATATTTGAAAACCATTTCTCAAAAAAACCATCAATTATGTACTGCCTTCAAATATGGATACGTGTAAAACAATCTATTACCTATGCCTAAGTACGTCATACATTTTATCCTTGACATTTTCCTCCTTAGAGTAGGTTTCCAATGATTTACTGTAGGCGAATTGAAACTATTCGAAAACTACTTAAACTATGAAAGTGGCAAAATATGAATTCACACTCGCAGTTCCGTCCAAATAGTTTAAACAAAGGTACCCGTCTGGTGCGTCCAGCATCGGCCATCGTGCACGGATTCAATTAATTACAATACCAAATAACACACTTAATATGCAACCTCGGCAACATGCTCCCGGTGCGCAGTTCTCGTTCGCTACTATAGTTTTGGCACCGCGTGGATCAATCTATGCAAAGTAAAAGCTCATCCATCAAAACTGACGAAATGAGTTTAAACTCACGTCCAATCTGTACTCAATCAGTCACATCAGACACGTCACATCTCCGCGCTTTGGGTGTGTATACGCCAGCGTCATTTCATGCGATACACGCTAATTAAGCCGGTATCATTGGACGAGATTGTGGCTTGGCTAAATGGAAATTTCATTCCTTACAAGTATAAGCGTCGAAACAGTTGGAAACAGACGCGCTGGAAACTTGTACCATGCTGTGTGCTGGCTGGGTGCGGAGTTTGAGCTATGGCTAGTTTGCCTGAAATTGGACCAGCTACCGTGTAGTTTAATTGAATTATTTTGATGCCTTGGTAACAACTGAGGAGGAAGTTAGGTACAATTAGGAATTCTACAATTTACTTAAGTGTGTGCAAAGTTAACTTGATTCTAGTTGCCGGCCAAAAAAAAAAGGCGTTTTGGACTATTACTCTGAGTGTACGCAGCTAAAGCAAATGCGTTTCATTTGTGTTTCGGTGCATGTGTCCTGTGGGGCACGAAATGAAAACTTTTGATGGCCACATTTCAGAGTTTGCGTACGGCAACACTAAATTGAAACCTGAAATTTTGATAATAAATTGGATGATTGAGTTATGTGCTGAAGGGGCTGTTATATAGCAGTGATTGTGCACAGCGCCGGCAGTGATTGCGTTTATTTACAGCAAACACAGCAGACACGGGGCTGTCCGTCGAAATGAAAACGCAAGTCCGACGGACGCGGAGGACCCAAACGCAAACTTATTTCACTCAGCGACATTATTCATTGGTTCGTATAGATTGTCGGGGTCCTTCTGCCCGGGACCACGCCAGATTGGATTAGACGCGAGGTTCAATAAAGCCAGTACCTATTTCACCGTGAGAAATAGGCCAACTACCGAGCTTCCTCAAGTGGATTAGGGTTGAAGATTAACAAGAGTTATCTGGTACCTTCAGCCTTGAGGCAGTGCTGCAAGATGCTGGGAGATGGTTCGATCTCTGGGGACTGGTCCATATCTCACCCAACGGGCCACTCGCCCGCCGGAGGACACATTCGGCCGGCGACTTGCGAGGGAACTAAAAAACTTTATGTACGGCCATTTATTTTTGTTTACTTCCGTTGGCGGCGTGGGTGGATCCGTGGCCCGTCCGGGTTTTACCGCATAGTTTCACTCGGAATTTAAATGCCATGCCCGCAAGCACGCACCGAAATAAAGTGGACGTCATCCCAAACAATCACTACCTGTATCAGAGGTAATTATTTAGCACCGTTGGCTGATATTTCAGGTATTCGTTGTCCCACTTCCGATTAAGGTCAGAAGAACTAAAAAGTAAAACATAGTGCAAAATGCACTGTGGTTTTATTAAAGAGGGCCAAAATCAGCTTTTCAGAGCTAGTTCAGAAGCTAATCTCCAGATAAAAATATCATTTCCGTAGTGACGACCTATCAGTTGGTTCAGTTTTCTTCCTGGCTAGTTAACTGTAATTTGTAATTTAGGCCCTTGGTGAAAAATAAAATGATCAAATGTGATTGGCTGTTATCACTGAAACTAAAACTCAAAATGGTTCAACTACTTTGGAACTCTCAATGACGATGGTCTATTTTATGTGACAGGTATTTTACGAAGGTCTCAGATCAAAATCTATTAGAGCACGGAGATTATGCAATGAATCATTAAATCGAGACATTTTTATCGGATAACCCAGTTGAACTTCGATTTCAGGTTGATTGATGTTTCTAAACGAAAACCAAAAATACATCTACAGCTCGATCTAATCCACGGAGCGAGTGATTCTTTTGAAAAATAATAATGGTCCATTAATGAACTCGGTGGTTCGCAAAATCAACCAAAACCTGACCAAGATTTTTCAATATTTCAGTATTATTTTAGATACAAATAATTTTGCGCTTTTAAGTGAGCTTTTCAAGTTTTGCACCCTGCAGACACGGCACCTCCACCATCATTCATCAGTTTCCCTAGGAAGCCGTAGGGCCTACTGACAGGACCATTAAAATAATCAACGATCTACAATCCTTTAGTAATCGGGAAGGAAAATCGAGATTTAAATACATTTTACTGGTGAATTATTATTTTACCGGCGAAGTGGAGGTGCCGTTCCAGGATATATTGCAACTTGTCACTCAATTCTCACACATTGCTTACGGAGCGTTTTTAGAATAGGGAATTAAAAGGTTGGTGGTAAACCTAGATGGCCATAAACTTAATTTTCAAATATATTTGAAAATTACGGGAAGAATATAATGGTTTATATGTGGAAGCTATGCTATTGTGTGGCTACTGGAGTTTGTTTTTTGGAAATTGTTGGTCTGCAAACACCAAGGTCGGACATATTATTATATGTGCACTTTGAGTGTGTGGGTAGTATACACGAAAGAAATATCACCAAAGTTCCAGAGTTCAACAGCTGCAAGGAGAAAAAAAGCCTTGGAATTAACACAGACACTAGATAAGTATGCCCGGGCCTTCATCGATTGCTGTATGCGCCCATGTGACTTATTGTGAGCATAACCATGAAAGTCAAGTACACATGATATCAAGGTAGATACTTTTTCTCGCTGATTCCCGTAGGGTTTGACGTTTTAAGTGCATGCTACCTTTGCATCTCTCTGCTCGCTGCTTCTATTTATTGCATAAATAAATAACACGATTCGGAAATGGAACGTTCTTGTGTAGTGGCCTAGGCGCATTGTTGCTAGTCCAAACTATGTGCAGACGACATTAATATTGTGTTGTTATTTATAATTAACATATTGTGTGATAATGACCGACGCCTTTGATCATATGAACTTTATTCGCAAGCGATGCTTGTTTTTGAGAAATTCTTACCACCGAAGCAGCATTGTACTATAAGAGCAAAGAGCATTTTCACCGAGGCAATTCTTTGTTTTTGGAAATTCACCTGGGAGAGAGAGTAGCCCGTGAAGCTCAGAAGGTTCATAACACCGAAAGTGAGGGAAATACCAATGAAATGTTTGCGAAAACGCGGGGGTAAGAAAAAAACTGGAAGAGAATAAAAGATGCCAAATACAATATTAATAACGAGGGGTCTAGACATGAATAGTCGTACCTTTCTGCATAGTTTTCTTCTAGAACATGCGCGCCCTGTTTTCCACTATATTATGGAGTAGTGCCATTGCTGTCATCTTAGAACATACCCTAGAGAGTTGTAAATTATGCGAAAACTGAAAAAAAACACACACACACAGAAGCAACAAAATACTAAAAGCCGAGAAGGCAACCTTGTATGCACGTCGTTAGTCGTAATAGATAGCGCATATTCATGCTGGTTCTTATCGCCGCAAATATGACACTATATAATGTCGACGGAGAAAATATGGGTTCAAAAAACCCGTTGGCAAAAGTAAGGCTTTGTTGTCTTGCTGTTTTCTGCATTTAAAAAGAGCAGGGGTGTGTGCAGGGAAGGGAAATTTATCGTGGGACCCCAAAATCTTTACTTTTGCATCAATTCCGTAATAGTTTTGGTTTCGTAAAGGAAACGTGGTGAGTTTGGTATGACAATTATCCCCATGCCTAGAGATTGAATAAGAAAAGGAAACCACTTCAGGCATTTTCATCATGGGTGTTTTATCTTTTGGATTGCAATTTTCCAAAAAGTCCTCAAGAATTAGATGAAAAACGTTGCGTAGATATGTTTTTTCTATTTAAAAAAATGTAAACACGAAATGAAATCAAAATTTTTAATCTTTTTAGGTATATGTAGCTTTTAATTGTCTGTTATTCTAATTGCGTTTAAAAAAAGTTTTACTCAAAATCACGGGGTTCGACCGCCCCTATAAGCTGTTACGGGAGAAGTCCCGTGAGAGCCCCGGTAAACACATTCTCCCCTGGGAGGGCAGCTCCGGCCCCAATCGAGCGTTTGTATTGATTATTTTTACAAAGATTCTGTGCCAAAAATATAAATATCAATATCCCCCACTGGATTCAGCAATAATATACTACAGCAAACTAGTTCGATAAAATACCGCCTGGCCGAGTTTTCCTTTTTTGTCCATTACCGACTAAATATATCAGGATACATGTTCCGTCGAGTATCCTATACATTCGCGCAGTTTACCTGCAGCAATAGCGTCTGGAAATTTATTATTCCCGAGGTTTTTGGTTCGATGCCAGTTAACACCGGCCGGTGTTAATATCTGGGCATTTACCTGTTGCAGCATAAAACCCAGCGGCGTCGTCGGCGTTGGCGTCGGCGTCGACGTCGGCGTCGGCGGCAGCAGGCGCTCGTTGCGAGATGGACCCATAAAGTACGAGCACCGAACGCAGGTAAAGCCAACGAGACTCGCGATATATATGCCCGAGATATCTTGTCCGCTATTTTATCACCCTATTTCTTAAGTTATTGTCTCTTGTATTAGTATTGCCGATTTATTTACACGACTGTGACCTGAAATTACAGGGCGATGCGATTCCAAATTTGAGTTACACATAATTAAAATAACATTTAACAGTTGACTGGCAAGTAATTATAAAAATACACACACACAATTATGAAGTACGGCATAATGTTTTGGGGGAACTCGACCCGGGCAAAAAGAATTTTCCTACTGCAAAAGAGAGCCATGCGCATCACAGCTGGAGCAAAGACTCGACATGCATCGACCAAACCATATTTTATTGGAAATGATGTTTTAACCCTCCCTTCACAATATATATATGATTGCTCTGTGTATGTTTTTAAAAATATGACAAATTTTACACTAAGTAGCGATGTACACGGCCACAATACTAGAAACTGCCAGCTGATACACCTCGACAAGCACAGAACTGCTAAATTTGTAAACCAAGCTAGTGGTGCATGCCCATTAATATATAACAAGCTGCCAGAAAATTTAAAAAAAAGTGACTCGCAATCTATGTTTGAAAGTACTCTTAAGAAACATTTAATTGACAAATGCTATTATAGTGTAAGCGAATTTTTAAAAAATTGACAAATGTACCAAACATTGTACCAAACATTGTAATTTTAAACATTTTATTTAGCAGAGTATTTTTTATATTGTTTTATTTATAAACCCATATGTCTGTGACAAGCATTGTTTTGTGCTTTTGTGATATTTTATTTTTATTTGATTGTGATTTGTGATCACATTGTTGTAGTAAAATCTTGTGTGTTTTTCTCTAAGCCCCAAAACATTTTTTAAAATGTTCAACATGTGGCAACTAAATAAAAAAATAAAAAAAATAAACTGTAGGACGAATCCTTACAGTTAACCGGGAAATAATCAAACATAACATGGAATAAAAAATGAAAATGAAATATCCTTTGCTGGGCAAAGTGCCCTGAAAATCACGTGACTGTTTTAGGATGGGTTTAACAAATTACAGCTAAATAATTTTGTTTTAGTTGAGAAGAAAACAGAAGCAATCGTTAGGTTGCCACCATGAAGATAAATGGTTAACAAGAGGTTAGACACGTAACTGGACATTATGAAATCGGTCTTTATACAATTCAACAATTCAGATAGTGGGAAATTCTGGGTGAAACCCAGAGTGAATTGAAATAAGGGATCGCTAAAAAATCGCAGCATATTACCATAGACTAAGAAGGTTCCTTATTCTCTGATATTATTGAATGAAATTGGTCGAAAAATATCGTGAATCTTTCAAACCCTATACGGGGTAAAAGGCTCTTAAAACAAAGGAAATCTGGAAGGATGATGGCTGGCTTTGAGACACCATTAAACCAAACCTTTTTCATGCGAGATCAGATATCAGCGACAGTGTGATCCAACCAAAATGAAAAATTTTATTTGGCAGGAATTGCATGCCAAGTAATATAGAACACAATTTTTTTCAATAGAAACTTATGCACGATTTCTGAATACTGTAAATTTCTTTGTCAAGCACAAGTGGGTGATATTACCAACGACATGCTACAGAAGTAAATCTTTCTGAAGTTGGAAACTAAACGTGATGAATTTGAGAATAGCTGTCGATTCTTAGGCAAGAAGACTTACAATATTGATGGCCTATAAAGAAGGAACGAATCTACCGTGGGTGTGCAATAAAACACCCGTTTAGTTATTCTTATCTTTAGAAGGGTTGGTTTGGTCCTATTTGGTGCGTTCAGGGAAAATCTACAGCTGCTGGGCTACAAAAGTTAGTTTCGCATTGTGTAAATACAACACAAAGCAAATGTCGATATTTTATGAACATGTGTATGCATTTCAGTGAAATATTGGCCAACCTACGAAGGGAATTTCTGTTCGCTATGTACTTCAAAAATAGATTATTCTAGTTTATGGGGGTGTGATTTTTTCCGCGAAGGCTCTTATTGCGTTATCTTGCGCCTTCGCGGCGGTTGTTTTATTGGCTCAAATAAGAATTCTCTCACCAAATTGACAAATAAATCATGGAAATATCAAGATGTTAAATCAAGTCGGATTATCAGAAGTATTAAAACGGGGCGATTTCAGAATAAGGTATATCAAGGGTATAAAGAGAGTGGATTTGGTAAGAATGTAGAAAGGAAAAGAATGCGCGTGAACAAAAAAAGGCGCATAAAGGAAAAAGTCACTGATAAATAGAATTGAAAGGAAAATTAAGAAAAACGACATTATTAAATCTGGATTTCTGTTATGTTTATACTAGGAAAAAAATAACTTATACTTTTGGAAAAATACGCAGAAGAATCTATTTCCTTATATTCTCTTTTTTCGCATACTGTATAAACATATATTAAAATGAGGAGGATCAATTTCCAGGGATTCTTTTTGTGGCTTATTTGATATACATGTACATTTTTATATAATGTATAAGACTACATATTCCACAGAAAAATCCTAAAGGTATGAGTATTGATGAATGCGTATACCTATACTTGTCAGACTGAATAAGCTTATTAAACTTACCGGTTCACATGTATTATGATCGAACTCACGGTAAAAAAAGTTGCTAAATTCTTACACCAGACATTCTTTCACCGGCACAGTATTCCTTTCAAGAAGTGTACTAAGAAACTGATAATAAATCCGTAAAGGCAGCTTCAATAAACAATTTTCTCGCACCAAAGTTCCGACGCGGCCAATTTGTATAAACCCCTCTAGCTATATTTACTACGATAGCAACGCCAGAGCAGAGTTCAAAATTAATTTTATAACGTGATAAAGATGACAGCGCTGCGCGTAAACATGTTTATGTTTTAGCAAGTTGAAAAACAGTAAAATCGATTTTTTTAACTTTCTAATAAAGAGCGAAGAAAAAAGTTTACTGCGCATTTTGATGATTTTCTCTCACCACCCATAGAAATTCCGTTCTGGTAAAGTATTTAGTTAACACAAACCTAATTTAAAATTTCTCATGGCTGAAAGCAAATTAAAAATTAATATTAAAAGTTGCTTCTTAATATAACAGTAAATGGTAGACTTTCTATTCAGTGCAATTGCCCTAGTAAAATGTGAGACGAAAATGACTCATATTTTTTTGTTTATATTCTGTTATATTAACAGACAACTCAACCACGATATTGTGACAAAGCGTGTAAGCTTCACGTTTACTAAGTTATATTTTTGAGAATTATGAAGAGGCCCAAGGTTCAGTTAAGATTGAGATCGAACTAAACACCAGAAAAACACAGTTGAATCACAATTAAAACAATCCTAGTTAAAATCATTGAACATGAATGTGAGTGTGACACATCAAATCTTATAGAAAACTTTTTCCAGCTCAACCCAGTGTTACATTACGAATGCAACATCATGTGCGGTTTCATGCGCAGGCTGGTATTGAAATCAAATTGTAAAACGAGCATCCTTCCTTTGGCAAGGTATTAACATAAACAGCCTCTGGGGTTTCCACCACATAATACACGGGCGTGATTATGTTAAATTACAAAATGATTGCAGCAAACTCTGCTCTGGATCCGCGCGTAGGACACGTACGTGGTTGTTTATGATTTTATACAAATACGTGATACATCTATTCACATATCTTTGTAAGTCAAACCGATTGTTTCTTGAGCAGCAAATTGACGATTTTATTTTATAATCCCACGAGTTAAGTCAAAGGTCAGGAGAGCCTAAAATGCAGGATTTATAATTCTGTGCAAATTTTAAAGTAAAAAGTTTCGCGTCATAACTCGAGGTTAAAACAAGAGTTCTCCAGCTTCTTCAGAAAATCTGGGGTAAAACCTCTAGAAACATGGATGAATTTCACTTTTTGGTGTTCTGCTAAGGTAACGCTAATAGATATATTAATCGGCCTTGTTTTCAAAGTTCAAATATGTGTTTATAGAAAACTAGTAAAACGCAATCGTTAAGTCATTTTATAGTAAAAAGTAGGATTACAAGCTGCTGAAAAAGCAACCTATTTTGAAACGTGATAAACGTGATTTAAACGTGAACCATTCTCACAGTGAGACCGTCAATATTATTTTTGTAAAAGGAAAGTTGGTTTCAAACTTTCAGTTTCGCCAAAAATAGCATACATTTGACTTGAACTGTTCAATGTCGGTTTCATCCCCCTCTACACAAGTAAACATATACTCATCAGGGCTTTGTCTGTTTTTGACAATGTTTTTGAAAACACGAGGGAAACTGCATGCGCCACTCCCATATATCCACCCTCTCCAATTACGCTGCTGCCATCATCGTATATATGTAACAACCACATGGTATAACAACCACAAAATAGCCTCAAAACAAGCACATTATTAGTGTAGAAAAAAACTAGCCGTGTATGGTTATAGTGTAGTTTAAATAGGGGTATAACGATATTGAAAATGCAATGTCAGGGTGTGGCAAATTGCAGAAGAGTCTACCTACTTTAGTTTGATCTTTGACTGGTGCTTTATCTGTCCGTTAAATAATTAACGATCTGCCGTTAACACAAAATCATGTCACCCAATTGGTGAGATACAATGGTAATACTTCTCACAAATATGGCCCATAATAAGCTTTATGTCTAAAGCTTACAAAATTTCTACGGACAAGCTTTACCAGTTTCTTGGTGTTTACGGGTATGAACGTGTACAACGTATGCAATACACAGTACTTACGATATCTAATGCACACTTTGAAGAGTTTCATGTCCAGTCAGCACCAAGCTATAACAGCCATGTATGGGGGATAACTCATTTGCACTATCTCGGAGAGACTAACAAAACCAGAACGTGAGAGGCTTTCACTGTGTTTCGGAACCGGCTGATCTTGAAAATTAACTTTCTGGTGTCGTTGTAATTAATTAATAACGCATGAGGCCACCTTAGTTGCCGTACGATAAAGTTGGGGTTCGGGGCACGGCGATTTCTTATTATTTACCCGACAAGAAACTCGGCGCAAGTTTTGTAAGTGACACGAGCTCCCGCGCTTTGGATCCGATGGAAATTTCAGGCAAAAGATTTAATTGCCTCGGCTAAAAAGTTGTTTGTGAAACGTGTTTTTATTTCTAATTTTAAATTAAACGCAAAGGAAACCCGATGATGGTGCGTTTCTTAATATTTTGTTCCGCGATACTACGAAGCTAATTAATTTTTCAACAGTTTCCTTACCTCCGGGCTGAATTGACTGGTACAAATGAATCCTTGCAGCAGCTCGAATAGGGAGCGTTATTCTGGAATCACGATTTATTTTATTCGGGGAACTACTCTGTTCGTTCTTAGCACTACAGCGGACAGTATGGAACTCTGCAAGTTCCGTATGCAGTGTTCTGGTGAAAGCTCTGCTCAAAGGGCTGTAACACTGTCTTGATGGAACTTGCGAGGGTGGGTTGGACTAGGGGGGTTGATGATGATGGACGACCAGTATTCATCATGCAGCCACGCTGCTCGGTCCAACGTAGAAACCTACCGCAAGGTTCGTGGTCGGCGCTAATTAAATCATTAAAATGTAATATATAGGAAACGAAAAAGAAATGTTACCGTCGCAAATGTATCCATGTGCTGGTGAGACCAAAGGGCCGAAGCAATTTCTCATTGTTTCCAAGAATAATTTCTCAACTTCCCTTACGCGTAGGAACCTGGTGGTGGTAAAAAGTCACTAATGTTCGCTTACTGCCGGGAGGTAGACGCGTTGAATGAAGAGGGAGCTTCGTCCCGAATTAAGATTAATCGGTCGAATGTGTGTCGTTGACGATCAGCCTGTCTTTCTTGAAAATGATTATTTTGAAATATTGAAAAATGAAGCGCGCACTTTTAGTTTCAAGTCACTTGGGGGTGATTTTTGGGGAGTAATACTCGCGATGGCAATCCTTGGAGAGCCAATTGTGTTCAAATTAGTTTTTATAAAGTGCTTTTACAAAATCTTTTCATGAATCTACACACGATCTATTACATGGATCTTAACAAAATATATAACCCCAAACCTGTAAAGCTAACAGCAGTGCGACAAAAAGGCTTTCGTTCCTCAGCTATCGAAATGGTCGATGCAAGTTATATCTGCATTTTGTTTTTAAGAACGATAAATCTTGTTATTAAATTGGTTAAATTTATTCCACGAAACAGTATTTGCTTTTCCGAGAAAATTTTATCCAATTAGTGCCAGTGGCGGATGCGCCGTGTCAAATTGAAACTGAAGTACCGCAAGAGTTCGTTACACAGAAATACTGCTTTTTTAATACAGAAATTATTTACTAGATATTTTCATAACCTGTTACATAGCAAAATTAACTAATAATTATCCTGTTTACAGACAAAGATTTCTGAAAATAAATTAGGAACTAACAACTTGGCGAATTAGGTGCGCCTTCTAAAATCTGCTAATTTATTTCACTCGAGTCTTCCAAAACGGCACAGAGACTATGAGTACACAACTATAGATTTATAAATACACACCAAAACCGTCCCTGGACCTAAGCTGCATTGTGAGGAACCAGACCCCAGGGATTCGAAACCCTAGCGAATCGTGGAACCGGGTCGCGAATTAGTTAACAAGGTCACCGCACCGAATTCAACCCCGGATGCCCGGAAATTGAGTGAAAATATGCGGAGCGAAAATAATCGAGCTCGGGTTTCCATTCGGTGCTCATGGGACGTGAATTACAAATTGAGATCTATGGGGACTTGTGTTGTTTTTGCTGTGGGTACAAACACGCCCCTTCTAGATTTCACTGTATATGGGAAAGGCAGAAACAAATCTTTCGAGCAAAATTTTCAGCTTTGACGCCATATTCGTCTCATGATTAATCCACAAGCCGGCACGTGTTCACAAAATAAATTAGTAAACATAATCATTTTCTTTATAGCTTTACCGAAACGGAGCCGCGAAATGTGAACGTTCCTATGAGGCCGGTTTATGCCCACACATGATCGCTCTATTAAAACGCCGTTAAAACAACACGAAACTCTCATTTTCATCAATGCCACTCACGACTGGAATGCAATTCCATTACTACACTTGGAATTCCGGGTTCACATATCTGCATCGCAGGAATTTGTGCAATGTGCGTGTCACTGCCAGTAAATAATACATGCTGACAAAATCACTACTTAGGCCTCAAAATTCACCGGGCATGCAAGTCATTCACAGCCGAGCGATTATAAATAACATGGAGGGAACAACTTGAAAAACTTAGCACTGTAATTCGACAGTGATCGTGCATCGATAGCTTGATGAAAACTATAGAAAAGCTGGTGCGTTTATTTCGGTGTTCATGACACGAGCGTGCATGTATAATGCCATTATAGAATGGAACACATTCACCCACCTGTGGAGATGAAGATACGATCGGTAAAACGTTTCCGAGGCTAAGTGTTTCTAGCTGTGGCCTCCCTGCGAGCTGCTAAAGTAAATGTTTTTGTGGTTCCTATTAAAATTCGCCTCAACAACAGCCATAAATTGGCTAGGAACTGCAAAAAAACAAGGACTGTAATGGGGTTGAATAACGTTCCTGCTCTTTGGGGAGAAGGAGGGTAGAAAATAGAAATCCATTACCGAGTCTGGAGTGAAAAGAGGGTTCGAAATGGAATTAATTTGCTAAAAAGGATCGGCTGAAGATTTCTTGTGGTTGAATATTGGAAATAATAGTTGAAACGCATAGAGCTATGTCATGTTTGAAAGTTTTAGAGAAACATTATATATAAAACAGGTATATATTCACTTTAATGAAGATTATCTGGATAAATATACACGTAATATACATTCTAATAGTTTTTTATATTATATTTTATAATACATTATATTATATTAGTAGATTTTGATAAATCAATGTTAAAAATATGTATAGGTATAGGAAATAATTTGGAATTAAAAATTCACATTACGATTGGAAAAAATCCAACGAGAACGACACAAAAATATTACATTCAACAATGCTATAAACAAAACGTGTCAATAGAGGATATTATTCCGATTCTAGATACGACGAAACATGCTGTACATAATCCTTATAAAATATTGAAACATAATCGGTTAATACACGCACAGATTTTTATCTTACTCGGTAAAGGCGATGCTATATGCAAGACATCAGCAGATACCGTTGATCTGGCATTCGTATTTCCATTTGGAGGACAGTAACGATTATAACGTGTTATAGGTACATCGAATAATTGATTAATTATCGGATATATCGAATTAATAATATGCGAGCTGTCTATGATTATTACCTGGGATCGTAAAGCTAATGAGAGAATGCAACATTTCGCTTTTTGAAACATAAAAATAGTTTTCGTAAATAACACAGTGAAACTAACTATTCACGTACTACGCACTTTGGTATACAGAAATGGAGATAACACGCACTTTGCTATTTTTTCAGTTAGAACTGATGGTGGTTGGGGGGATGGGGGTATTTTTTCCGACGATGCAGGCGACTGGGCTCAGAAGTGACCTGCAGCCTCGGAATATTGTTGACTAACAGACACAGCGCGTAGACACACGGTATTATGTTCAGCGAAATAAATATTTCATTTCTTTTTCACTAGACGGCTTTTACTCGAACAAAAAAGGATCCATTGTGATGGAAATTTCATATTTACCTAGGGTTTATTTCTTTCTCGTTCAAATAGCGTTACTAGCTTACCAGATGACCATATATCTCCTTTCAATTTTCAATGTTACAATGTTCGTATTTATGTTAATCAAATGTGAGTGACGCAAAAAATGACGAAGATAGCAAATATGTATAATGTTTGGCTTTTCTTTTTGGAATCCTCGTAGAAAATTTTTTGAATGCGGATCCGCATGCTAAAGTAGTTAACTGTGGGAGTAGTATTGAGGAAATACTAAGTTTTCTGGTGCTTTTTATTTTTGTTAAATTGTGGGTGACTCTTGAAACCGATGGTGCTAAAATTTGTAGCTGGCTTTTTGCACACCCTTTTGATTACAGAGAAAAGCGTTCAAATAATAGTTTCCGACAAACGAGTAATCATATTGGAAGACAAAATCTCTTTTTTTTTCTCGACGAAAAAGTTGGCGTTGTTAACAGTTATTCTTGGACAATTTTACACAAACACAGACACTTAAAAAACTTGTTTTGATTCTATTTCATATTTCGCGTGACGGCTGATTTGAGGCACTGTTGAGTGAACAATTGCCTTGATCGACGAAATCCGGCGCGCGTCTTGATAGTAAAAATCAACCGCTTCTTCAACCATGAGTGTCCACAGACACAGAGCACTTGAGATGATTTAAATATATCAGATACTAAAACATAAATGACTATACCTTTTTCAAGGAGTGCTGTTGAACAAGGTTGAACAGGGTTGAACAGGGAGACACGTACAGGAAATCGACCGAGCACGGATTGTATCCACGAGAACAGGCCACGGTGTCAGCTCACATGATTTAAGGCAACCACAGTAATCAACCATTGCAAGATGGCTACCCGCGTCGTTTGTTATTTCAAACAAATTGAATTGTAAGAGATTGTCGTCATCAGTTTGGCTTTTGATTTCCAGGTATTTTGTTTGCTCAAGTTTGCCATCGGAAGTGCACGTTTATTAATTATTTCGAGAGACAACAAAACTGTTAACGGATGGAGGAACAACGCAACATTGTTGATTGTACAAAGCAATTCAACATGGAAAACACGTTGGCTCGTCGTGTAGTGAAATTGATGCGAGTTAGAAACACGACATAGTTTTTGATAGTTTGAATTGTTTGAAAGAATTTAACGATAGTTTCCGAGTGTATAACATTTATTTGAAAAAATTATGCGTTTTCTTTTAATGTATTATGCTACGTCCACATTTCAACTTCTATTTTGGCACCAAAAGCACAGGAACAAAAGTTGACATGGAAATCTAGAAAAGGATGCGAACTTCCATTTTAGAAATTATCACAGAAAGTGAAATATCTATTTGCCGTTTTATATCGTGAAAAATCAAGCTTTTTGTACCATTCTTATGTAAAAGTAGGCCTTCGAATATCTAAATCATCCATGGTTGCATTGAAGAACTCAATCTATCCAGCCATCGAAGTATTTCGGAAGGTTTCTCATGTCTTAGAGAAGTACCAGATCGTCTAAAACTAAATAACACATATCGAATCTACACTTTCGTCCGTCACATCCATTATGTACACACCGATTATCTAGATAATTGTGGGTCTATAGAGAAGAATTAAATCACCTTCCTAACATTTGAATTCTATAAATAGCATCATTGTTTATATCAATTTATAAAATTGACAATTTATTCAAATTTCTTTGGTCGTCATTATCCTCGCAGTCACAAGAAAATACCATAAATTTATCACAACCATTCATCTAGCTTCATCATCACTGAAAGTCATATTTGGCAAATCGTGTCCGGCATCCCTCCAACCACACGGTCACCCAGCTCAGCCCCGCAAGCAGTTCACAGATCCGGCGTTACCATTCGGCGCATCATCATCTCTCCTTGGACTGTCGCTTCTGTCGCGGTTGCAATTCGTTTCTTCGGCGCCTCCTGATACAGAGCCAGCAGAACACCGGAATTAAACATCACTTGAACAGGATCCGTCTGAACGCCCGTCGGAAATCCTTGTTGAAGATCGTGTAGATGACCGGGTTGAGCGCCGAGTTCATGTAGCCGAGCCAGAACGCGAACGCGAACGCCTTGTCTGGGATGTTGCACGGCGGACAGAGCGGCGTGAGGATGTAGAGGAAGAAGAACGGCAGCCAGCACGCAATGAACGAACCCATGATCAGCCCCAGGATCAACGTCGCCCGCTTCTCCTTCTTGCGCGCGATCCGCCGCTTCTCTCGCTCCGGATCGCGCGGCTTCTGGATGCGCGGCACCTCCTGGATCAGCGGCTCGCCGCTGGCGTTCGTGTGGCCCGGCGATGACGCCTTGCCCATGTCCACCACCTCGCGCTTCGCCTTGGACGTCGTCCTCCGGCCGAAGATCGGCTTGAGCCGGATCTTTAGCGGCTTGACGACCGCGCAGCGGCTCACCACGCCCGAGTCGGACGACGACGGGTCGAACTCGCTGACCATGTCCGCGTCGATGCCGACGCTGGGCGCGCGGCAGCGCACCATCGCCGCCGCCTGCTGCTGCAGGTCGCCGTTGACGGAGAGCGTCGAGCCGCGGTACGGACACGCGGCGGACGCCGGCTTGCCGGGCGTCGCCGCGCTCGCCGCAACCTTCAGCGTGTCTTTCGGCGCGTCCATGTAGTCGTCGCCGTTTTGCGCGCACATCTCCATGTTGTCGCTGGTCGATATGTCGGACGCGAAGTCGCAGGTGACTATCGGGATGGCGACCGGCTGCGGTTCGGTGACGATTGTCGCGATGCCGCCGTGGTGGTGGGTGACGCCGCCCGCCGCACCCGACGTCGCCACGTTTCTGTGCGGCGAGTTGTTGCTGTTGCGGTCGACGACTGCGGAGGTCGCCTGCTTGGAGGCGGCGGTGGCGGACGTGGTGAAGCTGGTCATCTTGTCGTCGACGGCGCGCGGGCGCGGCTGCTTGCGGATGCCGCGTCGCGCGCGTGCCTTCGCCGCGAAGTAGATGCGGATGTAGACGAAGACCATGATGCAGGAGGGGATGTAGAACGAGCCGAGCGCCGAGTAGAGGACGTAGCCGATGTTGTCACTCACCTGGAAAGACAGAGGGCGAAAGGGGGGTTAGTTTCTGAGTGCGACGTTGCTTCTACCTTCTACGTTTTAATATTTAAAGATGGAAGTCATCCTTTGCATAATTTCAAATGCAACACGTTTTTTTTGCCATTATACACTGAAATAAATTTGTAACGGCTAATGTACTGCACTCACTTTGAGATAGGTATAATTAATAAGAAGCCATCGGAAGATGACAAAAATATCGCTAGTTTCTTGACCATGATTTTTTTTTTGTGTGTACGCGTGTTTTAAGAAATGAAATGTGAGAATCTAGTCCTAGTTAAGTCGAAGTTTTGTACAAAAATCATAACCTATTCATGGATTGTTCCTCGTTATCCTATGTTTCATTGTTTCTCTTTTCCATTTACACGAGAGGGTGAAATTGATTAGAAGACATGTTCGCTGAAGGATCTCCATAGATCTCAGAGACGTATGCCCTTCTCGGCGAAATCTTTATACACACGGAGATAAAGTAATACTGACGAAACGTACTGTCCATGTTTTATACAGCATGCTTTCTATAGTTTAAAATGGTATTGAGTATTGACACGGAGCCGATCCTCCGGAAGAGATGGAACGAAATGACCGGCTCCCATTATTTAAAACAAATTCGACGCTTCCAGAGAGAGAGGATTGCCGCCAGGGTGTGAGCTAGCTCAGAGCGAGCTGTGTGTACTTTATTATAATATATCACTGGGTCTCCATTTCGACGTAAAATCTATAAATAAAAGGCACGTTCGTTAGGGGTGAAAACGAAAAATCAGACCATAATCCAGTGATGAAACAACCCTCGATGAACGTGCGCATTTTTCTGTACCGGTATTAAGTTTTGCTTTTTGTATTTACGATAAACTAGAGCAGACAAAAGGAAAACAAATAAAAATTATGAGATAAAAACGAAACTTGGAAACATTTTTATGCACTTTTAACATGTTCGCATCGATTGCAGCTCAATATACCTACACTATTTGAAAATGCACACGAGTTTCGGACACAGTCGTTATCAGTTCAACCTTTAATTTTCACATTTTCCTCGTTTCCCGCGATTATATGGGTGAATTCCAATTTGATGCAGACGATATATTTTTATAGTACAGAAACTAAAGCTTCAGATACGAAGTCCATAGGGCGGTTGGTTCAAGAGCAAGGTTGAGACGGCGTTGTCAATATAAAAATCGTTTTCTGAATTAATGCCAGTTTCTAATTTTGGTGTGCATACAGCAAAGGGATGCTGCAAGACATTAAGAGTCTACATAGGTTGTAACCCGATACGATAATGGAAATCAAAATAATCTGTGGCAGTAATCATAAGAAGCCACGGATTAAAAACGCTGGCACAAATCTGCGACTCTTGCATAACCAAGATTAATCATCAAAATGAAAAAAATGTGCTTTTTCTCGATTTTCGTGATTTTAATGACACGGTTGGGTTCATCTTTGTCAGCAGATTGTATGATACTTTGAATCAAAGTTCTAGTGCACTTATTGATGATTCTGTGGCGCATTTCAATCAAGGAAAAGAATTTGTATGTGCGTCATGTTTTAAGCCGCTCTAATCTTACTCACGTAAAAACGAATGAATATTACCGAAAAAATCGATCATTTTCATCCGATTTTTTCATTTCAACATTGCTTTAGATCTGCAAACAGAGACGAATCCAGTCATATCGAAAAAACCATATGAAACGCGGAATTTTATGATTTACCTTTTTACTGACTTTTATATAACCATGTGTCGAGTTGTGCAAGCATAATCTCCAAGAGTGTTTTTATCGCTCATGCTGATAATGAGGCAGTAAAACTGGAAGTTATTTTTCACCAGGTCTAATCCGTGAAAGATTAGCTTTCTCACACGGAAAATTTTGGTAGTGCAGAGGTCCACGTGGTTACTTTTCTCTGCCCCTAAAATGTTCCCTACATTTTTGAAAAAAAATCAGTGGATAGTTGAAAAAATTTCTGACCCGCGATGTAAAGGCTCGTGTCGATCGGACGTTTACTTTGTTCACAAATAAATCTTGAATTTGGGACTTTTTGTGGGGTTTTTTTAAGCGAAAACACCACTTTTCTTTCTTCTCTGGTTATTTTATTTTCCATCCGATCTCAATTTAAGTTTACAAGGCGGGTCGGAGTTCTCTTCCTCTACACACTGATTTTTTTTCAAAAATATTGGGATCAAATTTAGGGGCAGGAAAAGTAATGGCGTGGACCTCTGCATTTTCGGCTTTTAAGCTGCCTTTAGCTGGCTCTTAAGTATTTACGAAACTTGTCCTGCCAATACGCTTAGCATGCTCGTAAAGAATGCTGTCTCTGCTTTACGAGCCATAATTTCTGTCGCACAAAGCCTCGTCATGACGGTAGCAACAAAGCAACAATTCATTCCGCACACGCACTATTTTCACGCGTGAAATGCGTTGAAATTCTAAACAAGATACACGAGATGATGAAGAGCACTGTAATTTGTCATTGGACGCTTTAAAAAAAATTCGAGTCCCAGAAACAGAGATCCGTCAGTTTTACTTGAAGCCGGAAGGAGAAAAAGGAAAATGGTAAAATCTTGAATATGATAATATCAAGATGGGTTCATTCATGCAAAGTATTAAAAGTTTTCTTCCCTTCACTGTCAGTATACATATATAGTTCGGTTGGAAAATGCAGCTAGAGAGAAAATTAATTTCGCGCTTTAGAGGTCTCCGTATATCCTGCACACACACACGACGTAGGTATTGGAGAAAACCAAAGTTTCTCTTTCCTGAACGCGGGTTGCCCTGCGCTACTTCTAAGCACTGCGCCGAGGGAATTTATTTCTAACTAACTCGTGTGCCTATATAAATACGCAATTACTCTCAATTAGCTTCTAATTCTGTCACAGAGATAATCCGTTGATGAGATTAGGTTCACTGATTAAGTATTCAAAGAACTGGTCCATGGTTGTCTGTAATTACATAATCATCCTATTTGCTGCTATCAAGATCTTCAATTTAAATTAGCTAAGTCTGTAGCAACTACTAAGTCAGATAAGACGAGAGATATAAGTAATATTATTCTCTATTATAGATCCAGTAACGTATGCACAAGCATGATATTATTATTGTTATTATGCTTTACACCCAGCATCTTCTAAAGCATTAAAAGGCAAACCTTGTGCCACGTTCCATATGTTCTCGAGTCAAAGGCCCGAAAAAAATACGCTTCACCACATTTATCTTCAAGTATTTACTGGGATAAATATTTGAGCCAATTCTGTCATTTGGCACAATGCCTTCCTGCTTTATAGCATTATATTAGTAAGGGGATCATTAATGATTTGTTGAAATAAGCGAATATAAGATGTTCCTAATCTGTACATACCATAATCTGGATGTGTTACTAAAGAATAAAGATAAGGGTTGACATTTTTGAAAAAAATTCAAATGGGACCCATACTAATATCTCACACTAGCAAAATTTCTTGCTTCCATCGGACTGTTATAATTTTGGGACATTCATCTTTCTGAAAGCAACCCCCAACCGGGCGATAAAGTCTAGATAGGACATAAACCAGGATTCCCCGCCGTTATCAAGACTGTAGATCTGCTCATGCGAAAGCCACTGGCATTCACGATTTAATTTGTCATTATTCCGTTAGCTTTAAGCCCATTAATGAGTGTGCTAAAGTGAATCAGCCAAGTTCGCTCGATACGACAAAGCATGAAATGTTCACGCACGATATATGGTTTAGTGAATAATCTTTAGAATATCGAACCTGGAAATCAAAACATAAGAATACAATAAATTGAAATGAGGTGATCTTTATTCATTACGCTATAATTGCACTCAGGCAACTAAGTAAAAAAATTTAAAAGTACGTGTTATTGAAAACTTTACCCGTTTTTATGTGGAGGAATTTAACGAAATATAAAAGCAAATTCTTGTGATTCAGTGGAAACGAGGTAACGACCATTAAAAACTGCGTATTAAAGTAATTACAAATTGTGTGCATGTACAACCCCATTATCTCCAGCTGCGAAGTTATTATATGTTATATGGACCCAAGCTTAGTTCGGTTCACAACAGTTGGATAGCTTCTTTAATCTGCTCGTTAGTTGTAAATAGTTAAATTTGAGAAAAAAACAAGATTCGTGCTCGGTAAGAGACAAGCTCAGTCATTCTTCCAACGGATTTCATTTTTATGTCATGCACGTTTCAAATACACTTTTTAAATAGTCACTTGAAATTTAACTCAAGCCCTTTCGCGTACGGAGTCGCCATGCTCTACGGTTGTGATACGTAGTTTCTGATATGGACGTGGCTTTTTCCAACCGTCGTGCTAGATTTCAAAAACACAGATTCAATCCGAGCTCTGAATGCGAGGAAACTTTGCTAACTTCGCCCCCAATGTCTCGAAGACTGAGCAACGCGTACAACTCGCAGGAGTCAAGAGGTATGTAGTTCGCGTAAATCTACGTGATCGGGGAAGATAGTCTGAGCTTGGCGTATTCAGTTCACCAAGATACATACCGCACACTGGCGTTGGGTAAAAGAGTATCTTGCACAAAGTCAAGTTTCCCGAAAACCAAAATGCGCTCACCGACAATGTATGCACAGCAAAAGAGAAAATCTAATGCCGCTATACAAAAGTGGATGAAGGATAAGGCGATTTAGATTAATCGTAGAGAAATTGGTATTGAAATTAAATTAGCTGCGAGCTGCATGTTAAAATAGTGCAAATGCTGGCGAATTGATATTTACCGGTGAACCTAGGGGCTAAGACGGACCGGTTCATTGTTATTTTGATGTTATTTTTGATGTTCTTGTTGCGCACGAGTTGCGTTCGACGTCTGAAAGAAAAGGGCCTAGGTCGACGTTTCGAAAAGTCCACAGAGCTCAACAGTACACAAAAACTACTAATCTGAGTGTCGATTCTTTAACCGCTAGGTTATGTTCTCATCAACTGTTTAATAAGTTAACCCTTGTTGGAAAATTGGAAAACGTTACCAACAGCGATGGTTGGTTAAAATGTTAATTTCACATTTCTTCTCCAAGGGTCAAGAGTGGTGGAGGTGCCGGGTTTGTGTTTTTCGTTTTGCACTCCCCGTCTTTCTTGCAAGAGCGCTCGAGGCCGCGAGCTGCTTGCAAAGAGGAAAATTGCAAAGCTTTAGCTGTAATTGAACCGAACCTAGCGAGTTGAAAGCATCATCTGTCGCTTCCCCGGCCAAAACGTAACAGCTCCCGTTAAAAGCAACGGACCCCCTGCCCAACTTGATCTCATCTTCGTCAATCTTTCAAAACTTGTTTTCAACATTAAAAGGAAAAAATAAAAAATAAGCAATGCGAAAAAAAATTCAAGACCCACTGCGCTAATGAGTTTTAGACAAAGTATATTTTATTTCATTTAAAAAGCTATCAGTAAAAACTAAAAAGTGGCTAAAATCATCACAATTTAATGTGTTGTAACGCAGCGCGTTTGAATTTACACCGATTTCCGAAATTATGCTCTTCAGTTCTTTTCGTTCGCAGAGAACCAAACTGCTTACTCTCCTTACCCCTCTAACTCTTTTATAAGCAAAGTGCATTAGTTTTGGTCCATGGTTATTCCATTAGAGATCAGCAGAAGCGGTAGCAGCAGCAGCAGCAGCCACAGAAGCCTCAGCGGTGTCTTGATCACAAGCAAATGGAACTAGATCATTACCCAGCTCTGTGCGATTAATGTGCACCCCCCCCCCCCATCCCACCCTCCACCAACCAAACCCCCTGCGCGACCGAAAACCCTCAGACTCACACCACCCCCCCCCATCCAAACCCCCCTTCGAAACCCAGAACCAGAATGCCGCCGGTTGTTTGGGAACTTTGCCGTTCGTTAGTTGCGCATCAAAATGGAAACTTTCAACTATGACACGAGATTCGTTTTATTTCAATCTCAAGTTGTTTAGCAGCACATAGTCATGGAGTATTGCAAATATCCCGGACAATACCCGGGTTACGTGTAGTACGTAGACAGCGCTGCAGTGCACACGATCAGTGGCGGCCGCTCAGGGACATTCTACTAAATTTTCCAGTCTGCCGCGCAGACGGCTTGGTTGTGTTCTTAAATCTCGTGGCTTTCTGCGGAAAAACTGCTAGAGACTCATTGTTGCTTACCACCATGTAGATAAGTCATACATCATATTTAATTTCGGCATGTTGGTGATCTGAGATTCGTCTAGTTCTAGTGGAAATTGCGACTCGTAAATAAAACCGACTATAGACTACCGACTAGGCATGTGTTCAACTGGCAAGACCACACTTTTCTGCTCACGACAGCTTACCAGCTTCCTTCCCAGCTGTCAGCTGAGCTCATTTTCGATGGCAGCGAATTCACTGGCCTTTATAGCCATGGATATCGCTTCGTTCAGCGAGACTTTGATTTCATGTTGACAAACTTTGGGTGTCCTACTTCTTCTTACAATTTTCATCAAATTCATAGCCCTAGTTATATATGAAAAGAAAATTTGGTGTACTAACGATTTAATAATTGTATTTATCTTTTCTTGTTTTCTAGGTATAATAATTCTTGGCATTACGGTATTACAGCAAATTGGCTTTTAATATAGCCGCATGATTAGGGTGACCAAGATGGCGAAAACTTGTCTTCACTCCTGACCTTGGCTCAATACGATGCGCTTTCCAGGTTATTGAGATCAGTGCAGCGCATTATAACCAACTTGACAAAGTTGTACTTTATCAATCCGATCGCCTTGCAACAAGAAGGCACGCCACATTAACCGGGTGTAAAAGCATTCAGCATTGTTGCGCGCGAATTGTGATCTTAGTCGCGCGAATCCCGAAGGCGTTTGCCGAACCCCAGCATCTGCAGCTGTATCCACTGGCGCTGTCTCGTGCCATCGAGTAATGCGATGTGTCCCTCGAGAGTTTACCACGGATAAAGCACTGGGTGATTAAGTAGATTTATAGTGATCCAACAAGTAAATCTACATAATGTATAAGGTACAAGCATCGGGTAGATATGCATTCTGCTCCGGGCGCGCGCTGGATTAGAACTAGACCAGAATTAGTGGATTTGAATGTGATGCGCAGTAAAAGTTTTGAAGAGGTTGGCAAGGGCTGGGATTTGGAATAAATAGTACTTCTCCGGCTTCTTTGATGTTACCAAACTACTAGTTCAGTGTTCAGTGTTACTAGTTTAAATCCAGACGCTCTGTATCCCCAGAAAACAGTAATTTATCTTCAAACAAGAAAACTTTTGCAAGCTTCGAATCCAATTGTCATAAAAGTGTAGTTACAGCTTGTAAAACAAAACACGTGATTTTTTTTTTCTTACATTGTATTTGCCATTCGTTTCATTCAAACCTTTTCCAACATTTGTAAGAAATATCGAGCAAATCTAGCCCACGTGGCTCAAAAACAAGCGTCCTCATTTAAAGTCGAAACTCGACGAGAATTTAAGGCCTATCAAGCGGGGTATATGCGCCAAAAAAAATGCACTGCAACCGATTTTTTTAATGATATTTACATTAAGTAGTTGATTTCGCACCTGGGAAAAATATGTTACTTTTCGGAAAATACCGGAAAATTAGCGAAAAACTCAAAAGTGTATGTTTCACGGCCTACCTGTTCATCATGAAAAGTCGTAAGGGCTAAAGTGTCTAGTCTTTTTTTTTAGGCGTGGGAAGTTTGTATTGAGCCATTGGCACCTTTTTATTTTTGATCCTTACGCCCCTTTCGAAGATGTAATTTTTTTTATCATGTCCAATATTTCACCAAAAAAACGTCTTTCTTTCGCTGGCTGTCACAAGCAGACGGTTTAAGCTATAAACAAAATAAACCCACCACCGGATAGTTTAAAGCGAGCCGAATCCAACCATATAGGTAACGTGCTTCTCTGACAAAGGATGTGTCCTGTGAAGAGGTAGAAAACGAGGGCTGCACGAGGGAAACTTTTGCGCCTAAATCTGAACGTTTCGTCCAAGCAGTACTTCTTATCACCTCAAATTGCATATTACTTAGGCGTTGAAACAGTCCAGTTCGTGGTCTGGAAACACTTCTTTCACGTAACCTTGGTGCCGTTCACACGCTCGCTGTCTATAATCCTCAGGCTTAGGTCTTGAAAAAAACAACACTACGCACTGAAATCTGTAACTCACAACAGCTTATGATAACGAATTGAACTGAATTCCTCTCGCAGTTGCTAAAACATACTTGTTACACCTCATATCTAAATGCAATTGGGTGTGCATCGGGTGCAATCTGCATGCAGTTAGGTCTTCCGAGACACGCTCTTCATCTGTTTTAGCGGTTTGTTTATACTGCGGTATCTTGGCTGTAAAAGTTACGAAAGTGCACAAGCTCACTAGTTCAATTAGTTACAATTAGTTTACATGAAATGAAATGTTGATTTCACCTCATTCCGTTCGAAGATTCCATCATACAACGACATGAAGCGAAAAATAGAAAATACATGCACATTGAGTAAATGCTACATAAACCAAACGATTTGTAATACATAGTTAGCGATATATTTTGACAAAAACTACCTGGCTAAAAAGTTCGTTCAAAAGGCATAAGAGCATGTTTGCTTTGGCACCTTTAATGATTTACTGCTAATGAACGAAATCAATCGAATTAATCGACCTTCCATTTATATCGAACATTTCAATCCCGGATTATAGCCCCAAGCGCGCAAAGAATATACAGGCAGGATAGCTACGACAAGAAACGTCTCGTTTCGCATGTTCGGTGATGTTTAAAAATTGAAAAGAAGTAGGTAAGCTAGAAATTCGATTCAAATTGATTCGAAATCTGTATCAAATCACGAGTCCACTCCTGACAAAACTTCTCCCAAAAATTGATTTCCGTGGTTTTATCATGTCGATGTGAGATGTCTCGAGTATTAGGTGACTCATAAAAGTAAGCAATTTTAATTATGCTCGGCAACTATAAATATAATCTCTCAGCTCTTTGGCAAGGCGATAATAATCCTCTGTCGAAATGTGGGATGGGGAGTTGACAAAGTAGTATTTTGTGGCATGTTCAATTATGTTTCAATCGTTCTAATAACGTTAGAACTTCGATTCAAATTGATTCCAATTCTGTTTCAAATTACGAGTTCAATAGTGTCAATAAAAATCCCATATTTCCATTTCAGTGGTAATTCGCTATGACATGTGTCTTGTTTTCATTTTATTCATGCAATCTAATACCACAGGGTATGTAAGGCTAATACCCTAGTAGACCAAAACATACAAGGCCGTTTAGTTTGTTGATATCTCGAGCTCAGACACACATGCCAGCAGGAGAGAACCCGACCCTCACCCCACAGAGCTAGTGGATGCTTATCGTGAATCTACACTTGCAAGTGCCGAGGCGAGTAAGTGGCCGCTCGAATCCCGTTAAGGCCACGAACGAACATCAAAAGACATCCTGACAAACACTTGCTGCCAAATAACTCACAACAACAATACGCCAAGACGACAAATCACGCAAACTTGAACTAATTAAATTCTCCCCTTCCCCCCCTCCCCACGACACTCAAGTTATATCTCAACTGATCAAATAATTAAAGATAATTAGTGACCAAGCACATAATAGTTCAGTTGTTATTCTAATAGGATTAAAGTATTAATTCGCGCCATCAGCAAGTTTCCACACAGAGAAACCAAGAGCGCCCGTCCCCAACCCCTCGAACAGCGAACAATTGTTTCAGTATACTTAGAGAGATGAGTAATGCATGCCAACAGAGGTGTCGACGCCACGGCACGCCACGGGAAGTCGAAACGCTACGCCCGGGCGCCAACTGTTTTGCATAATGGCGACTGAACGTCGCGATATACGAACTGTGGCACTACCCCGCGAGTGCGTCGACGGGGACAAAGCGGCGCACGCAATTAATGTAATTGCGTGTCTGTGTGCGGGGAACAACAGGAATGGCCGCATCGATTGACATTCCTCCCCGGCTGCGTCTTGGCTAGTGTTGTCTTCGAGGACAATTTGCAATCAAGTCGATATACGCGCGGAGGGTGCGGGGTGAAGTATGGACATTCGCAGATGTATAGCAGCTATACAAAGCTGTGTGTTCTGCGCTCTTGGAGGGTTGGCTCTGGGGTGTGTGTTTGTTTGTGTTTTAACAGCTACGTTTGTGAGATTGACGTTCTGGTATGTACGTCCTGAAGAAACAAGGACAACGCGCCGAATGCAGCCTATTGGAAGTACCTGCATCAGACTTCCATGCAATATTTATTTGGGTTTTGGTTCTTAAATTCTTATAACGAAAACAGAAATTTAAATGTATTCTTCTCCGTTTATACTTTCCCAGCCTTCCACTAAGTATTCCCGCCAAAATTTAGGCTTCAGCTTATCGTGTCAGTTATAATTGCATGAAAATTATGCTTGGCGTATTTAATTATTCATTTCGAAACAAATTCCCTACATAATAATATCAACCATAATCCCACTCGGAGCACATCTCGTAAGTCTCCCTGTGCGTATATCTACCTCTGCTCGGTATCACTGTGTCGCCATTATCATGAGTATACAGAAGCTCTTGTGCTTACATCTTACAGAGTGTTTCTACATGTCACAATAAACTGGCTTTGTGAATTAGTCCCAAAAGAAGAGCGGCGTAAATGGCAAATGACTTGCGAAGGCATGCATCTCGTAAGCCTTCTTAGGTCTTCTGCTACACTTCTCCGGCACGACGCATGATTATATTATAGTGTGCCTCGCGAGAAAGTTATAATTCGAGTGCGAGATGACACGTCGGCGGTAATTTCACGAAGACATTTGTTTTCCGATATGACTGCTACGGGATGATAGTGATTGTTAACATTGTACAGAGTACGTGCCAGGTAATTAGAACTATACGCGCAATGCTGGCTGGTGAATGGGTTGGCATATTTAAATGAGGTTTCAAGTGTCTATATTCTAACTTAACAAGAATAGCGTCAGAAGCATCGAGATGGTAAATTTATACCGACGCGGTCGCCAGTAATCTGGAAAATATAATTTTATTTATGTCGACTTATTGCTCATTACTGTTTTAAGACTCGTCGTGTCTTTTCCTAATGTAAGCAAGTGAGTTTTCACAAAAACTGAAAGAGTTTAGACGCTCGATAAAGCAGGCAGCATAGCTTTGCGAAACGTCGGGGTTTATGCTTGGGACTTATACCATTCAATACACAGTCAAATATATTTATTTTCTCGTCGAAGCTTATTCCGCATGTTTTTTTTTGCTGTTTTCTGAATGCATTAATGAAAAATCTGTCAACAACCACCACATGGCATGGATACAGCCATTTCGTAGCGAATCTTAGTAATTTTCATGAAATTATTCACACTGCGCGAGCATGCAATTTTTGCGCGCAACAATAATTTATTCCGAAGGGACTCCGGCGTTATTACGAGGCGAAAAGTGTCACCCTTTGAATTTCCGCGTGTTAGCGCCCGGCAATCTCGGCGGACGGATGAGAAGTCAGGCCTTGCCCACGTCTGCCCCGAAAAGAGCCCCCTCCCCAATTTCCCCAGAGACCCCTGCTCGCCCCGCGGAGACTTCGCGATTCAGATAGTGTCAACTAATCAAGGCTGAACCATCGCGAGACCGGGCTTTAAAATGGATGGAATCGCTTTAAGCATCTCGACGATAAGAAGAAGGATTTAGTATTATGTATTATTTGAAGATGAAAAGAAGTGAAGTGCTTCGATAAAATTGGGTGTTGAATGATTCAGGTGCAGTAAAGCTTGCGTTTAGATTTGAAAAGTATTCTATTATTCAGAGGTTGTTTAATGGACACCTTCAACACCTTCAAAAGATCAAAGATGGATTGTTAAATGACAATGGGTATGCTTTTATCATAGCGGAATCAAATTTGAGGTTCCAATAAATCCACTCGAACAAATTATGTTCGATCGAATATTATGAATTCTGGAACGTTTTAAGGACACAAACAAACTAACCCGCCAGAGACTTGACTCCATGAAATGGCATTGAAAGTTACGACGGTCGACAGTTTCTGACATGGAAACTTCTTGAAACCTTGAAATCACAACGGCATTGGATATAAAGTTTCATTGCAGTAGTTATTTGCAGTGTCATAAATAGCGTACTTTAAATCAACAAAGAAATTCGAAAATTCTCTAATATATTTAAGAAAAATCTAGAATGTCTCGCCTGCAGAGCTTTTCTGAAGCCACGAAGACGCACGAAAAAGGGAGTGCAAAAACTGGCATTGAGACGCTGATAAGAAATAGCTGTTTGGTCGGGCTAGCGGTGTAGTATTGATGTATTCGGCCTCAGACTCGAAGATAACGCCCCGTCTTGGCAGGTGCGAGGTGCGATTTCCTCTGTGGTTCATGAAAAAACCATTGCCCCCGTGGAATTGTAATAAATAAGATTATAGGCTTCCTATAGCAGAGCTAGCAGAAAAACTTTGCAGACATTTCGTCTTGGCGACGACTGGGTCGTTTCGTTCTTTTCTACTTCCAAGACGCCACGCATCTTCGAAAGAAAAACTCTAACTCTTCCAACTCTTTTTAAAGTAGCCGTGACCTTGTCGCGAAAATAAATCGATCTTTCTTAAGTGAATGAAGTTGGGATTGGCAGTGTGTTGTCCATCTTAGAATAATGTTTACTTAAAACGCATCAAAGCGGGATCTGCCCTTCTTGGGTAGATGTTGTTTTTATGTTAGGCCAACTTAGCAATCATACCATCTCTTATCGTGCGTATGGCTATCATGAGACGCTTAATGGCCAGTGAAGTTAAAGAACACCCTATTTTTCGTCTCAATTTCAAGCTTTAAATATATTATGCCTTTCCGAAACTTTCAGATTCGATTTTCTAGGTCAACCGATTGGAAAACTAGAATGTCTGGGCAAGACCATTTATAAAAGCAGCGAAACAACCACCGCCGCAGACTCAAAATCCGCACACTCAACCAAACGTCTCGTCATCGAGAGTGGGAAAGCGTCCAGGCGTTTTCACGCACGCCCGCCGGAAATCGTTCGGTTGATTTTCCATGTGTACAACCATACGTCGCCGCGGTTCGCTCTCCACTCCTCCTCGCTCGATTCAAATTTCAAAAGAATTTCACAGTTAAATTTGTTCCCGCTTCTCAATTTACATATATCCTTCCCCTGGCGGCCCTCAGAAACTACCCGCATATCAGACTTCTCCAGCGTTGCGCCGATTCGTGGCCCGACACGACTTGCCCCGATCGGCGAAACAACCGACATTTCGAAAAACGGTCCCCAAAAAAAATTTACATTTTTTCATTGGATGGGCGCTTGTCCTCGCTCACGAAAGTCTTTTATTGTTAACGTTCACGAAGAGAGACCAATACGCGTTAGGAAAAATACTGATTTTCACTCCGACTCTGTATAAATGTTCAATAACAGCGGCGGCTCACATGCTTCAGGAGAGGTGTAATCATCTAAACTCGACCCTGTATCCAGCATGCATTATGGAATAGCCGGGTTTTTGTTGGTGAACTGCACGAGCTTGATTTACGCCAGATGGATTTAATTGAAAGCAAAATGGTGAACATATAAAAAGGGTTTTCTTGGCCGAGCGGGAACTCCTTTGAGAAATGTCGTGCTGTGCCTGTCGGTGAAGCTTGACGCGAGGGCCGAATTGTTCTGCCAACCATGGACTCACTCGAACCTCCAGGCGTCGAGGGTACAAGCCGGCCATGTCGCCGTCACCACACCGTTAATGTTGAGTACACTGCTTCAACTCGTATACCTTCTTATTGCGCTAATTTACACCGGCGCTATTGCCAGCGGTACATACAACCCTCGGAAAATTAACCCGATGACACTCGGGGGCACGATTTAGCGCGGTACGTTCATGCCGACAAAGCGTGGCCATTCCCATTTCAATCCCATCGAAACGACGCCTAAAAGATAATAATTTTCTTGGTAATTTATTCAAGCACACACATGGCAGGGTAACTTTGAAAACTTTGACGAAATTATAACCACGAGATGTTGAGATAAATTTTACAATGGAGAAACAAAGTTTTGTTCCGGCGTGAAATGATGGTACGAAAATTATCAGCGTTTTCCGAAACTGGAATATTTTAGCACGCGGCGCGTATCTCGGTTATTCGGCGGAGATAAACTAGACGTGTACTGTAAGTGTGAAGGAAGTGAACTAGACAACGCCCCGAGTCTTGAGTAAAGTTTTTAGGCAGGAAGATATCTTAGGGGTGAGCATGTTGAACTTTATAAAATGTGTGTACAAACATCGTAGGCGTGAGCAGAGCGGCACACTTGGCATGGGCACGACAAGAAGGGAATGATTTTTAGCTTGCGTTAGGAAAAGCTTTTTTTGGCACGCGGAGGACTGTTGAAGAGGCTTAGATCATTATTTTTATTGAAACATCGCAGGTGCAAATAGTTCATACTGACACGCTTTGTCCATGTCACTCAGACAAGCAAAACAATGTTGTAAAATGACTGCGCACTAACTCTCATGGGATCTATAGGTTCCGGTAACATTTTTTCCATGAAGCTACAACTGAAACGGTAAAATAATTGAGCTAACTTTAGAATTCTGCAATTTCTACCCCCACCACTGAAAATGAAAATCTTACGCATTCCTGACCAAGCAAACCGGAAAATTGAACCTGCTAGGAAAGCTTACGCCATAGAATAAAGACCTCTCTTAAGCCAACACCACATGTGAAGTAATGTGTAAAAAATGGTTCTATAAAAAAGTTCAGCAAATAACTATAATAGTTAAACAAATTTGACTGACAATTAATCAGGAAAAGCCGTCAGTCCAAACAAGGGACACATCTAACTAAACATATCGCCCCAGTGACCCATTTCGGCGGATGCATCCCTATCGGCACCAACGGCCGGGCACGCTAACACAAATAAACCTTCGCCCCGTTGTAAATGCAAGTAAATAATAGAAAATATACAACGCGACTCGTGCACGTGAGTTATATATTTATGAACGTGAAATAGGTAAAGCTATAGCGCCGAGTGCATGTAGGACCGTGCTAGGCCGCATTACAGGCGCACATCTTGGCTAACCCAATGAACCCCCGGAGACTTTCCTGTAAGCCCACCACCTAAATCCAGAGAGATCAACTTTTCACATCCGAGGATTTCTTCCCAGATAGCGATGTAAGCGCACACGTGTGTATGTATGTGTGTATTCTTTTTTTTTCCTGTCATAACAAAATAAAGCAAGGTAGCTGGGCCGTACAGGCGCCACGAAAAGCCGTTCTTTAATCTGTTTTATTGCGTTTTAGAGAGAATGTGGGTAGTAGGAGGCTGGGTGAAGGTAGTTGGTTCTAGCGGCGATGGTTTTAATGGGAAATTGAAGCGCGGGCCGAAACAATATGGCCAAGTCAATCACGTGCTAACTTTGCCTGGATATTTTTTAAACAATTCTAATCTTCTTTGTTTGACGATGATTGATGGCATCAGTGAAATATAGAGAGAAAAATCTAATGGAAAAAAACTGTTCAACTCTTTTTCAACTCGTATAAGCGAGTATCAAAGTTTTCAATAACAGACTTTCTAATAGTTTTAACGCTCTGTTTTTTAGGGTGTGTGTGTGTGTGTGTGTGAGAGTGCGTGTATGTGTGAAAAGAAACTACACGAAAGCACGATGAAGTAAAAGTTAGAGATATAAAAACTCCTAATCTTTAGTACCTAAAATTTCTGTCACCTAACTTTCGTATAAATGATTTGCGCTAACGTCAGAATTATTTTCTCAAAGCAAACGCGTTGAATTTCCCACTGATGTGACTGTTTGTTTATGAAAGATTGCAAGAAACCGGCACCTCCACCGAAAAAAAACGCCGATCGAAGAAACAAACTCTCATTATTTTATCACGTCTCACAATCACACAGAGCTACAAACTTTTCCTTCCTTCTCCGCTCAACGCCCCTCTCCGCGAGACTGAGCGAGGACAGCTGGGGTTCTTTTCACAACACTTCGTCGTTCCTCCCCTAGGCCAAGATTGGATTATGCCTGTAGGTACATAACACAATAGAAAAGGAAGCATATACCATGCTGTGTGGAAGAGAGTGTATACGGTGTTGAAATCCGATTTGCTTGTCCCAAAGGGTGCAAAGTTTACCACCTCCTACCCCCTACCCCCACTCCATAATACCAACCGACGTCGCGTAGCCGGAGTGCGTATACGCATCCCATGCTGCGCGCGTCAATTTGCGAATCATTTCCACCCCAGATGCTGTCCATCTCGGCATGTTTTTTGACAAGTCAAAGTGATCTCTAGTGGTTGTCAATCATGCAAGAGAAAAGATTGTGATATGCAATTTGAAAAATGCGTTCAGTGAATGTATAGATGTGACTTTTTTATATGGATGGGCCTTCGTGAATGGGGTGACAGTTTGTGTGTGATATGAAAATGGATGTGCACGCTGCTGTGATTTTAAATTGAGGTATCATATTTTTTTCCTTTGAATGGAAATGTTGTTGTTTTGAAATTACGGTTCGAAGTATTGACAATGGATCGATGGAAATTGATGGGGGGGTTGCTTTGTATAGCCAATGAAAGAGTTCATATTTTAATTTTGATTTAAATTGTGCTTTGCAGATATGGACCAATTGTTTTACTGTAAGAAGTAGCAACTCTTTTACGTGTTATAATAAATTGAACGTTAGTGCGTTTCGACCGAGCAACAGTTATGATTAAAAATATCATGAAAATATTTAAAATAAACGAATAGTTGTTATCTGGTAAAAAGATATAAAATCACACGCCCTCACGAGGACAAGAAAATGAACCTTCACGCATAGTGCGCGCAGCAAGGAAAACTGGTAAACAAACGATAAAAAGAATTTGATAAATGGCTTTGAACTTGGCTTCTCCGAAAATAAGGTCCCATGTAAGTATTTTTCTTATAAGAAAAAAGTCATGCAGAAAAGACTTCATCCCCGACAGTAGATTGTTTTTGCTTCGCGAAACGAAATGCGTGTTAAAACAAATTGCCACAAAACAAACCCAAATAAGGTATGCCCAGGAAAAAAAGCCCGACAAAAACCCAACTGCGAAGAGGGTTGTAATTAAGGGTTGTGCTAGAACAGGTTGTTTATTGTGGTAGTAAATCATGATCCGAGTACGTTTACATTGTTCATTCATCAACGTCCCTTACGCGTTCTGTCGACCCGAACAATGTGAAAAAAATTCATTCCGAAATAAATTCACACAAATAATCGATGTAGGGAAACAGCACTCTGGTATTCGCGAGAAGTTCGTCTATTTTTAATTGCCTATTGTGATAAATGGTTGAACTGAATTGAAACAGCATTAAAAACAATGTGAATAATAAATTTGTCTTCAGAACAACTATTTGGTTGGGTATTGAATGCAAAAGTCCCAAATTCAAACTTTTCCCGACGTTTCGCAAAAAAGTCAAAAAGTTTATTCGGGTTTAGTTTTTTGGGTTTCTTGTGGTATTTTGAGGAGGCTTAGATTAATTTTATTTTGTTTCTATTTGTTGCTATTTGGCACTTGAGTTTAGACCCTTGATAAAGCCGGCAGCACAGCTTCGCGAAACGTAGAGAGAAGTTTGAGTTTGGCACTTGGCAATCAATACACAGTTAAATAGTTTTTTTGGAACTATCGTGCTAAGATTAGGAAAGGGCATGCGTCTTATAAAAGTAATGATACATTTTTCGTCGGCAGTTTGGACTATATCCAAGATAGCTAGGATACTTTTTGTGCAATTTCATTGCCATACATAGGATATGCTTTCATTTCATCACTGCTCAGAGTTGGTTGGTGAAATTTGCACGTTGACAGGTAACACATTGGAATTTCAGTAAACTGTACAATTATCTGTGAAGTAAATTTGTTAATTGTTGTATTGATTGGATACCTCCCTGCAGGTAAATTACCATCACTGCGAATAATACATCAAACAATCGCGGTATTTTGTGCTTGATTAGTCACTGCTGCATTAAAGGTAGGCTTCAATGCGGTTTTGATATCGGGGTGATTGAATTGCGACCTCTAATCGATTTAGTTTAGCGAGAAATAGGTTTGGGCGCGGTAGACCAATAAATTGTAGGCCAGTACAGCCCCTTCGGGGACATAAGGCTGAGTATGCGGTCTCCAATGGATGGAAACTATTCGACAATAATATTGTCTTGCAGTTAGACTTTGGTAGTAAAAGTATATGTAGGAAATTTATACCAAATTGGGTTTAAAAAATCAAGTGAAACGGATCTTGCTTGATCCTTAAAAATAGGTACTAAGTGATAAAAAAAAATACTGCGTTGCTTACTATCGTAGATTTTGGTAGTGGTCAAGATAGCAGAAAATTAATTTTTTGAAGTTCAGATAGTACTTCTAGCTAAACAAATTGAAGTTCTTAAAAGTTTTTTTTTTTCTTTTGAGAATTGCTGCTTATTTTATTTTGTGTTCCAGTTAAGTATTTGTAAGCTAAGATTCTGTGTCACTTTTTTGTGATGATCTGATTGGGCTCGTCCATTTGGTGGCATGTCTCTTGGTCACCCACATGAAACAACGCATCGTCCGATTGCTGCTTAACTTCTTCATTGAATGTCTTTGGAATGTAAAAGCACGGCATTGGCGCCGCTATTTGTTCCAAACGTGTGGGTTTTATTTTCATATCAATGAATGCTCTCCAGATTGTGCGACCACTTTGAAAGTTTCGAGTTTTTGATGGAAGGAATGAAAAACTGAAGACGATTGTTCACAACGCGATTCTACAGCACATGGCTTCTCGTACCAGGATTTTGTTTTTCGCGAATCTTTTGTACAGAAATAAGTGCGAGCTTTCGTCAGTGTTCACACTGCCAGGCGGGAAATCACTGAGCGAGGAAACTTGTTGAAAATAAAGGCATCGGTATTTATTTCTGTATCAAGGCATCTGCTTCTAGAAGTGTGTGCTTATATGCGTCCGATCAGAAAATCTCACGCTTTTTATAAGATCCAGTGTTACTCCCTACACCGGGAAACTTGTTTTCCGGTCGACCATGAAAAGATTATCAGTGAAAATAGCGTCTTTAGCTGTCTATAGGAACCAATCTGTTTCTGCATTTTTCAGCGAAAACCCGATGAAGGGGATTTAGTTTAATTTCCCACGAGCATTTTGTAGCGTTTCATATTTTAAAAAGTTACGGTACACAATTGTCGTACAAGACGATATTCAATACTGGCCATGTCTATTTGGACGGAAAACTCTTCTATGGCGTAAAGAGTAGCCTGCTGCAGTTTCCAAAAGACCTTTTTTATGCAGTGCAGTATTGTTGTGTGTCAACTCAAAATCACAGAGTTTTTTCAGTTCCTGTGAAGGCCTTCCCAAAAAAGAGGAACTTTGGTTCACAAATTAACCAAGAATCTCTTAAAGCTGCCGATAGTTTATTCAGGTGTTCAGGTGTTAAGGTTCTATAAAAATGTGATATTTCTGGGAAAAAGCTCACATGCATACCTTGGATGAAAAGCTTACGTCGCTATATATGTATGTAAATGTTGGTATGTGAAGTTATGTGATGATGCGATGATATATATTAATCCTCATAAACGGAATTTTGTCTGCTTTTTACCCTTATTTGATTGCATAGAATGTTAAACCGTAGAGATTGAAAAATTGGGTCTTTTTTTTCAATAAACATACATTTTATTTCGAAAAAAATATAAAATACAAATGGTTGCATTTCCATATTTGCCAATTAATTTAAATTAGACCAATTGCTTCAACTTCAGCCGTCGTTTATGTAAATCAATTCCTCATGCCATGTCAGTAAGGGCATTGATATGTTACGAGGTAAGCTTGTAACGAAAGGATACGATTTAAGTTAAGTGCATTCTCTCTCACAATCGCCAAAATTGAAATGTCAACTGGGACGTCACAGAAAAGTGGGGCACACATAAAAACATTATTGAAGCCCCGTTAAAAACCTGATTTTAATCCGAGGTCATTCACGCTTGAAAAATCTGAAATCGTCAGCTTGTTTCGCATTATCAGCGTGCGAAACTAATTGGCAAAATGCGATTCCGGTCTATTATTATTTATTATTAATTAAAACAAATGATGCATAAGAAGAGTGTTACTTTACTTTCTGTTTTGGAACGCTGGATTAGCGGAATAATTTGAAAATTAAGGTCATGTTTTCATTCCTTACTAGCGAACCAATTTCCATTCCCAATTTCCTCTACGGATGGCTTTCTCGGCTGATTTGATTGGTTGAGATAGCATCTTGTTCTGACATCGCTGCTAGGGTTCATCTACTCAGTTCCTATTTCTTTTAATCCCATTTCCGAAGCCCCGAAGCCGGAATGTGCACCGTGCACTGCAATCATTTCAAGTGTAGTCAATTTGTTTAATTGGAAATCTAACTTTAGTTTAAACCTATTTGACAGCAAAATATTCTCATCTGTCCTCGTGTTCGATTCCTAAATCGACAATTACACGGAAGGCTCGAAATTCAATGGGTGAAGGTAGTTTTAGAGTTTCCAGCCACACCTGCTGAAAATGCGGTTAGAAAATTGGAAATAGTTTGGGTCAAAGAGCTTATACGAGGAAGAGTGTTAACCCAGTGATATATGGAATTTCCTTCTGCTTCAGTGCTCCTGATGGACAGTGCAGTAGATACTGTAAGGAATTTACGGCTATCTTTATTACCACCTCCTAGGAAAATTAATTTTTCACAGAAGCAATATTTCGTTTCGTTTTTCAACCAAGTTATTAAAAATATGTAAATACGAAGGCAAAGTTCATTAAATGAATTTATTTATGATCTCGAAAACAATTTCGTGCGAAAATAGGAAATACATTTATAATTCCATTGCAGTCCATTTAAATTCTAATTTAATTTTCTGCTGAGTTATTATGGAAAGTGTGTAGCCAATGAAGTTCTCCCATGTGGCGATGGCTGCTTTCGTTATTTGGTACACCCTCCTTCTTGACTTATCGGCCGCAAACGCGATTAAATATCTACATATATTAAATAAAGAGCGCGAAAATGGGAGCTATATTTTAAGAACAGAGCACGCATGGATAACAGAGCTAACGATGTTTCCCATGCCCAAGTTGTCCCCGTCACTTATTGTTAGAGGAGGGTGATAAATTAATCCAGGCGATGTGTTTCCAGTCCCAGTGTACCCAATTTCAAAGAGAAAAAAAATAACATAAAATTGAACTTCATTGCACGAAAAATATCGATTCCATAAAATGCAAACGGTTTGTTTGCATTGGAACGGAGAGAGATCATCAGTTAGAAAACAAATACAGACTTTTACTGCCAATAGTGTAAATGTCTCGCGAATATCGTTTTTCACTTACTTCTAGACCGGAACATTTCGTGCCACGCAAAAAAAAGTTGAGTATATCCGTTGTTTCGTGTGGGTGTGTTTTTTTGTTGTTGTTATTGATTCCGAGATGAAAAAGTTTGTATCAGTAAAAAGATGACAAATGTAAACCAAGGCCACGAAAATGGCTGATGCTTTAGCATTTGCTCATAAGAGCGGAAATGGTATGTGAGGTTGTATGGAATCGTTCGAGCAAACGAAAAAAAAGAGCAAGAGCAGGGGAAAAAATCGAGTGAACGAAGCTCTGTAAACTGTTGGGATCAAAGTTTAGTTTGCGTCACCAGGGAAATTGGGAATAACCGCAACAAATTTCCGACTTGGTTCTTCCGAGTTGTACCCCCCCCCCAACCCCGACACACTTCCCAACCAAACGCCCTGGGGAGGTTGGGGGGGGGGTGGTAACCGATATCTGCAATAGTAATTAATTAGAGGCTTGCGGGGCGGCGAACGGGCGCGCAGTTCATGTATCTTTCCACGCGAGGCGACGGGGAAAAACTTGGAAAAGCTTAACCCTCTGCGCTGCGGGAAAATTAACAACCACACACACACATACACATACACACAAGTAAAAATAATGCTGGCTACTTTGTTGCGATTCAAACAAATGTTTTGTTACTTCATCGAAGGTTTTAATAGACTCTGAAATATTGTCGTTTCATTTTCGTTCCAGTTCGGAGCACCATGAGGAAGAAAGATAAACATCCACAGCTTTAGATGACGGCGGCGTAAATTTCAGTGGTCTTTCTTCATGATCTTGCAGTTAAGGTATGTGAACCAAATTGTAAAACTAATACCTTGAAAAACACACTTTTTTTGTGGCAGAACAATATTTTACCCCTGAAAAATGCGCCTGAAAAATGCCAATACAAAACACTTTTTCTTTTCTTATGATTTAACCGCCACTGTCCATCTTCGTTGGTATTGTAAAGATTGCTCTCAACTAGTTCGTGGTAGCTTCATTTACCCCCAAGGACCTCTTGCTGGAATACGATTTCTTCCACCAAAAACTGGTTGGGGGAGGTGCAATCCGTTTTATTCACCCACTTCAGTAGCAGGCTCGCCAGGACCGGCCTTTTATCAGCCACTCCCGAAAGGTCAAGCACCAAACCAGATTCACAAACCGAATAAAGAGAGCGGCAAGGAATCGAGACAAGTCTTTGAAATGTGGATCGTACGCAGTGGCGTACCACGAGCCGAAATCAACTGTTTTTATAATCGGCGAGTGTGGACGCGGTGCACATCGTTTTACAGATGTTGCATGGATGTTTACCCATGGCGGAAGCCACCCATCCTCGTCTTATTAATTGAAAATTTTCTCCACTTACGTTTTTATCGTTTCACTGTTATCTTTATCAGCAGATACTTTTTTCGGGTTAGGGGTCATTGAAATAAGCTGCCAAATGTGGTTTCCAAAAATAAAAATCCTATACTGGATTTACGTTGACTTTGGGTCTGATTATTTTTTTCAATGATGAAGATAATCTAAGTGATCTCTATGATTACAGTGGAGGATTTTAAATAAGCGGAAGCAACTGAAAGCCAGTGACGATAAATTTCAGATCGTATAATAGTTGTTGAAGTTAGTTTCTCTGGATAAAGGCAAACATATTGAAATAATTCCCAAGCTCTGTATTGCAATCTCTTGGCGAAAAGCCGGTATTGTCAAAAGTCTCAAAGATGTGGAAAAAAAGTGAAAAAAAATGCTCAACACATTTTGGTAGGATTTGTTAAAGTGGAAAATGTACAGCCTCATCGCAATTTTGAGCAATCACTTTTATGGTCCTGACTGTGGTCTGGTTTTCTTGGATATTTTCTTATTGGTTTACACCATTAAATGTCTTTAAATATGCAATCTTTATGCAGTCTTCCTGAGCAGAATTTGTGCAAATGACTCGCTTCAGAAGGACTAAAATATACTTGAAGCCCGACATACTTTTAAAAATTTGTTCGAGTTTCGATCATGATGCTTTGGTTGCCAAAACATGCCACTCCCAATTAGAAATGCGATTCATTCTTACTGTGACAACTCTTGGCACCATTTGCGATACGAAAACGTTGAAAAAAGGTTTATTATTGACACAGTAACTTATTTGCCGTCCCCAAAGGGCTGAATCATCGTTGATTAACGCAAATTTGGGGTCTGGGGTATTAAAGATTGCTTTAACACCAGAACATAAGAAGCGTGAAGGGAATTTCCACTAAGAAAACGAAACAGGAGCATTTTAGGTGTATGTGTGTGTTTTTTGTCTAGGTGTTGGTGTTTTTTTTTTTAAGAATAGAAGCAGCGAAAATTGTTGGGGTGTCGAAGTAAATTGGATCCACCACTGGACGATTGGTAGCAATGGACGTCCGCCATATTGCCCATGTGACGGCCAACAACGTCTAGATTGTTGTCAACACACGCCGACATTTGAACGTCAACTACGTTTAATCCCAGAAGATTTCAATTCCATACAGTTCGTCTGGTTACTATACACATGCTTTTCTCTAAGGGAGCAAGAAGAAAACGAAAAAACATTCCAGATCACCAGAAAATTATACCCGTTAAGTAATTTCAGTCACAATTTGAAAGGAATCACATTTTCTAAAAAAAATAACTTGTAAGAGTAGACAGATTATTATATTCTCACATGTCAATGAGGAAAAGGCTTCTTCATTCCGCAAGGGCTTTTAATTGTTCTATAGTATTCTGCGCAGCAAGGCTTTCATCTGCATTCATGTGCTGGTAGCAGAGCGTCGTAAAAATTAATGCATTTTCGTCAAATGCACATCCGTGCCATCAGGACTGTCATGTGAAGCTGCACAAAACAATCTTTTAACATTGACCTGGTTTGGGGGGGAGGGAGGATTGGTTTTTCTTTCAGACAGATGCCAGAGTTGTGAGGGACACTATCGACAAACATTTATTTGTCATGACGTCGGGTATACGTTCCCAACAGATGGCCGCGCGCAATTCCTGTGTGAGTAATATTCATATCTGTTATTTGCATCTTATGCATTTTAGAGCGTGTATGAGTAATTTGTGACCTGTATAATTTCATCTTTCAAAAACAGTTTTATTTATTTTTGCTTTGTGAAACTTTATTTAGCAAAATGAATCTCAGCGAAAAGCAGCGGGCGGACGTTTTTATTTCTATGCGGTCTCTGTTTTAATCCAAAAGTTTTAAATTACACAATTTATTGGCGGAAATTTTCATGCTGATTGTGTCTTTTAGCTGTACATTTTCATCATGTTTTTTTTTATTTTGTATATATATCTTTGAAAATCGCGTGAAAAAAGTTTGCTTGCTGCAAAGGGCTTAGAGATTACTGCTGCCAGAATAACGGTTTCTTTCGTAAAAGTTTCTTTGAAGATTAATAACATCTAAAAGTTTAAGTAAAATATTGGGTAGAGCAAAATGTTTTCTTCAAAAGACCCCTTTCCTCTCGGTTAATGGCAATTCCCAACATTTAATTCAACTGATTACTTGCATGCTGCAATCAAATGCGAAGTCACGCGTGCAGTCAAGCAGGACGTATAGCTAACCAAATCACGCGCCTATTTGACTTTTCATCAAGTTTTAATGCAATTAGAACCAAAACATTAATATTTTCTTAATAATTATAAACGTCTCAATGCTTAAGTAGACACAAACCGTTTGAAACTTAATATTAAAACGTGAAGATTTTCTGTTCACCCAAATGAAATGACATTTACTTCCTTTAGAAATTATCGAGTGATTACATTAATTGGCATTGGGATTTATGAAAACTTGAAAAAATCACTTTTAATTTTGAAAAATCTACCTCCTCGTTGATGAAAACCCCGGTTAAATTGAAAAGCACATTAAAATCGCATGATTGGCCTTGTATTTTGTACTTCCAAGAACCCAAACAGGAATTCGCGAGCGCAAAGCCCTATGCCTCGATTGATTATCAAACACAACGGTTTTGGATTCTCAAACAACTCTCGGCCGTTTGATCATGTTTCCGGTGAAGCAACGCCCAAGATACTCTCCAGTTGGATGTTGCAGCAAGATATTATCTTGGGCATCTACTGTGGAATCCACCGTGGATATCTTAGTTCAAAAGAATTTTATAAAAATTTTATGAAAAAAAGTAACAATTGATTATTTTCTGTTCATAAAGCGATGCGAATAAGGTAACACAAGATTCAACGAAAAAATTATTGGAACTGCTGAAAGAATGTATATTGAAAAGATGAAAAATCTCTGCCTATAATCCAAAAATGATATGATACGATATACGACCTTCATCGATGCAAAAGGGTCACACAAATAATTAAATTTAAATATTCGATACAAGTAAATGAACGTTTAATGAGAAAAATTCTTCGTTGTTTTATGTGTATTAGAAATTTGAAAATCAATTTTAATATTATCTTCTGTAAATATTTAATTAAAAAGCTTGAAATTACATGGGCTTCTCTTTGGTAGGCGAGTTTAAAGACATTAAATTGCTTCGGTAAAAAGGTGTTGCAAGATGAGGTGTTAGATTTTTATGTATAGTAGGTCAATTAGTTCCTAATTAGTTCGATGTGTTTTCAGTGAAGTAGAGTTATTATTTGGACAATCTCTGCTTGTGAGTTTAATATAGGAACATTAATTTAGTACTAGGTAAACGACTAGTGTAGCCTACACTCGTTGCAGGATGAGCGAACCGTAATTTCCCCGAGGAAATCCAAACGGAAAACATTTGACAATCAATAATAAACCGAGGATAAATCGGTATTGAAGCTCCGTTTAAAGGTGATAAGTAATTTTATTTTTTTAATTAGCAGAATACTTCATGCACGAATCTGAAACTTAGGCAATTCGTTTAAATTGTCATCATATATATTCAATCCAAATTTTGTGCGGATCGGTTAATTAGTTACGAAGCTAGTACCAAAAAACTGAAAAATTAGCGGATTTTTGCTCATAAAAACAAAATGGCTGACCAGATTATGCTCAAAAACCATACAGCACCTCGCTGAGTCACCACGAACGTTTTTGCCAAATTTCGTAACGATCTGTGACCTTGAAGTAGGCCTGCTCCAAGGTAAGTAAAACCTCTACTTTCCTTGGGGCTGCTCGTTTTTGGGCTGCTCATCCAAAAAAGCAGAGAAAATGAGCAAAGAAAATGATGACTATTAAGTTGTAAGATTGGGTACACAGTATAGATAGGTATATAAAAACTCAAATATCATTACTTTTTATTTATTTTTTAATTTCTTCCCCAAAATCTTCAGTGCAGAAGGAATCAACGAAGGAAATACCTTCACAAAAAAAATCCACAAGCACCAAAAGCTTAGAATGGAGAGTAGAATTACATTGGAAAATAATTCCAATTCATACGAGAATACATGCGACACAAATCTAAATACCCATCTCAGAACTGTAAATAAAAAAAGCATGCTATTTGAAATAGTGAAAGTCGTACTACATATGTTTGCAATTACATGAATACAGTCGCGTTGTATGCGAAAGTTGAAATTAGTAGACCTTTTTTTTGCGCAGAGCTTTAATTTGGCTGCCGCATGTACCAACGTCAATTTCCATCACAAATCTGGCCACCCTTATCTCCCAGCAGATGCGAAGTGAGCCATGTCATTATCCTCCTGTCACCCGCATCAACATTAGACCAATTAAAGACCAGGGCCGTGATCATATTCGCCGTTTCGGATCGGTCTAACTCTAATCCCATCGACGAAGCTGCGGGCAGTTTACCACTTCCATTTCACCAGCCGCGACAACACAAGGGAACGTTCATGTCAGTGATAAATTAATTGGCATCGCGTATTATACTTTGGACAGATCATTGTCTGAATGGAGCTTTATGGTAAAAAATAATTGACAGTTGGATGCAACTTATATTTACAGAAAAAATTGCTGTTAAGCTTGGTGCCAGCTCCCTCAAGGATATTTTATGGAATGATTTATCGCAAATATCCTTTCCAAGGAAACTATCGGCTTATAAAAACACGGGAAATTCTTAAAATATATTTGCTTTTATTGCGTATATTATTACTTTTTTAGTTTCAGGTTCTTAGCTATCTCATACAAGAATGAATAAAACGGGAAGCTTCTTCCATGAGAATAAATATGAGTAGAGATAAGCGTTCCATTCATGCTTATAAAATGTTAATTTAAAGCTGCTCTAACTTTAAACCAAGACCACAATTTTACTGAACTTTTGGGGGCTTGTTTTAGCGCAATTATCTTCGTTGTCGCTTCTTACTGACTGGCACAGATGACCGACCGTTATCATTTAAAGGATAGCGCTCTCAATTTTAATAAACAGATTCAGATAATTCAGATAAATAAAGCGTTGAATTTACCGCGGAATTCTTAATTGATGGGGTGAGTGTCATAACCAGTCAATTCATTAAATCACGAAATAAATTTATAAATTTTCAGGAAATGACAAAAACTGCGAGGTTATCAATTATAGCAGTTCACATGTTGTTGAACCAAAGGTGATTGTGGAAAGGGAATTGGGATTTTCCTGGTTGCCCCTAGTCGATAGATATTCTTGGTTCATGGGCGACTACATAGCTGACTCATTTTGACCAAAAGTGAACATAACCATGGTCATTACACTCACTTCTTTAATAGTTTTCGTACCACACCAATCTGAAATTATTTTGAATGCTACTGGCCACTGGCCAGTAAACCAGGCGTATGCTGTCATTACAAGGGAGGACAAAGATATGCAAAAGTACAATCATGAGACACGATATCAATACGAGTCGACGGGTTGTGACTGACACCAGGGAAGCTACTTTCCAGAACGATGGACCATGACGCTGCGTTCGATAAATAAAAATTGCGTGGTCTCGTATGGAATCTGTCAACACGTTCACACACACTGGCGTGCACGCACAAAGGATCCCGCCACCGCGATCTCGCCGCAACGCGTCTGGACTAGTGCGAAACTACTACACAAAGAGGAAATTGATTTTTTTATACATCCACACACTCTTCTTTTCTCATCGCCAGGAAATTGAGAAGCTGATCGAAAAATTCGCTGGCGAATCACTTTTTATCCCTCGGCGGGGGAAATTTTTAAGTAGTTTTCTGTTTCAAAGACGCTTGTCAAAACAGAACGGCTCATGGGTGACGGCGGCAATTAATGCCGATCCCGCGCTTGCGTCAATGTTTACTTTGTGAGCCAAGATAGTGTTTATTTACCGAGCGGATGGAATATCACGCTCACCGAAATCTGAAATCGGTGGCAATGTTAATCAATTTTCCTTAAGGGCAATAAAATTCCAATCCGTGCACAAATGTAGATCACATGAATGGCATAACCATTGGCTTTTGGAGAATTGCTAGAGCAAATGCAACCATTATCCTTCGAGGTTTAGTAGAATTTTCACAGAGGAAAATTAGTTAAAAGAGCAGAACCTCAATTATGTGACCTTGATGCGCAGGACTTATGTCATATAGTTCATTAGAAGTCATTAGAAGCCACGATTGTCTCTCGTACTCTGATTTTCGCAAAGGCAATTATACTGAATGATATAATCCATCCCGCACCTCGAAAATCGAAGAAATATTTGCAAATAGGTTCCATGAGCTAAAAATATGTATCCAAACAATTTTTCTCAACAACAAGAACACATTAGCCGAGAAGAAAACGACGCATTTGGCACTGAAAATTATAATAATGTTCTCTGCTAGCCAAAATCCTGATCCACCAAAGATATTTATTAGACCATGAAATTTCGTAAGATAAGATCTTAATCCCTTGTCGTCGATTTATCAGCCATTATAAGTTATAATTTATAAACTATGCAACCGTTAAATCATCCAAATAGGTCAGGCGCCGAGGGCCAGATTAAATAACGCCTTCACTATCAGTCCGGCTATTTGCTGGTCGGAATGGGCGAGGAATATGGAATGCATTTGTGCAACGCCTGTCTGCAAGCTGCGGGTCGCAGCCGAAAATGGAGCAGATTTAATAAAGCGCACGAGTTGTGTAGAATTCGGTCTGAAATAATATTGCCGCAAAGGATATTTCGAGCGTGATGTAAAGAAAAACTTGATCTCATACACTTCTTTTGCGACCCTTACTATTAACTTTGAAATGTATAAAAGAGTAATATTAATCACGGGTTAATTATTCGCTATAACTATATCTTGTCTTCATTGTATTTATGACTGAAACAAAAAATATAATTTGATGTTGAATTGTACGAGTCTGTCTGCAATGGTTACCTTTCTTCTTCGTCTCGTTAATCTGTTAACAATCCGTTACCACAAAACGCAGAGAATCTGATTGGTCATGGCCTTGAAGCTGAAGGCTATCAAGAAGTTACTGCACTTCTGAAATCCATGTTCAACGGGAATTTTCGTTCTTTAAACTTGTGCTCGGTTAAAAACATGAACGCAGCACAAAGGAGAGAACAGAATGATTGCATCAGTACCCGTCGAAAAGATATTGATTGGTCCAGACTTTCCTCTGAATGGGTTGAAGTAAAAGAATAGTGGCTTGAAACAAGCAAGCATAATCCTGTGCGGTTCGTGTTGCATTGAGACGAGCTATATCTATATGCATCGCGGTGCAATCCACGACCTAGATGCACACATACTGGGCTACAGTTAGAGAGCACCGACGGTGCAGAAAGGACGTCAGCTGATTTAACAAGGGTTGACCTTTAGTTTATTGCATTCTACTAAGTTTACACGAAACATTAATAGTTACATCGGGTTTTCTTTGTGATGTATACTTGGTTTCCCAAAATCAATATAATAAAAATTTTCTTCGTGGTTAAGCCCCTAAGCGTGCGCGTTCTGGAGTGGAGTTGACCACTCTCTGTCTACCGAGGCTCTCTTCGTGAATGAATGCAGCCACGAAAGAATGGAAAATGAAAGAGGCTAGTGTCTCTGTGAATTTCATGCTATGCGTCAGTCGGAGCAATATGAAACCGAAAGAAGCTTTAAAACTGTCAGATTCCAAACTATTTCAACTCAGATTTTGAAATACCGGTTATTTATGAAATTCTTGTAAGCATATTTTTCACATACATGTAACCATGTTTTACAATAAAATATGTCGCATAAGATGCTGCATCTGCATGACTAAAATTCAAATATATATGCTTCCAGAAACAATGTACGGAATAATACTCCAAAAATCTCTGTCCAGCCACAAAAGATTCACAAAAACAGAGAGAGTATACAAAAAATAAACACTATGCTCTCTTAAGAAGTAACAATATGCTAAAACATACATTTTCAAACATTTCCGAAATAAACAACCTCCGAAATCTTCGTCGCGGTAATTAAGATGGCATCTCATCACATCCTGAATCGCGCCGGCAGTCGATTACGTATGCATGAACGCCAAGTTTTGCTTGTGCTTGCACCGTGGCTTAAACCGAAGACCCAGGCCAGAGACAAGCTGGGCTAGGCCATAATGACGACGGTTTTTGCATAGGAAATGAGCACGCTGCTCTGAGCACCCGCGTAACCTTACACCCGCGCGCTTTGTGGTCAAAAGGGAGCCAAGACGTTCCGGTGGCGTCGGCGTCGGCGTCGGCGTCGGCGACGAGATAACGACACTAAAGCTCTTCTGCCCTCGGCGACGCGCGGAGAACAAACACTGTGCTTTGACGGCGAGGTTCGACGGAATTTCGCATCTTGATTTTTAGAAAAATAGCGCTGTAGCAATCGAAAGCAAATAGGAGCTCGCTACATCTCCGTGTATTTGTTTATTTTGAAAACAATCAACGTCTCGGCCGTCGTGTTTGAAAACCATTTCCAAAGGCAGCGTTGTATGTTGGTGAGAATATAGTTTATAGTTTGGAGGGTGCCATGGACGCAGTAAACTAGATTTGAGGTCGCCGAAATGCATGGCGCGTTACTTTGTGAACGCGAAGCGCAAAATGAGCCGTGTGTCCGGGTGATTTAGACCCAGTTAATATGTTGCTTTTCTACGTGCCGTGAGTCGGCGTGGTTCCGTAGACACTTTTCTAAATTATTGCCATCACTATGCCCAAATATTTCAGATATTAAAAATAAAAATAACCAATATACCATGATCGCGATGAAAGCTTATGGGAATACATTTGACATTTGACAATTTGACCCTCCTGGAATGGGCAAGTATGGACATGGTATATTCGCTAACTTTTCGTAGATTTCCAGGATGTTTGGAAATTCCATCGCAAGAAAGTAAAAAAAAAAAACTGCTCCTTGCAGCAGAGCTGATAAAATGGTGAACCTGACTTTTAGAACATAAATCGGACCGAATCAACTACATCCACGTACTAAAGTAACGCCTGCAAACTTATTCTGCTATTGGACCATAAATGTGCAATAAAGGGTGCAGTTTACTGCAACAGAATTTCACAGAGTGAGACGTCTGATTAAGCAACGTGGACATCGCCTTGCTTTGTTACTGCGTCAGTGCTTGCTTTGTTGGCAAACTTACTGCCAAGCGTTCAGTAAGCGCGGTCAGAACGACCGGGAAATCAAAACAGCGGCGTCCTATTTTCCACGCGAGGTGTGTACAAAGTTTGCGGCTATACACACACACCAGTCGTTGTTTTCTGAAGGAAATAGGTTAATACTTTAAGCCCTTGAAGTTCAGAATCCTGACAAATGTTTGCTTTGAGGACAATACCGCGTGTGATAGTGATATCAAGTGATATCGCATGTAGAGGATCCCCACACAAGAAGCGAAACAAAGAGCAACGCGAACGTTGAACACTGCGAGGAACAGAGAACGACGATGACGGTCGAATTGGGGGCATAAAGAGGTGATGGTGGAGCCTGCAAGAGAGACAGGCACACGTAGATTTGTGTGGAGTGTGGAGATCGGGATGATGGCATTGTTAAAATTCATGACGTCATAATAACACGCAAGATCGATGCTAAGTATTGTTGGATATATTAAGACATCTTGCTTGCTGACTTGCCAATGCCAGCGACATTGTTTCTCTCGCTTCACCTTCTCGCTCTCATCTCTGCATCCTACACCTGACGGCGTCGTTCGCATTTCCCATTGTGTAATGTGGATGCTGTACACAGTAATATCAATTAATTGTAATCTAAGCTGACATTTTCGCTAAGCTTCGGAGCTTTGTCTGCAACATCGCGACGTGTATCCGACAGAAAAAGTATTTATTGCGCCAGCAAATTGTCTCAATCATTGAAATTGTCACCGATAAAGAGTGTTTAGTATAGCAGATTAGGAACGTATTGCTGCTAATGATATGAACTGAATCTGAAACGGCCAGAAAGCTAGAGCATGCGAGCGAGAACTGAAACATTCTGCTAGAATATTGGCACATATTGCTCTAACAATGTTATTGTTTTCAAGTGAATTCAATGTTCAGTGAAATTTCCCAGCATTTCCAAACTACCCCAGAGCGTATCGGCTTTTCACTGTGTTTATCAAATACCTATACTACCTGATATTATATAATCAGCTACGAATCATATGGGATTACCAAATAAATGGGACAGTATAACTGTATTCTGGTCAATCCGCGGATTTATTGATTATTACAACAGTTTAAGCGGCAAGATTACCATTGCCAGCTATGTAATAATATGATAAGAGATGTTGGTGGCATCGACTCTATGCACTTCGCTTCCACCCCTCATGCCGAGTTAATTGCAGTTTAACCAGTTCCACGTATAACAATTAATGGGAATCGATTAATTTATTGCTTGCCAATATGTGGCGAACAAAGGTTGGATAAATGTGATAGTGCAGAACTGAACGCTACCATTAGGTATATTAGAGAATAATTTGGGATTTGTATCTGCGGCGGAAATCTCGATGACGCACCAAATGAAGCGACGTAATTTGCAACGGTTTATTAAATTAAGCCATGAAACCAAAATGGTAGTAGTAGTAGAAGGCTTTTAACGGATTTTCATCGCATTGATTCTGAACATATTTAGACCGCAGGCAAAACGCCCCAGCACGTGGTTCTTCACAAATTCTATACAAGAGACGCCCAATTCTTTATACCAACATGCAGCCAACGCGGTAAACATGTCATACCAGCACTAGTTACGCTGCCGCTGCTGCTGCCGCTGCTGCTGCCGCTTTATAAAATATTATTTTATACACGAAAATGCTTTTACAATAATTAACTTCTTCCGAGAGAAAAACCTTCCCAGAATAGCTAATTAGGATCTGCACCGATATAATCTGAAACCATAGGTGGGTTTTGAAGAAAAATATATAATTCATAAATAAAGTTAGCGCGTTCGAATGTGTACTTGTGTTGGTGCTGCAAAAATACGAGGCCATTTCACAAAAGTTCAGATTTATATTGCGTTCCAGGAATACAGAAGCCCCGCGTTAGACTGATAACGGCCGTTCAGAATTTGAAGTAGAGTGCAATAACAACTGTCATAAATGCAAATTTAGATTAAAGGGCACCTTTATACGGTGTAACTTCACAATTTACGTGCAGTCCTCGCTGCATGTCATGGCTGTTCCTCTGTAAAACTCTGGTGCGTTAAATAAGAAATCAATAAGGAAGCAATTCTTGGAGAAAAATGAAAGACATTGAAAAAATCAGTACTGCACATGTTTTGAAAAAATTTTGAAAGAAAAAACGAATTTTCTTGATCATTAGTGTTCTATGACGAGATGAAAAGAGATTCGAAATTGATTTTTCCTAAAATGAAACCCTATATCCAACCCACAGTGATATGAAATTGAAGTAGGCCATATATGCCAGTGTTAAAAAGAGGAAAGTAATTTTCAATATTTCCATAACGGGCGCGTATGTGCGAAGTATATGGTGAATGCTGCCATATAATTTAAGTGGCACCCTTGATTATAACACATAAAATGTTTATGTATCAGTATATAGTATAGGTGTTCCCGCCAATGCGTTCCGTGTTATATATAAATATACGGAAATTCGTATACTTGTGTATATTATGCTTTGTTATAGCCGTTAGAAAAAATGAAACGCAAACACAATATAGCGTTCAAACAAAGGATGAAAAAATACTGCAATATATTTAAATAGGAATATGAGAACGCAATGTTTGGGGCGGAAAAATTAACTGTCCGTATCCCCATAGAGTGAACAGGACAAGTGTTTTTGTTTTCCTGTATATGAAAACAGAATTTCAATCAAGTGTCTGTACGAGGCGCCCTATATAAACACAAGCTGGACTGTCTTTTGAAAACGATATAAAAATAAAGGGAAACATTTTGTTGAATTTCTGGCACCGCCATTCGCGAGAGAATACTTATAAAAATAAATTCATTTGCGTGCATGGATCCGCCAAAAAATAGGCTGCGAACAAAGTCAAAACGGACATTATCATGAATGAACAATAAACAACGTAATAAATATAATATTGCGGTGTCTTCGTATTTTCGGATACGGCCCTGGTGGGAGTCGATCCGAATAGGAACGGAATTGAAAAACGCGAATGGAGACTGGAACATAGAAAGTTGTCAGAACGATTATTTAACTTCATTGTCTTGTCTGGTAGGGGGAAAACGGTGGCTGGAATTGTATAGGGAAGCGGTCTGCGACAGAGGAGGGCGTCTGGATGCGGCTTTCAAAGTGGGGAATGAGATGGTTGCCAACAGAAGGGGTTGTCGGCCACGAAAATATAAATAAGACGAACCGAATCGTCTCGAAGCGACAAGCCGCTGGAAAATAATAGGCGAATGCATCCACAAAGAAAACTAAGTATCTTATTCATTGATGAGCGTAACGAGCGTAGCGAGTGAAGCGAAATCTTCAATTACACTTACTGCAGAAAAAAGTCTCCAAAGTTTTTTTTGTGTTTGTTCGCGCTCTACAGGCCAAACGACAAAACCGATTTGGATGAAAATTTCTGTGAACCTTCGTTTTTTCTGAACTTAGATCTTAAACGTTTTTGAAGCAATTCGGACGAGTAAATTTTATGCTATTAAGTTTTTACAAAAAATTTCAGTTTTTCCAAAACACGTTTTGCACTCTGGAGGCCAAGAATCTTAATATAATTTGACGAAACTTTCTAGATATGTTGACCCTCATGATTCAATGTTGGTGTAAAAATTTCATTGTTTTTTGTTTAGCACTTTTCTTGAAAATGACGCCTTTATGGCGTTTTTTTGCGCTTTTTTCGCGTTTTTGCAGTTTTATGCAACTAAAACACCTTTATTTCCAACTTATGTTTACAAATTTTGCTGTGTGAGTTACAAATCTTAAAACGAAGATGCTGTGAAATTTTGAAGCATATCAGTTGAACAGTTTTTATTTAAATACATTTTTACGTTTTAAAATTTTCGAGTAATTTCACGACTAAATTTCGAATGTCATCGAGAAAGCTGCTGAATTATCACTGAACATTTAAAATTTGTCATACACGCCTCTAGGCTATGCGCACACGTAATATAATCGCGTAGTGGGTGAGCGTAAGTATTACGCTCATCCACAACACGATTATATAAGTGTTTGCATAGCCTAGTTATCAATAATTTAACCTTGGCATGGCCAATTGGCTACAAAGGCTTCAATTTACAATGGTTTTTGCTGTTTGACGATAAGAAGACATGGTAAAACAACGTTGTGACTATTAAAACATAATAATTTGGGATTAACTCGGGAGATAAACGATTAGTTTTGCATCTAATGAGTGAAAGCTTTAATCAAACATGTGATTAAAAACGGCTCCTTCGGCTCAGATGGCATGCATAAATCTTGTTTCACGGTGTCACCCTGCCTCACGTGTACTCCTGTACTCTTGACATCGGAATTAGTATCAAGGCCCGACTTAATCCATATTCCATATCCAGGCAAACGAGATTAGGCCCATTACCCAAATTACATCATCCTACAATGCCTAGGGGGCGACTCGCTAATCTAAAATGGATGTCCATCCAAAGTGTATATAGCTGTACGGCTGACGATGCATCAATATCCTTACGAAATAGAATTCACCTTGTAATCTGCAAGAGATGTGATACGCACGAGGGTTTTAAAAATGTTTGACTGCATATTATTCAAAAAAACTTTTTAACTGGATTTTTTCGCAAAGATATGCTGCCTGCTATTTCACGGGTCTAAACTTTAAACATGTGACCAAAAATGGAATATAAGCACCAAAAATTGATCATGACTGCTCACCAAATTGGCTCGTAACTATTTTACAAGTGCGTAAGCGACCGATATTCATTTGAAACTGTCTGTATTTTCTTTCGGTCTGGTTTACGAATCCAAAAAATGGCGTTAATTGGCTTTTGCTGAACATGTGGCACCTCCATTTACGAGAAAACTATTTATAATTAAATTTAATTGGTGAAAATGGATCGAATCAATAATATATATATGTTTTCATATTTGTTTATGCATCAAGCAACACGTCATCAAAGTTTCAAGTTAAAATCCATGGAGAATTTCAGTTTGAAGACACGTCAATCACCACTAAAAACGAAATAATGGTGAAGTGTCCCCCATTTCCATAGCTTCTCAGGACCCTACTTAATGTTATTCTGCACCTAATTTTCAAAAGCACGACCTGCGTGTAATTTAAAGCCAGCTCGCAGTGGGCGTAACATATCTAATTAACTACCGATTTGTTAGGGGCTTTACCCAAAGACGCGGAAAGCGAGGCATTCGACCTTGTCCGCCCCGTGAACTTAAACCCCGTTACGTCCCTGACTCGGTTTACACCCCCTTCCCTCCCGCCCCCCTCCGCTTAAGGGATGGCCTCCAGTTTTAACCGAATTAACTCCGACTTCCTACCCAACAACCATCAGGCCCATGGCCCCACGGTGCCCCCGGGCCCGCCGCTAACGACATCAACACATGGACCGGGTAATTCTCAAAACCGGCTCAAAACATTTGCATGCATTACATTTTCGACATCACGGTCAACACCAACCTATTCACAAGACTCGCAAGGGTGCAGGAAAAACCAGAGCGGCCAGGGGCACGGAAATGTAATTGAAAATTTTGACGTGATCCCGGATTTTCATTCAATTTCCAGCGCATACACTTTTCGAGTCTGAAATGTTCACTCATCAAATAATCATTCAATTTGGTAAGCTCCCCAACCCGCCTTCTCCCCAGCGGCGTTTCATGAATGCCCTGTTAAAATCATGCACGTCCACACGGCGCACCGTCTAACCCTCTAACTTTCTAGACAATGCGGCCAAATTGCACAAAAGGAAACCGAGCTGACCGACAGTCTAATGGCGCTTTCCCTTTCGGTGAAAATACGACAGATTGCATTAACCCCCCATCCCCCCCCCCCCCCCCCACGCAACCCACGGCCGCCGCCGCTAATTCCGTTATTAAATTATACGAAGCGCCGGTCATCGCCGACGTCCTCGGAGGTTTTATGTGATACACTGTGAGGATATTATCAGATTATGCAATAATACGATGTCGCAAATTGTAGCGAAATGTGGGAAGGGGGCGTGGTGTCGTTGGGGGCAACGCGCGACAGCTTTTGTCTATTTATATGCATTGTGATTTCTGACGGGTTAAGCTTTTGATCGGATGCAGTTTGACACTAAACACATCATTTTTCATGTTGCTTTGATTTGAAAGATATGTTTTGGTGGTGTCCAAACACTTGGTTGTTGGCGCCTGATGGGATGGACGAAGTGTAGAATTTCGCAGACTCCTGGAGACTCCATCCGGCTACTTTTAAGAGAGAGGCCTTAATATACTTATAAATTGACCCATATTTATAAAACAATAAAATATTTAATTATTGTTCATATTGAAATGTGATGGGCACCAAGACTCCCAAGTCAAAGCAGTCGTGCGGTTCGTTACAAGACCGCCAGTGCATCTAAATTTTGGTTTGGGGGTGGTGCAAAATAAGAGTGTTATTAAAACCAAAAACCTGTCCCTGACGACATGCAGCTCTAGTTCGTTAAATCAACAATGTGGAAATAAAAGCAGGCTCTTTTTTGTCTAGGCATAATTACGAACGCTGTCTGCGAAATGGTCGCATGTAGGTTGCACATCCATTTTTAATGATTGAGCCGAGTTGTCAGTTGTTAAAATGTGCATCGGCAATGCACCCCGAGTTCAACTAATGCAGTCGAGCATCATTATTTTATCGTGGAATCGAGCGTCGATCAACTTTTTTTAACTGCATAAAAATGTCATCAGCGATACAACTTTAAGATACCTATAGGTATACTATGCCTAGAGAAGTTTCCATGCAAAATAACAAGAGAATGATAAATCCTTTATTATTGAAAATATCTAGAAGTGACGACATATCCCGATCCGTTGAGTTTGTTTCTTACAAAAAAAATCTACAGGGTGAGGAAAGTGCACGTAGGTTGACACGTTAACTAGCGAAAATAGCTGGAAATATCCTGAAAAAAGTAGGGACGCATATTAAAGTGCAGTTCACCAGCAATATTATGACAGCGACGGGTCGTAAAATGGATGTGCGTTATCAAGTCTGCCATCTGATGGACACAAATTGGATTTCATTCCCCATAAAGATCTAAAATTGAATTTTCACGCACACGAAATTTCCTTCTGCAAGTAAAATAGCTTGCGTATGCTTTCTATGACAGAGAAAAATACAGCTATTATATTACAAGAAATTTTCTCATAAATATTAAAGGCGTTCTTATATCAACTGATTGAAAGTAAATATATTCTCAGAGGGTGAACATATGGAGCGATATTCAGTCCAAAATAAGTTCGTTTCTTGGAAATGTGTTTACTAAGCCTTTTATACTGAAAGCTTGTTATACCTACTTGATAAAAGCTCATACCTATTTATCATTATATTGTACGCGCATTGGCAACAGGGATGCATTTTGATGGACATCTAGCCAAAGTCAATGTTTACCTACATTTCCATCTAATTTAAAATTCTATCCCCAAAAATTACCTCGTTTTCCGAAAGCAAAGAGCGCAAAAAAGCACACACAACCTCGTCAATGTATACCAAAATAACATCCCTCGCACTAAATCTAGATATCACTTAAAGGTTTTGATGAATTAACGCAAGAATGAATGGCAAGGAAAACATTTTAAGCCCGAGTAAAAATGCGGTTAACACTGTTTTAACATGGACTTATGCATTCACTTTAAATAGAAAAACAAATATTTGATAAATTACATTCGCTTCACGCCAATATCCGTCATTTAACATACGCAAGTTTCACACTATGTGGTTCAATCATTTGGGGTTTTCCACTCATGTAGCTATAATTTCCACTTCTCCGTTGTTCTGCGAAAGAAACTTTGGGCCAAAACTTGAACGCATACACGGTAGAATCAAGTCTCCCCACGTCATACTGAATACTAAGTGACCCATAGTCAATATTTGATATAAAACAGGGAACTTTTTTTAGGGCTAGTGAAATTGAAATCTTAGCTTCGCTCGCTCCCTCCACGCACGACAAACGACCCAAGTTGAAACAAGACCTACCACCCTTCCCGTTAGATCTCCGTCCACAATCTCCAGCGGCCCTTATTTTGCATGCACCATAATATCATTTTACCCAACCAAACTGTACCATTTTCTTCGTTTGGGCTAAAGCGTGGAAGTGAAATCTCCCTATAGCATTAAGAGAATTTGTAAATTCTAGCTCATCTAGAAATTGACTTCACTTTCAAAGTCGATCAGACGCGATGTGATTTATAATAGGTAGTGTTGTTCATAGAAACCACATAAAATATTTTGAGGAGCATGATTAGGAAAAGACACAAGTCTTAAGAAGGTATAATCCCTAGAAGCACACAGAGTTGACACATGTAACTCGTTAGCCGCGAACAACCCCAAGTCGTTAATGTAATGCCCAGTGTACTGCCCCATGGACTCCCCCCCTCCAACCCCCCACGACGTACAAACACGGGGGAGTCGTGGGTAAAACGGTGGCCCATGCACACGGGGAGTGGGCGACAGATCGGCTCGTGAGCTACTTGAGCAGTGCCGGCGTCGCGACGTCCAATTAGACGTCGCTGTTGCTCGTTGCGACGCCGTCGTGATCTGCCGTGGGAGGATGCTGGGGGGATGCTGGGTGATGCTGGGGGATGCTGGGGGATGCTGGGTGATGCTGGGGGATACTGGGGGATGCTGGGTGATGCTGGCGGCGTCACCATAAGAGTCGAGAAGCCACTGGATTAGCGGTGGGTAGCGCGTGGCACGCGGGCTGACGGTGGATCACGCAGGATCGTAGGCGTTTTGGAAATTATAGGATTTGGAATTACCTGGACCTATAATAACCAACAACCTTTTCGAGCCCTTTATTTTTTTCCACCCCAGAGTTGAGAGCTATCCACTGATCTGTATAGCCATGGAAAGTGATTCGCACTGTGAGACTTTTATGCCGTATTGAAGCATTTTGGGGCACCTTCTCCAATTCCAAATTTTTATCAAATATTAAAATCAAAATGTTTATTTGGCTTATAGAAACGATTTAATAATTGTAGGGATATTTTCAGTTCATAATGATTGGTATTTCAGCATAAATTATGCATTGGCTTTGATTTAATTGTGAGTTATAGGGGTTAAATAATCTAATATATATTATAATGTCCGTCGATTTGGTTGCCCCGGGATTCCATTGTTGGCTATGTTTCTTTGTATTCAGTAGTGCAAATTTAGAAATCCCTTTTATGAAACATTCACGCACTCTCCACCAAACGTCTTTGTCTAGAATTAAAACACAGCTAATTTTCTACTGCTAAGGCTATGTTTCCTTTGAATCACTTGAATATTTCTATTAGAAAACTCGGTCGAAACGTTCGCGGCCCAGCCTAGACAGCTACTTTGAGTTCAAGTGCAACCTTAGTGCACTCATTGACTTTTCAATTTACACGAAATAATAATAATTACACATTCAATTTGGTACGTACATGCATTACTGACCATTTGGAGATGTCCTTCATCGTTTCATTGTGATTTTTTGTGCCAAAACGTGATAAGAACATTTCTGACATTTCGTCAATGACAGCTGGCAAATTATGAATTTCAAGGGCTTAAAACTCAAACAGGCACTGACTACCAGGATACATTTTTTCACTAGGGCTGTTCCAGAGTTGATGGAATAAATTAAATCAAAAGTTGCCGCCAACTTTCGCAAAGATTTTGGCCTATAGGCCTTTGGTTTGCAACGTGCACTCACCAAATCTGCATTTTACTACTTTATATTCACTAAAAACAACTAAATTCGGGTACTTTCTTGATTTTTCTACCATTTCCAATCGTCTCACGTATTTTTTATAGCAACTCAAATTACGAAAACTTGAAATGAGCATCAACGAAATGTCACATCTGACAGCTGGCAAAATAATTAATTTCCATCTCTCACAACTCAAAGATAGCAAGCAAGTAATTAAGTAAAGATTTCATTCTGCGCCGACCGATTCAAGTTTCAATGCAATCAATTGATAATTTATTTGTGAAAAGTCGACCGAAGGTATTTAAGTCCAGCCTAGACAGCTAACCCGAGTGCAACGCGCACTCATTGACGTGACATGATACACTTTTATTTAATAAGAACGGAAAATCTAAGGTAATAATCTAATAATCTAATTCAAATTGCGATAACTTGATAACAGCACATGGCCGAAATTTCGCCATTAAAAAAATGGTTAAAAACGAGTTTATTTTGCTAGAAAAAAGCAACATGCTCTTTCCACGAGGACAGCATGGAAGTGTCAAAACAATCACACGAACAATTCTACAAGGGAAGGCGATCGAAACTTTGCACGTCCAGCCTTGACAGTTAATCCGAGTGCATCGTCCAATCATCGTCACGCCAATTTACAGGTGATATTTATTCATACAAATTCTCAAACGTGGACATGTTTCTTCTTTCATTTGAAACAATTTTTCGTCTTTTCAATGCAATTTAAATTGAGGAAAATACATAACATCAATTCCGACATTTAGTCAATTGACAGATGGCTAAGAATGAATTTCTATTGCTCAAAACACAAACATGCATTATGACTCAAGAGTGCAACACACACTCATCTACATTGCAATAATTTACGCGTTATTTTTTAATAAAAACACACAAAAAAGGGCATGTTCGCGTACCAACTTTCAATTGTAATCATCAGGCTTCATTTTTGCATTTTAAATCGCAAAAAACCAAAAGCAAAATTGTCTTCACGGCAGTATTTGACTGCACGGGCAAAAAATGATTTCTATTCAAAACTCAAATAAGCAGTGACCTAATGGATACATTTGTCACTTTTGACTTTTGAAGAGTCAATGCATTGAATAAAATTATAAAAACGTCGCCAAACTCACGTAACTTGAATACCCGAGAGCAAGGCAAGTAGTACATACAGTATCTTACATAAGAAACGGAAAAAATTTCAACGCAGGATAGGGGCAGGGTAGGGGAAGGGTAGGTGAGTAGTTGGGAAGGTTAGAATTCGGGTAGAGGTAGAGGTGGGGTGGAAGTAGTTTATCAGTTGGGTAAAAGCAGGGTATTGGTCGTGAAGCGGTAGTGTAGAAGTAGGTATGAGTACTTTAACGGAAGCTTAGAGGTAGTGTAAGGGGAGGGGAAATTTTCCTTTAAGCATAAAGTTTGTCTTATGGGCACAGGGTTTGTCTTATAGGCACAGGGTTTGCCTTTTGAGTTAAGGGTTTACCTTATGGGCTTATTTTTGCCTTACGGGCATAGGGTTTCCTTTTAAGAGTAAGGTTTTTCTTTATTGGCATAGGGTTTTGCCTGATGAACATAGGGTTATGCCTTATGGGTATCAGGTTTGCCTTATGGGCATAAGGTGTGCATTATGGGAAAAGAGGCTGTCTCATGGAAAATAGTATTATCAATAAAGGTAAAAGGCGTAAACACATAGTGCCGGAGGCACGGGGGCTCCGCTGCTAAAAGACTGTGGTGATCCACTCCCCTGGGGGCAAGAAAGATCCAGGTCCCCGGGGAGTGGATTGTTGTGACCAACTCTGTTTTCCTAGACTTATTTCAAATGACAAGACGACTAGATGTGTTTTGATATTTACATTTTTACTCCATCATTTTATATCGAGCTTCACTCACTTCTTTACCATTTTAATAAAGTTTCTATTAAGTTGTTTCGTAAACTCGAATCTGTGTAGTTCACATATTGGTAGTCGAATATTTTCTCCCACAAGACTATTCGATATTTTTACGAATGCAGTCGAAAAAATCCGTAATTTCTATATTATATCTTTTTCAGGATTCAAACATCGAACAAGAATACTATTTGAGGTGCTACAATTATTCAACGGATGTGGTTCAAAAGCTGCTACTCAAAACCAAAACATTTTTTAATCTTCATTTTCTGTTAAATTGTTACTGTTTACTGATGTTGATAGAAATGACCTACCATAAAGTTGTTTCATGTTAATGCGAGTCTTATATATCGAATAGCCTCACAAACAGTTTTATTTGCAAATTTCTAAAGTAAACATTGACAAAATAGATGTCGAAATGTTTGCCTGCATTTAAAATGGAGGCATGGGGTGCATCTTGACGAGGGCTTAACTAAGAGATTTAGTCACTTTACCACGGTCAGAAGTTAGATCGCCTAAATGTCTTAAGGGAATCAGCAACGAGGATGAAAAATTTCGACAAAGTAATAAACGAAAATGTAAAAGGCAAAGAAAACATTGTACCTAATGCCCAAGGTCCATCAGTCTAACCCTTATAATGCGCCCAAAGGGCAAACTATACGCCCATAGGGTGAACTATACGCCCATATGGCAAACCATACGCCCATATGGCAAACCATACACCCATAGGGTGAACTATACGCCCATAGGGCAAACTATACACCCATAGGGTGAACTATAAGCCCATAGGGCAAACTATACACCCATAGGGTGAACTATACGCCCATAGGGTAAACTATAAGCCCATAGGGCAAACTATACACCCATTGGGCAGGCTTCCCACTCACATTTTAATCCAAAAAAGTAGGAATAGTAGGACAAAAAATCACAAAAAGTAGGACAAAAGTAGGACCAATTCTAACCAATTTGTAGGAATATACTGTTAAAGAAGTGTGATTTGTGCAATTCAAAGGTAAATTGCACGCAATTTTACATTGCGGTTTATTTCTTTTAATAAGAGGTGTACATTCTTATTGATGAGCGTAACGAGCGTAGCGAGTGAAGCGAAAACTTCAATTACACTTTACTGCTTAAAAAATCCGGAATGTTTTTTTTGTTGTTGCTGTTTTTGTTGTTGTTGTTGTTTTTGTGTGTTTGTGTGCGCTCTACAAGCCAAACGCCAAAACCGATTTTGATGAAAATTTCTGTGAACATTCGTTTTCTCTGAACTTAGATCTGCCGCGTTTTTGAAGCAATTCGGACGAGTAAATTTTATATTATTAAGTTTTTAGGTTTAATTTCACATAGATTTCAAATTTTATACTTAGTTGAGACGAAAAAGTAGGAAAAGTAGGATGAATATGTAAAAAGTAGGACAATTCCTACTTTCCTACTAAAAAGTAGGAATAAGTAGGAAAGTAGGAACGAGTGGGAAGCCTGCCATTGGGTGAACTATACGCCCATAGGGCAAACTATACACCCATAGGTTGAACTATACGCCCATAGGGCGAACCATACGCCCTTAGGGCGAACTATACGCCCATAGGGCGAACAATACCCCCATAGCGAACTGTACGCCCATAGGGCAAACTATACGCCCATAGGGTGAACTATACGCCCATAGGGCGAACTATACACCCATAGGGTAAACTATACGCCCATAGGGCGAACTATACACCCATAGGGTAAACTATACGCCCATAGGGCGAACCATACGCCCTTAGGGCGAACTATACGCCCATAGGGCAAACAATACCCCCATAGCGAACTATACGCCCATAGGGCGAACCATACGCCCGTAGGGCGAACCATACGCCCCTAGGGCGAACTATACGCCCATAAAGCGAACAATACCCCCAAAGCGAACTATACGCCCATAGGGCGAACCATACGCCCGTAGGGCGAACCATACGCCCGTAGGGCGAACCATACGCCCCTAGGGCGAACCATACGCCTATAGCGTACTATACTAGCGAACTATGCAATTGGCGAACATTCATCCGTATTGCGAAAATTAGGCCTTTAAGCTTTTTGTTCGCCCTATGAGCGCATTTTTGTCCCTATGGCCGAAAAATTCGTCCTATGGGCGTGCGGCTCACCCAATGGTCGTATAGTTCACCCTATGGGCGTAAAGTTCGCCCTATGGGCGTATCGCTCACCCTATGGACGTATAGTTCACCCTATGGCTGTATAGTTAGCCCTTTGAGCGTATAGTTCGCCCTAAGGGCGTATGGTTTGCCCTATGGGCGTATTGTCCGCTCCATGGGCGTATTGTTCGCCCTATGGGCGTATAGTTCACCCTATGGGTGTATAGTTCGCCCTATGGGCGTATGGTTCACCCTATGGGCGTATGGTTCGCCCTATGGGTGAATAGTTCGACCTTTGGGCGTATGGTTTGCCCTATGGGCGTATTGTCCGTTCCATGGGCGTATTGTTCGCCCTATGGGCGTATAGTTCACCCTATGGGTGTATAGTTCGCCCTATGGGCGTATAGTTTGCCCAATGGGCGTATAGTTCGCCCTATGGGCGTAAAGTTCGCCCTATGGGCGTATAGTGTGCCCTTTAGGCGTATAGTTCGCCCTATGGGCGTATAGTTCGCCCTAAGGGCGTATGGTTCACCCCATGGGTGAATAGTTCGACCTATGGGCGTATGGTTTGCCCTATGGGCGTATTGTCCGCCCCATGGGCCAATAGTTCGCCCTATGGGCGTATAGTTCACCCTATGGGTCTATAGTTCGCCCTATGGGCGTATAGTTTGCCCTATGGGCGTATAGTTCGCCCTATGGGCGTAAAGTTTGCCCTATGGGCGTATAGTGTGCCCTTTGGGCGTATAGTTCGCCCTATGGGCGTATAGTTCGCCCTTTGGGCGTAAAGTTTACGCTATGGGTGTATAGTTCGCTTTATGGACGTATAGTTTGCCCTATGGGCCAATATTTCGCCCCATGGGCGTATAGTTCGCCCTATGGGCGTAAAGTTCACTCTATGGGTGTATAGTTCGCCCTATTGGCGTATAGTTCGCCCTTTGGGCGTATAGCTCGCCCTATGGGCGCATAGTTCGCCCTATGGGTGTAAAGTGCACCCAATGGGCGTATATTTCGCCCTATGGGCGTATGGTCCACCATATGTTATATGCATCAATTGCATAAATCTTCTATACTTAAAGGGAAAAATTCACTTACACTCCACCACGCGTCTTTGTCTAGAATTTAAACACAGCTTATTATACACTGCAGAGGTTTTTTTCCCAATGGAATCAATTGAACAGTTCTATTCGAAAACTTGGTCGAAACTTTGGGAACCCAGTCTAGACAGCTACTTCAACTGCTACGTGCATATTTAGCCCTAATGGCGTATGGTTCACCCTAAGTTCTATAGGTTCTTTTCACGCCCTTTGGGTGAACTATTCGTCCATAGGGCGAACATGCACCCCATGTCGTTAAAAAGTAAATGAAAAAGTCGTAAGTATGCTTTATTTCTTATGGGAATATGGTTTGCCTTATGGGCGTAGGTTTTTTCTTTTGAACATAGGTTTTGCCTTATTGGCACATTTCTGCATTATGGACGTACTTATGCCCCATGGACATTGGATTTGGCTTATTGGCATAGGGTTTGCCTTAAGGGTAAAGGGGCAGCCTTATGAGCTTAAAAAAATGAAAAGGAAAAAAAAAAATTGTAAGTAAAAGGCGTAACCACATAGTGCCGGAGGCACGGGCTCCGCTGCTAGTCTAATATCTAATATATAATATAATGTCCGTCGATTTGGTTGCCCCGGGATTCCATTGTTGGCTATGTTTCTTTGTATTCAGTAGTGCAAATTTAGAAATCCCTTTCATGAAACATTCACGCACTCTCCACCAAACGTCTTTGTCTAGAATTAAAACACAGCTAATTTTCTACTGCTAAGGCTATGTTTCCTTTGAATCACTTGAATATTTCTACTAGAAAACTCGGTCGAAACGTTCGCGGCCCAGCCTAGACAGCAACTTTGAGTTCAAGTGCAACCTTAGTGCACTCATTGACTTTTCAATTTACACGAAATAATAATAATTACACATTCAATTTGGTACGTACATGCATTACTGACCATTTGGAGATGTCCTTCATCGTTTCATTGTGATTTTTTGTGCCACAACGTGATAAGAACATTTCTGACATTTCGTCAATGACAGCTGGCAAATTATGAATTCAAGGGCTTAAAACTCAAACAGGCAATGACTACCAGGATACATTTTTTCACTAGGGCTGTTCCAGAGTTGATGGAATGAATTAAATCAAAAGTTGCCGCCAACTTTCGCAAAGATTTTGGCCTATAGGCCTTTGGTTTGGAACGTGCACTCACCTAATCTGCATTTTACTACTTTATATTCACTAAAAACAACTAAATTCGGGTACTTTCTTGATTTCTCTACCATTTCCAATCGTCTCATGTATTTTTTATAGCAACTCAAATTACGAAAACTTGAAATGAGCATCAACGAAATGTCACCATCTGACAGCTGGCAAAATAATTAATTTCCATCTCTCACAACTCAAAGATAGCAAGCAAGTAATTAAGTAAAGATTTCATTCTGCGCCGACCGATATACAGTTTCAATGCAATCAATTGATTATTTATTTGTGAAAAGTCGACCGAAGGTATTAAAGTCCAGCCTAGACAGCTAACCCGAGTGCAACGCGCACTCATTGACCGTGACATGATACACTTTTATTTAATAAGAACGGAAAATCTAAGGTAATAATCTAATTAAAATTGCAAAATTGCATTAACATGGCCGAAATTTCGCCATTAAAAAAATGGTTAAAAACGAGTTTATTTTGCAAGAAAAAAGCAACATGCTCTTTCCACGAGGACAGCATGGAAGTGTCAAAACAATCACACGAACAATTCTACAAGGAAAGGCGATCGAAACTTTGCACGTCCAGCCTAGACAGTTAATCCGAGTGCATCGTCCAATCATCGTCACGCCAATTTACAGGTGATATTAATTCATACAAATTCTCAAACGTGGACATGTTTCTTCTTTCATTTGAAACAATTTTTCGTCTTTTCAATGCAATTTAAATTGAGAAAAATAGTGAAAATACATAAAACAATTCCGACATTTAGTCAATTGACAGATGGCTAAGAATGAATCTCTATTGCTCAAAACACAAACATGCTCAAGAGTGCAACACACACTAATCTACACTGCAATAATTTACGCGTTATTTTTTAATAAAAACACACAAATAAGGGCATGTTCGCGTACCAACTTTCAATTGTAATCATCAGGCTTCATTTTTGCATTTTAAATCGCAAAAACCAAAAGCAAAATTGTCTTCACGGCAGTATTTGACTGCACTGGCAAAAAATGATTTCTATTCAAAACTCAAATAAGCAGTGACCTAATGGATACATTTGTCACTTTAGACTTTTGAAGAGTCAATGCATTGAATAAAATTATAAAAACGTCGCCAAACTCACATAACTTGAATACCCGAGAGCAAGGCAAGTCGTACTTACAGTATCTTAAATAAGAAACGGAAAAAATTTTAACTCAGGATAGGAGCAGGGTAGGGGAAGGGTAGGTGAGTAGTTGGGAAGGGTAGAATTAGGGTAGAGGTGGGGTGGAAGTAGTTTATCAGTTGGGTAAAAGCAGGGTATTGGTCGTGAAGCGGTAGTGTAGAAGTAGGTATGAGTACTTTAACGGAAGCTTAGAGGTAGTGTAAGGGATTGAGTTAAGGGTTTACCTTATGGGCTTATTTTTACCTTACGGGCATAGGGTTTCTTCTCAAGAGTAAGGTTTTTCCTTATTGGCATACGGTTTTGCCTGATGAACTACAAGCTATGATGAGCTACAATTATTCAACGGATGTGGTTCAAAAGCTGCTACTCAAAACCAAAACATTTTTAAATCTTCATTTTCTGTTAAATTATTACTGTTTACTGATGTTGATAGAAATGACCTACCATAAAGTTGTTTCATGTTAATGCGAGTCTAATATATCGAAAAGCCTCAAAAACAGTTTTATTTGCAAATTTATAAAGTATACATTGACAAAATAGATGTCAAAATGATTGCCTGCATTTAAAATGGAGGCATGGGGTGCATCTTGACGAGGGCTTAACTAAGAAATTTAGTCACTTTACCACGGTCAGAAGCTAGATCGCCTTAATGTCTTAAGGCAATCAGCAAAGAGTATGAAAAATTTGGACAAAGTAATAAACGAAAATGTAAAAGGCAAAGAAAACATTGTACCTAATGCCCATGGTCCATCAGTCTAACCCTTATACTGCGCCCAATGGGCGAACCATTACTCTCATAGGGCGAACTATACGCCCATATGGCAAACCATACGCGAACTATACGCCCAAAGGGAAAACTATACGCCCATAGGGCAAACTATACACCCATTGGAAAAACTATACACCCATAGGGTGCACTATACACCCATAGGGTGAAATATACACCCATAGGGTGAACTATACGCCCATAGGGCAAACAATACACCCATAGGGTGAACTATACGCCCATAGGGCAAACTATACACCCATAGGGTGAACTATACACCCATAGGGCAAACTATACGCCCATAGGGCAAACTATACACCCATAGGGTGAACTATACGCCCATAGGGCAAACTATACACCCATAGGGTGAACTATACACCCATAGGGTGAACTATACGCCCATAAGGCAAACTTTACACCCATAGGGTGAACTATACGCCCATAGGGCAAACTATACACCCATAGGGTGAACTATACGCCCATAGGGCAAACTATACACCCATAGGGTGAACTATATGCCCATAGGGCAAACTATACATCCATAGGGTGAACTATACGCCCATAGGGCAAACTATACACCCATAGGGTGAACTATAAGCCCATAGGGCAAACTGTACACCCATAGGGTGAACTTTAAGCCCATAGGGCAAACTATACACCCATAGGGTGAACTATACGCCCATAGGGTAAACTATACACCCATAGGGTGAAATATACGCCCGTAGGGCAAACTATACACCCATTGGGTGAACTATACGCCCAAAGGGAAAATTATACGCCCATAGGGTGAACTATACGCCCATAGGGCAAACTACACACCCATAGGGTGAACTATACGCCCATAGGGCGAACCATACGCCCAAAGGGCGAACCATACGCCCATAGGGCGAGCCATACGCCCATAGCGTACTATACTAGCGAACAATACAATTGGCGAACATTCACCCGTATTGCGAAAATTAGGCATTTAAGCTTTTTGTTCGCCCTATGAGCGTATTTTTGTCCCTATGGGCGGATAATTCGTCCTATGGGCCTGTGGTTCGCCCAATGGTCGAATAGTTCACCCTATGGGCGTATAGTTCACCCTATGGACGTATAGTTCACCCTATGGCTGTATGGTGTTCCCTATGGGCGTATTGTTCGTCCTATGGGCGTATAGCCGCCCTATGGGCGTATGGTTCGCCCCATGGTCGTATGGTTCACCCTTTAGGCGTATGGTTCGCCCTATACGTTTAGCGAACATTCACCGGTATTGCGAAAATTAGGCCTATGAGCGTATTGTTAACCTTGAGCGTATTTTTCCTCTATGTGCGTATAGTTCGTCCTATGGCCGTATGGTGCGCCCTTTCGGTGTATTGTTTGCCCTATGAGCATGTTGTACGCCCTATGGGCGTATATTTCGACCTATGGGCGTATGGTTTGCCCTATGGGCGTATTGTCCGCCCTATGGGTGTATAGTTTGCCCTATGGGCGTATAGTTCGCCCTTTGGGCGTATAGTTCGCCCTATGGGCGTATGGTTCGCCGTATGGGCGTATGGTTCGCACTATGGGCATATAGTTCGCCCTATGGGCGTAAAGTTCACCCTATGGGTGTATAGTTCGCTCTATGGACGTATAGTTCGCCATATGGGCCTATATTTCGCCCTATGGGCGTATAGTTCGCCCTATGGGCGTAAAGTTCACTCTATGAGTGTATAGTTCGCCCTATTGGCGTATAGTTCGCCCTTTGGCGTATAGCTCGCCCTATAGGCGTATAGTTCACCCTATGGGCGTATGTTTCACCTTATGGGTGTATAGTTCGCCCTATGGGCGTAAAGTGTACCCTATGGGTGTATAGTTCGCCCAATGGGCGTATAGTTCGCCCTAAGGGCGTATGGTCTACCATATGTTATATGCATCAATTGCATAAATCTTCTATGCATAAAGGGAAAAATTCACTTAAACTCCACCACGCGTCTTTGTCTAGAATTTAAACGCAGCTTATTATACACAGCAGAGGTTTTTTTTTCCCATGGAATCAATTGAACAGTTCTTTTTGAAGACTTGGTCGAAACTTTGGGAACCCAGTCTTGACAGCTACTTCCACTGCTACGTTCATATTTAGCCCTAATGGCGTTTGGTTCACCCTAAGTTCAATTGGTTCTATTCACGCCCATTGGGTGAACTATTCGTCCATAGGGCGAAAATGCACCCCATGTCGTTAAAAACTAAAAGAAAAAGTCGTAAGTATGCTTTATGCCTTTTGGGCATAAGGTTTGCCTTATCTTTTGAACAAAGGTTTTGCCTTATTGGCACATTTCTGCATTATGGACGTACATAAGTACCCCCCTATGGACATAGGATTTGCCTTATGGGCATAGGGTTTGCCTGAAGGGTAAAGGGGCAGCCTTATGAGCTTAAAAAAATTAAATGAAAAAAAATTTTTAATTATAAGTAAAAGGCGTAACCACTTAGTGCCGGAGGCACGGGCTCCGCTGCTAGTATTGATTAAAGTGATGTAGGTACTGAATATAAAAAAATACCAGTTGAGCTTATAAATAAACATAAAAGAATATAAATAAATAAATAAAGAGCCACATAATTCGGGAGACCAGGATGGAAAAAATCTGGCTTCACTTAACTTGACCTTGACTCAGTACGATGGAAATTAAATTTCCAATACCATGTGAAGAAAATTAAAAAAACCAAACATTTTCGGCCGCATTCCTGTTGACCAATGACTCATTTTCTTTTCGGCGCTTGGAAAATATCATCAAGCTGAATGTTAATGACGAAGAGAATCCACAAAAACTTTCATGCGCTTAAACATTTTTTAAAGTGAGAAATTCGTTCAGCAGAAACACAAAAATGCATTCAAAAATCGTAAAAAAGCAGTAGAATTCTCAAGCAGAACACAATAAATGAAACAACGGCAATAACTCGCATGGTTACGCGACCCCAAAGCTGCTCAAAAATATTTTTTCACTCACCAACAGCCTTATGAAACACTAGCTGACATCCCAATTTTTTCACATTTCAAATGAATGCATTATTTTTGCATGCTTTTTGTCTACCCTCTTTTTTTATTACAGCCAAGAGTAATTTTCATCTCTGCACAGACTTCAATCTGTTTTAATGGACGACTCGTTGACAATGGCATACTTTTGTGGATAGAGTGATTCCCCCACCGCTCTTCCACCAAGCCACCCCACCCCCGGCGGGGGTTAGTGGGTTGGGGGGGTAGCAAAATGCGGGGGCCGTGCAGAATGGAAGAGCTCGCATTAGATCACCGATCGCAGCCAGACCATTTGAAACAAATCTTTTTCAGGGCGAAATTAATGTCAAGTGATTTGCCACGAAAACGATGTCATTTTCAAGACTTTTGGAATTACTTTTTAGAGAAGTACCCCATCTCAATCAGCCGGCGGTATATTGTATAACCGTGTTACTTGCTCGCCTCTCAAGCGTGCCCCCTACTTTATCGCCATAATTTAAGGTGTAAATGCTTCATTACTTAACTTTACCTCTCGCTTGGTTTTAATAAATTGCATTTAATTTTGATAAGTATCTCCGGCATGATTCTCATTTCTTTACCTTTCTAACCCCCTTTTTGTTTCAGCGCAAATAAGACAAGAAAAACATAAATTAGTTAAAATAATTTTAAGTGCCAAGCTCAGTAAGTTTATAATTGCTTGCAAATATAATCAGCTCGCAAGAAATGTTCACACCCCCGTGATAGGGTTGGGCCCGAGAAAAACCATCTTCGCATTAAAGGGCTGGCGAAACTTTCACAAGAAAAAATAAGGACCTGATCCTCCGTGAACCGTGAATAAAGAACTTAACGTGCCTAAACTGCTACTGTTTTCGCTTCCACAAAGGTACGAGATTTTCAAAATTTAATTATAACAATCAATTTTCATTGCGGCCATCATGGGAAATGAAGATGTGATACGGAACGCATCCCAGATTTCTGCAAGCACTAAATACAAAGTCTTCCAAAGTGAAAAAGCTGACACGTTGCAAAGGTATAGACGTAATTTATGTGATATGCCATACAAATTATGGAAAAATCGTCAATTTCTTTTCGCGTAGAAAACACGTCGGGAAGCTTTTTAAACTGGTTACCGTATTTACGTTTTCTTGTTTAGATTTTATATATTCTTATATAGATTCTCGTGAGTTTAACATAAACAACCTAAATTGCCAGTCGACCCAAATTTGATTGGATTCTAGTTTGATATGAATTCCATAACTCATACCCAGAAACGCTTAAATTTCACAGTGTGGCAATGGACATGGCCATGGAATCTCTTAACTTCAACCCAGGGTTAGAATAACACTGACACAGGTCCCAATGGTAGATTTTGCAGTTTGTTTCACTTTGGATGAAAGAGTTAAGAAAAAGGTCATTTATCAGCCAGTCAGATACGTCGAACCTTAACTAGTTCCCAGGATTGTCTCATTAACTCTGGGCTAAGAAATATTGAAAAATCGGTCATTAGCAAGCTAAGTTGCAAAAAAAGACATGAATCGATCCCCTTTCTTTCGAAAAGTGTTATGATAATGGCGCCACACAAGCGCGTCGAGCCTCCCTAACCGAACCTATAAGACTTCTCCATTCAATTTTCTTCTGTTTTGTATTAAAGTGCGTTGGCAGTTAATGCCATCAGAGGGAGGTCACCCCCCGGTCGCTGGCACGGCCTGCCGGGTAGTGACGCGGGGTTCTGTGGAGAGGGTGCCAGAGGAGGGGGGGGGGGGAGGGTTCTGCCCGTAACGGCGCACATGGAAAATAGGACGTAGCCTACATTCTTGTGTGACGCGTGTAGGTTATAACGTGGGCACGCCACTGGCGGCGGCATCGGGGACTGCTCGTTCAGGAATTTCGAATATTAAAATTCCGAAGATAGGTTCTGTCATTCTCCGTTGATATCCCCCCCCCCCCCACACCGGCCCCAGCCGCCGCCTGCGCGCTGGGTGGTGCGCCCTATCGCTTGCACTCGCCGAGCTTAGAGAGACGCGACGTGTAGGGAGTGGTCGACTCGGCGCATGGATGACTTTTTGGTGGGTTGCGGTGGGTGGCGGTGGCCGGACTTTTGAGAGGAGTCAGATGATGCTGTGCTATGATAGTGAGTGGTGGATGAGACTGGAAAATCACGCCATGTTTGGCCAGATGTGCTAGGCATTTATTTAAATAAATTTTTGTACTTTGGTCAGGATTTCGTTTTAAAAATCTGCAGAAATTTGATCAGAATGAACAGGATCATGCGTTTTTTTGTTTTCTTGAAATATCCGATATATCATTTGACAATAAATGCAAATATGAACAGATAGTTTTTAATAACCAATGTTCTTATGCCATTATGAAGGTCAGAGGAACTTCTCTTTTTTATCCAAAAATACCGATTTGTTTCTTGCTTGTAATACTACAGGTACCCAATATATTAAGTAATTAAAGGCCGACTCTTTTTTTTTTTTTTTTTTTTTTTCAGAAAAACTATTTAACTGGGTAATTGAATGCTAAGTCCCAAAACTCAAACTATTCCCATAGTTTGAGCCAGTTAGTTTGAGCCAGATAGTTTGAGTTTTGGGACTTAGCATTCAATTACCCAGTTAAATAGTTTTTCTGAAAACTAACGTGCTAAGATTAGGAAAAGACATGAGTCTTAAGAATTTTAAAAGGCCGACTCTATCTACAAAAAACAACTACAACAAATTTATTTGAGGAATAAAATCGGGGTATAAAATCACTAAGCGGCCCAAATACACCTTTTTTCTCAAATTATTATAAGGTTATTTAGAAGCTCAAATTCAATGGCAACTCTCAACTCTCAACTCTCAACTCTCAACTCTCAACTACAGTTATACGCTAAATTTCCTGTCAGAATTAACTGTTGGGAGAATCGTTAAAACCGGTATAAAGTTTCAGATTCTGCTTGAAACCTGAGCCACTCCTTGGATGTCATGGCTCTCTGCTCCATCGCCTCCCACCCCTCCCCATCCATACTTGCCAGGGTGAGCAGTTGCCTGGAGATCCAGCATCGTACATCCTTTATGTACAGATCATGATCGCGGTCTTCCCGGCAGAAAAGTACGCTTTATATCTGCGAGGGGAACGTACATCGTTCAAATGGTTACAATTCAACGACTGAGATATGGGAGATCAAAAACAAACTTGTTATATTGTGATCACGGGATTGCGGCTGGTTTATTGGCCATGACGTTTTGACGGGCAGTTGTAAAGGGTTGAAAATGACGCTCAAAACCCATCAGGGGACGAAATTAAATAAATCACAATTCGCTTTCGAGCGGCAGTTCTAATTTAACCTGACATTTTCCAGCGTTTTCATTGCTGAAAACTGGGAGTATTTTTTTTTATCTTGCCTTCAACCTTTTTTTCACATGCGATGAACAATTTACAACAGTGATTCGCCTTGATCAGAGATAAAATGGATGAAATTTTAGCAAACTAGAAAAAAATGACAAGGGACGAATATAAATAACCTTGTGTCCATAAGAATTAAAAAAATATATATATTTCTCCTAACTGCAGCCCTCAGAGCAGTCATGGCACTTCTATCAGATCTATAAAACTGGTTTTGGCAATGAATTGTTCAAACTTCGTTTCAAGATCCTTTCCCCCTAAACGCAACCCGCAGAGCAATCATGGCACCTCCACAAGCGTTTTCGATTTGTGCCACAATACACCCAGTGTGTTGCACAACCGAAGAAGTGCACATGCTTTCGTGATAACTCCACGAAACGATTGGACAAGAAATACGAAACATCTGCGAGCAAAGATTTACCCCTCATCCTTCTCTGAAAAAGTCTTACATGGATGAACCCATAATTGGCTAATACCTGACAGCGCACGGTGTACCTGTATTTATTGGCTGTCATTGCCGCGTTTCAGCAATTCGCCGCTGCCAGAATAGGAAATAAAAAATAAACTTGACTAACTTTATCGATGGCTTTGTGGAACGCGCGAACTTTTATCGGTTCCTTCTAACCGAATCAGCTCCTTCGCGTAGCTTCTTCGCGATTAGTTGCTCTAGTTAGTCGTTCAGGCGTGCTTCTACGTCTACACTTCCTTATCTCTGCCACAAAGACACGGGCTGCGAATTTTTTGTATTCGCCGAGGCTATGCCTACAGCAATGTGTCTAGATCATAGTTAAGGTGAGATTTAAGCATTTATACAACTGTTTTTTACTGTCACTCGTGATTAAAAATTATTGTCACTTTTGGAAGAAAAGTAATTTTTGTTTCGAGACGTATACGGTAAGGGATAACGTAATAATTGTATATTTTATTTTCTTCATAAAATAAAAAATTAATTGACGGATATTTGAAGAATACTAGGCTATGCGAACACTCATATAATCGTGTTGTGGATGAGCGTAATTCTTACGCTCACCCACAACGCAATTAAATTGCGTGTACGCATAGCCTAGAGGCTTTTATGATCAATTTTAAGAGTTCGGCGTTAATTTATCAGCTTTCTCAAAGACATTGAATATTTCAAAACGAAAAAATCGATTTAAAGAAAAACTATTTAAACGATTTGCTTGAAATTAACACAGTATCTTCCTTTTACGATTTATAATGCACACAGTAAATTTAGTCAAAATCGGTTGAAGATAAAGTTGATTTAGTTGCAAAAAACTGCAAAATCGCTGAAAAAGCGTCATAAAAGCGCTATTTCCATGAAAAGCGCTAAACATACAACAATGAAATTTGCACACAAACATTAAATCGTGGGGGCCAACATATCTGGAAAGTTTCGTCAAATTATATTGAGATCCTCGGCCTCTAGAGTGGAAAACGTGTTTTGGAAAAACTGAAAAATTTCGTAAAAACTTAATAACAAAAAATTTACTCTTCCGAATTGCTTCAAAAACGTGGCAGATCTAAGTTCAGAGAAAACGAAGGTCCACCGAAATTTTCATCAAAATCCGTTTTGGCGTTTGGCCGGAATCGTGCGAACAAACACACAAAAAAACAAAAAAAAAAAAAAAAAACAAACAAACAAAAAAAAAACATTCCGGATTTTTTTAGCAGTAAAGTGAAATTGAAGATTTCGCTTCACTCGCTACGCTCGTTACGCTCATCAATCAATTTACTTATTTCAATTCGAACAGTTCAACATTGTTTTTGCATCTAACTTGAGAAATTTGTAAATAAAACAACTTCTAATGGGGCGACTTGGAACTCGGCAGCAACTGAAATGGTTGGTTAAGCCGCTTATAGGGTCAAATAACGGGTGTTGTTATTCTGATAGTACCTGCTGTACCTGCGTACCTGCTGCACCTGCTGTTCCACGGTTGAATCGCACCATCTGAGAGTTCCAAGAATTCCCGAAAGTCGGCACGCATTAAAATTATTCTGAATTTGTTTTCGACCAAGAAAAAGGAAACTTTGGTGGAGTTTCCGGGACTGAGTTTTCTAAAAAGCGCCCACAAACAAATTCTGTTGTGTGCCAGTGACATATTTCAAGTGTTTGTTGATTATAGAAGTTTATGGAAATTTATGCGGTTTTAATTGTGTTTCTACATTAAAATGAATTAAAACTTTTAAGTAATGGACTTGCACCTCCTCTTTTTCTGCTTGAAACTTATAATTATTCGAAGAACTAAGTAAAAAAGTGGCAGCGGCGGCAGCAGCAGCATCAGCACCAGCACCAGCAGCAGCAGCAGCTTTAAGTTGATCATGAAAATAGAATGAGAAGTTCGCATTCAAATTTGATCGTCTTTTGCCGGCGCGCACAATTTCCTATTGCCGAGTACAGCCCATCGATCTAAGAGACGTAATAGAATTACCGCCCACTGGCAGATAAATTTTGTATTTAAATTCAATTTTCTAATTTTCTCAGTGGAGTATCAAGTTTCCACTTTAGTAAATACTCTACTTTGATGGATTATTGGCAGCATCTTAACGAAGACTATGAAATACCGGTGCACCATCTGAAACTGCCTTTCAGGAAATAGAAGCCCTCGCTTTGCCGGCGACAAACCACCAACGGGCTAGCTTTATTACATTTTCGTTATTATAACGACGTTTCCTAGAAAACAGATCAAGTTTGCTAGAATTTTAACCTTTTATACACCCAACCTTTCACCTTTTCAACAAGAACTACAAGGCACCAAGTATTTGTACAAAAAAACGCTTTAAATTTAATAGCATCTCAAACTTGCAGCTATATAGTAGTAGTACCATAAATAGCCAAAAAAAGATCACGACTAAAACATCCCCCCCGAAGTTATGGAAGAGAAAAAGCTCTTACGATGTAAACTATGAAGTTCAATTACATTGTCATTCCCCAACCTAACTCCCAGCCATGCCAGCATTGAGCGGCATTGCAAGGATCCGAGCCCGCTAAACCTCTACATAGCCACGGGAAAAATGTTCCCGCATGCATGAGAAAACCCACTCTTCCTACACGCGAAAACTCGCACTACACACAATTTTCCCGTGTTTCGGCAAGTCGGGGCAAAACCGCACCTGAAAGTGCATAGGCGTGTTCCGCTTTCGATCCTGAGGCTGCTTCACGGTATGGTCGATGATGTACATCAAAGTAAGGACATTAAGGATTGCAGCCTTAGACTCGTCCCGGTTCCGAGTCCTCTATTGCCTGGGCGAATCTAGAATGCGAATAGTATGCTATATACGCACAGACATTTATACCTTTTAGGCGATGCACGCACGGCTGAACATTTAACTGCCTTCGTCTGTCCGATCCGCCTTGAAGCTGCCGTTTCTCTACCATATAATGCCAGTGCTAATAAGTTTGTCTGCTTACCGGCACGGAAATATCCCCACGACTTTATATATAGGGAGAGAGAGATTACATTTTAACGAATTTCGAAATTCGCCGAATGAGTTTATTAATTTTATAAACTCGAATTTCATATTTAAAGTTATATATGGTGGGTGAAAAATTAATTTCAAAACAGAAAATACAACCTTTTTCGTTTGGCAATTTTAAATTAAACTTTCCCTCCATGTTCTACATTTGCGAATTACTCACGCCTACTTGACATCAACCGTACTTTTTAAAAGTCACCAACGCGCGATCAAGCTGCCGTTTTTCTGTAAAATTTCAAAAAAGTTTTTGCACAATCGCGCTTACAAACATGTTTTCTGCTGGGCAGGCATTAAAAATTAAAAAAATATATATATATGAATCTAATTGTTTCTATGCATGTAACGTGTGACTGTTATGTATATGCATGAAGCGTGCAAAGTGCAACGTAGCCGGATGTTGACACATATATATGTTTATATAAACTTTCTGGAGATGGTAAATTCATGGGCTATTAACCACAACCTCTCGGCAGCGGGGCTAAGGCGTCTTCAGTTCCTCAGCTCCGCTCACATCCGCGATAGCTTCATGGATCCTTAATCCGAGTCAAACGCTCAGAAAGTGGTGGGCCCCCAGCTCGATGTTGTTCCTCAAAGCAACACCCATAAAGCGTCGCGACTTAAACCATGGTCTGCCACCATCGTCGTTCCCTTACATGGAACCTACAAAGGGAATAAACTTTGAAGGCATGCTGAAATTTTCTCCAGGGATTTCAAAATTTCACCAACATCATCACGCGCACACCAAAACCGTACCGCGCAAGAACATATATATATATGTGTAGTATATTAAGGAAACCGTGCGTCAAAAGCACATGTAAATCAAAACAGTTTGTGGCAAGAATGTTACGTGCCATTGTAGCGACGCCATTTTCAATTAGAATCTGGTCGGAATGGCATGCTGTTTAGAGTTTGAAACGAGTCAAAACACTAGGGTCTAAGACGGTGCATACCAATTTGGTCACGATTTCAAACGGCAAATGCTGGGGTTTAATTTAAACTAACCACTGTGGGAAACCACTTTTGTGTACAAAAACATTACGATTTGCAATGGCCACCGTTTTGCGTTTGAGGTCAACTGCAATTCAATGCACTGCCGTTGTAAAGCTAGAAGCATTTTCTGATTTCTCTAGTGTACCGTTGATGTATTTGCAAGGAACTGTAGCAATCGTCAAAGAATTCTAGCACATGCGTCAAATAAATAGGTACATAAAATCCCCACACCACAATCACTGTAATGAACAGCAAAAGTATGTTCTTTTATTACCATTGATGCCAGTCTTGAGTTGTAACGTTCATGCACCAGTAACTTCGTGCAGACATCAACTGCCCCTGAAATTCCCATTCCCAGTCCAATTTAAACGACGGCGTGTTAATTCACGATCGCCCGCCCCTGGTATATACACGTGTCAAGAACGTTGCATGAATCATGTATAGGCGGCTAGTCGACATTGACCGCAGCCTAATGACATAAGTGCACGTCCATCGCAGCAGCGAAACATCAGAACCCGTGCCAACACGAGCTTAACGAGTTTCAAGTTTGAGCAGCGCGGCCAAGCGTCTACGGCGAGAGAACGTTCTAGTCTTTGACACGAGTTGCCCCGTCAAGTTTCGGTCCCAAAGTGGCGTTTCGCCCGCCTTGGGGAGACGAGGGCGCCGCCAGTATCCTACTTGGAAATGGCTCTTTGACGTGTTCTGACACGATCGGACGAAATTTGTTTATATGGCCGACACCTCGTTGCGGCAACTAATGCTGCAGGCTCGGACGCGGTCTCGAGACACACCGGCTATCATTTGTTGAGTAAGGAAATTTAGAGGTTATCTCTTGGATATAAGGTTAGGTGTAAGTACGCTCTTCGTGTCGAGCTGGGAGTTTATATTTGCTCTGTCCTGTTGGGAGTCACACTCTGTCTAATTAGCTCTCTCAAACGCGTGATCCAACTCTCAATGACAGAGTTTGGGGGGGGGGGGGGGGGGCGGGGAGGGTTAAAACCCTCGTCACATTTATCCAGAAGTGTGCCTAGTTTAGTGCTAGCCGAAAAAGCTGCGGCTCGAGAATGTTGCGTGCGAATTGCAGCCGTCAGCCAATCACAAGACGAGTATTGGTCACGTGACAATCTTCGGCTCGCCTTGTGATTGGCTGACGGCTGCAATTCGCACGCAACATTCTCGAGCCGCAGCTTTTTCGGCTAGCACTAAACTAGGCCGACTTTATAAATACTTAGCACAAAATAAGCTAGCCCTAAACTTTCCTTCCTAAACCTTTTCAACCTTTTCGATCGCCTCTAAATTTGACTTCTGTATTAACTTTCTCTATTATTCTTTCACATGTGTTAAATTTGCTAAAGTAAGGAAAATTGGAAATTTTTAACCGCACGAAGAAAAACACTGTTAAAATAAAGCTGGAAGTACCTCAACGCACACAATTCGCTTGCATCCTATATAGTAGTCGCAGCATCCTAGCAGAAGACCTACGAAGCAACATTTCCTAGCACTATTTTTCCCTCGTAACCTTCAAAATCCGTGTTAATTATTTCCGCTCCAGCGCCAATAAAACGCAATCGAGTTAAGCCCCGGGCAGGACTGGCATCGGTGTGCTCTGCACGTCAAGCCTGCGGATTTCTGCTCGGCAGGTCAGGCCTCGTTTCGTGGCCGGAAATCCGCTCGATGAGTTTACATCGGCAACGCACAACGCACCCCCTTACAACGAAAACTTAATCTTCTCGTCATTTAGTAAAATAGTGCCGGTCCATTCTCTGCTGGGGCCATGGCCAGCTGATTATATTAACAGGCGTTTGGTTGACCTTTGATGTGAGTTTTCACGTTTAGTTTCGTTGCTTTGTGCAGATTCTGAGCGCAGGAACCTCTGTGCCTCTGTGCCTCTGTACCTATTTGCCACTTGAATGTGTTGATCATAAAATAAGGCAAAAAACCAGAGATCACAAGTTAAGTAGCATGGTGCTGTGTCATAGTCATCTTATTGAATGGGTGACCAACTATAAAAATTAGTGTATGCGGTCCGTTAAAGACGTCACAAAGTGCTGAAGGGTGTTTATAATAACCGTATGGCAAGCAGTTAGTGACCCTGCGTCAAGAGCAACCCGCCGGCCCCGAGTTTCCCTTCCTCGCGACAAGAGCGATCAGTGATGCTGCCCTGCTAGTTTCAAACTAGGATTTAGGCTGCACCACGTCACACCCCAACCAACCCCTGACCCAGCATTTACTCCTCACACACGGTGATAACACGAGAGAACCCGTATATCGGACAAGCCAAACTGTTACGGTTATCCATCTTAAACTGCGATTTTCGATTAACATGCATTTCCTAATCACAGTTCCATCCAGATCCAGATCCAGATTCCATTCGAAATGTGCTTTCGGTAGGTTAGTGACGCTGCACGCGGACGGTCGATCGTTAGGTACACACTTCCTACTCCAGGCTTGATGAAGCACGTCCATTATTTTTGCGCGCGGCTGGCGAAGAATACAAGATTTATCAGTTTTTCGCGCGCGCTCTAGCCGGCGCAGAGATTTATTGGAGAAAATGGAGAAAAACGTTTCGGGCTGTGCGAAGGATAAGCCACGGCGTGATGAAGAATTGATTAGCATTGGTTTTGCATTAACTTTGACGTCGCTGCAATGGCAACCGGTCGGGGTGGGCCAATCAGAACATAGGGTCGTACCACGTCGTATGCAGCTGGATAAGTGTACTTGAATGCATTTGGAGTTGTCCGCACTCTTTTGGTTTTTTAATTGAGAAACAATGCCACTTTCTATGATCTTATGAGAAGGTAAAGTTCGTTATTTGAAGGTGGAGAAATTTCTAACTTTATAGCTTTGACTTAAAGTAAAAATTGTTTTTCTGCTATCTTAATTCCAAGCAGATTGAAATTATTTTTTTGTTTCACTAGTAAAACTTAAGAGTCGGTAGCAGACTGCTGAATGTGTTTCGGTTATAAAACTGAAAAAATGTGGCAAACAGCACATGTGCAAAATTCCTTTTTTAGATTTCTGGAAGTTTTTTTTCGACGGAATTTGGAGTTCGCACTCAAAGTGGTTGATACATTTATCCACTTTTTTGTTGATATTCCCCGAAAGATTCGATGTTTCGACTTGGCCAACTGTGCTATCCAGCTGTTTCGTTGATTCCAGCTCGAAGTGTGCGACTCCTTAACGATAAAAATAAACAAGTCTATCGGCTCAACACCTACCAGCTCTCACGTGTTCGAAACTTATTAATAGATCATATATTGGATACACGATTATCTCCCATGTCTCACTCAGGAGCTATCTGAATATTTTCAGTCTCACTAGAATATACTTCCTATGATGTTTACAGAAAGTATTTGAAAGGGACGTTCTAAGCATGGCTATAGCATCGCGTCGCTGCAGAATATGTAATATTAGGATGCTTAAATAGTGTCCGGTCATATTTCACAATTAACAGTTCAATAAAATACCTATAGACCTCTAGATTCATTAACTTTTCTCATCAAAATAAAGCATCACCGAAAAAGGCGTAGAATATAAAATAACCAGTCCAATGAATTAGTTAAATTTATGATATGAAAACTGCATCGGTGCATCAATTGGTTGGACTCGAGCTGTGGCCCTGAGACCAAAAGATCTTCCTTTAAAATCACCAGTCTACTCACGCAGCATCATCAAGTGCCAGCTCGCCTTTAATTTTTAAGCTGGTGGTTTTCTTAGCTATCTGCGTCCGAGACTCCCGACAGCAAAACGTAGTACTCACCTGAAATCAAAAAGAGATTCACATCAGCCGTGTTTATGAGTGTGAGTGATGTCGGGACGTGGTGGTGCATGCAGAAATGTGCTTCTTAGTAGGCGACTAATGGAAAATGCTGGTCTGATATTACCTTAACGAGTCATTTAAAAACCGCATTAGAAATTGTGATAACGCTCAAGTGTTTGCCAAAGCGTCAGCTACCTCTTATCTTATGCTTCTGAAGAAGATTATCTATGAACCGGGTGTGAATCCCGGTCGTGTTTATCTGAAATTTAAGTAAATTCACAAAAAAAAAGTAAATAGGGATGAGCTGAAGATAAAATGCTTTAATTGCTCGAATCTATTTTTCATCCCGAAATGTTCACCGTGTGGGAAAGAATAATGGGCAGATTTAGTTTCCAGACCAATCAAAATCACTTCATCCAGGTCACTGGCCACGATGTTGATGCTAAGAAGGCTATATTTAAGTGAGTATGAAAAAGCAGAAGAGCATGGCAGCATTCTGGCAGGCAGTCAGCCGTTAGCGCTCGGTAGAGAGTCACGTGACGCGGGAGGGTGGCCAACTATCTAGCCAAGTGTTTTCTAGGGGTTGTTGGCGAAAAGTCACCTTGTTAATCGCATAAATCGTAGGTGGGTGCTGTCCTTCAACGCAAGCAGAAGCTTATTTCAGCACATGCGTTGGCAAAATGTTCAACACTTATGATGACACACACCTTTGTTGTTGTTGTATTCTTAATTTAAAAAAAAATGTTTGTTTTTGATCTATAATCTATTTGTTAGGTTAAATGTCCTTTCTCTTTATAGAAACACGCAAACAAAGAATGAAACGGTTATAACGAACTTAACCAGGTTTCAATTTTACAGCTAAGATTATCAGATTATCAGACGCTCCTCTTCCGAGCTCACGACCTAGTAACGAAAGGCTTGGCCAAGCTAAACATCTCTTCGCCTGCAGATGGGTCTCTTTATGCTTCTCATCAGCTAAAAAGTATTGGACCTAACATTGGATAAGGGTTTGAAGTAATTGAGACACGAATATCTTTCTTTTTCTACTGATGTGACCTGGACAGACCTTTTATGATAACACCCACAGCCCAGTGTAATCAAAGCTAATCGGTGTAGCTTCATTATGAAGACCTGGCTTAAAACGCGACCTGTGGCTGTCCACGCAACAGATTCCAGCGACGAAGAGTCGGCCACTCTTAGGCCGTTGCAGCCCTCCCTCCCTGTGCCACCAACTATGTATACACTTTTCTTTCCTCGGTGATAAACTGCCGCTCGAGCAGTCTGCATCAAGAATATGAAATAAGCGCGCAGCAAGGGAGAAGCAGAGAAAGTGACAAATAATGTACATTTATCAGTTTTATACAGCAATCTATGCGAGGATCTTTACATGTTTCATATACCTTTTATACAAGTTTCCTTGCCTTTTTGCTCGCTTATTTTTTTTAGTTTTGCAATATTTTTGCTTGCAAAAAAAGCTTTACTAGGGGAAACACTATTAGTAGTGTATGAGGTAGGTAATGGTAATGGAGTGAAAAATCTCTTTCATAGAACCCCAGGGTCTCATTGTACAAAAAAAATCTTGGATGCTGAGAGCATTGCATGGTACTTTTTTCACTAATAACGTATAGCAAATAAAAGCGTGCTTCGCTCAAGTCCATAAACGTCAAACAGATAAAAAAGTATTTAATTATGATTATGTTTGAGTGTAAAATGCTCTTTCAAAACAAAATCCATTTCGTTTCATTTTATTCCGAAAGTAAGCCCATCATGATCAAAAGAAAATACGTTAGGACAGGTTGTTAGTGAGGGGGAAGGGGCGCCAACTTTTGATAGCTCCATCAACATTAATGCCTATGTAATAGCCATATCCTCTTCATCGGCGAAACCGCTCTGCCACCCCCCCCCCTGCCCCCACCGACCATACCCTATCGTCGTCAACTTAATTTTCTTTAAAAACTTTGCAAGTCGAGTTCCTTTCATAGCTATTGATGGACTTTCACGCATACATCCGACAGCGTGGGCCGCGGCTAAAACTCGATGATCTCACATCCCTGTCGCGTCGATGAATAATTTATATCGGGCTAGCACGGAAAATTCACAAGTTTCCCCACCCAAAAGTCCATTAAGTTTTCTGGCTGGCCTCCAGGGTTTGAGTGAATTATCGCCCAGTAACGAGATTATCTTGTTTTCGCGAGTGACCTTGCTTCTGCTGCCCATTGATAATAGCATTGAATGCGAAATATCGATATTTTAATTCGAAAAGTTTTCGTCTGGGTTCGCTGGTTGAAGAGAGAATTATATTTCCAGTTACTTCTTCGGACAGGTAGGTATAAATAACGGGCACCGGCACTAGAATACCATATTGCACTTTTCAACTTTGTGCCATGATGGCGAAAATTAATATCGCCTTGCCTCACGTACTGTTGGGGAAAATTTTCGAGCATAGTGCATTGCTAACAATGTCTAGATAGTGAACCTTTTTTAAAGAGCACCGTTATTTCTCAGAAGTAACCATTACTCAAAGGGTAAGACGGACCCTTCTATTTTTGAAGCATTAATTTTTTTTGTCTAGATTGAATATACACTCTCCGTATCATCGTCTGCAAAAGGAAAATAACGCGATCGATTGAATAAATTTGGTCGACGCTTTAAAATCCAATATCTACTCGGCGGTCTGTGCAAGCTCTTGGATCGAGGAACTCCGACGACGTTCAAGCATTGAATTAAATTGAAATTTCATTGAAATAAGAAATAACACTTTTCGCGGTGGAAATAGGGCAGGACACTTCCTCTTCCTAACCCATTCTTGGCTGAGCGTATGAGTAAAATTACAAACTACAAAGACGAATATAATTTTGCTGACCAAACTACTCACTTGTAAAGTTACGAATATTTTTAAAGCATTGAAATATAAAAGCAAATTAACCAAAACGGGTTTATTTTTCCATGCCCACTAACCAGAATGTGATATTTAGTAACTAAGCAAATGACGATGGCTCAAACCGATCAATACATAACATCCTGAACGCATGACGGATTTCCAATCGACGGATAGGGTCCGAAGATTGACAGCCCTTCGAGATCATCACCAGTCCGCAGCATCATGAAACCCCGAGTTCGTTGAACAGGAATTGACTCCCGCAGCAATCCGTCAGATCCAATGCGATGATTAGAAATCCATCGTGGATACCTACTGACAACAGTAGAAACAGTCAGTAGCATGCCACTGGTGAATTATTTTTACTCCTAATTAATCTTTCTAAGCTGATTATATATAATTTTATAACATCTATCTCGTTCAATTCGTGGATGAAAAGAAAAACGAGGCCAATGATTGTAATTTTTCACTTCTTACCTAGTCACTTAATATCCAAGCAGGTAGAAATGTAATGAAACAACAGCGGTGCCGTCTGGAAATGTGTCTCCTACGTTTTGATAGATTGCTCGATCGCAAGATGGGATCTTTGGGGTGTGTTGTTTATAGCCGTTGCGCTTGCGCGAATCTTGCACTTCATTTGTCATGACGCCATTTCGCATTCCCCGTGTCATTTTCTCGCCGGGGCCGTAGACACTTCATCATAATATTACGCCTTGAACATTTATTCAATAGCAGAAGACAACTGTAGCATTTCCGTGTCGGATTACAGTTACCTGGAAAATATAGGGAAATTATGCGATCGCTAGCAGTTTTCAGAATTGAAACGCTGACGTCTTTGCTCTGTGCGGTGAGCTAGATGATTTCCCCGATTTTTCTTTCCATTCTTAGAAGTAAAAATGAGGGTAAAAAATTTGCTTAGTTTAATTGAAAATATATTTTTTATCGTTGGTGAAACGCTCTGTAACTAATTATAAGTGATTAATGGCAAATCCATGTCAAATGCATATCAGTTTTACGAAATATTTTATAGTAATTTTTTGAAGTCTGGTGCTTCGTTTTATATTCGCTTTCAATAAAATGTTATTAATTAAAACTTGTAACAAGTATTACTGTACAAATCTTTGCATGGAAATACACGAATTAATTAAAATTTGCAAAAAAAAACGCTTTGATTTAATCCATTACACATAAAATAAAATCATCTTAATTTGGTTACATTTCCACTTTGCACGCTTTAACGGCGACATTAATAGGAATATAATCGAATCATCAACACCATTTGGCGCTAGAGCAAACTTTTACGCTCGACCTAACCTACTTAATCCACATTCAATTATTCTCATTAGGACTGAACTAATCAGACTTGTTTGCAACAGTTAGAAAACGGGGGAAAAAAAACGAAATACGCCCCGACGCAATTCACATCCTTTCATTACAACCTGCCGATTACTTCGTCGCTAACATACTAATTTTCACTCGACACTGGTTTACGAAACCCCATGGCATTCAAAAAAGGATTTCCATCGTCTTTTTACCAAAACCACGTTGCAATTTTTGCCTTCATTCACGCGAGGCAATGATGAATAAAAGTTGCTGGTGGCAACGTTGTAATGAAAGGTATCGATCTCCTATACACACGAGCAGAGCTCGCCTAGTTTCAGCCGGTGCCTTTTCGACCACTTATGCCCACGGTAACGGGGTTATACAGCGCTCTATACCAATGCATCCATATTGCGCGCTAGCTTTTCACAAACAGAAGCTGGTGTCGATGAATCTTCTCCTGCAGCACTTTCTGACGAAGCGCGAGCACAGCACGAGGGGCAAGGATATTTCAGAGGCATAAGCCAGTTGCATAAGTCGTGGTTGTGGATGCTTTATATAATATTATGTTGTGATAACATCATTTCGGTCGGGTAATGGCAGGCTGGTGTTGGTGGCTAATTCGTTTTTTATGCTTGAGGTTTTACAATCCAAGAATGCATTTTATCATTGGAACATTAAAATATCATAATAAATTATAGCCTGCAATTCTCTCGTGCGTCGCGTCTCACGAGACGAAATTATTAGACATTCGGCTTTAGGAAGGTGTTGTTAAGAGATCCCCGATGGACCGTAGTAAACCGGAGCAGCCAGTTTCATTACAACTACCATCAACGATTGGCTCTAAAATATCCCACAATCTATAAATCTTTTTGATGTTTACGACTTTAAGGTAATGAAATTAATGGTTTTTGTGCCACGCACAGATTAAAAATGAAGGAAACATTATCAAAATCTTTAAAGGAGTGTAAAAATCGTTATGAGTCACATGTGTGCTTAATTAAACTCGGAACTTCGATGATCATAAGTAGACTGCTCGAACTGCCCAACTGTACCTACCCTTATCGGATTTGGCTAACTGGTTGGTAATACGGTTGTGCTAGTGCAGCAGTTGTAGCATCTGCGGCCGGTGTTTTTGAAAGGAGACCCGGTTTTTCACTTGCACCTCCGTAATGCCAGCAAGTGGGCTGCTTAAATGAAACCACCAAAGCAGGTTGAGAACTTGGCACTTCCACCAACTCGGCACTTCCACTTCATATAATCGTTCTTTTTTCGGGATTGAATTTAACTTCATTTTTCTTTTTTTTCACCCAGTCAATAAGATTTTCCCAAAATCAAAGTTTTGATCAAAATACTTGATTATTGCATTATAGTTTTAAAAGATTTTTACATTGCGACGAAAATACATGACATATCCTCGGAAATCAATCCGTTGCTGGTAACAAAGCAGCAGTAGCCATTATTACAAAGTAGTCTATTACATCAGAGACCGTCCAGCATCAGAAAAGACGTTTATTCCTTTTCATCGAAGAGATTCAATTCGGAAAATCTATTTCATCTCCCCGTAGAATGCAATCCACGCATTTCTCCCATTTCTTTTTTCATTATTTGCTATATACTACCACCACCACCACCACCACGACGACGAGCAGGAGAAAAAAAGAAAACCTCTTATCGTATTGTGCCATGTTATTTCAATGAGTTAAGATTTTCTGACAAAACGATTTTTTCCACCAAGTCCCACATGCTTGAACATGTAAGTAAACATAAAACTCATCTCGTCTCCGCTGGAATCTGGCTCCAGCGCGCACATTTCAGAATCTACGTGATGGCATCTTCATTTTACTAGAGTTCCGTTATTGAGTTGGAGAAGATATCTCGGCGCTTGGATAACGTGTTGGTCCAGAAATAAATATAATCTTTGTAATGAAATTCTGACAAATGAAGATCAGAAAAATGCGTATTGTAAGTGTGTTTCTCCGTGTTTGTGCAAATATCTCCTTTCTGCTTCCTAAATGACTAAAGGTAGAACATGCTTTATTATAATTTGAAGGTTTTTTCATCATATCTCAGCTCAAACTTTTTTTTTACGAAAGCTAAGAATGGTAAAAACCAGGAGTCGAAGTAGGGTTTATGGTTTTATTAAGCTGATTCTATTCAGGAAGATTTTGCGTGAAATCTTAGAAGTATAATTCGTAACGACACACTCATCTCTTCTGAATCTGAAGTTTTTTTCGGAACATGCTTTTCAATGCCAACGAAATAAGTATTTCGGTTGCCCCTTCCAAACTTCCATAAGCCTCGTGCCTCAGATGCCTAAGAATCGTTCAGTTACCGTTTATGGTTCAACGCTCTATTTATAACTCATCACACATTTAAAACGTGAAAATGAACAGAAAAAGCATAAAAGGCAGCATTGCCGAAACGTGAAAAATACATCGCTCGCAAAACCGAAAACCTCACCCACAGTTGCAATGTCAACGGCAGCAGGATCACAATACCTGCGAGCGAAAACGTTCGCTTTGCACTTTATTTCATTAGCCGACTGCAAACAGTTGGCCAGTTCGCCAATCCACCCACAACGTACTCGTCCGGCGTGCATTTGACTATAGAACACGCGTGGTGTTTTCCTATGCTGTAATACGCTGCGAGGCGAGCGCTCTCTTCACATCCAATGATTACGCCGTGGACGCGCCGGGCTTCTCGACCGGGGGTTTAATTTAGCAGTTTCGACGCGAGACCGTCACAAATCCTCCCCCTCCTCCCAATCCTCCCTGCTCTCTCTCTCTCACACTCTCTCTTGCTCTCTCTCCGGAAAGCCGCACCTAGAAAACCGCAGCTGGAAAAACAGCGACGTGGACGAAGAAATCATGCTGCTAACAAGTGGAATGGAATTAAAAGTCCGCGTAGAAAGTCGATCGGTAAATAATGGCTGTATTACGGACCTTCCGCGGAAGTTATTTTTGAGGTGAGAGACAAAGGAAATCATGCGACTGCATATTTTTTTAAAGGTTTGCTTTCTTTCTATGCTATGTAGATTGGTTCTGTATGACTGAGGCTTCCTTAAATTTCGGACAGAAAGAGAATTTTAGAGATAAGCATTATGCTTTAAGAGGCGAAAGCCCTCAAGTATTCCAGTCTTTGAATACTTATCTGTAGTGGCTAGAGCAGTGACTAAATTATCTTTTCGTCGGTGAGTTTAAGAATCTCTAAAACAACCCGAAATCTTAAGAAACTTGCGAAGGTTGTGCAATTTCGGTGCGTAACGGTGAGGGAGGCTGGTATTGATAAGAAAACCTTCCCGAATTGGAGCCGATGCATATTCAATTTACGATGCAGAATTGTTCTGACCAAATGCAAATCATCTTGCTTGAAAAAAAATCATCGGAAAAAAATTGCCGGGTTATTCTACAGTTCCTACATAAGAAAACGCATTTTATATCTAGAAAGGATATGGAATCCGACCATTAAATCCCTATTTTGAATATCAGGGTTAGACAAATCCCGTGTTTAAAGCTATCCGCATGATTCTCTTTTCACGACAGAGATTTCTTCCTGATGGAATCAGAAGTAATCCGAAACAAATCTATTGGATAACTAGGTCTTCCGTTTCGCAGTCGTAATATAGACAGCATCCCCAGATATTTTGATCCCCCGGTCGATATACATTCGGCTGATTTCAACCCAAAGTATAGCGGGAACGGAAAGCTAAGTGAGACTCGACGGAGATCCGGAGAACGGGTTCCTTCTGCAGCTGTCTGCATTCATTATTGGATTTAGCAAAATACTAGCGTGATCCAGCCGAATGCGAAAGTAATTCGATTTAAACAGATGATTTGGTAATTATTTGTTAGATTTGGCACTCTATGACTATTGGAGACAAAATAAAAAGTTGTGAACGGTATTCTTAACAAGCGTTTTCAGAGTTTTATGAATGCATTTGCAGTCACTGGATCCAGTTTCCTGTCATGCGAAAAGGCATCTTTTCATCGCAAACACGAATTTATTTATGTGTATAAGGTAGGTTGACCTAAATAATACAATCCCCGTGTCATTCATCCAAGATATCAGGATTGGTTTTGATTTGTCCTTTGTTTTTCCCAACAATAAATATGTCATGTTTTGGATATCAACCCAACTTTACTGTAGTGTTTCCATCTTCGCTTTCGTAACAAGCATTTTTCGTGACATTTTGCGATCGTAAAAAAATACAGATGCGGAGATAAACCGGGTGCTGCTGGATGTGTTTTCCCGTGGACGTGGATGATATTTTGTCAAACCATCCTTATCTGATGGGTGCACAGAAGTCCTAACTTTTTACATAACCTAAAAGGCGACCTCGCGCGCAAAAACGTAGCTCATCATATTTCATTTTACGACCTGTTTTGATTGCGAACACAAACCAGAAAGTCGTGTCGAATCGTTGACCTTAACCCGCGCATCCGTTTATCGCCATAATAATATTGCTGAATTTATCGCAAAAATGTGGACAAATATTGTGATTTTGTGTAACTGGGTGTGATATCTTCTGATGAATGGATTTGACTTCAGTGTACAAATTAGCGTTTCAAAATTGTGATTTGTTTCGGAAACAAGTTGTTAGAAATGAAAAACCGAGAAACATTTGATTCTTATATACTTAACGTTTAGTGAAGCAAATTGGTAGAAACTTAGAAGCGTTATAATATAGAACATCAACGTATAATGTTCAGCCATCAGGAACAGTTTTACTCAAGAAAAATATTAGGTTCAAGTGTTTCCCCATGTATGTATTCCCGTTCGAATTGTCAGCACAGACGACACCCACCATACTTTCAAATTAAATGTTCACAAACTCTTCTCACGCCTGCGGCGTATCTAACAACAAAGTTCAAACGCACCGCGCGTGATGTTGATTCAAATCCACAAAACATGTGCTTGCTTGTCGCCGGTAATTGCTCAAATTTACAACACCTCCGTGATATTCCCATATTTCGGAGCCGTTTGGGAATAAACTAGAACTATATACGCGCCGCGTGGGCCCGCACTTGTCTTTCGGTTCTTATTTTTGCAACGCTTTGGGCTTCCATTATAAAGAGGTGGAGATCATCATCAGCAAGCATCATGCTGTGGGTACCATCACGTGCCAGAAATGGCGCAAAAATTCAGCATCATGAATCTTTAATTTTCATTGACGGAACCTTTGTCCATTGTTGGACAATTTCGCGTATGAGAGAAGCTGCAATGCAGAGAAATTTCCCGTTTCGCCTACGATGCATTTTCCAATGTTGACCGCTGCAGGAAAATGGGCGCACGGCGGATCGCGGCAGCTGGAGCACACGTGTGTTTTAAAATCTATTGCTGTAGACGCTGCATTTTATTGGACGGGCTGCAAAGAGACTCGGATCGGTAGATGACACGCGCACGATCGAGCTCATAGTAATTTCTAACATCGGTGCTTGGTCATAAAAAAGCACAGTGCAATATGATTTGAATTATTAAAATAAAGTTGTGTGGAGCAATTCATAATTGTTCATGCATTTATTAAATGTATGTTCATTGGTTATTACATGTGCAATACGTTTTCAAAGTTATATTTATTTTTAAATGTAAAAATAACACTAATAAAGGCAAACGTTTGGTCTGCATGCTTCTCACTATCCCGAGAGGGTTGATACTGTCTGCATTTTAATATAAAGGTACATAATGCATTTTTTTATATAATTTAATTACAACATTCGTAACTGTTGACACCACACAAAAAGTCTAGTGTTTAATTAACCATCTCTTGATACTTGAAAACGCTAATAAAATATTAATCCTGAAAACATACGGAAAATGAAGTTGGTAAAATTAGTTAATGCCATGTCTTCACGATGACTATGCAGGGAAATGCAGACGAAGGTTGGCAATTAGTTTCCATCAAGAGTCATATAAAATATGATTACTCTAGATGCTTCCACTTCTATTTTACTGCTAAATGCGCTTCTTAGAGTGTTAATAAAGCTGGCAGGAATCTCTGGGTGTCTCCTCAGATAGTTCGCATTTGCTGTTGGCAAAAAAAAATTAAATGTCCATCCTCCAGACGCTTCGGCATAAAAATGTAATTGTTAGAGGAGCAATGAAAATGAAAACACTTCACGGGAAAAGTTTTCCCAAATGATATCCCAGATACTTGGAAGACAAGGGGATAAGAGACGGGCGTGTACCAATTATGAGCAAATTGATTCGAAACTTTTTTTTCCAGTTCTGATTCTTATTCATGATGGTTTAATGCTGTTTCTGTCGTGGACTTTTTGGCAAAGCGAGTTTCCTTACAAACAAAGGATAATGCCAAGCTCTTAGGGAACAGCGAAATACAGTTTTCCCTTTAATTGAAACCCATTGTTTTAGATTTCTAATCAAAATGTTTAATACAATTCTTGCATAAATTGCTTTATTCAGCGAAGATTTCAATTAATCTATTCTTTTTCTCTTCTCTCTTTTTGGCCAACGCTTTTCATTGATTCGGAAACTGATGATACCCAAATGTTCGTCCTAAAATAATTAAAAACGCATTCCATTCTTCAGCGCTTGATGCGCCTCGATGCTTCCAAAAATGGATTTTTCACCTAAAATCAATATTTGATACGACATATTGGCAATTAGAAGATCGTCTCATCTCAAACCCATTCCAACCTGGTGGATCGAGTAATTATTCCGAATCCTAAAATCCCAGCGAAAAGTCTCAGGAAACAATGAAAATTCCAGAGCACATAAAACTAACAGGTTCACGTATGCATTCCCATTTGCTGATTGTATTTACATGTTGACCATTTATTTATCTAGCTCCAGTAAAGTCGCACTATTTAACATGTATTTTGAATACCCCCTTTGAATTGCTAATCCCGACCCAGTTTAAACTGCAAAACTGTGTAATAAGTGGCCAGGCATGCAGTGTGCTGCATAATCCAACTAGCCGCCGCCGCCGCCACCACCGACGGGCTTTTTCAGCCAAATGGCGAGTTATTTTACCCAGCTATTTGAATCCTGCCACCTGAACGTAGCGCTTATTGCTAACTTTACTTCGAATTAAAATGTGGGCACGGGAAATTATCAAAACTTTCAGCTTTAGTTTGTGAAACATGAACTGTGAAACATGGATGTATTTTTAGCTTTTACATTAAGTGCTTAAGGATAGAAAATTATAATGAGATTAAAAAATATACCTTAAATGATGGTATGATTTTTGTAAATAATGCATATTATAATCATTTTTATCGAAACTACAAAATAAGGAATAACTTTCACAAATGCTGCAATTATACTGCAATAAGTGGCAACTAATTTTTTATTAGAACAGCTCCAATAATCTTTTTGCACATAGTTCCTTCTGTGTTCGCATTGACCGATGAATTAAGCAAGTACTTAAGTCCCAATTAAATCATTGTTTTCATCCGATACGTTACAATTTCGAATCTAATATAATTCCATTTAATCACACTCATACCGCAATGAAATCGGACAAAAAGTCACCAAAAGACACCCTCAAACCGGGTCATGTTAATTTGTTTTCTGTATCATTTAACAAGGCAGATGAACTTTGTTAATTGCTACTTATACAGTTAGTTAGCATTGTTCTACATAACCCCATGCTAACCCTCACGCCAGCTGTGTCAGAGTGTAATTCCCGCGACCCCCCACCCTCCCACTTCACCCCTACCTATGTGGAACTACCAGGTCCAGTGATTAATTAATTTTGTTTTCATGGATTTAAGGGAATCCACGGGAACTTTCAAAAACCACAGAGGAAAAAAAATAGGCGGAATTCAATGCACCGGAATAGGTAACATGTGAAACTGTGCAGATTTCGGCGGAGATTTTTTTTGTGTGGTGGCCGTCAATATTGATCCGTGGGGTAGTTCAGTGGAATCGCACTGGTCTGTTGTTTGAAATTGAGATAGTTACGTGTCTAAATCTCCACTGAAACACAACTAAAAACCAGTAAAACAATTTAGTTCTGCTCTTCAGGTTAGGTACTAACTGCCTCATCAGATCTGTTTTAGTATTGAAACTAATGCTTTGCTACTTTGCTTTTAAACCATGAATAACTGTATCGTTTGTTATGAAAAATTTTCAACGTACCAGCCTTATTACTATTCTAAATTTGAATAAAATGAATTAGGTTTATTACATTAAATTATCACAAAGAAATGCAGAGAATGCTCCATCAGCTTTAAGTAAATTGGACGTGCTAAATACTCCAGCAAATAGCGACCACAAGTACCCAACTATAAAACACTTGATTTTTAATTACTATAGAAATGCGAAATGCATTGTGTTCTAAGCCGGCGCTCCCAGAGGAGCTCCCAGCGCACGCTGTTGTAGTCCCTGGCTTGTTTAGGAAGTCGGGGTTTTAAGTCAATGGCGATTTCCATGGAGAATACTACTTTACAAAATGCCCGTGTGTGGTTACCTTACGAAATTAGAATGTTGAAAATGCAAACACCTCTCCGAGTTTAATGCAAATTTGATAAAATGCGAGCATGTGAGGGACTCTTATTCTCTCCGCTGAATACACAACGTAAAAAAAGAGTTTGACGCATTTTTTCTCATATCTCTAGTACAGTAAATGTGCATTTATTGTTCTATATATATGAATTTAATATGAGTTATAAGTGACACAACACAGTGATTAAATTACGCTTATAGTTCTGGAAACGAGGATCTTTTTTGATTAGACACTTATATTACACGATTTTTTCGTAATCGCTGGATTTCAGTGCATATACATCCCAATAAAGTGCTTAGTGGTTGTGCAAAGACCTAACTATTTTCATCCGAAAACTCCTTTTTTTATCCATGAAAATGCGGTTCAGAGTTTATATCAGCACTAGGAATCTTACCTGAACTTAAACATTCGTTTTTTATTTGAACAAACGGGGTACTGTTAAGCCAAGCTGCTTGCCATTGCACATGAAACCAAATATCGCTTGGCTTTGGAAGTAAAAAAAACAATGAATACCAGTGGTGTGCGGGTCGTTCACCCAAAATCTTCCAATCGGTAGCACAGCAAAGAATGTGTGAAATTACCTTTGCAAGGTGTTAGAAAAAAGTAAATGTATTTTTAAATGGAAGGGCCGGGCTGGTGGTGGTGCCGGGTTCTTGGTTTGTTCTGGTGGATGCGTTCAGGGGCAAAAATCAAATCGATTAATTTTTTTGATACTAATTGGTGGGTACTTATGAGTAGCAGTTGCGTCATAAGCTCATTAGTGCTTTAGCTCACACCATCGAATCTGTGTCGAAATAAAAATGTTAATTTCATATTGGCGAGCTAATTTTGGACATAGTGGATTTGTATGTAAAATTGAACTCGCAATGCTCTTTTTAAATAATTAAAATGTATTGCGTGCAGACAATGGGTATGAGGACAGTAAAAAAAGTTTGATTTATTGAAATTTTAGCAAGTTTTTTCCCTCGGAATTTTTCTATAGGGATCGGTTCCTATCGGCCACCACTGTGCTTACGGCTGCTGCTGCTGCTGCTGCTGCTGCTGCTACAATATCGTTACCGCCTTCATTCTCCAGACGCCTATTACATTTTAATGAATACGCTTTAATTATTTCACAATTTCCTTGTTTTGATAATAATCCCAGGCGTGGAAATTGTACCTTTCAAAAGAAACGCGTTAACTGTTTTGGGTTGCTTGAAAATAGCGGAAACAACGCTAACGGTGTTTGAGCAGCTTAGAGATTATCTTATCTCAATAACAGTATCAAAATTTACCCTCATCTAATAGAAAAACTGGATAGAAATTTTTAATAAAATAGCGTATCAAACCGGTTTAATAACGTGTTTAAGTAACTCTTTTTAAAAGTTATAATTGTTATTTTGGAAGCACATAATATGAATCCGCATATAATTGCTAGTCTCTTGATAATACCATCTCATTTACAATCACGTGGATTATCTAAGCAACTTAGCCCCTCTTCCACCGATGTGGTAGATACGCATGATAAGATTGATCTTCCACGGCTGTGACTTGCTCCTCTATCGTCTAATCGCATGTTTCTCAGTAGCTTTGTGTTCTGGTTACGGGTTGTTTGATGTTCACCAGCCTAGCCAACATTCTCTCGTTAATGAGACAACAGAATATCATTGCATCTATGATGGTTATCGTTTTAACATACGATATACCTGTAAATGTATGTGTATCAATTATGTAAGATATAATACCATTCACGTCGTATACTACTGTGCCTACTAAATTCGAGCGTCTTCTGCCGGATATCATGCTCCTGTTTAATTTACTCTCTAATCAACTGCATGTCTGCACTATTTGTGATTAACGAATTAATTATGAACGCACCGCTAGTTTAATCCAGTGTGATATTTGACGCTGTCAATAATTGACAAGATGGTGCTGTGTTAAATTGCATTCAGCGAACAGTTTCCATTTTCAGGTGTAGAATTCATACATCATTGCCGTCGGGTTGTTGCAAGTGATGGTCAGTATATCATCTGCACCAACATCATCAACATTTCTGAGCCTACATTAAATCCACTCATCTATCTTTGAAGACCTTGCATCAACTAATAACCACCAGTTCCTAACGGCCAGAATATCGGAAACTAGTTCAAAGTACGGTTCGAAACATTTTACAGAGCAGGAAAACATAGTTAGAGACCAAGGTGGTAGGGCTTACCCCAGCCTTTATCTGTGGCAATTTATAATGGCCAGCTGCAAACAAAATTATTATTTTAACAAAGTTCTGTTGATTTTTTTAATTTCGGAGGTAGAAAAATAAGAGAAAACCAACTGTTTCATACTCTAAAAAAAAGGCTCAAAAACATTAAAAAATCTCACTCTGTTCCTCTGAAAGCGGCTAACTCGAAAAGAAACGGTGGGATTTGATTACAATTACAGTGCGTTAGCATTATATACATTTTGTGGATTCGTGTTATGCGTACGTACACACATTCGCAGATTTGTTCAAATCCGACCACTCGTTTCCCTTTTAGTAGAAAAATTAAAAAATACTTTTTTGTTCCATGCGGTGTTAGTAATTATATTTAGATAGAGCTGAGCAATAGAAAATAAAACTGTAATTATTCATAACGCATACGGGAAAACGGCTTCAGAGCCGTTGTATAACAAAAAAAAAGTTGTCACAAAAATATGTGATTTTTTTCAACACTTTATCTGGTGGCAAAGTGCGATCGTTCGGGAATGTGGCGACAAAGAAGAAGGCTCTAGCGACAATTACCCACCCTCCTTGTTTATGTCTTCGCGCATTCTGCAAGATAGGCTGCCCAGCGCTCCACGCATGAAGGGCTCAATGGGCACTTTCACACCATGAAATACGCGACCAGCTTGCATGCGGACGATGCCTCTAATGTGATCGTAATTAATTATCACTCCGAGCAAGATGTCGGAAGTGGTCGCCAATTATGCCACGGACACGGTCAACACTTGTTATCGCGAACGTTCGCAAGCTGTTTTTTTATTGCTGGCCATCTTCGAGCACCGACAGCCGATTGACAGATAAAAATAGATGATCATCGTTCCGCTGAATCATGGATAGTGTCGTTTCATTTTGACGGTAGCAGAGCGAGCTGAATCACGCTGTTGGTTCGAGTATAATTTAGGAAAAAACACGCCCTTACAATCTATAAAACTGCAGTTTGTATTCGAATCGGCTCATCGTCGTGTATTGGAAAAGCAACAAAACGACACCATTTTCGCCGTCCTGTCTGAGAACTCATCCGATTCTCAATAAAACTAGTTTTCCAACTGGTTTTGCATTGGATAGAGCTTGGCATTTTCATTACTGCTATTGCATCCGAGACCTAGTTTGACGAACCGCTCTTGCTAATGGTTAGATAAAACCTTTCCTATAGGATTTTCTATAGCATATACTTATTAAATTATTCGTTAATTCATGCCTTTCGATGAAAACGTTGGAATATTACAAATAATAAAAATGTGGAATTCTTCGTTTCTTTATACTTGTCTTGTATAATTACTAGGTGTTATTAATTCCAGGAACGAATGAAAATGCAAATTATTCTTAAATTTAGCTCGAATAATTGTTTAAACACATTGCTTTTAAAAGGATAAGTAAAGGAACTAAGCGAATAACAATTAAAAACCTAAAATACATCGATCTTATAGAGACATTAACAAAAAAAAAATATCAGAGAAGAGCCAAATTCGAGTGCACAAATTCGAAATCGAATGCCCGTTTCGCACGCAATCCCTTTTGCCACCTGTCCCATTAACAAGAGGCATCGGTGCACTGGCACAGCGACTTGGTGGTCTTGGGTTGGGTTGGGTGGGTTGGGGGTGGGATGGGGGTGGGTTGGCAACAGGTGCTAATAGCCCGGCCGCACCTTTTATCGCGGTGACAACCAGCACCCCTAATCGAGCAGGGATTGACTGGCGTCGCGCCGACCAGACGCCGAGTCCGCGCGATTCAATCACTCAGAAGAGACCGCAACGGCGTCCACGCACGACACTCAGGCGTTTCACGAAATATTACGCAATTGTTACGTGTCTGTTGATATTCGGTTTTCTTATTTCTTTTGTCTTTATGCCTTTCTTGTTTTCTGATTTCTGATTATTTGAAAAATACCCAATATATATATATATATATAAACATATTATACATATGCAGCAACTCGAAGGTTATCTATGGTTCATTAAATGTTTAAGGTTCCGAGTTTTTCTAAAATACCAAATTATTTCTTTTTGTATGTTTTATTTGAATCAGATGTATACATTTACATGTCATTTTGTCTGTGGCCCTAACTTAGCTACCATCCCATCCCATTCTCATCCCTTCCTTAAATTTCGTCACACTTTCCATCATCTCTCCACTTACTCTTAAGTTATTCCATTCCTCGCGACACCCTTTCCTAAAATCCCTATCACTCAATCCCTTCTTTTTCATGTCCAACTTACACCCATGCCCTTTCCTGACTGTTCTCTTCACGTCAACTGCCCACCAATTGCGTTATAAATATTAAATCATTTACTCATCTTTTTTATTTTCATAAGATTTTCCCACCCCTGTTCATCAAAAACGTTCCCAATAATTTTTAACCTGTATGTTACCATCTCATCTTTGAACTGAATATTCGAACATATTCTCGTTGACATGAACAAGTACTCTGGGCTGCAAATACTCATTGCACGTACTGTGCATATTAATTATTAGAAACATATCACTTACGTAACTAAACTAAACTTACTTGATTAATTCAATAATACTCTTCGGAATTTCAAAAATAAAAGACATAATTTTTTGAATAACTAATGATTTGTAGCTAAAAAATGCATCCTGCTATCTATTTCAATTCGTAATTAAATGCATTTTGCATCAATAGTAACCATCCCATATTTCGTCTTGGGGCTTCCGAATAGAACGGGAAAAATACCATACAGCCGACATGCTTAATTGGCAATTAATTCGCCCGTTCTTTAATTGTTTGAACGTTCCCATCCACTTATTCATTTTCCTTGCAGAAACTTGTGTAATTAGTCAGACGTATATATGTACTCGGCGCGATGCAGCGAGTGCTAGGATGGAGGAACATATTTTTAACTTGATTATGGCATCCAGATCTAATGCCATGCTGCTCCTCGGCGTCGTCTTCGCTCGCACAGTTTTCCTCTCATTTCATTTACAAGCTGGGAAATTCTCTCTGGGCTTTTCTTTCCCAATTTCCACGTGAAACTAGGTTAGGAAATTCCAGTTCCCTCACAAGTGAACTCACTTTTTGTGTGATTTTCTAAAGAGGTGTTCTTTCAGTGACAACACAAAAATAAGAAAAACAGGTGATTTATCGATTTTGTTCACATTTCGACTGATAATTTAAGTCTTGGTGGGAAGAATTTTGTACCATTGAAGTTTTATCTTTGTTCCTTACAATAAATCGTTGATTACTGAATATTCTCGGTTTAGGAAATGATTCTGATCGGCACATAATAAAAACGTAGTAAACGATGGAAATCATTGCTAAGGAACATGAAGTACATTGGAACATTGATACATATCCATTGACCAACGGACTCTTTCAATCTTGATTTCAATCTTGATCGACTTATCAACCTAATCTCACATTACAAGGCGAAGTATCAATGTTATTGTCAATAACCGACAACCAAATCGGTAGCTTGCATTACTGTTATCGTTCCAAATAATTGCTATCGATAACCTACAATCCATTTAACAAAGAGATAAGAATTTCTATGTCGTTCTGGAAATACAATTTTATTTTAGAATCTCAATGTCTTAAAGCTAGAATTGTAGAAAAATACATATCTTGTCCGCGTTTCAAATTACTTATTCACGTGAAGGTATGAAAGTCAATGACAACACAATGAAACCCAACCGCCAACTGGAGTAATTCACACCCCAGGGTAAAAATGGGTAAGAATTCATTAAAAATTTAAATAAATTTTATTAAAATAAATGTCTATTGCTTAACTAATTCGCATGACATAATTGGACACTATTTACCTAAACCATACAACAAATTTTACGTGTGTATGGACTAGAACGTATGTAACTGGAATGAAAATTTAACGTAACGTCAAGTATGTAGTACGAATAAGATAACTTCCACATAAAAAAACTAGTATTTTTGAAGCCCTCGAGAATAACTGATATTTTATATCGGCGAAAAATAGTTTTTCCAGACACTTCTCTTCAATTCTGGAGACCTTCCAAGTCATTTTCTTCAATAAAGCGTGGATAATTGCGACAAATTGTATTGTCTTTCGTATTTTATTCTAAAAAGAAAATCCATACTGATCCAAACATTTTGAAGATACCATTATATCATTGAACGCATTTTCTTAAATTTTCAACTGAAATAAAAATTAATTAAAAATTATTTTATGCCATGAGAATGTTTCCCTTACTCCTATTTTCTCGATACAAACTGAAACAACAGTGAAGAGTAACAATTAAATTTATTTTTAAGCATATTACTCTCTGATAATTAATCACCCTCATATAACATGTTTTATGTAACATGCGTCATGACTCGTTTATCATGTATCTTAGTCTCATGAATCATTTGTGTGATCATGAATCTTATGTGAATTTAAGAAATCATTTGGTAGCGTGTAACCAAGGAGAAACTGGTTATCCCCGTATGAAGTTGTTAATATCACGGCAAAGTAGAAATCTCAACAACAGCATTCAACTTATATTATTTCTTGAAATGATCTCTTACGACCTCATTTCATGACTTCATCGAATTTCCACGCTGTTATTTTATCAGCGCACATTCATTTAGAAAAGCAATTGAGTAAACTACTAGTGCTCAAAACCTCAACAGCGAAATATGAAACATCCAATTTTCTTTCCGTTGATGAAAATGTATAAGTACCTACCCCATTTAAGTTTTCCTTCCTGAGTTTTCCGCAAGTACAACACATATCCATGTCAAAAGAAATATTATCATTGTTTTACGTTCAGGCGGCAGAGAGTTTCGGATCTAGGCTAGACTTACATATAGTTCAATCTTCCAAATGACTTGTCTAAAATAATAGATGAGTTTTTAGCTTAATGGACTACGTTTTTCCACAAGCAATAAAATGAAAAAACTGTGGAGGAATAATGCTGGAAAAAAGCGGCGGACCGTGCTCTATGTCGTATGCTTCGACCCGAGGTTTCTTTTTCATGGCTCATTTTACCTTCCCGATGAAAAACACACAGCTTCATTAGTTTGCTACTCGAGAGAAGTTTTCTACACCATGCTCTATCGGCACAGAATTAATTAGAAGCACCTCTTTGAAATGTGAAACGCCAGATTCTTTTTTCCTACGGACTCGTCAAATAGGTACACCAAGCTTTTCAAATCCAATCTCGTGCAACATTTTGCAGACGCCCCTGACAAATATAGTCGACCGCTTCAGCTTTAAACTACTGTAATGGTGTTGAGCAACTGCCAAATTTTCATCTTGGACCTAATTCGAATATATATTATCCAAATTATGATGCATGTTCGCGAGCGAATTCAGAAGTAACTAACATCAATAACGAGCAGAATTAACACGAACTTTACGAGCGAACACCTAATAAACCAAACCATAATTTAAAACCGCGCGCAAAGTTATACGAACAACGCTTTAAATTTATTCTGACTGATTTGACGAAATTTTAATACAGATGGAAGCGTTAAATTAGTGTCAAAAAATAATAAACCGTGTTGAAAGATAGTATATACACCTAGCGTACCCGGCAAGGCATGTCTATATTTAAGTGCTTTTCTAGTGCCGCTGCGCTCGTGCTCGCTTTGCGGAATAATCATGTAAATAAGTACGAAGAGACAATGGGCTTGCTGGCAAACGGGACGCACCGCCCGAAATGATAAAGGACGCCCGAGCCCCACGCGTCCCACCGCCCTGGCTGCGAGCTGAGGTCGAGGTTATGACCGAAAACAATGACCTACTCGAAATTATCACACTACACTGACCGCTCGCCTGTTTGTCCGCTATATATCTATCGAGGACAAACGCACAGAAAATGGAGTAGGTATAACTAACGAGTGTTCGGCGGCGAGTATTCAGCGCGTACAGTATACTCGACATGAAAAGGGTGTCAACAAAAATTTAACGAAAAAATAAACGACGGAGAGAGGAAAATATGTAACGTGCAAAGTTCTAGTAAGTAGCGTTATTTTGGCGTCGTTCCCATTTCAAGCAGCGATACTAGCATGGGAACTGTGCATGAGTGTGCTTCGAACATAAAAGCATGATTTAGAAATTTTTAACGGCCAGACCAGCCGCCCGGCTGCTTAAAGCGTCTGATGTAAGAAAATATAAACATGGCTGAGGCAACGGCACCTCCACCTCTAGAGAATAAATATCCGCATTTCCCGCGCCCGCGTCCAAGCCGTAAAAATAGCATGTGCGAACGCATTTTTCAATTGCCAGCGAAAGGAATCCATTGACACTCGAGTCATAAATTAGGAAATGTTCTTGGTGGAATTCCTCCCGACAGCAGCGTTGCCGGAGAAATCCGCGTGTAACTTTTGCCAGCGTAACGTCGCGTCACATAAATATCACGGGCATATCGCGCGCGCACGGCCGATACAAAGGGGTTGGCTACCCTTGCTGTTGTACAACAGGGGAGCTAGCCAGCTAGCTAGGGGTAGCAACGCCGCAAGGGGGTGAAACATGGCTGGAGGACACGATGCGGGAACTCCTGCCGGTGGCAATACGGTTGATACACATAATATACAGTCATGCTTGACAATTTATTGTCATCTCTTTCTCGACTTCCCAATGACGGGTACTGTGTTCGGAAAGGCTTTTTGAAAAATACAACAAAAAATACGTTTATTCTTCGCCCCCAGAATCTATCAAGCTGGTTGTTATTTATTTTAGATTAAATTCGCATGTGTATGGCGGATGAAATAAGGAGCCAATTTTCGAAGTCTACAAATAGATATAAGCTATATATTTTGTTGGAAAAATGAAAATCTGATTTGTTTTGGCAGCACAAAAAGGGCTGTGTTCTGTTGTTCGGTTTTTATGAATATGTATTTGTTGCCAAATCGCTATGATAAACTATACTCGGAAATACACACGAATATATCAGATTCCAAAATCGCTTCATTATGTTTGCATATAAGCACCTATTAAGTTAGCTTCAATTAATGCTGTTCTGTATTTTATCGAGTAGGCTGGTAACTTATAAACGAATTTAAATTCTCAATACTGCATGCAGACGAGCCAGTATTGTTCAATGGCTTAAATTCTATTATAAATGTGGTAGCACGACGCAATGAGCTGCTTGGTTGTGCGGCCTGTTTCATAATGCATGGTACGGGGCTTTTTTAGATTCAAGCGATGCGATCGCCACAGCCGTACTATTTTTCAAACGACACGAGCTACGTGTAATTCGTATTCACTGAGAGCTACCCGATAGCCACGACCCGGAATAATTAGTGGATAGGACTAAATGATCAATCTTTCTGTTCTAGTAACTCATATTTACCTATCATTTAAAAAATAATGGATCAAAAATCAAGAGAAATAGATTAGTGGTTTTTTTTTGATACTGAAACCCATGAAAGAATCTTTATAATTTTATAGAAGCAAAGAAAACATTAAATGCTTAAAAGTCGTATTTCGTTAATCAGTAAAAAATTTGAAAAATAAATACATAAACCAAAAAATGAGTTAAAAGCTTGATTGGCCTCTTTTTGGTAATTGACATTGTGATAACCATGGTCTTTCTGCTTGTAAGCTTTTCAAAATAATCATTGTAATTGTTTCAAAAAATGAAAACTTCTTCCACCATAAAAATTCTAGCCCATAACTTTATCTCTCTCTGAGAAACACTACTACTTTGCTCATAAGTATACTTTTTATCTCCAAACTTATCTCCTAGTCCGCGTAAGGGAAAAGAAATCGGCATTCTATTTCAAACAGTATATTGTATAGCAGCCAGCTAATGGCGCCCCCTTCCACGTCCGGGAAACTTTCCCTCTCCGGTTGCGTTAAGGACCAAGACAGGATTGCTAATTACCTGCCCGGTCTCGTGAGTCCTGGAACAATTCAGGAGTCACGACCAGGACTAACTTGAAAGAAACCGCCGTATACGACTTGCGGTGTAAAGAACGAGCTTTGTGGGACGCAGCTGCTATCTGATAATTGCATTAACACTATTCCAGTGGTCCAAATATTTGTACAGATCTTTATATTCTGCATCAGCAGAAGCAATTATCTGGTTTCATTATAACTATCTAAATTACGGATATGTAAACCAATTATTGTGGAAACATTTCATTTAAAAGTTGGGCTTCACGATAGCTTGCTTAAATTGTTGTCTTGATTGGCGTTATTTGAATTATTCTGATTGAAAAATGTCTTGGAGACGATACACAAATTTTTATCGACAAAACAAAACAATTCAATTTTGATAGAACTAACGCGTAAAATTAATGGATAACGATTGAATTTAGAAAAATTGAATTTCAAAAAAGGTTTTGGATCAAATCTGCTAATGATAGAAGGAATCTATTAGAGATTTACAAGTTATAATCAGTTTAGGCGTTTGGCCTGTACAGCATTAACACAGACATAAAGCACACGCAAAAAACATAAACAACCAAACAAACCAAACTCTAGACTTTCTTCAAGGATGATTCAACTTAAGGATTCGAGCCAGGTGCGACTGAATTTTCTATGGGCTCTAGATATACCAACCCAGCTAATAATCACCAATCCTTCATCAATCTGTCTCGGACATTGTATCGTTGCGTATCGTATCGTTGCATATCGTTGCATATCGTTGCGTATCGTATCGTATCGAATCATGTATCGTTTACAGTGTATCGTGTATCGTTGCCTGACCAATGATAGGTAGTTAGAGCTAGCAAAAAGCTTCCACGATTTGTTCTCACAGCTTTGAATGAATTTTTAAAATTCTGACACAAGATAACTGATATTTAGTTACTTGTGCTAACCATATAGTAAAAAAGATTTATTTGATACCAGCGAAGCGTCGCTGCCTGCTATTGGCATCTCTTCCACAACATTCTCAACCAATAAGCGTTTGTCTCTCGTCAGCAGGAAATAAAACTACGACCACGTTTTAACATTCTCAAAATGATTGATGGTCAAGAAATACACCGCTAAAGAGACATATTGTGACAACAGAGTTTTTACTACAAGCGAACACTTTATGTAGACAGGGATAGTTTATCACGAACAATCAACGGCGCCAAAAAACAAAACTCTATTGACCCCTTTGTTGCGATTAATCTTCTGCTTTAGTGTTACGTGACCTTGACGGCGGAAAAAAGGCTAAGGGGAAGGTTAAACAACACGACATTCGCTCGCTGCACTGCAAGAGTTTCCTGTTATGGTTAAGATGCTGCACTTGAGAGATGTATGCAAAAAATATCCGTTGTTTCAGAATCACAATGTGTGCATCAATTGTCTGCCATCAACCATTGCACAGTGGAATTGGGTCACATGTGACCAATTTCAAAATGCAAGCACATATATTTTATGTGAGAGGATTGGCGGTTGGTAGAGCGACCCATCTGACATTAATAATTTGTCAAGACATCAAAGCCTGAATTTTATCAAATTAAATTGAGATTAACAAAATATCAGCTTGTGTAAAGAGGTTTTGCGGGATTAGACGTGGGGAATTTAGAATCTAATCACCGGCATTAATAAGTAATCATGTATGTATCTGCTCTTACAATATTTTAATGGTGTCAACGTTATATAATATTTTAGAGCCTACATCCATAAAAGACGTCGTGTGTTTTTTCCCTCACTGCTGCTTCGTGAAGCCACCATAGTTCTAATTTGAGAATTTTTTCGGAATTTTTTCAGATGTACCGTGGGTGGTCAAATGTCTTATAAGCTAGCGCCAAGGAAAACAATTTTTTTGTGGAAATGTTAAATGGAGCCTTCGTCGTTGTAGCACGATAGATGAGAGAACAAACAACAATAACCCAAGCTGGAAAATTTGATAGGTTCACTGTTTTCTGTTGATGCCAGCTCTTGAAGGTATTTGTGGCAAGCATTTTAATTAGTATCTCAAATTACAGATGAATTACTTTGATGACTTTCAATAGAAGTAACAGTAGGCTTTATTTTTTTGTAAGATTGTTTATGAGTTATTTTTAAGTGGTTTATTTTTCTTAAATATTATACAATTTAGAAGATAGAGGATGTAGAAAGACGTGGAAAGTGGAGTGATGTTGATGATAATAGATTGTGGGGAGAATAGAGAGCAATGGAAGGAATTAGTAGAGAGGATGGAGGAAAGAAATGAAGAAGATGAAGAAGAAGAAGAGGACGAAGAAGAGGAAGATGAAGTAGAAACAAGAGAAGCGACCGGAGTGGCCACCCGGTTGTATCACCTGAGGCCCTAGATTTAGGTGGATTTTCCACCCCTTGACCCATGAAAATTTGGAATAAAGGAAAGATATTATTATTAATATTATACAATTAACTATGTGCTGTATTATCGTATCTGCGTTATCCACATTCCAGAGTTCTCACTGTGGATTTCGCAATGATTGCTAATAAATATAACTTCGTCGAACGTGATTTGTAAATTGTTTGCTTTTGTAGGTGGTTTGAAAATGCCTCTCGTTTTCTGTAAGCTTTAAGAGATGGTTTATTGCAGATCAGAAGCACACATTTTCCGCAAAGTTAAGAAAGTACTGCCATCTACTTAATTATCTGACGACAGTTTGAAGATCGCCTCGAACAGCGACGCGGTTGTCCGTCCGAATATAGTTTTCAACCATAAATATGGTTGAATCATTTGACAGGCATAACTTATTTGAGCGCGTGGCATTGAAAGAAGATGCGGATTCAGAATTTTTAATTCCAATTTCAAGATTTCCATATCACCAAGAGGCGGCCAAGGGCAATATTTTTGCTACATTTTTGTCCCAAGAGTTTTTATGTTCCAGCTAAGTGGATAAATTACAATTTTTAAAATGTTTATGGACAATCTCACATGAAATTAATTTTCTTCGTTAAAAATAAATGAACTTTGTTTCCGCCTAGTAAACTTATATAGGTAATCCTACTGACAAGAAAATCGTCGCAACCCTTGACAAGGCGCAAAATTATTTCCACCGAATATATTCATTTTCCAGCATCCCACCCACTACGCTCATAAATGTCAACAGGTTTTAATGATTGAATTTATCTTCACTCGCCGGACAGGATTATCGATGATCGTCCGATTGATCGATGGCTCGATCACTGGCACAGTCCGAAGCCATTACCACCAATACCCACCGTCAGTCAAAGTAATTACAAGCCTTGACGTCACTTCCGTGATACCAAACGATTAAACTGATTGTCAAATGCGATTTCGATCCCAGATTAGACGAGGAGATTAAAAACGTACCAAACCTTTCTAATCGAAGACCGATAATTTAATTTAGGTTATCAGGAAGTTTAATTAACAAAATACTGTTAGTCGTTAGTGGAGAGCTCGTTAGGTATATAAAATGTAACAATCAACCACGCTGCAGCGATTGTTGTCGACTCGCAGGCATTTCTTACCCGCAGCTTTACTACACACATTTTTATTTACTGCTTGAAGGTAAATTTACGCGCCGCGTGCTCAAGATCATTTTTAGAACTGGGAGAGTTGCCGAAATTTAAGAGCCTTGAGGAACGCGCAGATAAATTAGAGAAAACATCTCCTTCAGCTAATTTACGGAAAATGAGAATGGAGTATGATAATATTTACACAATTTTTCATCAGCGACGACGCGGCCGAAAGAAACGCGCGTCGCGCCGAGCGGTGTCTACCGTTTCGCGCCCCCTCGCTCACAACCACCCCACCCGTTCTTCTCGACGCTTTGCCACCCAGGCGCGGGGAAAACGTTTTGGGCGCTCAAAAGAACCAGGATGTACGGAAATGCGCGCGCGAAAAGAGTTGACAAAATAGAGGCTCGCCCGATGAAAGGTGTAAGGACGACCGCTGCACGTCTCAAACAATGGATTCGTTAACGGTTAATAAACGCAATGAGACACTGGGCAGTCGGGCCAGATACCTTCGAAATCAACCGAGCAAACTTCAATTTCCCCCATTCTTAATTCAACACTCTGGCCTGCACACGAAGCAATCATCAGAATGGCTAATTACTATTTGCATTGTACCACTTGCGCGCTCTCGCGCTCTCCCTTTCTCTCTCTCTCTCTCTCTCTCGTTATATATTCAACTCTCCGGCTCATTCTCTTTGCACTCCGGAAAGGAAATGGCACTTTATTTAATTATTCCATAGGCTAACTTGTAATCGGACTTGTGCTTCCAAAAGCACATAAATGAGAGGATATAGACATCGGTTCGTGCTGTTAAATTAATGCCACCTGGATTAGAAGACGTGCTTGTCTGTAAAGAGTTGAGGTGCTGTGGGGTGGTTCACGCATTGGCGCCATGTTTGTAGTTGGGTATTCATCGCCGGTTCCTCTGGTTCGAAATCGTTACGTGTCGACGCCTGTTTTGGGCAGCCAGTCAGCCCATGCATCCTGGGTGTAGTGCAGTTAAAGTCAGATAATTGGCAGTCGAGGCTTAAGTGCTTGCTGTGTGAATAGTTAATAAAAATGTATGTGTCAAATATCAATGAATGAATTTCAGAAGTAATGTTTCCTCGCTGGGTCTTTGCAAGCTTAAAAGTACTAGTAATGTAACACATGTTGTTTAGATATCATCGCCACTAGAAATTAAAATGCGTCAGCTGTATCACCTGTATCACCTCTTCGATACGGTGATTACAATGAAAGGTGATTTTTTATTATATAGTAGGTATACTGTGATTACTTTGACTTACTTGCTAGTATACTTGCTAAGTACTTGCTAAGTATAAGTTGAACTAGGGGTTCGCGAACGCTTGAATCGCATTGGATTTTCGTTATGAAAAACAACTGATATTTAAAAATATTCAGAATTTAAAGTTTAAAAGTGTGCATATTTTTGGAAACCGATTGACAAGGAAACCATCTAGAAAATTTGTTTCATAATAGAAAAACTTTTTCATGTAGAATTAAGTATCATAGAGAAATTAATCTTAATCAGTTAAGCCACAATATTGGTTTGATGTGACGTGAAGCAAACTAGTCGGCTTGTACGAAGTATGAGATTCATACTGTTTTTTATGAAGTAATTCATAAGAAAATACTCTGCATCTAAATTCAAACTGACGTGAAACAGTCTCAAATTTTCACCTTCTTTGGCTGTGGTACTCCGGCATAATCGACCCATATATTAAGTGGCACTACATTTTCTTGGAATGTAACCAAGGAGTCATACGCTCATATACCGACGTCAGAGATACGGAAACCTAAAAGGACAACCTAACACCCCTGCAAGCTCTCAGTCGTCAAAACACAGGCGCAATTCAAAACAGCAATCCCTCCATCGGCAAATGGTAATCTACAGAGTTATTAGTCGCTTCTTACAGATGACGACACTGTACATTGATACCGGAAGTGGCCGGCGCGTTTTGTGAAACCCAACCCTGGGCGGCGGCACCCCGCGCAGTTTCCACCCCCAGCCCCTCCGGGGCAGCAATAAACCTCGACGCGCGGCGGTACCTCACGCCGCACGGCACCAGCACTCGAAACTTTCTTATTGACGCAGCGTTTCGAGAAAAGTGAAACCCTGACAAAGTTTCGACTGCCGACTGAGCCGACTTCTTAGTTCGCGATAAGCGCCGGGTGGGGGCGAAAGGGTGGAGGGGTGGGTGGGGGTTGGGGGTGGAAGGCAGGGATGCTGAAGCCTCGCTAAAAGCGCAGTTTAGTCACCCTGCTATTCCCTTGTGGCCAGATCCGGTGGTGAGAAGTTTCTGGTCGATGCGTGCGGGGAATTTTGGGCAATTTTTCTTCGGAGGTGCATATTTGGATGCTGTTCTAGGTGAGTCTGAGTTCAATTTCGCCACAAAATTGTGACGCACATGGTTTTGTATCCAAGGTGGCAAAATAACTTCCATAAAGTAAGCGTTTGTTATCATAAATAGGAATTTGATTCACCGAGGCATATTTTTTGAAAATATATCAGACAGATTCTAATTTTTCACTTGGATTCTCTGAGAATCGCTGATCACAAAGTCGTTTTAAAACACTTTTCATGGTGCACTGGTATAATTTCGGATTTTTGATCATAATTCGTGTACAGCCACCGACGGATCTAAGACATACTTTTGCGAATTGCATGGTCAATTTCGTATTGATTTTGTCATCGCACTCCCGTCCGAAATCAAAATAGTTTATTTTTTTAATACAAACGCTAATTAACCTTTTGGTGCAATATCATTTCCCATTTAAGACTAACATTCAATTTTAAAGCGCAACAACCCCATTTTGGCTTCACCATTAGCATCTAGGGAACCCATACACCTATGCAGTTGACTCGCATGGTTCAGTAATATGGTAATAAATCTTGAATTCAAACACCGAGGCGCCCATTGCCGTGCACCTACCGAGTCTACTAAACGAGATTGCTGCATTACTCGGATTAAATAAACCTGTTGTGTGCGTAATTTCTCGCCTAGATTGATCGCCACGCTAATGGATTCGGAAACAATTCTGGCAAGCAATGCCGTTTTATTGTCACAATTTACACGCGCGTTCCGAAGTATTGCGTCAATTATTATCGGCCCGTATGTGTGAGAGCACCGGATTAAATATGCAGCGCGGCGAGCGCTGGTGAATAATGCAGCTGCGAAATAGAGGCTATCGCCTTTCTTTTCCAAGGCGCCCATGTAATAAGGTCGCATTCGGCCCGTCTCTTGGCTCTGTGTTCGTATAGCTGCACACGAGATATCAAGTTATTAATAATTTATTTCCTGCCTTGGATGCATACATCACACGCATTTATTCCGACACACACGGGGGGGAAAATAACCCCCGCACCTCCTTGCCTCGCGAAAATGCGAAAACAAGAATAAACAAAAAAATCGCATCGCGGAACATTGAGCCTGCGCCCAGTTCGTGCTGTACTAAAGTGCACGAAAGTGGAATTTCTGGATAGGAAATGAAAACTTTTTCATGGTCCCGGCGAATTCTTTGTGTCTATCTGATAAAGAATATTGTGATTTGTGGGAGCACGTTGCCAAAAGAGAACCCCTAGTTTAGTGGCCAGAGTTTACTTTGTCGTTTTCAATAGCCCTCTCCTCCATGTATATATACAGGCGCAGAGAGTGTGCCATTTGTATATTGCGAATTTTTCACTGACGTAACAAAATCAATAATGCGATAGCAGCACGATTGCATTTTAATCAAATAATCCCATTCCACATGCCCACGACCGAAAGCGAAATTCTGTGCCCCTATTAAGGAGACTAGACGGTATCTTGTTTCGTCGCTGACAATAAATGCGCCTGTCACAAACCATTCATGTTGTACCGAGCCTCACAGCCAGGTTTCAACTTAATCTTATTCTCGTCAGAATCGTTACGGACGATCATTTGTTTCCAAGATAATGTATTCACATATCAATATCTTATGAGAAACTTTGTAAGTTGTAACAACAGGTAGGAAGACGTTGCAATCCTTGCAATACAAGCAATGAGTGCCGAAACTTTTCCCTTTTGGATCGTCATTTAGGAAAGTGCGTAAATTATAGCACCTTGGAAAAACAACGATGTTCGCTAAATGAACGCTTAAGCCAACTCCATTGTAAAGGAAATAGACACAACTACCTAACCAAAACAAGTGGTGGCTTAACCTCCTCAACTACATACGTGGTGGCACGACATCTGCCTTGATGAAATTTTTGTATGCAGCAAAGAGAGTAATTATTTATGTATACATCCAAACGCATGGCAAAATCTTCAAGTCCTAAAATGTCCCCAGCCGCGTACATGTATATGTGAGTCCAAATATAAAATAAAGTCATAAAACCACCCTCCGTAACGGACAAAGTTAAAATGATTAGTATTCCCTGCCCTGACTCGGCCAAACAGCATGATAGCATATCGTCGTGAGGCGTAGAGCAGTAAACGCATTGATGGCATTTCGGAGTTAATGATCTAATCAAACGTGATAATTACCTTTACCGATACCCGGGGATTGTTTCGAGTTGATATTTGGGCCGCGTGGCACCATGGTAGAAATGGCGAAACGTATAATTGGCCACATGTGAGGGGTGGTTTCGGCAAAATGTACACGCTCGAGAGATAGGGAAATATTGCGATTAATTTGTCCCACAAGCCCGTTTGTCATCCTTGAATTGCCTCGAAGCTTTTAGGTGTAGATAAAAAAAAATTAAGGGTTTTTTTCTGCTATCTTCGGAGCGTTTTTATTTGCTCTTTTTATAAGCTGATCAAGTTAACGAGTTCCACAAATTCACCCTAGATGGCTTCTAATTATAAGCATCTAAAACTATTAAACGCTCCAAGCTTTGCTTGCAAATTTTCCTTAAACCGATCAGTTAGCTATGCTGCCGGGAGTAAAACTGATTAAACCATTAATTAAATATTCCCTCTTTCGCTTGTGTATAGTGGCATGCTTTTCTTGCAGCATAGGCAACTGTTACTATCTTCCAAACTCGACTTTACATATTACTTGCGTAATCAGGTTTGCTTTGCGCGCCATTGTAGTGAATGATAATTATTTGTGAACTTGGCTTCCTATAATAAACTAAACAAACATCATAAATTCGACTGTAATAATTGTATACATCACGAGATTCACGGGCGACTTTCTGTTCCAATTTAGAAGCGTGCACGCGAATTCGTCATGGGGGGGGGGTAACGGATTTCGATGCCAAATCGTTCGTCGACTATTATTATCAAATTATTGCAGAAGTGGTGCAACTACTTATTTAAATCGACAATTGGAATCGGTTCAAGATTCAACCGTGTTAATTGTTGGTAACGTCTTCCTGGTGCGCGTAATACTACTGCATTCGTCTTGCCGGTTCTAGATCGGCAGCTTGCATTGCGTTACAGATCGTTTCTGGCAATTGATTTCAGTCATCGTGTATCCATATGACCAAATGTTAGTGTCCTCGTTAGGTTTTTTTTTTTATTAATAATGTGTAATTTCTCTGAAATACAGCTTAACAACCGAAGTAGATAATAAATCGATTGTCAAAAGTCGAACAAGGAAACCACAAAAGCTGCACGCCAGGTCTGAAATATTTGGAAAAGAAAGAAATGGAAGAATCGGAAATCATTTGGATGCATTCCAAAATGCATGCCTCTGTCACGGTCCACCAAAAGGTAAGAATCCCGACAAGTCAAAGAAGAAGAAAATCTAACAAGTGTCCGTCGCGAATTTACCTGGCATTTCGGGTACTCTTCCTCCTCCTGTTTCACCTTCCAGCCGAGCAGCGGCGGAATGCAGATCAGTCCACTCATAATCCAGACAAGCGTGATCATGACCGCCGCTCGCACCGGCGTCCGCTTCTTCAGATAGTCGATCGCCTGAGTGATGCTCCAGTAGCGGTCCAGCGAGATGAGGCACAGATTCATGATCGACGCCGTGCACAGGAGCACGTCCATCGCGCTGTGGATGTCGCACCAGAGGTGGCCAAATATCCAGTAGCCCATGATCTCGTTCGCCAGCGAGAACGGCATGATGATCAGTCCCAGAAAGAAATCGGCGACCGCCAGCGAGGCGATGAACCAGTTTTGAATGTTTTTCAACGCTTTTTCGGTGGCGATCGCGATAATGACGAGCATGTTGCCGACGACAACGACGACCATGAGGATCGTGACGATTATCGACGCGAAAATGATGGCGGGCATCGAGTATCCGCTGGGGTAGGTGTCTTCGTAGATGATGAAGGTGTTGTTGCCGTACGAGCCGTTCGTGTTGTTGCTCTGGGAGAAGTTGCCGGCGCCTTCGTCGACGAGGACGAAGAGGCTGCCGTCGTAGCTGAAGAACGACAGGTCGACGTCGGAGTTGTTGGCTAGCAGGCCGTTATAGGCGTCCATCGTGAGTGCGTTTTCGGTGACGGATTTGTTATTCTTTCTTTGCTGGAGAGTAAACGGTTTGTTTGTGAAAAGAATTAGTTTTGTGGAAAGTTTTTCGAGGGTTGAACCGGCACAGCTGTTTAGTATACGTATAAAAGAAAACTCGAGTCTATTAAAAACGGTTTTCTTCCGTTTCTCGTCCGCGCTCGCGCCCTCTTTCGTGGAAACTTTGTTATAATACGGTTTTGACTGGTCTTTAGAAAGTTTTGTCCCCAAGCGTTGACGGTTCTTATTGGATTGTTTTACAGGCACAGTTTATTTACTTGAAAAAAAAACAATGGAAGAATCAATGTTTAGAATTATTGTTGCAGATCTGTTTCTGGTCGTCGACGACGAGTCGGCTTCTTGTAGGGCCACGCACGCGCGGGATCGTCTTGGTCCCTTCTCAATGTTCTCGGTACGTTGGCGTTATTTCCTTCTTCACAATCTTTAACCGCAGCCTTTCCCGCAACCAAGTGACACTTTTTCTTCTCCCTCTCTCTCTCTCCTTTCCACCCTCGAAAAAAAATCGCTTTGTTGTTTTCTCCTAGCCGAGTTTCAATTAAAGTATGTAAATTCAGGAACGTGATATTCAAAAGAACCGATACCAATTATTCAATTTTAAAATTAGTCTGGCTGGGTCAATTCTTGTGGGAATTTCAGGGATATTCTTTTCTCGATTAAATATTGACTCGATATTAAAACTCAATTATTTTTATGGCCAGGAAACAGCTTGCACAGCGAAAGTTTTATCTGTGAGGACTCGACATGAAGTCCACCTTAGTGCGTTACCTTGTACTAAAAAAAAAACGTAAGTTATTTATATCAGCAGGCCCTAACTAAGCGAGCCATTAGTTCAAAAGCTAACGCAAAAACATGCGAGGAGTTCTTATGTTTATTTAAAACATTTTTCTTGTTAAACTAGATAATATTGCAATCGGAAACGTAAAAGACACGTGTATTTTAGAACATTCAAGACGAGATATATTATAGAAATATTTCAAACGACCCACAAATGCTAGCTTTGCAAGGTACGTTTGTTAACCCGATTTTTGAACTTGATTAATAACGATTTCTATCGAATACTAAAGAAACACACGTAACCATCGATCAACGAAACGATCAGCTATTCATCCTAGATAAATGATATTCTCTGTTGCACTTTATAGAGCACCAATTTTTATTTAATGCAACAAATTAAATAACCAGATATTTGCTTATAAGAGATTAAACCACGTTAATGCAATGCTGATGAGTAAACGGTTTTGGCGGAAATCAATAAGATTGTATCTCACGGTGCAGATTTCGAAGCTGGTATTTGCTTACTTTTTAATGAACTAGCGCGAGTAAGGTAATGAATTGTTACGTGACAAAGCGATTTTTAAGAGTCAGTTTGTTAGATTCAATTAATTGCCAACTTTTCGATTACATTTATTACTTTTTATGAATTATATAACTTTCATGCAACACATTTAGTAACATATTTTGCCAAGAACTCTGGTCACTAACTTCTTTTACCCGTTTATCCCGAGAGAACCTCGATTTTCAATATCAGAGACCACGATAACGTTTTTGAACTGATAACTTGAAACACGTAAATCATAGACGACGTAAGTACGTTTCTTAACACTGAGACGTTAGAATATGATGCGATTAAATGTTAACTTATTTTTCTTAATATCACCAAGATATTTGACGAGATATTTCGAATTCTACGTATCGATTGCTCGTATGCGAAACGGCTAGATAACCATTACCAACTGCAACTGACAACTGCAACAGACATTGATTATCTTTATACATGTATAAGTAAAAATGTTATCTTTAAAATTACAAAAATATCTCTTTTAATGTTTATTATATTTAAAGATTGCAATATGATACGGCTATATTAATGTGTGGTCCTCCGTCACTGTAAAAAAATGGGACGATATAATCTTCTAAAACAACAGCACATCTAAAGGGTTAATGCCAGCACTAACAATCTCAAAATATCGGTAGAAAAAATTAGAAGCAAAGCGATCGTTCGAAAAAAAACTAATATAATCAAACCAGCCTCTTCAAATAAAAAATATCTGGTCAGAAAAATTGAATAGTTTTCGATAAGAAAGTCAATATTTAAATTAAGAATAAAGGATCGATGGCGGGTGAGGACGACTGCGTATTTTCTTCAGACGAGAATTTGGCGAACGATGGTGAATTGACGAGTCTCGTGTCCCGGCTCAGTGTATGCCAATAATAATCCCCGACCCACGTATTTGCCAGGAACCAATCGGGTAATCCCATTGCTTTCTTCCCATAACTCCTCTCCACTGTCTGCCCATCTCCCCGGCTATCTACCCAGTACTCGGGTGCGCGTGTTACGTATGGAAAGCGATACACGCGCTAGCAAGCTTCCACACTGATTGATATTAATTTTGCAAGATGTAAAATCTGAAATGCTCGTATCCTGGCGCGATAAAGTTTGTCTTCATTTTTCCACGTCGTCGCAGGTGCGATAAATCAGAGAAAGAACGTGGATCTCGGCGCGCCGAATTGCCGCGAGAAGTTTTATAGATTGCAAACTACCTGCATCGGCGGCGGCGGCGGCGGCGTTGCTTTCGAGCGCTAACTCGTAAACCAACTAATTAAAATTGCAAACGCAATTAGCACCAAGTCATTAAGTATTTCGCAATCTCGTGATTTACTAGAACTCGAATACAAATTCACGGTAGAGTAGCTACTGCGTTGTGTCCTCGCGAAACTTTGCGCATATTTCAACGTTTTTGATGATTTATATGGATTTTAAATGAAAATAACAGTCATTCTTTCTTATATTCGTATTTTTCATCACGTCAGTCACGCTGTCGACTCAAATAAACTGTGTAAATAAACACGAACTGTCACCAGCTTTTCTTTGCTTGTCGACTTCCTATTGTATTTTGCTCAATTTCGGGAGGCGGTTACACGAAACCAGTGTACTACGTATTGATCACCACGACATTAAATTTTAAAATCCAAACACCTGTACTTTCCTCGCCAGAGATACAATATTCATTTCATATATTTTTTTCTGTAGCATAAATCGAAATGTGTAAAAGTTCAGGCGACACACGCGTCCATTCCTGCACCGACGTTCGCGATTCGAAAATAAACGGGTCACTGGATTCTGCAATTCTGATTATGAATTATCGATTTCGTCGTGGTTCACACACCAATAACTTCCATAAACGATGTCAGCGTTGTCACCGAAAGCTTTTAACCCTTTTTGGACACTTTCTGAATAATTGAAATCTATTAATTGGACCACTTAACGTCCTCTGCCGAGCCAGCGCGGCTAATATTCTTAGCTTCCAGACACCCTGGCAATTTCTGATGATTGCTCCCAAATGGTTTCCACCACTTTATCAATGTCACCTGCCGTCGACGAAACTGACGGCTCGGAGACTCGCTCCAGCCAGCCGAGCAGAAACGATCTTCGGCCGAATTTCTCCGCTCCGCACAGACACACGGTAATCGCAAGTAATTGTAATTCTCTTCTCCACCGACCAATTAAACTGATAGAATATTAACTGCTGGTGATGACGCCGACGGTGATGATGCATCGACACTCATTTCCTCAATTTTCGCAATCTACACTTCATTGTCAATAGAAAACATCCTTGCTTCTTACACTTTTCAATTCAGTAATGTGATTGCTTTCGCATTCGTGCAACAATCCCATACGAATGTGTAATGCGCTTCGTCCATTACATTAATGTACTTTTATAGCAATCAGACACGTTCTCGGCTAAATACGGCATGCCTTGTTTAGTGCGGCAGTGACCTTTCTCTTGGGTACCGGTCACCGTGTCAGCAAACGCGGTGCTGAGCGTCGGTGGCGTCGCGCTGGCCGGACTTCGCTGGCGAGAGAGCACGCTGTGTTCGTATGTGTTTGTTGCTTCAGATCATTAGCACCGCGATCTCTTGTCCGTATTGTCTTGCAGGCCGCTAAGACGGTCACCACGGCGTCGACGACGATGCGGTGGAGTTCCTTGGGAACCTTGAACTAATTTTATTCGTATTTATAATTGGCACGGTAAATCATAACCGCAAATAAGCCTTGTAGGTGTCCAATTATAACGGAAATTTGTTATTCCGCGCTGAGCCGCGCGTTGCGGCGAGGGTGTGCGCGCAGATTTTTGGGTGGTTGAAAGATTTTTTGAAAGATTTTTTTATTTTTCAGGAGCTTATATAAGGATGAAGAATGCTTTGATCGTTGTGGCTTTACGGTTCGGCAGCAATCCACTTTCCCTAGGTCATGATTCCAATTAGATATTCAATTAAGCAAGTTAATCGGTGATCTTCAAGCCTTTAATCTCTCGCTCCAGCCACGCTCACTTTGTGCCGAAAATCAATTTGTTTACGTTAATTGGAAAACGTCTGCGAACTTCCCGGCGGAACTGCACGTTTTCTTATAATAATCCGGCCGCGTTTTCTCTCCGCCCTCTCGAGCACTCGAATGTCCGATGCAATCGCGCGGTGCTCACTTCATGCGCCGAGCCAAACAAAAAACAACCAACAACCGCGGAACCTAAGTCAATAACTCAACTCGATTTTCGCCAGTCTCTGCAAGTGTTGCCGGGCAATTCGCAGAGGATTTTCTTTCGCGGCCGCGATCTCGACGGCGCAGTCAACGCGAATCTCCCCGACACAAACGCGCATTCAACACGCACGATTACCAGCCGACGAAATCCGCACAGAACAAGAAAAAAAACAACAACAACATAAATAACTTAAAAATATCTCCCACTATTTGATCAGACGACTAAGCAAGCAGCGTGCCGTCGCGCGCGACTATGCCACGAGCACGTCTCGTAGTTGGAAGCATGCCGTCGTTGCACGTTACGCCGTCGGCCTCAGGTGCGTCAACGTCGGCGTCGGCGTCGGCGTCGGCGGCGTCGTCAGGTTGCGATCGTGTCCCTTTGGCGGATGGCACTAGACTGCTAGCTAGACGTCGGCCAGGCAGCGAGGCTGGCGGGCGGGCGTGCTGGTTGCGGGGGGGCGCCGCGGGGGCGGGGGAGGGCTGCCTCCGTGGAAGCAGCGGCCGTGGACCAGACGCAAGCCAGAACACATCTCTCGGCGAGGTGGCCGCGCGCATGACCGGCGGACGGTGCTCGGCGAAAAGACGTCTGGATCGCATTGCCGGGCAGCGCACCCCCTGGCTGCTAGGCGGCGAGCCAGGACGCGGACGGGGATGTGTGTGCAAAGATCTATCGTCGGGGTATGTCTTCTGCATGCGGCGGCTAAGTTGCAGGAGAGAATCATTGCGATGAGTTCAGGATTCAGAAACTTGTCGCAAGTTTGTTTGTTTGATTTTTAAATGTAAACGACGGTGTGTGGCGTGATGCTGTATTTATGCAATCTAGTGGCCGATTATTAGTTCTATGGATGAAATGTGGTCCTATTAAAATTAATTGAGATCAAAAAATATAGCTCCAGGCATCCGAGTATTTCGTTTGAATGTCTAAATGTTGTAGACAGGTTCAACTTGAACCCATTCTTCCCCGTGTGTATCATACGTAACCGGTAAAATAAGCTATGAACACACTCGGCTTAAATCCTCGATAGAGGGGCCCTAAACTAAACAGAGCACTATTTCATCAGACATACAAAGTCGGCGTGAAATCACTATTCAAACACTATATACATATAACATTTCACAAATCTACATTCGTGTCTCATTTGCTACCCAGATATCACGAAAGAAAGACCATGAGCGTGATATTGTCCCAATGTCAATGGCGAGAAAGATATCCACGCCTTCCTGGGGCCCCGCAAGTGTGCCGAATAAAAAAAACAGAGCTCGCCCGTGAAGTTTCCGACAAGCCAGACTCGATATAAGCGTCGCGACGCCCCTATAGCGTCGACCCTGCTGGCTGCCGGCCAAACCCGTCATCACGGACTGCAGCGCCGCGGGCAGAAACATTTTGTTGTTGTGATTTAGTCCGAAATTAAGATTCTATTTGCGATAATTCGGTTGGCCTTCAATTATTGTGTGTGTGGCCATAACGCACGGCGTGACACCGTTTCGCTGGATTCCGCTAATAGCCGCAATTAATTTTACCGCGGTCGTACATGTCATCTTTCTTCAACAGCGCATACTGGACCCAATGAATTGTTCGGAAATTGTCCGTATAAAATTGTTTTGCGTGCATACGGCTTCGCAAATTATCGACTACGCAGAACTCGGTCCAATTGCTGTCAGAGCATGCACTTCGCAGATGACACCCTTAAAATGCACCCCTCGCCCCCGCGTCCGAGCGACGCGATTGATTCGGTCGCTAAGTAGGCCATGTACCACGACCGGCATTACACGAGTGCACATTTCGATTTGCGGCGATTTGCTGAGCGAATCTAGGCGCTATCACGAAAATGCATCGCTGCTAATAGCACGAATATTGTAATGAGGGTGGATTCCGAAACCGGCGCGACACGTGAGACGCGATCAGCGCTCGCGTGTCGCGAACAATGTGCAAACATCGTTCATGGTGCTGATTAAATTGGTCTTGAATCTTGATCAAACGCAGATAAGACATTTGCTTCTCGTCACACTTTTCTTGTTGCATGCACATGTGGTGCCTCTATAAAGTACAGTCACTTTCAAATATGGGCGACGCTGCAGGACAATGTTATCAATGTTGACAATGACATTCATGCATTTAATATCTCTGCAACAAATGTGAGACATTGATACATTTCACAGCCACAGGACACAGGGACACGGGCGTTGTTTACCCATTGTTGTCGTCGCCAAGGATTACTTTGTGATGCGCGGAGGAGACGCGGCGGGAAGTTTTTGCAGCGCGCTGCATCTGAGACGGCGGAGGGGTATTGCCTTGTGAAAAGATCCGGCAGTGAAGACTCTCGAAAACTTATTCCGTTTCGGTCGCATATATATATATCTTTTGTTTCTATTACACTTCTGTATCTTGCGGAACCAAGGGAATAATTAAAGAGGACACTAATGCGTCGTGCGCTCTCTATAAAGTTAGCAGGAATATCGCGCAGGTACTCGCGAGGATGAGTCGAGTGGCTTGGCTTGGGGCGGCTTGTGCGCGACCCGGCGCCTCCACTCAGGAGGAACCTCCCTCGGTTCATACTCGGGTCTGTTTGCAGAGATTGTTAACCCGTAGTCTTCTTTTGAAGTGGTACCTCAGTGGTGATTATGCTGGGCTTACACATCATCACAACATCCCACGCGGAAGTTTGCATTTTCAAAAAATATCGTCAAGCCCGGCACCCTGACCAATGAAAAACATTTGATGCAAGTCCCAGCATCCCAGGTTGTATTTATTTACAGGATTGACACGCTTGTTAACGATTTTTGATCTCAAAGCACAAAAAGCCCTCCGTTATTAGATTTTTTAAACTCAGAAAATCCTCTGATAACATGAAACCTTTGTATTATTTTGAATAACACTATATTTTCTTATGGATTCTGCGAGTTCTCACAGGTGTTATAATAGAAGTTTTTTTTTAGCTTCGTCGCTTCTTCCAGGAGACTTTCTGAGAATTTCAGGCACAAATAAGTGAAAACTTTGACATTTTTCTACTCGAGTTATGGAAAGCATACGTTTTTTCGCTACATAGTCTATTTAGCTATAGTCTAGCTTTCTGGAAACTGTAGACTTTAGATGAACAGAAAACAACCCCTTTAAAAGATCACAATATAATATTAATGAACGTGGATTTATAAAGACTGGAATCGTTAAAGCATCCGATTTAGTTGGCTTCAGAGAAGCGGGATTACCCTACATTGACTCGTGTTATAAAGTTTGCAAGACAAAGTGAATTCTCCGATGCAATTTGTTTTGCATATTGAAAGCTAATAGAAGATAAAGCGAGACCGTATTGGAAAATGAGAAAACATAAAAGTACACACTGTTAAACTTTCAGTTAGCAAACAATTTAATCCATGGCATTTTGATAAATGTGAACTTTGCTCGTGTACATTCGTCGGCACTAACGTTTTGCCTGGCTCCACCGCAAGAATACGGCATGGGGTGCGGCTGAAATAAGCAAACAGACGCCGTCTCCTCAGAGATGGGGTATAGGCGAGGCGGTTTCTGCCATCGCGTTTAGTTTGTCAGTAGATATGTCCATCCGTGTCACCACTATCAGTCGTGTCATCCACTTTCTCCCGACTTTCTACCCACCCGCATCACCCTGTGCCTTCCAACTCGGCTTCCAACCCCCCCAACTCTCTCCGAGGCCGTCCCCTGGTCTCTCCTTCTGACAAGAGCAAGATTCCATTGAGAAAAATATCAATGACATAGGCGGGCGTAAGGCGAAACCGAATGTACTCTTTCATGTTATACCCCTTTATGTGCAGAATACAGATGTTTCCTTCACAGGCGCCACCAGCTCGATTTCTAGCTGCTGCTGGCTAAAACATCGTTCGAGATAGATTGCCGGATGGTTACTTTAGCGAAGCTATATTCAACTCGTATTTTCCGTAATGGATGTTGTACATTTTTCAACGTCCGCGTGATAAGATTAATTACAAAGAAACGTTCGGAATTAACGACACGGAATTAAGAAAAGTTAGAAATTTGTTTCTAAACAATGTTTGGGAATGGTGTGGATGAAAATGAGTCGGCCGCGATATTCCGCTTCTTTGAAGTGTGTTTTTTATCATCCGATGTCATCAGTTTGCAAGTGACGGTTCGCTAAAACAGATGGTTGATGAATGTTATCATTATTAACAGATTTAAATATATTTTATGCAGATAAACCCGAAAAACACAAGAAGCACGTATGGACGCATAGAAATTGCTTTTCGTCTTGCGTTGCCACCGAGTGGCTCGGATTTTTCGATCGGATTTGGCGAACTCAAGCAGTTCTGGTCCCAAACCCACGCAAGCGAATTTCCTTAAAACACAGTACTATTTGTTGGATTCCTGATCCTATTCTAAGCCCTGTGTTCAAAACAGACAGCAACGATTAAGTTCATAAAATCATTAATTAGTACATCACTGTATAGTTTTAAACTCTGCTGACATTAAGTTACTCTGTGTCTCTTACATTTTCTCACCGAAATCATTTTAAATAAAATTACATGCGACAAAGAGCACTGAACCCGGGAAAGGATCCGACGTCGTCGAGACTGCGTTGTAACCTCATCTACAAGCTGTTGTTCAACTAGCTGCGCGGATAGCGCCGATTAAAAACGAGATCCGTCGTAACGCGTGAATGGGGTGGCACTGTCGATTAATTATTGGCTTATTGGCTTTCGAGTGGTGAACGGCGACGGGCGTTCTCTCGGCGCCAGTGAAATCCGTGGTGAGATGTCATTTTTAAGTAACCTTCATCCGTGGCACCGAAATCCACGAGTGGGACTGGGACTATGGATGGAAAATCACGCCCGCTTTGGAGCGAGCGAGAGAGATAAAAATGGCGCACCATTCTGTGAGGAGAACGCGTGCATAAATTTCCAATAAAAGCCGAGTGTTGGAGAAAAGGAAACTTATTTAGTTTATGAGATACAACGATGTTCTGTCTCCCTGCTAGAGAGCGCCGAGGGTTTTATGGTTTTGATACGTGAAACCATTTTGCACATGATTGTTATATAATACATAGTAGGACTATCGCATCAGCATCGCACTTTGCAACTGTGCATCGGTATGAAATTGAAGAGAAATATTATTTGAGGGGAAAACGTCAGAAACTTTTCTTTCACGATGGTACCCAGATAAATCGGATGTTGGCAGGATATTGAAAACTGCTTTTTGACTGAGTAAAAAATATCTTGATACACATTTTTTTGGGGGTCTGTAAAACACATTAAAGTTCCTAGCTTGAACCATTTCATGTTGCTGCAACGTCAAATTTTTGGTAAGCATAAAAATGTTATCAAAGGGAAGTTTTTATAAGATTTAATAGACCTAACAGTCAACATCCACTCTAGAGGTTCATTTGAATTTTGAATACACATTCTCGTGATGTTTCCAAGATGCACTTTACATAACTTAGAACACATTTTGAGACACAGTTTAGTGGCACTAGAGGCTTTTGGCGGTTAGCAGTAGGAAATTTATGCTTCATCTTTGTTAAATCACAAACTGACGGAAATGGATTAGTTTATGCCATGCATAGAAAGAAGGGAACATGATTTTCATATTTTGCATGAAACAAAATTATCAAATAAAGAATTATGCTTGAATTAGACTTCTGACGTGGCTCGATTATCTTCTCGACCAACTGTGAAAAGTAAGAAAAATTACAAACATAAGTTCATGCCGTGGTCAGGTTTTTGGAATCTGGTCATCTGTCCAACAACACTGAATTTAATGCAACTCGAGTTTAAATCAAAATTAAACTGTCATGGTTTCAGGACCCCATAACGCATGTCACACCATTGTAATTTAACAATTTTTAAATTCCAATCAACGGCATCAGGTGCCATAGTCCATCATAATCAGCCAAGACTTAACCTAGTATTGCCTATGAAGGCTGGCTGTCTTCCGCATGGTATATTATTTCCCACTGAAAGCGTCATGATAAATAAGTTTTGGGGGGGAGGTGGGCTCTGCCTAAAAAGCATCACGGCGCGTTAACGTAACGATCCCATCAAATCTAGAGCATTATTTCTAATGCTGGAGCCTGGAGCGGGTAATGAGACGGAAGGAGACGCGGCTAATGGAAGGATTACGCACTCGCATTACTTACGCACGTAGTATATACAGGCCCGGAATTGCAGGGAAACTGCGCAAGTAATTGGCCGACGTAACGTGCAGTGTATATTTGCACAAAAAGCCTTGTTCTAGAATAAATAGCAACGCGTCCGTTTATGATTTCACAGGTCGAATTATAACGTGAATGTCATTCGCTTGTCGTTCTGTGATTATAAAATCTGTAATGTTGGATGGGTTATTTAAAAAACAAAACATTTCTGTGGGTGCACATTTTCGAAATGGATGAAAAACGCGTTTGAAGGTTTTCTCTTAAATGCCTTGTCCTTGTAAGGCGTCCTATTCAAGCAAGCCATCTTGTTAAAACGTTTTGCTTTTCCATGGAAAAGAAAAGTTGTTCTCTTGCCGTGTAATTCCCCATTTTTTTCTGTATATATGTCTGCGATATACTTTGTATATCAGTCATCGTATCAGCAACTCTGTACTGTCGAGAAAACTGATGTGTGTCCCCGAAAATATAATAAAGCAACTTATCCACGCCATAAAAATAATGCTCAGGACACATGGAAAGGTCAGCGCAGATATCAATAACGAATTATCATGACAGAAAGGGCTGCTCACAGCGAGGGCTTGCAGTGTTATCCCTGTTTGCACAGGAATTCACTTTAGAGGCGCCCATCGGCTTTCCCCTTACTAAAGTTGCCACAGCACATTTCATACGTCTCCCAATGTATATTTACTCGCGTAGAAATGCAATCATCGCGGAAATAATGACCTCTCCAAAGGTACTTCGGAGTTCGTACCAATACACACATTCACACATATTATTCGTGTAGCGAAAATGTGACCGAACGCGATAAGATGTCGTTAGTCTATGCCGTTTCATTCGTGGGAGTATAAATGTCTTTTACAACGGTTGAAACTGAAGGTTATACACAAAGGAGCGTGTACACTCCGGAATACCTTGCGCAAACACATGTCTTCGATGACCATATCTGTTTGTTCAATGTCTAGTTATGTCGATGTAGAGCTAGATATATTGTTATGGTATGCGTGTGTGTGTGCTCTGCACTGTCATACACTGCAGCAAACTTGGGAAGACACTTGAACAACAAGCTTATGGACATTTGACAGAAGTCGCATGCAATTTAGATTGCCATTGGCGAGTTAACATATGAGTATTTACATACAAATATACACTGAGACATCCAACCGGTTGACAAGTACAAAAAAGTGAACTTGAATTTAAAACAATTTCAGCCGATTATCACGGTTACTGGAAAAGCGATTCGAACATTTGGAGTGCATGACTGGAAGTTGGGATACAGAAACTCGCTGCCTCCAGCCATTTCGGACTTTCGGACAGTTTAGAACATTTGGATAGTTTCGTGTTTCGAAACGTATCAAACTTCGGACGCGACCTGAGCGAAGAAAAATGAAAAATAATTGCTCTTTTCAGGAGCCTTGATTGTCGCCAAGCTCTTTGAAAAGAGCGTAAAACGTGTTAAGAACAGCTAGTGTGGCAGGCTAGGAACACCTAGGAAGTAGGAACGTTTAATGGGGTCACGAAATTGCCCGAGCTTAGCTCTTTGTGTGCGTCGTGTGTTAAACATACAGTGAGCTCTTGCAAAGCGAGCCCCGACCTTAGTAGCTCCTGCTGTTAAGTCCGTAGACAAAGCCAAGACAAGGCATGATGTAGCATTGAAAAACATTTAGAAGAAGTAGGCAAGACAGAAAATAGTTGTACACTCTGCTAGTTCTTTGTGTCTTGCACGTCATCAAAGATTATACCTGAAAGCTGAAACACCTGATGTTTGAGTTTCTACGTTTGTTTGTATATCTTTATTTTTGCAGGTTTCGTAAATACTGAATTTGAGTTTGTTTTCAAAGCTTTTCAAGGATGTTTTAACGAATCATAATTTATTTTTTTGAAAACGTTTGAGAGGACGTTTGAACATGACATCGTGCTGCCAACTCTTTACCCAACCCAACCAAGCTAGCCTAGCTCAGACTAAGAATTTTCTTGACCATCCCAAGATTAAATATCAGTGAACTTAAAATTTATCCGTTAGACAGGAAAATTAATGGATTAAAAAATCACTATTCATCGGTACTTATCAAACTGCAAATGACGTTATTAGCCGCAAACTTGTTTCCATTATCACATGTAAATACTGGAGTGGATTCAAATCAAGTCTTCAATTAGATAAAACTTTATTTTGTTATTCACAAGATCCTCATTACTGCACTTCCTTCGTAAGCGTTCTGATTGTTGTAAATTCGATAATACTAAACTCATCGCCGACTATTAAATTGTATTTTATCTTTCAAAGACGCTTCGAAAAGAAAACGCGACTACGTGCGATATTTAGTATACAGACAAAGCGAAACGAGACACAAAACGTTCGCTACGCGGTTCCCAGCCATCCCAATCCAGCCACGCCAACCAAGGAGCCACAAACACCGTCTGACCGCAAACACCACCAACCCGCCATAGAAAACAAAACAAAAAAAAACTACCCTCAAAGCTCATACCCCACCCTGCAGCGTTATGGCACAGAGAGCCACATTGTTTCGAGTCAGCACTCCCCGAGCACAGCGCCAGCTTCAACCCCTTGCCACCACCGCCGCCGCCGCCGCCGCCGCCGCCGCCGCCGCCGCCGCCGCCGCCGCCGCCAGTCGATATGAAGAGCGCGAGGCGTCGCGACGCGCGATGACGTCATCTAGCTGTATGCAAGCTGCACCTAGCGGCGCCCGGTGCCCACTCCAGGGTTGCCCCTGAATCGGGGAGGGGAGCGTGGTGCGGTGGGTGGGGTAGGGGGGGGGGCGAATTCTGGGCACCGGGCTAGGACCTCGCGCGCCCGACCAAAAGTGTGTCAGCGAAGATGAGCAGATGTGTGAGTGTGTGAGTGTGTTATGAGAAATCTGCGGGCTGACTGTTTACGTTCAATTTGCGCGTAATTGCTGGAGGCGCTTTTCGATTGTGTTTTTCGTTGTTGTCGCCCTGTGTGGATACGCCATGTGGGCTGGCGGGGTCGACGATGTTTTAATGAGTTTGCTATTAATAGTATAGCAAGTCAGAAAAATTATTAAATTTATATTTAGAGTTGAAATAAACATCGCTGAATATAAAGCGGAAATTTTACATGCGTACACATTTTTGAACCTCACAATATTGAAAATAGTAGCAATAGTAGTGTATTAATGGTATATTATCGTAATATGTGTACTTCAACTCTTTTTATCTCTATAATTACCTATTCAATTTTCAGCGAGGCAGCTACCCTATCGACATCTAAGCGGATTCTTCCCCAAAGTAGGCAGTTCACTATTTTTTAACTTGACTCGGGAAAAATATCTAATCAGAGAAAAATTATTGAAACAATAACTGAATCGTAGCTGTAATAAAACCAGTTAAATAATGTCAGAAATAAACAGCCAGACACTTGGCGTGTGAATGAAGTTAACGCCCGAGGTTTGTTTTTTAAACCACGGACTACGAGGTATGATGTTAAAACGTGGAAAAACGTGGAAAAACCTGGAAAAACTTTGCAAAACCACGGCTTGTAAAAGTGGTGAGCGAGGTAGTGAAAACACCTGTCTGACTCTGTGTGTTTCACACGCAGGTTAAGAATGTAATTGGGAGCTTAACACGCATTCCTGTTTTAATGCACCTGAGCAGAAGTAATGTGAAGTAATGTACGATAACATTGGGAACAAGTCAGACAAGCCATGGCATGTGATTCTTCAACAAAGTAAATGAGAAGCCAATGGACTTACATCTTAAGATTATGCATTTTTAGGTATCCGAAAATAAATTACATTAATTTTATGTATCAAACTTATCGTTACGTCCTGTCTGATAGGTTTTTTTTTATTTTAAATTATCGTGAATTCCTCGACCGTTGCTGAAACATTAACCACCAATGTCTATTTTTACTCTGTTTTTTTGAAAAATAGTTCACCCAGGATAGCGTTAAAAGGTTAATATCTGTTTGTTTGTTTTGTGTTTTATTGCAGAACAGTGTCTAAGAATTGTGTCGATTTAAATATTGATCTTGAATGTCAAGAATCTTTGATGTAGAATAGAGTATCGTTCCTTATTAATGCGTATGGACCGATAATGGATTTTCTTTGAAATTTTTTCAGTCTTAGTTTTGTCTCTGTGGAGATTTACTCGCTACTCACATTGTTGAAGAACATTATAACGTGGATTTTAAATAGTTTTCAGTTTATTGTGCAAGTGGTACCTTTTTTTGCCCCTAGATGCAACCCCCAGAGCAAATCGCAGTGAATTGGGATTTTTCAAATCAAACTACTGCCATTACCGAACTTATATCTCCAAATAAATATTTTGGTGATTTTTCCACACAAGGTTCACCACTTATTACGTTCAGTTCTATTTTGTTTGCTTGACAATACTCTTGCTCCTAGATGCAACCCTCAGATCAATTTCACAGAAAATATGCACTTCCAACTTCCAACACCGTTCTTGGTATATCTATTATCTATACTTGAATAAGTATTGTTTCATGGCTTTCAAACACAGCATATGAAAAGTTATGAAGCATTCGGCCCTAGTATAACGATGAAACACCTAACGAGCAAAACTTTGAATGCCTAATCGTCTATTCAGCCATAACTGTCGACGTAAATTTTCTTAGTTAACTCTGTGTTATAAATGGAGAGTAGCAAGAAGGGTGCCTTTTTCAACGAGATAATTCTTGAAACGAAAATAGGTTTATCTTTTTAAAATCATACATTAATCCTTATTCATTTTGGAATGCATCCCTAGTCCTATGGTGATCCTATCACGTTTTCCCTGGAAGGTTCATTTGACCGTTATTCAGTTGCAAATTTGTGCCAAAGCAAGGCAGGCCAGTACAGGGAATGCAAAGTAACCGCAAAGTGCTTTGATTCATAAGTACATTATACATAAAATTATTTTACAAAAAAATGTTTTCAAAAGGCGTATTACGCCGTTGACCACAACTACATTTCTAAAGTCCGGGAGTCAATTTTTAAGAGCTGCAACCTTTTGGTAGGACTGATCTTTTTTGCGTTTCAACTTTCAAGTAACCAGTCTTTCTACGGCTGTTTGAATAGCAAGCAATGTTGCTCCAGCTTTGAAAAAACTCGAGTAAAATCACATCAAATAAAAATTCCTGTCTTCTTTGTGCAGTGAGCAGAGTGAATAGGCTGGATTTTGCTGGAAGTCTGCTGCAAAGAATAGCAGCAGCTGTTTTCAGTCGGCACCCCGCATTACTTCCTCGTTATTACACAGTGGCGTGAAAAATTGACAAGGCAGCGGTAATTCACCGCACGGTGAATGTAACTTGATGCAATACACAATTCTGTGCATTTGTACAGCGTGTGTACGTATAGGCACTACTGGTGGTAACGTGAGCTCGTATAGCATGTGGAATAGACAAATTTTTGCTTTGTAATTTCAGAGACTGGTTAATATGGTTTGATTCATTAGACGTGATTAGTTTGTGTTTAATCAAATCTGAATTAGTGACCAGTGTCAGTTCATCGGGGTTGAAAATTCGAAACAAAGTCCTGCGAGTTTAAAGAATTTAATTATACAAATATGTTCATATTTTTGTGCTCTGTTTAGTTTCGGTTGAAGAAAAACTCAACAAACATTTATTTTCTCTGTTTGGAACGTTTCGATACATTGTTACAAATAAGTCCGAAATGAAGTTGGAATTGTTTTTAAATCGGTGGCTCTTTTCTCTCAAGAGCACACATTAACCGTGCCAAAAGCTGCGGTTACAGTATTTTAATAAGCGCGTACAAACAAGAAACACAGAGAACTGAGGTGATTTGCCAAAAACAAAATCTGCATAAATTCAAAACTTTGATTACACTCTTTAATGAACACGATAATTGGTTTGCAATGCAAAACAACCCACGTACCGGTACTGCGAAATATTTTTGCAATCAGCACGGGGAAAAAAACGGGTGATATCCAATTGCCAAAAACAGACAATTATACCAAAATGGAATATGTTCGCTTTGATAAATAAAGTATGCAAATCTGCCTCACAGAGAAGTATTAAATTGAACGTGGGTTCACCCGAAGCCGAATCAAGAGGGGGGACGGAAAAATGGCGGTTCAGGTTCCGGGGGGCGCTTAACGCTCTTAATCCTTCTCCCTAAAAAAAATGTTCCCCAAATATCGAATCGCAGTCGAATTAAGCGTACAAATCTGGCTAAGCTCGCCACTCGTCATAGGAAAACTACCACGCAGTGGTGGGTGGTGGGGGTGGGGGGGATGCGCAAGGGTGGAATCTGTTGCATCTATGTATAGGCGCATCGTGTCCAGGCCGACATCAACAATGTTAACAAGCGTGTGCCAGGGGCAGCGCTGTGTAACTTTCACAAGCCTGCTAATAAAAAAATTATGGTTCATCATATTTGCTTCTTCAAAATCGCTTTAACTGGGATTTTGTTAACAGCCTCGCCGGGGGTAGAGGAGGAAAGCTCAAAGTTAGCCACAAAAAAACACATTTTTGATAGCATGTGGTTACAAGGGTGTTAGATCAACTTGTGTGTACTTTCACATTTTCTGTCCATCATCCCTTCCGTGAAATAATCAGCGTGCGAAATGGAGGCTAGCTTTCGGCGTGACACGAACTTCTGTCTACGCGCAGATAAGCGAGCGCGCGTGCAAACAATATACTTTCCTTCATTAATTAATGCTTAATTGAACCTTAGTTCGCATTGATAATTCAATTGCTTCACTGAATTCTTTGATACTAATTCCATTCCGCCGATAAAGTAGTCGAGCGCAATTCGACAGAGACTGGAAGATATTAAACGGATTAATGCTAGGGAATGTCATTGCGAAATTAACAAATTTTGCGATTTCGTCGAGAGTATTTGAAAATTTCGTCTTTAAAGCATCAAATTCGGATTTGGCTCATCAATGAAACGCCTGCTTGAATTAATCGTTTGGGAAATAATTGTCATACATAATTAAATTGAACTGAGTCGAAGTGTCAAATCATAGATGGTCAAATGATTCAATTCACCTGTGTGGTGCAATGTGATAAAATTTTAAATCCATAAGCAAGCGGACAGAAAACAAGATCAGACCATGTCAGACTAGACTCTCACAGATGCAAGTTCAAGCAAAATTGAACTTGAATGCACGTAACCTATGATCATTTTTGACATGAAGCATGCTTGACAAAGAATCCTGCGTCTACCCAATATCACAAGTTAATAGAATCACCCCCCCCCCCCCCCACTCCCCCATTTGGCCACATCAAATTCCCTTTTATCTAATACTTATGATTGTTATGAACGACCAGTTTCTTCGCTACGTGCAAACACAATATACGCTGTTCCGAAATTCAAGAGACGTGGCTATATACAAAGTTTCCAAAACCATGCGAATTGCTATTACCCTAGAAATAGCTTTTTCACAATAGTTCGGGATCCTCTCTGCATGAGGCCACACACGGTAAAATATGTGGAAGCCATGGCAAAGATGTTATTATTCTGTTGTACGTATATTACATTTGTCATGCTTTACGAAGACATATTATTGTTTGAATTGCAAAAGGAGCCGGGCAAAATTGGTACTGGGAATATACATTTTCACCAATTTCAAATTTTCACTTTTCCACGTCAATTTCTCCATTCTACACGTTGAGAAATTTGCCACTTTATTTTTAAATCAAGCATCTATCTGGTTTTTATACATATTATAATTAGTAGCTAGACAGAAACTCAGACGTCCGATTTAAATGAACATTACTGATACATCCATCACAAGCCGAATAAAAAAAATATTGAATTCCTCGTCAGTTCCGAGCTCGGCGGAATGCAAATGAGGTAAACCTTTTGTTGACAGTTCCAATTTATAATAACACTCATTGTCGGTAGAGAGGTTCGGTAGAGAGGTTCGGTAGAGAGGTTCGGTAGAGAGGTTCGGTAGAGCCAGTGACCAATATAAACACATACACACACGCACACATACAACACTCCGCGCGATTAATCATGACGGCATAAAATAGGTGAAAATATTTCCAGCCAAATGTCAGAGAGACGGGGTGATAAATTCGCAGTGGTGACTCGGGAAGCCATTTCAATTATTTCAGTGTCCAAGCGACGGGCGGGGTGTCAAAGTCGACTGCAGAAAACAGGCGAAACTCCTCCGCCCTCAATCATGCCATCAGCCCCCCCCCCCCCCCCCCCCCCCCCACCGCTCCACACCTCACCCCCTTGCAGCCCGTGATCAAATCGTACATGAAACTGGCCCCGACACGAGTATGAGATTGCAGGACACTGTTGCACCCACCATGGACCGCTGTGATATTATTACGTAAGGATCACCAGTTTCATCATATTGCGTCGATCTACTCGGTGGGTCCCAGCAATTTCCCAAAAATCTGCAAGATAGCGACAATCTACCACTTTGAACAGTGTTTGTTTAGATTGTGGTTGAGTTTTGTTTAGCAGGCAGCTACGATGCTGCCGTCACAAAAGTTCTAGTATTGGGTTGGCGAGAAATACTCCGAAATCTCGGAATTTTATTCCTGTATATTGTATACATTCCCTACATTTCCTACATTGTACAAAATCATTATGCAAATGGGCCAAATTTAATCAAAGCTTTATTGTTTCTCGACGATTGACGAAAAAAAAGTCTTTTCAACTCGCCGAGAGAGTTGAGGCTATTTAAGGACCCCATTTTGGGATTCCAAAGTTTTTTTTTTAGTTACCACCCGACTCTCCACCATGGATATTAGACAGCGGTACAGCGGCGTTTTTATTTACAAACTATATCATGTCAAGATGGATTGTGTTACAAGGTGTAACAGTAAAATAACTGATTATTGATTTAGAGATCTTGGATCTCCCAAGTATGCCAGTAATTTAATTAAATCATCATATTATTTCCAATGTACACGCGTTGAATATTGAATTCCGATCATAAACCTTTCCTCTCAGATGCTTGTTTTTCCCGAAACATAGCTCCAACTATATGTGTTACAAACAACACACTGAGCACCAAGCCGCCTCCCTCCGAAAGCAAAGAAGTCGCACTGTAATACCATTACAATTTCGAGGTCCAATGTCAATCAAATTAGACAATCACGTCGCTAATCCAGTAAGAAGGCGCGACGGTGGAACAGAAGTGACTCTGCCGAATTGGGACGACACTATAATGCGAATCGCGCCGTTCCCATTGCCTCATGCATTTCTTATCCACGTCTAAGCTTTATTAGTCAGTTGTGCACACTCCAGGCAAAATCTAGTCGCGTCGTTTAAACGAGCCAACTTTTCAGCCGTAAGAATTAGCAGCTCAGTTTAGAAACGTACCCTTAATGCTATCTGACACACGTTAAACCTGGCTTAAACACTTAGCTCGACCCCCTCCCTACCTCCCTACCTCTCAACCCCCTCGCCAAACGAGTCCCACGCCACGCATAACAGAAATGTTTGGCATATTTACCCAGTTACGCTTTTATTATTATTTCCATTAAGCCCTTATCACAAGGGATTTACGTTCTTTGATGTGACGGGATTACAGTTTCGGTGGGGTGCCCGAGTTTGAGATGTCGCGCTACGGTGGGCAGAGTTTATAGTGATGCAAAAAACACGGACACTATTAACTAGTGTAATTATAAAGATAGGCTGATCTCGCCGTGTCCTGCTAATGAGTTTGGCTTACCTTAATTATGCTGGACCGATGGGGTGTCCTGGAAGCTGACTGGTCCCCGCCGAAATCTCCCATCGTGGCGTTGCCGTATCTTGAAAGAAGAAAACATTTCAGTGAGAATGTATGCTGTGTGCTTTTCTGTTGCAAAGGTTCACAGGGCCACAGGTCCAAGCTATGTTGCAACTGTGATTCAAGTGACAATTTCGTTGAAAAAATGCGATTTATGTGACTGGAAAGTGCCTGAAAAGTGACCATATACCAAATGTACAGTGAATATTTTCGTTTCACCAGGTAAACCACTTGCCACTTTCCTCATTCAATATGTGAAAAGACAAAATAAATAAAAAGTGGGAAAAAAACATAGATTTCAGCTTCAAGAGTCTAAATTATTCTGGGTTGTCTTTTGTAGCCAAAGTATAGATTGACTTTTGTTGCCCAGAACACGCTACGATCTAGACTTCTTAATTCTGCAAAACAATGACAAACCAGCACACGCCGGATTATTTTTCCTACAAAAGCCCAAGCCGAGATTTCTTACAGTGCCAATGAAGCATGTGCAAAATTCCATTCAAAACATTGCATGATCCCTATAACTTTTACCCAGGTTTCAAATAATGTCCCCTTTGTTCCCAGCAGCCCTCTGCTAGCTGTGGGTAGGGTGTTCCTCGTCTGTTGTGTCTTTTTGAAGCCCGTGAAGAAGTTTCCGCCATTCTGTTTGCACAAACCAGTTCGCCGGAGTTAGCAGAAGAGGCATGGGATGCTTTCGAGACAACTATAAAGTCAAATACTGACAGAAGCTTTTAGTGGATTAATCTCATTCTTGCAGCGTTCGGATAACTTTGTCTTGATTACCGAAACACCCGACTTAATTGCGATTCTTTGAGCAACAAAAAAGCGCACGTCATGGAAATTATCTGGGTGGTGTAGACGATTTTGAATGGCGATAGGAAATAATTTGAGAAAAATGTGTCCCGTGTGTTTTTTGTACTCCTACATCGAGTAGCGAAGCTTTTGTAGCAAATGTACTTGCTTATTAATTATTTATATGCAAATTAATGACGTGCATTGTGCGCCGTGCATTCATTTTAATCCATATTAATTTCACCAATCCAACTTCGCCATAGTCGATTATTTAAACCACTGTAATTAATAATTTTAATTGCACAGCGTGATTTATATTTGAGAGTAGTAATTCGCGTGTTCACTTTGAATTTGTCCTGGATTATTATTCTGCACCTCCAATTTACAATCACGTTTAAGCTCATCATTACCAACCACCTCGCATCCACCCCGACCATTATTATACTTCCGTTTACAAGTTAATCACATTAGATCTTCTGTTTAATTACGTGCAGTTATTTTAGTTTCATTTTGTCAGCTTGATCATGATGATGCAAAGTTTCGAACAAGCAGTGGAGTGTTGCGTCATGAGTGCACTTATGATGTGTACGTATTATTGCAGCAATTACTCGGTTGGTGGATAGCAGCGAGTGTGGTAGACAGATGTAGATCCTGTCAGGCGGGTGGTTTCACCCCCCAGCCACCGCTACTCGACTAGCCGCTGCTACAGTGTGGCCTACGAATTAAGGCCACCGGGCGTCCAAGGATAAGGCAGTTTAATGGACATCGTGTCGATGATATTAATGAGGTCTTTTGAAAAAGTATCGAGTTTTTGACTTGAAGTCGTCTGATTTTTGATTAATATTTGTTTGCTTTATTTCAGATCAGAGGTGAATTTGTGGGAAGAAAGGCCGTTGGAAGAAGAGGGAAGAGAGGAAGATGGAAGAGAGGAAGATGGTAGAGAGGAAGATGGAAGAGAGGAAGATGGAAGGGAGATGTAAAGAGGGAGAAGATAATGTAGAAGAAAACGAAGAGGAAGACCGGCATAATTGACCGTCTGGCTAAGTTGTAGAATTAATAACTAAAATATACATAAACATTTTACTCACTCGAAGGAACAAATTAAAACTATTATGATAATGATTATTATTATTATTTCAAGCCAGAGTCTTGTTAATTGCGTAATCGTGTTGACACATCGGATATTGTTATTATTTGATCTTCTTAAACAACCCTCGAGTTTAAGAAGCACAGAGCTCGGATGAAATATCATCATTATGACAGAGACACTGATTCAAACGAACCCCACTTTTTTTACACCCAACAAATATTAATCTATAACGGAAACAAAAAGACCCCAGAGCATTTCTCTAATGATGTGAATATAGTTACAAATAACTGTCGTAATACGTTCGTAGAACTATAAACGCTGTATCAAGGGTCTCTTTCATACTTTTTTGGAGAAGTTGCTATCCTGCAACTGTCAGGACAAAAACGTCTGTACCACCGGCCCTTCATCGGAACTTCTTTGTTTCTGATGCAACAAATGTGTTTCACTATCGCTTCTTCCATCCAAAGCTGGAACTATGCGCTAAAGCCATGCCCGCTAAAGCTATGCGGTCGTGGTTATCATTTTAGCGTCTGCTATAAAATAATTGTCACGATATTTGGTTTTTGGATACCCAGAGGAGAAGAACACTGCCGCCGTTGCGAATTCAACAGAAGGGAATAATTTCAAATAGCGAAAACGCGATAATACGCTGTAACAAAGACGGGACTTTCAAAGCTTAAAAAAGGAGAAGTGAAAGGAATTAGCAAAGGGAATTATTGTTATGTTCATTAGTGTCAATTAAGAACAACCCTGTCCTCCAGCTGAGTATGTAGGTCCGTACTCGCCTCGCCGAGGCTTTGCCAGAATTCTCCTCCAAACAAAATGCTTGATTTTCTGCCAGGCTAAATTTTTCCAAGAAAAGTTCAAAAGAAAATTTCTAGACTAATGCATAATACATTTACAAAATGAAGAGCGCGGAGGGCTACGGCGATGAGAAACAGCCTCCTTTGCAAATTTTGTAGGTAAAAGAATATTCTGAGGGCCGTATTATTTTTGTTTTTCAAGAAAATATTGGCGGATCCGATTCGCGCAACAGACCCCGACCCGGATGATGCTCGTGTTACGCGTGCATATCGAGTGCTAACTAGCCATTTGTCCAAAAACCCGATATCTCAATAAATAATATCATTCCGCGTTCGGAACTCTAGGGTAGCTTCACTCGGCCGAGCAAGAGAGGTGCACAATGAATCAGTATTTTGGCAGCCCCGCTCTCATATATACAGCGAGCCGGGCGATCCACTGCACATAGGCAGCCGTACGGGCGTGCAGTGAGTGAATTGTTGCCACCAATCCGTCACTTGGGTTCCGTTTCCCCACACCAGGGACCAATCAAATCTGAGTTCCCCACCGGATGTGTCATTAATTTGAACACAATTCTATTGGAACGAGGCCGAAGCGTCCACATCCATTACCTGGGCGTTCGTTACTCTGCCCGTTACTCTGCACGTTACTCTGGCGTTACTGTACCATCGGATGCATGGATTGGTGTCCGTGTTCGCACAGCGAATGATTCGAGTATACACAAGTATATACCGAACGCTGAGTAATGGTCGGCCGATGCGTGAAATATTTACAAGTTATTGCTCGAGAAAAGGTTGTAGTGATTTTGTAATCGGGGACTTTTTGCTAACACCGTCCGGGGGAGGTTGTCATCGATTTTCATTGTTTGCGTAAATGTATTTTGCAGGCTCGATTTTGAAATTTGAAGTTAACACAGTAGCTGTAAAAAGACTTCCTGAGCGGTTAGAAAAGTAAATTAAAACAAAACTCCTGGGGAGTGCATGTGGCATAATATAATATAGTCTTCAAATGGTAGGGGAAGGTTTGAAAAGTTAGTGAAAAATCAAAACGAAAAAAGTAGAAATTAGACCATCAACAGATGTTGACAATCGGTGAATCAATTAAAGCTATAGTAAAATAAAAACTTGACTCATAAGTGCCACAAAAATTATGTGCAAACAATAAAAGTTTCACAGAATTTAGAGCAGTCCCATTTTAATGTCCACACTTCTCTATGAGCGCTAGCCTTAAACGTTTTACGGACTTTCAGATGCACGTATTGTATGTTTGTATGTTTGATCAAAGTTCCGAGGACTTGAAACAAATTTCTGAAATCTCTCGATGATTATTATCGCTCTCGGGCTTGTATACTTCGGCACAGATCACCCCTCTCCAGCCTCCAGCCTCTTGACTTGCCTCTTCTCAACGAAACTCAGCCGCCGACTTGAGTGGCAAATGTCAGATCAATCTGCCTCTGGCAAAATTCACTTCTCTGCTCGTCAAATCAAATAGACGTCAACATGGAAATCAATACAACAAGCGGAAAGCGGAACAGTCCCGGTTGAAAATGCAACAAGCGATTGAAGAAAATCATCCTCAAATCGTAATGAAATCAATTGAATGGTGCTGAAAATTAAAAGAAAGAAAATATAACTTCCAGCCATTTCTCAGCAAAATCCTGTGCCCAACATTCAATTTTTTAAATAACAATTCGCATTTTGATCTGGGACTGTATGCAACAAAATAATCAAAGAAATAAAGTCAGAGCTCGTTTACACAAATTTCTTATGCACTATCACATAAATGAGCCAAGCAAATATTTAAGGAGATACCGAATTTTCTTTGAGCTCTATCGAAATTAACCAAAGAGCAAGATCACAGAGAAACGCAAAACGAAGAGCAAAGCAATTTTTTTAATATCGCTCGTGAACGGGCCAACTGCAAAGGCCAAACATTGTGTGTATATTCGCCACTTTGAAAATCACCAAAATTTGCTATCCGTTGCAAAACGTTAAACTGGCAGCATGCTTACGAACTGGCAAAACTCACAAATAAGCACACAGGAAAAAGGTGTGCAATTCGCAACACCTAAATGTGTTGCTTGTATACAACAAAGTGAACTCGCGCACGATCCAAATTAGAAACTACTGCAATTACTTGTAGGATGGTGTTACTGGTGTTTACTATATACTACGCTTGCGAGTGTCCTAGGCGTAATCCACCACAAACACAGCTAGCCTCACGCTGTTTAACCAGAGAATATACACATGCAGTTAAATCCCCTCGATATAACTCGCCGGTTATATTCCAACCCCAGTGCGATGGTGCTTCGGGTCTGTAAAACCAGACTTTGCATATTAAAAAGAAGCGCAACCTAGTCTATGTTTGCCAAAATGGAAGGTACATTTTCAAAACTCATCAATCTTGCGAGGTAGGAGCATGTGGCAGAATCTCATTGAACCTGCGATGCCTGTCGCAGTTCGCAATGTTATGAATACATTTGCATATCGGTAACAATGCGTTCGTCAGCGGCGACGGTTTAAAGACAGCATCAGCAGCAGGAGCATCAGCAGAAGTACGAGCGGTGGCGGCGGCGGCGGCGGAGGCGGTAGCAGCAGGCAGATCCTTTATGGTTTGTATAAAATGTATAGCTAAATACGTCGCATCTTCTTCGCCGGCAACATTCAATGCATCTAAATAAGCGGAACGTATAGTTTATATTCTTGTCGTTAATTGGATTTATAACGAGAAATATGATGGCATTTATGAAAACCCTGTTTTAAATGTAGAAATAATCAATGTGGCAGCGAAATAATGATGATAAAATGAAAAGTTGTATGTTTTGTTTGTGATTGGATATTTGATAAGAACAGGGTCTATTGAATTAAGCGTGGCAAGTCTGCTTAGGTGTGACTTTAGTAAATCTGCTACCAAATTTTGAAGTAACTTCTTGTGTCTCGAAACCTTGAAAAAGACAAATAAAAATCGTTTAAAATATATCATATTTCATGTAAAAATCGCGTTATCTTTTCGGGAAGTTTTCCTCCATACAATATATCACATTTAAGAGTCTACATAGCTTGTAACCCGATACGATAACGAAAAACATAATAATCTGTGGCAGTAATCATAAGAAGCCACGGATTATAAATGCTGGCACTTATCTGCGACTCTTGCATAACCAAGATTAATCATCAAAATGAAAAAAATCTGCTTTTTCTCGATTTTCGTGATTTAAATGACACGGCTGGATTCATATTTGTCAGCAGATTGTATGATACTTTGAATCAAAGTTCTAGTGCACTTATTGGCTTTACTGCAGCACATTTTCAATCACGGCAAAGAATTGGTAGTACGTCACGTTATAAGCCGCTCTAATCATGTGTCGAGTTTGTTGTAAACATTGCTGAACAGCATTCCGCAAGCAAACTTTCATTGAGTAGTAGATGCCGAGAATACAAATCAATCAGTATTTGTTTGCGATTAATTTTATTGATACCATCGTGTTTTTGATGGACAGTACATGGAACACATTTTTTTATTCGATCTTCTGGCGTGATTTTAACCCATAACATTATGAAAATTAATTTTTTCCACCATGGTTGAAATCACATTCTTGTGACGAACACTAAGAAATAACATGGTTGTTTCTTCAAAAAAGTCTGCCCAAAGAGCATATCTAGACTTAGTATGCAGTCATCGATGCGTCGTTTCACAATGCTTGAACGCAGACGAACATTTTAACGCCACAAAAGTGTCATTTTGAAACTTATCTGATTCCGAACAAAGTAACGAAATAATAATTATATTTTTGAATACGTACTACATATTAGTTTCAATTAATATACATCGATTGCATGGAGCCATGGATCGGAAACACTCCGTTGCCGATTTATTTGTTGGCTGTTTGCGCCTTCGCACTTTTCCTCTGCAATTTCGCGGCGGCTTTCATGTCTTTGGCGTTTTGAGCCGCAGCACGGGCTTCAACAACGCATCGCGGATCTCGGATCTCGGATGTCTGTCTTCAACATTCGTTTACTGTACTGCGGGTTGCAAATTTCAATGACTAGGCACTTGTTATAAAACCTAGAACAAACAAAAATTATAGATTCATCAGCGTCTACCAATAGTCACTCCCAGCAGAGATCGAGCATATATTTTTTCTCACTCACCAACAAAGGCGCGCTTCCATCTTCTCACGCCAGAAGTCCTCGTTCCTTTCAACACGTTCGAATGTGAACCACTTCGTAGTGTATATAACAAAATAGCACAAAGACTAACGGGTTCGCATGTCTGTGCTGTATGAACTGTTCAATTAGGTATGAGTGTTACGCGGGCTTTTGCTTTTTTCATTTTTTTTTCTACCCTGTATGCATGCTTGTGATGCAGAATAAAATGAAGATGAAATTGAAATTGAAATTGAAATTGAAATTGAAATTGAATTGAATACAAACGATGATGGTTAGTGCAACATTGCTTTGTTTAGTGAATAAAATATACTTTTTGATCTATAAAAACACTCTGTCTCCACGGAACGAGCCGTCATCGGCCATATCTTACGCCGACTAAATTTTATCGCTAACTAGCGTCAGCATGCCGAGTGCCGACTTCCTAGAATCTCTTCTCTTCCGACTTGACAATCATGCAATTCCGAAAATTACACAATAATACAAAATAACTATATTTGTTAGACCCAAGCAAGCAATGAAAAATATCGGACACCCAATATATCGATTTTCATTATTATCGGATTTCCTTCTAAGATCAATACAAACGTGCGTAACACAAGTTTCAGTTTTAGAGCACTGATAGATTGAGTAAAGTTGAGTAGAAAAGTTGAGTGAGACCCACCCAACTAGGTTTACAGATTGATTATTGGTGCTTAACGACGCACTGTTTTGACAACTGGCCCTTTGGCACTGGTCTAATGGCGTCGGTGAATGAAATGGTGATGATGATGAATGTGAGGGTGATGATGAACCTAACCTAGTCTAGAAGGGAGGAGGGGAAACCCGGTGCCGGCACGTAGCCTACTCCTGTCGAAAAGCACCAAGGGGACCACCGGTTTTACGTCCCTTCCGAAGGACGGTACAACTCGAACAACAGGATTCCTCCACTAATCCGTGCTGTCGAGAGGTTGATAAGCAAGGCGAGTAAAGTTGTTGTACTAACTTCAAACCCTCCAACCTCTCTCCCGAACAGAACTGATCATGTGCATGATGGTCACCCATCAAACACCTGACCCAGCGCGATGTTGCTTAACTTCGGTGATCTCACGAGAACCGGTGTTTCCAACATGCCAAACCGTTCGGTTAGGTTTACAGAGCAGTGGGTGAAGGAATGATGCATATTAATCGGTAATTTTCGTCGGATTTTTTCATTTCAACATTGCTTTTGATGTGCAAGCAGAGACGAATCCAGTCGTATCGATAAAACAGTATGAAACACGGATTTGTATCGATATCCTTTTTTATTAACTTTCTATTGAACTCGGTGTCGGGTTGTGCAAGTATAATCTCCAAGAGTGTTTTTATTTCTCATGCTGATAACGAGGCAGTAAAACTGGAAGATTATTTCCATCGGGTCTAATCCGTGAAAGATTAGCTTTCTCACACGGAAATTTTTGGTAGTGCAGAGGTCCACGTGGTTACTTTTCCTGCCCCCTAAAATGTTCCCTATATTTATGAAAAAAAATCAGTGGATAGTTGAAAAAATTTCTAACACGCGATGTAAAGGCTCGTGTCGATCGGACGTTTACTTTGTTCACAAATAAATCTTGAATTTGGGACTTTTTGTGGGTGTTTTTTAAACGAAAACACCACTTTTCTTTCTTCTCTGGTTGTTTTATTTTCCATCCGATCTCAATTAAAATTTACTAGGCGGGTCGGAGTACTCTTCCTCTACACACTGATTTTTTTTCAAAAATATTGGGATCAATTTAGGGGGCAGGAAAAGTAATTACGTGGACCTCTGCATTTTAGGCTTTTAAGCTGACTTTAGCTGGCTCTTAAGAAGAAGTTTTGGTCAAAAAGTAGTATTAAAATGAACCTTACTTCCGTATACACTTTGAAAGGATGGCGTCAAAAAAATCTTGCGATGAACTTCTACACACCATCGGAAAACACGTTGATGCTCCCAACTTTTTATCATCTAAGTTTAGAGCACAATGTTGACTTTCAAAAGGCAGAGAAAGGAAACTTGTCAAAGATGGAATTCATATGGAATAAAGCCTGTATGTAATAACTGTGGTAGGAGCCATGTGAATCAAATCTAACTTTGAAAACTTTCATGTCAAACATGGCCACGGATTCGGTCTAACGTGGTCTAGCTCCGAAATAAATTGGGAAAAGCAATACCGTTACCATTTCATGGGTTACCTATGAATACGAAAAATGTATAGTACCAAATAATATGACTCCTGCACCAGTCAACTGCATTTCAAAGAGATTAAAGAAAGAAAGCTTTCCCTTGAATAAAATGAGAGTCTTACACAATACATTATGCAGACGATACAATTGGTAAATAAATGAACTTGCGAATTTTCCGAACGCTGTTAGTTACAAAACTGCCGAAAATGTTTTTCCAGTGCGATGAGAGATAGAACAAGAATGCAATGAAAAAAACCTGGAAGCATAAATAAATACTACAAAATTGATTCAGGTTCGAATAAAAGTATATAATGGCTGATAGCAAATTCGGTCCATTAGCGCAAATGAAATGTAAAGGAACCGGTACATACTCTAGAAAATTAAATGCACTTCCTATTAAGCTCGGTATACACACAGCACGGTTTATGTTTGTAGATATAGAGAGACGACTGACCCACATATGCCTCGCCAATGTTACATAAATGTTTCCTTTTGTCTTCGCCGTAGTTCCCTGTCAAAAGTGATCGCCACTGTGGAAGGCCAAACGGCGGATTGATTGCGCCAGCGTCTTGTCGGCAGCTGCTGAAATCTGACCGGCCCGCCGTTCACCCAGCATCCAGACACGAACCAATGGAACGGAACAAAATAATAAGAATTCACATAACTCACTCCCCAGTTTCCACCATTGAGCTCGAGCAGGAAACCAACCGAACGGCTGATCTGTTATAATGCTCCCGTATATACCAAGTTGATCAATTCATCAATTGAAAAATAAAAATGTGGTTTGCGCTCTGCTACTTTAAAAAAGTTCCGCTTCTGTGCCTGTTTCTGATGGGTCACTTTTTGTTCAGCTAGACGTCTGAAATAATATCTGCATTCAAAGGGGTAAAATTGCCTTCAAGCGCATTGTTTCTGCATTCAGTTTTAACAGGAAAGATACGTTGACAGTACATTTTGTTATGAACGTATATGGAGTATTTTATGTACAACTTTTATATATGTGTATAATTCCGGTGCACAAATTTTATGTGTTCTGCAGTTGATACGCGAAACCCTGTATCCACTACATAACTTTTGTATTTTATACTTTTGAAAGTGATATGTTAAAATTCTAGATTATATTAAGATAACTTAAAGTCCCGTGGTTTAATGAAGAAATTTTAATTGTGTGCACCCAAAAGTAATTGGACCAGTCCAATGCCCGAAAATTCGGCTGCAGCAGCCCTTGTAGCTTCTGGCCAATAAAATATAGTGAGAAAAGTGTGTCGCAATTTTGCCTGACCCTTCTGCCACACGCATCGGCAGAAATAACAAGGATTTTCTTCCCCAAGCGGGAATCGTCAATCAACGCCAGAGAGTCATCTTTCTTCGATCGTCTGATCACACTTTTGCGCTTTTCTTCCCGATTGCGATTTTATTGCATTACCTCCAGAAGAAGTAAGGAAATTTTTCATTAAAATGCTCTTGAATAAAGGTGTATAAAAACGGTCTTATGTCTCGGATTCATAAATGAATCAGTCAATCTATATTTATTGTCTGAAAATAGATTGTTTTCTTCGTCTGACTTGAAAACGGGTTTACTCAGGCTTTTGTGAAAGCGAGTGTTTTCTTGGCAGTTCATACGAATTTCAGATTTACCGTCTGAATGTCTCAAGTTTTTCTTAATGCCCGTAAAACTTGTATTTAAATAGCTGCATAAAAAGACTCGTTTTCCAGTTTTTTCAGTGACGCGTTAGCTTCTTAACGATACGTTAGAATTTTATCACCATGGCAACTGCCAATGGGATATCTTTGTGTTAACAAACCGCTAAATAATTAGCAGGCCATTGAAAACTGGGCCAAAAAGCATGACATTTGTCTAAGAAATGAACAGGTTCGTGACAGTTTGAATAAATAACGCAAACACGGGTCCAATCAAAAAAATCCGATTCATTTTTAGCAGTTAAATTCAGACTAAGACCCAGTTTTTGAGTTGCCCGTTAACTTCTTTCCATTCGTTTATGTGTTTTTTACCATGGCCACTGCCAATGTTAAGAAATTAACAAGCCACTGAAAAACTGGCCAAAGAGTGATCATGGAAACTTAACTCGCATAAATGCTAGATATTTGCTAGAGAATCTGCAAACGATCAGCTGATAGCGGCGACCAGTTAACGACCACTAATCAATGGAACTAATTCAGCATACAAACAAACACACACACACACACACAAACACACACATACCAACACCTATCCGGTTAAACGAGGCGTTAACTTGCGGGAATTCTGGCCGAACGCTCGCAAACGGCGGAAATAAACTTGCAGATATTTGATTGGCTTTTCACACTCTGGTTATTTGTGTTCGGCGAAACAGTTTTAAAGTTCTCGGAAACGATGGGGGATAATTTAAATGGCGTTTCGACGCGTTAATTGACCGTTTGCCTGGAACTGGAAACGGGACGATATTAATTATTGTGCCAAGGCAAATTAACATGAGTGTGCGATATTTAGGAGGGTGGTAAAATGGTCACGCTTATAGCGTAAACTACCTACCTACTACATCCTAGAATTTATTATAAGAAACGAAACAACAATTCCAAAATTTGAAACCGTACCGGGATTCAAGCCCGGATTTTCACCTGTTCGGGGTTTTGCACTTTTCACTGTGCACTTTCCTTTTGCGTTACATTATTTCGCTTCTTATATAAATATATACCGTACATGCGACGAGTTTTTGCATTAAGGTTCGAACCACACTCACCTATGAAAAAAGGTAATGTGATCTGTAGGGAATGTAGAAAAAATAGGGAATTTGATATGAAAATGTTTATACTCTCTTTGTTACTTCATATCTGTAAAACATTTTGTATTAAAACTATTTAATTCTAATGTAATTCCACGCTCGTGGTGCTCACTTCTTTCACCGTGGCTGGGCTTTATATTTTAAGAGTTCATAGTGGATATTTATAGCTACAAAGGGGGGGGGGGGTGGGGGGGAAGAGGCAAACCTTTAAAAATTAATTTCACCACAGAAAGAAAGCAAATAACACAGAGTAAATATGGTGGAGGTGCCAAGTACCCCATGACCTTGAAGAAAAGCATTGTAACTAGAAGGCCATTTAGCCACTAACTTTTTGTGAATGCTAAGCGAGCACCCCCAATAACCCCCAAAATAAGCAATAAGCATCCCCAATAAGGTAATATATGGTAATACGGTAATATATGTAGGTCAGAACCAGAAGATTGTCCCAGCTTAAACAATATCCACTTTGAAAAGAAAAACAAAGCGGTAAATTTTCAAGAGATTTTCATAACATTGAACTTCGATATCTAGTCGTCCTTACTGATCCACTTTTTCCGGATGCCATTCAAGAAAATGTTTCACGATGCATCAGTCGTTACACCACCAAATTTTCCTTCAATCCGAGCAGGTGACACGACTCTGATGCAAAAAATTGAATCTTACAAAATAGAAAGACAAAGGGCTCATTGTTAAAATGCTTCGAAATGCCGTGAACATTGAAACTAGGCGAGTACGGACGGACACAGCAGAAAGAGTTAAGTTGGTATCAGCGCCGACCTCCCTGCACTCAAGTCAAGTGCAAGCTGCCAAGCTCGTTGTCATCCCGCACGTGAACGCAGGAGTACCAACCCCTTGGCGACAGAAACGACAAGGGGCTCGCAGTTTGAAGGGCCATCCTCCACCAACACAAAATAACCTATCACTAGCAGGCGATATTTCACACTCCCAACAACGCCCTCAATCACCAAGATCTTGTGTTCGTGTGATGTTTGTTGTATACCTAAGTTAAGAGAATCCTGACAATTGAGGCCACGGTTAATCTGTCAGAGTGCTTATGATCTTGTTTTGATCGAGAGTGTATTGTTTAATTGTTTCCGCAAGGAAGCTGGGTTTGATCGAGCTCTAGTTGTAACCGTGACGAATTCTTGTTAATAGAATGGGTAACGTCTGCGAATTAACCGTACAAAAAGAAATTAAAATCAAATAAAATTTAATCGCAGCAGCGTAATCGAGATACTCGACTTGGCAATTAAAATTCTTTTGTTTGCTTCGGGCGCTTCAAATCTCGAGAAGAATATATGAACAAAAATTTTTAAAGAAAGAATACTTTGCATACTTTCTGAATTAAATTATTGCTCACTTCTGAAAAAACCGGGTGACCTAGTTGCTATAAAACTTCGCGAATACTTATTTGTCCAAAGCCACGCTGAGAAATTCCAGACTCGGGGAGCCTGATGGTATTATTTCGAACGCATAGGTAAAATGCGAGAGTACCCGATTAAAATTCGAGGTAATCTATCAAATATGTTTTACAGTGCTTTATAGTTTAATCTAGTGCACGCAATTTATCAATCAGATGTAACGAAATAACCCACGTGCAATCATAATTTATGCACGCCAGCAAAAATAACTTCGCATCAGAGTTTGTTAGCAGATGTTTGCAACGATATCAAACAAAAACAATAGCTTTGCCTGCTTTTTGCAGAGTTAGCTGCCTGTCAATTGTTGCATTGTGCTCGCAAAAACAGAAACATTATGCATTGATCAAAAATTTCAAAAAACAGGCATTCAAAATTAGATCTTCTAGTGCTTTCCTTGCAGTTTTGAGAAAAGAACTGATACATGTTCGATCTGAGGAAATCTATTGAGATGCACTTCCCGGACACAGCTCCTGTATCAATTTCCAACATAATCAAATATTTCCAGCATCTCTATTACATACGACCCCTAGTGAACTTCTCGTGACATGCAGCCACAGTTCCATACTATATACCTGCCCCGACCACTTCCACTCTCAATGCATCTAACTATAATTGATGTAGCGATATGCATTGCATAATGGAACATGACTCTTGCAGCCTAATGACTATTTGGATCATGAGATCTTGAGCATCGTGTACGGTCAAATTTCAGTGTAACCGTCAACCGACCTAGATAAGAAATACTTACATCTAAATTTAATTGAATGCAGTACAATATATTGAGTTCAATTAACAATCTTCTCGATAGCGAGTTTAAAAACTACTATTTTGTTAAAAACCAAATGAGGCTGAAACGAATATACTACGCACCAGTGAATGTTGATGGTATTTCTACTTTATGTTCACGAGGGTCAACCTCAACATATGAATAATGTATGCATATACCATTATTCGTGTGCTAGTCAGTCAAATCGTAGATTGCCTGGACATCATGCTGTTGTGGTTGTGGTGGTCAATGAGTGTGGTCAATGTGTACTCAACCTAGAGGCATCAAAGAAGGTGCCCAAACAAAAGAAGCGGTTCGTGGGGATAATTTGATCCAGAAGCCGCAGAACGACCATTAGCATAGAACAATTAAATTAATTGCACTGAACTTTTATGTGCACTAGAACTGAGACAACGATACCATCACAAATTGAATTTTTACTGTCGTTGCATATCTAGAAGCATACAACTTTCATCTAGAAAGATGGATGACGTTCAAATAAAATATTTAAAACTACGATCTACAAGTGAAAATCAATCTAAAGGTAAAAAGTGTTGTAAAATAATACGTTGTAAAATAATATGCTAGCCAGATATTCCAGTGAAAAATAAAACCCCCGAAAAACAAGTGGATGGTAAATGGCAAAATCACAATGTAACTAAATGCTACGCCAAAGGAAAGTTTGTTCCTTCCTACACAGAAACCCCAGTTCTGAGATGAGATTTTGATCTGAGAACAGATGCCGACACACCACAATGAAGAACCATTCAGATTTTCAAGCAATAATGTAAGTCAATTCACCTGTAGCATCTGCAAATCATAGGCCACCCCCATTAATTGGACGTTATTGCTGTTATGTTGTCTCTGAAACTCCGCTCGCTGTACACATTTTCGCAGCGTACTTGCTCAAATCTATGTCACAGATTAAAAAACAGCAAAAACAAGCAAAATTGTTTAACAAGCCGATGTCTTTGTCTTTGCCACGGTGGCACATGAAGTTAGTTCACTTTTCTTCTCAAACCCAACGAATTGAACTGTTACTTTGCAGTTATCAACATCATATAAGCCTACACACAATGCACACAGAATAATTTTTTACTGTAGTTTCACTAAAAACTTGAATTTAAAACACTGATGCTTTAGCTGTACGACACTGTTACACATGGCCGATCTCTCCCGTTGGACGAATGAGTCCTGACTGACTCTTGGCCGTTGTGTACTTCGAACTACCTTCCCAGAGAACAAAACAGAGCAGACTGTTATCACCAAATAGTTTGTTAGAGATATCCTCTACTTCTAATGGCTTCATACACTACGTGCTCAGATTCAATGTTTCGTCCGGGTTCATTTTTAATTAAATTAAATGCAATGTTTACTATAGCTTGTCATTAACTTGTTTCACAATGTAAATATGGCAAAAAAATTAAGCTTGAGTCTGTTTCCAATCGTTATAATATGACTCGTTATAAAATGAGTCTACTAGAAATTGCTAATTTACCTTTGGTTGATTTAAGGTGGCCGTCCACTAATTTAGCTAAACATTTTCTATGATGCTTTATTTTTAAGCTTATACATTTAAAAGTCAGCATACAATTTTGTCGTCATGGTTTTTGGCCATCACAGCAAGCCACAAGCGCAGGACATAAAGTGGATGTTGATCTCTTTTATAGAAAGCAGCAAATGGGGTGAGGGAAATTATAGGATAATCCTAAAGGAAATTCCATCTCTACGGGAAATGCCTTCAATGTTCAATATCGACTGCTTCGAGGCACGTGAAGCTCGACCACCGTCTTAAGCTTTTCAGGAAACTATAGCCGCCTTTTGAGCGCATTTCCAACTATTCGTAACCTTTACAGCTTATCCCGTTTGATAAATAGAACGGAGCAGATTTTGCAATGAGCTGGCGGGCAAGCTTGAGTAAAATATGAGAGGAATTACAGTGCAACATTTTGATTATTAATAATCGCGCTCGCAGTTATTATTGGAAGTTTATTATGATAGTTTTTTCATCTGCTTCGAGCGAACTAGGAATTCATTCGATGCTTATCAAAAGCACATTAGCTTTGATTATAAGAGCAATTTCAAAATATACATACATTCATTATATAAATCCCTAATAAGTGCAACAAATGAAAAACTGAGAGACTTTATTGAAATATATTTGAAAATATTTTTCAAATGGATGTGAGCCGGATAAAGGTGTATTCTCTGCATAAAGGCAGGCTTAAAACAGACGCACAAAGTGTCCAAAGCGAGAGGCTGAGACAACAAAACAGCCAGAGGCATCGTACAGGGAGGGGACCGGGACTGATGTTGGATGAGAAGAAATCCCAAAGTGTGAGATCTGTTCCTGGACCATGACATGCTACTAATGGCTTACACATGCCACCCCCTCGACCCCCAATGCTGCCCACCCCCCTAGGCCACCCCCAACCCTACAGCACGAGACAGCAAGAACAATATAAAGCACAAACGGGATACAAAAAAAATCCATAGGCATACCGAGATTTAACTGGCGTTTGTAAAGATTAAACGTCTTTGAACGTTCCAAATCAATCATACTTGATCAATAGCTAGAGGAGGACAAAAGGTAGAAAATAATAAGTTGAAACGGTTAACTTGAGATCGAAACGGGGTGTACGTGAGAGCTTGTCGTGTTGCAAAAAGTATGTGGCACTATTTTAAAGAGTATAGCAAAGCAGGGGGTTGGGTAGACGTTGACGTCGACGAAGAGAGTTAAAAGGAAATCTTTACGGTTTGTTTGGAAGAAAATATAAAATCCATATTGTCATCAGAACCAACGAGCAGGCTTTTGAGAGCATTAGTCGCGTCCATTTCGCAAAATGGCTGGGAACAATAGCTTGTAATCAGGCAGGACAATAAAATGCGAAATATTGTGGCACATCCATTGTTTCACCGCATTACCGCAATATTAGGTTCAAAAATTTCGGGCAATTTGTGGGCAATTCATTAACATGAACAAAATTTTATATAAATAAAATTACGAGTGAAAAAGCTCTACCATGGCTGCTGTGTGTTAATCATGGGCAGCAGCAGTTTTGATTGGATCTAATTACAAATCTGGACAACGATAGAAGATCGATTAATGAATAGATGAATTAATTTCAGGAATTGGCCATGGACCCACATATAAAATCATGCATAAGCCTTTTCTGAATGCGTTCCCGGCAGCTCAGTTGCATAACAGAAATATAATTTGAACCAGCATCAAATCGCGGAAGCTGGAGTAGTATTCATGAGTATCGTAGCTCTCAGGGCAGAGTCAGCTATATGACAACAACGTTCAAATCTCTCCTCACGCCCAAGGATCATAGGTTTACAGAACACGCCTCAGAAAATTAATCAGAAAGAGTAAATAACAGTCTTGAAGAAGAGGACTAAAAAAATAAACGGGTTCTTATTGCAAAATGTTATATCTGCCATTCAAACTAAAGTTTCTCCAACAAGACCAGAATATTGCGTCCAAAATGCCGGCCTGGCAACATCTGGCGTTGTCAGGATACAAAATCGGCCGTCCGCCTCTATCAATATTTGGTGGTTGTTGTGGTCAAATATGAGAAGCTCACAAGGGGGGCATATTGCGGCCAGCGTCCCAACGTCCGTGTGGTTTGCCCCAAACCACTTGCCCACCGAGAAACCAGTGTTTGACCTAGACAGTACGCCGTAAGCTTCGTACGGTAACTTTGCCAACACGGTATTGCTGATCCGTAGCACGCTGCCAGAAGACGGCTAGCCAGCAGCCACATTGGACTTGGAGTGTGCAGAGTGCTTGGCTCTACTTGCTTCAAGAATACGGCATAAGAAAAATGGCAGAACACAGGGGTAGTTTCACTCGCTGATGTACGCAATACAACTGGTACAACCATTGCAAGCAAGGAAATCTTGTGAATAATTTAGTTGTATGCTTTGCGTGTAAATATGTAACACAGTGTAAGAGTTAGAATCGAACCGAACTGGCAAACACATCAGATATTTATTGTTAGAAACAAAATATCCATTTATCTAATTCCAGATCCACTTCTTCTATAGTAATAAAAATAAACATACTAACATACTTCCTAGTCAAATTTTCAAGTTTATCTGTCCCTTTTGACATGCTTTGTGAATTGAACACTTTCTTGAAAGATCTTCCGTAAATATAAGCAAAGTTGAACCTAAAGGAACTTGGATACATAAGTAATTGCAGCCTGCAGCCCTTTGGGAGTGAGACGGAAAGCTTGAAAAGTGAGAGGAGCGACATCTGTTATACGATTTACTTGTTACATTGTTAAATGAAATGGCAGAAATAGGTACCTAATGCAGTCTAATGAAAACTAGTGTCTTCTGACGAAATCCGGTAAAAAATGTTGCTACAATTCAGAAAAACTATCTAGGTAAAATAGTTAAGTAGATTTCCTGAAAACTAACGTGAAAATATTAGGGAAAGGCATGAGTTAAGAAAGTAATGATGTTGCTTCATATTTTCTCATGAAAACTCTGAGGGGTGCTGGACATTTTCAATCAACTATTCATCAATCAACCAATCTTCTATATACATTTTATCTTTCCCCACGCTTAAAATTGCAAATTGACGTGTTTAATATTTCAACCCTCCTTACGAAGTGGTGATAGACAAGGTAATACAATTTGACGCATATATAATCCTCTTTTAGCTCGCTTATACGCATTGCATCAGGACGTTTAATACAAAGTTTTGATTTTCTACAGCGTCGATTCATATTTCTTGCGTCTACGCGTATCGCTGCACGCGCTTTGCATGATAAAAGTATGAGAAACGACGACAACGCACATCAGCGCTCCAGCATATAGAACCAATAATAAACGTCTGAGCGATTTATTATCAGCCAGCGTAACATCCAGTGATTTGTAACTGCGTTTGAAATTGACAATTATTCCGTGCGATGAAGATTGATGATTGAAGATAGTTGGGTGTCAGCGTTTGGTTTTATTAATTCTCTTTTCAAATTGCTGTTATGTATCAAGTCATGATTGAAAGTCCCTTCGCCGCGATTGATTTACCAACTCGGAAGAAAGCTATCGCTGGATCCATGTGCAAACAGTGTGCAGTGTACACACAGTGGCGAAACTACATCAGCCCTCGACCTTCAGGTTGATTTCTTCGACCTCTCACCTCATACCCACACTGCAATTAGACACAAATATTTATCAGTATTTGCGAATTTACTCGTGAATAAATCTTTAGGATTTTAAGGGAGGATACTTTACAATATTGAACACCATGTGAGTCAATTCCTAAAAGTCATCAACAGTCAGCTATCACAGGAAGTATACAAATGACAAATTTTTCTGTAATAAATACAAATTTATATGGAATTTTTTCATCGAACCAGTCTACATAAGCCAATCGGGTGCTTCTGCTCTCTTCCTAGCTGGATACGAACGTAAATCAGTCCAAAATCACAGATTGTAGAAATGAAGCTAGAACGCATCACACCAAGGATTCTACCGATCCACATCCCATCCCCAGCGGCTGCCGGCTCCACCACTGTGTCTCGTATCGCGTATCTATCAGCTTGTAACTGTGCGCCGTCGGTTCTCTTCACGGTAGATTTACTCCTGTTTGATTCTGCGAGCTTAGCGGGCGCGAGCGATGTGTCTTGCTGTTGTTCGAGTCCCCCCCTTCTGGATCATGTTTGGCACCTCCATTTGTCGGAGCCAGCGTTGGTAGAATGGCACGGTCAAGAAAACGATGGCACGGAAAGAAACAAGCTTTCATAAATTTGTTTTGATTGTCAGCGATTTATATTTATGTATGGGGCGGAGAAAATTTGAAACTGTAAATCTGTAGGGAAACGATATGCCGCTTTTCCTTGCTGTAGCTTTTCTCAGCAAGTCTGTGCTTTAAATCTCTCGATCTTTCTTCTTTATTTCCTTCTTTTATAAGGAAAAAAAGTGGAAATATGCTTGTAATTACCAATTAAATCAAATCTTTTCAAGGATAAAGGCGTAACGTAATTATTTAATTATGATTCTTTTGAAAGAAGATTGTTTCTGTTCATTAACCCACTTTTAAATCGCTCAATTTTGATCACATTTAAGATTTTCTATACGTTTCAATGGAGGAGGTAAGTGGTATTAAAGTAACTCTTTTGTCGCCTCGTGCTTGCCTGCCGAAAGCATTTCACTGAATGGAATGTACGCAGGGTTGAGTTTGAAGCTTTCTAAGGGTCCAAGGAGCAACACGGAATACTAAACAAGACGAAGAAGGTATAGTGTAGATATAGGTATCGCTCTGTAAACCTCTTATATGTGAGGCGGAGATATATTATGCTTGAAGCGATATCCGCCTGTTTTTCCTCAGCGGGGAGAGAACGAAGTTAGTCTCTCGGATTCACCAGATACAAGTTCCTTTATCTCCGAATACGTGACAAATGATCCGCCATTAAACTTACTCTGCATCTTACGCATCCTATATCGTTGAAATTTTAAGATAACGCCACGTTAATTCTGACGCGCGCAATCTTCTTAAATTCAAACAAAGAAAAATCTGTGGAAAAAATGTGTGTTACTCGCTGGTTTCGTAGCTAATGACTTAGCCAATAAGCTATGCGAGTTATCTTGTGAACCGTAAGACCCTACTCAGTAACAGAAAGGGTTTCGGGCGTGGAAAATAGAACAGCTAATGGTGTTCGTAGACTTGCTCCAGAGCGTCATACAAAATTGAAACTTATCGGTAAAAGTATGAAATAACATCTAGAACGCGAGACAAACTTCCCTTAACTTTACACCTTGACAGAGTGTGCAGGATCCACGCCATGTCTCACATAATTACGTTACACCAGCGTGGAAAAAGGAAATTTTGTCTGCATGTGTGTTTATACATAAAATTTATTGGCAGCATTTGCCGGGTCGCTCAGTCCGACGAACTTCTTCTGCTTCTCGGAAAACTACAGGTTTTAAGCTGCGGCATCGGGCTTCAGTGTCTGGCCCTGATGTGTTCTCTGCCGCTCAGCTGGAACTTTTCTAAGAGCATTTAAGTCAATTACCTTGAAAGTTGCCGCGGGAAAAAGTTTCGGGCAGTCGATATTAATACTAAAGGTCTATGCTGACGACATCAACAAAATATTAAGAAACTTTCGAGAAACATTTGTTTCGAGGTTCGACATGAAGCGATTGTTCGGGAGCGAAATGTCAAAAAGCTTTCATCAAGGACACACGGTCAAATAATATCAGGTCAATGTGTCCATTTTAATAATTGGAGCAGAAAATCACAAGCAGAATAATGCAATTGTCTACGTTTAATGTTTACTGGCAGTTTCTGTTGTTACTTCACGGAGCTATCGAGTTGCATATCTGCGGTCACGACCGGGGACAATGCTGGACATTTATTTCACCCGGTGGGAGCGCCGGTCGCAAGAGTCGACTTCCTTTGCGCTGGCGGAAGCTACCGACGCCAATTTACAATAACGGGTGCAGTGTAGTGTTGCTGATTAATATTATTGACAATATTAACTGTTTCGATGACACAATAGAAATGCTAAACGATACAATTGCATATAATTGACCTGTTTTGTTAATATCTGATGACGGTACATTGGTGGCAGCGGTGGGTTTCAACTATTTTGTTTTTCATATGATATGTTTCTGTAGTCATTAATCTGCTGGCGTATGGCATGATCGATAATAAATTAAGAACTGAGCAACGAAAATTCTTGACGGGCGCTTCCTTCTCAGAAACACGTTAAAAATGGTGCAAGACGCATTTCACACTTCCTTTGATGATGCATCGTCGTTAATTTAATAAGATTTGGTGAATTTCATAATTGGTAACTTTCGAAACATCTTCAGACAACTGGTGTCTTGTAAGCGGAAGCGTTACAAAATTAGCTGCGTCTCAAAGTTTCAAGCTGGATCTCATAATAATTTCAACACACCACGAGAGTGATTTAAGTGTTTATTATAACAGCGACCTGATGGAAATCTAGCCTGCTTCGTGTAATAAACGAACAGTGTCCGACCGGTAAGTTAGAGCGTAAACACTTCGTCAAAAACTTAGCCGGCAATCTATTATGCATGGCTTGTTAGGAAGTATAATAGTGTAGTAGCTAAGTTTTCGCTAAAACTTTGATGCACTCGGGTTATTATTACTACCCACAACTTCACCAAGTGTCTCGAGTCCTGCGAATGGGAATTGTTTGAGAACATCTTAAATATTGAATGCGTTTTATTCTCGGAATTAATACTAAGTGGGGATATTCGCCGGTCTATTGAAGCTAAACCCCCTCCCGCAAGAGGCATTTAATATTCATTCAAAGCATAATAAGTTAAAAGATTTTGTATAAAATTTCACCTAAGTGACAACTTTTTTTAAATAGAATTCAGCTGGAGAGGAAATGTGAAAAGAGTAAACAATTTTAAGCCATCATTACGTGACATAACGAAGCGCATAATTATATTTAAAAGTAATTAATTTATAGTGCAGTTTCCATTCGAGCTCTCTATAAACAAGAGTCCAATAAAATCTTGTTGGACTGCTACACAATATATTCAAGTAATGATGCTGGAGATTGGTGACATTTGCATATCAAATAGAATTGCCAATAATGTAATAGCATTATGCCGAGTTCGGTGCAAAACTACCGTCAAAGCTGCCTGCATGACGCAAATATGAAAACATATCATATTTACATAATGCCCAACGAACCAGACAACCGCATATTACAACCTTGCTACAATATATCATACGATATTTTGCAGAAATATCTGATCAAAAACGCATCAAAAGCGCGACTTAAATACAAAGTACGTCCGATGGATTAATATTTCAAAGTATTTGTATGGATTACAGCTGCAACAAGGAAGTACACGATATGATGTTAGTGTTTAGTGAAGTAAAACTTTTGACGAATAACTTTTTTTACGTCGTATATATAGAAAATAAGATCATAAGACCATTATCGGGTATTTCCATGCCAAATAATATTATTCTTATATTTCTAGCAATCGGATTTTTACGACCGCCAAATAATGTTCAGAATACAAAGTCCATATACGTACACTGTACTAAAAGACACTTCATTGTCACCTCAATACACATTTTTCTGGTTCACTAATTCCAGGGATATGAAACCGTATAGATTTATAGTAGTTCGATCCGCTTTTATGTTGAAAATTTAACGCCGTTTCATAAACGCTGTAACTTAAAACCAATTTATAGGTACCGGTTGCGTTAAGAGCGATAAAATAGAAAATATATTTTTTGTTTTCAAACCTGTAAAGCAATGATTATTTTTCAAAAGATCTTAAGCTTACATGCTGGCACGAACCCATCCGATTTGTACCAAACGTAATTCCAGCTTATCATTTTATTTCCTCCGACCCAGTATTTGTCAGTTATCTAATCCAATTCACCGAGCTGCTAGCGCATGCTTCACTCGTGCAGAGTAAAAACTTGCTCCTCTTTCCACGCAGTTAACGATTAGTTAGGTTAACGGATTGTCAGCAATCGAGCTCTGGGCAATCAAATAGCACGACTGAACGTCTGCAATATGGGTTATGAAATTTCATGATTTCTCTGCGCCCAGAGATGGTGCGGAATTTAATTGAAATAAATTCGGCTCAATGGTTTTGACTATTCAGTTATTGTATTATCTTTCGCAAGTTCTCGTTTTCAAATAGAAAAAAAAACAAAACACGTTTTGCACTCTAGAAGCCCAGCACCTGTAGATTATAATTTGACGAAACTTTCTGGATATGTTGACCCTTACGATTTGATGTTTGTGTAAACGTTTCATTGTTATGTGTTTAGCACTTTTCTCGAAAATGGTGCCCTCACGGCGTATTTATTCTGCTCTTTTTAGCGTTTTTGCAGTTTCTTGCAATTTCAAAAATTTTATCTTCAACCGATGTTGACAAATTTCATTGTGTGCGTTATACAACTTAAAAGTAAGATACTATGTTATTTTGCGTTATAATCCAGACGCCAAGTCTAGAAGGGTGTAATCACTGACGAGAAGAAGGTCAAGTAAACTGTGAGCTAACAATGGGGGAAGGACTCTTTATATGCCAAGGACATGAAGAAACATTTTAAATGTCTATGTGTCATTCGTTTTCAAGATGTATCAATTTTGTTCATATCTCTGTGCTTATACTTATATTCTGAACGGGTCCTCTAAAATAATTCTGATATGCTATATTTAGCATTCCATCGTCTCCGTCAAGTGGCTCTCGCTTACATATGGAAGGCACATATTTTTATGCTTGGTGAACATTTCAGTTTTCATCAAGCGCCCGTTTCGGCAGTCGATTCGCTAGGTAAGGGGTTGCAGATAACGCTGCAAGGGCTAACCATGCCATCGACTTTAACGATGTCCACTCGCTAGATTTTACGACACTGAAAGCTGGGATCCATGTTTCTTGAAAGTTTATTCGCCTCCTCAAGACGTTCTCGAGTGCCAATGTTTATCAGCAGGAGTAGCGTTGTAAACAAAAATATCGATAAAACGGAAAACGGGTAGTTACTTTTATGCATCGCAAATCGATATTATATAAAAAGAATAGTGTGTCTTGATTTTAGTCTTTGCATGTATGGTAAGATTATTTTTAAGTCTTGCCGTGATAGTAATTCCGTGTAAATTATACCAAGCGCACATCCAGAAATCTCCTTCACCTCCTTTGAGGGATAGCGCCATCAATTTTAGGTAATACTTTTGTTTACGACTTCGTTTTTCTTTTTATTGGGACAGTAGATTTTACACCTCACGATAAACTAACTGTTTTCTTCGACCAGAGCCGGTGGAAGAAAAGATTTCCCACCGTCCGCAGTACAAAATTCAATAATGGATCGCGCGCGCTGAGGCTGTCTGATAAAATTCCTGTTTCCCAGGCGCAAGAACTCCGATTCAATTAACAGACAGACGACGACACGCTTTTTCCAAATCAAACCCAAAGAAACACAAAAACAATACAGAAGAAAAAAATCTCGGAATTCATTTCCTCTCGCTGAACATTTCCGTTGCTTTCTAACCATCCAGGAGACGACGTCGCTGCTCATTAATTCTCGTGGCCATGGTGCGTAGCCAAGGCTCGAACCAATGTACCATGATCCGGCCCAGAGCTCGTTGTCTGCGCCGAATAATCGGGGTCTGACCCTTCAAGTGACAGCGTCCGAGATTTGGCCAGTGCCCAGCTATGTGTCAAACTTGATCTTGGCGAAACGAAATTGAGGTAAGCAAAGTGTTTATTTATAACCCGGTCTCGAAGGTGTTTGCTTTCTGCCAACGCTAATCAATTAACCTGTTACACTTATGCTACATTAATTACTTCAAAGTGGTAATTGAGATTCAGATAGGTGTGAGGCTAATACAACATGCTCCCACCTGAATACACACCTAAAGCATCTACGAACGCATCGCTTACAAGGCAGCAAAGGGTGTTTGAGTGAGTTTCATTTGAATTGTTCGTCTGATATTGATGTTAGTAGGTATAAGTATTACAAGAACGCACGATTTCGCTACAAGGTTTACAATGTCCGGTCAATTTTCTTTATCTCGAAAACATTATAAAAAAAACAATCGAATATAACAACGAAAGTATGTGAACCTTCATCATATTGTCATGTATCTTGTTAACTCATCGATACTGCAATTCTGCCAACTGGACATTTTAGCTGATGATTGCATCTGAATTAAACCTCGAGGCAGACCTTCTCGGACCAGCGATGTATCAACGCTTCAACGTGCTCTCGCTGCGGCAATACGCACGGGTATCGTTCCAAATTTTGTCTCGCTTCTATCTTAAGATTTCACTTTCCTTCCATTGAGTCTGGGCGCCACTTTATAACTGTACTTATTTATCCTTAACGATCATTATACGTTTTTATCATTTGATTTCCAAATTGAGTTTCATTTAAATTGATCCCGTATTTTGTGAGGTCCTCTCACTACCAAGCAAGTGCCCCCACACTTCAATTAGCGCCTAAGGAGTCCTGACAATTTTTTTTTGTAATCAGTCACAAGCAATATTTTTTCAGACAGTTTTCGAATCAAAATTCATGATGGTTGTAACCTACAGGATTTGTCTTGTCTCTTAACGATGCGAAGGAAAATTATGCCAGTTTAAAAGATAATTCCAGGATTTAATTTCTCTATATATGGTGTCTTTGTGCGTTCGGGTAGTAGCACGAACAACCATGTTGTTATTACCATGCTATTACACGGATGACATATTCACGATTGGTTTCTTTCGGTTATTTTATTTTGTAATATTTTTTCGTTATTTTTTAAATTAAAATTTCATATAATGAAACCTCCTTCAAAAGTAATCTTCAAAATGCTCATGCACCTAAGTCTTAACATCACAAAAATATTTTTTGCCAACATTCATCAAATCACTCTGTTCAAAGTCAAAGCCAGAAATATTTAAACAAAAACTCCCTACAGTAAATCGCATAATATGAAATTTGACAATCTCGCATGTAAAAAATTCATCAGACGAGTCGAACTTTCGCTACTTTTGAGCTCGGTCCAATGATACATGAATAATTCCGACATTGCCGTTCAACAATGGACGGCACCAATCTTTCATAAAACAAAACAGCCACGGCGCAGATTCTATAGTATGCACAGAGCAGCGCATATTGCAGGGTAGCACAGGAGCATACGTCTGGCCCCCGCTGCTATAATATCCATCGCCGCTGGGGCTCTGTACCGCCAGATCGTGTTTAGTTAGCTGTGATTGCCAACAGGAGCCGTTTCACAACCACTCTGTGAAACTCGAGCTCCTCGGAGACCGTTGTTTTCCATCCCGCATAGCGAAATGTGGAGAAACAGGTTGATTATCATTTTACATGCTATTCTCAAACGACACACTTAAAACTGCTATCATACTGAATATATGGGCGCGCGTTTTGGTAATGAAAAGCAATGGCAAGGTGTAATGAGAAAAACGCTAAGATGTGTGCCTAATGTGTGGAAAGTCTTGTTCTTATTTCGCTGTGTATAGGTACTTAAACGAGGGATCATTTCTCATTGTTTCGTAGGTGAAAATATTTTTCTTCGTTATGTCGTGTCATATATTTCGGTAGTTCATTTTTCATCTTTTGTTATAATTTCACCGAGTGCCTCGCTCACCATAATGTTGATGTAGTGCGTTTATTAAATTATCAAGATTCATTATACACTCTGTAGATATCCATTACTATGTATGTTTCTCAAATTTGTAATTGTAAGAGCACAATAGTATACCTACCGGAATTAGTAAGCTGGTCGTTTGAGAAATACTAATTTCCGCATATAAGGTCAGCTCTATACTCTAAGTCTCAAAGCCAATTCCAGAACGCCAGAATTGTTTGACAACTTGAAATATGCATGCTGCCACTCGGGTATAGTTTAAATTTCTATGAGCACAAGTCAAAACCAGAAGCAGAACGAGAAACTCAGAAACAGTCAATACCACGATATTTGAATTAAAAACGCGCAGCTTTCGACTACACAGGTACATGATTAAGTAATAAAATTAATTTCGCAGTTCGTAGCGTAGGGAATGATTTCTGCTACTAAATAATTTAAATGTGACCGGGGGTTGGCGATATCAAAAAAATTGTTCCGCCGTGACAAATGAACCGAACTGTTCCGAATGCATCCGAATGTCAATGGATTTCTTATACTCGTTTAAGCTGGCACCATCTTAACAGCAATGTGGCGTTTGCCTGAAGGCACCGACAGTCGACACTGAATTCCTTTCCCTTACATTATGCGCATTTTCATCGACTTGGGTGAAACTGCATTATCCTCAGACATGTAGTTAGCTTTTTCAGTCGATGTGCCGGATCAAACACAAAAATGTAATTTGCTTCGGGAACTTCTGCCAAGAACATTAGCATAGTAAAGAGGTTGAATCGCCTGGATAGCTGTTTTTCATTCCCTTTGTCACAAATCCAAGAGTTTTACATTATCTCAGCGTTAAAATGAATAAATTGGAAAAAAACTAATGAAACAGTTCTATCCCCCAATGCACAAAGAATCGGTGCCTCTGCGGTGTTCGTGCTTCGACCATAGAAAGGATTGTGGTTTGATCAAATATCGGGTAGAAAATTTTATTTAGGCATAGCATTCAGAAAGCATAGATTCAGGAACGGAGAACTTCCTGTGAGGTAGCTGATGAATTGCTAGTGTTCAAAGACGAGGGAGCTTAATTCCATTTTGCAATTTTCTTCTAATTACATTGAATTACAATAATGTGATGACACTTCCCGGGCTTTATATGTCTAAGTTTAATGTTTATTTTGTACCTTTTCGTGTACCAGAATTTCATTTTACGCCAGTTTATTCTATTTCTCTCCAAATTAAAGTACCGTCCCAAAAGTATGCAAGGTTATGTTGAAAATCAGAGAAACCCCCGCTGGGTTGTCCCTATATTTCAGGTTATCAGATGGTATGGTAATGCGCATTACAGCTAGTTGAATTCTCAAGGGAATAACAACCCTGACGCAGCCCGGCACATACATACAAAAAAGGCAAAGAAAATGAAGAAAAGACGTCCGGAAAATGAAGAAAAGACGTCCGGAAAATGAAGAAAAGACTGTCGGGAAAAACTGAAAGAAAGGAAAATCTCGTCAAGTGGAACGTTCATCAGTGATTTTCATGCGGTCCTGCAGCCGCAAACAATTTCGGAAATGATAGATATACTCTCCTAGCAGAGCAGAGCAGAGCAGAGCAGAGCAGAGCAGAGCAGAAAAGGGAGATGTGGTGGCGTAAAGTTTAAAAATAATACAGACCACGTAGATGGGGTTCGTGTTTGTTAGCGGTGGGTGGTGTGACACGTATAGGTACAGTGATTGCTGCCAGGTCGCTTTCCCTTGGGTGAACCTCATTGAACTCGCCAACAAAAGAACGTTGAAATGAAAGGAATTTAGAATTAATTCTCTCGCAGACTGGAAGTGCAAAAATGAATTTCTATAACTATTTCGAAGTGGGGGAAAGAACTTGTTACATATAGAGATCATAATATTAGATGGGTTGAATGTGGTGAGGGTGATGCCATTTTTATTTTCAAGTATTTAACATTCAAAACGTGCTTCGCTAGAAACATGAAAAGTCTCTTATTTCGGGTGATGTCGTAAACACGAGACTCTGAGAGTGATTTAAAAAAATGGTATATGCGATGAAAATTATTTTATGAGATATCGTTGATAGGTGAACTATAGGTTTGGATGGGAAAATTTAACGTATTTACATGTTTTAAAACGTCGAATAATATTTTTTCATGGCGTTGAGGTGACGAAAAGTCTCTGTTTCATGTCATTTAATATACAGTTGCTATATTTTATAGATTGGCATCAAAATGCATTCGAAAAGCTGTGTTTTCATTGGCACGCCGGCTCCGCTTAGTTTTATGTGCCCCCGTTTTTGCGGCCAGTAATAATATTATTGTTGGTATAGTAAGCATGTGAGTGCCAACATGACCCTCTTTCGCTTTCCCAAATCCATTATCACAACCTTCCACACATAAATTCGCTCGCTATTTTTGCAAGGGCGAGATAAAATTATCAGTGTCAAATATATAAAGGCACGTAAATTCCTCTCAAAAAAATGTTCCAAACAACCAAAACTGGCCGCCAACATGAAAACGAATATGAAAATGAAAATCCGCTCATTTGCTGATACCAGTGTTTGAATAGCTAATTTTTATACCGCCCCAAAATTATAATCTACACAGGGTGTGAAAAGGGTGTGTTGCCCCTTAGAAGTTAAATTAAAATATTTGAGGACACAACGTAAGCTACGCTCCAGAAAATTGTAAATTGTTTCATCCAAACAGTACCACTCAGTTAACATGGTGCAATTTCACCGTAAAACCATTTCAGCCATTCCCTTTTCTTTAGCCCATTTCTTTTAACATCAGACATAGTTTCTTACACCACATGGTTACCAGGTATGATAAAGCCATAACAAAACACACCCCGCTTTATAAACAAAAAATGCAGTCGCCTTCTTGCTGAGCGTATTACATATCACGTTTCTGGTTTCAACGAAATCTAAAATTGAGATATTAGAAACAGTAGCATCTGGCAGTGCAAGAAAAAAACAGGTCCGCACGATAACGGCAACGAATTCTTTCGCTGTTTTACAATATCGGAAACTTGCGAAATTGCCGAAATAACATAACTCAGTGCCTTAATATAGTAACCGCTAGAAAAATCTAATATTCGTACGTCTGACTGAATACCATCCGGTAATTGAAACAATACGTCTTTCACGTGTCACAATTGTAACACTAATATGTAATATGAGATGAGCGCGTTTCATTCAGCCAATATTTTTAAAAGCTCTTTTGAGGTAAAACATTCAGCCAATAGCTCTTTTGGGGTAAAATGAAGGTTGGCAAATGGTCCAATTCACAGCAGCACAATGCTGGCTGGCATTCGTTTCTCACCATAGTTTCTAGATGGCACGTGCGAACGACACGGTCGTGCAGCGTTCCTAGTTACTCAACAAGTGATCAGCAACAGTTGTCGGAAGTGCGACGCAGATAGCGCCGTTTCGTCGAGTGCTTGCCGCGTCTGCCGCCAGAGCGAGGCGTTGGTCGTAGCGGAAATCTGGGCGTCGTTTTGTAGTTCTGAATACCATCAACAGGTTGATGCTGTAGCGCGTTAAGAGATTGAGGGTTGGTTTGATAGCGGCAGATGGCAGGACATTACTGTTCGCTTTCCAGATGCAATGAAGCTAAGCAAAAAGAACTTGGAACGTGCTTGGAACTATCAAGAAAGTTTGATAAAAATGCCCCGCGATTGGGAGTTCCAAGACTTTTTCTTGTATTCTAATTTTTTGATTTCGCTGTTTCCCACAGAAGCAACCATTTAGGCAAGTACCAGCCCATATCATGCTTAAGAATTTAAAATTTTAATCAAATTCTTAGAAAAGAATCAGTCAGTGTTGTAGTGTCTACAAAATTGAGAGGGTCGCTCTCAATTGAGAGGAGAGCTTTGAGAGCTTCGTCAAAATCCGTACTGGGCAGCAATATTTTGAAAATTTTCTGGATGATTTTCTTTCACTGATTCTGATACTGCGATTTAAAAGGCTATCAAAAGATTGAACGCATTAAATATTAAATTGCTATTGCCATTGTTGTGATTGAAAGTCCATGAAATGAATGTGTTCGTCGTTATTCAGAGTGATATATTATGCACTCTAAATATGCACTTCATAGAAATCTTGCAACGGTTCATATCATCAAACATATAAAAATTTATTGGATAAATTGTAGCCAAAATGGCCCGTAAAATTCGAACAATTTGATTAAATTTTCATACGTAAAATGATCCTGTGCATGAATAATAAAAATGTGTTTTATCTAACAGATGTCAAATCATCCAACCAATAACAAATGTGGCAACCAGACAAACTCCCATAAAGCCGGTGAATTTGACAAATAATGTGGTAAAATTTGCAGGCAAACAAAATTTTCCTACTGTCGATTTACCCTCAGTGACAGGTAAACTTTCAGATAAAATGAAATGAAATGAAATGAAAAGTGTCTACCACTTTTTAACGGTCGATTAGAACTTAACTATCCGTAAACCACCTTATCGCTATGAGTACTCATAAAGCCAATGCCTCTGGTTTTCTTCTAGAACAATTTAAACTAAGATAGCCGTTATTTGTATCTACCAATTGAAATTGCAACCAATCATTGTTCCAATATAAATTTTAAGATAGCAGTGCATGCGTTTAGCTAAGAACTTTGCCAGCCACAAAGAATGTGAGCAAAGCGGCCATGAGAAACGGGTGAATACTAATTTGAGTGCTGGAGTTGGCTCGTGTATTTTTATCCCCTTTGTGTTTCCTTACAAGCTGAAATGAATTTCACTGGTAAATTTCTCTGCCTACATTGTGACTATAAGGAGGCTAGATAACCCTTATTACATGCTTTCATGAGGAAAAGGACACAAAAATGTATCATGTATTTTTAGTATTATTTTTAACACCTTATTCGTTTTATTGGTGAAAATCGTAATAATCTTACGCAAAATAGTCACGAAAGGACGGTCAGTTAGCCTTCTCGGTGAATATTGCTGAAAATATCAAAGGATGTTGGCAAAAAATTATAATAAAATCAAAGTCAAGGTTACTTAAAAAGGGACGTCCATTTTTTTCAGACAAGGGTCCCTACTTACAAGGGGAAAATTGACCAGTATAATTATTTATTTATGCAATTTAGTAAAAATTTTGAGTGTCATATTAAGGGGACATAAGCAATTGGCTAGTTTTTTCACGATATAGTTTCTTAAAATGCTCAAACTTTCTTTCAGACATTCATTTATATGTAAGACTTAAAATTTGTATCTAAACTGAACTCATCTGTATTTTTTCATGACATTTGGATACATATTTAAATATAAGTGCACCATAATTTCTATGACGCAATGGATTTGAATATCACACCCCCACCTAACGTTACACAGAAATATTGCTAGCATCTAGCCCGGCACCTCCACCGCATTCGCACCCTCAGCGGTGGGTGCTCAGACCCCTTAGCTCAAACTCGGCAAGTAAACCATCATAACTTGAGGCTGCAGTGAGACATGGGCGGCAACACAACAAAGCAGTAAAGCAGAAACTTCGGCGGCTCGTCGAGCTGGCGAACACGGCGAGAACACACCTAGACCGCGGTCCGTGTTCCACCAAGAGTTACTTCGTCGGAAAAAGGCTGTTCAAATCGTGGAACGGGTAACAACATGTGGTCATCGTATATCATTTGGACGGCCGGGGTACTTCTACTTCGCTTTTCTTTACTTTGCGGGCCTTAGCTTTTCCCAGGGGAGGAATCAAAATAAAGCTTGCAATTTCTAAATGCTTTTTCAGATGGAGTTGTCCCTTAACGTAAACATTTCTGAATTTTTCTGTGTATTCTTATAGATTTTGTGTAACATCCTATTTTTTCCTTTAAAAAAATATATATATAACTGCCTGTGATCTTCGGCAAGTTTATTGGATGAGCGAGCGAAATCCTTCAATTTAACAACATAGGGGAAAAAAAGCGTTTGGATTTTTTTTGTAACAAAAACGAGCAGCCCTACTTAAAGGTCACAGATCGTTGCGAAATTAGGCAAAAACGTTCGTGGTGACTCAGCGAGGTGCTGTATGGTTTTTGAGCAAAATCTGGTCAGCCATTTTGTTTTTATGAGCAAAAACCCGTAAAATTTTCAGTTTTTTTGGTACTAGCTTCGTAACTAATTAACCGATCCGCATCAAATTTGGATTGAATGTAATATGATAACAAGTTAAACGAATTGCCTTAGTTTCAGATTCGTGCATGAAGTATTTTGCTAATCATAAAAATAAAATGACTTAATAATAATAAAAAATACTTGATCATTAAAGCACCGTTTTCAACAATATGATTGTCAAATGTTTTCCGTTTGGATTTCCTCAGGGAGATTACGGCTCGCTCATCCTGCAACGAGTGTAGGCTCTACTAATCGTTTACCTAGTTTGTAAAAATTAAGCACTAAATATCCTGAAAAATTCAAGACGATATCTCGTTTGGGGATAGCTGCATGAAGCGCATGCAGCACTTATAGTTGCTCGATTTACAGGACTAATTAGCACTAATTCAGCTCTAATTCCTCACAAACAAAAAAATTGGACTTTCAACATGGGAGTCGCTAACTTGACGGACCTGTGAAATATTGGACACAATGCCAGGTACCTCCACTTTAGTTAACAGATAACTCATTTTTCATTGGAGATATATCCTACTATTGAAAAAATGAAACTAAATGGAAAAAGTTTTTTACTTATTTGTTTGCCTTACAAGCAACGTTTGAACGACTTCTTGTTGTGCCTATAGTACCTTACCTTTACATCAGGTGCAGCTGAGAGGGGGAGAGATAGCTGGGAAAGAGGAATTATTACGTTTACACATACAAGTTGATCCTTATTTCAGAACTGAAAGGGAAACTTAAGTCGGTATTTAAGCAAAACTGCTCGGGCCTCTTCAGCATAGGAATGTAATCCAGCCTGAGTCCTGACTGCTCTCCAGACAAAACCTCTATAGCTACGTCTCTAGAGAACAACGTAGAGCACGTCCCTACCAAACCTAGAAAAATACGTGTCCCAAAACGTTGCCAGAGCCGCAACGTAATTGACAATCATGTCTCTTCGCCAATACGGAAAAAAAGAAACCCAAAATAACGAAAATCCGCTCTCCCATCGCCTTTGAAGCAACCACCCTTCGCTTCGATTAACACAACCAGCCACGACGCCTTCGCGAAGTAACGAAAACGCGCAAAGAAAACAACAACAAAAATAACAGTCTGTTTTCAATTTTCGACCAATCAATTTCTAGTAGTGTCTATTATTGGCGGACTTAATTTTGACAAATAGCGGCCCTCTGGGGCGCCGGCCGCGGGGGAGTCGACCGAGAAGGGCAATCATTGACGCGGGCGTCGCCGGCACGGGCGTCGGGCGGCAAGGGCGCCGGCTGGGCGCCGGACTCGGTCAGTGGCGGAGAGAGGGGGTCGTTACGACGGAGATGCTGTACGGTCGCCGTTCACCCTGTGCCGTTCAGCGAGGCCTTAGGTCACGACGGACGCCCTGATGCTTGTCTCGTTTGAGGATGAGTGATTTCAATTATCCCCATTATATTTAATATGCCAGCAAATCGGATGCAGTACGTTTTAGGCATGGCTGATTGATTCCATTTTTTTAAAGACAGTTTTCTCTGTGAGAGACTGACGGTGTTCAGTCGAAACGTGGAGTTTTAGTGCCCTTTTTAGTGCCGACATATTTTCCACGCAGCAAAGCGAAACTATAAACACACTGGTGACCAGATAAAATGTGTTATTGTTGAGCCTTGCTGCTCCTTGCATCTGACTTGTTGCTGTTATTAGGGGTTGTATGACTGGGCTATGTCATCCAAAAAATGCACAGATTTTCAATTGGCTACGAAAGACGGTGCCCCCTAAATGTCTAATGCCGCTAAACAAAGCGGTAAATGAAAATGCTAAGATCCTTCCCAACAGCTCTCGCAAAGTTTCTCAAAGCTCGGCTGCTTCCACAACCGTTCTTAAGCAAATCAAACGCCCACACTAAAATCGAACGTAATCTCCCGAGTTTCTTTCCCCCGATTCTCTGGCACCGCGTTCCGCCGCCGACCGGCCGCCACGACGCCGGGTGCGAATCGACGGCGCCCCTTGCGTGACGGCGCCCCCGGGGGCGGCGCCCCGCGACGCAAGAGTCAAATAACGGGACGCGGTCGGGCACGCAAGGCGCCCACGACGCCGTGCCGAAATTAAGCGACATTGATTGGCTGCGATGGCCGGCCGGCTCGGTATATTGCTGACGGCCTAGAGGATGATACACGTTCATCCCCTCAGGATATGGAGGAAAGTTGGCGAGACGCAACAAGTTCGCTGCGCTGGATGGTATTTCTCCAGATCTCTTGGGAGGTTCGTGACGTTATTGAAGGAGTGTGTTTTCTTTTGGTTATGCCACCGTAGATTTGCAATTTGACACTCGAGTTTGAAGTTGAGCTTGTATCATTATTTTTATGATAGGATTGTTGATGTATTAATCAAAATTTGAATTATTTACTAATATTAAAAGGTTTGACTCACTGTTACGAAGTGTATTTGATGTAAACCTCATAAAAAATGCAAATTATAATTCACTTGAGCTATTTTTGAGTTGAAGAAACTTTGCTCGATGTCATCTTTATTTTCTGCAAGAAGTTTGTTGCAGTCTCGTACCGTTCTTCAATTAGAGCAGAAGTTAAATCTTAAACCTTTTTTCCGAATAAGATCAAGAGTAGAAATGTTGAATTAAACTTTATGATGGCAAGTCAATTGCCATGTCCCAACATACTGACTTCCTACGCGATGTTCCCTGTATTCCTTGATTTCTATAACCATACGGCTAGAACTGCATCGTCATATTCGTAGCAGCCACTGCTTTCCTTCGATTCAATTCGAAAATCGACACAGTTTTCCGAAATCCTCGAATCACGGCCGTGTTAATTGATGATTCACTCTTAATTCGACTAACGAACTATATTGTGAATTGGTTTACTGTCGTTGGAGTATAGCTATTCAAAAGTTTCATTAATAATTAGCAACTATATAGCACCCCTAATGTTCGTTAACTTTGCGCATCTGCGTAAACTCATCACTGTAGTATAGAACGCGGATAATCTCAAGTTTTGCGAACGCCAAAGGAAGGATATTGTGAACTAAATCATAATGGGATTAGATATAACTAGTGTGTTATAGGCAACTGTGCCTATACGTATAATGATGCATCAGGAAGGGCCTAAGCCTTATCTAGAGAAGTTTCATAGCAGCGTTACACCTGCTTAATCCATGGTTAACCATCTTTCAAACTATCCAGGCAACTACCATCGAGTGAGGTGCTAAGACCGAGATTTCGCATCCAGGGCATACCGATTGATTGTAAGAGCATCACGCGAGCATGCTTGATTGGAATATGTTCTGCTTACCCAGTTTGACGTGGTTTGCCTTTAGCAATTGAATACATAGAAACAAATGGCGTTATAACTACGAAACGAGAAGCATACTATAAAACCCTTATAAATATTTCTGAGATAATGATACGTCAGTAAGTAGATTAAATAAAATATATTCGCAAAAATAATTTCGAAATATTTTTTTAAGAGTTGGAACAGGGAACTCTTCTCAGATGCAGAATAACTTAAATTGGTTGATGGAGCAATGTGTCAAGATTCTTAAAATATCTTAACAATATATCTTAACAAATATTTAAAAAGTAGATGAATTAAAATCATCAGAAAATCATTTGAAAACGGTATTTACGGCTTACAAATATAATTTTAAAAATTTATTTAGTACAAGTTGACCAATTTCGATTCCCGGGCGTCAACGCTTCCGCGACGATACCACCCCCACGTCGCCCTCGCCCGCCCCCGCCGAGTCGGCGGCGGCCTCGAACTCCTGCTCGTCGTCCGAGAACTCGAACTCGGCGTTGACGAACTCATGCTCGATGTCCCACTCGCCGTCGACGTCGCCATTGCCCTTGCCGCCGTCGGCCACCATCTGCAACTTCACCTTCGCCTGCGACAACACCTCGATGACGCTACCTGCGTCGCTACCGCCGTCGCGACGGCTCGCCACTTCACTGTCTGATAGGCCCTCGTCGAAGTTGCCGAAACCGTCGATGGACTTGCCGGTGATCCAGCTGTGAGACAGCAGCTTGTCGGCGGTGTAACGCTTGTCCACATTCTTGCTGAGCATCGCGCCTGTAGGAATTAAGGGATGGTTGAAGAAGTTGAAGCCATACTTAAGGGTGGGGGGTTAGGCTGTTACGGTAAATTCTCAGTTTTTTTCCTCAGACGAGTCGGAAATGGTGTCGAAGGATGTCGTGTCCGGCTCCGCTCTGGGTTTTAGTTTGGTTGGTTTCGACCCATTCGCGTAAAAATATGCATGGACTTGGCCGCATCCAGATGCCCACGTGCTGGTTATATATTATAGTTTATATTTATTTTCTCTTTATCTAATCATTATTTTATGAAATAAAAAGCTTAGGTCCTAGAAAATGTCAATGTTGATGTCATAGAAAAAATACAGTGCTCCCGGCCGGTAACTTTTCAAGTAATTATGTGATAACTGAATTGACCAACACACATTTCATTACTTCAAACACATTTTCAGAAAGCCAACTCACAACAGAAAAATATATCTTACTTCTTCTCAAAGCCAGATAAATTATCTAGGACCTAAGCTATTTTGTTTCTTTCTATCACTGGTGACTTGATTGTAAAAAATAAAATGGTAGGAAGATTTTTACACTCGAGGCTCGTGGGGCTCCCCCCACCTTAAGATACTTCCATTCTGTCAAATGATATTGCTGGAGATCCTTCGTGAGTTAAAAAGTCGTGCTGCTAGCACCTAGCAGCTAATTTTTACATTTACTTCTATAGCTTGTGGAAAATGGTCAAGACAGAAGTGGAAGAAAATATGGGAGTGACAGGCTAAAAAAGTTACAATAGCTTAGGGCAGACAACTAGAATGAAGCTTTAGCCTTGCAAGGAATATGGAACTGGTGAGTCAGGGATGGCCAACTTAAAATTATTTATTTATAATTGATTAAAACCAACCAGGCGATCCTTTGAAGACATGAAGTAACGTTTTTAATTTCTTTATGTGCATTGCAATCGAGTCTGTAAATCTGTACTAAAATCTTTTGTATAGAGCACCAAAACATTTCCAGATTCCTTTTGTGTGTTGGTGGCATTTAGCTTGCCATTTGCAAGGGTGTGTTGCTTTTGGCCAGTGTGAGAAATGTTACACAGCATCCCTAAAGGATACAACTGCCAAGTTTGTACGACTAGTTGCGTACATCCGACTCATGCCGAAAAATGGCTGAATATTATCAAGTGGTCTAAAACACTACGTTCTCTTAGATAACATCGCGTCCGTGTTTACACAACGTTGCTCTCGTGTTGTTGCTGTTGTTGGCATTTAGGGGAGGTTTATTACTAGAAATTACTGTGATACAATCGCAAATACTCTTCGGAATGAAAAGTTACGACACCAAGAAAATCTTATGTGTTGAATTGAAAACAACAAGGGTAAATGGAGCCCCTTTTAGCACAAACTCAATAGAAGTTTCGTTTTTGAGAAGAAATTAAAGCCACTTCGAAAATATTTCGATTTTATAAAAACACTTTCATAACTCATCCAAAACTCAAAACCGATGTCATTTTAATTAGCTAGTGGTCATTGATCTACTGTCGGTATACCACCAATTCCCATCGACTCTCCATTACGAAAGAAAAGATATGAATTTTACAAAAATAATTACTATACCTACACTGTAACTGTATACCTACACCAAATGTATACACCAACTTTAAACACCAAATAGAAATGCATCAGAATGCCTAAATCATTTTGACGCCGAAAAGGTTTTGGGTACATCTCCCCGTCTATAGGCTACATATGTTCGAATCTTAATAATTATCTTGCGGTTAAAATTCTCCAGCCATCAACTGCAAACTCAAATCTCACCCAAAATATGCTTAGCGTTGCCCGAAACACCGAGCCAAGACTCCGACGAGACGTCATACTTCTCCTCGGCAATCAATCGCTTGTCCTCCTCCTCGTTGTGCCCGAGGAACGGCGCCGACAGCGACAGCATGTAGTAGAGGACGACGCCGACCGCCCACACATCCACTTTCTCCCCGTATCCTTTGCCCTTGAGCACTTCCGGCGCCAGGAACGTCGTCTCTCCGCAGACATCGAACAACGGCTTGAAAGAGCGGCACGCCAGCCCGAAGTCGATAAGTTTCATCGTCCGCACACCGGGCGCGCTGGTTTTCACCATGAGATTCGTCAGCGAGACGCCCCGATGAACAATCTTCAGACAGTGAATGTAGAACAGCGCCGACAGGATGTCCTCGACGAACACCTTCGCCTCGTCCTCGGCGATTTTACCCTCGTCATTGAGCAGAACTTTCAGATCGCGGTCGAGCAATTCGTATAAGATGTAAACTTGCGACGGCGAGTCGACGAATGAGATGAGACGCACGATCTTCGGATGACGTAGCCCCCTCAAGATCTGGATCTCGTGGCGTAGCGACGGGTAGGAGGTCGGGTTTTTGCGCGTGATTTTCATCGCGTAGCGGACGCCGTCGTCTTTACGCAGTTTCACCGAGCACTTGTGCACGGTCGAGTACTTGCCCTTGCCGATCACCATCGACAAGTCGTACTTGGAAGCGATAGGAGGCATCACTTTCCAATTTTCCGTCTCACGGCGAGGCGGCTCCTTCAAATTGATGTTGTCCGAGCTGAGGGTCTTGTTTAGCTGCAATACAATTTGCACTTCCTCCTCGGTCAACTGCAAGTCTTTCGCTGGACACACCGCCTCCTTGCGGAATGAAAAGAAGATGAAATTGCGACCGAAGATGTCGTCTAGGCTGGCGACTAGCTTGCCGCCGAGGGTGTACAGACTGTGTAACGGCGCGGAATCGAACTTGGTCGCTTCGTTGATGACACTCATCACATGGTTGAGGTCGGGTGCGTTGCGGTTGTTTAATAGAATCCTTACGATTTTTCTTGGCCGATTACCGGCGCGCACTATCGTGATGCGTTTCGCGTGGAATGAATCGCCGTGCGTGTAATCTTTTGTAATGGCTTTGCTCGAGCATTTGGAGTAAACAGACTCTGTTGCTGTGACGGCGACAGTGGAGTCGATGTTGGGTACCGGTCCTTCGAGGTAAGCGACATTCTTAAATGTTTCGTTGCTGCACGCTGCTACGTAGGTTTTGTTGTCTTCGAGATTGTGGTGAGAGAAGATTTTCTTTCCGTCAATGCTGTACAAACTGCGGACGCCGCCGACTTGTAAGGGCACGGTTTTTTTTAGTAAGGTGGTTATTTCGTCCAAAAATGTCAAGTAAGCCGAGTACTTTTTAGGATCGAATCGCATGGCACCCTTGTAGCTGAGATTTCCGTTGCGAACAAGTTGTATTTTAATCATTCGAGATCCTGGATAAAATTGGAAATGACATTAGAAAATATAAACGTATCTATAATCAATGTTAGCAACTGTCATTCGCTGTAAATGCTTACTTTTCTTTCCTGTTTCGGGACTAAGACTCAGCATCTTTAAACGTGTCTTTACTCTGCTTCCGAAGATTTAAAAACTATTCCTTTTGCATTTTAAATAGAAATGTCCAAAAGTTACTTGTAGAAATAAATATTGAGAAATTAAAAACCTGCACGAATGTGCAAAAACACGAGCATCGAATATTCGTGTCCACGCCTTCATTGAATGCCAGACCAGAGTCAATAAGAACTTTTAGAATTCCATTTAGATATGCATTAGGTACTAAATTGTAATCCTCTCTGGAAATGTATTTGAATAGCACAGCGATCATATTAGGATTGCTCTATGGTAATAGTGAAAAATCGGTAAATCGATCTCGGTAAATCGGTATTTGGCATATAATTTGTAAAAAAATTCCATGATAGGACGTTTTCTTTAACAACCAGACAGAAATAAAAATAAAAATTATCGAGATATATTTCAAAAGCGTAAATGGCTTCGTTGAAAAAGAAGAGTTTTTGAATTGGGGCATTGCCATCGATAGCTCAGTGACCAAACCCTGACAACCACCGAGAGAAATGTATAGCAATGCGTCAAAGAAGCGAGTAACAAAAAAGTCGCAGAGTTAAAAAGGTTTTTGAAACGAAGTATCGGGTCTCGCGTAAAATCATATACCTGCTTCAAGTGAAACTAGCGGCTGGACGGCAAACCAAGCAGCGAAACCCAACAGGGAAACTCAAGCCGGGATGAGCATGCTGGGAAAAACAAACTTCGCTACGGGTGGGGAACAAAATTGATGCAGAATCAAATTACGGCGATCATAACACAGTTATCCGCTCGCAAAGGTCAACGCAACGCGCCCGAACCGGAAAGACAAGCCTGGAATTCACAATGCCCTGATATGCGCTCGTGTCACGAAATAAGATCAACATTTTGCCTACGTGGTCGGGGATCTAAAGCGGCTTTTCATAATCCGATACCACGAGAGACAAAATGACTTCTACTAAAAAGAGTCAATTGCCCCCAGGGAAATTTCACTTTGCGTTGCGCCGTTTTTGTTACGTGTTCAGCGTGGAAAAAGATTATTTTTTTGTATGCTTATCAATGTAAGCTAACAAAATCAAAAATTTCATCAGCATGTGTGGCAATTTTGATTCAGTTCGACAAAAGGGAAATCTCTTCCAATTTTTCGAGACTAAAAACAAAAAAAAAAACGGTATTATTATTTTGAAAAAGGCATTAAGAACAATGAGATCGTTTTGACAGGGTTGACGTGGATGACATCAGAATACAGCCTTCCTATTGGTGGGAAAGCAAATTTAGCAACAGGCAAGTCAACACCGTTCAAAGGTTAAAAACGTTCAAATTGATTAAATTTTTAGTGTCCGTTTGCTAAAATATCTATCACCTACAAGAAATGTAAAAAGGTATAGCCGCGATAATCTGAGGTTTAGATGATGTCTCTGCGATGGCATTTGGCAACCATTGTTTCAAGTTATTATGTTCTTTTGCTGGCTGGGGGGTAAAGCCTTCTTACAAGCCTCTGATAACCTGAAAAAAACTCATAACATCTCATGAATAAGCCTGTGAGTGGGCGACCAGTGTTGTAAAAAATCCGCTCACTTTTTCGTAACTGATCCTTCAAATATATACTTAAACATTGTCCCTACCATCGCTACGATGTTTGTTCCTGACATCTAGAGCTACTAGAGTTTACATTTCGTTTGCATGGAAAACGAGGGCGTATCGTCCCACGGAAACCTCTGTCCAATTTCAACATCTTCGCCGAGCTAAATCTTATAACTCGGCCATTAAAAGTAACTAATCAGAGCACGATGATTGCAAAGGAGAAGGTTAAGGAGACGAGTAGAGGTAAATTAGAAAGCAATTATTTTCGAGCAGATTGCATTTCGAGTTGACAGTCGAGGCACTAACGCCAACCAAGCTCGTTAAACGCGAATTCGTTATTGAGAAACGTGAGAAAATAATCCACTTATTCGCTATTCTGAGATTGGCCCGATTTTAAATTAAGTGTGGGGATTTTGTTTTTTTTTCTCGTGTCGCCACTTTAAATTAGAAGGCAAAGTGGTGACTCAATATAACTTGCTTTTACTGAATAATTTAGTACCAGCAGCGTTTCGCGCAAGGTGCTGTGATTCAGCACCTAAGTTGTGATAGATTAGGGTGGTAATTTTTATCATTCGATTTGTTCTCATTTATGAACTGATGCAATTAGTGCAAGTCTTTACCATAGTATGTTTCTGATAGGACATCCATTTTCGAGACAAATTGTACAATTTCAAATACAGAATTAGTCTCTAGCATCAAACAATCATTATAATGCAATTAACAAGTACTTATAGTTAACAAATTGCTAAGCGTTAGCAATCTCGTTCTCAGTTTAAAAACTTAGATTTTCTGTGCGACTTTTTAATTACTAATATTCTTTTGGCAGTTTTGGTGTTGTGATTTATGACTAGGTTTTACACAACCTTAAAAAAGTCTGATGATTTTTTGATTGCATATCCTATTCTTAATCCTTAACCACTAATGGAAAGCGATATCCATAATTCTTCTTATAGTTGCTGAAATATTACTTTGTTAAATGTGAGAGCATTCGAAGCAAGAAATCTTTCGTAAATTGACCTGAGACCGGTGTATCCAGCAGCAGTTCTGATTTAAGATCAATTAATAAAAAAACAAATCCATCAAAGGACAGTAAATTTTATCATTTGTCCTTCGTCTTACCCGAGCATTACCCAGTAAAATGCTGTTATTATCCACTAAAACAACCCCTGATTGTGTTTCGTGGCAACGCCTGTTTCAATTTCGCATAGCAGTAACTCAGAAACAAGTCATAACACAGCCCTTATCATTTCCAGCAGCGTGGATACGAATAGCGTTTAAGCAGAAAGCACATACCTCTTTCAAGCGTGTTGAAATGAAGCTGAGAAATCTACATTTTCAAGCAGTTTGATTCAGTTACCGAGACATCTTGTTTCTGATCTGTTATGTAAAACGCAGCGAAATTAAATCTCGTCTGAGCGCCGAGAATTAAGACTATATTTTCAATTTACGTTCGCGAAATAATGAGAACGCTGTGTCTTAAAGCCCGTCTGGGACGTTAGCGAAATGAACGTGAGACGCGAAAATTCAATTCAAATGCGGTGATCGTTTCACACGTGAAAATATAACCAAAAAACACTCCAAAACAAAAACATTGACAGCTTGACTTTCAGTTCATTGCGAATCTCATCCTCAAATTTGACTTTCATCGGAAAGTTGTAAAGCGTGCGAAAAGTACAATCGCGAATTTCTCCTCGAGCATCGATTTCATTAGAGCGTAAAAACTTTTCTCATTACAAACTTCGGCATATCTCTGCTGTTGCACCTGTATCTCTGTTGCCGAACGGGGGAGCTTTAAATAAATATATTTCGCTAACACTGCGCGCAGTAGGACACTTTCTGACCATTAGCATTCATGGCATCAAAATCTGTGGTGAAATTTTCAATACTCTATTAAATAAAAATAAAAAAGTGGTGGTGCGTGCACAATTTTGGCTTCATCTATGCTTACCTCAAAGCTGCGATGCTGTCCTGCTTGCTATAGCATGACATGGAAAAAAATATATCATTTAGCTCTATATATAAATATATACTTTAGCGTGCACTTTCATAATTGGCTACGATTTTCTTTTCGACGCCGTTCTTCGAACAATGTTCTCGTGGCAAAGCACGAAATTCATCCTGCCCCCGAGGAGATTTCCCAGAAAGAAGCCGTCTCCTGCAATTTATTACCTACATTCGAGCAGCTCGCGAGAGGAAGGGAAGTTCTAGCAATACTTCAATAAATCTAGGTTAATTGTATTCTTTGTGACGATGCCGGTTTCGTGACAATAAACTCCAGGCGTCGACGCTCTATTTGCCTCGTCGACGGCGTCGCTTTGATTACAGAAAATAACTCGACTCCGTCAAGTGTGAAAGTATCGGAGCCAATTGCGCATCCCAAGGTGTAGAGTGCCGATGATTGGAAGAGCGGATGTCATCACAATTCGCTGGGAAATGGGAATGTTATCGGGTGAAAAAGCGTGCGTTCGGTTGCTGTGCGTTAATGGCGGTGGTCTTTTCGATGTTTGCTCTCCATGGGTGCGTTGGGAAGGGATGATTATGATTGTTTACTAATGGTAGGTGAGGAGTTTGTGGGGTCACTGATAAGTTCTTTCAAGTAGACGAATAAGATGTTTTTATAGAGGTTGTGTATTAGTATACACATCGTTTTTAAAGAATCAATCATATGAAAAAATTATTGGTGAGATGTTATGATGTGAAAATATCTATTTTCTACAATTTTATGATTTCTAAACCAATTATATTTTTTATCGAAACCTGTGCTTCTCTTATCTCATCTAATCTAATCTAATCTAATCAAATCAAATAAACGTATCGACTAATGACTTGGTATTCATTAAGAATTGCCTATTTTCTTTTTTTTATTTCCTAAGTGTAGATAATCAAACATCTTTCTCGACATAGTAAAGATATTTACGACTTGATAGTAAAATATTTTTCGTTATGCTCATTTTTCAAGTAAAACCGAGTCATTAGACAGAGCGCATTTTCCAGTGTGTCCCCAGTGTTTCCCTTTTTAACATAAGCACAGTTTTTTAAATGTTTGTGACTCATGGATTCCGTTTCATAAACAAAAAACGTTTGTCATGATGAAACATGATGTAGAACATGGGGCGTTTCCGTACAAAATGATAAGTCACTGTGGGCTGTTTTTTATGCTGCTTAAGCGTTCTCAAACGTCAAGCCTGTTCGCTGTGCAAAAGCAATATAAGCAAATACATTAGCAAAACACGCAAAACACCAGCAATTGTGTGCGAATGATAACAAACAAGAAGCTCTGTCCCGGCGCACCAAAAGAAAACAAAGACATGGCAATACTGTTCCAATCTTATCCATGCAAAAACAAACTAGTCGTGAGAAATGCATAACATAACCTCAAACAAGAAAACTCACTCAAATCGAAAGAAAAGTCTTATTTCCAGCAGAGATTTTCACCCACAATGACATGATAGAATGTTATTTTTTTTTTTCCTGACAGAATCTCAACCCGGATCCTTGCAACTCAATCAAGCGGTGTCGACGTCGGCGTCAGCGTCAAGGAAAGTGAAACCTTTCCGAACAAGAAAACTCAGACATGCACTTTCCCAGAAAGCCTTCGAAGGCTGAGACTGCTCCCTTACAACTGCTGCAAATGCTTTAACCGATATTTGCAGTATGACTGACCATATTGTGTTGCCAGAATTTATTTAACATCCATGGCACACTATATGCGAGACTAGTATTGGATAAGGCCAGAAAATATGAAAGGAAATTCTACTAACTACAAAAATCCACAAAAAAATTGTACTCGAGTACATTTCTCTAATGGTGCAATCATTAAAGAGATACACATGACCCGTTAAATATACTGCCAACTCTCAACCCTCTCTCCTTTCGCTGAATGTATATCGTTGTATAAAATACATTGATTCTGTTGCGATTTTTCTCATGGACATCAAGCAAGGGTACAACAGCTTTCAAATACACAAACATAATAGTAACCTCTATAATATGTCGACGAGTTGCGAATAAACAGTTTGCTTCTTCAAAGGTCTGGCTTTATGTAAATTAATCCTACAAATATGCGTGTTATCAATTATTAAGTAACAAACCATGCTAGTAATAGAATTTTAATAAAATGGTTAATTGACCCAACATGGCGTATAGAGGCGCAGTGGTGGCGACGCGCATGCCGCTATCAGCACTCTATAAACGCTCCACGGCAGGTCTCTAGAGTTTTCTTTTCTCACCATCAATTAAGAAACGCTTTGAGAAAATTTCCTGGCTGTAAAAGTGCGCGCGCGCTCGACGGTGAATCAAGAGGCACGAGCTTTGCGTTTGTGTTTTCCAGCTTCCTTGTGTTCCTCGGGTGTGTATGAATTCCCTGCGTTCTCCTTGTGTTCTCCTTGTGTTCTCCTTGTGTTCCTTGTGTTCCTTGTGTTCCTTGTGTTCCTTGTGCGCCTGACGGCGGATGGAAATTGGAGTCAGCCGGTCGGCGGCCGTGAACGAGGGAAACAAATTGTTTTATGCTAATTAGTGCGTCTCTATTAGTAAAAGTTGTAAGCGAGTAATGAGTTGGCCTCAAGGGAAAGGAGACGCTATGTTTTTGGGTTTGGCTTGATATTATTGGTTTGATTTATTCTGCGACTTCGGTGGGTACGCGAAGGGTTTGAAAAGATTTTGTTAGGAGAAAACCTATTTTTCAAGCTGGAATTACAAGCTAAAGTCTCTTTAATGCTTTATAACCTTTCGTGAAGTAATTCTGCATGTTTCCACATGTTAGAAAGGCAATTAGTATTACATAGAAAGTTTCATTTAATATCGTGTTGAAGATTAAAAAAGAAACAATTTCTTGAGTTTTCTGGAAAATTAACAGCAAGGGTGAATCAAATCAAACGCCTCGCAAAAAAACTTTATAATTTTAAGCGCATTGAATTTAGTTCATTCTTTTAAAATCTATTTATCAAAAAGAAATGAAAGCCTTTTTCATATTTTGCACTCGGAAAGGAGGCGCCTTCAATTCACAGTATAATATGTATATATAAGCATATTTTATAAACTTGGGTCTTATTATCCAATAGTCCTGTATGCATGAAACAGATTGATATTCAATTCCTATACCAATGGCTCTAAAAATAAGCACAATTTTTTTTGTCGTGAACACTGACAGAACAATAACACTCGACGGCCGACGCTTCTAATAAATTTATCTATCTATTACTTTCTTTGTGTAGAGTGCAAACCATAGACACAGATGAGAGCGATGACTCGAAATCAAATATGCGAGAACTTTTGCATTATTCAATAACACAAAGACGCCAGAAAAGAGCAGATAAAAGTCTCACAAGAGCTCGCAAACTTAATGAATGGAAGATTTAGACCTATTGTTATATGAAAAGATATAATTTGATAGGTTCATTTTCTTCAAAATAAATATTTCTTTCCTTAACTGATTCGTTTCATTCCCTCGGACCTTAGATTAAATTTCCAAGGCCAGTTGGTCCCAGGAAACCATTCTGAAAATGCTCATAAGTCATACATGTACGAAAACTTTGTATTAGTAAAATATAAACAAATATACGCTGAATATAAAAAGAGAAATTAAAAACTATGTTGTTTGTTGTTTTGGACGTCTCTTTAAGTAATATCGTTTTTGAGCATTAGATAGATTTAGATACACATGACCTTTATTCTTAATGGTCAACGAGAGAGGCTCATCTAAATATACAACTGTGTCAGAAAACATTTGATAAATATGAAAACCAACAAAAAGCAGATGAAAGCCTTATGTCTCTCTGGAAGTTATAAACATAGAGCACGACGACTTTGTTACCAGGCTTCATTAAAACTCCGACTCGAGAGTTGTTAATTAAAACGTATAATCCCCTCCGCTTACCCCATGCCGATGCGCTATACAACCTGCCGCTGTTTTTCACCGTTATAGCCGCTCGAATTTCTACGCCAACTTCGCGACTTTTTTGCGAACAATGTTTGATGTGAAAAATTACATCGCGTCAGCGGTAAGAAAGGCTTTAGTCGTCCAAGATTCGTAACAACTTTATAATTGGACACGATTTTTTGATTGAGTAAGTAAACTTTTATCAGTTTTCTAATTTTATAAGGTTATTTGAACACGCTTATGCATCAAGTTTACCTTTACTGTCTCATCGCTAGTTATAAGCTCCTAGGTCATCCGGGGCACGACATTACCTGCTGCATCTTGGCGCAAAGGGACCGGCGAATGAACATAATGAAGAATGATGCTACAATTTTAGCACTAGTGTTGCACTAACTAACAAAAATATATCAACATAACACTCATTTTTTACGTTTGCTTTTGCGATTCTAAATCTGACAGCAGAGTACTGACGAAGCCAGTCAGATATTAAAGCCATTGCCAACATAAAAAAACATAAAACTGCTTCTGCCCATAGAATTTTTATTAGTCGCCAGCATAATTGCGGCATAACATAACGCACAGCATAACAGCATAATTGCCCTAAAATTCGGCCAAAAGAGTTGTAGCAGGTTATAGGCTGAAATATAAATTTCAACTCCCGCAAAAACTCCCAATTTAATTTACTATTTACTATTTGTTTTATATCTGTTGAGATACTTTAGATTTATTTTTTGACAAAAGACAAATACAAAAGATACAAAAAAATGTAGGACAGGTTCCTTGGTTGAAAATTGAAGCAATTCAACTCACCCTTCATTTTCAATTAAGAGATTAACGTTCTCATTGACGGGCATAAAATGTAAGAAAGTGCATGACTTTATTTTCCAACGCAATGGTATCATAAAATATCTAAGCATCAATAGTACAAACAGTACCAAAGAAGATCGGTGTGTCCAAAGGTGCCACACGGGTGAACGTTATGTCAATATCATACCATTAAATATTATATCTATTCGTCGGAAACTGCTAAACGTTCTCCATCAGTAACACCATTCAATCGATCAAACTTCTTTATAGCAGCGTAATGATTTATTTACTTCACATCCAAGATTCTCCAAACTTATTTCACCCACATTAATCTCGATTCGGTGCCACGAATAAATGTTTCATTTCCTTCTAAGAGAAACTATGCTCGGGATCCGATAAGCTCTCGTCAAACTTTCACGTGCTAAGCCCCGATCAGCTGGCATCGAGCTGTTGTGTATGTTTCGTTCGAATTACATAGCAAGGAAACATATTTCTATCAAATTGAGGCCAATGGATACAATAACCGAAGACGTCGTCGAGATGATCGAGATGATTGCTGACGTCATGCGGTCATGCCAAAACGTTGCCAAATGGACCTTTTGTTTGCTCGTGATGGATCGCACCCAGATGGACGACAGAATCCACTTGCTTGGACGACAGTGGCGTGAAACCGAGTTAAAGATGCCGTCGTGGGGTGTTTTCAAGCGTGGAGTTGAAAGCGTCTTTAGAGAGGATATTACTTCGTCGCGTTGTCCTACATTTAGAGAGCAATTTGTCTTAAATTGACGTGGATCCTGTTTTAAAATGGAAGCTTAACTTTAAGCGGGTGTTCATGAAATGCTTCGGACCAATTTATTTCTCCAACCGTTTGAAATTCAAGAAGTCACTAACTAAGTGACAAATCCACTTTGTTCCAGGCTGACTTTATATTTTTCTGACATCGCAGTTGACATTTCTATTTTAGAAACTTATGCTTGAAACGGCAAAACTTTGGCTTATTTATGATGTACGTGTGTGAAGGTCAGATGTAATTAGTCACATGTACAGAATGGCCATTTCAATTGTGGGTCACAGTTGAATTTATAGCCTATCCCCCTCCCTTTCGGTGCTTGCAAACGATGCACTGGCAATCTGAATTTTAAGGAGTTAGGAGTTAAATCCTAGCCTAGATGCGGTTCGAAATTTCCCGTGAGCTTTCCAAACAATTTATGCAACGGTTCATCTATCAAAGTCTTTGTACATCCGTGCCCCCCATTTCTCAAACCTTCATTCAAATTTGACTAAAATTTTAAAGCATCTATCCCACACTATACAAACCTGAGCCTGTCAGAGTATTGTGTCTATGTTTTGCTTTTTGTTCTCATTTTCATTCTCTAATCAACACCAGCGCCAACTTTATAGTGGTCAATCGGCTTACTTCTGAACATATGAACACGACTCAAAAAATAACCACGAAAATCGCGAAAAGCAAATGCACCGCATCAATTCAACTCTGGCTCCAAATTCCCACTTAAATTAGGACAAGTACGTAGGAAAAGCTCCGAATCCCATCTAAAATATAAATAAAATCTACTCCGAACCAACCACGATTTGAGCTGTTGTCAAAAAAAACTCGTCACGTATAATAGAAGAATTCCTGGAAATCGGATCACACATTTCTATTCCCGAGCTGCCTTTAAGCCGATACCCGATCTGAGGAAGCGAATCGATTGATCCTGAACCGTTCTCGATAACCACGTGTACGTGTGCGAGCGAGTGTGTGAGTGTGTGAGGTCCCACTTTTCCCCAGTGCTTTCTCTTCAGCTTCCGGACACTCTGGCTAAAAATAATCCCACTCTTCTCAGCTGTGCTCACAAGCAGGGCGGGAACGAGTGAACCTGAGAGTGTGCGAAGACGTTTGCTACTCGCGAAGAAATGCCCACTTTTTACGGATTGCGAATTTCTGGGACACAATTGGGTTTGTTGGACGTGTGTGGATTTAAGGGTTGTTTTGTGGCGAGGGTGCTCGAATTCACCCGAATATTCGTGTAGCCAATTTATTTTATAACATTGTTATGGCGGTGTATTTTTGAAGTGGAAGTGATTGACTCAATTCACATGGAAATCGCCAATTTTAAAAACGAAAGATTGCTGAAGAACTCTGATTATCGGTCAAGTAACTCAACTACGAAGTTTTGAAATTCATCTGGGCTTGAGAGTGTTAGTTTTGTATTGAACGAAGTCAAATAAATAAACCTTAATTGCAAAAAAATACAACTTCGCTGAAAACTAATGCCAAGATGAGTCAGCCAAAGTTTCTCGAAAATTTTCAAGCTCTATATTGAATTTTTGATACGAAAAACACACTCTTCTCTCCTTTCGGACTACCAATGAAGCTCACCAAACTCTGTTCGAAATTTCCCGGCGGCGTCATCATTTCCTCGTTATACCCACAAGAACCGAATTTCAGTCAACAAAAGCAAAACGAAATTGTTTACTAAACAAACTATAACCGACGCTTGGGGCGAATTAAATCCGATCGTGGAATAATTAAAACGTTCGTCTGACGACGTACTTTATTATTTCACTCGATAACGTCTTGTGCTGTGTGGATCTAGGAGACAATATGGCGGGACCTAATTGACTATGTAATAGACTCTCAAGTCAACAACGCCGCTATGGCATTTGCTAACGATGTCGTCGCCATCTTCGATCAGTGGCGTCTGGAAGGCAGGGAAGCTCGATGATTTTGTCTGGCAGCACTCTCGCCTTTTTCTAAAACGGCAGAATTTAAATAATAATAATCGCAATGACAAACAAAGGGAAGAAATTAACAACTTTAAGATCTTGCATTTGAAGTTGAAAACTATTTTTGGCCAGCATGCGGAGAGAATTTTAATTAGGAAGTGGACGACTCGTTCGGATGGAAAAAACACAATCAGGAATATTTTTAATTTTCCCGTGTGAATTGGATTATGTCTGACCTCAAATTCCAGAAACAATGACTTTCAGTGCGAACTAATTAACCCAAATTTTGAATCCTTCTCACACAATCATCATAATCTCCCACAACATATCAATTTAAAACTGTCAGATGACTTAGATATACTTAGCACGAAGACACCAGAAACCCAATCTTATCATCTGACGTAAGACGAAGACGCCGCTGTCCAGGCAAAGCAATGACTCGTGAGCTCGAAGCAATATCAACCGTGTTTCGCCTTGTCGCGCGTCTTGGACGGGGCTATTTTTACCCTCGGATGTTGACTTGACCGCCTTCACGCGTCCTGCTAAGGTCTGAATTGCTGCCGCGACGCGATCGCCACCCAGACTCATTATCTCATCGACGTGCTGTGAGGGGCGTGGAGAGCACCGATGCTGGGCGGAGAGGCGCATTTCATTTAGCGATAATATTACTATTTGCTTAAGTGTTTGGAAAAGATAATGTGTACGAAGATGGGTTATATAGAATTTCATAACTATTTCACCTTCAAGAGTTTGAGAGTGAAGTGAATAAAATAGCACTATTCAGTCATTTTCTTTGTCTATTTTAAATAGTAACCTGTAAGTAAAATTGTGTCTAAACAATACATTCAGAATTCTTGTAGCGAACTATCCGAGCTGAGAGCTGAGGCCGTAAGTTTTACGAGTTAAATCAAACTTTAGCCAGTGTGTTTTAAAAAAATGAATGAAATTTGACAGGTAAAAATTAGACGTTTCTTTTTGATAAGTAAATAGGTTATAAACACATGTTGTTAACAACTTAAAGCGCATGTTGTCACCGATGAAGCACAAAGCCACTACAACAGCGACTCTCCGACTACCAAGGCTTTCTCCAAACACTACATGTCTGCAGCCAGAGGGATACAGAATAGACAGCAAGGATCAAACTTGCATCTCCTGCCAATGACGCGATCCATCAGTTATCGATACTTGACACGCCCTGCGCTTGTTTATCAATATTTTGCATCAGTCTAAATGAACTAAATTATCTTCCTGGCGATGAAACGTGATATATTGTAAAATTGAATTAAATTTGATTGGATTGGATAGGGTAGGTGTATTAATTGGTTATTGCTAATGGAAAATCGCAGTCATTTAGACGGTCCATAACACAAACCTGATATGCTAAGAATTCAATAAATTAAATGGTTTCAATAAAGAGGAGCTGGATGCTCTGAATGACTGCCCTGGGGTTAAAATTTCCAGCCGTTTCGGATACATTGCGATGCGTAGGATTAGTTTTATTTTTATATGCAACTGCTGTCTTAGCTTCATACTGTCATGATATCTCAATAAGATATCACGTTTTATTAATATTTTATAGGGAGTATGTATAGTATTTCATGTCAGACTCGCAAGACCCAAAGCATTTAGAAGTTTATCCAATGTTTAAACCTATGGACCCCCGTAAATTCAGTATTGTTTTTACCACTTTAAAATAGCACCACCTAACGGGAAATCTTTGGAGAGAACTTTGTAAGCTCTACCGTTAGTATTATCTTTATTTGCGTATTGGTGTCAGTCATTGACCACCCACCCAAGATAACCATTCGTTAGAACGGGATATTGAGGGGTGTTTAGTAGGGAAATAGTAAGCTCTTGCAATCTTCAGAGATAGATCTGAGACACACTCTACTCTTTGTTCTTGCGAGGAGAACACTGGCTCTTGCTGAAATCAGATAATTTTTTATATTTTTTGTAATTTAATTCAAATTTCTATATTCAGTAGAATGCGTTGCACTAATTCCTTCGATTCGCCTCAATTCTAAAAAAACACTCGAGTTTCGTCTCGGGGAACTCTTTTACTAGTCTTGACCGCTCAGCCTGCTTATCAGGGCGTTGTACATAAGCTTATGGCAGCATCCAACGTTACCAAATTTAATCACTTCATGACAATATCGCCCCGACCCTAAACAAATCTGGTGGAAGCGCCCGAATTGCTCAGCGGGTTGCGTCTAGGAGCTGAAATACTTCAAAGTTCTTAAAATACATAAATGTTGCGATATCTTATGCCTTTCGTCGACCCCCTTCGCTTACATTGCTCGTTGCATCTTCATTCAAGAACTGAACTGTGGATACTTTCGGTGGACGTGCCATGATTGCTCTGAGGGTTGCGTTCAGGGACAGGTCTCGAATAGTGCTTAAAGAGAAGTGCCGTCTAATCTTTCTTTGCTGTGCTTTGCTTGTTCTTTTCGGTGTTATTTTATTGAGGTTTCAACTGAATGAAACTTGTTTGTTGGTCATTGTAAGTTCACAAGGTAAAAGACAAAAATATGCGTGGAAGTGCCATGGCTGTTGGCAGGAGCAGTCAATGTAAGGCAGTTCTAATCTTGACATCTTGCATCGTGGGATGTGTCCCACAAATTTTTCTTCCCTTAGCTCACAATTAGAGATACACATTTATCATTAAGGTGTCTAACAGTAGCTTTTTTAAATCATAAAAACGCGACTAAGAAAAGTATTCCAAAATGTCCCGTCTGCTATTTTACCTTTCACATGTCAACTTTCCATTTGATCCGGAAATATAAAAACTGCTTGTTAGACTCGATTGCCAAAAAATTGGAACCACTATAATTGTGTGTTGAGATTGCATTTGATACCGTCATTTTGGCAGATCCAATTTAAAATCCAATATAAGCGTCTGATCTCGTTTCTGCACCGTGGTGACTGCTTACAAATGTTTTAGATTTAGACTGGTCTTTTCATTTCAATACTTCCTTTAGAAGGAGTTTTCACTGACCCCTCGTAGAGAGTGACATGTCTGCTGAGACACATGGCATAGAAGTCTTTTATTAGAGTTTGGAATCACGTTTCCCTCATCGTACGATTTTATTTTTAGATTAAAACCACTTATGTAGATTCTTGTTCCTTACAATAAACCAGTGGGTTATTTTTCTATTTTAGTCTTGTTAGACATCAAGTTTTAAGGGCAAGAACGACGAGTTTAAATCCTCAAAAGGTTTTGCATTATTTAAACAGACAAAGATTACCTACACCCAGAACCGTATTTTTTTGCACCACGAACCAATGTTTTCGCCGTACCTAATCTGAATTTTATGTGAGGAATATGTCTTCGTAAGATGATCACCACCACAAGACTTCATTATTTGACTCAGACTATAGCTTCTAAGCTTTACCTGTGTGGAAAGTCGATGTACCAACGGCATTCCCTCCTTGAATATCTTGTTTATCCGCGAAATGATGCCCTAGCCGAACGTTCTAGACGACTGCATAATCCAGACCATATCAAGAATATCAAGAACACAATAATATTCTTCTTCCCTGAGAAAAGACATTGTGGTATTAAAAGACCTGTCAAATGCAGATGAATGAAAATGACATGCCAGTGCTAGTGTATTGTAAAATACTTATTACTGAGATATCAATTGCAATCGTTCCTTGATTGTTTCCCTTTCACAAGGCTGTGGCATGAACTTGTTTGTATGTGACAGCCAGAGAAAAATTGCGATTTGAAGCGAGGATTCTGAGAAGAATGTTATAAAGGTATTGCAAGAGCAACGAGTACAATTTTAACGATTCAATGATAAGGGGGTGTAGTAATTGCTCAAATCCGTAGCAAAAAGCAAGCCTGGCTATGTTGCTTGTTTCACTGTTTTTCACTGTCCGTGGTCAACAATCAACATAGTCTAAGGCGGCAACAACCCTTGCAAGTTCGAAAGACTGCCACGGTAAATGCCGTGTTTGGTGCATAAAAATATGTTTAGATGCCCGCATTATTCAAAAGTAAATTAGTCAATCAGTTATTCTGAACGAACTTATAAAAATATCGATCGGAAAAAACTAAATAAAATGCGCATAATTACTATCTCCCACAGAAAAAATAATCAGTTAGATTGAATCACGCTTTCTACATTATTAACCTTTAACTTTATTCACAAAATTTTTAATTTTTACTAAATTATTTTAATTTTTCCGCCACAGATCTATAAATTTCAACGAAAATTCTAACATGTTTTTACTACATTAAAAAAAGGTTTTCACACAGAAAAAACCTTTCGCAGACTTGGGACAAGCTAACTTGAGTCTATTTGCATCCATTTTTATTCCTTAGACCAATCAAATCATGGCGCAACTCTAGCATGCATTGACCATAAAATAGGTACATATGTAAATATCGAGGTATTTCCTACGCCGATTTCCTTCGCCCAAAAAAGCAAATAACTTAACGATTTCCATTCCACGTTCTGGTCACCGCTTGCATGTTCATGTTCCGTATCCTTGACTTTTGCTGTTGGCTTATTACAAGACAGTTCTGCACCTCGATTTGGAATTCGTACGCCTATGTTTCGCTTTCCAATTAGAACCTGACCAAATTTACAGCCGACCTGGTCGAAAATCAATGGGTGGTCGTTAACTTGATAGCTTTTACTATACCTAGAAGTAATTGGCTATTTTTTAACTAAGAGGTCACATGCAAACAACTAATTTGAATGACCAGACATTCAGTTATGTTGTACAGCTGTACTACTTTCTCAGCTGTAACAAGTGACTTGGTTGCAAGCCTGAAATTTTAGCACACTTATTCTATTAATAATCTGATGTCCTGAGTAATTTATGTTCAACTTTTCGCTTTAGGTTCAGATAGTGTAGTTGTATCAAGTAGTAAAGAGTTAGATTATTATAGGGTTAAATTAATAAAAATTTGATGAAACTAACTGCTAACAAAATATTGAAAAAAATCCATTAAAAACAAATATCCTCAAATGAACACTGTATAAAATGACAGAATTTAAAATCCCAGTGTTATGAAATTAATTAGATCCAAAGACAAAGCTGTAACTATGAGTCTAAGCACTTTATAATCTTATATCTTGACTGTCAGCTAATCCCTGAAAATCAGACCTGCCTCGCCATTATCTGAATATCATATTATTCAGACCTTTAGTGCTGACTCTCTTTAACAAACCACACAGTATAGAATTTGACTAATCTATTTTACACGTAAAGCATAAAAGCGAACTTAATCTTTGTGGTCCCAGCCAGTGATAGCATATCTATTTCCACATTAACTTGACTCTGAAATTCGTACAATTTGCTGTTAAAACCCAGCTTTAACTACCCTTGGCTCGCTCATAAAATAGCAACACCAAATTCCCAAAAAATCATACCTATGTAAATACCAAACGCATATAAAATAAATGCATATTCTAATTTTTACCCTAATTCCGTGGGTTTTGACCCAGGAATTAAGAGCCCTGAGCCAATTGTGGTATCAGCGACTATTAAAACGTAACGTAAACCAAAAATCCTCTCAAGATGAGGGTGATCCATCCAAACTTCACAAGAAAAAAGTCGTTAGCAAATAGGGGGCGGTTTTTGGTGCGATCCAACGTGTCCCAGTTGTAGAGTCTCCACTTGCGGATCCACTCGAGAAGAAATTGCGAGTTAAAATAAGACGATCGAGATTTTTCCACAGGCTAAACGTATTGTCGTCTCTTCCTTGCTCTCTTAAAAAGCCTTTCTTCCTTTGTTAGGAAGTGGAAATAACGTTGTTCTGGGGACATGCTGTACTTAGCGCCATTAGAGAACTTTAGTCCGGATCAGGATGAACACTTTCCTTGGGAAGTTGCGTGAGAAATGCTTCCTGGACGGGGCAAGTGAACGGTAGTCCTTGCAGCTTTTATGGGCATCTAGGGACTGGGTCTCTCAACATGCCCGAGGGGGAAAATATTATGTTCCGCACAAAGACTTTTTCAAGTCTCTCTTTGAAATCTAAACTTGCGGCGGAGAAACCATTGGTCGGTTTTAATGACGCCCGTTTCGAATGTAATTTTAGTGAGTTTCGTGATGCAATTATGTTCGTAGGGTTTTTTCTTCTCCGGACATGAGTTAAAAAGTTAAAATAATTGAAGTTCAATATAATACTTAACAGATCTTTGAAGTGGTCGTTTAATGATGTAAAATAATATTTAAAATAAAAAAAATACAAATGAAATGTTTGCATGAACGTTATTAATTGCTATTTACCTCTGATCATCGTCATAATTATGTAACTATTTAAATTATTTAACTCAAAAGTGGTTACTGGTTTTCATAAGCCGGAGGCCTCGTATATCACATGCAGTTTAAATATGTTATATCCGCCACAACTATCTGTCAGCTATTCGAAGTATCCGCGAGTTACGCCGATTTTTTCCGCGCTGCAATCATGTATTAATTTTGTAATTTGATATTCGTATCGTGCGCGGCTCTATTCACCGCTGGTATAAACTTAATCAGTCATCGATTTATATGTAGATTGAAGAGCGACCCAAATTAGAATATCGAACAAAATCGAGCAAATGAAATAAAATAGTTACTAGGATTTCTAGGACTTCTAGGATTTCTAGGATCTCTAGTATGGGCGATAAAATTTCTCTTTTTCATTCCATCTCTCGTAATAAAATCGTTTTGGTGAGACGACGCTTCCTCGGATGAAATAAAAATGTGATTTTTAAAAGTTATTTAATTAATAAACTATGAGCGGAAATAGATTTATTCCTGGCTATGAAATTTATGAGAGACGATGCCTTTTTATTTAAAAAAGAAAAATTGCCGTGTGTTTGGCTCAATCTAGAGGAAAAATGCATTCGTGTTTTTCGAAAAATGAAAAATCAACGAACAGTTCAACCTTGAAGAAATAGTGATACCTACACCACTCAGAATTTTCTGTTGGTGCATTCTGTGCTTTTTTTGCGACTCGTGTTTCTGACGTTGTCGACTTCCAAGCCGAATACTTAACTATTATTATTACTGAGGTTTGATTAATTTTTAATCTATATTTCACACAAATTAAAAAGACGAGCGGTACACGAAACAACCATTCGGCAACGCACCGTGTTTATCGTTTGTCACCACAACGCACGCTTAGGAGGAAATAAGGTACCCTCCGGAAATCGGCGCTAGGAAACACCTCGTTAGTCTAAACGTTCCCTCCGGCAAATTCACCCTGCGCTTAGTGCGCGATACTAGTCGAAGAGGTATAGCTTTGCAATACATGCGTAGCTGCCGCCCTAGCTGCCACCATAGCTGACAGCAAGGACTCTGCCTAGTAGATGATCATTATTCTCTTTGAAGATTAGATCACCTAAAAGCTTTGCGCACATCCGAGCTCGAGAGTGAGAGGGAGAGAGAGAGAATTTTAGTTAACAAGCACGTTAGACCCTCTTTGGGCAGATAATTCCGATTTTTAATTAATGTTTTAATCAAATAAAGATATTTATTTACTGTGAAGTGTTTGTTCTCGAGCATGGGGTTTTTTAAGAGCCACTAGGTTAAAATAAATTATATATATATGTGTGTGTGTGTTATTCATAAACTAAATTAAAATATGATTATAAGTGCAAGTGTTCGGTTTTGCCAGATTAAAACGTCGTGGCGGTGCTACAAAGGACCTTGTCGAGTGTCAATCACGGCTGTGAACCACTCCACCTTTCCAAAATATGATTAGCTATTCGGCTAATCGGCGCAATTGTACAGGAACAGACTGAAGATTGATGATGATAATCAAACAAAAGTTATAATAATTTCCAGCAGCAATAAGTTTCATAGCTTGCTGTCTTTAAGAGCGTTATTTTTCTTCAAACCTAGTTGTCACTGCGGCTGTCGGTTGTCACTTTTTTTGCTTAGTTAGAGATGTAATTAGTCGATAGAAACTTCAAGGAGAAATTTTCAATATCTAGCAAATGAGTGGCTTTTGCGCAAGTACTACATACTTTTGGCATCCATAAAAAAATGGGGTCAATTCGGGAATAAATTGGCACCGTTCGATTATCAGCATTACATTTAATTGGATTCTAACTTCTTCTTGATGAGCTGTGAATGTAATGAACACACAGATCTTCGAAGCTTTACTTTGGCAGCAATGAATTGCAGCTGGTGTTCTCTGCCATTGTAAAAATCACTGCAAAGATTGTAAGTATTAGAAACGTTGGAAGCTTATTCGCTTCCCAAGAAGAAGTTTGTATCAAATCAAATTCCCAATAGAATTCGACTTAACCTAGCCTGTCCTGCGTTCAATACCTAGTCTGTATCCAAGGTTTGGTGTATCGCAGTATGAATGCAAACCTATGCTGAACTAAACCACTAACTCAATCCAAACAAATCACCTCTGATTGAGAATCAGTGTGGGTGCCTCGTCATTATCATTCATTACTCGTGAGTCGTGGTGCATTGTGAATATCTGATGGCATAATTAAGCTCAGTCATCAACAGTGTTACTTTACTTACTGTATGGTTTACCACACGATTTGGCTTATTTAAATTCCCGCATTTTCATTCTGGAAACGATTACGATCCGCTTACGATTAGATAAACCAGATTAATAATAAATCACAAATTTGTCTAAAATACCTTTTCACTAATCATGTGATAACTTTCCACTGCCATAGGCAGTGTCGGAATGGCGTGGTTAGGGCTAATGAGGGAAATAGAAAATAGGCCATATTTTCCGAGGAGGTGTTTGGAGAGGGTAGATCAGTGGCGTGTTTAGAATTTTAGCCAGGGTGGTTAGAATAGGTTTCAGACACCCACCTACCTCAAGTTTACCTAGAAGGCGACCCGGTAATTAAGTGAAATTATGTTTTCAAGGCCAATTTTGGTGCAAATCTACGCGTTCTTGAACCAAAATTTTCACTGGGTCTGGGTCACAATTTTTTTGGTAGGACCACAGGCACTGGCGTTGTGGAGGCCCAAATCGCACCTGCAAGTATTCGGGTCCCTAGAATACAGTATGTTTCTTTGATGAAGGGGGCCCCCACATAGGATCTTGCGGCGGGGCCCCGAGATATTGTGTACCCATTTCCGACCACTTGCTATCGAGTAGGGAGACACCGTCACCATGTGACACCAAATTAGCGATTAGGAGAATCAGGAATATTAGGAGAATTACCCGGTTCCCGGGTGGGATCGGATTTTTAATCTTGTTTGCGCCACTAGATTCAAAAAACTTTTCTGTAGCACAATTCGAGTGCTTACATCGACTCTCTACATTCGTAATTTGTAGTTGAACCCGAAATCTCCAACAGAATTAGTCCATTCTTTGGTACCGACACTGTTACATGAAAGCAAATTCAGAAAGTGAACATCCCTTGAGGCCTGAGGCTTCTATTACCTATAATATTTTCATGGATTGATCTGCTTTGTATACCTGTACAGAGAAAGTTCATGGATGGTTTTACTTGAAAAGATCAACCGCTCCTTTTGTTCCTAATGAGGGTGTACACTTGACTATGCATGGTATGCACGCTACTTCGAAAAGGTTGCGAGGGCACACAGTGCTTAACAAAATATCCCGGACGAAACAAAGGGGGAAGTTTTGATTCTTGATACCCCGAGCTTTTGAACGGTAAAACGCGAACCAAAACCTAGCAAAGTTCACATGAAACACACTTCAGGCCACTAATAAAGTGAGCGCTCCAAAGAAAGAGTAAATTAAAGCCGTGGACTTCGAACTAATTAATTACATGAGCAGTCGAATGGAACAGGATCTTTAATCGGATGCGTACATGCAAATAACGTGGATGAAATCCTTGAGGACAAAGGAGAAAATAACCATGCGTATACACAAACTCGAGCGCCTCGCTTCTAACGCAGAGCAAAGTCAATTAGACAGATATTTTGAAGATAGTCTTTCCTCGGGTGTTTTTTGGCCAAAATTGGATACCTTTTCAAAATATTTCACTACCGCTGGGTCCCATAGAGTGAACTCCAAGCGCGTTGCAAAGGTTTCAAGTCGCAATTAAAGTTCGAGTGCAATTTGCCGAGGCGACGCGTTTAAGTCCATCCTAGGGTCATTATTACGCACGACGATAATGACGCATAGAAGCCACTGAAAAACATTTGCCCCACAAGCACGAAAATACGCATTGAAGTTGACTTAAAATACGCTCGCTTTATCTTATGATGTTTCAGCAATTACGTGTAGCGTGTAATCCCGTGCAAATTGTTTTAATTGAACTTTATTGGGACTCTCACATTTCAAAAGTTTGCAAAGATAACAACATTGTGTATGTTGTGTGCGTTAAATATTAAATTGTGACGTACTTAAGACAGGATACGACCGTGTGTGCTCAGTTTGTCTGCTCGATCATGATGAAATTAAATTACAGGCGGAAAATACAGTGCTGATAATACCGATGCAAGCATTTTCTTCTGTTTCTACCGAGCTGGTTTCTGGATATGAGAAAACAAGGTTTCTCTCAGTATTAGGGCTTGGCAAATGCTTATTTTGATTGCGTTGTGGATGAGCGTCAATTGAACCAAAAAAACATTTGCTTCAAAAAAAATCTGATGTCTATCACATCCCGAATATCCTTCAAAAAAATAACGAAAGAAATGTCTGCTTTCGGTTAGTATCGGTTGGTAGCTGAGGTCTTCTCAGGACATGAGGACACAGCCATTAAGACGCTAACTCGCCGTTGATCGGTACGAATTATTCAATTAATCGAGGCGCTAGCGTTGTGAAACAGCACAAACCAATCAAGTAGGTAATCGGAAGGATTGCATCCCTTGAAATCGTGACCGAACAATCCTGCATTGTGGTGATTTGGAAGGCATGGGCATATTAATAGCATATTTTAAGTCCCTCATGGACCTTTAGAGGGTACGCAAATTTGCAGATGCCAGTGAAACAACAATTGTTGTAACCACTTTAATTGGGGGAGGTTGGTAACCTCCCCCAATTAAAGTGGCTGAAAAAGGGTTTTAAAATTTGATGCGAAATTGATTTAGCAGGGCAAAAAATGGAAAAACGTTTAAAAAGCAACGTAAAAACTTCCGTTTCCTACAGAAATACCAGACGTAACAAAATAAAAATTTCACACAGTGGTCGTGTTATGAGTTTTAACATAAATAAATGTAACGTTTAGTTGAAATGTAACAAATGGTTCGGTGTCTAAAGTGAGAAACGTGAATTGAAAAAAATTGTAGTTTCGTAGAAACTAATTTATAAGAAAAATTTTACAGGAAATGTGCTGAAAATAGTTCAGTTTTTAAGCTGGGAAAAACAAAAAGTTTCATCAAAATTGCATCAATATCATTTGAGTCGCTTGCCCTGTGGGCGTGAATAGACATAAAAAATACCTTACTCGATTTCTTAAAATATTATTATATATTGTAAATAAATATTCTCTTCGCTCTTCGCGCTCATCAAGTAGAGGAATTAAAAAACATCACACTCTCTCAAGGAATAGGGGGATGATTCCCTGACAAAACATTTATTCTGTTCGTTAGGGACAATGAGATCAACTTCGAACAACATTAGAAAATCCTGTCATTCTACCTGTCCGTTTCCCGGAAGTAACTTTAGGTCGGACGAATTCTGCATAGTTTAGACATAAATAGATTTGCCAGGTTAAGGTCTTACAAGTCTTCCCTCTTCTTCTGGATACTTAAACCCTTGGTTTACTGAAGCGTTCTATATTCAAAAGGAAATGATCGTGAGGAAAAGCCACAGAAACGCATTGACCTTGCGTCATATTCAAAGCTACCCTCGACTCATTTTTCGAAGGGCAGATACGAGCTGTATAGTATTGGTATGTGCATGGAAAAACTATAACTAAATGGTTAGCTCTATTTTAAAATCATGCTTGAATGCATCAAACCTTTATGACTTTATCACTTGCTTTTATCAAAAGCCTATAGGCGAACGTTACAGCCACGTTTGCGTGGTTTGAAGATGGACCTGGCTTTGATCGTACACAACCACAAAACTAGTTTTATTTCAAGAAATTGGTCAATATTATGCTGAATTAATTACACAATACTGCTCCAAAACGCACACTGTTTATTTTCTTCCCTATTTGCGACCTCGAATGTCCAATGTGCAAGCAAAGGCAGAGGTCATGATAGCAATGGTCTGTTGTTTACGTAGGGACGTGTTCAAGTCAAATTCCAACAGAATTACCATACACTGTTCTCCAGTCTGGAAAGACAAGTCCGGGCTCATTGCGGTACCCTAAAATAAGCAATTAACTGGAATTTCAATTGAGACAATGTTCCCGAATGCCATTCTCTGAATAAAGCGCCTCACAGTCTGTATTCAAATCGTTGGACTGAAATAAATTACGGTCCAATAACCAAGAAATACAAACAAGAGAATCTCAAATTAGGTGCACATGCTTCCTACGACACCCTGTTTGGTGAAAATGTTGACCACTTGGTTTCAACTGTGGTGTGACTAGCTATAGATAGAGCTACGGAGGGATGGCAAATAAGATGAGATTTTCAAAGGCTGAAATATATTCAGAGATACAAGCAACCAACAATGTTAGCTGTATCTATTATGGATTTCTTTGAAGCGACGTCTTTAAGAGTGGGTATACCAGCGCATTATTTTCGATAGCAAATTGTAATTCAAGGCTTCAAGTTGGTGGGCTGTTTTCCCTGCGACCAACTGTCAATTCCATCCCCCGCGCAATATAGAAGACATTGATTGGTAGGTATATCTTATTTACAAGAAATAAAAGTTACATCTGCGAATAATTCAAGCACAAATTGTTTTTCCAGGAAATTTCCATGGAAAAGTTAAGAAAAGACATTTCACATCATCGAAAAATCATATGCCTTTTTTTCTGTTCAGCTTCAGCATCCGTTCTTCAGATCTATTCCTGCGTTTGATGTTCTAGCCCGGATGCGGATATGATCACAGAAAAAAATATGCCACGTGAACTGAACCTACACACCTCGAGCAATAAGAAATATTTGTGCGATGCATAGAAAAAACTTCCATATAGATCTCGGCACCTATGTGGGAAATAGTCGGTGCTACTAAGGGTCGTTCAGTGGTTGTGTTTTCTCCGCTTTTGTCCTCTGTTTACAATGGAGCCGCCGACAATACACTGAGTGTGGAAAGAGCGCTCGTTTCATTTCCTTTGCTTCTGAGGTTCCACTTCTATTACTGCCCCATTGACTGCATCTACACAGGTCTGCTCTCAATTTTAATGAAATTTAATTATCGACTGACCCTTAAAGAGAATTCATTTGCGGCGAAAACGCAACCTATTCTCGGTCTATAACCTTGTTGTTATCAAAGAATTAAAGCCTTTGGAGCGTAGACAAGGGGTAGAAATTCTCTAGATATACATTGCTATATACATCATACGTTTATTAATGTAAGCAATTACACATTAAACGTTGAAATTGAACATTGAGTACACCAACAAATTTTCTAGTCACATTTAATTAAATATCTTAAACGTATAGGGCTACGAAAATTGACAACAATACTCCAGCAAAAGAAAAAGTTGGCTTAATAAGCATTTATAGTTTTGTATGAGCAACGGGTTAAATTTAATAAAAATAATGCATATGACCGCTCACTTGTGCTTTGATACATGAAATACAAGCTAAACAAACAACCACCATTCCTCCTACGCTCTGATAACGTGGTTTCACCATGTCTTATTTTATTTTTTTCAAAACAAACATGATGACTCCTTATAATCAGCGAAGTGCACATTTTCATTATCTGGTATAGACATACGATATTATAATATCCTTTGCATACATATAACGCTGTAGGTATGACTTTCTAAACAAGAATTGTTATTCTTTTTTACTTTTCAGTTAACAACTCGCAGTTTTAATTATGAAAGTCGTTATATATTTGATGTTCCCTCACCCACTTACTGATAACCTCTAGTGGGTGCTCGAAACAACCCTCTCTCCTACTCATAAAGTTATTGATTAAATTTCAATATATAGTACCTAAGCAATCATTTTTTGTAACACTACCCTTTACTTATACCGACCAGTAATCTGTAGTAACCTATTGTAATCATCTTCGATCAGTCTATTTCATTTATTCGATGAAATATCGATTTGTAGGCCTTAATCGAATAATATTTTGATAGATACATTTCTCGTCAAAGTATGGGTTTCAGATGCACGGAAAGCAGTTGCTCACCATTTCCTTCTATCCATCTGGGAACATACTTTTGGTTTCTGAATAACTCACATTTTGAGTAAACTACTTTATCACAGATATGTTAACACTTAAAAACAACGTGGCACTCTCAACAATAAATTTGGGAATACCTTTTCAAAAAAAAAACTGATTACAAACCCAACCCTAAAACAACCGTGTGCACTTAGTTGCGCTCGCTACGGTCATAAAGCACTTTCATGACACTTTTATGCGAAAGTTTCATGATCCCGGTGCCGTTAATTTCGTACAGCGTCATTAAAAGGCAACGTTCTTTAAGCATAAAGCTATGCTTAATAGGGGCCCATCGTTGAATTTCGAGGACGCTGTACTAACCCAGTACCTACCAAAATAACAATGATAACGCCAGATTAAATATCTTGCCACGAAGTACAGCCTGGTCTAACACACATTAGCTACAAAAGTAAGAAATATAAGCTATATTTTTATGAGGAATAAAATTTGAACACCGTTTTAATTTTGGCTGGGGTTGTTCACGACGAAATGATATTTGTCAAAACTGCGAGCAGAATGTCATAAAATGTTACATGAACCAGCATGTATATTATATACCTACTACGTAAAATATAGCACCACTACAATTTCTAATAATATCGTATCTGGCTGTGCAATCTAAGATATCTATATTATGGCATCACGACTTTTGACAAGGGACATTACTTTTACCTTGTTGATATTTCGCCTGTCTTTATTTTACATTGTTAAGTGAGGTTTCCTTCGTAGAGATGTTTCATTAAGAATTTTTTAGAATTTAAGCATCCGAAACGGGAAACTATCCTTCCAAAAAAATGGGAGGGAACATAGTTTAATCTTTTTATAAACTCAAATATCTTAAGAAGTACATTCAGCTAACTGACAGCAAAATTCACCCGCATATATTTTGAATACTACTTTTATGTAATGATTTTGGGCCTGAAGCTATCATAAGCTTTTATTTTTTATATGTATGACAACAAAAGCATGAAACTTTATCAAGTATAATGATGATTAAAATAAAATATATATTTTTCGTGTACCACCCAGAATATTTGGCGCGTTACATATTTTAATTAAAACATTTCATGTAACTTCACAAGATGACTCTAACTAGTTGTTTGTGTTTTGGTTGAACCCTGTGTGCTGCAAGCATCAGGGTTTTCTCCAACACTATTTTAATAAACCCCAAACTAAATGTTTCGACCTCTCCATAACGAAGGTCTTAAATCATATATCCCTTTAAGTCGGCTCTTGGTCTAGCAAATGCAGTGTTGGGAACTTGACAAAAGACGATTGATGATTTCAAACCATGAGTCACAATTTTAAATTGATTTTAAAATGTTATTTAAAACTTATAGTTTTCTAGTTAGGTGGGTTTTCGTTTTGTTTCAATGCTGTCTTAAAGGAAATTATCTTTCATTTTATAAGGATAAGTTGACTTGAGCTTCTGACACATTTCTACTTATGATCTACCGATAATAAGGGTGTTTTTCAGTGACGACTCGGGTTGTTTTTTATTTAGGTTTGGCACGTCTATATTTCTGCGATGAAGAATGGAAACACATTTGAAAAGGTTCCTCATTTCAATGACTATGTTATTTCACGAGTTGTCCTCTACAATACAGATGAACTTAAGCTTAAGACGTTACGTATATCCAATATATTCGTTTTCACTCTCCCAAAATTAAGTAAGAAAAAACTTATCCTGATCGAAATTCGATACCTACTTTGTTTGAAAATGAAACTTAAATTTTCAATCAAATTACCAGGCAAAGTCTATGAATATCACGAAACATTAACTGTTACAGCTTTAAATGAAACGTCAAGTACCATCTCCCTTCCTGGCGTTAATTGTTACGTGATCCGTAAATCTTTAGACCCACTCAAAAATGAAGCTGTCTGGCTGAGAACGAAGAACATCGCGAACTTCCACTGACCTGAAAAAGAGCAACGACCAAAGATTAGTTACCATTATATATTGAGAAGATTTGTTACCGTACAAAAAAATCATGGATCAAATAGGTTTTCATTTGGAATCTCTGAGTGCGTAGTTTGGCCATGAAACCAAACTGAATTATCTTCTTTATAGGAAAGATCGTGCAAACCAAAAACACAAAAGCATGGTAATAAATTAACCTACAAAACGTATCCCTTTTGATCACATTCGGTTCAAAGAAAAACAGCACACAGCGAACACTCAACCAAGACATAATAATTAAACACACACAATATATGTCTTTTCAATTGACACGTTAACAAAACACCAAGACACAATATGCTGCAAGACTTGTACATAGTGATTGAAAACTGATTTATCCGTAGAGCATGGCACAGCACAGCTATTGGGGTGGGAAGTGTAGAGAGTTGTGAAGGTTGAACATGAAGCAATAACGGAGATCTCAAGTACGCCGTCCTGGGAACCGGCTATTGTTAGAACAGTTGCACTAGTGATTAATTAAACCTTGCTTAGCCGCCGCTTGTTCAATGCAAATAATAATCCCGATTATAAGGAAATCGCGGCGATCTTTAACACAAATAGAAACGTGGCAGACTCGCGCAAACGTGTCTGCTAGGCGGAACGGCATTATTATTCTATTTGAATTTCCTCACAATGTTGTAGTTTGTTTATCTCGCTGATTCTAGAGTTTTAATTGATAAATCAATTTTCGGTTACCCAACGCTCGTACATGATTTAAAACATTTTTTCCGTAAGCTCGTGTTTTTATTTTCATTGTAATAATGCTTGAGATCACAGTCATTCATTCATAAGAACGGGATTAAGGATTTGGCCGTATTTTTGGCCATTTTGGTGGGACGATTTACTTATAACAACGTTGAACACCTGCAACGCTGCACGGATCGAAAGTTATGAATTACAGCGTTGCCATTTACGGAGGAAGTCGGGATTAGATAAATTCCTTAAACTATAATAAAGTGATTCTTATCAGTCATTGGCATAAATGATTGCAGTTTAATGAAATCAATGAAATATTCATGGCTTTTTGTCCGTCCACCAATTCACGTCGTAAATCACCATAATTTCCACTTTGACACCTGCAGATAAGTTTTCATCTTCAAAAGCACACACCAACTTCCGGTCCGTGTATACCTACTTAAATATAATTCACATTACAAGTCACAAGAGATTTCGGAAAAAATCCAATTTAATCCAACACAAAGGTGCCAGAAGTTGCAGTTATATAAGATATGGTTATAGGATCAGTTTTTCCTCGGAAAAGCTCACATTGTGCCTGTTAAACAGCACGAGGGCAAACACGTTCCTCCTGTTGCCATATCGTATTTGACATGTGATCGGGAGATGTATCACTTGGGGAAAATAACACTTATAACTTTCACTTGAAATAGGAATCGGAATGTGAGCATCCTGTTATTCGTATCGTGCAAATCCAAATCTTATGGACTTTCATAACGCAATTCATTCGAAATACATGTATTTTTTAATACAGGATTCCTTGTACTAAAAAGGGGGGGAAATTTTTCAGCCATTCTTATCGAATTATACTTATTTTTGATGAAAAACCGTCTGCTCTTTCATCTTTTTATGTCTAATGAAATATTTCTGTCGTCTTTTGTAAAGCATCACAAAATGGCTGTATTTTCGTATACCTTCTATCTTTCGAGCCTTTACGCTGAGAATTTAGGCAAATTTTAAAGACGCTTGAATTTTATTAGGCCTGCGGATTTCATTGTATTATATACTTATTTAAAATAAGAATCTCTCTAATCAGTTTCTAGACGAGACAGTTTAAAACACGTTATAATAAGCACGCACAATTTAACAGGGATATTAGATTTTGAGCCATTTAGCTTTGATTTTGGAAAATTATATAACCCTTTAATGTAATCAGAATGAAAATTACTTATTTTATATATTGGAGCAAAAGAGAATTATGTTAAAACCACCAGTGTTATTATTTTTAATATGATGTAAGAGATGGAATCACGATAGTTTTAATGAATCTTTCTCATCTAATAAAGCAATAACCTGTAATTTAAGCTGATAACAATGCAAAAATTTTGTTAGTTAAATTGAGCGAACATTAAATTTTGTATTGTAAAAAATTTAATTCCATTCTCTCGTGATTCAATTTCCTCAATCCATTGCATAGCTGCAACGCCATCAATAATGAACCTTAAATCATGGAACGGCAACAATCTTCAACCACACAGGTAGGTCCTTGAAACTCGAGATAACAATCTATCTGTGTGTTGATGTAATAATTAGCACTAGGTAGATTTGCTGACTGGATGTCATTTAGAGGTAAATCGTTAGCTCGTTGTAAAGTGTACCAGAGCCACCATTAATCAATTGTATTCATTTATTATAACGTTGAGTGGTGCTTGTGGGGTGCTATATAAGTCGGCGCGAGGGAAAAGCGACTCACACGTGTGTGAATGTCAATCGGAAAATGATCTAGAAATAAGTGTGCGCCGAGTTTTCCGTGCGAGCGACAAGTGAACTGTTGTTCAGTGGAGGTGCCGAGTTCGGTAACTTTAAAAGTGTTTTTATTATAATTACCGTAGCATTTAGCAGTGGCAGTAACGAAATACTGGTATTTTTTCTTTCGAGTTAGGCGAATTATCTTATGGTAGAGGTGCTGAGCTGGAAATATAATTAAGTATTTGTTTTTTACGTAAAATGACATACATAATCACTAATCAGTCACGTTTTGAGATTGAAAACTTGAAAAATAAAAATCTTTATAAGAAAAATTACAATTGAAATAAAAAATTTATAACGAGCTCTTACCGTTACGACGGGCAAAAAGTAATTTTTAAAATTGTGGAGGAATCAAGATCAAAGGTTTTTCAGTGGTCTGTTAAGAAGTTAACGATCCGTTAACGGCCTGTTATGGCCTCTGATTGGCCGCTTCAAGGGCTAACAGACCGTTAATTTCTTAACGGACCACTGAAAAACCGGCCCTATTATTTTTTTTTTGGTAAGGGTAAGTTAAGGCTTAGGACACCAAAGTGACTATATTTCATGTTTCGAGGAAATAATGCTGATAGCCTGCTGAAAATAGACAAATCGACCTTTTTTGTTCGGATTTTTGGAAAGCGAGGGAATTTCCACAAGAGATTTCACAAACCGGGAATAGCATAACTATCTTAGAGACAAAATCCGGCAAAACGCGTTCCGTGGGATGTATCCATTGGAGCTGCTGCGTCCGATGAGAAGAGAACATCACCCCGAGACGTCCGAGAGACCCGAAAACGCCAGCCGATCTCTGTTCCACGCGCTGGCTGTTTCGCTGTTTCGCGGCGTGAGAACAGCAGTGGCCGACTATTTCGCTAACTCGTCGGTACACGGGCTGCGCTACTTGGTCGAGCCGGGCAGGCCGCTGCTCGAGCGGGTTTTGTGGGGTGCGTACCAACCCGTATCAACAGAATTGGTGATTTTATTTCGGGGCTTAGAAAATCGATTTTATAGCTTTTTTTTTATTAATAATTATAATGATTTTTTTTTTTTACATAATCATTTATATAAAAATTATGCATTCATCAAATTATCACACTTATTTTTTATGTAATTAATTGTGTATTTTATATTGAATGAGTAAGCTAGACCTTAATGGTCAGCCATGTTTATGGATAGCCGTCATTCTATTAAACTGATTTTCTATCTCTTTTTATCAAATAATATCAAGTATTTAAATCGCAAATTGATTTCTTTAGTTCACATATCTTGTAAATTTAAGCAATCAGATTCAACGAAAATGAAACCAAATATTTATGCTTGCAATATATTCAATCCTTATAATGCCTATATTCTTTGCTTGTTTCAATATGGTTGGGTCAAATTTAATACAATTTTAGACGACCTTACACCTAACTGGCTTGCAAGGCTTTATATTAATTATTTTCTACTTTACTTTCTTCTTTTACAACTTCTCTATCACCAGCTCTCTTAATTTCTATCATGCTTCACCATCATTTTTAATTTTTTCCAGTCATTCTCTGTCTTCATCCTCTTTTTTTCCACCGTTGATAAAATTATCCACGTTTCATTTTCATTCCACAATTCCTTCCTGTTTACAATTTCCCATTCTCTCTTCTACGTCACTATATCCACCTTTCAATCCATATTTCTCTTAAAAGCAAACAATTAAATGCTGATGATTGATGACGAATGCATTTCTATCCATTTTCCCCCGCTGATTCATGCAAAGGAATTTCTCACACGACCCACATTCATGGCGGCTGTCCACCTGAATTGCTCTCATGAAATCCGAAATTTAGAAGCATATTAAAATATTTCTGTCGCCTGTTGAATCCAAGCTGATAATTGCCTGACCCACTGGGTCGAAAATTGTACGGGTCCACGATTTAATACATCGACGTGCAGGGTTCTCAATGGAAAATCCGCCCTTCATTAGCGACAATTCGTTTCATTTTTCACCCTCTGGCATCAAATAGTTGAACGAAAAAAATACTTGACGCTGTTTGTAAATTGTTGACAAAAATCAAGTAAAACGCTGTAAGTGAAATGTGACGTGATTAACTCAAGTTCTGTGTCTTATTATTTGAGTACTCCTGCAGTGTTATTTTCGCGTCTGTTTTGCCAATTGCGCGCTCCGGCCGAAATCTCCCTTAATTGGAAAATCCCAGACATTTCCAGTCGTGCTTTGCGAATAGCAAAGACTTACTTCGTGCATCGTATAGTCTCTACGCGAAAATTTCACGTCGAGCTGGCAATCAACATTTAAAATGCAAATTCACTGCGGCCATATAGGATGGCGAAGTGATAATCATTTGGGCCGGCTTTGTCAATCAGGTTTTATACGTTCGTTCAATTTCGCACATCGCTGGTTCGAAGGTCCACTTTACTAGGCCACAAGACGAGCACTTCCGGTCCACAATTTGCATCCAGGACTTATTAGCTGTTTGGCCAAGCTACGTGAATTAATGTAGAATTATGAAGCATTTTTTCTCATGTCGGTCACACCCAAAATTAATTACACAGGTAACACGCGTTCGCTTTGATTTAGTGCAGAATGGTGTGATCCAAAGATATATTTCATAATCATTGGGATTTAGATAATAAACCTGTTCATTTTCTCAGTCTCTGTGTACAAAGGCTAGATACTTTACCTGCAGGTGTAACTTCTAGATTTCCTACAAAGAATTTAAAACAGTTCAAGTTTTGGATTTGTTTCGATGTTGCATTAATCTTTAAGTTGTTTTCTCTAACTTTATCAGGGGTACTTGTTCTTGCCGTAATCTGCTCTTTTTAGAAAATATCTCCTGTGCGAATTTTTCATTTTCGACTGCCCATACTGTTGCATATATAAAATCAACTTTTTTATAGACGCCTATCATTTAATAATACATTTAACAATAATCTAGCAAGATGGTCTTGGAATAAAGAAACCTAATAAAGTGACATAAATGGTTGGCTTGCAGGGGTGGTCTGCTTGCTGGCCGTCTGGGGTTGTTTCTTCATGTCGGACGTTGCTTGGAACAAGTACCTGACGTCGCCGACCATCACCGTTGTCGAAAGCACCGGCTACTCGGTAGCCAACATCCCGTTCCCCGCCGTAACCGTTTGCGAGGTGAACCGGGTCAACTGGCGCCAAGCGCAGCGCTACCAAGAAAAGCTGAGTGAAGATGGTTTTTCCGCGCGTGTAGCTTTCGATGCCGTTTTCCTCGTCGGGTCTCGTTCTTTGTATATGAGATGTGTATTAGAAATAAATGTGTGTTGGCGTTGTTTCGAGTCTATGGCTGCACTTCGTTGCGTCCACGGTAGTTATATCGTTTCTAGTAATTGATTTCTAGTACTTGTTTAATTGCTTCGGTAATTGTCTAGAAATTGGAAGGGTCTGAGTTTGTCAGATCTGTATACTTGCATCTTTATTTATATAAATAGATTTCCTCGGCTACAAAGAAAATGATAAGACACGCATTTTTCGTTCAATTTCCCGTGCAGTGACGCAATTAAACGAAAAGAGCTAACGAAACGTTTGCTCTTCGTTTTGGGACTGCGTTTGTGTACGATTTAAAAAAAAAACTATGCAATTCTCAGGAGTTTTCGCCAAAGTTTTTCAGCTGTTTTTGGCAAGAATTGCTTTGGAGTTTTAAAAACGCGTTCGTAAAGATTTCATTTTGGTAACAGCGCGGTGCGAATAAATTTTCTGGGTTCCTTGTAGTATTAGGTTATCCCGAATTCGCACACAATGTTTTTGTTCGTATTCCTTAAGCCCTTATACCTTATTCAGACAAGGTTTATGAAAATTTTCCACTCCTGCTCGTTTTTAATGGTACCGCTATCCATACCAAATTCTTCGAAATGCTTTCGGATATTGAATTTCCCCATGTCCCGTGCGCTACACAACAAAATAAGGGCTTTACGAATGCACGATCCCATATCCACACTCGTATCAAGCAAATGGAAAACGTATGAAATCTACATTGCGATTAGATCGAAAGCTTCGCTGCATATCTAATCTAACAACGAGGTATTGCTTGATTCTAGTAGATACCTTCCCGGTCTGAGCAAGGAACAGAAGGCAGCCTTCTTCAAGATGCTCGGTGCATTGTCTTACTCGGCGTTCGGGGACTACGATCAGTTACTGATCAGTTTCAACAATGACACGAAAATACTGGAGACGTTACCTTTGCCTAACATCAGTCATCTGATGTACGAGGTAGGTAATAACTGGAAATGACAGAGAAACAGTTATTTCTAAAAAAAAGCTATAACATGAGATATTGAACGCAAAGCTTTTCGCGGAAAATTTTCCTGTTTTGCAAAGCTATTCTGCCTCTGAGCATTAGTCTAAGAATTCAATTACCCAGTAAAATATCTTAGGAAAAGGCACGAGCCTTCACATAAAGAAAGAAATTGCCTCAGTTATATTCTTGAATAATTCAAAGATTCAAAAAAGTAGTACTCAAGCAAAAAGTAGACATTGAAAACTATCTTCGTATGGTTTTGAAAACTCTTCTCAATACTTTGTCAAGATTTCAGTCGTCTCCATTTCGCATCCAATAGTTTGATTTTTTTAAATCTGTTTTCAAAGCAAGTGTTTAGCTCTGACAAATTACCAACGTGTTAAGGGTAGAAACTTCAGACAAAGGCTAAAATGCATCGCCCTTATTGTACTTAAATCACCCCCACCGAATTAAGTGCAGTTAGTATCAACACGATAGACCTAAATGCGAACGATAATGGTTCGATCCAAAGAACGCCAACCGACTTCAAACCGCAATGTGTTTCAACATAAAAATCCAATTTGTTGAATCGTACAGCTAAAAACCAGTGATTGTTTCCGCATGACAGACGAATCGAGGAAATGAATGGGAAATTGTTTGGAAATTGTTTTTGTAAATTTCCCGCAGGTCCGCACCCGGTGCGAGGACTTCTTCTCGACGCTGTGCTGGTGGCGTAACAAGGACGTTCGCTGCTGCGAATTGTTCGAATTGCAACGTTCGGAGACAGGCTGGTGTTACTCATTCAACTCGGAGTTGTCTTTTGAACGAAAGGGCAACTCCAGCGAAGAGCGCCGACCGCGGCGCACGAGCGGCAAAGGAATTTGGAGCGCTCTGAGGGTCAGGATGTATATAGATCAAAGCAAGATGCCACCAATGAATGTCAATACGACGGAACCATCGATTATCGTAAGTGTAACGAATAGACATTCTTGGCGAATGCGATGTTTGGTATATTGAAGGCGTTGACGGTGTGCTCTGTTTGGAACGATTTTTGGCCCCAAAAAGGGCCGGAAGGACACGATGGAGTGGTCATCTTCAGGCCATGGACCGCACCATCGTCGATACGGGCATTTTAGAGCCAAAAATCGTTGAAAACAGGGCACAACTGTGTACACGACTTCAACATAGACATTCTTGTGTGTTGAGCTTACGTCTGGAGATAGATGTTAAAGGAAAAGTGTCACGGTAGGCAATTCAGTCGTGTTAAACGACGCTCGTGACGTTTTCAATAAAGGATTGTCGCGCGGATGGGGAAATTCAGTCGACACCGTGGAAAATCTCTTTTCTAGAAGATAAATTTTCGCTTCGGACAAATAATTAGCTACGGATTTTTTGGCAATGGTCCGCTGAATTTTTGGCAGCGTATCGCGCTTCTGGAAACCGTGAACATTTAATGCGCCCGGAGTTTCCGACACTCTTTACACCTCCGCAAGTGCCGCTGCATAAAAACTGGCAATATCACATGATTACAATTTTTACGGCTAATTTTTCTACTCCGTTGAATGCTCTCCAAATATTGATGGTTTTCAGTCTCGAGTGCATTCGTGTATCGTCGCGTCGTTTTTGTGATCCTTTCCGCTCGCCACGGACGCTGCGCGCTTGTAAAATTAAATTGTTTGATCAAGCCAAAGAAAATGTTGTTATTTAATGGCCGTGTTCGCACGGAAAGGCCGGAGGGTAATCACATTTATATGTGTGCCCGTCTGACATGTGCGTCCAAAAACTGTGTCAGAGTGCACTGTCATGCTACATCATGCGAGTCGGGCTAATGATTATTAATGGTGAGGTTATTTCTTTAATATTTACCGACCAACCCCATAATGTATGGCCCTTACCCTTTGCGTTTTCCAATGACAACTATATTTTTTACACGCAACCACCATTTGTTACAACGTTTTTACCAATAAATACCTCACAATATTTTTTTAACCGCAATTACCATTTGTTACAAATAATTTGCAATGTAAGTATCTACTTGCTCATTAGGCTATTAGCTAGTCAAGCCAAACAGAATATCGAAGTCGGCGCGTGAATTAACGTGCCCCTTGCAACTGCAACGCCATACGACCTTAAGCCCCCGTTGTGTTAAAATGCCAAGAACTTACTCTTGAAACCGTTGTAAGAATCTGGGGTCGGAAACTTAATTTTATTCAGGCTCAGATTGGGTAAAATAAGCGTATAAGTCCCTAAGACTTAAGACTTAACATGAACTTTACAGATTTCCTTTTAGTCTAATCTTTTTTGTGAGTGTTAATGGAACGTTTCGATGGCTCTATATCATAGATCAGATGAAGCGAAGACAGAGACATGGTCGAGCCTGATATATGCAGAGCGTCCCAGCTGCCACGGAGATTGCTTTTGGAAACTTTGATAAATTCGACCATGTGATCTTTTTTTCGGGATGTAGATTTAAACAATTCCAAAAATGTCATGGACTATCGCAGATAAGATAGATTGAAACATCGGCGAATTCACCAAGGGGTTAAATTTCAACAATCCCACACAAGAAAAGTTTAATTTCCTCCAATTATTTTTCCTTCATTTTCTTGTGTCTTATTTGTCTAGTAGACATATCCACCAAATATTGGGTTACCTAGACATTGAGTAATGTACTGCCAACTATACACGAATTGTTACAAAAACACTAGCACCGCAGTAACACCGTAATAACACCTCAGTAACAACGCAGTAACAACGCAGAAACAACGCAGAAACAACGCAGAAACAACGCAGTAAAACTGTGGGAACACCATTGTGCAGAAAACTCTGTGACAACTAAAATATCCGGGGCACTCAGCTCTCTGGGTGCCCCTAGTTCGTATCCCGATTTGACACATTTCCCACGCTGCGTTACCCTTCCATTAGCAGGCTATTTGTCTTCAGCTCATTCAGTACGTCAATCATCTATAGCCGGGACACGAACCCAAAGCCTCTGCGCTGCTTTCAACCGAGATCTGGGCTTCTCGAAAAAGATCCCCTTTCGGAAAATCGAACCCAAATCTTCGGCTGCCGCCAGTGACGCTCTTTCCATTTCAGCTTAATTGACGTTCGATCGTTTTGCGAGCAATGGAAAGATATTTGCGGTTTGTTAAAAGAAACGGAATTTCCAATCGAAAAAAATGCGTCGAAAAAATCGGTCCCTTACAAATTGGCCCATACAAATAGATTTAAACATCCCTTACACTCTTTTTGTTTCACGATAAAACCCAAGATAAGTGTGTAAAAGTAGACCCATTTTATACAGTAACCATCAATTGATTCGACGTATATATTATTTGCTTCAACTGGAATTATATTGCAATGTAGTCATGCAAGAATATTCAAATAATGTTTGAAGTAAGTGGCCCTAAGTTATAACATCTCTGCACGATGCATCAAGTTATATTCTATGTGATTTTAGCCATGAACAGAGGTATTACGTCATAATGTTTAAGTATTACTTATGTTGAATTTGAATGAGTTCCCGTGGCAGTCGGTCAGAGCTCTCAGAAAATAAGAAACCTGTCATATAACACTGTGCGCGTCATCCCTTTATCATACAGCTCTCAGGCCGCTAAGCGTAATGCTTTGGATGCTGCATCCTAGCCTATGTCGAAAATCAGACCAATTTAATCACTACATTTGAATGAGTACTGTATTAGTCGGTCAGAGCTCTCAGAAAATAAGAAAACCGACAAAAAAACACTCTGCGCGGTGTTCATCATGCCGCTAAACGTGATGCTGCGGATGATAAGACTAGGCGAAAATCAGCCGAATTCGTCAACAGCTGATGGTGAACGATCCGCTCGCCTACCCTTCGTTTGGCACTTCGATCATCGGCAGCCAGTTCACGCAGATCGCCGTCGTGGCGACCGCCTCGTACGCGATTCCTTCGATCCGCGACCTGCGCCCCGCGCGCCGGAACTGCCTCTACTCAGACGAGATGGTGTTGCGTGGGTTCGGCCAGCAGATGTACGTTTTCGAGAACTGTCTGACCGAGTGCCACCATCGGTACGCGATCAGCTACTGCAACTGCACGCCCTACTTCTTCCCGAACGTAGGTGAGCGGGTTAGGGTGGTTGGAAGTGTTGCTTTTCAATGAGGATGATCTTTGAACGAGGCAGACGCTGGGTGGGCACGCGTGTTGAACGATGAGCGAGTCCTAAGCCGGGTTTAAGTCGAGGTTGGTGAAACTGGCATTCTTACCTGGGATATAGGTACCACATTTCATGACATGGCATGACGACTCTTTTAACTTTTTATCAATGTCATGATAAATCGCTTTACAAGATTTATATAAACCGTAGTTATATCTTAATTGAATATACATTTGAGCAAAAAGAACCATTATTCAAGGAAGCGACTAACTTTATTTTATATACTTTGAAGCCAAACGACTCCGTTTCAATTTAGATTAATTCGTCGTTATTCCAGCTATCTAGAGTTTTACTTAATGTTAAACAAAATATATCATATGACATATATTTATAGAGAGAGAGAGATCTTTCAAAGCAGCTTTACTTATTTTTTTGTCTGGCTTAAATAACTCCAATTTGCATTATCATTTAGAACAGTAACGTAATTTTCTTCATGCTTTGATCACTTTTAACCGAAACTAAAAGGTCTGAAATGTGTCTTTGCCTGGAGGTCCAATTAGTGTATTATTTTCAACATATAAAGATATGCTAACATACATAGCAAAATCTTGAATATACCTAAATCACCGTTGCTACTTCCAGCTTTAGCTCCATGGCGTAAGCCTTATATTTTAAAGCATGTAGCAATGTCTTTGAGAACAGAGTACTGAATTGGATTTTTTTTCTCTTTGCTTCCAGAGGAATATACATCTTGTGGGATTAAAGGCATCCTTTGCCTGGCACGATTCAATGGTAATGAAATTATTTAGCCCCTAATTGGCGTTCCTGAGCCATCTCCAAGTAGTATAGTTGAGTTTAGAAACTCGATCTGTCGAAGCACAAGGCATCCACGTTTTAGAAGACACACCGTCGCTTGTACAAGCAACAAACCTGAGAAGCTCATCAAATAATTAGCATAGCACAGTGCTCGCTACCACACAGCACACTAAACAGTTATTATTTAAGCTTAGCTTTAGCCCTGAGATGCATGCTAACGTGACAACGATCCCATTGCACCTAAACGAGAAAATAATCCGGCTATTGTACAGCTACGTTCCCGGGATGTGGACTGCATGTTTCTCACTAATCGTATTAGGATTTGAATTCAGATGCTCCGGCTTTGGATGCATGCAGTGAGAGCTTTAAGCTATGTGTGCAGTAAGGACAATACAATGTGCCAATTTACGTGAGGAGTTCATGAATTGATGATCTATCGCCAGAATATTCAAGAAGTGTGTGCATTGTGTTGCCCTCATAATGACCATAGAACGCTGCCATTATTTGAAGCTTAAGGAAAATTAGCTAAACATCAATCATCGTCGACACCCGAGGTCCGAAAATTAATTTTCAAATTTAGCTTCATTCTTTCGGGCCGTATAAAATAATACTTCAATCAAGCAACCATGCAGATTTGTTAAAGTTACTCAAAAGACGGAGTTTTGCAATGTTAACTATAAAATGTTGGATGTGTTGGCTTTCACCACACTTCAGTACAAAAATAATTGAGTAACAAAACACTTAATTTAGTACAAGGATTTAAGGGTCGACTTTGCTATATTTCTTACACCAGGGGATTGGCTGTCACCAAGATATTTCACTACACTCTCACTTCAATCCTGGGTTGAAAATTATGTAAAATTAACTCTGAGGATCTTAATTGTTTGGCCGAAAACTAAATTTAAACTGTTTTGTGGCCTATCGCGAAATAATGAACGAGCCACACAGCCCAAACAATCCTGAATCTTTGGATATAATAACACTTTAGAATGTTGGTTAAAACTGGAAGAATAATGGTTATTGCCACTCCCAGGGGGATTAATAAGGGATGAACCTAACAAGGGTTGCGCCATTGTGGTGCAAAGCCCACAGATTACGAGATAATATCAGTCTATTCGTGTTGCATCCTAAACACAGGCTACCTAAACAGTATAAAGCGCAAAAGCAATTTTCACTATACCGAGTGAAACGCCCATACAAGGCCACTACACTTACCCCATACATATACCCCTTGGGTGGGTGAGGAGGGTGAAACCAACCCCTTGTCCCGTATCAATTTAGCCCAACTGACATCATCCCCAGGTCAGTGATGGCTTGACCTGAAATCCTTGTAATACGATATCGATAATATCAGTTTATCGTGTCGCTGGGTGGCTGGGTCCATCGCAACCCTTTCGCGAGAACTTTGGACCCTTCTAGACGCCACAAGGGTATGACCACACAAGCACGTAGAGCATCTTAAGTCTTATTTAACTCAGAAACAGTAAGCCACCCAACTTACATTAGGTGAAATTATTTCGTATCTTTGGACTAGATGTCCAGGGTTTAAGCTCACACATTGCATAGGATGTGGAATTATGAAGGTTAGGCGGCGTAAAACACAATCTCAAGGACGATTTGTTCGTCCTTGGCGAAAATCAGTTGATCTAGGTCATACTAAGAGTCAATGGTGCTCTATGCATCCACCGTTGGCGGAACTAGTATGTTAATTTTCATGAAAAAAATTTAAGCTTGAATTTACATGAGTTTTGGCTTCGAAAAGCTTTATTTTTGGCGATTATTAATTTTACAGTACAAAAAATAAATTAATGGTTGATTTATTTATTTTCTTTAGCAGCATAGAAATAATAATTTGTAATTATAAAAACGTGAGGTACAAAATTATGATAATTGAGCATAGTACCAACATGATTTGGATAAAACCGAGATAAAATAAAAGATAAAATAAGATAAAAGATATAAGATAAGATATAAGATAAAATCGAATAAATGTTGAAGCAGTGCTTAAATATTTCAATGAATAGAAAATGTTCATCCTTTCATCGCTAGGCGCGATGCGCGATAGGGAGTTAACTCCGGTGTAACTCAAGAGTTTCGTGGGCCGCGTTACAGATGTGTTCAACTACGACATCCCCGGCGACGAGAACGACTACTTCAGCGCCAGCGACCTCGGCATGAACTGCTCCTGCCTGCTCGGATGCAAACGCCACGTTTACACCACCGAGATCTACCAGTCACCGCTGGGGTGGGTTTTACTTCCTTACTTAGGGCTGAAATTACAATATCTAGTTAAAGCAACCGATTGGTTGTCACCATCACATGGTAATGAGATATTATCTAGAGGTTAACCACTTATGTGGGCATTGAAATTTCGGTCCTTAGTGGCCTAAGGTTAACGTGGAATTGCAATGACTGCTGCCAATACGATGCACGTTACATAAATCGACAAGCCACTGAAGAACAAGGGCTTAATTTCTCAAAGATTGGATGCACCCAGACTTAAGATTCAATTTTCAGATTTGAAATATGATAAGATTAGATTAATATATTTAAAACACGCAGATATTTGCTCAGGGTGCATCTGGTTTTGTTGTGTTGGGTGATTGCAGTCTTGTTTGCCTTTCCTTTTCCTTAATGCATCGTGTTGTTTGTGATCTTTTGGTCTTTGGCTGTCAAAAATCGCGCGAAAATGGGGAATTTTTTAGAAGAACAGGAGACCACCAACAAGATGGTGCAAGATTTTGCTTCTACCCACGAATATATAAAGAATGATCTAGTGAAATTGAACAATTGAGTTTTAATTGAGTGATTGAGTGATTGAGTGATTGAGTGATTGAGTGATTGAGTGATTGATTGAGTCAATTGAGTGATTGAGTTTAAATTTTTAGGAAATGACAAAAACTTTATAACAAAGTTATGTAGTAGTAGGTTGAAATAATGAACGGAGCAAGGCATTTCCTGACTTTTCACATAAAAATAATAATAATCTTTTAACTGTTTCAAACATATGAGTCAATCTTACAAATATTAAGGCCTCGTCCTCTTTCTTAAACTTAGACGGATGGCCGATCCTGCCGCCAATGGCTCTGCTTTCTGCGTTTTCAAACATCGATGGAAATTCCTTGTTTAAGGACCTAGCTTCCGCTAACTAATTTTGAACAAAAAATGACTTAAACGGTTATTACACCCTTCAGTTATTCTTATAAAAGTTGATATTGACACATTTTCGCTAGTTTCGTTCGCCAATTTAACTCGAGATGTTAACTCACCACACTTTTAATGAGACCATCAACGTCACATCCACTGTCGACGACATGTTAGTACCAGTCGATGACTTGGTAATGATGTGACGCGCTATGTGTACCTATACTTGCACCAAGGAGAGATGATGACGCACATCGAAGTGATTTGTGTGCTAAATGCAATCCACACCGCACCACATCGATCCTACCAAGTGCAAGGCAAGGAGAACTTGTTTTATTTATCGATTTGTTATAGTGTTTTGCACTATACACCCCTATTTACTTTTCATCATTATATGCAAATCCATGCTATACATAATTCCACTGGGACTTTTGTCCCTCTATTTACACTGATACACACATACACACACACATTCAGATAAATTTAATCGAAATCTATAGCACTTCCTGTGCTCAGCTCAGCTCTGCATTAAAACCCTATTTTGGTTTTTGCAGACCACAAGCTATTACGCAACTCGGTTAAATTGAATCACGAGCTTTACTCTCAATTCAGTCACTTTACAAAACTAACTACAGATTGGATTTTGCTTCGAGTGTTAAGTTTTGAATATATTGCACTGATAATCTAGGGTCCACTATGGCATTGAGGTTAATTATTTTCCTAACACCCGCGAAAAACGTCATCAAAGAAAATGCTAGTCTCTGTGAGTCATGCTATTTTAGTAACAATGTAAACTTCTTCGTCTTATAAGATGCAATCTTATCGCCTGCGGATAACGCTGTCAATCCTCACCTTGGGATAATCTGGATGAGCTGGTACACGAATTTCTGAATAGATGAATTTGTATGACAGAAAAATACAACTCCCGTTCCCGATCTTTATTGAAGTTGCTATATACGTATTTTCATTTGTCGAAATGTACGTGCTACGTAGATGTCACACCTTGGGCATATTACATAGTACTCTATGCTAAAAAAAAAAGGTCATTTCATTTTCAGTCAGAAAGTGTTGCAATTCTCTTAATTGCTTTTTTCTTAGAATGATAACGTGCAATTTTATAGGAGGATGCAATTTCAAAAAGTTTTCTGAACGACATGGGTAAGCAATATAAGAAAACTCTTTTCTAACTATTACTTTCAGAGAAATGATCCATGGTTAGAGAAAATGATGTTGATTTTACACAACTTTGCGTTCAAGTATTAAAATGAAAATAAAATATCGCTCAGATTTGTGATATAAAACGTTAAGTCATAAATTAGGAGATGGTATCAAATTCGATAAAATCTCGCCGTATAGACCACTAGAGAGGTCATATACACGACAAAAATGTCAGGATTCTCGCAATTAATTAGATAAAGCAATTAGAAGTCCGTAAAACCAGAGCATAAATATCAGCAATTTCTGTTCGCCGTAAGCGGCCTGTGAAAATCTAAACTAATTTCCCAAAATGTTTGCGGTGAAGCCCACGTAATGTTGGATAAATGATTTCAGTTGTTTAATTCCAACGCCCCGGGCGCTGTAATAAAGGGCTCACTTTAAGGGCCGACTTGAAAACGAGCAATCCACGAACGGGGATCAAAAGCACCATACCAATGGTCTTTTCATCAATGCTTTGGTACAACCGCTTTGCACGAACAGAAGTTCTACGACCTCTCTTCGGCAAAGCACCCGAACAATAATGCATACATGAATACATGCGAAAGAGTTCTGCGAATTTTTAAAATTAAAATTAATTGGAAACGCATGTGAAGCGAACATTGCACTCGCTGCTTTGAGTCGTTTCACGTGGCTCCAGCATGTCCAAACAAATCACAAATGATGTCGGTGCTCGCTTTATTAGAATGCATGTTATGATCATTGAACAATATTTGCGCCAGCCATTTGCACTATAGGCAGATAAATGTTCAGCAAATCCTTCATCTGGACAGAGGCTTTCGAACAATTTACTCTAATAGATTGGTGGTATTCCGTGCTGCTCGCGGTTTATATTCGTTATGAAGCAACACTATAACATTAAATGATAAATTTTGAAATATTGTAAACGCTGAAATGTTGGTCTGATAAGCCGTTTCGAATCAATCAAATAAGCGCCAGAGTTTCCCTCTTAAAAGTTATTTCCTAATTTGCCACCGCTGCAAATTATCATCTGTGTATGGCATGGGGTCGAATTTCTCTCCTAATTACGCTTTCAAGTTTCAACAATCTATACCTACTTGTGATCGGGTGTTACATCCCTTTCAAGAAAACTTCCGACCAATAGCAGTATAACCGTAGATAGGTCAGTGCCGTTACACCACAGTTTAGTAATTTACCTTAGGTGGCGAGTAATTTTCCTAAGGCTTGTATCTAGATTTCATTCTCCCATTCATCGTCGGTGGCGATCCGAGAGCAGAAATAGGTGTTTCTGAGACCTCATCCCCATCGTTCGCTGTGTGTTAAGGAAGATAATGAAGGGACCGAGCTGTAATTAAGTCTTTTAATCTTAGCACGCTTGTTAAAAACAAGATAAACTATTGAACTGGGATATTGATTGCTGAACCCTTCGCTGAGACGTTCCCAGTGAAGTGCTTACCACCTAACTGACTTGCCAGGCCTGACATTTATTCTCTTCTACTTCGCTTTATTTTTCTTCTTCATCGCCTCTCGATTCATCTTCTTCGGTCTCTGCCCTGCTATTCAATTATTTTCTTTCTTCCTTTAGTTTCTCATTCTCAACCTAATTTTGTTACCTATTTCCTATTCATTTCAATTGTTCTCTTTTTCAGTTTCTATTAATTTTTTGTTATATTGCTTATTTTCATTAATTTTCGATAAACACAGTTTTAAATACTGAAAGCTATACAGTAATGTGGAGCGAACCATTTTTTGGGGGAAAAAAAGGTTGACAAATTTTCAGAAAAAATATTTAAATGGGGTTGTAATCATAAGCGCTGGGTGCAGTGAAGTGTTCAGAGGAGGTACGAATGATATGGGCAACCGTACGAGGAAAGCCGGTTTTTTAAACATTTCTTTGGGTTTTTTACTTTTTTCTGAAAACGAACGTGCTAAAATTAGGAATAGACACGAGGCTTCAGAAAGATATGGTTGACGAATAATTTTCTTACAATGTAAAGGTACCGTCTTACAGTTCTTAGCCGCGTGTGAATTTCTTGGCTGTGATCGTACTTCACCAAAACCACTGGCCCTGACTGGCAAATTAATCCTCGCCGTGTTTTCGGCATGTTAGGACTCCTCTGCAGACGTCGTGTCGGCGACCACAGCGCTAATGGGAGTCTGACCGAGACTGGCTGCCATCTTACAACCACCGAGTATATAGGGTCACTACCACGAATGCCAAGTTTCAAGCCGTCAGCAGGAGGGGTCGACCCTGCAGAAGGGGGATACGCAAATGAGTGCTAACTACTCGCACTTCCTGCAACCACCAGCGAAGAGACGAGTTAATGCGGGAGAGTCTGCTAGGTTTACAACTCATTTTCCTTGAGACCTGTCACTTTGAGTCGAAGATATATCACTCAAAGAGATTACATGAGTAAGACACGAGTACGATTATACGACACCCGATAGTGACAGGGAAGAAAATTAGTAAAAAAGGTTGAAAATTTGAATATTTGCTTGGCCCTGTCTTGTAAACAGCAACCATCTTTTTTCTAATTGGCATAATGTATGCATGCAAATTTCACTAAAGTTGTTTTCAAATGAAATTAAATTAAAAACAGTCCCTCTTGATGTTCTAACGGAAAAGTATACAAATAAACGTTGTCGATGTTCTTTTAAATTTCGCAGTAATTAATACTGCTACTCAAATGTCTCCCTGATGATCGAGAGTCTGCATGTTTAAACTACACACCGGCGTCCTTGCAATTGCATGGGCCGTCGTTGCTACAGCCATTCAGTCCAGCACTGGACGTGGAATTGAACGATATCATTCATTACTTTGCATGTAGGTCTAGAAACTCGCTCTCTAAAGAGTCCGAGCGGGCGCGCATGTCCAAGTATGACCTTGCCAACCGCGAAGTTGATTAAACTTGATTAAGCGAGTGCGTCTGCATTGAGATAGTCTGGCTGGAAACGGATTTACGCTAACGGGGTGGGTAACTGATTAAATTAATGCACGCCATGGACGCACGTTGACACCTAAGTGTGTGGTTTAAAGTTAATTAATTAAATCGTAACATGCTGAAGTAGGTTCATAAGTTTCTGCGATGGTTTTCTGTGCCAATCGTAATTTCGCACTATTGATTTTGGCGAGGAAAGAAAAAATTATATAATATTATCAATCCTCCTCTTCACTGTCGTCAGCTATCATTTTCCAGCATGAAAGTTGATCCGTCAAAGATGCTGGGTAATGGAAATGGTGTCAAACGTATTTGGAGTCAATTTTCTCGTTATTGATCTGCGAAGTGAATTTAGTTGTGAGTGATTTCATTTCTTCAACGCAGCCTGCAAATGGAGAGGGGCAGACCGGCGACGGAGATGCAAGTCTACCTGGACATCCACTTCCGGCATCCGGTCATCGTTCGCTACCGCACGGAAGTCACCTTCGATTGGATCACGTTGACAAGTGAGTGAGACATCTATGTCAGCGTCGATTGCGTTGGCAATCGCGACTTGGGACATACAACGACTTCCTTAATTCAGTGTTATCGGTCCGATTCCATATACCAAGCGGCAATTCGCCTGAGTGACATTTGCTGTTGACCATGGCCGGTCGTCGACTGATGTTGTGTTTAAAAATACAATTCGTTGTATTATTCATGGCGGGAAATCCATTTCGTTGGAGAGTTTCTCCGCCAATCAATGTTGATGGCAAACTGAACAACGTAAGACGCATGACTTAGGTACCTAAGACTGTTGGATGCTACAGATTAAGTGTTGTGTCGGTGTGATGCGTCGACGCCAAAGATCAAATGTTACTTCAGCTCCATGGGTCTCTAGAGGTATCGGAGTGGGTCTTAAATCAATCATTTTCAAGCAAAAGTTTTTTTTTCGAGTTGGGGTTGGTGAGATATAATTTTGTTATTTTTTAGTATAAAAAATGTATAATTTCATCATCTCAGTTCCCCATTTAAAGAAAATTCACTCAAAATTCACGCATTTAACCATTTCTCACTACCGTTTTTTGATGGTCGACCATAAAAAAAGCGTTTAATAATTTCGCTTGCTAACATTTTCCGCATTCATACGTCTCCTTTGTCGCCAACCCCAACCCGTTGAGCGATTCATTCATGATTTCCACAGCAGACAAAAAGCAATGTTCAGCAATCACAAGCTTGACAATCAACCCCATGTTTATCGCCTGGGAATCGCACATTTCATCGCACCGTGCGATGTTGCATCCCAAACCCGTCGACACTTCGCTTTATTGTCCAGTTCCGCAAACAACAAACATTATCTCGTTTCGCCGGCCATTAAAAAGCACAGCAAGCCTAGCACCCTGGTACGACAGTGGGAAATGCTGGCAATTACCATCTTGCATCGCGAGCAAGCAAGCGACAGGCTCAGGGCTTATGGACTTGCTTGGACATAAGCAGGGGTGCGTAGTTGATGTCGTTGGCTTTCATCTCTTCGCGCAGCCAAGAGCGGTAGCCCACCGGCTCGTCCCACGCTTTCCTGCAGTTTTCCGCAATCCACTTCGCCTCCGCGTTCGTCGGGATCCTGGAATGGGGTCACGGTGGTTTCGGTACCGTCACCGAGCGAGGTATTTAGGTGCCATTTCATACGAAATAGGTGCTTTGACATTGATTTGAGTGTCGTCAGTTTGAGCTCAAAGCCGTGCAAGTTTTACCATTCAATTAACTCTAGGCCGAAGTGGGACTCGAGTTAAATTCCATGACAACGGAAAACCACGTGCAGTCAAATTCAATGTTTCGCCTCAAATTAGGGTTGAAAAACATTGGTAACACCGGCGCAATTAGTCTTCCTGGCCAACTATTTCCAACCACCTAAAAGACACGCGTCTTAACGAAATGACAACTACCTAATAATCAGCCCGGTGACCGGCGAGGTGACGCATCGGGTCGCCGGATCGTAGAAGCCGTCGCCCGTGTCGTAGCAGCCCGGCGGTATCACGCGTGTCGGCTGCTGCTGCGTCTTCAGCGAGGCGCACACAGGCCGCAGCCCGTACTTGATCTCGTTCTGGAAGCGGCGGTCGGGCACGCTGCTCGTGCAGTACTTCCAGTTTTCCAGCTCGTACACGAGGCCGTCGTCGAACGTGAAGGTGGCCGGTGTGAGCTGGCCGCGGTAGAAGGTGCCGTCGACGCGGCCCTTGTTCGGGTAGGTGAGCGTGCCGGGCCCGACACAGCGGCCGTCCAGCATCATCCCCTCGTAGGTGACGCCTGGGTGGCGGGTGAAGCGGCGAGATTTTGAGAAAAGGCTTCGTGGGCGGCATGTGTTGTTATGGCGTCCCTGCTCCGGTCAACTGAGGCTTGGCACACGAGATTGGTGGGAAATATTCGTGATTGGTTGGTAATTATAACTTGGTGATAGTTTATAGTGCGCGTGGTTACCACGAATCAGAGTTTCGTAGGTGCTATAGAATCAAATATCATGCTTTACTATTAATATAGGTAACTGTTCCGAAATTGAATTGCATCGCCAGCAATCGTCAGCATGGGCTGGGCGGCTAGGTAAGGACTTTAAGAACCCCAGCCATCTAAGGTACAACTTGAAAAAATTCGTTACCGACGTCATCTTAGGTTTTTTTGCCACTAATTTTCAATCTCAAGTGAGCAACTGCACTTGTTTTATTTAACTTCTAACTTTTCCGCCAGGTTCGCCCCCAGCGCTTTGTTGCCCGTATAAGCCGAGTTTCCCACTGGTTAGCTAGAATGGTGCGTAATGGTTACAATAAATACCTTGAATCTAGTCTAGTCACTAGAACAGTGCGCTGTGATTACCATGATTCATCGCGTACGAGCACTCGCCGTGCATGCCGACAGCATCCATCTTGCCGTCGAAGTGGCTCTTCGTGCAATATTCCCGCTGCTCGTGGGTCTGGTCGATGGAATCCACGCTTGTGTCCAGCTTCATCTTGGCGATCACCTCCACAGAGCAGGTCGCGCCTCGCCGGCCGGAGATCACCTTCCTCCAGTCGCCGCCGATGATCTTGCCTTCCTTCGCTGCCTTAATTGCAGCCTCCGCTTCACTAGCGTCCAATTTGGCGTGCCGATCTTTGGCTTCTGCTCCGGATTCTTCGTCGATGACGTCTTCTACAAGAACTTGATCTTCTTCGTGCTTTTCGGCGTCTGTCTTTTCCGTAGCCTCTTCTTTGTTGACAGCTTTGTCGAAAACATCTTCTTTGATGCCATCTGTGGTGGCGCCGCCTTCTCTTTCAGCTTCATTGAGAACATCATCATGGGCTTCTTCTTTGACAGCATCTTCCTCTTTGACATCTTTGATAACATCTTCATGGATAGCATCTTCTTTGGTATCATCTTCTATGAAAGCATCTTCTTCTTTGACATCTGCGGGGGCTCCATCTTCCTTTTCAGCATCTTCATTAAAAACATCTTCATTAGCATCTTCTTTGACAACATCTTCTTTTGTGACATCTTTGACAACATCTTCTATGACAAAATCTACTTCGATGACATCTTCTGTGACAACATCTTTGACAGCATCCTCCATGACAGCATCATCTTTGGTGACATCTGCTTTGACAACATCTGCATCGACACCATCTGCTGCGACACCATCAGCATTGGCACCAACTTCTTCGACCACAACATCATCGACCACTGCTTCTTTTACTCCGCCAGTTGAAGTACTCGAAGCGCTTGAAATGCTGGTCATGTTTTCGTTGTTTTAGAAATTCCGATTTATATTTATGGGTACTCACATTTAAAATGTATTTATGTCGGCATGAACAAAAATATGCTGAGAATGTCTTTCTGTGGTCAGATTTCTTACCCAATATGAAAGACACATTCCAATGGAAGCTGATGGTGTAATCTACTTTGTTTAAGTTTCAATGTTTTCGGAAATTAGTTTATTTTAATTGAATATAATTACTTAGTAACTCTGTGGTGTAAGTAATAATGTATGGGCCTTACAATGTATATCATTGTTGTGTTGAGTGGCTTAAGATTTTCTTTGCTCGAATACCGAAAACATTAAGGCAGGAAATGAGTTTAATCGGCCGTTTTACAAATTGGAAAACTGTACAGTGATTTTTTTTTGGGGGGGGGGGGACAAAAGCGCGAAATGCGAAAACTCATAAATTTGATAGAAGTTAAGATCTGATTTTTGTAATAATGGTGTTGATTAGACAATAGACCGTCTCCAAGAAACTCTCTTTCCCACCACAGTCAAAAATATCGCACATAAAAAACCAAACGCAGCCCACACAGATGCGTCTACCACGTGTCCGTATCGCCCAGTTTCCCCCCAAAAAATCTCTCTCCCCCTTTCCAGTCGGCTTCGGGGGCATCGCCGGCCTGTTCCTGGGCTGCTCGCTGCTCAGCGGCGTTGAGATGGTCTACTACCTGACCGTGCGCGCCCTGGGAAACCGGCGGCGTGAACACAAAACAACCCCCTGCAAGGCGCCACCCGACGTCGCTCAACTCCATCGTCAGCCAATCGTCGTCTGGTCCGGACATTTGACACGTTTGAAGACCAAGAACAACTACTACAATCGGTGGTCAACCTCTCTCACCAAGCCCTTGGAGCCTGTACGGTATTGAGTTCGGTTATTGGACGACTAGCTTTAATATTATGGACTTTTCTTAATTTTAACTTTGGCAGCACCGTGGCACCACGTTTTTGATGGTAGTTTAGTATCAGAGGTTCATGAACTAGAAATCTATCAACCTTACAAAAAAGTCATGGCCCCACCAACTGAACCTTATAAAAAGTTAGGGCAGACTTGGATACAATTAAGGCGGTTCTAGCAAGACGCTATGTATAACGGGCCATAAGACCCTCGCTGTCTAAACTTCGAAATATGCAGTTTTGAAAGGAAATAACCTTTGAACCTGAAAAAGTATAACACCAAAGTGCAGGATTTATCAAAAAATCATGCTCAAACCCAAATTTCACTGAGATACACGGATTTAAAATGGTTGGATTTCTGGCGATAGCATCAGAGTAACGGTTGTAGATAGAAATACGAAACTTTTTCACAGCCTCGCCAACACCTTGCTCCTAGGTGTGGGCTATCAAGCAAGTCATTTTGAGCCAAGGGCTGTTTAGTGGAATTATTTTTGTCACCCTCTGCATTTTGTTTTCACGAAATACTAGTCTTAGAAACGTCATAGAAGAATTTTGAAAAGACGAGCAGTTGAAGAATGTTACGATTGGTTTGTGGTCTGATTTTCAATAATCTAGTGTTATTGGTTTGGGCAATGCTATCGCCACAAAATTTAACCCGTAAAACCAATACCTGGCTGAAATCGACACCGCCCTTGAATGTCTCGCGATCTTGGCTCGCACTCGTAATCAGTGCGGCAGTTAAGTTGTTTATAAACACAATTTATACGTTATAAGCTTATAACTAAGCTTTTCAACGCTCATGCAATAAGCAAGTGCAAAAGACTGCTGATCACTTGATAGCTTTACATATTATAAGCTCTAACCCTTTGCTAAAAGGCAATTAAATTTTTAAATCTTCTATGGAGTGTCACGAAACCACAACAATGTTTGTATACTCAACCAGATTAGAGAGAGATGGACTTATGCCCCGTTATACATAGCGTCTTGCTAGAACCGCCTTAAAGATACTGGATGTGCATTGCAAGCCATGACGCAAGGCATTGTTTTCTGAAGGTTTCGCACCGCCACTGTGACGGAGGAGGGGGTGCTTCAATTAGCATAGATTGTACCTGGTGACACTCAAACAAATTGTACTCTACTATGCGCTTCAAGCACACATTTCAGATTATACAGAGCGACACATTTCAATTGAATTCCACGTTGATTGTCTGCATGTGTGTGTGTGTGAGTTAACTTTCCAATTACCCAATTGCCTTCCGAATATCGTGCATCAAAAACGTTGTTAATTTCCTCTCCACCCTCGCCAGAACGAACGAGACACGCGATTGCAATTGAATGAAGTAAACATCAGTCGCCGCGGCGGCATTGTGCACATGTGTTGTGATGTAATCTGTGTACAGCTGTAATCAGTACAGCACGGCATGAGTGCAATACTCAATCTATGTCTCACTCAATCCGCCTTGGCGCACATCTCTAATTTGAATAATAGGATTTGATTTTCGATGTAGATTGAATTACACGAGTCATTTCGGATTCGTTCGGTGCGGTCACAGCCAGAGCAGAGAGCTCGACTCCGGAGCGACAGACGTGCATGTGTGTTAGCACGACTTGGCGACACTAACGACATTTAAAGCCTGGAAGCTTGCGTCTAGTTTGCATCGCAAGGCGCTAGGTGAAGCCGGATGCCTGTCCACGGGTCGCAGTGGCGTTGTGTTGGGGTTGTTTCGGGGTGAAATTTACTAGGGACACAGAGGCGTCACTGGTGGGTTGTCTCCATTGCCTGAGCCGATAGAGCTATTTCACTCAGAGAAAAATTTCGTCAGATACCCACTGGACGAATTACCAGGTGGTAAAAAAATATAAGAAGCTGTGCTAGTTTATTTATTTATTTATTCACCATATAAAACATAAAAAACAATTTGTTTGGTTGTTTTTGCATACCATATCACAATTTACGCAAGGTAGATTGTACAGTAACAACCCGAATGGCTTTACCTTGTCAATAGTCATGACGTCAATATGATTTAATTTTGATCGAATGGAATATGTGTATTATATCATAACATTTATTCTATTTAACTTTTTACATGAATATTATACGAATGGTTTTAAGTTTCTGAAAAAAACTAATAGTTTTTAGCTAAATCATTACTGCATTAGGCATGGGTTTTGTTTCTTACGATTGAATGTTGGATATATATAAGTATCAAATAAACGCGAAATAAGACGTAGGATATAAATCAACAAAAACACAGGACTAATTGTACATAAATTCGTTTTTCAGGGAAATTAAGTGCACTATTGTTTACTAATACTCTATCTCGATGATTGTAGGCAACCAGTTTCAACAGAAGTTGTAAACTAAGACGTGTGCTTGTGGTGCTTCCAAGGATCTTACTACAAGATAATGGTCGTGAGAATTCTTGGCAAACCGCAAGCAGGATAGTTTCGAGACACCGACCGGAATCTGATCGCGTTGCAAACGCGGCGATGTATCAACTTCAGCGCTGTTACAGCCACCACTGATGGAAATTTGTAGTAGTGTAATAAAAATAAATATATGTTCTCGCATATTGAAGTCGGTGTAACTGACATCAGTCGTTATTCATTTGCCGGCGCGTGAAATATTTTATCCTTTTTCCCTCACCGAACATCGAGCTTTTGAGATGGAAAAGTCTAGAACCATAAACCGCGCTCGTTTGATTTATTTTACCTTTGAAACGAACACCAGGATCATACGGATCATGGGATTGCAATGCACTCCTTCGGTTTGACTTAGTGTGTGTATACAGCATACTTTCCAAGAAACATGGCGTCACACTAATTAAAATAGAAAGGTAAAATGGGTCGGGTTTCGTTTCAGCATTTGCAGTGAATGACTTGGCGTCAAAGTTTCCTTGTCGTGCAACTGAACACAGGTGTTTGCTGTTATTGGATAAGGGGGTAGCTCGGAGAGAAAAACATTTTATCCGTGATCCCAAAAAGGGGGAAAATAAAACAGGATAGCGCGAACTCTTGCGTACAACGATAGCACTGCGAAAAGCAACGCTGGCGGAATTTTCTCGTGAGTTTTCTTCTAGTTTCATTTAACTTGACTCACGTCGTTGTGTTGACTAACTTAATTTCCTTTCCGAAAACAGCGACAAAGAATGAAAGATCACAAGAACCCGTCTCGGAGACATACATCTCAACCCAGAGACTTTTCTGCTCAAGCTGCGAGAAAGCACAAAGTGCTTCCAAGAACTTGTAGAATTTTTTCATTAGTTGTGCTTAAAAATACTTTTCTTGTTTATGGAAATATTGCCAGAGTTTAAGACGCGTTTCTATAGAACAATACCTTTGTCACATCCTACCTTAATATGTCTCATCTTAATCAAAACTGAAGAAAGTGAAATATCAAGTGAACAATAATTTCGCGTCCTGTTTTCCTTGTTGGGACCTTTCACTGGAAGTTTGATTTTTTCCACTAATGAGAGAACGACGCATGGGTGTGTGGGTGGAGGAAGGTACCTTTTAAGACGGTTTGCTCGTGCAAGGGTGGGGTGCAAGGGTGGGGTGCAAGGGCCAGGGGGCGATGGTTGAATGGGTAATGCCTTTCAATAAGAATACAGAGCTGCAAAATTTCAAAGATTTTCTCGATGAATTACTCAATGAGTACCTTATTTCATATTCAACGAAGAAAATAATTAGAAAGATGTAATCCTCGGGTGACTGAGTCTATGAACCATCAGGCATGATTAATTTTTTCTTCACAAATTCCGATCAAAGCGCGAAAAGCACTGTCGTTTCACCACGACATCTTCTTAGAATCCTTTAAGGAAATAGGAAAAGAAAACGCAAGTGAATGTTGCTTCTGTGCGTACGCATCGATGATAGCTTAAAAGCTTTAATGTGGAGGAGCCGGGTTAGGTGAAACGAGATTAGTAATGCTCGTCCGTGAACAAACCAAACGAACAGCATGTCAAACAAAGTTGTCGCTGCCATATAATTGATGTAACGTTCCCAATCCTACCACTTAATTTGAATAACCTTTTACTGAGCTCTGAGCAAGACTATAAGACGTCTTGTATAGCAAACGATTTGTCAGCATGATGAATCCAGCGTCAGTCTGACAGATCTGCTCAAATCTTCGGACGATTTTCGTGCCACGGGCTTCGTGCTGACGAATGAGATATAAACTTGGCTTGAAACTGTGCGACGGATTGTGTCAGTCAACGCGTTGGGAGAGCTGTCCCGGCGTCGATTCCTGATTGATGGCCAAGCCTGAGCCCGTATGCCGATGTGTGGAAACCGGATAAAATCGGAATCATAATCAGCCAGTCGGCTAAAGGATGTTACAGTGCCGACTGTTCTATAAAGTTTTACACTTTGTTTCGCCAAGTCGCTCCACTTCAAGTTATATAGCTTTCCTAAATTAAAGCACCACTGTTTCGTTTTGGAGGAGCTCTTTGCGGGTTAGTCATCGAGGGATGACCATGAACAAATTTTGAATTTCCAACATGGCTTCTTACAAATTTTAGGTATGGTGATTTGTAGAATATTCCTATGTCAAGGATTATTTCTCACCAACAAAAGACAAAAAAAAACTGACAGATATGTTGATAGACATAAACTCATTGAAACAATTTAGATTAATATAGAACCTACCAAAGCAAATCAATGTAGGAAATATTTAAACAGAAGGGCATGATATGATCCGATATATAAAAATGGTAGAAATTTCACGACTAGTCGGTTTTTTGTGAAAAATAGTTTAACCAGCTGTTAGTCCAATTTAGGGCACGCGCACTTTTCGAGGCAAAGTCCGGCTGTAGTGGAGCCCGAGATTTATGTCATCAGTTATAAATTATGGTTTTCTTTTCGCGTGTGCGATACAGCAAGGTCTGTGGCATTATTTACCAGGATGTTCGCCGACGGCAATTTGCGTTCAGTTCAGTGGAGTAAGAGAGAATTTTCTCATTCAACTATTAACTCGATGTTGGGAACTCTGCGCTTTCCACGGAGATGATTCCACGCTGCTCGAGGACTTCCTTCTACAGCCTGTCATCAGCAACATTTAGTTACGTTTGTGTTCTTTGATCATCTTGTTTGGGGGGTCTTAGTAAATATTTGCGTCGGTTCCTAATCTCAATTACCTACCTTGGTATAGAGAGAATTGTATATAAGCTTTTGGTTTTCTCTCCCAAATTCTTTCAAAAGGCGTTCAATTTCAAAGAAAATTAAAGCTAGTTCATTGCGAGTGATGTTTTAAATGTTTTTCATTGTATGTTTTGAAATAAATGACCCATATAGCCAATCATGAGATGAAGACGTTTTATGAATCATTTCGGCAACCTCAATGAATGTGAAGGAGTCACGCTTGGCTGGAGTATCTATTTCAATTTTGAAGAAATGGAACTTGCAGGAGAAAGTTTGCTGCCAGAGTTCAAATCTAATCACAAGAAACTAAATTACCGTCAAGATCGACTTTCTTGACAACATCAACTATCAATTTCCCGAACGAAATCGCCAACTTTTCCTCCTTTATGAACTGGAAACTTTAAGCCGACAAGCAAACCGAACATGATTAGTTTTTATCGCAAAGTCTTGACAAGAAAGAATTTATTTCCAACAAATCGATCAACGTTATACAGCATTTAACGGGCGTCGAACATAGTTGGGAACAACGAAGACTGAGCGGCGTTGCTGAATTCCTCGCGGATCTTATGACTTTGACCTCGTTCGCTGTAGTCAGCCGGGTGCAATTAAGAACTGCAGTCCCAATTCTGCAGCCGCCGCGTCGAGCATGTAATGACTGCAGTCTCTGCTGTATTAAGTGCACTCGATAAAAATCGAAACCGGCAAGTGCAACTGATAGTAGCGTTCGCGGCTAAAAGGTTTCTATTAATAAACAGTTACAGTCCACTTCATGGACGAATTCTCCATCGAAATACTACACCGCCATCAGCGTGCATCGTGCAAGCGCGAGTAAATCCCGAAGAGTTTTCCCTGCTATATAAGACAGCCATTCGACGCCGAATCTTCGTGCGCTTTCAATATTCAAAGGAGAAACATGCCAGACAGCCCCTTACTTTTCATCAATCTTGATGGGATAATAAAACTGGCTTTGCGTGGGATCCGTAAGCCGTGGACCAACAATGGCGGACCTACATCCCCTTCCTACCCTCAAGCACGGGCACCCTTTGCAAAAACCACGCGATATGCTAACTTTGACCGGCATTGGTGCGGGCACGCAACATTACCTATACACATGGGCTGGGGTACAAAAAACAAATCAATCAAGCTTGCAGCGACGAGAGGTTGCCATGAAGAGGTCGAGATGGAAAGCTTAGCCTCTAGAAATTGGACGAGCATCCATGAAGAATTTCCCAATGCCCCCCCCCCCCCCCCCCCCCCCCCACACTTACCACCTTGCAAACTCTCGATTTACTTTCAGGGTTAAGATGGTGATGTAGTATGTGGTGCACTAATTACAAGTCTCAGAGTGGTCAAGTCTTTACTCTGGTCGGTTGAGTGACTGCCAGGGACTGTAAGAGACTGATAGTGACTGTTAGTGACTCCTGCGACCCAGAGGCTGGAGTTGACAGAACTGTTATCCATTTTAACCACGTGGGGTTAAAATATAAAGCGCTTCTGGCAACTCGGTGTTTTTCGATATGCGATACCTTACAATACACAAAAGAGATCCAAAACGCAAAAAACGGCATGAGAAATATTTCTTTTTCCCGCCGAAATACTAAAAGTTAAAGTCTCTCCCAGCATCCCACATAATCATCCGTGACATCAACGTTGGTGACAGGTGCTTTGGTGGAAAGTCTTCATGCCGGAGAGTGACAGTAAATATCAACACGTGAATTTTAAGTACACACCCCATCTAAAAGTTAGGTTATAATCTGCTTTTGATGCATAAATTAAATGTTTCGCACCTCGACTTATTAAGATAGGCTCTAAAGCTTGGCCCCTAAAAGCTTAAATAAACACTGTCATATGAAGACCCACGTTAGATATTCCCCGCGACATTTACTGGAATTTCCCCGTGCGCCGCTATGGCTCTTCTGAAAGCACACATTCTGCTACACGAAGTACCGAGGTAAGAAAATGGGACAAGTAATTTATATTGCATATTTACATAATATCCGACATGTAACCGAGGAAAGAAAAGTCCACGCGACTCATCCCTTTGACGCTGCTCGCAACACAACTTTCGAGAGTAAAATATTTGATAAGATGCATGCGATACACGCGATGAAGGCCTGCCCCTAGTTTCCCGTGAGTTACCAACGTCGGTGGTTTTCCGTGTACACAGCCGCCGGGCACGAGAAAGTCACTTTCATCGCTGCGAAGGTACATAGTGTGTGCGGGTTCGCGACCGGCATATTCGTCAAGGTCTGCACGCTGAGGGCTTGAACTTGGCGCCGCGATACGCCATATCTGATCGCAGCATATCGTTTTCTAATGTGGGCCAGTCAGTAGTTAGATACATGGGGTGAAAATTTCAACGAATTTCCTACTTGCTGCTTCATTAAGTATGCAGTGGTTTATTTAAAAAATATATATTATTAAAGTTAAGCTTATTACAGTATTTTGACTTCTCTCAAAATAATGCTTCAAGCGTTGATAATAAGCCACTGTGAATAAAGTTTTTTTTTAACTTTTATGTGCTATCATAAGAGAGAGGGCTTTTGGTATGATAAGTGCATTTTAAGATTTGTTTTAAAGCTCCTCGAAATCTCAATAAATGTGATAACTTCTTAGTTCTGACGTTAGGTTTTTTTTTATAGAAGCTTTATTTTCTAAACTCTGATTTACGACAAGAAAACTAAGTTAAAATTTTATATAAATAGCCCTCTCTATAACCAAAGAAATGAAAATAACCTGCGCTTGCAGTATTGACTTATCAAATACGCCAATTACGATAGCCGTTTAATTAGTTTTCATCGATAAAGTTCATAGGTCATCCGGAATCGATGTTTCATTTTATCTGCACTCATCTCCGCAAGTGGTTATAAATATTTCATTTCATCGCAATTTATTCTCAGCTGAGTCGAGTGATTGGCGCATGGCAGTTTCACCTCTCTACCTCGGAGACGCCATGTGGGTAAGAGGGCATGGAAAATGTAATTACCTACACAGGAAAATTCAATCGCGGATACGACGTGTCACCTTACATGAATCCAGCGATCGCTTTGCGGTGCAAAGATGGAAATGTTAACTCTACGCGCTATTTCTTAAGCGATGGTTATAAAGCTTCGAAGAAATATAAAGGTTTTGTATAAAAAGCAGCGATACGAGCTAGAAAAATATTGAGAAAAGTAATGTTAGTAGAGGATTTGTGGTAGTGCCATTTTTGAAAGCACACTTATCAAATCTTTTTTTTTCACCGTCATCTTGACGGTTGTACAAGTTTACGGAATTTTGGTTCCTTAGCCATGGAAAAACCGATAATTTACGTTATCTTTTCACTTGAATTATTCATATTTCCCATATTTATGTTGTCTCTTAACCACACCGAGCGAAGCAGCTAGAAATAACTCACGTGTATGTAGTTAATTAACTTGTACAGCATTACTCATTAGAAGCTGTTCTAGCTGGAGGTGCTTTCTCTGCGTTTTTGAGATTAATATTCCCGACACATGTACAAGAGAAAAGATATGAGTGTTCAACAATAAAATACAACCTGGTCCAGGCGGTACAGCCACCTTGAAGGTGATCTTTTATCTGTTATAGAACTGCATGGCATGACATGCATGACACATGGCAGTATGGTCTTCTGGAATCTGGGCCATTTATCCGCGCGAGAACTCCGGGCAATTGCGTTATTTGTCATGTGACACCAGCGAGCAGTTATTTACGGATTGGATAAAGCTTAACTCGATTACGATTAAAGCCGTTATCCAGCGAGTTCTTTTCCAGCAAGCGAAACGTGCGAAACTAGGGCGCGAATGCAGACAAGTTTTCCGGTAAACTTTGAATCAATGCGCCCGAATTGTCCGATTTGCGGAAATCCGTGATTGCAAGTAATGCCGGGAAAATAATTGAGAACTCGGCAGTTTCATCCACGTGAATACTCCAGTTCATATCTCGACAGTTTTCGTGGCCATTTGACGGGAAAGTTGACGAGAAAACAAATAAATAACCACGTAAAGTAAATATTCTGATGATTTATCACTGTGAGTTGATTTATTTTAAAAAATGAATATACTGATAGTGCATCAACGAATCAAGGTTCATATAGTTCATGTGAATAAATGTGTAAACCGAAATGTTCGGTTGTCTGGCTATTTAAATGCTGCCAGAAATTCCGGGCACGTAAAATATAACTGTCCCTTTTGTCCCATTCGGTGTATTTCCATTTAGTCGCGCATAATTTATTCGCTTTGTGGTTTGCCAGCCAATTTTCGACAATTGAGTATCGACACTGGCGGTGCTGCCGAAAGATATTCTGCATTTAGCGACATCATCTGCTATGCAAATGCTGACGGACTTGCACAAGTTTGGGTGAAAACTGTGACACGCAAATGATGGATACAGCGTACAGGAACGAAAAAATATATATTCAGCTTTAATGAATGTAAAATACACGAATTTTATACTAAATAAATACATTCTTCTTTCTTTTAGAGCGCGATGTTGAATACAATGAAACAGACGAAATTTTAAAATTCATTATATAAAGGTGGTTTTCATCAATTTTTTACACGCAGTTTCAATCGAGATCTCACAGAATCAACTCAAATTCAATGCATGTGTGATTGAGGGCCGTTAAAAAATTGGTGGACCGGGCTAAAATTCTCAGTTTTAATAAATATGATAGTTACCTACAAACATAATACATTAATTTAACGGAAGCACCAACATGACAAACAAGAAAACCTACACTGCCTTGTTTAAATAACTAGTTTTCACAGTATAAAAATCGTATTATTTCGTTCTTCATTTAGCATAGAATCCAATTACTGGAGGCAACGCTGGCGACAATTTCCGAAAAAGCAGAGCTCGAGCTTCAAGCGCATGCTAAAAATTAACGTTCGCTTATTTTACCCAGCTGGGCTTAGGGGAGGATGCTAATTTTTATTTTACATACAACGGCTTTTTAACCAAAGAAATCGATCGGAAATTGGTTTCAAATTCAGCGGTCTGATGGCGATGCTATGAGCGTTTATCTGGGGCTTTAATTTTGGGTTTAATAATTGGGGTTAAATATAATCCCAACTGGCGGCATTATTTTCGAACCAGCAATATAGCAACAGAATATTTAATGAGACGGTACGTATCGACAACTTGCGCCTGTGAACGATAGGTGAAGAGAAAAGTGAAAATGTAGAAGTTGACGAACCTAATCTGGAAAAGTCTATTACAAGTTCCAATAACGTGAAACTGGCAGCAGAGGATTCATTTCGCAGCATCACCATCAGCCGCTCAAGCCCCTACGTGGATAGAGGTATTGGGATTAATTTAATCCTAACCTATGACCTACGAGAGACCCCTAAGAAATATTTCCTCTGCAAAATTAACAAGGCCGAAAATACGTACCCTCTGGCTCAAATCGGTAGCGGTCAATCCACAATGATAAGAGGTCATTCGAATGATAAAAGGTCAATCAAATGTTTGGAGTTCAATCATCAATTATCCAAACGAATAGTTTGATTGAACTGTGCGATTCCATTTCACACCGAAACAACTTTGCAGTGTAGCCAAATGAGTTGTAAAATTTCATCAGCTATAGTATATATTATTCTTCTAGCCATATCATTTTGCCGTATGCGAATTCTGAGAGTGTATGGTGAGCTAGTAAAGTACAAATACGGATCTTTACCCTGCTCAAAAACTTCACACCTCTTATATGGTTGGTTCGGAAAACCCTAAATTATTCATTTGAATATGGGTCCGAGTCCAACTTGATATGCCGTCTGTGCTATACGGAGAATTCGTCCAAAAATAACCACGACTTTATTTATTCAAGCATTTATTTGGGGTCTGTATGCCCACCGATTCGTTTTTTTCATCGACGTTCCCGAAGTTTGAGTGGGTGCAATTTTACAGACAGCGATCTTTCGCACCGAAACATTGCTATGACTGGGAAAAGTTCATGGGTAGAGTTTACACGAAACTTTCCCAGACAGGGACCAATCTGATTTCGTCGATTCAAAAAAATGCCACTGAGCCAAACATAATGAAATCCACTTTTTGAGTTGTGTGTGTGATTAAACGCACGACGACGGAATAACAGGGCAGGAATAGGAAGCTCTGGATCTGTAAGGAAACTGGAGAGCATGTCTTCCAAGGGTGAGGCTGGGGGGTAATAGCTTGCGACCGAGCATTCGCTGTTCTCCCAAAAAGTGATTTTCTTCCCGGATTGGATTTCCAGTGTTGTTTTCCTTTCAGAAGGAAATTATCGAAACGAACGAAAGATAACTCATGGATAATCGGTTCAGATTCATCTCCATGCTTCTTGGAACAACCAATGGCTAACGTTTGGAAGAACATAAAATCTCCGCTTACAAGAATGCGAAAGACTGGTTTAGAGTTACTGTTTCACATTTTCTTGCTCGACTTGAAATCGCGTGACAGATGAAGACAAAGTTTGGTTAACTTTCGTTAATTATTCCTCGCAAAATCAAGTTGATTACGAATGTCTTTCACAAATGCAGGGCTTTGGGCGTAATATAATCCACAAATGCGTTCGTTTTACAAAGTTATGTCGTACGTCAGAAAGCCAGGGCTTTTTGACGCGCGTATTTCTGAAGCAATTGCGTCGATTTTTAACCAAAAGAAATCTAATTTGCAAGCATCATCTAAGCTTACATCTAAACCAACATCTGAGCTAAAATTTAGGCTAACATATAAAGCTTGTTGTCATTTTATTGCGGGCGAACTAAAAACCTACGAGACAAAATATCTAGCGAAGTGTTAAAAATAACCCTTGCTGTTACATTTCGTGCGCAGTGCATCTTTCTCTTAGACTTTAATGTCACTAAACCGACCCCAAAAGAATTAAAATAATGTACATCTTATGCCATGATCTCCAAGATCTCAATCATCCCCGGGATCGAAAACAGAAAGAGCTATCATCTTTAAACGGCTCTTATCACAGATGGCGAGAGAACAGCCGTATTACTCGATGGTAATGGTCTAAAATGCCATTACGTTTTAACATCACGGCGTCGTGAAAATCAGATATAAACCCGACATGGGTCTCTCGCCTGTGATTCGTTCAAGGAAACTCTCGTGTAAATAATAAAAATACTTCATAAAAACCTATCAAAGCGGTAAAAGAGTCGTTAAATATGTGTCGATATTTATCAGATATCCAGATTGATATCGGAGGTTTGAGAGTCGAGGACGAAGCTATACGAGGCCAATGGGTATGAGGAAATGTCAAATGACTCAGGACGAACATTTGAGGTGTGGGGAGCCATTCAGTTACATAATTGATGACAATTCCCAAGTGTACGGGAGTCCAAATTTCTAATACAAGCAGAAAATTCAAACAACTGTGTGATTCTTAACCGTAAATTTCCGTTTCATTGGCAATTCAATAGTCGAGAAATTATGCTCGGACATAACACTTGTTTAAACGTCGAGAGTCTGCCAAAATTCTCGAAAGTGTTATTTCTATTTATAATTTTCACACGATCCCGCGATTGCAAGCGATTATTTGCTTACATTAAGAAAATAGACACATCACGACGTCTCGCTTCGCTAACGAGCAGATTAAATGTTCAACATGAATGTCATCTTCGAGTCTGTGGCAAAAGCAGAACACGATGCCCGTCAAGAATATGCCCGGGTGGTTACACTAAAACTGCATGCAGGAATGATTCTCACTTGCCGTATGCTCATTACGCTGTACACATGTGCACCACTATTTTAATAGTCGCGATATTTCAATATTTTCACTGATCTCAACATTAACTTAACCTTCAACTTGAATTGCTATCAAAAAATGTGTTGGAAGATTTCCAAAAAGACAAGCTGCTGTCATGAAAGTATCGTGCTTTTAATAAAATTCGACGTAGGTCTTCTGCAATATTTATTTGGCATGACCAGATGATTCAATACCGTCGGGCATCTCGCCGATTGTTTTATTTCTAACTAGTAAGTGGATTCCATGCAGGAGAGTTAACGACATTTTTAAGTGAGGACTTTAGGAGAACGACAGCCATTTCTAGCTGGGACATGTGCTCAATTCAGTTTAAAGGATAATTTTTGAAACAGGTCGTGGTTTCAGCCTGCTAAAATTAACTGCTATCGCCTATTAATAATTTCAGTTATGAGTTTTGAAGCCAAAAAGCTCCATGTGTCACAGGCAAGTGGTACTACTTAAATCGACAAAATGCAGAATTTTCAGATAAGTTCATTTACAGAAAAAAATATGGCACCTTCGTCCACTTCAACGACTCAGAAAACCATACACTCTTTACATGTAGACCCAAAAAAGGTTTTTTAAATTATTATTGGATGAGCGAGCGAAATCCTTCAATTTCACAACATAGGGGAAAAAAAAGCATTTAGATTTTTTTTTGTTTGTAACAAAAACGAGCAGCCCTACTTAAAGGTCACAGATCGTTACGAAATTTGGCAAAAACGTTCGTGGTGACTCAGCGAGGTGCTGTATGGTTTTTGAGCAAAATCTGTTTAGCCATTTTGTTTTTATGAGCAAAAACCCGTTAATTTTTCAGTTTTTTGGTACTAGCTTCGTAACTAATGAACCGATCCGCACCAAATTTGGATTGAATATATATGATAACAAGTTAAACGAATTGCCTAAGTTTCAGATTCGTGCATGAAGTATTTTTCTGATCAGATTTTTTTTTTTGCCTCTAAACGGTTTCAATACCGATTTATATTCGGTTTATTATATGATTTTCAAATGTTTTCCGTTTGGATTTCCTCTGGGAGGTTACGGCTCGCTCATCCTGCAACGAGTGTAGGCTCTACTAATCGTTTACCTAGTTAGTTAAATGTTGGCAAATCAAGTATAACTCCTCTGCACAATATGTCTTGTCATCTTTGTGAATCAAATACAGAGTTACCGGAAAGCATATTTGTACGTGTCCTTATTAAGATTAATTAATTGTGATCCTCACAATCAATTCTGCACCGGTGCAAACAATATGCTTTGGCGAGTGCTGACGGCTAGGAGAGGCGATGTATAACGGCAACGGATCGTTGCCGATTTCCCTCACTAGGCGAATTCGCATTCGATAACCCAATCAAGGACCCAGACAATAACTAATTTAATTTAACAACTAAAGTTTAATAGTTGATTTGAAACCCCTACTACGTGTGTGTCGTTTCCTTTGTCCTTTTTCTAAGACACAGCCACCGACAAGCTGCGGAAATTTTCTTGAAAACACTCCTGCCGTGACATTTTCCAAGTGAAACTTGTGCTCCTTACGATGGATTTTGCGCCTGGATACATATTTTTCCGTGTTGTTGAGTGGTGGAAGGCGGGGTAGGCGACGGGACGGCAACGGATCGATGTCGATATTGCTAATTAGGCGATCAAGATGGACCGTTGCTTTGTTTCACGAACAGTTGAGACCTGCCTGCTTAATGAGCTAAGTTAGGAGCGGCTGACACGAGACAAGAGCTAAGAACTGCCGCATCCAGTTGGACAGGAAGTTGGGGTAGTACTTGTTTGGTTTCAGTCATTACCTGATATCAATTAAGGAAACTATAAAAAAGATAGTACCAAATAAAAATAACTACATCCAGTTTCTTAAATCTTTTGATGAGAGATCAGTTTTAATAAGTGGTATTCTCATCGCAAGGTCAAAAGATTCATCTTCAAGCGTGCAAGGTGGCGACCCGAGTTCGAATTCACGAGTATATAATTCCAGTGTAATAAGTTTACATCTAGAGAGAGATTTCATTGATCAGCAAATTGCAGAAGTTATGAGCATCTATGTCAATTTGATGGGAAAAGTTTTATTAAATTGACGAGAGGCACTGATGGAGAGATTTCAATAGAAAATTGCATAACATGTGTCCTTATACACCTGTGTTGAAAAAAGGGATTCGTGGAATTTTCATTAGCTACAATCAACATGGCACTCTTATAATTAAAGTTGATTTACCACAGTGTACAATTATCTAACTATTTTTTTTTAATTGCGGCAGTTTTTTACCAAACACGTCACGTGGCATTTGCCTGAACAAACTCACTGTTACGTAAAGCGTGCAGAATAAGTTTTTTCGGCATGTCGAATTGAGGTCGTCGCATCGCTCGCTTCGCCCGCCCACGCCCCCCATTGCACGTGAATCTTTGTCCGTGGCCAGCGGACAGCAGCAATTCGGTCCCACACGATCGGGATTGACTCTCCGCGCGTCCCGACCGCAGCCAATAAAGTTTCCCGCCCGGGGAAATCAACTCGGGCCTCGTGCCAGTCCCCGCTGGCTCCGTTTTTCATTTAAACCGTCCGTTTTCCACGCGCTTTTACGTCGGAATCAGAAAGTACGTAGCCGGCAACAAGTCGGCGAAATTATGTGGAGCGTAAAAAACAACAACCGCACCCACGTTCTCAAACGAAACAAATATTGCAAACTCGCAATTCAATGGTTAGTCATTTTCTATTTTTTCCCTGTCGTTTTGCAAACATCCCTGATTTCTCAGTGGTTTTTGAACAAGAAATTGCTTGTTTGGTGACGGATATAAAGATTGAATTTCTTCTCTTCCGAACAGCAAATCCATTATCAAGGTAAAACAACAAAACGGTAATAAGATTGTAAGGTTTCTGCTGAAGGTCTTGAAGGTGGGTCACGGCATCCAGCGTCATCCGCCAAGGTCATGAAACACACCAATCCACGCGTCGGCAAGGATAGAAATCCAAAAGCAATTACTCACGTTGTCAACATTCAAATGAACGTCGTCGACATCCGACTCTTGAGCTCGATGCTCTCGAAGCCGTCCCCGTTCCGGACCACCTCCTTCACCACCGGCGACGTCCTCCCGTCGCCGGGCATCAGCTGCAGATGCACGGACTCGTTCTCCGCGGTGAACGTCGCCGTCGCCGCCTCCCCCGCCGTCACCGTCGCCAGCGCCGGCACCAGCACCGTCTCCACATCAACGCTGTCGTCCTTCGCCGGCCGGCCGCGCTGCAGCTCGACCACTTCCGGCAGCGCCTTCTCGTCCTGGATCGGCGTCGGCGACGTGTCGCCCGCCATCCTGATCCGCACGGAGCCGACGCGGTTGACGGTCGACGTCAACAGCGTGTCCTGGATCGTCTCGTTGTTGCCGTTGCACGTTCGCTCCGAGCGCCACCCGCCCGAGCGGCCGGGGTTGCCGGCCACGTTGCGTCCGCCGCCGGCGACGTCGAAGAACGGCAACACCTGCTTGAACTCCTTGCGGAAGTTCTCGTTGAGCCACGCGTACAGGAACGGGTTGTAGCATGTCGAGCTCATCGCCAGCGCGTGCACCATGAAGAAGCACAGGTAGTAGTACTTCATGGTCGACGTCGGTATGTAGATGTCGTTGAGGAAGTTGATCACGTTCAGCGGCAGCCAGGAGACGGCGAAGATGGTGACCATCGCGATCAGCATGCGGTTCGTGCGTCGCTTGCGCTCGCGATCAGACTCCTCTTTGCGCGAGTTCTTCGCGCCCGGCTTGGAGCGCGCGCGGTCCTTCAGCTTGAGCGACACCTTGATGTAGCAGAACGCGATGATGAACAACGGGATCACGAACTGGGTGACCGCCGTCAGTCCGCCGAAGATCTGGCGGAGACGCTCCGACGGCCACGCTTCCTCGCAGTAGTACCGGCTGTCGTTCAGGTTGTGGCTCATGTAGATGCCGTACGGCAGCGTGACGAGCAGCGAGAAGATCCAGATGCCGGTGATGATGCCGAAGCACGTGGACAGCTTCATGCGCGGGTGGAACGGGTAGATGATGACGCAGTAGCGGTCGATCGCGATCGACATGAGGGTGAGCGTCGAGATGTAGACGCTGGTGCCCTGCGCGTAGGCGACCAGGTGGCAGAGCACGCTGCCGAACACCCACTGCGCGAGGAACGAGTAGAGCGGCGTGAACGGCACGGAGAGCGTGCAGAGCAGGATGTCGGAGAGCGCCAGGTTGGTGATGAAGAAGTTGGTCACCGTCTGCATGGCGCGGTTGCGGTAGACGACGTAGCAGACGAGCACGTTGCCGAACACGCCGAGCACGAAGATCATCGAGTAGAGCAGGCAGAAGAGCGCCTGGATTGCGTCGTTCTGGATAATCTCGTAGCGGTCGTAGCTGGCCGAGTTGTTGCCGGTGTAGTTGCACAGGGTGTTGGTGTTGTTGGTGGCGGCGAGCGCGTCGTACGAGCAGTTCTCGTCCGGCGGCGAGTTCGACGCCGGCAGCAACTCCAAGAACAGGAACGGCGTGTGGTTTTGATTCATTGTCACGCCGTTTGGGACGGTTTTCAAGGTTTTTTTTACTCTAATTTATAATGGGCAGCACGAAAAAACAGCGGGCTTATAAGGATTAGAGCGAGCGTGCATTGTCGCTTCTGACGAGCACACGCTATTAATAATCTGCGGATTATTCGCGAATGGACATTAATAATATTTTTGCACGGCTATGCACAGGCACACACAAAAAAATACAACGATGTTCTTCAGAGTTAACAATAGTTTTACAAGTAAACTTGTAATTCATTAATCACTTTTGATGAGTGACAGTAATCGAAGAACTCGCAATCGGTCACTCAAATCGTTTTTAAATCTACTCTGCAATCAATCAAGCTTTTTGCATCGCAGCGCGGCATCGGCGGGTGGACGCAACGCCGCGTTCCCGGTTTCGCGCCCGGTTCGCGCCCGGTTCGCGCCCGATTAGGCGACGCGATTGGGCGACCGATTCACACGTCCGACAACTCACCGCCCGAAAAACGCGCCCACTGTGGTGGGAAGCGGCCTGTTAGGCTAATCGCGAGTAAACATTTTAAATTCCACTTACTAGACGAATACGTCAGCAATTATCACGTACAGCGACGCGCGTTACCAAACCTATTTGCTGTGCAATTAGCCGCGTGTGTACGCGCGGAGCTGCGCGAAATCGAGGCGGAACGAACGTGTTGTTGTCAGTTCGCAGTCGAAGAGTACATTTGCTTCACGCTCGTATTGATTGCGTATTGTGTCACCTTGAATACATTACGCGCTTGATTTGATGAAATCGCTGGACAATTGACACTGCGGTTTTTTTTGTCCCCCGTACACATGGAAATGCACGCGTGAAAGTGTCCTGAGCTTCTTGTACGCCACTTGTTGCTTTTGGCGTTGCACCCTGCACGAGCAAGTGCAATTTAGATGTGAACAGTTAGCTGCTATCGAATCGCGCTCGGTTCGGGCGAATCTTTCGCAAGAGAACAATACCCTTAACGCTGACAGGTCATGCCATAACAGAATCTACTTTAATTAAAAGTGAAGCCCCCGCAAACGTGTATCATGTGGTCTGGTGCTTTGATATTGTTATTTCACGTTTTGAAATTTCGCGCAATTTCAACACCGAGTTGAGTTTTCCCGAAATGTCAGGCGTCCCTAACGGCGAAACGGGATCCGTTGTTCCACGTCATTCCACGTTATTCCAGGTTATTCCAGGCGGGAAACACCCAACATCGGGACGCCGACTGGCGTTGCTTTTGCGTCCCAATTTTTCCCGAGTAATTTTGTTATTTTTAAATTTCACTTGCGTATTGACGGCGACTCTATTGTCCAAAAGTGTTTGCTTTTTTCTTGTAGTTCACTAGCAGGACGTTTCTCACAAAGCTAAGACTCAGTTCGTTTCCAAGCAGAATTAATCGACTTCTGGCAAGAACAACATCTCGACGCTTTTTTTTGATACTTTGCTGTGTGTATTTCGAGCTCTATCAAAAAACAACAAGAGTTAGTTTCTAGCAGATGGCACACCAAATGTTACTTGTCACCCGGCGAGAATTAAACACCTCGTTAAAACTTCTGTACTCCGTGTCGCATAGGCCGGCCAATTGTGAAAACCACTCACTGCAGCGATCTCTTACAAATCAACGAAGCGACACCACCCTCTTTCAGACAAGCGAAACCCGCACCAATTTCATCTCCACCAGGCTTTCCCAAGCTTGTCACGAAAAGCTTACCAACGCGCCATACTACATCTTCTATCGTGTCCGTTTTATTGTCAATTATAGAGGATCGAACGCGCTAAATTGCCCTCTCAAAGACACAAACACAAAAAAAAATCCAATCTCATATTACATCAGAAATGTCGCGAATTCATCCATTCCGTGTTCGTATCGCAAACCGAGCGGCCAGACGACCACCTCCCCGCATAAACCAACAGGTATTTCCGTCGCCAACGGCCGCGTCGTGGTCGTCGTCGACGAGAGAGAGATCGTAGCGACGTCGGCGTCCGTGTCAGCGTCGTCAGCGTCGGCGTCGGTGGCGTCCGTTCTCGTGCGAGCCGGAGATGAGACTGATGCTCGCGAAGCGCGGCGAGCGGCGAGCAGCAGATTCGCGACGCTGCCGTCGCCGCCGCTGCGTCGCTGCGCCGCGCACAGATTACCATTATCACCCACTTAGTCGGCGTCGGCGTCGGCGTCGGCGTCGGCGTCGCTCCTCAAGATGTCGTGCGGATATTGCCGGCAATATGTCGCACTGTCGAGCGCTACATACTATACGTACAACCGACGACGGAGCTCAATTGGTATTACTAAATTCTGCGTCCCGTGCGTCACGCGTGATTTATCGAGCAAGGCGATAAATGATTTTGTAGGTAGTTTTGTCGTTTTAATGAGGAAGCTGCTGTGTTATCGTTTGTTTTCATATATATGTCCACTCTATATTGTTAAATATAAGCGATGGGAGGAAAAAAATTCAGCGGATGTAACTGAAATATACATTAGATAGCAAGAAACCATTAAAAAAATGTATTTTATTTTATTCAGAAGGTTTTTTTGCGAATAACCTTGTATAACTGTCAATCAAGAACCGCTTGTAGAGCATTTTTAGGGGAAAGTGTATACTGTTTTACGGTTTGTGCTCGGTTCGAATTTACTTGCAAGCGTAAAGCACGCTTGGTTTAAAGCCCGTAGCACGTCGTTTCAAGCCCGTAGCAAAGCCAAGAGCACGTTGTGTTTCAAGCCCATAGCACGCAGTGTTTCATTGAAGCCCGTAGCACGATGTGTTTCAAGCCCGTAGCACGCTGTGTTTCAAGCCCGTAGCACGCTGTGTTTCAAGCTCGTAGCACGCTGTGTTTCAAGCCCGTAGCACGCTGTGTTTCAAGCCCGTAGCACGCTGTGTTTCAAGCTCGTGCACGCTGTGTTTCAAGCCCGTAGCACGCTGTGTTTCAAGCCCGTAGCAAGCTGTGTTTCAAGCCCGTAGCACGCTGTGTTACAAGCCCGTAGCAAGCTGTGTTTCAAGCCCGTAGCACGCTGTGTTTCAAGCCCGTAGCACGCTGTGTTTCAAGCCCGTAGCAAGCTGTGTTTCAAGCCCGTAGCACGAGTTCGTTGCGATTGTGCTGTCCCGCCAAGTGCAAATTGCATGTCCCGACTGCATTCTTCCAGTAATTGCTGAGGGCGTATACGTTTCATTCCATCATAGTTGCGTGTAAAAAATGATAGAACTACAACTCAATTATTGATCTGTGCATTTTTTTATTAAAATATCGATGAATATCAAATCAAATCATCAACGCGGAAAGTATCTCAAAAATAAAATAAAAACGGTACTTTTAAAGAATTTTACCAGCAATGAATATTCATAGAAAATATACACTTAGGAAGGCGCACACTTTATTCGTGCCAAAGCACTTCGTTCACGGTCCATAAAAGTGTGCAGCATTGTGGAGACATCGGTGTAAAATCCTTGTGCCACGAGACCGTATCAAACTCACTTTTTACATGCATTTACCACCACAACCATCACATTCACATCACCATCTCATCTCGCGATGGTATAAAGAGATTCCCGCCAAATTCCTTTGCAGAAACAACCAACAGACATCGAAATTCGTGCTGTTGTTTGTTGCAAATTCTTCGCCAACCTTTTCCGTGCACTATTAACTTACTGATACCTCTAAATTGAATTGCTCAGGTTTCATTCGGTGTTCTGATTCAATTAAAAGATAAGATTTCCATCTATGCATGCGCCAAGAAATCAACGATTGAAATTCGGCCCGAACGAAATCTTTGAACATAATTTATGGACAATGTGTTGGCCCAGATTTGGTCATCCGGAAAAGCGTGGCGATGATATTGTATAGACAGCTAGCGTGACGTCATCAATGTCCGAGCGGACACGTATGGATTCGATCTTGGAAAATGGAGCCCGACATAATGATGAAAACGGGATCAATATTAACAATTCCTTTGAGGTGGGAGCTTAGAGACTGAAGCCAGCTGCCAAACTGTTTGTGGGGTGATATACGTGATCTGGAGAAGAGCTTGTTTTCGTTGGTTTTATTAGCTGTCTGCGTTTTCCGAAAGGAATCAAAGAAATTCTGGACGAATTGTCATAATGAATCAAGATCAGTTGTCGTGAGCGGCGATGAAGTAAGCAATTAATTGGGGTGTCTCCCTAACAGTTGAAGGCTGCGATATTAACTGGATCAATTCATCAAGTTGATAAAGTTGGTTCCATTTCTTAAATCAAATTTTGAAACTGTAATTTTTCATACTAGGTAATCTATCGTCCTAAATCATCGCTTTGATGTTACGAAAGCAGATAATAAAATTAAATGTCTGTCTTTCAAATGGAAACATTAAGCTTGCTTTTTATGGTTTTTTCAAGACATTTTAAAAATATTGTTTCATCGATCAACATTTTGGCACGAGCATAATTGCCTTGCCTTGCCTTATTATATGAAGGTGTTGCAGATCTAATTCGCTCGAATTCGCCATTTCCGTCGCGCATTACTTGGTAAAAAAAACCTGTGTTGACCATTCAGGGCAGCCGGCAAAAAGAACTTTCAAATCCAACAGCAAAAACTCGGCAGAAAGGATTACGCTGTTTGCTTTTCACCCAACTCTCCAAAGGATTCAAAAAGCTGATTTCGAAAAGTTTGGTTTTTGCCCATTAAATAAATCAAGCAGAAGCGGCGGAAAATGGCATTGTGCAGAATAACGCTTCCTGGGGAAGGTCTGAATTCATCGGAAGACTAACAACTCTATTGTCTTGCCTAGAGCGGCAAAGCGGACTTCTCCGCAAAATCACGATCATCCTCCATAAGTGCATCTAAAAATAATCATGCCTTATCGTTCTAATACGGAAAGATAACACAATTTACCAACAAGTGCACAAAAAATATGTTGCCTTTAATTATATTTTCGTTGGTTTCGTGCTATCAAAGTATATAAATTCAGTAAACGCTATCGTTTCATACACCCACTGTATAATTTTACGGAAAATTCAGTTACATACTGGCCACAATGGCACGCGTTTGATAATATTATGGAAAACGCAATCCTTTGGGCAACATTATGGCACGAGCGATATAAAAATGTTTGTTGTACGTATCAAGGAACGAAGAGTGTTCAGGGAAATGGACGGAACTTGAGTTCCGGTTCATTTCAAAATAAAATCATCCCTGGTTAGGATTATGATGAAGGCAACGCTGTATGGCAAGAATATTTACAGAGAGTCACATTAAGGGCCGGTATTACGATCTCTGAACTTCCACTAAACTAGGAAAGGAACTAAATAGTTCTACGAACTTCGTTGTTTTGCGGATTACGACCTCTGAACTTCCTTGTTCACCAGATAGAAATGTAGAAGTTCACTGCTTTTGAAGTTCAGTGGTTTGAGTGGTGAACAACAGCGTTGTTCATTGAACTAGCCGCCAAGAATGCAAGCTGTTTTTAAAGATGGCGGACTTTGATCATGACAGTTTTGATTCGGAAGATGAGTTTTTCATGAATCTGGCTGCTCGAGGCAGACGTGTTAAAGATGTGAGACCTAGAATCGATAATTTGAATGTGTGGAATGATGACCAGTTTTTTGTGCGCTTTCGCCTCACCAAACCGACAGCGTTGCACCTTCTAGAGCTGGTCGAACCCAGCCTGGAAACGGCGACCGATAGGTTTGTTTCCTTTTCCATCTCCTTATCAACTGCAAGAATTCTCCAAATTAATACCTTGTACATGCAGGAGAAATGCAGTGCTTGTGATGTGACCATTCCTGCACCTATCTCAATCCTCAACCTAATCCACACATAACCTAACCCGCTCCCCAATATGTCTCATTTCTTTAGAAACTTCTCTGTGTCGCCAATAAACCAACTCCTCTTGGCACTGCGATTTTATGCGACCGGATGCATGCTTGTGACGGCTGGAGATGTTGCTGGCGTGCATAAGAGCACTGCCAGTAGAATTGTGAAGCGCGTAGGCCTAGCCATCGCAAGTCTCCGGCCAGCTCATGTTCGGTTCCCCGAGACCGAGGAGGAAATAAACAGAATTCAGCTTGGCTTCTACCGCAAGCACCGTTTTCCTCGTGTTTTAGGTGCTATAGACTGTACGCACATTAAGATACAGTCGCCAGGTCGGTAATACTTGATCTTATCCCCGTTTCCAAGACATATTTTAATTCGAAAGTCAAGTAGGTACCTAATAGGTAACTCGTGATAACTGCAATCTTTAGGTGGAAACATTGGCGAGACATTCAGAAACCGAAAAGGCTGGTTCTCTTTGAACGTACAGACCATCTGCGACGATGTTATGCACATCATGGACGTCGTTGCACGATGGCCCGGGTCTTCCCATGATCAGACCATCTTCAACAACTCGGCCATTCAAGCTCGCCTTGAGAGGGGAGAGTTTGGCGACGGTCTGATCCTGGGGGACTCGGGCTATACAGTTCAGCCTTACTTGGTGACGCCACTTAGAAACCCTCAGCTGCCGGAGGAACATCTTTACAACGAGGCACAAATTAGAACGCGGGGGACCGTCGAACGCCAGTACGGCCTGTGGAAACGTCGCTTTCCCGTGCTTTCCCTCGGCATGAGGCTCGCCCTCGACAATGTGCAAAACGTTATTGTCGCTTGCGCCGTTCTGCACAACCTGGCGATTGATATGAACGAGCCTGAACCACCTAATGATCCTGAACTCCCTGCTCCGGACATCGAGGCTGGCCAGATCCCTCGAGTGGAGTCTATCGGCGGTGGACTCCGAGGGATTCAGCGGGGACTGGTTGAGTACTTCCGCCAACTGCAGAACTAGAACTGTTGCCGTTGCTTGCTGTGGACTCGAGCTATAGGTGGAGCAATACCTATGGTTTGGTGAAGCAAAATTGTGCAGAAAACTGCTAACCATACTTACATTTGGGTTATTGATTCTGGGAACATACATCATATTATCACAACAGCACATCTGATGTGCACAGCTAAAATAATAAAAACTCGACTTCTGGATCTTAACTATAAAACTAAAATAAATTCACAAACTATTTAATGGATTATTATGTGTAATTTTATTCAGACTGGCTTTCATCTGTCAACTGGTGAGCCTGTATTGCTTGCAATTTGGCAAGTTTTAGTTTTAAGTCCGCTTCTTCATTTTTAATTTGGACTTGCTTTAATTTTAATTCGGCTCTCCGGATGCCCATGGAGACCTCGTGCTCTTCGGCCAGTCGCGTTTCTCTTGCCTTGTGCTCTTGCACCAGTATGTCTTTTTGCATATTGGCCAGCTCTGTTTTGGCAACAGCCAGTGCCGAGTACTTGGCCGTGCTGGCCGAGGCAACTGTCTCCCTTTGATGGAGCTTCGGCCTACGTCGGCTGGTGTTGCTTGTCGAACCTGCGGAGATATCACAGGGTGTCTCTCGTCAGGATCGTAGGATAGGTTTATCATGTTGGATAGAAGGCATGGGTTTAGTAGGTACTTTTTTGGTATTGGCCGGTATAAATTAGGTAGGATTTAAAGGAGAGATGCACGAGAAAACACCCATAAATGTTAATTTCTCATTTTTTGAGTGCAATTTACTTTTGGATTGCACAAATCACAATTCTTTAACAGTATATTCCTACAAATCGGTTATAATTGGTCCTACTTTTGTCCTACTTTTTGTGATTTTTTGTCCTACTACTCTTACTTTTTTGGATTAAAATGAGAGTGGGAAGCCTGGCTGACAAGTAAAATAGGCAAGTATGTCATTCTGATGCAGTCTAGCTTTTGGAAACAACGGATCATTAGCAACGTACCTTTGCTCTGCAAAAGGACATCCGTAGCTTTCTGCAGCTCGGAGTACGATGTATTTGGACTTTTGTTGCTCAATGAGGCAGGTTTAGAAAATACCCTCAGCGCAGGGTTCTTTGGTTGGCGAAGCATTGCTGGGGAGTATTGGCCCCAATCAGTTTGCAGAGCATCTAAATAATATGTAAAAACTGTGTGAATTAACATTGAAGAATACTATGTTACTGCTCCGTCTCTTCAATTGCTTACTCTTCTTAATATTGAAAATAATAGCACAAAATTATTATACATACTAGTACGTATACCTACTAGTACGTATAGTACCTACTTTGCAAGTAGGTAATGTAAATATATTATTTTAAATTTAAAATGGTACATATTTAGTACCTAATATTATATATATATATTTCGTACCGGATCAATGAAGAAAAATCTACATTTTTTGACAATAATTACCTACAAGTTATTAGAGCAATTGATGCAAGTTGTCAACATATAATGTGCTGAGAAAATGTTGCATACCATCCGACACATCATGCCCTTCTGCGAACACTGCAGCTGGCTGCATCCCGCTGCATCCTGGCCCCTCCAGCACGGGCAAAATCATCTCGATGTCCTCGAACTGGAAAGTTAATAATAGTATTTGGTCACTTATTGGGTCATGCAATTGGGGGTAGATGAGAATGATAACTTAAAATTTGTTGCAATAAGCAATTCGACAGTTTGTTTGATCATAACGTTTCATACGCTCGACCAGAAGGGCATTAAGCTATTCATAAAAGCACCTGACTTGGAAAGTATACAAGGCAGCCTCGAGCGATCGATTGTGATCTTACCTCATCGTTGCTGTCCGACACATTGCCTTTCGAGAAGGTATCGGGCTCGTCAACCTCACTATTTTCATGTTCAGCTGAAATAAGAGATAATAACCCATGAATGGACCCTGGTCCAAACGGTCAAATATACTAATCACCTCTTACCTATTTCAAAATCAAATAAATTTTCCAACAACTTACGGTTGTTATGCGCCACGAAGAAATCGCTGTCAGTCACCGATGGCATGCCTGTGGCAGCAAGCGGGACGAGCTTGACGACACGTTCCAGAATTATATTATTTGTTGGTGGCACATATGGCCCGCCGCCCGTACCACGAAGCCGCTGCAACTGCTTACTGGCCTCCTTCTTTGCTGCCTTCTTCAGGCACGAGTATTTCAGTTTTAATTCTTTGGCCGTTCTGGGGTGTTTTGATTTTGAATTAAATTCATCTTGAACAATCAGCCATACTCTTTCCTGGCAAAAATTAACAAGCCACATTATAACATGTAATTGCCAATAAAATAAATTACCTACTACTACAGCAGTGAGATTATGTCCCATGCTAATTTCAATAAATGATAAAATCAAGTAGAAAGGTTGTCACTCATACCTTTTCCTTCCAGGTAAGAGAGTCGCTTTTCTTACTCTCTATTATGTCTTTGTGTTTTTCAACAGAGTCCAAAATTGAATTTTCATCGTCATTTGTAAAGTTCGCGGCACGAATAAACTTCTTGGAAGTAGCCATTTTGAAGAGAACAACTGCCAAAATATCCAGCCTTGTTGCCAGATTTGTCTCTAGTTCACAGGATTGGTGTTCGGCGGTTGTTTTCAAATCGTAATACGCAACGGAAATTTAGTTCAGTGAACTACTTGTTCACTGAACAACTGTTTAGCGAACTTCTGGGAGGAAGTTCAGAGATCGTAATACCGGCCCTAAGTAGAATAAATCTAGAAGAAGAAGGACAAATAATTCACTCGGATATTTGCCAAAAGTTTGCTTATTTCGTAAGATATTGGAATAATAGAAAATAAGTCTCGCTGTACGGGAACCGAGACAAAAGAGAAAAACAAATACAGCCTTTTGAGATATTTCGTATGGCTATAGCCATTCGAAAGAATAGCTAGCACCGCTTAGTATTTTCGGCGAGTTGACGCGAGGAAAATATTGTTTCGCTTCCGAGGAAATGGATTTGCCGAACACTCACTTGTCAATGGCAAACGTGTTTTTAAGTAACACCAGTTTCCCCATGACGTGCACACATAACTTTTTGCAAACAATCTTCCAGATGCTATTCGCTGTTTATATATGACGCGCTAGCAAGCAAGAAAATTCCACTGAAACTTATACAAAACTTGCGCAAAAGTGAACATTGCCAGCTGTGAAGTTACCCTAATAATGATTATTTTTTAGATGTATACTTTCTATTCTATTTCCTTTCCAAATAGTTGGCAAAGAATTCGTTAACTTTTCGCGAAACTAATTAGGGAGTTGGCTTGACCCCTGACAAACATCTCGCGAAATTGAGTTTCCTTCATCGGCAGCTTGCCCGCGAGGCACTGCGAGCCAAATTAGATTTGCGTGAAGTCAAAAACCCTCAAGAATCGACCCCCCGGGGAGGGCAACGCAGTCGGCATAACAATATTTGCCCTAAACTGCGATGGCTTGGGTGAAAAAGAAAACACGGACGTGTGAGGAATCGGAAAATTAAATGGTGTTTCTAGGTTGGGTGGAAATAATGGTAGCGTGTCGACAAGAGATGAATTCGTGACCTTGCTAGAAATTCGCAACTGTCACAGAGTGTTTGTTTTTATGGTTTTGTAGGATTTTTGTGAGCAACTCTATGAAATTGAGTGATTGTTTAATCATTTATGAAATTGGAAATAAGTTATCATTCGCTTGTCCTGAAATTGCAGCAGCACTGATCCTGAATATATGGAAAATCTTAAATGAAAAATGGTTTTCTCATTCTCTTTTGCTACTTAAAAAAACAAGCATTATTAAGCAAGTAATTTGCAATCAGTTCGATTTCAAATTGTATCCTTTTCTATAAAATGTTTTCACACTTCAATAGTTCTGGTTGGTATATCCGTAACCTAATAAGTCTCTAGAGACACGATATCCCGTTGAAGATAATGAAGCCACGAGCTTATCTTCAAATATGCCATTAATTTTCCGATTTTTCCCCATTTGAAAAGTTTACGCGGGGCATTTTCAAAAAAAAAAAAGTTGAGAAAGTGATGAGATTGAATTGAGCTCTACCCTCTTCAAACTTTAAGGGCTGTCAAAAGAAACTGCCTGGGTGTAAAGCTCGCCAAGAAATAAATTGCATGTGGGCAAACAACTAAAAATGAAATGCGCATCCCCTAGCTCAATGCTATGGAAAAAGTTGACTTAGTTAAAGCTAATTATTTCGACGCGAGTAAAGCAAATCTTCAATTCAACCTCATGTTTAAAACAGACTTCGATATTTTTTGTGTTTGTTTGCACTCTGCAGACCGACGGTCACAACCGTTTTAAATACAAATTAGGAAGAAATTTTCGGTTCAATATCATCTAGTTTGGCTGTATTCAGGCCAAACTTCTGAAACTATGATGAAACTTTCTTTATATTTGATCATTAAGACTTAAACGCTGTGTAAGTGTTTATAAGTTGTAGATGACGCTTTTTTCTTGAAAACTACACATTTTTACGATGTTTGCAGTTTCTTTATCTCTCCTACACTAATCCCGGTTGACTAAATTTACTGTTTATTCCCTAAATGCTAAAAATAATGTGATAATTGATTATTTTTGCAAGACTCATGACTTATCCTTAGCTAAGCACGTCAGCTTTTTAAAAATATATGTGATTTTAAAGCAGGCTGAATGCTTCGATTTACTTAAATCGATATTCATGTTTAAGATATTTTTGCAAGCCTAAAATATATAATATCCTAATCATTAAATAATAACATAATTTTTCAGCACCATTTCAATAAGGCTTATTAACAAAGAAATTAAAATAAGCGTTCACGAAACCACAAAATATTTCTCGCAACGACCCGTAGCAAAAATCGACTCATCCCTCAAGAAAAAACAGCATTTTCCATCGAACGTCACTGCATTTGACAGTGGTTTCAGCCTCTTGCTCATTGTCCCGAACCTGCAGCAGCCATAAAGCAAACGACTTTTCAATATTGTGCCAAAAGAAAAAGCTCGGGAAACTGCTAAGATGGCATCGACTCGCTGCTGCCACGCACGTGATCCGCTTGGCAAATAATACTCTCGCAAACATATCCGCCCATTCCACGTGGCTGTCGATACAGTTATCCGGATAGATGATAGATTCGTATAGCAAAATCCTTTTGGGCGAGTGTTCCAGAATACTTCAGGGGCGGTCTGTTCCCTTTGTTTCAACGGGATGCCTTAGGACAGCTTCGTTTATCAGTTGTGTAAAATGTATGGCATTGCTTAAGGGGGTGAATTTACTTTCTTATTCTACACCCGGATATACCTGCAGGAGCGTCTGTCTTGGCATCAGTTGCAGAATAACAAGAAACTCCAGCGTTTAATTGGAGCAATTGTTTTATTTTATATGTATACTATCTATACCTTTGTTCACGATAACTCAGCTCCTGTCGTGTTAACTAATTCGGTAATACCTTTTAATTAGCAAGTTTCGCGCCCCAGGCCCCGTAAATCAGCGTAATACACACAAAGCACAAACATATTTCGCGGGTATCTAGTTTCCAGTTATTTTCTACGGCGGAGGCTATACCATTGGATGCAGACATGAAAGATTGATGCTTGTTAATACTTTAAATCCACTTTCAAAAAGGAGATTTTACGTTACATCCGTTTCTGAAATCTGTGGCATTGAATGTGCACTGCGCGCCACGTTTTAATACAATCCGAGAAAATTATGGCTTTTCCAGCGTCGGCGCCGTCAAATATGCATGGTGGAACGTGACTCGGACCTAACGGATTCTGCGAAAAATCTGGTGCGAAAAATTCTAACGTCACATCCGCTCTATTTGAATAAAGTTATGGAAATCTGCAGATTTCGCGTTACAATTGAGACCGGAAGTAATGCGATTAAAAAATTGGTGAACGCCATTACCGGAACACAATCGCGATGAATTCCACCGTTTATCCGCGAAACGTGAAACAAAGCACTCAGCAATCTCACTGTTCGTGTAATTTACAGGCGCTAAGCCTGTAAAAAGGAACACGGTGAGAGGATTCGTGCGAGGTAGGTGCTGTTGGTAACTTACAGTCCAGCCCTCCCCAAGCCTTTCATTGCCTGCATTTCCTTAAAGCCGAGAATATGTCTTCCCGTGTGCCCGCGTCCAATGGTTTACCTCTGCGCTAATGCATTTGCGTGCGCAAACAACCCGCGTCGCCTGGTGTATTCTAGCGAAAATAATACCCACTTCCCACGATCCGTACCACTATCGCGATCCTTCCTGTCGCCATTTTCTACGGGAAATCTCTAGTTTGACTTCAAACGAGCGGCTTTCTTTCGCCGCCCCCGTGCAGGATGCTGGAGCATAATATGACGCGGCCCCCCAAACCGGTTTTCGACCAGCTAATTAGTTTCAAGAATTTAATTAATAATCGAGAATTTTAATTACAACCTGTCACGGCCTTCGACAAGGGGAGTGTGTCGGGAGTAGTCTGCTTTCTGCAGATGGCCTTGGTATAGTTTAGGTCGTTTTTAGCGAATTTTTGTTTCTTGGGGAAATTTTCAATTTTCTTAAAGATAATTAAAATGATAATGAGTCTGTGAAAGGGTCAGATAACTGCATGAGTTGAAAGAAAATATCTTACGCCGACGTTCAAGAGTGCACTGCATTGATATAAGAAATTGCTTTTGCAATGAGAAATTTCAAGGAAGAAAACTAAAAATCCCTTTCAGGAGTCATGATTTTTGGTGGTGGTTTGCTGCCAAGCAGCACTGCTTTAGAAATAAACTTTTAGGGGACTGTTCCGTTGACTGCGCAACCGGACATTGGAAATGCCAAACTTTAACAAAGAAAATCGCTTCCACACCAAACTCCGTATTCTCACGTTTCATTGACTGGAATCGGAATATGCGAAAATTCCCACCAGTTTCGTATACTTTACCTATTATTCCAATCGCCGTCTGCTCACAATAAAATATATATAAAACCAAACAGAGGTATTCTAGTTTACAAAGCTCCGTTATTTGGGTTAATGTCGCCCAGATGTCCCAAACTAGTGCGATGAATACGAAAACAAAACAAACTCTTTCCGCAAGAAGCGAAGTAAACCCAACATTACACCAGGCTGACACACAAACGCAAAGAAATAACGTACACAGGGCGCGATGGAAATGCCTCAGCGAAAATGTTTGCACATAAAACAAACAATTTACGACACTTGGATGCGAAAGATAATTATCTCGGATATGATATTATGCAAACGTGGTAGAGGACATAATATCGTCGATTACGTCGCGACGGTGATGACGCCCGCCATCGTCGGCGTCGGCGTCGGCGTCGGCGTCGGCGTCGGCGTCGGCGTCGGCGACATAATTGCAAGTGCATTCAAACAATGAAACACGCGCGCCTTTCATAATGATTGCTTAACTCATCATGTGTCAGGTAATTTGATTACAATAAATATTCTTTCGAGCAAAACTAGGATGCACGACTCGCTAGGTTGTTGCCATTTAATTTTCCTACTGCTCATAGTATAACAGCTGTAATTCTCTATAAACTAGCATTGTGCTTCGCTGCCTCCCACGTGCAAACTAGCGGAGCTGAAGATAAATTAGTGGGTGGACGCCATTTCATCGTGTACTCGAGTTACGTCAGCCGTAACAAGTTGTCTGTGTTTTTTTCTTTGCATGTGCTTGACACCATTCCTGTTATGTGCACTTGCATATAGCGCGTGCATTCGCCAAGAAATTTTCCATATGTTTGGTTATGAGCAAAAAGATTGAATGCTCTTTTGATTCCACGTGAGCACAAGCTAGAGCTTTCAGTAATAATTACATAATTGCGTACCGTGTATTCCAAGAAGGCTAGATTCAATTTTGCGAGACTATTTTGGTGTTGTCGGTAGCACGGTGAATAGGTGTGATGCGGGCGGCTCGGAGCGTGCGACACATCCGGTGGGGCGTTCATTAAAATGACAATAAGCTATTGAATTTTTGTGTTTGCGCTGAACGTAAGGGTTCTACGAAATGAAACAAAATCACCAGGGGATAAAAGCCAAAGGGCCATGGCTTTGGCAGTGTGATTCGGGCTTTATTATACAAACGATTTTTGATAAAAATTACGTAATTGAGTATTCAGAATTTCAGGTGTATGGTTCAGACAAGTATTCCTATTAAATTGTTTCGTCTTTTGAATATTTGCGTAGATCAGACTGTTAATTCGTCTGTTTGGAGAAAACCCTTTCGTACAGTTTTCTTTCATGAGATCAAATGCACATAAAAGCGCCCTTAATTAAAAATGAGATTAATGATGAGCGTCACGAGCGTAGCGAGTGAAACGAAATCTTTAATTACACTTTAATGCTAAGAAATTCCGTTTTTTGTGTGCTTGTTCACGCTCGCCAGGCCAAACGCCAAAAACGATTTTGATGAAACCTTCGTTTTCTCTGAACTTAGATTTGCCACGTTTCTGAAGCAATAAATTTCCACCAAAATTTTATGTTATCAAGTTTTTTCGAAATTTTTCAGTTTTTCCAAAACAAGTTTTCCACTCTAGAGGCCAAGCGTGAATATATTTTGACGAAACTTTCTAAATATGTTGACCCTAACGATTTAATGTTTGTGTACAAACCTAATTTTAGTATGTTTATTACTTTTCTTGAAAATGGCGCTTTAACGTCACTTTTTAAGCCTTTTTGCTGTTTTTAGCAACTAAAGCAACTTAATCTTCAACCTATGTGAACAAAATTTACAATGTGTGGTAAAAATCATAAAAGAATATACTACTGTGTTATTTTGAAGCAAATCAATTAAATCGTTTTTCTTTTAATCGATTTTTACGTTTTGATATATTCAAATAATTTCACGGCGACTAGGTATACATCATGATATTTGCAGGTAATGAATGTCATTGAGAAAGCTGCTAAATTATTTCTGAACATTTTAAATTGATCTTATAAGCGTCAATATTACGCTCATCCACAACACGATTATACGAGTGTTCGCATAGCCTAGTGATTAAAAAATCAACACCCCACTTTAGCTGAGAGCATTGGTCTGTCTTCATTTATTTGTTCCGCCGTATCGCCGATTTAATAATATAATATGTCATTGATTTAATGTTCACCTATCAAGAAATGATTCCACTAGGTTATGTTTTCTAAGATTTTATAACGGTCATTAAGTCTGCAAATTTGTTTCTATGGGTGCATAAAACAGAGCTTGAACTTTTCATTAGCGACCGATAGCGGACAAGACCTTCATCTCTGGAGCTAGAGATTCCCGTGACCTATTTCTCCGCGCTACCACAATATTACTGCCCCGGTTCTCAAGAAGTGTCAAAGGTTGACATTTGTATCAATTTCATTACGTTCAGCAACACAAAAACGCGTGGAAATCATTCCGAGATGTTTGTGCCGGCAGATGCATCCAAATTGCGCAGTTAAAACAACCCATAAATTGTACCTATATTACTTACATTAGCACTCGAGGACTCATTCTGTATATCTACATTTTAAATATGTGTTTCTAATGATATTTAGATACCATTTATGTGAATGAACACAGTATTTCATTTATATATAGGGTTGTATCAATTTCATTACGTTCAGCAACAAAAAAGCGCGGGAAAATCAAATCTAAAGATGTAGATGTTAGATTCTTGTTTCCTCAATTAAATACAGGGCCAAGTTTTCTTCTTCATCTAGGGCAGTGGTTCTCAACCTGTGGGGCGCGACCCACTAGTGGGTCGCGAGAGGTTTGCAGGTGGGTCGCCAGCAAGTGGTCAGCATAAGCATTCTAACTAGCTAGAGTGAAAATATTATTTATTTATTCGAAGTTATTTCGATTTTGATAAGTAATAGTAGGTATCTGTTCAGAGAATGAAATGTCAATTTGCCCAAGTTATATTTCCTGCCTACTTCTGACACGTGTTTACATTTTTATTCCATTCTTTGTCGGGCAAAGACAGACCCCTCCTCCCCCAACCCAAGGACATAGCTGAGACTAGACACAACACGTGTGCCGTACTTTACTTCGAAACTGCGAATTAGTTTTGTTAATTCTTTCAATCCCACGCTTCGCGGCAAAATGGCAAAATGGCAATGTTGACATGTTTCCATCTCTTGATGCCTTCATCGCCGACCAGAGAGCTGATAACGCCGACTTTTGCGCCGAGGACTTGACCAAGTTGGTGTGGTTGCATATTATGGAAAAACTAGGGCAGCAATTTGAATCCTATTTCCCTGTCGAAGACGCCCCGTGCACAGGCAATATGTGGATCATCAACCCCTTTTCCACGGAGGGCAAAAACGACCTCTCGCCAGCAGATTCGGACAAGCTGATAGAGTTGAGCTGCGCCGCAACTTTGAAAGCAGACTTTAAGAGTGCAGATATTTCCTCGTTCTGGATGAATCTGAATTCCGAATACCCGACATTGAGTGCGCGGGCAGTGAACAAAATTGTTGCCATTTCCGTCATCGTATCTTTGCGAAAGCGCGTTCTTCGCAATGACGTCGATCAAAACTAAATCGCGGAACCGACTGGACATCAGTGCAGCACTTCGCGTAGCTATCACAAAAATCGTGACAAATTGGGAAAAGCTCACGGGAGACTGCCAGGCCCAAGGCTCCCACTAGGATTGCACATCCAGGGATGCGGTGAGGAAGGCAACCTTACGGAATGTCTGGAAATGTTTATAGGCAATTAAACGCGCGGAGCAAGCAGTGCATAATTTTCTGTAAAATTGAACGTCTAATTTTCAACACCCACGGAAAAATGGGTCGTGATCATACCTCCATTCGTATAGTGGGTCGTGACGGGGTAAAGGTTGAGAACCACTGATCTAGGGCATCTTGGGTTGCTTTTAATCCGGCTTGCCAAGCCTGGCGATTTCCCATTATCTTCTTCACTATAACTAAATTCACTTCCTTCCCCATCATCCAACTCTTCGTCCTTTTCTACCAGCACATTCCATCCTTTTACGTCTTCCCACAGTTTTCCTCTGTCAACCTCCTCCCAACTCATCTTCCTTTCCTCCAAGTCTTCTTTTATCACACCACTCCACCGTTCTCTTGGTCATACCACTCTTCTTTTCTTATTTACTGTGCCTTCAAACTCTCTTCTTTGTATCCTCTCTTGATCCATTCTCTTTATATTTACAACCCACCGCATCCTTCCTCATTTATCATTTATAATATGATAATAATAATAATATAAACTTCTTTTTGTCAATACATGCAAAATTGTGTTCGTCCACAGTTCTAAAACTTTAGAATTGCGTGGGTGGATTTCTCGCAAGTCATATTCAAAAAAGAATCTGAGCTTGAAAACGATTTTTGGCCGTTTCAGTTTGGCGAAAGGTATATTCTAAGAGTTTTTGACGTGAAAAATGCATGACAACATCTTCGTATTTGATAAATTGTGGCAAATTGAATGAGAAACACTCAAAACGTCTGGAGGGCAACCAACATATTGCTAGTTCCAGCTAGAAATACTTGTAGCCTTTTAGACTTGTACTTGTAGACTTTCAGACATCTGCAGGTCTCCAATTCCATCGAAACTTTGCGGAAATTTTTTAAAGTTTGCAGTTTTCGTCATAACTCATTCGCGACGGCTAGCGCTCAAGTTTGTAGGGTGTGTATGAAGTGTGTGCACATGTTTGATTATAAATTAATTAGGACAGACAAAAACAGCTCTAATTCCTTCGCCGGATACGAGCTGCTTCTAAGATTTACTCGAATTAAACCCGTTTGATTTATGAGACCGACGCCGACGCCGACGCCGACGCCGACGCCGACGCCGACGCCGACGCTCGATCAAGCAATTCGAACGCATCCCAATTCACTGAACGTACACCGCAGATAGGCGAACTGCTTGAGTTATGGCCCGGATTTCTAGCGCAGTTTCCGATCGCTGCGACCGACCGACCGACGTTTCCCACGAATCGACAGAAAGAAAATTCGCAGCCGCGTTATATGTTTTGACGATAACGAAGCCAATCGGAGTCATAAATAACTTCTTCGTTTGAAATGCCAGCGTTCAATGCACCCTGCTCCTGTTGTTCACTAACCGTTCCGAATAGATGTGTCTCTAAAAGATTCGTCATATAGATGTTGATTTGAATATACTTTATTAGACAGCACGTATGCAATTTTTCAAAGTAATAAAACGGAGTTGAACATATTCAAAGCTTATCGATATATTTTATTTTCATTCACAGTTTTATTACAATTTTGCTAGTTGAAATCGAATTTACCGTGAGTACTATCGAGTTGGAGAGTTACTATTGCAGAGTTAGAAAGTCAACTCCGTGAAGAGTACATATTTATTGATGGTACATGTAGGTAGGAGGAAATGAACGCAAAGCAAGACCATGCACAGAAAAATATTTTTCAGGAAATGAAATTGTTGAACTGTTATAGCTTTGAGTATATGCCATCCTTTTTCATGTAAAGTTGCATTTTTACATATTGCCGAGCTAAAATAACAGCGGAAGAACGATTTTCATTAGGTTAATCTCCCTGTGATGACCTACAGAAAGTTTACAAAGTAGAAGAGAAGAATTTATATTCTGTATAAAGCTTTTCGCTTGGCATAGAATTTTTAGTGGCCAAGAGAGGCACTCTCGCAATTTGACAGTAAAGTTCCCGACCTACTCATCACTTAAGATTATTAAAACGTCTTGAAACTTCTCGAGGTGGTCATATTCTTTGAGGGTTCTCTCAAATGAATAATTCTCAAGGATCATCAGTCATCTGACTGCCGAACTGACTATTTTCGAAAGAAAATGTCAGAAAATAATGCGACGATATTCATCAGGTTTCACCAAATTAAAAACAACGTTGCGCTCAAGAGGATTCCGAGTCTCCTCCTCGTCCTCTTCCTTGAAGTACCTATTTAATCTCAGGCATTGTCTCTGAATTTGGTGCCCCTCGTCTCAATCAATTTCCACGCTATCTGCGTTTCGACGAGAGAACTCTGGAAAACTAATTTAACGTGAACAGCAACACAGCAAGTATGATTGTGATTTCAGCTCTCATTGTATAAGAAGATAATTCAAATGTAATCTTGTAGCTCATGAGAGAAGCGCTTACTTCAGAGACAACACAGAGCCCAAATGCCAATGTTATATAAGGCATTGTTTTTACTGCTGAGAAAACTTCAACGCAGAAAGTGACACAAGAAAGTTCAAGTAAAATGATCCGTACATCATCTATCCGATTCCATGAGAGATCTCTGCTGGTTGGTTGCTTGGAAGTCTGGAATCTGTACAATTTTCTGGACGAGCAGGCAGGAGGCATGAAATTATGAAATTCTCCGCAAACACACAAAAAATACATTCCGCACGACAGACGCAACTGTTCCACTAAGCTCCCTTCCATCTTCATTTAATTAAATTAGCGAAACTGGTAAAAGATTTACACCTAAAACGTGTTTTCTCTTAAAACAATTTTCCCATTCAAGAAAAGCCCTCCAGGCCTGAGATCTGGCGTCGACTTCCCTCTTGAAATACATAATGTAATAAGACGAATGGAATTCCCTCACTACTTGTGCTGTATCGCAAATCTCACTCTCTCTCTCTCGTTCTTCTTCCCTAAGACAGGGGCAGTCTTCGCCAGAAAACTTTCGGCAGAAATACGCATTGGCAAAATTTTCGTCAATTCCTGCCTTTCCATGGGATGAGAATAATGAAATGGACGCCAACGTCTCTAGGCCAATTATTAATGATGGACCTACGACGGGACACTTTAGCCCTCTCCTTGCTTGCTATATATATGTAAATTGCTCTACAGAATTGAGAACAGCTTTCGAATACATAGTGTTTCTTGGCAGTGAGACAACCCCCTGCCCACGCATGCCTTCAAGTGATCAGTCATTGCCATGACCACCCCATGATGAACAATATCCGTATCGACCACGACATTCGAGAAATGGGGATGCGTTCCACCTTGCACCGTTCATTCCCAGAGCAAATACCTTACACTGCTGACATCTGATGTAATGTAGGATAATAAAAATGATCGATACTCATATCAAGATCACCAGAAAGGCAAGGTCAGAAAGCTTGAGTGGAATAAAAAACACATAGCAAATTCCACAATGCAAAAAATCTGAAAATCTGGAAATCAATGTAGATGAGTTATGTGATTTTGCAGTCAAGTAGGCAACATGGATATTTAATATCTTGATGTTATTTCTGCAGCAATGTTTTGCAGTTATTTAGAATTAACTCTACATTCCACTTGTTCGCTCGAATTCACCACTTCAAACTTCATTCAATTTCCCATCGGCGATGTCCATGAATACAGCTATAAAACTACCAGGTGACGACCTATTCAGCTGCAGTCATTATGCTTGGTTATCTGCATTCTGGCTGGTACTTGAAATGCAGTTATTCAGCGATGAATACCTGCACACCACTCGCCACGAAATTAAAGTTCTTGAGTTATTCGCTTAGAAAATTCGCTTATTTTGAATGAAGGGTGCAAATATTCGCAGAATGGGGAAATCAGTCACGCAAACGAAACGAGACAAAAACCGACAGGAGAATATTTAAGTTCAAAGTTTTGTTTCGTCTACATAATCATGATTACAGAGATTTTTTTCGCATCCTTTACATTTGTACTAATACAGGGTACTGATACCACCTCAACCAACAAGTGCCCATCTCCCTAGGTAAGGCTAGGGCTAAGGCCAAGGCTAAGGCTAAGGCTAGCGAGGATATTTGCCCTGATCCAAACCTCGGAATGCAATATGTGCAACAAACAACAAGGAAAAGTTGATATGACTATAAAAATGACTAAATTGCATGCTTAATTACCTTGTACTCAGAGCAGACGAACTCTCCTCGCGTCTCGCATGCAGCAGCAAACTGTCTTATCACTCACTCACTCGCGTGTATCGAAATGTTATCGCGAAAACTGTAACTGGCTCTAAAACGCATACATGTTTTACTGCTTACACCGTTGATAATCTGTACTTGCGCACGTCAATCAAACGTATTGCGCCAGTTATTAGATCAATTTAGTGGCGGTTGGTAATTCACATTGAGAAATGCAACTTTTCTTTGTGATATTGTGATTATTTTCACCTGAGTTTTGCATTTACTCATCCCTGTGTAATTGAACTTGATTTCCGTGCTGCGGCTTTGTGTGTCGGGTTGCCTACAGTAAAACTTTCAAGCCAAAAACCGTTGGCTTATTGTTTTTTTTTCAAAAAAATACTGTCACATTCAAAACTCAACACATCGGCATTTCTTAAGTTGCTGACGGATAGCCCTAATCCATATAGTTTTAGCCATTCTGACATGAATAAAATATGAAATAACCATCGCAGCACGTGATCTCGTTTCGCATAAAATTTAAAGCTTAGGTACGGCTTGCGTAGTCTTTTAACAGACATAATTATTGTTCCTCATTCAGTCCCTTGATAGATATTCTCAAATTTATGTTAATATTACGCGAACTTTAGAAAACAACACTAAATCTCACATACGGAAAATATAGCATGAACGTTTTCAACACAACTCGACAAAATCGAACCACCCGCAAGAAGGACCAAGGTCCACTGAAGTATGAACAATGGTTCACTGATGTTACAAATCATCCACATTGCAAACAGCTGATTGTTGACATTGATGATATTTTACCATTTGAGATACATAAACAAATCAAATATTTTTCTAAGCTGAGGTTATATTCGCTTCTCATCAGCCAACATGCCCTCCCAGTGGCTTGAAATTGTTCGAAATCGTTTCTGAGAAGCCATCGTAATACACAGGGTTATTAATTCTGCCTGCGGGAATTTAACAACGGAATTCATTTAAAATCCGAGATGAGACAAATGTATAAATCTGCAGTTTCGGTAGTTTGAAAGTAATAATTAGATGACAGGAGCTGGAATCAAGTGACTGCATCATGGCAATTAAAGCTAATATTATAAGGGGACATTTTGTGATATAAATACCAATCTAAAATAAGGGTTATTTTGTTACAGTGTGGTGTGGAAGCTGAGAAGCGAGACTTTAATTGCTCTGTTGGAGGACAGGGTGGGGTAGGGAATTTATCGGATGTAAACAGACTGAAATATACCAATTTGCACTGGCAACCATGTTATATTTTTTACTGTACACATATATTATTTCATTTAAGTTATATCATTACTTAAATCTAGGTATACTATTAAAGTGGAATAATTCTAGGCACATGACTAGATTGCTCATTTCTCGACAACAATTCTGGACAATTACAAACTAACTTGTAATTGAAACTAAACTCTAAGTATTTTTATAAAAGATTGTAGCTGCTTTTGGCATTAAATAAATTAAATAGACAGATTAAATCGACAATTAGAGTTCGCGCTTGGGGTGTGTTTAGCCGAAGATGGATTCCAGGAGCGAGGGCTGCCTGTGTGAGCCACACCCGTACATGTTTCGCAGCTTTGCAATGTCACCTTTGCTGAATCCGTCGCGTTGACCAACTGTCACCCCGCTTCGCTGAAACACAAGCCATCAGCAATTAGTTTCCATTTCAAAATAACAATCGAATGCACTAATCACGTATAATACTGACATTTTTCCGAAATAATTGCGCAAAGTGTTATGTTTCTCAAACGAAAAACAGGGGCGTTTGTTGTAGGAAGTTATCCAAGCTAAAATCGCGCTGCATTTTTATATTCTTTTTGTGTAGATAGGATGCACAGTGTAGAGAAATTAATATAGATCAAAGATAGATGCCACATCTCGTGATATTGCAAGTTTGAAGAGTATGTCTATAGCTTTGATCTACATTTTATCGCTTTTCTTTTGTAAAACAAGTAAAATACGATGCAACTAATCTGAATCGGTTTTTGATGATTTATATTATATAGATATACAGCTCAAATTTCTAAAAATAAAATGATACTCGTTGTGAAAACATTGATTTAAATACGCTTACAGGGTTATGTGTTATCCTTGTAAGGAAGCCTTACTTGACACAGGTACGTGTAGGTATATTAATATGTGCAATGAACGCGATTTTAATGAATAAAATACAAAAACATGATATCGTTGCGATGGGGAGCAAGCAACCCTTAGCTCTGGTTACTCTAGAACGCCATGCAGTACGAATAAACGTCTGTCTACACCGCAACCAGTGCTACGACCATGTAGTGTGAACTGCCTAACAACAAGGCGTAAGTCAGTCTAGTACGTTACAATCTAATAGCCAATGTCACTCATAATCGCCTGTCACTTTTCGGACATTAGGATTCGTGGCGTGGGTGCATATATTAACTAATACTGCTAATACGATGAGTCTTATTAGATGAAGACCAACCCAAACCTATTCCTGTTGGGTGAATCCATGTCAAGTCAACTAAAAATTCTCAATTTCTGTAATGACAATTTTTAAAATCAACCAAATGTATGTATATCCTTAGAGTTGGTCTAGGAAGGATTAAAACCAATTTTTAAAAATATTTCCTGCGCACCGTTCGTGCGCTGCGGTCGGCGCAAGATAGGCTGTTTTGAGTGATATGTCGCGCATTCCTCCACGTTTCGCCTTGTAGCGCCCGACTTGTTCAACTTACAGATTTAAAAATGATATTTTTGGAAAGCTGAGAAAATTTCCTATCAGATAAAATAACTAAATATTAACCCTAAAAATAACCTACCCCTAATGTACAATCATCCCCTAAACCGAGAAAAAAGTCACTTACTCATATTTTGATTTCGACGAAATTTTTACAGGTTGTAGTTAACAAACAGATTAAGCTTTTCTGAAAGTCTTGTGGTGGTTTTGCCAGTGGTTAATTTTTTAAAAATAAAATAGTGAGTTTGTATGAGATTTGCGTGCGTGTTTGCCGTACGTCGTAGCAAGTAAGTACAATTTTCGGCAGGTACTCGATATTTAATTTCATTAATTTCTTAACAGGATGGGTAGGACACTTGGGTGAAGCTCTCTAGGAAGTTTTGTGGTGGTTTTTTCAGTATTTTGTTAGTTTAAAAATAATTTATATTGCGCGGTACTTCATTACCCTCCCTTTTCCAAGTACATTGTGTAACAGCGCTCAAAGTAACCATCGTTTTCGGCGGTTACTCTTTATTCAATTGGAACCATTTAATTCCAATATGTGCCGGTCACATAGGTGAAGCTCTCTAGAAAGTTTCGTGGTGGTTTTCTCAGGAATTAGGTGGTTTTTAAATAGTTTATATTGCGCGGTAGTTTATTTGGCCCTCTTTTACAACTACTGTGCGTAACAGCGCTGAACGTTACCATCATTTGCGGAGGTGACTTCTTTTTTGCAATCGGAATTATTCGGAAACAATTCGTACCGATCACTTAGGTGAAGCTCTCTAGAGAGTTCCGTGCGATTTTCTCAACGGCATACATACGAACGAGTTTAAAAGTCAATACAGCGCGATGCAAATTACTTAAAAACCACAAAAGTACTTAGAAAACCACCTTTCTTTCAATTTCTTATGAGCTTCACCCAAGTGAATGGCATACATTTATTTTAAAATAATTCCACTAAATAAAACGTAACTGCCTAAAATGATGTTTACGCTGAGCGCTGTTAGTAAAGGGAGGGCAATGACGCACCGCGCGATATAAAATATTTAAAAACATTCAAAGTAATGACAAAACCGGCATGAAACTTTCTAGAGAGCTTCATCCAATTAATCGGAACATATTGTTACTAAGTATCTCCAATGGCTTAAAGAGTAACTGCCAAAATTGACGGTTATTTATTATGTACTGTATGAATATAAAAAACACTCTGCAGTATAAATTATTTCAAAACCACCGAAGCACTGCGAAAACCACAAAAATACTTTCTGGATAGCTTCATCCAAGTAATTGGCACATCCCATTATTGCATTGTGGAAATAAAATACCAAGTACCTGCCGAAAATTCTGTTCAATTTTTACGGCGTTACGTACAGAACGGCAAAAACGAGCGCAAATCTCATAAAACTCACATTCTTATTTTTAAAACAAAAACCACTGAGAAAACCAGCACGAAACTTTCTAGAGGGCATCACCCAAGTGTCCTGCACATAATGTTAATTATCAGTGACAATTGAATAAAGAGTAACCGCCAAAAACGATGGTTACTTTGAGCGCTGTTACACAATGTACTTGGAAAAGGGATGGTAATGAAGTACCGCGCAATATAAATTATTTTTAAACTAACAAAATACTGAAAAAACCAGCACGAAACTTTCTAGAGAGCTTCACCTATGTGACCGGCACATATTGGTATTAAATGGTTCCAATTGAATAAAGAGTAACCGCCGAAAACGATGGTTACTTTGAGCGCTGTTACACAATGTACTTGGAAAAGGGAGGGTTTAATGAAGTACTGCGCAATATAAATTATTTTTAAACTAACAAAATACTGAAAAAACCACCACAAAACTTCCTAAAGAGCTTCACCCAAGTGTCCTGCCCATCCTGTTAAGAAATTAATGAAATTAAATATCGAGTACCTGCCGAAAATTGTACTTACTTGCTACGACGTACGGCAAACACGCACGCAAATCTCATACAAACTCACTATTTTATTTTTAAAAAATTAGCCACTGGCAAAACCACCACAAGACTTTCAGAAAAGCTTAATCTGTTTGTTAACTACAACCTGTAAAAATTTCGTCGAAATCAAAATATGAGTAAGTGACTTTTTTCTCGGTTTAGGGGATGATTGTACATTAGGGGTAGGTTATTTTTAGGGTTAATATTTAGTTATGTTATCTGACAGGAAATTTTGTCAGCTTTCCAAAAATATCATTTTCATCTCTGTAAGTTGAACAAGTCGAGCGCTACAAGGTGGAACGTGGAGGAATGCGCGACATAGCACTCAAAACAGCCTATCTTGCGCCGGTCGCAGCGCACGAACGGTGCGCAGGAAATATTTTACAAAATTGGTTTTAATCCTTCCTAGACCAACTCTAAGGATAGACATATATTTGGTTGTTATTAAAAATGGTCATGTCAGCTCATTGGTTGGTTTGAAATGGAAATGCCCTGTTCTGTCTAACTTGGAATTGTATTATCGCAATATGGTTGATATATATTTAGCTGTCAAAAACCGTTCTGTGTAATGTTTTAAAAGAACGCATCTACGGATTCTCACAATTGAATATTTTATTTTGTTTTTGATGCCGAACTTTATCTAAACCACCTACGTAACAAATTTCAATATTATCCCGAATGCGAACCGAACGCGATAAACCTAGTTTCTTATAGTTTTTTACTTACTTTCGGGACCAACGTAGGCTGGTTGTTCTTCGAGAAGGACTTGTCCGAATAATGCATGACACTTAGGTAGTCGTATTCCACCCCGTAGCCGTTCGTCGTTCCCCGTTCCGCCTTGTCGAAGTTGTTGTTACGTCCTGGGAACCAATGCAGAATGTCGGCGGTGAATTTAGGGGTGTTTTGGTAGCTGGTCTATCAGAAACTTCAGCTATTTTTATTTGTACCAACAAGTGGGTCAAAATAACATTTTGTGTCCGATTTTGTTCTAATACAGACAGATGACCGAATCTTCCGCTTCAATATCTGTAAAAAATTTATTGAAATGAGGTACCTATTATAGTCACTGTATCTTGCGGATATTGGAATAATTTTGATTAAAATTTTATCGAGATATCTGTAGAGGTAGGTTTATGGATACGCTATAAAATTTCTCTGCAGAATTTTGAAGCGAGTTTTGAAACTGAATCTGGCTGACCATAAACCCTGGCTTGAAATATTTAGCTTGAGATTTTAGAACTCAGAATCAAAGGTTAGATACTGCACCGTAAATGAAAGACTCAAAATCCCACCTAGATATCTCGACAATCTCCATCGCTGCTACAGCACTTCTCTATATTTTAGTATAAGTATGTGAGTTAGGTTAAGTTAAGGGTAAGTTAGGGTAATTTGAGGGTAAGTTAGGGTAATTTAAGGGTAAATTATGGGTACCTTAGGTAATTAAAGAGTAAGTTAGCGTATGTTAGAGTTAAGGGTTAGTTTAGGGTTAAGGATAAGTTGTGAGTAATTTGGGAAAAGTTGAGAGTAAGATAGGGTAAGTTTATGATATGTTAAGGGTAAGATCTCACCATCCTCGATGTTCTGCCAGTAGATAGTGACATAGTCATCGCGCTCCCAGCGGTTCTGTTCGTGCATGAAGCCGGCAGCGTGCATCAGCTCGTGAATCGGAGTTCCGATCTTGGTCAGGCACCCTGGCGACTGCAGATTCACCTCCTGCATCCCTCCGACGCGTCCCACCGACGACCAGCACCCCGTGTTCGCCTTCGTGATCTTGATGTAGTCCCGCTCGTTGGTGTGCCGACGGAACCGGATGCACGTGTGCTTGTGGTATTGCCGGAAAGCGTCCTCGATAGTGTTCAAGTCTTTCGGAGCTGAAGGTTGGAAATATGATGGGTGATACACAAGGTAGTAGAATAGTTCCCAGGTAGATAGTATTGGATTGGTCGCGACTATACTGGTAGGACAACATGCCTAATTTGATATTATTGAAAGCTACGTTATCTAAAAACCACATGATTTGAATTCGTTTTCTGTTGCAGTTCCTGTCAAATTATTTGCTACTTAAGAAAGTCTTCTATTATCCTTGGATGAAACATGTGTTTTATGGCCTCAACTTCTCTGTAAATGTTTCAATGTTTTGGAAGCAAGCGTGGCGGCTATATAGCTAGATTAGCTTTAAATGCTTTCCTCAAAGTACTTTGGTTTTCTTTCTAATATTGGCTTGGCCTTGGTATATCGATATATATTTTAATTGAAGTCGGAAAATTCCGGAAAACATTCGGAATTGATGTTAAACAAGCAAAGTTATGAGTGGAAAACCTTTGGACAAACACTATATTTTGACATGAGTGGCTACATTTCCAATTATTATCTAAATTGTAGAGCAACGAACATGTGGATGATTACTAAAGGTTCTATTTAGAAATTATCTAACCAGCTCGGTGGAAACGCGGAAACCACAGTCATGTGAGTTCGTCAGTGAGTTAATAATTGGTAATTTGATGCCTACCCCTGTACATAACATAAATATTTAACCAGGTCGCAGGTGAGAGAGTTTCCGGGCAAACCTTTGAGTCAGGTCATGGTTGATCAGAGCAGGTATACGTTATTGAAACTGATATTATTCACAATTCGGCAACGAATGAATATCGGTTATCAACGAAACTAAATAACCTATAGATAGTGCATCGTACTGTGCCAAATTAAGTGAAGTGAAGCCATGTTTTCGCCATCTTGGTCGCCCAAATAATGCACTTTTCATGCAGTAACAGTATAACCCCATAACCCCATAACCCCATGGGTGCATAACCCATTCATGCTGTTATTCTGAGAATTATGAACTGAAAATATTCCTACAAATTATTATAAAATTGTTTCTACACTGAATTTTCCTTTGGTATATTACCTAGAAAATGAATTTGATGAAAATTTTAATTATGAGGAGGTGCCCCAAAGTGGCTTATTATGGCATCAAAGTCGCGCTGTACGAAGCGGTATCCAGACCATAGAGAATAGTGGTCATCACTCATCATGATCGAGCAGATTGCTGATTGCTAAGCGTTAGTTCACTTCGTGGTCTGCAAGCAAAGGTAACTCGTTTTGCTACGTACGGGCTACGCCACAACTGAAACTAATTTGCCGCAAATGGATTGCCAATCGCTTGAAATAAATTGAATGTATGTTTACACAAATAAACTGTTCCAGTGTAAAATTAGAATTTGTTATTTAAGTAAAGTAAAAAAGATATCCGTGTTTTTCATTAGAGGGTTGTGATTTTACAGATAATAATTTCTGTTTGAACAAAAACCAGAAATTAATTGAAATCTCTTAATTGCTTTGCGTGGTGTTCTATTTTTGTAAATGGATGCACGGATTAATAATCATATAATTCTCAATTTTTTTTAAACGTGCTTGGCTTACTAAGCCACAAAATGCATGGCGATTAGCAATAAAATCCGTTGCACCCGGAAGCAATTAGCACTTGGCGATTACTAGCCGGGCGATTGGGTCGAACATCATTACATTATTTCCTCAAAAAACACTCGCGTTTTTGCTTTTAGTTGTTTTAAAAACATGCCAAATTCTAATTCACTTTTATGAGTAGCTGTTATCGAAATACAGCTATTCAAGATTATTTCTATTATAATTTGTCGTTTCATTTATATTTGAGTTTAAAAATAACCCGATTTTTACCAGTTGTCACACAATTTCTTCCAATTATTAACCAATGTGATAACCGTTCTCAATTCAAACTCATTACAGCATTGTAAATCAAAAATACGTGGAAAACACACCGACAACTCATGATTTTATAAAACTCAATTTTTTAAATGAAGTCCTTCGAGGCGTCTCCTCAATATTGGATTGCAAGTAATTACAACTGGTCGCGATCATCTCATTTGGCAAGACTGCTCTGTAGTACGCAGGAGCCCATTGTGCTGAATTTAATCTCGGATTTCTTTTTCCTTCCCTAGTCGAAAGGCCGAGATTTTAATTACAACCTACTGTGTAATTGCAAAAAAGCTGGGACGAGGTGGTTCTGAAGATCGCTGAATACCAGGAATGCTTGTTTAGGCATGTACTCCATGACATGGGAATCAGTCATGACTTCTATAAAAAATGCGAAATGCTGGCAGGTTATTTAAGAAACACTGAGATGCTGATAGATTTATCGCGGACGATCTAGATTGGGATGAAAGACACTAAGAAACAGAGACTGGTCCCTGGACCAAGAAACTAAAATCATTATGTGCGAGATGTTGAAATCAATTTTTATACAGAAGAAGTGAGAAAAGTATTTCGAAACGGTTAAACTTAATTTGGGAGCGAACCTGACACTTCTCCGGGGAAGAGGTGTTGAAATCAGGACATATTTTCTACCTGGTTGCTTCGGAAATCGTCACTTTTTTTAAGTTGTGTCGTTTCCTACCCTCTTAAAGTAATTAAAAATATATGTAATTTGGTTATTGAATGAAAATATTTTCACTTAAAATTTACCGACCTTTCGCAAAGCCTTGACACATTATAAATTATCTTAGATGAAGAAAAAAAATCAAATCTGTTCGCAAACGTTGGTAGTTGACAAGGAATTGAAAAAACAGCAAATCTATTTTATTGCAGCTGACAAATTAGAACACTAGTCTAATGCCACGTTACATAAGCTGCGTACATTGTGAGTTGTTAGTTGTGAGTTGTGAGTTGTGAGTTGTGAGTTGTGAGTTGTGAGTTGTGAGTTATGAGTTGTGAGTTGTGAGTAGTGCGTTGTAACTCACAGAACGAGTTGTCGATCACGAAGGGGATGACGCCGTCGGGCCAGCGTGCTGAGGGTCCTGTCAGTCCATTCCTGGACGTGGTCTTCGGCACGAGAATGTCTCCCTCCAGATATCCGCCGGTCTCTTCGGCATTCACTCCGCTATCCTCGCTCCACTTAGCCAGCATCCGCCCTGGAGCGGCGGACAAAAATGCGTGCGTCGACATCAAAATTACATTAGCCTTGCTAATTTTGCCGCACAGCTATTTTCTGAGGAATTCTATTAAAGAATCTTCAGGTCTGTCATTTAGATTGGTGTCGAGATAATTAAGGGGTGGTTTTTGTGTGTGTCCTATTTTTTTTTACTTTGCGTCGGCTGTTGCCGTCAGCTGCCCTTCAAAACTCTACTTAATTGCTGGAATCATCATGTGCACGTCCATTTTGTGTAGAATTTCTATGAGTAGCTCTATGAGTGAAAACTCCTAGCATGTGGAAAATTCGTGGCAAGTTACACGGGATTGGCTGATCACTCTGTAGTAGAGACTTGCAAGTGAGCCCATATCTGCCCTTCAAAACTTCACTTAAGTGCTGAAATAATCGTTGCGCTTCAATTTTGGTGAAAATTCCTGATTTTCTGAACAAATACTTAGAGTGGAAACTTAAAAAATATTAGTGGCAACCAATAAATCAACATTTAAATAAATTGAATTTGAATTCCTTAAGTCCACGCTATACGAGACATGAATTCCAAATTAAGTACCCTCTGACAGACAAGCGAATTAATTTTCCTTTCAATCAAATAATTCGTTTCGGCTTACCTGAAGCCTCGCTCGGCTCCGACGGTGCGCCAGCCACCAAGCTCTTGACCGACCGGAAGTAGTCCACGAAGTCTCCGTCCTCCTCGTCGCCATCCTCGCCAGTCTCTCCCGCCGGATCCGCGCCATCAGCTGCCTCGATCACAACCGAGTCCTCATCGTCGTGAAGCGGAAGTTTGAAGTACTGATGAGTAGGAACGGAATCTTCGCCATCTTCTTCAGATTCCGGATGTGAGTTGTCGGCAATTATTTCTACTGTGTCTTCGTCGTCGTGAAGCGGAAGTTTGAAGTACTGATGAGTAGGAACAAAATCTTCGCCATCTTCTTCAGATTCCGGATGTGAGTTGTCGGCAATTATTTCTACTGTGTCTTCGTCGTCGTGAAGCGGAAGTTTGAAGTACTGATGCGTCGGAACAAAGTCTTCGCCGTTGTCACCTTCTTCCACGCCCAAGTTATGGGCAATGATTTCAACGGAGTCGTCGTCGTCGTCGTCGTCGTCGTCGTCGTCGTCGTGTAGCGGCAGCTTGAAGTAAGGATGCGTTGGAACGGAATCGTCACCGCTGTCATCTTCATCCGCCCCCAGGCTCTGAGCGACGATCTCGACAGTGTCGTCTTCTTCGAGAGACCTGTGGAAGGAACCTGGGCCGTCGTCGGCGTCGCCGTCGTTGTCCAGGAGGGGTAGAGACATCGCGACGCCTGCCAGCAGCAATAGTCGAAAGCAGAGCGGAATGAATGTCATCTGTGACAGATAGAAACAGGAAAGAATTAATATTGATAAAAAGAACCGTGTTGTTTTTGAATGAGAAGTATTGCTAGTAAAAACGTACTATCAAGAAAACGTGCTCGAAAGCGTATTGACTCTGATTTTATGTAGTTGGATGTAAAACCTGCGTTGTAAATGCATCAACACCTGTGTAATGCACAAAAAAACTTAGTTTTGATTAAATTATGTTGAATCTGTTGAATTATAGTATTTTTTAATCTATATATAAGATCCATTTTTGTCGCAATTTCGTTTCAAATGTTCTTGTACCTATACTATATTTGCCCCAAAAACTTTTTGCTGTGATGAGTTAGGTTATAAAAGTCAAACTTACTTATATCTCATATAAATAGAAACTAAAACATAGCTTACCTTGTGTTTGATAGAAAGAGTGGTGTTCTCTCGTCGAAGGTAGCTAAGTTCTGATGCCAGTAATAGCACAGGGTGGCCTTTATAAACACAACACGGCGAATCAGTAACTACGGTGCCTCCCCCAACACTTTTTGCACTAGAAACCCGACCAGACTAAAACGCACTTTTAATACATAGCGAATACGATTCGCGATTACTACGAATTAAAGGAGGGCAGACTTGATAAGCTCAAAATTGCCAGCGAAGAAATGAAAGTGAAAGAAGAAAAGGGCTTATCTTGAATGTCGTTTCCAATTAACAGCATGGGAGCAAAAGCAATTTTTTTAGATTACATATTTTAAAGTAGTTACTCGTGTTACTTGAATTTTGCAGAGATAATTAATGTCTTAATTATCTGGATGTCACAAACATACGATGCATGTCAATTTAGTAATAGTGACTATATTAGTAAAATTAATGAACTTATAAAGGTGTCTCTTAATGAGGTAATTGAATTTGATGGCAACCATTGTACGATGTAGTGTAATAATAACGGAGCTTATTTTGAAAGCAAGTTGATGATAGTAATAGGAGGTGGTACTGGTAATTTTCCAAGTTTGATGTTTAATCTAACAGCAGCTAGCACGGATTTTAGGTATCATATCGGTATAGTTTCCTTTTAATCAAGCACTTATCTTTAATAGTTATAGTACTGCTTTACAATCGATACTAGTGTAAAATACCTAAGAATGATAAAATATGGGAATTATTTAATAGTAGCTTTAACCAAACATAAAATCATATCGGATTCGAAATTATCGAATCTATTAGGACATGATTTATTTCTTCTGGGAAATGGCAGTAAATTGGAAACAGGTATCAGGTGTTTTGTCATATCTGTTCCGGAAGCCAGAAAAAATTTGAACACACACCAAAAGTGCCTTTAATCCACGTATTTCTTTATTTGCGTGTGAAAAATCGTTTTAATCTGTGCAAAGTTAGTTGACACACATTGAAAACATGAGAAAAGAAATAAACGGACAGGCTATAAAATTTATCTTAATGCAAAATTTGATAATAAAATAATGACGGAAAACAAAGATATCTACTTAGGCACAAATGTGAATACGTGGACATGAAGAAGACACGCATAATAATAAAATAATGGTAGGCAAAACCAACAATTAAATCACGAACATGTTCAAATCACAAGTAATTCAATTCAGTGCCCTTCATCACGCATGATATATGTTATTTTAAGACAATTAGAATTTAAAGGTCAGTTACATCAATTAACAACGATATTTCTGTGACTCTTGCCTGTTCAAACTCAGACTTCTACATTTCCTCTAGTTCTAGTAGTAGCTTAGACCGTGCGCTGAAATACGTTCGCTTCAACCAACCCCAAAGCGTGAACACCTTCTTAAAATTCACCCCACACAACGATAAGAGTAACTCACAACAAATGTGCCCCATAAAAACTCACAAGACGAATTGTACTTCAAAATTCAATTGCTTTGTAAACATGTAGAGAGAATAACACTTGAAGTGAATTTTACCGGAGGCTGTACCTACAAGAATATATGCTATTTTTTTTCCAGCTCCACGCAAATAAGTGGATTTCTCACCTCGCTATTCTTTATGATCTAGCCAGCTGAAATCTTATCACAATTCGTTTAGATGCATGCATTGTCAAATTTGTCTGCATCTCTTAGGAGGATTAAGGTACCTTCGGTATTGTGCCCTTTCATCACACCCTCCACTCACAGCAAGGCACAACATCTATAGTGTGAATCTTATTTATGGAATGACATCCAACGTAATTAATTTTACCCTCACTACCTGTATAACATCAATTTTTTGGGTCAAGAGCTATCTCTCCTCTGGGACTACGGTATAGACAATACAGCTCGCCTTCTTTTAGAAAAGGGACTTACATTCTACAACGCCAAAGATATTTTCAAAGTCTTGGATGAATCAAAAATCAGCATCATCCATGCATGTCAAATAGCCTGCTACGTTCCAGTAGACGCATAAGTACATTTAGATATTGAAAAAAAAATCAAAATTTAAAAGTGAATAGATATTTTCTATTTTAAAGTTTTATATGGATGTCACTTAACAACACATCTGAAATTGCTTCTACGCTTAAATAGCTCAATACTAATAACTACCACTCAATGTGTACTATTACTATCTCATAATTATATTTACTTCTAAGATATTTAATAAATATTTTAATTAATTAAGTTATAACATCAAAGTTTTGTTGCTGTACTTCACTAACCATTGTGAGCGCTATTATTTCGAGAGAAAAATGTCTTAAGTTAAAACGCAGCATATCACGTACCAGTACTAATTATTAATTAGCCTAAGACATGTTTTAATTGTGCTACATAGAATAATACTAACTCTTCCAATCTATTCTACAAGAACGTGTTCAAAAATCATCTAGCCTTTAGAAATTTACATCTCTTATTTGTACCAAACTCGCATTTTCTTTAAATAGATTTGGTACTATAACATGAATTCAAGAACGTAACCTTCCCCATTATTCGACTGCACTAGATTTTAACCTAAACTTTAATTATAGTAATACACTATAGAGTAAGATGTCTACCTATTTCAGCCAGTCGTATACTATTTCATCTAATTTGTAAATTTACTTCTATAAATGAACTTTTCAAATCGTATACCATAATGTGCCAATATTGTGCATTGAAACTAGGTAGATTCCAGCTACCTACAACTAAAAGTGCTAGATTAAATTCAATTCGGTGACAAACATTCACTTCACAAGAGTGTTTAACAAATTCAATATCATAAATTGGTATATCTGGTTCATTTTTGATTTGAATTTTTTGCTGTCTATCGTACAGGTAAACAGTTATTTATTTCAGTTGTACCAACACCATAAAGTATGTGACAACAGCTCCCAATACCTGAAATTAAAAACGTGACAATGAAGAATAAATATTAGTTGCTGTTGAAATTTGAAAATATTCATAATTCATTTTCAGCTGTATGAAAACTACATAGTTCATATAGTTAATCTATATAGATTTCTGTCTAGAATGCAGCTGTTACAACATTTCCCAAGATGTGAAATGTCAATTTTCCAACCAATTAAATTGCATCCCCTGTTCCCAGCTCAAAGCGTAAATACTTCGCAGCTTGCATTGAGTTCATATTCATTCAAAACGGGGCTAATATAGTTATTTCCAGTTGCCACTAAATTTTAATTTCCAACAACATGCTTTCAATTTAATGATGTTTTTACGAAAACCATGTCAGTTCTGAAAGACCTTTTGTCGACTAATTGTATCATCACTTTGTTATGAAGAAATTAGGTCACTTAAAATACGTCACTTATTGCCTATACATGTTCTATTTCAGCCCCGTATAGCAGAACCTTCTACTCTAAAAAGCATACTCAAGTAAATCAAGAATCTACGTCTTGCTTATCAAGTTTCAAGTTATCCAAACAATTACCATAACTTGAAGTAACCAGAAATCAGTTTATTGTAAATTCTGTATAAACTCTTATTCCAAATCAATTACTTTGACCTGTTTTCAGTTTGTTATATACGATGGTTTCATTGGTAATGCATCCTGTCAAATAAATCCTATGAAGATAAACCATGGCAAGTTTCACCATTGAACTTGGAGTAGCTTCTAGAATCACTTAGTGGCCACTTTCAGTAAACCACCATCTATGAACGCTTCGAACGCTGAAGTATGCTCTTATTTTGAGTTTTCGGGGCAAATCTTCAAAAGCAATTGGATACTAACAGTGGCATCAAAGTAAATGTACGAGGAGGACATTGCAACCAGGAAATGTCTAAATATCAAGGATATGGATAAGTTTCTCTGGTCACTTCTCAAGGATTGAAAAAGTTTCGGAGAAAGGACTTGAAAATCTTCGGGAATGTGAGATATAAGCAAATTTGTTACACTTCCTGTAAGTTTTAGTTTTCAGGGGAAATAATACGCTGAAAGTGTTCAGATTCTGTTTCACACTCAACTCTGATCAGTACCCAATCTTATATCATTTCGTTTTTTATAGAAATACCTTCGTGTGAAAAACAATCAGTTAAGTGAATCATTCTTATGGATTCTAATTTTGCTTCACACTAATTAAAAATACCAAGACAAGAAAGAGAAACCATTGTATGCTAAGTTGTGGAAATTCAAATGCCTACTAAAAACCCAAAATTTTGCACTTGGAATTTTAGAAAAAACGTTCTCATCTGAAAAAACGGACTTTAATCGACCAAAAATTTCCTCTACTAATCAAAAAAATCTTTTTATCCTAATTCTATCCATTGCTGCTTTTGTTTCCTCAACCGCAGAATCTTACGGCAGTCGTTTATACTGGCAGCTATATGCAGATTTCCTTTTTATTAATATGTGATACCTTTAACCAGATAACCTTATTATATGTATTACTGAGAAATCTTACTTTATATTTACATTGCTCTGACAATACCATAATCACCAGCACATATCTCCCATGTATATTCTTATAAAATCCTAAGATACACATTTTTGTTTTAACAAAAAACTATGTAATCCATAATGAAATTAAGTAAGTTTAATGAAATTCACTCACCGAAGCGAACAAGTCGAGCGAGACGGTGAAGAACTTCGCCCCCGAGATGATCATCGCCTTCTGGCATTGCTGACAGACAATCTGGATGAAGGTCTTGGCTTCCTCGGATCCGTCATACCAGTGACAGCTGTACGCAGCCTCCAACACAGACGAGCTCTGGAACATAACCCCGGCAAGTCGTGTAGATGAAGAAGATTTTTCATATGTAAGCGAGGATCATCCCTCCCCCCCTGCCATACGCACTAGCGCCATCACATTAACAAAGAAATCCATGCATGATGTGTCTCAGTTTATTTCTATCCCATCTCATCCAATTTAATTTATGAAATGATGGATGCTGTGCGTTTCCCAGAAAACCTTGTGCTACAGGCAAAAAATGTATTTGCGTTATTAACCCTGCACTCTAGAGCTCATCTTGTTAAAAAAAAAATACTATCATCTTCGTTTTTAAACTAAAAAATACATGGTAGTAAAGCTGGCGGTTCTGCTCTGATGGGATAGACTTTTGGTCCTGAAAAGGATCTCTGTCCCATCTTTCCATGGCTCTGAAACACTCCGCCTAAAAAATACATGGTTGCAAGCACTAGAAGATTAATATCATGCTTCTTATCAAACTGCTACCTAGCTTATTTTATGCTGCTATACGTTAAGTTATTCGTGATGTGTATTTTAAGACTATTGAGATTTAATAATAATATCTTTTCCTTATTTCCAAATGTACATTGGGTCAAGGGGTGGAATAATCCACCTAAATCTAGGGCCTCAGGTGATGCAACCGGGTGGCCACTCCGGTCGCTTCTCTTGTTTCTTCTTCATCTTCCTCTTCTTCGTCTTCTTCTTCTTCTTCTTCTTCTTCTTCTTCATCTTCTTCATTTCTTTCCTCCATCCTCTCCACTAATTCCTTCCATTGCTCTCTATTCTCCCACAATCTATTATCATCAACATCACTCCACTTTCCACGTCTTTCTACATCCTCTATTATCTTCTCTCTCCATCTTTCTCTTGGTCTTCCCACTCTTCTTCTTCCTACTGCCGTATTTTCAAACTCCCTTCTTGTAATTCGCATCTCATCCATTCTCTTCACATGTCCAAACCACCTTAATCTCTCTCGACCCATTTTAAAACCCAGGCTCTCAACTCCCAGCTCGTTCCTAATAATGTTACTTCTTATCTTGTCCATTCTTGTAACTCCTCTTATACTTCTCAAAAACTTCATTTCTGCTGCCTGTATTTGGCTCTCTTCTTTGCGTCCCATTGCCCAAGTCACTGCTCCATAAGTTAAAATTGGGACAAGGTACATTCTGAACATAATCATTTTACATTTTCTTGGTACTGTTTCATTCCATAATAATTTTCTAACCGATTGGTAAAAAATTTCTGCTTTCCTTACTCTTTCCCTGACATCTGCTTCCAGCCTTGCTTGATTTGTGAGAATACTTCCAAGATATTTAAACTCTTTCACTTCTTTTAACCACCCACTTCTAAGCTTAATACCCACATGTCCGTGTTGCACCTTCCTTTCCATGGTCATAGCTTCACTCTTTTCTGCACTAACTCTTAGCCCCATCTTTTCAGTCTCTACACTCCACCTGTCAATCTTGGTCTGTACTTCTTCTCTTGAATCTCCCCACACCACAACATCGTCTGCATAAATCAAAGTCGTCGCATCTTCTTCCTCGTGTGGTTCCACTTTTCTTAATAATTCGTCCATTACAATAACAAACAGAGTGGGTGATAGGATACTTCCTTGGCGAACTCCTTCGTTTATGGAAAACCATTCTGTTAATCCTGCCGCTGTTTGTACGCAACTTAAACTTTTATCGTATGTACTCTTAATCCTGTCGATAATATTAATTTTGATTCCTTTTTTCTCCAAACAATCCCACACAATTTTTCTAGGCAGACGATCATATGCTTTTTCCAGGTCTAAGAATGCCATATGCATAGTTTGGCCATTTTCCCATTTTCGCTCCATAATTTGCCTCATAATAAAAATTGCGTCTATGGTAGAGCGTCCCCTTCTGAACCCAAACTGTTCTTCTCTCAATTTCTCTTCCACATCGTCTTTTATTCTCTTTTCCAATACCTTTTCATACAACTTTGCACATTGGCACAAAAGAGTTACTCCTCTGTAGTTGCCACACACCCTCCTGTCTCCTTTCTTAAAAATAGGAACAATTACACCCTTTTTCCAATCTTCTGGTATCCTCTTATTAATCCATGCCGCTTGTATCACTCTACTAATCCATCTTCTTCCCATTTCTCCAGCTGCTCTTACCATGTCTATTGTCACCTCATCTATTCCAGGCGCCCTTCCATTCTTCATGTCTCTCATAGCCAGTATCACCTCCCCATCACTTATTTCATCTTCCATTTCATTTTCGGTTTCTTCTTGGGTCATTATGTTTTCCAATTCATCTTTGGTTCTATCTATCACTTCTGCTTGTACATTTAGCAGATTTTCAAAATACTCTTTCCATATTTGCAGGACTTCTCTGGTATCACACATTAGTTCACCATTATTGTCCTTCATACTCATGACGTCCTCTCTTCGTTCCCGTTTTTCTTTTATCAACCCGTACAGCATCTTTTTATTGGTTTCAAAATCACTTTCCAATTTATCTGCTAATTCCTCCATGGACTTTTCTTTTTCTTGCAACACAACAAATTTCACTTTCTTTTTGGCTTCCTTGTATATCTCTTCATTTACACTTGTTCTCTGCGCTTCGTACATTTGCCATGCTTGCCTCTTTTCTCGCACTACCGACCGAACACGTTTATTCCACCACCGTGTCTCCTTTTCTCTCTTTCTTCCACCTGCTCTTCCACATACATTTTCTGCACCTTTGACAAACACTTTTTTGAATTCATTCCATTCCATATCTACCTCTCTCAACTCTCCTGTAGGCATTTTATTTCTTATTAATGAGCAAAAATCTCTCTTCACCAAAGGATTCTGCAATCGCCACACATTTATTCTTTGATGTGATGCTATTGTCACTGGATTCTTCATCCATACCTTCAGTTTTCCTTCCAATAACCGATGATCACTATCCAGGGAAACCATCGGACAGGCCTTCACATCAACCAAAAATCGTTTTAATTCCTTTCCTATGCAGATGTAATCAATAATTGATTCGGTTCTTTCTTCCCCATAGCCGTATCTTGTAATCTGGTGACTTCTTTTCTTATTATGACTATTATTATTATTACTATTATTATTATTATTATTATTATTATTATTATTATTATTATTATTATTAATATTATTTATTATTTATTACTATTATTATTTATTATGACTTCTTATTGAGATTTATTTGGAAAAATTTAATGGATGATGCCACCCCCTAGAAATTTTCACCCTGAACCGATGCTTACGCTGGTCACGCTTAGATCCTGCCCTAGGAAGAAGGAACTCAAGCAAACTGCACAGGAATCTACTTCGCAATCGGTCTTATTTCTATCGATGTTAAATGGACACTGCATCGAGTTTTATTGAGTGGAATTTTTAATTGTACTTGGGAGGAAAGGAACTGCTTCACTGAATGAATGTCAGCCATCTTTGACATTGGCCGAATGTCCAGTATTAATTAGCGATCCTGACTTGTCCATTAGCATTAATTACCTAGATTTGCCTTCAGCAAGAAAAAGGTGGATATCTGGTCCAAAATATTTTATAGTGATTATCAATGCCGTTCAATGGTTGTGCCAATTTGTTAAATAGAACTAACTTTTTAGTTAGAAGAGGAAAATAAGGGTGGGGAGGGAGAAGACGACGAATCAGAAGACGAAGAGGCAGGAGGATTAGCGACATGATTGGCCATCCGGCTAGGTTTTAAAAAAGGCCTTAATCTAAATAATGTTGACCCAATAGACCTATTTCACTCAGAGACAAGTGACGTCAAAAACCCACTAGGCCTTTTACCAGTTTAGAAAATAATAATTATTAGCTCTGCTAAATAACAAAGGAAGATAGGGAAATCAAAACCCGAATTGCTCTACCTGGCTTTAACGAGTGGGTTTCATGACGTCATTTTCAATGAATTTTGACTGAATGGAATAGGTGTATTGTTGAAATAATAAAGTGATTATTACTAGGTACTATCATCTTCTCAGTCTTGACTTAAGATCAATTCACGTTTCAATTGGGAAACCCCACAGTGGGCGCCAAAGTAGAGCAAACATTTGGCGCCCGGCGTGGTGCGATTGGACGCTCTGATTCTATTGGCTTCTTGGCTTACATCTTGTGTAAGGCCGTAACCACCGGTGAAGGCACCCTGTCTTCTTACAAACGTTCGAACTAGCCTAATTGTAATATTCAAGCTTTTCTATGGAGGAAGAACCGGACTTAGCAAGATCCCTCAAAATTGCAAGATCGCTTTGAAGAATAAACCTTTGATGAGATTCAAAGATTGGCGGAGTTTCCTGATTTAAGTTCATTGGGTACTCTGGCTCTATTATTCTCTCGCTTTAGTCACGAAAACATATTTAATTTTCCTGTGAATGATTTTGAATCTTTATTGATTGTGGCTTGTGTGGGCTTAAAATTTTTCCACTGATCATAAACTTTACTGCCACAAGAACATAATGGTGACTCAACAAAACTGAAAATAACCTTGCACATCGGCGCATTTTATATTTTTTTCAACTTTTTTTCATCCTTGAACATTTTCAAATTCAAAGAAACCTTCGCACAGATAGACACATATCTTTTTGTTGAAAAACCACACATCATCTAAATCCGTGGCTGACATTTCTAAGCCATGCTACGAAATAACTAACCGTGTAGCACCCACGTCAATCACCCTCAGCATCCCTAAATTTCAGTCACATATTACATCCTCCCAAGCGTGTTATGACATCTGCAAACCCCAGCAGCATCATTTCAGCTCCCTTGCATGCGTATCTCATCATGTCTTACCTCCTCAATCAGGCGGTTCCCATGGTAGCAGAACAGGAACACTTGAGCGAACGTGTAGAACAGGTAGCCGAGAACCGTGCAGGCGTACACGTCAAAAGTCTCGATCTGAAACCACGCTTGATAAGGAGGCTGGATGCTGTGTTCAAGGCGACGGCGACTCAACTTGAAGATTTTATCCATAAATTGTGAAGGTGCTATATTATTCTGCAGAAACACAAAGCTGGCATATATTTCTACAGTTTATAAAGAGTGGCGATGATTATTGCTTAATTGATTTCCCATTTCCACTTTGATGAGAGATTCGCACGTTGAGTCGTCCACTTCTCACCTATCGAGATAAAGCAATAGTAGTATCAGGTTTTTCATTATTTGAATTCTTTGGAGTGACGGCCGGCCTTTGTGAATCAAACCACTAATTGCGTTATTTTTAGTCTCAGGAACCATACTAAAGTGAGTTCTTCTGTGAATGGTTTGGACCAAAATGCGAAAAAATACTTTTAATGAAATTGTGTACGTATCCGCATCTATTCTGAAAGGGAAGACTGGAGTCAAATCCACTAAATTCGTTGTCGTCTCAGTGAGGAACAATAAAGCTAGTTTTAAGAAAGATATCAAATTGTGCTTCAGTTCGAATGTGAACTTTTTGAAACCACACGAGCTTGTATATGATTCTTAAGAAACTAATGAAAATTGGTTGTTACTTTCTTAAAACCCCTATATTTCCAAGAGTTTCCAAAAGACAGGAGACGCTGGTTTTTTAGAAAAAATGTTCAACTGGGTAATACACCTATTTCATTTAATCAAAATTCTATCAAAATGACGTCATGATACCCACTCGCTGAAGCCAGGTACAGCCATTCGGGTTGTGATTTCCCTTTCTTCCTTTATTATTTAGCAGAGCTAATTAATTTTTTTTCCAAACTGGTAGTACGTATAGTGGGTATCAGACCTCATTTTTCTCTGAGTGGAATAGGTCTATTGAATGCTAGCCTAAACTTAAACTTTTCCCACAATTTTGGGAAAAGTTTGGGAAAGATATTATGCTGTTATCATGAAATTTGTACCCAAACAACTCCAGAACAATCTGGCAATTAAAATCTGTGAATTCTGGCAATGAAAATCCTGAGCGAAACCTCTTGCAGGTAGCGACACAAACTGAGATGGAGTCAAGGCTGCTTAGAATTTCTATGCTTGCAAGGAGGGCGCGTGTGATTGTTTTCCCCTCCGTGGATTCACGCGCCCGGTGAATTAATTGAATCAACGGGCTGGGGGACGCCGTTTTGAAACGCGAAAGCACGCGGGGTTCAATGGGGAACAGGCACGATGTTGTTGTTTGTGTCTATGATGTGCTGCAATTGTGTGTTTCAAGTGGAAGAGGTTTAAAGCAGGTTAAAGTTAGGTTAGAGAGTTGATGCGTATAACGTTTATTTTGGAGATTGTTGATGCTTTCGAAAAATCTCCTAAAAGGTGTGCCTTAATTGTGGAAATTGTCTAAAACTCTAAATTTTCGGAGACAGAGGATCTCTTTAAACGTTTGGTTAAATGCTATGTTTTTAAGTCGATCCAGACGTAGAATATAAAAGGGGTGTCACTTTTGGAACAGTCATCACCATATAAATAGTAACAGCAAATTCAATTCACTGATTGATGAACTGCCCCTTGGCGGTCCACAATTTTGTTACCTCGATCCGGCCGGCGCTCGGTGAAATGTCTAAGCTTTGTAGCAACTGTGTCCTCTCAGTAGATCAAAAAACTACACTGGTAAAATGAACTCGGGCTAGAACTCTGTGCTCTGTGCCAAACCCTGATTGCGATTTCGGGGTGGACAGATAATTGACCCTAATTTGCCAGTTCATTGTGAAGTATCGTCCTATTTGTACAAAATAGATATTTTTTGTGATTGCAAAATCAAGTTGAAGCGTGAATTTTAGTTTCAAATTGTTTCAAATCCTCTGCTTATAATAAAAGGAATAAATAATAGCAAACACAGGGATTATCTACATGTATATGTAAAACATTTTCCAGCCTTGTTGTAAATATACCAGCTCCGAAACAAAACGAAATATGTTTGCAACTTCAGAATAGACCACCGACAACTTTTAATTCTGTTTCGTACTTTGAGGAAATCAATGCCTAGTATATTACGACAGCTTTATTGTCCCTCATAACTTTCGGTGCTCGAAACGGTGCTGACGATGAAATATGCATCAAGTTTTCCTACCTTGGTTGCTTGGTAGGCCAGTAGAGTGAGGGTGACTGTACTGATCAGCATGTGGAGCAGAAGGGCAGCTCCATAGGTGTCGCTGATGTTAGCGACGAACCTGTCATCAAATTCACTAGGTTTAACTCATAGTTAACAGAGATAGTTGACCAATCAGTATATTTTGTGTTCGAAATTTACTCCTTCTTCGCCTTTGACATATATAACGTGTAATATTAGGTGTACCTTTTAGAGATTACCGACTATAAGATTATTTTCAGCTAATTAAATTTCAGGAAATATTTCGAGCTGCAAACGACTTGATTTTGTCACTCACTACCTATAAACTTATGACTAACTACTTTTCGATATTATTTTATACTTTGGTTTCTCAAATTAAAATATTTCACCATTTATCATAACTCATAAGCAATACTCGTTATACTTATACCAATAAAGAGTTTACTTCAAAGGTACTTGATGAGACACAGTGATCGAATCAAAAGTGTTCGTTGGTAAATCCGTGTAAAGTTGTTAATTCTTCATCAAATTTGAACGCATATATCACCGAAACATTATTGATATGGCTAAAAATATTAAAAGCATCTAAGGAAATACATTCTATTTTTCTTCTAAGCCCCTTTTTTCCTCTACGCCTTAATACATTTCATTCTTAAGTATGTGGGCGTTTGACACTCCGACGTTCTCAAACGGTTTATGAATATTGGAGATGAGTAGCTGGTTTGCACGGCAACTAGGGGTTGCGTGTTCGAGTCCCCGTTAAGTACAGCTCATGAAATATGCACTAGGGAAACACTTCCCTGTCGACAAGTGCCTTGGATGAATTCTCGATTACTTCTGAGTTCTGACTGGTGAAAAGGAAAACCAATACCACATCAACGATTATGACATTTCTTTGAAGAATGGTTGAATACACAAAATAACAACCAATTGCGAATAAAAGATTCGATAGGGTAGTAATGATGCGCTGTCACAACTCACAGCTATATCAATATCGAATTGAATTGCACAATACTGCACAATGTTGCACAGAGGCACCGATACACATGGATTTCATGTTAACTAGAAGTGCATTAGGGCTGAAATAATCTTTTGCTTTTCCAATTATTGAGGCTCTAATTAGTGAGATACAAAACACAATTAATTACTATATGTTCAGATCTTTTCAGTTTATGACTGGATGGTTCCACTATCTATACGAATATTTCGTATAACAAGCAAATTATTTTCCATTCTAAAAATCATCGTTACCTAGATACTTCTGTGTTCCAGTTAGTATACCTATGGTGCAAAATTTAAATGGAAAATTTAAATCTCACCCCTCTAAACATATAATACAACTTATTTAATGCCAAGTATTTTTATTTAACATTCAGTATGCAACGTGCTCGTTTTTTCTAGTTGAAAGTCATCTTAAGTTTTTACGAGTCTGTATACGACGCAATATCTTCACAACTATTCTACTAACGACCTTTGATCTCACCAAACGACATGCTAACGAGAACGACTTCCCTTTAATATCGCTGCTGGATTTTCATCAAGCACATGACAATGCCTGTGAATTAAAATGTGCATCTAAATCCTAACTACTAAACTACTAAAGAATAATCAAACCCAACGGCATGACTCGCCCTTAAAATAATGTAATTGTTTCATTTTCATCCACCTATGGCTACAAAGTGGAAGGATGATAGTGATTCATAATTACTATGCATCTAGTGCAGTCTGCTCCATCAATACTTTCAATAACAATTGGTCTTAGAGATCATCGTTATAAACATAAAAATTTAGATGAAAATGATCAGACTCTTTCAAAATTATTTAAAAATTATGTAAGTGGTTACTGGAATGTAACTCCAACTGCAATGACAATAGAATGACAATATGTGACTGAATGAAAATTGACTACAGCAATGCACAACTGTCACCACATATTCCTTAGACTTAGAGCTTAGCTTGAGTATATGCAAATACTAACCAACTCTCATCAACACTGACAACATCAAATCAATGCATCAGCTAATGTGTCGTGTAATCCTGTCTGACAACAGCTAATCAATGAATAAGCTGTATCTTACCTGACAACATGCTTGTGGCGTTCCACCCAGTACTTGATAGCAGATCGCACCAGCAGCTCCTGCTTCTTGGTGAGCCCGTTGGGGCCCACCAAACCCCCGTTCAGCGTCGATATCTGCCCGGTGGAGTGGCGGTTAAACTCGTTGTAGTCGTCTTGCCCGTTGTACAGGCCGCGCATGTTCGAGTCGAGGTTGTCTGGAACGTCATACGTGTGATATTAGGGTGTCGGAACTCGGAATTGCAATACACTTTCTTTGTAGGTTCATTTTCTCTGTTTCTCTGCACTTGATTTTGATTTATAATTTTCACCAGCTCTTCGGCGGTCGTGAGCGTGAATCAAGAATGTTATTTTTTTTAGTTTCCTGCAGCATTCACAGTTCCCCGTAAACATATTATTTGTCATTACTAAGGAAAAATTTCGAATTCGCAAGTTGTGATACAAAGTGAACCTGAAATTACTGTAGTTACTACAAGCTATCAGAGTTAGTGCTCTTGAGTGAATGTATAGAAATTTTAATATAAAATACCGAGTTTGATTTGGGTGAAAATTTAGCAAGGTTCACTATCGGTATGAACCGTTTGTAGGTTATTGGCTCTGTGTGCAATTAGAGACTTTTAATCTATTTATAAATCGTTATTAAATTAATGGTTCGCGTACACAACATAAGGGCGTCCGGGTAATTGTGGCATGAAATTAACAAGCAACTGCAACAAGCAACTGAGTGTTAGCCCATGTTAACGGTTCGCTGAAAAAACGGGTGCTGCTGAAACTCGGTTCAATATGAAAAGAATACCTGCGTAGTTATACTTATATTTTGCTATGGCTGAATAATTTTCTTAATTAAGCTTAAATAATTGCTTATTTATTATTTATTATTTTAATTATTATTTAATTATTTAATTGTGAACCCCAATTTAGTATGTGCTAATAGTTTCGAAGTGTTTTAAAAATGATAAAAATTACATCCCTAAGGTGCAAGGAGTAAAGATGCAACTATTGAGAGAAAGAAAAATTTTCGAATGGTACATTGATCCAAATGAATCCTAATGGAAAGAAAAGAAAACCATATCTCAGAGACACATACGAGACAATAACAGCTTATCAATATACCAATCAATCAATTAAAAGCTCTCTATTCCTACCCGAGTCCGAAATGAGCGGAGTGTTGGACGAAGCAGAGTCAACCCTGAACAACTTGGAGGTCTGAGGGTTGAACGTGTCCAGAGAGGCGCTCATCTCCATCAGCGGCTTCATGATCTCCTTCAGATGGACCAGCTGCTCGCAGGTGAAGATCAGCCAGCAGCAGAACATCACGTCGCTCAGGTTCGAGTGGAACATGGTGGCCGTCAGCCAGTACAGCTGGCAGGAAACATACCATATTCTTGTCAGTTATAGTTCAGATTCATATTCTTTTCGGCGATTACAGTTGATAAGAAAAAAAACACAAATTCGTGCCAGTCACTACGGTTGGTATGGATGTTATTTAAAAAATGCATTTAGCCTATCGTAATTTTCTTGTTTCAAATAGAAAATAAAGTTGATCTGTTATATAATATTCGAATTTTCCAATTTGTGAAATAAAAACTCGTTTTCCATGGCCATGTTTCAAACCTCTTCCGTTTTCCTTCTTGCTCCAGACAGGAAGTTACATAATTATTGACTTTAGTGAGGAACTTAATTTCATTTTTCCCCAATAAAAAGTTTTGCATTTTCTTGAAGGAAAGGTTCTTTCATTAAATTTCTAAAGACCTCTCATAGTGGAAATCAAATCAAATGACATCGAATAATAAAAATGGAAATTTGAAAGCTGAATGCTGATACGTGATCCTCCTGTCCAATTATTAATGGGATTCATAGTTTCCCAGACTTGAATAGGAATTATTTCCCGAGATATTTAAGTCAGGACGAGCTGCCAAACGAATTGTGTAAATTCTACCAAACGTCCAACCATTTTCATTTTCATTTTCTGTTCCATGTGCATTTTGACAGTTAAAAGGAACTATTTTGTCTTTTTGCGTGAAAAATGCCTCAAAACCAGAAATACGATGACGATAGTTACGATGGTTACGATAGTTACGATTATAGTTGCGACTGCGTTTGTCGATATATTTTTCGATTAGACCCACATGTTTCAAGTTATTTATATGGTTTTTCTTATAAAAAAAAGCGTGATTTTTTAACTTCGACTCAGATTTTTCGAAAACTGCAGAATGAACTATTTTGTGTTGAGGGAATTTTTCCAAAGAAAACCGGGATTTTTGATCGATTTTTGCATCTGTCGAAGTAGACCATGAGTGTAACCATACTAACGAGATAATGTTTCAAATGATACCTATAGTATGAAAACGGAACGCTTAGAGCTCGTTTAGAACTGAATGTCATAATCTCCTAAAAACGTACCAATTAAATATGAGAAAATGGATTACAGACAAAATGACAATAAAAAATAATTAATATCATTATATTACAAAGAAAATTCGGCCCTTACCTGCCACAAGAAGGATATCCCGTAGTAGAATCCCTGGTTGGTGTCCCACGGGTACCACGAAGCGATCATCAGCCGAGGTTTCTCCACATCCATCGTGTCGTTCACATTGTTGGGGTCCTTCACAGACTCCGTGTTCTCGCCTGCAACGCACGGGGATCTCTCTTTCTCTGCTTGCTAGCCTCATCTGACAGGGGATAGGGCTTGGGGCGTTCAATTGGAATAAAGCACACAAACATCAATTTGATTAAAATTGCTATTTTTGGAATGTGTATCCAGCAGCATTCTGTATCCGGTTTCCAGGTGTGTAGGGGTGGGGTTCAGTTAAATATTAGAATAGCATAAGGGTTGTAATAAAAATCTGATACGTTTTAAGTCTTCGGATGTTCTTGAAAATAAAACACGCAAAAATCGATTTGATTAAAATTGGGGTCATTGGAATGTGTAAGAGCAGCGTTCAGCACCCGACTTATAGGTGAAAGGGGGTGGAATGCTGTTATCCGAATAGAATAGGGGTGCAAAAAAATTAACGACTTTAAATTTCTTCATGTGTCCATTTAAATGAAGCACTTATAAATTGATTTGATTAAAATTAGGGTCAAAGGAATTATTCAAAATCCCATTGATTAACATGTATTTATCAAGTCTCTTTTTCGATAATTGATTACCAATTTTAAATTATAAAATCCAGTTTACCAATTTTAAACACGGCTGTAAAGATAAAATTTATAGTTGACCATAATCATAAGTTATTCCAAAATATAATGAAATCCTAATCAATTTTTAGTTTTCTGTATGGTAATTGGTAACAGAACCTCAGATCTATTTGGTGACTTTGAAATCTGTACCAAACAATTCACTGGTCCCACGTGCAGTCCCCTTTCTGATGCATTTCTTGCATTGAATCCAGCCTTTTCTTTATTATTAATTATGCTTGCTTGTTCACTTCCGTTGCAATTGTAAATCACGAGTTTTTAAACATTGTGAATTTAAATAGTTTCTTGAATCGATTAAAGATAATGAAAATAATAATATGCTAGGGTGAAGGTAGATCTCAGGGTTTTTCAATTGAAAAAAATGGATGTTTACATAAAAAGCTATTCGATATCAACAATTATAGTTATAAGACTATGAAACTTGATCTTTGTTAGTATAAACAAATAACTGTAAACTGTAAAATTTTCTACGCAATTTCATCCTTTCGGACACGTGCTCTTTGAAAGCTATTGATATAGCTAGAAGCTATATAGGCTCTCGATAAACGCTTAATATAATAATTAAGTAAAGAAAATTACAGATGATATCGAAACTCGTGACATTAAAATTAGGAAAAACCTGGCTCTAACAACTCATTAAAAAAAAACACGGTTTTCCAAGGAAGGCAAATTGCACAAATATTATAGTTTCCATGAACAATTTCTCCAATATAGTTCTTGTAATAAGTTTCCATCTCTTCCTTTTCTGACGTCAGTTGCTCCAGATGAGATTCTCCTCGGAAACTTAGAAGCCAAGTATCGCCTTCAGCTTGTCACGTCCAGTTAGTTTGTTGTAAGTTATTGTCAAGCTTAATTGATTGCAATCTAATAGCCGCTTAGCGTTCCCAATCTACTAACCCGATCGTACCGAAACCTACGCTGGAAAGTTTTAGGTGATAGGCAATCGCTCTTTTGGTATAATATTGGCTTAAGAGACAAGCATTCTTCAGTTGTTGTATGGGGGAGAAAACTCTCGTAAGTGCTTTATTTGTGGGTGTGTTTTTTTGGGAAGTGAGCAAAGAAATGGGTTTGATTGAAAGGCCATTGATAACAAACTAGAGAAGAAACTCCAGTTTCCGTCAATTTGCTGTTCTTGTTGCATTTTGAACCGCTTGCAATAAGTATTTTGATGATGCCCAGTATTTATAAAAAAAGAACGGGAAAAAATACAGTGTAACATATTAGGAAAGCGAAGGGTGCTGGCTTTGTATCCCGTTTCGGTGAAGCTTTTTTCATGCTTCGTTTCCTGTTCATCCATTCCTTGCACCAGAAAAAATTAATATCTTACTAGCTCTTCTATGAGTTACCTGTTTTATATTTATTTGCTTGTTTGTTTATATATGGGCGATTATTAGAATACTTTTTGCCAACTTTCTAGTATATTGGGGGTGCATTTTGTTCAATATCATTGAAAACAATTGGAACTGGCTCGAATGGATTTGCATTTTTAGTAATTTTGGTACAGAGGACACTCTTTATGAAACACACATTGATTTTATAAGATTTTCAATCCTGGATTAAAATCAGAGTAAGTCATAGAAAGAGCCGATCAATAAACAGTGAGCCTCGGTTCTTTTCTAGGATTATCTCATTACCCCCAGAGTCAGGAGTATTGTTATCGGTCCTAATGACCGATAAAAGAGGGTAAAAGAAGATAAAAGAAGAAAGATGGGTACAGACTAGTAAAGAAAACTGGGGGTAATCGCTGTGTACTTTATAATAGACCTATTCCACTCAGAGAAAAAGTGACGTCAGATACCCGCTTGACGTACTGCTACCAGTTTGGAAAAATTATTAATAAGTTCTGCTAAATAACAAAGGACGATAGGAAATCACAACCGAATTGCTCTACCTGGCTTTACCGAGCGGGTATCATGACGCCATTATTGATAGATTTCTTATTGAATGAAATATGTGTATTGAAGCAACATCTTTCACGGTATCTCAGTACGGTGGACTCACCGACGAAGGTGATCATGGTCCAGCAGAAAACGGTGAGCCCGGTGCCGATGCTGATGGTCCTCACAAGCTTGGCGATCTTGGCCACGGCGCTGGCATGGTGGCGCGCTTGATTCTCAGCAAACATCGGGTGGCTGGCGACAAAACAACCCCCCAGCATCTCATCCCTGATCTTCTAATCGGCGCACTATTAAACAACAACCCCCGCTGTGTCGAAAGACATCACTGAAATCGGGGTGCTGATGAAGTGAAACTGTATTCTGTAGACATTGAAGAAGGGCTATGTGACGCTGATGAGTGGAAATGGGCCACAGTTCTCGTATTGCTTCATCAATGAATTAAATATTTGCGATATGATTTTCTTACAAACTGCTCCCGTGTCATATTTGACAGATCTTTGTTCTTACCTATTGACTGTGCTGTAAGTGATAGCACCTACTTCTTGGGATCTGTCTTTGAATCGATGAATTGAGTAAAATGATGAATTGAATAACGAATGATGAGTGATGAAATGGTGAGTTGAATTGAGTCAAATGAATTACACATGAATGGTCCTTTTCAGAACCACCACACTCATCCCATCAGAGAAACACCGAGAAACCTTCTCCTACATCCACCAACGGCTCTGGAAACCATCACCGAAACACTACCCTTGTGGCATCTGCCTTCAGCCTATCTTTGGCCAAAATTTCTTACCTATCAGCCAAATTCCAGGCTCCCAGTGTACGATATAAACTTATTGGAATCTTATCTTATACATGCAGTGACTTGAAAAGTTTTGATATGATTTTCTTACACACTGACCCGTGCCACCATTCTTAAACCAGTCTGTCGTCGTCAATTCTTACCTATTAGCCGTGTTCCAGGCCCCAAGCGTGCGATAGTACTTCTTGTTTCGCAACGCGACATACAAGAACTTGACCAAGCAATGGGCAAAGAACAGCACGGTGATGGTATTGGCCGACAAGTCGTTCGAGTCGCTCGTGTGCTGCATCAGATGCACGATGATGAAGATGTATTGGAACACGATCAGCGTCAGATGGGTCATCGAGTACGCGAAGCGCATCATCGACAGCATGAAGCTATTCTCGGCGTGGTACTCGAACAGGAAGTGGCCGGACACTTGCATCATGCGGATCAGTTTCCAGCAGTCGGCGACCAGCCCGTGGACCCGGAACTTCATCATCTGTACGTGGGAGTAACGGGAGGCGTGAACAGATTTTGTACGAAAATTGAGGAGTTTTATTAAGGGGAAGAAGAAGAAACTGAGACGTCCGGAGTGGCCATCTGGTTGTACGACCTTAGGCCCTAGAATTAGGTGGATCCACCCCGTGACCCATTTTACATTGGGAAATAAGTAAAAATATGTTTATTATTATTATCTTGCTACTAAAATATGATAAACTCTGCCAAAATAGCATTGTTGGGTTGACAGAATCGTGGTGGCGAGGTAGGGAATTAAATCACCCTAACCATCGAGGTACAACGTTACGTGCGTCAACTTAACTAATGGTTAGGGGGCTTTGTTTGCCACTGATTCTCAACCTCAAGCTTCAACTGACATTTAAAAGAGTAACTATCTTTGCAGGTGACAACTGCATTTGCTTAGTTTAACTTCTAACTTAGCCGTCAGGTTTGCCGCCAGTGCTTTGACGTCCGATTTCGCTAAGAGTTGCCCACAATATTGCAAATTGTAATAAAGTGGAAATGGAGAAAAAAAATAGAGAAGAGTAAGAAATAATAAATGTCTGGCCTGGCAAGCCGGTAAGTCAGGGTTTCAAAAGGTCACCTGAATATTGAAACAAATTTTACCCATTATATTGTGTAAGCAATAAATAAAGTATCCAAAAAGTTAAATGAATAATGATGGGTAGATATAGAGGAGAGTGGAAAAGATCGTTGCAGACAAAATTGAAGACGAAAAGAGTGGTAATCGAGAAGGAAAAGAAAGCAAAGTAAATGAGAAATAATGTCAGGCCAGTTAGTGAGGTTACCTAATATTGTTTGTAAATTAGACCCAAACATGGAAACGAATAAAGATCCACATATACTATCTTATAACACTGGTACTTTTCACTGGTAAAAAGGCTTTGAAATGTTGACAAAATGCGGTGGTAAAATGTGGTAAAATCAGTAAAATGGTGTGCCAAGCTCATTTGTGGACTTCCCTCTTCAGTCTTCATCCCTTAACACTTCATTTATTCCTGTAAGTAAATTCCGTGTTTTTTTATCATCCCACACAATCAACCACTAGCACACATTATCAGAATTCAAAACAAACCGTTACCTATATTTATTGCGTGTGAAGTGTGTGGGTTTTTGTTTAATAACTTCCTCCGTCACGTAATAATTTAATCAATTCAATATAATGAACAAGGGATGAAAACGACGTGTACGTCACTGGGGCTGAATGGACCGGTTTGATAACCTTCACCCTGAAGGCAATCTGTGCTTCGTTGAAAACCATGTCAATGTTCATAATGATGACGTACTTTGGGGTAAATAAACAAATAAAACATTTTTCAAATGCTTAGTATTGCCAATTTTCTGACAGAAATAAATCACTTGAAACGCATCTAAGAAAATAAAATAAAATTAGATATTGATCAAGTTTTTAACGCAAAAGAAATGTATTACCGCAAGTAATTTTCCCAAACCTCTATTCCATATATATCCCTATTCCCGGAGGACCAAGGGAAATGCAAGGTAACAGGAGGTCGAACTGTCCCATCGTTTTACGGTCGGGAAAATCGCCGGAAAAGTCAATGAAAATACAGTGGCTGGCTGCTGACTGTCATGGATCGCCGGTACAAAGAAACTTTTAGCAGGATGCTGCATCTGTCGGATGAAATTAACAGGTTTCTCTGGTTTCGTACGGCGTCGGGTTTCTAAGTTAAAAGAAACTTTTAGGGCTTTTGGCAAAGTTTCAGTCCTATTTGAGACGGTCGTATCGTGTCGAATTGCGCGACAAGTAATTAGTAATTGTGTGCGTTCAAAGACAAATCACAACGAAAAATATGTTTGAATCTGTGAAAAGTTGATTTTGGTCTACAAGCCATGAGCTTTGGCAGACGAACTATCTGCAGATTAGTCTGTTGGTGTTGTAGAAATCATTGAACAACTTGTGAAAAAAGGCTACGCTCCAGTGGCGGCTCGTGGCGGTTGTTTTGGGAGGGTCTGCTAAAAAAATATATAGTATACAATGCATGTATACCCCCCCCCTTCAAATAAACGAAAATTCGTCCAATTGTTTTTATGGCAATTTTTTGGTTTAATGTTAGTGTTCGGAAGGAACAACTCTTCAGCCCCGTCACGGTGTTAGCATTGAGTATATAGGTGTTAGTCTCCATAATGACTGACGAGGTGACGATACCATGGCGGGCCGCGGAGCGTTATCGCTCTAGCTAGTTAATTCGTCGGCCGGGGACTCCCGGTCGGAGACACCCAATCGAGCTGCAGTGAGCTGCCTTGCGAGCAGCCCGAAGATTCGTTATAGCATCGCGCCACAAGCAAGCAGAGTGTGACCTTGGCAAACTTCGTAGCTCCGCGAGTCTCCCGGCTTTACCGTATAGAATGGTATAGCTAGCTCGGGCTGCATTCGCTCCAGCCCGCGCGCTTGCTCGTATGAAGTGTGCTGCTGCCATGGCGCGCGGCATTCCGCTCGCTATTCAATTGCAACGCCGCGCGTTCCGTAGCAAATACCGCTGATTCAATACGATTCAATACTAAATAGTAAATATTTTTCTGGTTTAAATGTATGTATGATACGTCTATAAAATAAATATGTAAATGTAATAAATATTAAATTTGAAAATTAAATTCCACGAAAAAATATTAAGAAAGAGATTATTTGATGTTGTTACACCGGAAAGCTAGGGAGGGCTGCAGCCCTGCAGACCTCCCTCACGAGCCGCCCCTGCTACGCTCACTGTTCCGGAAGTTTGACACTTGCGAATGTGTCGTTTCAGTTTTCCGACTATTTCCAGAAAGTTTCTAATTGGAAATTTTCGTAAAAAGTCGACGAAGATTTCACAATCGATTACAAGTAAACTGACTATAAAACAAAATGGCCTCTAGGAAATTCCTGAGCTGATAATTCTTTCAATCATATTTTGATGGACTATTTTTTAACCTTTAGGTTACCTGCAACCTTTTGGTAGCCCGTTTGGTTGGCATTAACAGCGCAATTTGTTTACAGCTGATTCAATTAAAAATTGTTTGATTTTTTCAAGGGAGAGAAATTATGATGAAGGAGGGTTGTGAGTGGGGGGGGGGGAGGTGAGGGGGGGGGGGGGGGGGTTGGGGCTGTTAAACCAAAAGAAAAATGTATATGGGGAAATTTTTTGCCTGAATATATACACAACGGAAAATATTAATTGGACACGAGAAATAATCAAATTAGTCAATTAAGAATCCCCTTGAACGTGCCACCACAATTACCAAAATTATATCGAAAATGTTGACGTTGGTATATTTTTAATTAATTTCTATTCCAATCAACTCACCTTCCCTCCTATATCCATCGTTGCAGCTACCGATTAACACCGGGTTTTTAATCACAACTATTTCACAATACCCCCGTCAACTTTGGACACCTCAAGTTGGTGACAACTGATTGACAAGTGATGTCTTGACAATATCAGCTATCAAATTGCGTCCGCTTAGTTGCCAGCAAACGCGCATGACCGACTCGACTTTTCCAGACTTTTCCAAAATGCCAGCACTAAATTAATCATCGCCCGTCATTTAAGGAAATGATGCCATCCACACAAAGCACGAATCTTTATTATCTTTCTTTTGACATCGATTTTTAACTAACTGTATACCACAATTAATCCCCGCTCTTCACAAACATAGATTTAATATGTACTCCAGGAAACTCTCTAGACATTAGAATAATTATGTGTTTGAAACGTACAGCATTTTACACAGGGGAGCTGGCTGAAAATAATGAAGTTAATCTAATTGGATGGCGATGGTATTTTCTGTGGATCATCAAAATATCAACCCGGGAGTTTCATATCACAATTTCACTGAAAATACTTCGTTTTATAAACTAACCGTGGTAGGGTCAGTTTTGATTGGATTTAATCCAGTTATCACAGACAATCCATATCCATGTATAATCCAGGAAATTTACAAAAGTAGGCTAAACTTTACTTCGATTCAAAAGCGACCCTTATGATGTCAAAACCGTTGGTTGGCAAGGAACTGGCAAATTTGAAAGAAACTTATGTAATTAAGGTAAATAATTATTTAAGGTTCTGCTTAACAAAAAAATGTGTTTATATTTTTATGGCAGTATTCATGGCAATGATCCCAACTTTAAAACGAAAAAATATAAGATTTGTGTTTTGGGCGGATTAAGTGAAATCCTTTGAAGAAGATATAATAATTTGCGAGACGTCAAGAAAATTAATAGGCAGACTTTGCATAACTACAATTCCCAGCTAAGTTTGTGTTCGCAAAAAAAAAGGTTTAAGTGTAAGATAAATGTCTACACATTCTTGGAGGTGTGATCTTTACCACAGCAATCAATCTTTCTCCAAATAAATGCTTGGCATTGAAATTCTCTAACCTAAGCTAACCAATACAACGGCCTACATTACAGGGAATCTCGTGCCGAAACTGAATTATTTCAAATTCAAAATAAACCATCCATATTTGAGGAGTTTTTCCGACAGCATATCGAACGGTGTTGAAGGAACTCCGACTCCGTGCCGACTGTTGTGTCAGATGAATAATTGAGTCTCTTAGCTGATAGCCGAACCGGTGAAACTGAAACCATCTGAAACTGTAACGAAGGTCAGTCCGTGGTATTCAAAGCCCGTTGTCCATTGTCCGCGGCAGCTCGCTTCAACTGGACTGCTAAGCAATGGAGTGTGCAGGGTAAACGTTGTTGCCAAAACGTAAAAATTTAGGGGTTGCTCCCTCGCCCCATTTTTCTTGACCAAGTTCGCGACAGGAATTAGGGACATGGAATAACATACAAACTCATATCCGTCGATTGCTTCTGTTTGATTCCTTCCTGGAGATAACTATTATAGTTTAAGTTTAATAAAGTAAAGTTTAGTATAACCATAATTTAATAGTTATCTTGAAGTTAGGAATTATAAATTGTAATACCGGCTCTTTCGGCCAGTTTTACTAGTTTTCTCAATGTTTTTACTTCAAAAATCGACGTCTACTCGCGATTCGAAACACGGTGGTCACCGCTAGCAGGTGTAATGACGTGGCACTCTTGTGGGTCTAAATTTTCGAATATAAATCAAATTTATTGGTATCACAAATCATGTAACGATCATGTATCATGTAACGTGTAAGTCTGAAAATGCATTCATTTATAAGCCCTCGATATATTAGGAGATTTACATATATGATTATCTTATATGTAAATCTCCGTTTTAATTTGAAATTGAATTTGATCATCATAAAAATTCGTTTCTTATCAATTTTCTTTCAGATATCAAGAATCCTAAATGTGATAGATGAACGCATGCATTAAACTATAATTTGAGATGGCTTACCCAATTTCTTTAAAAATTATCATCCCAATATTTGCACGGACCGCAAAAGAAACGTCATGGAAAATGAAACTGCAGAATAAAATTTCTTTTGACATCCGATTCCCTATCGCAAGACAGCGCTTCATGACTCACTTCCAGCCTGAGTACAGGAAGCTAGAAGATTTCGTGATGCTGCTGACCACTTGGGTGAAAAACCTCCAGAGCTTGAACTGTCTGTAATATTTCAAATGAAAGATATGAAGGCACATGTCGAAATAAAATTTGTTCATGTCTGCCACGTTTGGTTCCACAAACATGAACATTTGAGTCTGTAATACAATTAAAATTATGATGGTATACCTTAATTTTTAATTAGCTATGAAAATTAAAATAAGTCTGTAATTTTCTAACATTGCTCTCCGTGGTTCTGTGGCATACGTGCTGCTAAATATTTTGTGCTGTTCCTTGTCCTCCATTGATAATCAAATGATTTTTTTATCCATCCATTCGTTTATTTTTAGAAAAAGAATATACGTTAAATTACAAAGAGAATTTTCGATAAGGCATTCGGGTTCCTCTAATGTCGCAACCATTCGATTTGAAGAAATATTTTATTGTACTAGGACCTGGTATCTCAAAATAGTTTTTTTTTCTGTCATAAAGACATAGGCTACTTGACGACTTTTCGGAACCATTTCCGAGACAAAACAGTTGATATAAGTTTTCTTCCAGTTTTAAAGTTCATAGCACTGCATTTTACCAATGTTTTTTGTTTGTTCCTTTGTTGTTCCTTGTTTTTACACAAAAGGAGTCTTGAAAAACCGGATATTTAGTTAAAACTCGATCAAAAAGCTCCAGGTGGGAATGGAAATAAAGAGGGAAAATGATTTTCCGACCTGGAAAACGCGGCCCCGTGATTGCTAGCTTTCCAGACGAGTTTCAACTACACATAGGGCCGTTGCCAGCCTCGGGTTCATATCCCGGCTGGTAAACACACCTTTCCCGGGTCATTTCCCTTGAAACGAGATACGGCTATCAATATTTTGTAAATAGAAAATGGAACTACCTTTGAAAATAACACAACTTTTGGAAGCATGCAAATTTAACGGCAAATGTAACGAATTTAATTTCCTCTGCGACAGGGCACTTAAAGTTCATCACTCGATCGCAAAGTTGCGATGAAAGAAAGTTAGTCCCATACTCTGTCATTGCTGGCAATTTATCAGGTAAAAATGACTCGCAACTAGACATATGAGACTGCTCGAAGCCATGTCGCCTACAATGAATAAATCGCATCAAACGAACAAATATATTTTTCATTTCAGGTCGGTGAAACCACCCACTATCGATTGAACCACCGGGCATCCCGAGAAATATACAAGTGCGTGTAATATGATGTTGAATTGAAATGCCTTTTAGAAACTCTAATTTATTTTACTGTCTTGCAACTCTAGTTATGTACAGGTCGCTAATGAGTGCACCGTCTTACGAACGACCTTACTTTTATATAATGACATTACTTTTATATAATATCTTTCCGTTGAGTGCGTTTCTAACCGCTAAAGTGCATCAGAATTCAAAACTTGATGCATGCATTTATGTGTTAAGAAGTCTAGACAGTCGCTCACTTTGCTTTCTAAAAGGCGACACTCACTCATCTGTAAAGGGCTTTTTATAGGAACGAAATGTCCATCCCAAAATTCTTTTTCAACAAAATATGTCTACGGTGCATACAAAGAACAATTTCAGTTTGATTCGAATCAAATCTAATATATTCTACGATATATTTTTTACGATAAATGCATTTTCGTAATTTGTGTTACATTAACAATATAAATATAGGAATATTAGTGAATAATATAGGAAATAATATAGGAATATGAGGAAATGTTTGAATTTCCTATCTGAAAGATATCTATTTAATTTTACATTTTAAAACCGGTCCTAATGCTGCTAAATCAGGTTGTAAGAAGCAAAAAATAATGTGCAGTCCAAGTTAAATAATCGTCAAAGTGTCAATTCAATTAAAACTAAATTAAAGTGAGTGATCTTCAAAAACCTATGTGATAGTGATAGTGATAGTGATAATCATTATCATAGACCGAAAATCCGTGTTAGATATAGCGACAATACTTCATTTAATGACATCCTTTAAAACGAATTGAAACCATGGATTTTGGTCAACCGAAACTCGTAGATGAGAGTTTCCTCTTCGCGACTGTCAAGGACTCACGTAGCGCAAATAATTTCCACCGGCGACCTTCAATCGCTGTCTTGCTCGAATTTCCGTGCGCTTAGCTTCAAATTTGACAAATTACATACATTTTTGACAATTGTATGGTTCGTTGTAATACGTTTTAATGATTGCTTTGTAAGGTCTAGGTTTACATTCCACACGACGATACACCGGGATGCGTTTTGGCAAATTATATGACATTACATCAAAATCTCTGCAACACTGCTATCTAACAAAACGACAGTTTATTAAAGGTTCTATTTATGGAAATTAAAATTTGGCTTTTCTCTTTATTTTGTCCAGCAAAATTTAACTGCACAGTTTCTCTAAAATTTGGCATACAAAGGGTTCATTCAAAGGGTTCTTAAAATCTCATGATAATGAAACCGTACAAGATTACCAACTTTTGAGACGTATTCGACTGCTAACTTATACCATTTTAAGCAACTTTCGACTTCGAACAGAAAAATCAACCCCCTGCTCTTTGAAGTTGATATTTTGTTGTCAACCCATGACATCCCATCCCATAACATAGAATATAAAATAGATTATTATCGATTGGTAAAAAGTACATTCGAAGCAAACTGAAAATGTTAGTATGCACGTAAGATATTAATAATTCGAAACGAAATATCTACTAAAATCGTATCAATACCGAGGTCGCTTTATTTTTTCTACGTTCAAACATAGTTTTGTTTCTATCTCCATTGCGACCCCAATAAATCAATTAATATCAATAATATCAATATAATAATACCAGTATCAACTGCTATCAATATCCACTCCATATTGCATGGCGGGTAATTCTTAGCACCGGAAATGCAAAAGTCACGAGTTCGTCCCCTTGTTTGCACACACTTTTCGAGTGTTCGTTTCTAATAACAATCGTTGATTCGTCTTCACATTACAATTAAGGTGTACTCAAATTAAATGACAAAGGGTTTCCCAGAATTAGAGATCATTGTGAGTCATTGTTGTGACCCACAAGAAAGGTAACTGTTCTCCAGCCAACAGAAACGATTGGTCAACACTGGTGCGCAATGTGCAATTAAATGGTGCACGCAGCTGTTTTAAGTACCGCCTTATGAAACAAAAATTTAGATTATTTATTATTGTGTCAATTCAGTTATGTTTGAGGAAACGAAAGCGTATAAAGTTTATGAGCAAAACTATAATAGAAAAGTGTGTGTGTTTTTTTTCATATCATTATTTCGTGTAAAACCATTTAATTTCTCCAATCGGAAATAATGTTGAGATTTCTTTCGGAGATGTTTTCTTGTGGCATGCTTTCGCGAATTCGGCGCCGGTCTGTTGGGCATGAGGGCAATCCGTGACTAGAGACTAGACACTGAGTGCATTTTGGTCACGTGGTTCTGATTGCCAGCTTAATGCGGTGCGAGAAGGTTTAATATGAGTGCGCTCGAGAGGCGATCTGTCAGTAGCTAAGGTGGTGAGCAAAGGCGTACACCGGGTCTGCAATATAACCGTCTACACGTTAATTCAGTCGCGTAAGTGGTCATCCTAAGCTAGAGGTCGGAGCTACATTTTGCTGTGTTTGAATTTCGTGAAAAATTTGGTGCTTTTCGTGATTTTTTAAATTTTTAATTTCGTGGGGTGTTACGATCGTTGGAGAATAGATGTGTGCTTACGACATTTTTAGTTTTGATGTACTTTTATAATTACTTTTCATACCTGGCAATGTTTTCATATCGAACTAAACGAATTCAAACTAGTTCTTTTATTAGAAATTAATATTATCGATTTAGAAAAAGTTATGGAGTTTAGTTCTCAAAGTATATCGACCTGAAAAATGGGTAAAGGGTAGTATAAGAGAACAAAATTATGAGGCACTTTCAACACGATAATTGATGACCTTGCCAAGGGGTTACATTGGATTAACCATTAATCAATAAACCAATCAATCCGATACAGTTTGGAGGTTCAATAGCATTGGGTCCTATAGGATCCAAGAGAGGATAGCATCAAATATTTTTTTACTTTGCTGTACACATATGCAGCAGCAGCAGAACACATACTGTGGCTGAATTATGCTTACTACAGACTAGGAAGATATCTGATAGCATGCGTTTGAGTACCTACACCGTTTTCGAAGATCAAGTTGCGTTAGAAGGACTTTGATCCAATTTAATGAATCAAATGAGTGGTTTTTTGGTGGCCAGTGTTCTATATAGATTGAAATATAAGCTATGTCTTCAGTATAAATAATTTAAACACCTAGCCAAACAAACATTTTAAATAATGGACGACGATAAAACTCATGAAATAGATTTTCGTAAAAATAGGATATGGATATGTAATGAAGGAACAGTATTGTGGCGCAATACGTCAATACAGTGGTAGGTACAATGCGTGCGACATAAATCATCCGCTTTACAGAGCTGTGAGACAATTTACCACGAAGAAACAAATAAATTACATTGAACTGATTGGCTTAAAACAAGCTATATAACGTTAAGGGAAACGAAATTCAGAAAAACTCAATTACATGGCAGTGAAATGTAGTTGTTTTTCAGTGTTTTCAGTTAAATTTGATTCAAAATTTGACAAAAAAGAAGCTTTTAGCTCACAGCACCCAATACTTGAGCAGGGGACATCTCCATAACTTTGCATCTCTCTCTCTCTTCAATGTCGGTGTAAAAACAAATTTAGCAGGCTATTTCCAAAAATTTGTGAATTTGAGATTTTTTTTGTATCTACCACAAATTGAGTCGCCAAGGCCGAAAAAATTGTATTGCAATGCTGCTAGGAATAGCAGTTTCATATACGATTAATATGGTTTCAAGTATGGGATTCTATTTCACCCAGACACCGAGCTATATTCTAATCAGGCATCGCTGATAAAACTTGCACCACAATCTTCAGCATTTCTAGAATATGACGCTCAGGTATTACACACATTTAGCAATCACAACCAACTACATCAGAGCTCATGGAACTCATGGCTCCACCGTCAATGAGCATTGTGTTTCTGTTAAATTAATATGTCATTGAGAACTCACACGATTGTCCTGGCTTGATTGCATTGCAATCTCATTTCAGTAGTGTCCCTGCGAGTTTTAAAAACAAATCTAGGCAGGGAATTTGTTCAAATTATTGCGTACGAAAAAAAAATAACTTTTCCAGCGAATTTCGATCAAGAGAAAAAGTTCACCCCGAACGGAGTCGTGTGTTCGTACTGTTTCCTATTTTGCTTGCCGTGTTTTTAATCTTGATTATGACAGATTTTTCTCAAATATTTGATGCTAAAAGCTTACAACTTTGTGGCAAAAATTAAAAATCAACATATTTTCGGAAACTCTCTGCATGTGTCCAAATGGGAAACATTTCCCAGCACCTTAAGAAGAGTTAAAATGCAGCAATGTCTGCTTCTTATAGAAGAGATCTAAAGATTTGTTAGTTATGTTACGTAGACGTACAGCTATAATGTCCGGTCAAGCTATTGATACTGATTGCGTTAGCACCGAGCAACAATCAGAGCAGAAACATAATTCCCTTCAATAATCTTTATACAGAAACCTCTTCGGAGCAGGTAGCAAATAATTGGTGCTCGCTATTTCCAGACAGACACATGATTTGTACGTGAAAGACCTATAGCTTCCGTTCGATAAGGAGCAATCTTCCGAAGATACAATACAGACCAGCCGGATGAGGGATAACAATCTCAGTCGTGATATTTGTTATAATTTCAATCGAAACCAGTGAACCGATATTAGAGGCCAGGTAATTGGTTGATCATCTTACTATCCTGGGCAAGGCAAACAGTGATTTTGAAAAGAATGAATCTGTTGGTCTGTTACTATTTCCTTAATTGGACATATTTATTTTCGTAGCTACCTTGTTATCTTTAATTGGTATGTCCACCCGTGGTGGTAGGTGTAATATGACCGGTGGAAAAGTCACAGATGGGAGGATGATTAGGTCATCTTTTAGCCAGCCATGGCCACAGAATAGTGTATATACACCTTCTGAAGGCTTATTATAACTAGTGTTTCTGTTTGGGCTGGATATTTCTTTAATTGTAATGTTATGATTACTAGGTTGTTGAATGAAATGCTGACACTGTAATTGGTAATGGTAGTTTACCAATATGTTCGTCGGTAAAAATTTGATTGTTGTTTTATAGATTGGAATGTTTGTGGAATGTATAGGTGCATCGATTTTAAGTACTGCAACGCTAACAGAATATTTCATTTATAAGCTAAATAAATAAAATGTTATAAACGTTCATTACAATTGAATTTTACACGCAACATCTTTGTCACCAAAAATTTAATCGATTCAGTACAGTAAGACTAGTAGTAGAAATAGTTACTATTTGGTGATTCTTGATCAAATCAAATTAATGAATAATTTAGCAAGTGTCAATTAATACGTGATCATCTTCAAGGTGCAATAATAAGTCAAACAATACGCGTTCAATTAGTATTGTGAAGATGACTCAACGGCGTCAAAGGTACATATTCCTTGTTAAGTTACTGCGATTGTGCGATATGGATTATGCAATTGCTTCCTGATGAATTTGCATAAAATAAATCCAACTCTGAATGATAGAGAATTTAATTAGAATCGACTAATTATATACAATTTGCAAAACTTTGGTCTGGCTCTGAATAAACTAGGGGCAATGCATTTAGAATTGAAACCACGACCTGATGCAATTTACGGTACTCCAATGCAACTTGACGTTTCACCAACAACGTTCCATGTTACTCTTTCATGATTTGATTCGATTTACATTGCATTCTTCACCATCATTACAGGTCGATTAATTCCAAAGAGTTATTCCTAATCAACTATTCACTTCAAGTCTTTCATTAAATTACCAGCAATCATCCGAAAAAAAATCTAACCAAGGTTTTGAATGATAAACAACTTTGACAACAGTTTAAAAGTTTCATATTTAAAAAAATGTATTTTTTTAACTATTCTGAGGTAAAAAAAACTTTAATGGGAATCACAAATCTTCTGTACATTCAGTTAAAAGCATCGCCCATAAAAATAGTCCCTTTCAGAACAAAGCCCTTCACAATTTACGAGCATCGCTCTCCCACCAAGAATCTTAAACACAAAAATAACCACAACGAAAACTTGACTGAAGATCGCCTCGGATTTGTAATCAGAAGTCGCTCTACAAGTTATACACCACGAGTGTCCGAACTCCAGCCAGCATTGTAGAAAGTCCGTGACATAACGGCCAGCTTGTAGGAAGTGTTACGTCCACCTCTTAGATCGTTGCGTGAGCATTGAACACATTATACCTTTGCCAGAGAAAGTCATTCATTAGTCGACGATCCTCGCTGGGATGTGGATTAGCTGCTAGCTGGACCAGAATAACTGACAGCTGACTGTAAAGTGTGTTTGTGCACCACGGATCGAACGCGTTGTGTGTGATTAGTGTCATTAGCGGCGGATTGTTTGACTTACCCCGACTGTGATACCGGTGAGTTTTGGTGTGGTCGTTGTGGTTGGTTTTTGGTCAACTGGTGGATTTTAGTTTTTGGACTGTGGCGACTCATTTCGTGATAAAATTTCAGACTGTCGAAATACGTGTGCCACTTTATTTGGAATGACGGTGTTAAATCGCGATTTAAAAAATCTCGTTACTTTCAGATTATACCTGAATCTTGGCTTTTTCAAGCGTTTTATTTAAAGAAAGTAGATTATCGCGGTAGACAAAAGACCACTGACATGTTTCCTGACAATCGAGAATACTTTTACAACATTTAAATAATCGTGGGGTAAAATGTTCTGGCATTCTTATCACATTTCCAGCTAGAATAGCCGTATAAATTTTATACAGCCCCGACTATTCTCGGTTCCATTCATAAAATATATAATAAGAATTCCAAAGGTCTCGTTTTTATTTCCTTTGAACATCATGGTCGGTCTGTGTCGTCCACCTCAGAGATCCGCTGTATGTTACCGCGCTGTTACATCCACGCTCGTAAGCGACCAACCTCCGGCAGGTCTTTCCAGCATCTCTGCAGACGTCATCGGATAACCTTTCAGCTCGAGGTCGAACCGAGATTTGATTATCACGTAGTGATCATTCAAAATTGTCATCCAGTCGCGATGGTGTTGCATTACAAAAAACATGATTAGACGCTTCATCTGTGGTGGTTCATCAGATCCAAGCAAATCTGTTGGGAAATTTTATCAGGCATTTTTATACAGATGTGAGAGCAATAAAATATCTGAAATTGACTGAGCGCTGGCAGTGTCACCGATACACTAGAAGGAATCGAGATTCTCTCGTAATATTCTACTCGCTGTTTCCAGCCTCAGCACGCTTGAAACTCGCCCCAACTATTGACGAAAATTGACAAAAATTGCCTCGCAACTCTTGAATCCATACAAAACGATACACATTTATTGCTTTTTTCCTCATAAGAGTAGAAAGTCTTGCACGCGCCAATTCGCGTTTTTAAACTGTTTCTTTCAGTATCATTGCTCGTGAGACTGAAGGCGTATATTGAAGAACCTTTCTCAATCGCTATATAGGTACTTTCTCTTTGCCATTTTTTCATCTCGTCACAAAACCTGCGTAAGAAATCGTGTGGCTGAGGAAAGAACTATATTAAGCCATCAAAAAAAAACTTATTGCGAACAAGCCTGAGAAATAACAGACTCAAACGACAGCCAGACAGCTACAGACAGCTAAAATGGCACTAGCTACATGGTAAGTTCTAACAACATCAAACTGTCCTTCGTTGTTCTTTACGGGACCGAGCGGAACCTTCAAACGTGAGAAGGTGAATCTAACACCTTCACCCCTCCCTGATGAAATACGAAACAGACGGATGTCTCGGTCGACTCCAGTGGCGCACTGTGGTGCTTATTGATCGTCATGATTCCCCTGAGGCATTTGATAATCCTGGTTTGTTGATCTTGCCCAACATCTTGGCCCTGACAAACGGATGACGCCGGCGTACGGCTAAACCAATTCGAAAATACACGATAGGTGTGTTATTTGGATGGTGTGGGGGGGATTAGACTGTTTTCGAATGGCTTTGCTGTTGTGGTTCAGCGGTGTACACCTTTTCTAGAACCCTCACCTTGTGTTATCACATGTTGGTGATCTCATTAGAGTATGGGCATAGAGTTACCTCAAGGGTGTGGGCAGCCAAGACATGGTACAGGACACTCTAAACAATATTTGGGGATGGGCGCTATTCCTGTATCGCCATCGAGTGAATTTAAGAAATTTCCGAAGTGATCCTTTCTTCTGGAGCGACAATGAGAACAAGATTTAAAAAATAAATATTGAAAGAATAATAATAATAAATTTCTTTGGCTACATTCTAGAGAGCTGAATAAAATTTCTGTTTTTCTTTGGATTTATTGACTCTTCGGGGTCTCTGACGGCAACAATATTTACTGAAAAAACCAGCCACAGTTTGGTTATTTGAATGTAATACATTAAGCTAAAAAAAATACTTATCAGGCAAAATAATTTCTAAATTGCGATTAGAGATTCCCTTACTCTCACCGGCAATTACTTACCTCATTGCGAAAATACTTTAATTTTGCTGTATGGCTGTCACGACCCAAAACGCAGAAAAGTAATTAAATTGTAATTGTTAGTGCGCAACGGAGAGTAACCAACATAATTCATTTTAAGGCGATTCAAAATTTCTACATTATGGCTTATTCGATTTTTGCTGGGTCCCAGGGAATTTGTGCCAAGCACCCTGACCTAAATTAAGGTGCGTGCGTTGTCATCACTGAATGCGCAGCCAAAAGTTACCAGAATAAAAACATTTTTAGGCTACGATTCCAAATTTCAGGACATGTTTCTCGTTTTTGGTGCCACTCTACTTTTGCGGGCGCCAGGAATTTGTGCCACGCATCCTAGCCTTAATTATTGTGCGTGCATTTTAATCAAAGTATGCGCAGCCGAAATAAACCAAAACAAAACCTTTTTAAGTACACATTTCCAAATTTATGGACTGATTCTAAACACACTGACTCAATTTTTTGTGGACCCCGGAAATTCGCCCTTAATGCACTGACCTTGATTGACGTGCCTTGCGTTGTCTTTAAACATAATCGAATTTGGGGTTCCGGGTAGCAAATGCATGTGGGCCCCTGGAATCCGTGCTTAACGCACCCTGACCTTTCTTGACGTTCCATGCGAATTGTGTTGCAGCATCAGCAACCGTGACGACAAGATGACGCTGATCCAGCCCAACCCCGAGATGCAGATGCGTATACGCAACGAGCTCAACGAAGATCAGAGCATGAACGCTCAGAACTTGGCGCACATCAAAGACTGGCTCTCCAAGCAGCCTCATCTTCCTGAAATCGATGGTAATGCTCCTGTGAGATTGCAGCGATATTTAGCAATCGAACGCCGAAAATGCATCCGATTTATTCCGAGCTATTGGCTTGGATGTGCTATACGACTCGTGTCTGAAAAAGATCAGAAAATAATGGAATTTTCTGGTCAGTTTAACCGTTGGCTCTGTACGTGGAAGTGAATTAACGTGGACGAGGTACAATGATTTATCTTCAGACTGCAAGCGAAGTTATCATTTTGCTTCCCTACAAATCTTTTTCGGGGTGTAAATTTATATGAAAGTTATAGTTTTATTGGTTTTATGGTTATGGTTAGTTGTATACATAAGATAATATAATATTTAAGAAAACTTTAATGCTACTTGTTGGCAAAGTTTTAAGTCGGTCATCCTGAGTCGGGACTTAGGTTTCGGTAACGTAATCAAATATCTTACTATGTCTAGTAAGATATTTGATAATATAATTTATATCCCCGAATTTTCGAAATATGCGTGGAATTCTGCGTTTTTACATATTTTTTACTTCTAAACGTAAATCTGCTTCTTTACAAGTTCTTCTAATATTTTTGGCAGTTATTTCCAATACCCCGGGGCAATAGTAAAAATACGAAAATTTAAGAGAATTTATCCAAATTCTTTGCCAGTATGCTGTTCAAGCCACGTGCCGACACCGTGTTTCTCTCATCATGACTGTTAGATAAACTCTGATCGATTATATATTTTCTAAGAGAAACATTCTGTACTTGTCACGAGTCGGATTGCCAATTCACGCAGTAGGTCTACAAAGATTGATCAGCCCGTCGTGTGCATCGCCAGGTCGTCGCATTGGCAAACCTTTCGTCTTGCATGACATTGCAGTGACATTGCGCGGATTGCATCGAAATCCTCGGATGCAATCTGTGATCAGGCAAACCACTGTCTGCATCTTTTTTCAGTCAAATTGACTTAATGTCCTGAATTCATTATTTTAGAGAAAAAAAAAATCGGTGAATTTTGATATTGATTTTTAATGTGGTGGTCATTTGAAAATGAGTCGCAAAGATTCTGTGTCTTCTTTAATCACAGTTTAAAAACAGTGTTCCTGATTTTAGACTAGCAAATACTTTAAAATTTCATGACAGTGAAGACAATTGTTTCAAGTTGACTATCCTTTAACCATGATGCTCTAACCCTATTGTTCCTTGCAAGTATGGCTTGTAGTGCCTTAGAATACAGATTATATCCTGTTTTTGGTAGAATGTTGACAGCAACCCTTCTTGCAGACGACCAGCGTCTCATGACCTTCCTGCGCGGCTGCAAGTTCTCGCTGGAGAAGACCAAGAGGAAGCTGGACATGTACTACACGATGAGGAACGCCCTGCCCGAGTTCTTCACCGAGAGGGACGTGACCAGACCGGAACTTGCCGAGCTGCTCAGTTTAGTGTGAGTCACTATCATCATCATCATCATCATCATCATGGAGCAGTGGTGTATAGTCGAGGGTATAAACGCAGATGCGCCGTATGCGTATGGAAATACACAAAGATCTTACTTCTCCCGTACAAAACATACCGCACAAAAAAATACCTTCCTATTTGATATAGTTCATAAAAAGGCAAAACTTTCGAGTAAATCGTAGAAAACCACAGAAAACAACTGTTTTTTACACCAATATCCTCGAACACGTATTCCTAATATAATTTGCTTTTATCTTGAAACTTTCTAAATGTTTACAATCTCTTGTTGAGTGAGGTACATTTCACTATAAAATACTTCCGTCTTTCAAAGATCGATCCCGTCCTACCCCACAATCAGGTTTGTCCGCCATTACCAAACCACCTGCGACCCGCCAAATTAACGAAACCACCCCCCGTCATCCGCCCCAACAGAAGCATCCCTCCGCTGCCGGGTCTCACCAAGGACGGCCGCCGGGTGATCCTGATGCGCGGCAAAGAGAAGGAGCTGCCCAATCTGCGCATCACCGAAGGCATGAAGCTGTTGCTCATGATCGGCGACATCCGGTTGGCCGAGGAACAGACCGGCGTCGCCGGCGACGTCTACGTGCTCGACGCCACCGTAGCGACGCCCACGCAGTTCGCGCGGTTCACGCCGACGCTGGTCAAGAAGTTCCTCACTTGTGTGCAGGTGCGTGTGAAGATGGATTATGTTGTTTCGCGGAGTTTTTTGATTTGTTTCGATATTTTTACTGAAAAATTATGTAGTTCTTGACTTTCTTATTCGTTTATTGGCAAGCTGCAAGTGTGTTGATAGAAAAAAAATAGTCGAGACTGATATCACCAATGTTCAGACTTAATCGTGGGAAAGAGTGACGTCATGTTTAGTAAACGATTTTTCTCATTTTCCGGTAAATTTCCAGTGATTTTTATTTTATTTTTGTAAAATATATTTTATCAAGTTATCATCATATGACCACATATGAGTCAAATTTTACCAAAACAAACTTCTAATTAGGGTTCCCTTAGGGACTTTCTTTATGGAATTCCCTTAGGGGCTTCCTTTAGGAACTTCTCTTAGGCCAGAATTCTATGGTTTTTACGGGCTTCCCTTATGACTTTTCCTTATTAGGCTATTTAAGGTTAGGTATATTATAATTGAGGCATGTATTTTGAAAGCGAAATATCCAATCGGATGTTGCATTTGAATTCTGTTTGCCCTATTCTAAGTTTTAAATAAATTATTTGAATGGGATAATGATTGATATGCTTTTCACTTAATGTTTTCCTATACTTTTCGCAGAGCTATACCCTTGATAAAGCATGTAGCTTCATTGATAAGCTTACCATATTTTAATATAAGTTTTTTTGGTTTTTTATAAGATAATTGGTCTTTCCGGTTTTCCCAGCTAGTTAGCAGTTGTTAAGGCACAGGAAAAGTCGCATGTCACTGAATCTGATTGGCCAATGCCTGTATCTCGTTTCCATTTCGATACAAAGTTGAAAAAATGCCTACGGTATCAAAATTGCCACGAGGGAACTTCATATCTTGACAGTTGTCTTATTTGCAGCGAAGTTGGTATTCCTAAAAAGAATCCGAACCAATTCTCCTCCACACATTGCACTAGCAAGCAACTTTGCAAACAAGGTTGAAAAGAGCACCAAATGTACACTCAATGCTAACTAACATTTTACATTTGACTCACGCAAACATCATCAATATTTATTCACAATTACCTATAATCAATATTGATTTAGCCTGTTCAATTTGCCTTTACAATTTACACTAGTTGTCAGATAGCTATACACAGCAAATGAAAAGGTATTCTCAAATAATTGTTTTACTCCCCCTCCCCCTTCCACACACTAACCCATAAAAGAGCATCTCATTAGACTGCTGTACCCACTAATGGAATATGTGGTCTTCGAAATCCACATTCCCATATTCTAAAATATATAAATGTCTGTGAAATTCATCTTCTATGTCTGACTTCTGTTTACTATGTCATGTGGCCGATTGATGTTGTAGTTTAGATCAAAATCTGACAACCCCTGCCGAAGCAGTGTTAGCACTAAGGATCCCTCAAACGTCCGGATCTAAGGAAGCCACGAGCGCGCGTGCGAACTGGGTCAATGTTGTTTAACTTTAATGATCTATCGCAAAACCTTTGCTATATAATATCGCACACACCACATCGTTTATCCTGACACACTCTAGCAGCTTAACTCAGTTATCTACGATTGCTGGTCCATTTCTGTGTCTCTTACTTGACGCATTTATCTCATTTCTGTGTTTGCCTCGCCCGATTAAACTCATTAGTCTAACTTAACTCACCCTTAGGGACTAACGATTCAAATAATATGTTAAAATTCACTCAAATATGCCATGTCCCCTTAGCCCGGTTGGTGACGGTGGGTTTTTGAATCAACAAGTGGGTGGAGTTTTTTTAATTGTAATTAATTTAGATGAAGATAGACTTGACAGGAGTGCCGCGACGTGTCCTTTGACCAGTCGAAATGTTTGTTTTGGAACTTCTATGGCACTAGAAGACAAAACTTTTGAATTGTGCCTAAATGATACATGATGCAGGGCCGAATCCAGGCGTTAGCGACGCTAGCGGCTTCAATTGGGCGACACTTTTATTGCGTTTTCGTTGTTAAAATTTAGAGATTTTTTCAAAATAAATCTCATTATTCTCAAATTTATGCAAACCATTGCTGTAGCCGCCACAGCAAGGTAAACCATCTCACTATGCCATCCACCCCTAACCATCTAACCATCCACCATGGTGTATGTGAATTATTTCAATACCCCCAACAGCCTACCCTTGAATACCTAACGGACGAGTAATAGTGCCTAAAATTTGATGAATAATGTTATTTTTAATTTTAAAATTTTGTATAAACCTTAATCTATACCTTAGGCACGATATTGAATGTTTCAGATTACAACATTTAACAGTCATTATCCGACAGTCCGCATTTATCTAACAAAATGGGCTTTAGAGTGATTAATTAATATCCTAATTAATAAATTTATTATTGTTTCCTTTAAGATATACAGGGTCAAGTTTTCTTCATCTAGGGCATATCGGGTTATTTTTAATCCGGCTTGCCAAGCCTGGCGATTTCCCAGTATTTTCTTTACAATAACTGATAAGGAGACAAAATTATTTTTGCCAGTAACGTATGAAAAATCTGTCAAAACGATCGGCTGTCTACATGGTCACATGTTTATTTTTATTTAATTCAAATAGTAATATTATTCGAATCACGCTAATGGTTGCATGTTATTTCCTTGCAGGAAGCGTACCCTGTCAAGTTGAAAGAGGTGCATATCATCAACGTCTCACCACTGGTGGACACTATCATCAACTTCGTCAAACCCTTCCTCAAGGAGAAGATCAAGACCAGAGTGAGTCCTATGCAACGAGTGCTTGCCTATATTGGAATAGCCTAGTGGCGATCATTAGTGCGAGGGTGGGACACAAAGGATGAAAGAGATTTTGGTCATTGTATAGCCTTGCGCAGGTATTTGCCATGCTCTTGGGGGTGAGAAGGGGTTAGACATCCCCTATCAGAATGACTGAACTGAAGACGATTATGCGTAGGGGTTTGCCTTGTGGGCATAATGGTTGGACCAAAATACTGGCGTGTAAACGTCTTAAATGTAATCATCTGCTTCAAAAGGATTTCACTAAGAAAAAGTGTTAGGTGTCAAGATCAAGTGTTGGAGGCATGGGTCATTTTTGATAGTCTATTATATCAAGGCTTTGTTTGTAATGTCATGAAATGTCTCTACTGACAGAAAGTTTCTTGTGACACAAATGCTGGATGTAAATTAATTTGATCATATTTTGAAGTAGTACTGGCCTTTTTTCCTTGTGTCATTTTACATTTACCATGGTTGCCTTACTTACTATATGGTTGTACTTTACTGATTTGTCATACCTTTTGTATATTTCTTTTTGTAGATCTTTGTGCACAGCGACATCGAGACTCTGTACGACCACGTGCTGAGAGAAGTCCTGCCCGAGGAATACGTACTTTACTGATTGGTCATACCTTTTGTATATTTCTTTTTGTAGATCTTTGTGCACAGCGACATCGAGACTCTGTACGACCACGTGCCGAGAGAAGTCCTGCCCGAGGAATACGGCGGCACCGGAGGCAACCTGGACGTGATCCAGAGTGAGTATTAATAGGGGCGTAAAGCAAAGGGGCAGCACTTTTCTTAAGGAGGCATTTTCGTTCTGATAAGTTGAAGAAGTGAGTGAGTTTCTTAAATGTTCAGGAAATTACAAACACGGTGAGAACGCTACGTACCTGGTAGAGGGTTGAAATGTTGTACCGCAAAAATGTCTGTAAGATGGGAATGGAGCAAAGGATATTCCTGACTTATCACATATCAAAGAAAATTCCATGCTAACTCATTTAGACCAAAAATGGACTTAACTGTTATTACTTATTAGAGTTATTACACTCAAGTCTTCAGTTATTATTATTATTTTTTTTTTTTAAATCTTGTCAGTTCCAAAATACACAGCAGAAACATGATGAGCAAGCTTGATGAATTAGTTGATATATATATATACCAGTGCTGAATTTGTATATGCAGAATTCTAGTATACCTGATGGGCCTTGGGGTGCATGATTTTACCCAAAATTCAAATTTTTCGCATGCCTTGCAAGCTTTTCTAGAGAACGCACAGTCGCCAAAAAAAAATGTTTCTAATCAGACAGGCAATTTAATGCTTACAAAATTACCCAGTGATGCCAAGGTTGATAATGACTAATTGATAATGCCAAGTTAATCAAATCCAAGCTGTCATCCTCTTTGATTCTCTCTGTTATTATGATGTTTTGTTTTTCTAGTAAACTGGAAACATGACTTTGTTGCAAGACATTATTTTTAATATATTTTCTTAATACATCTATGCTTGGCTTTTCAATGCTTGAGTTCAGAACTTTTTAATTTAGCGCATTTTACAATTACAATCAATTCCTACTTGAACTGAACTCACAGATTAAGGATGAACATGGTATCCTTGATCAGAGCATTGACTTGTTTAACGCAAGCCTACCTTTGAAATTGAGGAAACACGAACCATGCTTAGCAAATTTTTGCGGAAAATACTAAAAAGGCTCAGCAATAAATTCCTGGCATGAAAATAGGTTTTAGAAAAATTTGTGATGAAATTGTGGTTGAGGACTTGGGTGAAGACTGATGAGGAACTTGAATAAAGTATGGAAAATCAATCAGATTGACAACAATACGTATCTGCTTCTTCTTCTTTTTGGCAAGCGAGTCTGGTGAATTGTCTGACTTTAACTTGGTAATCTGTTTAGATGCGTGGGTGAAGAAGATGGAGAGCTACACGCCGTGGTTCAAGGAGCAAGAGCTATTGAAAGCTGATGAATCGAGGCGGCCTGGCAAACCAAAGACTGCCGATGAGATATTCGGTGTGGAAGGCTCATTCCGTCAGCTGGTGATTGATTGATCTGTATTCTTGCCTAGCTCTTTATTTTTAATTTGTTTTGTGATTGCAAGGCATGAGAGATGTAAGTGACGAATACGGTGGTATCGCCAAGTTTCAACTGTTTTCTAATGTTATGTGCACGATCGGGTAACGAATGACACATTTTTAAAAATATTTGCACGTTTCACTAAAGGTATTCACCAATGAAGGCATGAAGTTTTTGTAGATTCGATTTGAATCAGAAAGCAGCAGCCATGCATTAACCAATAAAGTTTGTTTTTTTATTATTATGTTTTAAGTATAAGTTACGGTATTATATTTTTGAACCAATAAAAACCAAGTAAAACATAAAACAAATAAATATATTAATTTTTTGAATTACTTTATGACTGAGTTCTAATGATTTAATTTAATCCTGAAAATACCTACACATTTCAAAAAGAGTCTTGTTCCTTTACCATCCTTTATTGATGAGCGTAACGAGCGAAGCGAGTGAAGCGAATCTTCAATTACACTTACTGCTAAAAAAATTACTGTATTTTTTTTTTTATGTCTGTTTGTTCGCGCTCTACAGACCAAAAGACTTAACGAATTTTAATGAAATTTTCAAAATATCTTTGTTTTCTCTCAACTTAGACCCTGTACTATTTTTAGCTCATTTCACTTGCAACTTTTCTTTTAAATTAATTTTTACGAAAATTTTCAGTTTTTCAAAATCACGTTTTTCACTCTAGAAGCCAAGTCTATTAATATAATTCGACCAAACTTTCTAGATATGTTGACTTTCACGATTTCATGTTTGTGTAAAAATTTTATTGATTTTTGTTTGGAACTTTTCTTGAAAGTGGCGCTTCTATGACGCTTTTGAAGCGTTTTTGCAGTTTTTTGGAACTAAAGCAACTTTATCTTCAAACAGTAACTTAACTGTGTACGTTTAAAATCTTAAGAAGAATATACCGTGTTATTTTGAGGGAAATCAAGACAATGGTTTTTCTTTAAAACGATATTTTCGTTTTTAAATATTCGAATAATTTCTGGACGGCTAAATCATGATATTTTCAGGTAACTTATGCCATCAAGAAAGCTGCTAAATTAACGCCGAACATTTTAAATTGATCATAAAAGCCTCTAGGCTACGCACACAAGCAATATAATCGCGTTGTGGCTAAGCGTAAATACTACGCTCATCCACAACACGATTATAATATGAGTGTTCGCATAGCCTAGTCCCAAACAAGACACGATATTCTTCAAGACCCAAACTTGAGTGCAGAACCAGCAGTTCCTGGAGACGTAGAGATGTTAAGGAAGCTAATAATAGTGAGGTCATGCAAGAATATGAGAAAGAGTAGGAAAAATAATAAGAAAGCAAAAAATGTACTAAATGTAAGAATGTAAAAATGTGTACTTAATTCCTTACCACCTTTTAAAAAAAAAATTGTAAGACGAATTCAATAAATACTAAAAAATACTAAACAAGTCCCAATATACACCAAGACCGATGTTCCTAATTTCTTAATTTATTAGTATAAAATCATGAACAAAATCAAAGTTGCATTTTTATACCAACTGATATTAGGTGAAATGTATTCCAGCATCAAGAGATATCAAACTGGTGGTGTCTTATCGTCATTTGTTTTTACTTTCAAAGCATTGATAAAGATTAATTATAATTCTTGTTATGATACCTTTGCTGCCTTTGCTTATTAGCAGTTTTGCAAGTTGTATATTTTTCTTACCAGCTGCTTTTCGTCGCCGTGCTTGCTGACTGTTTATCGTGAGGATACCCGTGATCAATTCCCCTTTTTCTAACAAGATTGTCGTTTTGGCAGTTAGAATTAATTTTGAAAAATTTTAAGCTCTATTTTATTTGCATTTCAAATATTTATTGAAATCGCCGCTGTTGAGCGGTACAGTTGGCACTGGTTGGCACTACTGGCTCACTGCTTCTGCTATTGGGTGATTCAAACTGGTTTCAAACCATTCCGGACGTTAGCATTCAAGACATTAAACGCCAGTTTGTTCGTTGGCGGGCAGTGTTCGTTGAACTGCAATTAGTTCTAATCATCTGTGGTAATTGAATTTGAATACATTTTGATTTACATTGATCACTCAGCAATTTTTTTAATTTCAAATTTCTAATATTCCTTGCACCCCTCCCGTTTAACTTAGCAGAACGAAATCATAACCTAGCTGAACGGCTACTCCCGCCATTCTGAGACGCAATCATTAAAATTGGTTTATTAATTATTGTTGTAAATTTTCTTCACAGGACTGAGCCATACATCGAAGGAAAACCATCAAATTAAAATGGATAATTATGTTAAAATAGAAAAAATTGGAGAAGGTAGGTCTTCAATGTAATTTGTTAATAATATGATGCCATGGGCTTGAAGCCTGGACAGCATGCAGAACACAATGCCAAACTACTTAGTACCCACAATAACTCAGACTTTCTGTGTTACCCTTGCATTAATGCCACCTTGTTTTTTTCTTGCAGGCACCTACGGGGTAGTATACAAGGCAAGGAATAAAACAACGAATGAGCTTGTTGCTATGAAAAAGATTCGCCTTGAGAGCGAAGATGAAGGAATCCCATCCACAGCAATCAGAGAGATTTCCCTTCTGAAGGAATTAATACACCCCAACATTGTTACTTTGCAAGATGTGTTGATGGATGAAAACAGACTTTACCTTATCTTTGAGTTTCTTTCGATGGACCTGAAGAAGTATATGGACAAACTAGGCTCTGGTAGATATATGGAACCTGATCTGGTAAAATCATACTTGTACCAAATTTGCCAGGCTGTGTTGTTCTGCCACCAACGACGGGTGTTGCATCGGGACATGAAGCCTCAGAACCTTCTCGTCGACGGCAAGGGTACGATCAAGGTAGCCGATTTCGGCTTGGGCCGAGCATTCGGCATTCCCGTCCGCGTTTACACACACGAAGTAGTGACCTTGTGGTACCGAGCACCTGAAGTCTTACTTGGATGCACTCGATACTCGTGCCCCATTGACGTGTGGTCGATAGGCTGCATATTCGCGGAGATGGCGTCGAAACGCCCTCTGTTCCAAGGAGATTCTGAAATTGATCAGCTCTTCCGAATCTTCAGGGTACTCCGGACACCAACTGAAGATCTCTGGCCTGGAGTGTCTTCTCTACCTGATTATAAAGCAACTTTCCCGAACTGGACGCAGAACTCTCTCGACTCTCACGTGAAAAATATGGATGACGAGGGACTTGATCTATTGCAGAAAATGTTAGTCTACGATCCAGTACACCGGATCTCTCTGAAGAAAGCTGACCATCATGTGTACTTCAAAAGCCTCGTCAAGAATTTCCGACCCAAGCCTTTGCCAGCTGCTTAGTCTTTGTCTCTAGAAAACCAGGCAATTTGCTTTCATCAATTCTTCCTTAACTGTTTCCAACTTAATTACCATTCCCGTTTTTTTAATTTGTTTGTGAATTGACTTTTTCCTCAAGTGAGGGTTTTCCATACAATGTGTTTACATATGCTTCAAATCAAAGGTTTAAGTCTGGTCAATTATTACTCATCCTTAGTCTTGTTTTGTAATAAAGACTAGTTTCACTATATTTTTATATATTTAAATTCAGTTTAGTTTCATTTCTGATCTGTTATAGTAGTATAACTGAGTAACATGCAACTTTTTTTTTGAGTATGCATAGATAAAAGACCATCTTCTAAATTTCATTTCGGTATTGTTTTCTCTCATTTTCTTAAACATATTATTTACTTGCTATTGTATTGTTTTGTGTCCCAGTGCATTAATGCATCTTTTGAGACAATTTTTTTTGCTATGATCTGTTTACAAACTCGGCCCTAGTTATAGTGCTTGCCTTCAAAATAATTTAGTATAGTTTTTTTACTTTATAAAGTTGGAGAAAATCCCACTAAAAGTTAAATAAAAATAATCATGGAATGAAATTGGGTGTAATTATTTCAGTTAAGTGTCGGCTATGTGTCCAAATTCTACCAACGGGCAAGCTGCTCTCTGAAAAAAAATACATGTATTCAATTGACTGCAAAGAAAAAAAGCGTATATGAGAATTTTTCCAATCTATTGATAAGTACATTTCATGTAAAAAATGATGGGTTTTAAAGTTGCTGAGACATAGTAATGACACACTTGTCGGATGGGCTAGTGAACTAAGGATAATAAACTAGATTAAGGCCATAAAAGAATTGCTCGACCATGAATTTTATCCACGATCCATTGCCAGTCTCTTGTTTGGCCGTATCGTCTAAGTTTGTTGGAAGCCTCTTTGTTTTTGAGTAATTGTTGACTCTAGCATATTCTGCCATACTAACCAACAGCTTAACCTTCTTAGTAACTTCTTCAAACTCTTCTAATTTCTCAATCAGTTCAGACTTTTTTCTTTCTAGCCATTTCTTGTCTTCCTCCTGTAGCTTGTTTTTTTCTTTCTAAATTGGCATTGAAAGAATTTAAGATAATTATGATCTGCCTTTTCCTAAGCTGATTGGATATTTTTTTTATTGTTCTTACCTTCTTACGATAATTTGCAAATTCAATCTTAATTCTGAGTATCTCTTCAGCCTTCTTGCATGCCTCTTCATCTGCTTCTTTCAGTTTTTTGTGAATGCTGTTTCGTAGGGATGTGTTTGAAATCGAGCTGGCTGTTGATTTCATATCTTCATCTCCCTCGCTATCTGTCCTGTCACTCTTTGATTCCTCAGTTGATTCTGTTTGAGTTTCATCAAACTCTATAAGACTTATCTCTGCCAAGCCAATAAAGTGCAGTAATTTTTTTGTGATTTCTTCAAACTCAGCTAATTTCATCATCAGCTCCATTTGTCTATCTTCTAACCATTTTGTATCATCCTTCATCCCTGTGTAATTTTCCTTCTACAGAGAGAAAATAAATTATACTCTTTTAACACTGTCCCTTGTCCAAGTTCCTAAATTATGTGCATTTTCCTTGAATGGATGGATTTGTGCTTACAAGTTTTTGGTACTCCGAAATAGCTATTTGTATAGTTCGTATCTCTACAGCAGCTTTGCTTGTCTCCTTGTCCACTTCTTTCAGTTCCTTGTATATTTCACTCTCCGTGATGTGAACCTCACTCTCTCCGCTCTCTCCTTCGCCCTCGTCGCTGCTTTGTTTCGAAACCTCAGATAAAACTTTTGCCACCACTTTGCTGTTCACTTCTTGGGACAATTCTGGCTCTGCCGGCTGGCCATCTGAGAGCTGTACACATTTAAGCACTCTCTTTGTGATGTCTTCAAACTCTCCCAACTTATTCACCAGCTCTGCCTCTTTCCGTTCCAAATCTAGTCTCCATTTATTTTCGCTCTGTTTGAAAGGAAACACAAAAAAATATTTTCAGTTCATATCAATCAGTCATCAATCACAAAAGGTTGCCATCATCATTTAATTTATACATATTTTAGTTTTTACCTCTTGATACTCAGCAATGGCAGCTTTCATTGCTAAGATTTCATTGACAAGTTTACTTGTTGCATCCTCTTCCACATTATGCTCAGGCTCGTTAGTGGAACGATAAGATTGCAGCTTGCCATTTTGGTTAGAGCTTGATATTTTAATTCCATTATAATCATCCAAAAGTTTTGGTCTAGGGCATCTAGGACTAGGCTCTGGATTTGAAATCTGACTGTCCTTTACTTTCATTACCTTTTAGGCTGGTAAACGTTTTTATTTAGAGTTTTTTCTATAAGAAGACAAAACGTTATTTAAGTTAATAAAGAGTTTCATGGTGAAAGTAAAACATAATTTAGTTAAAAATAAAATGTAATGGGCTAATTGCAATCTAGGATCACTTCCGGGAATTCTGTGGAGGTTGTTGTCAAAAATAGATCCACTTTTTGAACACGGAGAAAATCTGAACGTACCGATAAATCAGTGAAGATCTGAAAGATAATCTTTGTTATGGACAACACAGGACAATTTTTGGGTTGGAAAATAATGTATTGAGAGCTTAATAAATAAATAAATAAGAAAAATACAATAATTTAAAAACCACTCTTCCAGATAGGTCAGTATGAAAACAAAAGAATTGATTTACTTGGCTTTACTCCTAGGCTTCTTAAAAACCGTTTTTGTTGATGTGGTTTCCATAGCTGCAATTTGAGCAGTTTATTGCAGGTGTGCTAAAGATAAGATATTTGGTGGTATGCTTACTAATGATCAGGGCCGGCCCTAGGCATAGGCGACGTAGGCGACCGCCTACGGCGGCAAAATCGGATAGGCGGCAAAGTCCGGAGGTAACGATACACATATACTTAGCAACACTTCAGATTTGAAGAACCGCGGATTTGTGTTAGGAAACAAATGAAAATAAGCTTTCCCTGAATTTTAAATAATCTGATTTAAAATTACATCTAATAATTTACATTTACATTTACTCTACATTTACTTTGAAAAATGGTCCTATCCATCTATTTTATTGTCGCTTCGTCGAAATCCTACGAGTACAAACATGCTCGGCGTGGCGGCGGATAATTAAGATAAAGGCACAAAGCACCGGCGCTCTGAGAACGTATGAGTTATGACTCATACTTCCTTTCGATGGATGGAAAAATTTGTCTGTCATTTTGCGCTACGTCGATCTCAGTGGAGAATAAGTCGAAATCTCAGAGCGATTCGTGGATTTCTAAGAGTCTGCACAACTTGTAACCCGATACAATAATGGAAAACATAATAATCTGTGGCAGTAAAGATAAGTAGCCACGGATTAAAAAGGAGCGAACACGTCTTCGACTCTTGCATTTAACCAAGATTAATCATCAAAATGAAAAAATTCTGCTTTTTCTCTTTTTTCGTGATTTAAATGACACGGTTGGGTTCATCTTTGTCAGCAGATTGTATGATACTTTGAATCAAAGTTCTACTGCACTTATTGATGATTCTGTGGCGCATTTCAAATTTCTGACTCGCGATGTAAAGGCTCGTGTCGATCGGACGTTTACTTTGTTCAAAAATAAATCTTGAATGTGGGACTTTTTGTGGGTTTTTTTCAACGAAAACACCACTTTTCTTTCTTCTCTGGTTGTTTTATTTCCATCTGATCTCAATTTAAGTTTAAAAGGCGAGTCGGAGTACTCTTCCTCAACACACTGATTTTTTTTCAAAAATATTGGGATAAATTTAGGGGCAGGGAAAGTAATAACGTGGACCTCTGCATTTTCGGCTTTTAAGCTGGTTTGTGCTGGCCGCTAAGCCCTGAATCTTGCACTGGGGTCGGTTTAACTGCAACTTTTTTAAAAGAACTTGAGAGATGTGGTCTGAATATTAAAAAATGCAGGGGACAGGGTTACGACAACGGTGCAGATATGAAAGGGAGGCACATTGGAGTACAAAGTCAAATAAGAAGGATGGATTCGCGAGCTGCGTTTGTGCCATGTGGATGTCATTCTCTGAATTTAGTTCTCGGCGATGCAGCCAAATCATCATTAGATACTGTGTCACTGTTTGGAGTAATGCAGAGGGTGTACACCCTGTTCTCCTCATCCGTGAATCGTTGGGAGAAGTTCAAAGTTCGCTTATACATAACAATGGTGGAGGATTGACGGTCAAACCACAATCCACCACACGATGGGAAGCAAGGATAGGTGAAGGTATTTCGCTATCAGATCGGCACAATTTGTGACTCCGTCATCGAATTTGGAAATGACGCAACACTTGAGGCAGACATCTCCTCAAGTGTATTTCGAAGTTCCTATGATCCAGAATATTAAAGTTCCTGAATGCAAAATGATCGGAAAATTTGATAACAAGGTTACCGTAATTTGACCTGAACCCCCCCCCCCCCCCCCTTCCTTTAGGCGGCATTTTCTCTTCTCGCCTACACCAGAATTAATCCTTAGGCCGGGCCTGCTAATGATGAGTCTAGCGACATATTGCTATAATATTCGATTCTGGATTAATATGACCCAGATAATTTAATAAACTCTTATCAATTCATAAATCAGCTTAATTTTGTTCACATGATTATATGATCGGGCTTTGATGACAATGCTTCGCAATTTTTCTTCAAATTGGCGGCAACACGAGCTCAAAACAAGCACAATATTTTTGAAAAATCTTCTCAAGCTGGCGGATGAGATGGTGGGAAGGAGCGACCACTTTACCCACAAAAAATTATAGAGACAGAAGTATTATATAACCCATTTCCAGAAATATTGTACCCTGAAATCTTCCTTCTGTCCAAGATCAGAGGAAAACTCTGAGAAAAGTAAGAAAAAGGATAAGAAGTCGGGAGTAAAGAATTTCAAGCTTCTTTCCTTTGGGTCGGAAGCTGAAGAGGATGAAGAGGGGATGCAGATGGTCAATAAGTAGTCCTTGGGTCGGGAAGTTGACACACGATATTCTTCAAGACCCAAACTTGAGTGCAGAGCCGCCAGTTCCTGGAGACGTAGAGATGTTAAGGAAGCCAATAAGAGTGAGATCAATATCATGCAAGAATATGAGAAAGAGTAGGAAAAATAATAAGAAGCAAGAAATGTACTAAATGTAAAAATGTGTACAATTCCTTACCACCTTCTACAAAAAAAAAATGTAAGACGAATTCAATAAATACTAAAATACTATACTTTGATTCAATTGGAAATTTTTCTCAGCAGAAACCATTATTTTTCTTTATCAAATAATACATGCAACCTTTCAACAAAATAAATAAAGCATATAACCACCTTTATTTTTTGTGTGGTTATTTTCGTCAAATTCTGTCATACTATCATGCAGGATGTATATTTTGAATTACCTGAGATCATTTCTATTCTAGACAAATTTCCATAAAGCCTTTCTTATCTAGCGCTCCTATTTGAAACGTCTCCCCGCGGCCCGCCCCCACATTCCTCAGGTGGCAACTGGCAATGGTGCTTGACGTTTAAACACGAGTTCAACGTCCTTTGTATGTGGGCTGAAAATTAATCATTTGCCGAAGTATGAGATCACATCGCTCAAACTGATATATAAGGTAATGAGTCAATATTGCTTTAGACTAAGCTATGGTGCTAATTTAGTAGTTTTTTGGAAGGTACGTATTACTTTAACTGCCAAGACTAGGTTATGGTTCAATGGACAATGAGGATCTGACACATAGACAATAGCTGTTTTTATTTAATTGACGTCTCTGGTTTAATTATTGAACTTCCGTTACGTATTTTGAAATTTATTTACTCAATTTAAATGTTGTCTTAGGTTTGACAAGCATGTCGCAGATCATTTCTGCCGTCCGTAGAACGGGCCGGAGCAAATCTGCTAACTCGTACGAAGACTTGGACGATGGCGCATCTTTACCTAGTGGTGACTTTGGAAGTCTTCCTGAAGAAATTGAGATGGCATCTGTATCTGTTATACCTGATGGTATGTTTTTTTTACTAGATTACAATTAATTAAGAAAATAATGTTTCTATAATTTACAAGGGACATTTTAATTATGTAGGAAGTCTATATATTTTATGGAGGACTTTTAAAACGTCCCTGAGAAAGTTGATGTATAAAAATGACCTGTTCAGACTTCTTAGCATTTACATCATCAAAGATATTTCCAAAATAAGTTATTCCCATGCCAGAATAGCAAGTGGAATACTATTGAACAATAGCTTTGTTTGTTTGTGTTGAACCATGATTTTTTTCTGATTATGTGACCCTGTCTCACTCCACCAGCACAGCATTATTTATTTCTATCTGAAATACTCTGGGCAAGATAATTCAACACAAGCAAACAAAGCTGATAGAACTACCTGACATGGTCGACGCATTGTTGTAATGTACATTTAGACTGAATAAAAATACATACATACATATCAAGGAAAACAGAATCAAGTGTATGGCTGGCATTCTGCTGTTATTGTGTAGACTTTATAATGTTGTTGAAACCTCATTCTGTCTGTAGATTAAGTCTTTAAATTTCTCTCATTTTTGTGCAGACACTTTCACGGTCGGACAGGCGGTCAATCAACTTGGCTTTGGCTGGTTCCAAGTGAAGTTGTCGCTGTTCACGGGCCTTTGCTGGATGGCTGACAGCATGGAAATGACGCTGCTCTCGATCCTCAGCCCGGCGTTACATTGCGACTGGCACATCACTCGTTACCAGCAAGCACTCACAACCACTGTAAGCCATCAAGTTTCAATTGAAAGATGGAGGGATTTTTGTTTGAATTATAGAAGTACCTACCTGTGTTGTTTCTGAAGATTTTGCCTTACTTTAATTGGGAATTTGTTTTTTTTCAGGTTGTTTTCCTTGGCATGATGCTGAGTTCAACCTTCTGGGGCAATTTGAGCGACCGCTACGGAAGAAAAAATGTAATTGCTTAGAAGCTAGAAATTACCTTTTGACTGACTATTGAGCAGTGCCAGTAGCTATCCATGTTTTAATTTTTAATCATAGAAATTACTCCAATTGTTTTTAACTAGGACATCTATATTATCTTCAGTCAGACACTTGTAACTTCAGAATATTAATTATGTAATGTATTAAAGAGGACATAGCTTAATGCCACAAACTTTCCTGGATGACTTGAAATAGGAGCTTTGCTCAACTTTGAAATGCATCTAGATAATATTTTGCTACCAAATAATAGTACAACAGATGTTTGCTTATGTTCTGACCTTTGTTCTTTTTCCTCCAGACGTTGACACTGTGTGCCGTAATGTTGTGTTATTACGGTTTCATCAGTTCGCTTGCACCCAACTTCCTTTGGATTTTGTTTCTCAGAAGCATGGTTGGTTTTGCAATCGGATGTGTACCACAATCGTAAGTTTGAACCAAGATTTCGTTTATCCATCTCAATCTAGCTAAAAGCCACAAAATCAATCAAGTTTATCTTGCCAATCACCATTCAAGCATAGATTCCGTCATAAATAAATTTGTGTATCTGATTGAATCATTTCAGGGTAACTCTGTACGCTGAGTTCTTACCGACTGCCCAACGCGCTAAGTGTGTTGTCTTGCTCGATGTGAGTTTGGTCTCGGCCAATAATAAAACTTGGGAAAGGAATCTCTTGCTCTTCTGCATACTTTGGTAACGGCTTATTGCTTACTAACTAGGCTATGCGAACACTCATATAATCGTGTTGTGGATGAGCGTAATATTTACGCTCACCCTCAACGCGATTATATTGCGTGTGCGCATAGCCTAGAGGCTTTTATGATCAATTTTAAATGTTCGGCGTTCTTCAAGGAGCTTTCTCAATGACATTTCTTACCTGGAAATATCATGATTTAGTCGTCGTGAAATTATCTGAATATTTCAAAACGTAAAAATCGATTTAAAGAAAAACTATTCAATTGATTTGCTTGAAATTAGCACAGTATCTTCTTTTTACGATTTATAATGCTCACAGTAAATTTTGTTAAAATCGGTTGAAGTTAAAGTTGATTTAGTTGCAAAAAACTTCAAAATCACGAAAAAAGCGTCATGAAAGTGCCATTTTCAAGAAAAGTGCTTAACATACAAGAATGAAATTTTTACCCAAACATTAAATCGTAAGGGTCAACATATCTGGAAAGTTTCGTCACATTATATTCAGATTCTTGGCCTCCAGAGTGCAAAACGTGTTTTGGAAAAACTGAAAAATTTCGTAAAAACTTAATAACATAAAATTTACTGGTCCGAATTGCTTCAAAAACGTGGCAGATCTAAGTTCAGAGAAAACGAAGGTTCACAGAAATTTTCATCAAAATCCGTTTTGGCGTTTGGCCTGTAGAGCGCGAACAAACACACAAAAAAACAAAAAACAAAAAAAACAAACAAAAAAAAAAAAAAACCTTCAGGAATTTTTTTAGCAGTAAAGTGTAATTGAAGATTTCGCTTCACTCGCTACGCTCGTTACGCTCATCAATAACTGGTTAGTTTTGTTTCTACTTTCTAGATAGTTCACTGCAGATATTGTACATTACTCCAATAATCACCAATAATTTATAAGTAACAACAATCACATGATACAACCATAAAAAAGTTGTCTTCATTGCTTGATTGGCTCACTCAAAAACTCGGGACATTAATACTTGGTCAATGGTTGTTGAGTTAGGAGGATAGCTATTCAACTCTAAAATTTGGAACTAAATTAAATGAGTTTCAAATAAAATATTTAGCTGACAGCTGCACACTGTTTTTGTGAGATGCACAAAATTTAAGCAACATTGCGCTGAATCCGTTATGAGCAGATGACCACCATTGAAATGTCAAGTTGTCTTCGGCAGATCAGGGGAGGTTTCGAAGTATTTTCAAGCTAGAGCAGCAGCTTCTTTCACATTGCACAGCTAAAAACAGCATTAAGTGGTGGAAGGATCTTGTTATTCTTTTTCTAACATCCTAATCAATAAGGAAAGAATAATCACCTCTTTGATAATAAATAGTAGAGAACATAGGGGTACTGACCTTTCCACATTATCAATGTCATTTTTACATTTCATCATTCGCCGATGTACAATGGGCGGCATTAAAGCAGTGACTCGTGAATCACTTCAATAATGGGTTGCTGAAAAAAATATACACATAATTGATTTAACAATTTGACTCTGATAATTTTTTTTTGCCCTGAAAATGATCTCGGATCTTGTATCTTTGCTGGAGCATTATCTGCCAACTTATGGAGTACTGAAGTTGTACTCGTCAGCTTGTCCGTAGTGTATCTAATCCTGAAGATACAGGAGTATTATAAAGCCAAAATCTGAGAGCCAAAACCCAATCAGAGCAATCATCAAATAGCAGCTGTAGAAACTACTGTCATATCATGCTCATATTGAAACAAGTGCAAACGTTTTGAAGACAACGTGCGTTTCCAGTGCTTCTGGGCGCTCGGGGCGTGCTTCGAAGTGGTGCTGGCGCTGCTCGTGATGCCAACGCTCGGCTGGCACTGGCTGCTCGGCCTCTCGTCCATTCCGCTGCTGGCCTTTGCGTTCATAACCCCAGTAAGTCACGGCCAGACTATTTTACTCGTTTTTGTGAAGGCTATAAGAGGCATCAACTCTTATAAGTCTCTGCTGCCTTTGCCAGCATAGGAGATCCCCTGCAATGCATTGTACTGCATTTAGTTAGCATATAGTTGCATATAGTGCATATAGTGCATATAGTTTAGCAACGTGATTTGATTTGATCCGACTGGTGTTTGGCCCTGATAAGGACTATGACTGACATTTGCCAATGAGCGCGTTGGCATCTTCAGGGTCTCCCCTAATCTGAAAATCGTTCTAGGTCCTTTCCAGGACCAAACACCAGTCAAATCAGAACAGAAACCGCTCAGCCACATCCATGAAAACCTCCTTATCATCAAGTCCCTTATCACATGCATTCCGAACGCCGAGCCCAATATCAAGCGTTCGGAACGGTTTAAGTGGCTGCCGGAGAGCGCGCGTTACCACGTGGCGTGCGGCGAGCCGGACAAGGCGCTGGAGACGCTGCAACGCGTCGCCAAGGAGAACGGCAAGCCGTTCCCGCTCGGCCGTCTCGTGCTGGACGGCAGCGGCATGGGCGGGACGCTGGCGTTGCGCGGCCGCGTGCGCGACCTGCTCATTCCCGAACTGAGGAAGACGTCGCTGCTGCTCTGGTTCATCTGGTGAGGATCGGTCGCGCTTTTCGGGTATCGGCCAGCGAGCAAATATCTTGCTATGCTGAAGAATGTAGGAAATTTTTGAAGAAATTGTTTGATACTGGAAGTGAATCAGATTGAAGTTAGGGTAAACATGTGCTGTTATAGCTTGGTGCCATCAAGTTTCTAGACACACTTTTTAATATTTAGATCTTAAGGCATAAGGGTGTAAAGCAAGATATTGGAAAATGTTGGACAACGGAATTAGAATGAAGGGAATGGAATTAAGGTCGAAGGACCTTACCACCGCATCGAAAGATACAATAGACCTATTCCACTCAGAGAAAACCGACGTCAGATACCCACAGGACATACTACCAGTTTGAATTAAAAAAATTGACTCTGCTAATTAACCAGTGAAGAAAGAGAAATCACAACCCAATTGTCTTCACCTGGCTTTAGCAATTGGTTATCAATTCATGACATCACTTTGATTGAATTTCGATTGAATGGAATATGTGGATTGTAACAGAAAGCTAAATAAACAAACGAAACACGCTTGCAGGGCGGCGTGCGCCTTCTGCTACTACGGCGTCGTGCTGATGACCACCGAGCTGTTCAACAAGGACAGCGACTCGAGCTGCGGCCGAACGCTCGGCAGCAACGGCACGGCGGCGATGACGGGCTGCGCTGCCGACTGCCGCGAGCTCACCACGCGCGACTACATGGACCTGCTCTGGACGACGTTCGCCGAGTTCCCCGGCATCTTCGCGACCATCTTCGTGATTGAACGGTTCGGCAGGAAGCGCACCATCGCCGTGCAGTTCATCATCTTCACGATCTGCATCTCGTTTCTGGCGTTGTGCATGAACAGGTGGGCAGTGGCGCGACTTTCATGACGGGTTTCGTTGGTCGGAGGTTCTAGCTGTATATCAATGTCTACCGTACATGCAACAAGTTGTAACATTTAGGTCTAAATTCACACTAATTCAGCTGCAGGTTCGTAACGCTATTCCATTAAACCTTTCAGCCGAGCGTTCCTGACGACGCTGCTGTTCATCGCGCGCGGCATAATCGCCGGCGTGTTCCAAGCTTGCTACGTCTACACGCCCGAGGTGTACCCAACGTGCCTCCGTTCGGTGGGCGTCGGCTCGTGCAGCGCGATGGCGCGCCTCGGCGCGATGATCACGCCGTACGCGGCGCAGGTGTTGCTGCAGGCGTCGCTGCCGCACGCCGCCGCCGTCTACGCGGGCGTCGCTCTGCTGGCGGCGGTCGCCGCGTTCTGTCTGCCGCTGGAGACGGGAGGGCAGGAGATGAAGGATTCGATACCGGCAAGATCTCAGAAGTAGCGCGCGCGTGGTTCCAAAGTATTAAGAGTATTAAACAGGCTGATGTAGTTTAACTTATTGACACTTATTTATTGTAGTTTAAATGAGTTTAAAGTAGTGGATTATTACTGATGTTTTAATTTTATTTGATTTTGATGCTATATTTTATTTTAATATTTATTTTTGTTTTAAATTAAATTATTGTTAGTAATAAATAAAATTAATTTTATGTTCAACCTTCCATGTTGTTTCCTGCTTTCAATGAAATATATTTCTAGCTCTAAGAAAAAAAATTCAAAGTACCAAATCTATCCAATCTTTAGATTAGACTTATCATCAGTTATTAGGCGTTTCCCTACTAGAGTTTACACTGATTCCAAAAGTTTATTTATTACAATACCATCTGGGGCAGCCAAATGATGTTCTAATTTGTGTATACAGAAAAAAAATCTTGATTTCAGTACGATCTAGGAACATTTAGGCTAAGAATGAGTTTATTTGAAGAGTTTCTTCCAATTTGCTTTCCGTACCAATTTTTTAAATAGTGACGCACTCCTCATCCATCGACTCTGCTTTGCGGAGGAACGATCCAAGATCGAGTTCGAAAGGCAGTGGGCAGTCAGTGTGTTTCGCTAGGTGAGGCACGGCTCGAGTATTTTGACATTTTCTGCCATGAAGTTGTAAATTTACTTCGGGAAAGACCTCTGTCTCACTAAACATGTCCGTTTATTGTTCGGATGCTTTAATACTGCAATAAAAGTGCATCTGTGCGTCGGAAACGGTGCAATTTCTTAGCAATATCGCTAATTCTGTGATACTGATATTATTGCGCATGCTCATTACGCCATCTTGAAGTTGAAAATTTGATGGTGAGATGAGAAAATATTGACAAATTTTTCATTATATCTGGTTCTATGAAATTTTATGACTAGTTGGGTTTGGGATCTAACATTCTTTCCGTTTGCCCGACCGATAATGGCCTATGTGGCTCCTACAGGCATTACACACTTCAAACTTTTAATCAATAATGGTAGACCTTCCTTGTAGGCCTATGAGGATGTAGGTAGGTCCCCAAACCATTCATTTTACCTTTCTTGGGACAGCTTCCAAAATCAGCATTAATATTTAATTCGCTCCCTTTCAACTCGGTTCCTTTGCTGAGTCAACACTTAGAGCTAGGATCTAAGTGTGTTTGCTCTCCCACAAAGCAGCCTCCTGTCAGTGCTTGTCATCATCTTATCAACTTCCAAGATTTTCTGTACTACATCTGGCTTATCAAATCTCTAATCACTTCCTCATAATACAAGTCGTCATAACTATTTCATAATTGATTGTAAGCGTTTTGCTTTGTTTTCTTGAATAGGTTGCTGGAGGATGGAGAATGGTTCTTAATCCCTTTGTCTAACTCTGCTCCTCGCTGGAGGCACTAGTAGACAAATCGCACCTCCGTGTGCGTAACAGCGTCAAAATGCCAGCCGTTCCACGGCCTGGCAGCATGAAGGACCCCGAAATTGCCGAATTGTTCGACAAGGACGATCCCGACAAAATATTCGAAGATCTTCGGGAAATCGGGCACGGCAGTTTCGGAGCTGTCTACTATGCAAGATGTCTTTCGACCAAAGAGATAGTTGCCATCAAAAAGATGTCTTATCTTGGCAAGCAGAGTCTAGAAAAATGGCAGGATATTCTTAAAGAAATCCGATTCCTACGCCAACTGAATCATCCAAACACGATCGAATACAAAGGGTGCTTCCTTCGAGATCACACGGCATGGGTAAATATCGGACGGTTTAACTTAATTGTGAACAAAGCCATGTCTCAATTTGCATCACAATTCGATGTGTCCTTTAGTTGGGTTTTTTTAGTTTCAAGTTTTATATCATTGCATACAAGTAGGAAGACTGAAAATTCAGCCTTGTCTGTGTGGAGTCTGTCATATGGAAAACTTCAGACAGTGGAATTAAACACAAATAACTCTGATTTATGTTGGTAACAAGTTGTTGAACTCAGTCAATGTAAACTCAGTTATTGTTGCAAGCTAAGTTTGTTTACGTTATTCAAAGCAAACAACATTTTACAGCATTTTTTCCACTAGGTACCTTTCCTTTCCACCAGATCCTAACTCAAAACAATGACTCTGTCAAGCGCACGTCAGCTATGCTTACAATCTCGTAACGTCTCGATCTTGCACAGCTCGTGATGGAGTATTGCCTGGGATCGGCTTCCGACATCATCGAGGTTCACAAGCGGCCGCTGAAAGAAGAGGAGATTGCTGCCATCTGCGAAGGCGTGCTCAGAGGACTACACTATCTGCACTCGCTAGGTCGAATACATAGGGATGTCAAGGCTGGCAACATACTACTCACGGAAAACGGCACCGTCAAATTGGGTAAGAACATTGTTTACGAACTGATCCCCCTGTAAACGACTTCACATGGGCAATGCATTGTACCTTAAAGGAGGTTATGGATTATATTTATTGATAGCAATCAAACACATATGTGTGCTTCTCTTTAGAAGCCAATTTGCTTTTGCTCTTGCAGAAACTAACAGAAAAGGTTGGCATGGAATCTATACAAACTCTGATCTCCGCTCTAATCTCTCCGACCGTTTGTTCCAGCCGACTTCGGTTCGGCCAGCATCAAGTGTCCCGCGAACAGCTTTGTCGGCACCCCCTACTGGATGGCCCCCGAAGTGATCCTCGCGATGGACGAAGGCCAGTACGACGGCAAGGTGGACGTGTGGTCCCTCGGCATCACGTGCATCGAGCTGGCCGAACGCAAGCCACCCTACTTCAACATGAATGCCATGTCGGCGCTCTATCACATAGCGCAGAACGACTCCCCGCTGATGACCAGCTCGGAGTGGACGGACGTGTTTAGGTGAGCTGGCTTTTGTAGGGACGTTGTGACTTGACGGTGTCTGCTCTGATTGGATTGGCTTGTGGTCCTGAAAAGGACCTAGACCAACGTTTTGCCAATGAGCGCGTTGACTTGTCCCATGTTCCCAATTCCCAAACCCTGGCATTGTCCACATAGATCAAGATCTCCAAGCCATGTTCTAGCGTAGGTACCCAACAACTGTGGTTGTTGTCGACATTGCAATCTATGCAAGCCACATTTATTGTTCATTTGCCCTGTCCCAAGTTCCCACTCCCGCTCTCGGCCATTGTCTCCTCGGACCAAAATATCCGAGCCGCATTCCGACGTAACTTTTCCGTTGTCCGACAGGCACTTTGTGGAGTCGTGCCTGCAGAAGAACCCTACGGAGCGGCCGAGCTCCGGCAAGCTGCTCAGCCACCAGATGGTGACTCGCACGCGCAGCCCCCACGTGCTCACCGAGCTGATCCAGCGCACAAAGGCGGCGGTGCGCGAGCTCGACAATCTCAACTACCGCAAGATGAAGAAGATACTCATGATCGACACGTTCGAGAACGAGAGCCAGGCGGGCGACGGCGAAGGTGAGTGAATCGGGGTGGACGTCCGGCTGCGTTTGGCTTGCTGTCGACGGCTGGTAGGGATGAAATCTAGCGTAGATTGCGAGACGTTGAAACGTCGACCTGGTAGGCGAGGGCGAGGGTGAGTGAATCAGGGTCGACGTCGTTTGGCTTGCTATCGACATCTAGCGTATATTGCGAGACATTGAAGGATGTCAACCAGATGGGGTATGGCGTAGGTTAGCTTGGTGTGCGAAGATGGAGTATTGGGATCAAATTCAAACTACGTTTAGTTTGCTATCTATTTAGGGGAAGGAGAAAAAGGAGAGTGACGAGGCATGCTGAGAGAAAAGTGACAGACTAGACAGAGTTGTAGCTGTGTAGCTGTGTTCTATAATTTTGTTTTGGTGTTTAAATGATTTTTCTAGATCCAAGAAGGATTTATCAAAACAATTATTACCCGGGATGCAATAATGTACTCAAACATCAGCATTCACCTTCTGGATTTTTAATTTGTTTTTACTAGATTTAGTGAGGAAGGAAATCTATTGGTAGTATCACTGGATGTACTCTCAAGTCCCTACCCTGATCCAGGTGTAAACACAACATCCTCTGAGTGTGTTTATTTACCAAAGGTTATTTGATCAATCACATTGGTATCTTGGAAACATGACATTTCTTTTGATTATGCAATCTTGGTGGGAACGGTGGTTGACTGTCCAATTTAAGTTTCTCTGAATTCTGAAAAGATCGGTAATTTAAACTTGAATGGAAACTGCTCAAATTTGAATTAATTTACAAAACCCATCAGAAGGAAAATTGGGTTATGACTAATTATGAGTCGTGACTATGCCACAGTTAACTTAGGACTTTTTCAAGCTGTCAGCCGTCAACTTGGCACCTTGGCATTTAGTAGACTTTTAACTTAAGCTGTTTGTAATCACTGTTTTGCTAAATCTGTCTTCTGTATCTATAATTTTGTGGTTATTTCTCTTATCTGTGTGGCTTGTGTGGCTTGAACAGAAACAGGAAACATATTGGTCTTCTCAAATAAGCCAGGAGTAGGAATGAGCTTAATCATGGAGATTTCTGGTGTGGTTACCATTGTGGTCATTTTCTCAAGTCCTTGGTCCAATGTTGTTGCTAATTGCAACCAATTTTAGCTAGGTGAAAGGTACCTACATCATCCAATCACTAAATCATATTGATAGATCTCAGCTTACCCTAATAAAATTTTGGGGTAGTTCAAATACTTTTTTTTTTAGGTTTTTTTAATGAAAGACTTGTTCTGGAATATCTGACAGGCAAATTTTTGTTGATTTATTTGAGGTAACATTGAGGAGATTTGTCATTGCCTATGATAAGTTTGATTCAATAATTTTTGGGTAAAGGGATTTTTAAGCACAACTTTTTGCTCAATGATATTATGTCTTGTCTGACTCACCCAATATTTATCTCAGCTGATGAACCCACATAAATAGGCAGGAGCCAGTTTTGGAAATATGAGTCATCAGCTTGCATAATATATGGAGTGGTATCCCATTATATTAGGCAATACCTCACATGTCATAATGACAACAAACAGCAGATACCCTAACTACTTAGGGCAAACCCTGAGGGGGGTTAACCTTTGGGTCAGGTAAATTTCAATGCAGGTAGTAAACACTAGAAGTTTCCACAGGCAAACAACATCCTAGTTCTGTCCAGTGTGCTTCAGTCTTCTGACATAGGTCTTTGGGAGAGGTTCTAGATATTTTGGCCAACAGTTTACTTTTGAGTTTGGTTGTTTGAGTTGATTTTGAGTTGTAAAACTTTGGCTGTGTGCTTTCATCATGAAGCTACCAGACAGGATGTTTGAATGGCTGTACCTAGCCAAGTTGAATATTAATTTGACTATGTCTTCATTTGGTCCAGGTAAAGTGGTTTTTATTGTTAGATGTTTGATAATGCTCACATCAAAAAATTTCAATTTTTATTTGGCCTTGAACTAAACTCAAATGAATTCTATTCCTTTGGAATGTGAATGGTCATTGGATTAATAACAAATTCACAGCATTGTCTACATTATTCTTCTGATAAGACATTTTTGCTACAAAAGCTTAAGATATTTATTTCCATGATTAACTTGATCTCTGGTCTTGAAAAACAGAGCACAAGATTAGAGCATTTTCTAAGTTTCAATTATCACAAACCCTTGTAGATATAAAAGTAATAATACCAGTCTCTATAGACATATTTGAAATAGAATTAATGATCATTTACAACAGAGGTCATAGAGGCACTTAATATTGATGTGGTGTCAAACAGCAATTGTCCAAATTTAACTCACTGTCCTTTCTTGGTACCTACATTCAAAGTCAATACTCATTTAAAAAATGTAGCTTTGAAGCAAAATTAACAGATAGCATTCATAAACCGCTCTGGTTTGTCATTTTGATTTTTAATTGAGGTTCAGGAGAGTAAGTAATTAAGTACCTGATTAACCAATACACCTTTTCCACTAAAGCAAAATGCTATCAAAATGCCATCATAATAGGCACTCACTAAAGCCAGGTAGAGCAATTCATGTTGTGATTCCCCATCTTCCTTTATTATTTAGCACAGCTAATTAATATTTTTTTCCAAACTGATGGTACATTACATCCAGTGGGTATCTGACATCATTTTTCTCTGAGTGCAATAGGGCTATCGTACCTATGGATTGACATGTACACTAGCACCAATGTGTTGGTGTCTGAAAAGATATCTCAGAGCCCAAGGCTCTGAGCAGCTTACAATATGCTTCCCATCTAACTTCCGCAACCGAATACCCCCAGTGCCGACGTCCCCGTGCTAACGCGCCCGCCCCTCCTTTCAGACACGCCCGACGAGACGACAGGTGGCGACAGCAGCAAGAGCAATTCCATCACCTCGGAGCACTCGATACACTCGATACACTCGATAGGCGTGTCGGCGTCGTCGCAGAGCAGCTCCACCAACAGTCTTCCGCCCGTCGCCGACGGCATCGACTCGAGCTACCCGCCGTCCGTCAGGAACAGGCACAAGGTAACGATCGGCAACTTGACCGAGATGCTTACAGTGGGGTTGCATTCGATTTGTGTCTGTCCTAATGCCTTTGATCTGGTGGCGGTTTCTGTTGCAAACACGGGCCAATTGATACGGTGGCAATGCCCGTTGCCACTTAGTTAGTTTCGTGAATTAACGTAGAACATTTGAGCCGTCTTAAAAATTCTGCATAATAGCCAATTTAGGTACGTTTAGTAAATTCCACCGTGATTATTTGCCACTTTTTCTTTGTGTTAGTTAACCTTCGAAAGAGATTCTTGCTGATGGATAAGATGTAATTGATGATCAACTAACGTAAATTTTACTGGGAGGCAACACTGTCGATTAACTAAATCCACGCTGCATAGTGATCAACAACTGAATAAATCGCTGCAAAACTTCAAACAAAATCTGTTTCTGATAGGTTGAAAAGCCGTTACAAAGATAAATAAATTGGATTTGATGCTATGATTAGGTGCTATGACTAGGTAGAGGTACAAGTTACAGCCTGTACACACGGCGCTTTCGGCTCGCGTTGAGAGCGCGCGGGTTTAAAGCGTCGCCCTCGAAGGTCAGGCGTTTGCTATTCACACACAACGAATCCTCTCGCATCCAACGCTTAAACTTTTCTGTCACAACTGTCACTGTCAATACTTGACTGGAGAGAAACGCAAATTTAAGGACAGGAATTGTGACTTCCCAATGAATTATTATTTTTAAAATCTTTCAATATCATCTCCGTGTCGTAACTCCAGAATATCATTGTAGACAAAATTTGTGCCGTGTCGCTTGGCTTTTTGCCCAATGGATATTTTACTTCTCTGCTAGCTGGGATAAGTGAGGATAAAATTTTAGAAGATTTTAGTATGCGCAGTTTTTGCTATTTTGTTATTGACACGAGTGGAAACATAATTAATTAAATAGTAAAATAATATAAATTATAGGTTATTTGTTCAGATAAGCGAGAAACGATGTAGCAAAGTGCGCGAAATAACGGTCGATCTTATTGGACAGTATTGAAAGCTGCATTGTCATTGGTCAGCACAACGGGTTGCAAGCGTCAGTTTAGGACCGAGCTCTATCGGACGGACGCGCTCTCAACGCGACGCGTTTGCCATTCACACGACGGGTTTAGAAGCGGGTTTTGACCGACGGATCCGATCCGCGCGTTGGGAACGCGTCGTGTGTATAGGCTATTACACTGTGGTACAAGTGGTACAACTGTACAAGTTACACTTCTAGTACAACCGCTAAAGTCACAACTAGTGTAAAAATTCATCACATTCTCGAATGTAACGGCTCAAATAGCCCTGGCGCTGCCGCGCCGTTAAACACCACAAACGAATCAATCAATCGAACGTGACGACATGTGTGAAGGGTGCTTCAGTTGAGACCTGTGCTGACGTCGGCTCTGCCCTCCCAGGTGAACTGCAACGCGCTCGCAGACCACGGCGCCAACAACTTTGCGACGATCCGCACGACGTCGATTGTGACGAAGCAGCAGAAGGAGCACATGCAGGAGGAGATGCACGAGCAGATGACCGGCTACAAGCGCATGCGCCGCGAACACCAGTCGGCGCTCATCAAGGTAAGCCCGCCGACGGCGAATGGCGCAGACTTATTAAAGGAGGCGGAGTGGCACGAGTCACGACTTACCGTGAGATATGTGATGTGAGTGTAAAGTTGTGTTGGAATCGCACCTAGTTACATTGTTATCTCGTTACATGCGGTTGATGCCTGTTCTACGGTAGTATACAGCATACCCAATATCACTGTTGGGGTTAGTCGAGTTTTAGGTGTGTGATTGCAGCATAGCATTGTTAGATAGGACCTTCTTTGTTTGTGAAGCTGAACAATTCAATTAAGCTTTATATCCTCTTGAATTTTGGCTATCCAGCTCGAGCAGTTGAAGCCAAGCTGAAGCCCCAGAATTATCCGGTGTTTATATCCCATTCCCAGCCATTTATATAACTGTGGATAAGAGCCTAGTGTTCTTTGCTCGTGTTAGATTCCGTGAAGTAGCAAACTGGTGAAATAGCAATAGCCAATGTTGACATGCTTTCTTATATTATCCTCAGAAATGTGCTCTCAATGCAAAGGGATTTGTCGTTTGGCTGATATCCTAACTTGCTACGAGTTTAATTATGACTGCTGCCCGATGTGATGTCAATGTGATGTTTTTCTAATCATTTTGTTTGTTATTTTCAGCTTGAGGAGCGGTGCAAAATCGAAATGGAAAGTCACAAGCAGCAACTCGACAAGGAGTATGAGTCGTTGCTGCAACAGTTTTCCAAAGAGCTCGAAAAGCTTCAGATTCGACACCAGGCGGAACTCGAAAAGAAGTACGTAACTAAAAGTGTTTGATCAATGCCATAGCAGAGCTTGTCAATATTTCACCAAGCCACAAATTTCACCAAGCCTACTTTTTAATTTAATGAAACTAGTGAGCAGAAATGAAATACCAACCTACTTTGTTTCCACTGATGCACTTTTAGTTTGTTTCCTTACAAAAAACGCAAAAACATTTATCCAGTAGATTTACAATCTAGAATTTTAAAATCACTATCTTGTCGAGAGGTTTAACAGCTCCAAGCTGCAATAGTCATTTCTTCTGTCGTTGAAATGACTGAAACGTTGTCAACAAACTAAAGGACTTGTAAAATCCCAGGCCCCCCAGACTCGAGACCACAACAATGGTACATTCTTTCTGCCAATGACTTTCAAATGGCTGTGAAACAATGTCTACGGGTAACCGATCCACGGCGCACTCGCTCGATCCTCAGCGGAGCTCTCTTTAACACCCGGCCCCGTCCGCAGGTACAAGACCAACATCAGCTCGGAGAAGAAGCTGCACAAGGAGATCCAGAGCCGGCACGAGGCGGACCGCAAGGCGTTCGACGCGCACAAGAAGAAGGAGTACAAGGCGTCGAAGGAGCGCTGGAAGCGCGAGCTGAGCCTCGACGAGGCGACGCCCAAGCGGCAGCGCGACGCCACGCTGCAGAGCCAGAAGGACGGGCTGAAGCAGGCAGAGGCGCAGGAGGAGCAGCGGCTGGTGCGCGGCCAGAAGGAGTACATCGACCTCGAGATCCGCAAGTTCCGGAGAAAGAAGCTGCTCGTCTTCCACAGTCTCGAGCAGGAGCTGCTCAGGGAGGTGTGTACGCAGGTTTCGCTGTCGCAGGCGGGAGGCCGGCGGCGGCAGATATGTTGCTGGGCCGTAGGATGTGGGAGAGTCTGACGTAATGGCGTTGTAGAGCTGGCGATGAAATTAACGCCTCACTCCTGATCCAGTTACTTCAACACAACCTAACTCACGTAATCTTGAAAGCAATTAATTGAAGGGGCTTTGTCTGGTGCTAATACATCTCTAAAAATTACAGGTGAAATAATAAAGACTATCTGTTCAAATGATGTGCGTTGCTGCCCAAGCGGCAGTCACCGCCGAGTGCTAAGATTAGGAAAAGACATTAGACTTCAGAAAGAAACTAACGGCAGTCACGGCATTACGTTGGCTTGACATCTAACCGCATTCCGCGTGTGTGCCCATCGCAGGAGCTGAACAAGCGGCAGTCGCAGCTGGAGACGGCGCACAGCATGCTGCTGCGGCACCACGAGAAGACGCAGGAGCTGGAGTACCGGCAGCAGAAGGCGGTGCACCAGCTGCGCGAGGAGCAGATAGCGCGCCAGCACGGCACGGAGCTGCAGAACCAGCAGGACTACATGCAGCGGTCTGAGCGAGAGCTGCGCAAGAAGCACGCGCTCGAGCTCAAGCAGCAACCAAAGAGTCTCAAGGTGGGTGGCCGGCGCGGTTTGTTTGGTGCGAGTACGTGTTGGCGGAGATCGTCGACGCGTTCTTGCCGTACGCAAGATGCCACACGCTGCTGTGCCAAGATTAGGAAAAGACTCGAGTCTTGAGATGGTGATAACGCCCTCTATGTTTGTTGTGAACAAGCCTGAACTCGTGCTGTGAATTAAACAAATTGATTTATTTCGAAAAAAATTGCATGCATGGTTTGCAAAGTTACCAGGATTCTTGTAGCATAAGTGTTTCTATGTGGGTCTAAGCTTCTGAATTTTGTTGGATTTTAATTTTTGAGACCTGATTTGTGGCTGCTGGAGACAAGTCAAGTGACAATCACAGTCTTCCATTAGTAGTAGTTCCATTAGTCCATTAGCCTTTCCATTAGTATTCTTTAATGTTGGAACAATGTTTCCAGAGAGCCCTAGCTCCGTTCAATGATAGAATTGATAGATTTTGTATCTCGGATGCCAGGAGCAAACGTTAAGCAATGGAATAAATGGAACAGGTGGATACGGTTTTAACCTGTCACTTGGGCCAATAACGCAACTTCGTTTAGTTGAAAAACATTTATTGATAAAGAGAAATACAATGGGAGTGAAGCTCAAGGTTTGGAATGTAGTAAATGTAAAGATTATCAAAAACACGTCTTGTACAACCCCGTATTGATTGCAACCTGGCCCTCTGTCCTGTGCAGCAAAAGGAGATGCAGATCCGCAAGCAGTTCCGCGAGACGTGCAAGATCCAGACGCGGCAGTACAAGGCGCTGAAGGCGCAGATCCTGCAGTCGACGGCCAAGGACGAGCAGAAGGCGGTGATCAAGAAGCTGAAGGAGGAGCAGCGGCGGAAGCTGGGGCTGCTCGGCGACCAGTACGAGCAGAGCATCGCCGAGATGCTGCAGAAGCAGTCGGTGAGTCGCGTGCGCCGGATCGATTTTTATTTACTTACTCTAATTTTTACATTCACAGGTCAGTTTGTCCGAGTTCCTAACCTTCCATCCCATCACACTCGTCCTGAACGCAATTAAATTGATATTGGGCACTCGAGTTTAGACCATTGATAAAGCAGGCAGCACGGCTTTGCAAAAGGTCCGGAAAATTTTGAGTTGCGGACTTGGCATTCAATACCCGGCAAAATTGTTTATCCGAAAACTAACGAGCTAAGATTAGGAAAAGACTCAAGTCTTCAACAACAATCGAACTAGCGTTTGCAAAACCCCACCTCCTATCAACCGACGACAAAATTTCCGCAATCTCGTCTGAGAGGGCTCTCGACGAGGCGGCGATATCCTTCGACGGCCGTCCCCTAACGCCAGCGGCCCCTGTCTCCTCCGTCCGCAGATCCGGCTGGACGAGAGCCAGGAGCTGGAGTGCCACCACCAGAAGGAGCGTCTGCACTACGAGCTGGACATCCTGATGGCGTACCAGTCGAAGAACAAGATGCAGGCGGAGGCGCAGCGAAACCGCGAGCGCAAGGAGCTCGAGGACCGCGTGTCGGTGCGCCGGGCGCTGCTCGAACAGAAGGTAACGCCGCCGCCAACGGGTTTCACCGGTGCCGCGTTGTGCCAGGAGCGCTGGTGTCCGAAAGGTCGTCCTGGTCGATTCGGAAGACCAATTTGTCTGCCTGAGTTTTCTCTGTTCGATGGTCAATATACCCGATATGTGTAAACTCCTCTTTTAAATGGATCGGACAGCAGATGATTCGAAGACATAATTAATAAAACCTGATTTAGTTATTTTTTATCATGGAAAATATAGCCCGAGTTTTGCTAGGAAAGGTCTACTGTATTTCAAAAGCCGAGATTACTCGGGGAGAGAAAGATGTCACCCGTCGATTCATTGTTCACATTGTGTTACCTATAGTGTTACTTCAAGCGTGTCATGTGTGATTGGGGTTTAACTGTGGTTAGGGTCAATAGGTTAGGCCGGCGGCGCACTTGCCGATTACTGAGGTGTTCAGTTACGCCATTCCGTCGCTGTCGAAACATCTTCCTGGTAGACATGTTGATACAATTAAGCTAATGCAATTTAGGCACAGTATCAGTGTTACTATATTTGTCCTGTTATCCATGGTGCACTCGTTGCGGCAGTTGTAGTTATGTCGTTAGTCTTGTCTACCTCGTCGTTTGCTGACTGTAACGTTCGGCCCGTTCAGATGGAGCTGGAGACGAAACAGTTCCTGCAGGAGCGTTCGGAGCGGATCCGACTGCTGCACGAGAGACAAGACCGCGAGTTGGAGCAATTCGACGAGGAGTCGGCTCGCCTCGGCTTCAGGTGAATACCGTCGCCGTCTCTGCAAGATCTAGTTGATTACTAGTTGGTCTAGCAAGAGAAATCTCAGATAGTGTAGCTTATCAACTTCACTATGCCTTAAATGTTGTCAAGTCAAAAAAACTAAATCGCCACTTTGACGTTGTTCTGGCAATCGCTGGCTAACTCGTCCACAAAATCCAGCTAACTGCTAGTTTTTCCATACATGTGATACAAGCTAACGGAGCCGTCTCGACCTTTGCAGTGCCCTCGCGATCGCGGAGGCATCCAAAGAATCGTACCCGGACGAGGAGAGCCTGTCCGGCAGCATGCTCAGCCTGGCGCACAGCAACAGCTCGACGTCGTTCCCGGCGGGCAGCCTGTAGCCCGCGGCCCCCGCCGCCGCCGGGCGCAAGCGCAACGACTGCCAGCCGAGGTAGTCCGGCCGGGAGGGCTGGACGCGCGTCGTAGGAAGCGGCGGCGGTCTCCCGGTTTGAGTTTGCGTGTCGCGTCGTCCTTCTGTCCGGCCTCGTGTGCCGTGGGAAATTTGACGGGAATGCGATGCGGTTCGTTGGCTGGGGGAAACCCGCGGTGTGGCGGGCTTCCCTGCGGTAGGAAACCGGGCCCCGTGCGGTAGCGCCTTCACTTCTTGAAGCTTCGAGACTGTCTCTGTTGCTGGAATCATTGTCGAAGTATGGTTGAAAGTTTGAAATACTCTTTCAACACCTATCTGCATGGATTTATTGAAATGATTTACGATGAATGTTCGGCTTAGGATTGACTTGATGGAAGCTAGTAAGTCAAAAGCCTGGAAGTAGGTCCAAAGGTTTTTGGAGACTAGCTTTCAGCGGGGCACGCATCGTAAATCATTCTCATAAAATTGTCATTCTGATGGTTGATGTTATCTAGCCGAGCAAACTTCCTGTAGCTTAAAATTTCACGTCCACCGTGTTGAGGGATCGCATCGCGGGTGTTATTGAAATCACGACGGCTTTTATTCTGTGGAAAGCTGGCTGTTGCCAGGACAAGCGCCGATAGTTTTCCCGAGAACGAATCGTTGCTCACCGATTGCAAAATCGCCCTCGAATGCGCCGCGGCGAGGATCACGGCGAACTGGTCACGGACCGTTGCCGACGATTGCATCGCTTGCCGCCCGCTCGACACCTCTGAAAATTTCCCCGACGTCGCGTTGCAGACTCGGCCGAAGCAGACTCTGCTCTCTCCGTAACGTTGAGGCGACTCAACCGAGCAATCCTCCGCCAAACGCAAGCCGGTATCGGTTACCGGGGCTAGGTAGAAGATTTAGTCGTCACGATTCCAACTCCCCGACCACTGGCTTTTCCCGCCAGCTTCGGAAACTTTCATTCTTTTGACGACGTGACTACGTCCCACGCGATCGACTCGATTTACTATTTTAGCTTCCCGTTCTTTTTTTTTGTTTTTTTTTTAAATGCAAATTGCTGATTACCTCCGAATAGATTTAATTTCTATTTTCTAGAGAGTTTTGCTTAGCGAACAAGTTCTGCCCGGGCTGAACCAAAACGATACAATTGCCTGTGTTGCGCTTCTCATTAATGAACAATACTCCCCTTGTAATCAACGTAGTCTTACCGATCGTTCAAATTAGTTTCTTGTCTCGAGATAACAATCAGGCGCTGCGAACGGGCCGAACGTGGCTCTTCCATTTAGTTGATATTGTACCGCTCATTTACTGCCGAACTCGGATACGCGCGCCGCCGCTTTTAACTTGGCTCGAGAGCGAACGGCCGTAGAGCTTACGAATAACCGATCGTAACATTGCCCCGTAAGTTAATCGTCTCTTCTGCCGCCAACGGAATAAGTGTAGGTTTTAATATGTAATAAGGATCAAGTCCCGCTCCGCCCCAGAAACCCCTCCTTTCCCACACCCCCCCTTCCTTGAGAGAATGGTGGTTTTGTCAACATTTCTTCGCGTTTGTGAATCGTGTTGCGAGTTTGTTTGCTGCCGGTTTTCGTTTTCGAATCGTCGATGGGGCATCGAATGCGATGTGGATCTTTGTGAGTGCAAGTTTTTTCGGACCAGCACCTTTCTTAGCGCGTCTCGAAACTGGGCAAATTTTTGCGTGTGTATAAGTCTACTCGTGCGATGCGGTCGCGATCTGGTGGCGGTGCGTTGGCGGGACCGAGTTTCGCCGGCGCCTCCGTTTGCCGAGATCGTCGGCGGGTACAGTCAGATTGTTTTACATTTTATGCCACACAACTAACACCAACTACCCAAAAGCAAACAAAAAAAAAATTGGGAATGGAAATGAAAATGTTCTTTTTTATTTGTAAACGAACTATGTGTATTAATGTATGTTATATTAATTATTATTATCTTATTATAATTCTTTTTAGTCTCCTGTAACCAGGGAAAATCTCAAACGCTTCAATTTGTTTCGGATTTTTCCAGGATTGCACTGTCGTAAATATATAATTATAAATACATGAATGAATATTACTACAGAGTAACGATTGAGTATATTCGAAACGATGAATGAATGGCTTCGAGCAGCCAAACAATATTTCGAGAGCATGGGTTTATAGACAAGTTGTTGATTTTTTTTTTTACAATTTTTTTGTAGTGTGCTTCAATTTTAACCATTGAACTTTTTGCAGTCATTTTAGCAAAATGAATCAATTAAAATAAATAAATGCCGAATTTGTAAGCCTTTGTGAAGGTGTAATTTTTTTCTATGTTTTCAATGTTTCAAGTAGAGGTTGAAAATGTTCTCTCGAGATTTGTTAGGACGAAAGAAATGCTGTAAATATAATATATCGAACTGATCCTAGGATACTACCAACAATAAATAAATCACTTACAAGTGGAAATGTGATCAAGTCACGAGCATGGCTCTCTAAGCGGTTCCCCCTAGAACTAAAGGCGTCAGGTCAGTTATCGTCTATCTATCGATGATCGGACCTTAATTTAGTAGATCCCTAAAACAGTAATTTACTAGCGGAATTTGTCAAAGGAGATAGCGATTGGATCACTAACACTTGTTTATAGCAGTACCTTTGCACGAATACACCTAGCATCCTAAATCCATGTTAGTTAATTTGCATCGTAGGTATGTTCTTATGTCTGCAAAATCTGAAATAATGCAATGGTGAAGAAGAAAAGAGAAGTATGCAACTAATCAGTCACTAGAAAAGTACCTTCCGTCTATTGCATTCTTTACATGCATGCACATGAATGTGGAATTTCTTTTGAAAATGGCATTTAGCACTAGCACCAAAAGTTCATGGAAAGAAATTTGCATTTTTATGCCGATAGTGTCATCTTGCAAGATAGCTTGAAAGGTCCAAATATAAGTTCAGAAACCTGCATTTGTATTGAGGGGGAAAAGTGGCAGGCAGGGGTTGTGTGAACATTTCTGTGAAAACCTTGATGAGCTAATGAGTCATTTGGACAGAGCAAAATTATCTATGGTTTATCAATGGTTCATCAATGCATTTGCTGGTACATTTTTGAAGTCCTGCTTTGACTTAGGTTCCTAGAACTGTTGCTGGAATTTTGCAACTTTACAGTTTAGGTGGCTCTGGCTATAGTTAGAAAAATGAAAATAAACTTGTTCACGACACAATTTTAAGTTTTTAACGTTAGACATGCCAAGAAGCACTTTTCAGTTCAAGGTTCAAGGTAATATATACCCTCTCAGATCACTGGATATAACAGGAATAATAACAAAAACTTGAGGACTGATGTGCTTGGTACCTGCTTGTTTTGATGATGAAACTGATTTCTAACTGTGCTGTATTCAGGTAGTGTCATTATGACAACAGTACCCAGCAGTTCAACTTCACAAATTTTAGCAGGCAATTTCCTGTGTCGGAAAAAAAACTTTTTTTTACGGATCTGGATGGATAATCTTGAAACATATTTGGGACAGACAATACGACTCGACTCGAATATTTTCAAACATTATTTTACAAGTTAAAATACTAGCACCAGTTCAGCCTCTTATGCCAATTGGCAATTATATGTCCCTTTCCACTTCTAAGATCACTGAACAAAACTCAACAAGCCATCTGAACAATCATTTAATTTTGCAATGTAACATATACAGGCCATGTTCACACACTTATTTGTACAGTGTTGTACCTAGTAACTAGCTACTGATGATCATAAGCCTAATCATTTGATCTTGCTGCCGAGAATAATTACTGAGTTTTACATTTTGGACTTGGTCATTCTTGGCTTTGTACCATATTTTATGAACGACTTATCTTGATTCCCAAACTGTGCATATTATATGTAAATCAATCTTGAGGTAGACAGTTCATTGCACTTTGAATGTTCATATTGATTAACTTCTGATTTCCGGCTTTTGAAAAAATTACATTCTATTTTTCCATGGTGTACCACAATTTTTTTTTTTTTTTTTTAAACCCATTTGCAATAGCTATATTTTCAGTTAGTATGTTGTAATTAAGCTTTCAGACCCTAAGCAGGAAGGGCATCCCCAACTAGCAACTAATGAACAACCTTTGTAATCATCCCAATTATCAGGATCAGGAGACTCCTGATTTGTAAACTTAATTAGGTAATTAGGTATGAATGATTTATGTTACATGGCTCGATGTTTCAAGGCTGAAGTTCACTGCCGAAAGTTAACAGGTAACCTGAGTACCTAAAAAAAAAAAAACATGCCAATTTGGAGACGAACTGGCACCTTACCGTTTAAAAATTTGTGAAAAGAAACTCAATTTGTCACACCCCAGTCCATTCACCCTGCTAAAAATATGCTATCACCTCCCTTTGAATCCCCAATTACAATTCTTGGTGTCATGAAAATCATATAGTAGCATGTTCACACAAAGCATTGTGCATGCGTTTGTACCATGCAGATCGAATCACAAGACCCACCGTCTGGGGTTTCTCTGCTGTCACATTTTAGACATGAAAAATACTTAAAAGACGATGTACGATGTTCTATGGCCTGACAGATCCGATCAATGCATCAAGAACGCATCGCGTGAACAAGCTAACTCAACAAATCGCCTCCAAGCTGGCATGCATAATAAGCGCTGGCGTTGTGGCCGAGGCATTCTATTGCGTCGGCGAGAAGGTGGTCGGTTGCAGGATCCGCGTGTGCATCTCGCGGATCAGCGGCACTGTGTACGCAACGCACTCGTCCCAGCCCGGGCTGCGCCACGCCGACTCCCGCGTTTCCTTCCGCGCCTCCAAGTCTTTGTAGCCTGCGCGAAAAGTTGGAGATATTTTAGCGGGGTCGTTGCGTCTTGATGTCAAGGTTTCGCTTGTAAGACTGTTCACACAATTTTTTTTGGACGTGTTGGGAGTGGCGAGTCAGATCTGTTGTGTTTGAACTGGGCGTGTTGGTTATTTGGCTATTGGAGTTGTCAAATGGTGAAGTGGAATTTTTACGGCTCAAATAAAGACATGAGGATATTAAGGATTGAAGGCCAAACACATCAGATCCGGGCATTGGCAATGCATTTGTGAACAGACTTTTAAACTGTGTGGTTGAAATTTGGAGAAGTATTTCACTATTTTTGATTATTTGTCCTGATCATAGATAGTCGAATGCGATGCTATTGCGATATGAAATTGTCGAATAAGGTTGTGTGAGAGGGTTTACTAAGGACTCGGGCTAAAAATTATATCCAATCAAAAATGTTCCAGGCAAGGATAAACAGATTTGCAGATACAATAAAATTAATATGCAATTAATTGAACTGTTCCAGGTACGTACACCAGATGTGATGCACATTGTAGAGGCGGCCAATCTGTGAGAAGAACGCGGCAAACGGTTCGTCGTTATTTCGCCGATAGTTGATGGCGCGCGCCCAGTTGTTGCCCCACTCGATCATCGTGCCGGGCTTGAGGCGGTAAGAGCGGATTTCGTAGATGTTGGACGCCGGCCGCGAAACGATCGCCGGCCAGTAACTGAACGCGAGCACGTACTGCAGGTGACGAGATCGCAGCATTCCACCGCGTTCCAGTTGAAGTTGAACATAGTCCTGGGAATATCAATTCCAAGTTATCGTTAACTGAATTCTTGCTTCACTTACAACCGAGTGGGCAGTTTGTAAATTGTGTGTTTTCACCTTGTCCTGAGCCAGTTTTAGTTTAGCATTGTCTATGCTAGCAAATCCTCCAGTGTAACGCCACAAATGTAGTGCTTGATCCAAGTCTCCAACTTGAACGGACCAACTGGCAACCAGCTCGTACGAGAGATCTCGCGATTTGACCAGGTTGACGTTATTCTCACTAGAAAAATCCTCGGAATGTTAGCGTCACGGCTAACAAACGCCAGATAAAATAAAAGCAACTATACATTTTGAAACCTGTCTTACTAATTTTTTAGGTATTTCTGCATTGAATCAGGGCGAACATTGTGAGTGTGCAACTCGTAGATGACTTCTTTATCAGATAAAAGTCGTGAGTGCGACTCTTTGGTGGGTTCGATACGGCGGACCAGTAGTTTGCTGAGCCATCCTTCTCCCTCTAGTGCAGTTGATGTAGTTGATAGGAACCTAGAGGGCGAATGCAAACTAGGTAATTATCAGTAATAACAAAATATCTGGTTACTGAAATGACCTTTGCTGGGAACTGTCTGAGTGAGAAGGTTACAGTTTTTTTCTACTTTGAAAATGTTTTGCAACAGGGTAAGTAACCTAGACAAGCACTTGCCAAAGATTATAATTTTTGACTTGGGTTTGTTTTTAAAGTAAATAACTACTTACCTAGTTGACAAAGTATTTAAAAGATAATTTTTTGATGTGCTAATTTGCCTCAGCTGAGAGATTGTGGATGCCATGTTGCCTGTTCAGTTGCCTATTTGCCAGTGGAGATCAAGGTGATAAATAATTATTTTTAAAAATATCTGAACTTGCCAAAGTCAGCAGAGTATAATTATCAAGTCATAAACCAAACAGGATTCGTACATATTATCCTGCCTTGGTCAATATTTGCCTCAAATAATTTAATTTTAGCAAATTTCTGAATATATAACCATAGAATAAGGAGGTAGTAAGGACATTCCTTACTGGTTCTATTATGTAACCTTGTCAAGTCCCTTGCATCTTTGGCTTTATAGTTTATATATTTTTAAGAACAATGGTTTTTACCATCGAACAGTTAGTATTCATGGTCGAAGAGTATGTTCGGTCAAACTCGTTTTCCAAATGCAGAATCAAGTTTGCCGAACGCTTTCCAACGGTGCTAAATATACCAAACAAATCCACAATCCATCGAACAGTTCAAAGATTCAGACAAACAGGATCAGTATTAAAAAAGAAGCGTAGCAGCGAATCGAAAGTTTTGACGAAGGGTGCTTTGGCTGTTGTCAAGCAGTTCATTTATCAGAATCCTCGTTTATCCATCAAAGACCTTTCTAAGCAGTGTGGACTGAATCGGGACGTGTGTAGAATGGCTCTTGTAAAATTGCGAGCTGAAACGGAAACACAGACCTCAATTTCAGTTACAAAACCCGAAGCAGGAAAACAGGATCGAGACAAGCGAATGGAATACTGTCTCTACTTCAATGAAAACTACCTTAGTGACCCCAACATTAGTGACCTAACGTTCTACAGCGGTGAGGCTACAATTAATATCGTAGGAGAAGTCCATTCGTTTAACACTCACATTCCACCTTATTTTCCGGATTTTTCACATTTTAAACGAGTTGGTTACCCTCCAAACCACGACATTAAGATCGGTATGTGGTGTGCAGTTTCAAGGAGGCGCGTGATAGGTCCAAAGTTCTACGACGGAGAAATGCATTACGATCTATACGCAAAGACGCTGAAGGACTTTGTCGAGGAACTTCATGATGACGAGCTACAATACGGATATTTCCAGCATGACGAGCGACCGGCACACATTCACAGTGAGCCAATGAAAGTTTTGGAAGAATTCTTTGGGGACAGAGTCTTGTGCAACGGGCGATGGCCTCCCCTATCTCCCGATTTGACGATACTGGACTACTTTTTGTGGGGATACATTAGGTCAAAATGTTTCCAGAGTTGCCCAGAGACATGTTCAGAACTGAAAAATTGTATTGAACAAGTTATTTCCGAAATTTCAGTAGACATGCTCTGTAACTTATCAAATAGCACCAACTTGAGGGTGCAGGCATGTTTGCAAGCCAGCGGGGAACCATTTCAACATTTGTTATGAAGTCTAAACATCCTGCGATTATTTCTCAATATTCTCTGGTCTCAGTGCTGTATCCATTGAATATTTTATAATATGATACACTATGGAGAAATATACTAAAACAAATAAACATAATTTGGTAACACTAGCCACCCATAGAATTTTTTGAGCAAATTTTTGGATTTAAAAAAATGGGTATATATTCAATTTTTACCGTAACCGGGTTGGATTCACAATATCTTACCAGAACTACATCATCGTTTACCTAGCCGATACTTGTCAGAATAGTGTATCTGGATAGGGAATATAAAAAATTAAATGTAGGTATATTCTATGAAAACTACTGTACGTTTGAAAATAAACTCTCAACTGAATGTTTGAAATAGGCATATGACATTTCTAAATCCTTTCTCATCTCCGTATGCAAGAAGTGTTTCCAAACAATTTTATCCTTTTTATGGAACTCTTATTATCCTTTCAATTGTTATCATGGTGGTGACTATACACATAGGTTTGCATGCGAGGTGCGTTTTTTTCAAACAATGGCGCAGTGCCAGAAACAACAACTGATGCTTACCCAAATTCATTGTTTCACAAATAATATGAAGACGTTTCCACAAACATAATATAAAACATCCGTCAATCCAAGATATAATTTTAAAAAAGTAGGATTTTATCGTGCATTGGGAAGGTTTACTTAACTATTTCACGGAGTTATAAAATGCTAAGCTATAAAACCTCAACTTTTCCGGGCGCTATAAGCAGCCTGCTTTAATCCTTAAGATTTTAAAAATGCCTACAAGATGCTTCATTTGTGCTGAGATAAAAGGCAGGTCTTAAAAAAGAAATAACTTGAAAGGAAATTAGTTACTTCCTTTTCAGATCTAGGGAGAGGAGAGAAAAGGTTTGTGCTTTGTATAGAATATTGAATAATAAGTAATAAGTAATAACACTTTCAATTCATTAAACATCAGATTTCAAATTACTTTATTAACATATAAGTCAACCTATATTAATAATCATTTATCATCAATCGTCTACACTTTATAATATATACTTATCATCCAATCAAGTAGGTATCAAACAACTTGAAATCTAGTCCAGGCAATTCACATCACATTTCCCAGAGAGGGCTCCAGCCTTTGTTTTCAAATACAAAAATACTATTGTTTCTGGTTATTGCTCTCCTTTTTGAAAATATACCCAATCCTTAGCATAGCTAGATTTGGTTGACTGAAGGTCACTACATAGATTGTAAAGATTCATTTTTTTAAATCAAATTATTTTAATTCCTTTGGCAATTCAAGACTCGTTAAAAGTTGCCAAGTTACGAGGAACTGACAGCCAGCGTTCAAATGCGTGCAAAAACAATGCACAATGAAAATACCAAGATATGGCCAAGATCAATGATAAATAAATTCAATTAGATAATTGACATTTTGCTGAATCGTTCGACAAATGCCACATTTTGTACTCGTTTGTCGCATGACTAAATAAACATGACAATATTTGGAGAGTATGAGACCAAAAGTTCTTCAACTAACTTATAACGTAAGTAGGATTATGCGATGAACAGTCGCTCCCAATCGAGCATAATGGCTAACAGCATTAGATTTCAATAAATAAGGCTACATAAACACAGACCACTTCACTATGACCCTACCCCTGTATGATTTTCGCAAGTGAAATAATTAATTAAAACAACTGTAAACAAAAATAGACATGATCAAATGAGATACGTTATAAAATATGTCACATCTTAGGAACTGTGAACAATATGTCGACACAAATTGAGAGTCCAAGTTGGATTCAGTGTCAATACCTATGCGAAATGGAATTCGACAAAATTAAAGTTCAGATAAGCTAGTTTTTCACACAGCATTGTTGCAGAATAGAAAAAAATCACTAAAACTATGACTGATCATTTGCATTATAAAATTACAGCGTGTTCTTTTATGAAAAATATCAATCAATATATTCAAACAAAATAATTGGGCAATAAAGCCCATAAAAGAAGTAGATAGGTAAATACATACAGCATACAAATTGGTACATTAGTTACATTTACTTATCATATAGAATATATATATATATATATATGAATGAATTATCATCACACTTGTCATCACTTGTAAAAACCAAGAGTTTATAAATATTTGCATTAAGACTTGTCTCAGAAAATAAGAATTCAGTAAAAATGAAACAATTGCTAAAATCCAAAGGCATCATATTACTCCCGGAAACGAGAAACTCTCTGCACGGCGCCAGGCCCAAAGACCACTCAAAATCTACCCTCTTGCTTATAAATCCAACCCCCTATAATATATTATTCATGTATATAAAACATCATCTCGCACATTCTCAAATGTCGGTAAAAAATGTACTACTAGTTCCGAGTATAAAAATACTCTTCCCACGTCGACCGCGATTAATGTACACAGCGCTTCTAGCGCGCACCGACCACCTACTTAATACCACGCTTGCGCAAGCGGCTACTCAGCACCAACGACGACGACTGCCTCACGCGCTTGGTCGGCACCACCGTCGCTGGACGCACCCTCTTGCTGAGCGAGTGTGGCCGCTTGCCGCCGACTGCCGCCGCCGGTGTCGCCCCGTCCGCCGCCGCGTTCCTCGAGCGTAACGTCCGCGACGGGCTGGCGACGGCCGTGCTCGACCTCAGCGTCCGCTTCTCCGAGCAAGCTTTCTTTGGCGTCGTCGACTTCCTCGCCCCCGTCGACGGCTGCGAGTCCACGCCAGTCTGGTTGCAGTTCTCCGCGTCGCTCGAGTTGTCCTCGTCCGCGCTCTTGACTCCGTGCTTGACTGCGACGTGCGTTTTCTTCACCGTGCTCCTCAGCTTGTCGGTCTGCGTGCTCGGGCTGGCGATCTTCGTCGCCACGACCGCTCTCGTCGCCGCGGGCGGTTCGGCGGCTGGCGGCGGGGGTTCGATCGTCGAAGACACCTCGTTGATCTGTATGTTGTTTGTGGCCGGGAGCCCTGGCGTGGACATAGGTGGGTGGGGCAGCGTCATCGCCTTGGCTTGTTGGGCGTATCGCGTGAAGACGGCAACGCAGCCGTTGTTGCCGCTAGTCTTCACGACGCTGGACCAGTCTTTCTTGTCGCGAAGCACCTGAGCTCGGGGCGGGCCTTGAGGATCGAGCATTAGGGTTACTGCACTCGTATTGTCCGCTCGTAGCTGCGTTGCGTTCCAGAATCCCATCGCACTGTCGACGAGGTTTTTGGACGGGTTGATCCAGTGTTGGTGGTTCTGAGTTTCCGAGTTTTCGAGGAGAATGTGCTGCTCGTTGTGCTGTTCGGCGTTGTACACCAAGGTTGTCGCTAGTTTTGGTGACATTACGTTCCACAGGCCATCCGTACCGAAGATAAGGCATTTGTGAACCCCGACCTCAATGGTTATCACATCGACATCAGGTTCGGGAGAAACGACAAATTCGTCAAGTTCAGAGTTGTAGCTCCAAAGATCCCCTAAAAGAGATAACTGGTGTTAGCTTCTGCCTACTTGTCTAATACATTCAACTCATAAATGCCTAGGTAGCTTACTAAATTTCTATCCACAAACCAGTTTTAAGGCACTTACCAAGTGATCGGGCAATGGCAAGGAATGGAATTTCGTCGATTGGCGTTGATCGTCTGACGGGCCCTTTGTGTCCTGGCCGTGGTCGGTTCCAAACAACTCGAGGCACTCCTTGCTTCACCAGGACCTTGCCGCCGCTCTTCTCAATACGCAGCGATTCTTCTAAGCTTTCTGGTTTGTGCTCACGCGTCAAAGGAACTCCATCCCAGCCGACACAGTCCTCTTTTTGGTAGCCAAGAATGATCTGGGAATCTCCGACATGGCCTAGGTATATTTTGCCTTTCCGAATAAATGCAATGCTGGCTGTTGTTCCTGCTGTACTAGGAAAGCCTGATGCTGTACGGGACCACTTTTCTGAAGCAATAGATACAAGATTAATTTATTAATACATAAATGGATGAGCAAAGTCATGAATATTTAGGACAAAATGCAACTTTCCAGTTACATAACCTAAATTAGGTCACGCACAAATACACTCTAAAAGCTTACCTATATTAGCCCACATTGCATAATGTGTCTGCAGATATCCGTCTTTGATTGCCCTAAGCACGTCATCATCATTTTCGGACCAGAATCCTTTTTGATTAACGATGTAATCCATCAAATGATCTTTTGCAAAGAGAGCAGCTTCGCGCCCTCCATGGCCGTCGAAAATCCCAATGAAGGCGTACTCCAAACCTTTTTCATCTTCTGTTTGCTGATACGCAACCGAAAACATATCTTCCATATGTTTGCGTCCACCTTGAGTGCAATGGCCTGTCACACGCATATTTACACCAATACTTGGTGCCATTTTATAACGAAATTTTAGCAACTGAAAGTCAATAGACGACACGAAACCGTTGCACAGCAGACTTGCACTGAAATATGGCTGCCGGAAGTACTGACGAGTCACGCCACTTACTCACCGGATGCTAATTTTTTTCAAATTGACGTTTTCTCTCGCTTCCAAGCTTGGTTGATTTTCGTTGACTGTTAAGATGCAGTGAAGGGGAAAAAATTGATATATGGTGGATTATAAATTTCCAGGGTAAATCACACTGATTTTAGTGTATTAATAAACTCAATTAAAGCTCGCGTAATTCAAGAAAACAGAGGTGATATTTTCGCGGACACTGTAGTTCCTATGTTTTCCACCAGTCTCCGCTCTGCTTGATCGCATGTTTTTCAGACGATTTCAGTCTGCGCACAAGTACGCGCATGTCCCAACACGATACAAACCCAACGACAACAGCGTCAGCAAGGCAACGAACTTCACGCAACACATTCAGAGGTAAACATCATTGCTAGTCCATACATGTTTGTCTACGTCTGTTATTCGTCATACCGTAGTTCTTGCTACGGCTTCAATTGATAGTTTCCACGTGAGGTACACTAATAAATAATCTCTTAGAGCTTTTGAAGTTTAAACTTCAAACATAAAAACAAACGGTTCATGCCTTGAAGTTGAATCAATATGCCAGCTGATTTCGATCAAATCCGTACCAAATTCAACTCTCATAACACCCTGTCAACGATTTCTAATTTCCAAAACAGTTGCCTACTCATAACTTTTTATCAAAATCAGAAGCACAATACGAATGCATTGCGATAAGATAACATTTCAAATCCCAACTGTCATTTCCATTTCCAGTTTCCACCCAATATTCGTGCATGACAACTAGTAATTCAATCCGATGTATCAATTTAATAATCAAAAAGAGTCGTGTATCAAAATACCTGAGCACAACAATCTTAAAATGCTCTACTTGCTGGAGTAGCATGGTTCGTATTCTGACAGGGGTTGACCATGTGACCAGCATGCGACGTTGGGAGTTGAAAGTGGTGGACGGGCAGCCGACCGCGCAGTGATTACAGTAAACAAGGCAACAGGGCATCCTTCGGTTCGGTTCGGGTTAGTTTTTTCAGTTGCATTGTACTGATGGAAGCGAGTAGTCCTCCCGTGGTAGGGCCGCGTTACTTAGCGTTTATTCGTGCTCCCTAGCGAAACTAGTTGAACAGCAAGCGTGCAACGATAATTCGATGTTACCGATATTCGACGTTTTATTTCATAGATGAGTTTTAGTATTGATCGAATAATGATTCAGACGGTGTAGTTTTTAAGTTTTAGTGCGGACATAGTTAGGTTTGGGGCTGCAAGCGCTACCCTAGTTGAGAACGTGTGTAGTTGATAGTTCGCGTTTGCTAAATATTTTACTTGTATCGTGAGTCGAGTGTGGCCGAAGTTTGATGGTACTTTTTTATGTGAGTCCACGTATTTGGGATTTGTATGCTAATTTTAAAGTGGTTTTGTGTTGATTAACTCCTGTTTTGTGGAATTAACGAGTAAGAGCTTAGGCTGAGTTCTTTGTGCGTCTGGCCTGAAATCTTGGATAAGGGTGTGTTTTTAGTGACGCCTTACCAGCAGTGGCCGAAACGTGTGCTTGATTATTCCGTCTATTTTCAACATAACAATTTCTGAATTTAATCAATTAGTGGAAAGAGACTTAATTTCACTAACCATAACACCACGTTTTTTGTATAATGGGTAAGTTGAACGATTGATTGATTATATTCATCTTACAAATAGTGTACAATTTGTCGATATGTTGCACGTTGTGGTGAATGAGTAATTTTGTTACCTACTCAAGTGGCATATTTTATGTTGTAAAGTTCTAGTTAAAATGCGAAGGTTTCTAGGTACACCTTCAGTACGAAATAGTTCTTTGCAAAATTGTGCAACCCTCCCTGTTATTTTTATGTCTGTCATGAAGCCTTGCATGAAAAATTTAATTAGTGCTTCGGCATTAGAGCCTTCTCAGTGCTGCACGCAATAATGGGCTCGTTTTATTTCTGTTCAAATAATTCGATCGATCGAAACTATACCTACTCTGTTAACGTAATAAAGATAATATACCTACGCCTAAAAATAGACGTGTGGTGCATCAATCACATGCAATGCAATTCGAATCGAACCCCAATTCGTTGTGTGTACCCATGCCAGTTTTATGAAAGTACTCATTTGGGTTTGACCCTAATTACCTAATGTATTAATTAATCCTTCAAAGAAAGTTGCACTTATCATCAGTCATAGTTGGGATACAAAACAATGCATTTCTCCCAGTCATAAATCTTCAATTTCCAACTGTCAAGGATGGTAATATTATGTCCGTTACATGCAATAGATACTAATTTTATACCCACCACCTGTCAAAGCTTATCTTGAGGTAGAGATTACATTTCTAATCAGATTAGATATGCAGCGTGTTATTTTTCAATCGATAGATTTTCTCTTGGAAGTGGTGGTAGTGTATCAGCAGTCTCTCACATGTGAAGACGTAGGAAGGACAAACTAAGAATTTTTTACATTTTATATCATGTAAGTTAATGACAGTATCACATTCAATCATTTTCCTCGTACACAACTTTTTATTTTGTTTTTGCATTTTTTTAAATTAATTAATCGATCGATCGTAATTTTCAACTGTCCTTCATCTCGGAATGGCGTGCCAGACTGGATGACTTGGTATTAAATCCCGGTCCATTGTTATTATTGTTATTATTGACTGCTCGCTAAAGTCGTTTTGCATATCGAGGTAGAATACAGCCACCGATTCGGACGTGGGCTTCGAATTGTGATGGGAAAATAAGGAGGAAAAAAAACTGCATTCACAATGGTGCTTTGTTTTAGCTCCTAATGTAGCTTTCTTGGAACTGGGCGGAACGAATATGCCACACGAAAAGAAAAATATAAAAAAGCGTTCCCGGTTTACACCTCCATTGATGGCAAAATGCTCCTTTTCAGTTTTTTAATGCATGGGAAACTATTTGCAATATCACTCTCTATTATAGCATGGGTCTTGCTATTGTGAACAAAATATCTGTGTCCTAATTATTTTTAATCACATTCGACTGGCTACCTATATAGGTATCTGTTATGTGGATAAGCTGCAAAGATAGCAGCTTTAGCTTGTCCAACTTCACGGAGACAAATCTTTCCTCCGCTATATGCACGTAAATAATATCCCAGCGGAGAGGAAAATTGACCAACATTAATATGCGTGCTCGAATGTAAACTGTCATTTGCTTCCCACATGTTTTCGATTGTCGAGTGATAAAAATAGAAAAAATCTGTAGCATTCTCGGAGTCGACGACGTAATTTGATAACTAGATCTTGATGCTGCAGGCAACTGGTCGACTGGTTACGACCCACTAGTCGCAATGCTCTGGTGTGTTTTTGTTTATGTTGGGTACACTCACAGCTACGAAGAATTCTTGCCCAAAGATCACGGAGACACAACTCAAAATTACGACTAGACCGCATAGAAATGTGTCATTTCTAACAGTAAAACTAAAATTAGGAAAAGTTATTTTTCTGCACGTTTTAGATCTACCAAAGTGGGGCCAGAAATAGGAAAGAATTCGATGCGGGTCCCCCCGAACGTATGTCTTGTTTCAATGTTTCAAAACAGCCTTCATGTAGCCCACATGGTAACTTTAGTGTAAACTGTTACCATTTTACAAATTCGGGTGATGCGACATTCGACTATGGGATAGGTGGGGCTTCCGTCGTTTTCCCAGTGAAATTAATACCTCAACAAGTAATGGAAATCACATGTGAAGTGACATTAGATGACGCCAAGTTCCAGGAAATTTGTTGATTGGGGCCATGGCCGTAGCGCCCCGAAAATCGAGAGCAAATCCTGCTTGCACAAATCTCGCGTTCTCGTGCATTCGCTGGGATCAGAATCGGAACCGGAACCGTCACCGTGCCTCATTGAAGGCTCCGTTAGAGATTTCTTGCGATCGACTGTATTTTTATGCGCCGTTCTTTGAAAGCAATCAAGGTTCCTTTAATTCAAAACACTTGTGGTGGGCAGTGATACAGCCAGCCTGAGTGTGGTAGGTACTTGGGAATATAATTTCAACGTGTCCCACCCATAAAGTAGGTTTATTATTTCCGACAGTGATTACCTATACCATTGTTCTTGCATCTTGTAGGTAAATCAAAACGGTATAAATACCCTGTCGATATCGGATCACGAGAATTATATCGAGTTGAGATTCATAATGCAATTATTGCTATCTATTCTACACATGGCCATTCCTTTCTTAATGTATCACTAAAGCATACGTCATCTTTAACTTTTCTTTATAAATCGTTTGTCGGAGTGCATAAATCATCCAACATCCAAGTCGATTTAAGGCTGTTCTTGATGGCGTTCAAACTTCAATATAAAAATTGATGATTCCAGCTCATGTCCACTGATCATTATTTTTCGAGTTACGATTGTACTAAAGTCGTGTGGAGTTGGTCCGTCACTAACACTAAGAAGTTGCATAGCTTTAGGGTGTGTGTTCTTAAAATACATGCACACCAAGACGCCTAGACTGTTAGTTCAACCTACGACGCAAGAAATGCGGGAGTTTAACCCTATGAAAGACGATTTGGTTAAAAATTAAAACGATTTAATCTCGTTTCGACGAGCGACACAGCAGCAGTCTAGGCTGCTTAATATTTTGCACATGTTGTTTGCTTCTCGCGTGTTCTTTGCGGTAAGACATGCTGCTACCAACGCATACCGCAAAGTAATTATAAACTCTGTGAGCTGATAATAAACACTTATCGCCGTGTTCAACGATGTTGTGTGTATGCACTGCACCACACGTTGATAAATCGCAGTTAGCGAGCGCGTTTCGCGCTAGTTTAGCCGCGATTGTCACCAAGTAGGTAGGTGTAAGGGAAAGTTGACTCCCTGAGCATGGAGGAAACCGAGTGCAATTGTGCATTGTTTGCAATTATAAGCCCGGCTCGCCTGCTATTTTATATTATATATTGTTTACTCAGGGAAAATTCTGTGCGAATGCGCGCCAGTGGTTTCGGTTTCCGCGTGTGTTTTTCTTCACTGTTTTCACGCTCGTAACCCCGTAATTTGTTCACTTGATTGCCGCGGCGCATTGTGATAATGAGTTATGAAATGCCAATTATCTATACTACACAAGAGTTGTTTATTACGATGAGTATAGTCCAGGTGTGTTGCTTGGCTGGGCAAAGCTCTCGGTGTAGAAGAAGCGATTAGACTGATGTGCTGCTCTTCGTGTGAAAATTCCCTTCCGGAAGTGACTCGCGGTGATCAAGTGTTAAAAGTTGGACTAATCTGTCTTGCACAGGTGGAAAATCTGCCCGTTTCGCGGCAGAAGAAGTTGCATGCTTCATCGATTGTCCACTATATACCCCCCACATAAACTTGCTTTGGTTTCGCGCGTATATCCTTCTTATTTATATCCGCGTAGCGAGACGGTACCGTAATCATTTTATTGTTGAAACATAGAACGCGTCAAATCGAAATCACCCGTCACATTTAAAAACAGTTGCTCGCGTCCAGTTGTCGCGATGATTTCTTCATTGCCTCGTTGATCACTAATTACCGTGCTTGTATTTTGTACATTATTCAAGAATGATTCACGCCGCACGCTGTACAACGCTCTAAAGAATACGATTCACAGCGTGTGTGCATTTTGTACGGAGGTTAAGCCCATGTGCATATGTTTTGCCCCCCTCCCGCCGCTTCCACTAATGTATGCTGTTGTCTGGATCAATCTCATCTGCCTTGCGCTTAATTTGGCGGAATTACCGCGTGCCCAGTATGCTGTCTGCTGCTTCCAGCAGCGAGGATAACCCCTGATAACATTTCTTGTAACTTGCAAGGTCTTGTGTTTAAATCTTGATCCACAGCCTGTAGCCTGTCGATTGTAAATGTGTCATTTTGTTGAGATCAAAGATAACTATACTCTGCGCGCGATGGCGATGGAAGATTGACAGGTGTGTGGCGTGGATGACGCGACGCGAAATGCAAAATCGCTTCCTGTTTCGAGACATGATTTGTTTGTAAGAGCCGCTTACATCATGGGACAGATGCTTGTACTTTAGGGAGTATCGAGATTTTGACGAAATGATAACACCAGCTTGCAGCTTCGATTTTTGGGCTAAATCTATGTAAAAAATAGAATCGACTCTTTCGGGATGAATGTAGAGGTAAAATCAGTTGGTGGTGACAGCGATAGCCGTGAAATTCCTTACATTTTCTACTGAAACTGTCCGTCGGGGGCGCTGAAGCAGAAGGAAATTCCATAGAAAACTGTGTTTCCACTCTTCCTGATAGGAGCTCCTTGTGTAAAACTGGGTAAAATCAGTTGGAATTAAGTAAAAACTAATGAAGGTGTGATGTGTTTACTTTTATTGATAACATCGCAAGACATCCATATCGTAACTGCCGATATTGGCATCGCTATCAGTTCGCGGGCTGACCCTTTTGTAGACTTCCGCGATTTATTACCTTGGCCATATCGTAATCACCTCAGTCAATTATCGGACACAATCAGTAATTACGTGTTGCACGTTATACATCTACGTAAATGCATTCCTTTATCATTCCATTCATGTTCCGATTACACAGCCCTGGAATCTTCTCGCATTAAAATCCCCGTGACGCTTGCATGCGTTTGTGTCGATACCTTTGCTCATCATATTCCTATAACGGAATCAACCGTCCGAACAATTTATCAAAACTTAACGCGAACATCACATAACACGATTCAACATGCCAGTGGCCCGCATTTTTCTGACCTGTTAGCGCACAATTATTTTTATTGATGAAATCCATTTTACATTATGCATTCACATGCTATCTAGCATATATAACAGCATTCGTTCTTGTACCGGTCATGCGCATGTTCGTTTCCCAGCCAAACACCTGCAGCCTTTATTATAAATGCACCTTGGCTATCAGGGCAAATACACCTAGCGCATATGTAGATGCAGCAGCAGCAGCAGCGGTGGCGGCGGCGGCGGCAGCCATGGTTTTGTAGGTGCTTACAGTGCATGCAATGCCGGGTAATGTATCTTTCATACCGTTACGCCCTAAATAATCGCCGTATTCGCGATAGCGTGGAGAAATTCAATGCCCTCGGACGGTTCGCCATGCTGTGTGGTGCATGTCATGTATATATTCACGGGAGATATGAATGCGCGGTGCCGGTTGGTGGGTTCAGATGTAAATGTAACACTTGCAGCGCTGGTATTGTTGCGCCGTTCGTCAACCTATGCGAATGAGCTTCGGATAAAAAAGCAAGTGCTGCTTTGCTCGTTGGGCACTCAGTGGCGACATGGATGGAATACCTCGCGGTTTGGAGTTTTTTTTTTGGCGGTGGTCGTTCTTGTGTGTGTAGTTTGTGGAATTATTTGGTATCTGGCGAGAGGTGGACGGTTTCGCCTTGAGATGTATGGATGGGCTGCCGTGTGTGGTGCCGAACAAGCTGGCTGATGGTTCTGGGATTTTTTTTTAAATATCAGGTGTGTGAAATAGACAAGAAAGTGTGAAACTATTAAATGTTTTGAAAAGATCTTCTACCAGTCTTCTTAGGCTCGATTTTTCAATATCGTTTTTACTACACGAGATTCTCCGTATCGGATTGGTTACTTCGGCAATTGACTTGACTCCGACATAAAATCTATAGGGTTGCTAAGGTAGTGAAAGCGCCCCTACAAACCTGATGTCATAAACACCGCCGCTAAAGACAGATTTGATTTCTTGGGAAAAATCGCTTTCAAACTGCTTGCACGCCTAACAAATTCATTGCTAGCAATAAGACATGCATTTATCAGTATACAGGTATAGCATAGGAGTTGGCATTTCCAATTACTTTTAAATCACTGGATGGACGCTAATGTTTCTAATCTTATCTCTCGCTACAGAATTGCATGTACAAGCATAAATGCAGCAATAGTGGTTGTTTTTTCTTTCTTCTGCTAGCTGCTAGTTCGTGCGGTTGTTTCACTAATTAATTGATGGCTCGCCCACGTGCTCCTAATGAACAATTATTGTCGAATTACGTTATGCGTCGTGTAGGTAGATCGACAAAGAACTCGAGAAAGAGAGAGAAAACCACCGAGAAATATCTTACTACGTCAATTAAAATAGTGAGATTGATGAAGGAGATTAATAATTGCTGGTACGTTCGGTCATAACTTTTTGACAGGAGAAACCGTGTTCGAATTCAATGTATATATATAGAAGCATGCACAACTATAGCACGCGGTGCATACGTCTGTGTACGATTGCTGCCGCCGATATCTTTGGCGGAATCACTCGATTTTTGATTGATTTCGAACATGTGGCCGTCGATTCGAGTCGGTCTCGCGAACCTCGGCGGGACGGTGCAGAAATTTGCAATCAGATCGTTGCTAATTTATACCGTTGGCTCGATGATTGATCGCGGTGCGCGTTTAGTCCGGTCATAATGTGCACGATGCACGGAAAATGCAGTTTTGTGCATGTGCATTGCGGCGTCGGATTTTCAGAGCATGGAGATCTTTGATCGCCACGCTATTCTACGAACACAAACACACGCTAACTCGCTCGCGATGGCTTATTATTGTAATTGAGTGCGCAATTCTCGTAGAAATTTAGTTGAATAGATAGCTTTGTGGTGTGAAGTTTGAAGGCCTTCGAGTTGAGGCTTGAGTAACAAACTCTTCGGGATTTTTAGCAAGTACAAGTCACCTCGTCGTGTTCGTGGCTGGATTAGCGTGTGTATCTACATGTTACTCGAGCTTGCTGCGCGCGGTGCAATTGCATTTTGCTCTCGCTAATTAATCGCAGAACACTTTGGAGCGCGGTTGGTTTCGTTTACGTGTTTGTCAGTCATAAAATTGGCGAGGTCTCGTAAACGGCTGGTTTCTGCTTGCTCCGTACGTCAGTGTTTGTTGCTGTTTAATTTCACACTAAAATTTTTTGATTTCTAGTAACTAAAAATAACTAAAACTATAACAGTGGTAGGAAGATCCAATTGTTCTCGTCAGGCATGAATATTTTGATGCTACTTTTGTTCATATTTTTAAATTACACGCCGCGAGTATTTTTGTCTTAATAAAAAAAATCATCGTTGCGAATTTTTATTTTGTAGCTTTTATAGCAAGACACGTCTTTACGTCTTAGTATAACAGCTGGTGAATAGGTCTTACCAATTATTTTTGACGCGAGTTTAAAAATAATGATTTATTGTCCGTAAAAATGAAACATAAAATCTGAAGCAAATTTTCGCGACTTTTTGCTGTTGAAATTGGCCCCCCACCCTGGAAATCATTAGCGATCCGCAAAAAATTATTTTTTTATACTGATGGATGGAAAATCCGAATCAATTTGCCTTCAATAATTGTTTCGAAAAGAGCAGTCAACATGGGAATCGATGCAACATTTTGCTCAGCACATATTTGCCTGCCAACCATCAAATCTTGGCACAAAATCTCCTCTACACACCACATATAATAAAGAACTAGCGACAGTCATAAAAAAAACAGCGCCACCAGGCATATCATTGCCGAAGCAATTCGCCATTAATTTCCGCATCTGCACGTAGATACTCAAGCCCCCCCCCCCCCCCCCCCTCCTTCCCCGATATAATTACCAGCGTGTAACAAGTTAGTGACACGGCGCGCATTAACCCATCTCGCGTTGCCGTGGTGGCGCTCCGACCGCTCGGTACCCCCCGGGGGCGGTAGGGGGGTCGAGTCCACGCATACCGATGGACTAGCGGGGCCTGCCATGAATGATAGGCTCGGCCGATGCCCGGAAATCTGTCAACTAGCGTGCTGGCGACGCCATACCATTTGCTCCCCAAAGTTGTTTTTTATTTTTTTATTTCTCTAATGGTATCTGTTTAATCACAAGAAGTTTCCATTTATACATTGTCATTTGTTACAGTTTTTTAAAAATATAACTTTGGGGCATACGCTGTGGATAGATATTCCTCAGTGCTAAAAGTGATTTGTCTTTAGGCAGGACTGGTGTTAGTTTAATTTCAAACTTAATGTGCTATGGGAGATTGTACATTCTTCTTCCCTCTCGTGCATTCATCCCCTGGATTCCCTGGATTTGGGATTCCCTGGAGTGGAGAATTTTCTCCTGGGACGGCTCAAAATTTGTATACACCATATCCATAACATTGCTAAACCGTCACATACTATGCAATCGTCGCCATGCAAATATTAGCAACCAAACCCACCGTGGTTTTGCCACTCCGCCGTGTCCTATCTGGCGATACCGTACCGTGACTCTCGCCAGATCGCCCAGCGGCCCCCAAGCAGCCTCCTGCCAATGGACCAGCACCGGCAGTTATGAGAGAGACGTGCAAATTCCGCGCTGTGTTATTAGCGTGATCCGATGCTCGCTAATGCCAGCTAGTTTGGCACTTTTTCTCTACCACTACCACCGCCGCTACCACTACCACCACCACCATGATGATGAGGTTGAAGATGATGGCTGGAGCAACGGTGTATTGAACCTTTACCCATTGGTTTCTTATCTGTCTCCTCGCGCTGTCTTCTAGCGTCTCGATGCAGTGGCTAGAGTGTATGCCGCTGAAAGTATTGCTGTGTGACACCTTTGATGCCATCGTTATTCGGTGATTTCTCGAAGTCTGATGATGGCGAAGCGTTTATATCTGGGTGCCTATTGCACGCAAGGAAGCTGTTACAAAAGCAGTAATTATATTTATATTTTTGGTTTGACGGAGTGTTTCAGAGCCATGGAAAGATGGTTGTGAAGCTTGCGGTTCTGCTCTGATTTGAATGACTTTTGGTCCTGAAAAGGACCTCTGTCGACGTTTCGTCCGCGTTGGCGCGGACATCTTCAGGACTGTCTGACACACACATAGTCCTGAAGATGTCCGCGCCAACTCGGACGAAACGTCGACAGAGGTCCTTTTCAGGACCAAAAGTCATTCCAATCAGAGCAGAACCGCAAGCTTCACAACCATTTCTATTTTTGTCTGCGATTTTAACGATATCGCAAGCCACAGTCCAATTTTATAACGCAACCCCACCACAGGCCAAATTCATTTCGGTGTCATTTAAAAGTTCTGGTTTCTCCACAATCCTCCCAAATTACTGCCAATAAAGATGCAATATATATTTGCAAAATTATTGCAAAATTTCTAGTGCACTTTCACAGCGTGTTTCTGTCCGTTTAGATATCGAATACCTTTCTGATAAGCTGTTTCTAGTAAGCTCCTCGTAAGGGTGCTGCTTTGTTTGACACTTGGTGTATGTGATGTCAAATGACAAGATGCTGAGGATAGCCCGCCACTAGCGCGCTTCTTCGCGTGACACGCAGTGTAGATGCAGCGGCATGCAGATGACGCCGGGGTAACGATGCTGGCTCCTGACCGGGGCTGCTGCGTGCGATCATGGTCGTGGTGCGATCATGCGATTCGATCTTGTTGCAGGATGCAGCGCAGAGCGCCGGCCATGCCTCATGAGGAACCAGCGAGAAAGCCGTCGTCCGCGGTGTTAGCAAGGTAAGCGCGACGCTTCTGTGTCAACCATGTCTGTCATCTGTAAACTGTTAACTGTTTGGGTGCTTGCTGGGGTGCGATAACAAGCCCCTAAACGATCTCACTATAGCCCTTCAATGAGTTGTTTCCAACGACAAATATCTCTCCAGCCGGGGGAAACTTGAAGAGATATTATTTATGTATGTATGATAAAAATCCTATACCTATAGCGCTAGGTCCATAATTCGGGTAAGCACACTTCTATTTCCTAATGATTTCATAGTGGTTTTCGTTGTCAATTGACAAGCGACAAGTTAACCCATAAGATCTAGCCAAGGCTCTGGTTGGGGGTGTAAAACGTCACAACCTGGTTAATTTATAGCTGCTTGATCGAAGATGGGTGTATAGCTGTGTCAGGCCTCGGATGCCTTTCTTGAAAGATGTTTAGTGACTTGCCATCATCAAAAAAGTTTTGTAATTCCGTGTTTATTGATAAGAGAACAATCGCTCACACTTTTGACCGTGTGAGATTAGAACTCTGACGCTACTGTTTTAACTCCACAAAAACCTATGCAAAGTTTTTATTTCACGAGGCGTCTATGGGCTCATCAAAATCAGACATTTAGGGTGTGTACCTGCACTAAATCTTAGCGCCACCTCTGCACACCATGGTTTCTTTTTGTTCACGTGTGTGTTTTCGAAATGTGCGATCTAGTATAACAAGAGGATATTAAATCTATTTGTTCGTCGACTGGTGCGCACGCTGTGTGAATCTCGTATCAAATATAAGTTAATTATAGACTTGGTCGGCGTTCGGATTTCTTTCGTCATTAATCGTGGACTCACGTTCCTGTTCGTGCATTCGATCCGCGAGGCAAGATGATAAGGTTTCGGCGGCGAGGCTGGTCCCGGCCGGACATCTTACGAAAATGATTGAAACACGAGATCACGAAACTTGTTACATAGCTCATCGCCGCATGGCGTGGTGTTTTTTTTTTCCTATCGTCTTCACCTAATTCGTTTGATATTTCGGCCAGAATTTCGTGGTCGGGTGTTTTTTTGATGCATGCCATACACACTGTAATACAGAATCTCGTCGCGTAGAGCCAATCACATTGCTGCCATAATTCGCGCAATCACTGTTTGTTATGCCGTGGGTACGCGCCCAATTGCCGCAGCAGCCTATTAAATTCAATTGCACGTTTTTTTTTGTAGTTTTATTTTCGTGTTGTGGGTTTCGGAAACGATGGCCAGGCTCATTACAAAAGTCATCGCGTTTGTTTTTTATTTTTATTTTCCGTTCCAAAACCTCGATGGCCATGTGACCGCGCGGGATCTCGGGGATGGGGATTTCGACGCTGGAGATCACGATCTCGCCGCATGTTTTACAGGCCGCGCATAATTTCGCACCGCGTGCGTGTTATCTTTCTGCGTTTCGCCCAATTCACGGATGTCTAGCGGCGTGGAGATTCGCGCATTGCTCTCTCCTCTCCCTCTCTCTCTTAATGCGATGTCTGCGATGCGTTCGCGAAACGCGAAACGAAAGAGACGCGCGACTCATTTGCATATGCTGTTCTTCTGTCTCGCTCTCGCTTCTATACATAATATCGATATATTATATAGACGATAATTGGATAATAAACATTGTGAAGGGATATACTATGGCATGGAGAAAAAATCTTCGGCTTGTCGAATGGAATAACATTTTATAGCTTTTGAATTAACCTTGTATCGTCGATGAAATATATAATTATACAATTTACAATATGTACCTACATATTTTCGATGCATGTTGCTAATAAAATTAGCGCTTCGTTTGTGGTCTTCATAAAGAAATTGCCGACATCGCATTCGTTATATCGCGAATATATACATTCGCTGACTGTTTTTTTTTGTACTTTTGCTGCAAAGTTTCTCTAATTTAGGGCGTATAGTATTAGTAAAATCGGAAACGCAAACTATATACTCCGTCTCCACGGCACAAAAGCAATGAGCGAATTAATTGGCTCTTCAGAGTTCATGGTATTCCATTTAATGAGCGCTATTTTCGCGAACGTTATACGACCGTATCTGCTATCTCTGGTCATTGCCTCTGCTCGCGTTGCGTTGCGTTGCGTTGCGTTGCGTTGCGTTGCGTTGCGTTGCGTTGCGTTGCGTTGCGTTGCGTTGCGTTGCGTTGCGTTGCGTTGCGTTGCGTTGCGTTGCGTTGCGTTGCGTTGCGTTGCGTTGCGTTGCGTTGCGTTGCGTTGCGTTGCGTTGCGTTGCGTTGCGTTGCGTTGCGTTGCGTTGCGTTGCGTTGCGTTGCGTTGCGTTGCGTTGCGTTGCGTCATCGGACGTAGAATTTACATATTACACTTTCATTAACACAACGTTACACAATGTTATCGTGTTTATTTTTTATTTTTTGATAACCTGTAGGTCATTTTAGTACATTGTAGTCGGCGCAGGTCGATACGGAGATGGAGGCTGCACGGTGATAACGCCGAATTGACTCAGTCTAACCATGAAGAGAAATGTGGTGCGGTGTGACGTTTATAGCTCTTGAATTGCACGAAACGCAGCAAGGTGCAGTTGCTTGCTACGAACATCGGTATCGGGCTGAGATCGGGCGAAACAAGTGGGTGCTGTTTTTAGAGATCGTCTACTGCTGTGTACCATCGTTGTGTCGACACACGTTTTCGTGACGTGAGTGTTTCGATTTGCTTTTGAAACTTGGGTGTTGTGTCGATTTGTTAGTTGGGTGGCGTTTGAGATTGAGATGGACGTGGTGAAATTTCGAATCGGCGGATTTCAGTTGTGAACCGCGAAGGGGATGATTGGAATTCTTGTTTGAAGGTATATTGTTAGTGGTCATAGCATGATGACAGTTTTCGACTTCCGACAATGTTCGAAACCGAGGGGATCTCCTCTTATAGGATCACCTTATAGCAGCAAATAGGGATGAAATTATTTGTATCTTCGCTGAACAGAAATAATAAAATAAAAAAGCAATACTTTTAAAAAAGTACCCTCGTAAGCAAATACATAGTGATAGGAAAGGACCACATGTAATAAAATTCTCCTGGCGATTTTTCCAAGATATTGTATAAAGCTAAAATTTGCAATGAAGATTTTACGTTGAACTAGATGCGGAAGTCAAGTTTTCACCCTAAATATATTAATAAATCGAAACCTAGTGTCGGAAAGCTGCCACCGCGATTTCTAACAAGCGTATAGCTGCGCCGCAAGAAGCGTGTATAATTAGTTGTCAAATCCAACGACAGCAATAAAGCTATCATCATTGATCACGAGTCTGCCTTTATTACCATGTGTTCGCGTACACTACCTGTATACACACAGTGTCTATACTATTTAGTCCTTGGTGCCTATTTGCATTGCGTGCTGTCCTGACTGGAGCTTTATTGGACGGCGAATGGCGAATGCCTGTTTGGGTGTTGTCTCAATCTCATATCTGTGATGTATGGCGGCGACAATATTAGCTGCACATGCTCTGTTGCTGTGGCTGTGGCTGTGGAAAAGACCAGCCAGCAAGGTAGTGGTATAATGCAGCCCTCGTGTTAGAGAGTCTTCGCATGGGGTGAGAGAGTGTGATAGCCACTCCGGCTCGTAGACGCCATGTTTGGCACGTGATTGCCTGGCGTTGTCCACCGGGATGTTATCTTAGACTTGTGGGTGTCATGTTATAGACAGATTGTGATTTAATATAGTCATTATTGAAAGTTAATTGAGTTATGATATATATTTGGCAAATTCGTTGTGTATATAGAGACACCCACTTTCTAGATTGCTCTCATGTTCCCCACCCCACACGTTATTGAACTTATCAAAATTAACGATGAAGTGACCTGAAAATCTCAATTAAAATTAAATTGATATCTTAAAATCTAGGAATTTTAATTGACCTCTATGACTTAAAAATGATCAGTAAAAACTCGGTTGTTTTGTTACCACGTCTTCTATGGATTTAGATGTAGTTATCCGATTTTTTTTAAATTGACCTCTAAAATCAGCGAATCAACACATAGAATAAGTGGAGAATTGACAACGGAAATCACCCGAAACACCACCCTGGCCCCTATGCACACGAGCAATACAATAGCCCCGTGTTTGCCAGAGATGACCTCTCTCCACCCGTCGCGGTCCTCTACCCAGAGACTGCTCTCGGCCGAAGCGATAGGAGGACGCCGACGAGGTGTGGTCCAATATTATCCATCGAAAACACCTTCACAGCTGATCTAAACACATTCCTACACAAGCCCACTTGTTATTTGTCTTTACGTCATCCTTATTGCTGGATGCTGGATGCATTCATTGCTGCCAATGGGAGACCGTGCTCTTTGGTAACTCGTCCGTAATGATTATTGTGTGTGTGTGTAGGCTATGGGAGTAATTAGGGCAAGGGCTTGCTGGCTGGCTGTAGATACGATCTGCATTGTCCAACGACTGTTATGCCGTTGTACTCTCTCGGTACAGGTACTGCGACGAATTGTTTTGTCTTCTGGACAATGAGCAGGGCAGGGGGTGGGGAGAACGAAGGAGGAGCTTGGTCGAATTCTGAAATGTATCTGTGGTAAAACAATACGTGCGGGAAAAGAAAAGCTCGGTATTTTTTTTGTGGTATTTTGCCGTGGCGTTCTTCGATGGAAAGTGTTTTCTACACGGTTCGAATCTGGTGCGCGGCAAAGAATGCTACGAAATTGGGCCTCGTCTTCGAGGAGTCTTTGAATTTCAAAAGATCGATAGAAAATTGATAAGGACTAGCGGTAGCTCGGTGTTTATTTTTATTTTCTCCAATCTGTATGCCTGCATCTATAATGAAAGGGGAGTATTATAATAAGTTTCGGGCTAATGATTTCCCTCCAGAAAGCACTTTGTCGATGCCGCTCGCTCCACTGATCACCGTGTATACATATATACACATTCCAAATTAATCGGACATCTATTACGCTATGTGTGTACGTAACATCGACCCGAAAGTGGAGCCGCATAGTTGAACGACTGGCGCCCGTAATTATTGATCAATAATTCTATGCTATTATTTAATCGGGAGACTTAATCACTTTCGTCTCGCTGCGAAGCGATGAACTCATGTGTGCATGCGTGTACCGCACCACACTGCACACTGCTCAAACCGGCTCTCTTCGCCAATCACTTCTGCTTGGCCGATTGCAATCAATTAATTAGCATGATCCATTGGTTTTCCTGCTCCGGCAATGCATGCGAAATCGTGACCCGACTTTCGATGGGGGAGAGGGGGTGGGGAGGGGGGCTACTACGCTGCTAACATATTCACGCGTGAGGCCTGATGGTGACCCTCTCGTATAGGTCACGATATTTTTAGGACCATGTCTGACTCATGTTAAAGATTTCCGAAATATAACGGCCCTCTTATTAAGGGTCTTGATTCGGATCTAGCATTAGAGTTTTAGAGGCGCAAATAACACTTTATACATAACTCGGTATTTGGTTTTGATTATTTTATCTATTTCCATATTATTTTACTACCTTTGTTTCACTTTCCGCTATCTCTACACACTCAAATTCTGTAAATCTTTTCAATTCACTTGGAGAAGGTCGGGTGGATGTTATGGGTCTGAATGTACTTGCAATATCGTGCTAATTGTAGCTGTGAGGTGAACCAGTGGCGAAAGCTGAGGTACAGAAGACAGAATTTTACAAAACACAACATTGGGGGTGCAAAATCAATTCAATTCGGAACGAGATAGCACCCGAAGGCGGCAACTTATTAGATATCATTTAATTGAAACATGTAATGCGATTGAGATATTTGTTCGGTCAATTTAGTTGATTATCTACACAACTTAGGGCTTCTATGCTTGCTGACTTACGAATCTTTTAACTCTTCGTCTCCACTCTGTTCAATTATGCGTATTGTTTTAGTGATTTGGTTGACTTCTTGTATCACATGTATGAAGTCAACAATTAACGATGACCTTGAAAATCGTTATCATGTGTGGTTTCCTGGAAATACTACAGTCTGTGTGTTTCGGGAACTTTGCAATAAAAGTTCCATTGTATATATGGGTGTTGAATAAATGGGTCAATCGTTACGCTGCTGCTTACTTGTTAATTGCAAGGTAAACGAACAGTGTGCAGATTCAGATCGGTATTATGCAGTTTCCCTTTACTCGGCTAACTTTTAAATAGAATTTTAAATTTTAAATCGTGGTGGAAGCAAGACATAACACTTACTAAATCAGTTTTGCGCTCAGGGGATCGGATGGGATGTAATATTATCATGCCGCTGGTAATTTGTTGGTGAATTGACTGTGCTGCCATATAAAAAAAGAAATCGTAAATGGTACAAGATATTCAACATTTCTACCCCAGCAAGTTGAAGATGTAAGAAAATATTATCGTTCTTTATGTTTCGCTACACGCGCCATTAATGGACACACAAATTTTGGGTATTTTTATTGATATACAATATAAAAAGAAGATGAATATCGCAGTAATTTTGAGTGTGATTTGCTTATCGAAGTCAGCTACGACTTATAAATGCCTGCCTTATCATCATTTAACCCTTGAGTAGAGGTGTGAACGGAGCTAAATGACATTGCAGTGAAATGCTTCCGTGAGTTATCTCTCAACTAGTCGGAAAAGCAATGGCAAAACCAGCGCTAAGAAGTCGTGCATGGTGTCGTTGCAAGTCACGCGTGCATTCCACCACTGCATCTGCAGTTTTCGCGTGCGATGACAACCGAAGGGGCCGGGTGGTGAGCGGGAGCGGGGGGCAACTTGTCGTGGTGGGTGCTCGTCGTGCACGGAGGTGGTGTTTGATGTCCACCATACCAGCCGGCAAGGATGCTGAATAATTACCGCGGCTTCCCCCTTTCGCGTCCCTGGCTCCGTGGCGTCGCGGCTCTATACTGTGTCTCGCCGCCGGTTGACAGTGCCTGGGGGGGCTTGGTTCGGGTATAAAATAGGCCGGCAAGGATGCTGGTTTCTTAAATCGGCTTCATGTTCGGTTTGATGCAGCGTTTCTAGCGCCATAGCGTCGCTGTTGTTGAAGTTGGCGCTGTGTCTACCTATGGTCCTAATTTTCTGAAAAAAAGTATTTTTTATAGCCGAATCTGATTATTATTCCCCGATGTTTTGTACTTTATTGTGCTTACTTTCATTTTAGAAGCTAAATTTTTGAGATTATAAAACAACACATTTCGAAATGACACCGTCTTATGTCGATAATTCCAAAAATTATTGTTTTTCGTTTCGTTTAGTATGTAAATTAAAATTTCCTGAGGTTTCGCTTAGCTATGCAGCCATTTTCACCAAGGGTCCTTAGTCTATTCCTAGGAGGATTAATAAGTTACCTGGAGAGGCCCAGTGCATTATTATCAGTGTAACTTATTAATCCTCCTTTATTCTAAAGTATAAATTTAATTTTAAAAAACTCCATGCAGAATTCAAACATCCGTAAAGGAATTGTCATGATTTCGATAAAGTCGGTATCGCACTGCGTCGTTAGTCGGGGTTTCTAGTGTAGCTCTGACTAGTAGTCACGACGGGGACGGGTGGAAGGGAAACCATACAGCAGCACTCTGTTTTCCGGCTTCGCTTCCGATAGTATATGCATCTCATCATGTGTCATGCTGGTCACCGGGGTTTTCGAGTAAAACTCGTGCAAGCAGGAAGATTATGTGGGTTGAGGGAGGAAGCAGGTGTACAAAGACCACGCGCTGTTGTTTGTTTTCCGTTAGGGAACACTGGTGTTTGTCGGGGCCACTTTTACCTCTATTTTCCAAGCAGCATCAAAGAAAATATCAATGTTATTGGAAAGCCTTTCGGTATTCTTTGTAAACGTTACTCTTGGCTCAATTCTATTCTTATAACCGTTCGGAACATTGCATATATTGACTTAATGAATATTGATTATTGGTCAGAGAACGAATTTTTTCCTTTCTTGAAGTTAAGCAACATTTTGCTGGAACACTGAATTGGATGGGTTACCACTTTCCAGTTAGACCTTGTGAGATAAATTTTTTCTCTGCGAGGGCTGCCAATTTGCTTACCAAGCATATGGACAACGAACATTAATAAACAAAATGTCTTCGGTAGCACTGATCGACAGAAAGTGACTATTTTTCAATTTTCGTATCTTGAAATTGTGGAAAATCGCGGATAACTGCCACGTAGCAATGCGCTTATACCCAAATGTGTCACTTTTTTGAGTGGCTTTCAGTGGCTTAATTTAAGACCCTTACGACCAGTTTTTAACTAGCCCGTGAACTCGTTAACGGTCCGTTAATGGCCACTGCCAATGAGATGCATGATATTGTGTTAAAAAAACCGTTAAATAATTCACAAGACACTGAAAAACTGACCCCAGACAAATAAAAATACTCAATTTGACACCTTCGCATTCAATTGATTGCCCAGACATATATTATTTAGAAACACTTTAAGAACTTTGCTGGGATCATCTTCGGCGGACCATCGGCCAGCGTCTCACCCCGCATTCCCCGCACCCTACACTTGCAAGCAGCTCCTGTCTGTCCTTCAACCCGCAGCGTTCCTCCTTAGGCGTTAGATGGGTGACCATCACGCACATGATAAGTTACGTTCGGGACAGAGGTTGGAGGGTTTGAAGTTAACACGACAAGTACGATAAGCACTCGCATTGCTTATCATTTATCAACCTGCCTTCTAGGCCGCTTCATTCACCGACGCCATAAGACCAGTGTCAAAGGGCCAGTTGTCAAAACAGTGCATCGTTAAACACCAGTAATCAATCAAGCGTTCGTCGCTCATCCCGTTCACCCTGCACGTGTTCCAGGCGTGCTATCGTCGACGTACGCAAGCCGCCAAGCCCGGCACGAGCCGCCGTACCCCGTCGGGCAAGCAGCCCCTACCTGTCCTGCAGCCCCTATCGTTCACCGCTCACCGGCACCCTGCACCTGATCCAGGCGTGCCATCATCGGCGTCCTAAAGCCCCCAAGCCCGGCTCGAGCCGCCGTACCCCGTCGGGCAAGCAGCCCCTACCTGTCCTGCAGCCCCTATCGTTCACCGCTCACCGGCACCCTGTACCTGTTCCAGGCGTGCCATCGTCGGCGTCCGAAAGCCCCCAAGCCCGGCTCGAGCCGCCGTACCCCGTCGGGCAAGCAGCCCCTACCTGTCCTGCAGCATCGTTCACCGCTCACCGGCACCCTGGACGTGTTCCAGGCGTGCCATCATCGGCGTCCGAAAGCCCCCAAGCCCGGCTCGAGCCGCCGTACCCCGTCGGGCAAGCAGCCCCTACCTGTCCTGCAGCCCCTATCGTTCACCGCTCACCGGCACCCTGTACCTGTTCCAGGCGTGCCATCATCGGCGTCCGCAAGCCCACGTCGGCGACGACGCCGGCAGCCAGCTCTAGCCGTCGCAGCCCGGCGAGCAAGCAACCCCTGTCTGTCCTGCAACCCGATGCGGTCGCGGTGAAGCAGCGGACAGCCACGCCGAGCAAGATTTCGAACATCACCGGACGCAGCGTCGTGCGCACGCTGCACCTGCGACGGTGAGTGGTCGCTGTGTGGGGGGGTGGCGTGGATTTTTCGATGTGTCGACCGGTCGGGGATGGTGTTATTGGTTGGGCAATTCGTCGGAATCGTGGGTTGATTTCTGGGCTGGACGGATTTTTCACTCAGACAACTAGACTTTGGAGTATCATTTGCATTGAAAAATTTTTCCATGTGGTTTTTGGTGATTTCGTGGACGGTTTTTAAAGAAATCTTCCTCGTGTAAAAACGTATAAAAACAGTAGAAATACATTTCGAAAAGCTTGTACCACCTAAGCATCAGCTTATTTTAGTTTTACAATAGGATGCACTTCAAAATTTGACCTCAGTTCGTGTAAGAATTCGCACCAAATTTGATTAATTTCGCGCGCCGTTGCTTCTCGCTGTCGCTGCTAGGTGGCCGATTGTCGTGTTGTCGCCGCTTGTCGACGCGCTCGAAGTTCGCTAGTTGACCGACAGATCGCCACCGTCGCCTTAAATCGCTTCACATCGCCGCCCGGCACCTCCACATTGCAAAAACACTTGCCAACGACAATATTCGCGCGTTCACGCACCGTGCGTTCCGAATGTGCGATTATGCGCCGCCTAACTAGACGATCGATTGAAAAAAATAAGCATCTTTGACCTCGAACACTGTCCGACACGTGTTTCAGTGTCAAAAATCGTAAGAATTTGATGGACGTTTCGTAGACGCCAGCCTTTGGGCGTTTGTTTTTTTGTTTTGTTAATTATAAATTGTGCAGTTTCGTTGCGGTTAATTGTTAATTGCTAGTCCAGACAGCGCGTTATCATGACGGTGCGCTACGCCCGTATACATCGAGGTAATCGTAGGCTGTTGTACCCGATGCCGTGACGCCTAGCTCGTGCCGTCTTGCCAACGATTCGGTCAACTTTTCGGGTAGCATGGATTATGTCTTCTTGTATTCGCAACTAGACAAGACAATAATATTTATAAATCCGCTTCTGCCGTGTTGCCAAAATGGTTCGACATATACTGGTTTCGGTCTACAAAAAACCATCTCGACTTCGATGCCGCAGACCGCGAGGACTTGTATAGTTTTTTTGAGATTGAATTTAGTCTGAGAGATAAAACTGGAGCACGGCGTCGTTTAACTTTCCCATCGCCGCTTGTTTTTGTTGCATACCTGAGGATATTCAATCTTTTTGCCCGGCTTCGCGTCGACGATTGTTGCTTCAGTGGTTTTTTAGGACACTTTAGATTGGCCACGTTTTGGTGCAGACGTCGTTTGAGATTGTATCGCGTTCTTATGACCACCACTACCACCGCCACCGCTGTTCCTTTTTTGGATATGCAGATGATGAATGCATTTTGGTACAGCAATAGCTTGGTGCTTGGTATATTTTCGAGTATAAATACTCGTAAGTTCTGTCTGAAGATAGTGTTGATTGTGAAATCCCTTTGCCACTCGCCACACGACACATCGATTCAAGTCAATTATCAATGTTCACGCACTAAGAAGCACTTTATGCAAGACATATTTTCCGCCGAGTAAAATACAAAAGTCGGTAATTTTCTACATGATTAACAATTACGTTGCAGTTTAGATGCAAATCAGTCGTGAATTCTTCTTTTACCACTTCCCACATGGTCGAAGAGAAACATTACCATGGGCTGGCTGGACATAGTCCCGAGATAAATACAGGGATACAGTTGATTTCGTCAGTGAGGGTCTCCGATTTCTTTCCGATATCAACATTGCTGGCCGATTTCCCAGCTACAGAATTACCGTATCACATTTATTAGCCTCGTGCCATCATTTTAGCTGTGAATACATCTGCCAGTAAAATTAACCGCACTGCAATTTACGTTCATTAGTCGCGAGAACATTCTTTATTTCAAGACGCTCCAGGCGAGTCGGTGACATTGATACGGTTTCTTAAGAGTCTACATAGGTTGTAACCCGATACGATAATGGAAATCATAATAATCTGTGGCAGTAATCATAAGAAGCCACGGATTATAAACGCTGGCACAAATCTGCGACTCTTGCATAACCAAGATTAATAATCAAAATGAAAAAAATGTGCTTTTTCTCGATTTTCGTGATTTTAATGACACGGTTGGGTTCATCTTTGTCAGCAGATTGTATGATACTTTGAATCAAAGTTCTAGTGCACATATCGATGATTCTGTGGCGCATTTTAATCAAGGAAAAGAATTTGTATGTGCGTCATGTTTTAAGCCGCTCTAATCTTACTCGCGTAAAAACGAATGAATATTACCGAAAAAATCGATAATTTTCATCCGATTTTTTCATTTCAACATTGCTTTAGATCTGCAAACAGAGACGAATCCAGTCCTATCGAAAAAACCATATGAAACACGGAATTTCATGATTTAATTTTTAACTGACTTTTATGTAACCATGTGTCGGGTTGTGCAAGCATAATCTCCAAGAGTGTTTTTATCGCTCATGCTGATAATGAGGCAGTAAAACTGGAAGTTATTTTTCACCAGGTCTAATCCGTGAAAGATTAGATTTCTCACACGGAAAATTTTGGTAGTGCAGAGGTCCACGTGGTTACTTTTCCCTGCCCCTAAAATGTTCCCTACATTTATGAAAAAAAATCAGTAGATAGTTGAAAAAATTTCTGACCCGCGATGTAAAGGCTCGTGTCGATCGGACGTTTACTTTGTTCACAAATAAATCTTGAATTTGGGACTTTTTGTGGGGTTTTTTTAAGCGAAAACACCACTTTTCTTTCTTCCCTGGTTGTTTTATTTTCCATCCGATCTCAATTAAAGTTTACTAGGCGGGTCGGAGTACTCTTCCTCTACACACTGATTTTTTTTCAAAAATATTGGGATCAAATTTAGGGGCAGGAAAAGTAATGGCGCGGACCTCTGCATTTTCGGCTTTTAAGCTGCCTTTAGCTGGCTCTTAACATTCCGCTTTTTGATACGTTTTCCGCCTGTCCATTTGCCCTAAAATAGAGTTTCAGCCGCGATAATAACCAACAGCCACACCTATTTACCACTTGTTAGCGTCCGCACAGCGCTTGTCAAAAGGAAACGCCAATAAATAACAATATTTTAATAAGCATAAATTATAAAATACGCATTCATGCCGTCTCCTTTCAGGTGTTTAATTTACTAATAACAAGTTATAACACCTGTAGCTTTGAACAAGCCGAGCAAGTTCTACGATTGCTGAGGTTTATTAGTGACCAGCATGTAGAAAACATCGAAATGGTGAACTGCTCCTATACCTACAGAATTATATAGCCAATGCACATATCTGAATGGGAATAATGTAAATTTATTGTAAGTTCGATACTTTATCGACTACTAAGTTGAATCGTCGAGCTTATAGCGGCGCGGAGGCTGCAGGGATATCGGTCTGCTGGGCGTTGGTTTGATGAGTGATGACAGCTATTTACATATAACTCTTATCCTCCTGCGCTACAGCGCGGTGTCAGGGAGTGTTGGTTTTTCGGGAAGCCTACTCGTGCCAACTGGCAATGATTCTGTGGAGGAGATGCCGCCACGCGGAGATGGCATCAGATCGGTGAGGAAATTGGACGCCGGTGCAGGCAGGAAGATTTGGGGGGCGGCTAGATGAATTTTTGTCTGTGACAGCCCACTCGACAGCTGCTCACAACGAGTGAGCACCGACAATCACCATCAAAGATTCGGGCTAGACCACTTATTAAAACTATGCCATGTTATTACAGACTTTTTTATGATTTTGATTTTTGGAAGATAATTTAATTTGCTATTCTAGACGACGTTTCCGAATGCGGCACACAATCAATGTGACCTTCGCTTCGCGATGCCAACAATATAAACTTGAGGAATTATGCAACAATCAGGCATGATAACACATACTCCACTTTGGTACTCAAATCACCAATCATGTACAAGCAACCAATGCACCCGGGACTACCACGTATGCACACCACAATTATTTCCGTGTTTAATCTGGGAGTCACGTTCGTACAGCAAGTTCACTAGCTATTTCAGCCGATTTTTGTGCCCCGGGCCTTGCATAGGGTAAACCCGTACTCACTCATAGATCATATCGGTTATTGGCTATTTAAACCTTATCTCCGCTTGACAATGACGCTAATGTTCAGCGATGTCTGTCCTAATCTCTTCTTATCTCGTGGGTAGCTGCGCAGGAAATGCATCGCCCTGTCATTAGAGACGAAATGTATATCACGACCATTTTTCTGTCGACCAATATCGATAGGTTTCAAGATATTAGATGTCAACTTGTCTGCTTTCTCCCCCATTAAGCGACTCCGCTTTCAAAATCGCGTTTGGGAGCCTAGATAGTTTTAGATACGGTTCCTACCTCTTTCATGCAGTTCCATGCTAAAAGTACCTGCTGTGTTTTCATGTGGTACACATGGTACATACCATTTGTATTATTGCCGATGCTGGGTTAACGAAAATTTTAAATCAAATAATTCGGAACTAAAATTTGAGTAAACTGGATTTTCGGAAGGCGTGACCCCAGTTTTGCGTGGAGCGAAACATACGACAATCTAGTGTCCTCATTCGCTGCTCGGCGACAGAACCCCGGCATTACTGGCGCTAGTATGAGTGGTGGATGTATTACATCGGGGGCTGTCCTCTTGAAATCGTCATCCCTTATCGGTCGATAGCAGACGTCTGTGTTTGCATTTGGCACACGTGCAGTCTGCGACTGGATGTTGGACAATCGGGACCACATTTACGGTTGTCGTCGTCTGCTGGTTTTCACGAGCCTCGATATTGACTCATTGCTCTTTTATATTTTTATTGGCTAGATACATTAGTTGTGAGAAGTTGAAGTGAATCATGCCTCGTCTATTTTATACAGTTGCTTCATACTAATATAAACTGACGTTATTTCCTGAAAGAAATATACCGTGATGACGGAAAAGTATCAATTTACCTGTGCAAAGAACTGTTGAAGAAAAGTTCGTTTGTTATGCTTATCCACCCAGAATCAGATACATGTTGAAATCCATCTCATAACGTGAGACATGTTTGCTGCTTTCTAGGTAAATGAACTATTCTTTCAGCATGGGCCTTCTGCATAAGATGAAATTTTCTCACTTTCGAGTAAATTTTCTTGTATTTCAAAGCCATAGTTAAAAATTTGCTGTAGAAAATGTGGATTATTTGGTGTCTAGCGATGGCAGCTGTCTCCACTTCGCTTCTAAACCCATCCCATCGTGTTTTTAATCGACCGAATCGATCGAACCAGACGGCTCGAATCGACAACGACCTGGCAGACTGATTTTCCGATAAACGCAGACGTTTCTTCTGAACGTGCGTGCGCGGAATCGCATAGCGAGGAAACGTTAGATTTCAAAGCTCACACACTCACCACATCTTTCGTCCACTTCCTGCTTACCTTTTTACGCCGGTAAGCATGGCCGATACTGATAGACTCGATAGTCTGGAAGCAGACGCACGTCCACACAAGACAGTGGACACTCGATCTCATCAAGATTGTTATGCCGTGCGTAGATAGCATTTCATCGTGCGACATGATCGAGCCAAATTTGACCTTAACATTTTTTATTGCGGATCCGCAACTGAATACCAATCGCCTAATTTGGATGGAAATATGGAAGCATGTCTGTAGGTATGTATACGTAAATACACCGCATACGCCGTAAATACATTTATACTATCGCGTTCTGAGGAATTTCATTTGTTTCTAGCCAGGAAAGTAATTGTCTTTGAGCGTAATTTGATTCCTCTATCCTTTGTCCTGATGGCTTGATTGCATGATTGCCCATTTAACTCGTACCTTTATTTGGGAATACAAATAATTGTTTAAATGTTTATAGGTACTTTAATTGGTACCTGCCATGTAATAGGAAATCACTGCGAGGAAATTCACAATAATTAAGTAATTACCCTGTCGCCTTGCACACGTTTGTGTTGTGCACATGCATTATATTCGTGACACAGTTTTCCTACTGAAAATTGCTGAGCATCATAATCTAAAAATAGAGCATTTGCACTCTCGTTTCTGAATAAATTTCAATCCTATTATTCTTGGGTACATTTAGTTGATGGCTCTTATTTGTCAGCGTCCATTTTTAGCTATTCGCACATCAAAACTACACATAAAAGTAGCCAACTTCACGGTGAATATTACTCGAATATTACTTTAAAAAAAGCCTTCTCTGATCATTTCCTGTCTTGGAATCGTCGTTTGCAGAACTGGCTCCCACTTCACTCTGATGTTCCAAGAAAAAATAACACGCGTGCGATTGCGAACCCTGCTATTTCACCTTTCTTCTTGCACCCGACGCGATAATAACGCTCATCCCAGCGCAGATGCAAACCCAATCAATAGCGATTACAAAACCGCATCGTCTTCCTTCTATCTAGTCGCTGGCCCAGACAGACTTCACAGATGGGCACAATGACCTCTATCCAGCATTATTATGCACTTTATTTATACATTAGACATTCGCCTCCGGCCGTTGCAAGCAAATCCAAGTAGGTACTTCTCATTTGATAACCAACCGCCTCGTGCATTCATAAACACCAGAGCACACATTGGGTCGTCTTCTTTAGTAACTGGCAGTCGATGCAATCGGTTTTTGTGTCGCGTCTGGATTAATTGAATGATTATGTAAGCCGTTCCACATTTTGATGACACTTCTCTCGGCGTCAATGTGTTGCAAATGTCAGCTTTTTCTGCTCGGCGGAGATGGGGTCAGGAATAGTAATCATTGAGGAGCACTTTATTTGCACTTAGCACGTGCGCTCTCCGACAGCTTGCGGTAGTTTCAGAAAAGTTACTGTTACATGTTATATTTGCCATGAGAATCTTAGTAAACCACATCTCGTTTGACAGTGTGTCACCTTCGCAATAATACCTGGGCCTTGCTCATATTTTTTTCATGTTTGTCAAGCGCAAATTTTTAATTACTCGACAAGGTTGATCTCGCCGATTAATTAGCCCAAGGAAAATTGATTCCTCAGCTGTCTCGCGAGATCTTGACACCTTGTTATGAGTTATAAATGTTACAACTCTGTCCCCTCTAGAGACCAACTTGTGTCACCGATTCATATGTCACCGACGGCCCAAGCGCGTCACAAGAGAGGTGATTGATAGCGAGATGAGCAACTTATAAAAATTTATAGCAAGGACAAAGTATTTTTATCGCGACGCTAGCTTTGCACCGGTCACATCACATTATATCCATATCTAAATGTGATGTGATATATTTATTATGTGTGGCAACTGTGTAAGGTATATCGGCGATGCGACGCGATGATGATGGTGAATGATAACGGTTGGTCTAGCTAGCAAACAGGCTAGCTCTGCCGCTGCTGCCGCTGCTGCTGCCACCACCACCACCAGCCGTGCTCAGCTCGTCTCTGCCGAACGCGGCACCGAGCAAAGCGGGTCAGAAGATTATCATTTAGTCGAATGAGAGCCGTGACTTGGCGTGCATCGGTGGCGACGGCTTACCAAGATTAGCCTCTCTCGCGCATTCGTTCGCTCGACTGGCAAGCGATGCACCTCTAGCTGGCCAAGCTAGCTACAGCCAGTCACGCTGACAGTTGCATCGGTGTGGTGTGTGGTGTGCAAATTTTCGTGTTGGAATGCAGCGCGCTGGGGCCCCGTGTCCGTGTGGTCGCGACGAGCGATTCCGGACCGCGAAGATGATGCCGTCGTCGGAATCTTGAAGATTGTGCAACAACTGGGGCGTGTTACCTGCTTCGATTAGATCGAGCTCGGTAGATTTGTCGCGTTATCGTCGGACTTGGCTAGTGTCGTGCCTGTCTTTCGTAGAAGACGGCCTACTGTGAAATTGTTTTCAATTTTCAATCGAGATCAACTACTTTTATTGGCGACCTCCAAAGGAAGTTCAAACTCGTAAAAATGTCAAGCGATTAACCTTTTTTTTCTTCGTCAACACAAAGTGGACGGCCTTTGTTGCAAGTTTCCAGAATCTGTTGGAAAGAGTGTAGTGTGCCCGGGACTCGTTGGTGCAGTTCGAACGCTGGGGTCGGTTTTGCTTGACCTGACTCAACAGGTGGTAGGGGCTGCTACTTGGCAGCTGTCTCGCACGTTGAAAAGCTTCTGAACGACCATTTATTACGATTATGACGGGCGCTTTGTTGGCTTTTTACATAGGACTTGTTCGCATTTAATCCAACTCTGGAGGGGACATTTTTATGAAAGACATTTTTGTGCAGTGAAATGACTCGGAACAGTATTTAAAAAAAAACTATCTTATGCGTGTTTGAATCGTGTTTCGTTGTGAAACTTTTGCCAGCGTGCCAACCGAAGCCATCGTTGGAACCCGGCGCGAGAATGAAGTCGTTGAAATCGTTGTTCCGCAGGCCGTCGCCAGCGCCGCCGCACGCCAAGCCGGGCACGAAGACGACGGCGGCGACGCATCCGCTGCGAGAGACGGCCAGCGCGTCGAGTCTCGACAGCAAGCCGGCCAAGCGCTCGAAGAAGCTGATCCCGAGCCCGAAGGCGCCGCGCAAGAAATCGCCGGCCGCAATCGGTACGTTGTCTGGGCGGCGCGCGGCTTGTGTCGAGCTGCGTCGGGGTAGGGTTTTCTGAAGAAACTAAGTATTTGGGTTATACTTTTCTGTCATTTTGCTAGCGGTGCGATATATTTTGGGGGAAGTAAGGTTGACTTGGGGGCCCTGAAGAGGAATTGTTAAGCACCTAAGTACTCGGCTATTCTTTGCTGACATATTACTTAGGTGGGATATATTTTGGGGGAAGTCTACACAAATTGGAGCCTTAATTTTTCTATTTGGGCATCAGGGTAGGGTTGTATGTATGTATGTATGTTTTATTATTGTTTGCAGCTCTTATGCTATGTTACAATATAAATATGTCATTTAGTTATTGTTAAGCACCTAAGTACTCGGCTATACTTTCATGACATATTATTGCAATGGATGGGATATATTCCGGCAAAAGTAAATGGGAATCAGAACCTTAATTTTTCTAGTTGTAAAGAAATAATATAAAAATTTTGCATCCGAGGTTTCGAATTGTGAATCTAGGATATTTCTTTTTGCTTTCCTTAATTGTTTTCTTCGTCTCTCTTGAATTCTCTTTCCGCTTTCTTCATAATATAATTAATTTCTACACAAATATTCTATTGCTCTACTGAGGATATACACATACGTATTAGTATTATATCATTGCTTTTCCCTAGATATTTGCAATTTCTTTTGAGTTCTGGCCCAGAGTGTCTTAAAAGAAAATTTCTTTTCCCACACAGGTACTATTCCATTTGGCTTGTCACGGTAATTTCCATGTAAACTTCTTAAATTCTGATGTGCATGGGGCTTTTGAGATATTTTAGACATCTAGATATCATTGTCCTTCAAGTTTGACACAGGCATTAAATTTTCAACCTACTATTTTGTTACCATGTTGACTGAGTTGAGCTGACATGTTATTTGCACTGTCTGTATCTCCTGTTATTGTGCAAATAGTTACACATCAATATCATCGAGTATTTAATTAATGATAAATGATTATATCCCCAAAGTTTCTCAGCAAAGCAAAGAGCAGGGGCATTGCAGGGCATTTGAATGTTTTTAGTTGCATGTGTAGCATAATGTTCTTAACTATATTGAAAAGTTCATACTTCTTTTGTGCAGTAGAATCTAGCTTTAATCTTTGGTGTAGGTACATCAATTTTAATTGTTTTTAGATTAGGTTTGGCCCACTTATGAAACATCCCATCACTTAAACAATACTCAATCATAATTAGTAGAATTTCACTCACTGTTACCATGATAGGTAGGTACATGAGAAACACAAGCATTTGTAACATACTCCAAGCTTACATGGATTTATTCTACATGCTTATACCATTCTTCTTCAGAAAAGTACCTATAGTGGATAACATTGCACTAGACTGATCTTCAAGTTAACGCTTTTATGCTGTTTAAATGAATTACAATATCATCCAGCAGGGTATGATATTGCATGCACACACACACTCACACACTTGCATACAACAGTAAGATCAGCTTGCAGATTTGTGATTTCCCTATTTTTCTTGTCCCTGGCTTAAATTAGCAAAAAAATATAGTTCCTGCATCAGAAAACTTGACTGCAGGTGTCTCAAATTTCGATATCCATCCATGAATGGCGAAAAGAAACTGAATGCCAGTATCCGTCTGTATGTCCGATTAGCTCATTGGTCAAAATTATACCCGATTATGTAATCGACAATTTTGGATGAAAACCAAATTTGACATTGATATAACTACTTGGATACAATTTTGCAACACATAGTGAGTCTTTCATTCGGCTTTCTCATCGAGTCTCTGAAAATGTTTTTACCTCATGAAGCTGTTTATTTTTTGTTAATTGACATTTCTGGTGAAAAGTATGGGTATAATACACTTAATAATAGCCCCTGAAGTTTAAAAATGGACCCATTTGGAGGCCCATTGCAATGTAGAATTATCAAGTGCGTTTCCAAAATTTCATAAAAATTGGGAGAGAATTTCAGGTTTGCATAGACATGTAAGAAAGTGATGAAAACATACTGCACCTCAGGGATAATAGCCCCTAAAGTTCAAAAATGATAATGAGCTGGAAAGATAATTTTTCTTCTGGATGCGACAAACTTGAATTGGGACGCAATCGCTTACCCGTCTTTCGTTGGCATCGCAGGCAGCCAAGACTCTGTGGCGGGCGGCTCGCGCGAGAGCATGCTGTCGGTGCACGACGAGCTGCTACGCACACAGAAGGCCAAGGCGCAGCTCGAGAAGCGGGTGCAGCAGATCCAGCACGAGCACCAGCAGGAGGTGCAGCAGCTGCACTCGCAGCTCATAGCGCTGCAGGTAGGTTGGACCTACAATAGCACCCGCAAATGCGTTGCGGAAGACAATGCAAGGGACAGACAGTATGAAGCCTAGATAAGCTTCATGTCAATTGCCAACAGGCAGTCCAAAATATTGAGCATGCTTATCAATTATTTAATTTTGCTACAGTTTGTATCTTAGTTTCTATTCAAATCGACATGCAAATTATTTGAGAAGGTCAAATCAGCATCGGGATCCTCCTCTTCTAATAGTAGAGTTGATCAAACAAGACAGATTATGTTAATGTCCTAAGTTTACCTTCACTGCATAACTGCTGGGAACTCGATCAACAATGGGACATAAGAAACTTAATAGCTTGTAAGATTGTAATAGGCTTGTTACATTTGGAATGGTGCAGTGGACATAACATAATCTAACATGCTGCTTTATCATCCTTTGTCAGTGGAACTCTAAGAATGGATTATGTAATATTTAACAACCTGAAGTTATACTCGGCACTTAAAGAGTCAACTTGTTTAATTCATGGTTTGTGCATCAAAGGTACTTCACCGTATCACGTAGTTATACACGAGTGATACTTTATATCTGGCAATTCATTTTCATCCCCAAGTATTCCATCTTATTATTTACAAACCAAATTATCTTTTTGACCTAATATTAACTGTGGACAATTGAATCAATGTTGAAAAATGAAGCTGCATTAAAGAAGAGTATATTTTCATAATTATTATCAATTTATTTTATTGATGAACCACGGGTGAGTTCAATTACCTATGGAATATGTCTTGACAGATTGGTTGGCAATGCATACAAACTTCTTTTGGATCCAAAAAGTATGATAAGGTGAACAGGAATCTAATGGCTCACTGAAAATTTTATTTGATAAGTTAAATACCTAGTACCTACCTTCATAATCACCTCAAGTCAACAAGGAAGTGATAAACACTGAGTGAGTGTGTTTTTTTGGATTATGAGGATCTCAGAATAATGTTGATGACTTTTATTGATTTGAAGAAGGAATTGTTCTCGGCTAGAATCCCGGAGCCACCCAACCATCATTAACAAACACTTTGCCAAAACAAAGTCCGCTCAAGGATTTATTCACCCTTATCATGACTGCCAAGTGTATTTTTTTGAAATCTTTACTAAATATATATAAAAATTTAAACTGATTCACATCCTAGTACTAAAACCTTTCAATATCCGGTTTTAATCCAAAGGATTTTACTCAAGAGTAACGACATGTAAACAACGGTTGCCACCCTCTCCCCACGGTCGCTAAAACGCTGCTTGTTGGCCCGCGACAGAAACGCGGCACCGAGATGGACCAGACGAACAGCGCGCTGCGCGAACGCCTGCACAACGTCGCTCACTCGCCGCTCTCCGACTCTGAGAAGCACCAGCTGCTGCAGCAGCACACGACCTCGAGTCCCGCCAGCGTGGTCAGTCCAACACCCTCCTCCCAGCGTGCCTGGGTGCCCAACACCCTCCTCCTAGCGTGCCTGGGTGCCCAACACCCTCCTCCTAGCGTGCCTGGGTGCCCAACACCCTCCTCCTAGCGTGCCTGGGTGCCCAACACCCTCCTCCCAGCGTGCCTGGGTGCCCAACACCCTCCTCCCAGCGTGCCTGGGTGCCCAACACCCTCCTCCTAGCGTGCCTGGGTGCCCAACACCCTCCTAGCGTGCCTGGGTGCCCAACACCCAACTGGGTATCGTTTGCCAATTGGCTGCGTATCGCAACGCATTTCGGTGCTACTGCTAACATGGCAAAGTTGATCAATCTCTAAGTGCTGGGCTGACTACCTCTGTTGATATTCCCCCTAGTGCCTATGAAATTATCTTGCTCTTGACAATCGGCATGGTTAGGATATAAAATTGCAAACAAAAGAGATCAAATTTAACAAGCTTAAAAATTGTACACACACCTACAAACAAGACCCTACAAAATGACTCGATATAATAAAAACCGTTGGGTCTCCAAGCCCCCATGCTCATTACGGGCAGTTGAGATCGTGTTGCGGCCAAACGGTCCAGCCAGTCTAAGTCGTCTTCGTGGCCTGCGTTCCACGTTGACGTTGACGTTCTCCCGGCTTCCAGGAAGCGTCCCCCATGCCGGCCGGCGACATGGACGTGCCCGCCTGCACCACGCCCGACTGGGACAGCAAGAGCGGCTCGAGCGAAGTCTCCGTCGCCTGCCTGCAGGACCGCATCCTGCAGATGGAAGAGACGCACTACAGGTACGCACTTCTTGCCGAGTTGTCGGTCGGAATCGTTTCTGCGATCGCACCGTCGCATCTGTAACAGGCTTTGAGAGAAATCTAGAATAGGTACACCTATTTCATTCAATAAAAATGCCATCGAAATGACGGGATGATACCCATGTAGAGTGCGGGCTGTGATTATTAGAATCGAAATATCAATTCCAAAATTTACATCCGTACCGTACCAACAACTCAAATAAACTTAATATCAATTCCACAGTTGGTTGTCCGTATAGCACAATTGGTTAGTGCAGTGTCCCGGACAGGCAAAGATCCGGATTCGCATCCCGGTACGGATGTAAATTTTGGAATTGATATTTCGATTCTAATAATCATCATCTACCGTCCATGCAACGAGTATTTGCATTTAGGATTAAATTCACACTAGTGCGGGCTGTGATTTCCCTATCTTCCTTTATTATTTAGCCGAGCTAATTAATATTTCATTCCTAACTCCAGTGGAATAGGTCAATTGGCAGCTCGGAGAGCGACGAATAGGTCAGGTGGACAGGAAAATTTCATATCTTAGCCAGGACAATTTACTAATTTAATCAGATGGCAATACCCAGATTTAGAAAAAAACAAACAAGAAGCAAACCAAACTACGAGTCTCTCCTCGCGACCAGCACCAACTAACCTGACGACGATTTCCCCCTCGGCGACCACAGCACCAACGAGGAGCTGCAGGCGACGCTGCAGGAGCTGGCCGACCTGCAGACGCAGCTGACGGAGCTGCAGTCGGACAACGAGCGGCTGGCCGAGGAGAAGGGCGTCGTGCTGGAGTCGCTGTGCCGGCAGACGGAGCGGCTCGAGGACTCGCGCGCCAAGGTGGACACGCTGCAGGAGCTGCTGCTGCGCCCGGAGGGCCAGGGCGAGGCGTGCACCGAGCGCGAGCAGAAGCTCGTCGACCTGCTCAAGGTGAGTGGGATCGATCGGCCACCGAGGCCCTGCGAAACAGGTTTTTCCCGATCTTTACTAGGTACTAGGTACTTTACTACGTACGTAGGTTATACTAGGTTACTAGGTTATCTGACTGGTCCACCCGCAATCATGGCCATGCCACCACTGCACTTATAATTTATAAGTGAAAGATTCCATCCCGTCAGGAGCGCCGGTGTACAAAACTTTGCCTGAGTTACCATCTTGTCACAATTTAGCAGTAACAAACAGGCAGTCATTATAGCTCGCAGTGAAATCTGTTGTTTTTAAAGGCCAATTTTTTTTGAAATTTTCAAACTGACCGAAGTCAGTAAAAATGCATCTAAGAAATGAAATAAAATGAGTGGATTATCTGGTTTGTCATGCAGAAAATTAGTGGGTAGTTAAAAAATTAGAGAAGAATTCCATATTCTGACCGCGTGACACCTAATTCCGACCCTTTCCCGCGCGCAGAGCGCCCAGGAAGAGCGCGAGACGCTGCAGACGAAGCTGGAGGAGGCGAGTCGCGACCTGGCTGCGCTGCGCGATTCGTTTGCGTCGCAGGAGGACGACGCGTCGCGTTCGCGCGATCGCGTCGCGCTGCTCGAGTCAACGGTGGACGCGGCGCACGGCGAGCGAACGACGCTCGACCGCGAGCTGGCGTGCGCCAAGCAGGACTCGTCGTCGCGACAGATCGAGATCTCGCGGCTGGCGACGCTGCTCGAGAACGCCCGCGCCAAGGTTCGTTTGTGTGGTCGTTTAGGTCTATGAATTACCATTCTGTCGGGTGTAGATGAATGTAATATCTATGAATCTTAACCTAAGACGTTGGATGTTGGCGTTTATTCGAACATAATGCATTTGTTGTGCGTGTATGGTAGATATTTCGTTTCTAGTAATTAATGTTGGATTTCAATTGGAAAATGCTGTTAACGGCTTAATATGTTTAATTTATTAAATTTAGCTTGCCATTTTTTAGCTGGATCCTGTTAAAACTTCAGTTTGTTTGTGTTGAACTTCCTTGCTCATTCTACTTTTTCATATCAAGCTTATCTGTAAGATAAACATGTCATTTATTTATTACTTCCATATTGACCTTGCTTATGCAGATGCATTTTGGAATGCAAGTTCAATGTTGCTATAGTGTCAAATTGGTCATATACTTATAAGTTATAGTTATAATGGCATTAGATAATAAAAAAATTATTTAGCCGTCCGTGAAGAATTTTGGCCAAAACTAACTATGCAACCAATAACCATCCATTAGAATATCTTTGGCAATAGTTAGCACTTGCCAAGCCCTAAGCCAAACATGTGCCGCAATGGCAAGCGCCTAATCTCGGCGGAGCAGCAAAACTGACGCGTCTTGCTTTGGCCGTGCAGATCGAGATGCTGGAGGCGACGCGTCAGCTCGAGGACAAGACGGAGATGGACAAGAAGCTGGACGCGGTGCGCAAGGAGAAGGACCAGCTGGAGGGGCAGGCGGCGTCGTTGCAGGAGCAGCTGAGCCGCAGCCAGGACAAGGCGACGCGCGTGCAGGAGCAGCTTCAGCATCTGCAGGAGGAGTGCAAGGTGCGTGCGCCGCCTTTGGATTTGTTGAGACGGTTGCCGAAGCTGGAAATCAAAGAGAGAGCAGTGATTTTGAATCTAAATAGTTGAAGGATCAACCTCTCTAGTAGATAACACGAGAGCAATTCCGTCCGTGATTTGCATGAGTGTACAGCGTAGGAAAAAGTTCAGACCAAAGAACTAACAGCAACACGGCAAATGCAAGAGAGATGCTTGACACTCCGATTGCAGTGTGTAATTGCTCCGGACTTCTTTACTTATCTTAACCAGTCCATAACAAAGTATCCATCATAAAGTTTTCAAGTTGTCCTGAGACTTAGTGAAACCCTCGAAAGCAGTTTGTAATCAAAGACACCTAATTCCATTCAAGAATAATTCAATCGAAATGACGTCATGATACCCACTCGGTAAAGCCAGGTAGAGCAATTTGGGATGTGATTTCCCTATCTTCCTTTATTATTGCAGAGTTAATTATAATTTATTTCCACACTTGTAGTATGTCAAATGAGGGAACCGGACGTCATTGTTTTCTGAGTGGAATATGTCTATTGCAAGACAAAAATGTTGAAAGAGTTTGCATCGGGACAGGCGGTCGTTAATTGCAAAGTTTTTGCTGACGAGATGGTTGGTCTGTTTGGTGGCTAGGTGATTCGCAACAACGCCAAGTCGCAGGTGAACGACCTCGAGTACCAGTGCAACAATCTGAAGCAGGAGAAGCAGGAGCTGCACACGGAGCTGGAGAAGCTGCAGGAGACCGCATCCGGGCTGCAGGTAAACAGACGCGCTTTACTTGCACTTCAAAGTGTCCAACCTTGCAGGGTTTCAAACCCTCAGGTCTTCCAGCGATTGCGGTTGTTGCTCTGCACCGGAGATGATTTTCAATGGAACCTAGATGCAGTTCAATTGCAGTTTTGGGTTATAACTAAATTCAGCTGAGATTTTATGTTTTGGCGTTTTATAGAGGCAAGTTAGTCAAGCATGGTTTGGTATTGCAACTGAAGTCTTTTCTGAAGACTTGTGCCTCTTCTTAATAATGATGCTGTAGCTTTGAGAAAAACTATTTATCTGGGTCACTTATTAACATCCAAACCTCAAAAGGTTGTACACAATTTCTCAGAAATATACTAGACTCAGAAATATATATTGCAATGTGGTAAGCTTAGTGAATCTTGAAGCATACCTCGGCATCTGTCGCTAACCTGGTCGTTTCTGCCGCGTCTAGGACCAGTGCCAGTGTCACTTGGAGGACAAACGGCAGCTCAAGTCCCTGCTCTCCGAGCGGCAGCGAGACATCGCCGAAGCCGAGAGGAAGTTCCAAGAGCTTGCTGACGAGCTCGCCGAAGAAAAGAAGCTCAGGAAAGAAGACGTAAGCTATTTAAATTCTGATCTACCGACGGCTGGAAACTGATAGTATGCATAGTTCAAGGATCACAGCAGATGGAACGAGATGCGGTTTGGTTTCGTAGGTCCGAAAGCCGGTCCTAATCTGGAATGCTATTAATTTGTCTAATAGGGTGCCTTTAATGGTTGTCTAAATTGCTCCTCTGTCATTTCAAAATCCAAACAAACCTTAAATAGCTTGAATTGTCAACTTATCTATGGCCAAATGCCAAAGAGTCATTTATCCCAAGATCGACCCCGTAGTTACTAGTTATCCAGAAAATTACAAGTGAACGACTTTTTTTTAAATGTGCTCTTGTGTCTCTCCCCGCAGAAATATGGGTAGAACATGTTTCAGTCGAATCTACTGGTGGTTGTTTGTATTTATAACCAATCTGATCAATCTGATCACTGCTAAAACATCAAACAATACCTGTTGCAAAACTCAGTGCTCGTTTCTAACCGTGCGCTTGTCTGGCTCGGCGCAGACGGAGGAGTGGAGCCGGTTCCAGTCGGACCTGCTGATGGCGGTGCGCGTGGCCAACGACTTCAAGACGGAGGCGCAGCACGGCTGGGAGAAGCTGCTCCTCGAGAACAAGGCGCTGCGCGAGAAAGTTCGCGCGCTCGACGCGCAGATCGAGCGCCAGAAAGGTGAGTCGCCGTCCCACAGTTGACGCTTGCTCCTTGCCCCATGGGTGGGAGGTGTCGATATGAGTCTAGCAAGTCGTGTTTCAACTTTTTCATTTGTAGGCAATAAAATAATCAGTAAAATTCACTGTAGGTTGTAATTATGATTTAATACACCTTCTTTAAACGTACTAACATGAGTCACCATTAACTTTTTCTGCAAATGTCTGTTGCTTTCAGGATTATCTTAACTGAATGATGAATGTTTTCTTTTGCATTTCCAATAAGTTGAGGATTATTTACAGATGAATTGTTTTCTTTACTTTGTCGTCATTCTATCCAAGTATTTGTTGGCAACTACTTACCATCATTTACTTTCCTCTAGCCGAGGAGAATTCTATTCAAAAGGAAGTGCCGCAAAAAGTGACCGGTGTAATTCTGAAGCCGGCCGTGCCACACACGGTAACGGCAAACTCTTCCCCGTCGACTTACCGTCAGCAGAGTAAGCCGGTCCCGTTGGCGAGAACCTTGAAACCGACGCCGTACAAAGCCGCTCGTGCCACCAAACACAACATCGGCGTCGGTCTTCCCAACCTGAACGACATCACCGAAGAAGACGACTGCGTGGTCGACATCTCTTTCGTAAATGTGAAGCCAAGGCTGAGGACCAAGTCGGTCGAGGCCGTCAACAACCGGTTCGGCTTAATCTCACGGGATGAGACGGCTGTTTTGGAACCGAGGGAAAAACTTGAGAAAAGCTCGGCGATCAACTTGGAGTTGACTAGGAAATTCATGACGGAAACAATCGGTGGCAAGGATCGTTCGGAAACCGACGGAGGGAGCTTGTTTCGGGAACGAGTTCAGGAATGTCACAGCGAGCTCCGGTCGGCGACAGTCACTCAGGTTATCCCGGAATGCGAGACCGTTGACGGGGGAAGTGCATCCACGTCACAAACGATAACCGCAGATGCCCGGATGGTGCCCGGCATTTCTGAATCTGTCGTCATCGTCGAGCCACATGAGCCAGAACGCGCCGTCGCCAGCTGCGACCTGAAAGCCAACCAGCGGTCGGGTTTCAAGCGGCGCAGCGGAGAGAAAGTGTGGACGAGCGAAGACAGCGCTAAATCGGGCGGCGACAAGGTGAACATCAAAGACGTGCTTGAGGAACTCGACTACGAATTGGGCGTCGAGGAAACCAAGTCGCTGAAAGACGTTGTGGACCCGCTGTTCCAACGCCTGTGCGACCAGCAAGAGACCGGCCTGAACACGTCGCGTTTCTCCGACCTCTTCGCCAACGAGTCCATGAACGAGAGCTGCTCGGAGAAATTCGATCTACTCTTCAAAACGGCCTATCCGAACTACGAGATGCTTTGTCTGGAAGAGATCAAGGAATCGAGCACGCCGAAACACGAGCCGCTTTCCGCGGTCAAGCTCCAACTGAAGCAGCTTTCGGTGGATGAGTCGGGAGATTACCGCCGCGACAAACCTAAGAAGCTGGATGTCGCCGTCAAAGTTAGGCGGCACACTGCGCCGGTGCCTTCGATCAACGAGCTGAATCGCTACCCAAAGGACACGGAAGTTGTCAAGCTGCGTAGCAACCGGGGGAGGCAGCTGCGGCCGTCGTCTATAGAGATTCCGGGGGTGGAGCGTTCTGAAGAGCGGAGACCCGTCGTCTGTAAGTAGGGCGCTGTGCGGCGGGTGTTCTCCATGTGGACTGCGGGGAAACGACGGATTGGTGAAGGAATTCTACGTGGGTCGGTGCAAGCTGACCGCTGTGACGTCTTCGGTGTTGTGCTGTCCGATTAGCTCGTGTAGTTTCGGTGTCAATTTTGAAATGTTTGTCTGTGAAATGCTGTTAATGTACTTGTTTTTGTCTGCATAAATGTTCTGTATTTGTCTAAACCTTGCAGGTCAATGACCTTGGCTTTGTTTTGATGTTGATTACTGTATGTGTTCATGTGTTCATGTGTTCATGTTGCAAAAGTTATGACAATACTTCCACTATTGCTGAAATATTATGTCTCATTTCTTGACTTCAAATTTGTGCAAGGTCAGGCGTATGTTTTAGAACCACAAGCTCTGTCCCTAGGGTCTAGATACCGACTGGCTGTTGCAATCAAAACCCTACGGAAATGACTGTGAACTGGTCGCCCCGCCGCATTTCCCTCGGCTGCCCCTTAACGCGATTGCGCTTGTTCCAGCGTTGAGCAAGCCGACCGAGCTGCCGCCGCTGCTGCGCACCAACTCGGCCACCGAGACGAACGTGCTGACCTCCGTGCAGCAGGAGCTGCAGGTGCGGCGACAGAAGACGGGCATCTCTCGGCAGGACAGCCGGCTCTCCGTCAAGTCGCTCATCGACTCGATCGAGAACGCCGCCAAGCTCGCCAAGAACAGTGAGTGCTGATCTTACGATGTTTTTCACTTTTCGAACCGTGGGGTAGTGTGGAAAAAATTGAGGTTCATCATATTATCTTGTTGGCTGTTTGATGACATTTTTCTCGGCTCTGACTTCAAAACCAGGGTTGAAAAAGTTTTTAAATCAAGTGAGTGGTTTAAAGTTGAACAAAAGTTGCAACATTGTAGAATTTTAGGAGCATTTGGTGGTTCAAAGTTAACTTTTGAGTTAACTTATGTTGCTGAAGTTATAAGTTACATAAATCTAGAGCGTCTTGAATTCCACAGCTGAAAGTCCCCTTCTTGTCTTAATTTCAAGGGCAAAAATGTAAGGAAAAGCTTAAGTTTGATAGCTTAGCATTCACTAACCCAGTTACATAGTTTTCCTAGGAAACTTGGTGTTATTTAAGTTTCAGTAATTTGACTCAAACTTAAAAGGCCAGAGGCCAACACCTAAAACCACCTAAAACCTACTCGACTACAAGAAATCCGAATGTAAAATGTAGCCATCACTCAACTTTGCGCCTCGGTGTGACAGGTCCCGGCAGTCGCAGCAGCTCGACATCGAGCCTGTCCAGCATCGCTAGCGGTGCGGCGATCGCCAACGCGATGACCCCGCATTCGCCCACCTCGGACATGGTACCGCTGCGCGAGCAGCAGAACAAGCGCAACATCCTCTCAGGTGAGCAACGCATCCAGCACAGACTCGCCCGTTGCTGGCTCGTCGGGACTTGTTTTATATAACCTGTGTCATTGTGTGATGAAATGATGGCGTTCTCTCGTTCCGTTGGCAGTACTGGCCAACGCGATGATTTCATGTCATTACACGGTGATTCGGGATAGAGGATAGCAGTTCTGGGCTGTGATTATGTACGAATTTCTTTGCTGGTGTCGATTGTTGTCTTTTTGTACAGCCTTATGAAGTCACAGAGGCTTTAAGAAGATATCACTCGGTATCACATTTGATATTGTTTTACTTGATCACTATGATTCTAGAGATGGCTGTCGATCAAAATCATTTGAACCCTCATTTGAAAGCTAGCAAGAGATTTATCATTGCACTCAGGGTGTGTCAAGTGTTCCGTTTTGAGTTCAAATCAGCTCACGACGAAATTTAAGTCTTTTTTTGCTGTTGTTCCTTCACTAGGGGTGTCGAAACAATTGCTATTTCATGACAGTTAGTTGGAAATGACAAAGTTTTTATCATCATCACTAAATACCATCCATTAGCAAATACTTCAATTAATATTCAATTACAATTTACTGCGTAACAAATTTCTAACGCTGAAACATGACAAATATTGTATTTTTTACTTCTATTCAGACAGCATTCACTTAAATCTGCATGCACTTTACTTTCTTTTTAAGTTCAATCCATTCTACGCAGTAAGTAAACGTATGTGACACTCCAAATCTTCACGATCCCTACGCAACGAACGAACCCGATGACTTGCGATCCGTCCTGCACGTCTGATAGCCGTTGTTGTTTTGTAGATAACGTATTTAAGAGCGATTCGAAGAGAGATGACGACCTTGGATCTAACTCGGTGTCCATCTTCTCGAGCAAGACTCTTGACTTTGGCCGACGCAACAGCCAGCCCGACATCAGTAGGTTGATCTTGCGTTTTACCAATGCATGGACGTGGCTCTGGCTGGTGACGTTCTTTTCTTCCGTTGTTTCCGTTCTGTCTCGTAGCCGATTGTGTGTAGTTCTTTGTGTATCCGTAATTCTGTGGTTGTACTACCTCTTAGTCTCCTATTCTAGGCACCAGTATCCATGTACTTATTTTAGGCATTTGTATTGTAATCAATTTCCTGGATTAGCTTTGGCACCTATAGATTTGAGCTAAATACAGCTGCTTATAGATTTTTTTTCCTGTACCATTTTCTTTACACACTAATTTTTCAGACATAAAGAATGTTTATGTTTAAGAATGTTATGGTAAATTTAATTTTCTGTTTGGCAAAGACAAGCTGATTAATATTTAAACCCTGTTGTATTGGCCAATATCAATTAGCACTAAGATTTCTCATTAACACAGACAACTGCCTGTTTCATGTATAGCTCTTCGATCTATGATATTAGCTTAGTTAGTTATTAGTGAATAGTGTGCATGCATATCTTGTATGTTTCTATCGGTAGCATGTTTCCCTGGCCAACACAACTAGACAGACTCTAAGGTAACGGAAACTAACGCGTGCTTGCCATTCCGACAGGCGAACGGAAAGACCCTCTGACGTATCTGGTGAAGAATGGCGGCTCCAAGCGCAACGCTCTGCTCAAGTGGTGCCAGAACAAAACGGTCGGCTACCGAAACATCGACATCACCAACTTCTCGAGCTCGTGGAACGACGGTTTGGCGTTGTGTGCCATTCTACACACCTACCTGCCGAACAAGTATGTGCGATTTGTTGCTTTTAGTTTGGTTGTTGTCCGTTGATGGTTGCTCGGAAAACAATTACTGTCCTAAAATGTATGGATGATAAAGGTTAAACGGAGAGAATGAATCTTGGTGAAGCTGTAAAATTGAGTCCTTAATGCAAGAATAGTTGTTGAGCTATTTTGTGATTTTGTTGAATCCGTAAAATTAATTAAGACTACGGTGTTAAAATTGTTAAAATTAGGAAAAGACACGAGTCACGAGAAAATAATAATGAATTTTTTTTGTTTGCCAGGGTCCCTTATGACACGTTGACTGCGAGTGAGAAACGGCGTAACTTCACGATTGCGTTTGCTGCCGCCGAATCTGTTGGAGTTCCTACCACCCTGGTAAGTACTTTTGGAGGCTTTCTTTGCTGAGCATTGCTTTTGCTTATAAGATCTGGACAATCTCTGTCCGTGCTACCAAACTTTTTATAATGATTGGAGACATTAACGAGGCTTACAGCAAAGTTGTTACAAAGAGATTGACTGCTTTAGATGAGGCCAGGGTTCAATCGTCAAGTTTTTATTGAAAGCACGTTTGATTTTCTCATTCTGAAAACTTGGTTGCTTAATCTTTTGGTCATTGGACTGGATTTCAATTGGATTCAACATTGCGCCCTTTGTTTTAGAACGTGACCGACATGATTCAGTTAGAACGGCCTGACTGGCAGCAGGTGATTTCGTACGTAACGGACCTCTACCGCCACTTCGAGACGTGATAAGACTGCTGGTTGACTGGGATGTGGTATGGACCATGATTTCTCATCATCGCTCCTGGCTTTGTTCCTGTTTCTACTTGCTGGAGGAACGTCCTGTGATTTTTCCATTGTGAATTTGTACTATTTTAATTGGTAAGCTACTCATTCAGATATTTATTTGGGCTCGGCATATATTTACGGGAGCACTTTTTAGCCTGAACTATTGTAAATTGCTAGTTTTAGGTTTTTTTAGAATTTTATATGTTTGAATTTTGAGATGAAAGATGATAGAATGTACAAGCTGTTTGATGGTTTAGAATTTTAGAATTGAATATTAATCTTTGTAATGAAGGATATTTTGCTTAGACCATTCTTTAGAATGATTTAGGAATATGAGGAGAAAAAGACATATGAAGTCGAATGAAATGTAATTAATCCCACAATTTTATTTTTCATATTATAATTATGTTTTCAATCTAGTCACGAAACATGATTAGTGGGCCAAATACCGACTTTGATGTCTTTTAGTTTTTATTGAATTATTAGCCAAGTCGCCCGCATTTTGCAAACTTCTGTGTTCCTATGTGGCGCATTGTACATTCTGTAGCTTTTTAATTTAAAAATATGAATGCTTTGTATCAATTGAGTGAATGAAAACGTTTTGACAGTGATCGCATTGCCTTTGCATTTCTTTGATTGGCAGTGCAATGATTACAAATAAAGTGAAATAAAAATAATTATTAAATTAACTTACATTCTTTTTGTCATTAGTTCCTTCACTTAAATACTAAGGTGATTTATAAATAGATGTGTTTCTAGACATTTGGCTGTGGAAACCATGGTAAAAATGGTAAAAAAATTTAAAAAATATAAGAAAAAAATCGGTACAAAATCAGGCTTGAAAATTGTATCACAGGTTGCAAATATGCAGTAACAATCTCAAATGAGTACTGTGGTGCTAGTTATTTAATTCAGAAATATATAAAAGCATGAACTTTATAAATTGTTGTCAAGTTCCCAATCCAAGATAAGAAACATAGAAGTTGTTAGAAAACCTGCTTTCAGCTGGGATATATTGTGTGACTTTTACCAAATGTTCCAGTCCTGCCACAAACATCTGCTTGGCCACGTCAATAGACTGTACGTTAACATCACTCGACCAATGCTCAACCAGAGCAGTCTTTTCCGATTGATGAAGATACAACACTTTTATAGAATCAACCGATTTTAACTTGGATTCTGGACTGTCTAGAGAAAAGTCACTGTCAAAATTTATTAACAGTTTCAAATCTTTATCCATGACCCACAAGAGAAGATATTGCGTTTCGTGCTCCGTAACTCGAGTTTCCAATAAAAGTCTACACATCATTCCGACCGAATCGAAAATCGCTGCTCTCACCACCGTTTCGAAGTCTTGCATAGCCGTGTTGGGCTCTGAAATGTCATGAGTGTCGAACACCACATTGCAATTCCATAGCTTCACTTTTCCCTTCTGGAACGTGCCAAGCCACGAACGACAGCGCGCGCACCGCCTTATGGTCCCACCATCGCTCGGACTCGGCAAACACAGGACTGTGGCTGGCACGAGGATAAAACAAGTGCCGTACAAACAGTCGGTTTTAGCTACGCAGGGAGAGCTTTCGATGGCAGGTGTGTCGGAATGGCGGTGACAAAACCAGTCTCCGTCTTCCCAAGTCGTCGACGGGAGGGGTAAGACTCGCTGGAAATTTACCTCCCCAGTTGAGATAGACTTGGAGCAGCATTTACATGAAATCTGGCAAGGCTCATCTGGTGTGATTGAAGGCACGAACTCGGTAAAGTTTCGTTTCATCTCGCTGTAATGTAAGATTTCGGTGGAGAATGAACCAGTGATGTTATTTGTGGGATTCATTTGCAGTCGAAATGTTATTGAATTAGCTTTTACTTTTAGAGCCGATAAGCTGTTTGGTACTAAATTGCACCCTTCAAGACTTAGATTTTTTGAGACAGTCGTGGTGTTGTGGATATATTCCATTTCAATCAACGAGGATTTGATTGTAATTTTAACTACTTTCTCAATGTTGACAATTTTTTGCATGGTTATAAAAACATTACAAACTTGGATCCTTGGCCGTATTTCAATTATGATAGCCATGACACAGACAATGTTATCTAGAGTTTATCAATTCAAACAATGCCTCGTAGACCGTTATAAGACCGCATCTGGGACCGTTTTCGTCTCGGGACTGTTCAAACCCATTCCTGTTCAGGGCGACGGATAGCGTCGTTTTTGGAGAACGTCTGCTTGAAGCGTTATGTAGCTCGTCCAGATTGAAATATTCTGCGAATGTGGCCAAGACTTAAATTTCAAGTTTCTTTGATGATGGGGACCTGTGATCTGATGTTTGCAATGCTTCTTCAACAACCTGTGGCCTTCTGAATCCACTGAGAACTTGGAAAATTAGCCTGGGATATTAATCCTCTGATTTAATTTAATTTAATATAAATCACATCACCAAAATGCCAAAACACTGACTTGGGACGATGCTTAGTATTTTGGTGGGAACTGGGAACACGAACCTCACTAATTCATGATTTTCACGTTTCCGTTGTGCTGTCTAAATTATGTTAAGAACTGTACACGACAGGTGTTATGTGACATGTCGTAGCAGTGTCATTTGCATAAATCGAAATTGTTTAATCTGTTGATCTATTAACTGAAAAAAAAATTGTTTACTATTCCATGGCATCTGCAGGAGATGATGATGACCTTTTCGATGAAGAGATAGTCAGTGAACCGATAATTTTTCCACCAGAAGTACAAAATGCTATTGAGCAGGTAAACAATATAGGTTATGTATTATTTGGTCTTTAAATTGCGTTAAATTTTGAATGTCACATTTAATTTATAATTATATTTGATTGTACTGACTATAATAGTTATATCTTTGCAGGTTTTACCAAGTTCTGACCCATTAGACCAGCCAGACTTCAATGCAGTGGACTACATCAATTCCCTGTTCCCAACGGAGCAATCGCTGTCCAACATTGATGATGTCGTTAGCAATATGGAATGCAAAATCAGAACCATTGACGATGAAATTAGAACTATTGTCCGAGGACAGACTAATGTCGGTCAGGATGGCCGGGCGTCACTGGAAGCTGCTCAGGAGGTTATTAGGAAATTGTTCGGTCACATTAAAGTAAGTCAATACTACCTGAGTTCTTAAATTTATGATGGGTATAAAAATAGACTGACTGGTGGCAATATGAAATGCTTTATAATCCCACACCTACTTTCCTCTCTTATTACCTTTAAGACATATAAAAAAATATAATCCTGGTGGTACTATGAATTACTTTCTCAAAGTTAATAAGTAAGAATAATAAGTTAAAGAATAATTGGTAAAAATATGATGTTTTTGGTGTCATGGCTAGGGTAATGGTGTTTTCGACTGGCGTAGTCTATGGTGAATTTAATTCTTGTCTTATATCTACAGGATATCAAAGCCAAAGCAGAGCATTCGGAGGACATGGTGAAGGAGATTACATCCGATATCAAACAGTTGGACTGTGCGAAACGTAATCTTACTGCTGCAATCACCACTCTGAACCATCTTAACATGCTGGCGGGAGGAGTTGATAGTTTAAAGTGGGTTCTACAACTTGAACAAAAGCTTGTGTCTACTTTGCTCCAACTTGTGGCCTAGCTAAATCAAAATGATTGTTTTCAGAACACTGACAAAGAATCGGCTCTATGGTGAGATAGTCATGCCTCTCCAGGCAATTACCGAAGTAATGACACATTTCAAGTCATACAGCGATATACCGCAAATTCAAGAACTTGGACAAGAGGTACCTACATAAAAAAAATTAATTGGGTGTCTGTGTGTTTTTTTCAACTATCGGGTTTGAACGACTGTTTAACCATGTGTAACTGTATGTTGGATCTCATTTTTCAGGTGAATCAAATTCAGATTGAGCTAGCTAATCAAATAACGGCAGAATTCCAAGAAGCGTTTTCTGGCACCAATACCAAACATTTGACGCCTACAAAACAGCTGACGGAGGCTTGTCTTGTTCTCTCGATTCTTCAGCCAAAAGTCAAGTATGTTTATTTTACAGAAGATAAATCAGGATATTTCTTGGGTTAATTCACAACAAAAAATTTAAAATTGCAAGAAAATATTCTAACGTGTTTCTTGTAGCAAATGTATTATTTTTTAGCAGAATATTGATATTGTTGGCGTGATGATAAATTAGTTCAATTTTGCTCTTTTTCTAGGCGAGACCTTCTGAAGTGGTTCATCAACCTGCAGCTTTCAGAATATTGCCACCTGTACCAAGAAACACAAGACACTGCCTGGCTGGACAAGATCGACAGAAGATACGCATGGATCAAGCGCCACCTGATGGAATTCGAGGACAAGTTCGGAGCAATGTTTCCCCAGGACTGGGAAGTCTCCGAAAGAATCACCGTCGAATTCTGCCATATTACTAGGTAAATTATACTGTAGCAACTTTGTACTATGCACTGGCAGTGCATGCAGTCTGGCGTACCTACCAGAGAGAAGTTTTATTGTTTGGTAATCTTATATAAAAATATTTTGAAGAGAAGTAATCATAAAGGAATCACACCTTACTCAAAATCTATTTTTACTAGATATCCATACAATACCTTTGATTTAAAGTTTAACGTCTAAGATTGTTCAACATGGTTGTTTTCCAGAAATGAACTCTCAAAACTAATGTCGAAACGTAAACTGGAGATGGATGTTAAGCTTTTACTTTACGCAATTCAGCGTACAGGAAACTTTGAAAATCTAATATCTCGACGATTCACTGGGATTACACTAGAAGACTTTGAAGTAAAGGCAAATCAAGACACTTCGCCAAGGCCTGAGGTATGTTTGCCTTCTTCGTAGATGCTTGCCTACCTAACTACGTAACTATGATGTCTGTAAACAATTGTTAAATTCTAGGCACCTGCAGAATCAACAAACCCGTTTGATGGATCAGAATCCGATGATCAACTCAATCCGTTCATAGAGAAAGAAGAACCTTCGCCCAAAACTAAACTCTCGCCATTCCACGGTATCATTGGCAAATGCTTTGAGCCATATCTGTACATCTACATTGAGAGCTTGGACCGGTAAGTAAAAAATGTCTAGATTATTTTACCTGGCAAGACCCTTGCGTTAGTTAGTCTGTAGTAATGACAAAATACTCAATTCTCTTAGTCATGCAATGCCTAACATTTAGTGTCACTTACCTTGACTTTGAATGAACATTGAAGACACTTAATCTAGTGACATTATGTTGCAATCATATAACACAACTCGACTAACTCCAATAATGATGTTGGGTAAACTGTATTAATGTAGGATCAAATCAAACTTCAAACCTCTAATCTATATTTAAAATATTCCCATTTTTACTACAAGAAACCACTTCAAAATTATAACCATACTGGTGGCTGAACCTGATTCTTTTGCTCCGATCTTTTGGATCTTTTGCTTATCATTACCATCTGTGATATCCATAATAAGAATATAATTCTAATTCTAATCATAATTTTAGAATTATTTGGATATTTATAAAAATGAAATGGAATTGTCCTTTCGAAAGTCGGTTGACCGTGAAGCATAGTGGATAAACCTTAGCCCCGGTAAGGCAAATGATCCAGGCCTAACCCCTAGTACAGATACAATTTAGCAGTGGACATTTTGTTCCCAACAACAAAATATCCACATGCAAGTCATGCAACCAATAGTTTCAGTTTGGTTCAAATCAACTCTAACCCAAAAGTGTGATTCAAGTGACCCAAGTGTAGTGTGATTGCATGTACGGCAGATATTTCCTTTCTAACAATAACAAGAACCCCGTTCCTCAATTGCAGCAACCTCGCCGACCTGATGGAGAGGTTCGTGCAAGACGCCAAGGTGCACCCGGTGCCTACGTCCAGCACGGAGGGCTCCAGCGTGGTGTTGCCGTCGTGCGCCGACCTGTTTGTCTTCTACAAGAAGTGCATGGTGCAGTGCACCCAGCTCAGCACCGGACAGCCGATGCTGGGGCTGGCGTCGACCTTCCAGAAGTACTTGCGCGAGTATGCGGGCAAACTCCTGCAGAACAGCCTGCCCAAGTGAGTTGACGTCTCGGCCGCTTGGCGATCTCGATGGATCTCGATCTCGATGGCGATCTGGTGGAGCGATCTCGCACAAAACGTTTGCTAGTTGCTTGGAAATTATTGTGCTACGGACCTAACAGCTAGCGGTAGTGTACGGTTTTGCTCTGACTCTGAGACTAATGTTTCGACCATGCCATCGTTTTCGAAATGTCAAACGGGATCCAATGATAAAAGAGCAAAATCTTACATCGGCTTCTAACATTCTTGTAGTCCCACAATTAACAGAATGATCATTTGAGGGTGTTTTTCACTTGAACTCTGTAAAAATCTAAACTCCAGAAAATTCTCACATAGGTAACATTAATTTTTCGGCTAGTCCGGGATATTGTGCTGTCATGATGATTACCTTTAGTAGATTACCTTAGTTGAGTGGAATACACTTGATAAGGATATCTTTATAGATTCCGAAAACTTAACTATGGAAACATTTAAAACCAGGCTGATGAACGATATGAAACAAAAAGAAGGGGGGAAAAAAAATTATAAGAAATAATAAAATAATAATATTATGAAGATGGGATGAAGAAAGAGAAGATGGGGTGAAGAAAGAAGAGTGGCTATTAGTAGATTCAGTAATATTTAGTTACTAGATAGTAATACTTACCACCTGTCTTAAATGACTATTTGTAAGCTAAATAAATAAATAAAAAATAAATAAAGTACCCGTGATATAACCAGCCTTACGACATTACCTCTTATAACAGTGTCTGTGAACAGTGTTATTTCTTTAGTCCTGCTTTGTCTCATCAAGCGTTTTCGCTTCTCCAGAATGACTGCTCCCGGTGGTTCACTGGGCAATCTAACCCGAGACCTTCGAGATCTTTCGACGTCGGGACTCATCCAGAACTTCCACAGCTTCCTCAAGGAAGGGGAAACCATGCGATACACGGCAGAGGATCAGGGCAAAGTCTGCAGGTATTTCGTTTTTGCACAGGAATACTTGGCTGATGACCAATCTAGGGCCCTTTCCTCAAATCCTAGATTGCTCGAATCTAATCATTAGTAAAGAATACAATTTTAAATCACACTTGTTTATTTGAATTACCTTGTAGGTGGGTAGTAAATAAATATTGCCAAAGTCCATAATGTGTTAAATACTGTGCAGAATTTGACTAGTACGTGCTAGAAACCTAGTACTCTTTGAAAGTCCATAATAAAATGACATTTATACTGCTAATTTTTGTGCAAGTCGGTTTCATTGCTAGCAAATGTGACTTTTTTAAAACGGTTTCTACTCATAATCGGTGATTATTACGCCACTTCCAGCATCTTGACCACCGCCGAGTATTGTCTGGAGACCACTCAGCAACTCGAAGAGAAACTCAAGGAGAAAATTGTGCCCGAGTTAGCAGATAAAATAAACCTGTCTCAAGAGCAAGACATCTTTCACAAGTAAGTCCATTGATTGTCTAATCTGTGACATTAGTATTAATTTGTTTGGCTGAGGATAGTGAGACTCCAATTCACATATCAACTCATATCAGAGCCGTTTTTCTTGTCTGTATGATTTTTTGCACAATTTTTGTCAGTGTCAGGCAGAAGATAAAATTCACCTGCCACGTTTCTGAGCCAAGTCGGTCTAGTAGATTTTTTTAATATGTTAAATATGACATATAAATATATAATGACATATTATAAATATGACATATTAAATATGACATTGTTGTGTCATTCTGACGGAAGGTTGGGTATTTTTGGAGCTCCCAAGTTTTAAACATTTTCATAGTGAATTGAGGAAGTAACAGACCTGATATGCACATGAAAATGTTCAGAAGAAAGCTGTTTTCAAGAAAATGATAAAGTCCAGGAAGAGCTTGTGAGTTTTGTGAGGAAATATTAACTATTTAATTTGATTTCCAAAAACGAAAATTTCTTTGAAAAACAAAATTTCACTGCCCCTGAAACCAGTTACATTGACATTGACATAAGACTACCAGAGTTAAAGTATACTTAAAATAGATAATTTCATTTTAACAAATATGTTAACAAATATTAACAATTATCTGACAGTAGCATAAAAACCTGATAACATAAAGAATACGACAAGTCAATGAAGACGAGAGAACTGTGGTACGTTTACGCAAGAAAAATGATCAGATCTAAAGTGTTTTTAAATTCAAAATATCATAAGAGACGTCAAATTTATACAACACAAATTGACATTTTGACTAATCCACCGAAATTGATGGCAATTAAATTTGAGTTTGAACTTTCACGTTTACCCCCACCGCTTTTACCACTACCTAAAAGGGTGGAAGAAATAATTTTCACTAAACCAATGCCAGCACTATTGTTTCATTTGGACGAAGCAAGGCGGCCCCCACATCCGAAGGATGTACCAAAATGGATAGAACACCAAGAATTAACTCCTGATATTACATCGATGCCAGCTTCTGAAATTACAATGTCCATAACTGATACTTCTATGGCCATCACTGAGAATACTATGCCAGTACCTGAAAGTGAAAATACAGGGCTTGGCCCTATACATAAAAGGTTGACAAATGACACTGAAATGGCCGTTATAAATAGTAAACCAGAAAACAATGAAATTGAAAAATGTTTTAATAATAGAAAAAACATTTCTGTATTAAGAAGGTCTCAAAGGCCGTATAAACCCAGGAATAAACTGAATTTATGACAATTAAGAAAAGTGGAAAGGAAGAGAAGAGAGAAGTGGAATCAGGAGGAACTTAAAATTGGGACTTTAAATATAGTGTCATTGAGTGGAAAAGTGGAGGAGATTGTGGATATGATGAAGGAGAGAAAACTAGACATTCTAGGTATCAGTGAATCAAAATGGAAAGGGTGTGGTGAAAAGGAACTAAGAGACGGTTTTAAGTTGTGGTGGTCTGGAGGCTCAGAAGGAAGAAATGGAGTAGGAATTGTAGTTAGTGAAAGGGTTAAAGATTTTGTGGTCCATACAGAAAATAAAAATGATAGAATTATGAGGATGGATGTGAAGATAAATGGAAGAACAAATTTGGATATCATACAAGTATATGCTCCGCAGACAGGACGATCATCTAAAGAAAAGGATGAATTTGAAGAAGAACTGGAGAGGGAAATTTTACAATTGAGTGCCAATATTGTGGTGATGGGAGATTTCAATGCCCAAATAGGAAGTGATAATAAAGGATATGAAGAAGTGATGGGTAGATTTGGTGTTGAAAATAGGAACAAAGAAGGAGAAAAGCTTTTAAATATGTGTGTGAGGAATTCACTGCAGATAGGGAATAGTTGGTTCAAGAAAAGAAGAAGTCATCAAATTACAAGATATGGATATGGAGAAGATGGATCAGAATCGGTAATTGATTATATATGTGTTGGAAAAGAATTGAGAAATTATTTGAATGATGTGCGAGTCTATCCTGCAGTTGCTATTGGAAGTGATCATAGACTGGTGGTGGGATCGTTTCAGTTACATGTTAGAAGACAGAGGCGTGGTAAGAAAAACGAAAGAATAAAAGTGTGGAAGTTACAAGAAAAAGGAAGTCAAAATACCTTCAAAATGATCATTGAAGAAAATATGCCAACAGGGGAGGTAAAAGATGTTGAAGAAGAGTGGTTAGAGTTTAAGAGAGTGTTTGTAAGTGCAGCCGAAAAAGTATGTGGTAGGGCTACTGGAAAAAGGAGAAGAAAAGAAACGCGATGGTGGAATGCCAGGGTAAAAGAGGCAGTTCGGGAAAAAAGAGATACTTGGCAAAATTATGAGTTGAATAGATGTGTGGAGAATGATAAAACATACAGAGAAGCTAAAAGAAATGTAGAAAAAATTGTGGCCGAAGAAAAGAAAAAACAAATGGAGGAAATGGCACGTAAACTTTTACGGGATTTTGAAGGGAATAAGAAGATGTTATTTGGAATAATAAAGAGCAAAGGAGATAATAGAGGAGATTTGATAAATATGAAGAATATGAATGGGGATTTGGTAACAGATCCTGGAGAAGTTCTTGAAATGTGGAAGAAATATTTTGAGAGCCTCCTGAATGGTGAAAATGGCGGAATTTGTGAAGAAAATTGTGAAAATAACAAAGAAAGTGGGGATAGTACGAATGATGAGGAAGATATAACGGAGAGAGAAGTAGAGATGGCTTTGAAAATGATGAAGAACGGCAGAGCACCAGGAGTAGATGAAGTGACGTCGGAGATGGTGAAGGGAGCTGGTAGAGCAGGTTTAAAATGGTTATTTAGAGTGATGCTTAAGGTATGGAAACAAAGAAAAATTCCGGATGACTGGAGGAAAGGAGTCATTGTTCCATTATTTAAAAAGGGAGATCGCAAGGTATGCAACAATTATAGGGGAGTGACACTGTTATGTCAGTGTATGAAAATTTATGAGAAAATTATTGAGGCGCGGTTGAAAGGTTACGTGGAAGAAAGTCTGAGAGAGGAACAATGTGGATTCAGAAAAGGCAGGTCTACTATCGATGCCATATTTTCAGTTAGACAAATAATGGAACGAAGGTGGGAAGCAGGGGAAATAATGTGTATGGTTTTTTTGGACTTGGAAAAAGCATATGATCGGTTACCTAGAGAAAAAGTATGGGAGAGTTTGCGGAAGAAGAAGATCAGCACTGGAATTATTGAAAGGATTCGAGAAGGTTACCAGAAGAGCATAAGTTGTGTACAGAATGAATTTGGAAGGTCAGAATGGTTTGCTGTGAAGGAAGGAGTTCGACAAGGAAGTGTGTTGTCCCCATTTCTTTTCATTATGGTGATGGATGAATTATTAAGAACAGTCGAGGAAAAGGAAGACACTGATACAAGAACGATAATATATGCAGACGATGTATTTATTTGGGGAGAGTCTAGAGAAGAAATTCAAGAAAAGATAAATCGATGGAATGAAGCAACAGAGAAAATAGGTCTGAAAATAAGCCAAGAAAAAAGTGAAATACTGATGATGGAAAAGAAAACGCCGAAAGACAGAACATGTATCAAATTGAATGGAATTGAGTTAAGAGAGACGGAGGAGTTCAAGTACCTGGGAAGCATAATAACAAAAAATGCAAAGATTGAAAACGAAATTAAAGCAAGGATTAAGAAAGCAGAAATATTTTATCAATTGGTGCGGAAGTTATTATGGGAAGAAGAATTTCCAGTATGTTGCAAAAAAATTATGTACAACATGTTTTATATACCAATTTTGACATATGGGGCTGTGTCATGGACAATCGGAACTAAGGAAAAAAGAGAGCTTCAAGCTGCCGAGATGAAGTTTTTAAGAAGTATTAAAAGAGTGACCAAAATAGACAGATTAAGAAGTAAAAATATTCGGAAGGAGCTGGAACTGGAAAGATTGGGGTATAAGCTAGGAAGAGAAAGGTTGCGGTGGTTTGGACAAATAAAAAGAATGGATAAAGAGAGGATACCACGAAGAGAGTTTGAAGACGCAGTAAAAAGGAAAAGAAGAGTGGGAAGACCAAGAGAACGGTGGAGTGGTTTGATAAAAGAAGACTTGGAGGAAAGGAAGATGAGTTGGGAGGAGGTTGACAGAGGGAAATTGTGGGAAGACGAAAAAGAATGGAATGCGCTGGTAGAAAAGGACGAAGAGTGTGATGATGGGGAAGGAAGCGAATTTAGTTGTAGTGAAGAAGATACCGGGGAATCGCCAGGCTTGGCAAGCCGGATAAAAAGCAACCCGAGATGCCCTAGATAAAAAAGAAAACTTGACCCTGTATTTTTTTAAGGAAACAAGAAATAAAGATAATATATATATATGTTAAATTTGTATGTAAATTTTTATATTATTTTATTAATTTTGCCTGGCCACAACTAAGCAACAAAGAGTCCAATCATAGAAACCTGGAACATCTAACCGGGACATTTGCAAACCCTAGTTTTAAATTTTCATACATTGTCTTGTTTGCAGCGTGATTTCCAACTGCATACAGCTGCTTGTTCAAGATCTGGAGGCTGCTTGTGACCCTGCCCTCACTGCTATGAGCAAGGTACCTTTTTTTTAAATTGTTGACTTAGAAATGAAATTGAATGGTGACTTTTAAAGTGGTTCTATGGTATATGGTCTAAATGGTTCTATGATTCGAAGTTTATAAATGATAATGTTAGCAAACTACGGTTTACCTAAAAAAAGGCTAACTAATTTTTAGGATTTTTTAAAAAATGTGATGAAAGAGAACTTAAATCTAGCACTAAACTAAACACACTAACACAAAAATTTAGAAAGTTGCCTTCATCATTTGGAGAGTAACGGTTCAATAATTATTTCACATGACATTCTATTTCTATGACATTGTCAATGCATTAAAATATCATCAGCATCAAGTTGAAAATTTCTAACCGAGAGCCAACAGCTGGTTTTCGGGAGTCGCGTTGTTAACCGTCGGCTTGTTGACAGATATCCTGGCATAACGTGGAGAGCGTCGGCGACCAGAGTGGCTACGTCACGGCAATCACGACGCACCTGAAGCTGATGGTGCCCATCGTACGCGACCACCTCTCGTCCTCACGCAAATATTTCACACAGTTCTGCGTCAAGTTTGCCAAGTAAGTCGGCAGCGGCAAGTCTCGCGATTAGATGCGAACCTTGTTGTAAGACTAGGGATGCCTTCGGTTACGAAAACCGTAACGGGATAACCGGCCACAGTATCCCGGATATTATCCGGATACTAAAAGGACCGCTGAACAGCCAAAAAAAAAAAACGAGATTGGAGAGCCAAGGCAAGGTGCGCCCTATACTACTTCAATGTATACTACTTGAGTGCAATGAAACAATCGGATCATTTTTCCCACGTTGTCCGCGAGGTTTTCCTACATGCGGTCGTGATGACTCACTTCACTCTGGTTAAGATGAAGACAGTTGAGGGGCAGTTACTGAGTGTAGAGGGGGGGGATATGCAGCAGGCGCTGCTTGCTCCTGCCAGCCGCTCGGGAGGTGGAGAAGCCATGTCTGCGCGGTACTCTACATATCAAAAACATAATTTTTTTTTTTTTTTTTTTACTTTCCGGATAGTTAAAACTGTATCCGGATAATGCCGTAACCGTAACCGACTCGGTTAACCGGACAACCGCCGGCATCCCTATGTAAGACGGTGAATTCCAGTGTGCGCTGAGTAATTTAATACACCTATTTATTACACCTAATTGCAGGTAGAGCAATTCAGGTTATGATTTCCGTATCTTCCTTTGTTATTTAGCAGAGCTAATTTTTTTTTTTCGAAACTGGTAGTACGTCCGGTGGGTATCTGACATCATTTTACTCTGAGTGGAAAAGGTCTATTGTTAGAATTTAAATTGGTTTGGTGATGAATTTTTGTTATATTTCCCAAGAAAAAAATGCAAGTTTTCAAAAGTGATAAAATTCTCAGCTTGTTCAAGATGCAGTTGAACATGTTCAGATGTAGGTATGGTGATAAAACACTTTAAAAAATGGGCGTTGTCCGGCCATTGTTTTTTGTATGCCATCTGATGCTCCTCTGCATTCTAAAAATATCGCAAAGGATAAACAGGATACTCGCATTGTGTGACGTTAATGATGTTTCTTTGCGTCGCCAGCTCGTTCATTCCGAAGTTGATCCACCAGCTGTACAAGTGCAAGCCGATGAGCACGGTGGGAGCGGAACAGCTGTTGCTCGATGCCCACATGCTCAAGACGGTCCTGCTGGACCTGCCCTCCATCGGCTCCCAAGTCTCGCGCAAGGCACCGGCCAGGTACGTCTGTTTGGGGCGAAACGGGCCGGCCAGGGAGAAAAGATGGTCGAATAACTGCCAAATCTTGAAAGCACGAGGAAAGAATGAAAGATCAAAACTGAGAGTCACAATTTACCTGTAAAAGTGGCAGACAATGATATGATTGAAAGTTTACTGTTGGTTTTGTTAAAATTTTGTTAAAAATATCACATTTAGCTGTAGCTTTACTAACCCTGGATTGTTTTTAATGGAGCGTTGCATTGCGTTGACGTTTGTGAAAAAAACTAATATAGCGGGATTGTGTCATAATTATTAAAAATATATACAATGTCAGATAAGAGTGAGATCGTAGCTCGGCAATAGAACTCTGCAAAAATAGATGAGACAGCGCAAAACCCAGCGCAACTCTCAGAAATCTGTTATCCTCATGTATGTGACTACAGATCCCAACAGTCTGAAACAAGAGAATAACATTCAGAGTTTAACAAAACACCAAGCAATGTCACTTGCTTGAAAGCCTATGATGTATTGTGGCGTTATTAAGCGTTAACTTGATCGTGTTAACTTTTCCCATGGATTGCAGCTACACCAAGATTGTCGTGAAGGGCATGACAAGAGCGGAGATGATCTTGAAGGTTGTGATGGCTCCGAACGATCCGCCCAAAGCGTTTGTGGAGCAATACGCCAAGTTGCTTCCCGATTCGGACCAAGCCGAGTTTCAAAAAGTGCTGGACATTAAGGTAAGGCAGTGAGTGACAACTCAAAAACTGCTGCATCTGAGTTATCAACTTGTCACTGCTTTCTCGTTATACCTAGCGCCAATCTAGTTCCGACATTGTAATACCGGTCCAAAGTACAGAGAATATTTGTGCGGTAGCTTAGTATGTTTGTGTCAAACTATCTTGCACAATTCAGATCAGAGTAATTTCAGAGAAGAATAAAGCATGATGTGCAAGAGGAATCAGACAGTCACATAAAAGCAGAATGAACATATTCAACACAAACAAACAAAGCCAAATACTTTATTCTAAAGAAACTGTTGCCAATATTCTAACCATTGTAATTAATTTGTGAACAAAATTTATTTGCAGGGACTGAAACGTAATGAGCAGAGCAGCCTGGTGGAATTTTACCGGAGCTTGCAACCGCAAAACCCCGTCAGCTCGGAACACACGCAGTCAGGGAGACCTCCCTCGTCTGCTTATCCCCTCAGTCCCGAGCAGTCCGAGTCCAGCAGGATTAAGAAACTAGAGAAACTGATTAAGAAACGCCTTTAATTAAGTGAGCTTTGAAGCTTTATTACAATCTAAGTGTCAAGCTGCAAATTAGAATGTATTGCAATGTTTTGCTAAACTAATTACAGCTAATAGTAATCCTATACTGGCTAATGTTGCCAATATAGTTTATTGCTATAAATATATTTATTTAACTTCTCTTTCCTAACAGATAAAACTCTTGGGGAAGCAGGCAGTACAGCATAGAAAATATATGGAGAAATAATATGATTATGATTTATGAATAGATTTCTTGGACTCCAATGTTAAACTTTGAAAAAGACTCGTAGAAATTTGATATCTTTAAGACTTTGTTAGGGACACCCTAAATATTGCAAATCAAATAAGTATTTTATTCTGTGGACTAATGATAAGTCTAAAATGGATTTTATGAATTCCCTAGTTAAATAGACTTACCAACACTCCTTATAATAATTAATTATATGCACTTAAGCCATCTTCTTTCACTATACATACCTACCTATATACCTACCTATATAGATCTTACAATACAAAGATATTAGATTTAGATATCCACTATTTAGTAAAAGAGTGATGTTAAACCCACTACTATTACTGGGGTGGCGGTGGATTCGGTCGCACACGCGGTAGCTACCCCACACGTTTCTCGGCTAACCGTTTAGCAAGTTATCACAAAACACAAAAATACTAACGAATAGAAAATAATTAACACAGGAACACACAACAAGATTGTCTGATGGTTTAAGCCACGGTGTGACGATGGTTTATTGATAGCGGTAAAAGCGATGGCAAACGATATGAAAAACTAACAAACAGTGAAGCGAGAACTCAGGGCGCACGGAGACCGGTGTTGTCTCGGTGGCCTACGGGTTTCAACTGGTGGTTGGTAATAAACATGGCGACATGCACCCCCTCACAATAGTCAAAATAGCAACTAAATACAATGTTGGTATGATACTAATAAATGGCAATATTCTAACATTCGGCCATCCTTCAATTAAATCGTCCTCGATTTTAGACTTACATGTTATGAAAAAAACAAAAATACAAAATTCAACAAAATTTTACAAAATCTTAAATCTAAACATAGTCAGACAGGTATGCCGGCCTATCGCGTTTCCGCTTCGGTCTTTGTGACCTCCTTCCGATGTCGACTTCTCTGTCGGCATCATCTGCGGCTTCTGATTCTCCGTCAGCGGGGTCATCTGGTTCTCCGTCAGCATCTTCCGAGTGACCTCGCCAAATCTTCAGTTGCGAGACGTGGGCGGTGGTTGCGTAAAAACGAGTAGTATCTTCGTTTAGTTGTGTGACGCGGTATGTGTCTCCAGGTAGTACTGCCGAGACAACCAAGGGTCCTCGATACTTTGCTTGCGCTTTCGTGGGTTGTCCGGTGTGGACTGGCGCTCTCTTCATGAAGACAAGGTCCCCCACTGCATACTTCTCGGATGGATATCGCCGAACATTATGGTGTTTTTCGGTACGCAACTGCTGTGTAACAACGGCTTGTCGTGCAGCTGCTTGAATTTCTGTGGGCTTAGTACAAGAGTTAGTACACATAAGTTCTTCAATCATATTGTCCTCCGGGAAAAACCGTGGTTTGTATCCATGGAGAACGTAGAACGGTGAATGTCCTGTAGATTTGTTCGGTGCTGTGTTCAAGTGTCTTTGTACGTCTGGGAGCTGGGCGTCCCAATCTGCATGGTTTTCTCGCTCGATGGCTGCGGCGATTAGCGGCAGGACGGTGCTGTTTACCCGCTCCACTTGACCGTTGGCTCTTGGGTGTCGAGTCGAATTGAGTGTGTGGCGAATGCCATTTTCCTCACAGAAATTGGTGAAGTCGTGCGAAGTAAAACATGTTCCGCGGTCTGAGATGAACCGCTCGGGCAGACCTCTCTCTCTGATGAATTGCTTCAAACTTGCAAGTACTCCCTTCGTGCTTGTACCTTTGGCCGGGTAGAGGTGAACGTACTTGGTGAGATTGTCAATGAGTACTAGGAGCTCGGTGCCGTCCTTCTTCTTCACTAGCAACACTGGACTGCTGTATGGCGATCTGGTTTCAGTGACTATGCCATGGTCCTTCCATTCTTTCACAATGTTGCCAATGATTGTACGTTCCCTTGCATTTGTACGGTACGGTTTCCGCACAACCGGTTTACTATTTGGTAGTTCGTTGATAGTCATCTCGGTAATGTCAGTGCAGCCTAGTTCATGTAAGTTCTGAGCAAAACAATGACGGTATTCATTGATCAGTCGCACTAAAGACTCGTGTTGTTCCTCGGTAACGGTGTCTCCAATTTTGATCAGTGCCCTGTCGATAGGTTGACGGTTGATGGTCGTTTCTTTGTTCATTGTCACTGGATCTTCGACGACAGTCGAGCGAGCAACACACTCTCCACTCTTCACAATGCGTGCGCGGTTGGTATTGTTTAGTACAGGTAAAACAGTGTTCCCTTTTTCGAGAGCGAACAATGCGTCGTGTTGAGTCCCTGCTTCTACGATGACGAGGCCATCGATCTCCGTCCCTCCTGTCACTTGCACAAAGTTGATGGAGTTTGCCGGAACCACGGTGTCACGAACGGCTTTCAGCTGCAGTCGGTCGTTGCTGATTTCGGGCTGATAGGTGGTGAGCTGGTGAATTAGCTCGGCAGGACTGTTTCTTATGATGAGCTGGTCTTCGATTTTGGCATACGACACATGCGGTAAATCTGTCCACGTACGGCCAACTAACAATTCAATCGGTTGCATGGCGTCTGGCACAATCAGCACACAAATGTTTTCCCCTAACACACCGTCGATGGTAATGTTTGTTGTAACCTTTCCCAAGGCTTTTGTCGTCTTGTCACCAAAGCCGGTTAGTACACAATCTGTCGTTTGTGGTTGAAGTCCACATGAGATCGCTGCACTCGCCTGCATGATGCAGCTCGAACTCCCGGGGTCGATCAGCGACTGGACACTGTGCATGTTTACTTGTGCGGTGCGTAGGTATTTCGCAGGGCTATTGCCTTCGGTGGTTTCCACGAGACTGACGGTGTTGTCCATTATTGGTCGTGGCACGGTGGTAGCTGTATCCATCACAGCAGTACAGTGACGTTGTGTGTGGCCCTCTTTCTTGCAACGTACACAATAAAAGGGTCTCTTCGGATTCGGGCAATCGCGCGAAATATGCCCTTTTCGGTAGCAGTTATAACACTCTTGCTCCGTTTGCTTCCTTGGCGAGTTGGTGTGGTTTCGATTTCTCCAAGATCCAGGCGTAGTCGGTGCGGTGCCGGTTGCAACTACGTTGGCTGTTGATCCATCTCGATGCGGGACGAACGGCGGTGGTTGTGACTGTCTGGGTGTTGGCTGGTTCCCAGAACGTTTTGGTGCTTCAGGCAGTCTGTGACCCGACTGGGTCTTACGTACATTAGCCCTCGAAGCGCGCTCACGGTCGACTTCCTCTATCTCGCGAATGTGGAGCAGCAGTTCTTTCTCGTTCAGTGAGTGTCGTGACGTGAGTGCGTCGCTCAAGGTTCTAGACAGCAGACCGATGACTATCTGTTTCTTCGTGTCAGCAAAGTTAAGGTTGAGCGCCTTACACAATGCCGACTTGTCGAACACGTAGCTCATCAAGCTCTCTCCCGGTTGTTGCTCTCGGCGATTCATTCTCGCCCACTTCTCCGGTAGGCTGACCTGTCCGATGAACGTGTCAGTAAATTCACGCTTAAATGAACTCCAGTCCGGCATTTCGTCATGGCAGTTCCTAAACCATTGACGAGCGGCTCCGGTAAGATGCGCTCGCGCCGATTCCAGTTTGACGGCGTCGCTCCAACCATAGTGCGTGGCCGTCTTGTCGATATTTCGGAACCACTCACTTGCGTCGCTCTGTGGCTCTCCGTCGAAGTCCTGGAGGTAGCGACTCAAATCAGGCATGAGCTTAATTGAGTTTACCGCGCTTGCTTCGGATACTGAGGGAGACTGCGTGCGCTGCATTCCTTGCATGAGCGAAGTGAGCGTCGCCAGCATTGCGGCCATGTTCGGGTCCACTGGCGCGGTGTTCGCGTTGACGCCCGAACCTCCAGGTTCACGGTGGCTGTCAGCACTTACATAGCTATGGTTACTCGGTGACGGGCTGGGCGATCTGGCCCTACGGCCTTTCCCTTTTCCTTTCATGTCCTTTGGTTTCATGTAATCGTATCTGTCCAGCGCGGAGGGATACGCTACACTTGCCGCGGTCGGGCAAACAACACACAAAAATGCTCACGCGGAGCACAAAAAAAAAAAACTACGCGCACGAAAATAGTTCCACAACAAACACAGACATCAAAAGGCACAAAACACACGGCAATAAACACAAAGTTCTAACAAAACGTTATCGAGTCCAATCAGGATAATCACGTCCACATCCCACTTCTGAAATGTTAAACCCACTACTATTACTGGGGTGGCGGTGGATTCGGTCGCACACGCGGTAGCTACCCCACACGTTTCTCGGCTAACCGTTTAGCAAGTTATCACAAAACACAAAAATACTAACGAATAGAAAATAATTAACACAGGAACACACAACAAGATTGTCTGATGGTTTAAGCCACGGTGTGACGATGGTTTATTGATAGCGGTAAAAGCGATGGCAAACGATATGAAAAACTAACAAACAGTGAAGCGAGAACTCAGGGCGCACGGAGACCGGTGTTGTCTCGGTGGCCTACGGGTTTCAACTGGTGGTTGGTAATAAACATGGCGACATGCACCCCCTCACAATAGTCAAAATAGCAACTAAATACAATGTTGGTATGATACTAATAAATGGCAATATTCTAACAGTGATATAAAAATTTGCTTAATGATAAATGGAACTGATAATATCATGGTGATTGGTGTTATGTCAAATGGATGGAAACTTGGATGGTTAGGGTAATGAGAATGAGAGAGAGCCACTCAAATACCAACAAACAGCCTATATGGCTGGTGCCTTTACTTATCTTTGTCACAATGACCATTGATCACCCATTATTACAACACAATCATTACTCCTGTGTGTTCAGAGCTTCTCTCTCATTCTCGTAATCCAACATGCACTTTTGATAATTTTACGATCAAATACCCTAATTTGTCCCCTATCAATTCAAAGTCTGAGACAATATTTTTTTCACTTATTTAAGGTGTTTTTATTGTATGGTTACATATTCCACGCTTACAATCAAATCACATGTCCTTGAACAAATTAAACCGAGTTTTTCACAAAAAAATATTATCAAGTCTTAAATTACACATTGCACGTGCCATATAAAAATCGATGAACAGCTAGTAGACCGTTTGGCTACCTAGAATCTACTACTTAATTATCTAATTTGCAAATTAGGTCTAACTTTTCTTCCAGGGAATGCAAGTTAAATTGCAATTAAAATGTAGGTGTTCATTATCTGAGCCAGTAACGCTCCTTAAATTCCAAACGGCTTTCAAGTGTAGATAAGACTCTTTTTCTTTATCATTGTTGAATAGAAAATATGAGGATGACAATTTAAAAACTAAGAGCAGTTTTTTTAAGTAGGATTTACATAATATTTTTGAATTAACAAAGGCTGTACTAGATTCCATTCCGGCTAACTAGTATGGAAATCCAATCCAGAGCCTGGTTCCGCATACCGTAAATAGGGTAAACCACGCTTACAAATTTGCATTAAAATGATCGATTTGCTTTGGAAAACATCCAAGAACAAAAAAATTTTTTTTTTTTTCAAATGTTTTGCAATTGTGTACTGTGAGAATTCAACTAGGTATGAGACTTAATTAATGTCATGTTAGGTTGCTGGGTGGAATAAATTTGAGATAGGTAACTTATTCTATAATTATTGTTGGTTTATTAGTGTGCCTATTAGCTGTATGACTCTTTATGTGGTAGAAGAAAAGGAGAAGTATACCCCTTTCAACCTACGACATACTGGATGGTAAACTAGATACTTCTCCATATCTCCTGCCGTAAAGACTTGTTGTCTTGTACAGTGAATGTATTAATATTGTCGCTCACATTCATAATGAATACTGAGGGGGTTCACTATGCTAGAAATAGGAAATTGGAAAAGACTATTATATTTGATTACAAAATTGAAACTTTAAGCGTAAAAAATAGTCGGGGTATTTGAAGGGGTTCTATTTGTATACAATGGTACTACGATGGTACTTCCGTTGTACTAGTATTTTAGTCTTGACAGTATTATGTAGTTTTGGTATACTCTGAATTGATTAGTTTCTAATTATAGCTTATATACTAGAATATTTTTGGTTGAAGAGCAATTTAATTAGAATGTAAATAAATTAAGAACCGGATTTGATGCTTTGACTAGAAGTTAAATAATATCAAATTTCAATACTTAGATTCAATAAATCAGTGGTTTTTCATTCTTTGCACTGCAAAATGCTAAACCTGTGCCATTCATTTCTGATCACACTTAGTGCTAATTGAGATTTGCCAAAGCAAGTAGTAGATTGTAATAATAATAGGGTATTTATTAAGTAGGAACAGAAATAATATCATAGTGCTGAGAAAAATAGTAAATACCACAGTTGGCAGAGAGTTCACCGTGCAAGAATCCCCAGCGATCTCTTGAGCGACGAAGATTCGGGGAGAGTTACCGCCCACTTTCGAAACCCTGTCAAGAACACCGAACTAATCACCAAGAATGCCCCCCCGATGCTGTACTTGTTTGGTACCTCGTGGAAAAACAGAACCTGCCATATGAATGCAAACACTATGTCTGCAGATCGGGCGATTGCCACTGGGCCCGCTTGCTCCAACTGGAGTGCAAGCGTCAAGAGAATCTGACCTCCAAAACTGAACAATGCCAGAAGTACGACCAGAACACGATCGAATCCACAACGGGGTAAACATATCACACCAAGAGCCCACGTGACGAGAAGAGTTTGAACCAGTGCAAACGATCCAAAGTTTGTCATGATAACCGAAAAGTGGAGGCCTTTTAAAGCTCTCAGTAGTACATATGCATTAGCTCCAAATAAAGTAGCAGAAAAGGCAGCAACTGCTCCCCAAATATCGCTGTCTGCAGTTTCTTCGGAGGCAAGGGACGGGACGCTTTGTCCGAATAGCAGCGGAGGTCTGGTGATTAATACGACCCCAACCAACGTTAAGCACACTGATGCTACGTTAAACATCCCACATGGTTCTTTCAGAAATATGCGTGCAAAAATCGCTACAAAAACTGGCACGCTAAATACGATTACGGATGCGTCAGCAAGTGGCATGTGTCTGAATGCATAAAAGCTCAACATTAAGCCAGTTGTACCGACAAAAGATCTTAATAGCAACATTATGCGACGGCCTTTCGGGAATGTTGGCTCTTTTCTGTACAAAACGATTGGGATGGCTGGTAAAAGAACTCCAACGAAACGGAATGCTGCCAATTCCATCGGGTGAACATCCACTAGCCATTTAACGATAACTGAGCATAGTGAAAAGAACAGTGAGGAGAGCGTTGCTAGAAGGAGACCCAGATATGGACATTTGCAACGGGCCGTTTTGGAATTTTCAGCCGCGACAGTTTCTTCTTCGCCACCCGATTCGACGAGCTGTTGTAACTCTAGGTGTTCTGGCATCTTCGTGCATTCCCTGGCTCGGCTTGTCTGAAACCAAGAAATATGCACCAAATATTTCACCAGCCGACATCTACAATTTTATCTAAAACACAGTGCAAAAAAATTAATAAGATGGTCATGATCTGAATCTAACATTCTTAAAATTGCTCTAACGAAAAGTAGGGTAATGTATACCTGAATTAAGCTTCCTCTATCGAATATATCTTCTTACACATATAAAAGTATCATATTTACTATCGGTTACCAAAAGTGCACCATTTATTTCTTCGTGGATGGTACATTTACTTCGTGAATAAATTTCAATATATTTTGACAAATGGGATTCAACTTCTCCATTTGGATTGGTTACGTCACGTGGTCTTATTGATTTTGATCAGCTGTTAAATTCCAATTTTGCCAACATAACACAAGTTCAACAGAAAATCAAGGAAAGCTCTACGATGGAGGGCATCGTAAAAACATTTTTTGGATAGAAAGAAATAGAAAATTATAAGTCTTTAGTTATGAAGCAGTTAATGGTTGGAATTGTTTCTTGTACTAGAAAAAACTTCCTCAGCGTGTGTTCTAGGGTGCTTACAGTTCAATGTGCACATTTCACCAGGTAGAACTTCTTGTCAAAATTGTCAATCTCCTCCTTTGCCAATGAAATAATATCCAATAAAGATATTGTAATTTATTCAATCTTTCGGGCGTGTGTAACCAAATTTTTACTATTTTTTATTCCTCAGACTAGCAGAGGTTGGCCGCCTGGAATCGCCGAAAATTCAAGGAAAATACGACACGGGACAGCTTTTTCTACACAAAGTTTTTGGATATCGTGGCGTTGTGTTATTTCCTTGGCTCGCTCGCGTTTATGATAGAGATGTTCCAAGTAAAAGAGAAGGGTAAGTTCTAAGTGCAATGTTAAAACTAAAGTATGATACAAAACATGCAATTTTTAATGTCTTTCTTATTAATTTTTTGTCTATTTCTTAGAGAACAAGACGATGGTAGTTTTAATACCGTCAGCAAGGAGGTGAAAGGACGTACCCACACTTTCTATCAAGTTCTAATTGATACACGAGACTGCCCCTACATTGTAAGCAACTTATCCAACTAACCTTAGATTGCAAAATGTAATTAAGAAGGTAGGTAGGTAATTGAGTTTTGAGAATTGAGTATTTTTGACTGCCTGTATTTAATTTTGTAAATTTTACAGATAATCTCTATGATTTGGTACAGAAATTGAATTTCAAATTCAATGGTACAGACTACAGTTGCTATTTGCTGCTGTGCTTCGTGATAATTTTTCTGGCAAATTTTCCTTTTTTCATTTTAAAAATTTCAAAAAACAATTATTGATTTGCGTTTCGTCCTGATTATCCAATACCAACTGCAATTGCATATACACTGCAATTGGTTGTGTGTGGCCGTAGCTTTACTTAAACGGTTCTATTTTTGTACTTGGTTCTAGCCACCGAGTATAATGTGCGACTCAAAACAAATGAATAAATAAATAATAATAATAATAATAATAATAACAATATTTCCCTTGCAGAGAGCTCAGACGGAAGCAGTGACGTTTCTGGGCAATCAGGAAAGTAGCCGCAGCCTCTACGCCATCCCCGGCTTGGACTACGTGGCCCACGAAGATATCCTCCCTTACACTACCACCGAAAAACAACCGCTGCACCATGAATTGTTCGACAAATTTCTCACATTCTTCCCTGAAAAAGGTTTCTAGGCATTTTTAATATTTTCTATTAACCAATGATCGAATGGATCTAGATGAAATACCTAGTGAGAGGTATTAGCTAATGTTAGAGAACCATAGAAAATTTTCAAAGTATCATCAAAAATCTTCAAAATCATCTTCAAATCAAAAGTTTTAATTCATAGGTTCTTAAAAGATGACAAGCCTGCTCAATTATCACAAGACTGTTGCTCTTACTTATTTACTCACTTATTGGCTCCAACTGAAGTCTGTACTTTGACCAGCAATAATTCTGTTTCTATTCAGATCTTTGTTATATTATCATGACAATGTCTTTGACATTTTTTTTCCAGATCCCCCGTTTGGTGCGCAGGAAACTTTGCGAGCGTGGCAGAAGAAAAATCACCCTTGGCTAGAACTGTCTGACGTTCACAAAGAGACGACCGAAAACGTGCGCGTTACCGTTATTCCGTTTTACATGGGGTGCCGCGAATCACAGGCAACGTCGGTGTTTTGGGTAAGACAGACCATTTGCTTGATTTCAGTTTCACGATACCTGCATGTCCTTCCAACAGCCTACATAATTAAAAAGATAATTATACCCAAGTACAGAAAAAAACATGTGATGATAAGAATCACATGCTTACCGGTCTTTTGGGCTTAGAATTGTGATTGTCACATGTCATTATAATGACTAGATTGCAAGTTTTATGTAACAATTCCTCACATTAAATGCACCCGGGTTTTTTAATGATGTCAATATATCAAACCAGTAGATCACACAATTTCAAAATCCTGGTTAAAAAAACAAGCTAGGCAACAATTTTGCAAACCCTTAGTTAAAGTGAAATGTTTGTTAGGTACACTTCTGGACACTGAAACCGTCCACCTGAAATTTGTACAAGTCCCAATTTCGTCTTGCTTGAAAATAGTATAGGTAGCCAGGTAGATGCTGAGCACACGGCATATGAAACCACTTGCTTGGGAAGCTGCCTAATGATGGAAAACCAGTTTTCTTATCAGTGGGGCTTTTAACAATTCATATGAACCGTGAATTGCGAATATTCGTTCACCAGAGTAGCCCTTTTGGCCATGATCAAGCTCCAGCATTTGTCACAGAGTTGCCGGGAAAGATTTAGACGGTTTGGATGAATTTCAATATCCTTGCTGTAACTACACTGACATTTTCTATTGATACCTATTATTAATAAAAAAACATTTATTCAATGGTAAAAATACTAAAAATAACAAACGTTTGAATTTCCTCCACTGCATCGTAATAATCGACGTCGTTTGTTATCTAATCTCCCGTACTTGATATAATATATCCGACCCGCCAGGACAAGGTATAGCCTACAGCCATCAAAAGGGTCGGGTCTCGGAGCCAACCATTGACTTGATCCAAAGATAATATAAGCAATTAAAAGGAGAGAAATTAAATCGTGCCATGGAAACAAACTTTTGCCAGAATACTGTGATGAGATAAACGTGTTTGCTGTAAAGAGAAGACGCAGGAAGTTTTCGAATTATTTCTGCATCTTCAAAATTACGAGTTATAGGTCATTGGGGGGTGCTGAAATGGTGTACAAAACTCACGAGAAATCATATTTGTGAGCTTGGTCGATCCTCATTTCACTGGGCAGGCATTACTGATAAGGAAAACTGGTTTATCATAACGAGGCATAGGTTCACAAAGCACATGGCATACAGCATGGTGTGCACCCAACTTACCTACACTATTTTTCAAGCCAACCTCCCTCGGAACTTGTATAAATTTCTAGTGGACGGATTTCAGTGTCCAGGAGTGTAGTACATATTAAAAAATTAATTTCCAATAAAAAATGAAATCAGGGTGCTGCTCTAATAATTGAGCTACTTTGTGATTGTAAATTTGTTTTCTAATAATCGATACCTATCTAACTGTGCATATGACAAAGACATTTACAGAAGTTGATTGGGACCTAACTGCAATTATTTGTTACATGCACAATAGACATAAATTATTAGAAACAAAATATCCATTCCAAATTTGTATCCAGAAGTTGATTGGGACCTAACTGGAATTATTTGTTACATGCAAAGTAGACATAAATTATTAGAAACAAATTATCAATTCCAAATTTGTATCCGTACAGAGGTTTGAACCTGGATTATCCCCTACCGGCCGGGGCTAAGCATTACCAATTATGATACACAGACAACCAACTTTGGAACGGATACTAGGCACTTAAATTTGCACAGACACTTTTTTGGAATGTATATTTCATTTCTAACTAAAGATTTTCAGTTGATCATGATTCCCAAATTAAAAGTTTGTTCATAATTACCTACCAAATGGGTAATGGACCATTTGGACCCCCCATGGCGGACTGCAACTCACCACCTGAATATCTCGCTCACTCCGCCAGTGGCGCTACTGCATCCGCCTAGAAAACCTCGGCGACCTAACGGTGCAACTGCGAGAACGGCACTGGCGCATCTTCAGCCTGTCGGGAACACTGGAGACAGTTCGAGGCCGCGGCGTTGTCGGACAAGAGCCCGTCCTGTCCAAGAGTCTTCCCGCCTTCCAGTACAGCTCCCACGTCAGTCTACAAGCGCCCAGCGGGCACATGTGGTGAGTGTTTGTATTTGCATTTAGGATTAGGATTTAGGATTTAGGATTAAATTCACACTAATGCAAGCATACCCAACTTCATATTTGGGGTTAGCCGAGTTTGTTAGTGTGAGATCGCAGCATAGCGTCACTAGATTCAGCGCCTTCTATGGTCATTCATAGTCCTGAATCTATCTCCATAGAGCCCAACTACTCAAATAAACTTAATATCAATTGCACGGTTGGTTGTAATGTATGTATGTGGTTGTATGTTGTAGCATAATGGATAAGTGCAGTGCCTGGATAGGCAAAGACCCGCGTTCAAATCCCGGCATGGATGTAAATTTTGGAATTGATATTTCGTTTCTAATAATTTCGGTTTGGCATGTTGGAAACACCGGTTCTCGTTAGATCACCGAAGTTAATCAACATCGCGCTGGGTTTGGTGTTTGATGGGTGACCATCATGCACCTGATAAGTTCTGTTCGGAACAGAGGTTGGAGGGTTTGAAATTAGTACGACAACTTCACATGACTTGCTTATCAACCTCTCGACAGCACGGATTAGTGGAGGAATCCTATTGTTCGAGTTGAACCGTCCTTCGGAAGGGACTTAAAGCTGGGGGTCCCCTTGGTGCTTTTCGACAGGAGTAGGCTATGTGCTACGTACCGGCACCGGGTTTCCCCTCCTCTCTGATGATTAGGTTCATCATCACCCTCATCACCCTTTCATTCACCGGTGCAATTAGACCAGTGCCGTAGGGCCTGTTGTCATAGCAGTGCGTCGTAAAACACCAAAAATCAATCAAAAATCAGGCTGGAGAGCAGGCGATGAAGCTACTGGCTTTAGTGTGATTCAATCCTAAATTCAAATGCTCATTGCATTTAGGCATTGCATTTTTTGCATTGTATTATTAGAATTAGACTTCACGTCCTGTCCGTATAGCACAATTGGATAATGCATAGCCCCATACAGGTGAAAAGACGGGTTCAAATCCCGGTACTGATAAAAATTTTGGAATGGATATTTCGTTACTAATAAATAATAATACATAAGCTAGCGGCTTAGTTAGTATATTTACTGTTAGACATTGGTGAGCTTTGCGCTGTAGCTACTAGGGCTTTGAGCGTTGCACGCGCTGAGAGTGTCGAGTTTTTTTGCGGTTTGTGAACAGAACGCGTGGGATCTTAGGCAATTTCAGAATAAAGCAGAATTATATTATCTCATTATCTCATGAAAAGATAAACCAGCTCAAAGCTTGCGCAAAGCTTGCGCAAAGCTTGGACCAAATTCAACATTTATAGCTCAGCAATCGCAGCTATCTACCGAGTCCGACTCGGACTGTGATTGGAGAACGTCACGGCGCAGAGCTTGGAAAGCCAAACAGTTACGATCTTTATGCACCGTTACCACTTAAAGTATAGATCATTTTCCCAATTCCCTTTCTTGCAACTATGCTTTTCTAAAGCTGAAGAATTTGGCAACTGCGTGGAAATGTTTTCTTTGTTATTTATCTGCCTTTGTATAGAATTTGAATAGTTTTAAAAGCAAACAAATGTCTATACATTCAGGATCATCCAACTGAGAATGGGCAGTTTGCCACAATGACCAGCCTGAACCCAAGTCCAAAACTTACAAATGTTGCAATGATTGCTGTGCTGATATTTTGCCTTCCTTGGCCAAATGCCACACTGGCATCCTCTGAATGTGTTGAAAACTTAAAATGTCATGTTAATTTCTTCGCAGGGGAACCTTCCGTATGGAGCGCGAAGATGGTTACACCTTCGACTGCCGAATTCCACCATTCTCATTAGAAAGTAAAAGTGAAGAGCCAGGAGTAGTGCCAACAGCATAAGAAAACAAAAACATCGGACGAAGAATTGGAAATTATTCAGGTACTACCACGAGAGAATCTTAACATTTCTTGAAAAGTATATTTGATTCAAAACTAATCATATTTGTATCAACTTCATGTACATAAGCCCGTCCCGTCAATTCATTTGTTAACAGATTTTCAACCAAATCAACACAAATGATCAATCTTTTAACATGAATGAGATACAAATGCTATGAAACACAATAATGCAATAAATTGTAAAAATTGAAATACTCAATAAAATTGAATTGTGGGAGCCCATAGAGCCTCAAAGATTACAGTGTGTTGTGGATGTAATGACTGTAAAATGCCCAAGATCTCTCTTGACACATCCAGATAACTGGTGCATGCTTACAAATTCCTTGTGAGTTACATTATCAATTTATCCACATTATCCAGATTTGAGGAAGAGGCGGCATTTTTAGTGTGAATTTAATCCTAAATGCAAATACTCGTTGCATGGACGGTAGATAATGATTATTAGAAACGAAATATCAATTCCAAAATTTACATCCGTACCGGGATTCGAATCCAGATCTTTGTCTATCCGGGACACTGCACTAACCAATTGTGCTATACGGACAACCAACTGTGGAATTGATATTGATATTATTGATATAGAATTCCACATTTGGTTGTCCGTATAGCACAATTGGTTAGTGCAGTGTCCCGGATAGACAAAGATCCGGACTCGAATCCCGGTACGGATGTAAATTTTGGAATTGATATTTCGTTTCTAATAATCATCATCGGCGGCATTTTTCTTTTGTCCTAAATCTGCTTAAAATCAGTGCGATTGGGTGACTAATTGTGGCGTATTGTTGGGATTAATTAGGAGGGATGACAGTGAAACTGCAATTGTTCCGTCACTATTACATGGGATGCAATCCGATGTCTTTTATACCGAAGTTTGTTTGTTCGTTTTGTTTGTTTGTTTTTATTAACAACTTATTAACAACATGTGAAGCTTTAAGCTTCCTTTGTAAGCAGCCTTGTAATTGCACTCGTTGCAGTGGAAGTTTTTAGCACCGGTGTGTATTAACATGTGAACCGTCAAGTTTCCATTGCGTGAAGTCTTGTAATTGCACTCTTTGCAGCGAATTTCTTTAACACCGGTGTGTTTTGACATGTGAAGCTTTAAGTTTCCACTACGTGCAGTTTTGTAATTGCACTCGTAGCAGCAGAACTCTGCAGTCTTGTCTTTAACATCGGTGTGTTTTGACATGTGAATCTTTAAGCATTGATTATATGCAGTCTTGAAATAGCACTCTTTGCAGCGGAAGTCTTTTACAGCAGTGTGTATCAACATGTGAGGCTTCAAGCTTCCTGTGCATGCAGTCTTGTAGTCACACTTGTTGCAGCGGAAGTCTTTCACACCGGTATGTTTTGACAAGTGAAGCTTCAAGTAACCACTACGTGATGTCTTGTTATCACACTCCTTGCAGCAAAAGTCTTTAAAACGGGTGGGTTTTGACATGTGAAGCTTTGAGCATTGTTTGTATGCAGTCTTGATATTGCACTCTTTGCAGCTGAAGTCTATAGCTGCGGTATGTTTTGACATGTGAAGCTTCAAGTTTCCACTACGTGCAGTCTTGTAATTGCACACGTAGCAGCAGAACTCTGCAGTCTTGTCTTTATCATCGGTGTGCTTTGACACGTGAATCTTTAAGCATTGATTATATGCAGTCTTGAAATACCTAGCACTCTTTGCAGCGGAAGTCTTTAACACCGGTATGTTTTGACATGTGAAGCTTCAAGTTTCCACTACGTGCAGTTTTGTAATTGCACTCGTAGCAGCAGAACTCTGCAGTCTTGTATTTATCATCGGTGTGTTTTGATATGTGAATCTTTAAGCATTGATTATGCAGTCTTGAAATACCTAGCACTCTTTGCAGCGTAAGTCTTTAGCTGCGGTATGTTTTGACATGTGAAGCTTCAAGTTTCCACTACGTGCAGTCTTGTAATTGCACTCGTAGCAGCAGAACTCTGCAGTCTTGTCTTTATCATCGGTGTGCTTTGACATGTGAATCTTTAAGCATTGATTATATGCAGTCTTGAAATACCTAGCACTCTTTGCAGCGTAAGTCTTTAGCTGCGGTATGTTTTGACATGTGAAGCTTCAAGTTTCCACTACGTGCAGTCTTGTAATTGCACTCGTAGCAGCAGAACTCTGCAGTCTTGTCTTTATCATCGGTGTGTTTTGACATGTAAATCTTTAAGCATTGATTATATGCAGTCTTGAAATACCTAGCACTCTTTTCAACGGAAGTCTTTAACACCGGTATGTTTTGACATGTGAAGCTTCAAGTTTCCACTACGTGCAGTCTTGTAATTGCACTTGTAGCAGCAGAACTCTGCAGTCTTGTCTTTATCATCGGTGTGTTTTGATATGTGAAGCTTCAAGTTTCCACTACGTGCAGTTTTGTAATTGCACTCGTAGCAGCAGAACTCTGCAGTCTTGTATTTATCATTGGTGTGCTTTGACATGTGAATCTTTAAGCATTGATTATATGCAGTCTTGAAATACCTAGCACTCTTTGCAGCGTAAGTCTTTAGCTGCGGTATGTTTTGACATGTGAAGCTTCAAGTTTCCACTACGTGCAGTCTTGTAATTGCACTCGTAGCAGCAGAACTCTGCAGTCTTGTCTTTATCATCGGTGTGTTTTGACATGTAAATCTTTAAGCATTGATTATATGCAGTCTTGAAATACCTAGCACTCTTTGCAACGGAAGTCTTTAACACCGGTATGTTTTGACATGTGAAGCTTCAAGTTTCCACTACGTGCAGTCTTGTAATTGCACTTGTAGCAGCAGAACTCTGCAGTCTTGTCTTTATCATCGGTGTGTTTTGATATGTGACGATTCAAGTTTCCACCATGTGGGGTCTTCTATTTGCACTCGTTGCAGCAGAACTCTTTGTTGGGTTTGGCTGGTCCCAGCGGCTGATTGCTGGTCGGTCCCAGGCTCAGAACTGGCAACAGAGGCTCTAGAGAATTCGTCCTTGACGTACCAGTCATCGTCTGCAATCTAAGACGGAAAAATTTAAAGTTCTGCCTTGGAAAACTACTAGAAAAAATAAATACATAGTACCGAAGGCCACATACATCGGCCGGCTGAAGGACCATGGGTGGACAGAGGTGTATCACGATACAAATGTGGGTATCTGATAACATTTTTTTCTTAATGGAATATGTATATTTTGGAATGTTTTTTTGTTTCTAGCAATAAATTATACAACCCTGTTTTAAAAAACCAAATAAATAAATAGTTTAATATTTGCATGGCTTGTTATGCCTATCACAATATGCCTAACAAATATAGAACCCAGGGAAAATTCATCTTAAGATATTTATGTCAACCTTTGACCAATCCCAGGAAACAACCTAGGGTTAAGGCGGGAATCAAAGAGCATTTGATATCCGAGTCGTTCACTCACTGGCAGGGTCAGGCTCGTAATCCGAGATGTCCACCTCCTCAGTCTTAATCTTCCACTCGGCTGCAACACCAAACACCAGAACTAAATAATCCATAATCGTGAAAAATGTTTATCAGCCGAAAGTAATATGAAGGTTGATTGATTTGAAGAGGAAGAGGAGAATTTTCTATTGAACGATTCCAATTCCCAGCATGTTGCAAGGTTTTGCTGCCAGGTTCCACAAGGAAATATAGAGAAATTAATAATAATAGTATAGAAGTATAATAATTGCATGGGTATTATAAATGTAATTTTTTAATGACGACAAATTAAATGTGTGTGAAGTGAATGATTTTGTAAGGAAAATTTGGAATTTCCTTTGCCCTTCTTACCTTCTTGGGGCAATTCTTCCAAGCTTTTTGGCTCCTCTTTCACCTGTAATAGAGGAAAGACATTTTATTACTGATTGAGTATAAATAATTTTTCAGCAATTGGCAAATTTGAGTTGTCCTTCTCCACAACAATGGAATCAAGGAATTATCAATCAACATCATCCACCTAGGTGGATGGTATCAGTTATCTTACTTGTCAATAGAAAACTTGTAGGAAATTCTGCTGAAATAGCATTGTTGCGTTGATGGCTAAATTGTCTGGGCATCTTCTTTGCTTTCTATCAGTTTAATAAGTCCTAATATCGTACCTTTGGTAGCTCTGCTTGAAGGTGGGACTCGAAAACGTCCATGGCTTTAACATTGGCCAGTCTGAATCTCCTTGACTCCGACAATTTGCCTGCATCAGAAGACGTGCTGTTTACTCAAGTGTTTTGTTCTCTATCAAACAAAATGATTATTTATGTACAGATATATTTACTCAGGCCGAGAAAACGAGCCTTGCATCCGGAAGTCAGCTTGAATCGATTTCAGGCTAAGTACACTAAAACGAGACACACTATCCTGTTTCTTCCTAAACTGAAGGTCAGGCCGAGTCTGCTGTTTTTCGAGATTCGAGACTTCGGACTCGGAACACAGTATACTCAGGCAGACAATACGGTATTCCTTAATAATAATGTTAACTATTCAATTGATTTGCTTGAAATTAACACAGTATCTTCTTTTTACGATTTATAATGCACACAGTAAATTTTGTCAATATCGGTTGAAGATAAAGTTGATTTAGTTGCAAAAAACTGCAAAATCACTAAAAAAAGCGTCATAAAAGCGCCATTTCCAAGAAAAGCGCTAAACACACAACAATGAAATTTGTACACAAACATTAAATCGTGGGGGCCAACATAATCTGGAAAGTTTCGTCAAATTCTATTGAGATCCTTGGCCTCTAGAGTGGAAAACGTGATTTGGAAAAACTGAAAAATTTCGTGAAATAATAACATAAAATTTACTCGTCCGAATTGCTTCAAAAACGTGGCAGATCTAAGTTCAGAGAAAACGAAAGTCCATATAAATTTTCATCAAAATCCGTTTTGGCGTTTGGTCTGTAGAGCGCGAACAAACACACAAAAAAACAAAAAAAGCAAAACATTCCGGAATTTTTTAGCAGTAAAGTGTAATTGAAGATTTCGCTTCCCTCGCTTCGCTCGTTTAATAAGATTCTTGCTTTTGTTAAGTTTTCAGCCTGAAAATGACGTCTGCAGGTTGGGCCAACGCCAACAAAATTAAAGTACATTCACCTTGCCGAATCTCTTCCAACAATTTGAAGAGGTTCGTCTAATTTAACGGATTCTATATTGATATATCTGATATTTTGATATCTTTAGATAGATTTGTTGAATATTATTTCTTTCATATTGAGATTTAAAAAAAATGGGAAAGGTAAAACAAACAATATTTTTGGTATTTTTTTCCTAAGCTTGGTACAACAAAATCTGATTATTGTAAACTCATTTTCCACTATCCCACTATCAGTGCACGTGTTTCGGCTGTTATTCGGTACATCTTTCTCTGCTTGATCCTGATAAATCGAGTACACTATTTTATAATATATAAACACTGAATATCACACGATGACAGAAACCACAGAATTGAAGGTTTTAACGTGTGAGGACATCTTAAAAAAAGTGGAAGAGTCAACTGCAGTCTTGACAGGTCCTTCAGTGCCAGGTAAAAAACGCAGGAAAAGGAATAGAAAACCATCAGAAACTGCCGAAAAACAGAGTGAAAATGTTCGTGGTCCACCTAAGTCTGGGAGATTTTGGAAAACGGAGAAGAAAAGGTAAAAGATAATGTGATAATTTTTATTTTGTGTTTAGTATCTTAACCTCAATCTACCAACTCCTGAATAAATGGGTAATTAAATGAAAGCCCTTCCATTCATCTTCTAACCTGGGATATTTTTAGATTCAGAACAATGGTAAAGACTCCCGGATTGGCCACCAAATCTCTTGAACAGAAGCTTGCTCTTCGAGCGCAGCTGAAAGATATCAAGGAAAAGTCTCGAGCTATAATCCAAGAACGCAAGGATGAAAAAGAAGCCAAAAAACAGCGTCGACGAGACAACCTGAAAAAGGCGGAGGAAAACAAAAAGAAGGCTGAAATTGTTCAGAAGGTGAAAGACGAAAATTTTTTATTGAGACTTCTTATCTTATTTAAGATGTATTATAATATCAATTATAAATGTACTGCATTCTTGCTTATTTTCTAGTGTAAAGATTGGACGGTTATTTTAATAAATGTGTGACTATTCCCACTTTCAGATTACTAATAGTGCCAAGCTAAAGAGGATGAAGAAGAAGCAACTGAGGAATATTGAGAAGAGGGATACAACGACAGTGACGACTGTGACATGATCAACTGCTTTTGTGTCTTTCCCATCCTGAGACCAGCCACGATAATCCCAATCTACTGTCGTAAAAATGAAATGTACTGGATGGCAAAGCAGTTGCCATAAATAAACAAAACATTTAGGTATGACTTGTTACAAATTTTTGGTACCACCTGTTCTTTATTATTCTTTTCTTTTTGGCAAGGAATACAATTGATGAGAAAATCTTAGCTAGAGAAAAAAGCAAATTAACCTTAGGGTTAAGTAACAGCGCATGTGCATAAAAATTTCCACATTATAATCATTTAGATTTACTTATCACACCTACCTACACTATACACTACACTCAATATCTTATATTGAGTACTATTTCTTGAAATCCAATGCCAATATAATTTTTTTATGAAAATATAGTAGTTGGCATAATAATTTAAATTGGTACAAATTAATTAATAAAAAAGTAACTAGACTTCCTCCAATCATAATTATTTATAATAGCCGATAAAAATTATTAAAAGTTACGACAATCGGTCTGAATCAGCCTAATTATGGTTGGTTTATTTGTTGCACAGATTTTTTTCCATCATTAATCGAACATCTTTCTTGGACGAAACACTCTTTCTGGCGACTTCTCTCTCAGCCAAGAAGGTAGTTTCAAAGGGGACCTTAGATCATCATCTCGACTTCTCCAACAGTTCCTCTCGGGCTGTAAGAATTAGACTGGATTAGTAGAAGCAAATTGGGATTTCTTGAAATATATAAATGTTGCAAATTTTGTGTGTTCAGTTCACATCGATCATGTTAGGGAAGTTTTTAGTCTTTCTCCCTGTTGTGGAGAGGACACAAGGCGGTACCTGTTAGAGTAAGCATTGCCTTTGATAAAGGCAATACGTGGATCCATTAAGTGATATTCTTGATGGGGTGATCAGATTTATCTCTCAAGATATGAGATGCCTTATAGCAACAATTTTTTAAGCAACTTACTCACATTCCTTCCTGGTTCTCGGTAGTCCATCCTCTCTCCATCCCAAGGCCGTTTATCTCCATCTCTTCTTCTCACTTCTTCCTTAGTATATCGGTACCTGTTTTCTCCTCCGAATTTCCTCGTGCAATCTCTAGGTTGTCCTCTAAACTGTCCACAATTACCAATATCTTCTCTCCAATTCCTTTCCCTTCGATCGATCTCGGTACTGAAGCAACGTTCCAAGCTTTTACTACTCCTTCCTGGGCTCACGACAACTCGATGACCTCTCCGATCCCAGCTTTGACCTCTGGAGCGATCATTACCAAAATCGCATCTCTTGGCCTCATTTCGATACGAATGCATTTCTAATTGATATTTCCGCTCTTTCTTCTGCCGTAGTCTTTCCAACTCTTCTGCGGCCTCCACCTGATAGCGTTCGACTCTCTCCTGACCTTCTCGAAACCTTTGTCTGTTTTCGTTAGCGTCTAAACTTTTGGAACTCTGGCCCTCCCGTTCCTCTTGAGATGGGTTGGCGGAAACAAAGGCAGTTGCAAAATCTGTGATTACGTTGACAGAAACAACTGGCGAAAAGCTGAAGCTCTCATCCGTTGTCTCAGAAGTGTCCGTAGCGTTAACTTTTGACTGGCCAGCATGTTTATGGGATGGCTCAATTGCAGTATTTCGATGCTGGGTATTGAGATTTTCCGCAATGGAGCTGAAGCCTTCAGTAGCAGACAACGGGAAGTGACCAGTCGGCTGCAAACGATTATGATTGATGCACTGAGAATCGTTTTGGTGTTTCTGATTCCTATCTCGATCACTTGAAATGATAGGAATATTTGGCAAATTTTTGTTATCGACACCTTGGGGTAGGGTTTCAAATTGAAATTGTGTAGCCTTTGTTTGCTTCCGTATCTTCAATGCATCTTTTTCCAATTGGACATTTTCCTCTGCCCTGGCTGTGGTTAGCGAAAGGGCATGTGCTGTTAACGAGGATGGTTTCGAAGTGTTAGCCATCTGGGACGTTACAGATTCCTCCAGTTCTCGGCGTAATCTGCAACAATAGCACCATTGGTAGGTATAATTTTAACGGTTTAAATAATAAAAACCATTGTAATTTCTAGTTTTACCGTTGAACTTACGTCTCTTTGTGAAGGTCTTTTAGATACTGCCTAGCTTCTTCTAGATACTCTACAAATAAAAATAATTAACGTTAGCGTTAGTGACAAACAAACCGGAGTTATTTTCTGATTTACAATCAAGATGATTCAAATTGGAACTTGCACTAACCGAGCTTGCTAAAGTTTAGTGCGGCGCGCATTCCAACGACCCACTTAGTGATACCGTCCATGACTTGCTCCTCGAGTTCCATCTCGCGCACGCTTGCATCGCTGACGTGGGAATCTGGCGAAAGCAACTCTTTCACCGAGGGCGATACTGGCGTTGACGTTGCTGCAACGTTGTTAGCTGGCTGAGTCTCTTCCCGGACTAACGTTGACGTCGACGGTTTGTCCCTTGCTACCCCCGACTTGCCAGCAAAGGGTCGCTTAAATCTCGGACTCTTGGTGCTTGTGAGTTTTGGAGAGAACCTATTTACAGATGGTTTATTATTTATCGAGGCTTGTCTGTCATTTTTCAGGTACAATAGACTGGTTTTTGTAGTAATTGCAAGTAATTAGAACTGATCTGACTAAACTTGAAAAGTTTCAGTTTAAGTAATAAGAAATGATTGGACTTAAATAGGTACCAAACTGGAGTGACCACGGCATCATCACGTGAATTGCAACCTAAACTTGTTTTGAACCTGCTTTGCACATAGCCACTGATTCTATAGTAATATGGAAAAAATCACTCAGTTCCAGATTAATTCTCAGCTTCACCTGTAGTCGCTGCCATGCAAGGGCTCATCGAAACTCTCCTCGAGTTGAACTGGGCTCGGTTCGGGATCAGGGTCATCGACATCTGGACTGAAGTCTCGTTCATGTTGTTTCTGCAACTGAGAGCATGTGGTGATTTTATAACATCATTCAGAGACTTTAGTGGATCACCTTAATTTAATTTGAATGGCGAAGAAAACCTACTTTAATAAAGATAAAAATATCTTGGGCAATGAAAGCAGGTGTAGGCCTACCTGGTATTGCTGGCCCCGTGGATTGTTTTGGGCGTGTCGAATTATCTCGTGAAGTTCACAGTCCTTATGTGATTTTGTTCGCTTTCCGAGATTTGATTCACGACAAGCCGGCTTCGATATCTTCCCTCTTGCAAACAGTCCTTGGGTCTGGAATTTTTTTGGGTAATACATTTTTATTAGGTGCAAAATACAGTTTGAATACAGTTTAAATATAGTTTGTAAGATTTTAAATTGAAACAGATTCATTCATAAATTAGAATAATACATTGATTGATATTTTAGAATTTTATTTGCATACGGGAACAGTAAGACGTCCTCTCGTAACGATGGGATGCGGCTTTCCTTTGCCGACAACTGTGGCATAAGCTTTTGTATCCTATGAGAGAAAAAATCACATGCATGTGTATTATGTTCTAGTTTTTAGGTACTTCTGAAGGTAATGTAAGTACTGATTCAGTACTGTTAATTAAAACATCGGGGTTTATATTTGTCTGGAAAAAACCTTGTAAACCCACAAACCAAATCTTAAAACTTTTTACATATGAACAGACAATGCACATCCATGAAGGTCCACTCGAAATATCGAGAAAAATAATATTTAAGGTATTAGATGGATTATACCACAAGTAAAACTAAGATCATATAATATTATGATTCACTCACAAAGAGGCGCCTCTGTTCCCCAAATTCACGAACAGCTCTAGTAAAGCCAGTGGTAGCTTTGGTTGGTCCTCTCATTTCAGACTGTCCAATGTTCTGACCTGCATCCTGCACCTGAATCAGATTTATTTTTTATATAGGATGGTTTTGCTTAGATATAACTTATTAATACAATGAGGCATGGGTAGGTATGTATTGAAACACTTTACCAAAGTCAACCCAGAGATTCGCTTCTTACGTTCATCTAGTTCTTTCCGTTGATGTCTCACTTTCATCTTATTATAACGTTTTGGATAATTAGGGCTCATTCTGCTTGATTAAATGAACGAAACATTTATCTAAAGAAGCTTTCAACCTGTTAGCTACTTGCAAATATCAATTACTTAGATATTTTTTGACAGCCGCTTTGAGCCGCTACAATTTCAGATTTATATTTGGAGACAAATGGAAGGAGGTTTGGATCAACTTCGGGAATCTTCGGGAAGTTTCCGAAGGCCGAGTTGGCACAAGTTACAGCAATGGTGCCTACTTCATCAAATCAACTCACATGTGGTTGATTAAATTTTGATCACAAGTTTGTTAATTATCAAGAAAAATGGGAAAGGAGAAGAAAAAAGGATATAACTGGAAAGCGCGGACAGTAGTTGAAACTGTCATTGACAATACCAGTACAGCTAAGGTATTATGACTGCCTTTTTGGCAAATCTTGTGTTCTTAACCTCAAAATCCATTAGTAATGCAATGTCAATGGAATGTTCTGTGCTAATATTTAATGAAATTATTTAATATTTTGATTTCAGATTAAAGTTGATTTAAATAGCGCACCTAAAGGGCACTACGATGATTGTAATGCTCTGGTCATACCATCTGACAAGAGAAAAACAAAGAAGAAGAAAGAATCCGTCTCAATCACCAAACTTCTCTCAAAGCGGCATCGGAAACAACTCGAAAAAGTTGTCGCACAGAAAACAAAGAAAGAAAATGTAAATTGAACTCAATTAACCTTCCACGAATACTCTCAGTTTGATAAATCACCATAATAAACCTACAATCCTATTTTTTTTCAGCGAGCAAGTCTTTTGGAAGCGTTATCAAAAGTCCAGGCTCCTCTAGAGATGTACAAACACATGACATCAATTTCTGCGATGCAAACAAAAGGTTTGAAACGTCACTTCTGCGAAGTAGCTCGGGATAATCTGGACACTGAAGACATGGATTTCTCCGCTACCGTGCCTGTTGAGGCCGAAGATGATACTATGCCGAATATTAACAGCATAGCTGGTAGCCGAAAGCGTAAACGCTTGTTAGCCCTAGCTGCTAATCATAATGGAGAAGAAGAGAAAATCAAAGATGATGCTAATATCATTGGATTTGAGGTTTCCAGTGATTCGGATTCTGACGAGTCAGATATTGGCTCAGTGAAGGCCGAGAATACAGAAAGTGAGATTATAACCGAAGATACAAAGGAAGATAATCTCGACTCTATTGGTGTTGTAGAAGGTGATGAAATAGAACATAAAGTGGACGATCCATCTGAAATAAGCAATTCTATAACAGAAGTATTCAGTTCAGCTACCTCTAAGCAAATTATCAATGGTGCTCCAGAAACAATAACAGTTGCAGTCGATAAAAAACCTGTCGAAAGCAAACCAGCAGTTTTCGTGGCAGTGGACAGAAGCAAAGACATCCAGACGGCACGTATGAAGCTGCCAATCCTTGCCGAGGAGCAGGTCGTTATGGAGACAATCAACGAGAACGACGTGACAATAATTGCTGGCGAGACGGGCAGCGGAAAGACTACCCAAGTGCCACAGTTCCTCTATGAAGCAGGCTACGCTAGGTAAGACGTCAGTTGTTGCCGAGATGGAACATTACCAATTATGCTGCACGGAAAACCGACTTTGGAATGGAATGTAAGGGCAAGGTGAAAGATCTGGGTTCGACCTCTGGCACGGACACAATTTTGGATTTGGAATGGATATTTAGTTTCTGATCATAAATTTTAATTCTAGCTTGGTTAAAGAATTTTGAGCTGTTCAATCATGTTTACATGATTTCAAAATTTCGACCCAATAAGTTGAGCTACCCGCTTTGCCAGTAAAAGTAACCGACGTGATGTGTCGATGTTTTCTAGCGACAACATGCTGATTGGAGTGACGGAGCCGAGAAGGGTTGCAGCGATCTCGATGGCGGCTCGCGTCGCTCACGAGATGAACCTCTCGAGCAAAGAAGTTTCGTATCTCATCCGATTCCAGGGCAACGTCTCCGAGGACACCAAGATCAAGTTCATGACGGACGGCGTCCTCTTGAAAGAAATCCAGACTGTGAGTTATGATGAGTTGAACTTTCAATTGATTGGAATGGCCAAACATCTATCAACTAAGAAATTGATAATTTTGTTTGTAGGAGATAGTCTCTTTCATGGCACACATTTGTCATTTTTCTCGAAATTTGGAAAATTTGACAGTGGCAGTCCAATTGTTCTTCCCTACAAAACAACCCTTAACACTTGTAATCTATAACCAGTGTCCTTGCAAAATGATACAATAACATTTCTTGTTCAAGTGGTGCCCATTGCAATGTGTTAAAAATTACTAGGGCGCCGCGAACGCTCAATCTAATCGCGTTGAAGATGAGCGTACTTATTTAGGGCTTGAGGATAAGATTTAAGACCTACAAGAATATGAAGGTAATCGCACCTAAACCTTCCACTTGAATCTCGAGGGATAAATAGTTAGGAATCATAAAAAATTGTCAGAACAGTGCCAATAAAAGATGAACAAGATAAGATATAGATCCAAAAACTTCAGGACAGCTGCATATCAATTTGCTTTGTATGTTTCTTAAGTTTGGTGTGATTATATCAATAACTTTAGGCTGTAAAAAATAAAAAAAGTTTTGAAATTTCTGAAATATTTTGAAAATTTTGAGAAACTGTTACCCCGACTTTGCTGAAAAAATCAGAGGGTCTAAGTTGAGAACAAAATATGGTTTCCTTTCTTGAAATTTTTATCAAAATCGGAGCAGCCGTTTGGCCTGTAGGGTGCAAACAAAAAAAAAAAACACACAAGTGTTTTTTTTCTCCACTAAGTGAAATTCAAGATTTCGCTTCGCTTGCTTTGCTCGCTACGCTCATCAATAAGATACCATTTCAATATCGCCCTTTTCAGTTTCACGGTCCACCGTTAAACTCGGGTCATTTCAGAGACAACGTAGACATACACAGAGAGCTGATGACATGTGACTTGGTTAAACGGTGAATGCTCTGGTTGGATTTGACCAATATTTTGTCAATAAGAGCGTTGGCGTCTTAATCTCTGCAGAGCATTTTCTGTCAAACCCACTTATCCACCATAGACTCTGAAGACATCAAAGAAGATGTTAAAACTTAGCATTACCCAGTTACATTTTTTTTTTCTGAAAATGTTAAAACTGATAATTGAAGATGTCAACACAATCAACAATGCCCTTTTTACAACCAAAATACATTCCAACCTGAGCATTCACGGCCAAACCAACCGCGCCATCCACCCTGTGATCTGAAATCCCCGTCCAACCAAAGCTGACAACATTTTCTCACCTGTCTGCGGCCGTAAGGACTTCCTGCTCTCGCGCTACTCGGTGCTGATCCTGGACGAGGCTCACGAGCGCAGCGTCTACACGGACATCCTGATCGGGCTGCTGTCGCGCATCGTGCCGCTGCGCAAGAAGCGCGGGAAGCCGCTCAAGCTGGTCATCATGTCGGCGACGCTGCGTCTCGAGGACTTCACCACCAACGCCAGGCTCTTCAAGACGCCGCCGCCCGTCATCAAGGTAACGCTCGCGCTTTGTTGTGCTGACGGCAAGCCGGGGCCTTTTCACACCGGGACATACCTTGTTTCTGAGCTAGGGCTTCCTGAACGCCGTCTGCAAAGTTTGGTCAGAATGTATTTGCAACTGATTTTTAAGATAATTTGTCAAAAGAATGCGCTGAAAATATTGCCTAGTCCAAGTTGAGAAAAAACTAATGGGTTCTGAAAATTTCATAAAATTTGGTTGAGCCGTTTGGCAGTTTGGCACAAATATAAATAAATAAATGAATAAATAACATACCTACAGGGTTTTTTCTGCAGTAAGTGTAATTGAAGATTCACTTTACTAGCTTGGCTCGTTACGCTCATTAATTAAATTTAATCGTTAGTTGAGGAAATTGTGGCCCAGTTATTTGATTTTCTGCATATGGTGTATTGGTGTCACCAATTTTAATCTCGATGTACCTACTCTTCAGGGTCCTTTGATGAGGACATTCTTTCCAAATGAATGGAAGTGCAAGATGTTTGATGAATGCAAATAGGGATGAATTTAACACAAATTTTATTTTTTGTGAAATATTCTGCTATTATTAGGTAGTATCTTTTAACTTTGTCTGCAATATAGTGTTGTACGCACTCGTGTTGTTTCAGGTCGAGTCGAGGCAGTTTCCGGTAACGATCCACTTCAACAAGCGCACATCGTCCGACTATTTAGACGAGGCGTACAAGAAGGCGTGCAAGATTCACTCGCAACTGCCCGATGGCGGCATCCTGATTTTCCTCACCGGTGAGTCTTTCCCTTGAGTATTTTCACCTTTTAAATTGTTTGAATATCATCTACGGTAAATTAATTAGAATGATTCTTGTTCTAATTTGAAACATTAACATAGGTTGCTTGGTTACCAAAAGAAAGTTTATTACTTAGGTACATAATAATTGTAAGTGAGTGAAATAGTGGAAGAGTTTTTTCTTAATCCAACGTGGTTATTTTTACTTTTCTTTCATTTATTCCAGGTCAGCAAGAAGTGAACAGCATGGTCCGAAAATTAAGGAAATCATTTCCTTTCCATAGCAAGAAGTACGAAGAGAATGAAGAGGTATTTTTTTTGCAATGTAATGTTGGAAATTTGCATTAAGGCGGTTCTAGCAAGATGCTATGTATAACGGGGCATAAGTCCGTCTCTCTCTAATCTGGTTGAGTATACAAACATTGTTGTGGTTTCGTGACACTCCATAGAAGATTTAAAAATTTAATTGCCTTTTAGCAAAGGATTAGAGCTTATATGAAAAGCAATCAAGTGATCAGCAGTCTTTTGCACTTGCTTATTGCATGAGCGTTGAAAAGCTTAGTTATAAGCTTATAACGTATAAATTGTGTTTATAAACAACTTAACTGTCGCACTGATTACGAGTGCGAGCCAAGATCGCGAGACATTCAAGGGCGGTGTCGATTTCAGCCAGGTATTGGTTTTACGGGTTAAATTTTGTGGCGATAGCATTGCCCAAACCAATAACACTAGATTATTGAAAATCAGACCACAAACCAATCGTAACATTCTTCAACTGCTCGTCTTTTCAAAATTCTTCTATGACGTTTCTAAGACTAGTATTTCGTGAAAACAAAATGCAGAGGGTGACAAAAATAATTCCACTAAACAGCCCTTGGATCAAAATGACTTGCTTGATAGCCCACACCTAGGAGCAAGGTGTTGGCGAGGCTGTGAAAAAGTTTCGTATTTCTATCTACAACCGTTACTCTGATGCTATCGCCAGAAATCTAACCCTTTTAAATGCGTGTATCTCAGTGAAATTTGGGTTTGAGCATGATTTTTTGATAAATCCTGCACTTTGGTGTTATACTTTTTCAGGTTCAAAGGTTATTTCCTTTCAAAACTGCATATTTCGAAGTTTGGGTCTTATGGCCCGTTATACATAGCGTCTTGGTAGAACAGCCTTAAGAAATATTAGAAATAATATCATAAAAATTAGCTTCTATATAGGTATTAGGTTGTAAGGTAATTGGAATTAAATGGAAAATTGTGTGTTTGATTTGTTTTCAGGCTAGCGATAAAAAAGTAGCGGAAGCGTTAAGAAACAGCAAGAAGTCGAAACGAAAGAGAAAGGACTCCGAGGTGAAGCTGCCGGAGATAAATTTGGACGACTATTCGATCATGCCGAACGACGACACAGAATTTGACATGCTAGGTACTAACATTTTCAGAGAAACCAATAAAGTTACATCGTTCCACACATTCCCAACACGCTAACGAGTGTTCCATTGCAGGAGAGAGCGGCAACGAATCATCGGACGACGACGACGAAGCTGGGAACCCGCTAACGAATTCCAGCGAACCGATGTGGGTTCTGCCGCTGTATTCGTTGCTCCCAAGCGACCGGCAGGCCAAGGTACGTCCCTCGAAGCACCAACAGTTAAGAAGCTACAATTGATTGCCGATTGCGGCGTGGTCACCTCTGCGACTATACTCACATTTTTGCCGTCGCCGCAATTCATGCCGTTGCGGTCACTGAAGCCCATGACACACTGTAGTGCCTACGGTAGCCTGCCCACTCCTATGACCACAACGCTGTATTCCTCGGTCCCCGTTACCACTTTTTATGCCCATGCCCACCTCTAAGCCGCTGCTTAGAGTTAACTGCTCACGCCAATAGCAGCTAAACCGTTGCCCACGCATTGTCCCTAGTTTCCGCCGCTAACACATCTAACGCTACTAAAGCAGGTCTTCGAGCAGTGCATTTTCGCTACCAACGTGGCCGAGACCTCGGACCGCAAGCAAGCCTTTGCCCCTGCGGCTGGCGCTTACGCCAATAGCACCCTGCAGTGCTTACATTAGCCTGACTGTCACGCCTTGGCCCCCTTTGCCACCTCGAAGCCACTGCTGCCATGCAAATCTGTTAGTGTTTTTAAGGTGGGATGAGTTTAGAACCTTAATATCCCTGCCGAAATCCATACCAGGATACTGTCACGAATCTAACCGTGGTTCACACAGGGAACATCCCTGGAACTCTAGAACTGGGGGTTGGCTGTGAGAGGGATCGTGACTTACCGGGTGTTACTTGACAAATTGTACCAGAAAACCATTTATTATTGAGGTTGGCCACCCTAATTACAACTACACCAGAAATACAGTATGTGACTTGAGCTAAGCGATACTTAAATGTTCGGTGTCCGACATCCAGGAGTTGTCCGCGCTCTCTCCCTCCTCGATTCGTACGTGTTTCTTCGTTGGTCGTCCGCCGTCTGAGAGCGATTTCACTGAGGTGGCGATGCACATGCACAAATTGTCTACGCGATGTTTTGCTGACTTGCTAGATACAATTTGGCTGGCTACTACAGCAGATTGAGTAGCTATAGCCCGAGAGGCTGACTCAGCACTCCCACCTGTGCATCACCTGGGGGTTGGAGGAGGGGTGTTATGGATAAGTAGGGAAATGCCCGATGTTATCGCATTCTGATAGGATAGGCACTGTGTTGGCCCTGGGGAGGGTTGTAGGAATCAAGGGATGTTTAGGTATTTGAAGGATAATTAGGGTTGGGAACAAAAGTCCCACGAAGGTGGAACACCCTTCGTGACAATACCGTTATCGGTATTGGTATCCCTGTACGGATACAAATTTTGGAATGGATATTTCATTTCTAAAAATAAACTTTTGTCAATTAGTGTGATTCAAACGTTATTGCAAATACTCGTTGCATGTAGGGTCGATATTTCGTTTCGAATAATAAACTTTAGTCAATGTTAATGGAACAAATGAACGCACTCTCATCTCACCTAAAAAAATGAACACAATCGCACCGTTGAGCCCCTGCGAGCGACCCGCCTACAACAGCCGCGCTGCGTCTTTCTCGCAGGTGTTCGAGGCGGCGCCGCCGGGCTGCCGTCTGTGCGTGGTCGCGACCAACGTCGCGGAGACGTCGCTCACGATACCCGGCGTCAAGTACGTGGTGGACTGCGGCCGCGTCAAGTCGCGGCTCTACGACAAGGTGACGGGCGTGACGGCGTTCGCGGTGACGTGGTCGAGCAAGGCGGGCGCCAACCAGCGCGCGGGACGCGCCGGCCGGACCTCCGCCGGACACTGCTACAGGTAGCGATGGGACGGAGCAGGTTTTTTTTCGTTTGACGCGGCTTTTGACGGGTTCTTTTTAGCGGTTTCTTTGTTCGATCGTGGCCGTGTTTCTATCTCCGTGGAGCCCATTGATTCAAATGTGTGTGTGTGTGTGTGTGTTTGTAATTTTATTGTTTGCAGCTCTTGCTCTGGTTACAATTGACCTATTCCACTCCGAGTAAAGTTACTTGAGATACCCACTGGATGTACTTCCAATTTAAAGGAAGACAGGGAAATCACAACCCGAATTGCCTTACCTGCCTTTAGCGAGTGGGTATCACGACGTCATTTTGATTGAATGGAATAGGTGTATTACTTATTACAGACAGTCAACATTTCAGAGAGGTCTAAATTGAGAGAAAACATTTAGCTCAACTAACACTTGAACTCAGAGTTAATAAAATGGTAAAACTGGGCATTAACAGAAAGTAATGAGGCAACGGGTTGATCGCCGTCTTCCGCCGCAGGCTGTTCTCGTCGGCGGTGTTCAACGACGAGTTTGACGAGTTCACCAAGCCGGAGATCCAGCGCAAGCCGGTGGACGACCTGCTGCTGCAGATGAAGGCGATGAACATCGTCAAGGTGGTCAACTTCCCGTTCCCGTCGGCGCCCGACTACCTGCAGCTCAAGTCGGCCGAGAGGCGGCTGCAGCTGCTCGGCGCGTTGACGCCGCCGCCCGAAGGACAGGGTGAGCGGCAGCCTCGACGTTTCCATTTGCTCTGGGCCCGGAATATATTTTATGCTGGTTTTTCATAAAAACCGTTTTTCTGGGCATTGAATGCTAAGGCCCAGTTTTTCATTGGCCTGTTAAGTGTTTAACGGTATGTTAACTCCATATCTAGGCATCTCATTGGCAGTGGCTATGTTAATGACACATTCATGGGTTGGGCCAGTGAAAAACTGGACCTAGGTCTCTAACTCAAATTTTTCCCGGCGTTTTGCAAAGCTACGCTGCCTGCTTTATCTAGGGTCTAAACTCGAGTGCCAAATAGCAATTGAATTGCATTGTGGAAGAGTGTTATGCGGATGATGCTGATTGAACTTTGATTTAGCTAGAAAGAACTGCAGCGACACTAAAAAAGCGTCACAAAATTGCAAGTTTCAAAAAAAGTGATTGAGAGTTTATTATACCAATGATATTTTTATAGCCTCAAATGTCATCGAGGATAGCATGTTAACTCAAATTAAATTTATTAGCTTCATCAAGAGTCTGAACTCGAGTTTATCCAAGTAGATCCCGGTACGGATACAAATTTTGGAGCGGATATCTCGTTTCTAATAATTGATGAGCGTAACGAGCGTAGCGAGTGAAGCGAAATCTTCAATTACACTTTAATGCTAAAAAAAATCTCCAATGTTTTTTTTTTTTTTTTTTTTTTGTGTGTGTTTGTTCGCGGTCTACAGGCCAAACGCCAAAACCGATTTTGATGAAAATTTCTGTGAACCTTCGTTTTCTCTGAACTTAGATCTGCCACGTTTTTGAAGCAATTCGGACGGGTAAATTTTATGTTATTAAGTTTTTACGAAATTTTTCAGTTTTTCCAAAACACGTTTTGCACTCTAGAGGCCAAACATCTAAATATAATTTGACGAAACTTTCAGGATATGTTGACCCTTACGATTTAATGTTTGTGTAAAAATTTTATTGTTGTATGTTAAGCACTTTTCTTGAAAATGGCGCTTGAATGACGTTTTTTTGCGATTTTTTAGCGTTTTTTCAGTTTTATGCAACTACAGCTACTTTATCTTCAACCGATGTTCACAAAATTTACTGTGCGCATTAAAGATCGTAAAAAAAAGATACTGTGTTAATTTGAAGCAAATCAATTGAACAGTTTTTCTTTAAATCGATTTTTACGTTTTGAAATATTCAAATAATTTCACGCGACTACACCATGATATTTTCAGGTAACGAATGTCATTGAGAAAGCTGCTCACTGGACATGTTAAATTGATCATAAAAGCCTCTAGGCAATGCGCACACGCAATATAATCGCGTTGAGGGTGCTCATCCACAACACGATTATATGAGTGTTCGCATAGCCTAGTAAATATTTACAGTATATGCAACGAGTTTGCATTTAGGTTCGAATCAACAGTACTAACCTCTGATGTTCCCGCCAACAGACGAGTGGAACAGACGCATTAGCCCGCTTTCCCCGACTCGCCGAAACAACCATTCACTCATCCCAGCGTTGTCATATTTCCCGTCGTCTCAACCCTAACCGCCAGCGTTCCCGCCGACAGACGAGTGGAGCAGCCGCATCAGCCCGCTCGGCACGGCCATCTCGGCGTTCCCCGTGTCGCCGCGCTACGGCAAGATGCTGGCGCTGAGCCACCAGCACGGCCTGCTGGCGTACACGATCTGCGCAGTGGCGGCGCTCTCCGTGCAGGAAGTGCTGCAGGACGCGCCCGTCGATGCATCGGAGGCGGCGCCCAAGCAGACGCGCGCCGAGTGGATGAGGACGCGGCGGATGTGGGCGGGAACGGGCCAGTCGCTGTTGCTAGGTGGGTGGAAACGGGAGTCGCTGTTGCTAGTTGTATGGAAACCGGGTGGTTGTTTTCCCAGGCTGCTGTGGTTTTAAATAGCTCTGGTCATTTTTCCCTCTTTTATTAGCATTATTATTATTATTATTATTATTATTATTAATATTTATTTCTCATACTTAGGCAGGGTACATGTTCTTTTAATACTTAAATCATGGTTGTCAGTTGTATGGTGTCTGGTTATGTTACAATAAGTTCAACTTTAATGCTATATTTAACTATAATACTATATTAATTAACTTTAATGCTGCATGAATTAGTTGCATTTTTTTTCACCAATGATAGATGATTGGTCAATGCAACTATTCAATGTTATGGAAATATGTGGGTCTTTATTTCATAAGCAAAAGGTGAATTCCAGTCTCATTGTGCATACACAATTTCACCTTGTTAGATCATCTACCTATATTTTTAGAACAAAAGACAATTTTTAATGTAACTGTTTTACTCGTTGGGCAACTTGCGGGCGTAAGCGCTATTCTTCACGGGGTTAATATCCGTGCGTCTTGTCACCGCCAGGAGACCCAATGGTGTTGCTTCGCGCCGTGGGGGCCGCCGAATACGCCGGCGTCACCGGCAAGCTCGAGGAGTTCTGTGAAGACAACGGCCTGCGGTAAGCTCGCTAACTTGAATTTTTTTTTTAAATCATTTATTTATTCAAGCTTAGGAACACAATACATAAATAGTTTATATAAAATTCCAGTGGCTGAGGGGTATATTATTTACAAATCACGAGTTAGTGAGTTATGATTACCACTACACTAAGGTCCTTTGTAGAGAGGATTTCTTCGATCTTGTTTTTGGGTAGCTTGTTCCAATCTCGGATGGCTCGACCTAGCAGTGAGTAGTGGCCGAGGTCCGTTCTTTATCTGGGGAGGAATACTTAATTGCTGTGATCGTTTCTGTTGGTGAAGGTAGGAGCCTTGAGATGTTCGGTAAGCTCCTGCCAGGCTGGTTCACCACTTATGGCCTTGTGCAATTATCGAACGCCAACCCAGGCTTGATCAAACCGACAATCGCTGCATTTTTACCATCTGTGTGGCCCACACAAGCAGATGCATCACTGTTTGCATTTTATATCAGTGAAAGTTTGTTGTGGGATGTCTGCACTTGTAAATAGTGTTAAATTGGAACTTTGCACTAATACAATGCTATTCTGCAATGCTCTCCACGAATTCCTTTTGGCTTTTGTTGTGAACCAAGCATAAAATCTTGGTCTTGCATCAGAAATGTGCATATGAGTGCACATGCCTGTGTATGTATGTATGTAAATACTATATCTATAATCCATGAATCGGATGCATTCTGTAAACAGAGACTTGAACTAACGTCGTATCAGCTTTGGTACAGAAAAAAATCACTGAAACTTATATTCACCAGCCAGCTCTGCCACTCCATTTCTGACCGAACCTCCTCCGGCCCTCGCAGATTCAAGGCGATCACGGAAGTGCGCAAACTGCGGCTGCAGCTGACGACGGAGATCAACCTAAACCTGCCCGAGCTGAACATCTTCGTCGACCCGCGGCTGGCTCCGCCCTCGGAGACGCAGGCGCGCCAACTGCGCCAGATCCTGCTCTCGGGGCTCACCGATCAGATCGCGCTGCGCGTTTCCGACGACGAGGTGAAGCTGGCCGAGGATCGAGCCAAGTGGAAGCATGCGTACAGGTGAGTGAATCGCCGCTCAAGATCAACAGCTCTTCTGAAGGACAGTACAACTCGAACGGCAAGATTCCTCCACCAATCCGTGGTATCGACACAGGCTCAATGGAAATATCTTCAAAGTTGAGTAAAATAGCGCTGGCTGAGTCAGAGGTTGGATCGGCAACCATTCCTGGCCAAATCCAGTGCTTAATTTGTGTTGGTTGTCAACCTCTTGATAAAAGGGATTTGGGCAGGGAATCCTCTATCTGTTCTATCTATCTGTATCTGCCAGTACAACTTCTTAAACAATTTAAAAGTTATTAAAAAGCATTAAATTCACCTATCTATCGGTAGTAAAATTAAACCCCCATTGCAAAGAACACGTTTATTTTGCAGAAAAACTGGAACTTCCTTACGTAGACCGAATCTCCAAAAATCAAGTTTTTCAATGTTAGCCTGTTAACATGTTAAGATGAACATGTTAAATTGATTATATAAGCCTCTAGGGCTATGCGCACACTCGTATAAATGCACACTCGTGCATTAAATATCATTGTTGTTTTTGTAGTCCTTTTTAGAAGAAAAAAAATGGCACTTTTATGTCGCCTGCGTTTCTGCTGTTTTTTGCAACTAAAGCAACTTTATTTTCAACCGATTTAAAAAAAAATTGCTTTGTGTATTATTCATTGTAAAAAGAAGATAATGTCATATTTTAAGCAAATCAATTGAAATGTTTTTCTTTTAAATAGATTTTTATGTTTTGAAATATTAAAATAATTTCATGGCATATATATATAATCATGATATATTGAGAATGCTGCTAAATTAACGCCAAACATTTTAAATTGATAGTAAAAGCCTCCAGGCTATGCGCACACAAAATAAAATCGTTTGTGGGTGAGCGTAAATATTACGCTTATCCACAACACGATTATATGAGTGTTCGCATAGCCTATTTATAAACAAAATACATACCGCAACATACATGACGCAACAGTGCGTCGTTAAACACCACAAATCAAATGAACCCAACGGCAACCACCCTGCCCCTGCAGGTGTGGCGAGATGGAGGACCCAGTGTTCATGCACTCGAGCAGCGTCCTGCGTCGGCAACGGCCCGAGTGGGTCGTCTACCAGGAGGTCTACGAGACGAGCATGCTGATAATGCGCGGCATCACCGCCATCGAGCCGCAGTGGATCCCAACGTTTGCGCCCGACATGTGCCAGCTCTCGGAGCCGATGTCGGACCCGCCGCCGCGCTATGACCCGGTCGCCGGCCGCGTCTATTGCCACGTCACCGGGACCTACGGTGAGTGCGTCGGTGGAACGCCTACCGGGTCCAACCCTGTTACAATACTAAAAATTTCAGTTTGTACCGAAAGTATAAGGCCTATGGCTAAGTGGCTTTGTTAAATTTACTGTAGACCCAACTGCCTATACAGCGTGAGACCGTGCCTAAATTATTGCCGCCTTTATAGACGTACCAACTCCTTTAACCAAACTTCATCGGGAAATTTCGAAATGTCAATATTGAAACTGAAATGTTGGCTTTTGTTGACTTAGACCCGGTTTTACAATTTAGCCAACTCCAGGTTAAAGTGGGAGTTAAGTTATTTGTTATGGCAACAGCCAATGGGATGCAGTGGAATTCATTTGTTTCTAGGAGTTAGATGCTTAACCCAGAGTTGACAAAAGTTGTAATACCGGCCCTAAAAGAACAGCTGATAACTGAAAAATTAGTCCTGAAACTTATAATAAATTAACCAAATCAAATATAGTTGGTAACATTTCAAAGCTGAAAAGGAATTAACATGCCAATATTAATATTGATGAATTAATATTAGCATGCCGTGTCCAAAATATCAGTTTATTTCCACGGACTTGCTTGTTTCCATGCCGTACCCAAAGCTTCCCGGCCACTTGCTTCAAACTCCGTGCCCATGCCACTCCGATGTCTTCTCTGATATTCTCTCTGGTGTTGACCAACTCATCACATATCCCGCCATGTCAATCTATGTCAATCTATATATCGCGTGCAGGCAAGGCGGCTTGGCGGCTGCCGCTGATGGAGATCGAGTTCCCGGTCGGTCTCGACCGCTACAAGTGGTTCGCTCACTTCCTGCTCGACGGCAGCATCTTCCCGAAGCTGCAGCAGTTCAAGCCGTCGCTGCTTTCCACTCCGGCGACCATGGTCAAGTCTTGGGCTAAGTAAGCGCCGATTTTTGTCGCGTCTGCGTTTGTCGGTGGGGAATGGGTCGGTATGTCCTATGGTATGGGTGGTGGTAGGTATGTAGGGTGTAACGCACCGAGTTGCGTTTCATTAGGAGTCGATTGGGGATAAGGTCATTGCCCATTGCCATTGGTACTTAGAAGATGGCCTCCATTTATGCTCTTACTGTTCATTAATCTAAAATTGCATGGCTCTATATTTAAGTATCCCCATCAAACACCTGAATATTTAATTTATCACTTGCATACCTGTTAGGCATTAACTAATAACAGTATGATCACAGTTATGATTGCATTAATGCAGGTAGTAGAAATATAGGATAAATAAAAGAAAGGTGACCTCAAATTTCTGTCACACCAAGTTGGTATGAATGATGACAAATAGGGCCAAGCCAAGCCTGACGGGGAATAACAGTGTGCTGTACATATTTTGATGATCTTGGTGCTAGTGGCTGGCAGCATTGATTTCCCAACTATTTCCAAGCAGACTTCCGCTAAGCAGGCGTTTCCTGTTTCAGCTTGCAGCCGAGAACTACGATTCTACTCAACGCCCTGATGGGCAAGCGAGCCGACTCAAAGGAAGCGCTGCTCAATTGCTGGGACGACGACGCTCTGTGTAAGTCATTTTGATGTTTTGTTATTGTAGTCATTGTCATGTGGGTACAGAGAATAGGTAGAGAAACGCTATTTTAGCAATAATACTATCCAAATTTTAGCATTAGTTGTTTTGGGATTTAGCAATTTGACTTCAATAGAAATAAATAGCAAAAAAGACATTTTGAGCAAAACTGAAAGGAATGCAGATTTGAGGCCAGTGAGCCAGTTCTATGGACATGTTTCACAAAAAAAAGATTTGTCACTTCCAAAGGTGCTGAATTGCTCTGCTTGATCCTCAAAAGTGAAAGATTTATTAATTTCTATTGTAGACCAATTAAATGGATGGACCCAAAGATGTTATCATCAGGGACTGAAACCGAAACCGAAACCGAAAACCGGTAAAAACCGTTATTTTTCGAAAACCGAAACCGAAACCGAAATGAAAACCGTTATTTGAAAAAGAACAAAACCAAGAACAAACCGTTATTTCAATATCGGGTTTTTTCGTTTTTTTTCTTTTTTTTTCGGTTTTTTCGTGCTTTCATGCTGCTGAAAATTGTACTTTCTTATTTGCTTCTTCAAGCAAAAAAAATGTTTTGGGGAGAAAATCACGCGTTGTCGAAATATATCTATCAGTGCTACGTGTAGCTTTAACAAGCATCCGACTTGTAAAACCTAAAGTTTATATTTTATGAGCATATCTGCTCTTCCAGCAAAAGTTGACATGTCATAAGCTTCTTTAAGCTCATTTTGTCTCAGCCAAACATCTTAGCCATAACCTACATTGAATTACTAATAAACATTCCAATACTGTAGATGCAGCTGCTTGCTATCAGCACATATTCTTCTACTTTTGCGATAGGATTTCAATTGCAGCTGCAGGAAAAACTCAGATTCGAAATTAGTTGCCCTGTGGCATTGCTCGAGACAAGAGCTACGAAGTCGATTTGGTTCAAATCGAAAAATGGGTAGAACAAAAGAAAATAAAGTGCGCGAGTATTTTGTTTGGGTTCTTTTGTCATGATATCCTAAATTTATCAAGCTAATTTCAAATAAAATTTATCCAGAAAGGTCACTATAGGCCAAACAAATCACAGACATGAGTGGGAAAGTCCGTTATAACCCGCACGTTTGTTTTTCTTTCAAAAACCGATATTAACCGGTTTTAACCGGTTTTAACTGGTTTCAACCGGTTTTGAAACCGTTATTTTTTCGAAAGAACGAAACCAAAACCGAAACCGGAAAAGCAAAATTTCAAGAACAAAAACCAAACCGAAATTCGAAACGGTTTCAGTCCCTGGTTATCATTCTAAAATAAATACTGTTTTTTTTTTGCAGTTTTGCTAGAAGTGTATCAGAAATGGCTTCCTGAGTCGGCACACAACAATGCTGCCATCATTTGGCCGCCGCGTTAGCTGCCCTGCCCATTCCGTGATGTGGCCGAGTGATTGTTTGCGGTGCAGGAAAATGTAAGAAAATAAATAAAATCTTTTAATGTACGGTGATTTTTTTAATGTTATTTCTGCTACTGAGCATTGTTACATGTGCAGATAAAAAGTTTCAACATGAAATAAAAACGTAATGCATTTGAGATAAAACGACAGATACAATCGCAGCTGCACCCCTGACTAAATGGGGCTTCTAAATTCTAACGTCAAGTCCCGAAATAAGAACGGTCGTCAAAAGATTTTAGTTTAAATTTAAACTGCTGTAGGTCTAGAAAAACAGGAGTATGCCAGCAGATTTGGGAAAAACACGCACGCTAACAATAATTCTAAAACAATAATATGCAATACTGGACTGACTTTTTGTGCTCGTTTTATAATGTCTATTCTTCTTTTTCGTGGCTGTCTACGAGATGCTTTTTCTTCTTTATTGGGTTTGCTTTACATTCATTGTATAAGTTGTTAAGATCAAATGATGCTTTGATGTTGTCCTGGAAGATAAAAATGCAATCAATGTAAATAAAGCTTTGCTATATGAAGGTTATACCAGTATTGGAAACATCTTCTCATGTACTAGTAGAGGGTTATTAATCCACAAGAAAGTGTGTATTATTTTGACGGTGGTCACCTCGGAGAAAAAGAATTTGACAGTTTTTCCTTTGACGTCGTATCCAGGCCTCCTGGTGACTTCTTTTCCTTCTTTGAAGGAAACCACTGTGGGTAACTGACGGCTCATTGCACCATCGTCAACTTGAAACTTCTTAGCCGCATCTGGGTAGCGGCCGATGTCGATCTTGCCGAACTTGAGATTGTCCAGGCCATAACTAAAATTACAGATTTGTTTAAAATAAAATTTACAGACTTTTAAATTGAAAATGTAATTCTTGTATTACTTCTTGGAGTTACTCACTGAGATGAGAGCTGAGCAAAAATTGGTGCAAAATTGATACATGCTGGGTTCCAAACTGTGTAAAATTCGATGATCCAGTGTATGCGTTTGTCTCGCTCTAACTCCTCCTCGAGGCTGGCTGATGTGCGGAAATATGTAACATTTTCTGGGCCTGAGTAGGTTGGCTCTGGGAAAAGGAGTCCGAGCACTGAAATGATAAAGAATTGGTAAAGAATTGATAAAGAACATTCTTATGAAGAATGATAAAGAATTTTTCCTGCCTAGCAAACCCACCAAAGAATTGTTAGATTATTATATTGCTGGTCAATGCATGACTAAGGTTAAGTCCAGTCCAGATATACTTACATACGAAAACCACGGTATATAACATTCCCATTCGCCAATCTGCGTAAAACCAGAGAATTGAGTTGGCCACTTTATTGTAGATGAAACTCGACGTTAAATAATTTATCATCGTAACGCTTCCAGATTTCTTTGTTCTAATCATGACGACGATCAACAAGAAGAACAAAATTTCTGATTCGCGCTGAAAAACATAATAATTTATCAACATTGTTAATAAAAGTTCGAAGATAAATTTAACTGTTAGGTTAGAATTTTTAGTTAGGTCAACTAACCGTATCCAAATCACATTGAAGTTCAGATTTAGGAAACACATATTCACAAAGATATGGCGTTTTCTTGGAAATTATGTAGGATAAACTTAAAAGAACATTAAGAAAGTAATATGGCCTTAATAAAAGCACGAGATCCTCTTTAAATGTCATCTTGTTAAAGGGGTGCAACCAGTGCGGAGGTGTGAAGTTGGCTGCCGTGATGCTGACTTGAGTTTTTTTTTGTTGCTGCCAAAGATCTGTCAGACTCGTTGCCTGTCTGATCTTAGCTAGATTTTATTAATATTAAGCTTACACGATGGCTCTATTTGATCAAATAAAACTTCTGTATGATCAGAAGTTGTATAGTAATGTTGTATCAGTGGTAAGTACGATATTTCCGTTGACGATTTCGAAGCAAACAAAATATATTTTTCACTTATAGGTTAGAGTACTCTATGAAATCGGCTATAAATTACAAACTTACTCTTTCAGGCAAGTTTAGCGTTAACAGTGAGTGAGCACAACACAGAAGCATTATCTCACGCCTGTAAATTTCAAACCTACGTCTATTATGGGGATGCGTTATTCTATACTGGTCAATACCGCAAAGCTGAACGAATGTACCAAACTGCACTTCAGTTCAAGAAATCATTGCTGAAAGCAAAGGGTTCTGTTAAATGCCACGAAACTCTCAAGGAGCTAACTTCCGATATAGGTTTGTATTTCAAATTTACAAATTTTTCCTTGTCCAAGATGTACTACCTACTTATTTATAATCGTTTGTTTCTTTTAGATATCCGATATCAAATGTTCTTATGCCATAGTCATCTGAAACATTCAAATCAAGCTATGAATGTACTGCAAGAGATCCCAGCCAAGCAGCGCAATTCACGTATCAATATGGCACTAGCAAAATTGTACCAACAAGGAGGAAGTGAGAGATCTGCAATCACTTGCTATAAAGAAGTGCTTAGGGTAAACTACACAACATATTATAGCATAGCTGGATTCCCTTGCAACTATTGAAGATGTTTAAAAAAACAAATATTTACTTTATCAAATTAAAATGTAGCTACCTTTGTCCTAAATAAAAATAGAAAAGAGTTGTTCATTGTCACCCACAGCCAAACTTCAATAAAATGTTTACTGTTGTAGGAATGTCCATTAGCACTTGAGGCTGCTGAAGGTTTATTGAGTCTGGGTGTGAAAGGAATCGAAGTAAACTCACTTATCTTTGATGGATCTACTCAATCTGCAAGTTTAGATTGGTAAGTAGAACCCCCTTTAAAAAACCTGCATCAATTTTTGATAACGTGTACCCAGTTGGTATTTAGGCATTTTGATTGAACCTCTTTATTCATTTTTCATAGGGTGAGTTCTTGGATAAAAGGACATGCAAACTTTCATGGTCTTGAATATTTACCGGCGATTACTACGTTCCGACAACTAGACGAAAGATCACCTCTTCGGGGAAACCTGAACCTTCTAGTCTCGTTGGGCGAGAGCTATTACTATTCAGGCGACCATAAAAATGCTCTCAGAATATTGCAGCGTGTGAGTACCTACCTTCAAAGTTCAACGTGAATCTGTAAAGTGGTATTCCAGAAAATTTTAAACTTGCCTACCTAACTAGTTGCATACTTCTCCTACCTCACTTGTTGTGCATCATGCCCCATTTAGACTTTGGAGTAAGAGAAAGAAAATGTTTCTATTTATTTTTGACGAGCTTAGCAAGCAAAGCAAAATCTTCAATTTCACTTAGTGGAGAAAAAACTTGTGTGTTTTTGTTTTTTGTTGTTGTTTGAGCGTTCGCGATCGCGAAGCCCTAGTTTACCATAATAGAGGACATGCAAACAAATCTTCCTTCTAGGGAGTTCCATAATCCATGGAACTCCAGAGTAGGAAGGTTTGTGGAATAGGTTATAGAAGTATAGGAAAAACGAGTGAGCATGAGCATGAGCATGAGACATTTCAACCAAAGAACAACATCTGTCTGTACATGCCTTTACCACATTTACAATTATCATCTTGAACATTCTTTTTCCTTCCTCTGAAAACTTTCTAATGAATGAGTGTTGACCATCTCAATTCTTAGATTTTCAAAAATGCTCATTCTTTATGCTTGAAAGAAGGGCTACACATTTTACAATAACCTTCTTTTTAAATGTTTTCGACATTGGCAGGCTCACGTCCTGGACCCCTACATGTCCCGAGGACTGGACATTCTAGCGGCGCTACTCATGAAGGAGAAGGACACGAAGAAACTTGAACAACTCATCCACCCAAGCCTGACCATATCGGAGTATGGACCTGAAGCGTGGATAGCGATGGCGTACTTCCTAAACGCGAACAAGAAACACTCGAAAGCTGCATACTTTGCACAGAAGGTATGATCAAGATTAGATTTCTCTAGCTAATGTGTCTTTTAGAATTCCTAATGTCTAACTATTGTACTTCCAATGAACATTTTAATCACATCCCCCAGTGATAATCCGGATTTTTTGATATTCATTTGTAGGCTTTTTTTATCAAATCAACTACCTACTGTTGAAACATTTTGACTTTGAATACTATAAAGACAAGACAATTAAATACTATTATAGTGTCACTCATTGCAATGCTATTAATAATGAGTATGCACTTTGGCAATTGACCCTGAGTGAATGCATTTTTCAGGCCTGCTTCTTGACACCAAGAAATGTCGAGGCACTTATTTTAAAAGGAGGGATATTAGCGGACTTAAAGAAGTATGAAGATGCAGCCGTACACTTTCGAGAAGCTATGCAGGTAAAGATACTGTCTTGCAGATATTATACTTTCTACTTATGAAAAGACATTTCGATTACAAGCGTTTTCTTTTATATTTCAGATAGCTCCATTTCGTTTCGAACCACACAACGGCCTTGTAGAATGCTACGTCTCTCAGCGTAAATTCCGCGAAGCGCTAACGTTTAGCGGAAATGCTCTCAAGCAGCTGGGCGACACTCCACGATCGCTGACGGTAGGACACGTTTTAACAATCTTACCTAGGAATTCAAACAAAGCAGGGAAAATGTGTGGCCAATTGGGATACAAACCCTTGTGGGCAATAACGGCGCCAGTAAAATGAGGCCTCACGTTTTCTCCGGCAGCTGAACGCTTCGGTCTTGATGAAAGACCCTGTGTCAGTGAGCGTTCATGCGATGACCAAGGCCAAGCAACAGCTGGAAAAAGCATTAACGCAAGATCCACTCTACCTGCCTGCTGTCTACCTCCTGGTGGAGATCTTCGAACAAGAGGTACAAAACAAATACCTATTAATTCAAGATGTACTCACAGAGGTTTCAAACTTTTTACCCATTTATTTTTGTTTGCTTGGATAGTGGCCAAATCAGCTACTTTTCCAAAAAGCCATTTAACTGGGTAACAAGGATGAATTCCTAAACTAAGGATTTCCTTATCAATTCCTAAGATTAGGAAAAGACACAAGTCTTAAGAAAGGAAATCAGAAACCTCTTTTTGTTTAAAATTTTGCTGTACAATATTTGAAACATAACGTACTAAATTTGTATCTAATCCTTGACCTTACCAGGGTGCTGCTCTACCAAAAAAGCTATCTCGATGGCCTTTCTATCTTGCATCTTACGTAACAAGATTTTCCAAAAGCATTTTCTAAAACCCCATGACTTGAGCCGGACATAAAGACACACATTTTCGATCAGATATCTATTTTCTTAATAACAAATCAGCCATCTCTGAAGGCCGCAACGCGTGTTTGCAATTTTCCGGCGCAGGAGGTGACCCTCGACTCGGCGATCCAGCTACTCGAGAAGCAGGTGAACCTGCAGCCGACGTGCAAGCTGCACCAGATGCTGGGCGATCTGCTGGCCCGAGTGCACGACGAGGACAAAGCGCTGGACCATTACAACCGGGCGCTCAAGTACGGTCGATAGAGCACGTTCAAACCGTCGCTCGTTTCTTTGCTTCGATGCTTTTTCACGCCTGGCTACTAATACATGGTGTCTTGATGTAACTAATCTGTATTGTGTTAGTAGGTGGTATGTTTGTGTGTTTAATTGTTTGTATGTGTGGCTTGTTTGTCAGTGTTTGTGTGTGTGATCTGTTTGCTTGTGGCTTTCTTGGCTGTGTTTGTGTTTGTGTTGGTTTTTGTTTGTACGTGGATTGTTTGGCAGTGTTGGTGTTGTTACTTGTTTGTATGTGGCGCTTTTTGGCATTATTTGTGTGTTATTTGTTTGTATGCGGCTTGAATGGTATTTTTTGTGTTGGTTTTTGTTTGTACGTGGATTGTTAGCAGTGTTGGTGTTGTTACTTGTTTGTATTTGGCTCTTTTTGGCATTGTTTGTGTGTTACTTGTATGTATGCGGCTTGAATGGTATTGTTTGTGTTGGTTTTTGTTTGTACCTGGCCTGTTAGCAGCGTTTGTTAGTGTCGTTTGAATGGCTTCTGAATTATTGCTCTTGTGTGTCTTTAATTTTATGTCCATGTGTCTTAAATTGGTACCTAGTACTTTATCTTTCTATGCTCTTATTTTGTTAGATGTATGATTGTTTAGTTTGTTACTATTACCATTACTTATTTATTTGAATGTGGCTTCAAAGTCAGTTTTTGTATGTGTTGTTTGAAAGACTCTTTTGACCATAAGTAATTTGTTGCCTAGCAATTTTATTGGTACATAATACCTATATGTGATGTCTACCATTACCAACAGTCTGAAAGATGATTATTACACCGTATTATTACCGTACATGCAACGAGTATTTGCATTTAGGATTAAATTCACACTAGTCTGAAAGATGTTGCTAGATGTTTGTTTGTGTTGTTGATGCTTGATTACTTGTCTGTATTTGCCACCAGAAACGGTTAAAACTGACATAAAAGCCTAACAATGTATTCATTGATTGAATAATCAAAAATTCACAAAGTTTTTGGTTACAAAGTTTTTCACACTCAAAGTAGAAATATCAAAGTGAACGAGAGCAACAACCTTGAAAGGTAAAATCCAGAATTTGAATCAAAAACGTTGCTGCTCGCAACTGCGCGCGCTCGAATCGTTTGACCACGTTCCGATGATGCAGGCTGGACCCCGACAACCGGCGCGTGCTCGAGGGCATCCACCGGATCGACAACACGTCGAGCAAGCACGACACGACCTACTACATGACGGTCGGCGACGAAGACGCCAACGACACCACCTTCGAGAAGATCGCCGACTCGGACAACGAGGAGGCGGGCGACACGAGCGAAACCGAGGCCGTCTGGTCGGACATGGATCTCGAACCAAGCAGCCAATGAGAATCGGGCGGCGTGCGGAATTAAAGGACGTTGTCTGCTGTTTGTTATGCTGCCACCTGGGTAGTAAATTTACTAAATTTGAAGGCTGCAAAGGCATTTTATTCTCCGTTTTTTTCTATTGGAAACTGTGAAATTTTGCCAAATCTTAGTGTCATGTCTTGACAAACAGATTGGAAATCAGATTTACATGACCGACGGTGCAAGTTAAGCATGACTTGTATGAGTTGCATGACTTAGGCTTCACTATTCGATAGTGTTTCAGCCGGAATGTACAAATTGAAAACTACTCAAAAAAAAATTTCAATAGGTCGTTACTTTAGTGTGGAGCAATCTTTTAATTGTCCGGGTGGAAGCTGGTACCCAGAACATAGTGGCATCGCTACCAACATAGTGTTTGCGTCGATATTTCGCGTTTATTTAGCTCCGATTGAAATATTGTTGGATCAGAATTACCTGATGGCTTGTGGATCTTTAGAGGAATGAGGAAGCCGATGATTGGAGAAACAACTTCTATGTTCTGAAAGTTTGAACAAGTTTGCTAGGTATATTTGCAACTAGATAAGTGGTGCCACTGTGCTGTGAGCATTTTCATGTGCGATCAAGAAAGCTGTCGTTTTCGAGATCGTGTTCTATTCTTTGTGGGAGAGAGGAGCAATCAAGTGGCAATCTGTAGCAAGTTGTATAGCTTTTGGTATCACTCGTTTTTTATTTTACTTTGTCTCCTAATAGCTACCCAGATTGATTTTCTATTGTGCCATGATGGTTTTATCTTGCAGGTATGTTTTGACCCAGCTGGGATTTAATTTTAGTTTTAATCAATTTAACTTAGAGGTGAATAGGTGTGCACTTGTTGACTTGTAAGGACTAGTGATTTTTCATTTTTTTACCTACCATAATTGGTTTCATTAATTCTAATTCTAGAATTTTGTAAAGTATGGATGGAGGTGTAGTCCAAATATATTTTTTTTCAATTGAAAGATTTTGCTATAAGATCTGTATTTTTTCTGATAGTAAAATCATGACATATATCTCAAATTTACAGAATTTTCTGCTTTCTTCAATTTTTAGTTCTTTTTGAGCTGTTGTTAAAAATTTCCATGATTGGTGTATCCCAAGGTAAACAATTAAATTTATGGTGTGTATGTTTGAGCAACATTGAAATGTATAAATCCTAAAATAAATGTTAGTCCCGAAGAGTTCCTAGCTAGCTTTTTTCTATAAATCTGTATAAATTTTATTTTATAATTTTTTAAAGGTGATTGCAATTTGCGATTGACCACCCATAAGCGTTAAAACCAAAGTAAGAAAGGTACTGAAAATTATTCCTTTTGAGTGATTTAGAAACATTTTCGTGATTTTAATAATTTTTACACACTATCTTTATCTACATCAAAAATGGTATCTTTGGTCACAATTTAGACTAAAAGAAAGCTGCGGTAGTTTTTTTTTAGTCGAATTTGAATTCCCGCCTGAAATATTATGGTGCAGGCGGGCGCGGGCCAGACTGACAAACAAATGTCCAACATAAGTGTGCCAGTCTTGTTTTGTGTTGTGAGCTATTTCGAACATGGCATGAAATGTTGCAATTTTCCCTTTAAATAGTGCGTAACAAATCAATAATTGAACGAAAAGAAATGGCCAAAGATGAAGTGGACGATTTGCTACCAGACAAAGATGCCGCCAAGGGATTTTATGCCAAATACGAGCCAAAGGAAATTCTGGGAAGGTACCTATGACTGATTTGACCCTCAATTTCTCACAATAGAAGTTAATGACAAAAAAAAAGTAATCAAAATGTATGTGAAAATCAATATCTTTGTTTCACAGAGGAATTAGTTCTACAGTAAGGAGATGTATCGAAAAAGAAACGGGAATCGAATATGCGGCAAAGATAATAGATCTGAGTAACGATTCGCAAGATGGGGGAGGAGGGCACAACATGCTCGAAGCAACGTTACAAGAAGTACACATTCTTCGAATGGTTACGGGCCATCCATACATTAGTGAGTCTCTTCACTTGATACACTTATTTTATATTACGAATATATTACTAATAGTAGTGGTACTGGTAATACTCACTCTTTTTGTCTGGCATTATCATAAGTCACAACCCCACATCTTTAAAAATGTCAAGTTTCAGATAAGGTTTCATTTCCAAGTCCAATTCAATTCTAAGCCAGAGCAGCCTCCACTCTCTAATTTTTCTGAACTGGGGGTTTCTAGTTGAACTTCACGATGTTTTTGAGTCGAGCACCTTTATTTTTCTGGTATTTGAGCTATGCAAAAATGGTGAGCTATTCGACTATTTGACGACTGTGGTTACTCTATCTGAAAAGAAAACTAGGTAAGGCAAAGAACTTTTACAGCGTCAAATATCTTAATATCTTATGAATGTCTGTTAAAGTAATACCATTTACCTTCCAGATATATAATGCGACAGTTACTCGAAGCTTTGCAATATGTTCACGACCAAAATATTGTTCATCGAGATTTGAAACCGGAAAACATATTGTTGGATGACAACTTAAACATCAAATTGACCGACTTTGGGTTTGCAAAGGTGCTAAAACCGGACGAACTATTAAATGACTTGTGTGGTACTCCTGGGTATTTAGCTCCCGAAGTGCTCAAGTGTAACATGTTCGATAATGCTGAAGGATATTCATTAGGTGTCGATCTGTAAGTCTTTTTTTAAAGTGCAGTATCTACCTACACCCATATTTATATTTTTTATTCTTTCTCTCCTCACCCCAACTTTGAAATTCTGGGAGAGCGCATGTAAATGCACGTGAATTTTGGTGGGTAGGTATTACAGACTAGCTTGGAAAATTACAATTTCCTTCGACTAATGCCCATTTACGGGTGGGGTAAAAACTTTATTTTGCATGCACTTGATAATCATTAGTCTACATCAGAGACTACTTAGGTACTAACACCTAATACTAATGTTAAACCTAATAATATACATAAAATTTTAATTTTCATCCTAATATGTAACTAATAGTGTGATTTGTTTATTTTTCAGATGGGCTTGTGGTGTCATAATGTTTACTCTGTAAGTTTTTATTTTGTTATACCTACCTTCCTACTCTAATAAATGATCACAAATGAAAAATTACCAAATTTATGATATTTGTTTGTTTTACAAAGGTTGGTGGGTTGTCCTCCGTTTTGGCATCGGAAACAAATGGTAATGCTTCGAAATATCATGGAAGGCCAATTTTCATTCACTACCCCAGAATGGCAAGACATTACAGGTGAGCCAAAAAACTAAATGATGGTATGAACTGAAATGCTATGCTGCTGGTCTTCGCTGCTAGTTTTAAACATATTTTGATCACGTAATTTCTTTTCCTTCTTCAGAACCACCTAAAGATCTGATTCGTCAACTTCTAGTCGTAGACCCTTCAAAGAGGATCAGTGTTCGTCAAGCTCTCGAACATCCATTCTTCCATGTCATGGTAGGGATAATATTTGATGTCCGTACCTCGAATAACAAAAATATGCTCGTGAATCAACAAAAATAAAAAACATTTGTGCATTCCTTAGGGCGGTGATGGTTTAGTTTAGTACTGAAATGGCAAATATTTTTATTTACAGATGTGGGACACTGATATTGCTCCTTTGAAACGCAGCCTTGCTTCCACTTCTAGACGCCTTAGCCGAATATCTCAAATGGCATTGGTAAGCATCATTAGATCGAGAGATTACGTTGTGATCAGTGGAAGTAAATTGATTTATCGGTTGATCATGTGCATTTCAGAGGTACGCTGGTGGGATTTCTTGCCCAATTTAACGCTTTTATTTTTGTCCATTTAGTCAGGTTTATAGTGAAACTTGGGCAATAAACCACACTTACCTGGATGATAGTAGTGGTTTATCTTGTTTCAAAGAGCGTCCTTGACTTATTCCAAGCTTCAAATTTTGGCATAGGGCCGGTATTACAATCTCTGAACAAGATTAGAACGTTTCCTGAACCAGGAACTGTAACAAACCAGTGGGGGCTGTCCACGTGTTGTTTCCAGAAAGATCTGAATACTGTTTTGGTTTTCAACTTTTCATTTTGTAATACTAGCTCTTAGCCTAAGTTAAATATTCACTTGTTTCAGTGCATTTCTACCCCTAAGGCTTAGGGTTTGCCAAGTGGGCTAGATTGATTAATACCTCAGCTGTCTCAGCAAAGCTGTCATGAAATCTACCCCCTTCATCATAATTGATTTGTCAATTTTCAGGAATTGAAAGCAGAGAAGTTCAGACCTCGCAAGATGTTCAAATTTGCTATCCTTGTAATTCGTGCGATGGTACGCATTCAAAGACTGAGGTTCATTCCCGAACCGCTCTCGATCGAAGTCACAAGAACCGATCCTTATCGAATCAAGACCCTGCGAAAGGTAAAGGAAAAGCTTAGCATCTAGAAAATAGCGCTGGCCAGATAAAGTACCGACTGAGTTTTCATTTACGTTCCAATTGCTTCAACAGTCAGCCATATCAGAAGCATCTAGCTCTTTAGGGAAAATGCAACTCCAACCATGAGATGAGGTAACTTAGTAGAAGAGTGATTGCACTGCACTACCTACCCACTATTTTATTAGCTGATGAAACTGCTTATAGATTTGTGACATCAGAAAGTTTCATTTGCAAACTGAGAATTTGTTAGCTGCTTGTTAGCATCTTTGGTCTCAGTGTATTTAACTAGAATAAAATTAAATGTAAGTTTGAGTTGATGCTTTGTAGGTAAACAATAACTATTTAAAAATTAATGTGGAAAAAAGAGCAAACTTTTACCTCAGAGAAAACTGTGTATTGAACATGTGGAAAAGTTGTTGATTACAATATTTTGTACGTTTACTTGGGCCAATTTAACTTGGCCCAAACATTTTTCCAACAAATTCCAAAATGTCATCACATAATTTTCTACTTGATAAGTTGTGCTTGCTCTCCTTTCTTCGTTACTTTTAAAGTATTTCACCCATTAGGTAATTCCACTCAAGTGTTGGGAACTATGCCTGACAGACCTATTTTTTTTAGAATTTCTAAAAAATTTCATTGCGTTTTGTTGAAGGTGATAGACGCCTGCGCCTTCCGTGTTTATGGGCATTGGGTGAAGAAAGCCGAAGGACAGAATCGGGCCGCCCTCTTCGAAAATACGCCGAAAACTGAGCTGAAACACATCTACGTGACTAACTTGAGCCGATAACGGCAAGTCAATTCTTAGTAAGATACAAATTGATTATAATAAATGTTAATTTATTAATATGGATAACCCAATGTAAACAACCAAAAATATTTAAGTTATATAGTTAAATTACTGCCTAGAATCTATGATGAGGCCCATATTAGATTTTATCCAGCTTTACGAGTTATTTGTTGGAACTTTCAACAATAGCGATAATATTTGTTTTACTGACTTAGCTACAAGCTCCGATTAGATACAATAACTGAAACATTATCTGTAATTGCCTCCACTGATTTTGCACAATTGGTGCTCATTCATATCATTGAGCGTTGACTCATCTGCTACCTTCAATTCTAAGTGATTCATTTCATTGCAATGATGCAACTTGGCATGTTTTTGCCTACAGTTTGGAGTACCATTGTAATGATGTTTGGTACAAAATACGAATATTATGTGCATGAAGACATTACCAATATCGGTTTATTTTTTGTGATGACGTGTTAACAAGTATGTTGTTAAATATTAGGATTAATTGAATGACAAGTCAAACCTTAAAACGTTTCGCACAGCGTGGAGACATAGGGTAACTATTTAAAATATCCAACCAAAGTAAAACAGATTGGCTTTGTTAGGCATAGGCATATTAGGTCTACTAAAGATATCTCTGTTAAATTACTACCCTACCACAAATTTTTTGCTACCTACATTGAATTGCCGAATAGCATCCACAATTGAACCAATTTGCGTGATTGTATTTCGTAATTGATCTCTAGGGGTGCAAAATAAAATCCCTGTGATTACAGAAAGTGAACCCAAAAATTCACCATGGTTTGCTTTCCCATCCTGAAACTCAACCGTTTAGGGGTAATCACGTCATGTCTGGGTAAACCCAGGACAGCGTGTTAAAGGGAAGAAGCATGTGTGCAAGTGAGATAGCCAGACTCTAGTACAGTCGCGTCGAAGCACACGGTACACCACTTAGAAATCAGCAATTAAAGTCTCATCTCCAGTCAGATAATGACTATGTAAATCATCACGATAATTACACCACAGATAAATGGCATCGCCATCGGGAATCGTCTATCCAGCCAATTGATTTGTTTACTACATGCAATTTGGCAACGGCGACCGAAGTGAGGGGTAAGCGACCACGTGACCGCCAGAAAACGTGACAGTTGTTGGTTGCTAGATGCCAAGCACCGAGGCACATTTTGCCCGGGATCTCACGGCTAGCTCGCTGCATCTCCGAAACCCGCGACCGCCACCAGCCATTACGCTGCGCAGGTATCGTGTTTGGTCTCGAAAAATTCGCATCATCTTCCAGTTACCGATCGGGAACACCACGTTTTTCGCGTAGATATTCAAGCGAGGATTATTCGCGAGAGAGCTGTGTGTGCGTAGGGGCATAGCGGTTTATCTCACACACGCCCTAGTCGGCGTTACGTCACGAAGCGAGCTCTGTGATTCGTCGAGGGGAGAAGTCCTAGCCAGACACGTGAACTGTGAAGCAGCGAGCAAGGAAGCATGGTAGTGCGGTGCGCAGTGTTCAGTGCTACACACGGCTGGGATTACTAATCGATTTGACGTGCTCCGGCCCGAAATCTAATCGAGTTTCGGGAATTGTTACACAACGCGTATGTTGTTGGACGTTCATCGCGTTACGCGTGCGTGTTTCGATCGTTTTTACTTCACGGACAATCGCTTCTTATTCCGTCGCGTTCTGTGATGACAATAATTTTGCCTGGTTGCGTGGCGTGTTGGCGGTCCATAATTGTTCGGCCAATCGGCGCGTTTCGACCGCGTGACGTAGAAAACTAGCTGGCGAATAGACGCCCGTTTGGCTTCTCTCTTATCAAAACCAAAGTTTTACCACGGGGCTGGCTGGACTAGACCCCGGGTCTAAGGGCTGCCAGGGTGCATGCTTGCAGCCCAAACTAAAAAAAAAAAAACATTAGCTTTGCCCGCGTAATGAGTGAGTGACAGTTTGCTAACACCTCGTGATCGCCTTACCCCCACGCATTACGTCGACATGTGCGCGTTGGTGAGATCAACGTGATCCGTTCCCCCCGATTAATCTGCGCATTGTTACTTCGCCAAAACCACCACTACCCTCTAGCTGTGATCGACAATGAGTTTGGAAACATTATTAGAAGCGGCTCGCTATGTGGAACTTCAGGAAGCTCAACGCATGCAAACACGTGGTAAGTCTCAACAATATAATCGTAAAATGCACGTGTGCACATTTTCCCCTTTTATCTCTGCGATTTAATTGGCAAGACCTTGGGATTTCGGCGTAAGTCACAATCATGATAGGCGCGTGGTTAGATTAGGTTGATGCATACTCGTTTTTTGTAACACATTATTTTGTGCGTTGATGTCATGAGGCTGTTGCATTTGCCGAGTGCCTCCCCACCACTGCCACTCACCGCAGCACATGGGCTCACCTGGGCGCTGGCAAATCCTTTGTTCGGCAAACGCTTTCGATGCTCATTTATGGATAGATAAGACGTCTCGACGAGACACCGGCTAATTAGATAATGCCGCTCGATTAACATGCGTGTGTGTGTTGGTAAAATTGTGCGGCACATGAGGCAGATGCCAACGTGTCGCACTCATATCGATTGCCGGCCGCGAAGCAAGCAAGGCAGGCAACTAGCTACGGCGGCCGGTCTCGGGTCGGGTCGGGGCCTGCACTCTGGTCGCCCATTATCGAGCATAGCAACGCAGAAATCACGGCGTCAGGCCGGCCGGCCGGCTTCTAGCCGAGACGTAGCAGCAAGACAACGGGTTGGGATGCCGCGGCCGATCTGGACAGAACAGGTGCTCGGGAATATACGTTTTTTAGCGCTACCGCCGACGGACGTCAACTCGTCAACGCGGCTAGCTGGTCGAAACGCTGTCAAATTGCAGCTCGAAAAATCAAGCTACCCCCGCAATGGAGAAACGAAACAAAAATCACGCTCATGATTTTTATCGTGCGCCGCTGTAAATGTGCCGAATTTTTATAGCCCCCCGTTCGTGCCTCGCCTCTCGGCTTCCCGTCGCAATTACACCGTATTATTTATTTTTCCTCCTTTTTCCGTGGCATTTCAAATTCGAGGCCTACAATTACGCGTGTACCGCGAGCATGTCATCGAACGGTGTTGCCAAGTGTACGAACTCGGGCGAGCTACGCCACTGCGTCTCCTCGCTACCTCCCCACTAGTTGCATTACATTCATGTCCTGGGGGTGAATGGAGCACGGTTCGCATTGCACCAGTGCAGTGTGCCGCTCGACAAACCCGAGCCGGGGCGTTTTGGGGAGGGCATTTCACGAGAAGCCGCGCACATAAAATCGACACTACTAAAATTCTAGCAGGCTGCAGGGCCCCTCGAAAGTCAGACCGGCTCTCCCCCCCACCACCACACACCTCACTCGTGGTCGCCCGCTCTCCTCTCTCGCCAGGCCCGGCGTACTCAAGCTTCAAGCACATGTCATTTTTTAGTAGATGACCGCTTTGACCTTGACCAATGCTTTTTGTAAAGCCGTAGAATTACTTAGGATTTCGCGCCCTTTCTGCTCGCTCAAGGAAATACAGGTTTACAATCTTGAGACGCGTTGTTTTAAAAAAAATCGTTTGACTATCTCTTGCGCTGCATCTGAAACAACTGAAATGTCGTCGGCGACAACGAAAATATACCGAAACCAGAATCGCCAGCGGGGTGGTGAGACGCCGAGCATGCTGTCTCGTGTAGTAGGCTAGGCGAAGGGTGGGGTCAATTGGGTAACGCGTCGAGTCGATAGTTTTGACGTCGTCCGGGGTGCCTCTGCCCAGAGAGGCCGCGAGCAGAATGAGCTCACTGGCACCGGCGAGCACGTGATTACGCTGGTGTTACGTGAAAGTGTTTATGTGTCATGTGGGGCCACGTGTTACTGTCTCACTGCCAAGAATAGGAGATCGCCGCGAGCGCCGAGCAGCGAGCCCGAGTCGCCAGCTCGACGTGCGACGGGTGGGGGGAAAAGAGGTGGGACAGACATGTATAATGACTGGCGTCGCCACGCGTCGCGTTCGTCTTGGAACCGTGACGGTTTTTGGGCTGCGCCGTGCCAGGCGAGGGCTTCGTCGGCGTGCAGTACACGATTCGCACACCGTAAACAACGTTCGTCTTCGTCGATTTCATTTTCGGAATCAAACGGCGTCAGCGGTATCGACATTTCGCCCCCCGGGGAAGTCTTTTGTGGGGAACGCTTGTCTGTCGGGTCTCTCTGGTGGGGGGTGGGGGGGGGGGGTTACTCGGTGGAGATTTCATTCAATGATTTCGACTGCGAACATAACGTGCCTATTATTAACCCCCCCGACCGTCGAGCCCTAGTCCGACGGAACGACCTTCACCACAGAAGCGACCGAACGGACACACGCTCGCACACATTCACATACACCATCCTCCGCTGAAGGCTAATTAAACATTTCACGATTCAGACTATTCTCGAATTTGGCAGTGTGGTGCACATCATAATTATCTCCCCCCCCCCCCCCCCCCCCGCCCTCAAACCCCGCGGCGATAGTGACTAGTCAAACGCGAAGATATTTCCGAACTGAGAAATATGTTTACCTACACGATATTTTTATTTTTTCGAACATGAACCTGGCTTGACACGACGAAAACGATGTCCACGTGCGATAGTCGAGTCGAGACGGCGTGGTTTCGGGGGGGGGGGGGGGGGGGGGGGGGGGGGGGGCAGGCAGCTTCGAGACGGCTGGCAGATTCTGGTTTCATCCACGGCTGAGGAGGATTCAGAGTGTCTTTACCTTTACACTTTGCTGTCTTGCCACTGGTGCCGGAGTGCGGCTGCTGCTGCTGCCAGCCGCTGCCAGCGCTCGTACCTACGCAACGCACTCATCCGCTTGCCAGTCATTAACCCTAACGGTGCGACAACCAACCGAGGACTCGGTACCATGCTCCCTGTCCGATCCCTACATTATTGACCACTGCGTTTTTATTTCAATACGATAATTACCCAGTCTCTAGATGCACCTTCACCATGCTTTTTTTGTTTTATTTTAATCGGATGCCACGAGACCGAAATAAATTACACAGCCATTTGTTTGGGCCCGGTGCAAGGTGTTTCTTCCACCCGTCTTGCCTAACACAATATAGCAGCAAGGTACCTGTTCCTACTGTCCAAGACGCACAGAATGCATTTCATTCGTACAGTCAGGTAAAGATGTGTACGGTGGAAATACCGGATACCCAGAAACTCGGGACTCATTCGTGGAACGCATTACAAGCTGACCATTGCACGAAGGGGGGGGGGGGGGGCGCAGGGGGGCCCAGTGAACGTGATTTTCACTAGCACATGCGCCGGCTGGCTGTCACATGCCTGACATGCCATGAGATGCCTTCAATGTCAGCTGCATTTTGTTTTATCAGCAGGCTGTGTGTTTTCGATTTGTTATTTGTGTTGTTGTTCGTCTTGTATAGAGGTACATGGACATATACACAGAATTGTTATCGGTCTTGTAACACATTTCGCCAGCGGGCCCTTACGGCGATAAGGACAAAGTTGCTGCGACTCCTATCCCGAAAACGGCTGCACGTCGGAAATCGGGATACACGCTGTCCTCTCTCCGCGTGGCACATTCGGGATTGAAATTTCATCCCCGAGGCGACATGTTTGATAATTTGCGAGCGATCAGTCACCATTGTGCCTGCACACATCCGATTATGCTAAACATAAACGACTAAAAGAGCCGGAGTATAGATACACTAATGCCTATTGCTCAAAGGTCGATGCACCGCGACTAAAGTTGGCAAACAAAATTTATTTATGAATTGCAATTCAATCTGCCGTGGTTCTTATCGGTGACTAAATCACCAATTAGCAACTGTTTATGTCGACGGTGTTTGTGCACACTGTTAGTAATTTTGTATACACATGGCGCGCGTATTCACCTAGACTTGTATAGAGGAGCACGGTAGGTATATTATTCACAATTAGAATAAAATCGATATACCCTCCTGCCACCAGCTTATTTTTGTAAACGCCTCCGCGATAAAATATTCACTCGCAGACACCTGTTTCGCAACCAGCAAGTGACAATAACAAAATTGTTCGCGGTGGCGTCCGATTTTTTTTTTTCTCTTTCGCCATCTCGACAACAATGTCTTCTCTGAGATCGCGGTCCACGGCGTTGCGCTCTGCGTCTCGTTTCTGCACGAATCACGCCGCAGCCAACAAAATGACATGCCGGGTGCTGCGAGCGCGTGGTGCGAGAGTGAATGTGTGAAATCGGCGCGCAGATTTCATGAAATCCACTCGCTCGGATGGAAACTGGCATGGATGGCGATTGGCAGCCTTGACCGCACGACTTGCCACAGCCGACAGGAGGCCTAGCATGTCGCGAGGTGATTCCCACCATCATCGGCTTCCGATTTCTCGATTGTCACTGACTTTATGATAGCGATATCATTCCAGTGCACCGACAGAAAGAAACATTGTGATGGAGGAGGCGAAGATATGATGTCAAATTGTGCCTCCTTGGTAGCGTGGAGCGAAACAGGCGGCGTTCGAGGCGTTTTAAAAGCGACAGAGTACTGAGTACTAGAGCCAGACATTGTAGCCAGTAGACATTGTACTGGCACGGTATTAAAAATGTCCCGGCACGCTACTCTATGGTACCGGCATGTTACACGACGGTGCCGGCATGTTACACGACGGTGCCGGCATGTTACACGACGGTGCCGGCAATGTCCTCGATGGCACCGGCACGTTACTACCATATTATTGCATCTAGCGTGTACGACTTGCGAGCGATCGTCGAGGTGTGGCTGTGCTGTGGTCATGCTCCGACAAGTACAGTGTGTGCGTTGTGTGTTTTGTGTGCGTGTCCGTGAGCTCGCGAGTCACGAATGCCGCGTCCGCGTGACGGAAAAATGCGTGGGACAGCTTGGTTTTACGAGGCAATAAGGATCGACGGGTACCTCTCACAATGTCGCTTTATACCCTCCCGAGCAGTTGCAGGATTTCCGAGCTGGCTGCGCTAACTCATCAATGCGTTCAGAATTGATTGGTTTTGTGGCAAATATAGTGCGAGCTTCCGAAAATTAAATGCCTTTGGGTTGGCCAAAACGAGTGGCTCTCCAGATTTGTCGCATTGCCCGTGTGTAGGGCTCTAAGTTTCAGGAAACAAGCAATGGACACTGCGAAACATTTCGCTCGTCGACGCGGTCGGCGAATGCAGGAATCGAAATACGATAAAACCAAGCGACGTTGCAGTATTTTATTTTTTCGCCGGTGTGTGCAATAATTGTTTCGCGTTCGGCCGCACTTCTGTATCGAACCCGCGGCCGCCAAAGTGACGTAGCTGCAACAATGTGCTCCGTGCGCGATGCCCGATGCGTGCACATTTAAATGCACGTCGTCGAACCGAGTACCGGAACAAGTCAATGCGTCCCTCGTGCTCCGATATTGATAATATGCTTACCGCTTACTGCTTAGCACTCACAAAAATATTTTCATGATGCGGCCTATGTTCGCTGCTAAAAATAGATACCATGCACTTGCCATGCCGCATTCGTTATCGACTCGTTATGATAGCATGCAACAACTTTCGATGATAACAATGGCCGAGGTATTTGCATGGCTGGTTAGGTTTCATCATAAAACAGATAACGATAAGCTCCGTTTCGCCCAAATGTAACTACGGTGCGTTTTTTCCTAGTCGCGCTATCGCTGTGGCACTGTCAAAACTTTGACTGATAAAGAGCTGCATTAATTTCGGTTGCCCAATGGCTGGGTCAAAAGGTGGTTCGGCTACGTTTACGCGCAGAGCTAGCGAATGCGGAGTCTGCTAACGGATGCTACTAAATTCCAGAGCGAAATTCAGGGCTACGGCTTGATGGTGATAACTTTTGCTCGTAGAGACAGCTAGGAAGAACGTGCTTCGTGAACATTTTCGATAAATTTAGGACAGTGCTCGGGAAATTGACCCTGTGGCCGCGGGGCGGTTTGGGGTCTCGGGACGTCGGGAGTTGGTCGGTGAAACTGGTTTGCCTTGAATTCTTCAGCGTGACTGTACTTACCCACGTGTCGGCCGGTGCCTCGCCGGTGGCTAGCTAGACGCCACATGGCGCTTGCAGGGCCATCTCGAGTTGCTTTTCATGACCATAAACGTGCGGGGGGTGTCTTTTGAGTTGTATGCCTGAAAATAATCCTTGACGCGATCGGATTTTGATGATTTACGCTGAAGTTATGTCTTGGTTCGCAAGTTTAGGCACCTTGAATGGTTTAGTGCTTAGCAGACAGCATTTAATGACAGAAGAAGAAAATGCTTAGAAATTTTTCATTAAAAAAAAATCGTATTGCTTGGTGAAATAAATGATGGTGCATTGTCAGCTGTCGCTATTGTTTTAAAGTCGCATTGCACCGACATGTTAGTGAAAGGAACCAGAGGAAATGTTGACCAAAAGTTGAAATAATTCTGGAATAATCCTAGTACCTACCTGCAAGCCTTTATTCTTTCAGCTTTTAATCCGAAAAATGTTTACAATTTAATGGGTGCAAAATGTTCGAAATCTACGTAGAATGTGAGCTTGGATGCAAAGCATAGTTAATTGGAACAATAATGTTGGTTATTTTTGTCACAGACAAGTCCTGCCCCTGCCCGTATTAAAAACGAAATATCCACTCCAAAATTGGCAAAAATCCCACCGCATTCAACGAATAATAGCAGTTATATTCAAAGCTACTTCAAGTCTAGCCCTTCCTCAACACCACTAATAAGTAGATTTTTTTTCAGCTAATTGCTTTTCAATTTGTGTCTTCCTGAGTTTTGACCAAGGTAATGATTTTTTTTGCAGTTCCAGAGGATCGGGGACTCAGTCCTTTCATCCTCACAAATGGCAACAGCCGCTACCATGACATGATCAACAGTCCAGACTTCTCGAAGAGGGCGTAAGTATCCTTCATAAAATAATTAAATACTGTTGAGTGTAAAGGGTTTTTCAATGGCTCACGTTTGACTAAAAAATCTCAATGGTGTGAGTGAATTCTTATTTTAGATTAAGAGAAGTTACCTTGTAGTACATCATCGCAAAATAAACACATAAATAAAAATAACTTGAGACGCAAAACTTTGGTTAACATGTTTATTGTTTAATACTAGTAAAAATAATAGAATTAGTAAGTTAGATTGAAACATTGAGGTGAATTCTCACTCTAAAAATTATTTTAGATGTAATTGGACCGAGTTATTTTTCATGTAGGCACCTAATCTTGAAATTACATTTTTTTTTTTGCTTCAAAATTGTGCTAATCAGAGGTTTGGACGCTGGTAATTTCGCAGAGCCGGAACTCGAGAAGTCCACAACAAGCTGGAAAAGAATCGACGGGCGCATCTGAAAGAATGCTTCGAGCTGCTCAAGAAACAACTGCCCCCCTGCACCGAGGACAAGAAGTCGTCGAATCTGAGCATTTTGCAGATTGCGATCCGGTTCATCCAGGTAAGAACCTCTGAGACTGATTTTTCGTGTGGTGACCTATGTTGATGTGATGGTGTTAGCTTGAGAAATGTGGTCTACTGTGCAATGGTGTGTGCTGTGTGTGATATAGGGGAGAGTTGATAAACTAAACTATGTGTGGTGAAGGTAAACCGTATATTGGATTATCAAAATAACAAGAAAACTAGCAGTTATTGGTAGTATGCTGGATATTTGGGAGACAGATCTGTAAATGAAATGATCCTGTGGTCATAATTTCATTCATGCAGCCAGTTCATGAAACAAATTCGCACCCCACTTCAAATCTAATCTTTGTAATCAGCAGCAGAAAAAGCTTGGCCATAGCTGGTATCAGTTGATCAATAGACTGGTTGAATAAAGTACATAATATGAAAATCAATGGGTTGTGATCTTAGTTGCACTTTTTTTTTTAATAGAATGGATAATATTGCATATTTTATGAATTTTCCAAGGGATCGCTCCCAAGGCTTTTGAGGCCTCTGTGCGTGGAGAAAAAATTTAAACACTATAGAGTGACTTTTCTCTCTCTTTCTCTCATTATTTACACTTATTTAGGCAAATTTTGTTCCATAGATGAAAATGATTATGAAACTGAGTGCTAAAGTCAAAAGTTTTCACTAATATTTTCAATCAAATATCCTTTCCAAAATTGTATTTATGCCAGGAGTTGAACCTGGATCCATCACCTTTAGGATCTAATCAACTCTATGTTAATAATATTAATAAAGTGTCTTTATTTTGCTTCAAATACAAAAATGGCGAGTTTCACAAGAACCCAACAATAGACCTATTCCACTCGGAGAAAAATCACGTCAAATACCAACTGGACTGACCACCGGTTTGGAAAAAATTAATAATTAGCTCTACTAAATAACAAAGGAAGATAGGGAAATCACAACCTGAATTGCTCTACCTGGCTTTAACAAGTGGGGCTCAAGTCCTTTTGATAGAATTTCGATTGAATGGAGGTGTATTACAGTCAGTGCAATGGATGTCCACCTAACCGAACTAACCTAATTCTAATTCTAACTCCAACTTTGCAACGTGTCTGCCGACCGAGCCGACCGAGCCTTGCGCGCCGCGTTTCCGACGGCCGCCGACTAACCCGTCCCCCCCCCCGCCGCCCGCAGAACCTCCGGCGCAAGGAGCGCGAGTTTGAGCGCGAGATGGAGCGGCTGGCGGGCGAGAAGATCGCGTACCAGCAGCGGCTGACGGCGCTCAAGCGCGACCTCTCGGCGCAGTGGGAGCACATCGACTTCGAAAAGCTGCTGCCCGACGCCCACCTCATTCACGACGACCCGCGCCACCGCGACAACGTCTCGCGCACCTCCACGGCTTCCGGTACTGCCGCTTGCCGTCTCTTTGAGTCTTGGAATTTTCCAGGGCTTGATCTTAGGTTCTTGTTAGTTGTGCTGTGGCAATGTTCAAATTTAGATGCATTAAGATGTCTTGATTCTTTGTCCTTCCTTGTCATACAGTGAATGATCAACTTTGATGATCAATGATGATGACCCTTCATTGTCGGGCGGTGGATGATGTTCAACTTAACATACATCTGGGACTTGACCCATGTTTATCTGCGCCCAGAGCCGTTGAATTTTAGATTCATTTGGACTCGTATTCTAAGTTGTGTCGCAGTGAAATTAAATGATAGCGTTCTTTGATTCCATTGTCAGCACTGACAATCTCAGTACGAGTCCAGTGGTGCGATTCTATAATTTTTTAAAAGTCCTCATCGCATCTAATATCACATTAAAAAATTAACAGAATTGCATTGCAAGAAATTTATTTTGATCACCAAGTGCTTTTATATCAGTCAGTCTCGGATTTGATCTTAGACCCTCAGTCATTAGACTACAAGAGCTTTTTAGACTTGGTATCATTCAAATAACGCCTATCCACAACAAGATAAAAATTAGCTTATGAAAAGCTAGCATTTAATTCAGTAGCAAGGATACTCAGGACCAGAATGGGAGGACAACTTTTATCAGGGTGAGGTGATATGAGAGAATTCATTTGTTCCATTAAAAACAAAGCCATAAACATATCATCATATCATCATATCATCTCACCGTGATATAAGTAACAGCATGCAAACAGTAACATGCAGGTAATCGAGCAGCGCAGAGAAGCAGGCAAATAATGAGTAACGTGCGAAGGCTTCTCGGCAGAGTGCGACGACATGATGAGCGACCACGAGCCGGGCGAGCCGCTGAGCAAGTGCGGCGTCCTCTACAGCAGCACGTCGAGCTTGTCGTCGGCGGCCACCGCCTGCTCGCCGCCGCAGACGCTCAACAACCACCCGCAGCCGCCGGCGACGGCGCACGCCCAAGGTACGCCGTCCGTCGCGTTTGTCAGGCTGGTACTTGTTACGTTGAAACAATTTCAGGCGGTGGCCAACCCGGTTTGTCCATGACAGTGGTAGAACTTGTTTAGCTGAGGCAATCCGGGTTTGTCCGTGACCATGGTAGTGATATCGTAAGGGTGGGTTTTCTCGGCCATGCACACTCGCCTGCCCCACGATGCACACACGTTGTTACGGTGGTTGTTTTATTTGGTAATGCACTGGAAGGTTAGTACACAAATGAATAACAAAATCAACACAAAGGTGACTGTTTGTTAAACACGCTGCTGTGAGTCTTTACTTTGTAACAAAACGATGACAAACGAATCGGTGAAACAAAATGCACACAGAGGCCGGTTAGCGTAATTTCGCCTTTGTGGCAGAGCAGTTGGAACTGGTGATTTTTGATAGCTGGTACAGGGTTGCGCTCTTGCGCGGCGAAAACAATACGCTAAAATGGTGGCAATTTCAAAAATTACAGGGGCTTATAGTTAACACTAGAACCTTCGACAAAGGCAAGGTTGGAAGACGCAGCATCACTTTAGCGACCTGGTAACATGGTGTGACAGGTCACAGGTGTCATATTTTCTGAAAGACCTTACCACCTTAATTTTTTTTCTATTTGGCACTGGAGTTTATACCGTTTATAAAGCAGGCAGCATAGCTTTGCGAAATATTGGGAAAAGTTTGAGTTTGGGATTTAGCATTGAATACCCAGTTAAATAGTTTTTCTGAATGCCACAGTAATTCATTCAAAGATCACTTAATTAACAGATTTAAAAATTATGACTTCCGCAACACTGGTATAACTTACACAACACTGGTCAATTTTATGTGCATCAAATTTTATTTCCGTATCAAAATTTCGATTGTTGTGCCCGCACAGCGCACCAAGGCCACAACCCGGCGCGAGACATCCACGCCAGCCCGTCGGGCGCGCTGACGTCGCCGCCAGCGTCGGCGCCGACCCACGCCGGCGGCTATCCGAGCGCGGTGCCGTCGAACCACGCCCGGGCCGCCGCCGCGACCGCCGCCGCCGCCAACTCGGCGAGGAAGCCGCAGCGGGCGCCGCCGCCGGGGATGCAGATCAGTCCGGTAGGTCTCGGGCGGTTTGCCGTGCGCGGTGTCGGTCTATTGGAGCTTTTGATGCCCGGTCGCGATATGTACTCTATTTGTTTTAAGAATAACCCTGCCATTATGCAAGTTATCCATACCAACATGATGCAAAAGAAATTTGTAATCACTAAATTATCTTTATTTCTAACTGCATTAGTACTGTAATCTATTTGAAATATCACCATGCAGGTATATTTTCACGAGTTTGTAAAACAAAAATACTTAACATCATTTGAGAGGCAAGGAAAAAGATGCACACAGACCCTTGCTACCCGAATCCTTGCGATGAGACCTCTCGGTCGGCGCTAACGGCTCGCGTTCCCGCCCGCAGAACCCGGCGACACTCAAGACGGGCACGGTGCTGCAGTCGGCGCACGCCCCCGTCTCGATGGCGGCGCTGCACGGCAAGACGGTGGACGCGCAGACGAGTGCGCCGCCCGCCGAGATGGAGGGCACCAAGACGGTGGCGGCGTCGCAGCAGCAGCACGTGCACCTGCCCATCACGCTGCCTTCCCACGTGAGTGCTGGAAAATTTCGGGACTTGGATCTGATGCGCTTTAGAAGTGGATCGGTCGAATGGTTTTATTGTGAATCGGTTGTTTGGACAGTTTCCGGTCTTTCAAAATTACATTTGATACAACGTTTTACTGCCAAATTACCAGCTAACATCTTAGCTGTCAAATTTTGTGGATTACTCATATTCCATATTGTCATTTATTCATAGTCATGATTCTATCTCCATGGAGCCCAACAACTCAAAGAAACTTAATATTAATTCCACAGTTGGTTGTCTGTGAAGCATAATGGATAAGTGCAGTGCCCTGGACAGGCAAAGATCCGTGTTCAAATTTAGGAATTTGATATCTCGTTCGTTACTAATGATCAACGTCAACCGCACATGCAACGAGTGTTTGCATTCAGGTTTAAATTCCCACTAACGTGCCTCCCTTGCCCACCGCCAGCTGGTGAGCAGTTCGGGGATCGGCACGACGCTGGTCTCGCCGACGTTCCAGCTGCTGACGCCCGCCGGCATCCGCATGGTGTCCGGTGACTCGCAAGCACTCGGGCTCACAAGTACGTATTCGTACCCGAGAGTAGTAAGTAAGTACAACGACGACACACGTTCTATGCACTTGCCGTTTGCTCGTTTGTCTGTCTTGTGTTGTATTTGTTGTGTCGGCTCGATCTGCATGGTCTGTCGCGTAACCAGAGACTAAAGGCTGGTTCACAATCAACTTAGCAATAGACCAGTGTTGGGTCAATTACTTTTGAAAAGTAATTTAATTACATTACCAATTACATGGCTCTCAAAATAATTAAATTACATTACAAATTACCTAAAACCAAAAGTAATTCGTTACATTACTAATTACTTACAAAAAATACTCAATTACTTTTCCAATTACTTTTTTTTTGTATTTTAGCATATATCTGCATATCAACTACCCAGATAACAATATTCGGTTCTTTGAGTAGTTTCGTGTTTTTACTTTTTTAAGACAATTTCTGCCCAATAAAATGGTTTACACGTCAAGCCCGTAAAGAAAATTTGCCCAAGCTCACCTCAAAGTTAATACGCGTAATCTGGCTATGGGAGCCTCTTTAACGTGGGCTACTTCCACAATATCATCTAGGTTCTAAGCAATCGCCTATTTCTGAGTCAGACATGTTTGAAGCTGATCACTTGTCACACTGCATGGAAGAAATTTTCATGTGCCTCGCCGCGTCAAAGCACGCGAGACTAAATCCCGGCAAACAGCAACAGCCTTTGGGTGACATGAAGACGCCACATAGAAGAGCGGGAATTTAAATTATGCTAAAAATAGTTGCTTAATCCATCCATTGTTATAAAAATAATTTTAGGCAAGGCAAAATGCAAAGTAATTGGGGATTTTTATAACTTCAATTACATTACATATAATAATTGGATGAGCGTAGCGAGCGAAGCGAGCGAAGCGAAGACTTCAATTTGACCACCCGTAGAAAAAAAGTCCATGTGTTTGTTTGTTTGTTTTTTTTTTTTTTTTTTGTTTGTTTTTTTGTGTGTTTGTTCGCGCTCTACCGTCCAAACGGCTGATCCGATTTTGATGAAATTTTCAGTGTACCTGAATTTGTTCTGAACTTAGACCCCCTGCGTTTTTCAGCTTGATAGCTTTAGAACTTTTCTCAAAAATCCAAATTTACGAAAATTTTCAGATTTTTCGCCATAATTTCGCTGTTTGTTTTTACTCTACTGGCTAAAATTCCAAGCCGATTTTGATGAAATTTGCAGAATAGCTCCTGTATACCGTATACACTATACTGGTTTACCAAGAGATATGTTTTAAATGTTTTTAATACGTTTTTAAATCGCATTTTTCGATTAAATTTTCAAGTTTTTAGCCGTTTTGCATATCTAAGCTGTAATTACCCTTGCTTTTTCTTCAACAAACGTTACAAATATGCTGACCGTAGTGAGATGTACCGTTATAACAGTTTCCCTGCGATTTGAAATGGTTTTTATATGAAAATTATCGAAAACTCCATCTGTCGTCTAGGCTGGACAAAGTTTGACAGCTAGGTACTGATTTTGCTTGGCCGAAAATTTATTGCCTCTGGATTCGACCGGCTTTCACCAGAGGTAATTGAAATAATGCTTGAATCTTTGAATCTCTTGGTACAAATTCAAGTTGCAGTGAATTCGGCAAAAGAATCAAGACGTGTGTGGATTTATTCGCTTCCAAGAATCATTTACTTAGCTTACATGCCAAAATAATTGATGAGCGTAACGAGCGTAGCGAGTGAAGCGAAATCTTCAATTTCACTTTACTGCTAAAAAAATCCGGAATGTTTTTTTTTTTGTTTGTTTTTTTTTTTGTTTTTTTTTTTGTTTTTTTGTGTGTTTGTTCGCACGATTCCGGCCAAACGCGAAAACGGATTTTGATGAAAATTTCGGTGGACCTTCGTTTTCTCTGAACTTAGATCTGCCACGTTTTTGAAGCAATTCGGACGAGTAAATTTTATGTTATTAAGTTTTTACGAAATTTTTCAGTTTTTCCAAAACACGTTTTCCACTCTAGAGGCCGAGGATCTCAATATAATTTGACGAAACTTTCCAGATATGTTGGCCCCCACGATTTAATGTTTGTGTACAAATTTCATTGTTGTATGTTTAGCGCTTTTCTTGGAAATAGCGCTTTTATGACGCTTTTTTAGCGATTTTGCATTTTTTTGCAACTAAATCAACTTAATCTTCAACCGATGTTGACAAAATTTACTGTGTGCATTATAAATCGTAAAAGGAAGATACTGTGTTAATTTCAAGCAAATCATTTAAATAGTTTTTCTTTAAATCGATTTTTTCGTTTTGAAATATTCAATGTCATTGAGAAAGCTGATAAATTAACACCGAACTCTTAAAATTGATCATAAAAGCCTCTAGGCTATGCGTACACGCAATATAATTGCGTTGTGGGTGAGCGTAAAAATTACGCTCATCCACAACACGATTATATGAGTGTTCGCATAGCCTAGTTAGTCAAATTTGATGAACTTTGGAAGGGAGTGCACCAATTGCCCCAAAATAAATCTTCCCCAAAGTCAGACTGCCCCAAAAAAAAACTTCCCCAAAAAAAAACTGCCCCAAATAAAATCTTCCCCAAATAAAAACTGCCCCAAAAACAAACTGCCCTTAAACATTATTTGGCTCAGACTGTACTAAGCCAGTGGTGGGGAACAACAATGGGATCCACAAGGTGGTGATCGACGCGTCACAGCAAGCTACTACACAAGTAAAATACATCAGCTGCCTTTTTCTACAAAACGAGGAGAGAATGGATCTCAGTGTTCCTATAAATTTAAAGTCAGCGCCGACCCCTGACATGTGTCCTCTGTCTGAATTACTATCAGAAATACACAGAGGCGTTACACAGTCTATACTCTGACGACGCCGTTGAAAGTTTCAGTCCTCCCAGAAGGCTCCCTATCAGTTTGAGTACGGCGGCGACCCCTGACATGTGTCCTCTGTCTGAATTACTATCAGAAATACACAGAGGCGTTACACAGTCTGTACTCTGACGACGCCGTTGAAAGTTTCAGTCCTCCCAGAAGGCTCCCTATCAGTTTGAGTACGGCGGCGACCCCTGACATGTGTCCTCTGTCTGAATTACTATCAGAAATACACAGAGGCGTTACACAGTCTGTACTCTGACGACGCCGTTGAAAGTTTCAGTCCTCCCAGAAGGCTCCCTATCAGTTTGAGTACGGCGCCGACCCCTGACATGTGTCCTCTGTCTGAATTACTATCAGAAATACACAGAGGCGTTACACAGTCTGTACTCTGACGACGCCGTTGAAAGTTTCAGTCCTCCCAGAAGGCTCCCTATCAGTTTGAGTACGGCGCCGACCCCTGACATGTGTCCTCTGTCTGAATTACTATCAGAAATACACAGAGGCGTTACACAGTCTGTACTCTGACGACGCCGTTGAAAGTTTCAGTCCTCCCAGAAGGCTCCCTATCAGTTTGAGTACGGCGGCGACCCCTGACATGTGTCCTCTGTCTGAATTACTATCAGAAATACACAGAGGCGTTACACAGTCTGTACTCTGACGACGCCGTTGAAAGTTTCAGCCCTCCCAGAAGGCTCCCTATCAGTTTGAGTACGGCGCCGACCCCTGACATGTGTCCTCTGTCTGAATTACTATCAGAAATACACAGAGGCGTTACACAGTCTGTACTCTGACGACGCCGTTGAAAGTTTCAGTCCTCCCAGAAGGTTCCATATCAGTTTGAGTACGGCGGCGACCCCTGACATGTGTCCTCTGTCTGAATTACTATCAGAAATACACAGAGGCGTTACACAGTCTGTACTCTGACGACGCCGTTGAAAGTTTCAGTCCTCCCAGAAGGCTCCCTATCAGTTTAAATACGGCGGCGACCCCTGACATGTGTCCTCTGTCTGAATTACTATCAGAAATACATAGAGGCGTTACACAGTCTGTACTCTGACGACGCCGTTGAAAGTTTCAGTCCTCCCAGAAGGCTCCCTATCAGTTTGAGTACGGCGGCGACCCCTGACATGTGTCCTCTGTCCGAATTACTATCAGAAATACACAGAGGCGTTACACAGTCTGTACTCTGACGACGCCGTTGAAAGTTTCAGTCCTCCCAGAAGGCTCCCTATCAGTTTGAGTACGGCGCCGACCCCTGACATGTGTCCTCTGTCTGAATTACTATCAGAAATACACAGAGGCGTTACACAGTCTGTACTCTGACGACGCCGTTGAAAGTTTCAGTCCTCCCAGAAGGCTCCCTATCAGTTTGAGTACGGCGCCGACCCCTGACATGTGTCCTCTGTCTGAATTACTATCAGAAATACACAGAGGCGTTACACAGTCTGTACTCTGACGACGCCGTTGAAAGATTCAGTCCTCCCAGAAGGCTCCCTATCAGTTTGAGTACGGCGCCGACCCCTGACATGTGTCCTCTGTCTGAATTACTATCAGAAATACACAGAGGCGTTACACAGTCTGTACTCTGACGACGCCGTTGAAAGTTTCAGTCCTCCCAGAAGGCTCCCTATCAGTTTGAGTACGGCGGCGACCCCTGACATGTGTCCTCTGTCTGAATTACTATCAGAAATACACAGAGGCGTTACACAGTCTGTACTCTGACGACGCCGTTGAAAGTTTCAGCCCTCCCAGAAGGCTCCCTATCAGTTTGAGTACGGCGCCGACCCCTGACATGTGTCCTCTGTCTGAATTACTATCAGAAATACACAGAGGCGTTACACAGTCTGTACTCTGACGACGCCGTTGAAAGTTTCAGTCCTCCCAGAAGGTTCCATATCAGTTTGAGTACGGCGGCGACCCCTGACATGTGTCCTCTGTGTGAATTACTATCAGAAATACACAGAGGCGTTACACAGTCTGTACTCTGACGACGCCGTTGAAAGTTTCAGTCCTCCCAGAAGGCTCCCTATCAGTTTAAGTACGGCGGCGACCCCTGACATGTGTCCTCTGTCTGAATTACTATCAGAAATACATAGAGGCGTTACACAGTCTGTACTCTGACGACGCCGTTGAAAGTTTCAGTCCTCCCAGAAGGCTCCCTATCAGTTTGAGTACGGCGGCGACCCCTGACATGTGTCCTCTGTCCGAATTACTATCAGAAATACACAGAGGCGTTACACAGTCTGTACTCTGACGACGCCGTTGAAAGTTTCAGTCCTCCCAGAAGGCTCCCTATCAGTTTGAGTACGGCGCCGACCCCTGACATGTGTCCTCTGTCTAAATTACTATCAGAAATACATAGAGGCGTTACACAGTCTGTACTCTGACGACGCCGTTGAAAGTTTTAGTCCTCCCAGAAGGCTCCCTATCAGTTTGAGTACGGCGCCGACCCCTGACATGTGTCCTCTGTCCGAATTACTATCAGAAATACACAGAGGCGTTACACAGTCTGTACTCTGACGACGCCGTTGAAAGTTTCAGTCCTCCCAGTAATTCAGACAGAGGACACATGTCAGGGGTCGCCGCCGTACTCAAACTGATATGGAACCTTCTGGGAGGACTGAAACTTTCAACGGCGTCGTCAGAGTACAGACTGTGTAACGCCTCTGTGTATTTCTGATAGTAATTCAGACAGAGGACACATGTCAGGGGTCGGCGCCGTACTCAAACTGATAGGGAGCCTTCAGGTAGGACTGAAACTTTCAACGGCGTCGTCAGAGTACAGACTGTGTAACGCCTCTATGTATTTCTGATAGTAATTCAGACAGAGGACACAATATGTCAGGGGTCGCCGCCGTACTTAAACTGATAGGGAGCCTTCTGGGAGGACTGAAACTTTCAACGGCGTCGTCAGAGTATAGACTGTGTAACGCCTCTGTGTATTTCTGATAGTAATTCAGACAGAGGACACATGTCAGGGGTCGCCGCCGTACTCAAACTGATATGGAACCTTCTGGGAGGACTGAAACTTTCAACGGCGTCGTCAGAGTATAGACTGTGTAACGCCTCTGTGTATTTCTGATAGTAATTCAGACAGAGGACACATGTCAGGGGTCGCCGCCGTACTTAAACTGATAGGGAGCCTTCTGGGAGGACTGAAACTTTCAACGGCGTCGTCAGAGTACAGACTGTGTAACGCCTCTGTGTATTTCTGAGAGTAATTCGGACAGAGGACACATGTCAGGGGTCGCCGCCGTACTCAAACTGATAGGGAGCCTTCTGGGAGGACTGAAACTTTCAACGGCGTCGTCAGAGCATAGACTGTGTAACGCCTCTGTGTATTTCTGATAGTAATTCAGACAGAGGACACATGTCAGGGGTCGCCGCCGTACTCAAACTGATAGGGAGCCTTCTGGGAGGGCTGAAACTTTCAACGGCGTCGTCAGAGCATAGACTGTGTAACGCCTCTGGTTTTTTTCTGATAGTAATTTAGACAGAGGACACATGTCAGGGGTCGGCGCCGTACTCAAACTGATAGGGAGCCTTCAGGGAGGACTAAAACTTTCAACGGCGTCGTCAGAGTACAGACTGTGTAACGCCTCTATGTATTTCTGATAGTAATTCAGACAGAGGACACATGTCAGGGGTCGGCGCCGTACTCAAACTGATAGGGAGCCTTCTGGGAGGACTGAAACTTTCAACGGCGTCGTCAGAGTACAGACTGTGTAACGCCTCTGTGTATTTCTGATAGTAATTCAGACAGAGGACACATGTCAGGGGTCGGCGCCGTACTCAAACTGATAGGGAGCCTTCTGGGAGGACTGAAACTTTCAACGGCGTCGTCAGAGTACAGACTGTGTAACGCCTCTGTGTATTTCTGATAGTAATTCGGACAGAGGACACATGTCAGGGGTCGCCGCCGTACTCAAACTGATAGGGAGCCTTCTGGGAGGACTGAAACTTTCAACGGCGTCGTCAGAGTACAGACTGTGTAACGCCTCTATGTATTTCTGATAGTAATTCAGACAGAGGACACATGTCAGGGGTCGCCGCCGTATTTAAACTGATAGGGAGCCTTCTGGGAGGACTGAAACTTTCAACGGCGTCGTCAGAGTACAGACTGTGTAACGCCTCTGTGTATTTCTGATAGTAATTCAGACAGAGGACACATGTCAGGGGTCGCCGCCGTACTCAAACTGATATGGAACCTTCTGGGAGGACTGAAACTTTCAACGGCGTCGTCAGAGTACAGACTGTGTAACGCCTCTGTGTATTTCTGATAGTAATTCAGACAGAGGACACATGTCAGGGGTCGGCGCCGTACTCAAACTGATAGGGAGCCTTCTGGGAGGGCTGAAACTTTCAACGGCGTCGTCAGAGTACAGACTGTGTAACGCCTCTGTGTATTTCTGATAGTAATTCAGACAGAGGACACATGTCAGGGGTCGCCGCCGTACTCAAACTGATAGGGAGCCTTCTGGGAGGACTGAAACTTTCAACGGCGTCGTCAGAGTACAGACTGTGTAACGCCTCTGTGTATTTCTGATAGTAATTCAGACAGAGGACACATGTCAGGGGTCAGCGCTGACTTTAAATTTATAGGAACACTGAGATCCATTCTTTCCTCGTTTTGTAGAAAAAGGCAGCTGATGTATTTTACTTGTGTAGTAGCTTGCTGTGACGCGTCGATCACCACCTTGTGGATCCCATTGTTGTTCCCCACCACTGGCTTAGTACAGTCTGAGCCAAATAATGTTTTGGGGCAGTTTGATTTTGGGGCAGTTTTTATTTGGGGAAGATTTTTTTTGGGGCAGTTTTTTTTTGGGGAGGTTTTTTTTTTGGGGCAGTCTGACTTTGGGGAAGATTTATTTTGGGGCAATTGGATGCCAGCCACTTTGGAAGATCAAAATCTGGGCTGGTATACACTATGCCGTATACACTATATACAGGTATAAAAAGAAATACGCTCATCCAACAACGCGTCCACAGGTAGCGTTCGGCGAAGCCCTAGTGTAATTTAATTACATTACAAATTACCTTCTCTTAAATGTAATGCATTACATTACAAATTACTGAAAAAAGTAATTCAATTACTTTTACTCAATTACTGCCCAACACTGCAATAGACATAACTTAAAATTAGCAGTAACTTAAAAGTTAGACATGGTCAAACATTATGTTTAAGTCATGTCTAATTTAAGTCCTTATGTTTGTTGTAGACAGTCTAATGGAGATCCATATGCCAAACTTTTAAGTTACTGCTTATTTTAAGTTATGTCTATTGCTAAGTTGATTGTGAACCAGCCTTTAGAGTTGAAATTAATTTTACTAATAATTTTTTACAGTTTTTTTTTTTTTACTGTTGGATTTGTTTTTGGTGAAATTTGGATTTGTAGTCTAGTTAATTGTTTTGTGACTAATGCCTTTTACTATTACAAACGCTAGGATGAAGTCACCATAGTAAAGTATTCAAAGGAACATTGCAAACAATGTTTATCTATGCAAACTACCCTCGCGAGGTGAAAGGCAACCTGTCACAGTCCTAATTAATAATAAAGATCAAAATAGCTATATATTGAACTGAACATAATTAGGCATCATCATAAGGCATTTAGTTTTAAAATTCGATCCCCAGTGTAAAGAAGTGATTCAGTTAGTTGCATTGTTTCTAGATACTCCTAAATTTAAATTGATGTAGTCTTTCGGTGTCATCCTTACCCGGCAGACCACTTGACTGATGATGTTTCTCCTGCTCGTTTCAGCAGTTGCCCACCGTTTCCGCGACACGACTGACATTCGTACGACGGGTTCGATAACGATACCCACGCTGCAACTTACCAACAAAGTTGTCGGCGTCACCACCAACGGCAGCATCCGGAATACGAAACACCAGCCCATTACGCTTACTGGAGGCAAGTGAACAAACCTTTCACAAACAACACGATTGTGCACCGCCTATTGCAACCATGTTAGCCCTTTCAATGCTGCGAAACCGTTTGAACTTTCTGGGCCGCGTCATATGTTTTATTTTTTCGTGGGTCATGTGAGAGATCTACCGATTTGAAGTTGAGTGCATTCTATTAGCAAAGCATTACTAACGTCAGGCAAAGCATCGCCATGTGTTAGCAGCTTTGATAGGAGTAAAATCTCTTTGTGTCTAGTCTTTGCAGTCAGCTTACCTTAACCAAATAATACCCAGAACAGTCCGGTATTCAAGCCGATATAAGCTCTGTAGTTAAACAGTTCATCGATGTCTTGTAAGGAATTCGATTCAAATAATCTGCTAGAAATATTTCATAATGTATTGTATTCTATGCAATATGAAACAAACAAATCATTTTTTTACGAGCAAGCGGTTAAGAAAACGAGAGACAGTCGGAGAAATTGGTCGGTGCGATAATGCGTGTGTTTGATTGCAGTTCCCAATGGGCTGGCAGGGATGACGCTTACCCCCATCAGCGGACACAACTTGGTCAGCCCAATGACGGTTGTGTCGCAAGGCAATCAGGTAAGCCGATTGCCGAAATAACTGACGATCTATTAAGACACTAGGTACTAGATGTTGTATAAACGAGTATTTTGTTTTGGACAAACACGAGGCAATTGTATTTTAATTGCGCAATACCTGCCGATTGCTGCATACCGCCAAAGGGATGAAATCTCATTGTGATAGGATCTCTATTTCTACCGTCGCAACTCGAGTTTAGCGTCATGTGATTTTTAAGGTAGTGCCCACAAAGGAATTGTTAAATTTCTGGAGTAAACGCAACCTGTCAGGGATGATCATTATCAGTGCATGTACCAGATATATTTCCTGTCACCTCAGCAGTTAGAACACTAAATTAAAAATACACTGTATATTCAACCTCGTGCCTAAGTAATTTGATACCAGTCAGGCCTTCAAATTTTTTAAATCAATTAAACAAGGTATCCACATCAGCATAATATCATGTATCCAAATCATAACTTTGACTGTGCTATAGTCCATCAAAGGCTAAGTAATAACATATTATGCAACAATAGAGAGAATGTCGTTTAGACCCGACAAAAACATTAACTGCAAAAGTTACGTTATCGAACCCCTGGTGCCTATCCTATATATGCAACGAGATTTGCAAGCTGGTTTGATTAGTAAATTAAAATATCCAGAACCATTAAGAACAAAGAGATACATGTTAAGTTAATTATGACGGTTGAGCAGTAGGATCACTCCGTCGCCAACGACCCACCGCGGAGCCGAACGCCGTCCTTCACGCTCTGCGTTCCGTTGCAGATGTCCCACCACTCTCACATCCTGGCGCCCGGCGGCAAGGTGCTGAAGACCATGGCGGTGCCGTCGCTGGTCAACGGGCAGTACGTGGTGAAGCCGGTGACGGTGGTCGTTTCGTCGGCATCCGCGCCGCCTCACAACCCCGGCTCGTGAAGCGGCCCGCGGCGAAATCGGCGGCCTCGGTGGCAATCGGCGGGTCGTGGGAATAGTGCAGACGGGATCGACTTGCCCTGACGTCGGTGGCAGGGGTGTGACGCATTTGCTCTGATATTTCGACGCTGGCTCTGGTATCCGATCGTCGACGTTGAAGGGTTGGCGAACGAGATTTCTGGAACGCAGTTGTTTTTGCTGCCGATGAACGTCGCCGGCCAATGATCCTTTACGCAGCCTTCTGATTGGGTTTGCTAGTTTCGATTAGCGGATGTGGCTGTACTTAGAAGATTGTGGGGGTGACCGCGGAAAAAAATTCCAGCAGCCGTGTACTGCGATACGATGTGTCTCGTGTGCTTCGGTCCGTTCTGCGCTATTCTGCCGACCCCGTCCGACCTGCCCGCGCTCGATTGGACGATTAGTTTCAGTATTTACTTTCACCACATGTGGCTAGTGCGTAGTATACCTTCGATGTGAGAATGTGGGGAGATGGAATATATATTTTTTGAATGAGTGAGCGCCGCGACGTAATTGCGGTACCGTTACTACCGCGAACGATGAAATGTGAGAGTATGTGGTAATGTTGAATATTGTTTTCATGGAGGCATGTTATTAGTGGATCAACTTTTTATTTTTTATTTGATTTATCCAATGTACAATAGAAACTTGCAACGAAGGCGCGACGGATGATTACCGAACGATAACCGAACGATATCCAACTCATGGTATCGTTTAAATTACAATTTCCTGAACAGCAATGTCTAGGCTACAAACGTGTTGGTTATTTCTAAATATATTTCTAAATATATTTTCAGAAAACCATGTATCTCTTTTTTTTTCTTTGGAATATGCAATTAAATTGAATAGTACCAAAACAGATCAGTTTCAGAATGGTTTCAGTTTTTCCGGATGGCTAGTTTATAGGTCGATCGATTTCTTTTCTCCGCTCTCCAAGATCTCATAATCCAGGGTCATTCTTTTCTATGATGCGCTGCCCAACTCTTAACCCTGGCAGGCTGATCTCTACTTCCTTATCTCTGTATTCCAACCGCTCTCACTGTAGCTGGTGGATGAGTGTTAAGTATAGGAAATGGATTTCCTCGCAAACTGTTATCGAATGTGAAACGACTAATATGTCTAAGCGGATGGTTTTTTTTTGGTTTGGTTGTTGATGAAAGTGAAATTAGGTTACGAAATAGACTGAAGTATTGGTTGTTCGATTGGAGCGATCATGGATCCAATCCTCGGCCAGGAATGGTGAGATAGAAATCTCGATTTGTCGATGTATTAACTATTGATAATCTATGTTGAGTCTAGGTTTAAAAAAAATTAATGATTGATTCAGCTCTAGTTGGAAACACGAGATTCCCAATCTGTTTGGCATCATTTTCTTTGTTAGATCAGAAGGAACCGAGATAATCGTACAAAGTGTGACATTTTTATTAATCGAATTGTTAAATCAGGTGTAATGTTATAGAGACAAACTCGTTAAAATAAATGCTTTTGTTTAATTTGCAAGCTATTACAACCTAGAGGTGATACAGTTTTTAAAATATTATTTTAGAGCTCTCAATTGTTTATGTCTTGCATCAAAACATGTTAACAAATTATTAGTTGACATTTTGATGCGGATTTTGGGCTTGCATGTCCGAGAGAGATGCATTTTATTCGCGATAATGTCGACTTCTGTTTTTTTTTTTTTTTTAACAAACATCCAATGACTATCAGTGTAATTTAGAAACAAGTTGAACATTAACTCATGCATATTGCATAATGATGTTGGATGCACTTTTTGGTGCTGCTGAACAGGACTGAAACATAATGCAAAGGTGAATGTGAAAACTATACTGATTGTGTGTACATATTATTAATTGGTTAATCTAGATCAATTTGTTGTAACTTGTATATATAGGTACTACCTGTAACGGGAAATATTGAGCTATATGCTGCAATAAACAAACAACTCCAGTGACGCAGAGTATTAACTAAATTAGGTACCTACATAGAGTCTTGTAATAACAGTATCTGAGTTTTGGAAACCTTCCATAGGTCAGGAACTACATTGGATCGGCAGAGGTTTGAATTTGTTACGTATCTTTTCCGTATTTTGTTCTTTTTGAGGTTCTCTATAAGTAAATTTATATTATTATGAATCAGAATAGCGTCACATAGTGAAACTGGAAGGGGATACATTTTTTTGTGTCAATGATTTAAAGGGATTACATTTTGTTCAGTATCTTATTGACCTTGGAATAGGAAACTAATTTAATTTAAAGCGTCTATATTATCTTTTATTATCTGACTATCACCATCATAAGAATTCAATATCATGATCCTGGCTCATCGTGACAGTGTCGTCAATAGTTTATTATTATTACCATGTTTTCAAGTATTTGAAAATGTGTGGGAAAAAGTGCCCACTAAACTCTGGTCATCCCTCGAAATCACGAATGGCTGTTGATACATCAAACAGGCAGTGATTTTGCTTATCTGTGAAAATATGGCGACCAAATATGAAGGGAGGAGTCGGAATGTGCATACAAGTGATTTGAAAGTCATTTCACACGATATTTATTAAGATTTACATCGTAGGCTAGAGAAATGGGCGTCTAACTTTCATACACTGCTAATTGGCTTTTATTATGGCTGGTGCAAATGTGGATCCCGAAGAAAGGTTGAGTTGGATTGACTTTTGTGACAGGCATGCTAAAAGTGCTGCCAGTGATTTTGCTAAAGCATTTTGTACATATTTAAGTGTTAATGTACCAGAGAATGCTAGATCAACGGTCTCTCATCGTGATTTTGTGCGCAAGTTTGTCGACTGTTTCGAAGATCACATAGAAAACGAACTTGGCAAGAAAAAGCAGATGAAAGACAAGCTTGTCAACGGAAATAGTTCAGGTTCTGGCCCTAGTACAGGTAATCCTCTCCGAGCAAATAGCCATGAAGACTTAAGCGACTATTCGGAACAAGAAACCGATTCTCCGTCCCCGAAAACACAGCACAAGCCCTTTTTTCGTCGACTTTCGTTCAAAGGACTTAAAAAGGGGAAGGGCTTTTTTCACAAACAGCATTCTGATGAGGTAGAACTTTCATCCCATCATAATGCTGATAAACACTCAAAAAATGAAAAACATTCCAAAACTAAGTTAGCAAAAATTGTCGTCGAGTGTCGTAAAGAAGGAATCGTGAACTACCTCGTAGGAGAGAACCAGGATGGCACCCAGAAATGGGAGAAGTGTCGTCTGGCGCTAGTGAAAACTGTTGGTGGATACATGCTAGAGTTTTACTCGCCACCAAAGGTATGTATGTCGGGTCTTGGGTTTGTTCTTGTGTCTGATTTAAATAGCGATCAATGTTTTTACTACGCAAAGGTGTTATTTATTTGATAGTTTTGTCAGTTTTGTTTTAACTGTTATTATGTGTGATTATTTGTTAGCTAGTGAGTTGGTGCTAAATCTACCATATTTATATGGTACCTCTAGAAATTGAGTTTTAAAATTGTAGTGAGAAGTATTTTACCAAATGATTAGAACAAATGATTTGGTGAAATACTCGTCAACTTGTCATAACTACTTAAAATTTCAACTCCTTGTCAAAAACAAATTGTCAACTTAAATTTGTCAGCTTGATAGTTTCCTAAAACTGAGAATGAACAGCTTAAATCTCAAAGAATGTAATTTTTGGGAATTATTTCTAACCAAAGTGTGCATTTTATTTTTAGGCGGTGAAACCAAAAAGTGGAGTATTTTGCTTCCTTGTCAGAGAGGCAAGAGAAACGACTGCCTTGGAAATGCCTGATCACGAGAGCACTTTTGTGCTTAAAGTAAGACAATTTCACTCTCATCAAGTAGTAATAAATATTAACCCATGAAAAAGAGCTTAAAAGAGAATCAGGCTAATATTTAAGTTAGATACCTATTATGTTCTAACTAAATTTTCCTTGTCAATTTCCTTTCCAGGCTGATAACAATATGGAGTACGTAATAGAAGCCCACGACACGGAAGATATGCGATCATGGCTTGCTACCATCAAGTACTGCATGAGATCAAATGTTCCTGAACCCACAGAAACACCAGAAGCAAGGTACATTGTTTTTGCTTTTTCAGAATCAGTTATTTAAGACAAAAAAGGCTATAATGTAGGAATCGACTTAAGCTGAAACTCTTGTTGCAATAGTGGAGCATATCCTGACAAGGCATGAACGTATGCGTTATGTTCAAAAACGTGTACAAGTTAACACATTCTGTCCTTATGGCACACCTTTGTATAACACTTCTTATTTGAAGTTAGTAGCTGATCTGATTGTGATATCCAAATGTGGTTCGTACAGAACCCACACTTTCAACATTTAAACAAGGATTAGAAGAAGTACCTAACAAAAACTTTTATCAACTGCGAGTTGTTAAATCAACACACTTGCAGCTTCACCTGTGAGTTAAACTCAAGAATGACACTTTAAGTGTTTATTCAAACCAAACTGCAATTATTTGTTACATGCAGGCACAGTAGATATCTATTATTAGAAATGAAATATCCATTTCAAAATTGTGACTACCAGACACTATGACTAAGATGACTCATGAGTCATGACACTTTGATAGGCAGTTGGTGGAGATTGCAGTTTGAATCATCAAGTTAATTGACTAATTAAAATATAAGTAGATTACATTTTCCAAGCTGAATAGATTTCGTGGTGTTCACAGTTCATGTAATCTTTGCCAATTCCACTGACCGTGAGATTTTGCAACACTCCACTTTATGAAATGTAGCATGAATGCAGCAAGAATTGCACTTTGGTCAGTTGCCTGCATCATACAGCATACGCATACCCAACATCATAATTGGAGATTGGAATGGAGCCATTTGTGCTAATTAGGGATGCCTTTGGTTACGAAAACCGTAACCGGATAACCGTCCACAGTATCCGGATATTATCCGGATAGTAAAAGGACCTCTGAACAGAAAAAAAAAAAAGTGGAGAGGCAGGGTGCGCCCTATACTAGCTACAACCTACACAGACGGTGCAATGAAACAATCAGATCATTTTTCCCACGTCCGCGAGGTTTTCCTACATGCGGCCATGATGACTCACTTGACTCTGGTATAGATGATGCACTTGAGGGGCAGTTACTGAGTGAAGAGGGGGGGGGATATGCAGCAGGCGCTCCTGCTTGCTCCTGCCAGCCGCTTGGGAGGTGGACAAGCCATTTCTGCCGAGTACCCCCCATCATGCCAAAAACATTTTTTTTTTTTTTACTATCCGGATAGTAAAAACTGTATCCGGATAATGCCGTTAACGTAACCGACTCGGTTAACCGGATAACCGCCGGCATCCCTAGTACTAATCTACTATTCTAGTGCAACAACTCAATTTAGAAAAAGAAAAACGCGCACACGTATCGGTTGCTCTGTCGCCTGTTGTTGTCTTCAGATGTCAGGTGGTCAATGTCTTGAATTGTATCGGCTTCTTCTTTGATCACGTCGGGGTCACCGATATTGCGTCGAGGTGCACATCGTATAATTCAAAACTCGTTTATTCAAATGAAAAATAGTTCGTGAAAGAAGCTCCAAACAACTTCGTGAAAGAAAAGGATAAAAAATCCGACAATACAGCTCCCCGGGGGCTTGGATCTTCGTTGCCCCTGACAACGGGTATCGGATGGAACAGTTTTCCTTTAAAACAAATAAAAACTCCGAACACGGGTTTAATCAGTAAACGAACGGATGCGTAGTCTATTAAAATCAAAAGAGCGTCTGGCTGAACATGTAGTGCTCGTTGCTCCACAGACCGGAAGCGGTAGCAGCCTTCTGGACCATGCCCCTACCTAGGCGCACTTGCCGGTGGCTAGGATATATGAACTAAACCTAAGACAACTAAAAGACAAGATTATTATCATACCATCACTTAGGCAGCTATTCTAGAAGTATCTAATACTAACTATACAATAATCTTTATATTAAATTGTTTGTCAAAAACTCCCCGTGGAAACAGCCCCCCGACAGAGCTGTTGCGTTTCACCCGCCGTATAGCCGCCGTGTTCGGTCGACTTTGCAGGTCCGGAGGCGCGGAGGTGGTCCTGCGCAAGCCGGACAGCCAGCCGGCGACGGCGTCCGGAGACGGCTCGACGGGCGAGCACCCTCCCGAGCTGCCCCCTCGGCTGCCGGGGGCGGCGGCGGGAGCGGGTCCACGGGCCACCATCGCGCACAGGCTCTCCAGCAGCAGCAACTTCGAGCTGTGCACGTCGCGGACCGACATCGAACAACGTAAGCGCTGTTTGACGAGAATTACGTTTGCTTTGTCTGTTAGGTACTGGGGATATCAGGTCTCTCGATATCTGGATGGGTGGATAACTGTGGAGTGGTTGTAAAGAGATTTGCAAGAAGGTCAATGCTTATGGGCGACCTACTATGGATTCAACATCACAATGAAAAATTAAATTGTTAGAAGCTATGTTACAAAGAGATTGATTCAGGGTTGGATACATTTTTGGATAGAAGAAAATTCAAAGATGTATTTATCAACGAGGCAGCTTCAAACCAATTTTTCCCATGCGTGTGCAGCTTCTGTATCCAAAAATAAAATCTTTCTCTTTTTAACATTGTTATTTGTCCATATAAATCTGTACATCTGTTCAATCTGTTTCTCAATCGCTAGCAGGTGGCGGAAACTTTCGGCCTGCTTTGTGATTTCTTTGTTCTATATTGCTACCCAGAGAAAAATATAAAATTACTTGAGGTAGCTCTAGCATCGGTTCTGAAAATTTACGCTAGTGTTTCACTGAAATCCATTCTAAAGTTCTTAGATGAGAAAACAAAAAAGATAAAATTAATTACCTACTCACAAGTTAACGCAGATGATGATTCAGTAAAACAATTTTTCTGAAAATTCATGTGCTAAGATTAGGAAAAGATATCAGTCTTACAATGTGCGGACAATTAGTTATCCTCTCAATAACCATGCTGACAGCCAATTGCCTTCACCTATTAACTATTTACAGGGAGGATAACTAGCTAACCGTACATTGTAATACCAGGCCTTAAGAAAGTAATAATAACATACCCGAGACTTTTCGCAACGTCGACCGACCCAACTGAACCGTTCTGTCGCCGCCCGTCGCAGTGACCGAGCCCGAGCTGGACCTGTCGACGCTGCTGCGCGACTATCCGTGGTTCCACGGCACGCTGCCCAGATCGGACGCGGCGCTGCTCGTGCTGCACGACGGCACCACCGGCCACGGCGTCTTCCTCGTGCGCCAGAGCGAGACCCGCAAGGGCGAGTACGTGCTCACGTTCAACTTCCAGGGGCGGGCCAAGGTGAGCACTCTGCCAAGATACTGATCGCCGATCATTGTGATACTGGTCACAGTGATAGATCCAATGCTTTCTGGCTGGTTCCTTGAGGAAGTCAACTCTGCCACAACCATTGCAATGTTAGATACAACGCTTTCTGGTTGGTTCCTTCTCATTTACTCAACAATTCCTTCTCATTGCTGAGAATGAGGTCACAGACCAAGTACAGCTAAGTCAATCACTGACATGAGGACGTCAACTCTGCCAAGATTCAATCACGTTTTATGGTTATCTCGATGCTATGTCCAATGCTTTCTGGTTGGGTTGAGCATTCACCAAACACCAATTTCTTACCAATTCCTTGATAGAATGAGGATATTGAATGAGGACGCTTAAATTTTTCACTGTAACAAGACGTTGTCCTCATATGAACATCAATTACATTTCCAAATATCATTTTATTGCATCCTTCCATGCATCCATGCATTTTTGCATCTTTGTAAGGCAACATTTCTGGGCCCTGTGTTCTCGATCCACACCACTCCTGACGTACTACGATATTTCCAAGAAAACCGCTTGCCATACCCTCCTTCACACTCAAAGCCAACGCCATCCTTAAAATCTCGGATCCGTTAAATTCTCGCTCGTTTCCGAGTCAACCGCAAAGCTAACAACACTCACGTCGTGCAGCACCTCCGGATGACGCTCAACGAGCAGGGACAGTGCCGCGTGCAGCACTTGTGGTTCCCCACAATCTTCGACATGCTCGACCACTTCCGCACTCACCCGATCCCGCTCGAGTCGGGCGGCACCGCGGACGTGACGCTGACGGAGTTTGTGCTGGCGCAACCGCGGCCGGGAGACGGCGCGGCGGGGGCAGGGGCGGCGGGGGCGGCTCGGGGGTCGGTGGCGGGGAACGGAGAGCAGGCGGCGCCGAGGCGGCCGCAGCCGCAGCCCGACAACAGACAGGTCAGCCGGATGCATGGCGGTGGGTGGCGGGCGGTGGCGGGGGAGTCGGTGGTTTGGAACCTTGGTGTCGAGGGTTTGAGCGCGGGTGGTGCGGGAACGGAATTGTTACGGTCGCTGCAAATTTTTGTTTGTATTTGCTGGTTCTAAGGAATTACTTGTTTTTTTAGGTACTTCTAATTTTTTTTCCAAGTTTTATTTTTTTTTAGTTTAATGCCCAAAAGACCTATGCCATTCAAATAAAAATTATGTCAAATACCCACTAAAAAGAGCCACTTGGGGTTTGATTTTGCTACATTCTTTGGTTAATAAGGTCTACAAAAAATATTATTGTTCTGAAATTTAACCAGGAAAGATAGGGAAATCTCAATCCAACTGGCTTTTCTTTAGTGGCTACATGATGTCATTTTTCGCTGAATGGAAAAGGTCTATTGTCGGTCTAGTTTTGTTGTCAGAATTTTACACTCATTTTATTTTTCTTCTGCATCACACATTAGTTATTTGTGGAATTTCCTTTCAAACAAAGCTCTGTGTCTTTTGGCACTCAAACAATATATTGTTGGTTTTGTATTTTCTTTGAGAGAGAGATTCTTTCTGCTTTATTTTCAAACAAAGATCTTCAGTTGGCTCAATAGTAGAGCACAAGTTTCAAACTGAGATGAGTTATTTTTCTAGCCCAATTTTTCTTACCGTGGGGCTTCATGGTTTTGGGATGTTGGTGGAAATTTCAAACAAAAATATGCGCTAGACGAGTTGGTTGCGTTTAGGGAGAAAAAAACATGGGAAAGTCTTAAGAAGTAACTTGACTCTGATGGTATACTCAAGTTCAGAAATCTATGTGGTAACTGGTAGGTTACCCAATGTCATACATTGTCCAAATGTTCTGGAATATCGGTTTAGTGACAGTTGATAAGATTGAGAAATTTTTCTTGGGTTCTTGAGTTCTTGGATAATAAGTAATTCTATCTGTAGCTGCTTGTGGTTTTTTGCATGCAAACTGACTATAGCTATAAATATAATAATTTGGTTTTTAATTAATTTTTAATCACACAAACTTTACAAAGTAGATATTTTGCGTTATGAGTGACTTAGGCTATCAGATCACTTTTTTCAAATATATTTCACTGCCTACCTACTTATGCACTAGCAACTATATGGCATACATTAATTTCAGTTATAGACATTTTTCTGTATTTTTTATTTAACCAGCATATTCATTTTGTGTGCTATGTCAATTTTTTCTCACCGATGCTGATATGGTTGCAATTTTTTAATTTTACTCTTTAATTTGCCACTTACATACATAATGAGTTTTTTGATAAAAAGTACCTGTCTGAATATTTCAATGCACTACATTTTGGGTATTTTTAAATGGCAGTGCATTTAATGAGAGAAAGCTCATTAAAGCAATGAATAATTAGTACCAAATTTTGAGATAAGCTTGCTTTATTTGTTGTGGTTGTGGGTTGGTAGCCTGGTGATGGGCACTTTTCTTTTTAGTTTTTGCAACAACCTTATTTCCAAATTGCTTTTTGGTCTTATTAATTGTAGATCTATATTTTATTTCATAAAGATATTAAGTTATAAACTCCCATTTGAACATAAACACTGTAATTTTACCCAAATATTTAAAAATGCATTTTTTCTTAAAAAGTAGAAGCTAGGATAGTAGTAAACTAAAATGCATCAAAGACTAAATCAAAATGCTAAATTAACCTCAGCACAAGGTATACTTGATACTTTTGCACTAACTTCTGCATTGTTAATCGATTCTACTAACTAAATTAATAATCACTCGATAAAAACCGTTAACGCCTGTTTTTCAACGTAGGTTTGATCGCGCTCGCTGCCAATCATTCGTGTAGGGAACTTTGCGAAGTGAGTTAAAAAAAACACCTATCGACTTTCCAGTATTTAAGTTTCAACCACAATTGCATTATTAATTAAACCAGGTAACTGAGTTGTAAGTGGCAAATTAAAGTTGTTGAACCAACTCATTTTAGCTATTAGAAACCAAATCTCCCATCTTATCCGACACGGGGTTTCAAACCTGTCAGGGGTGCTGTTCTTATGAAGAGTGCTCTATGGAATAGGTTTCTGATAGTTGAAATTTACTGTCAATACAAAGAGATTTGCAGTTTGGTTCGATTCCTCAACCTACATGAATGTTAACTTGACGAGATGCATTCACAGTTGAGCGTTTGAATGGAACTGCATTCAACTAATATTTTTACTTTACGATTCTGTATGCAGTGATATACACTTACCAATGTTTGAACAAGGACTAAAGCTCAAACATTTTGTATTGAACTAAATTTAAATAATTAAATAATTTAGAAAACATTGGTCCTTGTATCAGACATTACACATTAATAATACTAGTTTCATTGACATAATGTATCCAAAACTTAAATGGGTATTATTTTGGCTAAAACAAAAATATTCGAATAGATGAGATCAACCATTGTAGACTGCTCTGAGCAGAGATAATATAAGAAATAGCATAACCTGTAAAATATCACACAGCTTATGTTACGCTTGTTTGTATAAAACTGAAGCTATTGGGAAATTTGTAAGATTGTGTTAGTTATGTTAATTGCTTACGATGCTAAAGGTTGATGTTGGCAACAAATGGCAAAAATGTTAAACTGCAGTTGAACTGTGATGTTACTTCAGTTCAAATGTCAATATCTGTCAATGTTACATCATTTAAGAACAGAGAAGTAAATTGTAAACACGTTTAGTTTTTGAACTCCCTTAGCAGTTGCAGTTGCAGTCCCTTAGCAGTTGCAGTTGCAGTCCCTTAGCAGTTGCAGTAAAACACAATATAAAGAGTCCTCTCCCACCCATATTTATTCTCTGAAAAACAAATGGAAAGAGCAATGAGTAAGTGAAATTTCTCAAAAAGAAGATTGTGCAATGTGGTAGGGTGGTGTGGGGATCAGTAATCTTTTGCCGCTCTATCAGAAGCCCACTTTTTTTATTCACTTACACTCATCTGATTTCCTTGCCTATATGTTCTCCCACCTTATTTCTGAGTTTCATCTGTTAGACTCAAGTTTTTACCTTTTCAAACTTAATTTTAACGTGTCAATTGTTCTTCTGGTAGGTGGTGACGCACGGGGGATCTATAAGAGCTAGAACCGAGGACCTCGAGAGGACTGAAGAACGCCAGAGTGGACGTGCCGTTGAAAATACTTATAGCTTTGTGTAACTAGCGCTTAGCTTGCATTAACCAAGGTTTTGGCAATTACTTCTGAAAAATATCTCCTCCGTGGGAACATCTTTACAAGTAATCAGGTAGTGACGTGCATTGGATATTTTTATAATCATTGTGCTAACTTGAGTGGTATGGTGGCAATTGCTAGTTGCGACAACTGGATTTTGTCGTATACCAAACAATGAACATAGTTTCATGGTTTGAAATGTTGCATTCCGAAGAAATGTTTTGCATTTAGGTAATTTGCCTTTTCCTCTACATAGCTTGTTGTATATACACGCAGCTTTTGTTATAAAATGCTCTGCTTCTCTTCTAGATTTGGCTTTTTGTTATAAAAATGCTTAACCAGCGTGTATATTTAGTTACTTATAAACAAAGCTTCGTAACTTTTTACTGTGATGCAGCCCAGCGAGTATTGTTTAGCCGGTACGCAGATGTTAATCGTATGTTACCGGTTGCCATAGTTAATATTTATTGCGCTAGACTGGTCTACGTGTGCAGATTATTTTTGATAACATTTTTTCATTTCCTCAAGAGATGTTCTCACTCGAGATATTTTTCTCTGTGTTAAAAACTAGTGTAAAATAATGTGCACAAAATGTAAAATTGTACATATTTGACAAAGAGGTACATATAATGTCTGCTTATGGAGGTGAGAATTGAATTGAGATACAGTATTATATACTACGTTTTGTTATTGTTGGCATTGTCACAGGTGAGAAAGGTGTTATTATTCTAGTCATTTGTGTTGTGCTTACAAAATTAAAGCAAATTAATTGTTGATTAAACTTTGAGAAATGGCTGATTAATTATTTATGTTATCATTTCATTAATTACATAGCTCAACCCTCTAGACGGTTCGTTGCTCAAGAGCGAGAATAATTCTGATACCAAAATCAGTTTCTCAATTTCAAAATTACCGGGCATTCAACAGCCGTCAAACCACGACCACGCCTAAACTCGAAACCGCTCTAAACACAGATGTATTTGTTTTGACATCATCCGGCTAGCCTAGTTTTTTTGTTATCTTGAAACGTTAGATCGCGGCTTGAATTACACCCTTAATAATTATTTAGTGACGCAAGAGATACGCTTTTTTGCTGCGATTATGTCGAGTGAATCCGTAAAAACGGTAAGTAAACTATTAGTCATTCAAATAGCATCCATTACGGCGGCTAGGTTAGGAGGATGTGGTTGTGATCAGTTGTGATAACCACAGCATCCTTAGTAAGCAAAATGTCGAAGCTCAATGAAAGTTCTCAAGACATTGACGATAATGTTGATATAAACAAATCAACCGAGGTATTTACAGGATCATTGTTTCAGTTTGCAAGCTTAGAGACGCCGGGCTATGTTGGCTTTGCTAACTTGCCGAATCAAGTTCATCGAAAATCGGTCAAGAAAGGTTTTGAGTTCACTCTCATGGTGGTTGGTGAATCAGGCCTAGGAAAGTCGACTCTTGTCAATAGCCTTTTCTTGACGGATCTCTATCCTGAGCGGGTGATCCCTGATGCAGTCGGTAAGTGGATCTTTCTGCCTACCGAAGAGTTATTGTTGGGCTCCCGTGTCTAATTAATGAAGGCGTTTTAATTGAAATTTATGGATATTCCTAGGTTATCTTTTAATTATTTATTTAGATATCTGTATTTCTTTTCAGAGAAAACCAATCAGACAGTTAAGCTGGAGGCATCTACCGTCGAGATTGAGGAGAGGGGCGTAAAGCTGCGATTGACGGTCGTGGACACCCCCGGATATGGAGATGCCATTGACAATAAGGACTCTTTCACATCCATCTTGCAATACATCGACGAACAATTCGATCGCTTCCTTAGAGATGAGAGTGGTCTTAATCGGAGAAACATTGTTGACAATCGAATTCATTGCTGCTTCTATTTCATTTCTCCCTTTGGACATGGGTATGCAACTTAAGATGAATACAAATATTTAATATTTGTCTTCAGCCTTTTAGATAGTAGCAAAAAGAAGGTATGACTAATCTTCATTACCTAACAAAGTATCTAAAAATTTTGCAGGTTGAAACCTCTGGATATCGAGTTCATGAAAAAGTTAAACAACAAGGTTAACATTGTGCCTGTTATTGCCAAGTCTGACGTTCTCACAAAGAAAGAAGTAACCAAGCTCAAGACCAGAGTGCTGGAAGAGATTGAAGCAAACGGAATAAGAATCTATCCTCTTCCAGACTGTGATAGTGACGAGGATGATGATTACAAAGAGCAGGTTGGTTTCACTGAGCAAATGCAGATATTAAAAAACCCCTTACTTGTACAAATAACTAACCCTTGTAGTACATAAAAAATTATTTTGAGTGTGTGTAAAAATTACAAGTTAACAAATGAATTACAAATGTAATTACCAATTTCTCATCAGACTACCCAAAATTACTATGCAGTCAATTCTCGATTTTAAAATGTTTTTTCTTAAACTAGAACTAAGGTTGGGAAAAAAGTACTTTAAGTACCTGTACGTAATAATAATTTATCAAAAAATTTTCATCTTTGATACTAGATTTCTATGTCTAATAATTAACCAGCCAAATTCTTATGTTGGTTTCACCAAACTTAGCTACTACGCTGTAGTTGTGCACATGTAATTTAACACCACATTTACCCGAACCAGAGTAATTTGTTCTGCGCTGACAATTTGAAGTAGTTAACTCCCATTCAAACAAGACAAACCAAATGAACCAATCACAAGTCACACGCACACGGTTAATGGAAATGGTACCGACTTTGTCCTTGCTCGCAGGTGCGCCAGCTTAAGTCGGCCGTCCCGTTCGCTGTGTGCGGTGCCAACACGCTTCTGGAGGTGAAGGGGCGCAAGGTCCGGGGGCGGCTCTATCCGTGGGGAGTCGTGGAGGTGGAGAATCCGGAGCACTGTGACTTCATCAAACTGCGCACAATGCTCATGTGAGTCGAATGTCTAAGACCTGGAATTGGCTGGGATGACCCTGAAACAGGAAAGAAGAGAAATCTAAAATTAGTTCTACCAAGTAGAATAGGTCATTCATAGTCCTACTCCTATACAGAGAAAGTAAAACAATTTAATAAGGACCATAATGGACCATGTTGGCTTAAAAAAAATTCTAGGGATTCTTTTCAAAGGACCAAGATTGTAAATTATTGAGCGTGGTTATCTGTTAGTTTCACCACCCACGGCCGCATAGGAGACTAATGCAAATTCCACGACTAATAACTCAATTTCGGACAAAAATTTCAGTTATAATAACCAGTTATTTGATTATAGTTCAAACTCCAACGCCATGAAAGAACATATAAACGTCTTAAAATTAATAGCACACCACCACCTCTAAAGCCTTGAGTGTAACTGAGTCTAGCTAACCCTTTTTTTCCACACTCTCAGCACACATATGCAGGATCTGCAGGAAGTGACGCAAGAAGTTCATTACGAGAATTACCGTTCGGAGCGACTTGCCAAAGGAGCACCTGTACCACCCAAGCGAACGTAAGCTACTCGTTTATGTTGTTACTTTCTTAGTTCGACATGTTGTACTTGTCAGCTTCCCGCAAGACTTCCAGCATCTCCGCTGCATGAATTGTACTCACCCTTTTTTCCACCTTCCTTTGTTTATTCAAGACATCCCCATGAACCTGTTCTGGAAAAATCGCCACCGTGAAAATTTGAAGGTCGATACCTTCATTTTGTTACTATGCTGTTCAAACGAACAACAATGGTTTTTGCCGTTGTTATCCCGGCGCTTTTTAAGAAGCCTGGGACGCATATGCCTGTTCCTGTGACCTTACAATGTAACTGTTACGGTCATCGTACATTATCGCCACGTCTTTAACTTAGTACTTAAACTGACAGGTGCAAAATCAGAGCTACATTAGTGCAGTTCTGACAGAAAAATGTTCACAACCCATGAAAAGCCAGTTTTTATATTAGGTAATTAATAAATAATGATACATGTTTTTATCCAGCATTTAAAATTTCTTGATTGTTTCAGGGTCTCTGAGGACCGGGGCGGTGTCGAGAAAGACCGTATCTTGCAAGAGAAGGACCAGGAGTTGCGAAGAATGCACGAAATGCTTGCTCAGATGAAAGCGCAAATGCAACAGAATCAGTAATTGCCGGGTATGACCCATGTCGGCCGGTGTTCCCAAGTTGCCATGAAACGCAATCTGGCTCGCCAGATTATTCCTGATAAATACTTACGGTTGGCGAAAACTATCGGTCGGTCTTCGACTTAGCCGTTTCGGTGGGGAGTACGGGGAAATTTTATATAAATATATACGGATACCCGAGTTATTACTAGGTAGCATTAATCTTACAAGCAATTAGTTTGAAAATCAATCAAGCTTTATTTTTTATGAAAGCAGTAAGCTGTTTTGAATATAATGTGATGTTCGTAGTTATGGATATTAGTAGCATGGTATTTTTAAATGTATGGTCACAGGGAGAGCATGACACGGCGGATAATATTATCGATCCCTGGTTTTTAATTATAGTTACTCTGAAGTGTTCCTCCAAGTCAGCACTGGTGACAAAATATGGTCAAGAATTTTACCTGTCTGCAATTATTTTTTATTAATATTATGATAATGTGGTCATTTTTGTTCTATTTAGATGCTAGAGATAAGTGACGAGAGATTAGTCTGTATACAGCAGTTTTCAAACATCTTTCTTGTATCTCCATTTGCCATCATCAGAAATTCAATAATTATTGTTCACTTTTCAATCAAATACCACTTATTTCCTCTAATTTCATATAGGTTCCAAACGGTAAAGCAAACTTTTAAAGTACCAAAAGGGACACCTACCAGCAAGGTTCCATTTCTTGTCTTGTGGGTGATGAATCAAGTGATCCACTCTTTTTATTAGCTTCAATTAAAGCAAAGGGTGTACTTTTTGTTTTTATAAACGATTAAGCTATATGCATACTTTCGTTACGATATCTTTGAGTTTAAGTCAGCTATGCAACTCTATGACTTAACATTTAATTAAGGCGTAACACTTGAGAGAGGTAGAAATTAACATTTCACTTCTTACTTTTTTTGTCGCTTACTCATATTTTGCATGTGTTTTGTAAAGTTGACTGATGACAATGTCTTGACGATGACGATGTATCGACGATGACAATTGTCGAAGAGAAGGTGCCTATAGACATTAATAGTTGATATCATACCCTACCCATTTTATACTTAAGGTTTTAGCACATATTTATTCGTGCATTTTGCTTTTATCTTCGACGATTATTTACTGTATTCTGGCTTTTGTGGCTAAACTAATGCATCTTGCCGGAGTTGAGATTGAATCTCATATTATTATAGTATTACAAAGTGGTTACTACTAAAATTGAATGCTACTCGAAAGACTTTGAAACTTTCAGGTATGTAACATACCATTTCTATGCCTTCCATATCTATGTATTAGTCAAAGCTTCCATTTAATGTTCTCTGTTTAGTTAAAATTCTTGCTCTTTTTGGCTCAAAATTTCTGTTCTTATACAAAAATCAAAAAACCTTAATTAGTTTCTCGTTATTTTATCAATAAAACAGTGACTTTCATTTTTGATTTGAATTGTAAACAGGCTACAGGATACTATAGTCTATAATGCAGGTATAAACAGAAATATCAAAGTACAATTAATGTAAAACACCACCATGCATTTTCAATAAAGTAAAGTTCTTTAATTAGCAATAATTTCAAATTAGCAATAATTAATTTTTTTTAATTGCTGCTCAGCAATTCTGCTGAAGGTGCAAGGTAAAAGCCGGGTGCATAAATGTCATCTTAAGAGTCTACATAGGTTGTAACCCGATACGATAATGGAAATCAAAATAATCTGAGGCAGTAATCATAAGAAGCCACGGATTAAAAACGCTGGCACAAATCTGCGACTCTTGCATAACCAAGATTAATAATCAAAATGAAAAAAATGTGCTTTTTCTCGATTTTCGTGATTTTAAGGACACGGTTGGGTTCATCTTTGCCAGCAGATTGTATGATACTTTGAATCAAAGTTCTAGTGCACTTATTGATGATTCTGTGGCGCATTTCAATCAAGGAAAAGAATTTGTATGTGCGTCATGTTTTAAGCCGCTCTAATCTTACTCACGTAAAAACGAATGAATATTACCGAAAAAATCGATAATTTTCATCCGATTTTTTCATTTCAACATCGCTTTAGATCTGCAAACAGAGACGAATCCAGTCATATCGAAAAAACCATATGAAACACGGAATTTTATGATTTACCTTTTTACTGACTTTTATATAACCATGTGTCGGGTTGTGCAAGCATAATCTCCAAGAGTGTTTTTATCGCTCATGCTGATAATGAGGCAGTAAAACTGGAAGTTATTTTTCACCAGGTCTAATCCATGAAAGATTAGCTTTCTCACACGGAAAATTTAGGTAGTGCAGAGGTCCACGTGGTTACTTTTCTCTGCCCCTAAAATGTTCCCTATATTTATGAAAAAAAATCAGTGGATAGTTGAAAAAATTTCTGACCCGCGATGTAAAGGCTCGTGTCGATCAGACGTTTACTTTGTTCACAAATAAATCTTGAATTTGGGACTTTTTGTGGGGTTTTTTTAAGCGAAAACACCACTTTTCTTTCTTCTCTGGTTGTTTTATTTTCCATCTGATCTCAATTAAAGTTTACTAGGCGGGTCGGAGTACTCTTCCTCTACACACTGATTTTTTTTCAAAAATATTGGGATCAAATTTAGGGGCAGGAAAAGTAATGGCGTGGACCTCTGCATTTTCGGCTTTTAAGCTGCCTTTAGCTGGCTCTTAAGGCGGTTCTAGCAAGACGCTATGTATAACGGGCCATAAGACCCTCGCTGTCTAAACTTCGAAATATGCAGTTTTGAAAGGAAATAACCTTTGAACCTGAAAAAGTATAACACCAAAGTGCAGGATTTATCAAAAAATCATGCTCAAACCCAAATTTCACTGAGATACACGCATTTAAAAGGGTTAGATTTCTGGCGATAGCATCAGAGTAACGGTTGTAGATAGAAATACGAAACTTTTTTCCAGCCTCGCCAACACCTTGCTCCTAGGTGTGGGCTATCAAGCAAGTCATTTTGAGCCAAGGGCTGTTAAGTGGAATTATTTTTGTCACCCTCTGCATTTTGTTTTCACGAAATACTAGTCTTAGAAACGTCATAGAAGAATTTTGAAAAGACGAGCAGTTTAAGAATGTTACGATTGGTTTGTGGTCTGATTTTCAATAATCTAGTGTTATTGGTTTGGGCAATGCTATCGCCACAAAATTTAACCCGTAAAACCAATACCTGGCTGAAATCGACACCGCCCTTGAATGTCTCGCGATCTTGGCTCGCACTCGTAATCAGTGCGACAGTTAAGTTGTTTATAAACACAATTTATACGTTATAAGCTTATAACTAAGCTTTTCAACGCTCATGCAATAAGCAAGTGCAAAAGACTGCTGATCACTTGATAGCTTTTCATATAAGCTCTAATCCTTTGCTAAAAGGCAATTAAATTTTTAAATCTTCTATGGAGTGTCACGAAACCACAACAATGTTTGTATACTCAACCAGATTAGAGAGAGACGGACTTATGGCCCGTTATACATAGCGTCTTGCTAGAACCGCCTTAACTGTCACCATCGCTCATGGGAAAATCTGCATGCTTAATTAACTGCGTTTTAAGACGGCCCAGTGTCTGTTGTCATAAATGTTGTGAAACAAGAGTGTAATGATATCGCCATAGTATCGTGACCCAGTGGCCTCTCGGCCAAGCTGGTGTTTTTTCTGTAATACCATCCCAAATATTTGCATGTTTTCCTCAGTAAAGCTGGGAGCATGGCTAAAGCAAACAATGTGGCTACATGCCACATGAAAGCTGAGAACTAGAGATGCAACCGGAGCGAGCATAAAAAAGAGCACGTTCCCCTCGATTTAAAATGTCAACAAATATGAATATTTTCAAAATAAGATGGCAGCGCTATCCCAGATTAACAATATAACTATCTATAAAGACTAAATATAACTTTTGAGGATACCTATTTCGCATCGGCTAATCAAATTTGAACCTCTTAAACTGCGTGGTCAACTCAATAACAAGACCTCCCCTTGCTGCAAAGGTTTTAGATTCGTATCGCTTTATCTTTTTCATGTCAACATTATTTATGATGATAAATATGTATGACTTTCTCTGCGCTTTTCATTCTTCTTAAAGTTTCCTTGGCGGGGACGTACGCTGCCACGTAATTCTTGATAAATTTGCTCAAAAGCCACTTCATTCGATCGCATCTTCCTTGGGCCGATGTTTTACTTGGCACTGGACGAGCGGGGAGCTCGCGCCAGTGATAAGTTCGTGGCATCTCCAGCTCCGCCTAAAAAGTTTTTACTTTTGATCTTAACTAAGTGATTGCAGAATCCTTTTTCAACCATTGCACTCTATGATTGGTTAAGGCAAATTTGACAAGACTATATATAACCACGATGAGTTTGCGATGGTCGGCAGTGGGGCCATGCGTAATGCCCACTAAATGCTGGCGTCTCTCGCTGGATGTTTCAGACGAGAACCGCAATTGCAAGCGCATAGCGAACCAGCCTCCCGTTAGGGCGGACCGCGTTCGAGTCCCGTCGGGTGTGTTGCTTTTTCATAGCTATTTCCAGCATGTAGTTTCTCTTTCTTCGCGGCTCCATGCTTCTGGTGCCCCATTGAGCACAGCAATGTGTCCAAGCCGTACTTTTATGAAAACTTATACTTTATCGTGTTGAATGAGTATGTCAAATTTCCAGATATTTCCAACAGCAGTCGGCTGCCCTGTCGATAGCATGCCTGCCTTGTAATCCATGGATATGAATGCGAATCCTGTCTCCTCCGTACTTTTTGACTCCGTACGGTTGGTTGATCGTAGTGCAAGAGCTTAGGGTGCTAGGGTGGGTTCGTGTAATGATACTTACAACTAACTTTTTATCAAACTTTAATCATTCGCACAAAAAAATTCAAAAAAGCTGGCGCGTCTTACCCAAGCGGAATTCGATCTTGGGTAAACTGGATGTTTGTATTAACATCTGACGACTTTACCCATCTCGGCTGGCGATACTTCATGCATGAAGGGCAATTTTTAGCGCATACCTTTTGTACTTATTGAAAATTCAAATGCGAGGACGTAGGTACCCCGCCACCCAACTGCAATCTGTTCAAAAACCACTCGATTCAAACGCATCACCCTTGGAAAGTGATGCTGCCCGAAGCGACTTAAACGCGCGGCAACTGCCGCGAGATTTTCGTCTACATTTGTTTTTTTAACGATCCTTACAATGGTAAAAATCTGTCGTCTTGCGGATTCGACCAGTGTTGATCCAGAACACCGGTCACAGTGGAGAAGCTATCATTCTACAGACCCGACTTGGCACATGCGGCGGAGTTGAAAAATAACTAACTATATCTTATGTAGCAGTTCATGATTGAAAATATCCCGACTGAATTTTGCAACACAAGACGCGGGAAATTCGCTTCACATCTTCTTAGTTCAAATATCAAAAGTGATTTCAGTGTGGTGGTGCAATGCTCGCTGAGCAATGAATCCGCACCGACCAGTGTTATGATACGTTTAGGTGGTCCGAGGAATATGGAAAAGACGCACTAACAAACAGGCAAATCGGCAATGAACAATCCTGAGATCGTGCAAGCGATATTTGGTTACTTCACCAGCTTCCCACCACTAACCCATACCTTTCCTGACCCTACCCAACTACCCAACCTTCCTCTGCATAGTACGTTAAAAGCAAAAACATTGACTTTTAGGACAGTTCGATTTTAGTGCAGATAATTTTTAGGACAGTTTTTTTTTAGTACAGATTTATTTTAGGACAGTTTCATTTTAGGACCCTTTTTTTATAGTACAGTTGGTGCATCCCCGTCCGAGGAATATAGAAGAAACGCACTAACAAGTAAATCGGCAATGAACATTCGTAGAGATTGTGCATGTGACAGTTAGTTGCCTCACCAGCTTCGCCTACAAAGTTTTTACAATTAGATCTTAACTGAGTGATTGCGGCATTCTTTGACGAGACGATATAACCACGAAGATATTGCGAAAGACAGCAGTGAGGCTTTGCACGCAGCGTTGTGCCCATTAAGTGCCGGCTGTCTCGCCGGACGTTCCCAGCGAGAATAGCAATTGCGAGCGCTATTAATGAAGCATCGAAATTGTTTCAATATTTTCAAGCGTAATGAGAATAAGTTGTCACTAGAATGATCCATTTCAATTAGCGCTGAGCTTAGAGTTCGACATTTCCCTCTAAAACACCATCGGCTGGTTGGTCGAGCGCATGGCGATGCCACTATCCGCCATAGTGGACCGGGTTCGATTCTCGTCGGGAGCGTTGCTTATTCATAATTATTTCCAGCATAGTTTCTCTTTCTTCGCGGCTCCATGCTTCTGGTGCCCCATTGAGCACAGCAATGTGTCCAAACCGTACTTTTATGAAAACTTATACATCGTGTTGAATTAGTATCACAATTTTCCAGATGTTTTCTGCAGCAGTCGGCAGCCCAGTTGATAGCATGCCTGCCTGGTAATTCCAAGGTTATGGGTTCGAATGCTGTCTCCTCCGAACTTTTTGTCAGCCATTTTCAGATGAAATTAAATTTATTTAGAATATCTCGTCTTCGGGCATTCAAATGTCGAAGAACAAGAGAGATATTGACAAGAAAAAATATAGTTAGTCACAGATTTGTTGTATTTTAGCTACAAGATGGCGCTGTCTACCAATTTTGGGTAAACTCGTGGCCGTTTGGACATGGATGTTTGGTTGAGCGTAGTGCAGGGGCTTAGGGTGCTAGGGTGGGTTCACGTGTATTGACGTTGCCAACTAACTTTCTAACAAACTGCAATCATTCGCACAAAATAATGCAAAAAAGCTGGCGCGTCTTGCCCGAGTGGAATTCGAACTCGGTTCACCTGGGTATATGAATTGTACCTATGACGACTCAACCCACTCGGCCGGCGAGACATAATAAATTCACTGCGAATTTTAGCGTATATGAATTACACTTTGTTTGTTTACCTTTTGTACCTACCTATTAAAATTTCAGAGGCGAGGACGTACACCGTCACCCAACTCTTCAGCAATTTGCTCAAAAGCCACTTGATTCAAACGCATCTCACTCAGAATGTGATGCTGATCGAAGCGACTTAACCGCTCGGCCACTGGACCGGTGTGGTATTGGAGGAGATTTTCATGTATACATATGTTTTTTTAACGATCTTTACAATGGCAAAAATCTGTCGTCTTGCGGGTTCGACCCGTATTTATCCAGGACACCAGTCACAGAGGAGAAGCGAACTTTCCACAGACCCGACTTGGCACATGCGTAGGCGATGAAAAATAACTAACTTACTATAATATATCTTATGATGGAGTTTATGATTGAAAATATTCCGACTGAACCTTTCAACACAAGACGCGGGAATTAAATTTGCTTAACATAATTTTAGTTCAAATATCAAAAGTGATGCAGTGAAGTGGAGGTGCAATGCTCGTTGAGCAATGAATGGTATTATCGGACCACATACCACTATCTTGGGCCTGTAAAATTTACCACTACACCAGGCTTACCGCTACACCGGGACCCGGCACCTCCACTCGAACGCCAGGCGTGATTTGATTGAACGTGATCAATTTTAGATTTTATGAATGATTTATTTGCTTACCTCAAGCACAATTCTTTTTTAATTTTATTTTTATTACTAAGGTTAGGTAGGAAATGGCAGTGTCTTTATAAAAAAAATTAATTTATAAGCCATGATAAAATGCTGAGTTTGATGATAAATACATTGAAAAATAACTCCCAATAACAGAAAATTACTTCACCGATGAGGAAGCTAGCCCAGCACTGAGCAGCTCCTTAAATACAAGTCATATCGGATTTGAGAAACAATGAAACCAGGATTTTGAACTCTATAACTTAAAATTTCTCGTTAGTGCGTTTTTTGTAAGCTTTTGCAGTGTAGTGTAAGGTGAATATTCTAACGCAATTAATTAATTAATTGAAGTAGTAGAATACCGACTGAATTCATTTAATAAGGTGCACATCACAATAGAGAAGCAAGATCTTAGAGCAGCAATTGAGCAACAGCAAGATTAAGATCTCAATTATTAGATCTTGCTGCTCTGTTGTCATGGGAAGATCGATCAAACAATTGTTAGAAGTTATGAGGAAGATAGAAAACATAGGGGCGAGGTCAATGATAACTAGGAAGAAAGTGATGGAGAAAGTCGAATCTTGGTGGAATTGCGGAATAATAGAAAAAGATGCAAAGTGTTTACAGGTAGAAAATAAGAAGTGGAATGGGAAGTGAAATGTATCTAGCAAACCATTTATATAGTAAGCAAGTCTTTCTACATGAAATATTCACTAAAAGAAAATAATATTTTAATATGTAATAAAAAATTATAAGTGTATTTCAAGAAAAGGCAAAATGCCAGAGCTTATTTTTTCATTTTTCTGATTCCATCCCCCCCCCCCCACCCACGAGTGGTATCAACAGAAATATTTATGGACATACTTCTTTAGCTATGTTGACCATTGTTCTGACAAGTTCCGAGCTCGTCAATATTACCCCCTCCATCAGAACTTTAGCCGACCCGTGAAACTCTCTTGTCCCCGTCGCGACAAGAATCTCCCTCACGTTATCCACGCTAACTCCCGCGCCGGGCATCACGATTATCCTCCCGCCGGCCGACAAAATCAGCTGCTTGATGCGCGACAATCCCGCTTCTGCCGACGCCTCGCCCCCGCTCGTCAAAACCCTCCGGAATCCCAGCTGTATAACGGCCTCCAGACTCTCTTCGAGGTCACGACTGACGTCAAACGCTCGATGGAACGTGACGGGCAACGGCGCCACCACGTTCAGTATCTCGGCGCAAGCAGGAACGTCCACGGCCTTATCGGCGGTCAGCGCTCCAAAGACAAAGCCGTCGGCGCCGTTGGCTTTCAGGATTTCGGCGTCGATCTTCAGCGCGTTTATTTCCAGCGGCGAGTAGCGGTAGTCGAGCCCGGCTCGTGGCCGCAGCATGACGAACACGGGGATGTTCACTTCTTGCTTGATCACCTGGCGGGCAATGACGGTATGAAATGAGCAGGTGGAGATTTCTTTCTTAGCACGTTAGTTTTCAGAATTTTTTTTTAACTGGGTAAGCTAAGAATGCTAAGTCCCAAACTCAAACTTTTCAGCACGTTTCCAAAAGCTATGCTGCCTGCTTTATTAAGGGTCGAAACTCGAGTGCTAAAAGTGGTGGAGATATTGCATGGGATTCTAAGAAAAAAAAACTTTTGTGATAGGTAAATTGGCTTTGAATTAAAACAATCTTCCATGTGACGCCTGCAGGATAATTTCATCTTGATTGGCTTGAGTGTAGGCAGTCAAGATATTCTATCAAAAAATCACAGCCCTAGAGAAAGTAACCATTTTTGGGTTCAAATAACTTTTTGGGCAAATCTGCTATTGACATATATCATTAATTGACAAAAAACTAACTTCTTTGGTTTCTAATTCTGTGGCATTCAGTTAATACTCCTATTCCATTCAATCGAAATTCAACCAAAATGACGTCATGTTACCCACTCGGTAAAGCCAGGTAAAGCAATTCGGGTTGTGATTGCAGCCTATCTTCCTTGGTGAATTAGCATATTTTTTGACAAACATGTAGTATGTGGGTGTCTGATTTAATTTTTCTCTGAGTGGAGTTGATAAATTTCTGCTTTTTTCCTACAAGCATTATAACTAAGCTATAACTAAGCTTCCATAGTAAAAAAGTAGAAACAGTACCAAAGCCGCAGAATTTAGCTTTAAATTATCTAAGGAAAGAAAATGAAACAAGAAGTGTGCATACCCGGAGCATGCCAACGGAAGGCGTGAGACCGCCTTCTGACAAAGCGCTGCAGAGTTCGATGCGCGATGCGCCGCCTTCCGCAGCACGCAGTGCTGATTCCACAGAGTCCACGCAGACTTCCATCGTTGGCGAAGGCATGATCTCTGCGTCACAGGCAAACGTTACAATTGTTTGACCAGAAACCGGAACCGGTATCAGAACCAAAAAGAGCAAGTATTTTTCAAGGAAACGGAACAGGAATCGGCATCAGAATTCTTATACCAAGCTAGATGCGTTGGGCTTGGAACTAGAACGGTTATTAAAATGTTTAAAAAATGACCTACCTATTTTGGTTCCACAAAGGTTTCAAAGATATGGATGAGTAGTACACCTATTTCATTCAATTAAAATTCAATTAAAATGACGTCATGATACCCACTCGCTAAAGCCAGATAAAACCATTCGGGTTGTGGTTTCCCTATCTTCCTTTGTTATTTAGCAGAGGTAATTAATATTTGTTTCCAAACAGGAAGTACGTTCAGTGGGTATCTGACGTAAATTTTCACTGAGTGAAAAAGGTCTATTCAGAATATAAATCTTTCTAATTTTCAATCAATTCAAGATTCAATTCAAGACATTGAAGTCTTAAGACTTCAATGTCTCAGTGATATCTCTGTCATGAAAATGTAGAAAGCAACAAAATGAATATAAAAAAGTAGATTTCACGTCGACAGCAATGTGAAATTGGGAATATTTTTTCAGCAGATGTGGCTGGTGAAAATGTTTTGACTTCAATTGGAAATTTTTAAATTCGAATTGCATATTTTGTTTTTTATTCTCAAAATATTGTGTATACGGGTGCTGTTTCAATGTATCTTGGGAGGTGTGGTTGAGCTCAAAATGTCACTTGCTCCAACTTGCTCTTTGCTAAAATTCTGTTTAAATTACTGATTTCAAGATTTATTTTATACAGATAAGAATAATAACAAAAAGTATGATTTTTAAGTGAAATTTACATGTTTGTGTATGTAATTTTGTTGCAATGTAGCCCTAAAAATGATTTTGAAACCGAAAATAGCAACAGCAAAGCTTTTTTAGTAAGTTTACCATTACAATTTGGCTTCTCACTTCAATCACCAACTGTCCGAACCAAAATAATGAAAACAATGAAACTTCTTGCCGTTTTTCAGCCGAGTTTTCAATCAATTTCAAAAGCAGGAGCCCGAAAATAGCAATTCAAGTGAAGAAAGCATACAAAATGCAAACCGTCAAGAACGCGTCAATTCCATGGACCCTAAAAAACCACCAGAGGAATTAGAAAAAAGTAAAGGTGAAATATCAGATCTCATCACCAAACTCGAACACTATCGACAAAAATCTATTAACAAACAAGAAAAACTGAATACTCTGGTGAATGAAAATGCTAATTTGTCAATTGCTTTGGTAACTGAAAGAAAAAAAACAGCTTTGCTACAATGTGAGTAGAAATCATGAAATTATTCACTTTCTTGAAATGCAGTCAAAGCTCTGAAAGTATAGCATCAAAATTGAGGGAAGGGGTTTGGGAAACCACGCTGGATTCTGCCATCATCACTATTCACCACCTATTCAGTTTTGGCATCCTCCTAAGCCCTCTTAAGCCACCCTTAAGCTTTGTGAGATTTGGAGCAAGAAAATGTTTCTCTGTGTTTGCATTTTTATTGGCCAATAAAATGTCTTTTTTAATCAGGTCAGTTGGATGAGGAGAAAAAGGGCAGACTGTCAAAAAGAACAAGAGCAGAAAAATTAACGCCAAGCAGTCAGAAGAATGCGAGGAACTCAACTCAATCAACGGATTGTTCTACTGATGGGGATTACACAAAGCAGGTACCTACCTAATTAACAAAATCTCCAAAACTCATATGATTCTTCACTTGCTACAAACAAAGACAGAGATGTAATTACCTAGTAAGTCACCCAGCATGCTGCAAAAGTTTTGCTTCCTCTAGGTATGTTTATAAGAAAAAATATTTCTAATCAAGAAAAAAACCAAATATTGTGAGATGTTTTTTGATTCCGATCCAAAAAGTTTGCAAGTACACCTTTAAAGAATGCATATCATTTGCAGATTAGCCAACTAGCTGGTGAAAAACAGAAGCTTTGTAAAATACTGGAAGAGAAAACAGATAAAATCTATAACATAGGAGTACTCTTCATGAGGCTCAAAAGTTCGAAAGATGTTCTCCGAGCAAAGCTGGATCATCTTCAAAGAGAACTTGACGAAGTAAGCCTATTAAGTTTAACTTTTAAAACTATTTCTGTATTTGTCACAAGATCTTAAAATTAAGACAATATTTTCAAGTGTCAAATATATACCTACCTACAACTTTAGCCTGGTTTACACGGTTCAAGCTTTCGTTCAATTGGTTGAACTCAAGGTTGAGCTCAACCAATTGAACGAAAGCTTGATCCGTGTAAACCGGGCTTTATGCTGGTAAATGTAATGATAGTTGTACTAGTACAAAAAGAGAGTTCACTGGAGAAAAGAAGGTCATCAGCAAAAACAAAATCCAAATTGCCTGTTGAGACCTACAATAGGTACAGCTAAACTATTGCACTTTGTAGCTTGGAAAAATAATCTCTTCTATTCTGTGAAGGTTTCAGAAGATTTGCTTGAAAAACTTACAGAAGCAAGAAACGAAATCAACCTTATTGCCGACACCAGATATCACACTATGAATGATTTTCGAAATGCAAACATGATAAGGGTGACAAAACAACAAATAAAATTTCTTTTGAGGGAAAACAGATGAGTAAACTTGCAAATAAACTAAATATCCAAACTGTTTTAGGTCGTGCAAAAAAACGGGCAGCTCGCGCTTGAAAATTCAACGCTCCGCCTGGAAATGAGTCGTCTAAGGCAAAGCATTTTCGATTTAGAAAACAAAACTGCCGTTGTGAAAGTAAACACCAAGAACGGCCAAGTGAAAACAGTTCCTTCACACATCAGTGTCAGTGCCAGCTCCCTCAAGGTTAAATCTCTCGACAATGCAGCAGTACGAAAAAGTTTTCCCAGTTATTATTCAAAATACTCAGGTAAGACGGTAAAAATGTCCGTCAGATCGAGCCATTGGGGGGAGAAACGGTACTGTAGTGGCAATAATGGGTACGTTCCCAACCGAAACATGACAGGTATCGATGATCGAAGAACGGTAGACTTTGTAAATAATTTACCGGACACACTAAAATATTATAAAAAAACCGTAAATTATGATGATCTAAATGAAGAAGCAAGAGGCAGAAGAAATAAATATCCAGACAAAACCAAAAAAAGGAGTCAATACACACACCACAATGTAGATGAAATTTTCAGAAAGAATGCAGAAGAATCGTTAATTCTTCAAGCCAATTCGGTGCAGCCAAATCACAAACTGAAATTGGAACTTGATAAAATGGCTCCAGAAAACTTGAAAGTTTCTAGCGTGCCTGTTGCTGAGAATAAAAGTCCACAGAACTCCTTCAGGCACGAAAGTGCAAGAGATCTTCTATTGAAACGGAGCTCTGAAGAATCACTGCTTTCTATCAAGTGCAATCTTCCAGCCTCAAAATCAGCACCGGAAATTTTGCAGACCACAGAACATCACTTCACGGATGATAACTCAGAGTAGCGGGGACAATGGGCCACAAACTTTCATTGCCGATTTCCATACATTTTTTTATTTGTAGTTTTTGAAGAAGAAATATGTTCAGAAGTAAAAATATTTATTGTAAACATATTTATTTTTATTAAAATCTAGCATAAAAATTACTTTTGCTCTGTAATGTTATTTTTGCTATAGAAAAGGATATCTTATAACTGGTGGGCTCTGAATAACCATCGAATTAAAATATTTTTTTCCCAAAAAATTTGTATCTTGCAACATAATGGCAACATTGCACATTCTTGTTTACCATGCCACAATATCTGACACCACCTCAGCAATCATTGCATGAGACAATCTTTATAAACTTGTAGAGTTTGTGTCGCACAATAGAAACTAGTTATTTGTCGTGTGTACAGCAAGAATAAACTGAATTGTACTGACTGCTGCAATATATTTCATACCGGCTTATCACTATGTATTCAAAATGCATAACCTTCATGTTTTATGTTATCTTTCTGTCATATGTGGTTCAATTGGTTTCAAATGAGAAATTAGTGGCTGAAGACAAGGATAATGCAATTTTTAAGCCCACGAAGGAGTGGCAAACTGTAAGAAAAGGACAGCCCATTCCTAAAGGTCTCCATGTGAGAGTTAACTTTGAAACAGGAGTTACCGAAGCAAAACTTCTGGACACTGATGATTCAGGGTCTAAAAATACTGCCGTCTTTGCTGTTCCCGAAAGTGACACGAACAAAATAATTAAGAAAATTGATAAGCAAAATTTGCGTGAATCACTTGACAAGATCAGAGCTCATGACGATGTGACAACTATAAACGAACCAATAGTAAGAAATTGTATTTGTTTGCATTTTAACCTTAAATTATCATTGCTATGTACTTTTACAATCCCAGAGTTATCCTGCAATGTTAACTGATTGCTTATTTTGTTTCAGAAAGCATTTCGTTCGTACGAAGAATTACAAAAAGATTTTGCCGACATTAACATGCTCATTCAAACAGATTTGGAACTAATGAACAATTTGATGAAACGTTTTGTTACCTCAACAACTGATGGAAAAATTAGTATCTTGACTGACCTGGAATACTTGGTCCACCAATTTGACAATGCACGTGAATTTTCCCGTATGGATGGCTTCACGGAGATTGTCTATCCCTGCTTCAATGCAACAAGTGTTATAATGAGGGCAGAAGCAATGAGACTGCTTGGATCAGCTGTTCAGAGCAACCCTCAGGTAAACTTAACTTATGGTTACCTCTCAAAATATTCAAGCTTTTCAAGCATGAAGATTGAAGCTACTTTGCCAATATCGACTGTAGTCCTCGCACTATTTAAGCTAGTACAGAATCCATTGCCTGATTTTTTTTCCTTTTCTTCCACATTAACCTATTACTTGTAATAAAACTGACATTCGAATTTGAAATTAAAATTTGCCTTTGACGGCATTGTTTCTTGTGTACCAATAATTAAACTAGAATATCATATTATTATAGTTAGGTACCTACTTAAAATTACACCTACACTTACACTTACACCTAACAATACCGTGAATTGAATCCGTTTTCTTACTTCAAAGGTTCAGACCCATGCACTCTCTTCTGGAAGTATTCAGCTGCTTTTGCGCTCGTTGCTTCTCGATAAGGATTTCACGGTCAGATCACGTGCATTATACGCCCTCTCTTGCCTTGTCCGAAACTTTCCCATTGCACAAAAGAAGTTTGTCACTGAAGGAGGGCTTACTGTGTTGGTTGAGACTTTTGACAGGCAAGAGAATGATAAGTTAAGGGTAGGTACCTGTTCCATGCTTATTAATTTTATTTAACTAAGTGCAATCATTCAGATAAGCCAATATCAGTATATCAATACAATCATATTATATTCATTTTTTTCAGGTGAAAATTGTAACTCTTATAAATGATTTGCTTCAAGAAAAACAAACTACGGAAAAATTTCTGAATGAATCTGAAATTTCAACGGATCTTTCCGAAAATTCTATAGATGAATTGTTAAACGAGAAGTCAATCCAATACAAGTCATTCGAATTGGAGCCGAAAATCGTTGAGTCAGGTTGGTGTGATCGTGTACCCCAACTTTTGGTGGCGGAAACTGCCAAACCCGACAACGACATCGTTGAAAAGGTTTTGAATGCGATGCAAGCGTTGCTTAACATGTGTCACGTCGAATTCACAACGGCTGGCGTTAGAAACAATCTGTCAAGTTTAGAGAAATGGTACCAGCAACTTGTTAAGCTTGATCCTGACGAATACTACAAAGACTTGGCAAGTCTGCTGTCGAATATTATTTCAAATCTTCAGACAGTTAAGAGTGAACTGTGATTTTTGTCAAATTATTAACTTACATTTAAGTTAATATAAATCATTATTTATTTTGTTATTTTTTGTATGAATAAATTATGTTTTACATTGCAGTTGGTTTGTTGTTTAAAAGAATTTATCATCCATACCTTTAAAAAAATTAATCCCGATGATGCTTAAGTGAATAACAACAAATTTCGTTGTCATCGTACGAAGAGACACAAAACTTTGTTCCATCTCTGTTTAAGAACTGGCCTCCCATGAGCAGTCTATTGTCCACAGTTATGGTCTCTACAAGGTCAAGCTGATAATTTTTACCACTGATTTGCCAAACCTTGGCTAGCGAATCTTCCGAGACTGACAAGATGTATCCTTTGTCATCCAAAACATCCAACGCTGTCAAACTCCGGGCATGAGCTCCAACCTCGATCAGGATTTTTCCGTTATTCACATCGAAACATCTGATGTGGCCAGAAGAGTAGCCGCAAATGACTGCTTCGTTCCAAATATGTATACTGATGCAGGGAGAGCTGAAACATTGCATTCGATTTAGAGGTACGTCTAACAGACGTTAGAGGTACGACAATTATTCATAAAAATCTGGTGCATGTCACTTTAACTATTTTAGAGCTTAAATTTTTGCCGAGTAAAATTACTTACGAGTAGCTTTCCACCGCAGCTATTCGTTGCATTTGGGTGGCACAGGTCCACAAAACCACTGAACCGTTTTCATCTGCCGAGGCCATTGTGTTTGTAGACTTGGACCCCGCCAAGACAGTGATGGCGGATGGATGAGCCTGTTTTGTTTGCAGCAACGAAATATCTTCCGATGAATCCCCTCGAACTTCAAACACCCAAATAGCTCCATTGCTAGTCCCTAGACAGATAAATAAGCCTGTCTGAAAAAGCTACAGACTGCCACGCAATGTTAGTTCAACCATGTTCAACCTTACTTGCCAAAGGTTTCTTGCAATTTGTATGAAATCTGTATTTGGCTGGTTCCAAAATTTACCAAGTGCATTTGAAAAAAAAAGGGGCTTATAATAAGATGCATTCATACCAACAAAGAGATATTTTTCTTCTAAGGTAGTCAAACCACGTGAGTAGTGTCCGGAAGGAGTCTCCTTGGCTTCCAAACACCGGTTAAAATAGCGCAAGAATCTAGCCTCTTCATCGTAAATGTGAACACCCAACGAGGAGGCCATTATAAAAAGTTGGTGCTGTCCAAGTTGACACCACATTACCTTAAATCAAATTATTGCATAATTTTACCAAAAAGTTCAACACAATTGTATTAGGTAGACATTATAGACAGTTGTAATATTTGGGTGACCTTTGTTCGACATACCTGGGTGACGATTGATGTGACCCGTTTTGGGCGAGTGTCGGGAAAGACACAAGGAATATATTGATCCCTCTCGGAGGTGTTGAATACTTTTGTGATGAGGTTTACGTATCCGTCATGAATAACGGCGATTGCCGATGTTTCAAGGTTTTCATTGGCATTCTTGATCAAATTATTGTGTACAGCCGAGGCAGATGTAACTAGAAATACCGTGTCACACTTCTCATACATGTTCTTGTTTTAAAATATTGATTTTATGCACAGCAGTAGAAGATAATCTCAAAAGGTTATGTTTTTGCCAGAGCTTGCTGAATGTTTGTAGCTGTTGTCATGGTGATGCCAAATGATTCATGTTGCTTCAAAGGCAACTGAAAGGGTTTCAGCAAAGTGAGACACAAAATTGGACTTTACAATTTTATTATATGTGCATGCATTTACCTTATTTTATTTGCCAATAACAATTTGAAATGCAATGATAGTTTGGATTTGATTAAATTTACATACAAAATACTCCAGTCAGAAGGTGGAAATTCTTCTGCAAAATAGATACGTTTTCTACACACCAACTCCCTTCCCAACTCTTCAACTCTTTTGGCTTCTTGTTAAAACTATTTTAATGTACATTTATTAAGTGCACTTATTGCAATTACATCTTGTTTACCTTTTATCAATAAGGTAATGTTGATACCAAGCCAAATATGCCCAATAACAAATGTAATAGACACTACAAAAATATCACAAGTTGAATATTATACAATACTAACGAGACTTGATCACATATAATCAAGTTCGTGGGTGTTCGCTTAGCTTACAAGTTCAATGCGGAATAAATGTGGAGGAACTTTAAAAGAAAAAACATGTAAGGTAATATTATAGATTACACTACATCTACAAGATAAGAACAAGTGCTGATACTTTTTACTTAACATTACTACCATTGTCCAATATTTTCTGTACGCAATAGGAATACAACAAGAAAATGAAACACTAATATTATCATTATAATAGAACTACAGCAAACTATTCTTGAAGTTCTAAATATTTTTGTATATTTTTTTTACATTTATGTTGAAATGTAGAATAAAGCTGCATAAAATATTACATTTAGTCGAACTCGAATGCCCAAACATTGTTTTCTAAACTAAGTAACAGTTATTCAGTCGTACATCATAATCATTCACACATCACAAAGTGTACGCACAGTTTTAAAACATACCTATTTATCGTTATTTCCTACCATGAGCGACTCGTATCTCAAACGAAGCGGTGACTAGCCTAACCTTCCGTGCACTTTGGCACGAGACAGATCTGTGAGAGTACTTGGCTTTACGTCGAGCGAAACTAAGCTAACGTTACGTCGCATGCCGCTACCATCACATCCAACAAAAGCCGTGCCTGCGAATCATTTATCGTGCTGGCTATTATCACGATGGTCCGATGAAATAAAGACTCAACCGAGTACTTCAAACAATGGAAAAATGGAGGAAGAAAATTTTTGTGAACGTAATTTGAAAACAAATTCCATTTGCAAGAAGTTTCATCGGTGCTAGAAATGATTCGAATCTAAGTGCAAATACCCGTTGCATGTACGGTTTTAAACGAAATATCCATCCACATGCACTTCAGTTTTTGTCTGCTCTCAAAGATGTCTATGGGCTGAATCTCTAACTCGATTTTGTTAATTCCCACTCGATTCTCTTTTAGAATAACCGTTAGCAAACCAAGATAAGACTTTATAAAAATAGGACTATTAAAAATATTTTCCGGCATTTTCGATGGATGTGAGCGTAACACGGAACATGGATTCGATGGTGCAACCTTTTGCGCTCATTCCAATCGGTACCGACATTTACTAAAATACTGATATTTGACATCTTACTCACCGTGGTATGACATGTGACTTGTGAGGGGTTCAAAGTCTCGCTAGGCAGAAAGCTCATGTTTACAAACCGAATGCTTCGATGACAAAAAATAACATGCATTTTGTCACGTACCAAGGTTTCAGCATTATGCTTAACGAGAAATCAACCGCACCGGAACGGACCGACACAATTTGACACAATTCTGGATCTTGCTATCAATTAATTGGCCACTTGAATTGAATTAAGTTTTGATTAGTTGCATACCAAATAGTGATATACATTTTACCAAAGAAATAGGTGTAGAAAAACCACTGGCTAACACCTAGATATTTTTAAATAGATGATTATCAAAAAAAACTGAAATTCAGAATTAGTGCAATCGAATTAAAACCGTTTGCCCGCGTTGGCACAAAACTTCCAGCCGGCCGAGCGAATAGCAACCTCCCGAAATGGTCCATCGTCAAATTCCACTGCGATTCTAAAAATAAAGTAAACCAGGCCCGTGACGTCGACGGGATCAGCGATCGAACGGCACCGGCAAACACTCGGAAGACGAGCCATCTTCGAACCGCGGCTCGTTGCTCAGACCGCGACGGCAGCGGCATGCTCTCGGCGGCGGCTTCGACGGCTAGTCGGCCATCGACGCCATGGCCGCCATCACGCCGATGCCGGAGAGCAGCGACGCGAGCTGCAGCATCGACTCCACCGGATTCTCCTCCTTGAGCAGGTCGGGCAGCACGGTGACGAGCGCGATGTGGAGGAAGCCGCCGGCGGTGAACGGCAGGATCCACGACGTGCGGGTCTCTGGAACGGGCGGGCGGGCGGCGGTGGCCGGTTAGTTTCGTGGTGCACGCCGCAAACCCCTGTTTGATGTAGGTCGGATTCTGAGGTTGTGGGCACCTTGTGTGCACACTATTGGCATAGAATAAAGACCTCTATTCTATGCTATTGGTAAGGTTTTCGGTTTGGGAAGAACTTTGAGAGGAAAAATTGTTGAGGCTGAGGTAATTTTCTGGTAAGCCAAACTCATTTCATTGCTATTTCACAACTGCCAAGACACAATTTAAGACAATTTTCAGAATAGGCAATAGAAAGGAGAACCTAGGCGATTCATACAGCCTCTCCCAAAATAAATAATAACGTGTCTTCACTTTGTTTGTTAGCATTTTAATTAGCACTATCATTGGTCTGAAGAAATTGAAATTGTAAAATTGCAACTGTAAAACCAAGTTTTAACTGTCAAAGACTATTGATTGGAAACCTGCATAGTATCTTTTATATTGATATGTCTACCTAGGTAGGTATACTTGTTTGTCATTTATCTGTACTTGAGGATAATTATTTGAACCACGATTCCATTATCATTGAATCATAATATAGGGAGGATCGTGCCTTAAGTTATGAATATTGTATGGATTTTCTTATTAATTGGAGCTGTGCTACTCAGCCAATATTTAGGTACAGTAAGAAATGAGCGCGGACACCAACAATCCGACGCAACAAAAGCGTCCCGTGCTCACCGATTGCGCCCGACGCGCCGCTCAGCATCACCGCCGTCAGCGAGCCGAACATGCCGGCCGTCGCCGTCAGGATCTGCGCGCGAGCCGCCTCCCACCGCGAGAACCCCGAGCGCAGCAGGATGGCAAAGTCGCCGACCTCGTGCGGAATCTCGTGCAGCAGGATCGCCGCCGTCGTCAGGACGCCGTGCGGGAACGAGATCAGGAAGCTGCCGCCGACGGCAAGGCCGTGCGTGAAGTTGTCGAAGCTGTTGGCCATCAGGTTCAGGTAGCCGCTGACGTGGATCATCGCCTTGGGCTTGCCGTTGGCGACGGCGGTGGCGGCGGCGGCGGCCGGGAGGGGTTTGGCGGCGTGGCCGTTGGATTTCGCGTCGGTGGCGTTGTTGTTGTGGGGTTCGGCGTCGTCGAGCGATGGCGACGTCGTCTGGTCGGGTTTGGGTTCGGTCGACTGATGGAAGGTGAACATCTTCTCGAGGATGATGAAGATCAGGAGACCGGCAAGGACCCAGAGTCCTTTGTTCGTTCCCGGCTCGCCATCTTCGAGGGGCAAACGAATGTCAAGTGGTTTGTTTTTATTTTTATTTGGCAATGATGGACTTTGAGTTGGCAAGGATGTTCTTGAGTTTGCAAGGATGTTTCTACCTTCAGCTTATTTCTATTATAATTTATGCTTGGTAGAAGAAAAACACATAAAGTTACTCCCTGACTAACTCATAAAATGCCAAGAACGTATCTAGTTTTTAAATAATTTCAATTTTGGCCAACTGGTTAAAATAATCCAATCGGAATTTAAAATGGTTTTCAAGGACTAATCAATTTTTCAAGGCTAATCAATTTCCTGTTTTTGGTAATATAGTTTGTGGTGATCAAAACTGACAATCCAATTGTCCATGGTGTGGGTGTCTAATTTAACTACTGCAGCATTGATTGAAATTTAATTTCCCTACTCCCAATTTGAACCAAGCAACTTGCAGACTCAATTTGCACCTAGTTTGTGACAGGCCGATGAACCCGTTTCGATCACGTCTCAGGTGTAAGATGAAATGACGTTTCTGATAAGAGTACAATTCAATCTGGAGGCTATTAATTGACAATCAGGGTAGATAACGATCGAGCGATGCGTTGCGGTGAGAAACCCGAGGTTGGAAACTTGAAACGGGGGCACAAAAAAATAGCTGAGAAAATTCGACCGACATACTTTTCGCGTCGCTCCAGACTTCAGGGAGTAGGTGGAGGAAGACGTCTCCCAGAAGACAGCCTACCGCGAAACTGAGCAACACATTCAGAGTTCGAGCGCCGCCTGAAATGAGAAACAAATAAATATTGTTACTTTATATGCTGTTTCTGACTTGCATAATTTTAGCTGTGAATGGGCACCGAAAAAATATAAGGTCAACTAGTTCTAAGTTACGCCATAGCGTGTTTGGTTTTCGTAGCGCGTTGTCCATGAGATTTTGCATTTTGAAAGGAAATAACAATATTTTCGTTTACAAATCATAACAAAAAGCTCCAGATAGCTTCAAATAGATTCTGTGCGTAGGAGATTAAATGATATTGAAGGGTGTGGTCAAAGGGATGGAGGATTAGAGGACACGATTCAAACAATGCACGCTTTGAATCATTCCTGTCACATAATAATCAAGGACACCATCTTCATATATGCGTAGCATCGTAAAGATGTTGCTGTTTGCGCAAGGAATTCGTTAAGGTTCCCTCAGTTTTGCCTTTGATACTTCCTTGTTGGGTAAGGTCAAGTGAAACGATCGTCGTAACTATCTAATGTTGGACAATAATTAAAATACAAGTGGCGATTGCAGCCATCATAATTATAGAGATCTGCAGATCTGATGGCTAACGTATTTTTCATCGTCGATTGGCTGAGAAGATTAGTCCGATTAGCCCGCCAAACAATTACCATGCTTACTTATATCTGAGTGAGATGCATAAAAAACTAGGCCGTCGAGACGAGAGTTGCATTCGTGATAACGAGAGATAAGTACACGTTGCATGTTGCAGTTGATAATGCAGTTTCAAAGATAGCTTCTGGACAAGTGCAACAAGGAGATTGCAGGAGAGGTTTTCGAGAACACTTTTGGCCAATTTTACGTTTTCGTGTAACCATGATTGTAAACGCCAACGATTCGCTCTCTTCGATAATAAATAGCAAGTATAATCAAAATTTGACCTTTTAATTTATAGATAATGCCATCATTGTGCCTGTGGACGGTGACAATTTGTATGACATCTTCGCAAGACGATGGATTACCACTTTGTCACATTACATGCGCGCTGTCAAAACAACATCAACAAAGCGCAACAATGTGATCTTAAGAATAGAACAATGCACTAGCAAAGAGCACCTAATTGGCATCCCATCAGGCAGATTCACATTTAGATTGAGCTCAGCATGAAATTGCTGTCTACCCGTCAGTCTCTGCTACCACTTCCTCTAGTTGCTATCGTCTTCAATAGTCTTCAATCGTTTTCAACCGTATCAATCGATTCCCAACTAGGAAGTGATTTACAATTGACGCGCATAGCTCATCTAAAATTTTAATGAAGTTCGATTAGCATGCGTTTTAATTGGGATTCTCTTAGTAGCAATTACCGAAACGATGCGGTGCAGAGAGTCGATATATCAGAATCAATATCGCGTAAAAAGTAAAAACTAAAGGGTGCTTGTTCACGCGAATTGTCGCTATTGTTGATCCAATACATACAGTTATTATTTTCGAACATCTTATCTATTTGCTTCACTATTTGCATAGAGAGCTTCCGTGATAGCTAAGTTACATAAAAAAAATATCTAGTTCAAATCAAATTTATAAATCGTTGTGATCATTCGAGTTTTTTCTTCTTCTAACACCATTTTTTGTGCGAGTTTGAGTTTATCGGGTTTTCGTCATCTGAAACGTGTGCGATGCTGTTCCAGTGAAGAAGCCACTTTGAGATCGTCGAAATACTTATACAAAAGTTTGTTCAAATCGTCCTGCAGTGTTTTGAAATCACCCTCAGCTGTTCTAATATCGCCAGCGAATCACGATGGATGAAATAGCAAGTACCGACATGAGTGAACTAGCCAGCCACAAGCGAGGAAAGCAGCAAGCGATCAAATACAAGAGCACCGAAGTAAGTCGAATGAAAATCAATTTAGAAGACAGCACTGCATTAGATTCTTTGGTCTTCTTAATCTGAATCTCATGAGCCATTCAACCATCGAAGCCGGGGAATTTATAGGCGTAGGGGTGACCATGTGAGAGCAGGATTTCGACACCCCTGGCCTTTGGTGGAGGAGTCGTTCCATTATTATCCTGGAATGGTCGTGCAAACCCACGAGGAACCACAAATGCAATTGGATGGCCGGTTCCCAATTTTTGAAGCGCTGTCTGCAGAACTCTTGATGCAAAGCAGTGTTGAAGTCACATCGGGGTCAGAGTCAGAAGACGTTCAATTCGAGAGAGGTGGTAGAATTTTGGGCAAAGCGATTCGGGTGTGTTATTGATGAAACAATCGACGATTCTACCAATCTGAGAGAGAAAACTGGACATGAAATTCGCTTATAGTGAAAAATATATTCAAATACATCAAGAACAACAAGTGTATACGATGCTGTGTGTTGGATCACCCCTTAGACAGCTCATTGGAGCGATAGTACCACGTAGTACCGTATAGATCAATTTAATTTAGAAACAACTTCTGCAATGATTAGCTAGCAACGGTGGTACTGGGGGGCAGAGTGCTGATTATCGTGCTATACGTTTGTTGGAATTATACGAGAATGTTAGCCCAATCGCAATCCACAATCTTCGCACAACTTAGCAAGGTGTTCGGGAGCAGTATTAGATAAAGGTCGCAGGGTGCTTCTTCAATTAATTTCACAGCGTCCAGAGCTTCGTCGACGGTTTGCTGCAACTTTTGCCATCAGTTGCCCTTTGCCCCCTTGCAATCATCAGAACTCAGCGTGATTGCTCAGAGTGCTGGTGCATGTAATGGAAAGTGAAAGATTCAAAGTATCGACTCGTGACTAGCACATGTACCCCCTCGGCTGCAAGTGCAGCTGCATATATAGTATAATGAAGTCCCTGGTGGCGCTCCTCTTAGTGCCTGGACCTAACCTTAATGTTGTAACCATACCAACGGGTATGGGGTAGTTGTTTCGCTGCCACCAGAGCCTTGCGGCTCGGCCAGGTCCTGGGCTGGAGTCGTACACTGGATTTCTGGTAGGCGTGCTCAGGAGGTGCGGGGAAGTCGGAGAAAGCTCCCGTATGGGGTAGGGAACATGCTGGTACCAGTTAGGAGCCGAGTGATAGCTACGTTATTGAACGGCAGCCCGTAGGTTACCCTAGTTTATTATCGCTTATGGCTACAGAGATCCCATGGCTGGGGTACAAGGTAACATGACTTGTAACTCACCGTTGGATGCTTCGGCTGCGCTGTGGTGGCTGGTGCGGGTCGTGGCTGTGGCGGGTAGCTCCCTTGGGCCTCCTCTCCCTTCTAAGTTTTAGCCAGCCCCTTTTATACCATCCACACTTGCGCTTCCTCGGCAACAACAATGGTCATTTAACAACAATTACAACAGGTTGCATGCCTGCATAATCATAACATGTGACACCATGTTTATACCCATGTCAGCAGAAACTGACATAATAACCTACAATCTTTGATAATAACTAAATTCCATAACAAGCTATTGCTTCATTACACCATACCCCCCTTTAAAATTTTTTTTATCCCACAAGGGTAAAAACAACCAAAATAAATAAACAAAAACACATCAAAACTAACTAAAACAATGGGCATCATTTAGCAGTGAAACCAGAAATGTCAGGGCTTAGTCACAGGAAATCCCCATTTGGTCCGTCAGTACCCCCCACGAAGGTGCGTCGTATTGAACTACGTCGGGCCCGAGAACATGAACGGAGCATCTCAGCAACTGAGATCCCAGGTCGGGAAGGCATAGGCGATCTACAAGGATGATCGTAATCCTTGACCTACGCAACCCATACTCTGATGAAATGAGTAATGGCACACTACGTCTTTGGTACCCCGCTCCGTCAATCTCTTGAATGGCTCCCGACGCTACGACCACCTCGCAGAGACCCCTACCGGCCAACTGAGACTCCCGCGGCAGCCCGTATATTTAAGATCTTAATACCAACGATCCCATGTACAACTCATCGTAGCACAAGAAAAACTAGTAATTTAATTATCAGAAAATTTATCCCGCAACACTACCGATAAAGCTTCGTCCAAAGCACAATCCTTCCGACTTGCGCCACAGCCCCTATCGGTAGGTGCTGCCACCTGCTTTCCCAATTGCCTCATAGCAATCGCCCTTGCGTCAGGCAAAGCACTAACCAGACTAGGAGAAGGTCTGGGCGGCACTGAAGGTGCAAATGGCAGCCCCCTTCCTCCGCCACCACGTGCCTCCTCCCGAATCGCCCCTCGCCCCCTGCACCAGCGGACCAATATTGTACGCTTACAAATCACTAATACTACTAGCCCTCCGACTATAAACGGGACTGTACACATAAAATACCATACCCAGCTAACTTCGTTGAGCTCCAGCCAGCCTGGTCTACTCAACTCCACTAGCCGCCGATCCCAGTCCTCGATCGGCAATGCCATAGTTGGCACGGGTGACTCCTCTATTGACCTCAGCAAGCCAGCTATACGGTTACTAATTTTCCCATCCATTTGTACCGATGCGTTAACTGACAACCCCAGCTGCGTTAAAATGCCCTTGACAGGCGGAAAAAAAATATTAAACGCCTTTATCGTTCCCGAGGATAATGTAGAATGCGAATTTAGGACAAACTTTTCGCTTACTGCCTGGCACCCCGAGGGTATGGTCACCTGGCCCGTACCACTCAGTAGCAGCGACTCAATCTTTTCAGCCTCCGTGCCCTCTCCAGGACACTTCAGAGAAAATCTTTCTTCCATCACACTAAAGACCCAAGTATCACTCTGCCGTGGTCTGTAGAACTCCGGCTGAAAGCTAGTCATCACCACTGCCTGGCACAGTTTCCTGGCGACCCCCTCGTGTCCCGAAAAAAGAGCAAATAGGCATGACGTGCCTTGCTGCTTCTGAACTTGCTTTAGGGGTGGGCAAATAGTGATGACACTATTCTTTTGACACTTTAGCACATCCTCGACCCCTAGCTCCATAAAATACTGTTTGTCCGGTGTTACCGCCAGGAACGCAAAGTCAGGTTTAAAAGTCATTGCAGCGCTGTGGTTACCCAGCTGCACCGGTAGTGGAAAAGCCCGATATAGATTAAATACTTTGTTCTCCGATTTCAACGGGATGTTAATGAAAAGTCGCATCTTATTTCCAATTATAGCTGCCTTGACCGTTGCCACTGAGTAGTAGACATACATCTCACTTAACTCTAAATTTGTCAACAAAGACGTCCCTCGCGAAAGCCTGGAGTGAATCTGTTTAACTAAGTCTAAAAGCTTAACAGGATTTATAAAGTACATGCTAAGTCGCCCAGTTGACGTGATACCTAACGCAGCCTCCATCTCGTCCACATCATCCTGGATACTTTCCAATGTCGCTTCAAATGTCCGAAATTGCGACGTTATGTACCATAAGTAAACCATAACCTTGTCGGTATCATCCTCGTGTCCCGAACGCCCATGCTTTACGAAGTCGTCAATTCTAGCATTCATGGCGTCTAGAACCTGCGTTAATTTTCTAACGTTACGCTCATTCTGAAGCCCGGTATGGTAACTGTCATTGATATACGTCAACTGTTCCTTCACTAGATGAACTATTGCTTCGTTTTTCCCCTCTGCGACCTTTAGTCGGGCATTGATGGCGTGGCTGTCCGCCGAGTCCATGGAACCAAAAAGAACCTTCATCGACGACCCAACGAAGTTGGCTAGCCCTCGCTTAGTACGCTGCTGCCCCACGGGTGCCAGTGTATGTAGCAGGTTTGTCAGGTGGTCCAGCAACCTTTGCGCCCTCGTCACCAAATTGTCACTTTCCTGACTAACCACTCCTTTTATCACTTGAGCCATAGTCGCAAAGCTCCCCTTTAGCATTGACGGGTCTACAGTGGATATTGTTTTCACGGTCTTGATAAATCGTTCGATTACACTCACATACTCGTTGATATATACATCTACCGAAATGGTCCACACGGCTCCAGACAGCAGCACTTCCTCTTCTTTGAGAAACACCATCCCTTGATCGAGTCCGAGAGTCCCTTGGGTGCTTGCCGACACTGCACCCAGCATCAGATACACCACCAGATTGCGGTAGAGCTCCATCCCCTTTTTTTTCTCTCCGTTAGCTTAGACCTTGTCCGTCTGCAACAATTTGTAGAACCTAGTCACACCCCTGACAACCGTGTTCGCTTCGAGCCGCCACACGTTGGCGCAGGTTGTAACTATGGCGATGGTTGATAGGAGGGTCCATGGCTTCGTGAACTTGTGGCTGGTTTGGTTCTCCTGCTGCGGGGACCGTGACTGGTTCGGCCGGATTCAAGCCGATCAGCTGCTCTTCTTCTGGGAACCCATAGAATGGTAGTTGATCCTCTTCCTCCGCCGCTGGTACCGCCACTGGTTCTGGCACCAATGGTTCAACCAACAGATTGTCCGCCGGAATCGCGGCATCCAGGAGACCATTGACAGGATGTTGATGCTCCTCCTCGGGTGCTAGCAAGATCATTGGATCGGGGAGTAAGATCCTTTGATGCAGGAACTGCCGATCCGGATTGAGAGCGTCCTGGTTAACCCGGTTCTGCGAACTCGGTACAGGATGATCCCCCAGCTCCTCCGTTGGTGATCCCTCCGTATCCGCATCCTGCAAATTACTCTCCTCCAAATGCAGGTCCACACCCGCCATGTCCGGTGTTGCCGCGTCATCCTTCAAAGTAAAGTCATCTTTAATATCTGCGGAATTAAAAACATGGTATGGTTTAAGCCTATTGGCGTGAACGTGCTGCTCTTTTTTTGTAAAAATGTCCACCACTTTGAAGTTAACTGGACCTGTCTGTTCTATGACCCTCATTGGACCTTTGAACAGTTTGGCATGTTTTTTGGTGATCCCCTTTTCGATCACTGGAGTGTAAAGCAATACCAAATCTCCAACTTTTAAGGTTACTTCAGAACTCTTCCGGTCGTAAAACTTTTTGTTTCCACTTTCACTCTTTCTGAGATTTTCCCTTGCAATGGTAAAAGCGCTTTGAAGCTTTTCCCTTACCTCTGAGGGGTAATGTGTCTCAAGAGTGTCGCTAGAACGCATCGGTTTAGTGATGTCGTCAAACGGGAGGTCAATCTCCCTAGCGTACATCAAATAGAAAGGTGAGAAGCCAGTTGAAGTTGAAACAGACGCACGAAGTGCGAGCTCAACATACGGAATCATCTCATCCCAGTCCTGAGTTTTAGACACATAGTGACTCAACATGTCTGAAATTACCCTATGCATTCTCTCCACATTTGAGTTTCCGGCAGGATGGTATGCCGTAGTTGCCAGCTTGTTAATTTTAAGCAATTTACACATTTCTTTAAACAAGTTCGACATGAACTGAGCTCCGCGGTCGCTTAGCAAGGACTCGCACACACCAAATTTAGTGATAACTTCCTTGATAAAAGCTTTGGCTACGGTTAGCGCACTTTGATTTGGTATAGGTACAATGATCGGGTACTTTGTAAAATGGTCCACAACTGTCAGAATGTACCTATTGTGACGTTTAGAGGTCACCATTGGTCCACAGATGTCAATGCTCAGCCTCTGAAATGGAAAACTAGCTGCTGGAGAAAAACTTTGTAAAGGAGCTCTACTAGCTGTAGGCATTGTCTTTCGTTTCTGGCAACTATCACATTTCATGACGTAATCTTTGATGTTGTTGTACATCCCTACCCAATAAAATCGTCTGGTGATCAGTAGGCTAGTGCGTTGCACTCCTTGGTGCCCTGCAAACGGTGAATTGTGAAATGTCTTCATCACCTTATTCCGCATCGTTTGAGGAACTACCAACCTATCTGCTTCGCCACTGCATTCTCGTATTCTATAAAGTAAACCTTCTTCATCAAGCGCGAATTTCTTTTCCGCTAAGTTATTTTCCGTGAGCCGCTCAATAAGGGGTCTCAGCTTTTCATCCCTTAATTGTTCTCTTTTGATCATGTCCCTATCCCATATTGGTTCGTGAAACGTTTCTTCATTGGCACAGATTTCTATCCTAGATAACGAATCTACGTGTGGTATAAGCCGTCCGGGTTTATGCCTAATTTCATAATCATATTCACTCAAGGTTAATGCCCATCTAGTCTGTTTAGCTGTTTTGTTTTTAAGTGTTGCAAGCCATTTCAGGTTTGCATGATCGGTTTCGATTATGAAGCTACGTCCGTATAAGAACACATGGAAATATTTGACTCCAAATATCACTGCACGAAGTTCTCTTTCGGTTGTTGTTAGATTCCTTTCACTTGGTGTTAACACCTTAGAAGCGTAACCTACAGGTTTCTGGCATCCATTAACAACCTGAGATAACACAGCGCCAATGGCTACATTACTGGCATCTGTTGTAAGGATGAATGTCTCTGCAAAGTTTGGATAAATTAAAACTGGATCTTTAGTTAAAGCGGTTCGTAAATTCTCGAACGCCGTAGTATGGTCTTTCGTCCAAACAAATTTCACATTTTTTTTTGTGAGGTCACTCATGATTTTTGATTGGTCACTGAAATTCTTTATAAACTTTCTGTAATACGAGCAAATACCCAGAAATGATTTTACTTGCCTTACATTAGTCGGAACCGGATACTTGAGTATTGTTTCCACTAATCTAGGCGATGTCCTAACCCCATGTTGTGTTATTCGGTGACCTAGGTAATCTACTTCTGCCATCATTATATTGCATTTCTCTGGTTTTAGTTTCAAATTGGCTGCTTTGAGTCTGTCAAAAACAGAACGTAATTTCTCGTTATGTTCCTCGACAGTTTTCCCCCATACTAATATGTCGTCTAGGTAAATCAATACATTTGCCCCTGACAAACCAGTAAGTACTGCATCCAACAATCGCTGAAAGGTTGAAGGTGCGTTGGACAATCCAAACGGTAACGAGAGATATTCAAACAGTCCTGCGTGACATACGAAAGCTGTTTTGGGAATATCCTTCTCTGCAATCCTGACCTGATGGTAAGCTGAATGTAGATCAAGTGACGTAAAGTATCTTGCCTCCGATAGTAAACTAAGGGTGTCGCTTATGACTGGCAGTGGGTACGCGTCCTTGACTGTTATTTCATTAAGCTTCCTATAATCCTGAACCATCCTGAATTCCTTTGTTTTCCCGTCTACAGATTTTTTGCTCACTAGTAAAATTGGTGCTGACCACGGGCTCATGCTGGGTCGGATCACCTTCCTAGCCAACAGCTCTGCTATTTGTTCATCTACAATAGCCCTCTGTGAATAAGGAATACGGTATCCCTGGCATTTAATTGGCTTGGCTCCCTTTGTTATAATGCGATGCTCCACAGTTGGATGACATCCATTATCGTCTCCTGTTAAAAAGAATATTTCTGCATATTCCTTCAACAAATTAAACACAGACTCTCTTTCTGTATGGTCCAAATGATCCAAATTCAATTTATCAGCTAGCTGGGATAACCTATCTTCGGCCGAAAGCTTAGGAACCTGATTGCTGCTGTTGAATTTATTTATCGCTGCTATTATGTTACAGATCGTATCATCTTCTGAGAGTCTTTCTCTTTGTTCTTCGAGTCTTTCCATTTTCCCAATAATTGTTTTGGTAGGCAATTCTATTTCCATGTCTGAGATGTTAGCTAATTTGACCTGTACTAGCAAGTCTGGTCTCTCATAGGAAATAGACCTAGCACATAAGATCCCTTGCACCAATATCTCTGCTGGTTGCAATAATACTGTCTTATCTTGGTTCCCTTTAGATATCTTGTCGAACAGGCTTTTACGTTGCTTTGCAACACACAGTAACTCGCTTCGAGGAGGTACAATAACTTTTCCTCTAATATGGACTGTTGTAAAAGAATCATGTTCGTCACCCTTCGCCTGATTAGATATAGTGATATTCGGGTGGTTTATAGCTATGCTATCGTCTCGTTTGTCGATGAACTTTGAATAAGGAACTGTAGGTTGCGGTTTACTCTTCGTAACTTCGTGTAGCTGTTTACTAGGGTGATTCAATGGAACCGTGCTCCCTTTTCCAGCGATTACCGGTAGGGTCGAAGAACTAGCAGAGCGTGCACTCTCTGTTTTGTTACTTTTAACCGCTCCCGCATAACTAACTGCAGATGTTATAATTTTCTTTTTATGTTCTCCTTTGTTTAGCGCGACTAATTCTTTCCTCTTGAGTTCTTGCGAGACTTTACCAAAATTAGTGGTATCCCTATCCCTAATACCGTAAGGAATGATGTTATTCCCATCTACTATACATTCATTAACTCCATCAATGCTCAGCTTAAAGAATGCAAAAAGATCGTAACCTATAATTCCTCCGTTTCCTTTATTAAAATTTCCCGTTGTAACTAAAAATGGAAATGTATAAGACTTTGATCCTAACTGGAAATTCACGATCGCCTCTCCGATAATAGGCAACTTTTCTCCACTTATTCCATAAATGTTCCTAGAGTTATCCATTTTAAAAGCAATATTTCCTTCCTTAAGAGCGGAGGCATGAATGATTGATACGTCCGCGCCGCTGTCTACTAGGCAGTCGTACGGGATCATAACCGTAGGTTTTCTAGGGTCAAATAATTTTATTTCGACAATAGGTTTCCGGTTACCTGTGGCACTGCCGTATCTCTCGTATCTGTTGGTGTAAACCTTCCGCTCCTGACCAGCTCGGTCAGTCGAAGGTATTACCCCGAGCTGTTTCCGAAATTTTGATTTTGTCCTTGATTCGAATTCGTAGCTTGGTCATTGTTTTTATTTCCCCGAGGATTACCTTGGCTATTCCCTTGATCGTTTCCCTGCTTAGTCCCTTGGTTCGATCCTTGGAAATTTCTTTGCCTTTCAAAATTGGGTCTGTTATAGCAGTCGCGCGCAAAATGTCCGAATTTCCCACACTGAAAACATTGTGCCCTCGAATAGTCAAAAGGTTTATCCTGTCGTGGATACCGTGGTTGTGGTTGTCCATACCTGGAAGGTCCTTGACGTTCTTGGTAAAATGCTTGTCCTTGGGTAGAATTTTTGCTACTTTGCTCTACCGATAGTTGCATTGATTTTAAGCTGGCTTCCATTTTTTCCAAACGTTTAATTAAGGCAGTGTTAAAATCTTGGTCTGTACTTTTCTCTTTGTTTCTTGATTTATCCTGTTTCGCGTGATGGTATGACGGGCCTGCTGAAATTTGACTTAGTGCGTGTACAACTGCCGCGTTGTCGCGTTCTTCGATTGATCTTATTTTTTGTACTCGTTTCCCATTGGCTTCAAAATCCAATGCTAATTTAACCGCATCTTCGAGAGTAGGATTTAAATTATTTGTGAGGAGCAGAGATATAATTTTAGCTCCACACTCCTCTCTTAGCCCCTTCGTAAAATTTGGGAGTAAAGCGTTATCTACTAGAGTTTGTCGCGTTGCCCGGTCTGCATCGTTCATTGTGGCTGGAATTGCCGCTTTTCCCGCTAACTTTAGTCGTACTACAAAATTTTTCACTGATTCGCCCGGTCTTTGAATACAGCTATAAAAGGTTGCTAATGGATCTATATGGGGAGATTCCTCCTGGAACCAGGCAAGGAACGCATTTTTTAAAACGTCCCAGTCGGCACCTTGAATGTTTCTATTGGAATTAAAAAAATCCAGAGCAGGTCCTTGGATTCGGCCTTTTAAAACTGCAATCCTCATCGCGGGTGTCCATCCCCCTAATTCGGAAGCTGTCTCAATTGATGTTATAAAATCCCTAATGGCTGTTGTACCAGGTTCCCCAGTAAAATACCTGACCATGGATAGAATTCCACCGAAGTTAAGATTTGCGTCTGCCATTTCAAGTATTTTTCTTTGAATTTCTTTAGGTTTTAGCCTTAAATTAGAATTTTCCGTGAATGCCTAAACAAGAGAAATGTAAAAAGATTTAATTATTTAAATTTTGCCATTCATTGCCCGTATTAAACCATCAGCTCGTAATCACCGAACATTCCTTTATTAAAATAATTTATGCCTCGCGCTCGAAGAATTAGCGCCTGGTGTATTTTGTTTCTGCGTTGGTACTACTGTACTAGTCATTTTGCTGCTGTCAAGTTTGAGCAACTTGCAGTCGCCACTAAACCAACATGGCGCTCGCCAGTGACACAAGCAAACGTCAGTTGCTGTCCAACCTATTAAATAAGTCCTAATAATTCTGTACGACATAAAACAACTTCATCACTAACAAAGCTTCATCATGTTCCCATTCCACACAAAATTCATCCCACCGCTTTGCCATCAGTTATAATGAAGTCCCTGGTGGCGCTCCTCTTAGTGCCTGGACCTAACCTTAATGTTGTAACCATACCAACGGGTATGGGGTAGTTGTTTCGCTGCCACCAGAGCCTTGCGGCTCGGCCAGGTCCTGGGCTGGAGTCGTACACTGGATTTCTGGTAGGCGTGCTCAGGAGGTGCGGGGAAGTCGGAGAAAGCTCCCGTATGGGGTAGGGAACATGCTGGTACCAGTTAGGAGCCGAGTGATAGCTACGTTATTGAACGGCAGCCCGTAGGTTACCCTAGTTTATTATCGCTTATGGCTACAGAGATCCCATGGCTGGGGTACAAGGTAACATGACTTGTAACTCACCGTTGGATGCTTCGGCTGCGCTGTGGTGGCTGGTGCGGGTCGTGGCTGTGGCGGGTAGCTCCCTTGGGCCTCCTCTCCCTTCTAAGTTTTAGCCAGCCCCTTTTATACCATCCACACTTGCGCTTCCTCGGCAACAACAATGGTCATTTAACAACAATTACAACAGGTTGCATGCCTGCATAATCATAACATGTGACACCATGTTTATACCCATGTCAGCAGAAACTGACATAATAACCTACAATCTTTGATAATAACTAAATTCCATAACAAGCTATTGCTTCATTACAATAGTGTGTCATACGTTGCCATATTTTGCTAAATACGAAATCAGTGACAAAGCGAGCTTGTACAGCACATGTGCTTATGTTATTAAGCGGTCAGAAGAGTCCATAAGAAGCCGGAACTTTCATTACCCATATATGTGACACATGTATCACAATCTACATGTGTGTAGATTATGGTACGAGCATTCACTCTGTGCAATACCTGGCATCTGGCATCAGAACAGCACAAGACAGTCGGGTGAACGATTCTACAGAGAAATAAATAGTGGGCGATATAATTTTCATGAAAAACACAGTTAAAAATTCTCTAAATATTAGAAGAACGCCACAAGTATACTATTGTTTAAAATTACAGTAGATTGAGAATAAGGCAGAGCAACTTCATCATTTATTGTCAACCCTGTGCGATTGATTTGGCTGCTACAATGGCAATGATAATCATGATAAACTGGACTGGACTGGACTGGACAACGACGTTGTGTTTGTATAACCGAGCGTGTACGAAGCACAAAGCATGCACTTGTGAACTACAACATTACTTGTTCTTATCGGGACTCGCGAGTGTGGGCGGGGATGCGATGGGATGGGTGAACGGAAGTCAGTCGTAGCGATTCGGCCACGCGAGCTTTAGAGTGGTTGAGTGAAGGTAAACAAAGAAAATCACAACAACTGTCATCAACTCAAAGAATGGTTGAGAAGATCAGCTGATTCCAGGCGTCAATGTTTCTCAATGCTATAAGTATAAGCTCTCATGAAGACTCTTATGAAGCAAGTAAGACAATCACCACAGAAGAATCAAGAATGCATTTGACCTCCCCGAATAACTTCCAATTCCTAAAATTTAAGTCTATAGAGACCAAACAAATTTAGGACCTATAGTTAATTTGGGGAATACATTTATAAACCTAGTCATTATTGACACTGGAGAGCAAGTAAACTTTAGTCCGCTATATGGCACTCTATCAGATTAATCGCATTGGACGCCGCAGCGCTGACTTTGACTGTTTGACATTTCGCCGCACAGCGCAATGAAATGTTGGGGGCGTCCATGCCACAGAATGGCATCGTCTGGCGTTCAATGGTTCGCCGGTGATGCAACCTCTGTATTCTGGATGCTGCACAATGGAGTCGTGGCTGCCGAAGTGAATGATTGCCGGCATGGGGCGATAGTGAAGTGATGAGTGGTGCATGACCCCAGCGACTGGCTGTCTGGTCGCCTACAGCGCAAAGGGCTGAGATTCGATAAGAAACGTTTAGTGCAGTCAGTCATGTGCGGAAATGTGTCGTCAATCATATCATCGGATCGTGATTTCATTGCTATACGCGCGGCGAGGAGGAAAAATGGCGATGAGCTACCGGTTGAAAAGTTAATAGGGTTTTGTGTGAGCGCTAGAAAAATATGGGAGGGCGGTATCGTTTTGAAAGCTTTTCCACAACTCAAAAGGCCACATTTTTTATCGTTATTGTTCCATTTTAACAGTAAAGTTCCAAGATAATTCATTTGGTAGCTACAATCCAAAAAAAAACTCACTAGGTGCCTGCAATGCTGTGGTGAGAATATAATTTACATGGATTGGGTGAATTGATTTAGATATTCCCTTAAAGGAAGGAAGGAAGCATCAACCATGAAAAATGGTATTTTTTGAAGATGAGTTCACTCACTCATTGCTTCGTGCGACTTCGAGCTATTTTTTAATTTACATTTGTACATTTGTACATTTACATTTTTACATTCACATTTACATTTTTACATTTTAATTTTTACATTTACATTTTACATTCAGGAAATATCTGCAATAAATTTAAAAAATATCTCGAAGTTGCACGAAACAATGTGTGGGTAGGACTCATCTTCAAAACATACCATTTTTCTTCGATGCCATAATTATGCTTGCTCACATACTGGAATACACTAAAATAATACATATCTAGATATTTAAAAATCATAACTTCAGATTCCAGTTTCGGCCCAACTTAATTTTTTTTTGCAAGTAGATAATTGATATAAGATGCTGGGAAAAAAATTTGAAAAATAAAAAAAAAACACTTTACAAGTTATCAAGGGTTGAAGTTTAGGGGTGGATTTATTTCACCCTTAAATTTTATAAAGACATTTTTTTAATTTTTAATCGTATTTCTCAAAGTAATGTCGTCAAGTGAGAACAAGTCCCATCCTCCTAAGTCATTTAGGTACAACGCCAGAGAGCAAACAGTGGTACGCTGTGCTCCGCAAAAAGTAAAAATCTGGGTTTTTCCGTGCCCCACCACGGGCAAACCGTTGGACCTACGGAAAAAACGCTGATACGAGATTTTTTTATATGCCATGATCTACCACTCCTGCAATTTTTGTCAAATTCTGAGATGGTGAGGGTTTTGAGTGTGGGCGCTACCCATGGATTCACCCTAAAATAGTATCAATGCAGAAAACCATTCTGTTGATATAGTGACTGTCTCAATCCACAGAGAATCAAGAAAGTAGCCAATATAGTCAACACAACGTGTACAATCTTGTTATTCAGAAGCTGCAACCCAAATTGTTAGCTTTTGTTCAGATTTGTTGAATTGAGATTCAACGACAGGGACTCGGACAAGGCTAAAGTTGTTTGACCTGGGATCTGGTGCGACAAATGACAATGCACACGAAGTGGATATCCGCCTTACAGACAACACCAATTGAACACTAGAAGCCTAAACCACAGTCAGGCACAACTAAAAGATTGTTAGCTAGCTACTGAATGACCCCGATAGCGAGAGAATTGTCGTGAATAAATAGCGTCTCGTTGCATTAATTCCGTATTCACGATGTAATTAGTACGCGAAGTACACTTGCTTTGAACACACCACGCCGCGATCGGAATATGTGTACTTCTGAGTTCTGCAGAGGGAAAGGGGTACATACTTAGAAGCAACTTGTTGATATATTTCATAATCATTTTAGTGCTGTCGTGCTTTAAAATCCTCTTTATCTTCACCTGCCGAACACCTTTGATTGAACTTGATGTTGAACGTAACGGTTCTCTATCGGATAAATATTACGTTGTTTATTAGCATGGGGACGTATATATTGCTCAAAGTATGACAAGATTATTGCCCTGTGGTCCAAATGTCTTTTATACGAACAAATATCACGCTGGTTATTTTCCGCTGGGGAAAAATAACTCTCACAAGACAAGATTTTGGCCCATGGTCCCAAACCAACCTCCAGAGAAGCTGTACATTTTAAGGATCATTGACTCGAAGGTTGTTTCGAACTTTGTCTCTGAATTTCACTGGCCCCTCCGAGCCGGATCATCTGGTCAGGCAAGTTTTGGTCGGCTCGACATCACGCCGGGCATGTGATCTTGATGACTAGCCTGGCCGATGGCCGATGGCCGATGACCATGAGCCTAACTTGGGTGTTAAGTAACAATAAGCTCGAGATGATGTTTTATTTTGCAATATAATTTCACCATGAATAATTAAAATAAGAGAATATGATCGATGGTGGGGGTGTCATCACGATGTGTAAGGATTTGATTATCAAGTTCCTATATACAGGGATGAAATTGAAAAGGAAGCCCGAAGAACTTTTTGAGAATTTATTACATTTGTGGTATAGAGATTTTGGTATTTAGTATGTGACGTACCCCACGCACTGGCATTTGGTAATAAAAACCTATTGTCACAATTTTGCTTATTCTTCCTCCATAAATTTCCATTTTCTAGCACTTTCTGTACTGCTTTTTGGGGGTATGGAAGGCCTTTTCCGACAGCATGCATTACAGGTTGATAATTTTGAAAAATCATAGTAATGTTAAGTGTAAAGCTGTTGTACCAGCAAGGCAACGGACCCACGCCAGATGAAACTTACTATCTCACACACGAATAAAATCTTGCAATAAGTAGCTATACAATCGCCAGTCGCAATCGTGAACTTGAGTGGTTGACGTGATTTCGATTAATTATCAACTGGACAGTATTATGTCATAATTCACCACACATGGTGCGTGTGCACTTGTGAGCTCAGAGTTGACAAGAAATTTCTTGGCAAGAAGCTAATAAATACAGTAGCCAAGCACTCGAAAATTGTTCAATCAAGAAATTCGACGAAACGATCTATTTCCAGTGAAAGTGGTTAGGTGCAGAGAGTGGTTAGCTCGAGAATTTCTGAGGAAATTATTCGAGCGGAAAATTAAGATTGTATTCCAATTTATTGTTTACCTTACTTTCCTCTCAAATTACATAATTTTGGGATTGATCTGGCAAATTTCTTTCACGTACTGGTATCGCCTGTCGTTCCGTATTTCAAACCAAGTTAGGATAGTGTCGCGTTGTTGTATATTGCGGTCAACTCTACAGACAATTCTTGGTGGCATTTGACGATTATTCATCTCTGTGACAAATGAGATTAGCGTGAGTGAACACTGTCACAGAAGCGATTCCAGGAAAAAAGCAAGTCCACAAACCAATGATCTGAAATCATGTCCGATGCAGTGCGAGTCAAACGCAATTAATAGAATTAAAATTTTGACCGAATGGTAGTGGCTGTAGCAATAAGTCACTGACTTTCTTGAGTGTCGCAGTTATGGTTGCAAAACAAGCATGACAGTTCATGCCAGAAAATTTGTAGTACGATCGTAGCGCAAAACGCAGAGTGCAAATCGAGAAAGTGTGAAAATATCTGCTAGTGTTTAATTGAAACGTTAATTAGACACAAAAATCATAAGAAAGTAATAGGAGAGTATTCGCCATCTTTGACTTTAATATAATTGGTTGAAGAAAGAATTAAATGGGTACCCTAATTGACGAATCTACATTTAAGACTCAAGGTTGATTGTATTTGCGCCAGGGTGGGCCAGTTGATACCAGAAAATGTTTACGTACGATAGAATGATTCACAAAAACCAGCAGTTTTTCGGTGTGATTATCTAAGACATTACCTAAACCTTCACTCATTAAAAAAATTCACAACGAGCCAGTATAAACGATTCAAGCATATAATACTGGACAAAGAATGATCAAGCCAAGCGACAAAGACAAACCTTGAAGCGAAAGCTTACGCATGTTTCTGTGGGTCTATCTACAAATTTTAGGTATACGTACCTACCATGGCGTAGGTAAACAAACCTAGGACACCAATACATTTTATAGCTACACTACCACCTCACTACACCAATACCTCGATCTTATCTAATAGATAGACCATTCAATTTTGTTTTTTAAACGTAGAAAATATAATTGTAAGCTATCCATTGTGTTACATGACAACTATCTTGTAGATTTTGTAAACATTTCCCATACGCTCCTTGTTTTTCGGGAGAGTGATTCCCAATCACTGTATTTCATCAGAGAATCGGCATTGTCCATCGGTGTTAACACTTGACAGTCGACACAACATTCAAAGTCAAAGGTTATGATATGTGATTCTGATTCCTAGCTCACAAATTTGCATACTAATCACCGATTGTTTTGTTTACAACTGAAAACAAGGAAAACTTGGCAATGCCATCGGTGGTTTCCAAGAATTTACTACTGCGACTCATTATCAGAGTGGCGTGTTACTTTTGCCTGCTTTACCAGTCATTTTAACGTGTCATCGGTTACGAATATAAATAACAATGTTTACAATAACCCTTGCGCCCTGATTTAATTGCGACGGTAATTAATTTACACAACTTTCACATACCCTTTTTCTATTTTATCATGTTCACTGTGCTTATACTGTCAGAGGGAGTTGACCATTCTTTAATAACAAAATTAATACTTGCAATTGCAAACGGTTTCTAATGAAGTAGCAAATTAATTCAATAAGAATAAGACATGACATTGTGCTACTTGTAGAAGTTAGACCTTGCCCTCAAGGTACTAGGATGGACGGTCACTAAATTGATTGACATGATATCATTTCCACGCGTATTAAATTATTTTGGTATTTTCTTATCAAAAAAATTATCTACTCCCACGTCCTTTCTTCTCAGCCGCCAAATGGAAACAATTCGGACAAATAAAATCGATTATCTTGCATTGCAGTACTAATAGGAAACGAAGCGACGAATATCGAGACAGGTCTGGACTTTCAGAGTATGATGAACCCGAAAACACGGGCTCAATCGAAATTATCAAGCACTGATAAGATAACACTCTGTTTCCATTCATGTTCCTGTCAATTTAACAAATAAGTTGAGCGATACGTGAGTGCGATTTTTATTTTATAGGTCTAGGCCGAGTACTGAAGGAAAGCTACGTGACGGACGTCAAATTTTGTGTTTCGAGGGTGCGAAATGTATGGATTAGTAAGGATTCGGAGATAGATTGATTTTCCATCCTATTTGGTAGTTTAAATACTGAGAAATCTGGAGGTGGTACACAAAACAAGGCTTTGGAACTAAAGTTTGGGAATATTGGGATTGTTAATATTTACACTGTACGATGCTATCGGACTGTCTCAAACAAAATGGAAACAAACTCACCTCCAGTCTTCAAATTAGCACCCTCGTCGATGGGGATGACAAGCAACGGAAAAATCCCGCTCAAACCGATCAAAATCGAGCCAATCAGCGAGCAGAACCACGGCTGGTACATGAATCCGGGCAAACCCACCCCCTGCGAGTACAATTCCGACAACATTGCCCATGTGACACTCTCGTCTGTCACATTTCCACGAGCGAAAAAATCCATGATGCCAGAATCTATCGAACACATTCGCACGTGAGATGGCACGAATCGTGCACAACACTGACAATCACGTGTCGTTGAAATGTCGTTGTTTAACCTACTGCACTGCACACCGAACTGGCTGACAACCTTATAGCGTTTATATCAAATCAAAACCTGTGTCTTTTATCTTTGATGATATTCGCTTTCAAGTGGCCTGCTTATGAAACCAATATCAATACGATTCACCGAGATAACACACTGTCTGAATATATTAGCTGAGTTTTTCTAGACACTGGTCCCACTTACACGCACTGGTGTACAGTGGAATTCAAGACGTCTAATGATGTCGCAGTATCATTCGGAGGGTATATTGGTGTGTTGTGGTAGAATTTGCTAGCATCAGAGCGAGCTGTAGCTCGTGATTTGACTGCTCTCTAGCGGATAATTTGTCAAGCGTATTGCGCGCGGAGCTTAGAACTTTCAATTACGGTTGTACATTTTACGGGAATACCTGAGAAATAAATTTGATTTCTCCAAGATATGAGAGATGGAAGATGCGTTAATCACCTACATGCCTCTTATACTAATGCTTATTTTAATGTTTTTCTAAGTAACTAATGGGTTCTAAGCTTATCTCTCAAGTTATAAACAATTTGCTTTAATTTCGCAATGTTTCTAAAACTCGCGGTCAAATTAAAGCAAAATTTTAAGGTCAAAAACCTTTGCCTATATACAAAAGGTATAGTAAGTGAAACTAAACGTCTAGAACTACCACCATTATTTTAATTCCGCTTTTTGACTAGTATACAGACATTTAAAAGACGGCAAGCTGTCAAATTCGAAACTTACCACACAAAACATGAACGCGCAATATTTTCCCAATCCCCAAATCTAAAAATACTCTTAAATAATATCGAACCGCAATCTGACATCCTGCACAAACTGAGAGGAGCTATTTTCAGTCGCGAGATGCTCGCGGCAAAGACTTGGCATTAGTTTCTTCGAGCTAAGGTGGACGTCGCCGTCGTTGTCGCCGTCGCCGCCGCCGGCGTCTTCATTTTGGCTAGGTGTCTGCGGTGATTTTGCTATACGGCCAAGAAAATCTATTTCTTTATTTTGTTCATATACCTAGCTTCTTTACATGTCAAAGACTGTGCCAAAACTTCGATCACGTCATATAGCTTGTATAATTCCATCAAATCATAACATGGAAGCTTTGCTTGTTAACAACGAAAGTCGCGGTCTTGAAGCTTTAAAAATAAAACTTGAAAATTCATGCATGATAATTAAAAAATTATCTACCTAATTCTGTGATTTTTTCGACACACAACCAAATTCCGCGAAGACATTGAGATGGCTCGACGAATGTCAACGTGGGATGAGCTGACAATCGAAGCAGCTTTGATGCATTCGGCAGGACACAAACATTCGTACCGAGCCAGTCGACGATACAAACGAACCACAGTGGTAAACGAATCACGTATCTCACTATCAGCTATTAGCGCCTCTTTCAGCCTCTTCACGACACATCCTTCACTCTAACACTTTCTTCTACGATAATACGACGTGTATACTAATTCATAATAAAAATTTCTTCATTGTAAGATTGTATTTCTTCATTGTCTTTACTGTGAATGTACCTATGTGCCTAAATGGGCGTTGTACCTAAATGGACCTATGTGAATGTCCGATTAATGATTTCCTTTCATTTTAACTAAGGCCTGTTTGAAATTCAATGTCAATGCCGGACGCATGCTGGTATATATCTACTTGCTCCACTGGCTGTTTTCCTGTTAGTATTGGAGAGCAGACCGAGAGACCGACGTCCTCTTACAAACAATGAGAGTTTTATCCTGGGTTTAGTTAGTAACTCCTCACGAACCTAGATGTCCCAGCAATCGTACAATTAAACTGAGCTAGACTGAAGCTGTCCCAGGCAAACAATTAAGAGGCAGCTCCGAGCCATTTGACTGTTTTTAGATTTCGTTCAAATAGTTAACCTACGCACACATTGCAAGGAAGTGTGTGGTTTGGGGCGACGTCTTGGTTGCTTGATAATCACGTCCCGCCGCGATGGACGCTTGGGGTACTTTGGCGATCACTTCGATCACAAGAGATGAAGGCAGTTTCAAACGAGCAGCTAAAACGGTATCGAGTATTATTGGGAATTGGTTTGTGCAGTCCCGGTGATCCAGAGTTTGAAAATCCCTTTGTTGTCAGTGGCATGACGTATATATCCATACCCACCCCATGCACCAAACCTGATTATAGTGTTAGCTTAGAGCCCTTTTAACGATTGGTTAGAAAGTTGATATACGATATTGGTTCCCATGATCCATCTTATCGTGTTTTTATGTATAGTTTCCTAAAATAAAATCCTGACATATGATGACTCGTCCCGGGGAGCTGACGAATGTATACCTTGAATGCTAACACCCAGTTTGACCATTTTCCCCCCCAATTTTTCCTTTCCAATCCCGGCGACGTAAGGGTAGCAACTTATAGCAAGGAAATCTTCTCTTATCGCTGTCAATATTAGTGTAGAATTTATCTTGGACATATAATCCGTTCACAATCCGTACATATAATCCGTGCAATCCGTACACAATGTATATATACCAATGCGTATCGTCAACCTCAATCTATAACGAACAGATCACGGTACCTATATACATTGAGCAATAATGTTTATCCGGTAGAGGTACCTATATCGAAAAGGCTCGGCGCGTTTAATTTTGATGTCTTATCGTAAAAAATCGAGATATTAAAACTAAATACAAATCTTCGGTGACAGCAACAGGACTAAGCCAATATATACAAAGTGCCAACATGCATAAAGTATTAATGGAAACCACGTTCCAATAAAATTCAAAGCTGGGAAAAGTGATCGTATGTGACTGCTCTGATTTGCGATTGACTTGAAATAAACAAGAGAGTGAAATTGGCTGACTACCAAATTGGCAATATGCTAGCAATGTTTGGTAAAGTATTCACTGCAACAGAATTCACATGGACTGGACTACATGACTCCGATTTTCAATCAATTGCTTTGTGAATTTCTTATGCAGAGCTGTAATTGAATGAATCTATACAAGAAAATCATGAAATGTTACTGGAAGGTAACTTCAGACATCAATATAAAAGTCGAAATTATGCACGTGGAAATAAAATTACTTTATACAAACCAATTTTAGAATGTTTCAAGGAAAATTTTTGTCAAATGTATAATGTTGCAACGTAATAAGTTTCTCAAAATACAAAAAAAAAGTTCTGAACACTGTAATTACCAAAACGGACATGTATAGAAATTTAGAAGCAATTCCCATGGACGTTCTTTTCCCCACAACGTTCGTCTGAGACTGGTCAGGCCACCTCCATCTCAAGTCCAATGGAAGCGTGTTAATTATTGGCAACAGCTATCAAATTATTTCAATCGTAGCTATTAGCATAGGAAAAAAAATGTATGGGCCGAAAATAAAATCGGGAACAGCTGATCAATCCATAGCACATCCCACACCACATGCTTACTTCAATTCTACTGAAAAATCCAACAGCAAGCTCCGAAAACATACCATGTTGAATAATAATAGCGCATGTTAATAAGCAATCTACATTTTCAATTTTCCCAAGTGTTTTCCGGTTCCCCAAGGGGTCTACAATCTTAAGCCGCGTGTAGGTGGAGGAGACTGCAGTAGAGGGAGTAGTAAATATACGGCACGGAAAAGTTATTTTAAGAAAATTTCAGTCAGGTTCTTACAACATATAACACACCCGTCTTTCTGTATTCCATCTCGCACACGCGATCGAAGTTTTTCTGCTAGTGTTCAAATAAACGGAACGAACTAGCTGCTAGTTGTTCAATTCCGTTTCAATCAGTGGCGTTCATAAAACTATCGTTAAATTCTTGTGATATTAATACCGGGATAGCTTACGACGATTGATTAGGTGCTATATTAATAAACTGTTTGTGCAGTGACATGGATTTCTCTGCCGACGTCAGTATTACAAACATTTTGTCTGGTTGATGGATATGATGCTGTGTCAATATTTAACATGCGAATTAATTGTTTATCATTTAAAAACTATTTTTGATAAAAAATTTGTCGTGTATGCTCTAAACAAGAATGAAATCAATGTGGTGTTGTGGAATTCACAAAATTCGTAAATAGATGATGGCTCATTGTTAATATTTTCGAACACTCAGTAAATGAACATTTTATGAGGCACAGGGTCGAACGTTTTTCATTTTCTATAATTTCAACTAGAAATGTTAGTTTATTTCCACAGCAAGAGGAAGGCTGTAAAGTTTTTCACGTATAGGTACATAAATCATCCAAAAATCACAAACACAAATTTCGTGACATCATTTTCGAACCTTGCGTAGCAAAACAGATCAAATAAATTGAGTCAAAAATGAGGAAATCAAATTTTGTAATTTCACACCCACAATATAAGTATAACCGCATACACGGGTATAACTTGGCACAGCATCATCAGCATTTGCTCTGAACTTCGCATGCTGTCGATTCGATGACCAACAAAATGTGTACTGACGAATGCAGAGGTGTCTATAGGTTTGGGGCCAAGTGGCCCTCGAAGGGAATCAACTCTATCTCGTCGATGGTGTCTTGAGAAGTCCTTTTGCGGACACGGTAAGGAATCATGGGTTTCCTGTTCAAGCAAAACAATTCAATCTGTACAAGATTGACCAGTAAGTGAGGTGGCTATTTTATAGAGATAAAGTGCCAGTTTATTTGCACATACTAAAAATTATTTTTAGACCGAAAATTTGATTAGGTCTTAGTGAAATTCGGGAAGACAACACCCCAACATTAATTAGTTATTTATCTGTAAATATACAATAAAAAAGATCCATTGCAACATTTAGCTTAAAGATCTTTCTACTTCGGATTCGAGGGTGGGACGGGTGCGGTAGATTCAATTAGCTTTGAGTCCCTTGAGAAGACAGCAAAAATCACCTTTGTTTTCCACTAGAGGTCGTTGGGGTCACCGACGGCTCTTGACGCTTTTTCGGTACTCCCTCTGATAACCACTGAATACCATCCCTCGATCATTCTTCGATGTGGTCGTATGAACACCGACGTTAAGCAACAATACGCTAAATCAGGTATTGGATGGGTGACCAGCATAAAAAATAATTGCTTATATTTGTTAGGAAGAGACTTAAAACGGTTTGAAGGTCACCTTGTTTCAACTCCTGGAAAGATGGATAGGTGAATGACTCCTGCTCTTTGAGTTGTTTCGTACGGCCAAACGGATGGTGTGGTAGCAATCTAACTCGGTTCCTAATTCTTTGGCTCTGGGACCATCTCTCCTTTTTTTTCCAAAGGGAGTGTAGGAAACAAAAGCAGAAACTGACCCAAAACTGACCCAGCAGTGTGACACAGTTATTTTATTAAGTTGAGATGAGATGAGAGCGTTTTTCAATGTTTTTCACTGAAAAAATGAACACTATCACCTCATCACCCATTAAAAAATTAACAGAATCGCAATGTTGGAAGCTCTTTCTCCCGTACCAGCACTTTAAATTTTATACCTGCATTACACCCTATCTAAAAATCAATTAACGTCACCCTGATGATGTTACACCGCGCTTTGCCGCCTACTTCCTCCGAGACCGAAGATCGAATCGATTCACCGAAAGACCCCACGTTGACCCCTCTCAACGTTGCAGACCATCGAGAAGCTGCCGGACAAGGTGCTCCTCAACGTCTTCTCGTACCTGAGCCACCGCGAGATCTGCCGCGTGGCGCGCGTTTGCAAGAAATGGCGGATCATGGCCTACGACACGCGACTCTGGAAGTGCGTCTCACTCCGTCCCGAGATCTCGGGTCTGCACGTCGGATCGCTAGAGTCGCTGCTCGCTCTCATCAGGTTCGAATCGGCGACGATCAACGAGCGATGGAATTCTTCGCGATGACTGCCGGGGGTGCGATCGAGTCGAAAATTTGGTTTTCGTTCCGTGGCTCGTTTGAATGAGATAGCACAAATGGATTTTAGCATCATAATTGATTTTGGGCGTAATCTAGCTGCGCATTCCAATGTCGTTACACTTGGTGTTTTGACAATGGATAAACATCTAGCTTTGTTTTGGACACAAAATTGATTCCAATTCCAACAACAATACGACTAGTAAATCTGTGATGACATGATGACATGCTTGATGAACTGTAGCGGACTTTGGCATTGAAATTGATTTTGAGCAGATTCTAGCTGTATCAAGTGATGACAGCATCACAACGGGGATATTGACTGTGTTCGAATATTATGTCCGGAACAGGCTCAATGACTAAATATTCCCACAATAAGACTAAAGAGGTAGCACGGCTAGATTTTGGCAATTTAATTGATCCGAGCGGAATCAAGGTGTACAACGCGATCTCATTACTCTCCATGTTTTGACGGCGTTTGGACATGACTGTAGATTCTGTACTGGACCCAATACGACTAACGATAGCACGGCTAGATTTTTGCACCGTGTAATTAATTCCGAGCAGCAGATGGCCGCGCAAAGTGACGTTTTAATTCTCGGCGTACTGACGGCTGATATTTGTGTCCTGACAGCATCCGGTTCGGACCGAGCCTGCGCTACATCGAGTTGCCGATCGAGCTGATAACGCACACGGTGCTGCACGAGCTGGCCAACAAGTGTCCCAACTTGACGCACATGCTGCTTGACTTCTCCACCGCCATGCAGTTGCACGATTTCAGCGAGATGCAGGTACGGGTTTGCACACTGCTACAGCGGATAGTTACTATACTGGGTCGTTGGAACAGGTTGGCCAAGAGGCCATTGGATCAAATTACGTCTTAAATGCAATTATACTCTTCTAACTTTGTCAAATGTCATTGCCAAAAATAAAAAGGCCCACAAATTAAATAAATAATGGTCTGCCATGCAGTGGGTTGTTTATATACAAATGACCACATCTCTTGCGTAGTATCGGTATAACTTCAATGTTATTGTTTGTTTTCAGGCTTTCCCGACCAAATTAAAATACATGTGCATTTGCCTGTCAGAAGTGATCTTCATGGAAGGTTTCATGAGAAAGATTTATAACTTTATCAATGGACTGGAAATTCTTCACTTGATTGGTATGGAAATGCAAGAAAAGTACAAATTATTGTGTATTGCACGTTTGCTCGTCTATGGAAATAAGGCAGTTTGTTTTTATATTCTAAAGGTACTTATGAAAAAGTGGAAGAAGAGGAAGAAGAAATCTATGAAGTAATCAACGTGCACAAGCTGAAAGGAGCAACACCGAATCTGCGAGTCATTAATCTCTACGGGATCAACTTTGTGGACGACAGTCACATTGAAGCATTCAGTTCAAACTGCATACAAGTGAGACCAGGGTTATATAGGGTTGTTGTACTGTAAATTAACTACTGGTGCGGATTGGTAAAAAATCTGTTGCCATCATAAAGAAGTGTCTACCTTAAATATTTTCCGGAGAGTCATTTATAACGATTGTTTGGACAGTGAGTTCTTCAACAGGGGCCTGCACCCTAAAGCCGGTTATTTACAAACTCTGGGGGCTTAATTTTGAGCAACCAGTCGTCAGAAATTTACCCTCCGGGTGTTGATATACAGATTGGGCCGCTTTCCCAGTATTTTACATTAAAATTATAATGCTACCACATTAAAAAAAATTTAATGTCCAAACTTTGGACTGCAAAGAAGTGCAAATTTGATCTGAATAGATAATTTAAATCTAATTTTCTACCTCCTTATTATCCAGTTGGAATGTTTGGCTGTCAACTTCTGTGCCAAAGTCACGGGTTCAACGTTGAAGAACGTGTTCCAACGAAGTAAACGGCTCACTTGCCTCCTCATGAACCAGACCAGTAAGTCCAAACTTTAAGACAGAACAATGCAGATAGAATTTTGCATAACAGTAATTGACTCTTTTTCTTTGATACCATCATTTAACAAGAGTAAATTTAGGATTTCGGTAAAATTTAAGCAAAATTTGGCGTCACGAAAAACACATATTGATTGGAAAAGATCCAAGATCAATTACTATGATGCCAGTGCCTTACTTTTCCAAACTTCTATTTGCTTATTAAATATTGGAAACAGAATATTCAATCAAAGGGCATGGTATATTATAAGGTACAGGACACACTTTTCCTATTGTAAATTTTGTTTGCATCAAACAAGATTTTTCAAATGATTCAATTCCTTCAATTATATTTTCATATTTTCTGTAATTGTTAAGCATTTCAACAATATCGCAAAAAAAAATTAGTCATTTTAGTCAGACATGAGTCACATGAGCTGACAGTGACAATAATGTCAGTGACAGCATGTCATTGAGAGTGTTTACGGTTCCCAGACCTGCTGAGCGAGCATATGATGCAAGTGGAGTGGGAGAAAACGTCGCTGCAAGAACTCGACATCACCGCTACCGACTTGTCCAGCGAGTGCCTGATCGACATGCTCACACGGATACCGAACCTGCGATTCCTCTCGGCGGGACAGCTCAACGGGTTCAACGACACTGTAAGCACTGCCATTAAATCTACGCTTTACTCTGCGGAAACGTCCTAGGACATAGATGGGATGTTTGGTTGCGACTTCATTTGCTGCTGTTTTTTGGTTGCGACTGCAAGGTTTTGGATTAAATTTCCAGTTTCTATGATGCCACAAGCAACACAACTGTTAAACATATAGTTAATGGCTTTAAAAGGATATTTGTTTGTGAGGTGTCCATAGGTTTAGTATCCATTAAAAACCATAGGATAAAAGCTGGCAGTGGAATTAGTGAAATGTTGAGATAAATAAGAAATAATATGCCTCAGTTTTAAAAATGTCAAGAAAGCAGTTAAATACTTAGTGCATTGGTGACAAGAATCAGAAATTTCCACTACAAATCAGATGAAAATTCTTGATTTTTTTTGTTTGAGATCTCTGTTAACTTCCGGGCATTTTGGCATCATGCAATAATCATCACCACTGCAATTACCTACTGAATCAACGAGACTGTTTTTCCGTTGCAGGTGATCAAGGCGTACATGGAGTCGGGCAGCGCTCGTAACTTGATGGCCTTGGACCTGGACAGTTCGGACAATCTGACCGACGACGGCCTGTTCAAGTTCCTGTCCCGGTTCGGCCACCAACTCCACGGACTGTCGCTGTCCGGCATGTCACACATCACCGACCAGCTCTGGCAGTCAGTCTTGCCCATTCTCAACAACGTCAAGTACGCCCAGAGTTATTCCTGGAAATTTAACATGCTTATGCACTACTGTAAGGCTTAACAAAAGATTTCTTAATTCATTGGGCCAAATTGAATGATAACAGGAGTGGTTTTTATAATTTTAAACAAAGTTGAAGTTTTCTCTGAGCTGTTTGAAAACCTGTGAGGAAAATTTTTGTTTGGTTTTACTGTGATATCGACACTTTATTGTTAACTGCGATACCAACTACTTAACTGATCTTGATGCACAAAAGATTTTTCTCTAATGCTTAAGAAGAATGATAAAAATAATTATTTCTCTCTAGCTTTTATTTTAACAGAAAATCATATAGTATTGCAAAAAATTCTCCAACAAAGCTAAATTTGGGGCCCTAAACGGCCAATGCCCGCATTCTATTCTAGAATTACCATCCCTAGAAGTCCATAGAACAGGGGGGCGATTTTGTAAAAATTTTGTTATAGAAGTCAACTCGTCTTCTCTGTGATATCTCAATTATTGTCAATGTTTTTAATGAAACAAATGAACGCTCTTATCGAAAAGACGAGTGACTTCTCAACCGAAATTTTTACAAAATCGCCCCCCAGGCTTTTGGAAAACCGATTTATTTAAAGACGGGCCACAACAGATGCTCTATGCACAAAATCATTTAAAAAACTAACGCTAGTGTAAAATATCACGGATTGTGCCATTACAGAATCATCATCATGGGCACCCAAGAGCGACTGGGCGTGAACATCCACGTTGACCAGTTAATGGATGGCATAGCCAACAACTGCCCTAACCTAGAACGAATCGAGCTCCGTTGGGACCCAGAGAACCTGCGGTTCTCTGACAAGAGTCAGAAAGCCATCGACATATTGCGCGTCAAGTGTCTGAAACTGCGCTGCCTTACTCTTAGGTATATACTGTAGCACATCTCACTTTCTGATCCGTACCAATTGGTTTCTGTGATAAAATATTCGCCTACTTACTCTTTCTTTCTTCTTGACAGTGACGGACGATATTACGAAGTCGTGAAGGCAAATTTCGAGAGAGCTGATCGAACTACGGTAGTTAGGACGACTACCAACTGTAGGATTTCCAATTATTATTTGCTGTCAAATTATAAAGACCTTGTTTTCAACTAACGTACCACTTCATGGAAGTTCTGTATAATATTTGATTTTGAATTGTTAATGAGACTCTCTTTATAAATAATAATCTCAATGCTCAGAAAGCTTTCAAGTTACCCTGGGTCTATTGATTATGCTTGAAATTCAATTATTCCTGGCAAAAAGCTGGAACATTCCTTCCTAGTTCTTATATTCCATCACGTCCTTACATACCTTTCAGATTCTTAGCTTATTAACCAGAGAATATGTAAGTGAAACTACCAAATTCAGTAAACGGTTTATCAAAATCTGTTTAAAATTTCGCTAAAATATGGGTGATTTTACAAAGCTTCGAACACAAGACATCAGAGTGCTCTGAAGTAGAGCAATATAACATGGTGGACGTTGAACTTCAAAATTTTAAGTTAATAAAATCTTTTTGATTTTAGGAGAGTTAGCTGGGTATTTTATTATATATCACTTCAATTTTGTCATATTATTTATTTATAAATAATGTCAGCAACCGAAATCAACAAATTATTCGACGAATCACGGTAATGACCCAATTTGCATGAAGGATTACTGTCAACTCATAACCCTATGTTCCACATAAGCAATATGCAGATAAATTATTGAGACGTGATATTAATTATCATATCATTTCAGATTTCCTTCCAGTTGGAAGTTTATTTCACTAGTAATTTACACCCCTATTGGTGTAATACTTGCTGTCCTTCGGCTATTCATAGGATTGGCAGCAATCACTGCTGCGGCAATTCTTCCACCGCTGTCAATCGTCAGATTGTAAGTGCTATTTAACACATTATAAACGCATGTAGTTGACTTGTCACTACTTCAAACATTGTCTTATGTGTTATTTATCTTTCTTAGTTTCGTCTTGCGCTGTTTGTGCCTCGTTCTTGGTATTGTAGTGAAAAAGGAGTCAGAACGTGAGGAATCTGTACGAGTCATTGTGGCAAATCATATTGCCCCCTGCGATCACATACCAGTTCATCTTCTCACAGGATGCATAACGGTACACCTGATTTGTAAAATAGTAACAAGTGTTGCGTTTACCAAGTATTCATTGCATTAATGAATGATTATTCTGATTTTTAGCCAAGTTTGTGGGATCTTCCGCCTGGTATTTTACCCTCAGCGCTTGGATTGAAAGATCTTGGCATGAGACAAGGCCGAGAGACATTGATTACTAAAGTCTGCAGTCATATTGACAAAGAAACAGAAGCTGTCCTTGTCTTCCCTGAAGGAGAAATGACTAGTGGAAAATTTGGTCTACTCAAGTATGCACTTCTATTATCTTTCCTGATGAAAACCACTGTGAAAAAAGTACAATCCATTCATAATTCGTGTAAAATCTAACGCAAATTCATGATTTAGATTTGCTACGTGGCCTTTCTGTTTGCGGCCAGTGATACAACCCGTGGCCATAACAGCATGGCGATTACCTATTGCAGAAATAGCACTCACTCGGTTTGCATCCAAACCATGGGCTGATTTATTTTGGTTTTTGTTTGTTCCATTCACTCTTTTTACGATAAAGTAAGTGCTCCGAGTCTGTTTACTAGAAGAACTTATCAATTAAGATTCAAGGCACCTATATTTGGTCCAACTTTACTGAAACTTTATTTTCAGGTTCATGCCGAGCATCAAACGAGAAGACGACGAAACTGAACAAGCTTTCACGAATCGCGTTGAAGCTGCGATTGGGCAACAAATGAATCTACATCCAACAAAGCATACGGCAGCAGATAAAGTATATATCCAGTTCCCTAGGAATTAAATTGTGACGGCTACCTACTTCAAAAAAAGAAAAAATCTAAAAACACTTTTTGGTAACATTTGAAAATGTTTCTAGGCGGAGCTTTTGAAACGGTTAATGGTCGAACGGAACCGAAGCAACAGTATCCCCGCTCCGACCGGAATGATGAATAGCGAACTGCAGCGAATGGCCCTCCAAGTTGCCGAAGTGCTGCCTTCTGTACCTCATGACACAATCGTTCGAGATTTGCGTAAGACCTGAATCTTTTTACCTAAATAATTGGCATAAATTTCTTCTTAGTCATCAAAGGAATAAGCAATGTAAATATTAACACTGCAGAATACAATACAATAATTTACTCTTGAAGTAACTAATATGTCTATTGCAAAGGCTTGCAAGCAAATGGCTGAGTTTCCCATGTAGTTACTGTAGTTAAACTTGTAATAACTTGTAGTTATTTTTAACCAATGTAATGCTACCTTGCATAACATAAACAATAGTTTTTTCAACAATAATCAGGCATTTGAAAAATGATCATTTCCTATTCAGACACAAGCAAAAAATCATTAGCTAGTAGCATAACCATCTTTCCTTGCAGTGAAAACTCGAAGCGTTGACGTCACCATTTCCAATATTCTGGAGGGTTTAGTTCCGTACACTCCGAAGCCAGTACCTCAGGCTCCCAGCCCCAGTTCCACCAGCTCATCACAGCCGTCTACGTCAAAAAGTAAAAGCGAATCGCTTCAAATGTCCAGCACATCGCAGGTAAGAACAAATTTACATCTTCACTCATTAGTTGCTTTGGAACCTACAAAGGAAGTAGGTACTGTGTGTTGGCGGGCAAAGCACAATTAAATCAATGGGCCATTTGGTTCGATTCTTAGATAATCACATGGTGAAAACTATTACGTTTTGCAGGGCACCAGCCTGGACACATCGGCAAAGTGCTTTGCGCGGTCTGCTCAGGAGCGCACAATATCTTTCAACGAGCGCAAAGCGCGACTTATCGAACAAGCGAGAAACAAGTACATTGAAAAACACAACCTGAAGATAGTTGGATATAACTGTTAGCAGGTTGTCGCTGGTCCATCTATCTCAACTTTCGTGCTCAGAAATCGAGCATAAAATCACAAGCCGAGAAATATTATCCACCTGCATTCTGTTCGTACTACTACTGGCAAATTGTTCTTATCAGGCAGGAAATAAAATTATTTGTATATAAGGAGTCGGTATGAAGCTGGAGTGCTTCGATTGTCGATAGAATTGGGGTAAATAAAATATAAAAAAAAACTATGTAAATTTAGTAAATAAACTAAGGGCAATGAAAATATTTAACCTCTGTTAAATTTAATGGTGCCATAAATGATTTTTTTGTACCTAATTGCAATTGATTAGTTGAAATCTTTCTATATTAGCATGATGAAGTCATTGTCGCACCTCGAAACTTCTATCCCTATCCAGACACAAAGGAAGAAAACAGTTGGTTGGTTATTTTTTGATAGACTGGCTAGAGGAGTGTTGACTGATATTATTATGTACCTACAGAAATATGTGATAGGCCTGGATAGATGGCTGTAGTTTCTTTTCTCCACACCCATCTCAATTGAATCACGAAAAAAAACTAGACATGTGTAAAGCAAATCAATTACAATCTTATTTTCATTGTCCAACTTTTAAATAACTATCATATAGACGGTGATTACTATTTTGATGCTCCTTAATTTGGATCTCCAACAACAACCAAACTACCCATTATGCTTTTTGATTGTTGATTGATTAGTTTTGATGTTGGGTTCATGCCGTGTGTAGATAGTTGGATTTTGCTATTTTCTATTTTAACTATTTTGCTTATGTTAATTTGAAACTGGACTGAAATTATAAATAAAAGTAATTAAATTTTCAATCTGAACAGTTGGTGTGAATTTATTGCCTTCTATAAAATTTGGGAGAGGAAACGTCAGGAATGACAACATCGGCAGCTGCATAGGAAGAAGCTTGTGCAAGATAATCAGCTAGACGAAAGGAATTCAAGCCGTGGAATCTGAGAGTGAATGGGTTCCTTTTCCAAATAGGTAATTGCAGCTTTCAATTTCATTCAGGATCAGAAAATATTAGTGAACAACTCGCTTTGATAAAATGTTTGAAATAGACATTTAATAATAGTTAATCAATTAGTTACCATTTTTCTATGATAAATTATCAATAATACTTATTTAATATTTAGCTTCTTAACAATGTTAAAGCAATCTTCACTTTAAATCTTGAAAGGAGAACAAACGGTAAAATATTGATTAAGAGTAAGGAGCCAACTGTTGAAAGAAATTGTGACAAGTTTAGTTGCCTCTTCTAATATGATGGGATATTAAAATTTAATTGTTTTCACTGTACCTAATAAAAATTGTATAATGGGTACAACGCTTAAATAACAAACCCTAGAAATCTGTGACCGCTTATAGAAGGTGAAACCAAACACAAGTCAATCGAAGCTCCTTGTGTTCAATATTTAGGTACCTTACCTACTTCAGGAGTTATTGGGTTTGTTATATTGGGTAGGTATTTTGTGTTACTGTGAGCAGCAAATTATATATCGATTATCTTATCGTATCATTAACCTGAATTAGTACGGCAGTATATATTAAAAACGTTTAATTCTACGGCAAAATGCTTTCCTACTTCAGTTATAAAAAAGTAATGTATAAGAGTAGAGTCTAAAAATGTTTTCTCGTATCAACTACCTGTAGTCAGCGTTATTAACTGTTAGGGCAAGGTTGGACTTGTTATTATTAAAAATATGTGTAGCGTAAGTTGTAAAATGTATGTCGATCTAGAATAATTAAGTTTCTTGGCCAGTGCTTAACTGTCGCACCAAAAAGCAGATGAGCGTACGAAGATTAGAAGAAGCGTAGAAACGCACGGACTTTGTGGTGGGAAAAACTTCCTGACTTAAATCTTATAAATTAAAATGTTGATTTTCAGCCACAACTTTTGGTAAAATATTTGTAAAATTGTATATCTATTTAGTTAGCTCCGTGCTGGCTTAATTGGTATTGAACGAAATTAATGATATAGTAAATATATCATTAGATCTAGTTTCTACTGTAGGTACTGTCTTAGAAATCTTGGTACCATACCATCAAAAATGTAGTTTTCTCTCTCACAAAAATAAATTTTGGCGGAACTATCTTGTAGAAAACACAAAAAATCAAACATGCTCTTGAAGAAGCCATGTGACTTGCAGAGGAAACTAAACTGCATTAAAAATGCAAGGACCGATGTACATGCATCTTGATGCACCGCATTCCAACATTACTCTCTAGCAAACTAAGCTACGGAGAGAGACAAACCCGATGCCCGCCATTAAACCTTGGAAAGTGGAAAGACCCAAGTGACACGGTTGCTAGTCCATTAAATGTATAGGTATGCTGTACCTTTCTCTTTAAAATCTTATACCTATTCCACCGACCCTGAAAATATGGATTTAGATGCTTTTTTATATTCACGTAATGTTCAGATAAAAATCTGGATTTTGTACTATCATCCAGATATATGAAGACAAATGATGAATAGTAAATAGGTCCTAAATCCTAAGTCAGTGACTACACCTCGTTTAAGAGTGGAGTAAGCGTGTAGTAACGTTTATAGTGCAAAAACTCGGCAGAGTATTCTTCGAGATAAAACCTAGAGATAGTTAAAATGCTCCAAACTCTTTCTATGAGCCTAGTTTGTCCGATTAAAATAACTTCATAAATCTTTCCTCACCCCTCTTCTTCCATTAATACCAATCGTCTTGAAGCGTCTTCAAACAGCTTCGTGTGCAAATCAACTTGTGAACGGCGGCGGTCCCCCTACTCGACCAGCTCGACGTAGTTGGCGGGGAAGAGGCCGAACGTGCCGTCGGGGCCCAGCCCTTGCCACCATCCCTCGTCGATTTGATCAATGTGCGTGATCAGGTCGCCGGGGTCAAACGTCAATTCCGTGGCGTCCGCTGCCAGACAAAAACGCCAGAAGCACGGATCAAAATTGTGCAGTTCAAGAGCAGAGTGATGGGATCCGCATTTCATATTGAAGGTATCGACATAGAATATAGGTATCGAAGTTTGTCCTGTGATAAACATAAAACATAGGAAGCTAATAAATCTATTATATGCTTAAAGATCCGACAGAACTTACTATCTATAGATGCCTGTGTTGGCATTGCTTGCTTGATGAACTTTGTGAAATTCTAGAGCAAGACAAAGTAATTGAGCTTTATACGTTACTGTTGGGTTCACAACAAATTTAGGAGATAATTTTGTTTTAAGAATTAAACCAGCAGAAATATCTTGCTGAAGCACATTGTGACATTCTACAGCAAAACAAAGAAATATGTTTAAAAAACCTTTGTTCATCAATGGTTATCTATAACAGCTGTCTATAATTGAAAGAAGCTAACATCAACTGTTGAGGCTTGCTTTCGTCCTACTTCATTGTTAGCAGACGTTGAATTTTTCAATCGACAGTATTGAACCTAGAAGCCGTAGTCTGCCATCGAGCAAGAACACCAGACAAACCTGCTTGGTAGTCGTAAAGGGCTCGAGCTTGCAGTCCGGGCTCGTTGAGGTCCAATCCGTTGTAGTCCAGTCCATCGTCCTCAACTTCCGCTAGAATCGACGTGAAATCCAATCAACATTTTTCACACTATTTGAAGTCTTTGGGGCTTGGTTACTGATCCTCTGTGTAAACTCACATGCTTCAAGATCCAACAACTGCTAATCTATCAAGAAACTCTTTATTTTTTTCTAGTCTGTTCAATTATTGCCTTACATGAGAATTTGAGAGTGGTTTTGTCTGCTTGGTAATGGTTTAAGCTATGTGATTCTCTGCAGAACTGCAGTTCATCTAAAAATTGATTTGGAAATGGACGGTTTAAGATATGTAATTCTCAACAGAACCGCAGTTCAACTGAAAAACACAATGCTTGAAGGCCGTAGCTAGTTACCACTAGATTTATCTGATCACGTAACACTTTAATTATTTCCCAGCGAATGGAAAGTCACAATCTTCCAAACAAGATAAATAAAGTATGTGCTAAACTCACGCTGCCATTCTCTCTCCGGCTCCGGTACGAACGGCATCGCCTTTGTGCCGACAAACGCCTCCTGTTCGTGTTCCACGTCTTCCGCCTCCTCCACGAACGCCACCTTCTTCGTCGAAGCCCCGTTCTTCACCACCTCCGCTCCGGGACTGGCAACGCTGGGAGGATCAGGATCGTAAACGGACGAAGACGTCACATTCACCTGACTGGAAGCATGGGTAGGAGGACTGGAGATTCCGTTGCCGGGATACGAGATGGACCTGCCGGTGGAAGCGTAGGCATCGGCGTCGCCGGTCGTTCTCGAGGTGCCGTTCGATGGGGAGCGAGGGGAGAGGGCGGCGGGTTCGGGGTCGGGGCTCGCCGGGGGCCAGTTGGCCTTCTTGCCGGGACTTAACGGAATGGATTGAGCGGAGGCCGGCGAAGGCTGTTGCAAGGACGTGCGACGCATTTGATGCAGCTGACCCGCCGACGTGTTCTGCTCGAAAACGGCCCGCGCGTCGAAGTTTCGTTTCGAGATCACCGACTGAGCTTCCTGTGGAAATTCGTCGCTGTTTTAGTCCTTTGACTGCTACAAACGCGTTAGTTTCGGCGGTCGGCTGGCCCTCCACGCTTCATGCAACTTTATACAACCGGCTGTTCTTTCCAATTTTTCCCGAGTCACTGAAGTGATCTTTGAATTGGGATTCGGACATTTTCAATTTTCAATTACTTTATTTACTAATTTCAGAAAAATTATCAGCCCATTGATCACCAATTGTACCTAAGCTGTTTTGGTAATGGTCAAATTTCAAACCACTTCCTGTTCCTACTGTTATATGGAGGACAGGAGGGCAATTGTGGAACTTTTTTTAAGATAAGATGAGAACGTTTATAATTTTTTTTATTGGTACGAATGAACGTTCTCAATCTCATCTCAAAGTTACACAATCGCCATCCTAACACAAGATCGCAAAACATCTACAACTTTTAATGTCCTGTTTCTGTCAATTTTTTGAAAACTTTCAAAGTTCCAGCTATGCTAGTATTTGTTTTTCCAACAATTATATAAAATTTTCAAGCACACACTTGCTTAAAATACCCAGCAAAAGTTTATTGATTATTATAAAAGTAGGACTGCACAATTTACGATTGAACAACGCCTTTCTATCGCTAATTTTCGTAAAGTCATGCACTTTCCCTATACTTAACCGAGCTTATGACCGGCTCTCGATCAAACGTGTGCGAGCTGTACCTGACTTCTCTGCCGGCGGAGGACATCGCTTCTTCCCTTCCGCTCCTCGTCGCCCGTGCTCTCGTCAACGATGACTTCCGCCTTCTTAACGTCAGCCTGCTTCTCCGCCAGACGCAGCTCGGAAATGGTTTTGCTGCGCACTTGGATTTTCTCTTCGCGCAGGGCCGCTTCACTTAGCTGAAACGTTACATTTATTGATAAGCCGGAGCGTAACGAGCTAAGCGAATCTTCAACAACACTTACTGCTGAAAAAATTACGGCACTTTTACAAAATGCACTTTACAGAGAAAACGACTTTACAAATTTTGATTAAATTTTCAGAATACCTACATTTTCTTCCAACTGATACCCTGTATTATTATCAGCACATTCCATTCTCAACTTTACTTAAATCAGTTTAAAAACAAGCTCGAGCTTCGCTCAACCTTGGTGCCCATAGGGCACAGGCATATGCGCATAGCGCAGACATATGCACATAGCGCAAACATATGCACATAGCGCAAACGAATTGTAGGTAAGTGTGTTGGTAAACAATATATGCTTACTCAAGCTTATGCCCTTAAAAAAACAGCCGCTCTGAGAAATATTTCCTTGTCCAATCACTATATACCTTGTTATTGTTACCAGTTTCTGTATTAGGGCTTACGGCCTACTACTACTTAGCGCAGCTGTTTAATCATAAATGCGGTAGTAGAGATACCATTTACAACCGATTTTGGTCAAAATTCTATTGTATAGGAAGACCTAATGTATAATTTGACAGGTTCTGTTCTAGATATTATTTCTAAGTATTTCAAATTCATTGGTTCAAGGAGGCAGAGGAAAAGTAAACAACATAATTGCCTGCTCATTTTACCATTAATTAATTACTTATTTACTGGTTATTAAACTATCGCAGCGCAATAGCAAATAATTAATCATTCAAAATTCTTCATTTGAATGTCAGAAAGAATGATGAGTGTAAATTTCTATAACCTCAAGTTTTGACACGGCATGTTGCTACGATACGGAGCTCGGATCATCGCTTTACCTTCGCAATCACTGCTGTAAAGATACTTTACGCTGATGATGCTGCGCTAAAAATCAGCTTCTTCATCCCATGTTTCTCTATCTAGTTGCCAAACCATCAACCTTGTATATGAACATGAACCACAATGAACATGTTTATTTTGCAGAAAAACAGCAACTTTTTCACAAAGTCAGAATCTCCGAAAATCGAGTTTTTTTATGATACCAGCATCAGGAAAATTTTCCTGCATTATATTCACTTGTCGGTAGTAAAATCAAAACCCCCGTTGCAATGAACACGTTTATTTCACAGAAAAACTGCAACTTTACTATGTAGACCGATTGATTATCTGAAAATCGAGTTTTTTTAATGATACCGGCATCAGGAAAATTTTCACTTTTTCATAATAATTTCAAAGTTCTTGAAATGCATTAAATTCACTTATCTGAAGTAAAATTGAATCTTGGTCACGATGAACATGTTTTTTTGCAGAATAACAGCAGTATAAAAACATGCAAATCAACATCAATATGTCCATAGGGCAAAATGCGCGTGCGTGACAGGTTTTTAAGAGACGAAATTTGACTTTATTGCATGAAATTGCGACCTTCTGTGCGCTTTTACTTGTAGAGTTCCATTGTCACTGAAGTTGAGCACTTGTTTATGAAGCTGTCACAGCATCAAAATATTGGTGTTTAGCTTATTTGAGTTAGAAATTGCTTACAGATCTTGGTGTTGGGAAGAGAATAATGAAGCTCTTAAAAGAAACCCTTACCATTTTTGTGATTTTAAAAAGTTTTCTAAAAGAGATTAGTGAAAAGAGCCGAAATCCACCCCAAATCTGCAGAATCAGAAACTGAAAAAGTTACTGAATGGGGACCCTGGTGCTTTTCATTTTCCCTTGATATCTGTTATCCAAATGATTGGCTTGGGGTGAGGAGAATGCTTAGTGCATTGTGTTATGAAGATGCCCTGTGATAGGCCTGTATTTATAAGGAACCTTACAAGGGGTTTGCTGGAAAATTGCTCCCAGACCAAGATATAATTTTTTAGATTAAAAAAAAAGTTTCCCCCCTAGATTTATATTTTCCAGTCTATTTCAGAAATCTACTATACCTACTGACTGTACCTCACATATTTTTTAAATTATTTCTACTAATTATCATGCTTTATTTAATTATAACGACTGTTTCAATGTCCTAGCAACCAGTACCATGCAAGTGACATAATAGCCTAATAGGATACATTTCCATATCCTGTCTGATAATCTGGCAGCAGCAAGATTACTCGTGACCTTCTAAAACTGGGTTCCGCCACTTTAATCTTATCTCACCTCTCTCTGTTTACGCTCGCTGTCCAGCTTGCTGCTTTCGGCTTCCCTGCGCCGCTGTTCTTCCACTTGCCGCTGCTTCTCCTCTTGCTCCTCCTTCTCCCAGAACTTGTCTCGCTCTTTCGAATCAATCTCTTGTTTCGGAATCACCCTCTTGTATGTTGTGCCCTTGAAAAACACTTTCATCAGTACTGCTATGTGGTGGTAGTACCTTTTTATTATTTTTTACACAAGATGCAATCACGAAAAATCTCAAGATTTGGTTCAATTAACTGTGAGGAGCAAAAAAAAAATACCAATTTTTGGCACGTTGGAATTTATAGTTATTCTGTGACTATGGAGAGGTCACATTTTTTTTCTATTTATATCTTTTTAGTATGATGAGCTTGGCCAAGGTATTTAAAAATAATGTAGTGACAGTTCGGTGGTTGTGTCATTCCTCCTTATCAGGAAATAAATTCCAAAACAAATAAACCTCTTGTTACTGTTAAGCCAGATAAAGATTAATATTTAGTCACAAAAAGATAAGATAGTGTTTGATATTGAAGATACTGGTTGAAATATAGGTTTTAAGGTCATAACAATATCACAGAATAATTACTATTATTTCAATTATATGCTCAATTAAACAGAATACTTGTGCATTAGATTTCCATCTTTGAAAGGCTTATCACCTGAGATCTAGGTTCATGTTCAATGATTATATTGAATTAGTAGGGACCGAGTTCCAAGATTTACAAACACAGGTTACTTACTACTGGGCCAGCTCCAGTTTCTGATTCAACTCTTTCATTGAATTTGTAAGCTGATCCTGACTTGGAAACTTTGTCAATGATAATTTGGGTGTCCACTTCCTCTTCATTTCGGGCATGTAAAGTAACATGTGCACCCTTAAAGAAGTTGCCAACATCACGGATATGGTTGGCACATGTTCCTTTCCGGACAACAGGAGCTCCTTCCCCTTGCTGCAGACAGTCAGTATAAAAAAAACAGTTTTAATGGTAACTAAATGAGTCAATAGAAATATTTGGAGAATAATAACTCCATAACTCACCCAGTTTATGAGCACATTCTTCGGTAAACTTGTTTTTGGATCAATTACTTGGCAGAATGCATACATAATTTTTCCACTATTCAAATCATCTACAAGCTCTTCAATACCTCCAGCTATAGGGAAAATAATCACATTGGTAAAGATAATAAAGAGTCCACTAATCTACAACCCATTCCAAATTGTTGAAGGAATCCCAAAAGTATGCAAGATTTAACTTACATCCCTTGCTGACAACCTTCAGGTCATTGGTTTGCCCTTCATAGCCAAATAGAGCCCTATTAAAAGAAAACGATTTTTTAATTAGACAATATTATAATATTGATCTTCCTCTCCAAAATCAAAGATGCATTTATAGGTTAAGGAACATGTACTTACCAATCGGTTTTTGTTTTGTCGTCCAATACATCTTTCCAAGCTGCCAAGAGCGGCTCTTTGTATTTCGCTAAATTTACAGACATTTCGTTTTCGTACTAGTTCATACTAGGTGAAGTAACACTTGCTTTGTAGGACAAAGCCGATAAATAACTAATCAGCGTCAGTGAGCTCGACGAAGCTGTCAAAGTAATCACCTCCCACCCACGGCGCTCGCTCGTTCCCCCTTCAAAGCAAAGCTTCAAGGTTATTGAACCTGTCACCAATCGCTCAGCTGTGAGCTTGCGAAATGCATATTGCACACACGTGTTTTGCCGCGCGAATCTGGACACATGTTAGCTTATTGTTTACATTTCAGTAATATTTTGGTTACTAATTTCACGCCTATAGCAAGATATCATTTTGTGAGAATAATGCCGGGTAGTGTAAACATCTTGTCATTCTTCAAGCCAGTTGCTTCAAAGAGGCCCATCACTGATGTTGCTGCTGATAAAGAGGATTCGAACCAGGCAATGAAAAAACTAAATTCTGTTGCTCCAGATCAAGGTGTATTGCAGAAGATCAAAGATTTTTCAGAAAAATATTCTGCGCTCCACTCAAACATCGGCGAAACATGGTTCTCCGCTCTCGAGGCTGAATTCGGGAAACAGTATTTTGAAAAGGTTTATTTAACTGAAAGGAACAGTACTACCTACCCTACACTGAAAAACAGAATATAAAATTTTTGTTCTTGCATTTTCTAAAGCTTGATGATGTCACTCTTATTGCAGTTAAGTACATTCCTGGCAAAGGAGAGGCTGAACAGTGTGGTGTTTCCTCCTGCGGATAGGGTGTGGTCTTGGACCCGAATGTGCCCAATTGCTGAAGTCAAGGTGGTGATTTTGGGACAGGACCCGTACCATGGCCCAGAACAGGCCCACGGACTGAGCTTCAGTGTTCCCAAAGGGGTGAAGCCACCACCGAGGTAAAGCAGATAACATTAAATTGCAAATACTCGTCCATCTTGTTGCCTTGTCCTTAGAACAATGCACATTTTTTGTAATACCAAAAATTTAATTTTCAGCTTGATGAATATGTACAAGGAACTAGAAGCTGACATTCCACAGTTCAAAACTCCAAATCATGGCCATCTAATTGGTTGGGCAGAGCAAGGTGATATATAAGACAGCATTGAACTTTGTCCCGAAAGATACTTCACTCTAAAGATTGTTCCAAAATTCATATTCCTTATAGCCCTTTAAAATAAACCTCTGTCAAAGAGTGTCTTTAAGCTATTTTAAGCTATTTTTTCCATCCCTTACGGTCGCAAATTTAAATGAGTCCAAATGACAGTTTTTATTTTGCGTCTACAGGGGTTCTGCTGCTGAATGCGTGCCTGACAGTGCGTAGCCACACCGCTAACTCGCACAAGGACAAAGGCTGGGAAACGTTGACTGATTCGGTGATCCGACATATAAGTTCCAACTCAAAGGGAGTCGTCTTTCTGCTGTGGGGGGCGTACGCACAAAAGAAGGCAGCAGTAGTTGATTCCGTAAGAGAAATTATGCTCGTTTTCAATACTGGATTGGTAAAGAGTAATGATAGAGCTTAATAGCTCTGAAAGCTTTTATTTATCCTAAATGCAAACATTGATAGTGAAAAGGCATTTTAAAATGGTGTTTTGTTAAGTAATTTTTTCTCCATCAGTCTAAACACCACCTACTGAAATCTGTGCATCCATCTCCTCTGTCCGCTCATCGCGGCTTTCTTGGATGCAAACACTTCTCGAAATGCAACGAACTTCTCACAAAACAAGGGAAGAAACCTATCGACTGGGCTCATCTGCCCTAAATCAGAAGAAGATCTTGATGAAAATAATAAAGTTCCTGATGAAAAGCTGAATATTTTAGGCAAAAATCCAGCTCGTACAAACAATAATCTGTTGACTGTAAACTTTCTTGTATTTTTTATGGAGCCTGTAATTTCATAAAATTGTCTATTAAAACTGTGACAATAACACTTAATTACTTATTCTATACATTCCCTTACCGTCCTATAAGACTAGACTCTTAGGATTTTTCTTAGGGGTCAAATCAACTAGCACAGCTTATGTGTTTCCATTTTTTCCCTTTCCTTGGCATAAAAATTATGGTTGGGGGCTACTTTTCCAAAAATCACTGAAAATTTTCCTTTCAACACAGGTAAAACCTCAGCGACGAGATTTTCAGCCATAAGATTTTCAGATATTGGGATATGGAAGCATTTTACCGTTTAGGGAGAGCAGACACATTAGATTATTGGATCCAATTAGGAAAGCTAACCTATTAGGAAAGCTAACCCCCTATTACATTACGTCGACTAGTGACCCCTATGAGCAACCACCCGGAAGCTTCACCGGGTTTGTATTTTCATTGTTGCCGTGGTAACCAGCACACAGCGAATTGCACGTGCCAGACAAACCGCAAACTGCTGTCAGTCAGTTTAGTTGCTAGCAAGACGCGAGCTAGCATAGGACTTTGCCCGAGCAACACTTGCCATTTTATCATGGAGTCGCCTTTTTGGTTCGCGTAATCGTATTAGGGTAGGTATTCGATGGCGCGCAATCGAGTGACTTGTGACTTGGCTACGTGAAGGGGGTGGAATTCGTTGACCCATCATCACTGAAGGTAGGTCATGACTTAAACTTCGTGACAAGACTATTATTGTTTTGTCTACAGAAACGTTAAGTGATAATTATGAATATGAACACCATGGTTGCACAGTCAAATAAGTAATTTTCGCAATGATTTTATGATTTAGATTTGGAGTGTTGGACTCGTAAAGCCATTGGTCGAAATGTAATTGATTTCTCTGTAGGTGGCTAAATAAAACAACCAGACACATATTATATAATTCACCGAAAGCCAACATATCAGTGCAACAATGCAGATTATTCATATTTGATATAAGTTAAAATTATTTTACAAGCAAAAACTGCTCGCAGGCACGTTACAGAACTATGCTGGAATAAAAAATGACCCGCGAGAAAGACAGATCACTTGCTTACATCTAGATCATCAAAGGATTCGACGTCGAATACCTCTTCTTCGATCTCTTCGCAGCTCGGCTTGCATGGCAAGACGGGGCCAGTGTCTGTTCCAGCTTGCCTGGAGACAACATCGTCCCCCACTGCCCCCAAACGGACACCCCGCCTGTCAAAGTTCGGTCAATTTGTGAATGTTAACGACGCTGGCTTGTCTGGTGGAATTTATTATCTAACACAGACGATGCCCATGTATGAACAATGTTCATATCAACAAGCCAAATAAAAATGCAATGCAAATACTATACTCAAATACAAAACGGACCCCGCCTCTCAAAGTACACTGTTAAAGTATAGCTTACAATCAATTTGTCAATTTGTGACGACGCTATAGCTTGCCTGGAGTGCGATTCTGTAACTTTTTTTTTATGTGACATGAGATGAGATATCCACTTATGTAAATGTTTTTAATGGAACAATAATGAACGCTCATATCATCTCACATAAAAAAATACAAAATCTCGCATTCCTGATGGGGTTTATTATTTATTTATTACCGACAATGCCCATGCAAATATCAACGAGCTAAATAAAAATACCAAAAACGGACCCTCAAACGGACACCCCCGCCTGTCAGAGTACAATCAATTTGTGGATGTTGACGACGCCAGGGGGTGGCTAGGGCGTGGGGTGGTGACGGGTGGGGGGTGTGGGCCAACACGAAAGTATCTGAACGCATTTCCACAATCAGATTGTCGGATATCGCACGATAAAGGGGCTGTAAAATGCGCTTTTTTTATAGACAATTTTTAAAATATCTAAATTGCACTGGCATAAATTGTCGAAAACTGTGTGCTTTTTATTGCCAACGGAATAATGTCTGGAAAATATATAGAAACTTCAAGGTTGACCTGTCGTTGACCCCTTTTCGGCTGGAAAACGCGTCTAAAAGCATTTCCAGGCGTTCGTGTCAAGATGTCAAGCGTAAGGAAATAAAACTCCTGTGCAGATTTTAATTGGTTCTCAACACATTTTCTCGGGATATTTCTTGGGCTTTTGAATGTTTAACTAGCTTCTCAAGACCTCCAGGTTCCACCGATAGTGATATAAGCATGATTTCCAATAATCTGTTTCCAATACCTACATGATGATTTCCAATAATATAAATTTTGCAACAGATTTTCGTGATTTTTTGTTTCAATATTTTGCTGTAATAGTAATATAGTTGTTGCCCACATTCAAAACTCCATTCCAGAGGCGAACAACTTTAAGTAAGGAAGCTATCCTTCTTGGGAATACATATTTAGTTATAATCTCTCATTGCCGCTGGATTGCACAAGTGGTCTATTGACGTCCTAATGCAATTTAAATTTGACTTTACCACTTGTATCCTACACACACACAAAACAGAAAATTCGTTGCAGATCAATAGAAAGGTGCATCAGTGACTTACGCGCTCGAATCTACTTTCTCCGGCTTGTCAATTTCTCCCAACGCTAGCTGGATCGCGATGAGGGTGGGAGTCCTGGGTTTGGTCCTCGTCCTTGCCGTCAACGTCAAGGGCCGTTGATGGCGTTCAGGACCGTGGATGGAGGGCACGCTCAGGTCGTCCGTGTTGATGCCGATAACAGGCAGTTCTGTCGAACAAGTCACTTTCTTTCAACAGCTGTGTCAGCAACCTTTGCTACCGAAAAAGACAGTTGTATGGACAGCTGTGTCTGCAATATGTTCTGCCGAACAAATTAGTTCTATTAACAGCTTAAAAATATAGTTCAGACACCAGTTCATTCACCAGGCAGTTCTAGCAAGGTGTTCTACCGAAAAAGTCAGCTCTATCAAGTTGAAGTAGGCATATACAGATGCGTTAGAATGCGTTAACAAATGACATAAAATTATGTATGGAAGTCTTTGCATGTATTTTGAAGGTTTAGAGCGGAAGGTCCGGAACGTGGAACGGGTTCGATGAGATAGAAGAGCAGTAATAGCATATTAACATGAAAACTAATATTTATACAAAATTTTGCAAGTGGTCCTAGAGTAAGCCTACTATCTAAGATCTGATCATCTGAGATTAAAAGCGGGCTGCTTGGAGCGTCCGCTTAAAGCACAAGTAACCGGGCTTATTTGCAAGATTAATTTGACCGACCGAAACCAGGAAAGCCCCTAGGAAACCAATACCTGCAATACGAATGGAGCAGCTTTCTTAGTAAATCCCTGAATATCTAGGTGATGGATGATTTGATCGCCGTACGTTTTATGGTTTGTACTTGGTCAGAGGAAAATGGAAGACCAATTGGGATCCGTATTTGAGGGGCAGGATGCTTAGCTGAGCAATTGATGTGGCTTGTCTGTTACGTGGCTCAATGGGAAAATTTTAATGTATAGGTACCTTAATGCGTTTCAGGGGTGAGAGGCGAGGATAATTTTGTTTACAGTGGTACCGTACAATGTAATTCTCCACACGAGGTATAGTCAAATATTAATGGGGTTTGTGCGAAAAACTAAACATTCTGTGAATTCGTGGATCGCAAGGGGCAGAAATTTTAGGGATTATAATCATATAATGTAGGGAACAAATCTATTTCTGGTTGTCTGTTTGAAAAGGTTAACGCATTTGACATTAGTCAGGTCTCTCATGCACGTTACCCGGTTAAGATGTAAGGAATTAAGTGTTACGATTTATCAGTTGAAATGTGGTGGATAGTAACAATAAATATTCTGGAGCTAAGCGTTTCTGGTTTTCTGATTTAGACCTGGTTTATATATTTCGTGGTTGTTTCGAATTAACTTGCACGTACGCCGGTGGCAGGTCATTATGTATATGTTTTAAATCTAACCTTCTATGAAAGCAATGTTTTTTTAAACAAAGTTTCGAAAAGAAATTAGATCTAGCATCGAACGGGAGAAGCAAACATACATCGGGTCACGAACACCGTGTAATGCGCACGGAATCTGGAAAGCTCGCGGGCATGGAAAAACGCTTTCCATCTCAAGAGCATTTCCGTGACCGTTTCGACAGGTTTTAAGACACAGATTGTACGTCATTCTGTTCAGTTTACCTGGCTCATCAAAGTCTTCGATGTAATGCCGTCTTCTAAACCTGAGGGATCGGCCTAAACTAACGCAGCAAGCACCGATCCCGCTGCCTATTCGGGAAAAGATGTTGCCGAAGCAACGACCTACTTCTTCCACATCTTCACCGTCTGCCTCTGCCATAATAAAACACTTGACATTTTGACATCGGTTAATTTTTTTTGTCAGCCTTATGTCACCGCCTTATTGTTATCAAAGTTAAAAGCAAATCGTGGAAGCGGTGATTTTGGCCGAACCAGAGCCCATCTGATAGTTTTTAAGAGTTCACCACAGCCTCCTATAGAACATTAGAGTCACCTCCTTCAAGATTCTAGAACCATCAGGAAGGCTTTGATTTGATGGAAAAAAATTGTACATTTGTGATTTTTGTACCGAGATCTAAAAAAACCGGATATGTTTATTTCGACAGAATCTCAACTTTCACACAATTTGCAATCGATTCTCAACACCAGCTGGTGGAAACGCCGTTGGAAGGTGGAGGTGCCGTTGGGAGGTGGAGGTGCCGTCAGTGGGTGGAGGTGCCTGTCTCCAAACGCTTTAGCTTTCTTGTAGCGTAATTTTGCTAGCCACCCATAACCCAATTACAGACGATTCTTGCCCTACATTTCTACAAATGACTGCATACATAATGCGTCAAAAAGTTTCCCCTTAAATAGGAACTAAAAAAAAAACACCCCTCAGTATGTCAGAAGTTAAATCATTATACAAGGTAGAGTGAAAACCAACTTCTAGAAACAGCTTTCCAAATTTATTGCGGCTATGTGAGGGAATCGACTTTGAAATAGTTGGCCAGGAGCTGTTATATTCCGAGGGGTGAATTCACTAGATTGCGCCCGATGCCATTCGTGATGATGAGGCATGGAGAGACAGTATATATCAGGGCGTATAATTCATCACTTTCATGTGAAAATATAGACGCTAGTGTGTGGTTAAAACCCCTGCCGATAACCCGGGAATCGATATTGAAAAGACTAGGCACTGGCACATGGTACCATGCTAAGCTATCCACGTCCCTTTTGTCAAACAGGCCGAAATCACGACATCTCTGAGACGGTTAATAACAAATCTGAGATTGTTGAGAGGCGACATTGAAGAATTTCTCAGTATACTCAGGAAGGTGTGTGGATGAGTAGATTTTCTAACCGATTTGACGGGAGACGTTATAAAAAAACATCATTACAAAGAATAATGAATATTGAATGTCAATTGCTGTCTTCTTCTAGCTACTGGCACTACTAGATAAAAATAATATGCAAAGATTTTATTATGGACGAGTCATAAATCAGTTTACACCTGATTTTTGTAGCATAGCCAATGAAATGGCTCGGTTGTGTGTTTATAGGGTCAATGTATAACTAAAACACTGACCGAAAACATCCAAAAATCCAACGCGGTAATTTCTCAATCAAGTAATTTTTACCAAGATCTTTCACTCAGTTGCGATTACAGAGGTTTAAAACCATATACCATGCAAAATAAAGTGCTGGGGGTCATTATCAACGTATAAAAATTACAAATTAAATTAAAATGGGAGTGGAAATGTTGATCAAGATTCCGCCATGCATATTAACTAGAGGTGTAAGTATGTTTTCATGCAGCACAGCGAATTCTCTACAGCGGAAAGTGTGGCGTCCAGATGAGAATAACATAATACCTCGTAACACGAATGATTATTACTGTTCAGGATAGGGGTAGGTATTAGGTAGTACTCCGCAAGGAATACATGGCTTTTCGGTATGCAAAGTAAACACTGTTAAAATTTGCATTAAGTTAAATGACGGTAATTTATTGTGAGCCTCAGAACCCTGAAAATTCACGTTTGGTTTCGCTATTTTGGGTAGATTAACTGTGATTAATTTCGCGCTTTTTAGAACACGAAAAGTAAACTTCAGAAAAACGGCGTCAGGCTATATTTTTTTAAAAGTTTGTTGACTTTTTGTGACTTGGTTTCTTGGTAAATAAACGATAACAAGGGTTGTAAGATATGGAGTTAAGTTTGAAAAAAACGATGGGGGGTCCGGTCAGAATCCTGATTAAGGGTTGCTTTTTAGCTGGGTCCTACTTCTAAAAATCTTAGCCCCACCCTCATCACTAATGCGTTAATATTTTGTAGCATTGATCGAGATTTCCTTCAAAGATTCCGAGTAAACTTTGTTATTATTTACCAACAACTATCCTTAGAAAAGAACCCGGCCAGTCTTGAACCAGGCTGACTTTGACTCGTGTTATATACATGAAAATAGAAGAAAATTAAAACAATAAATTCTCACAAGTTTAATATGCTTAGCCGTCGATGGCATACAAATAGAGGGACTATATTTAAGTATTATTTTTGTCCTGGGAGGTCATATTCTCATTGTCCTCGAGGAAATGACATACATAGTTGTCCCTGATTCTCTTGCACGACCCAATGCCATTGAAATCTACAAGTAACGTTGACATCTACGTATTTTCCATGCTATTTTCAGATCCCATGCATGCAAATACTTCGACAGCTCGATCTAAAACAAAGACGACCAGATCAAGACGAAATATTGAGCCATTTTCACACTTTTTTCCTTCTTCTTTACTCACTTAGCTAACACACTTACTTATAGGACCGGTCTTTTAGCGGCTTGTTAAATTTTAACGGTCTGTTGGTGTGTTATTACCATAGCCACTTCCAATAATATAGCAATAGATGCCTAGATATTGTGTTAACAGACCGTTAAATAATTAACATACCACTGAAAAACAAATTAAAATCTTTTTATCTACTAGGTAAACGATCAGTAGAGCCTACACTCGTTGCAGGATGAGCGAGCCGTAATCTCCCTGAGGAAATCCTAACGGAAAACATTTGACAATCATATAATAAACCGAATATAAATCGGTATTGAAACCGTTTAAGGGCAAAAAAAACTATTTTTCTCATTAGCAAAATACTTCATGCACGAATCTGAAACTTAGGCAATCCGTCTAACTTGTTATCATATATATTCAATCCAAATTTGGTGCGGATCGGTTCATTAGTTACGAAGCTAGTACCAAAAAACTGAAAAATTTACGGGTTTTTGCTCATAAAAACAAAATGGCCGAACAGATTTTGCTCAAAAACCATACAGCACCTCGCTGAGTCGCCACGAACGTTTTTGCCAAATTTCGTAAAGATCTGTGACCTTTAAGTAGGGCAGCTCGTTTTTGTTACAAAAAAAAAAAAAAATCCAAATGCTTTTTTTCCCCTATGTTGTGAAATTGAAGGATTTCGCTCGCTTCGCTCGCTCATCCAATTAGTCACAAAATATGGAATGAGATAAATCTGAAAGAAAATTTACCTATACAGCACTCAAATCTGAGATTTACAAAAAAGTTTTTTTGAAAACAATCAACATAAATCAGCCCAAACACGATCGAAACGCTCTCGAATCAGCAAATAATTAACTTAATTACAACTCAGCATGGGGAATGGGTGTGCATAAATTATTTTTCAAATTACTCTAGGTGATTTTTGGTAGGTACTAACTATAGTCATATAGCTGCTAAGTATTCGTCGTCACCCCTCCCCATGGCCACCTCGGGGGTATCGCGTGGTTGCGGACTTGCAGCGTGATAACTTGGCCCAGATCAATAAAGCCAGCTGCGGGCAGAACAATTGGTACCAAGAACTGAGAAATAGTTCATCATAATGCTGCAGAGTTATCTATATGCCCCCCTTTTGTTGTTGCTTTACCGTGCTAGGTCCGTGGCAAAGGAAAGCGTGACATTTTCACCGTTTTTTTGCTGTTAAAAGTGGGGCACGTTAATCAATTAAGATACACCGAAGGGAGTTTGTTTATGTAAAGGTACGCGGGGTGAGAAGTGGTTGGGAATCAAATTATTTTAAACAAGAAAAATATGATTTATGTATTTTCAATGTTTCGAAAATTCTTCTATATGTAAAAAGAAAACTCTCAAATGAATAGATTTTAGTGATTGTACACATAAAATGTGCCCGCAAATTAAAGTTTTAATAGCGTATTCAATCGTCACAGAGGGATGTTTCAAAGAAGCATTCCATTTTCAATACAAGGGATGGGGTAGAGTGCTAGAAAGTTAAGTTTCTATCGTTATTTTTGAAGTAGTGTTTTGCGTGTTGGTTATCAACATGTTTAAGACGTTGAGGAGAACAAGTTAACACATCACTTTAGTCAGATCACATTGAAATTTCAAATTCCAGGATCAATAAAAGATTATCAAAACGATTTCCAAAAGAAATGCACTGACACCCAAATTTCAATTCCGTTACGTGATTGATCACAGTAGGGTTGATAGAAGTACTTGCAATGAATGGATAACTCTTCAATAATTATGTGTAACATTTTGGGAGTGATGGAGATGCTATTATGCTTTAATTTAAAATGTATCTACACAAGAAATACATCAAACCAAATTGTATTCGTTTTTTCCTGATTAGTATTTGAGAAGAAGTCAACTTCTTTGTATCACAAAATGTGTCGTGGTTTTAAACGCCCGCCGAAAACTTATAAAAAATCCTAAAATGTAAACACACAAGGGTCGTTGTAGTTTGTTTTCGTGAAACTCGCTTCCGCGTGTGCCATGTGTTTTCGCGAGCACGAAATTGAGTTGCTTTCCGTGATGTCGTGTCTCGCAAATTGCCAACTCCGACATTTTGCCCACGGGGAATAGCATCGGCTCGATATGAATTCACATGCTCGTCTCGTGTTTCGAGCATGTTCGCGGATTCATGACTCGCAAATTGATAATAGTCTGTAATTCTCAAAAAAACTGGAGCGTTACCGAATCTTATAGAATAGGAGGAAACTCGATGAACTAGGGAATCTGGTGGACTAGCTAGAAGTTTAAGTAAATTCATTTGCAGTTCTCATCTGCAAAGATACTCTTTTATATTATGTCAACTGATCGTTGGTACTTGAGATTGAGCATTAGTGCCAAACAAGTCCCCCGGCGCTGACGTTCCTGTCGCCAGCTATAAGCAATGCTGCATAGTTTCTTAAGATCTACAGCCAGCAAGAAAGAGTTACTAAGTGCTAAGAGCTAGTGACATTTTACTCTTGATAAAAAAGGCAGCATAGCTTTGGGAAACATCGGAAAGTTTTATTGAAAAGCTAGAATTTAATTAAACTGTTATTTATCTTAACGAATTTTATGATAAGAAAAGACACAAAAAAAAGTCTAAGGCAGTAATTATTTTAATCTTTCTGTGACTTGCTTTACGAATCTTTCGTGGGTATTGAATGCTCCTTTGATAATTACTCCCTAAGTACACTGCAGATCAATTAATTCAGCTGTAATGCATACACAGTTCGATTTCCCGCTCAGTAAAATGACCTAAAATTTCTTTGAATAACATGGAAACGTGAAGACCGAAGCTAGTTTCGTTAAATGTTCGACCCCAGATAAAGATTTAACCAAAGTATTTTGGAAATTTCAGATTGAATTATCTTATAAATATGATTTTTTTAAATATTATTCTCTAATTTAAAAATGTCAGTGAAGATGTAAGGTATCTTACAAAGAAGTTTGGCTCTATGGTTACTTGTATCCAACAATTTATGTATCAAGCATAAACAAACTGGTTTATAATGATTTTCTAAACCCAAATTTACGTGACTTTGAAGTATTTGCAATGTATTTTTAGAACGTTGGTAACATACGTTTTTCTGACACATAAATACATCACTGCAGCATGCTGTACGGCTTCTTTGAGGAATTTTCAATCACATATAAAATGATGGATAGCTTCATAAAAATGCAAAGGAAAGTGTTTTTTTCCTCCCGACTTGCGCACCGCAATGCTGCAAAAATATGAAAATCATTTGGGACAACTATGCGATAAAAGGAAACTCTCTTTTAACGGTAGTTTTGCATTCTATATTTTAATTTACTTTACAAGGTACACCTCATACTTCTCTTGGCAATAAATAGTTTATGAATGGGAATGTTCAATAAATTGAGTGCTTGTACTTGTGCAACTTGTACCGACTTTAGTACATCTTTTGACCTACTTTGTTATTCGATCAATAATTCGTTCGATGGAAATTTGCCATGAATACCAATCTAGGAATTATATATTTTCATCCAATTAATAATACATGGAAGATTTGTTTTCGAATATATTTTTTGAGAGTCATTATTATTCAGTAAGAAATTAAAAGTGATAACGTCGGCTTTAATCAGCTTTACACAATGTCAATATTGACATAATCACATAATCATTAATGTGCTGCTTTGGTACATAAAACCAACAACTGAAAATTTACCTAGTTGTTGACCATGCGACTACATTTTGTCAATTCACCCAAGAATACCCTTCGAAATCGCTGCCAAATGACCTGATTATATACTGCACAAATCTAAAATTACCATTTAAACAAGTGTTTATGGCGTCCAGTTATTTCATTCCCGAAATAACTAGTCTTTTGACAAAAGCTCATGTATCTGAAGTCTGATATCATCAGACCTTCATCAGACCAGAGAATATTACTCAGTCCGACTTTAAAATAGATCCTTATAGTCGATTACTTCAACCGCTTTCAACTACACTTTTCGCAAAGTTTATCAGATTTATGAGGGTATTTTTTTTACATAACATTTCACCGCGACCAGCTCGCGATCGCAAACAGAGAAAGAGAGTTTATCTTAATAAATGTAAATATCTGGCAGGCGATACTGCCCTGCAATGTTCGTGACTTGAAAACAGTGGCGAACGGGCTTGGATTGCATAGCTAGCTAGCTATGATAGCGCTGCTAGCTGCTCACACGAATTGCACTGGTTTTGTTAGTATTACCTTCAATATAGCCTTCCTTGTTCTATGGCATTATTATGCAGATGAAGAATTTGTTAAGATCTCAAGCAAATTGTTCGCCCACTTATTTCTGCAGCCCATTGATTTCTGTTGGAAAGTGGATTCTCACTCTTAGAATGGATATGGTGAGAAAATCAACTGGTCAAATGATTTAAATGGTTAAATATAACATAAGTAGAGCTATTACCATAATATGTATAATTATTTAAAATTTTATATCATGGGTTTTCAGAAAGCAAATTTTTCTCCTCTGGCTCTGGCAAATTCTGTCTGTCCCTAATTATTGATGGAAAGCCAAGGATTTTTTTTTGTGTCAGGAAGAAAATATTTGTGGTGACCAATCACTTCAAAAGAATATAGATGCATTTTTCTGTCGCTAAAAACAACTTTTTAGTTAGTAAGACAAGAAAGTGGCAATGGATGTGCACATCCTTAACAATGCTCAATCACCTTCAGTTGAAACGCGTGATGGGTGTTTATGAATTAAGCAATTCCCCAAAAGAAGTCCTGATGACTTTTGAAACATTTCTCCCGGAGCCCCCATCTAGGAAGCATTACACCACTAGCTTTCAGCCTCTTGTAAACTGACTTGGTCAGGCCGCCACTGTCTCAAAGAAAAGTCTACGCGATCGTGTCGACATCCCCGGGAAATGGGGAAAAGCTTACACCTGATCAGTCAATAAATAAACAACGCAACACGAGAGCTGCTTGCGATTGGTTATGGTTGTCTGCATTATCTATTATGAAAGATCTATTATGAAAGATCAAGCAGAATGTAGAAGAAAAACTTTCTGCTCACTTTGTTAGGCGTGTTGGGGCTGTCAAAGAAGGTAAGTTTTTATTCTGAGCATTCGGCAAAACGGAATGGGGTGTATTATAATTAAAATTTTAGTAGCTTTGATCGTAATTGATTTTATTTTAAAATTAAAACAGGCAACACAGTTAAGCTTGACTCTATGTACTACAGTTCACTTCAGCAAACTCTTCTATTGGCGTTGTTTTTTCCCTCAGACATATCCGGAAAAGGCAACAGAGAATTTTTGAAGATAAAAATATGAATATTTTCCAGCACATATTATTGTGTGGCGTTTATACTTAGGTATTATTTCACTCAGGGCTGGTTTTGCAATGTCCAGTTAAATATTTATCTTCCGGCTATGAAGAAAACAGAAGCAACCAATATGTTTACACCATGGAGATGAGCTGATATTATTTGGGGGTTAGCAACTGGGACATTTTAAAACCGGCCCTTAGTCCCAAATTCTCAGTGTCTTGTTAATAACCTAACGGTCTGTTAGGAGTGGCCTGGAAATAACACATTCATCGAACAGTTAACAAGCTAGCATTCAAGTTTTTTTGAAAGCTAACAAGCCATTTTAAAACAGTTCCTTCGAATATATTTTCTATTTTTGATGGAAAAACAATCTATGTTTTGCAGATCAGTGCTAGCCTCCTGATGGTGACCGGACATTCATGGACCATCTCATCGCCACCACCTCGCTCCCCGGGAGATCAAGCATCCAGCCAGGAGCCCACAAACCCGAACCAGGATAACCGAAAATGACTGAAAAACACGCTAGAGCCGTGCATTCGCTCACGAACAGTAACTTTGGCACGCATAACGGTGCAACTACGTCGCCAGTGCAGCTCCGTCAGTGTTGAGTGCCCGTGTCGAGTGCATTATGAGCGAGGAGCGATGGAGACTTCATGCAGACGAAGCCAGTCAAGCGTTTTACAGCGAGTGTGCAGACTTGCAGGAGAACAACAGGCGGCTGCTGCGGATGCTGAGAGAGATCTTGGCGGCGCTGAGGGAAAATCAGACGCTGGGAGAAGGGCAGGTGAGATTGGTGTGACTCGAACCTGAATGCAATTACTCGTTGCAAGTATACGGGAGATATTTGTTGTTGGAAACGAAATATCAATTCCAAAACCATAATGATATTCGTACTACCTATCTCTTTACTGTAATGTATACATTTTGGAATTGTATGGGATTGGATTGGAATTGGATACATTTTGGATATTTTCAAGCTTGCCATTGCCATTATTTTAATGTGTTTGCAATATTAAAATTTGTAGATAGGCATGAATAGGCAAAATTAAACTCATGCATCTCAAGGGTGACAACCTATCGGTTGCTTCTGTTATCTTCCTAACTTCAAGTACGAAAATAATCTAAAATCGCGATTCTCAGAAATAAATTATATAGTCAAGTTGGCAAGTTTGATCTCTACATTATAGATTTCCCGTCCTCTCGATCTTAGATCTCCATCTGTAGATGGGAGATTACATGGAAATAATTAGGTATGTAAATCAGGGTGTAGATTGAACGGATCTTTTACCTAAGTATTGCAACACAACCCAAAATGATACAAATGCTTTGACAGTGCTCAAATGCACCAAACGAGCTTAAAAATTCAAACATCCCTTTTTGACAAGACCTCTCTTAAAAGTTCAGATATTCTCAGGTGCTGGAATTTTGAATTATTCTTTCTTCAGAATCTAGACTCGACCGTAGAACTCTTCTCAACAATCGTCGACTCGTACCAAGCCCTCTACGCCCGCACCCTCCCCTACGAGATCCCAAAAGCCACCCCCAGCCGTCCGAAACCCATCGCCCCAGTTGACCCGTTCACCCCCGAAGTGGAACCCGAGCTCGGCTACTCGCTGAATCCCGAGCCGCCGCCCCCGCCGCCGATATCCTCCGAAGTGATCAGCTACAAGACGAAAAGATGCCGCGGGAAGCTGTGGCAGGAGAAGATGACGGTCGTCTTCCTCATCCATCAGCTGGTCAACGAGATGCTGGACGGAGCTCACGACAGCCACAACATCAGCCAGGTTTTCAGGTGAGCCTTTGCTGAGAAAAGGTGGGATTTTGTATGGGAAAGTTATTCCACCAACAATTTCTTATGTCTTTTCCTAAACTTAGCGCGTTTGTTTTCCGGAAAATTATTTCATCATTATGTATTCCATCATGTATTCCATCATGTATTCATCAAGATTCCTCGAGAAGTAGCAAGTATCAATGTTTGGTTGACGTTCTTTGCCGCATTGATATAGTTGATTTAGAATTAGAACCATAAAAGGGGGAGGGACATGAAAAATCCCTTGTTTAGGGGCATAACAAGCACTTCTAAGTCTAACCAGAGATTCAATATCGATACACGTATCACCATTCTAAGATAACTCAGTAAATTACCCAAACCTTCATCAAATTTCGACTGCCCAGCCAAAAACGTACGACCCAATAAAATCACTACCAAAGACTCGGAAAACAACCCCAACCATGAAACTACCGCTGCTTGCAGACTGTCCAGCCTTTCAAGTGTAAAATGACTCTAAAAACAACTCCAACTGAAACCATCTCTGCTTGCAGACTCTTCAGCCTGTACAACGACTCTAAAATCCAGCCCAACGCAACGAAACCATGTCCTGCTTGCAGACTCTCCAGCCTGTACAACGAGCTGCTCTCCGTGGGCTGCGCCGACGACCAGGGCATCGGCACGTCGTGCAAGAACACATGCCCGATCCTGCTCTACCCGCTGCGCAAGCTGTCCATCACGCGGCTGCTGCAGCTGATCGCGCAGCGGCGCGCGCAGGCGGCGTGCCACGGGATCGCCGAGGCGTTGCTGGACAACTACAAGGTGTATGCGCAGGCGCACGCAGGCAAGCATCGCGGCAGCAGGGTGAACAGGGGCGTGACGTACGTGATCGCAGGAGAGCAGGAGCCGATACTGGACAATGAGCGGGAGGAGGGCACGACCAGCTCGGAGAATGACAACTCGAGCATTGAGATTTACAGGTGGGTTGCTTGTAAAAGTCTGTAATTAAAATAAAACTGACATTTAAAAAGTTTAAAAGCTACCGAAAAACTGGGCCTTATAGGTTCTTAATCGTGATTTTTCTGATTAGACAAGTTAAAGTAGACTAGGGGCTCTGCCCCTGCGGCCTCCGGCCGCCAACCCCCCGATATATATGATATGGGATATTCATATATATATGATATATATATCATATATATCATATCATATATATATATGATATATATATGATACCCCCCGATATATATGATATATATGATATGGGATATTATATGACCAGAGATATACTAGAGATACTTTAAAATGTCATAACTTGAGTTTTATTTTTGTTAATGGTTGATGAATGTCATTGAACAATAATATTTAAATGTTTAACCATCTCACTACCAGTTTTTATTGGTTGGAGCAAAAAATCTGAAACTTTCAATACCGTTCTAAGGATTTATTAAAAAATTAAAAATTAATGATCCATCAAATTTTAAGATCTGTGGCTTGTTCAAAGTAATGGACTGTACTGTACAAACAATATCCAAGCCGTGAAAAAATACTGAATTTGATGTCCACTACAGTGGACGTATGTAGTGAGTTGGTAAATGAATCTTTCGGCTCCAAAAGAATCCGTAAAAAAGATTGCCACACAGCCCCGGTCGCCCCTACGCCCAATTGACGTCGGTCATCCCCGCAGAGCGCTGGCCGGACACATCACGCCACCGTGCGACGCGGACGTGATGCCGCCGGTCGAGAAGACGGCGACGTGGCTGCAGAAGAACGAGCTCGCTCGCCTCGACTGGCTGCTGATAGACACGCTAGTCGCTGACGAGGAACGCCACGTGCTGGCAATGCTGGGCATCGCCGCACAGACAGCGCCGCTGTTGCTCGGGCGGAACGGCGTCAAGCTTTCAAAGAACTCCGGTAAACATCCCAAGTGACGTTACGTGACGTGACGTGGCGTGACGTGAACCCTGTACATCGTATGCAATTTTTTCCTCACGGTTGGTAATATGACATGAGGAAAGTCATAGGATACCCTGATAATCCTGATAATCCTGATAATACTCTGATAATCAGGGTATGCTGTCATTTAAAGGTCTCTCTACTGAACTCTTGGAAGTCAGCCTTAAGGAGAAAAGGTCTTAGTAATAGCCTCATTGTTAAATCCTTGAATTTTAGAGGTTTTATTTATACAGTCTCATGATTCATCTAAAATCTCAGAAGCCTTCTTTACAATTGAGTAGTTTTCCTATAGTTTTTATCTTTCCTAGTTGAGTGGTTATACTGAGATTGCAGGTTTTTGAATAGTTCTACCGCCTGCATTTAGAGAGTCCCAGCCTCCATGTTTAACCACTGAGTTTGTAGATTTGGTCCTAGCATATATTTTTTTCCTAGCCATTTTTATATTTTTTTTTGTCGTAGCCATTTTGCTAAGGCTTAGACAAAGCCTCAGTGTCCTCAATGGAACGAACCTCAATGAAAGGTGTAGATTTAGGCAGAGCCATAGCCTAAATTAAAGTCTTAAATTAAGACAGAGCCATAACCTGAATGTAAGTCTTAGCTTTGGACAAAGCCATATCCTGAATGTAAGTCTTAGCTTTGGTAAGAACCCAATGTGCGTTGATTTGACATGTATTTCCTTTGGGGGGAACGTTCGCAGGGGTGACCAAGGTGAACCACGGCGTGCGCAATAAGGCGGTCAAGTACTACCAGCAGGTGTTGTGGGGGGAGGCTGGCACCCACATGGAACACTACGTGCTCTGGTGGAGCTCGATGCCCTTCGGCACCCTCGCGCCCGACGAGTCCAAAAAACTGCGCATCTGGCTGCTCAACCTCTCGGTCTCGGGTAGGCAATGCTTTGTGACAAGATTTCAGGCGCCGGTTGTATAAAAATTGCTGGACTTGTGGTTGATGAGATTGTTTTGAAGCAAATTAGTTGTAACTTAAATTGTTTGGGAGATTTCGAGTTCATACATTTTTAGTTGTAGTTTTAGAGCGTACACTATATTTTAACACTTTTGGAAAGTTCTTTGGAACAAAGGAAAGCCTTTCTGTCGAATCACCAGTTCAGATCCGTGTTATACTAGATTGATAGGTGAGTGTAATTACCAGCTTAGTCCATTTTAGAAGTGACAAAAACTGCGAGGAAGTTATGTAGTAAAATGACGTTGAACCAAAAATGCGACTAAAAAGGGAATGGAGCATGGAACTTTCCTAGTTTTTCAATTATCGAAGTACATTTATTGTTTAAGGACTAGTATATAATAGCTAACTTGCTATTTTGACCAAATGTGGACTTCACTATTTGTTACACTCACCTCTTCAATTTTAAATGTGTTAAAATGATGTGATTCGTAGATGATCTTCTCACAATCGAGAATCATCTCAATTTGTAAATCAACTCATTGTTACACCAGGCCGCACCCCATGATTACACCCCATGATTACACCCCATGATTACACCCCATGATTACACCCCATGATTACACCCCATGCTTACACCCCATGCTTACACCCCATGCTTACACCCCATGCTTACACCCCATGCTTACACCCCATGCTTACACCCCATGCTTACACCCCATGCTTACACCCCATGCTTACACCCCATGCTTACACCCCATGCTTACACCCCATGCTTACACCCCATGCTTACACCCCATGCTTACACCCCATGATTACACCCCATGATTACACCCCATGCTTACACCATCGGTCCATCTCTGCGTGCAGGCTTCCTCACGTCCCTCGTCGCCCCGGCGGTGCACAACTTGGCGGATGGCCTTGGGTGTCACGTGACCGCCACCAAGTGGGATCAGCTGTTCCGTCACACCCTGGTCCACGGGCAGCGGCAAGGCAGCGACGACAAAACCAAGGCGAGTGTCTTCAGAGAATGCAGCCGAAAACAAACTAAACACAGTTTCAATGAAGTGCGAATTTGGTCGGAAAATACACATTTACCTTCGGCCAGTTTAACAAAAATCCAATAATCAATTACTCAGCCCGTGTACTCAATCCGTCAATACTCAATTACCTGCTGAGGGATGGTAAAAAATATACCTTCTTTAACCCGTGGAACTCAAGAAAATAGATAGTAGTGAGCATTTGAAGCACTTGAATTGTAGGGGAATTGTTTTTTTCCAGGGGAAAAAAAGTTGATTTTTGATTAGCTAACCACTGAAAAGGAATAAAAATATGCTATGAAAATGCTAAAAAAATACCTATCGATGTTCAAGCGTTCAAATGCAACGTGGAATTAAAAAAAACAAAATCATAGAAACCATGCTATCGAGGCTCCAAAAAAAACTCATTTCAACCTCGATAGTGCGTTTTTTAGAATTTCCAATAATTCGACAATGAATCGCGTGTCCCACCCCACAGGACGTGGGCAAGCTGTTCGCCGACCTGCTCCACAGCCTGGTGACGCTGAGCAACGACTGCGAGACGACCGCCGATTGGCTGATGTCGCCGCCGCTCGAGGAACTGCCGCTGGTCGAGCAGATCCCGATCCTCCATCGGCTCGACCACTCGGTGCATACAACCCGGCTGTGGGCGTTCAACAAGGCCAAGACGCTAGTCAACACGTGGAAGGTGGACAAGTTCTTCGAGGTCAGCCAGCTGGAGGTCGAGCACTGCTTGAAGGAGTTGCAGAACTTGAAGGTAGGCGTCACCCTCCTTGTATTCAGTGCAACAGTTTTTTGACCTAAACCATTCAACTATTCGTTGCATAAATAGATGTTTTTTTGATGAGCGTAACGAGCGTGGCGAGTGAATCGAAATCTTCAATTTCACTTTACTGCTAAAAAAATCCGGAATGTGTTTTTTTTGTTTTTGTTTGTTTTTTTGTGTTCGCGCTCTACAGGCCAAACGCCAAAACGGATTTTGATGACAATTACGTTGACCCCCACGATTAAATGTTTGTGTACAAATTTCATTGTTGTATGTTTAGCGCTTTTCTTGAAAATGGCGCTTTTATGACGCTTTTTTTTTTAGCGATTTTGCAGTTTTTTGCAACTAGATCAACTTTATCTTCAACCGATTTTGACAAAATTTACTGTGTGCATTATAAATCATAAAATGACGATACAGTGTTAATTTGAAGCAAATCAATTGAATAGTTTTTCTTTAAATCGATTTTTACGTTTTGAAATATTCAAATAATTTCATGACGACTACATCATGATTAGTGTGAATTTAATCCTAAATGCAAATACTCGTTGCATGGACGGTAGATGATGATTATTAGAAACGAAATATCAATTCCAAAATTTACATCCGTACCGGTACGGATGTAAATTTTGGAATTGATATTTCGTTTCTAATAATCACTACATCATGATATTTCCAGGTAACGAATGTCATTGAGAAGGCTGCTAAATTAACGCCGAACATTTTAAATTGATCATTATAAGCCTCTAGGCTATGCGTACACGCAATATAATCGCGTTGTGGGTGATCGTAAATATTACGCTCATCCACAACACGATTATATGAGTGTTCGCATAGACTAGTATTAGAAACGGAATTGAGATTCCAAAATTGTATCTGTAGCGGGGGTCGAAGCCGAATATTTTTCGGTACGGTTACGATTTTGGAATGGTTATTTCGTTTCTTCTAAAAAAGATTAAAGAGATGTTTGTTTTCTTGTAATTCCAATGAAATTATTAATGGTCTGGCAGTCCATACTCATCTGACCGACCTGCGAAGACTCAGGGATTGCAATATGATCCACAATGATCGACAATTTAATATACCTTGAACTACACTTCAACGGCGTTGGAAGTAATAACATCCGACATCCTTGATGCAACTATCTTTCTAGGCTAGGATGGTAAGATATTTGCTCCAAGGATAAGTAAATATTATGCCTTGCTCGACATTTCTTTCAGATGGCCAATCACTTGGATCTGTCTAAAGTGGAGAGCCAGCACGTGTTGGTCTGCGCGAAGATGAGGACCAAACTGACGGCCGAGGTCAACGAAAACATCAGCAAGCTCAAGGTACGAAGCCGGAATCTTCTAAAAATTCAATCAAAAACAGACCCGGTTCCCTCCAACCTACCCCCATCGCTTTGGAAAACAAAATGGGTAAATTTCGAGATACATCCAAGCTGCCACGCATACCTAAAAAGTTATAAGTACCCCAGCCACCTAGTTGAGGGTTAAGTGAAGACTTGAGAGCGTTACAAGACGATTTGTTATCTTGAAGTCAGCAAGTAAAGCAACACTGTGCTCGATTAGGTATTTATTGGGTGACCGCACAGCAAACATCTCTTTTATAAGTCTCGTCTTCGTGGAAATTTATCCATCCGAACCACCTATTCCTCAATTCCAATAAACAGGGTGTATGATGCTTCTGGACATCAACGCTTTGACATTGTGCAGCATGTGCAGCATGTGTACATTGTGCAATGTGCAGCATGTGTACATTGTGTATACCTATAGATGTACATTGTGTAATGTATTTCCGTGCTGCTGGTTGCAGAAGCTTCCGGCGGAGTGCATCGAGGTGATGGCGAGCGTGTGTCGCACCTTCTGTCTCGCCAATCTGCACATGTGCTTCCCAGAGCATCGCTACTGGCGGCAAAACGGTCCTCTGCCGGATGCTGCCAGCGAATACGTTGCCAAATACCTCGGTAAGATCGGTAAACAATCTGTTATATCGGTTGGTGGATTGAGAGACCGCATATGATAATCTTAAGTTAAGATATGGGTGAAAAAATAATAGTATTTAATAACGATAACAATATAGGTAGTAATCGGTACAGGAAAATACTTGAGTTTTCAGAGGTATAACGGGACTTCCACTGTTTCACCGGAAAACATTTCCGTTTTCAGAAAAAACAATTTAACTGGGTCCCAGTTTAAAAAAATTCCAAAACTAAAAGACAGAGTCTTAAGAAAGTAATAAGTAATAAGCAAACAGCGAAATGATGGCGAAAAATCTGAAAATTTTCGTAAATTTGGATTTTTGAGGAAAGTTCTACAACTATCAAGCTGAAAAACGCAGGGAGTCTAAGTTCAGAACAAATTCAGGTACACTGAAAATTTCATCAAAATCGGACCAGCCGTTTGGACGGTAGAGCGTGAAAAAACACACAAAAAAACAAACACATGGACTTTTTTTCTACGGGTGGTCAAATTGAAGTCTTCGCTTCGCTCGCTACGCTCATCCAATAAAAAGCAATCAAATATGTGTGCTGAAGGGGATATGAACCCGGAATGTTGATTGTTGACCACATCGTGAAGCCAGTGACTTGTGAAGCTGAGCGGGTGCGCCTGCGCTGCTTGCAGACCGAGTGCTGAAGCCGACGCTGTCGTCGTTGAAGCCGATGAACGTGGAGCTTCAGCAGAGAATCGGCGGGATGACGCTGCGGATTCTGTGCGAGGCGTGGCTGGATCACATCTACACGAACCGCGTCAAGTTCAGGTAGACACCAGGGAGGGAGGCGCTTGATTAGAATTTTAAAAAACCTTTCTGCTAGCCGTTGGATAACGGCTGTCATTACCAGTTTGAAAATGTTGTCATCAAGGCCAATTTCACCTATTTTACCAACATATATAGCCAAGACGAACAACTTATTTCACTGCATGTGAGATGGTGTTGTCAACTACATCTCCACTTCAATCCAGAGGAAATGGTTAGAAAACAGTTCAGGAGGAAGAAACCTATGGATATTTTTAAAAATAAAAATGAGTTCTTCAACTCTCATGTTTGGGCCTGGAATATTTTAACTCTATAGTGAAACCTATAGAGTTGGATAAATATTCAGTGTCAAAACATTCATTATCATGACCATGGCAACAGCTGCTATCTCTCCAGATGCCAGACGGGGATGAGTCTTTCCAATTTTCGTCAAATTGGTCAACTATCACAAAGCCCATATTATTTTAAAGATTTCGTGTTAGAGACCGGAGCTTGAATCTTCAATTGGATGGAATTTTTTCGAAGGGAATCGACTTTGACAAAGTTACAAACGCAACAGAGCGAAAATCAGATGCAGTAATCAGAATAACTATTGGGTATTGAATGCTTTAGTACCAAACTCAAACCGTACCCAAAGTTTCGCAAAGCTATGCTGCCTGTTTTCTCAAGGGTCTAACCTCGAGTCAAATACCCAGTTCAATAGTTATTCTCAAAACTAACATGCTAAGATTCGGAAAAAACACGAGTCTTAGTAATCATCATCGCACTCTGTCAATTTGAACGATCGGCAGCGACCTGGGGGCGATGCAGCTGCTGGCTGACTTCAACGGCGTCCCCGGCTGGCTGCACAAGAGCGTCGAGCTGCACCCGCAAGTCATGGAGACGTTGCTCGGACACGAAGTGCTGCGACGCTGCGAGGGTGTCGGCAAGCTGCTGCTCAGAAAGCCGGGGGAGTCCGTCAACTTGATCGGACCGCCGCAGGTTAAGCACAATCAAGGTGAGACTCAATCGGAAGCTACTGCTTGCTGGCAGGAGTGATATTTACTAGTGATATTTACTAACTACTTAGTTATTTAATGCTGCGCTGTCAAATTAACATTTTACTGGAGTGTCACAAAGCTATATGCTGCCTGCTTTATCATAGGGTCTGTGATCAGGGCTTTTGATTAGGCAGGCAGCATAGCTTTGCAAAATGAGGGGAAAAGCTAAGATGACAACCTTATAGAATGGGATACAACTAACGTGCGTAGATAATTGGCAAAGACTTGAGTCTTAAAATAGTAATAACAAGAGTTGTTTTAGTTAGTTTAGTTAGTTATTTAGTTAAAGTTGCTTAGGTGTTTGTTTGGTGACTAAGACCAATTCCAGTGCCAATTTCCTCTTCGCACACTTCTCTCTAATCCTTCCCAATGCTGACCAACCCAATTCTGAAACGAGCACAAAATCATCAATCTCATGTATATTTCCACGTTTTTCTTCCCACCAGTCGGCGCCAACGGTACTAGCCAACCACCGACTGGACTGGACTGCCTTCCGGCGGAAATGTTCGTGCCCAATCAGCAACAGTGGCTGCAGCTGCGCGCTCCGAAGCAACGCATCTACTCGCTGTGCTGCAGCTGACGATGTTGTCAGTACTATGCGATGCTGGCGAGGATTGTGGTCTGATCCGTTGTTTACTTCCACGGAGCTAATGTTTGCGTGGGGGTGACGCTTTGGGGGGATGTTCGCTGGGAGCGGGGGGCGAATGGGGTACGCCGGGAGGTACCGGGCTTACAGTTTTTGTGCAGGCCTGGCTTTGAGTATTTTTATGTCATTGTTGTTCGCAGCTGCAATGTTGGAATGTTTGTTGAGAAAAAACGCACAAAACGTACTATCGAGGGTCGTAGAATGTTAGCTATGTATATGCTCTTTAAGTATATGGAAGTGTGTTGGGTTGATTTGGATGAATACAGATGGGATGCTGGAAGGAAAATAAATTTTATGGGTTCGGGGACGCTGCAATTGCGAGAGTAGTTTCAACTACCCTTTGGTCATATTTAAGATACAGTCGATGGGATTTGTGCAAATAGGAAATATTTTTGAGTGAATAAATTTTTGATTGGCTGTTGTTTCGGGTAACTGCGATTAGCATTACGTTCATGTCTTAACTTGCGCGATGATACCTGGTTCCAGCGAACGTTCTCCTAGCAAACTCTTACTCTGTTCAAGAATACTGGGAGAGGGTGATTCCAGTAAATACATGTTCTCGATAAAATTATTGTCTAGATTTCTTAATTTTAAATAATTATCCCGTTACCAGGTGGTTTATATTATATTATATTATAAAATTGCTGATACAAATTAAGAGAATGCGATTGTTTTGAATGCATTGTGTACATTGCAAATGTATTATCTTTCAAGTTAATAAATTATTATGAACCTTATACATTCCGTTTGCTGAATCGGTTAAATTCCAGACACCTGACGAAAGTTTGGTCAGCATTCTATAACTAATAACACATAATAAATACTGGCAAAGCGACATACAAACACAAAAATAAATAACTAAATACAAAATTGAAACAAGTCTTAAAAAGATTACAAATGTATACTAATTTTTCCGATTGTCAGAATAATTTTCATCTTCAGACTGTGCATCATAGACAACATCGCTGTAAATAATCTCTCTCGGCCTCTGGGCCTTAGCAATCTCCTCCAAATCATTCTCGTACCAATACCCATCTTCATTAAAGACTGCCCTAGAAAACTTCAGCGGTCGCATTTCTCTCTCATAAACCACAGGCGATCTCAACCTGCGAGACGAATACGGTGTGTCCGGTACATCAAACACCAACGACTTCACTTTGTGAATACCCCTCCTAACCATCGGCATCAGCGAAATGTCATACTTAGTGACTTCATTCATCTCTCGAGGGTAATCTTCGTAGTCCTGATACCTCCTTGGCTCCGGACGACTCTCCATAGGACACATAGTAGCAGCTGGTTTGGTACGATACCTCCTCGTCTGCACCGGATTCTGTGCCGGCTCCAGCAGATTCAACCGACTTGGAGCCAAATCATCGTCATACCTGCTTCTAGCATTGCTGGGTTTTATAGTGCGTTTCCTGGCAGAGGGGATGACTTCATCGTCGTCGTCGTCGTCCGCGTAAGCTCTTTGTTTCGACGGTTTTCTCAGGAAAATCGTGTCGTCTTCTTCGCTGTCGTCTGCGGAAAATCTGATGGGTAGGAGCGACCGCTCTAAGAGGTTGCCAGCAAGTCTCGGTCTCGGGGCTCGAAGCTGTCGGAAGATTGGACTGCTGCCCAGCGCCGCTGGCGCGTTGAAGTTAAATGTTGTCGACATTGTTTTCACGTTGTTCCCAGCATCTCTGTTGATGAGAGGTCCATTCGGACCGCTGTGCTTGCTCTCAAGTTTCTTTTTCAGATCGCTTTTGATTCTCTCCATCTTTTCCATGTGGTCTTGACCCCGGTGCTTGAGATCATTGACCGCTCGATTCACTTGTCGCTGAATTTCTTTCCGCCTGATTTTCATTTTGATTGCGTTCACGTCGTTCGTAATTTTCGTCACCCCGTTCAGAATGGGCTTGACAAGATTGAGATCTACGGGAACGATTATAGTTGGCAACGGAGGAGGCTGAAGTTGGCGTTTCTGCACTTTCTTGTCTTCAAGTTCTTCGCCTTCGAACATTTCACCGTCGATGTCGCTGGGCGTTGAAACTTCGACGGCATCATCATCGTCATCTTCGACGTTATATGGAACTGTAATCTCTATTTCTTCGTCATCGTCGTCGTCTTCGTCGTCGTCGTCGTCGCTGTCGGTTTCTTTCTTGATCCGTCCAGTGTTGTAATCATTCGGTGTATAAATGTAATACTTGTCATCATCATCATTCTTGTCTAATGTATACTTCCCCTCGTGGATGTAGCCACCTTTTCCAATAGTAATCCTATCAATAATTCGGGGATAATTTGGACAGTGCTTGAATTTATCGTAATCACTGTCTGGTCCATAATAGCCGTTGGATTTTCCTTGTAGTACATATTCACCTTCTTGGATAAATCCGCCGTTGGGTAAGGTGATCGCATTCAACGCCTTGGGCATTTTGCAGCTAGCGTAGCTGTCACTGTCATCATCGTTATCATAAGTCATCTCATAGTTCGACGGGTATTTGCTCTCCTCTGACGAATACTTCGGCTTCTTGTGACGCCTTGACGGACACTCAGCAGAGTGTTTACTTTTGTAAATGGTAACGTAAGGATTTTCGTGGTAAGACTTGTCTTGTTGCTTATGTGATTTCTTACTTGACTTTCTTTGATGTCCTGATTGCTTTGATGAAGATTTACCTCTAGGATACGACGAAGAAGAGTGTCGAGACTCTTCGGAATACAACGTCTCTAACGATTCATCAGAATCGCTCTCGTCATTTGAAGATGACTGACGATTCTTTTCGGCCAAGTATTGCCTGAGAGGAATGAACTCCTTTTCCGGAGATGCATTTTCTTCATCTGATTCGTATTTCTCTTCCGAAGCATCACTTTGCTCTTGGTGATAACTCAGTGAAGACGACTGGCTGGCTTTTTTCTCTGATTTGTATTGGTCTAGAGGAACATATTTCACCGATGGTAATCTCTCACCAGCGTACTGGGTTTCTTGTTCTGGTTTTGCGTAGTTGCTCTCTTGTGAGTAGTAAGAAATTGGCTTTTCATTTGACGGTTTATATTTATCTACCATTTGCTCATGTGTATGTGTATGTGTTTCATATTTTTCAGGAAGACGTGGTTTTGTTTCTTTAGGATACTGTGAGTTTTGGTTCACAGGGGCATTATATCCTGCGTTATATGCCTTCTGCACATTTTGAACGTAGGACCTTGGTTCAGCTCGGTTCAATGTTTGAGTGACTTCATACTTTGGTTTAGCAGCATAACTTGAGGGTTGATAATTCACTGTTTGAGGTTTGTGATACGTGGCCGTATCAGCTTGCGTAGAATATTTAGCGCCTGGAACATAATCTTTGGCTGGAGCTTGTGGTGGCTTACCGTAGGGCCTTTTGACACCAATATCTTCTTCTTGTTTTTCACTGTACTGACCAGTCACAGCATTGTTGTACACTGAATTGCTAGTCTTCTGAAGACCATACAGCTGTTGTGGACGCCTTACACCATCCTTTGGCTTCGAGAGAAAATTTAAAACTTGGGTTCTTACGTGAATTCTTCCATTCGCCGGATGAGGACTATTGTTGGGGTGATGGTAAGGCTTCTTCTCGACAGGAGCTTGTGGTCTCGCTTTAGCTAAGATGCAGACGCCGTCCTTATCGCTGTATTTATAACCTCCTTCGCATAGCATATGCGTCGAACGAGCTTCATGCTTGACCAGTTTCTGGTTTTGATACGAGCTGTCTCTGATTTGATAGGGTGGCGGCAGGGGGTTAGGGTAACCTGGATTCTTACTCTCCACTTTGGGATACAATTGTTGATTGGCAGAAAACGGCAGCGGTTTATTGTTTAGGATATAAGGTTTAGGATACGAAAGAGGTTGCTGCACGTTTGGGGGTATTTTGTATTCCTTGACAAATTCGTGTGAGGTGAAAGATATAGGATTGTAGCTCAACAGCTGAGAGCGGCAAGGTTTATCGTACCCGTTGCTTCGCACTTGCCGTTCGGTGTCTTCGTGTGACGTATCGATCACTTTCTTGTCTATGCTTGAAGTGTTCAGATTCAGTCCCTCTGTCTTGTTGGCTGCAAAATTATTGGCTGATTCTGTAATCGCTGTCTGAGTTTCATTTTTCTGTATAGCGGCTGTTCTGTTACTGTTCGCTGACAGCGTGGTGTTCTGTGAGACTGCTTCTGCAAAGTCATTGGTGGTGTTTGTTCTTGAATGTAGATCATGTCTTTTCTCAATTTTAGAAATCTCGGCGGATTCTTTTTCAGCCCAGATAAGATCTCTTTGAGCAACTATGACTCCACACAGGGAGATCTAAAACATTATAGAATTTATTAATTGCATTGATTATGCGTATGGCTAGAAGATCACATTCATAGAACAGTATATTTTCTCACCTGGAGTAATGCACCAAGAATAACCCCTGCCAAGAGCACCCAGCACAAAGGTGTCTTCATGGTGAGAAAGTTCTCCTGCAGAATAACTACTAGTCGATTTTTCTGTGTGTTGCGATGATAACACATATGCCGATTGATGAATGGCATGAAAGTGATCACTTTCTGCATGTTAGACTTTTATAAGTTACGCAGGTTTTGTTGAATCATGTTGAAATGTTGTTCAGCGTTTGCATATTTTGTTTGTAAACTTGACTTTGTGCTGGAATGGCAGCGGGTCAAATTTAAAGTTGCCTAATTTGTATCATTAAAGATAATTAAATAAACATAGGCTTTGACTCTTTGGCGCGTCAACCTTCGTTTTTTATTATTGGTTGGTACTTGGTTCGTATCTTTCATGTCTCAGTTCTCAAGTCAACAAAAATGGCTTTCTCAGCTTTCCGAATGCTACCTTTAGCAAGATTAAATTGCAGTAGGATTAACAGGATGGTATATAGGACAATATCAACCATGGAAAAAGAACCTACTCAGAAATCAGAAACTTATAGGAATGAAGTACCAGCAGAAACAACGGGATTAAAAGACATGGTAAGAGTGTGCCGAAATTTTGAGGTTATGATTTCCTGTGATGGTGGAACTTTGCAACATATAATTGAGACATAATGCTCATTTCGTTATTTACAGCCTATTTCTGACATGAAAAATCCATTCGAAAAGGAAAAGGCCCAGTGTGTTTTGTGCAAACACAACGTTGTTGTTAACTACAAGAACGTGAAGCTGCTTTCCCAATTCGTGTCTCCCTACACTGGCAGAATATACGGCCGCCACATCACGGGTCTCTGCTCGCAACAGCAGAAGATTGTGGAGGAAGAAATAGCTAAATCAAGGAGTGCAGGTTTTATGGCTTACTACTTGAAAGAAGTCGAATTTCTTAAAGATCCTAAACTTTTCGATCCAGAGCACCCAATACGACCACATAGGTTTTAAACAAAAATATTTTATTCATAAGATAACAATTCCAGATCTTGTTCTGGCTGGAAATTCCAAATGGGCTATAAATATTTTCGGGAAAGGAGGAAAGCAGAGCTGCACGCCCTCCCCTCTGAAAAGTTGCCAGTCGAGATAGAGTACACATTTCAGTGATTTTGCTTTCTAGACAGTTTTTTCGGTAGTTCTCCACCACCATAGAAAGTTCAAGTACCTACAAACATCGAACAAATATGTCTCTTTTTGACTTGTTAAGTCTTGCTTTCCTCCTTCCCCACTTATTATCTGCTCAGAGACATTTAGTTTTTTCCATTTATACAGTTGATTTTTTGTAGAAGAAAAATTGAGGGATTAAAGATAACTTTATTCAGTTTCTTGAAAGTCCTCGAGATCTGCATCATAGTTGATTACATCGAAGGGAATACCCAGTTTTGATATCATTTCAGTCATTGTAATTTCACTTCCCATCGATTTTGTTTTCTCGTGAAGTCTGTGAAGAGCATTTTGACATCCTGCTCGCCACGTCTTTGTGCGTTCTGATAAGTCTTCATCGAGATCCTAAAATGTAAATAATTAGTCGTGAAGTTTGTTCTAAATACACAATAACCAAATACTGATGAAAATATGCAAATTACTTTATTTTTCTCCTGTAGTTGGCTATTGAGTTCTTCTAATTGATCCTCTTTCTCTTTGATTATTCTTTGTAATTCCAAAATCTTCTGCTTGCTTGGGATTATGTTGCCAAAGTTTGGAGTACGTCTTGTAGGCAGTGATGCATCCTTTGGTGTACTATCACATTTTGCATTCTCCTTTGGTTCTTCTGGCACTGTTTCTTGATCTGAATTCTTCTCCCCTTTGGTCAAGGGTGTATGTGATTTTAAAGGAGTAGAATCAGTAAAAGCTATTACTCGTTTTGGAGTCTCAAAGCTGTGTTTATGATTTTTAAAATTGGAGTTTGGTGTAAGGGTAACGCTTTCCAAAACCGACTCCGGAGTGTTCATAGATTTTCTTTTCAATCCTAACCTCCTACAAGGTGTAAAATGTATTCTTTTTGATTCACTGTCATTTTGAGGTGTAGCAGGCAGCGGGCCTGGAGTTTTATTTAACTGATCCATCTAAATTTGAGCATCACCCTCCATAAATTCCTTGATAATAACCACTAATGTTCCATAACCTGCTCACAATTCTGTACACACCTCCAAATTTCCAAAATGAGCAACGAAAATGATAACTTCACAGCTGACATTGACAACTTGATGATGTCAGAGCTCGCAAAGCCAAAGTTGTTTTAATTATCGTATTCAAACCTGAATAATTCCATTGATTCCCTTCCCATTTCCTTGTATTCCTACTATTTTCTCTTTTCCTTAATTAATTTCGACAAATGGGTAGGTACGGTTAGATTTGCTGTAGATATTCAAATTTTAGTGTTTTTGTTGTGGCAAGAGTGCGTGCAATGCGGGCGGTGGGCTGGCTCTTGACAGGGGCGGAGAGAATAGCTGGGAAACTGGGAAGGGGAAGTGACAGCTCAGGCAGGCCTTGCGATGTGCCCCACTTGGTTGTGTGTGTAGTGCTGCGATGTTTGTCTACAAATCTCGTGTTTGTGTCGAAATGTGTGCGTCCAGTGATGTCGTGAATGTGTCGCTATTGTGGCTGTGTTGACATGCATGTTTTAGTTGCCTGAAATGAAAAATATTTCGCCCGAATATGAAAATAATGGAAATATGCCAGTATCCTTGTGCATATCTACAACAGGGCAGGCGGGGCCAAATCAGGGTCAAATCAATGGTCAAATCAAGAAGGAAACAAGCCACTCAATAATATGTTGTAATAGTGATTTGACGAAGAGTTTTCAAGTGCTGAAAGATCCTGCGAGTAGTATGGGACCAGCTGGACAATACTTTCAAAAAGCACTTTTTAATGTGACCACAAATTCAAGAAGTCAAAGTTTGCCCAGCTGCTTGGAAACGAAGAAATCACCAATAGTTTTACCTAGTTGTAAATTGGAAGTGAAACCTGTTAAAGTGCCTATTAATGTAGGTAATGATAGTTGGTTCCGAACCTGGCCTGAACGAGGCAACGATAAATTATTTCTCACGCCAAACAATAATTCCGACCTACCACACCATCCAAACAACTCTGAGCATAATAAAACACCCAACTGTGATAATGTCAACAGCCATAATACATTTAAGAACAATTTATCTCCAGAAAAACTCCCGGAAACAAGTTCCAAAAGTTCGATACCACTTTCCGAGCTGCTTGAAACCATCCCTCTAGCTTATAGCCCTGTGACTCGACAACTTCATATCATTAATCGCAACGAGCCGCAAGAAACCGTAGGAAAGTGTCGCCTCGTGCAAGATAACGACTCGGGGAGAGACTTGTTACGTCCCTTGGAATCCATCGAAGAAGATTTAGATGAGAATGCAGAATCTCCACGAAGTACATTGCAAAGGACAGATGCTAGTTCATTTTCGAGTATTGTATCCAGTTTAAGTGATATATCTCCGTCCGCTACGGAAGAAGATTTCCAAGGGTCGCGTGGTCGCGATTGTCATAGTTCGGGAGAAAGTGGTTCTCTGTTCGAAGATGGAGGCGCAAAACCGAAAAGGAGGGGCTTTTCTGGATTCTTTGCCAGGTAATTTCCAAGATTGCAATTCCTTTTTATCAAACAGCAATCTCTATTGAGAAAAAAACATCAAACAGCACTTTTACTTTTAGCCAACAAACCATGGAATTCACAAGTTCCTCTTAGCAAATAAATGCCAATTTTCTTTAATTAGAGCATGCCCACACACATTTCTAGAGCTCTTTAAAACCAAATAACTCTGCCAACTTTCTCCTTGTTATTATTATTATTATTTGAAAATTAAGAGCGGTTACTGTTGTTTTCTGTATTCATTCACTATGCTAAAAGCGTTCTTGCAGGCGCCGTTGATCATCTTTGCGATAATTATTCAAGCGTTCTTGCATGCTTGCAAATTCACTTTCAAGGGTGCTTCGAAGAAGCAGCAAAAGCACTAACCAGTTTAGAAGCACTCGAATAGAAAGACAAGGCTGAAATAATTACCACCTCCCACTCGAATTGATTATGGTATCAGTGCTATGCATGAGCCAGATATTATTTTGGTCGAAAACTAAAACAAATATGAATTCTCTTGTTCCTAAATATTATTCATACAGCAGCTATGAAAATAGTCGATAAATCATCAACACAAAGTTCATGACCTCATTCGTTGGGAACACGAGTAAAGAAAGAAGAAACCAATCGAAATAAAAGGGATGTTTCTAAATCTCGTCGAACTGGCAGACTACGTCTGAACGTTATCATGCGATTATTTGATTACGTGATGGATAATAAACATCACTTCAAAAAAAACTCGTCTTCTATACGTGTTGTGGAGAATTCCATGAGACGTCATTTATATAAGTTATGTTAAACAAAGCGAGCTGAGACGTCATTACCTCATCTCTCATAATTGCACCTCTAGATGGCACAATTGTTATGGTCATGGCAATTATGGTAATGTTATTGACCCGAAAATATTAGCATTCTTACGCATGTTGCGTGTAGCCATGTGCATTTGACACTTGAGCGCAAATTGCCTGTCAACGGCAAATGCCGAATGCGTCATTCCATCCTGGGTAACTACGTACGATTATTGATTTTTTGTCGACGCATTTTCACGCTTTTACGGGGAAATTGTCCTGGAAATATACGTGATAGTTTAGCTTACAACAGGTGTTTCCCTTAATTAGAGACTCCTCTAGGTTTAACAAGGAAATTGGGACACAGTTTTGACAGGAAGTGACAATTTCTTCAGATTATAAACAGACGAATGATTTTATGAGATAAATAATGAGTCTCAAGAGATACCGAGTTTCATTTTCCGAGCGATTGCCAACTTGTATTTGCTTATGGGATAGATGAGGTGTTACAAAAAAATCATCATTCCATTCCAGCAACAGCATTGTTGCATTTAATATCCTTCGACAGCACGACTGTGCAATATTTACATCTTTAGCAGTAGCAACAAGCTGCATGCATGCCAGCAAACTGCACGCCGCGAAGTGCAAACACACGTTGCGGAAATCAATTCCTCGAGCCAAGCCAGATCAGAGCTGAGGCAATCCCTCTGCCAAGAAAGTATTGTTATTTACTTTTTACGCCACCCGCTCGGCGTCCTTCAAACATGCGACCTTTGCGTTATTTTTAGGAATACAAAAGGCGACGGTTGTCGTTTCTCGATCTGTGATAGGCTGCGTCGTACCTGGGAGGTTTCGGTTCGTTTCATTAGGTCTAATTTGATGTCGTAACCACAATCGACAAGAGAGCTCTATTTAATTAGCTTGGGCGTCCACCCAAGTTCCCAACCCTCGCTCAGTCGTTCTGAAATTAATTGAGTGACGTATTTTCCATGAGCCCTGCCCTGGCCGAGCATATCCTGGCATGAAAGTGGGACCGATTTTCCAGGTAGAGTTGTTTCGTTAGATAAGCTATCAACGTAAACACGGGTGTGTGATATTTCAGTTTTGGTGGGGTAAGGAATGCTAGAGTGGGCGGATAGACGAACTAGTACTTATTTATTGTTTTTGAACAATATTGAATGCGAACATACTGTTCACAAGTGGAGCTTTGGCTAATTTTGGATCGTTTTAAAATTCAGAGAGGCTTCCGGTATAATAGAGGGAAGTAGATGAAGCAATCGACATGTAATAGAGCTATGAGGAAACCCAAGTATTAAAAATGAAATTGGAAAACGAATCCATAATTTGGGCTGCTTTAATCTCATGAGAGACCTTGCTCTAAAATCTTTAGCACGCATCTTGCATTGAATTCAAACAAAACGAAGAAAACACGTCTCGCGTTCAGTTTAACGTTGATGCGCGCGTATTATCAGACCGATGATCAGACCATTGACCAGGCTTTGAGGTCATTGGAGGCATCGGAGGTGACAAGATTACTCATTCAATTGATTAAAATTTAAACATAGTTAAGCCATTGAACTAACGATATGGGTTGTCTCATGGCCAGAATGGAATGTTTATCTGATTCTGAAGATGATTGCTCGTCGGCGTGACGTCTTTTGAGCAATTGCCGAGATCTCTTTAAATTTAAACGGTAATTAGTGACTTCTTATAGTCACCTTGTATCTGAATGAAAGGCAGCTCTCTCAGTATTAATTTGTCATCTGAATCGGCCTGGTGAATGCTTGGCTTGCTTTGCTGAATCATTCAGTCAGTCTTAGCCAGTCATGTGTGCTAAGTGATTACGGATACGTCGGTTCCAACAATGGTGCTATTTGTGTAAGAAGGATTTTTATCTACGCGTTTGTCTTTGGCTCGCATGCAAGCAGAAAGCTGTAATTAGATGGGTAATTAGCCACAGTTAAGAGCATCTTTCGGTTCAATTAGGTTGGAAGCTCTTTCAGACTTCTGATAAAATTATTAACTTTCTAATAGCACATTCTAAAAAATGTTTACTCTAGTCTTAATGTGTTTTTTGCTGTGCATAATATGCTCGAGGCATTTGGCAGCCGATTGCAGAATGGGGCTGCAGATGACGATGCTATATGTTTATTCAAATCGTCACAGATCAGTTCTCTTGATTATTTCTGCTCCAGAAAATACCAGCTGGAAGTGCTCAAGCTAATAAATAGCACAAATTTGTATCAAACAAAATGAAGAGTTTTCATTGATATCAACACTGAGTCATCACGCATGTAAAGGTCAAGTGCAAAAGCCATGATGCCCCCAATGCGTTTGACTTGTGAGCTCTACCATGAATATTGTAGAAAAACCAGCCCTCGGCAAATTGCTTCAAGCAAGTGAACTCAGAACTTGTATAACAAAAATGACTAAAAAATCATAGCCCAATTCTAGTGCTGAAAATATTTGTGAACATATTGCAGCTAAACCTATCTGGAATGCGATTCTGTTACTTTTTTCAAGGCGAGATGAGAACTCCACTTTTGCCAATTTGTTAATTATGGAAGAAATGAACTCTCTCATCTCTCTTATAAAAATTACAAATTGCATTCCTGGCAATGCAAATAATTGATCTTATAATAATTTTGTTGTCGATATCAGTTCAACTTCTATTCCACTGTGTGTTGCCAGAACCTTTTGGACCTCAAGTCTGTCCGATCCCAACCCGGTCCTGTTCGAACCCTGTCCGCTAATCACGTGCCTCCCAACAGATCCGTGTTCGGCTGGAAGTCGCAGCCGTCCGACCCGAACTCGCCGGGCTGGAAACTTTTCGGAAACAAGGCGGCGGCAGCGTCTCAACCCGGTCCTCCCGACGACGACGCCGGTCCGCGGAGCGACAGTCCGTGCAGCGTGCGGTCCGACTCGTCGGGCAAGCGCTACGAAGACGTTGTCGCCAGCAGCTCAGCGCTGATCCTGCACAACCGACCCGCCAGCTTGCCCGCCAAGGCCGCCGACGAGGAGATGAAGCATCGGCACGAGTACGAGCTCATGGTGGAGGCTGCCAGGAAGAAAGGTGGGCCACGACGTTGTCTGTGTCTTTGTGGAAGCGTAAAGACATATCGGATACTGTGCTACACTCGGAAAGTGTTCAGAAATGTTTGAATCTGCCCGAGACTGTTCAAAATTGCTGTGTCTAGGAACGAATGTTTCCAAAACACTTATTAACTGTCCACAAATGTCTAAATCTGCAGGTACTTTTCAAATCTGTCCTAATTTGTTCCATCTGTATAGAACCAATATATACGGTCCTAAAAAAGGCAGAAAGAGTCCAAATAGGTCTAGTTCTGGCCAAGACTCTTTTTATCTGTCCATTATTCATTGTGACTGTGAGCACAAGCTCCTATATGGACCACATTTTATGGTGGTAAATTTTTCTCTATCTTTTGATGTTGGCTCTGGGTAGCATGATGCAGACTCAAGTATATTCAGTTTCCTATTTGCAAACCTTTTTGTTCAATTTTTGTCATAAGTCATTTGTTAACCATTACTAGTTGAAACAATGCATTTTATATTTTATTTCATTTCAAAGCCTTGGCTTTTGATTCTCCATGATATTTTAATATTTAATGCCAGTTAAATTAAATTTTTTAGAAATATTTATGACATGTAAAATCTCGTGAAGGTTATATGCACACTGGAATGCTTCTGTAGTTAAATGTTCATTGGTGGATCAATGAATGGATGACATTCAATTCAAGATTAAAATTAATATCCTCTCAATAGTTTTTAAAATAATTATTGATAAGGGAAAAAAGTTCACTCTCTGCTATCACTTGCATCCTGACCAGATAAAGGGAATGCAATCACGCAGTGTTACTCATTGCAACAGGAAATACAACTGAGACACAGATTTTCCAGCTAATTTATTATCTCACTCTTGACTACTTCTATAATGATTCTACAGTTTGCATTTCAATATGACCACCACAAATTCCCTGTAAAATCAATTTTCTCCCCATATGCTACTTATTTAAGGCTTCCTTCTTAAGAGAATTTCCTATACTGATATGAACTGACATCAACAACGTAATTCTATTTGCAGAACTGAAGGAAGCCAAGTGCCGCAAGAAGCAATTGCAGCAGCAGCTCAAGTTCGAAGAGCAGCTTGCGGCCGCTGCTAGGGTCTGGAACCTCGAGATATTGCCCAAATGGGAACTCATGTGAGTTTCGTGAATGTTTTCTAATGCCAACTCCAATGCCATCAATAGCATTTCATGCCCAATGAATAATGATGATTGATGTTGGGATTGTGTGCCAGATGCTTGGATCACTTTGAATAATGGGAATGGATCCAATATTTATGCAATGGTAAGCAGAGCTTCAAAGCATAAACAAAAGAATATAATATCTTAAGGATGGATTTTAGGAATGAGAAATTGAGGCAGCGAGCTCTGGCAGTGTTTGTCTGGAATCAATGCTAGAAAGACAAAGAGGCTCTCTCAAAATCCTCAAGGAATTTGGAAAAGTTACGAGTCTTCAGAGAGGCTGCATGAATCTTGGATGCTAAAATTCATTGAAAGTCTTCTTACTTGACATTATGTTTGTTGCTGCAAACTGGCAGTTTTTTGATCATTACCTACTTGGAAATAAATCAGTTGTACAATGTTGAAAAAACTGGAAAGAAAACCCATACCAACTGGGAAATGTTCCAAAATTCCAAATACCAACCTCCACATCAATCTAACGCTGACAAGCGAAATAAGCCAAAAAAACCTCAGAAAAAAAACCCGCAGGGCCTCGGAAATTGATAGAGCACCTAAATACCATCTTCTATGAAATGCTTTCTCCCTTCCCTCACTCCCGCAAGGCGCTCCCCTTGAGCACGACGCCCGTAAAAACACAATTCCACCCGGAAATTGACAGAGCACTCAAATCCAACGGTCTTTCCGCAGGCGCAACTCCCGCAAGGCGCGCGATCTCTGGTGGCGCGGCCTGCCGCCTTCGGTGCGTGGCAAGGTCTGGCGCATGGCGATCGGCAACGACCTCAACGTCACGCCGCAGCTCTACGACATCTGCGTGGCCCGCGCGCAGGACCGCCTCAAGGCGTGCTCCCTCGGACGCGACGTCTCGGCAGCCGCCGCCGCGGCCGGGGGCGACGCCGACGTCGACAAGGAGGCCAGCGTCGAGTTGATTCAGCTGGACATCGCGAGGACGTTCCCGCACCTCTGCATATTTCAGCGGGTGTGTTTTTGTGGAGAAAGATTCGCTGAGTAGGTTTTGTTGATGCCAGCTGTGTGGCGCTAGTGTGTAGTTGGTTGAGCTCGATGTCGGAGGATGTTTCCGCATCTCTGCATCGCTGCGTCTTTAAGTGGGTGAATTTTTAGGGGGAGAGATTTGCATAAAGGGTGTGGTTGAAGCCAGCACCAATGTGGCATAGTTGATAAAGTTCGATATTGATTATTGATGGATTGTTTCTGATCTCTGCATCTTTCAGTGAGTGCGTTCTTACTTTTTAGATGACAGGTTTGTAGGGATCAAGCTAATTATGCAGTCATAGAGAGTTTTGATTTTCCATGAAAATGGAACCGCTAGGAGCCTTTTCCTCTTCACACCCACCATTAGGCCCAGTAAACATTTTGATAATTTATCAGGAGGTAAAATGCACATTTCCAAAATGAACACATTTCTGCCAAGATCCACCTAGATAGAAAATACACACAAAAAATTTGAATTTTTCTGTCTGTGCTAATTTTCTGGTAGTGAATGGTACTTACAAATTTACAGCAATCCGGAAGGATGTGAGCTTGAACGCCCGATGCCATAGCTTCGTTTGGGACGAGTCTGTAACACAGTAACAGCACAAAAAGGCTTTAGTAACAGAATGAAAAACAACTTGAAATCTCCATGGTGAACAGCGCTTGAGATCAATTAATCGAAATGTAGAAGTTCATAATCTTACAAGTTTCCACTGCTAGTGGCTCTTTGTGACAAAGTTATGATAGGTTTTTAATTTAGGAAATGATCCGAACTGTTAGGTACGTTCATTGTGTTTCTTCTTGTGAGATCCAAATAATTTTCTCATTGACAACGCCAGGGAGGACACACACTTTCAATTGGACGTTTAGTTTGTTTGGTTCAGTTGGTAAATCAAAGTTCACTTAATACATAATAAAAGAACCAACAATGAACTAAGCCTCTGCAGCATTAGCATTCAATAACCCAGTCAAATAGTATTTCTGGAAACTTGAACTACTGTTTGGTTCGATTGATAGATCGCAGTTGGTACTGTGTGGTACCGTTTAGTTTGTAGTTCCCAGCTGGTACCTAACTAGAACGGCGGTTTGTTCTCCAGGGTGGGCCGTGCTACGACATGATCCACTGCCTGCTGGGCGCCTACGCGTGCTACCGGCCCGACGTCGGCTACGTTCAGGGCATGAGCTTCATCGCGGCGGTTCTCATCCTCAACCTGGACGTCGCCGACGCGTTCGTCTGCTTCGCCAACTTGCTCAACCGGCCGTGTCACATGGCCTTCTTTCGGCTCAACCAGACCGTCGTAAGTTGCATCGAAAGGCAGTTTGTTGTTACACTGATGGAGTTTTTTATGTTAACAAGGCCACGGAGATGTTCGTTTAGGTTGAAGGTGGAATGGAAATTGATTTTCTCTGTGATTGCCTTAATTTATTAATGCTTTGATGTGAAATGCAATTATTAAAATGCTTAAGCAAATGTATGGTCAAAACTCGATATGTGGAACAAAATTAAGCCGTACATGGTGTGTTAGGCTTCCACATGATTGTGGAATTCATGTCGGAATTCATGTCCTATTCATGTCGAAAATGTATGTAGATACTAGAAACTAGAAAACTAGAATTTTGTAACTTACATCATGGTGAGATGATATGAGATCACTACTTTTGTCCAGGGATCCGAACCGGAACCGGAACCAGAACCGGAACCCGATAGAACCTTTATTTTTTTGGACCCGGAACCGGAACAAGAACCGTTATTCGAAATTTTTGAGAACCGGAACCGGAATCAGAACCGTAATTAATTTTTTTACAGAACCGGAATCGGAACCGGAACCGTTATTGGGATCAATAAAATATAGATTCTTTTCAATTCCATAACGGTTCCACTCACTCGAAACAGAAAAAAAATCCGAAGAAGAATGCCCCAAAGCGCACGCAACTCCACTGGTTACCCGGCATCTTTTTGCTTGTTGTTGGTCATTTTGTCACTTCGGCAAATTCTTGTTATTGAAGTTGGTTCGCTGTTACCCTCATACCGCTGTACGAGGCCGCACAGGCGGCTACGGACTCCATCAGAGTGATAACAGCAATATTACTACCTACTCTCGTACGCGGCTTCTTGTACCTATTTGGGCTACTTTTCGGAAATCCAACTAATTCGGTTAGACTAACACCATTGTGGCTTGTCGCGACGCCGACAACAATGTCCCGTCCCAGACTACGCACATACGCATACAGTACCATTCTTGGCAGGCTTACGTGGATCATTAGGAGTGAAACCCTAATATTGGATATTTTAATCTTGAAAATGTAGAAGTGCATGACATTTCCAATAACTATAATTTAATACCGCCTTTTGGTCAAACACATACACCGCGTACACCCGCGTGTATCACTGGAGTTCAGTATTGCAGCACTTGTGAAAGAGAGAAGAACATGGAACCGACATTTTTCATTGGAACCGTTCTTGGAACCGTTATTTTTATTGGAACCCATATTGGAACCTAAATTTTGATTCTGGAACCGAAACCAGGACCAGAACCGTAAATAAAACTATCATGGAACCAGAACCAGAACCGTTATTTAAAAGAATTGGGAACAAGAACCGGAACCAGAACCGTTATTTGAAAAAATACAGAACCAGAACCGGAATCAGAACCGTTATTGATTTCGGTTTGGATCCCTGCTTTTGTCAATGTTTTTTAATGGAACAATTGAACTCTCTCTTCTAATCTCACTGTGAAAAAAGTTACAAAATCACTCCCCCCTGAATCCCCCTGAAAATTTCTTAATCCTGTTGGAAAAAAGGTTTTTCTAGATTATTAATTTCTGACAGGATACTTCTTTTGTTTCAATAGTCACTGAGCCTCACAGACGTCATCGTCACAAAAAACTCCTATCCTAGAAAATTCATGTCGCCCCTAACTGAACCTAACCGCACAAACGCATTGCGCCTTCCAGATGCAGGCGTACTACGCGACCTACGACGACTTCTTCCGCGAGAACCTGCCGCGACTCCACCAGCACTTTGCCGACTCGAAGCTGACGCCCGACCTCTACCTGCTCGACTGGATCTACACGGTGTTCGCCAAGGCGATGCCGCTGGACGTCGCCAGCCGCGTCTGGGACGTGTTCCTCCGTGACGGCGAGGAGTTCCTCGTCCGCGCCGCGCTCGGCGTGCTGCACCACAAGCAGGACGCGTTGCTACAGCTCGACTTCCTGCACGGCGCGCAGTTCCTCACCCGGCTGCCCGACGACCTGGTCGCCGACGAGCTGTTCAAGTCGATCGACTCGATACGCATGAGCGTCGGCAAGTGTGGGTTCGGCGAGGTGCTTTCCAGGCACGTGCAGGCCGGTCGGGGGACGAGTTGAAGTTAGGTTAGGCGGCCGGATGGAGGGCGTGCCGAGATGGTCGATGCGATCGACTGAGAAGGAGACGGGATGTGAATTTGATACGAGTGTGGCCCTGTTGCTAAATTTTTGGACCCATTTTATTGTTCTTTTATGTTCTTGTTTCCAAAAATTTATTACTGAGGCAATTTTTGTATAAAATTTAATATTCTGTCTCTCTGTCTTTCATAATATTCTGTCTCTATTTAATCCGAGTTGCGAGCTGAGTTGAAGACGTGTTAAGTTAGGTCATTGAATAAAGATTGTGTCAATATAGCCAATGCCCTTATGGGCATGCTACTGACCGAGAGACAGAATTTAAAATTGGATACAATGGGCTTTGTTAATACATTTCTGGATCCATTTTAGTATGTTCTTGTGCCGAAATATTTTTCACGGAGGCCATTCAAGTATCCGAATGTAAATTTCTGTCACTTTCTCAGTCTTGTTCTTGGCAAACTGTTATATATCACTTGGCCGTGGTAGAGTAGTTAGGTCCCAATTGATTTTTTGTCTATTTTTGTGTTGTTTTTTGAGAGCGGTGGATATCACGGTGGTAGTCTTAGTGCTAGCCAGTCGAGTTGCGGCCTAATATTGTGATTGATGTGACGTTGACAACTAGAATGGTCTCGGGACGCGAGGACACGGCGTCTCCGACTCCTGGTAAGCTTCGAGGAACTAGTTTTTGTAAACCTACCTGTACTTTTACGTCCGTATTTTGACAAAACGTCTATCGACATATTTACAAAATATACCTGCATTGCAATATATTGATATTAATCGATTTGAGAGATAATAATATATAGAGTTTTTTGTTTAAATACAAAGTAGTAGTACCTAATTATTTGTTAGAACGACTGGATGACCTGACCATCTCAAATACTAATATTTATTCATATTTACTTTTATGTGCAACCGTATGACCATAGCTGGCTCATTTTAAATACTCGTAGTTTTTGTAATAATTTATTATAAAAAGATCTGATTTTAAAGTATCTGTATTCTCTACCAGACTTCTTTAGTATGACATCAAAGGTCAGATATTTACAAATACTTGATCTAGACAAACGTCTAATAGCGTCCATATGGAAACCTGCCGGTGAGAATCTCGTAAAATGGAAAATGAAATAATTCTGTTGCCAACAAGATTGTGGGCACAGTCATTGTTATTGAAATAAATTCAGAATATATTATATTAAATTATAAGCATAAAGATTTTTAAGTTTCATAGTATAAAGTATAGAAATATTTAAATTTAAATAATGATTCAATTTTATCCATGTCATGTCCAATGTGAACGAATTTATGTCCAATGAAAATATTTACTTGATATGTTCAATTTGAAAACTGCCAAATCTTTCCAATATGGAACAAGGAAAATTATCACCATGTCCACTTCTGTTTCTATAAAGACTTCTTTAATTTGTGTCTTCTTTAAATTAATAGAAAAAATGTATGCAAATGCCGTAAAACTATGTACAAAAAATAAATGTGGTTTCTTGATGTAAAATAGTGATTTTTTTTGTGGAAAGTTATGTCATTTAATCCAGGCTTACTCATCTGGGATCTGGAATTCCAATTTTTTTTTGGAAAGGGGAAATTAATTGTCTACTTAAAAGTCATAGAAAATTTGGCAATAAATTATTTCCAAAATGAGGTCAATTCCTCCCAACTTCTCTAATTAGTGTGCCAAAAGGACATAAATTAATTATCAACCAATCTGGTTGAATTATAGCAACTATGCCCATGCCAAATCCCACACACAGGGGTCCAAAATTCTGAATCAAGTTTTTTCTACAGTAGTACGTTTTTAAACACAAAGTGTTACAGTTACTATCTGCCATGCTACTAATAATATTTTTCGGAAAGTGGTCATAATGAGATTATAACAGGACATAGTATACCTAATTGTGGACATAAAATGACGATGCATCCGCCCTTCAATTCGTATCCCCCCAATTACCTTAGAAGTGGGAGATTTAGATAGAGGAAACATTATGGCATTACCGTGTGATTTTTGCGTACATTGACACACGTTTCTTGCCACAACAAGAATTAAGATTGTTGTCGCTTATGTGCGACTTGCGAATGGCGAATCCATGTTCCTGTCAACATTACTTAGTTCCATTTCACCTCGATTTTATCTCTTCTCAAAAACTAACTAAAGGTCAAAGTCACCTTGCTGATAGAATTTCTATGACATGCACCTCTAGCTGTAGATATGCGGAGGTGAATAGACTAGATGCAATTTATAAGTCAAGTATAAAACGTTTAATTACGCCGGCGTCTGCACGAGATAAAGTTTATTTCAAGGCGAACTTTATAAAAATTGTGATTTTAAGTGAAAACCCGAGAAATCAGCAAGTGTTTTCGGAAATGGGGTAGTTGTAATCCGATTTGCGGAGCAAGCTCCCTATCCTGACTCGTGAGTGGAAACATTGGCAACTGAACGACATGCTTGAACTATGTGATGCTGCTTGAGATTTTTCCTCCGCGACATAGGTAATTGAGGAAAATGAAAAGTAAAGACGTCATAAGTATAATAAAATTCACCTACGAGATAAAATAAATGACAACCAATGATTTATTGATCAAGATAAGAGAAATCAGATATTTTTAAAATGCTTTTATGATAACCGATAAAAAGAACTCTGTAATAACATGTAATAACCTTTATTAATCAATATAATAATAATAATAATAATAATAATAATAATAATAATAATAATAATAATAATAATAATAATAATAATAATAATAATGGACATACTTTAATATTGAATAAAGTGTAAACATTATTGCACAAAATTTCCATAGAAGATTACGAAGATCTATCGATGTCCAGTACGATAAACAAAAGGGTAAAAACACAATCAAGATTCAAGATGATCGAGTATTTCATTGATGGTTGACGCACGTAAGTATTTGTGAATCACACGAATGCGTCGCCGTTCTTGACTGCGCTTGCTGCGCGCACGCTTGGCTTGGCTGCCCATAATATCGCAGCGCCACAATTTGCGTTCGTTGCAAAAATCAAGGTCTTGGTCAACTGTTGAACTGCATTGCCGAGCTGTCCATATTGTTACGTGCGACATTACTAATTTTTCTACTCTCGCTTTGAATATAAATGACATGGATTGGAATGACATTTACAATGATAGCGATGATCATTATCACCTTAAGGAGTAATTATTTTCTTTTCACGTTCGTGCTATGTACCTACTTGTTACTCAGAGTGATATTATTCCATGTTTTTCATAAGAAATAAATTCTGGTATCGAATAATACGACGCAAAACACATCAGAGATTTATATGTGACATATGTATAACGCGTTTACTGGAATAAAAAAAATTGTTCAACGTAATAAATCGATAGATTTTTCTCTTTGATTATTTTTATCAAACAAAAAAATACTTAAGTTCACTTCCTGTCATTGACGAGTGTCACACCGACGGATATCGTAAAAACATCTCTGTTAAAAGAAAAATTATAAAACATGGGACTGAAATTATTAACGCATTGAAATCACCAAGAATGCAAAGTTATTTATTCTAGAGCTGTTGTCTACATAAATTCACGAGGAGTTGGACTGGTGACCGCTCATGGTCCAGTAAGATGCAAATGGTTCCGAGCAAAAATTACCCCTGTAAAAATTGTACATTATTAAAATGTGGCTTCGAGCGGAGGCCAAAGTACCTCCGCTCCAACTCGATGAAATGCAGCAATATTTGTCATACCTTTCCTGAAACCACCTGAAACAGTATCACAACGATGAGCCTTTTTTCAAGTAGACCAATTATTATTTCACGCTACGCAGCTACTACGCAGTACGCACTTCGTCGATTACGCGTACCGATTAAAAGGAGAAGTATTCCGAGGACACTTGACGCAATAGCAAGCATTTGACGGCGACGTTGAATTCAGTACAATCTAGAAAATTATCCTGGAAATCTGGTTTGATGTGCAATGTGCTGATTGATTCGGATTCCAAGAAACGCACGAAAATTTAGTCAAACAACAACAAACGACCTATTTCTCGTACCAAACATTTCGTCAACATTAAGCATCACCATCAGCTCCTGTTCACAGATCAAGTGATAGGTCAATTGATTGGTTTTGTGGTTGTATGATAACCAGCCACGTTTCTTGTCATTGAGCTTGACTTTAGATTCGGATGACATCCGCATGTCAATAGGTTAAAACTTATCGGTATACCACTGATCAGTGATCACAGATCAACAAGCATCGCCTCTCATTTATAATGATCTTAATTCTTAGAAGCAAACCGAGCGGAACCGGTAATGAAACTTCAAACTCCAATCTGTGTAGAGACGAGCCCCCATGGCATCAACGCAACATCCTACACCCTGCACCCGTGATTACGTGTTTATCAGTCAAGATCACTCAAACATCTGCTATGGCTTGTTAAGCTAACGAATGCATTTTGTAATAATATAGTCCAATTTTTCTTGGCGCCCGAATCCCGATCAACAAGCAATTCGACCGGACTTTGTTCTTTTCCGTGACGCTTCATTATGATACTGACGTAATGAAGAGGTAATAAAAAATTGTCAATTATCATAATATAAGGCACATTTTAGCCTTTAGTTGCCAGTTGATTGCAGGAGGATCCAGCCGATCACTAAACGTGAGTGCTCGAAAAGTGGTTTGAATTCGAGACATGTCAAGAACGTTGACACTGCCGTCTCTCCACACAAGTTGATCTGAAAATTGAAGCTATACCTCTTCCTTCTACAAGGCGATTGAGAAAGGTCAGTAGCTTTGCCATATTTCGACCCATTTACCTTGACCAAAGCGTGTGGCTGGAATAAATATTCAACAAATCAAGGTGTGCCATGCGAGTTTTTTTCCTTGTTGAACTTGTAGTTTTGGCAGGTTGCGAAAGCAATTTGTCTGTACGTAATATGCTTGTGCATAATTATTTCTTCCTTCCGGTAGTAATTTGGCAATTAATTCGTGATGTTATTAAAATAATAAGACGTTCTCTCGAACGGAACTTGATTGTCGGAGCAAAATAAACCAAAACTTCCGCTCGCTTTATTAAAAGTTGATTAAAAGTGGGGGTTGACAATTTAATGTGACATACTCACATAGCAACTACATTTATGGGTAATCAAATCAAGTGGCATCAATCATTCGTAGCACAAAATTACTATCCTCAGATCTCTGTTGATTGTAAATTCGATAGAGTTGAATGAATCAAGCCGATCAACATCAATGCAGGTTGTGAATCCATCTAACTAACATGCAAAATAAACCCAAAGAAGAATAAAAAAGGCAGACTTTCCTCTTAAGATAATTTGCGCACATGTATTACGTGACTTCTTGCCGACCAACTCATTTTGAGCATCGTTTTCCTTGAGGGAAACTACGACGTTAGCGTCGTAAGTGCACATAACTTGCTAGTATAAGTGATGGCATGTAATTTATAATGAAGGGAGTATGTGGTTTGGTTTTGTGCAACCAGTTGGCAAAGGACGCGTTTGCAATGGAGGAATGATGCCCGACAGGCAAAATCAATCGAGTTCTCAAATGTGTCAGAGGAAATCTGCGGCTTGTGGTGCCGTTGTTTGGTAAACGCATGCAACTTATGCGTAGGAAATTGTGCGAAATAAGGGATACGATTGATTAGTATCTAAAGTACATGTGATTTTACCATATAAGGATAATCAATTTGTTATTGACTAGTTTGATGCGGCAATTTCTTATAAAAATTAAATTTAAAATTTAGGTAGGTAATCTTTTTCAGATAACGATGCACTTACAAGAAGATAGCAACCGTTTCATGCGTTAGAAAAAGTAGTAAAAAGCACGTGATGTCAAAGCGTCTGTTAGTTTATAACATACACATTGAAGACCGTGCTATGTGTGCATCACTGAAGCAATAGCATTGCAATTTGTATGGATTACATGAAGTTCGTAAGGAGATAGTATTGAAGGTGACCAGTCTTATCGTATCGCCTGAAACAGCTTTAGCATCTTGATCGCATAGATTTCCTCGTATTTTCCGTCGAGGAAGCGAAAGGCGTGACGACTTTCGCCAGTTGCCAGAAAATACTGTAGCAGACTACAAAAAATCGTTTTGTGCATTGCGTTGGATCAGAAAATCAAGTGGCGTAGTTTGTTGGCACGGTTTTATTTATAAGTGCACTTTACGCGAAAATGCTGTTAATCGGCAGGCTGTGTACAAAAGAAGCAGACTGCTCACATGTCTACCATATGTTTAAATTTAAACATCTTCACTGTAGTTTTTTTTTTTGATAAGGAAACCCTCCTACGCATATAAAGCGAGCTCATTTATATGGCCTTACGAAAGTGTTAGTGTCAATACAATGGATGGTTAAACCACAAGTGGGGACTTACGAGAAGATCGTTTAGATACAAATTGAGGTGCCTAAATGGCGAACGAAGCGTGGACAGAAGACACAAGCAGAGAACAATTGTCGCAAGTCGCAAAGATCTCTCAAGGCAAGGTTAGCATTATGCATGACGACTTTCAACGACATTCACCGTCTTGAGCTTGTCCATGTTTTTTTAGTCTGGCATAGCGGAACGTGCAAGCTTTACCTCCTCGGTATAATATTCATTTTTAAGATGCCGAAGGGAATTAAACGTTGCCAACTTGCGTTGGACGATTGAAATTTACAATGGTTTGATAGTTCTCGATAGGGCTGCCAACAACATACCCACAGAAAATCTGGCTAAGTCTGGTATTTTTAAAGATTATTTTAAATAAAATGTTAATTTATAGATTCGATTAATGAAGTATGATCACGAGGCAGATGTATGATCCTAAACCGGTACTTGAATCATGATTTGCTTAATTTCCAAAGTATGTGCGATCGATCTTATCGATAACATTATAGTTTGAGCGGCACAGTCTTCCGTCAAAGTGATATGAGAAAATATTTGGAGTAATCGGTCATTATGGAAGATGCTAATCAAAACACTTTATCTTTCCCACTCTCTACTCGTGTTTATATACAGCCTGGCATTATTTCGAATAATTGATTTAGTCATAAGTTTCATGTGCATAATTTCACTATACGCGGGGCGGAAAGAAAAGTATTTTTTAATATATTCTTGTGCAAATGAAAATATCTTGTAAAGATGCAATAATCGATCGCGTACTTGTTTTTTAGTATTGCATCAATAACTGATAATTAAGCTGAAACTTAAACAAAACCCATCATCTCTCTGTGCTATCATCCAATCACCTATCGCCATTCATTGTTAGGTAGTACAATCTGAGCCCCTTATCTAACGGATTAAATTTCACATCGCGATAGCAGCATGTTATATCGATTCACATCAATCTGACACCTCACTAGAGAAATTTCGAGAAATATTAAGACACTAAAATGCCACAGAAACATTCGCGATCTCGCGGTACACCATAAATCGTTTAAATTTCCACAACTCACACTTAGAACCAAAAAATAATGACCAAACCCTATCGAGTGCACATAGAAAATATTTTTTTAAACCCTCAAAAAGAAATAAAACTTACAAAAAATACCAAGTAAGTTCAAATACATAGGCTGCATAGCTCAGTTGTATCCTAGATGCATGTAACGTGTGCATGTGATTTACGAATAAACGTGCTGTTCGTTTGGTCAGTTGCTCATGGATTGTTTAGCAGCTCCTATCCACTCCGGTCCAAGGTATCAACAGCAATCAACGTGCGGCGAGACCGGTAACTTGTTTCAAGAGTGGTGGGGTTATTGGTAGGGGTGACAGAGCTTTAGCCGCTGCTCTGAAGATTATAGGCATTTATCAGCGGCGAATCATATCAGTACTAGGCGGTTGGTCGCGTGTGCTGCACTGGCATTTTGTCAACTAGGTGAGACGACTGGATTAATTTCATAGTGTTTGCTCATTTTTTACCTTAATTCAGATGTAGGTGTGGCTGTATGGTATTGTATTTGTGTTGCATATCAAGTGATGTAGACAGGTATGTGGTTTTTTGCGTTTTTAATTTCGTTTAGTTCGCAATGAATATGATTTGTGATTTATTATTAGAAACGAAATATTCATTCCAAATTTTGTTTCCGTACCGGGATTTGAATAAATACTATATATCTACCGTAAATGGAACTAGTGTTTGCATTTAGGTTCGAATCACACTAGTGATTTGTGATTTGTCATTAAAATTGAGTGCAACTGAGACTTTTGAAATTGAAATTAAAATAACTAAGCAATACAGCTTTGGTTTAACCGTTTGGTTTAATATTTGTTGGCCTAGAATATTGTTGCATAGGTTCAATCGTAAGTAACAAAACATTTTTTAAATTCTTCGTTTTGCTATCAACATAGAACTGCCGAAATGCCATTTCGTTACACATTCATATTGTTGAATAAAAAAAGATAAAGCAGGCAACATAGCATTGCAATAACCTATAGTAAATTAGTTTTTCTGAAAACTAGTGTGCTAAGTTTAGGAACAAAAATGAGTCTCACAAGAAATTTATTTAAAAATTGATAGTTCATGGCTTCAAAATTTGACCGGGGGCATGTTGATAAAATGTCGTAATTGAGGCTAGCTAGTGATAGAACCAGCAGTGGGTGGGGTGTAAAACACCCACACATTCCCGATTCTTTCTTCCTGGTTCATCTTGCTAAAGCAAACATAGTTATCGAAGAAAACATACACTCAGCATGCATCCGGCTTGCAAGAGTGTTGTAGTATAGTGTAAGTAAGTGTAAACCATGCACGTAGTACATGCCTCAATATTTTGACTCATTTTCATTGCCATTAACCAGCAGGTAGCAACATTTTCCACCGTACATACTTTCGAAAATAAGCACATGCTTTCATTTACTAACCGATATTGGTACAAGCAACCAAATAAAAAATTGTAAATAGTGATTTTAGGGACACGTTATTCAAATTCTTATAGTTCATTTTCGCTTAGCACTTTCTTTTAGCAAATTGTAAATTCCAGCATGGCCACTTTAAATGTCACGCAATACGGTGCTTTGCAGGAGCAAGGTGCAAGGTTTTGTAATTGTTATTGTTCCATAATTATAGACCAATAAAGAACCAATTCAATAAATATTGGTGATTGACTTAGCAGGTGAGAAAGCTGTAGAGATTTCGTTGCGATGGCTCCAAGGAAAAAGCTGTAATTAAAAGTTAGTTGAGGCGTAGAAAATCAGAGGCACTTGTGCTATATATTTTTTGTCAGCCAGTGATTTATCTAAATTGAAATTATTTTATTTTCTGCAATAAGTTTTGGTTAATCTAGAACAGGGTTACTATTGTCAGAGATTAGGGGTGGAGGGTGGGTGTCTAATGGTATAGTGTTATAGACCTATCAGATATGGATGGATTATTGGGAGACTTGATGAAGCCGTTCGTTTGAGCTTTAACCGGATTGGTCGATTATATTATATGACATTCATTTATGGATGCCCTTCAAAGTGCATTGTGATAAGGTGACACTCGACTGGGAGAGCGGAGCTGCTGTTCGATCCTGTCAACGTCCTGGACCCTGTGCTGAAGTGGTAATCGTCCGTGGTTTTCACCGCGCCATTGCCCCCTAAGCAACCGCCGCTCCCCGAGCAGCCCTGCCGCGACCGTCGCTGACGGAAGCAACCCTTCGGCCCCCCGACTGCCCGTGGTTTTCACCGCGCTGTCTAAGGTCACACAGCCATCCTTGCGATCGGACTGAAAAAGAGCGTTGTCACGAGTTTCACCGAAGAACTGGCCGAGTCTCTACCGACTACACTGAGTAAGATTCAGCCAGGAGAAGCAAGAAGAGCCTAGCGGCGAAAAAGTCAGAGTGGGTTCGGTCTCTTCAAGACCCAGGCACAACGCAAGATTACTCTCTGACCGGCTTAGCCACCACCTAAAATCCCGCACTCGCAAGGGCATCAATTTCGATTGAACTGCACGTCCTTGCGTTTCGCCTCCTTTGCGTCCCTGACCTTGGTTTAATCAACCCTGATAGCAAGGCAGATCCCGACTCGTCAGAGAAAGTCAACCGACCCCGGGTCGGCGGTCAGCTCTGCACGAGGTCCCGAGCATTGTGCTCAACGTTAGGTAGGGTTAAACCGCCGAGAGGCCGTCCCTCCGCGTCAGACCCACGCCCTAGTGTACCGCAATAGCGAAGCTACGGAGTGACTGCACGCCCCCCGAAACCACGAGTTGCACTCAGAAGCACGGTGTACCACTCCCAGTGAAGCCGCCCGCTCTTGTGCATCCCACGAACCCAAGCTACGATTTGGTGACCGCACCAGCGAAGCCATCGAGTAGCCTTGCCGTTCCCCAACTAGTGCCTAAACGCTGTTCACCTTAGCTCATTGCCCGGAATCGGTGCGTGACTAACTTTCAGCAAACAAGCACTTAGCCCACCCAAAGACGCGCGGTGTACCACTTCCAGTGAAGCCGCACTCCCCTTGAATTTCGCCATGAACTCTCCAGTATCGTGGCGAAAATCCCCACCCACCAACGGGAACTTCCCACCACGCCGCAAGGTCACGGTAAACGGGATTAAGTATGTGTACGGAAAGAACCCGGTGGAGAACCCCCGACCCTCCCAAAAACCCCCCTCCCCGACCCCTTCCCAGAGTAAGGCTGCTACCGCCTTACAGCCCAAGTTCGCTGGCTTCCCCGAGCCAACGCCTGAGCCCCCCGCTGTGTTCCCGTTCGTGGCTGCGTCCGGCGAACCCAGCACCCCGAAGGCCAAGCGTCCCGGTGACGGACCGGGCGCCAACCCCTTCACCGAGCCGAGCAAGAAGAGGTCGCGGCAGCGTGCCTCTCCGGCGGCAGTCGAGTCGACTTCGGTCGACACGACAAACCGGTTCTCGGCCATCGCCGACTCAGCTGTCCATCCTATGGACACTGCTTCGGCTACCACCCAACCCCCGGCCAAGGCCTACAAGATCCCGGCGATCGTGGTGAAGACGGAGCTTGGCCACGATGCGCTCCTAAAACTCCTGGATGCCCACGTCACGGACAAGGGCTATTTCACCAAACCGACGGGAGGGCTCACGAAAGTGACCCTGAAAAACATCGATGATTACAGGGCCGTAACCACGATGCTAAAGGAGAAGAACGTGCTTTACCACACGTACGCGCTGACGAAGCAGCGTTCGCAACGCTTTGTCGTTCGCGGCCTGCCAGCCAGCGCCTCTGCGGTGGCGATCACTGACGAGATCACGGGTCTTGGCTTTAAAGTCAAGTCCGTGGTCCAGCTCATGTCGTCAGCTGACCCCGGCAACAACAACAGCCGCAAGCCGTTCCCCCTGTTCACCGTCACCCTTGAACCCAACCCCGGCCAGCCACCAGTGGACGTGTCGACTATCAGTCGACTCCAACGCTGCGTGGTGAGCACCGAGGCTGCGCGCACTCGCCGAGGCCCGGTGCAGTGCTACCGCTGCCAACGCGTCGGCCACACGTCGGCGTTCTGCCACCAGCAAGCCCGCTGCGTGCGCTGCGGAGGCGACCACCGCGCCTCCTCCTGTCCCCGCGACACTGCAACCAAGTGTTGCAACTTTCCGGACGGCAACCACCCGGCAAGTTATCGTGGCTGCGCTTACCTAAAGCGCGCCATGAAGAACGATACCGGCCCCTCCAGGCAGACCCAGCCAGCCCCGAGACCGACCATGCGTCCCCGTCTCGAAGTGCCACCCCCCGCCGCGAGTACGAGCAAGTCGGCTGACTGGCCTGCTCTTCGAGCAAAGCTGGCCGCCTCCACAGCACGACCCAAGCCCACCCCGGTCCTGCCGGTGTCCTTCGCCACGGCGGCGAAATCACCAGCAGCAGCCCCTGCCGAGGAGGAGTCCTCGGCTACGGACCCCACGGCTGCCCTGCTGTCTCTCTTCGCTAAGTTGATGACTTCGATGTCAGAAACGATGGCCTCACTTAACCAAGTGATCCCGGCCCTTCTCCTCACCCTGACCAAAACCCAGAATGCCAGCAAGCCCTGAACAGCGCAGCATCAGAATCCTGAATTGGAACGCGAATGGCATTCGCGGCCGTACAGTTGAACTGCTCGCACTGCTCGAGGCAACCAAGTGTTCTGTGGCACTGGTCAATGAGACGCACCTGTTACCAGCACATCGGCTCCCCCTCGCAAACTTCACTGTTTACCGAACGGACCGGCCTGGTGGTAACGCCCACGGCGGCACGGCAGTGCTGGTGCGATCCACAATCCGCCACGAAGAGATCCCCCTCCCCCCCCTGCAGTTGCTTGAAACGACCGGCGTGCTCCTGCACACGGCGACAGGCCCCCTGCGAGTCTTTGCAGCATACTCAGCACCTAACACCCCTCTGCTGCCCGGCGATGTTGACGCTCTGTTCGACTCGACACAGGCCACTCTCATCGCCGGAGACCTGAACGCCAAGCACGCCGCTTGGAACAGCCCGACCGACAACAAGAAGGGCCGCTTGCTTCTCGCACACTCGATGCGCGCAGACTTCACCGTGTCCGGCCCCCTTGAGCCTACTCGTGTCCCCGCTAGCCACCGCCACCGGCCGGCCGTTCTAGACATTGCACTGTCAAAGAACATGACGCAGTCACTAGAGCTCGAGACGCTGACAGCCCTGTCTTCCGATCACAGCCCGGTGCTGCTGACGGTCGGCGACGAGCTAAACACGGTTCGCCCACCACCCCGAAGGAACTGGAAGCGCGCGGACTGGGAGCTTTTCCGCGAGGAAGTGGGTAGACGAGTGGCTTGCACGCCACTCGACTCTACCGGAGCTCTAGACCGCGCAGTCGACGAACTGACAGTTGCCATCCAACAAGCGATCGACATCAGCGTTCCCCTCGCAAAGCAGACTCGAAACTCCATCTTCGACCTGCCCCCGGGCATTCTGCTTGCGATCGCTGCCAAAAACAAGACACGCCAGGCTTGGAACCGACTCCGAACCGCTGACCTGAAGCTGGCCTGGAAAGCGCAGCAGCGTGCAGTTGACGAGCTGATCAAACAGCACCGGCGAGACCTCTGGGACGAGGCAGTCGCCAAGCTGCAGTTTGCTGACAACTCGGTCTACCGCATGACACGCAGGCTTCTAAACAAAGCCACGCCAAGCCCGCCCATCCAGGGAAAGACTCATCTCGCCTGCAGCCAGAGAGACAAAGCAGAAGTTCTTGCCGAGTCACTCGAAGCGCAATTTGAGCCAAACCCCCCGAGTCGCATAACACCGGCAGTGGAGACGGAGGTCGCCGACCACCTGGCTGCACATCCCCCGGCCGAGCAAGCTTCTTTCGCGGTCCCGACCACGGCTTCTGAAGTGCTACACTACCTGCGCAACCTCCCCAACGGCAAGGCGCCCGGGGAGGACGGTATCACCAACCTTGTGCTGAAGGAACTGCCATCATCCGCAGGCACAAGGTTACTCGCTATCTTCAACGCTAGCTTGAGTTTACAGCACTTTCCACGGCCATGGAAGGAAGCCAAGGTGATTGTGTTTCCAAAGCCAAACAAATCGCTAAGAGATCCAGCAAACTATCGTCCAATCAGTCTTCTGAGCGGACTTAGCAAACTGCTCGAAAAGGTCATGCTAACACGGCTCTCAGGCCATTGTCAGAACAGGGGGCTGCTAATCAACCAGCAGTTTGGATTCCGACCCGAGCACTCGACTAACCATCAGTTGCTGCGCGTGGTCAACCACATCTCACATGGTTTCAACTGGAAAAAACACACCGGCGTCGTCTTCCTGGACGTCGCCAAGGCGTTTGACCGGGTGTGGCATACAGGGCTACTGCGAAAGATGATCAAGATGGAGTTTCCGAACTACCTTGTGAATCTGGTGTCGAATTATCTCAGCGGGAGATCTTTTCATGTCACCATGGGAGGGGAGCGATCATCCACCCGACCCATCGCAGCCGGTGTGCCGCAGGGGAGCCTAGTGGGGCCCTTTCTCTTCAATGTGTTCACCAACGACATCCCGGTGGACCTGCCCAAGACCGAGCTAGCACTCTACGCAGACGACGCGGCCATCCTGGTCCAGTCTCGCAGCATGCGGCTGGTCGAGCAGAATCTCCAATCGTCACTCGACCGTCTGAGCACGTGGTACGAGGACTGGCGTATCGCACTCAACACCGCGAAAACCACCGCCACCCTGTTCACCAGGAAGCGAAGTGCCAAAGCCAACCCTCCGAGCATCACACTGCAAGGACAGCAAATCACCTGGTCAGACACCAGCAAGTATCTGGGAGTCATCCTGGATTCTAAGCTGAGCTGGAAGCCCCATGTCGAGACAGTCAGGAACCGCGCAATCGGCAAGATAGGATCACTGATGCCTTTGTTCAAATCGAAGACAATGTCCATCGATTCAAAACGAAGACTTTACGTGACCATCATCAGACCAACCATCAGCTACGCATCGCCAGTCTGGTGCATGTGCAAGCTAAGTCTCTTTGCCAAGATGCAGCGCGTGCAGAACAGGGCCCTTCGCGCAGTCGCCGGCCTGCCCCAGTTCACACGCACCGACGATATCCACCGAGAACTCGAAGTAGAAACTCTCGAAGAGCTCGTCAACAGGCTGAACGTGGACTTCTTTGCGGAGCTGCCCTCCAATAAGAACCCACTGATCTCAGGCCAAGCTGCCTACGTCACAATGCCTCATGACAAGTACCCGAGGCCACACGCAGCCCTGCCCCTCTAGCGTGTCCGGCTTGCCGGTTTCAAGATATAACAACCCCGACATGAATTTTCCAAACCACCACTTAGGGAATCACGCGTAATGCGGATAATCCCTCCCATCCTCGGCTAGGTGTGCGAGTTCCTCGCACACCAACACCGACAACAAGTACGGACGGAGCATTGTGATAAGATTTTTTTTTTATAATTTCCGATTGAATTTTTTTTTTCTCGTTAGTGTAGTTATGACTATATGGCAGTCAAAGTTAGCACTTATAAGCACCAACTGTAATTATATCCCATAAAATTGTTTCTCAGGAAAGCAATTAAATGCTTTCAAATACTAATTTTGAAGATAAATAACAGATAAATATACCGAACAGATCAGAACATGCAGAACAGATGGAGTTTACTAACAAAATTTAGTTCATACAAATTACAAAAATTCTTTACACATGCTCTTTACACAAGTCCCTGATGACAATAAGCTGAAGCGATTAATATCCATTATCTAAATGAAAAATTCTAACAATCAACGCATTTTATATTTCAATCGTAATCATCATATTACATGAAATATCTTCGATTAGATTGTTACCGATTCGGAAATTGTGACACCTTGCGCTGTGCGATAAGATAAAAATAACATATAAGTTCCAAAAAGCATCAGCTCTCCACAAAAGCTAATCACCAATAATCGCTATCTTCGTAGAAGCGATATTGTAAATGCCGATCATGCACTACAATTATTTATAGGTGCCATATTATGTCCAACAGGGAAACTTGTAGATTTCACCGCGGAATTTTTCTCATCGACAATGTTCAATCAAAAAAATATCTTCGATTAAAACCAGACAACTGTAATTGTAGCACGTAGGAGATGTAATCAACCACTCGCCGATATTTTTGATCAACACGACCTCAATTTCATCATGAAAGTTAAACAGAATGTTTAATCTACATGCAATCCCACTTCAATCAACTGCAAATATTGCTTTTTAGTGTCAACTCCTTTCTTTTGCAGATGGATATCGGAAGAGAGGTCATTCAACAGAGTTCGATTGGCCTATATATCCAGCATGCTTGATTTGTCATCCCTTGTTTTGATTAATTTGATCAGCGAAAGCTGTTTTCTCGCTCCTATACGATCAACCCCAATTCGTTTTCTCAGCCCCATTCCACGGGAGTGCAAATCTAAGTCTTCCCTACGCACGAGCAGCTAGCAATATCGTAATCAAAGTGGTGATGCAAAGATCAGGGAATAGCAGAGTGTTTACAACAGCATTTGTCGTTGGTTGCTCAGCGAACAAACTGCAAAAAACTGTCTAGAAAAGAACATCCATGTTCACCGATCTCCAAGTAATACTTGTTTCTAATTATTTGCATGTTTGTTTGCATCAGTGAATCATAAACAAAGTGGTGTCTGGTATATTGTCACGCACGGGATCATGATGGGTAGTAAATAAAGTATACAGTAATTACACGGTGAATCTGATTCGTATGAGATAAAGATTATTTCAATAAGACTCACCAATCAAACATTTAGATTCAGAAATAACCTGTAGAGAAACGAATGCCTTTTCCAAAATACTATGGATATGTAATTTTACCTACCTATATACACATTCCACTTAACAGTAACTAAATGAAACTTACTTGATATTAAGAAAAATCAAATGAACGAGGTGCATAAAGTAAATAATTTTGAATCTGCAATCTGCAAAGTTGTCTTCTGCCATGAATCATGATTGCTTTCTGGTGTATACCGCCACAACTCAACGGTAGTTCGTATTTCGTGGGCATCGGAACGTCAAAGCTCGAGCTGTCATGTACACGTGTTCTATGTTCATATCAGCTGTCTTTGTAAATGTTCTATTTGGGGGTGTTGCTTGTTATCTGATGTGTCGTCGCAAGTTCGTTTCGTTATCGTCGCGTAGTTAGATAAAATTTATAAATATTGACTATTGAATTGTTTAATTTAGTTCTTTGTTAGTAGTGACACTTAAAATGAGTGGGGAATATGAACGAATCAATTCCTCAGGACATCATGCCATTTATGGATCTATTGATGCATTGGTAAGAATTCGAATAGGAATAATTTCAACCCCAATCAGGAACCATTTCACAATATCATCATTGAAAGGATAAAGGTATCAAGTGCTCCCCCATATTGAAATGCATCCTGATAGCCTTATAGCTTAGTTAGGGATGCGTTTAGAGATTCTTCATGACCCAGATTTAGTTCAATTTTATATCAACCAAATCTTGCTTGTGACCAGCCCGTGTTATTTTATTAGCCTCTCCACTAGATAAGAATTGTCAGTATTTAAATTTATCATTATTCTTCCCGAACCCAAGCTAGAGCCAAAGGTTATGTCTTGGTGCGTACAGACTTAGTACGGTTTCATCGGCTCCGAAAGATTATGATACCTAACAAACAACAGTTTTCTAGTCCCTAGAGAGCAGAAGCTTTACGAAGCGATCCATCACCAAAATGAACAACATTCCATCAGCAATAAACCATTGATTTGCTATTTTTATATAACCGAGGGTCCAATTTTTGTTTGCAGTCCGAGGAATCTCCTCTTCTTCCCGAGGATATGGCTGAAGAGAATACGAACAAGCTGGGATTCAGCACCGATGTGCTGGTTAAAGACAAGAATCAGCAGAAGGCCAAGCAACTGCCGCAGTACATTGCCGCATTGTCGGCAACCCTAGGAGCCTTTGCATTAGGTAAAAAAATCTTACAGAAAAAAGTGTTTGATTCCCTTCTAAAACTGTAGGTAGGTACCTAGGTACCTTTTTTACATGGTTGATGTACAATGATAAAGCAGTAGGTATCATGTAAGTTCTCCACATTTACTGAGGTTGTTGAATTAAGCTGTAAATCACTGCACCAAAGCTCCCACTTGTTTACAGATTTTTAAAAACTGAACAAAGTCAAATGCTTTATGATTCTGCTTAGGATCATAATTATGTCGTCAGCAAATCGATAAAAAATTCCTAAGTTGAATCAATGGTGCAAATTTCAACTAGCCAACATTCACTCAGTGAACTGTGCCTGCAGTGCAATTCTATTAATTTTTGTAGGGCAATATGAGATGAGAGCGTTCATTTGTTCTAGTGAAAACATTGCCAAAAGGTATCATCTCATCTCACCTTTAGAAAATTAACTGATTCAAACTGCTGGTGTCCCGTAAGAACTGTTTCGTCATAGACCAGCCTTCAATACTTCAAATTTAAACCAGACATAATTGGACTTGCAAACATTCGCTGACATTAATTTCCCTGGTCTCTAGGAACGGTCTTGTCATGGACCAGCCCGACCACCGCCCGACTAGTCGTGGGCAACGGGACTATAGAAGGGGAGTCGGGCTTCACTGTGACCAACGGCCAGATGTCGTGGATCGGCGCCGCTATGACACTAGGTGCCGCTGTCGTCGTCCTGCCCATCGGGTGGCTCATCGACCGGATCGGCCGCAAGAACTCTATGCTGGTGCTCGTGCCGCCGTTCACGCTTGGCTGGGCGCTCATCACGTGGGCGCAGAACGTGAGTGTGCCCGTATTTCGTACCGAGTTCTTATGTCAAAGTCAAAGTCTTAGAATCGATTTCTCCCAACATTTGCAAACCAGACTGCGTGTAACACACGTGATTCATAATTAACCCAATAGGTAGGTAAGAAAAATATGAATTTGCCTCAAAAGACAAAGATGCTGATATTCATGATTTTAAACATAGTGTGGTTAGATAAAGACACAACTCTCGTGTTTATTTAAATAAAATGAACAGTTTTTTAATCAAATTTCAAACCATATGAAATGGATTTTGGAGATGGCGGGAGAATTCCTGTTAACGAAATTGAATGGCCGTAAGAATGAGTGGTTTGAAGGGTGGTGGGCACATGAGAAACATGAGCTGGCCAAGCAATATTTAAAATATAAGATAATCACTTAAGACTAAGTACTAAAGCCTCTACCATTCTTTCCTCGCAGGTTGAGATGTACTACGCAGGCCGTTTCATCACAGGTATGGCTGGCGGTGCGTTCAGCCTCACCGCCCCCGTCTACACGTCGGAAATAGCCGAGGACTCGATCCGCGGCACGCTCGGCAGCTACTTCCAGCTGATGGTCACCATCGGCATCCTCTTCGTCTACGTCGTCGGCGCTTTCGTCTCCGTCTGGTGGCTCTCCCTCATCTGTCTGCTCGTCCCGCTGATCTTCGGCGTTATCTTCTTCATGATGCCCGAGACGCCGCTCTACCGCCTTCAAAACGGCCTGCGGACGGAGGCGCTCGAGTCGCTGCAGTTCTTCCGCGGCAAGCACCACGACGTCGAGCCAGAACTGCAGAAGCTGGCGGAAGAAGTGGAGCAGACGGCGTTGAACAAGTTGCCGTTCAAGGACGCGTTCCGTTCGAAAGCGGCAAAGAAGGGGCTGTTGATCGCGTTCGGTTTGATGTTGTTCCAACAGCTGAGCGGTGTCAACGCTGTCATCTTTTACACGGCCGACATTTTCCAGGCGGCCGGCAGCGATATCAAGCCGGATTATGCGGCGATCATCGTCGGGGTGATGCAGGTATTGGCGACGTTTGTTTCGTCTCTCATCGTCGATAGGCTCGGGCGCAGGGTCTTGCTGCTGATCTCCGACTCTGTCATGGCGATATGCACGACGATTATCGGAGTTTTCTTCTATTTGAAACAGGACGGGCAAGATGTGACAAGCATCGGCTGGCTCCCTCTTTTGGCCACTTGCGTTTTCATAGTCGTGTTTTCTTTGGGTTTCGGTCCGATCCCTTGGATGATGATGGGCGAGATCTTTGCGCCGCAAATCAAAGGATTTGCCAGCTCCTTGGCTTGCCTGCTCAATTGGCTCTTGGCATTCATTGTGACAAAGTTCTTCAGCGATTTGGTAGACGCCTTTGGCCGGCACACAACGTTTTGGATTTTCAGCGTGATTTCGGCTCTTGGAACCGTTTTCGTTTTCTTTGTCATTCCAGAAACTAAGGGTAAATCATTCAATGAAATTCAGAGAGAGCTGGGTGGGGAAGAGGCCGTTACGACGAAAGATGAGGAGCAAAAGTATTAAAAGTCCTGCCTGTACAAGAAGCAAACTAGTTCACCTCATTCCTATTTTTATAAAGCAAAATTGTACAATTTAGTAGGCAAATTAGCATGTTGTATCAATTTATTCAAGCCTTACTGTTATGTATATAGTCTTTTCGTGAGACAACATTTGTTTTTGCATCGCCTCCCAAAGATACCAAACACCACCAATGTAAATACCAAGCGTTTCTGTTTGGACGCAACTGAATTGTATCATGGGACGCGGTCATGTGAAAAATTTGTATGGAAACTTGTGTTTCTACTTAATGCCTTGTGGCATACTGTGGTAAGATTCTGCTCGGATTCTGGTAGATACCGAGTGACATTGGTTACATTAATTTATGTGATTGCTACCTAACTTTAGTTTTAGTTTTAATTTATGAGAGTTGTACAGTTAGATTAGCAATTCTCTCTTAATATTATATATGTTTTAGATTTAATAAATGTATATTTATTTTTAATATGAATCGCATTGAATTGTGAATAAAATTGAAATATTTTTAATGTAAAATTTGGTTTCTTTTTTGAGGGTTGCCTATCATTCATCAGTGGTTCCACTGGCAACAGTCATGTTAAGCTAGGTCTAGGTTAATACTTGCTTGTTGCAATGAGGCCTTCAATTAATAAAGTTTTAACGAAGCAATTCAGTGTGAGTTGTTTAAAAGGAAAAGAAAACAACTATTTTATAACAACGCCTATATTCTATGTAAATGCTTGTAAGTTTTAGTTGCTAGTTTGAACAATATTTGAAGACTTGTTCGTGAAATGTGATTCTAACCTAGTATTCATCTTACAGCTCCACATATCGGGCACTTGTACAGTGCAGTAATAGCCGATGCATCAAATAGGTTTCAAAAGCTCTTGAAAAATGACACATACTTTGCTACCGGCACAGACGAGCATGGTACGAAGATTCAGCAAGCAGCTGAAGCGCACAAAATGCCGCTACCTGAATATTGCAATAAAATTTCCGAACGGTACAGAGACCTATTCAAAAAGTGTGAGATCGAATACACAGATTTTGTCAGAACAACGGATACGAGACATTTGGAAGCTGTCCACCATTTCTGGGAGCGTTTAAAATCACGAGGTTTCATCTACAAGGGAACGTATGCTGGATGGTATTGTGTTCAAGATGAAGCCTTTCTCACTGACACCCAGTTAGTAGATGGACCTGACAACAAAAAGTTGTCTCTAGATTCAGGACATCTGGCAGAATGGACAGAAGAAGATAATTTTAAATTCAGACTTAGTGCTCTGACTGACGACATTTACTATTGGCTCAAAGATGGTAGATATTAATTAAATAACTCTTATTTTTACTGTAGTTACAAAGAATGTATAGTAAAGCTGTAAATGTGTGTTAAGGCACCCCCTTCTCTTCTTCTTCTGAGCAAGTAATACGGTCCGCGCTTACCCCCAGTAAAATATTAATCCGTCAGACATGTCGGTACCTACTAACTTTCGATTTCTCCATGCAGCTAATGTCCACCCTGACAAGTTTAAGCGACGCCTATTTGGTTGGCTAGCCGATGAAACCGTGATGAGCGATCTTTCGATATCGCGTCCCACGTCCAGAGTGCACTGGGGAATCCCAGTACCTGAATATCCCGACCAAACGATCTATGTATGGCTGGACGCGCTAGTAAACTATCTTACTGTAGCTGGCTATCCGGATGCTTTGTTCAAGAAAGTGTGGCCACCTGATTTGCAGATCATAGGCAAAGACATTCTAAAGTGAGTAAATATGTCGATGTTTGTAGCAACCATATAATTTATTTGTCACTAAAAAATATTTACGATGTCGATAGGTTTCACGGAATCTACTGGCCAGCGTTTCTGATAGCAGCTGGCCTGGATCCACCCAGTTCCATGCTGTGTCATTCTCACTGGACCGTTGATGGGGAGAAAATGTCTAAGTCACGTGGAAACGTCGTGGATCCATTTGATCGGGCCGATAAATACACTACGAGCGGTTTAAGATATTTCCTGCTCAGAGAGGGAGTGGCACATAGTGATGGAAGTACGTTACCTACAATTTCATTTTCTTACATTTATGCACCAATATAGCTTTCGGTATAAAAACCACAATTAGGGCCAGGCAACATGTTAACGTCTTCAATCATTGCAGATTACAGCGACGAGAAAGTAATCAGAATTCTCAACTCAGAACTAGCTGACACACTTGGAAACCTGCTGAGTCGTTGTTGTGGATCGGCGATAAACCCTCGGCAACATTTCCCCCAGCAAACGGTTGCATGCAAAGAACTCGACACCGTCGAAAGTACAGCGCTTATCAGCGCTCTCGAAAGTCTCCCGTCTTTGTGCCAAGAACACTTTCAAAACTGCGACTTCTACCGAGGAATCCAGCTCGTCACGGCGACGCTAAGGACGGCCAACAAGTTCTTTGCGACCGAGAAACCTTGGCAGCTTGTGAAAAATAAATCCGACCGACTAGATCCTGTTCTTTATCTGACAATGGAAACGTTGAGGGTGTGCGGGATTTTGCTGCAACCGGTCGTACCTACTTTATCTAGAATTTTATTAGACCACCTGCGTGTTCCGACGTCAAAGAGGAGTTGGGCAGATAGTCGAGCTTTTGGGGAAGGAAGCTCTAGCGCTATTAATGATGAGAAAGTAATTTTATACTCGAAACTAATTAGCAAAGAGGCAGTGCAATCAAAAGCTTAGCCCGTTTCTAGGTCTGAATCTTAATTAACATTCAAGCCAGATCAATAAACCAGACTTGAATAATTTCTTAGTTGATTTTTACCTAAACTTGAAGGTTTCAGTATTCTTTCATATTTTTCCCCTCCTGCTGTCCTATTAATTATGTTTAGTCACTAATATAGTCACTAATTAGTAATTATGTATAGTCACAAAGCAACAAGAGTCGAACATAAAATATGCACAGTGGGTAAAGTCAATACTGTGACTGAATGTTGACAAGCATGATACTGATACAGCTGCAAAAGCTTGCCTCTCAACGTGAAAGCTCTGGAATATAAAATTGTACAATGAGCTAATTCAGTCAGTTAATTGCTTACAAATTAACGACAGTAGGAATATTTGAGGAGAGTTAAAAGCAGTCATCAAAGAAAAAGTTTGGGCATCTTTCTCAATTGAAGATAACAAATTGTTGTTGACGTCTTTTGGAAATATAACAAAATATTAAATATCAACTTTCTAAAGCTCCTATAACTGTACTGCAACCTTCAGTCAGCCGACAACCTTCCGAACTTCACCCCTTGACCTGTGTTCCCTCAGGCTCATATTGACCTTACTCCCCCCCCCCCCCTCCCCATCACTCACCCACCTACCATGCGTGAGGCGAAACAAAACAAAGCTCTTTTCTACAATGCAAGTGCTGAAGTAGAAGCAGTCAGCCACCAAAAACAATGGACCCAAAACAGGACCTCGGGAAAAGCCGCACGCAGCCCTTGAACCCTTGAAGGGTAACGATCCTAACACAAACAATTTATTCATGGGGCGCTGAGATGACAAGATCTAGAAATTTTCCCATTTTCCTGCAACCCCGATATCACCATTCTGTAATCCAAACATAATAGCTATAGAAAATCGAAACTTTGCTCTCATTCCCGTTTCTGGTAGAAATACTTCAATCCATTCTTGATGAGAAGTCTGTGATATGATAAGTTCGGCTTCGCTTTTTGTTGGTGTGATCCTTGATAACTTTACAATATGGCCATATTGTTGATTTTCAATTAATATAATTATGCCCAAACATCCAAACATTATAGAGCAACTATAACAAGCGTATTGTATAACGTTGTAAGCTTATCGGGAAACAATTACTTGACTAATCAAAATGATGCGCTTTGACAAGATATTGATCGACGCGAGGAAAAGGTCGAAAGCTGACCTCTCTCGAAGGGAAATTGTTGGGCCTGGATGGCGAAAAACAAGAGTCTAGCTTCAAGATTCTTTCACACTCTTCCCGTCTAGATGGCGCTACCTAGACGCACTGGAAAACGTAAGTAAAAGAGTAGATTGGTCACGGGAAGAGATAAAGCATCCCATTTTTTTTAAAAGATAAAACCATTACCTCATAAATTCATGTCATTCAAAAGAGCACCTGAATTGATATGGGTAAAAATCACAATATTCTAGTATTTCATATGTGAATTGTGCAAATTTATGTATAAGAAAGTATATGTAAAAATAAGGATATGACTGCATCTAAGTCATGCATGACTATCGACGATAGAAAATATCTGATGCAATAATGTAAATGGTTGTAACACATTGGGGGATCTCAACTTGTAAGGATTCCCGCGTTCTCCGCTTCATTCTGACGAACACAGAGGGAAATATTGGGGGGAAAAGCATTCCTATTTCACATTATAGGCTAATGCCGAGCAGTAACGATCAATACAGATGAAATGAGCGAAATATGTCGTCGTTTTTCGCGATTTTCAAGCTTATATTTTTATTTTTGCGGCTACGCGAAAATTCTCATTCGATGGCAGATTCGTGATATTAATAATTTGTTTAGTTTGTTTTATTGATTGATGTCCATCCCTTCTATTTGTCAAAGTTAATTGCTAATTTTTTAATTAGACTTTTAAAGCAGCCAGCTAGCAATTGAACAATGAGCAATGAGCAATGAGCAATGAGCAATTGAGCAATGAGCACATTTGCAAATAATCAAAACGAAGTTCCATCTCATGGGACCCAGGTTGGAAAAATGACCAGTCCACCGGAATCGAACTATTCTCAAAAACCGTCAAATTTCCAGCACCTCTAGGTCTTCTCCGCTGAGCTGCTTATATAAAGCAGATTCCCCATGAAATGAGCGCAGTACAACGCAAAACCATTCAAACAGAAGCAGGAAAATGTGCCAAACAAACTCTCAAGCCCAGAAAAGTGGATGGAAATACTGGAAAAGTCCACGTCACACTCTCAGGCAATTTCCTTAAACCGTGTGCTTTAATCCGAGTGCGCTAGCATTGTAAATTGAGTGTCGCAAGCATCAAATCAGCATTCATTACAAGCTGCCGTTCGCGATGGAAGACACAGACACCGAGTGCTTGCAATTTCATTTCGAGGCCGACGACGCCAGTCTGTCGCTGAGAGAAGTCTTGGCGGAAGGCGAACGGTTTAATCAGGAGAGTGACTACCATCAGCTGCTTAACGGCCGGTTAACGCCGATGGAGTATTTCCCGTGCAACGGTCGTATCACTCCTAGTGGCTATTTGACGCCGCAATTTCATACGCCGTGTGCGAGCGGTCGTGCGAGTCCGTACGTCGAGCGGCCGTGCGCGGGGTCGTTGAGTGGAAAGTTGACGCCGTCGTGTTTGGCTTTGGGGCGAAGAGAAAGCGACGGGGTGACGAGGACGGAGGATGCCGCTAGTAGGTGCAGCTGACGTGTTGGTTGAGATGGCGGGGCGAGATTTTGTTAGTGTATTTGTTGTTTGTTTTGGTGTAGGGGACGGCGAGCTACTACATGTAGTTGCTGGCATGTTATGGTTGAGCGAGTTTCGGTTTTATTTTGTCAGATTGTGTCTGTTCTGAAGCCGATTTTAATATTTTGAAGTGGGTAACGCTTTGTACTTTTTATGAATATTCTGCTGCCTAAATGCCTCCGATTGGTACAGGCGCCGAATCCGATCTCTCTGCCTCCAGCCAAGATAATAAAGTGTGCTTAGGCAGAAGCCATATTATATTAGCTGAACGGTAATTAAATATAATTTTACACCTAGCTTGATGAGATAACACCTTATATTCGTGCTTGGCTTTAAAAAAATCAACGAACCTTGACGTGAATTTTTATTTCTCATCGAATATAATAATTGGTTCTTAACTTTCTCAAAACTCATGTCTTTTCATCATCTTAGCAAGTAGGTTTTCAGAAATAACTATATTTTAATGTGTATTTAATGCAAGCTACTACCATGAACTTGAAATTTTCCCGACGTTTCGCTTAAAGCTGTGCTGCCTGATTTGTCAAGGGTCCAAAATGAAGCCAATCCATAACCCAGTTGAATAGTCTTTCTGAAAGAGTCACTTTGATTACTTTTTCGAAAAATATTACTACGCCAATATTTTATAACCTTTGGCGAGGCATTCAGCGTTCAGCGGCATTCAAAATTCAGCGACACACGTCTCCTTGCACCAAAGAAACAATTTCGAAGGGAAATTGCTAGATTTCTTTTATGCACAACCGTCAGGATATTGTCAATAAAAGCCCGAACTCAATAAGGCCACGATTTTTTTTCTTCCTCGGTTTTCCGTTTCAACTTGAAGCCCAAACTCACACTCAAAACATAGACCTCCGCTCTAAGCCCGACGAAACTCCCATAAATTAAAATCCTGCATAACGAACAAAAAACCCATGCGTTTCACACCTGAACCTAATGAATTGACACAGAATTTACGGAAAATTTGAAATTGATGGTCACGTCCCCGTGAGCTATGCCGACAAAACGGGGCGTAACAAACAGTGCAGGTTAGAGTTAGACAATAATAATCGTGATTCCTCTACCAACAGCTCTTTCAATGTAGCAATGGACCACTCGTGTGTGCACATAGGAAATACCTACGACAATTGATTTATTTCACCTCACACAGCAGTCTATGGATCCGTTTTACACCACCATATTGAAACTCATTATACTCAACTAAGATTAGGCTGAGAATTGTGATGGAATCAAGATCCACTCATCGAGTATATAGTTTCGTAGTAATTGCAGTTATTATTAATTGCATCATGGAAACTTTCGCCAACGATTTTACAAATGCGCAATTTCTTAAACCAGTCACAGACTCGTCAATATATTATTAAATCTGTGCTTTATTTTATGTTCTTATTCGTATCTGGATTCCCTTTATGACCAATTTTCGGTTAAAAGCTTAGAGGCAACTGTTAAAGCCAAGTGTATTATTTTCTTCTGAAAATTTCCTGGAAATGTAAGCTGCGACGCAAATGTCACCTTGTTCCGGATGGGCAAGTGCACAGGGGGACGGTGGAGCGGCAGGTTTTACACGTTAAGAGTGCTATGCATGAATCGTCGCATAGAATTTTCCGGCGGTTTTATGAACTACGAGGTCTCAACAGCCAAGACTAGCAGCGTTCTAGGTTTGAAAAAAAGGTCGATCATTTACGGTCCGGCCACTGGTGTTTAATTACCCTTCCATTGTCATCGAATGATTTGGGTCTCGAGGATGAGTTGTTATCTCATCTATCTGGGAATAACCTGTTTGGACGAAATTAATGGGAGTAATCTTTCGAAGGATGCCGTTTTCGACAAGCATCAACTCAATTCAATACGATTCAATATGACTTATGATGAGCAAACTTATAAAATCGGAAATGAATACAGGCACAGATAAAACTCATTTGCCAATAAGCATTTACCAAATGCTAATTTGGCACATTTTGGTGCAAACGCTGATAGTCCCTTCAATGAGACACCGCGTCCAAATTTTGGATATTTTAGTAAAAGAATAATAACACGATAAGAAATTGCCAAATATAATTTGCATAGTAACGAAAGAGAGTCGGTACATGCTCAGTATCTTAGTTTTCCGCTCTGTGGCAATATTTCCTCTTCTGCTGCTGGGCTGTAGGGGTATACAGAGTCTGGGGTAGCGTCTACAGGCAGTGATTGCTGCCGGGACCCCGAGCCAGTCCTGGGGCTCCGGTATAGGGATGTCTTTAAACAAGTTTTTCAATATTTGACCCACAAATCAGGGCTTGAAGAATAAGTTTCAGATTTTTTCTCAGATCATTGTACTAGTCGCCTTCAGGGCCGACTTTGCAATGTCATAGCTAACTATATCCTCCAGATCAAAACTCAACTCCATGGTTACAACATATCAGTTTCATTCTGTTTTCCTTCCTAACTGGAAGATAACTATCTAACTGTAAATTGTAACACTCGCCCTTCGTCGAAAGTCGACAGTCGATTTTTGATGGAAATCTTATCCTGTTCCACGGTCCTCAGCACCGAAACTGACTATAGGACGGGCCCCATTCCAGTAAAAACTAGACGTAATTCATCCACATGGGCCCGAATATATTATTTGTGGATGAATATATCCATAAAATTTCAAACTAAACATTACTCAAGCTGGATATAAACGCGAAGATTTGTTCCAAAATTTATATCGAGAAATTAATTTCTTCGAGATGTGTCCCCTAACCAACCTATTTGTTTGGACCACCTTTTTATGGCAAAGCCACACATGATAAGAACATGGGAAATCCTCACATCCGCACAGTTACGAAAATTATACAAAAATGTAATAATTATATTTTATTAATAAATAAATAAAACATATATATACAAATGAATGTGGCGTACGGTCTTAGTGTGGGTGGGACTTTGAGACACAGACACAACTTCCCCTATACCGCACCCCACCGTTTTCGGGGTCTTCAAAAGTGTCATCGCCGCCGGGGCCTTTTTCGAACCAGTCTGCCACTTTGTGATAGTGGCATGGACATGGATCTGCGATGGCTCGAGTCCACCAACTCGGGGAAGAGGCATAATATATATATATATATATATCGTAATAGATCGCAATTTTATCAACAAGGTGAAGTAACACAGTTCAATATTATGTTATTTCTTAGCCGGTCTTCTGCTATAGTTCATGGAAGTAAATGAACAAAATCACTTAAAATGAGTTCTTGGATTAGTGAATTAGTTATTGATTTTTTGTTGCCAATATGATTTCAACGGTATCCTTTTCTCTTCAACAGTCTTGATAACGCTAAATCTAACTAGATTTCAGATTTAAAATCCATATTCAATCTCAGCTCACAACCAACACCAAAGTTTACCAAATAAATATGTATTTCAACGCGCGATGCTCAGGTTCGTTTCCGCAGGCTTCTGATAGCCAGGGTTCTGTTATCACAGGGACAGATCTGAGAGCCTGGGCTATTAAGAGATAACCGTCGACTTAATGACACAGGTAGACGGAATATCGACGCTAGCGTTCCTATCACAATTATCGTGAACTACTAGCACATAATTTTTGCCAAAATCTATCGAAATATGCTGTTTACCGAGGTCTGCGAAATTCGTTCTCATCGAGCCAATTTTAAAGATAATTAAATTCGGAAAAAAGGACCGAATTGTTAAAAGTGAGTAGATAGGCGCTTGCTTTTTAGTTTTTGCGAAAAATTCTTGGGTTGCTGTCAATAAAATCGAGAAAATCACACATTTTTTAAAGTTAAAATTACGAGATGTTAACAAAAAAAAGTAAAAAACTGAAAAGCAAGCGCCCATCGAGACACTTTTGTGAACCATATTCCAAAAACCGTGTGGTTCTAAGACAAACGGTATGGAAATGAGAGCGAATATTGCGAAATCCGTCCGTCCATAGCACTCTTAATGCCAGGCCAGCATTTTACCATGTTCCGTCTCTGACAGTGCAATAATCTAAAATAATAACAGCAGTGCCTGTTGCTTTCCATCTTATTTCCTTGCATTTTTGTGTTTATTTAGTTTTTTTTTCAATTTCGCGCGTGATTGTTAATTTCTAGTTGTGTACTTGTATCTGAGCCTGGATTTGGGGCAATGTGCGACTGCGTTGTTCAACCTAACTGAAGTCTTTCTCGCGGTTGACGTTTGAAGGTATTAGTGTAATTTTCCTGAAGGCAGACTAATGCCATCCCGCGTACACGAAAATCAACCAAATATAGCTAATCATTTGCTGCCTTACAACATCGAGGAACATCAAAAGTAACTTCGGCTCTGCACCACCTGGTTCTGAAGAACTCGACATACTATTTTCTTGTTTTTCTTGGTTTTCATCAGAAGGAGTTGTTGAGGAAGTTCTTAAGGTTCGATGCAGAGGAGTATGACTGCGAGCTCAAATGGGAATTTGAATAGTTTGCATGTCGCAACTACATTGTTGAACTCTTGACCTTCGGTAATGTTCTCGTTGACTTTCGGCTAAGCGAGCAGCACCGGGATGGAACCAGGATTTGAGAATCACGAGATAGATACCAGGAACCAAGACATTTTAAGGAGATTGACACACAGTGTTTGCTGTTTGGGCAAAGCTGGAATGATATTTCGTCTAGAAAAGAATGATTTTCGTCCCTTAAGCGAGAAAAACTCATGTCGATTTTATAAACGGCGAGTTACTCCGTATTCGGTATTCGGTACGGGTACGGGTTACGGTATTCTGATTACCCAGATGCTTAGACAGCCTGAAACGTTGTATCTTCGATTGGCTCTATTGGTCAAAGAAAATGGTTCAACCATAAAAAGTATTTTTTTATAAATAAAGGTATATAACATAACATTGAAACTATTTACTGTGCAAAAAATTGTGAGTTATTTGTTTCAACCTCAGGGATGAAATAACATTCCTGTATCCGACATTCCGTGCCGTGTATCCGACCGACGAACCCGCCGACGCGGATCAAGTGACCCAGAGGCTGGACTCGTACCTGAGGCTGTGGACCAGGAGACTGGACTTGTAAGGCTGACGTCAACGTCCTGCTGTGTGTCCTACAGCCGCGTCGGAGTCGGGGTTTTGGAACGCGCCGGACACGCACAGATGGAGCAGCGAGGACGAGTCCATCGACCCGGAGGAAGTAAATCGGAGGCTGGTCGCCGGACAAGACTTGTATCCCAACTGTGACGTCACCATCTGGTTGCGGTCGTGCAGAGAGGAGGTGGTCGAGCCACTGCAGGGTCAAGTTGTTGGTGAGGAAGGGTTGAGGGAAGGTCTTCTGCCTTTCGTTGATTCCACCCGGTAGTTTGATGCATCATGAAAGATGTGTGATTTCTTGACCCGGCACCTCCACCGTGGAATTGACAAGGTTGGATTCTGGAGGTGGTAACAAGGATAGCCGTGAAATTCCTTACAGGAGCTACTGAAACTGTCCGTCAGGGGCGCTGGAGCACAAGGAAATTGCATAGCACTGGGTTTCCACTTCTCCCTGATTTAAGGTCCTTGGTAATTATGATTCCAATCGTTAAATTTATTAAATATCAATTAAATGTGCATTCAGGTTTATTTTTCATTTGGTATTCTATTTTTTGTACTGTTTTGCTTATATTATGTCTAAATGCATCTATATTACGCGATAAGGGGGGGGGGGGGGCTTTTTGATGTCTGTGAAATTGGCGACCGGACACATATTATGTTGAAAGTAAACTTAACGGATCTGAAATTTAGATGACGACTCCGGAGAAGATTGCAGTTCCGTGTCTATGTTAGACTTTGGTGAGAGAGGAGATTTATCAAATTACCGGGTGGAAGAGTTGAAAATGGATCACCTAGAGGCATCCTAGAGGCATGTTTGCATTATTTGATGCTGACGATGTCTCTCTGCCTAGGCACGATTCCCCTGTGGCTGACTGGGAGCCTGCTCAGGAACGGTCCAGGGAGCTTGGAGGTTGGCGACATGACGTTTGATCATCTATTCGATAGCTCGGCGCTTCTTCACAGGCAAGAGACGGCAATTTTAACTCAAACTACACCAAACTAAAAATGCTTAATTATTCAATCGCGCTACTAGTATTCAACATCAACTTCAAGCTTAACGGTATACTTTACTTTTTGGTATTTTAGGTTTTCTTATTGTTGGGAAACTTTAAGAGGTTCTTTGGAAAGCCAGGTAGATCTAGAAAGTTTGCCACATTAATTTTGTATGATTCTTGCGATGGATAACGGCTCAAGGTAAACATCTGGCTCTTTACAACATTTCTGTTCGTTGTGAGGTGAATCTCGCTGAAGCTTGTTACTCTCACATCCTATCTCTGTCACTGTTACATCGGCCACGAAGTCTTCAGATTGTCTGACGTTCCACCGTCTAACCCACTTGCCACTTGCAAAGTCTGTTTTCCTGCACGAAGAAGAAATCCGACGCTCTTTTGTCTTAAGCTAAAAGTTAATTCTTTTGGTCGAAAATGTATTAGCAGCGATGCAAACTTGAAAGTGTAATTCATGACACTAGGCAGTTCGTGTTTTTTTAGCGTTTTTATAGCTGCAACCAGGCTCTGATATCAACATTTCCCAGAAATCGAATTAGAATAGGTATATTAATCAATACTCAACCCAGTTCCTCATTCTATAGATTGATTTGATCGCCTACAAATTGGTTTCTTAAAATACACTACACGAACACTCTAGATCAAACAAATAATGTAATTGGGAAGCAAACTTTACGTCAAGGAATTCACATTTTTAGAAAATGGATGGATATACCATAGCCTACTGTGCTAATGGGACACGTTTATGCATTAAACGCTGAAAAGTACTTGCTGGAAAAGCTTTCACACACAATATTATATTTTTTTACGGGGTAGATGTTGTTCGATTTCCGCAAGTAGCCATTAAGATGAACTCGCAATGGATTACAGGTTCGCTATCCATGACGGCAAAGTGACTTATCAGAATCGCTTCCTACGCTCCGAGACGTACAAAAGAAACCAAGCAGCACAGAGAATTGTCGTCACCGAGTTCGGCACGAAAGCGGTCCCCGACCCTTGCCAGACGATCTTCCAACGGTAGGTTTATTAAGGTGTATAGTCCCGCTTCCTTCATTATAGTGAAAAGAATGGGTTACCTGATGAGCATGATGTTCAGGTGAAAATACTCAAAATTTTAAATAAAAATGCGGAAACTCTGAGGGAAGGAGACACGGGTAGTTTATACGGCCAGAAATGTCACTCTTTCTTGCATTTTAAGGTCCATCATGTATGAAACACAATGATTACTGAAATATAATTAGAGGACAGATATGAGATTAAAAAATGAAAATCATAACTCATTTAGTTTGTAAGTGTAGGAGGATGGGAAATATAAATGCATTTCTCTCCACAAATTCATTTTGTGATGCTGCGGAAAGAAGATATTGCTTAGTCAGAAAATTTAGGTAAATTTAGTCTCTTTCGTCAGAGTAAACACGGATGAATTTCACTACTGATAAAAGATTTAAAGCGTTTGATAGTGTGTATGTTGGTTTTGAAGTCGCCGGTTCTAGTAAGAGATTGGATGATAGGGATTGGGGTCGGATTGCTTGAAGATGTAGCGATATAGCATCGCTCGCAGCTACCCAAACCTTGTCACGATGCTTTTGATGGCACGGATTAAGAGCCAGCTAAAGGCAGCTTAAAAGCTGAAAATGCAGAGGTCCACGTAATTAATTTTCCTGCCCCCTAAATTGATCCCAATATTTTTGAAAAAAAATCAGTGTGTAGAGGAAGAGTACTCCGACCCGCCTATTAAACTTTAATTGAGATCGGATGGAAAATAAAACAACCAGAGAAGAAAGAAAAGTGGTGTTTTCGTTTAAAAAAAACCCACAAAAAGTCTCAAATTCAAGATTTATTTGTGAACAAAGTAAACGTCTGATCGACACGAGCCTTTACATCGCGTATTAGAAATTTTTTCAACTATCCACTGTTATTTTTTCATAAATATAGGGAACATTTTAGGGGCAGGAAAAGTAATTGCGTGGACCTCTGCACTACCAAAAATTTCCGTGTGAGAAAGCTAATCTTTCACGGATTAGACCTGGTGAAAAATAACTTCCAGTTTTACTGCCTCATTATCAGCATGAGAGATAAAAACACTATTGGAGATTATGCTTGCACAACCCGACACATGGTTATATAAAAGTCAGTAAAAAGGTAAATCATACAATTCCGTGTTTCATATGGTTTTTTCGATATGACTGGATTCGTCTCTGTTTGCAGATCTAAAGCAATGTTGAAATTTAAAAATCGGATGAAAATTATCGATCTTTTCGGTAATATTCATTCGTTTTTACGTGAGTAAGATAAGAGTGACTTAAAACATGACGCACTACAAATTCTTTTCCTTGATTGAAATGCGCCACAGAATCATCAATAAGTGCACTAGAACTTTGTTTCAAAGTATCATGCAATCTGCTGACAAAGATGAACCCAACCATGTCATTAAAATCATGAAAATAGAGAAAACGCAATATTTTTTCATTTTGATGATTAATCTTGGTTATGCAAGAGTCGCAGATTTGTGCCAGCGTTTTTAATCCGTGGCTTCCTATGATTACTGCCACAGATTATTATGATTTACACTATCGTATCGGGTTACAGGGTATGCAGACTCTTAAATGGACAAACATTATTACAGATGCAGAAGCACTAACAACACGAGTGCGACTGGCACTAACCGGGTTTGCATTCGGCACTTACATTGACCATAGATTTTTGTTTTACAGTTATAATCGTGTTAAAATTTGGCTTACAGTTATTCCGTTGATTTATTCCCAGGTATTTACAGTCACGGCAATGGTGAAAAAACTACCAGCATATATAATATTTTTGCTACAGCAACTATGCTATGAATAATCTAAGATGAATATTTATGCTGATTGCTTGCTCGTGTTTAATTCACTCAAAGACGTATATAAAAGTAAAAAAGAACAATGAATTCTCTTCTGTATAATAAACGCAAAATTCAATTAAAAACTCGAGACGCCAACGTCTCTCGAATTCATTCGAAGCTGTGAAAATATTTTATTTGCAACTCATTAAGTTTTCAATGCTATTCAGTTTGTCTTCAAAGAAATATTTTAATTGCACTTGAAATCTTAACGCAAGAAAATGTACTCTCCGTTGGAATCTTGTCGTTTAAACGCATCCCTCTTGCCTTTTTCTGTACAGCATCAAATTAAGCTTGTCACTTTTTAATATTATGTTCAAATATCGCAAAGAACACGGATCCGTTTCAATTTTCTCTAGGAAAAGCCACCTACGCTGCTTTCTACGTTTTCTTGTCAAAGAATCGAGAAGCGTTGCTTTTAATTCAGTCTACTTCACAATCGAATTTTTCCATACCATGCTTCAATAATTCGAATGTTTATTTCCAATATGATACTCAATGATATAGGCATGACTTACCATATGAATATGGTGTATATTATTGTATTATTTTATAATACATATTACATACACACATTTTCAGCACATTTTACAATACTAACACAAGTCAAAAGTAGGAAATTTTCAGCTAAATATAACTTTGGACATCTAATTTAAATCTATACATACAGTCAACTCAAAGCATTTGTTTAAAATAGTTAAGATATTTAATCGTTGTCAGGGTGTCGGCGCTGTTCCACCCGGGAGAGTCGATGTCCGACAATGCAATGATATCTGTCTACCCATTCGGTGACCAGTACTACACCTTCACCGAAGCGCCCATCATCCACAGAATCGACCCGAGAACCCTGGACACATTGGAACGGGTACGACCACTTGAAGCCTGCTTAAACAACACTGGGTTGATGAATTAATTTATTTGTTTCTTTATAATAAAAGAAAGTAAAATTTAAAGTTTTTATGCATTGCACCGTAGCATCTTATTTACCAGTGTTTATCTGGGAATTGGCACCGGTTTTATGAACAGAATCTGTTCTGTCAGAAATGTTTTAGTATAATTTGTTGGCTTACAAAAAATATTTATATATTCACTTGTGTAAGCTACCAAAAGCCACATTAGACAGTTCATAAGAGCCAATCTACAAATTCCATTAATAACTAAGGTTCCTAGTCTTTAATTAACTGACTGTATGCAGCTTGCCACAAATGTTTAATTTTTGGTACCTTGTAATCATGACCGATGACCGCTTGACGGCATGACCGTGAAAAAACGCACTATCGAATGATTTTTCATAAAATACCTACTCACAAATACAATGAGAATTTTTCAAATTTAAGTCATATCTGAGAATTTCATTTAGACCCTTGATAAAGCAGGCAGCATAGCTTTGAGAAAAGTCGGGAAAATTTTGAGCTTGGGACTTAGCATTCAATATTCCAGTAAAATAGTTTTTCTGATAACTAACATGCTATTGGAAAAATACCTTTAGAGAGTATAAACTCATTAATTCAATTCGTTCTCGATTTCTCCAGGGTTTTATTTGTTTATTGGAAGCTTGGCTGAGCGTCACCCGGTCCCATCAACCTGTAACCACCCTTGCACCATTGCTGCTGCAGGTGAACGTTGGCGAGTTTGTGGGTATCGTGAACCACACCTCGCACCCGCACGTGATGCCCGACGGCACAGTCTACAACATGGGCATGTCTGTGTCGGCCATTGGTCCAAGCTACGCGATAATCGAATTCCCACCGTCGTCGTCGACAGGTAAACAACGTCACACTAGTTAAGTGCAGACAAGTTCAGACTCGAGTTTAGACCCTTGATAACGCAGGCAGAATAGATTTGAGAAACGTCGGGAAAGGTTTGAGTTTTGGGACTTGGCATTCGATTTTTTCTGATCAGGAAAAAGACATGAGTCTTAAGAAAATAATAATGTCAGAAAACGCCAGACAACATGAGACAATGCGAGACGTGAGACAACATTCGCGTAAAGTAGCGTTTTTAATGAAGTTTTAAACGCCAAAAAATGGCATGATAGCCATTAGAGGTGTTCAAAATTTGTGTAGATTTGGCAAGTATGATTAGATTTCCCAATTTTAGCAAAGTTTTACTCTGCAACTGCAAAGTCGACAAGTTTTTGGTATGTATTAAATGTGTGGTTAGATTTTGGCTGGAGAGTACGCCACCCGATGAAAGCGCAAATAACCCTTAAATAAAACAGTACGCTGAGGCTAAGTGAATGCGCTGATTACAAATCCAATAAATTCACTGTGCCGAGTTCGATGCCGGATCCAAGTTTCGTGGCAAGTCGCAAGTTCATGGTGCAGATTATTTTGGGAAGGCAAGTATACTCATATCAATGAGCCGTATCCGTGTCAAATAGTTCCAAAACTAATCCAAGTAATATCAACCACGAATGAAACGAGAATGAAGTTCGGATTTCACGAGGACTCACCGTGGAATATCGCAGCAAACACGGAACTGGATCTCTGTTTCTCACTCTCCTTCTCTTCCCTCTCCTCCTCCTCTTCGTCTGCCGAGTTCTGTGAGAGAACACAAAACTTGGTTAGCACAATGCGCGATTTAATGGGTTTCTGCACAATTCTGAACTGTTCGAGTTCGAATGAACCCCGAGAGGAAACGAAAAGTTTGGTGCTGAAATGTAACTCGTGAGCTACACGACAATGGGCCGTGGTACGGAGTACAGACTCCCAGCGTGCAGACTGCAACGTTCTGAACTCTATGATTAGACAATACATTGTCTGCTTCCATTCCAAAAAAAAAGCTATGAACGAGTTTTCAATGGGAAATAAAAATACTTTTTTTTCTCGTATTATCATTTTATGAAGTGAGTGTTGAACGTGGAAAGATTCAAGAAAAATCTCAGCCGAGTAATTCGATTGTGAATCGATGGCGTTTGAACACGTTTTACGAAGTATAACATGTCGAAAACCTTGTCATTAAATTTGGACATGGGTGAATGATATAATTATAGTGTCCCGCCGTGGAGCTATTTATTCTAACCTAGTCAGTCACCGACCAAGCAAAATGTTTCTTATCTTAAACAATGTTAGAAAAAACGACGGCTATTGCGAAGTCAATCCGTTAGTTTCGTATACGCGCTTGGAGAGAGTGAGAAAGCGAGTCACTTCAAACTGGTCGCCCATCCATCCTCCATCTCCTTGCAATGTTGCTTAACTTCGGCAAACCAACAATTATTCCCACATTTCACACCGTATCGTGTCTTATAGACCAACCTGGCGAGGCCAAGACGTCAAGTCCCATAAAGTTCTCAAGGATAATGAATCTAATGGTCACACATTCAACATCCATCTCCTCGAAATCTTGAACTTCGGCAAACAATAGTAACGGATGTCTCCGACGTTTCACTTCATTCCGTGTCTTGCAGAGACGAGGCCAAGAAATCTTGTCCCATCAAGAGCACAAGTATCATGAAACCCAACCAACTTCTAAACCATCGCAATCTTGCTTAACCTCGACAAACTGACAATTACTAGTGTTTCCAACATTTCACACCGAACCTTGTACAGACGCACCCGACTAGGGCCAATAGATCGAGTCCCATGGTCATCCACTCACGGTCACCTATCCAATCTTCAAACCATCAACCATGTTGCTTAACTGCGCAGACACAGCCGACGACGGCAAGATTTCAAGTCCCTTCGAGCACGCGAAGGTCGTGGGCTCGGTGCGGGCTCGCTGGCCCCTGCACCCGGCCTACATGCACACATTCGGGGTGACCGACAGCTACTTTGTGATCGTCGAACAGCCCTTGTCCGTGTCCGTCGCGCACATGGTGCGCAGTCAGCTGCGCAACGACCCGATGGCTGCGTCGCTGCGCTGGTACCAGGACCAGCAGGTGAGATTTTGTTGGAGATTGAATTAATTAAAGAAATATTCTCAAAGTTTTCTGGTAAGGCATCGGGCTCTTCTTTCCTTACGTGCAAAATATTGAATTATGATACAAATGCACTTTTATTTCCCAATGTCCTTATAAACTAAAAATTTGTCATCGAAATTTTTAATTTCAAATGTGTCTTTAAGACAGCAATTCCTCAGAATTCACGTGCTTAATGCTGGCTTGCAATGGAAAATCAAATGGCTTTATTTAAGGCTTGATTACCAAGAATTTTTATTTAAAAAAATACCGGATTTGAACATTATTCAAATCAACAATCTAAATTCTACTGTTTTTAAATCGTTGGGGCTTCACTATAACTAAACGCTAACACACTTCAGACGCAAATAGACAAAAATATGGTTGATTTTAAACCAGTTACCAACCAGATACTAGCCACACAACATTTATGGCGTCTCAAACGCAAACAGTCTTTATTTTCACATCTTTTCCTTTGCCAATGCTCTTCAAAACTTTTTATCAGAACGATAAAACAAAGCATAGCACGGAAAGCACAGAGGTAATTGTGGAAAACATTCGGTGGTCTAGGCTCCCTAACCACGACAAATATTCACCCACTGAATTAGACAATTACACGTGTCTGGTGGAATGTACACTCTCGAATTATTGATCGCTCGATCCGAACAGTCAGATTTCCGTTCCGAGCTGCCCGCTCCACTTTAGTTGTTTTTCTATCATGGAACCGGTTCCTGTGCCCTTGTCAGGATACCCCTGGAATCTGGACGTTCTGTGCAGCTTCGCGATTAGTGTTATAAGGGCTCGTTTGACTAAAAATGGTTAGGGTATGACGATACTGACACAGTGTAAGGCAAGTTCTCATACCGGCCAAAGTTCGTCAACAATTCCTCAGTATATTTAACACTAATTAATAGGATTTACAGTTTCACTCAAATTACGTACCGTCACCATGTCACGTAAAAATTTTACACCCTTAATCATCCACTAACGCACCCTCGTACTTGGTTTACATCGATGAATAGTTTTTGCAATTCGTTTGGGGAAATAGACGGATGAAAAATGCAATGAAGACTGACATTGCGAAAGGAAAAGAAGTAAAGTGCTCTTTGCAGGATTGACATCTAAAGTGTCATCAGTTCTACTTTCAGTTCACTTTATTTGCGCTTGATAGTCAAGTGCAAATATTATGTGTGATATTGTCACCTCTCGATTTATCTCTAACAAAGGCAATAAAGAATACCCATACATTTATATGGAAACGAATAAAGAATATAACAATTATGAATACAGCCAATGCTTAAACGACTCGATTCTTCAAATCGGCCAAAACACACCGGTTTGGCAATAGTAAAAATCGATGGATTCTTGTTCGTGTCATCACAAAATGTGCCGCGATACGGTCAAGAGGCTTCGGCAATGAAGCCAAACATCGATGAGGAGAGAATCTTGAGTAACGAATAAGGAACAAAGGGTTCTGAGAGGATCTCCCCCGATATGCGCTTTATGTAGGAATTGGGGATCAGACAGGCACAGAAGATTCTTTTGTCTCGGCTGAAGCCACCCTTCCTATGACCTCAAAAAGCTATACAATTCCTACGTCGCTAAAAAGACCATATTACAACCATTTTATATAAGACATTCTCCCTTTCACAAATAGCATGTAGCTGTGTCTGCTCGGATATATACACTAAGTTTGTAACTTTGAATAATAGGAAATTCTGAGGAAATCATTTCCCCACTTCAACTTTCAAATTCGATTTCCGTTGCGTTTGAATGCAGACGTTGCTCATAATGTGATTCGCCTTCATGAAAATTGAGTTATGTAAGAGGAAGCTAGAGATGCTGACAAGGCTGACATCTCGTCATGGTTTCGATGGTAATACCTATTGCTCTGACGCTCCTTTCAGACGCTCATACACCTTCTGAGACGCAGCGATGGCAAACTGTACAAGACGTTCTACTCGGAAGCGTTCTTCTATCTGCATATCATCAATCAGTACGAAGTGATGGATCATCTTGTGATTGACATCTGCTGTTATAAGGATGCCGCTATGCTGGACTGCATGTATATCGACTCGCTAAAGGTCAGTCATAAGCATCAATTTGTATTTGTGTTCTGACAATGGTTAGCATGCCACTTTTCTTTGTGTTTAGAACTTCATTAAAAACGCTATACTTTCTTAGTTAAGTTTAGTTTTAGTTTTTATATTCAACTCGAGATAGTAAAAAACCTCTATATAATTGAAATGAAGTATTCTGAGAAGTAAAATTTAGACAATTCCTTGAGATGGTCACATGTGGGCTTGCAGAACACTCAAATTGATTTACAGCTTGAAAAAAGAGTCGGGAAATTGGAAATTCGACTTGAAAAGAATTCTATACATTTCTCAAAATAGATTCTAACAGTTTCTTGGAAATCGCAGTCACAATACATTACGGATGCTCTGAGTTGACTAGCATCTCACAAGATGAAGCTTTTGTCACATACGCAATACAGTTTATGCCGCTGAAACTGTTACAAGATGGCAAAAATCCAATTTTCCGAAATTGCAAATGCTCGTGGGCTAGGTTTTTATTTTACCTTTAGAACCTACCCTATACGAGCACGAGGTGTGAAGGGGGCTTGCAAAGTGGGGCATGAAACAAGCAAAAATCGGAGATTCGAGTTTTAACTGTGAAATTATTATGCTTCAGTTTTATTTTATTTATAGTTTTCAAAACTCCAACTTTCGAGTGGTATGGACGTTGAAGATAAAATTTAGCTCAATGCAAAATCATTTGCAGTTTGATTTAGTTTATATCACACTCTTTTCCAGAGTTATTTTTCCACAAAATAAAATATAAAATCATCATCATGATTGGAATGTCCGGTTTTAAATCTCGAATGCATACATTGATTATTCGTTTCAAACAGAGCGTAACAGTTCATTGTGTTGCGTATCAACTAGAGACATATCCAAATGTATATACGGCAGACGAAAAGGATGAGATGAATCTAGTTTTCATGTGTGTCAAGAAAATATTTTATTAAGTAAACATCGATTTAAAAGAAAAGTATTAATTCTATCTAATTCAAAATCATATTTTATGGAAGCGTACAGAATTCGAAGACTCATTGAAAATTTTATCAGCAACCAATTTTATGGTTATAAACCTCTATAAACCATAAAATTGGTGTCTAGGGAAAAACTGCAAATGGCTAAAAAATCGTTATAAAAGTGTCAATAAATGTGCTATCTATAGGTGGGCATAAAATTTGACACAACCGCCTGAAAGTTTCGTCAATTCAAGTAGTACCTATAGGAATAGAAAAAACCGAAAATGCTTGTAATACATCAAAATAAAATAGTTGGTATGATTTGCTTCGTACGTGGCAAATCTAGAGGATTCGAACGTTGCCAAATATTTTCGTAAAAATTGGTTTTGAAGTTTGCGACGTAAGAGCTTAAAAAATACCCAAAACCAGACACCAATCTGAACAGAGGTTCGAATCGTAGACACAGCCCTAACCATCCCCTCGCCACCCCCACAGGGCGCCCAACAAAACCCCGACTACGCCCGCATGTTCCGTGGACGCCCGCTGCGCTTCGTGCTGCCCCTGACCGCGACCCCGGGGGGCAACTTGGTCACCCTGCCCTCCACGCTAGCGACGGCGACGCGGCGGGCTAACGGCCAGGTGGTCGTCACCCCCGAGCTGCTTTGTGACCTTGGCTGTGAGACACCCCGGATTAACTACGAACGGTGTTTGGGGAGGGTGTATCGGTACTTCTATGCGATTTCGTCGGATGTCGACATGGAGAATCCGGGAACGGTGAGTGTTTAATTTGATTTTATATATAGGTAGATCTATTTCACTCAGAGAAACTTGACGTCAGATACCCACTGGACGTACTACCAGTTGAGAAAAAAGAATATTGTCTGCTAAAGGAATCACAATTTATGATCAATGGCTTAATTAAGGTGAGGAACGGGTTCCGCATAAGTTTATATAGCAGTTTTGAACATTTCCATTTCCGATTCTATTTAGTTAATCAGTTTCTCAGTGCATATTTTAACTAGGTCGTTGCAATATATCTAGTTGCAAAAAGAGGGTGTTGATCAATAGGTTAGCAGTTAACCCCCTGGTTTTGCACTCGGACTGTTAATTAACGGACTGACCGAAGGATGGAGATTTTATAAAATTTTAAGAAAATGGAACATTCAGAATTTTCAGTCTTTTAATGGCTTAATAATTTAATTTGATTTGTTCAGTGAAATTATTGATGGTATTTATTTAAAAATTAAAACGGTTTGTGAAATTGAGTAGCTATATACTACATTACAAGATTTCCCAGCTTGTTCTCTATTCTATTTCAAGGCACGTTCGTAGATGAAAGTCATGTGCTTTGGCTAAATTTAATTAGCAAAGATATTCTCAGTTTCATTACCCAGTTTGAGAAATTGCTTTCCCCGACTAATTGGTTGAAGGGAAGACACGAGCTGTTTGAAATTCACTACATTTATTATTTTTGAACCAGTTCTTTTAATTAGATGTGAAAGAACGTCTCCTTTGCAAAGAAATCAGAGACATGTTTTTAATTGAATTTTAATTGAAAGCGGAGAGCTTTATATGTCTCGGAATTATCTTGCATCAATGCCTTCCCACAATTTTGTGCTATCACACAGACATTTATTTATATTTTCTTATCTCTGATCTTAAATAAGGAAGATGGTTTGTTTTGTTAAGGTTTATTAACCATGGTTTATTACATAGTTTTTTTCAGAAAACTAACGTGATAAGATTGGGAAAAGACAGGAGTCTTGATGGTTTTTTCATTTTTACTTAGGCCCAGCTTTTCAATCGTCCGTTACCTTCTAAGCGGTACGTTAATTTGTTATGAACCAGGCCACTGGCATTCATATGCCTAGATATTGTGATAACAGACCGTCAAATGATTAACAACGACTGAAAAACTGGGCCTTAATCAATTTTTCGATCTATTATATGATAGGTATCCATAAGTAAATGTAATCCATCCAATATACAATGGTTATTTCGAAGCAACCTTCTAGCTTTTGATATCTGCAGAAAACTCAAATAAATTTGTGAGTTAAGAGACTTATATGAGTCTTTCCAAGTTAACTAAATAATGTCAAGTCGGGCACAACTTTCAAGCACAGATTGTGGCCGCACAAATTCACTGACCGTGCAGAAACTAGCGTCACGTGCCCGCCCATCCAAGGATGGCCTGACTTCACTGACAACAACGATTCGATTTTCCAGCTAATAAAGGTCGACATCAACACGAAAACAAAGTGGACGTGGTGCGAGGAAAATGTTTTTCCGAGCGAACCGATTTTCGTGAGCGCACCCAATCCAAAGGTAATCCATCCTCATCGCTCGATTAGTCACGCTATAGCTGCTACAAGAGCTCAGAGCTCAGAGCTGCTACGTTCACAAGTTTGTCCAAATATCGCTGTATCAACATCACTGATTAAAAAATGTAAAGAGATTCGATCCGTTCTATTTTCACAAGCAAATTTAAGGCCATGAGACAAAGTACGAAAGTAGAGAGAGAGAAAAATAGAGATCCCTAAATTAATAGGGTAATTTTTAAACTTTTCGTTTGTAATTTTTGAACTATACGACGTCCCTGTGTCGTCAAGTGGAATTTCATCTATCAAAAATTGTTTTTAATACTTGGTTCTTACAAAACAATGTTTTAAGAATTTTTGGTAACATTTTTCCTCAATCAGGATCAAGTCTCAGTAAAAGAGGCAATGGCATTAATCTGAAATTATAAATGATGATGAATGATATTTTTGATTAGCTCTGTGTTTGTGTGGGCCGCCATGGCCAACAGCCATTAATTTTTCTCAATCGACTTTATATTCTAATTCAAATGCACAAACTTTGTATGATTTTTGGTGGACATATTATTTTGTGATTTATTTGTGTGAATGGTAAACTGCCTCTGGGAACAAGCCTGGGCCATCTGACTTGGACAATAGAGTTTACACAGCTTACACCGCGATCGCTTTCAAATTTAATCAAACAAACAAATTTTGCAAAGCTCTCTGCCTAAGTTAAGTATGTATACCACTTACAGAATTATCTTCTATGATCTAAATCCAATTAACCTTCCAATTAACCCACAAAACTAACCACTAGATCAGGTCAGGTAATTGATACGTAATTAATTAACGTCGATAATAAGATATCATAGATGTATTGTGTGCCTTTGTGTCATAATTGTGAACTGAACTATCAACATTCACACAGAAGGTAATTTGACAATTAAATGCTTCGTTGATGTGTTAACCTCGATGATATAATGCACCTACTATGGATTAATTAATAATTGATTATGGTTATTCAATTCAAGTGAGGATTAACCATGGTCGTAGTGGCTGCGTTATAAAGTTAAATAACATCAGTGCTATCAGAATTAGCGAGTATTGTTTGAATGGACCTTTCCCCTGAAATTTGCGCTTGTGATAAACGTGGGTATTTAATAGTGAATCATTGAAATCTCAGTAAATACATAAATTTTAGCAAGGAAACTCGTTATTTGGCTCTGTTCATTCACTGGTGAATTCTAGCAACGCCAATATGTTTCACTCTAGTTCACTCTAGCATACTCTATGTACAATGGACCTTTAAAGGGATGCGTAATTTAGATTAGTGTGGAAATCCTGGTCGTAGCTCTGTATTTAGGTTCGCTAGGCAATGTTTGATGCTCCTCATTAACCCTTCTGTGTCACATCAATTATTTAACAACCTGATCCTCATTTGCGTTTGAGGTCGTCGCTGTGGCTTTGCTGTCTGGCTAATTGTGGTATCTTTTCTAAAGTACGGTTCCGCCTGAGATGAGTATTTTACCATGGTCATAAATAATCTTTCGCGTCATAGATCCAGAACGCAAACGTATTGGTGTTTTGAAACTTTTGCCGCTATAGCAGACTCTTTAGCCGTAGGGCAGTGAATATATAACATATGAAAGTGGACTAGGAAAATAATAACCCAACTTTGGTGCAAGACGATTTAAGTTTTTTCGTGGAGGTGCCAAGTTTGCTCTGCGGGTTGCGTTCAGGAGTAAAACATAAAATGTTACGTTATGTGCTTTCGCTTTTATGTGGTGTACGATGCACGTTAACGAGGGTAATAATATGTTTTATGTGCAATTTAACTGTGTGAGTACACAAAAAAACACGGCTGGTTTTCCCTCTAGGTTAAGACTTTAGAGGAAATTGTTTTGTTTTTTCACGTGTTTTTGGAGTCAGAAAAAGCATTTTCTTGTGTAGCACCTATTTAAGTGCGTGATGTGGTTTGAAGCATGAGATTTGTGGAGAAGCCGAGGGTTGAATCTAGGAGATGGTTATTATACAAATATTATCAAATGGGCGGCAAGCCACTACAAACAAAGAACATATTCTATACGGTGTAATGACATTCTAGAAATGGCTGCTATTTACGTTCCAACAACTGATAACTCTCAATACTTAAAACGCTATTTCAAAAGAACATTATCAATACCATAATGTTCTATTTTCCTCTCGCGTACCTTTTAGCATTTTACTAGCAGTATTACCCAGTGTCTCCGACAATTTGCTTACTTACTCTTGACCTGAATTTATTTATCTACAAGTAAATACTTTCATTTCTGACTTCTGATTTATTTAAAAATATTTGTGATAACCCCACCCGATGGAAATTTTAAATTTTCGATAAATTTGTGAAATGACATGGTTTTTGGCATTTTTCTCCATGGATTCACTTGGTTCGAAACTCTATACATTGTTTATACCATTAATCGGCAAATAAACGAGGCTATAGAACCACTGCTAAATTTCCAGCACAATAAAAATAACCAGGTATGGCAACAACAAGCAAAACAACCGTTCCAGCGAATCTTCGCTAGAAAAGTCTTGCTACTCAACTATCTGACGGTTGCAGACAAGAACAGCATTATGATTCATGTAACGACGGTCTGCGCAAACAGCTGCAGATTTTCTCGAGCGCTCGCTATTTGCATGCACATCCGATTAGTCCGTGTTGAAACAACAGCAGCGTACCACTTGATGAAAACAGCGCTAATGCAGTTTCGCGGCGGCCATTCTACAACGACATGATGAGACGTGGTTAATAAATGCAGGTCCGAGTACGACCATCGTAGCTATGTCAATCGGAAGTTTTGCAGCGATATTATGTTCAATGAACCTTCACACAAACTGACGTTGGTTACATTCAAAATTTTCATATTTCTTTACCTCCAGCTAGATTCCCTGTTTACAGGCCAAAGTATCTGTAATATATCCATGGAACTTAACAACTTATCAAGAAATGACAACAATAATCTCCTGTTTTTCCTCAAAACTTTGATGATCGTTTTTTGCGATTTTTTGTCTTTTTTCGCTAATTAAAGCAATCTCAATCATCAACCTGAATAAACTAAAACTTTTGCGAAACCCAAGTCTCAAATGAAATTTAAAAAACTGTAACTCCCTAATTTGCTAAAGATTCTTTTTATGGATCGATATCCACAGAATCCGTAACCAGTAAGTGCTCGATATCCCTTAGCTATGTTAACCGTACAAGCGCCACGGCGATTTCAAATCGGTATTCGGTGGAAATTCAAATCGGTGGTGCATCACTAAGATGCCATGTTGCATGGTTCGACAGAGCGAAGACGACGGCGTGATCCTGGCTGCGTTGGTCTGGGGCCAAGGGATGGAAAACCAGGCGGGTCTTCTGGTCCTCGACGCCGCCTCCTGGACAGAGCTGGGACGCGCCCGCTTCACGACGCCGTCGTCGGTACCCAAGTGTCTGCACGGCTGGTTCGCCAGCAACGTGCTCTGATCGACGCCGACGCCGACGCTCTCGCTGCCGATTGTCGACGCTGCGATTGACTGACTAATGCTCTGAATGACGTTGATCTTACTTTTATTGACGCTGTTTTGCAATGACAAACGCTGAATTTCTGTGTACGACGCTGACACTGCTTAAAGACGACGACGCCGACGCCGACCCTATCTTGCTGCGATTGACTCTGTTGCTCTGAATGACGTTGATCTTGCTTTTATTGACGCTGTTTTGCAATGACAAACGCTGACATTCTGTGACGACGCTGACACCGTTTAAAGACGACGACGCCGACGTATATATGGCCCACCACGACGCTGGTAATTGCGCGCGGGGTTTCCTGCTTTTAATGACCCAACTTTACTGTAAAACGATTTGTTCCCCCTCATAAAATTTGTACCTGATTTATTTTAAATGTTTTTAGTACTAAGTATGCTGAATTATTTTTGGCACACTATTACTGCTCAGAAGAGATTACATTTTTTCGGGCAATGATCATAACATAATTTTATTTACTGTTAATTTACGATTTTAAATAATAAATAACTATCTTATGGAGCTTTTTGAAAGACATGGAATTTCGAGTCAATGTTAAAGACCCGTGGAAAGAGATGTTGGAAAACTGAAACTCGGTACGTTTCACATTCTAAAGCCCGATTCACTTCCACTCTTTAGTAAGATCTATTGCGGGCGCACCCATCCAAGCAGTAGGAGCGCGATCTGTTCGATTCACTGATGCATCAGCAACCAGGCTCTCCGCAAAGTGTTTTGCACCAATTGTTCCAGTTGTTTCCTCTTTGCCAACCAACCATCCTGTCTAGTGATCGATTACGTCTAGAATTCAGCGTAATTGTTGCGCTGCTTTTCAGTGAATGGCAAGTACTAAAAAGTCGATCGATACCGATGTCATTATGATGAGTGGCATGCGGTTTCGAGTCGGCACAATGGGTTGCCGGTCTAATTGCTTTTGGTTTAATCGGAATAGCAGAATTCTAGCCCTGACTCTGTTTATTTTAACAAACGATATGCCAGAATCTCGTTCATTTCTGTGCAAGAAGCACTCCCATCGGAACATATCTGAACGCTATATTAATTTTGTTCAAATCAAATATTTATACTAACGACTGTTTTATGCAGGTTGCCATTAAACGCAATAAAGTGTTTCACTGACTGAATCATTCAACCATATTTAAATATCGTTGTAATCGTTATTATACAGTTCCAGGAATCCCCTGAGTTTATCTTCACGACTAAAAACGAAATGAGTCGTAGCAACTTTTCTCATAAAAAGCGTCGCAACTCTAAAATATACAGCAAATTAAAAGATAAACTCAGAATTTTGATGTGCAAGAACCCGCAGCGCGTCATTTCCTCCTCACCCTGCCTCGTCCCAGCCGTGCATCCTGAATGTTTTCCTAATTAGGAGCCTGCGACGCGGGGAATCCGGGAGAATTACGCTCGCCGTGCATTCTTGAGTGCACAGTGCACGTAGCATTGGGAGTTTTTGAAATGTTTAACAAGAAACAACATTTTTAAGTGCTTGCTTTAGCTTTAAAGAAGGAAAATAACACGGAGCTGTATAAAGAGTATGGCAGGAGAGAGAAAAGGAAATGAGTTGTTCTAGGAAGTACGGTTATGCGAAGATTTTAAAAGAACTTGTAAAATCAGCTCCGTTGTTTTCTAATGCATGAAAAAGATGAATTAAGAACATTTTGATTGCTCGAAATGAAAATATAGGTTTGAACGTAAGAATCTTTATGTAACTACCATATTTTCTATTAAATATAACATAAACATGCAATAATCTCATTGGTATTAATATTTTGATGGTGACGGTGGTACGGGAGTACGGGAAATTAGATAGTAGTTCAGAATTGAATCTAAAGCACACTCTGATTTGTAGAAAACATCTCTTCAACTGCAAACTGTCAAAATATATCTTGACTGGTCTGGTGAATATTTTTGTCGAACCGCGTTGAAATATTGAATTTCGCTGCTAAGTACAAACAAACTCCATGAAAAATTTAAAAGCCAGTAAAATTGATAAGAAATCGATGTTGAGTTTAGGAAATGCTGCCCAGCGAGATGCCAACACGACCGGTGATATATTGATTAAGGAATCGGTCTTGGTGCTTTTAAAATAAGATTATTTTCAATAAAACGTTCCAAATTCACTATCGAGCCAAATACAACACACTGGCTACAGTATTTACATATTTTACAGTATTAAGTGGTATTAAGTATTTTACAGCAAATATCAATACATGCATCGCAGTTAAATTTCAGTGTAACCAATTTGGCTAAACCCCGTTTTGTAGCCCACGTGTGAAGTGGACGCTCCAAATTAAGTCCTCGAACATTTCGACTGGACTACTCCAAAACTGTTTGAATGGTTTCAATGTTTTATATGTCTGAAAACCATCTTTGAAACACCATTTACGGATAAAGCCAGTGTTATATTAGGTGTTAGGTAATAATTGCTGTTTTAACGTCCCAGCGAACGCGTCGCACGTTCCCAGCTTAACGCCTATAGCTACATACAACTAAGCATTTTCAGTATAACTTCCACAGGGAAATTTTTCATAGTTTTTTGTATAGTAAAATATTTAATATCATTAACTTATATATTTTTTTTTCTGAGATGAATATTTTACACGGCTTGTATATTTAAAGATATTCATTGATAAAAAAATACAGATTTCTTCAAAATGACATAGTTTTTCTTCACGAGTTCCATGATTTCAATAAAAATGAAATGCTTGCTTGTAATAGGGGACCAAATATCAGCATTAAGTTTTCAACTAAAGTTCAAATTGATATCATTGGCGACAATTTTTAGGATATTGATTCCCTAAATATGCTATAGCATACAAGAAACATTAATTCTTATGCATAGAATATTTCTATTCTTGGATTGAGCACATCTCCAATAAATTTGCCGAGATCTTCAACTTTCATGAATACATTGTTTTCCCCTTTGCTTTGATATGCACTTTTGTTTACATCCCTGAACACACAAACAGATATTCACCCCAAAGGCGTAGTGTGACTTGCTTTCGTGTAAATAACCGTTATTTACAAACGCCTGTAATAGCCTGACATCACCAGCGCAACGAAAACGAGCTGTCCCTTTATCCGCGCGCGAAATCGATAAGGGCCCCAAGAAATAGACCGCAGTTGGCGAAATACGAACATGGAATGAAACGCAAGTACGGTTACTTCCACCGAGACGATAGGTTTTGAGAGTCCCACTCGGTATAAAATGTTCACATGAAAATGTTGTGCCAGACGAAATGTATGCTAAACCCGTACCTGCAATTCGCATAAAGCAAAACTGATGAGAGAGATAAATCATAAATGTATGAAAATGTTGCTCTTCTGGCAATGGTTCTGGAAAATTATACAACAGCTGGATTTTGTAAAAGGACCATGACCACTGTTAGTATTGGTGTTGGCTGGTAAACTCTTGAATGAAATATGACATCTTTAAGTATAATTGAATTTGTATTGTCACCTAAATAGTTGATTATAGCAACGTCTGAAGGATCTGACTTCTACCGTAGAAACATCGGACGGATTATTCTCAAACGTTAACCACTGTGCCAAAATGGATTTGATAGCTTTCTAAAAAAGATAATATAAATTGGGTAGCTTTTTGGCCTGATTACGACAACAAATGGCAAGTTGGAATGAAGTCTTCGCTTCACACGTCTAAACGGAGCATAGTGTGGAGTTTCCAGTGAAGTATTATGTGCGCTAACATCCTTTACGCAGATGCCTACTTTGTATTCAGCTTCTTGACGCGAACACTGGAAGCAAACTGAAAGTATGAATCCGCACGTGCACTGCATATGCAAGATAATGTTGAATTTCTCTTGCAAAGCGTTCGCAGTTCTGAGTTAATTTAAGCTACATCCACCTAGAAAATAATCGGAAAGGATCAGGGTGGATTTAAGTAGATATATGTTTTTAAATAAAAAATAAAAACGTGTGGTTGACGATTTCGGGAAAATCATTGTAACACGAAAAGTAATTTTCGTTATAACAAAACTTTCACCTTGGTAACTGACGGAGAGACACGGTGTTTTCCATGGAATTTAACTTCATGTCCATTTAGAAAATGGCAAAACTTTTAAAAATCTTATGTTTGCAATGGTCCATTACTGCTGATTGCTGCATCAACTTGTATGCAGCACAGCTCGCAACTAAACGAACCTTTAATGTATTCACAACTATAACAAAGTTTCCCAATCCGAATGAAGTAGCTCCAGTCTATTCGAAAAGTGTAGAAAAAGCAAAGAACGAGAAAATTTGCAAGCAAATGGATTCTGTTAAAATATTCCGACACATCAAACCATCAGCGCCGTATCTGAAAATCAAATAGGTCCACCCGAGCACAACAGAATCCGACAAAAAATCGAAACTAGGTCACGCTAAAATATCAAATTATTCACTATACACATAATGGCATACTCGTTATAAGAGTTACACTGTGTAGGTATATACACCGTGCATACCGACACGTGAAGACCCCACCAGCAAATACTAGAAATTTCACACTCTAATCTCTATTGTTACAATTGAGCGTGCAGCCGAAAGGGTTGTTTGTCCCCACCCCTGCATTTCGGGCGGATTCGGCGCTTTTCGGGGTGGCCCGTCGGAATGGGGAAGGGATGGGATTCCTACGGAACGGGATGCTGGGTTCCCAGCGTGACTCCAGAGTGGTTTTCACCCTGGCGACGGACAGGGAGGTTGCGTCCCGGCTTTAGGAGACACCCTTACCCGCTACGTATCGGGGATCACGCTGTTTTTAGAGGAATTAGTTGCAAAGTTGGGGTGTTTTTATGTGTGTTTTGATGATGGACGGGAGAAGATGTTCGTTTGGATGGAATGAGAAGTGATATGGTCATTTTGTGGAGGGATTTGAAAATATACGAAGAATTGCGTGATAGATGACCGGAGAGGTGTTTTACGAGTAAGTAAATTTGGCTATAAATAAGATATTGATAAATTTTTGTCATATTTTTGCTTAGATATTATCATTATTGGATTTCTGAAGTGACCGTCGGGAATTATAATTGATACCTTGAAAATACATTTGTTTAAGTGCAAGTAAAGTACCAAACTCGTAACATCTCGTAACTATGTAGGTAAGATTATCACCCAAAACAATGCTTAGCGCGAAATTGATTGATAAAAAAGACAGCTATGCTGACAAATGATTTGTTGAAAATCCTCGAGGGACAGCCCCGTCATCAAGAAAATACGAGGGCCACACGAGTTCAGATAAAAGTATTGGCAAGGGAACCAAAAGCCCCAGATCAATTCAATGGTCCTCGCCAAAACCCTTCCGCCAAATCTATCGGGCTACGTGAGATAGGTACAGTCCAACTTGGGCACTTCGACAAGAGAAACTCGTTCCTTCTTCTATACTTGCTCGAGGACTTCCATAAACTTTAATTTCCAGTTGAATTACGAGGAAAAAAGCATGGCTTTGGCGGAAGAAAAGTTTCCTGATAAAATAATAATGTTGACTCTGTGCCTGCAGGGTAATGCTGCTCAAAAGACAGAAAGATAACCCAGAGAAACGTGGAGAGAACATATCAGCAAAAAAACGTCTTATCCCTGATCAATTGATCATTTGGATCACGTCTTTCGAAAAATTATTTTATAGAAAATTTAACAAACTATTTTAAAATATAGAACGTCTCTAGGTATAATGTTTTCCATCATATAAGCGTTGCATATTTCCTTCATTATAAGATGCAAATTCACTGCATCAGTTTCTATGTCTCCGAGGGTACCTACTTCTGTATGGGCGCGATTAAAGGATAACAGCGAGAAAATCGATATTTGGGTCTGAAAGTAAAAAGGGCCCATCGGCATGTAAACTGGCAAGGCAATGCAAGGAGAAACGAATGCCCCGTTCTCGACAGTTCAAACGGGAATTGAATAGGGGCTGGTATAGAAAAAAAGGAAACTCATTTTATGTTCTATATAAACATATATATATACCTGCCTACGCTATATTTTATCCGGCAAATTCGCATCAGACTGCCACGTCAAGTTAGGAAAATGGGAAAACGACGCTTTCATATATTGGAATAACGGTGCTTACAATCCGAAATTCGCAATTCGTTAGCGCGTGAAATATTTACGACACAAAGTTTGGAGAAAAAACTGGAATTCGAACATAATAGCTATACGAGGAAGGCATTTTCATAAGCGAACACATACTTTTTTATGCAGGAAAGCTTGAGCGTACCTGTAAAGCAACCACGAGATGAAATAAAAATGTAGAGTGGATTACATGAAATGCACGATAATGATCACAGATGCAATGGTAAAAAGTTGGTATACATGGTGTACATGAACAGAACTGCAAGTGCTTTTACTACGTGTTTTATGTCCTGGTGTTGAGCAATCTATCGCTTCTACTAGAACTATTTATACCCTTGGTACTACTAATACGTTCCATTCGCTGTTTTTTACTTGCAATTGTTTCATGTACTATATACCTGTTGAATTAAATGGAGGGTTGTGGTTATTTTATTTATATAGGTTTTTGGTAAGAGTATTGCAACTGAATATAAAGCAAACAGTCATTACAGTTATTGGTTACAACTTACAATTGCCAAAGACGTGCAGAATTTCATCAATTCGCGAAAGAGTTACCGCTTGTCAATCTTTTAATTATTTGATTCAAATAAGAAACCAATTTATATTCAGGACTACTCGAAACAGCTAAAATAAATTCTAATCCACCACCAGCTAAGTCAACAAAACCATAATATCAAAATACTCGAACATAAAATGTGCTAAACTTTTCATTTACCAATTCCAAATTCGGAAGTCGAGTCTACTCACCGAGCAAAGAGATACATAAGCGTGTTTATTTGCCGGTACTCTCCGCAAGGAAGTGGCAGCTTTATGCAAAAAGCGTCAGAACGTTCCCACCAAGCTCTTGGCAAAGTGAATGCCTGTGATGAATACGTGCTCTCGCGACGATAGCCGATATTGGGAGAGCCAGCAGCTTGGCAAAAGGACGGGTGCGACATGAGTAACGGAAATGCAAGTGGTACGTGCAGGGAGAGTGGTACATAGTGGGACCGATTTTTGTTTTGGTTGACATAGTAGTTTTTTTGGATCTAGGTGAGCCATAAGTTGCTTAACATATTAGCACATCTCTAGTATTTTTTTATGTAGTACTTTTGTGTTTAGAAGAGGAAATAATCGTACTGTCCCAATATGTCCCATTAGGTCTGTCCCAGCTGTCCCATTTGAATGTTATTTTTCACATTTTTTGAGTACATCCAATATTTCAAAAACAAATAGACAATGAAAAAAAATGCGTAGTAACTCAGCAAGTCAGTCAATACTTTATCGTGTGCCATCTCTTTTCTTCACCCGAAAGCAGGAATGTTGAATTACCCACTATGTACCACCCCCATGTACATCCCCTATTGGATGGATCAAATTTGAAGCGACGTGATTTGAAGCGACTGTCGTATGAAAGTATTTAAGAAGAGCCTTTTAGGGATTTCGTTGAAAGGATGCGAATCTTCAGTTGTCTCGTGGGAGAACAGAGATAAAGCAATCGTTTTCTTTTCTACAATCGCCTACCGGTTTCAGCAATTTTCCAAATCAATGTTGGCTTTTCGCTGGCAGCGATTTGAATTGGTGCGGTGGGTAGACATAATATAGTTTATTTTCTGTTTATATTTTTGACAGTTTGTTGGTGGAAACGTTGTCAAAGAACCTATACTAAAGGAAAAAAAACTTTTCCGTTTTTTGCAAATAAATTTCAGTTAAATTGTTTAATTTTCGTTATAAATGGGCTTTTGAATGCATTATTAGGAACGACATATCCATTCCAAACAATTGCGTGCGTACCGGGAGTCAAACCTTATTGTTTTACCTTGCCGGGATGGAGCATTGGTAGTCCCGGTACGTAAACCATTTAGGAGTGGATATTAAGTTTCTAATAATAAATATTAACTGTGTAGGCAACGAATCTTTGAAGTTTGGTTCTAATCAAGATCAACGCTAGGGTATTTGTTGAATTGTCTTTGTTTAAACTTTATGTATACACGTTCCATTAAAGCTCTTTGATTAAATCGTCACAAGCCATGAAATGTCAAATTTCGGTCGAAACTCGCCACTAAATTCTAGTCTAAACACAGTGAGGGCTGCATAGAAATGCTTGAAATGCTGTGAGGAGGCAGCGGTTGGGGGCGTTGTGACAATACACAAAATGCAATAACCATCTATCACAATTACCTGGCTGCTTTATGCCTGTGTGCCTTCAGAATTTGCACAAAACACAAGTTACAAACATGGCGAAGCAATTTGCAGTAAAAACTAATTTGAAAGATAACTGTTATTCTTATATCTTGTCTTATAAAGATGAACTTTAATGACGGGGATATTGCGGTATGTGACGTGGTATTTTTCATACGGTTTATATTGGCTATAAAAATGGAGATACAAACATGTTATGCATGTTATTCGTTTTTTAATACTCTTGTATTTTCATAATCTTAGCTCATAACGTATAAGAACTATTTATACATGGGTTAAACTGTTAAACGTCGCTTAGCCCAGGTAAATACTTTATTTGAAAAAGAAAATGTATACATTTTAGTTTCACGTTAATTCATATTGACTAGTAGGTGAAAATGTCCATTTTTCACACGTCTATGGGAAATATTCGTCGTTAAATAAGCTGCTGTGTACGGAAAAAAAGTAAAGAAAAAGGTCTCGGACTAAAAATAAGAAAAAAAGCAAACTGTAGTAAACTGCAGCAAACACAAAAAACAAATCTCAATCAACCTATAAATTGAGCTTCCAAAGAATGCCCGAAAACACTTTCAAAACATTCACACACGTGAAAACAACAAGAAGTCAACAACCAGTTGAGCTACATACAAAATAAAAACAAAATTTCGTGCCGTCACGAACTCCAAGCCGCAAAATCACCGATAAAATAGTCTATAAACTCTAATATTTCGCAAAGATCACAGTCTATGATATATCCGGCATCGAAATGTGCAGACTTCACCGCATTTTCCTGATACTACGTGAGATGAATGCGATGAGACAAGATGTATCGATCATTTGCAATTTCCCTTTGTATTCCTCGCTGGGCAAAATCATCCCGACTTTTACACAGTGGCGTGGTGCACGACAAAGCATCGTGCAGCGGCGTGTATTGGTGAATGATGCTGATGGTGAAGATAATCGTGCCTGGCTTTTCCGTAGAAGAATGGATGTAATCTATGAAACATCTATGATAACATCTATTTGTCCAAGGGTTTGTGACCAAGGGTGAATGGCACATTTTCCCAAAATATTTTCAAACGATTACTCTGTTATTATAGAAGGAAGCGATTACAACTTTCATTTATTGAAAGCAAATGATAAAAGAGATATCAAAGCAAAATCTTCATACCAGAAATGAACATGGCGTCATTTGACTGCATCTCCGACTGGGTGTCACTTTTCAGATATCCCAAAAACCCCACATAATTGTGCAACAATTATTTTACTGACTTTGAGATGGCCAGAAAAGCTTTCATGCTACTGTTTTAGACCGATTTCCTCCTTAGACGCAGGACCTTCATGGAGGCAAAACCGTGTGTCACTCTTGTTCGTAGTTATTTGCTAGCGGTGATTCTAGTGCAGGTTACGGTAGGGAAATAAGTTAGACGTAGAGCAGCATATAAGCTTAATGCTAAGGCTACAGGTAGATTTACAGCTAGCTTAGTTTCACTGTTCGTGTACGGGTTAGTTTGAGGCTAGCGGTGAGATACGATTATGGACCTCACGAGAGATCTCACGGATGCTGCGGGACGTGCGAGTATATTTGAAATAAAAAGTAAATTGTTTAATTGAATTGCATTATTACTGTCGCCTTGCGCTAGGCCATATTTACCTGACAGCCTCTCTGGATTCGCCTAGACGCTAGGGCGATGCTAGCCAATTGCGACAATTTATACTTTAACCTTCCATATAGCACCGGGTTGCTTTTTGGGACGCAGGAAATGCAATGCGTACACTTTAAAAGCAGATTCTTGAAATTAGACTTGCATTATCTTTAAAACAGTCAAGCTCTGTCACAATGCGGTCTTAACGTGTTTTTAAGACAGGTTGTCAGTGTTCTCTTGAAAATCAGACCGTGTAAGTACTGTCAAGTCCTACAAAAATAGCATATTAAGGGTAGGTCCAGTTAAGTCGCTAACCTCGAGATCAAAACTCAACTCCATGGAGGCAGACTGCACTTTGTAAACCCGTCCTTGTCAATTGTCAATTTATAACTGTACAAAATAAAACATCACCTGCATACAATAAACAAAATCAGTCTGAACAATCTGAAAACTAGACTTTCGTCAGTTCGTCGGTTTCAAAGTCTTGCATTTCGTTCTGCTCTGATAATATATGTACGCATTTTAATCGTTTGTACGCCACTGGGTACGTTCTCTGGTGTTAGCGTGGGTCGCGAATGCTCGCCACCCTGAATGTGTTAAAGTGGAAAGATAAATTCACCTTATCCCGACGTTGAGGCTGATATATTATTGAGGCAAGCTTAGAAGCGTTTTCTGCTTAAAAATTCATGTTGCACGCTCACTCAATAATGGAGGCTTACGCCATCTTCCGAGACAAAGTCCTAGAGTCGGTGGTTTCGTTCGCATTGCTGATGAGAGCTGTGAGGTCGCGATGCGAATTGGAAATATGGTTGAGTTCGCATTACATTCATTGATCGTCGGTCATAGACGAAGACCCTAAATATATTGCTTGATGTGTATTCTGATTCGGGTCAAATGAAATGGGTGTTAATTCTACGCCAGTTCTGGTCCATTGATTTACAGTTTAGGGTCCTGGTGATAGTAGAAAGCGAGAGCGTTCACAGGAATTTGAACCAACTTATATACTTTGTTTTTCAATTATAGGTAAGCCTATTTGTTCTGACGGATAATGTGGTATTTAAATCATCAAATAGTGTGAATGGGTACTGAGTGGCTTGGAATCCACGTTGAAATGGTAATGCGGCTTACCGACTTAGAGCCACTAAGGGTGGGAGGTTGAATACCATGCCCAATTCGTGTTGAGACGGGAGCTTGATTTGAGTACATCATAATTGAACGCTATTTAGGTGAATTATCCTATAATAGGGATTGTTCGACCGGTTCATGGTTCGACCATGTCGGTGGTCTTACAGTGTGAAGAAAATTTTCCGTGCAAATTATGCATCGAATCTAGCAGTAATCCTGTTATACAACTAAACTACAGATTTGGATACAGCTTGGCCAAAAAGTGAAAATCAACATTAAAAACATATATTTCTCATCGTGCATTTTAATATGTTTAAATCTACGGAAACAGACTGCCATGTTTGCAGAAACCCTATACTTTAATCCGGTTTATTCATAAAATGCATATTAAGTTTTATCTTCTGTCATAACTTATCTAGTTTATTTTATATGAAAATTTCGACCAGACGTTGAAAAAGGAATCAAAATACATGCCCATTATTCCGCGTCCAGTAGGGATTTCGTGCAAAACCTCAAACAACATACAACGAAATAGCTCCTCCTGTGAGCTGATTGTTTTGGAACCTGCACCTTCCCTAAATGTGTAACGCATCAGTTCTGCACTGCATTTATCGTGAAGATTTTCATTTCTACTAACCCATTACACGAGCTGCTCTGCAAGCAATCAGCGATGGTATACACAATAATTTATGCAAACAATGCCAATGTGGCCGTAGGTATTCAGCTTGCGGCGCTGTCTCCATTGTCAAAGATATGAAAGAACTGTCCTATGAATTCCAAGTACTAAGTATGAATAATAACTGTAGTGGCAATTTACGAATGCAGCAACTATAACATAAAATCGATCAAAACCATTGCGTGTACTCGAGTGGAACTGGCAGATTTCCATCTACATGATTTTCATGAATTTTCAACGATATTCGGTCAAAGTCATGAAAGCTATTATTTTCCCCCGTGATCGCGATCCGAAGTTGACCTTGTTTTCCCTCTGAGATCACGGGCATAACGTGTTTCCCGTTCCATTTTATAGTTTCATAAGACGTGACCCAACCACGCCAAAACATAATTACCCGATTTAGACTTGAATATTGTCTCCGGAAAAGCTATTTCCCGAAAGTCTTCAAAGTTCGGAAACTTTTGCGATAAACTTCGCTCAATCGCTATTTCACATCGCGGAAAATGTCGTGCCGTTCTACGGAAAAATGTAAGTTGAATTGAGAAAAGCAAGCAATAAATTTGAGTTTACTTAGATTTTATCAAATAAAACGTGAAACCCATTTAGTTTAATGATACGGATTGGTGTTTGAGTTGGTAGATCTCTCATGTTCAGAATCTAATCATGTGTCAGATAACCAAGTTATCTATGCTACAAGGGACATGAAAATCATTTGAGATATATTTTCACCTCTAGTCATAGATGCTGTATGGATCCTTAATATAAAACAGGGGGGGGGGCGCTAGTTGTTTTATAATTGCACCTATGTAAATTTCACTGAGTAACAGTGTAACAACACAGTGTACAAACTCTAACAGTGTAACAACTGTGTAAACAACAATGTGCCAATGTGTCTAGTATATAAAATACATATAATACATATAAACAATATATTATATTATATATATTATATATATCTAATACATATTGATTGAGAAGATTTAAGTAATAAGATAAATTTAAGGACGGTTGTTTCTTGTGAAAGACGGAAGCGAACGATGAAATCGGATCAAACCAAGAGAATGCGATTTATTCGGCTCATCAAATTGATCAAATCGCGACGGAGACGATTTCGTCCAAGAGGGTTGACTCGCAAGACCACATCTAAACGAACCGCACTGTGCGGTGTACCAATTGATTCTCCCAAAGACCTCCTTCCTAAGATTCTCCTTCAATCTCTGTGACCAAAATTGAGTGAAATCCAGAACACTTTGGCTGCCGCGTGGGTTAATCCTTTGTTCTGATGAAATCGTCTTCGAACAGAAGATTTGTCTGTTGGCAGAGACAAGAGACAATCTCTCAACGTAACGATTAGAAATAGTCAACCTGGTGGCTGAACAAATGAATAAATTAGTCAAGGATAATTTATCGTTTCAATATAGTGAAGTGTAGTTTAAAAAAACATTTCACAGAGTATATCATTCAGTCAGGTAGTATGCACTTGCATATCATCCACAGGAAATATAGTTTTGTTTCTATCCAATAAGTACATTATACAATGGAGCGAATACTACTTGAATTTCACTATCAATTGACAGGAATTCTCTATTTATTCACAACGATTTTGAATTTAATTTAAGTTTGTTAAAATATTTATTTATTTTTCGTTAACAGAGTTCTAATTTTAGGTTTTGTACTTTATTTTCCCGTATAAAATATCAAAAAAAACTCCTTCAACAACCGCCATGACCTTTGCTCCATTGAAATTCGAATACCACTATTTCGTTCACCTACGCAAGTTCAACGTCCAGTGAAAACCAGCCGCATGCCCCTGGCATAATATTCGTTGATCAAACAAATTACGTTCATACACCCAGCAATATCCAAACAGAGAAAGTTAAACGGCAACAGAATACACAGGGAACAATTCAACTGAACGTCGCCTCGGGTCACAGTCGCACATTCAGAGCAAGAATCCCGCGAACCCTCGTGATTTTATAATTTAGCATAAATTAATTCGTTGGCCGAGAATAATCTAGCTTTGTGGAGAGTATTTAGCACGTAGAAGAGAGTAGTCTAAAAATAGAACTGTACGCTGGTGGTCGGAAAATGTGATGCTGGGTCTGGAACGAGTTTCCCGAGGAGAGTGAGATAGTTGAAAGTCTCTGGCTGAGGAGGAAGACTTTATGAGTGAACTTTATACTTAGGGAGGCACTAAAAGCTCCTGGAATACATACATATATGTACTTCAATCAGAAATCATTGTTTTGGCCTTCGCCTAGACTTTGAAGTTGACTAATTTTATAACTCGTAATTTTACAATACGAGGTGAAAATTGTTAAAATAAAATTTTGTACCATCCGTGCAAGCAACCTTTACCTTTAGAGATTCAGTTTTCCTATTTTATTGTTCCAATATCCTATCTCCGATTAGGCAGCTTACCTCGCACAAAACCCATATGCCGTTGTTGCTTTCTGCTCTTTTAATTAATTTGTACCTATTTTACCGGATATGGCAATTTTTTCAAATGAAATCTGCTCCCATAGTCGATAGCGTTAAAATAATATCGGTGGATTATCCTTGAATCTTATATCAGAATCAATTATCTTGATATTCGATGAGGGCTATAAATAACACACATTTTTAACCACTTCTATGTTTCAAAGAGAAAAAATAAAACTGTATTTTGCTTGTTGTTTTTTCATACTCAATTAAAACACGAAGTATCACATAATTTTGCAGTATAAACAAAACACACCCCGGGCTTCATCGTGTAATATTTAATTAGCTAATGGCATCAATTTCAAGCTAAAGTTAATCAACTTAGTCGAGCAATGGAGCTGGAAATTGGTACTAGGCAACATATTTTCCTTACGGTCACCACACCGGCGTCGGCGTCGGCGTCGGTGTCGGTACGAGGCAAACTTCTAATTAATATGCCTTCCCGTTAACGGACAAAGTTATCGGTCCTTTTGAAATCTAATAACTGTCACGTGTCAGTGTGTGATGTTGAAATTATATATCTAGACACACGTTCAGAGAAGCGCTGTGAAGAGATTACATTATAATTGCAGCATTAAAATTAGACATGGAGAATTTGAGATAAAGTAGAAAATGTTACCGTAGAGGCTGCTAAAAATGTTTGTATGCATCGTACACTTGGTGCTTTTCTAGTTTGAACCACCAACTTTGCACAAATATCTAAAAAATTTTGCGGACTCTATCATCTATTTACCCCAAAAATACCCCAAATTCTGAGGAAAACAGTGAATATTTGACGCTTCCTTACATATGAAGTATTAAAATAATACTATTTACAAATACCAAAGAATTTCTTCTACAAGAATATGAACAAAATCCATTTTATCAGTCCCATTTCACTATTTTCCAAAAGAAATCCGCACAAAAGATGTTTAGAACTGCCCTGAATGTAACGGTCTCATATCTCAGAATGGAAAACCATCTTACACACAGTAGCAAACAAAATAAAATTCGAAATGGAATCTTATATCAATCCTTCGACGCCTCGCTACGCTGTACACCACCGTTCATTTACCAACTATATTGCACCCAGTGAATCAGCAATACAATCCATAAGATAACACCCACAATACAACCGGTTAAAAAAAACCCAAAGCCAAACGAATCTGCCAGCGTGCATCCACCGATGAGAACAGAGAGAACCATCACTCGTTCAGCGTTCACCGTTCACGTATAATTTATATTATACTCGGGGGGTAGCACGACCGAGTGAGAGAGGGTGGGTCTGCAATGCCTGGGAGCATGCCATATCGATTCCGTAGACCAGCTTGCAGCCTCTGTCCCGGCTCGGTCCCCCAAACCAAAGGCGGCAGAGAGCGAATTTCGGGACTTTTACCCGGGCAACTCACCCTCGGGGTGTGTTTCAAAAACACACACACACACACACATATTGTGGCCCGGCGGCGACGAAACACTGTTAGGGGTTCGAGAGGCACAAGGCGATGGTTTTTTTGTGTAAAAATGTTTTGCGAATTATTTTGCTAGGGTGGTTGGTGTGTGTGGAGATGGGTGGGCGGTTATGAACCACACCGCACAGTGCGATTTATGTGTGTAGAGATTGCGTTAGAAAGTTTTCTAATCTAGTTGAAAGTTGTCGCTGAGGCGAGAAAATAAGAGAAAAAAGATGATGCTTCCGTGTACGGGGGGCGCTATACGTTTTGGTGGAAATGATGGCTCATTATGAGTGGAAGAGCGCCGGAAAAGTTTTGCATGTTTTAACTTTGCTTTTGCGCGACATAGTGACAAGAAAATGTGCCTTGGTCTGAGAGCAAAGTTCGAGGGTACGTTTTTTCAACTTGCTCAGCGACTACTCTTTTTACGAGTGTGGACATCTCGCATACTTTTCTTACAGAATGATGGTTCTCTATAGGGACCGTTGTATTAAATATTTGATCAAAGATTATAATGCTGTTACCCATTTCTGCCAATTCTCTGCATTTTAAAGTTTTATCAGTTTACCTCGATCTACTGTTTCGATTTACTGGCATATTTTATTTACTTATATCAAACATATTTTAATTCAGGAAAAATGTATGAGTAGGTATAGGTATATCACAATTCAAAAAAATATATCACTCTTCTTCAACCCGTAATGCATGCTCGAGGAATTCAATAATGTATGCCACATTTCGTGAGCAAACTAAAACCTTGTCCAACGAATCCTTTCCTCGAATCAACTATAAATTGTCTGACTTTTGAGCCCCGTTCGTTCATCCAGTAAATCAATCCAACAGCTACCATTACATAATGCACTTCAAAACTATCCGAGTCCTCAACACTGATCACATGACCGATTTCAAACCACAACGCTGCGACAATTGTTCTATTTTGTCTTTAATCCTCCCAGAACTCCCTAAAAGGAAAGCTCATCCATTCGACTCAATTTTCCTCTTTGGCGACTGATATCAAACTATAAATGTGGGCCAGAAAAACGATGGTTCGCTCATTGCAACAACTAATATTTGTCAATAATATCTATCTTGTATAAAGTTTGACATGAAAGATTTATTAATTGATTAAAATCAACCCCCGCTCAATTTAGGATAAAAGCTGCCACTTTTCAAAACAGTAAGCCAGAACATATGACTGATCCTAAATAAAACCATAAAACGTTGGGACATTTCCTAAATTTACTCTCTTAGTCCTCACATAGCTTGCCCAAAAAAAGGCCATCGCTGCGATTCGATTTTCCCCAGAGACTGATATCAATAAAAATTCCTTTCCAGATCGGTTGGCATGCTGACGTCGTAACCGTCTGGAACCGTACGGAAGGGGTAGAAATAAGGGTGGTTATGCCGGCGACCACCCCTCGCAGGTGGTGATGGAATTGGTGAAAGTGGTTCTTTTGGGCGCTCCGTCTGTCGGTAAATCATCGATCATTCAGGTGAGAGCTCCAGCAACATCTTCCAACCACCCACTCACCCACCCACACACCAACATCAGGACGAGTGCGGGGGTGAATATGATTGAACGAAACGACAGCCGCCCACCGGGCTCCTCGGGGGGTTTGTGTTATTGAAATAGGTTACTAGAGATCAGGGAATCAGGAGGCACAGCGTTAAATTAATCTAACACAATAATAATATGTTAGCTAGACGGGAATTAGCTTTAGCACATAGTCACATGCATGGAACTTGCTAAATGCTAATTGGTATCATACTAAATCACATAGATTAAAATATATGAAACGTGTGTTAATGTTTATTAGTGTGACTTAAGAGGCGTTTCGAAACCTACACACAAGGGCAGTTTTTGGGAAATTATTCACACCGCTGTAAGCGTACTCATATTTACGGTGTAGATAAAGTAGTTCTGTTATATTTCAGCCATTAAATCCACGTTTTCACCCCTATTTCGCACATTAGAGTAGAGCTAAGCAGAGTTAATACGGTTCGATACGTTAAGCTTAAGTTATATCAGGAACATTTTTTTTGTATGCCAAAATCAGAAAGTGTCAACTCAAGTCTCATAATCTCGCTCGTTCAGAAACCTTTATCTTAGATTTCTGAGGTCTCTTGTAACAGAAACCAGAATTGTTTCAGTCAAAGGCGGTATATTATGCATTAGAGACATCTTATCCACGAAAGCAATCTCTCATAAACTAAATCCAAGCCACTGCTGATGAATCCCTTTAGCATTTGATTCTTCGTTTTGCTCCTTTCACCAGATTTAATTAAGTTATGCCATTACTCTAACAGAAAATTACATGCACAACGACGATCCCCAAAGAAACGAGACATGGATAGGATAAAATAGCAGTAGCAAATTCCACGCTGCCATATCGTTGTCGAATGATTTATGAAACCGGGATGAAACCGGGATGAAAGCGGGATGCAATGCGGTCGATGCACCCAGCTGCTCTGCTAGAGATTGGTTCCATGCCGTGCTCGGGGCTCGAAGCAAACGGTAGGCACAAGCAAGTAGAGAGAGTTGTGGTGTCGAGAGAGTAAACAACTCAGCGTCTAGTTTTCATTTTGACAATTGTAGTGCAAATCGGAGTTTAAACATAAAAACTATTTGTACTGAGATTCTGAATGCTATAAGATTTCCACTGCACTCTCTCATGTTAGGAATAGCTCGGGTTTGAAACTGTAGCGCAGAAAAAAATAGGAAAATAAATGAGACTTCCAATTCAAGACTTCTAAATTTATATTTCAAATCATTTTTATACCTCTGGATATAAATATTGCACCCATTAATTTCTCAGTACCTACACAGGCTTCGCTGCTTACCCGTAACATGTATGAAATTTTGTAATTTATAAAAATGTTTAATTATTTTGCGTTGATTTATTGAATCACGAGTAGCACCCCCAAACCAACCACTCAATGCCGAGATTATGTTTGGCAGTTTATTTGAACGAGAATTTTAGGAGAATTTTAAAACGCGAGATTTTCTACGATTAAAATACCATCTCAGCGGACAAGTGATTGTGAAACATAGCATAGAAATACAGGGGCGAGGCGTCGTTTGGGATGGGATGGTACCCTAACCACCCCACCCGTGGGGGGGGGGGGGGGGGGGGGGGGGGGGGGGGGGATGGTAGAGTAGCAATGTGAAGCGTGGGTAGTGAGCCTCTGTTCCCACGGCCGATCATAGGGAGCATTCCAGCTCGCTGCTGCTGCTGCTGCTGCTGCTGCTGCTGCTGCTGCTGCCGCCGCCGCAATCAACCTTATATAATTTACAAGAGGGTTGATTTTCAACTGTTTTTGTACCTATCTGGCCATCTGGGGTTGTCTTCCATTAATCTTTTATAGAAACGGTGAAAAAAGGACGAAAATTGATAAGGTTTTTTCCAAAACCTTTATTATTCTCTTCCCAACAACAATTTCGTTTTTGAGCGAGATCTGTGACCTTTTTCTAATTTAATTTTGAAGAAATCTAATTTCGTCTAGGCTGAAAAGAAAACAAATGCAACCGACGGCCGGCCAAAATGCATCCACTATAAAAATGGAAAATATCACTATGGCACTGGAATTCAACAAGTACACAGTAGTTTACAATTTCATGCAATAAAGACACATTGCGTCACTAAAACTCTTGCCACGCACGCGCATTTTGCCCTATGGGCATATTATTTGCCCTTTGGGCATATTTATGGTTTTTTGCATGTTTTTATATGCCCTATGGGCATATTGTTTTGCCTTATTGGCATAGGGTTTTGCCCTATGGGCATATTGAAATATAATTTTGGCAGCATTTTGCCCTATGGGCATAGCTTTGCCCTATGGGCATCTACATGCCTTATGGGCATATTTTTTGCCCTAGGGGCATAGTTATGCCTTATGGGCATAGGGTTATGCCTTATGGGCATATTCAAATAAAATGCTAAAGCATTTTGCCCTAAGGGCATAGCTTTGCCCTATGGGCATAGCTTTGCCCTATGGGCATATTTTTTGCCCTCGGGGCATATCTTTGCCCTATGGGCATATCTTTGCCCTATGGGCATATCTTTGCCCTATGGGCATATCTTTGCCCTTGGGGCATATCTTTGCCCTATGGGCATATCTTTGCCCTAGGGGCATATCTTTGCCCTATGGGCATATACATGCCCTAGGGGCATAGAAGCTGCCCGCAGGGCCTAGCTGGGTACCAGCTAGTTTCCTTTATAATCTTGGGGTAACACCTCCCAGTGTTTTCCTTGTGTACAGGTAGCGAACGATATTTGTTACCCAGCTGGGGGGGGGGTAATCAAGGGTTGGAATCGAGGGGTGGAATCGAGGGTTGGAATGGCTGTTGCTTTGTAATTGGATGTGCGAAATCAACGTAGCGAAGACTAAAATCGACATAAGTGGCAGGGGTTGTGCGTGGGGGTGTTTGCTCCAGGGCCAATTTTTAAATTACTCTGTTATAACGGTTTGTTACAGTGTTAGTACTTGTTGCCGTAATTGCTGCCGATGAGATATGTCTAGATATTGTGTTAATAGGCCGTTAAATAATTAACAAGCGACTGAAACATTGGGCCTCAAAATATCTATATATAATAATATGTATAATAATAGTTTATATTATATATAAAAAAAATATATAATATATATTACAAAAGTGTGATGAGAAAAAACCAGGCAGTTAGGTCAATATTTCTATTTGTCAAAGGAATTAAATAATGATAGTGTTTTCAATGCTTTGTATCCGCTTACGCGTAGCCACTCGGTATTATTAGTTTTGTAAAACTCCAATTTGAAATAATTTCGAAATTCAAACAATGAATTTCATTTAACAATGCATGTGGTTGTAACAACACCCTAACCGTTCTAAATTACACGAGTGTTCATTATTTTAAGCCGATAACGATACGTTCATATACTGATCATATACGACTTTTATTTCCTTAAAAAAGAGAATGCGAGCCTTCATTTGAATGAACTCGATCTCCTTCATGAAGGTATATTCCCGGCTCCCGATGTATGATTACATTGAAAATGTTTTACGACGTCGAACGCCTTTAATAGACCTATATCGTAATTGAAGATAAACGTAAAAGAACGCAGTCAAAATTATGTTTATGGGTAAATGCTAAATCCAACAGTTCTGGATAAAAATTAGGTCATATATAAATTCCAATACTCAATCCATTCGTAAAGAAATGTATGTTTCTAGAACATACATGAATAAAACGTTTGTTTTTAGTAATGAATAAAAACATGTTCGAAGAATTTATTGCCACCGGCTTACAATCCAATCGATATTCCCGCTAACTCGTAAAATTCAAAAGTAACGGCTCCCTAAAAGCGAAGAAAACAATAAATGTCGCGCATTTCCCAGTGTCAATTCAGTTAAAGACTTCGAATAGGATGTAAGTGGTTTTCATTGGTGTGGAGGAGCCGAGTTTGCTCTGCGGGTTGCGTCTAGGGGCTATATCGTTCATTGCAACTTTTACGTTCACGGAAGCAGAGTTTTACGCTGTAAGCGTAGTGAAATGAAGCAACGGTTTCGCACAAATATAGACCCAAGAAATATTCGCGACAGCTCGATGTGTCATCATTCAAGCGAATGCGAGCATATCGCGATATTTGAGAGGGAATTCAGGACGGTAATTGATTTACAACGCAGCACTTGATTTGCTCTGTTCTGTACGGCGTGTCCCAAATAACTCGACAGACATTCCTTGCAATCTGATAGTTAGCAACTAAGATAATTAGTAATTATGATAATTAGCAATTATGTCACTATCATTATGTGCTGTTCATAAACCGGCCAGTGCAGGAATGTCATCCAATGACATCCAGTGCAGATAATGATTCACATAAAAATAAAATAGACATTAATTACTCTTTAAATGGTAATTACCGATTATTGACCACCGTCGCACTTCGTTATTCAACTCTGTCAGATACTCTTAGCTTGGTGGCTGATAATAAATTCATAAGTGGCAATTCAGTTCTAATACATAAGCCCTTTATTTCATTTATCTGGCTTTGCAATGCAATAATGTGCTCAGGCTGGCTAATTATTATTTAAGTTAGGTACCTATTAGAAAATATTTTCCCTGATAATTCACAATAAACACGATGTTTTCAGCCAGCTGTATCACAGCGCACAAGATAACTTTTTGGAAATCTGCAATAATCCTGCAGAAGCAAATCTTCTTCGTATCAAGCTGTCCAATATGACTTTAATGCAATTGTTAAATATTTGGTTTAACATCATAGCCAACAAATACTGGTGCAACAGCTTGAAGACTTCATCTGAGCTGATCCCCAAAGTTTGTCAGTAGAGGGGTCAAAATCTGGAGAGACCTCACCCCTGTAGAGGCCGCAAAACTAATTTAATTTAATTTTCGATTTTAGTTTTTAAATTTTATTGTTACCAGCCACCGGCGCAAGCCTAAGCTGAAATTCAAAAAAAATAAATGTAGCCAACCAAAAAACAATGTCATATTCACATTTAACATGATCTATATTCTATCTACCCTTCCAGCAATTCGTATGGAACAACTACACAGACGAGTACCGGCCCACCGACCGAAAACACACCTACTACCCGTCGATCATCATCAACGACCACCTATACGAGCTCAAGATCACCGACGTGCCCGTCCTGCCCTACTTCCCCGCCAACTCCTACTACGAGTGGACCGACTTCCGGTTCTACGGCCTGCGCAACGCCACCGCCTACGTCCTCGTGTTCGACCTGGCGAACGTTGAGACGTTCCAGTACGTGCGCACGCTTCGAGAACAGATCTTCGAGAGTCGAGACATGAGGAACGTGCCGCTGTTGATCGTTGGCAACAAGCAGGACTTGCTGGTGACGCCGGGAGGCACTTCCGGCAGCAATGGGGCGGCGAATGGGAGTAGTGGTGGTGGTGGTGGTGGTGGTGGTGGTGGTGGTGGTGGTGGTGGGATGACCCCTGCTGGCAGCAACTTGGTGGCGATCACCAGTGGGAACAACTCGGGATGCAGTTATCGTGAGTTTGGGTGATGTAGAGAGAGAGAGCATTGGCCTTGTGGCGACATGGTATTTTGATGGTGTCATGATGCCATGATGCCTTAATGGTGCCATGATGCCATGTAAAAAGATCATGTTTGTCACTTTATATATTAGTTTTTTTTCTCCGAATTTGATGAAAATTTCAGTTAATATTGTTAATTGGTAATATACAGTTAATATAAAATTTGCAGGTTATTTTAATTTTAGTGTTAATTCTGCATTTCCTTGAGACTTATTTTTATTTTATTTCCACTACGCACTATGTTACCATCCACCCCCCAAGAGTTTGACATTTCAAATACAAACAACATTTAAATTTCAGTATTCACTCTCATCTCGTGTGCGTTCCGAACTCCTCCACTCCAAATGTCGTACAACTATTTCAGCTTGATAATGCCATTTCATTTCAATCATGCAACTTGCCTTTTAATCCTGTCGCCTCCCAACCCCAATCGTTACAAGCAGCCATAGGTACTCGATTGCCACTAACTCCAAATTTTGCTTTTCACATATGAATCGTTCTTTTACCAGGTGGACCGAACCCCGAGTACCGTGAAAAGCGCCGAGATATTGTCAACTTGGTGAAGAAGCATTGGAAATGTGGTTACGTCGAGTGCAGTGCTAAGTACAACTGGCGGATTGTCGCCGTGTTCAAAGAGCTAATGAGGACGATAGACTCTTTGGACGCGACGTCGCAAAGCTACAAGGAAGTCTGCTCGCCGATGATGGAGAACTTCCACGAAGCAATGGATAGGAATAAATGTTCGATACTGTGAGAGTTAAGGTCGCCATAGGTTGTAATTACATTTTTAGGTGCTTGCAGAGGTTTAATACAAACTGGTAAAGATAGGTACTTGGAGCTAAAGAGGAGATTAACCATGATAATTTGTAGCTAAATGAATAAATGCAGGTTAATAGACGCATCTATAGTCTAGGTAGGTAATAGTTACGATTGCGAATTGTGGCTCAGCATTATTGTTCTTGTTATTGATGATGCTAAGTTAACTGCCTAGTGGTAGGAAGTACCTACATACACTACCCAGAGGAATTGTTAAACCAATTGTTAAACCATGGGGCTACATTATTTTGTTGGATTTTTAATAATAAGGCCTAGAAAAAGCGCCTTGAAGGCTACTGACAAAATTAGATAGAATGCTATGTAGAATTGCGAAAGTGGTTAGGGAATGTTGCTCGTTATTTAAAGCAGTAAAGCACAGTATTAGGTATGGTACAAGTACAATGCACAGAAGTGTGAATAATATGTTATAAATCAACGACATAGCAATAAATGCCGGCACACAATGATAATTGCATCTCAAGATCGTATTTTCAAGACCTGTGTTTTGTATCACAATAAAAACGTGTTTAATTTGCAGCTAATGTGCTGGTAAAAATTGACCCTCTTCATAAAATCACATCCACACTTCCTCTGTCTAAGCAGTGACCTCCTCGTCAATTGAGAGGGTAACGCGTACTATACGTTAATTTATTTCGGTAATTATGACACCACATTTGTCCATCAATTTGGATATCTTGTCTTGTCTTTCAATTGGGAATAGAGTTTTTAGAATCAGGATAAATTCGAACTTCATTAAGGTGTGCGCGATGGAAAATACGACCACATTGAATTATCAAATACACCTTACCTTGCCTAAGCCTTTCATTTTCGGAACTCACTGGCAGATCGTTTCTGCGAAAGAAGCTTGTGGTGTGTTTGAAACCTAACAATTTGCACACGGTTTGTGTAGTTTTTTTTTATGACGTGCTCACACTGTCAAAAGGTGGCTAGTTTGCTATTATAGCACAAATCTAACAACTCCCAAGCTTAGGTCGAAATGCACGAAATACTTTTAATGATTCCACTTACACTGCCCGAAAGTCATACACAGAAATTAATAAATTCATGAACTTCATTAAGTTCATCAAAGACCGCGAGCGCCATGAGACTAGCACACTCCTGGTGGCATGTAACTCGAACTGGCATTACGGTAACGGCAAAATCCACCACCTTTCATAAAGCAACAAAAATTTGAATTTAAATTTCAAATAAAATATTGTTGTTCAATTCAAGTAAGAATTATGACCAAAACCCAATCCCAGCCCGTTAATTACCTTTTTTTTTATCTATTTAATTAAAACTTAATATTTTTTATCAGATTAATAAAATGAACAAAATTTATTTTTATTAGTATTTGTATTTATTTGCACTACTCTCGATTTAGATAATATGGATCAAACTTACAGGTGTGGGGAAGATGTTGTTTGATGGTAAAGCTGAGCAGGAAAAATGTGCGTCCAAACCGGGATATGAACCCGGGACCTTCCGCTTGCCGGGGTTGCTCTGACCACTGAGCTATCCGGCCACACAAGATTTCTGCCCTCGCTGGGTGAGGAAAGGGCTCTCTCAGGAGAGAAGGGAAAGAAGAGAATATGAAATCAATCATAATTTTTCAGTCAGTACCTATATCGACTGAAACTCCCACAAAATTCCAAAACAACTGTTCCAAACCCTTGAACTACTTGTTGCTCTAGATTTTTTGCACGCTTTATGCAAAAATAGCTAAATGGAGAAGGACTTTGGAAGAATGAATTGAAAAAAAATGTTGCTCACAAGTATTTATCAAATGTTTACAATTTATTTACCCCCCAAATAAGTAATGAGAAAATAACAAAAGGCAGGACAACATAGTTTCAGAAGAAGACTGAGAGTTGATATTTGGCTTGAATGAAAATAAAAAAATTAAAAGCATTTTTTCACTTTTCACCCAGCAAAATGGTGCATTTAAAAGCAAATGTCATGCTAAAGAAAGTACAGAACAACTAGGAAACAATCACAAGCAATTAATTGGCCTGCAAAGTTATTTATAATTGTATTTATGATAATCACTTTTTTTTAGCAACTCTGGTAGTGGAGTAAACATACCAATTAGCTATTTTTATATTCATACATTTATATTAATATATCTACCATAAAATTAACACAATGAATTGGCTACACACTTACTTTTCATACAGTTAATTATATAAGCAAATTAATAATTTAGAACTGGACTTTTCATACAACTACTACATACAAAGAAGAACAAAAAATACTTCAGACACTGGAACGGGCTTGCGTAGAAATATTGATGACGTCTCCCACGGTGAAATTGAACTTTATCTCGTAATCTTCAGATAGGAATTTATTTAGTCTATGTTGATTGGCGACATTGGTGCATCTGGAAAATATACAAAATATGTATACATTTTTATCTATAAAAACACAGCATTGGTTGGAAATTTAAGATATATTGGTACGAAGTAAGAACTAAAAAGCTTGGTTATATAAACCAATATTTTCAACTTGTAGCTAAGAAATCAAGATTCAAGCAGAAACAATTTTATTTCACTGCTAGTGATCGGGAGTAGCGACAGAAATGAGAGTAACTAAGTACCTAAGTACCTAAGTACCTAAGTTGCTATTCAATGACATTCCATTGAGCTGGGACCTGCTGTGCAAATGTCTAACGGACAGCAGCAGTTTGGTTCGAATCAACTCCAGCGACTGACCTTTTTTTTTTGGTTCTCTCGGCTTGGTGGCAGCAGCGGCGGCGGCGGCAGCGGCTGAGCTGCCGCCGTCGTAGGAAAACCGCGGGTACTGGAACCTGGAGCCCGACGGCGCAGCGTGCCCGGTCGGTAAGATCTGCGGCCGGCGGGGCTGCTGGTTCATGCTCGGCATCTGCATGTCGGCCACGCTCCGAACCTGGACACACAAGCACACGTCCGTTAGGCTAACCGGAACCGGCAGATGATTCTCTTTTTGGACATTTGTTTGGACATTTTGTCGATTGGCGGTCTGTTTCTATGGTCTATATGCAAGTATCGTAGCTTTTGTATAAGCCGAACAATAGACAAAAACTAGTGGGGCCATTGATAACCCCAATATAAATATCTTACTACAGACATAGTCCTGAACTTTGCTGCATGCTGGCATGCAGAAAACTTAAAAGGTATTTGTTTAACTTTGAAAAATGTAAGTTGGGAATAAAAATTAATTTTTTTGAAATTTTAGTTTTAATAAATGAACAGTTCAACTATTGGCGTTCAATATTTGGAACTTTAAGAAATTTATTTTAAAATGATCTTGTCACTAGGGATGCCGGCGGTAAGCCGGTTTACCGAGTCGGTTACGGTTACGGCATTATCCGGATACAATGTTAACTATCCGGATAGAAAAAACAAAAAAAACTATGTTTTTGACATGGAGAGTATTGCGCAGACATGGCTTCTCCACCTCCCAAGCGGCTGGCAGGAGCAAGCAGGAGCGCCTGCTGCATTCCCCCCCCCCCCCCTTCAACACTCAGTAACTGCCCCTCAACTGTCTTCATCTTAACCAGAGTCAAGTGAGTCATCATGGCCGCATGTAGGAAAACCTCGCGGACGTGGGAAAAATGATCTGATTGTTTCATTGCACTGTCTGTGTAGGTTGTAGGTAGTATAGGGCTACCTACAACCTTCCTTGCCTTCCTTGCCCCTTCCTTGCCTCTCCACTCTGTTTTTTTTTTCTGTTCAATGGTTTTATAAGTATCCGGGTAATAGGTTATCCTGTTACAGTTTTACTAACCAAAGGCATCCCTACTTGTCCCTATTCCTATTTGAACTCAGAATAAGGAGCCACTGTTTGCACTTAGGCACTGGTGATTTAGCCGCCAGGTCAAAAATGCCTTCCGGCAGCATTTCCTACATTGATACATTCGACCACGTCCACTCCGGCATTCGACAGAGGCTGCCAGTCGGTGCCAGCTGCTCGAAACGACTCGATACGCTTAGAACCGTCGATCCGCGCTTGATAGTACCAACTGTGATTCTCAAAATTCTTTAAAGGTGTCATGAGGTGAGAGCGTTCATATGTTCCATTAAAAATATCGACACAAGTCATCAGAAAAAAACTATTCTACTGGGTAATGAATGCCAAGACCCAAACTCAAAATTTTCCTGACGTTTTGCAAAGCTACGCTGCCTGCTTTATCAGCCAGCATGACACAAAGATAAAGTAGGCAGCGTAGCTTTGCAAAATGTCGAGAAAAGTTTGTGTTTGAGACGAAGCATTCAATACCCAGTTAAATAGTTTTTCTAAAAACTAACGTACTGAGATTAGGAAAGGACACGAGTCTTAAGAAAGTAATACTGACACAAGTTCTCGTCTCATCAGAACTGCATTCCAGACGCCTGTGCACTCACCGATATCCTCGGCAATGTCGGTTTCGCCGCCTCTTGCTGCTGCCAGCTGGCCACGTTGGCCATGCTCTTCATGATGCCGCTCGTCTGCTGCTTCATGAACGACTGGTGCGCCGCCATCTGCACGCTTGCCGCCGCCGCCGCGGGGTTCACTTGGTAGTGGCCGCCGGACATGGCCGACTGCAGCAGCGAGTGGCCCTGCGCACCGTGCAAAGACTCGTTTCAGCGTGCCAGTCGGAGAAATTTTTAAAGTACTCAAGTGGGATTGAGGAGCGAGATTACAATAAAATTACAACTTGTCTCTATGGCAAAAACGTTTCAGTTGCTTCTGTTATCTCTCTGATTGGAAGATAAAACTGGCTAAATAGTTTTAACTGTCCATTGTAATTTCATCTCTGAACTAATTGCTACTGGCGAGAGCTTTCACCAGATTATACCAATTTCTCTGAACTAATAAGTAATTACTGCAAATCTGTTTAGTATCTTGGTAGATATTTAAAAGTATTTATTAGAAACAAAACATACACTTGAAAATGGTATCCAATATCCAAACAATCCAACCGCAGATTGAATGGCAAGCCATTGTTTGGTATCAACCGTAATCTTTGCAATCAAAAGTCTTAAAGCACAGTTGGTATTTCATCAAACCGAACATGTGAATGACGCGACTTCGATTTCCGTTATGGATACATTTTTCTACTGGATATTTCGTTTATAATAAATTGAAACCCTCTGCGGAGAGTCTGGAGAGAAGAGGATGAAACTACTTGTTAGTTGTTGGCAAATGAAAAGCTAAATTTACCATTAAACATTTGCCTGATTGTCAATGATAAATACTTAGATATTTCATAAACTATAATAATCGGAACATGTTGGTATTTCTAAAAATCAAAGATGGAATGCTGATTTCGCAGCAGGAACAGAGCGACACTTACCTGGGGCCGATAAAACGGATTTGTACGCTCCAGCGCGTTGAACTGCTGCTGCTGCTGCATCTGTTGTTGCTGCTGTTGTTGTTGCTGCTGGAAGAATATCATTCTCTGCTGCTGCAAGAACAGCTGTTTCGCTTCCACTTGCTCCGCCATAACGCGAATCTGAGCAATTGACTGCTCGATCATCCCGTCGTCTGCATCAGGATTCTGAAAAGTTTCACATCACTCGTTAGATTCGCCTTGTCAAATCAAGCTGGATGAACTATCCTGCCGCTAAACCTCCTGCCTCTTTGTCTTCCTCATCTTGTTCTTCGTCTTCTTCTTCGTCGTCTTCTCCCTCCCCGCTCTTATCTTCCTCATCTTTCATTCATGCACTCCTATCTTCCCACAAATTCACCGACTCCACCGAGTTTCCTTTCCTTTTATATGTTCTAACTTCTAATAAATGACAAAAATCATATTGACCCTACGACACTAGAAAATAAACGAAACCTTACCGAAATTCACAATCAAAAGAACATTTATCAACGAACGCGTGCGCGGCCTTACCTGCGACTTGAGCAGGTTGCGCAGCGCCTCGATGTTGTTCTTGAGCATGTACACGTACTGGTCGTTGGTGATCTGCGGCCGCTTCTCCGACTCGTACTCCGCCCACGCCGCCTTGCGCTCCTCCTCGTTCAGCTCCTCCTCCGCCTTGTTCTCGAGCAGCGAGTCGTGCTCGTGGTAAGTCTCAATCCACGGGCCGTGCTCCTTCAGCAGCTCGGCCAGCATTCGGTCCTGGGAGGGAACCGGGGGCGCGCAGGGTGAGCCATTTCAATCGATACTCAACGTGCAACAACAGAGCGGCTCGACAACTCGGCATCACGCTTTGAAGCAGGGCAGAGGCTTGGCACTGATGGGAATCAGGTTGCACGTAGCAAAAGACAAAAACCAAGCCATGCGGCCCCAAGTTTGAATAACGGGCACTAAAAAACGGCGGCGAGCGTTGCTGAGAGTGATGGGCTTTTCTTTCCTCTCGCTACGGCATTCACATCTGCGTCGTATGTACCAACAAGTCAACAATATGCATCGTATGTTGAAACAAGTAAGAAATCTGCGTCCAACAAGCTAACAATCTGTGTCGATCTCTGATCTCGTCCGGGAGTCAGGCCGAGGCTGGCGGAGCGTACCTTGGGCAGGATGGGCGTCGGCCGGTCCGTCTTGTGAACGTGGTCAAACGTGTACATCGCCATGATGTCCTTGTTCGTGTAGTGCCGGTCGATCTGCTGCTCGTCGACGACGCGGCACGACAGCGACAGCTTCGTCACTTGCCGCTCGTACACGCGCTCCTCGATCGTGCTGTACGCCAGGAACCTGCAACCGTGCCGCCGGCAGAGAGTTAGCGATGCCGTTGGGCGATTCTTTCCGAACCGGATATCCGGACTCGGGGACCGTGTAAGAATATGTGGTGAATTTTATAAAAATAAAATAAAAATAAATAAGAAAGAGGTCATACAAATTTCAATTAAGGGTTTTTCTTAAAATTTTTAAATTATTTTGAAACATTAAGATTCACTATTGTATTTGTATTTCTAAGGAGATACATTTTAAAATATTTAGCTTCTAAAAATAACCGAATAATTCACAGTGAATTGTGAAGTCATTATGCCAATGTTTTCGGGAAAACATATCAACACTCAGCTCCAATTCAAAATGTCCAATCTAATGACATTTTGTAAGTGACATAAATTCATTAACAAAACACCCACAAGAAATGTTGTGGTATGTATCGAATAGTGAAACATTGCTCCATTTGTGTGCATTGAATTAAATGCATTCTGGAGTTGATGACAATTCCCTATTGAAGGCTGAAAAAGCAAGGGCAAATAAAGAAAGCAAACAGCTGTGCGCGTTTGCACTTATTTCTCACCGGTAAATGTAGCACGGCTTGACCTGGCCAAAGCGGAACACTCGGAAGATGCTCTGCACGTCGTGCGAGGGATTCCACGACGCGTCGAACACGATCACGCGGTTGGCCGCCACCAGGTTGATGCCGAGCCCACCCGCCTTCGTCGAGATCAAGTAGAGCCGGGATCTGCCGCAAGAACGTCGTCATGTAGTCAAATGTATAAAGTACGACAAGTATGAACGTAGGATTTTAGGACAAGTATTTAATAGGTAGCCAAGAAAGAAATATAAGAGTAAAAGTGTTAATTAGAAGTTAAAATTATATCTGAAGGAGGAGCCACAGAAAGGGTGAGGTTATACTTGGTTCCTTTCTAATCTACCAATAAATCATAAATAAATCATTGCTTTGCTCAAAGGGTATAATCTCCTTTATTTCCTTTTACTATGCACGTCTTTTTTTCAATGCCAGTTTAAAATTAAGTTCACTTAACTTGTTCTGTACAAATTATCTTATAAATAAACCCAGAGATATAAGCTTGGTTTGTCATGAAAAAAATGTAGATCTAAAAGGAATACCTTGTCCATTGATATATAACTTTTCGGTACCATAAAGTCTCTGTCTCCACAAAAGACACCAGCCCGAAGTTCGCGCTCGCACACACCCGTGCCCGGCCGCAACCCACCTGTGATCCGACTTGTTGTTGAACTGCTTGCAGTCGCGGTTCCGATTCTCGGCGCTGATCGAGCCGTCGAGCCGGAAGTAGTCGTAGCCCTTGACCCAGGTGCCGGTGTGGCCGGCGAGCTGTGGGTCCGGCTCGGGCTCGACGTCGCCGCCGGCGCGCGCCTCGCGCTGCACGCGCCGCGTGTCCTTGTCGATGCGGTCCAGGAACTCCTCGATCAGCCGCAGCGAGAACAGCGACTGGCTGAACACCAGCCTGCAAGCGCCATTGGCGGGGATCGTCAGCGAATCCTATCTGGGTTGTTGAATGCTAAGCGACCAAACTTGAGCTTTTAACGACGTTTCGCAAAGCTGTCTACTTACAAGGGACTATACTCAACAGTCCCAGGTAGGAAACCTGAATTCGAGAAGAATTCGGAATTCCTTAATCCTGCAATCGCTATTCCTATGTCCGAGCTCGAGGAACTCCTGGATCAGCCGCAGCAAGAACAGCGACTGGCTGAACACCAGCCGGCAAGCGCGACCGGCGGGGATTGTCAGCGATCACGTGAACTTGCAACGGTGCTTTGTTGTTTTCCAACTGGGTGATTGAATGCTAAGCTACCAAACTCGAGCTTTTCCTGACGTTTCGCAAAGATATGCTGCCTGCTTAATCAAGGGTCTAAACTCAGAACCAGATAGAACCAAAAATCAAACATTCACATCAGGTGAATTAAAAGCAGCCTGAATTTGAGGAGAGTTCTGAATTCCAAATTCTTGCAATCTCTATTATTCCTATGTCCTTATCGATGAGCTTGAGGAAATCCTCGATCAGCCGCAGCTAGAACAACGACTGGCCGAACACCTGGAACCTGGTTTGTCTGGAACCGCCAGCACGCAGTGGAACCACGTAGCGTTATGTTGCAACCGTACTTTCTTGTTTTCAAACAGGCTAAGCTACCTAACTTAAGCTTTTCCTGGCGGAAGCTTTTATTCGCAAAGATTTTCTGCCTGCTTTACCAAGGGTCTAAACTCAAGTCCCAGATAGGACCTAAAATCAAGCTAAATCTGGGACACTAGCATGTGAACCTGAACTCGAGGAGAATCCCCAATCCAACGATAGTCCACCCACCCCAACGGTCTAAACTCAAGTCCCAGATCGAGGAGAATCCCCAATCCAACGATAGTCCACCCACCCACCGTTGGGGTCAACGGTCTAAACTCAAGTCCCAGATCGAGGAGAATCCCCAATCCAACGATAGTCCACCCACCCACCGTTGGGGTCAACGGTCTAAACTCAAGTCCCAGATCGAGGAGAATCCCCAATCCAACGACACACCACCCAGTGACTCACACTTTGTCGCCGATCTTCTCGCACTCCCTGAGCACGGCGAACAGCAGCGCCAGCTTGCCGCTGCTGTTGATGCCGTTGATGACGTCGTCGGGACAGAACTCGCGCCACCACTCCCCGCGGCCGGCAGCGGCCGGCGCCTCCGGCTCTGGGTCGGGCTCGGGTTCGGGTTGGCCGCGGAGCCGCCGCTTTGTCACGGGCTTCGCGGGCTTCTCCTTCGAGTTGCTGCCGTCGCTAGACTCCTCCGACGGGGTGTCTTCATCGTCGTCGTCGTCGTCGTCGATGAAGTCCTTCAGAGAGCCTGCCGCCGGCAGAGAATGTATGTCGTTATTGTCGACGAGCCTGATGGGATGTGTTGGACTTGGATGGCAAAGCTGTAAGCCCACCTTAACGAGCGGCGAAAGTGAAAAAGATTGTATGTTCTTTTGTTTATTTCTGTATCCATGCTTGTTCTTTTAATTGCTTTGGGGCCAGTTTTGCAGTGGTTTGACTTTGTTAATTGGTGAACGGTTTAACATAGGGATGTCGGCGGTTATCCGGTTAACCGAGTCGGTTACGGTTACTGCATTATCCGGATACAATTTTAACTATCCAGATAGTAAAAAATAAATAAATAAATAAATGTTTTTGACATGTAGAGTACCGGGCAGACATGGCTTCTCCACCTCCCGAGCGGCTGGCAGTAGCAAGCAGGAGCGCCTGCTGCATATCCCCCCCCCTCTTCACTCAGTAACTGCCACTCAACTGTCTCCATCTTAACCAGAGTCAAGTGAGTCATCATGGCCGCATGTAGGAAAACCTCGCGGACAATGTGGGAAAAATGATCTGACTGTTTCATTGCACTATCTGTGTATGTAGGTTGTAGGTAGTATAGGGCGCACCCTGTCTTGCCTCTCCACTCTCGTTTTTTTTTTTTTGGCTGTTCAGCGGTACTTTTACTATCCGGATAATATCCGGGATACTGTGGACGGTTATCCGGTTACGGTTTTCGTAACCGAAGGCATCCCTAGTTTAACACAATATCTAGGCATCATTGGCAGTGGCCATGGTTATAATTGGATGAGCGAGCGGAGCGAGTGAATCCTTCAATTTCACAACCTAGGGGAAAAAAAGCGTTCGTTTTTTTTCTTTTTTTGTTTGTAACAAAAACGAGCAGCCCTACTTGGAGTTCACAGATCGTTACGAAATTTGGCAAAAACGTTCGTGGTGACTCACCGAGGTGCTGTATGGTTTTTGAGCAAAATCTGGTCAGCCGTTTTGTTTTTATGAGCAAAAACCCGTTAATTTTTCTGTTTTTTGGTACTAGCTTCGTAACTAATTAACCGATCCGCACCAAATTTGGATTGAATATATATGATAACAAGTTAAACAAATTGCCTAAGTTTCAGATTCGTGCATGAAGTATTTTGCTAATCAGAAAAATAAAACTACTTAATAAATAAATAATAATAATAAAAATACTTGATCATTAAAGCACCGTTTTCAACAATATGATTTTCAAATGTTTCCGTTTGAATTTCTCCATGGAGATTACGGCTCGCTCATCCTGCAACGAGTGTAGGCTCTACTAATCGTTTACCTAGTTTGTAAAAATTAATAAATAATAGCACACTAACAGACTGTTGATAAGTTGATGGGCCACTGAAAAACTAGATCTAAGATTACAATTGGGTAGCACTAGGTAAACGATTAGTAGAGCCTACACTCGTTGCAGGATGAGCGAGCCGTAATCTCGCTGAGAAAATCCTAACGGAAAACATTTGACAATCATATAATAAACCGAATATAAATCGGTATTGAAACCGCTTAGAGGCAAAAAAAACTATTTTTCTAATTAGCAAAATACTTCATGCACGAATCTGAAACTTAGGCAATTCGTTTAACTTGTTATCATATATATTCAATCCAAATTTGGTGCGGATCGGTTAATTAGTTTCGAAGCTAGTACCAAAAAACTGAAAAATTTACGGGTTTTTGCTCATAAAAACAAAATGGCTGAACAGATTTTGCTCAAAAACTATACAGCACCTCGCTGAGTCACCACGAACGTTCTTGCCAAATTTCGTAACGATCTGTGACCTTTAAGTAGGGCTGCTCGTTTTTGTTACAAACAAAAAAAAAACAAAAATCCAAATGCTTTTCTTTCCCCTATGTTGTTAAATTGAAGGATTTTGCTCGCTTCGCTCGCTCATCCAATAAATACGGTGAACTGAAAAGCTGATGTGACATTTCAAGTTCAAGCAGATCAGTTATTTTTTTGCGGAAACGTAGGATAATCATCGAGCACTGAATCCAAAAAGCTGAATGCAAAATGAACAAACTACGGATAGAGGTTTCATTCGCGGCCGGGGCAGGAATCTCTTGGATTGCCGGGAAGCTGTGGTGCGAGGGGAATCGATGCGGCGGTTACCTTCCGATTCGTCCGAGTTGTAGCCTTCCTTGTCGGCAGCCCCCTCCTCGTGGTAGAGCATTGCCTTCGGGTGCGTGCTGATCCGCTGGAACACGTGCCAGTCGGGCAGCAGCCGAGTGTCTGCAAGACGGAAAATATTCTTAACATTCGCTAGACGATACCAAATATGCGCTGCAAGTTTGTAACTATCCGTACCGCGGGGTCGAACACCGATCTGTTGCCGAATTGGGGTTCGAAGTAAAATGACGTTAAAGTCTCACTAAAAAATGCCACTTGCGTTTTAATTATTTTTATCTTCTTTGGAAGAAAAGGTTCACATCAAATAATACTGGCTCTGCAGTTTAACCAAGGAAGGTACGGAAATTTCAATCCAACTGACTTTTCTTTGTGGGTATATGATGACATTTTCCCCCAAATGGAATAGATCTATTAAATATGCACGCTACATGGACAACTGACTTTTGAATGGACTTCTTTGAGTTGTTGGGCTCCATGGAGGTAGAAACAGGACTATCAATGAATAGAAGGCCCAAATATAGTGACAAATGACAATACACTGCAATCACACACCAACAACTTAACACTCAATACACTCAACATTCAAACTGTGGCAATCCACTTTACTTACTTCTCATTCCGTTTTGTATTAAAGAGAGGCCAGAGAAATGGTCGAGGAAATGCTGGTAAATCTTCGTCTGCGGTTCGGACAAGCGAACGCTGATGACATACTCCTGCTTTTCCGGTAGGAAGGGGGTCAGCTCTGAATAGTCGTAACGCTGCAAACACGCAAACAATACTTTAAAATCACCAGGCAGGTTAATTGATTATTTTTAAGCAGTATACATTGACTATCAGTTGCACAATTCAAACTGATATTCAGTCATTTGAGAATTTAAATGAGAAATATGAAACAACGGGACTTGGCTACCTGAACGATTCCGTCAAGCATTTTGTGAAGAACGTGAGCCCTCCGCTTCATAATCTTGACGTCGTGAGCGGTCGAATCTTCGTACTGTCCGTTGGTGATCGGATTCACAAATCTGTTCATGAACTCTTTCCTCGTTCCCAGCAAGTTTGGTCGGACAAAGTTCACCATGCAATGATCTGTAAAGAAATTTTACTATCAAACTCAAATCTATAAGAAACAATCTTCCTCTTTGGTCCTACAATCCTACAAGTACTTTCAAAAATTAAAATTATCTATGTGCCTTGTTAGGTTATGTTAGTTACCAAATGCATAAAAGTTTATTTTGGAATGTATTATTTCAGTAACATATTCAGAATACTAAACTGGTACAAAAAGGTGACGTCTGATTACTCACATTCGACCAAGTTGTTCTGCAGAGGAGTTCCTGTCAAAACAATGCGACGCAGCGTCTTCAATCTACGCATAGCTTTTGATATCCCAGAGTCCTCGTTTTTCAGCAGATGTCCTGGAAAATGACAAGATGCAATCAGAAATCAGAAAAGGTACAAAACAAACCCAACAGCTACCAAACAAGAACACGTTAAAAAAATAAATAAAAATGCTGTAGAGGAAACTTGAAAAATTCAATGATAATAAAGTGAAGAAAATGCAAGGTTGGCCAACCTTGCTCAATAGTTCAATGGGTAGGATTCAAGATAATTGAATAACTTAAAAACTAACTGAAAAAACCCAGAAAATAATATTTTTCCAATATTTTGTCTAGTTACTCATATAACCTGAACACAAAAAAAAACATCTAAATTACCTTCATCACAGACAACAAGATCTGGACCGGGATCCACAAGAGATCTCTCCCACGACTTCTTGATGTTCTGCTTCAACCTCTTCACATTACTTGTGCTTAGAGTCCGATAAAGCTCGTAGTTCATCACCATCACACCGCCGTTGCGTTTCCACTCTTCCAGCTTGTGCATGCGTTCGACTGGCTTCTTGTATCTGAAACAATCAATGCACACCTCAAAGAAACAACATCTAAGATAGTAAATTGATCAAAACTTATTGGCTATTGCGCTAAGCAAGCACAGAGCGAGAAGAAGAAAAATATATAGTTTCCGATAGAAAAATTGCGGCCGTGCTAGATAGACCCTTTTTCGTAAGTGCACAAGAGTTCAGCAACATTTTGCTAGACAGAATCTTGATGGATGACCACTCATTGCAAAGCCTAGATGAGAATGTTTATAGTTATACATTATTGTAATGTCTTAAAAACTGATAAAAAATAAATATATAAAACTAATTGAACATAGGTTGAAGGGTTTGAACAGATGCTGCAACAGAGACACTACCGACAAATCATCCATGGCATGGATTAGTAGCAGATTTCTGCTGTTCAAGAATGTTCCTCTTTACTTTTTAGCAGGAGTACATACTAGCACCGGGTTTCACCTCTTCTAGGCGCGATTAGCTATGTCACCCATGCCCCACCATTCACGAGCTACTCATGCCACGATCATCTCCCGTACCTAGTCTCTAGTAACTAGTCTCACCTGGACAGCTCATAAACATCGACTTCCTCCTCATCTCTCGTATCCTTCAGCCAGATGCGAAACTCGTTCACCCAGTTGAGAGCGGTGCTCAGCGGACAGACTACCAGCACTGTCTTCACCTTAGTCAACGGGTTCGTGAGCAGCGTGTGCACCAGCGTCACCACCTGGAACGTCTTGCCGAGGCCCATGCAGTGGGCGAGGATGCATCCGACGCCCTTGCTCTTTTCCAGCTGCTTGACAGACTCGTAGCACACGTTCCACATGAACTCGACGCCGCGTACCTGAGGAGGGGGCGGCCGGTTAGTCCTCGATACCGATATACACCGTTTGATGGTTTGTTGAATTGGTTGAATTCAATATTGAATTCATTCAACACGTATTGGACCAAGGGAGTTGAGAGTGAGGTTATGCATGGCCAACGGAATGCATTTTGCATCGCTCTTATAATATTTTTGCCGACACAAATTTGTTTTTACAAATGCAAGCAAAGGGAGTGTCTATTTCCAGTATTTGCGGATCCTGGATCATTAACCATCTTTTGAAAGATTGTCTGCACATGAAAGCCCAAGCTGTTAGCTAAAATGAAATAATAGAAGTTACCTGATGTGGCTTCAGTTTGCGAACAATTGAGTCGTGGACTTTGACAAGTTCTTCTTTCGTGTCCGGGTCAAAGTCCAGAACCAGCTTTTCTGTCACCACGTTCTTGTCCATCTTGACTTCAGTTCCGTATAGTTTGTTGTACTGGAGATAAATTCTCGAGTCATTTCTTTCCACATTAATTCAAAATGTAAGAATTGCTACTATACTATAGCAAACTATAGCAAAATTCAAAATTCAAAGCATAAGAGAGGGTGGATGGAGGTTGAGAGCATAAACCAGGTCCCAACCAAACGTTATTTAGGTCATTTTTGGAGTAAACTAAGCACAAAAGAGGAATTTAAGAACTATGCATTGTTGGAAGTACTTCAAACCCAAACTTGTTGAGATACTTTCAATGAGTTGACTTTCAATGAGACTTTCAATGATTGTGTTACGTGGCTTATATACACAAGTTAACACGCCCAATAAACCAAGGATTGCAACCCACAAATGTTTTGAAACCATCCGCAAGCTTTACCAATCACAGCCGCCACATGAAAAAGCAATGCCATGTAAATGGACTATTTTCCACAAATCTGTTTTATTGGTTTGAAATGGTTAGTAAAGAACTTCTAAAATGGGAAATAAGAATTGAACTCAAGGTCAAACAGGATCAAACAGAAAACGGTAAATCAACAAGGTTGCTTAGCAGCCTGAAGCAATGCTACAGCAGAACGCAGCCAGGAATCCGTTTGTCGGTCACACCCACCAGTATCTGCTTCTCTTCGATCCGCTTCTTCCGCTCCGTTTCCTCGCGCGCCGCACGCTTCGTCTGCTCGCCGACGCTCTCCTCCGTCATCACCTTGCGGATGTTCTTGCGCCCCTTGCCCGGAGTGCTCTGCAATCACCACCGAGGCTATCAGTTCCGGCCGAGGACACCGTGTCGCTTGCTTTACGAGCAACAATAGGGAATTTCAGTATCGGTAGCACCACCGGTGCGTTGTCACCATATGGCGACTGTCCTTTTGGTGGCTTCTGAAAATTTCAGTAAGACGGACATTATTTGCCGGTAAGTGGAGCAAGCCGAACAAGGTAAAATAATACGGCAATTAATTCCGATAAAGATTTTTGCCTCAAACAAATTAATGGCCCATAATTATTACCACCAGGTACAAGGGCAGATCCACATTACCAATCGCTTGTGCTGCGATTTTGTGGTTTGGATGACGGAGGTGACGGTAGTTGTGCGAGTTGAGAAGGAGATGAAGTGGGCTGGCAACATGGAAAAGTTGAAAGGGTTTTATGTTGAAAAATTAGTGCCACTTTTTAAAATTTAAATGTTTTAATATGAATTAAAAATTATTTGTAGGTACAAACAGAAATAATTTTGTAGAAAACTTATTTGGCATCGGGTGAGAAATTGGTTTTCATTGGTGGAAGCTTACGCCAGTAGGCATCATAACCCATTCCATTTCCTTTTAACATTCCGTTGAATTTGTGCTAAGCTTATTAGTTATTAGGTACTTATTTTTTGTTTTCAAGATTAATAATGGGGGCTTGGAAGTTGGTCAGGGATGCAAATAGTTGAAATATTATTGAGGAGTTTCTTCTGTGCCAGTGCGATACCCTGTCCAAGATTCTGACACATTGAATTGCCCGTTCCACATGAATCCTAGCACGGGCAATGTTTCCTGTGGAAGTGACTTTTTCCGGTGTAAACTGGGGCCTTCTTAAATAGGGCGGTAGATTTAAGGAAACACCGGGGGGTGAAATGTCAAAGGGGACGAACCCTTTATCTGCCATAATCATATCACCAGGAACCATACTACTTAAAACCGCCGAGTGTCGGACAACAGCTTTGTCTGAGGTGCTTCCAGAATACAATTAACTACAAAAGGTAATGAAAGGAAACCATTGGTTGCTACTTGCTACTCCAATCAGCCTTTTAAATGTGTTCCTTGATTTGCAGCCTGCAGGTACTGTAGGTAGCATTTTGATCACTCATCTTAACTGTTGACCTCTGACAAACCTCTTGTCCTCTGTGACCTCCGTGAAACAAACTCCAAAATAAAGAATGGACTCTAGGCTAGGACATACGGCTAGTCAAAACCTTCTTAGAGGTTTTAAAAGTACTTCAAATCGATCCGAAAGGTCAAAATGTGTGGTTTTCGGCTTGACCTTGCTCGGACCGATCAAGCGTCGAGTGCGATCCCATGCTATATCGCCTATCCCGCCGCACGGCGCGACACAAAAACGGCCCCCACGGGCAAACTAAAAAACTTATGCTTACACTTTAAATTATAAACTTGTCCACAACAGATTGATGCACCAATGTAAAAAATTAACTGACAATTTTATAGACGAAAAATTTCTTGTAAAGTGTAAATATATTTTTCAATAATTTTTTTGAGCAAGACAAGGGCTCAAAATGGGAAACAAAAAATTTTATTTAGCAAGAGAATATTTTTGTTAGTCTATAAAAAAAGTTTCAGTTTTCTATCTTTGAAATGCACCCGACAGGAATTATTCTACTAAACCTCTGCACCCCCACCCCCTGCCAGGGGGGGGCTGGCACCAAAACTTTCAGTGTTCAGAACCTTCATATGCACCTATCTAAATAGGTGGCATGTTGTAATCATCTCTATCGAGCAACTTGCCACTGGGCCATTATGTCACGCCTGTTCTTTGTCAAGCCAAAACAGCTTGCAGGGATTAGCTTTCTTAGGTTCTGTCATCATCCTTAACTTTTCTGTGCAATCTACAAACTAGAACTTAACCAAAAATAAAAAATTATATGCAAAAAATTCTAGAGTTTTTTAACAGCCAACATAATCGAGTCCATTCAACGAAACGTTCCAGGTGGCAGATTTACTAACTATTAGGAGCACAGATAATAAAAACATTAACAACGGGGCTTCATACATAAATATTAAATATAAATATAATTAATGGGTATATCAAAGAGCAACTTACATTTTGGCTTGGGTCTTCATCTTCGGAATCCGAATCATCTTTCGGTGTTTTGATTCGTCGACGCTTTACCGTCCTGAAAGGAAATTTTCTCGTTTAAGGTATTGATTGATTATTGGTGCTTAACGACGCACTGTTTTTGACAACTGGCCCTTAGGCACTGGTCTAGTGGCGTCGGTGAATGAAATGGTGATGATGAGGGTGATGATGAACTTAACCTAGCCTAGAAGGGAGGAGGGGAAACCCGGTGCCGGCACGTAGCCTACTCCTGTCGAAAAGCACCAAGGGGACCACCGGCTTTACGTCCCTTCCGAAGGACGGTACAACTCGAACAACAGGATTCCTCCAACAATCCGTGCTGTCGAGAGGTTGATTAGCAAGGTGTGTAAAGTTGTTGTACTTCAAACCCTCCAACCTCTCTCCCGAACAGAACTGACCGTTTAAGGTATTCATTATTGAAAATTTATACAATGGACACCATAACGCTGACCATGTGACACTTGTATATTGGTGTAAGTGAATAGAATTGATATGATTGTGGTAATAAACCTAGCAGGCAATAGCAATTAGACAATGCTGGAGAGCTTAATATCAATTCCACTCAAAAAGCAAGATTCCTACACTAATCCATGCTGTTGAGAGGTTGATAGCCAAGATAGCTGAAGCTGTTATAGGCAATACCTACACACAAAGTACAAACAATTGCCAACAGGCAGATTACTCTTGCACTGTCCTCTCTCGTGGTAACAATCCAATAAACGGGGAATCCATAACTACCATCAAAAGTCGGTCACCCTGCAGACCAGCAAAAAATAAACCCGAAATATAACGACTCACTTCTTCTTATGATCCGACGAATCGCTGTCCGACCGCTTGCCCTTCCTCTTGCTCCTCGATGGGATGATAAAGTCGTCGTCCGAGTTGCTTGACGAGCTCTCGGCGATTTGGACACTCTCGTCCGAGTCGGACTTGATCTTGTTGCGACGCGTCGCCTTCTTGTTGCCGCTGGGAAGAGAGTCGGGTTAGGTTTCAGATCTCGGATCACACGGAGTTAAGACCCAGTGCTATCGTCCATCTAGGAAACGGTCATACTCGAGAAATGACCGTCATTTACATGTCACAAACCGATCAAACTAAATTAGCATGGTATTTCAAAATAATCAAACATTAGAACAGTGTCTAAATGTTCTTTTTCACACACAAATATCTTCTTGCATTTTACCGGTAACTTTATTATAAGGGTTAAATGGAATTAAAAATAAATTGGCAGGTTTAAATTTATTTTGCATCATGTTGGTATTAAATTAATATTGACTACTAGCTGCCGAGCGGACAAGGTTTATTGAGAAATTTGTTACCCGTGGGAAGTTAACAAAAAGAGGGGGAATGAAAATCAAAATATCAAACTTGCTTGTATGTATAAGCCCAATAAATTTACCTTCTTGTCTTCAGCATAGCATCTTCTTCACTATCACTGGAAAATAAGAAACAAAATAAATATTTGCAAAATCTGAGCAAAAGCAGAGAAATACCTCAAGTGGTACCTAAATTGATTCCCAATCCATAAATAAACAAAAAAATGCTAATTGGAGGATCAATTGATCAATCATATGGTTAAGTTTCTGAACTGGCATGAAACCTTTCAAACCACATACTCGACAGAACGTTGCTGAACTACTTTCATTCGGTATGGCTGTATTCATAACGCACAAAGCGGAAAAACTGTGCATTCCATGGGTGTTGTACCTGTTGCTCGGAGTACTGCCAGCATTTTCCTTCTCCTTCTTCAGCCGAGCTTCTTTGGCCTTGAATTTCGCCTCGTCTTCGCTCGAGTCCGACATCGACAGTCTCTGGTTAAGAAGTTTGCTGCGTCGGGAGGGTCTCTGCAAACGCCAGCACGATTAAACGCGATCCACGAGAAACTCGTAGCCAGGAGACTACTTGGCTGACAGTTACTCATCAGTCATCATACTTATTACTCATTAGTCGTTAGCAACAAACGACCATGTCTTCTAGTTTTTGAACATAATAATTAATATATCAACTCAAGGTACAACATTTCTCGCATGTCGTTAAGCCAGTGAAGAGCAGTTTACATGTCTACCGTACATGCAACGAGTATTTGCATTTAGGCTCAAATCGCACTAGCAGTTTACATTGTGTATTAAAAAGGTCACACAAGACATTGTAAACGATTTACTCTTTAATTCAAATATATATATAAATTATAGGGTGGTTTGGTCAATGGGAAATCACTATGATGGACATTGAGATTGAACATCACACAAAAAAGTAAAATTAACACCTAGCAAAAATCCAGCACAAGGTTAGAAACCTAATGTATTATTAGTGACCATACCCTCGAATTTTGGTCCATTGACTGAAGTGAAACAAACGGCCAGCGGGGATATGATAAAATGTAACAGGTGGGGATTTATGTACTACTTCTTAATTTAGTCAAAACTTGCAAATCTGGCTCCAGAGTACTTAGAGAACAGGGCAAGTCGATCCCGATTATCTGACAAGCAGACGTGACGATAATCGATAAAGTACAGAGGCGATTCGTTTTTTACTCCAAATAAAAAATAATAATAACGGCAGACGTGAAATCTAATTATTTTACCTTGCTAGGTGAAACATTGGAATCTTCCGAGTCAGATCCCTTCTTTTCACCACTCTTCTCCTTCTTTGACTTCTTCTTCTTGGCGCTGTCTCCATCGTCGTCGCCGTCCTCGTCTTTCGCACCTTTCTTCGACTTCTTCTTCTTGGGATCCTCAGTCGGTTTGGCTTCAGCGTCGTCGTCGTTGTCGTCGTCGCTCGTCGACGCCAGGAGCCGCTCCTTCAGCTCTCGGTTGTTCATCTCGCGCAGCTCTTGCTCCGTCAACGGGTTGTCCGAAGTGAGCGTGGTTTTGGCAGCCAGCGCGTCTTCCACGTCTATAGGCGAGCGCGAGAACGACAAAACAGTCACATCAGCGCTGATATACCAAAACCAAGCCTTGCACCAACCTCCATCAACCGTTGAACGGTGAAACTCAGTTCAATCAAACGCAAATATGTTAAAACCAAGCAAAAGTTTAAATTTTTGATCTAGAAAAAATGTAAGGGTGTAAGGGTGATATTTGTAAATAATTAATAACCATTTAACCTGAAGAAATAATTAAATAAATAATATACTATATTACTATTGCATCTCTTCCTAATCATAGCACATTAGTTTTCATAAATCTAACTAACTTGGGTTTTTAATTGTTTAATTGTTTGATCATTTGATTGTCATTTATTTGCCCCTTTTTGATCATAATACATGATATTGTATATGTCATTTAAATTACATGCTAAGTGTTACACCATTAAGCGTCCGATTTAAGAGAAAATTTTACGTTAGGTGACGCCACTTACCATCATCGGATCCGGAATGCTGAGCGACCGTCTGTTCATCTTTGTTCTCACCACCTTTGCCTTTCTTCTCTCCCTTCTTCGACTTCTTTGATTGCTTCGGCTTGGGTTCATCGGCTGAATCATCACCCGAACCAGACTCCTGTTTGGCACGATTTCTTTTCCGGGCAGTTTTCAGGTTGACCAGTCTTTAACAGAAAATAAGTAATTGCACTCATAGTTATTCAGTAATTGAATGCCAATGGGATCACATTACCATCAAGTAGTTCAAGCAGTTGAAGTAGGTATGGGAAAGAGTATGCTTTTCAGTTACTAATAAATAGGGTTGAGAAAAATCAAAAATTAAAATTCATGGTGGAACAGTGTTAAGAAAATTACTAGGAATAGAATTCCTAGAAAATAATTACATGCTTGGGTAATTGGCAAATACTGACATTTGCAAAACTGGTAGATGTGATTCTTACCTAGCAATAGAAGAACTATCGTCGCTTTCGCTCGATTTCGAGTGTGTCTTTTTCTTCATCTTGGGTATATCTTCAATACCGTACAGAAGCAATTCTGCAGGTTCCAGTCGTTTCACCATGACAACGAGCTCCTGCAGCAAACGAGGGTCGTCGCACGAACGCAGCAGGCGACGATCTAACTTCGCCTGCGCTTTTGCACTCAATGCCTTTTCAGGCTTACTTTTCCTTGAAGACCTCTTCTTAGAACGATCGTCTTCTTCCTCGGAATCGGCATCAGACGACACGCTGCTTCTATTCTTGCTGGATTTCGTCGAGCGTCTTTTACCCGATTTCTTACTGCTAGGCTTTGTGCTCTTACTGTTGCAGCTGGATTTCTTACCCGACTTAGTAGTTTCTGGATCAGATTCATCAAGGGGCTCGTCGTCACTCGAGTCTGCCAAAAGAAGTGCTTTAGCTTTTGATGGAGACAGATCATCACCAGAAGAGAGCACATCTCTCTTAGCCACTTTTTGGTCTTTGTCAGATTTACTCAAGGATAATCGAGTTTTCCTCCCTTGCTTGATGCTAGCTGCCTGCCCCTCGTTGCTTTTAGCATCATTCGCAGTGATTTCTCCAGAACTGTTTAGTTGGTCCCCAGCGTCAGATTCCACGGAAATATTAACCTTCTTCTTACTCTTAGGGCAAGCTGGCGATCTCGTCGACTTCTTCTTATCTCTCTTCTTTGGCGTCTCTGTCGGCTCGTCGTCGCTGCGGGGAACTTCCTGGACGGCGGCCGCCGCGGGAGAGACGGAGTCGCTACGGGCGACCGGCGATAACAGTGTCGCAAGCAGGAAGTCGTCAGAGTCGGAAGACTCTACACGTTCCTCATCGGCCGGCTGCGGGCCGCCGTCGGAATCGTCCGACCGCTCGATGACCAGTTCCGCGCTCAGCTTCGAGCCATCTTTCTTTTTGGACTTAGATTTCCCTGTACTCGGTTCTGGCGTTTGGTCTTCCACAGGCTCCTCGGTTTCGATGTCACCAAACATGTCCTCCGATCCGACCGATTTTGCAACGTTGGATTTGTCCACCGCTGTGTTTGACAGCATGTTGAATTGTGCTTCGTAATCGTATGGTTGTGTCGAGGTACTGATCAGGCTGGCGCTTTCATTAATATCTTCATCGTTCACATCTATGCTGTCCTTGATGTTGGTCTTGCCTTTGGAAGACGCCTTTGCCTCTTTCCGCGAAACTGACACAACTTCATCCTCAGCGCTGGAATCGGGTAGTCCTTGCATAGCCTTCTCCTTCTTTTTCTTCCCTTTTCTTTTCTTCACACTGCTCTCTCCATCGCTTGAATCCTCGTCCACCCATCGTCGAAAATCTTTCTCCCAAGCTGCAATATTATCTTGAACTTGCTTAACTGCAGTAGCAGACAGACCCACCTCTGAAGTTGAAGCCTCGTCACCTTTTTTGCCAGCGGATTTCGTGGCCCGCTTCCAATTCTTGTAGTTGCTCTCAAACGTTAAACCTACAGTTTTCGTATTACAAGTCACACTCTTGGTCATCCTCTTCATCCGCTTGAAAATTTTCTTAATGTTTTGTGCGTTCGTGAAGTCCGCAGGATCGTTTATTTTCGAGTTAATAATCTTAGTGACTCTGCACAGAGACTTACCTAAAGCGTGCATCACACTGCATTGTTCTTGCATCTGTCTCAACATATTTTCTGATGTGGACTTGTCTATCTTGAAATTCATGTCTTCACTAGAACTCGAGTTTTCAGAATCGTTTGGAGAGTTCTCATACTCATTCGGCACTTCTTCGGACTCTACCACTTCCACTCTCTCGGTGTCAAGTGAACAGTCAGCGGAAGCAGACCGTTTTTTTTCTGACCTCTTGGAATCTGAATAAGGACCAACACAAGATGAACTACGACCTTTTTTCGTAGCACTATCAACAGACACATTCTTATTTAGAGAAAAATCCTGTCTGGATTTTTTCGGTGAGTCGGAAGAAGCACGCCTTTCCGTGATTTTACTGCTTATACTGATGCTGCTGTGATTGTCGCTGTCCAAATTTATCCCAAAAGTACCACTTAGGGGTGAAGTTACCCTACCTTCATCTACGTCACTGTTAGGGGAAACTTCTTGTTTCTTCTGCTTCTCAGACTTGGTTGGTTTCTGGCAATCATTTTTCTTTCCTTTTCTTGCTCGAGCATCCGACAAATTAGCTTTCTTTGAGCCCCCGGCTGATGTCTGTGGAGCCACGTCAGTGTTTTTATCACTGTCAGAATCAGTTGTTGCATCAATGACAGATAATTTGGGATTATTTGCAATGGATTGGGAGGTCTGTATACTATCTGTTTCCATCACTTCATCCTTTTTGTATTTTGTTCTTTTCCCTGTATTTGATTTCTTAGCCTGGCTTTCAGAAAATTCTGGTTTCTTCTTAGATTTTTCTTTATTTCTCGATTGCTTGGTACGGTTGTCAGAGTCTGAATTATCCGTTTCATCAATTAGAGACGTAGGGCTACTTTCATTGGAACCAGTGACTACAGTTTTATTTTCGTGCTTTTCTAAGCCATCACTACTCTCTGATGATGGCTCATCTCCCTTTTTCTTCTTTTTCTCTGGAGTAAATTCCTTGGCTTGGCTTTCAATGTTAATTGTGAAACTGACAGCCGATTCAGGCCTACTGTCAGTGGATTTGGAGGTTATTATTTGTTTCCCTTCCTCCTCTTCATTATCATCGCTTTCCATTAATGATTTTTCTTTTTCTTCTTTATCTTTACGTTTAGGCATAGTTGTCAACTTATTTTCTTCATGCATAGGCCCAGAGGATGTTTTATGGACACTACGGGATTTTCTCTTGTCTCTTCCAGAATCGGAATCGGATGATTCTAATTGAAACCCATTACTTCGACCGATGGAGGAGGGCAACGCTTTGGTTTTCTTGCTGGCCTTATTCTTCTCCTGTTCATCATCCGAGACCGGAGAAATCAACAGACGAGAATTATCTTCCTGAGTGAACAGCTTTTTAACTGTGGGTCTATGTTTCTTTCTGAAATCAGTGCTACCATTGCTGTTAAGGGTTTCTTCATTGGAATTCGGCTTGAGAACGGTATCTTCTGAATCAGAATCAGAACTTGAATCATTCGTAGTTCTCACAAGTAATCGGCGCTCAGATGGTCGACGTTTCTCTTCACTTAGCTCGAGAAGTGTTTTAGCTACTCTCTGTTTCTTTGACCGCTTAAGTGTGTCAATGTATTGCTGAGCCCCCCAGCAAAGTCCACGCAATTTCCACAGTGGCTTGATATCGCAAATGAAACAGTCCCAGGATTCTTCTTCTTCGATTTTCTTGACGGCTGTACGACCAAGGTTACGCTTGATACATTTCTGAAATTAAAGGTCATGAAATTAAGTAGGTGCCCATAATGTGGGATCGAACCAAACTGCAGACATTCGTCACATTCACAGTCGATATAATATTATTGTTAGAACTTAAAAACGATATATCGATTACAAAATTGTATCCGTACCTAGGGTTGCCATATCCAAAAGTGGGCTGGGCGGGACAAAATCTTACCACTTTGAAAACCAGTTAGGGGGGGTCTGGGGGGCGAAGCCCCCCAGAGAAAAGTGGGGCCCGGGGAATTTTTGGAATTTTTTGGAAAAGTCAAGGTCATTTTGATGCAAATCTACGTGTTCTAGTAAATTTAAGACATCCTAAGCAAGATAATTAATTTCGTCATTTTGCTACATTATTATCACTATTTTTTATCTACCTCTAAATATTATTTTCTCTGAATATACCTAATTCATTAAAATTGACTTTATCTACGTGCTAAGTGCCCAAAAAAAAAACCAACAACGTGCTCGCGTCACTTCATGACTGAGAAAATTGCGCCAAATCGGGGCTGAATCAGCTGTCCTTCTTCATCCCTGTCAGATTGCTTGTTCTGTCAAGCAAGTGACACCAGCGCCGGACGGCCAGCTGACTTAATGCATTCAACTCATTCGCGTCGGCGAAAAAGTAACTTACAGTGGGCTACAATCTACATAGACTAAAAGAAAAAGAATAGACCTCACATTATTTTTAATAATTATTTTGACATGAAGTTTCCGGGACAATTCAAAAGTCATCCGGGACGCGGGAATGAAAATATTTAGGTGGGACGTTCCCGAGTAGATCGGGACGCCTGGCAACCCTGTCCGTACCAGGGGCAACCGAATTTCGGTTAACATTTATGTAATGGATATTTTGTAGGTATTGACTTGTATTGAAAATATCCCATCAATTTTCAAATAAAGTCTTACAATCTCTTAAAATTAAAGAGCTCAAATAGAGAGCAACTCTTCCTTACTTGGCAAAAAACACAGGTGCAAGTAGAGCAGCAGAACAAATCTCCCCCATTTCCACACCAGCGGCAAAATTTGTCGGTACCGTCCTCATCAGCCGAAAAGTCCCCTTGACCATAAAACTTCTTGCAATCCTGGAAGTCAAAGCTTAGTTAATATGACAGAATGTCAATTCCTTCTTCGTAATTTCACTGTGGATCACTATTTTGTTTGCTATAAGTACACAAATGAATAGATTAGAATTAGATAAAAAATAACACAGCCAATAGTTTTTTTACCTTGCATTGGGCTACTTGTAGGTAAAGGTGGTATTTAATCTCCACTCCTGTTTCAATGAGTATTTTGCATCCACAACTCGTGCACTCAAGGCCTTTCTTCTTCATCGACGTAAAATCATCTACAACAAAAATATAATAAAAATAATGCTCAATGCCCGATATGATAGTCTGTAGGTACTCTGTACCAGGATCAATCACATTTAACGGGCCATTGTCACAAATAAAACCCAAAGATCGTATTGAAATATACTACCACTGGTGTCCATTAGACACATAGAGATTTCATTCAAAAGCCCATGAAATTGTTAAAGAAATATAGATTTGATTGATTCTTGCTAACCAGACTGCTGTGAAACCAACATTAAAGAGCAAAAAGCAAGGGGCTTAGTGGGATAATTCAATGGTAGGTGCATTTAAAGAAGGGAATTTTTTACTTATTTCATTAGCAAAAAATTATGATCTGAATTTTTGGGCCCTTTCATTTCCAAAAAAAAATGCTAGAAAAATATATTTCCACTCCACAAGAAAAGGTGTCTGTGAAGTTGGCAAGCCCACTTTCGAATTTTCAAATTTTTCAACGTGAGGAGTTAGTGCTGAATTAGTGCTAATTAGTGCCGCAAACCCGGGAATTAGTGCTGAAAAATTGGGGAAGCCACAAGGGGTTGTCTGCGGGGCTTGCCAACTTCACGCTAGCAAGCCCCATGTGAGCTGTCGATCTGAAATTTTCAGGGTAGTTAGTGCTGAATTAGTGCTAATTAGTGCCGTTACCCTGCAATAAGTGCTGCCATACTTTAAGAGCTACGGCCGTAAACGTGATGAAACGTCAGCAAGCCCCATGTGAGATATCGTTCTGAAATTTTCAGGGTAGTTAGTGCTGAATTAGTGCTAATTGGTGCCGTAAACCCCGCGATTAGTGCTGCCATGCATTAAGAGTTACGGCCGTAAACGTGATGAAACGTCAGCAAGCCCCATGTAAGCTATCAATCTGTAATTTTCAGGGAAGTTTGTGCTGAATTAGAGCTAATAAGTGCCGTAAACCGCACAAGTAGTGCTGAAATTCTTTAAGAGTTACGGCCGTAAGCGTGACGAAACATCAGCAAGCCCCATGTGAGATATCGATCTGAAATTTTCAGGGTGGTTACTGCTTAATTAGTGCTAATTAGTGCCGTTAACCCGGCAATTAGTGCTGCCATACTTTAAGAGTTACGGCCTTAAACGTGATTAAACGTCAGCAAGCCCCATGCGATCTATCGATCAGAAATTTTCAGGGTAGTTAGTGCTAAATTAGTGCTTATTAGTGCCGTGAACCCCGTTATTAGTGCTACCATTTTTTAAGAGTTACAGCCGTAAACGTGATTAAACATGTCTCACATGGGGCTTGCTGACGTTTAATCACGTTACGGCCGTAAATCTTAAACTCTTAAAGTATGGCAGCACTAAATGCGGGTTTTACGGCACTAATTGGCACTAATTCAGCACTAATTTCCCTGAAAATTTCAGATCGATATCTCACATGGGGCTTGCTGACATTTAATCACGTTTACGGCCGTAACTCTTAAAGTATAGCAGCACTAATTGCGGGGTTGACGGCACTAATTAGCACTAATTCAGCACTCACTACCCTAAAAATTTCAGATCGATATCTCACATGGGGCTTGCTGACGTTTAATCACGTTTACGGCCGAAACTCCGAAAGTATGGCAGCACTAATTGCGGGGTTTTCTTCACTAATTAGCACTAATTCAGCACTAACTTCCCTGAAAATTTCAGATCGATAGCTCACATGGGGCTTGCTAGCGTGATGTTGGCAAGCCCCACAGACAACCCCTTGTGGCTTCCCCAATTTTGCAGCACTAATTCCCGGGTTTGCGGTACTAATTAGCACTAGCTCCTCACATAAAAAAAATTTGAAAATTCGATAGTGGGCTTGCCAACTTCACGCACACCAAGAAAAGATCCACCTATAAAATTTGTGTTTATTTTTTAAACTATTGCATCAAACTGTTGTGAATAACTTTGTAATTTGTAGTGTATATGTAAGTTTTGTAGTTTGTTGCATGGAATCGCAACTAAGTTCTGTCAGTATGTTCAAGGTGGCGCGTGTGACCACACATTTTGACCTATCAGATCGATTTGCAGTGCTTTTACACCCTCTAAGCGAGTTTTGACTAGCCATATGTTCTCCTTGCCCAGAGTCCATTCTTTGTTTGTTTCACATCTTATTAATCATTTACCTGGCCGTCAGTGTAGCCAACAACCCAACTCACCGTAAGGGAAAAGGCTGCGTCTGTACTTCACTTCTTCGTCGGTCGTCCCAACAACGAGCGACTTCTCGTGACCACGGTTTCGCTTTGCTGGTGAACTTCGAGGCAGCAACAGCTCTTCGCTGTCACTGTCACTCGACACTGCGCAAAGGAGATGAGCAAAACGGTGAGAAACTGCAAGTCAATTACTGTAACTATTGTATTATGTTCGGTGCTAAGGTTGCAAATCCAACAATAATCGTGAATTTAATAAAAATCTCCCCTATTTATGGGTAAATGTAGAAAAACAGTAAGCCGATAGTGATAGATGTTCGGGGGGATGTTTTGAACATGGTCTGAAAAATTCAGCTTGATACTTCTTCTCTTGTATAGCTAAAACTCTGAAAAAAGCTCGAATAATTATCTGAAAAGATTAACTCGTTTTTTTTTTCAGAAACTTTAAATTTCCCCCAAAAAAATTTGGTTCTACTGTTTATACACCCGATTTCTGCTTTTCCTGAAATTTTCAGCTCATTTAGCCGGCACTATCAGTTGGTTCAGTAATATTCAACACAAATTGAATGCATACAATAAACTTTTTTTGAAAAAAAAAATACCTATGGCATGATGCGATAGGTGATACCTATGGCATGATGCGAAAATGCGTGGTTTCTCCAAACTAAAATTTGGAAGCATTAAATAGGTATATATACATTTATTATTTACACATTCCTTGAAAATTTCAGCTAGTTTGGGGTATATGTTGTCGAGTTATCTAGTAGTAAATGTAGATAGAAATTGTATGCAAAAATTTGCAATTTAAGGAAAAATATTACTCAAGATTTTTTTTCTCCAAAATCTTTTATTTCTCCAACTCAAAAATTTGTGACAGTAAAGTTACATGTACTGACTACATTTCCTGAAAATTTCATGAGATTTAGAGTACTATACTCAATGCCGCTAAAGACATTTCTAAAAACATATGTAGAACGTTGGAAGTTAATAAAGGATTAAAGAAATATATTTCTAATTCAGATTTTTATTTTTTTTCCAATGCTTTAAACCCAAAAACTGTAACTATTACGGTTCTCGAGTTGTCAGTGGTAAGAGCGGACTATAATTGCATAGATAGAGAAAAGGGTCGAAGTACCGAAGGTCATACACGCTAGACAGCTTAGAAAAACTATTTAAAATAATTATTTTTGTGCTTCGTTTGGTCTCCATAACACCCAAGAAAACTTTCAACGCGATCCGAATTGGTGAGTCCAAAATTTTTTCGCAAGTGTGCTTATTACCCAAATATTGACCCATATACTTACACAAATTATTATTATTATCCTTTATTGTCTTGAATATGTAAATGAACAGACATTTGTATTTAGGCTTAAAATTTTTTTTTTTTTAGCGCTGGCCAGCCACACCAGTGCTCCTATCTTTATAATCTTCTTCTTCTTCCTCTTCGTCTTCTTACTTACACAAATAATATTTAAATTACATTTGAGTAGGATTGGTTAACTTACCCTGGCCATTCTTGGATGATTTCTCAGGGCTGGAAGTGGAAGGTAACGAGGCTATAGAGAAGTCCATAGATGACATTTTATAGCTTGATGTTATCCATCAATTGCAATCATAATTATAATCCTCTTTTGCATAGTGATTGTTGATAACCTGAAATTAGGAAAAAAATATGTTAGATTCTGACAGACAGACCTACTACTTGGTTAAATATGATAGGTGGCATTAAAGTTTCAAAGTTTTGTAGGCACATTTAAGCTAATGCGAATTACAAAACATTAGCTGTTGATTTGGGGCTTAGAATTAACTGTACCTATCTTCAATTAGGATTTAGGACTCTCCAAGCATATGAATCTACTTATATGTACATTGCTACTACTAGAGAATATGCTACTACTACTTCCACCAACACTGCTTTGTATTCTGGTACAGAAACAAATATAGCACATCAATCCATTACTACAGGTGACCAAATCATTCAATGGTAGTGGTATCAGGTAATTGTAATAACCCTTGTCAATTGTAATTGGTAATACAACTCTTTTATTACAAGTACAGCGGCCATTAACAATAATTTAATGGGAATTTCTCATTGCACTTGAATAATGAACATGTTTAGTTTAGGAGACAAGTAGCAAACGTTGATCCTTAATATGCGGCTTCGACAAGTGACAGGAAAACACTTTTATGCGGATTAGGACAATGCACTAGTTCATAACCTATGCACAGTTTGTAAAGGGGGGAAATAGAGGGACCACAACCTGAGATAGTGGCCTGTTATTATGGCAAAACTTACTTGCAGTTGCATGATCTACAGCAAATCTGTGTTGTAGAAAACCGCAACCACCGCAGCTTATTGCAGCATTTCAAAGTAAAAACAACCCACGGAAATATGGCGTTATTGTTACCAGTTGTGATCTTATTTGTGAGAGCGCCAAGCGGGAAAATTCTCCGTACCTACATCACACAACACCATATACCGGTAATGCCGCAAGCAGCCGCAAGACAGCAAGAAGTAGCGAACAGGCTGGCCAACATTATCAAATGGTGGGAAATCTGATCTTTTGAAAAAATCTCACTTGTTTTATGGAGGACGACAAGATTTTCGCTCATGGGAACTTGCATGCAACTTTAATTTAACATTTAACCTTGCTCTAGAAAAAGCTAGGCAGTAAACATGGTATCTAAAATCAGTCAATTGTGTTTTAAATTGACTGCTTTTTACACATGGATTAATATTTTGATCTTACATTCCAGCCGACAGCAAGGTACCAGCATAGACGAAATAAGCTATGGTACCAGTTATCATTATTGTCAAAACTGCTCGACTTTTTTAAACAAATTCTCGAAGGATGAGTACAGCTTTGGCAACAAGGATAGCGTTATGCCCACCGAATTCTATGTCTCAGTTTACGACTTTCATCCGCCACTGTGGATAAGAAACATTCTTTGCACAGTCTCCAAAGCAAAACTTTCAATAGATTTTTAAATATCAAAACTTATATGAAACTAAATATATATATTTTCAGTGTAAACAGCTTAAATAGCCAAGTTTTGCTTTATAAACAGTTATACCGTTACTGTTTATAAAGCAAAACTTGGGTATTTTCTTGCTTTCAGCACCTGTAAACGTGGTTTTTGTAATTTATTTACAAATTATTTCCAAGTTGAGGTAATAGATCCTAATAGGTCAATAATTTTTCCTAAAATCTATGTTAAATTTTAATTATGTATTCCACTGAAATGTAGATTTTAAATCAGTATTGAAACAGTTTATTCGTAAGTTAAATTTGCTAGTGGACCTCGGGTAAATTACGGTCGTGTCGCTTAATTTTCGAACTGTCCCGCACGAACAACTTTTACGGTTAGTGCTGTTATGGAAAGCCAACTTCAGTATAAACTGAATTGTACATGAGCTGAAAGACCAGCTCACTGAAATCATCAATGGAATCGATTGAAAATATTGATTGCTATATTACCAAGATAATTATCAAGATAATTTGAAAAAATAAATTCAAAAGGCGAAAACTGCAAGGACGAAAGACGTCAGAATTGCAAGAAATGCCAACACTAGAATGATAAATGTTGTAATTTTTTTTTGTTTTCTCTCCAGCAAATGAATAAAATTGCACAAATTTTTGTAAATAACTTCAATTTTGTGAATTGGTCTGGATATGAATTTTCTGCTAAGCCACGATGACATTATCAGCAAGATAATCTCATATTTTATTTATTTTTAATTAAATGCATTGTGGGTTCATGTACGTGACGTCACACAAATCCTTGCCTCGCGGAAATGGTTAACCAAAGATGGCAGTAGACCCTCAGATGTTTTTATTCTTGTTTAAATCAAAATATCGACGGAAATGTTACTTTCGCAGTGAAATCTTGTGTTTTATCGTAGTTTATTCTTTCGTCTTTCATGTAGTGTTTAGTGGTAACTGTACAAATGTACAATGCGTGAATGGAGAGTGTGTGAATGGTACTGGCTGCGTTTGTTATGATGGTTGGCAGGGGTCCTCCTGTCAATTTTGTGGTGGAAAAGTCAGGCAAGTTGCTATTATTTGAAAAAACATAGTTTAAATGCACGAATAGTTTGGCGATAAATCAATATCTATGGCCTGGAATAGTCCAACGATCGTGCCAAATCGTGAAGTGAAAGTTTAAATATTCCCGTTATGTGAGGTTATGTCAAATCTGACCTGTTCGCCCAATTAGTGTCTTTGACTTCCTGATCAATTACTCGGTGGTGACATTTGATATGTTTCTATGGCGGTAGTTTATTTTATATTCTGTTGTTTTAGGTTGTCTGATTCTCATGGGACTATACATGATGGCCACAGCAACTACTCTATTGACAGTAAATGTTCGTGGCTGGTGGATGCAGGGGGAGTTGCAAACACGACTATACGATTGCATTTCGAAGAGTTTGCGACGGAATGTGGCTGGGATTATCTCTACATATTCGATGGTGATTCCGTCCATTCACCCTTATTAGCGGTGTTTAGTGGACTAATGTACAAGGAAGGTTATAGCATTCGAAGAATTCCAGAAGTCGTTGCTCATTCGGGATCAGCATTACTTCATTTCTACAGTGATGTAGCATACAACATGACTGGTTTTAACATAACTTATAGGTTTGTAACTGTGAAATATATGCTATGTTCTTAATGGTATTAATGTGAATCTTAAGTAAAAATCAAAGTAAAATATTTCCTTTATAGGCTGAACTCTTGCCCAAGCCGCTTTTCGAATGTAAATTGCTCCGGCCATGGTGTCTGCATCGATGGCATCTGCACGTGCGATGCCATGTACACAGGGGAGGGCTGCGATGTTGCAATCTGTCCGAACAACTGTACCAAAGAGAACGGTGTTTGCAATCGAGAGAAGCACCGTTGTGATTGCAAGAGCGGTTTCAAGTAAGTGGGAGTAGAAGTAGTAGGAAGTCAATTTTACCAGCTGATCTAGGTATGCATGTAACTATCTATCAGTCTTTCTTGAATTAGATAGCTCAGATTTTCTGAGATTTTTGTCTCTGGCATTACTCATTACTATTACCTACTTATTACTAGGTACAAAGCTCTGCCCAGGCCAAACGGTCATTTAAATGATCACAGGAAATGAAGTGTGTGACCTAAATTAAATTAAAAACTAGCTTTCAACATTAATTAGATTAGATACCAATCAAGAAGATACCAATAATTTTAAGACCACAATTCTGGAATTGTAGAAACAGTTCCCTTCAGGTGAAAAATACAAAACTTATTGAGGAACCCCAATACTCTTTGAAAATCTACTGCATGGGTGGGTACTTTATACTGCATGGGTATATTATTTGGATGGTATGCATTGGCTAGAGCAGAATCATCACGACTTTGTGAATTTAATGTATAGCTTACATGTGTGTTCAGATTTACCCACTAACACATTTACACACTACAGATTTAATTTCTGATACAAATATGTAGGTACACTGATTTTAATCTGCTTTTGCAGAGGAGACGACTGCAGCCAACTGTCTGCACACGGCTTTTGGGAGGTCGTCCTTCCCAAGGACTTTGTGCCGGAAGGCTCGGCATCACACAGCGCCACCGTCTGGCGGGATTCCCTCTACATAATCGGCGGGGAGTCGTACCACCGTGCCAAGATGATCTACCTATACGATTTCAATGGTAAGACACGTTGGTTTGATTAGCAATGTGATTATGTAACTCTGATTTTGCCACTGTCCACCAGAATGTTAATAAATACAATATAAATTTAATCGTTTAGACTGGATAACATTTGACTGTAAGAGTTATGTACAAGCTCCTTAGAAACAAATTGAAGATTTGGTAAAAAGAGTTTGAGGCAAGCTAACAGTTGAAGAACTCTTAGATGTCATGTGTCATGTAAAGAACAAAGCTGAAGTTGAAAATAAAAAAAGTATAGTAGAGAACAGTCAGTGAGCAGCAAAATAAATACCTGTGAAAACCTAGTCTAAAAACTTTGGATCTGTCGAGGCTTATAAACCAATGTACCTACTGGTACAAATTTACTTGTTGTCGGTACCTAAATTATTATATAAGTTTCTCAACCCACCACATAATCCCTGTTTGTTTCCAAGTTGTCCATGCAATTGCTAAATTAAACTTTTAGGCACTTTTCTAGTGTTTGATTTCGATATTTTCAAATAGCACCTTGCGGATTTAGTTTTATGAGTTTGTGAAATCAGTGAAATATAAATAACGGCTTTTTTTGATTTTGATTTTTGACCTGATCATGGATAGACTAGATAGACGTTGCCTGGATAGGCAGTGTGTGAGTGCCTCCCCACATGGACACCACAGCGTGCCGAGCCCACGTTAGGAACACGGCAACGCGTTCGAGCCAAAAGGAACTTAGCAATGAAAGAGTTGAAAGGACTAGGACTTGTTAATAATTACACCTTTCAGTTATTAGTCATCAAAATCTTTATTAAACACTCTCAGACACACAACCATCTTGATACTACGCTCTACTCCGACTGCTCATGCCGCCTCAGGGTCCGCATATCTAACCTAGCGGCAACCTTCGGCCATGGGCTAAGCCATGGTCGAAGGCAATCCAATCCCCACATTACCCGGAAAGTACACATCTATTACAGATTGGCTGGTGCAGCCAACCCGGAATAGATGTGTACTTTCCTTACTTACCTTAGGTACGAGCATTGTCAGGCTGCAGGTGGCAGCTTGCAGACCTAGAGTTAGCAAACAGTTACCTACTTAGATTTGACCGTGTCCTCACGTCCCCCGGCTAGGCAAAGTGTGGGAAACTCAGCACATGGACAGCTGCAGCGTGCCGGGCCCACGTGAGGCACACGGCAGCGCGTTTGACCCGAAAGGAACTTAGCAATCGAAGAGTTAGCGACCAGTAACACCGCCTTGACCGTGTCCTCTCGTCCCCCCGCGCAGGCAACGTGTGGGAGACGCCGCACATGGACAGCCGCAGCGTGCCGGGCCCGCGCTACGCGCACAGCAGTGTGCTCTTCGGCGACAAGCTGTACGCGTACGGCGGCGTGACCGCGCACGGCGCCATCTGCAACGAGCTCTGGGCGTTCGACGTCAGCGCCAAGACTTGGGAGAACATCACGGTGCGCGGCAAGCCGCTGCAGTCGGCGGGCCACACGGCCAACCTCGTCACCGGCAAGAAGCAAGAGCGGATGGTCGTCATCTTCGGCCACTCGCCCGTCTACGGCTACCTGAACACGGTGCAGGAGTACTACTTTGGTGAGCGGACGGGGAGTGGTGGAGGAGTGCCGAGGTTGTGGTGTATGAGGGTTTTTGTTTGGGCGGCGGTGAGGATCGTTGGCCTTGTTTAAACCTGAATTATACGACTTGTTGCGCTTAGGGCCAAAATTACAATATCTAGTTGAGTTGTTAACCTTCTGATACAAACATCTCCGAGGCAAGATGACGAGTGACAACCTATCGGTTTCTTCTGTTTTCTTCCTAACTGGAAGATTACTATTTGTAGGAACGCTACATATTTAACTGGATATTGTTATACTGGCTATGTAATGTCAAACTTAAATAGGTGTCTGAACTTCCTCCAAACTACTCAGGAACAACTGCATCTGATGGGTTGTCACTAGGGATCCGGTTAACTGGGTCAGTCGACCTTTTTTAACTACACTTTTAGGACTCACGGCACTTAATGAGTTTTCTAGCCCTGGTGATTAACTAGCCCTCATGGCACTTGGTTTGATTGTTTAATTGTAATTAATATGTCCATTCTTAACACAATACATGATATTGGATACCTCTATGTCACTAAAATTACAACTTTTAAAACACACAGCCTTATTACACTTTTGATACATTCACAGTTTGCACAGCTGGTCATTCTATAAAAACATTTTTCTATAAGATAAGATTTGAGCTGTTCTTGAAAACAACGTGTTACAGCCTTTATGTAACTAGGCAGCAGATTGTATAGTATTATGCCAGCATGACAGAGCATGAGCATGACTGGTCATAGCACTTGGTGACTGGTCGTGTTTGTCTTTGCGCGACAGGCACCCGAGAGTGGCGGACGATCGAGCCGCGCGGCTACGCGGTGAAGGGTGGCTTCGGACACAGCAGCAGCTGGGACCCGCTGACGCAGAAGATCTACGTCTACGGCGGCTACAGCTCGGAGAGCTCGTCGACCCTGGCGCTCAGCAACAAGCTCTTCTCCTACGAGCCCAACGCTCACATGTGGTAAGCGTGTCGGGCGCTTGAGTGTGCAACTTGGTCTTGCAGTTCTGACCAGCCATTTTTTTATAGCCTGCATTGACAGGACTGGAATGTTTCTCTCAATTATATCTCAATATCAACTCCATTCTTGTAAATTACCCGGCACTAGTAAAGCCACAGCGAAACGCTCGCTAAGCGGAACAGTATCGGGTGTACCGGACTAATACGTTTAAAATCCATCGACGATTGTCTCCGTCGCATAACTACTTTCCGCTTCCGAAGGCGCCTGCTGATTCCTGCTGCTAAATAATAGTCTTCTAAACGTCAACGCAACACTCGCAGCGCACGCAACGTTCCACTGTAAACAACCCCGCGCTTGTAAAGCCACAGCGCAATGCTCAGCAAAGCCATTAGTCTTAATTGTGTTTAACTATTTTCCATTACACAGGCTCCACTGTAAACAACCCGGCGCTAGTAAAGCCACAGCGAAACGCTCGCAAAGCAAAACAGTACCGGGCGTCCGGATCCAGGCGTTTCGCATCCAGCGACGATCGTGTCCGTCGCATAACTACTTTCCGCTCCCGCAGGCGGCTGCTGATGCCGGCGCCGTCGGCGCGCTTCCTCCACACGGCCACGTTCCTCTCGCCCGGCCTGATGATCGTGTTCGGCGGCAACACGCACAACGACACGGCTCACTCGCACGGCGCCAAGTGCTACTCTTCGGAGCTGCTGGCCTACGACGTGGTCTGCGACGCGTGGACGCCGCTGCCGATGCCTGCCGAGCTGCGCGCCGACCTCGCCCGCTTCGGCCACTCGGCGGTGACCTTCGAGGGGTCGCTCTACGTCTACGGCGGGTTTGACGGCCAGATGCTCGCCGACATGCTCAAGTGGGTGGCGGGGGCGTGCTTGGTGTTGTCCGTGTCGTTTTGTTGGGTTGATTTTTGTTGCTGGTTTGATGTCGTTGTGTCGCTTATGTTAATAATGTTAATAATTCGGGGCGTAGAATCGTAAATACAAATTTTTGAATGGATATTTCGTTTCTAAAAATAAAAATATGAGGCTGCTGCAAAATCTATATAAAATTATCAATGTGAAGAGCTCTCGGAAAATCTTATTCAAGTAAGAGTCAACACATCTATGGCTTGAAGACTGCATGTGCACACCTAAGTGTAATCTAAAGTCCACAGCTCGACTAAAATCTGTACAGAATCCACTACCTCTCCTGCTCGACTGATTACTGTTAACCCGATGGCCACTAACGCGATGTCTACGTTGGCAGGTTCACGCCCGGCCAGTGCCGGCTGCTGGCGACGCAGTCGGCATGTCTGAGCGCGCGCATCGGCGTCAAGTGCGTCTGGGACTGGCAGGGCAGCAAGTGCCAGTCGGTTACGGTCGTGCCTGCCGCGTTGCTTTTCGACAGCATGTACCACAACAGCCGCGAGATCGACAGCATGTACAGGTGGGCCACATTTCATTCGCTCCACTCGTGTCTTTTCCGAATCTTAGCATGTTACCTTTCGGTAAAAACCTGGTAGGTAGGTTATAGAATGCCGAGATATTGAACTGAAACTTTCCTGAGGTTTTGCAAAGCTATGCTTGCCTGCTTTATCAAGGGTCTAGGCCTTTCAAGGAAAGCAGGAAGCATAGGTACCTTTTCAAATGTCGGGAAAAGCTTAAGTTGGGTATCTTAGCATTCAATATCCTAGTTTAATAGATTTTTCTGAAAATTCAGATGATGCTTGATTCAATTATTGCTGAAGTATTGCTGTAGGCCTAGAATGCAGCGGTAGAAGGGTCAATGTCTAACTGCTAGCACATACCTCAATCTCGAATACGGCGCAATATCCATTTTGCAGCCCTCTCATGTGACCGAGGAAAAATTTGAATGTAAAGCGCAGTTTATAAACGCTCATACCCGCTCTTAGCAGTGTAGTGGTTAAACTTTGCTTTGCCACCCAAAAAAAGCAACTTCTCACTCGCGTTCTATTCGTTTCCGCCGCAGCCGCTGTCCGGAGGAAGGCCGCTCGTCGAAGACGGCCGCCATCGTGAACAACTCGATGCTCTGCGCGCTGCTCACCGACTGCGTCAGCTGCGTGCAGACGTCGTTCAAGTGCATCTGGTGCGGCTCGTCGTGCAGCTACGAGAACGAGAAGTGCCGGGAGAAGAGCAACGAGGCGGGCAGCTACCTGATGTCGTCGCGGGTCAGTACCGCGTACAGGGGTGGCCGAGTTATTTGTTTTTTGGCATTTCCCTGTTGTATCGTGGATGTGGTGATTTTTTGGTGATGTTGTGGTGATGATCTGCAGGAGATCAGTCTCCTGAAGATAATGAAACATAGAGAAAGATGATCTTTTCATAGACAAATTTCTCATTTGGAAAATTTCTTATTTGGTGTTGATATTTCAACAACTATCTAGGTACTGATTTGCAGGCCTAAATCCACTTTGCATATTATTATAATGTCAGCGTTTCACCACAAACAACAACAATCAGCCGAGATGCGGAGACATCTTCCCTTACTGTTGCTTTTGCAACAGAACATGCAAACTAATGGTATCTTGTCGACCCAAAGATACTAAAACACTTTGGGTTACAGTTACTAAAATCGCTTTAAACAACTTAAAAGTTCAAACACTATGTACTAAAACACTATTTGTATAAGTGTATCTAAAAAACTTGCACTCACCAATGTAGTTAGGTACTTATCTACTTATCTACTTATCTACTTACTATACTATTGTGCCTTACAATAAGTAGAAGGCTCAATAACTTGAGTTTGGAGCAAAGTAGAAGAGTCAATGAAAAGTAGCAATAGTTTTACAACGTACTAACTCGTGGTCGTTGTTAACCGTCGTTGCGTCCTGCAGCCGACCAAGAACCTGGACCACTGCGAGGACAGCGTGGGCCCGACGTGCCACCAGCTGCACAGCTGCCAGGCGTGCTCGTCGCACCCCGCCTGCAACTGGGACTACGAGGCGCACTGCACCGTCATCAACAACCACACTTCACACCAGCCGGAGCCGCATGTGAGTCGCGACGCATCGCTTACCGCGGCTTAGACTCTCAATTCGCGTCGATACCAGTAATGAGGGTGGAAGTAGTGACGTGGAGTTGCTCTGTGTTGGACAATTTTTGGCCCTGAAAAGGGCTTGGCTTGCCGTTTTGACGACGATGGCACAGTCATCTTCAGGAAATCGTGGTCGAAAAATCCTACCAACCCTTTTCAGGGCAAAATATCGTTCAACAAAGAGAGAAACCATACACTACTTCTAAATCTAAAATCGGCTCTACCACCTCTCCGTTTAACCAGTAGTTAGTGTTGATAGATCATGATAATTAGGGTGGTGTATTTACTTGTATTATGACGGTGCTTGGCTTTTACTGGGTTACAAGAAAAGGGAAAAACTGGTTTTTCACTATATAGCCTTTTATAATATCAGCCAGTTGGCCACTTAAAGGGCACAGGATACTTTTAACAGTTAATGGCGGTGAGAGGTAGGTTAGCAAGTAACAACGAGGTTTTCCTGAAAGTTTCCGGAGCCGTTGTTGGATGGTCACCCCACTGAACTTGAATATCTCGGGATCTCGGGAGGAACATCTCGAGGGCATCTTAAAACGGTCTAAAAACCGGGCGCTCGTTCGGTGCACAGGAGACGGTGAACACGTGCTCGACGAGCTGCGCGTCGTTCAGCAGCTGCGTGAACTGCACGATGGAGGAGTGCATCTGGTGCCAGAACGAGGCGCGCTGCGTCGACAAGAACAGCTACACGGCGTCGTTCCCGTACGGCCAGTGCCGCGAGTGGACGACCCACGGCAGCCGGTGCAGGGCGATCGTGTCGGGTAGGTCGACGATGGCACCGAGTTGCTAGGTTGACTGTTTGTCTTTGCGAGCATTGTGCTGTGGCGTTCTCCAAGCAGAGTTTGGTGCTTTGCAAGCTGTACAAATGTGGGATTCGTTTAGATATTTCTGAGCGTTGTGCTGGTTTTGCTCATATTCTTATGCAGAGCCATCTCAATGATCTAGGATTCCATTTTTTCCTGACATTGCCTTTGTCTTACGATGGGCAGTGAATAGAAAAGAAGTGGATTATTTTTCACAAATGTGACAAATGCCAAGTGTCGAACACAACACTTGCAACCTGCGCAATGCTCAGCGCTAGTAAAGTTACAGCACTAAGTTCGCAAAGCCAAACAGTAGGTAAGCATACCTTTACCAGTTTTTAGCAATTGTCAACTGGTTGCTAGAAACTATTGATTGTGTTTGTTAAATCTAGAAAAAAATTATTAAACCACCATCTATTCAGACTTCATTGACACATTTAAACTTAATGACACCCATCTTCTCTTCAGTAATTTGCTCACTTGTTCGTTGTTTCCAACCAACGAACGACCGGTCAACCTCCAACTTATTGTGAATGATGCATGTGTGGAGGACGTTCCAGCAGATCGAGTGCAGCTACTTATCCCATCTTCTTGCCAGTAATTAGCTAACTCGTCCCTTCCAACCAACCAAAGAACAACGAACTACGAGTCAGCCTCTGACTAAATGAGTGTGGTCGTTGCAGGCAAGTCGGCGTGCAGCTACTACTCTACGTGTGGCGAGTGCCGCGACGACCCGGCGTGCGGCTGGTGCGACGACGGCTCCGGCACCGGTCTCGGAACCTGTCTGCCCGGCGGGAACGTCGGGCCCGACATGCCCGACTACTCGTGTCCCGCCGAGCACTGGTTCTTTACATACTGTCCAAGTACGATAATATTTATGTTGAAAGTACCGTTACAATAAATTAATGTTGATAACTGATAAGTACAGTCCAAGTACAATGTCAATACTATTACTGTTGATTACCTTTCGAAAAATTATTATTATTTGGTGTTTGTGTACAAAAGAGAGTTTTTTGACAAGAAGCCTTGCTTATTTGCAGCTTGCCAGTGCAACGGACACAGCACATGCTCCAACGGAACCAAGATCTGCAACCAGCCGTGCGCAAATCTGACGCACGGATTGCACTGCGAACACTGCATCACCGGCTTCTACGGAAATCCTGTCAACGGTGGAAAATGCGTCCGTAAGTTTTAGCGCCCTTTCAGAACTACACAAGAAACAGCTAACTTGAAACAAAAACCCACCACCCCTTGACTTGACTAACCATCCGGCAAGGCTGCAGAGAGGAGGAATCTGAATGATTCTAAATTAAGTAAAATTTTGAAGTTCCACGAAATCTTTGGCTCAGCCAAACCGCCATACATTTCGACAACGGTGCGTAAAAATTATTGCAAGTCTATGTACCTACTCATTTTCTTTTTAGTTCAGTTTTGTACAACATAAATTAACATACATAACATAACATACATAACATTAATTTTCTAGGTAGGCTTTTACTGCAAAGTAAACCTTTTTTTTCACTAGGAATTCCTTTAATTTGCAAAGTAGTTTTTTTGTATCAGTCTCCTTCAGGTATGTGGGGAGCTTGTTATAAAATTTCACAGCCGCTTTTACGCTAACGTCTAAGTTGTGAATAGTTATTTGTGACTTGGAAACAAGCCCCATCACCCCATGGCATCGACAGTACCACGCAAAGACTAATCCACCCCCCCGGCCCGATCTTTCAGCGTGCGAGTGCAACGACCAGGGCACCGAGTGCCATCCGGACACCGGCAAGTGTTTCTGCAAGACCAAGGGCATCATCGGCGACCACTGCGAACGGTGTGACACAACCAACCACTACCACGGCGACCCAACCAACAAGGGCTCATGCTTCTACGACCTCACCATCGACTACCAGTTCACGTTCAACCTGTCGAAGAAGGAGGACCGGCATTTCACGCAGATCAACTTCAAGAATTCGCCGCCCAAGCCCGACGTGGATGCTGACTTCAGCATCACGTGTTCGGTGATGGCCAAGATGAACATCACTATCAAGACAGGTAACTAATTAAGAAATAATGAATTTAGATTCTGAAACATAGTAGAACTTGAGTTTTTTTTTTCTGTAAAAAGCTTATTTAAGCAATTAATGGTTGGGTAGAAAAAGCAGTAGCACTTACCTAAAATTCCTTATTGTTTGGTTCATAATTCAAACAGAACCAATATTCCAGGGAGAACGAATACCGCGGAGATAGAAAATTCAGCTTACTGAACGTTTCGTTGACAGCATTCCTCTGTGATTTCCAACCAACATTAATCTGCAATCGTCTGTCTGATTTATTCCAGCGAACAACGGGGAGAAACCGGTCCTCGTTGGGCACAACTGCTCCACCTACCGGTATAAGTTCTCGAAAGCCGAACACAATTTCGGCGTCGAAGAGAACATTACGCTTACAACGTTCTATGTCTACGTCTACGACTTCCATCCACCGCTCTGGATTCAGATATCATTCTCTCAGTATCCGAAGCTCAACCTTCAACAGTTCTTCATTACATTCTCAACGTAAGTCGCTGAATTTTAATGCATGCCAGTTTTACAAGTTTTCTGGTTGCATTTATGAATTATACTTGATTGAGTGGTAATTCGTAAGCAATCCGCAACAAAGTCAGTGTAAGCTTTAACCGATCCATAAAATAATTGGCATACATTATATTCCAGTCTTTGGTTTCTTGCATTTCTTGCGTAAGGTTCACTACCTGACAGAAACAATTGAATGCATTTGCAAGTATTCACACACATTGCACTTAACTTTGCTAGCAATTCAACAGACTTTAAAAGTTTTAAAATTGTACAAGGCACAGATATTATCTCCAACATTCATTGGAGTTGGAAAAATATTGAAATTCTATCTGATTTCACGCAATGGAGAAAAAGATTCTATGTTTCCCGACAATTATTTTCACTGTAAAACTCAAAAGCATAATATAATAGTAATGTTGAGGTTAGTGATGATTCGAACCAAAGGCAGTAACATTGCTGAATACGATAGTAGATATTATTTACTTATAAAAACAAAATATCCACCCAGGGTAAATTGCGTCCTGATACGAACACAACTTTGGAATGGATATTTTGTTTCTAACAACAAATGTTGAGGTAAGTCCCGGTAAAAACGCGCCCAAACTCTCGGCCCCAACAACGCCCGCTCCCCCGCCGCAGATGTTTCCTCCTGCTTCTGCTGGTCGCCGCCATCCTGTGGAAGATCAAGCAGAAGTACGACATGTACCGCCGCCGCCAGCGGCTCTTCGTCGAGATGGAGCAGATGGCGAGCCGGCCGTTCAGCCAGGTGCTGGTCGAGATCGAGCTGCGCGACTCGTCGGATGAAGACGCCGGCGGTGGCGGCAACGGGACGGCCACGCGGAAGCGCAAGAAGGCCAGTCCGAGTCCGATCGCGCTGGAGCCGTGCTGCGGCAACCGCGCCGCCGTGCTCTCGCTGCTCGTCAGGCTGCCGACGGGCGGGGAGGCGTACACGCCGCAGGGACAGTCAGGTGAGCGGCGGCAGCGGCGGAAAACTTCTTACTAGAATGAAGAGTACTTGCGATGAAATCGGGCGACAGGGCGCTGGCACTTATTCGCTAAATTTTCCTGTTCTAAACTCTGCGGAATTGAATGTAGTATGCTTTTGTTTCCTATATTCTTCATTTGGAAGCAAAAGCCAAAATTTACCCTCTTCTGCAGAATTAGAAACAGAAAATGTTTGTGAATAGGCAAATCTTGCTCGAGACTAGCTAGAAGTGTAAGGTGAACAATTGCATTTATCATTTGCAAAGATACTCTTTTATGTAGTATCTACTGTCACTTGACACTTGATATTGAGCTTTAGTGAGATTTAGTAGCTATCAAAGCCTCCTCAAAATTATATGAGATGACTTATTTTAAATAGCTTTGTGTGAATAGTGTGATTCGAACCTAAAAGCAAAACTCGTTGCATGAACGGTAGATATTTATTATTATAAACAAAATATGAAGTCCAAAATTTGTGTCCAGTACCGATCCCGTACCGATCCGGTACCGATCCCGTACCGATCCCGTACCGATCCCGTACCGATCCGGTACCGATCCCGCACCGATCCGGGACACATTCAAATTTTTGAGTTGATATATTGCTTCTAATAATAAGCTTTGTGTGAAGTTCAAGATGACTGTGGTGCTTTCATTTCTACCCAAGCAGCCTAGGCGGCGCTGACGATTCTTTCGCCAGTTCAACAATGCTTTTTCCGAACACCGACAAATCCTTCAATGTGTAATTATGCCCGCCATGGCTAACCGAACTGGACATTTGCGATTGCAGCCGGGCTGGCGATTGCGTCGGCGCTGGTGACGCTCGGCAATCCGCGCAAGGTCAGCCTCGACACGACGGGCAAGTCGGACTCGAAGAGCAAGTCGCGGAAGTCGCTGTCCAGCCAGCACCCGGACAGCTGCATATGATATTACGAATACACACAAGCCGTCTACAGTTAATACCGAAGAATAGCGGTTAGGTAGGTGCACTGCGCTAGCGGTCGGTGCTGCCCCGATCGGCGACAACCAACGCCTTGGTCAAACGGAGCAGGCGGGCACGGTTTTGACCCTGTTTCGAACGATTTGCGGTCCCAAAAAGGACGTGCAGTGCGATTCTGTTATTTTTTTAAAGGTGGGATGAGATGAGGGCGTGTTCCATTAAAAACATTGACAAAAGCTCTCATATCACCTCATCTCACATAAAAACATCAGCAGAGTCGCGCTGCTGGACTCGTTTTCACTAACTTTTTACGTTTCTAATTCTGCAGAATTCCGTCAATAACTGCTTTTTTTTTCTGTACCACATTTAGTAATTTTGCCATATTAGAAACAGGAAATGTCAGTGAAAAGGGGGCCAAGTGTGACGACGTTTCAACCACTTTGGCGTTGTTGTGAGTGTGTCTTGAAGATGATCTGACGATGACCACGCCAAAGTGGTTGGAACGTCGAAAGACCTGAGACCTGAGAAAAATTTCCCCATGTGCAGCGAGCGAAACTTAGTCTCGACCCCGTATGCTAACTTTCCGTTAATTATTTCCATGTTGGCCCGTGACTCGTGAGCTTGTCTTTCTATCCCAGTTAATCAGCTGCACACGAATTTAAAACGTTGCCCTTTCACACAGTCATACCCAATATTAGAAATGGGGCATGATGCAAAGCAATTGTTGGTGTGTGCTTGTTGGTGAGTACAAAATCCAAAAGTTAACTTTGGGCTGGCACTGCCAACTGTGGAGTTTGAGATGCTCTCAGAAACTAAGTAACCTCTTAGCACGTGAATGGAATTTGCCATGCTAATGACTTGCCTATCTGATATCTTCCTACTCAGTTGGTTAGAAAGTTGGGAAGGAGAAAAGGAGGATATGTCTTTGGTGACTGATATGGAATGTTATAGAATTACCAGTTGACTTTTCATTGCTTTGACTCAATTATGCAGTATCTTGTTGATTCAATCGAAGAAGGCTACCAAAAGTGTTTGTACTTTCAATTGCCTCATCGATTTCATCAATAATTATTTGCATACCATTCTTTCTACTTCCCCAATAAGAGTTGTCAAGCCATTTGGCAATTCCTGCATTAAGAGATAGATTACCTGTAAAATCTCTCAAGACAGTATGGGTTAATTATCATATTTATCTCGACATGATTGACGATTTTACCGGCAATCTGATTGACCGAGGTTGACCCAAACCATCTAAAATTGTTGCTGTAATTGTAAAGCGATCAGCGTGCTCGATGCTTAGCGTTAGTGTGGACCTTCGTCGCAACTATTCTTCGGTATTAACTTTCTCGACATTCCCCTGAAGCTTCGACGATCGCCGCCATCAGAAGTATTAGTCTCTGCTGACGTCATCTTTAGTTGAGAGTTACATAGCTTGTGTGTCCCCTGCCATATATTTGATACTTTCAACCTAGGCTTAGAAGTCGTTTTTGCTAGCAAAAGATTTCTCCGGTCTGTGTAAGGTTTATTGAGTACCTATTACATTACGTGTATTTTAAACTAAAGCATTTTTTGATTTAATCAAAATCTTAGTGCACGTCGAAATTAGACTAAGAGTTGCTTCGTACAACTTGTAAGCGACCTGGAAGTATTTCACCAAATTACTTAGACTTTTTTTGCCTTAAAGTGTGTGTTTCTGTTTCGGCATCTAAGATATATATTAATTAGCGGAAATTATTTATTTATATTTTGTTTGTTTTGTTTGTTATTTCTTGACTAGGATTAGATTAAGCACCGATGCAATGATATTATTAGTAATGGAATATGATAATATTCCGACAAAGATATGATTCTGAATTACTACACACCTAATTATTGTTATGGGTGAATCAAAAGATGAAGATGTATAGTTATAAAAAGTGATACTGATATGACTTTGATCAATCAATCATTTTGTAAAAGGTGCAGTGTCTATTTGAATGACTGCTCTGTGATCGCTGATCTGTTCGAAAATAGCCTTCTTCATCGCAAATCTTGCTCCTACCCACAGACTCTCGATGTACATAAATAGTCAGTGATATAGCCAATTGCCATTGTATTATGTAATCTCCGTCTCGTACACACATTTTAACAACATGAATTACGTGTAATAATACCAATCGGTGTAACTAAAATTACCTACTTACACAAATCAGATCAGAGAGCCTAAAATCTTCAGCCTTTCCTCATCATTGTATAATATTGGTATGAGAGAATGTTTGGCTCATTATTAAGCAAGATGTTATATATCATAATATGATTGGAAATGGAAACAATATAAATGTAAAGTTATCAATATATAGAATAATATTTTTCTTGGCATAGGTTGAGGTTTTAATATTGAATTGCAACATCAACAGTTTGCACTTTTAACTTCTAGTCGATAGATGCGTTTCTTTTTCTTCGTACGGCTGCTAGATGGTTGGTATTCTTTGTGCTACACCTAAGTGACATTACTATGTTTTCGATTTGGGATTCGATACTTTTATGGCAATATTAATTTAAATAGTTGTATACTATTATTTTTTTTACTTGAAGCCTAATTTATTGTACAGGTTTAAATATTACGAGTAATCAAGAGAATAATAATATGAACTAAATAACATTCAAACAAAATGTAGTTGGAATAGAAAGCAACATATTTTTGTCCTATCTGTCTTGATGAAAATGACAGCATGACAGAATTTGAATATGAATAGTGTTCACTAATGTAACGCTTAAAATATAAATAATGCATTACTTTTTATTCCCACTACGTTTTTTCGTATGTAGATACAATTTCATAATATTTTTTAGTAAGCAATTCATCCTTTTTATGTATGTGGAATCGAAATAGCAATGTAATTTTATATTCGACCATTCATTATCAGCTTTTAGCTAGGAAATAATCTCAGTATCCATATTTACTGTCTTCTTTAGCTCATCATGTTTCCCATCATTTTGCATTATACTCTTGAATAAAACGTGTACCATTTTTTAACCAGTGTTTCTTTTATATACCTAGCTGACTGTTTATTATATTTTTTACATAATATATTCATTCCCTTCTTATTTTCCAGGTGATGTGTGGCCTTTTCTCATTTTCCATATATTTCATAACATTTTCAGACTTTGAAAATTGTGGTACCTTCCCCCTCCCTTAACAGTTAATAAGCGTTAGTTCTTAGTACTCGCGTTATGCAGCGCTGACATGATGCGTAAAATTTCGGCTCGGAGTTTCAAAAAAGTAAAAAGTTCGTTGACACAACATGGTTGTGTGACTCGTGGAATGTGATAGTGAACAGCAATGGCAAAGACTTGCTGAAAGTTTAGCAATGTGGGAAATGACCAGCATACTATTTGCTTTGTTGTCTTTTGGCCCGCATGTGGCATGCATAGAGCAAGCACATCCTCTTCTTCGTTTTGTAGCCGGCAGTTGACGGTGCTTAGCGTTTGGTGAAAGAAGTGTCTGTGTCCAGCCTTTAAAAGCTCCCGGATTCACTAGACGCTGGGAGCAAGCAGGAAGGTAAGTTGAAAATGAGATTTACCTGCCTATGGCTATGAAAACTCCGAATTACATTTATCTGTGATAAAAAGCTTGCCAAAACTGGTAAGCTATCGAACATCGCTCGCGGAAAGGGTATCGAAATTACACTATCAACCCCTCGGCTTCCACTGCTACTCTCTCATGTATGTTGAGTGGTCTCATACGAGTCTCATATCCAAAATTTTCCCTAATCACTGGGTGGTATGATGTGGGATGATATGTTTTTGAAACTGGAGTGATATATCGGTTATTTTGAGGGTAAAAACTAAAAAGCCTAAGCATATCAACTCATCAATTTATCGTTGCATTATGTGGTGAGATTTGGTTACAATTACGCACACAGCTGATCTGTGGAATGTGGGTGGATCATTTTGACCAGAATGTCAACGAATGCATGGTCTTGAGACTAGTTCCTCGACGGACTTCTCATAACGTTTCAGTATTACTTATCATGGGAAAATTACTAATCCCTAAACCTATTATCATACTTTCATGAATCAAGATAAAATGTAACAATTAATTTAAAAAAACAGAAAATTATTTCATCAATATGTAAGCATAATATAACTTTATCCGATGATCGTTTGCCCCAAGTTTGCCCTGCGGCAGCATGGCTCTCAACTCAATGAAAATGCGGTTTTCCGTTTTTGCACGCAAAATTTAAAAATACAGTGAGTATATTTATGACACCTGGTTGCCCTTGCAGTGCAATATTTTAACGCTACTCAGGTCACAGTCACACCCACGTAGTTTATGGTGAGTGACACAGAATTTAACTATCCGCATGCTAGAATTTCCTGCTCGGCACGGATACGTCGACTGCACTTCGTTGATGGCCTACGATTTATGCACACAGCATGCTAAATGTCAGATCGTTCCGTGCTACGTACTATACACAAACCACGAAATAAATCCAGCAATTAAGGAAAGCTTTACGGTAACTGCCGGTGTGTTTATGACAACGACACAATAGAAAAGTAGGCACACCAATAATATAATAGGTGTGGACAAGGGGAAAAATTACGTAGTAGGTACTTTTGCGGAAAAAAATCGCGGAAAAAAAATTGTTGATGCTGATTTTATATGTTTGACGGTGATATTATAAAATGGAAAAATAACCATCAAAATATGCTTTGCCATACTAGCCCATGTTCACAATACAAATATTAAATTAGATGACGAGATTTTCAACTTTAGATAACATGAAAAAATGGACGCCAATGCCAATTTATCTACTCAAAAACATATGGAATCTGCTGATTTAGGCTTATTCTTTGTCCTATAGCCACGTGGTAAAAGCAACGTGATATAAGGTGATTTAAATCAAGAGATTTCTCTCGGTGGCTGTAACTCTGGATAATACCTCCAGGATAAGAGTGTGCTATAAGGGTGCTTATCCGCGTCAAGGGATAACATGTTTTACAGACCAGCATAGACTAAACATGACCTAGCTTTTGATTCATTTTCTTTTCGAACAATATACTATGTCAACGATATTAGAAAGTGCTGTGATTTAATGATTTAATTTTACAAAAAGCATAATTTATCAATCGAAGTATCGTTAGTAAAAATAACAAAATTAATTGTGTTAATTCCATTGTGGTTTAGGTATTAATTTACAAAGCCGTCGATCTATCACTAATATAACTGTCACTATAATAGGCTGACTAATTATTATGGAGCATCAGTGTTAGGTATGAGCACCAACTCCAGTGATCCTCCTAACAGAATCGATACGAGGCAATGACATTGAACCGAGCTATTTCACTGTCAAGAACATTAATCCATGCCGTAATTGGATCGATGCGCATCTGGCGGATAAGTTATATCAAGTTAAATGCTAGTATGAAAGCAAATCCGCCAGTTTAGCTGGATATGATAATATCCATTTCACGTATTTGCATACGTTTGTATATTCATGAATTGACTGTTTGCTTAATTTTGGTTTAGTCATGGTTAAATACAAATATGGTTTTGGATGTTCGGAATTCGTGGCGACAAATGCAGGTAAAAAGAGTGGACGCTGAGGTTTAATTGATTGAACATGTTTGACCAGGACTTTGATTAATATCGAGAGATGGGATTCAAAATTTGACAATTACCACGATATCTATTACAGTAAATACATGCACGAGTATATATATCTAACAAAAAATGATCTGAATTCAATTGGATACGTTATTAGAGCCTCGTATTTATGGGTCAAAATATATGCGTATATTATTATAACGATTAGATGCTTATAATAATTGTTGGCGCTAATTTTACAGAAAATAAAACGATATCCGTCATCATTTAAAACATATATTCAGCCAATATTTCGTGTGGCATTGTTTACCCGTTTTTCTGTATGCCCGTATCGCTATACTTTCGTTAGCTATACCGTAAGCAAACGGGCTGCGACTATTATTTGAAATTTAGTTTAACTTTTAAGTAGGTATAGGAAAGGAAACACAAAAATGTGTTGAATCACAATGCAAGCCTGCACTGTTGAATGATGTGTTGTACGTGGAACAATATTAGCATAGGAGAAAATACACAGGTTGTTAGCAAAGCTACAAACAAAAAGATACCGCCATACTATGGACTTGCTACCTGTTTATTTTGTGTGTGAACGATAAGCCAAAGTCAACTGTTTGCGTTGACTTTTTTGATATATATAATATATGGTCACCTCAACAAAAGACTCAGAGATGGAAAAAGTAACTGTGTGCTTGAATTGGGGATATCGATAGTATGATATTGTAAGAATAATATACACAAGCGCTAAGAGTCATCATTGCATCAACTGGAATAAGATATGCAACTGAATAAGAGGGATACAAATAACCGGTAAAGCTTCTTAATTATAGAACTTCTTTCCAAAATAATGGAAAAAAGGCAAAATTTCAAGAAAATTGTCGCTCGTTATTGGCCAAAACACACGAATAACTCAAACGAATTTACTAAGTAGGTACACCCAAGTTTTAGGCATTTTCATTTCCGTTTTATTCGTTCGATTTTGATATTTCACTGGCTTTAACTTTCAACACATTGAGTGAGTTAACTGATAGAATATATTTTTTCATATCAATTTCCTTATAAATATTACGCGGAACAACTTTTTCACGTGTTTTACAAACGTGCTCTAAGAACATATCAGCAGATTCCAATAATTTTGACCCGAATTTGCTTCTTAAAAGATAATTTCATACGCACGGACCACCGTGAACACAAAAAAATACTAATGCACATTGCACATGATGTACAATTCTACCCCACTATCAAAAAACATCCTGCCTGCAATCACCACCATTCGTTACTCCGAACACACACACTACATAATCACCACCAGCACAGAACAAACAACGAGACAGCTCAAGGCGGAACAGAATAGGACCTATGTTCAAAAATCTGTAAGAACGAAATCTTCTTGTTCAAGTAATCTCGCTTCAGCGGATAGTATATAAATAAGACACACGCATGCCATTTAAATCCCGAGTATATTGTCAATGTCACGCACAAATGTCAACACGAAAAAGACGATAATATTATGTTTTTTTTTTTTTTAACATTTTTGCAGTTTTCCCACTGAATCGATTCTGACACAACCTATACCCGGCAGATTGTTCAATAAAAAGAAATCAAATGACACTAATCCACACACACAATTAAAATAAACATTCGCGAATCCCTTGTATAAATATTCAAAATTTTTCTAAATGTTAAAAATTTCTCTCATGCATTAGCGCTTGTGTACAGAGTTCGAACCAATCGATTGCATTAATCGATGGCAACAATGCAGCACAAGAAAATCAATCGTCAGTGGTGCTGTGCAGTGGCGCTATATTTGACAGTAGTAGCCAGACTAAGAACCTGTACGACCTTTCTTTCATCAAGGATAAAACCACATAGAACGATGTTTTATAAGGTATTGTGTGTGACGTTCGATCTGTTTAAGTTCCGAGAAGATTTCAGCTTTTTGAAATCGTGCCCAAAGTCGATAGTTCTATTATTATTTGATTACGTGGGGGGCTCCGTATCGAGTCATTTGCCCTGTTGTTTGTCCAAGTATTTATGAAGGTAGGCTTGATTTCCGAACTGATTTCTGAGAAGATATTGAAACTGTAAGTGAAGTATATCTTGTGGCAGGGATCAGGCAAACTCAGGTTCATATTGTTCATCCTCAATAAACATTGAACGGGCCGAGATTTGGGGATAAAAGTCAAAATATTGACGATGTACAATCAATCACAAAAAGGCCAAAACCTGCACGCTACAAAATCACGAAAAATTTCCACGAATCTTTATTATTAGATGTCTAAACTTTCTCAAGAATCCTACATCCCACATAAGAAATAGAAAAACAAGTCGTATACAAACGTATAAAACTGAATTTTTTACTGCGTGAGTGTGTATAGCGAAGAGACCCCAATAATCAGAAGAAAGATATGGCAACAAACTTTTGGATAGCATCCAAAGTTTATCCTAAGAAAGGAAAATCTCATTTTCAGGATAGCTATGCGATAGCGTTGCCAGTGAATGCTGGATGCTGGATGCTGGAGTTGGGTTTTGTGGAGATGACATGGTCTCTGATCACAAGGTTGCTGGCGTGCGTGGTATGGACCACGGCCGATGGCGAGATCATTCAAGCGAATGCGAATTGCCGGGAGAAAAAAAGTGTCTAACCCAAGCTAGAAGATTGCTGGGCGAGAAATTCCGTAAATTTGGGAGTTCAATAAATTGCCATGGTCGCGGGTATCTTCGAAAGAGATAAATGTCAAGTCACACTGGGCCAATGATCTGAAGTTTTTCTTTAACAGAAACGAAGGTTATAGTAGCTTTAGAGCTGGTTTTTTAATGCTCGCTTTTAAATAGCACTGGTTGGAAAATAATATTGGTTTTCACTAGGAAGAATGGGCTTTACTTAAAAGCTGCCTTAATTACTTGCTCAATCATTCCGAAGCTCTAATTTTGTGATAACATTCGCTACATTGTGTTACATTGTTACACAAAATGTTAAAATCTTACAATCAACAACGTAACAGTGGAAGATAACTTTCTTCCAGTTGGAACGATAACAAATACAACCGACTATAAGTTGCCACCATGGATACGAATTTTTATCCGAGGAAAGCCTTTCTGGGCAATGTAATTTCTGTAATTTGTGGTATAACTATGAAGAATGGCCCTTTGACTTATAACACTTTGAACATCAGCGACAATGCTAGGTTTCTATTATTGAAGGTTACACAGGAAATTTTCATTTTACATTCTTCTGATATGCGATCTAAAAAGTAACTGGCCTAACCGGGTATTAAATTTCCTTGACAAGTGAATTACCATAAGTTTCCTACCACTGAATGTGAACATTGGCGAACATCACTCAATTCATCTGTTCACAATCAATATCCCTCTAATTTACCACAACCCTTCACACGCATTTCCCTTGATTCTACGCGAGGACTCATTGATGAAATGTGGAAATCGAATGAAAATGAACCGTGAGTTTCAATTGGGGTTTTTGTGCAAATGTACGAGAGAGCACGCGGGCACCACTGCTCGCTGTTGAGTGAGGAGGGAGCTTTTATCGATTCACTTCCACTTCTTGTCATACTATTTGTCGTGATGAATGGGGATTTGGGGAATGGAACTTTGCAATCATCAACGTTTTGCGTTCATATTATGCGGGTTGCACAGTTTTCTGTGTGTTTCCCATGTTTCCACATGCTTTCCCATGTTTTAGTACAACTGGTACGACAATTAAGTGCCAGAATAGTATATCTGATCGCAAAGAAATTCTTCTCTGTTTTTTTGATTACATAATTTCGCTCTGCTTGTCTATCAATGTGAATATGTGAATTAATTTAAGACACTTTGACTTCGCGAAAGCTTTATAATCACGTTGTGTATGGGTGTGATTGTTTTTTAATATTGAAAAAGCTTCGATAATTTAGCAGATGTAAAATTTGGAAAGTTATCGAATATATTGATTTTTAGCGCAGCATCATCAGCGTAAAGTATCTTTACAGCAGTGATTGCGAAGATAAAGCGATGATCCGAGCTCCGTATCGTAGCAACATGCCGTGTCAAAACTTGAGGTTATAGAAATTTACACTCATCATTGTTTCTGACATTCAAATGAAGAATTTTGAATGATTAATTATTTGCTATTGCGCTGCAATAGTTTAATAACCAGTAAATAAGTAATTAATTAATGGTAAAATGAGCAGGCAATTATTTTGTTTACTTTTCCTCTGCCTCCTTGAACCAATTAATTTGAAATACTTAGAAATAATATCTAGAACAGAACCTGTCAAATTATAAATTAGGTCTTCCTATACAATAGAATTTTGACTGAAATCGGTTGGAAATGGTATCTCTACTATCGCATTTATAATTAAACAGCTGCGCTAAGTAGTAGTAGGCCGTAGGCCCTAATACATAAACTGGTAACGATAACAAGAGATATAGTGATTGGACGAGGAAATATTTCTCAGAGCGGCTGTATTTCGCATTAAGGGCGTAAACTTGAGTAAGCATATATTGTTTACCAACACACTTACCTACACTTCGTTTGCGCTATGCGCATATGTTTGTGCTATGTGCATATGTCTGCGCTATGCGCATATGTTTGTGCTATGTGCATATGTTTGTGCTATGTGCATATGTTTGTGCTATGTGCATATGTTTGTGCTATGTGGATATGTTTGCGCTATGCGCATATGTTTGCGCTATGCGCATATGCCTGTTCCCTATGGGCACCAAGGTTGAGCGAAGCTCGAGCTTGTTGGGAAAAGTTCTGAAAGGTTAAATATAGTAAGCGGGATAGCGAATCAAGAGCTAGTCAACAGCAGCGAAGTCAACGTTCCTTTTAGCTCCAGCTCCGAGTAGGTACTGATATAATAATATATATATTTTTTTGTTTAGTGAAAAAAACCCATACTTCGAATTTTAAACACAATATGTTTACAATAATCTGAAGCATTGATCAGCGGCAAAAGAGAATTTCTCTATAGAGCCACATTTTCAAACTTATACAAAAAACAATGACGCTTACAAATTAACTTTACTTGTTTATTTGATTGTTTTGTGGCCAACATTTTTAGTGCATGGTCCACAATCTCAGTTATCATTCTTATCATGCTGCCACTTTTGATAGAGAGGCTCTCAACTTCTTGAAGAACCGCGATGCCATGCTTGAGGGCAACCATAAGAAAAGTGATATGCACTTTTCTTTTGGATTTTCCTCGTCAAGACCTTACTCTCCAGTCTCAACACTTTCATAGCGTCGTGACGGCGACTACGACATGCATGCATACAGCTGAAGGAAAGGAGCCTTATTAAATCTGAACCACGCTTGTCGAGAATATATAGACTTTGTGGGTAAAGGCACATGGACAGAAGAACCCTTAAACCCTGTCCTTCAACCTTGTCCTTCAACTGTATCGTCTCTAGTGTTGCAAATATGCGAACTTTTCTAGACGCTTACATATCATAGCTGCCCAGGGCGAATCTGGTTCTTGATTTACATTTCGAAAAATGTCTTGATGTATGAAATGTTTCGACCAATTATTAGTGGTAGGAAAATTTATTCGTGCGGTTGTACTTGATTTCAAACTCTAGCTTAAGCCTAACAGGCTGGAAAGAAATAATATCGATTACATTTACAAACATGCAACTCAATTTATTAAACACGAATTTTTAGGGGGCTCGCAAAACGAACGTGGGGGTAATTATACCCATTGAACTAAATATAATAAAATAATTATTTCTCTAATTCATTGATATGAAAACTTTGCTAATAATATCTGTCTTTTTCATGAAGATGTTTGATTTTCAAGGTTTATAACTGTAGTAATGTTAATTTTAATGTTAATGGGTAATGTTAATTAAAAAAAGCATAGAATTGCTGACAATCATAGCTCGTTCGTCATTAGCTAGAGCCAAAGCCCATGTGTAACAATAATATAACAATAATCTCTTCTTTCAAGTAAATTGAACAATAATATAATGGCCGTGTGGGATGTGTGGGATTGGATGGGACCGTTTCAACCACGGAAAGCAATTGCGTTATCAATTCATACGGACAATAAAATTATACCGAGTTGAAAATAATCGGCTAGCCATGAGTGTCCCGTTGTAATTGTTTCGCATGGTCATTTTGCCAGCCATAATCTAGCTGATAATTTAAATGCCTTGTATTTCAACGTCACCTCATCATTCACTGTAACAGTGAGTGTCCGTATAATATGGCATAATATGGTTTGTTTTTGGTGTCAAATTAACTTTATTTAATAATACTATAGGATTGTAGGTACAATCAGGTTCTTATTCAACTTCTTAATCATAAACTAGCATTGACAGTTTACTTCCATTGCTACTAGTTTATAAAACTCAAGAATTGTGAACAGTGATGTACAAAGCTAAATGCATGAATGATTTTATTTTATTTTCTGAATCTTAGTGAGTTTGAAATAATGAAAATATGAGACTATAAGAATAAGGACTGGTTTTTTCTAACAGTCGGTTAGCTTGATCTAACTTCGCTGGTGTAACAGTTCTTAACAGCTTGGTTTCGAATTCGAACTAACGGACGCTTTACTGAAAACCAGGAGAGTGAAATATTTGCCCTAAAAATATGCATGGACGCTAGGAAAATAATTTTTGGAATTGTGTCACGAGATGTATTTTTTCTGGGCATGAACTCATGACATTCAGCTCGATCATGAACATGATATCGTAGATCTCATGCAATGAAATGTCGCATGATTTAAAACTTATTACAAGTTCGTTTCGTACTTCATCATTACACGATATAACTTTATAACAAAATTCTTAAGTTATATTCCTGCTGATTTCTCAAAGACATCCCACCTATATATTCGAATGAGAGCCCAGTCCAACTAAGGTAAACGCTATTAAGAAGTCTTTTATTTATATAAAACTAAGAAAAATGGTCTAAGAGAGCTGTCTCGGCCACAATCCGAACTCAGCTCAACTTTGAAAGTGTAAGTTGGGATCCGCACCGGCCAAACTTTAAGTTTACCTAACTTCTTAGTATACCTACACCGTCGCTAAAGTAAGTTGATTGCTGCACGGGCTTTTAGTTTCTGAAGACAGCACACGATTGCATTGTTCGACTTCTTGGATCCGACAATGTAAATTAACAACGAAAACCACACGGAAAATGTTCCCAGGGGCCCAGTTTAATCGAATTCCGACCAATTCCATCGCTGCAATTAGTGTACATAGATGAAAGATGCCAGCGCCAAATTGTCGGTACGTGATACACGTCATCAACTGCCAAACCTGTGAGGTTTTTTTCTTCACTCTCGATGGGCTGACTGGCGAAAATGTCACGCTGTGCGTTTGAAATTTTCTTGCACGATGAGGTAAATTACATCGCGCTATGTCGGCATTGCATCTTAAGGACTTTTTATGGTCCCTCTTACGCGATAGTATTTATACATCGCTTTATAAGTACACCTTTATCAATATCAAACCATTCAAGTTTATATACGTGAACTAGGTGGCCTAATGTGGGTGTCATTATGTTGCCGTTCACTCGTTGACAATACCTATTCTGCTAGAATATAATATTAACACCGTACATGGATCTATTTTTATTCAACACTTATTACGAGACTTACTGCCAGCAATAACTTTATCCCTGTATACTTTATGTTTTGCTTTATGAAATTGGTTCGGGTATCGAATCTTCGTCATTGTGTGTATTCCCTCTTGTTCCTATTTATCTTACAGATAATTATCTTGTCTAGACCCAAGAATTGATCTAATTAGTGAATTAATCAGGTCGCTTTATTATATTGTAGCGCTATCGAATACAGGCGACAAAAGCTAACTGAATTAAGAGCAGTATTGTCGTGATGCCACTCTATATACACTCGCCTTTTGAGTGAAGCGTGGTAAAACGTGGTAAAAGATGTTATTCCCTGTTCACATTTGCTTCCTCTGCGATACCGTGGCAAGGCAAGCAAATTAATTTCACGCCGTTTAACGTTTAACAGTCGATTAAAGTGATCCTTTAGTGTCAAACAGGCCAATTTCCACGGCTCTTTCTTTGCACAATAATCGCAGCTTGTGCAGTCGACACACTCGGAAAAAGGGCGTTAAATTAATCAATTGGCTATTAAGACTCGTGAACACTTTTCCAAGTCACGATTTTGGGTGAACGTTCATTTGGCAAAGTAAGCCTATTCAACTATATTAATTTTCAGACAGAAATATTTAAATATGTATATTTTCTAAATAAAAATGTATGCAAGGTGATGCGTATCGAAACCCTCCGATTTAAAAAAGACGGAAACAATAAGTGAATAGGTACATATTTCTCAGAGTGTGCGGCTTTTCCGAAACCGCTGGCTCTCTAGAACTCCGCAGAACTCTCTAGTAATCGCAGCCAGTGCAGTGTAAACAAATGGCCTTTCATAAAGGTTATGAATGCATTACGTTTTATGTCCACAATGAGCTGAACTGATTTGACATAAATAACGGCTCCGAAATGTTCATCCCCCGTGTTACCATTTTAATATGATAATAAAAAAAATCTCGAATTGTTTATTCATTACTCCTTGTCAGAACTTTTTATACAATTCGAATGCGAGTTACAAACACAAACAGACACGCACCAAAACCACGCTATGACCATACCTAACAGCGACAATGGAGTAACACTTGGAGGTGCTCTATGCCAATCCTACGCAATCTAAAAACCAATTAGCAACACCATTGTTTAGGCAGGGTCCTTCGTGGAGATGAAGAGCAGCGAATCACGCTGGTCGTCGAACTTGGTAGAGGAACCCAGAACGAATCCGAGAGTTCGGCGGCATCAGAGAACCTTACTTCATGCTCCAACAGTTTCTTCTTCGTTCGTACAATTTCTGCAGCGAAAAGATGCCAGTGTTTGGCTCAGATGTAGACTCTGTCAGAATAACAAGCTAGCCCGCTTTTTAGTTAGAAAACTTTAACAATGCATGCGAGCGCTGAAATGGAGAAAGAGCGGAACCAAGCATCTTTTTGGAATATATGTTATATTCGCAAATAGTTATGTCGAGAGACGGCAAGTTTAAATAAGGGCTAAAATATGTATTCTAATGTTTTTAAATAGGTTATTTGGATACATTTTCTTTGCTGCTAACGGGGTTTATGGCTATGTGCTTCAGCTTTTGTACAATTTTAAGACGACTCGCGAAAAACTGCGATGTAACCGAATACGTCTCATTTAAAAATTAAAGAACTGGAACATAACGAACACATTGCAGCGTTGCAAAGGTATGAATATTGCTTAAAAAAGTGAAACACATGTAAATGAGGAAAAGCCACATTTCGTTTGAAGTAACAGATACTGGCATCAATGTAGACAGGGGCGAAAATTCTGTCAAGTGCCATAGCACTCACTACCTGTCAAAGACCACTCTCACTGCGCGGTTATAAATTTTAAAATACACACAGGTCAGGTTCTTCAGACTCCTCGACCGTGCATCTGCACAGAGCACACATATTTCACTCGCGTCCCAATTGATACAGATGTAGCAATCGTATTTGCGTATTACACGTAATGCTGTTACCTACTATGCTGCAGACTTCGTCTGGTGCGCTCCGTGCGATGGGAGCAAAGTTTCGAATGGCTTCGGTATACGCGATTGTGCCCACGTGCCTTCTGCACATTAGATTCCAGAATATGGGGGCAAGTATAAAGTTGGTCTTCGTCCTGCAGATGCAGAGATTCATATATATAATAATTGATGGTATCAAAGGTTTTGACTTGGTACACGGCGAAGCTATATAAACCGCAGGTAATAATGCGGTATTGTGCTGTAGGTTTGTGTAAACTTAAACTTCGCATAACAATTCGTCGGACAAATGCCAATATAGATTCTGTGGAGGATGGCCAGGTGTGTTAATTCGCTCATTATCGATTATCGCCCTATTTGTGACAATGACTGGCCAATACGGTCTAACGCTTGATATATAGTTATTAAACATACTTTTCTGTGTTTACGATGCTAAGCTTAAATTTTACTAATTCATTTGTATTGATGTAAGGGTGAGTTTGTTTTGGGTAGTGGGCCGCTAGTGGGTGTGTTGGGGGTAGTGGGAAATTGTAGTGGGGGTTGAGAGATAATTAAGAAAACTAGACTTTGGCCGCCAAAAGCGCAGATAAAGTGCTAATTGAGTTTGCAAATAACTGGTAAAAACAGTTGGCCTGTTGTTTCTACACACTTACGCATATCAAAATGGTGTTGATAGCAATTTGCTCTGGGTAATTATAAATAATAATTGCGTGCTCTGCTGAGTAAAAGATAGAGAAACCTTGAATTGCCCACGGGGCATTATTTCAAGCACAAAGTCTTATTATTTCGCTCAAAACTATAAACAGACGAAACTTTTGGAAAAAAATCAGCCATAGGATGTGCAGAGGGCACATCCACAAAAAAATTAAAGAGCTTTGAAAATCAAGAGTGGTTCTTTCCTGTATTGACCAAATTTCTATTAAATATTAAATTTTGACGAAATAGAATCATATTCACTATGTGATATACACAAAAAGTCCGTGACTTAGTCTTTGTTTTGCACTTAAAAATTCATAGAGACCCCACGAAAAAGACCTACATGCGATGGGGAAAATCAAACCTCAAGACTAAAATGAAAAATTAAACAAGATCAATCCCTTGAATTTGGTACTCACCTTTCAATTATTCGATTCTCCTTCACTCATCACCAAACACCTGTGTAACTGCCGTGTTAGCTTTGATACGATGCTACGATTGTTGTTATCCAAGCCCATGTTGTAATCACAACAAAAGTAGCACCTTATCAACAAAAGCACTTGACAGCAGCAACACCGGTGTTTGGCGGGGTATTTGTTGGCTCCGCTATCAAGCTCCAGCCTCCGGGAGATGTGAATGGCCGCGGAATCGCTATTGTAGATAAATATTTTTTTCTCTCAACACCAAGTTTTATGTCATAACTTCAACTGGCCCATCATAAGTCAATGATAAACGCGCGGGTCACGAGTTCAAATTATGTGGATAAGTTGAGGAAGGGAGCCAAGTTTTTTCTCACTTGTTGAATACAAAATACGTTCATTGTCTGACAACACCAGAAGCAGACGCACAAAGTGTTATTTTTTTGCGATGTGTGATTATACTTTATATAGCAATAAGCCATGTTAGCATCGAGAATAATTTGCAATATGTACATGCATGCAGTACTGAAAGATTTGCAAATTTTCTACGTGGGGGTAATTGGGTCTCGTACATTTATTTGCATTTGTTAAAACAGATCATTCAAATATATCATCACCTTCACCTAGATTATTAACTATATAGGAATCTCTACTGACAATTAGTGTTCATAATTTATGAGTCGATTATCAATTAGTACATAAATCACTGTACCTGTAATTAGAAATTAAAATCGTAATTATTTTTAGGCACACGTTCCCGAATTCTCAAAATAAATAAGAAGCATTGCCTCCATGCCACACAACACGGAGCCATTCAACACGTGTTAGTCGCGTCAACGTGCTCCAGTTTTCGGCGTGCCACCTCGTGTACCACCGCCTCTCTTCGTAAATCTCATCTGTGATTGGTTGGGGAGTTGATCTGACGAAGTTAGTCGCTAGTCAGTCACCGCATGCTTCTCCTGGCGATAGGACGTGTTAAGACGATTTAATCGAAACACACATTACTGGTCAGAACAACACTGGATATACCTGAACCATAAATTATCCAATTAAACACGGAGTTGATCGACTAGGCCATTTTAAACGTGCTAATTCGCTGGTTACGGTATATTTAGGACAAAGATGCTTGCAACTTTCAAGACAACCTAAAAAAACTGGGCAAGGTAAGGCTAGATCTTTTATTATTCTATAGCCGGTTATATATTTATAAAAAAATGCTAGGTGTGGGTTAGGTATCTAACCGACTTCAAAACCATGCTATCTTAAACCTTAATGCTCAATGACCTTACTAATGCAAGAAGTCTAACAATTGGGGGCGTCTCTCGTTAAAAAAAGTAAACAAGATGATCAGAAAGTAGGTATAGCAACATTTCATATCGCGCGCAGACCAATTTCTTATTAAAAACCATGCAATTTTCTTTAGAAAATTCGCTGTATTCAGTTTCCACCCTATGCCATGTGTGCGTTCACTGAACTGTCAAATTTGACAGTGTTGCATAAAATGATATAGGTTACCTACCCTGACAGGGATGAGACGCCGGAGCGCGATGAGATTCTGGGAGGCTTGGCGTTCAATGCGCGTGGAGGCGTTTGCCACCCTGGTGACTTAGGAAGGGTTGAACGCCAAGGGTGGTTATTCTACCTTCTATACACTTACCATAGCGAGCTTGTTGCCGGAGATAGAGCTGATATATAACTAGTTCGCAGATTAAAAGTGTGTACGCTTAAGTATACTTTGGAAAGCTGTTTTTTTTGTTGTTTTTATTACTGGAGTAGGTGGGTAGACTGCTGCTTGTTTAATATTACTCTCAAAGGGACTGGCAATTGCTTATTGCCTGGATGCTATAAAGTTAAGTGGTTGAACTTTTTCTTCGCATGGACTGCTGTGTTTGCCAATTATTATTGTTTTATTTGATGGGTAAAATTATCTATTGCTTGTGGAAAATTTTAGACAATACCTAGAAGAATTTACAACCAATTCAACTAGTCACTTAAAGTCATTGTCATAGGTAGAAATGGGTCTGGAATGGCAATTTTTTGTAAATGAAATTAATTTGTAAACATAATGCCCTTGCTAAATTATTTGAGTCCTTGTCCTCCAAACAATATCATAGTTAAGCTTTATTTTTGGGAGATATATTGGACTTTTTCCGGTAATCGAAACTGCAGTGCATCTAGTCGTCTTATATAGGTAGGAAGACTTTGCTGGTTGATGAAGACGATACCTCAGGAGCTCTCAGCTCCGGGTACGCGATAATTAAATGGTGTTACTCTGTTCTCGTATTCTAGTGTGATAATCTAGGAATCTGGAAACCGGCTACGCGTACGCACACGAATTAGTTTCACTGTGGAGCAGAATTTGCATAATTTTACCTATGGTATGATGACAAAAGTATTGCTACACGCGCGTGTGTATAAACCTTTGTTACTGGAATATGAAATTTTTGGAAAACGCAAAAAGCAGCAGCACAAATGTGCTATGCAACGCACTGAAGGGTCGGTGTACCTGACATTTTGACTGACTGGTTGTTGGGAATATTAATAATGCTGTACCAAGTTTGATATTTCTCGTTTTAACATCATAATTGAATTTACCGCGCGAATTCATAGGTTTTTTCATTAATTCTATTAATTCTTACGTGACATCATAAATGTGAAATGAGTTTATTGATATCTTGACATTCCTGTTTCTAGGCTCACTTGTGTGTTAATGATTGAAAAATACAAAAAATTCAGATATTATCTTTCAATAGTACGATGCGGAAATTTCCGTGTTCTGTCTTGCATAATATTCAACTTTAAATGCATGGCTTTACTAACTAATATCCTTAATCCTTCATCAACTCTATCTCAAAAGGGCTTCTCATCTATACTCTCGTTGGCTCAAACGGTTTTCACATTAAAATGCATCTTTTAGTAAAACACAAAAAAAAACACAGAAGAACCGTTTTAAACAAAACATGCATGCTACGTGCTTGATTCTTGTGATGAGAGGTGTGGACATGGTTTTTTTTTAGAGTGGTTCACTTTTTTTGTCAATTTATAGTATATTGTGTTATTTTTATGTCTGTGGGCACATTTTCTCTATAAGAGGCCCATTTCTTCCGCTACATAACGCGTTTCATAAAGTTCCGTTTCCTATAATAACCCTAGTGATTTTCTCAACAACTTTGGCGGATTGGGGGATGGGGGGGGGAGGGTTAGGATGAGAGGGGTTGTGCACCCGGTGGCTGCCCAAAATACGTCCCTTGATCACGTATGGGCCTTCAAAACTGCATCATCCCCTGTTCGGAACAGCTGGGGGTGAACCCATTTTTTATGTTTTGGACATGGGTTAGATTCATTCTCGGACTATCTATGGCTGGATTTTTGTCAATATTTTGAACAGATTTATGAAGGCTTATAGAAGCGTATTTAAGTAAAAACATGAGAATGACACCTAAAACTTCGGTAATAACAAATAATGTACGCCTAATACTTTTAAAAGCTATGGAAAATTGGATTTAATATCTTATGCTATTCTTCAAACACAATTTGTAATCACACAGTATAATTTAATTGCTGTGATTCTATTTCTCATGTTGTATCTTTGCGAGGGTGAACGCAGGTTATTTACATTCCATATTGCGAATTACAGTTCACAAGTAGATTATTATGCTTTGCTATACCTTGTTAGTACTTGCTAACTTGGTTAAACTTATTATATGTCCAAACTTCTATTGCTATCGAATTAAGTTTCTTAACTACCTATATATATATATATACCGTAAGAGCACCACAATGCGTTTATTTTGGTCCTCCTTTGTGCCACAATGGCGTGCCATTAAAATGTCTATTTCATAATTATCTTAAATTTAGGGGTAATTTACGACACCCATGTTTTGGATTCATGACGCAATATTTTTTTACCATCCCTGTGGCATATAGTTTCTGTTAATAGGCGCCTTTGTGAACAATGACTGATAGCAACTTAACCCTAATGATAATGCTAATAACAATAAAAAAACACACTAGCTGTTTTTATTTCCTTATAATGGTGTCAATCATGTGGAAAAACTCCCCGCCGAATGGTGGGCTATACAGTAATTTTGCAGAACCACTAAATAGAAGTTTAAACCTCTTTCCAGTTCTCGACAATATCTCGAGAATTCATCACCAAAATCATACATCATATTTTATTCAAAAATTAATATGGTATACCATATGTTGTTAACAACGAACACGTGATGTGTGTTAACAAAAGATAGCAAGAGACAACATGAGTACATTTAGGGGCATTGAAATGATGAAACTAGGGAATTCACAAAACCAAAAAATTTTGTCCATACTGACACAGGGCTTTTGAAGTGGGACTTTGAGTAAGACGAACGAATGGTAAGGAATGAGCAGTGTGAATTCGTGCTAATGCTAATTTCGTGTGCCACACTTCCTCTCCGAGCTAGGAGAGATAACCTACCAGGAAACCAGATCTATAAACCACCTCCCACCGCCCGCGAATCAACACGCCCGGGGGCGCTCGCCGGGTTCCAACTGGTTTCTGCTGTCTCGGGTACCGGACTCGCTGATCTGATTGAATAATTTTGTCACACAATGCTGTAGCTTGCGAGTTGTTGTGTGCAGTTCACGCGCGACTGGATGCTGGATGACAGACGCAGGACCAAACGCGGTTGGAGTTCATGTTTGATGTGGTCGACGTGTGTCTCTTGGGCTGCTTTCTTAAGTGGGCCATCTCAACCGTCAAATTGGCGACACGCCGACAGGTTTTGTTTTAAAGTAATTAATCAATCAGTAATATTTAATTAGCGATTCGTTTGTTTTTTTAATGGTTCCTCGGCTGAGTGTGATACGTTATTTGGCGATAGTTAGTTGCCCGATCTTTGTGCAGATATCATTAAAAGTATGCGAAAATAGTTAGTTAAAATAGAAGTTTGTTGTTATTGTCAGTCTTGAGATGAATCAGGAATTTTTGGATAACTTTCTTGAGCGCATACCATTTATTCTAAAATTTAGTGTTGATATTGATCACCCGAAGGTTAGTAGGTTTATAGACTGGAAGCACAAGAAAATTAAGACGATAAAATATCAATAAAATGAGTCGGTTTTAATGAAGTCTTTAGTACCTATTTGAGATCAATCTTTACACATTTTCAACCGTAGGACACATAACTTTAAAGACTTGGTGAATGAAAACTAAGCTTGAACGTACGTGTGCACGTCAACGACTCCGTCAGAAACTTCAAATGACGCCACCAGGTGGAAACGCAGCTGCTCTCAAAACGTACCACCAGCTTTTCGAATCGTTTCCTAGGAAAATGGACACTTTGTTTCTCACTGATTTCTTCTCCGGATTAATCCACCAAAAATTATACTATTTTCTGAGTTAAAAATTTTAAAGATTTGTCGAATCACTTTGGAAGAGAATGAACACTTTGTTTCTCATAGGATCATCCGGATCCCGCTGATCCCGAGGATCTCTCCACTGGTTCATCCCGGATGTGACGTTTCGGTCGACTCTTTATGAAGGCAGACAATGCAGTTGGCATGAAGCTCAAGTCAACGCTGGCTCCGTGTGACAGGATCTGTCCAAGTCCAAGAAGATGGAATTGTTCCAAGTCCATTCAAGTCCATCACACCTCTGATATCTCCGGATAATAATAGGCGAGTCAATGGTTGTACCTACAGCGAGCCAAATTCCGTGATTACCATTGATCATTGCATTTTGGCAAACTCCCAAAAATTTATCTTAGAGTAAAGGAATGATTATTAAGGTGCACGTACCTAAGGAATTCTCTAATGACTAGAAAAACTGTATTTTTGTTTCAAAATGAGAATTGGGTCGAAATGGAAATTTGGCTCCGAATTAAAATATTGATTAATGCTATATTTCATTGTGACCAAAGAGAAAAAAAAGCGCAAAAGCTTTTAAATCTTAATTAAATAATGCAAATCTTGCCAAAAAAATCATTGGGGCCAACTGACAAATTATCACCTTAGCACTTTCGACGGAGACATAATTAATTTTGCAGAATCTGGATCCGTGGAGGAGATAATACACCTTGACACTGACGTGTATTTTTAGGCTTGCAGAAAACTCAGCCGACGAATTTTCTCGTCTTCACAATCCGCGATCCCTCTTAAATAAATATCATCAGCACTTGGGTCAGGTACTTGAATAAACCAATTAAAAAATGTATACCCAGTCGGCGGTGAGGTCGATTATATCCACCTCTCGCCACTTGAGGTGCTCTTCACGACAGATCCCTGGCTCCAATTCGCTGTACCCCGCGATACCACGATCAGGAAACGAGGAATATCATTCACAACAAACAGAAATTTTACTACTTTCCTAGTTCTAAATTTACTACCTTGAGATTGGTTTTTGCCGGGCAGAGAATAATATGATTTAAGGTTTCCAATTAGGGTGTGGAGTTATTAATGATCAAAGTTACATTAACTTCATTACAGTTTCTAAGTGGGAAAGGAATAACAAATTCACTTTATACATTTCGAGGAAATTTTTGTATGACAATCGAAATATTGTTGGTAGCTGTTACTGGGTTATGTGTGGCACTAACCACGGTCAACGCTGACATTAAATGCATGCAGTAATGCACTCATGCTGCTACTATTCTTAGATCCCGTTTACAAATACCCAGTTAGGACCTTTTTTACTGAGAAATATGCAATTAAATCGAGTTGATACGAGAAAACAGAAGCAAGATTGCTCATGGCTGGGCGAAACGGACTGATGGGTTCTTGCGACATAAACAAACATGTAATTGAAATTATTGGCTGTTACCTAAGAAAATGGTACTAACTAAGAAACTTGAAACAAAGTTGCAAAAGTTTACCGTTGTAGATTTTAGATTCATTTTTTGACAGTTCATTGGATCAGTCTTGTTCGATTCCAGTTTTTTCGACTCAAAACCTTGAGGCAGTAGACAAGCAAAGAAAAAAATATTACCTTGATGGTGAGCTCCTTTTTGTTCCTCAACGGAGTTGAACTCTGGTCATTTTAAAATTTTCCCTTTCCAAGTATTGGTACTTTTTCCCCACAGGGGAAAAGACTAAATGAAATCTCAATGATTTCATAGTAATATTGCATGAAAATGGAATTTCAATCGTTTTCTTTTTGGTGAAGATATGTAATTTTTAGTGGGAAAAGCATGACAAAAATTTGACCTAAGAACAGGATGAATTCATTTTCCATTTTGTAACATGTGGGATGTGCGTTCGCGATGCATTTCCGTTTTTCAACACTGCAATTATCGCATAGAAAAGCCATGCAATTTGGTGTTTTACCGTCATGGTAATATTATTTACCTGTTTTTTTTCTTCACAAAATGTTAATCGCGTAAAATTGCTTTACACTGAAATGAAAATTGCTGTTGTTCACGCGTTATCTGTTTGATTGGAACAGAATACCGCGAACCGCGCGCCAACAGTGGCGTACCCTAAGGGTCAACCCTCCCACGCAAGGCCTTTCGTGTTGTAGCCATACTTTTGCATTAGTATAACCAGAGTCACAATCTATGTACTGTGGTGCACCGTTTAATTGCACGCAAGATAATACCATTTATTTACGCGATATATACTCGGACTTAACTTCGGATTGCCTTTCTGAATTCGTATCGGTGAAAATTTATTTTATTTTTATTGATTTATTACATTTAAACTAATACATACTAATATTTTGAACTCGAGCTGAAAACGAAGTTGCTGTCACTAGGGCAGGATTGGCCTTCCAATACGTACTAAGGCTGATTTCCAGAAATGCTAAGCTACCGAAGCCTTTCATCACGTTTCGCAAAGCTGTGCTGCCTTCTTCATCTCATACCCCCCCCCCCCCCCCCCCCAAAATCACGTTCCCACCATAAAACCGGAACTTTTTTCGGTTTTTCAAACTTTATAAGTTAGATTTTTATGAATTTCTCCAAAGTTTCAGATTATCTTTCTCATGGTCCACGCTTTCTACAAAGAAGATCACCGTGTAGTCAAATGGTCAACCTTTCCCGCGATAGGGACGCAAAAGCAGGCTTTAGCCCCGCCACTGTATCGTGTAATAAAGCTTGTGTTATTCTGATCAGCCAGCGTGCGAATCACACAATCGACGGAAACTAAACCCTTCCATCTCGTGCATTCGTGTGGGTAGGGCAGGAGGGGAGGAACTCCATAACCTACGTCATCGATATGCTATAAAAATCGTTTTATTGATATCCCATCTCCTGCCAAAAAACATTTGGTTATTGCTAAGATCATCAAGCTTCAAGTATTTGCCAAGTATTTGCTATAAATCTTATATTTAAATTAGAAGAGCAGTTCCTATAAGCTTTTGTGTTTTGTATTCGTATTTCTTACTGTCAATTTGAATTGATTCTGCTATTTATTTCCTTTGCGAATTTCTAAGCATCAAATGAGCTATCTAGGAAGAATTTAGTGTTGCTCGAATCTTGAATGTTGAAAGTGATTGAATTAAAGTTGAACCAGTTGAACTGTAAAGAACGTTGCTCCAAATAGCTAGTCGTCTTGGATCGGAGTTGGATCGCAAACAATTCCTTTTCTAGCCTAACCAGACTGATATGTCTAGACTGAGTGCCCAAGATGGTAGCATGGAAAAGTATAAAAGTCAGATGGTGCTGGCTGCTTAATTTGCAAGAAGCACTAATAGGTGTACCTATAGTTGCTCGTCTTGAACTTTGCGAATTCATAATTTGAATATCGTGATTTATTTTAATTAATGACTAACATTTTTTCACTAAGAGTTGTCTTAAAAATATAAATGTACGTTTTTTTCTTTAATTTCGGAATGAAATATCGTACCTTTGATCATGTAACGCCCGAAAATTCCATACTACTTTTTCTGATATAAAATATAAATATGTTTTTTATGGAATGACGTATAAAAGTATGACCATATTTACAGCATTTGTATTCATCCGCACTCGCGGATAAAATAAGATTTCATATTCAGGGCGCACTATTTTTTTTCGGCAATACGTTTTTGTTGAATTGGGAATAAATTTGACAGGTTTGAGAAATAGCCATATGACAGCAAACAATGTTGACACATCTAAGAAAACCGATTAAGATGCCTAAATAATCCCGTGTTGTACGCTTGGTGGTTCAGTTTGCAATTAGCGCGCTAGAAAACACGAAATTTTCAAACACTTCACAAAAATTGGTTTATTAAGAGGGAAGTTAGAAAAAAAAAATTTAAATATTGAATTTATGGCAATATAATATATTAAGACGAAAATATATGTTAGAGTGCGGTATTTCAGAGGTTGTCTAGGCGTCTTAAAACTGACACTCCAATGAAAAAGTGCAACCTACGGTAACATTGAATATCTATAAATAAATATATTTTATCGATTTCTATGCTGCAAATTGTAAGGGATGGTCATTTTGATTAATCTAACGTCGACGTCTGAAAACCATTCCACTTTCCATATTTCATTCAAGTTTACTCTTTAGAAAATGAAATGAAATCGATATCACTTATAGTCCCCTGGCATTCAATTCGAATTTGATACTGAAAATAACTATAGAATTCTGTGTTGAATTTCGCGAGAAGTTTTTCACCATCCAACACGGTATCACTTCAATTGCAAAATAAAATTGCATCTCTGTTCGTCAGAGCTGGTATTTGGTGCATTTTTTAATTGCAATAACATCACAAGGCTATCATTAACATTTGATAGATTCACCTTCCAGGTAATTTGAAGAATTCCATTTTGAAGTAATTACCATTTACATGTTTAGCTTAACAGAACAAATATAAAAAATGTCCCAGTTTTTTCCCCCAAAATTTTATCATTAATTCATCCATATTCATCAGCACCTGTATCATAACGACTCATTTCAACGTAATTTTGATTAAAAACCACAGGGATCACTGCACCCGTTCATATGCAGCTAAATAATTAGCGAAAAAAAAACACATTTCACAAGCAAAACCTAAACATGATTACTGATAATTAATTAATGAATTAGTTAAAAATCAAAATAAAACTACCATACATCTTATTGTGACTCATACAACAATTCCATTCCCATTCAATTGGGCCCAAGACAGGCAAACATATATACACAACGTATACACTATAGGTAAACTGTCGTACCGTAATCCTAAACACTACTACCTATACATTACAGAACTGACAACGTAAATAGCCGTACGTGCTTTTCAAAACGTAAGCAATCACCGAAAACATAAAATGCACTGCTATCATACCCATATACAAAGTTGTCGCGCTGTTGTGATATGCACTCACGATTCCGCGAAGCTTAATTAACCTAAGGTGAACTGACATTATCATATGTCAGAGCGTATTAATTAGGCCTTGACGGACGAGATGGCACATTAGAATAATGTGCGACAAGTCGTGGTTTAGCAGTCGAGGCTTATGCGTCTCACTATGTAAATTCACCGTGTTGATTTGCCAAATCGGGATATACGTAGATAACTGAAATTATAGGTTATGTGCGTTCACGTATAGAGATTAGAGAAATTGTATTGTGGTGTCAGTTGGCTGTGTGACCGACTGTTGTGCTGTTTGAAGATCACAGCAGGTGTAGATATAGCTACAATAATGTGAAGTTTCCTATAGTGTATGAAATGTTGTTTCAAGTGCGTTTACAAAGTTTCGCGTGTAATATTATACAATCTAGAAATTCGATGCTTCGGAATTTTCCGAAGTTGTATATAGTAGTGTTTTTCTTATCCTGTTCTAACGCGATTTTAAGTGGAAAATTCAAGTGCCTGTGAAATTCTCGTGCATCTGACGAAAATACTAGCAACGCTTCCTCAATGCAAGAGACCGTCGGAGAAAAGATGGCGAAATAGTTTTGTCTTTGTCACATATTTTCGTGCAAGCTATCGCGATGCAAAATTCCGAAATCTGTACAATACGTCTTTCGCGGTGGTGAGACTGCGATAGACGTCCGGATAGCATGAAAGGAAATTGTTTAAGTTGGTATGTGAGTTAGTTTTTACCTTTTGTCTCGTCTCTTAGCTTCGAACGGTTTTGTCAGCTTATATATTTGAAACTTTGGTGTACTTCCTATGAACAGTGTGCTTGTGCTTTCTAGCGCTCATGGCTTTAGGACTGCGATTTACAGATACTGTTTTAGTGTGTACGAGTTGTCTAAGCTTCACTTGGTGCCAACAACGACTAGAGCGTCTGCTTTCAAACCTACCACGTGGCTGCTGCTGCTGCTGCTGCTGCTGCTGCTGCTGCTGCTGCTGCTGCTGCTGCTGCTGCTGCTGCTGCTGCTGCTGCTGCTGCTGCTGCTGCTGCTGCTGCTGCTGCTGCTGCTGCTGCTGCTGCTGCTGCTGCTGCTGCTGCTGCTGCTGCTGCTGCTGCTGCTGCTGCTGCTGCTGCTGCTGCTGCTGCTGCTGCTGCTGCTGGCAGTAAGTCGCCGTCTTAGATTGTGCGACTTGAAATGTTGCGAATCGGCATTCATTCATCTAGGATTGCTTGTTAAAAGCGGGTGCTTATACTATTTCTATAACTTTTTACCTACAAATTCTTATGAGTGAATTTTCAACACATTTTCAATTCGAGGTGTATTTTTTTGGCATCTTAAAATTTACCTCAATTCGATGAGATTTTCTGCTGGTTTTGATTCTTATCGCATACATTTTATCATTGTCACTGATTGCAATTTTATTTTCAATGGAGCCATAAGCTTAGAGCCATGAAGTCCAAGTATTAAAAATAAAATTGTAGCTTGTGAATGACCTCAGAAGCAGCCATAACTTACGAAAAGCAAAATCTGAGCCAATATTCATAAATGAGCACCGCTAAATCAAGACAATACAATTTCAGAGATATGACATTGCCGCCTTGAGACACCTCGAAACGCTCATCCCTCAACACAACCATGCAAAACTATATACAACTGTATACATAAACCACCCTCACGTGTTCTGCAGTAGACTTCGCTAGTGTCGCAATATTTCTGCCGGGGACACGGGAGAGTCGGCACTCGGTACCTGATGCGATGGGACCTACCCCTATTTGCCCTGGCCGCACTACCCCGATGTTTACCATGCAAACCGAGCAAATATCGTCCCCGCCGCGACACTATCTACGCTACGTCTCGCTCGCGCTTGTTAGCTGAACACAGTTGCTTGTTAGTATGATTCGAACTTGAATGTAAATACTCGTTGCATTACGGTAGATATGTATTATTAGATACGAAATCCCGGTACGGAAACACATTTTTTGCTTATAATAATATACAGTTGTTTGTTTCTCCAATTATTCTTTATTATTTTTATTTTCTTTATTATTTTCTTTATTTAAAGTTTTTGACAAGTGTAGCCAGCTGTTCACAGGTCATAAATATATAATTTTCAGAACCACTGGACAGATTTCGCTCAGCATAAGTGTGATCCAAATATCGATCATTTATCATCTTCTTATTAGTAGATAATTTATTAAAATATTGACATGTAAACAAAAAGTAGAAAAACTCAAATAACGGGTCTTGCGTAATCAGAACAATATGAGTTGTATGAAATAGGAATTTATAGAAACTAAAATTTTTCTCGACTGACAAATGATATTGAGACACACGCTTTTTGAAAAATCCCAAGTCTGCTTCAAAATTTCCACTATGATCAACAAGGCAGTAAAATCCGCCGAATTCCTAATCCTTTTTCACGTGGCGGCGAGACACAGTGTAGTTGTATATAACTGCTGCGAGCTGTTCGGCGGTCGATCAATCGATCGGCAATTCCCCCGAGCACGACTACCGACTTGTGTGAAACACATTGTTAGACATTTTGCACGATTTGGGCATTAATCATTTCCAAGCATTCGTATGACGGCGTCACTATGATGTCCCTGTCTCCAGGTTACATTGCTAACGCACGGTGCGACGCAATCCGAAATACCTGCGTCTGATTTATTGATACTGCAACCAGACGTTGATTAGTGCAGCTAATTTCTCAGCCAACACCGGTACTGATTCTGACCGCGCTACTACTCATTAAGCGAGGCGAAATGTCAAGAAATAAAAAGATAACTGAAATTTATTAACCAATAAATTATTTCTTTCGAATGTTAGTCGATGGTTGTTGCATTATCGGCAAGCAATTAATTTTACCTTTCAGCGTTGATAGTTTTTCTTTGAAATTAGCGAATCGTTTGAATAATTTATGAGGAGGCGAGAGACGTTTACAGTTAATTTATTAATTCAATCGATCAATCTTAACTAATATAGATTACAAAGCTTGCGTTATACAAATATAGTTATAAAGGTAGTTCAGGTTAATGTTTTATGGATCGCTTGCGACTTCGGAGATGAATTTAATGTTCTTGTAAGATGCTGTATATTTTATCCAGTGAGAGGATCATGCCAATCATGCTCTATAATGCAATCTTCCTCAATGAGCTCAATATTTGAAAATGTAAAGTTTGTTTCCAGTAAATAATATTTTACTAAAGATGCTTCGGGAGGAGACATTGGAAGAATAAGATTTAATAAAGCATGAAGGAATGGAATGATTTCGTAAAAGTTTTCAACGACGATTGTCAGAAGGTACTTTTGGGATTGGGCATATGTGATGGCGATTCAATTGCACTGTAGAAAAGTTTAAAGTGACTGGTAGAAATAGGAAGTAAGTTCAGGGCAGACAAAGTAATACAATTTACTTGCATTGCGTGAATTTCATACATGATCGTTGGAGTTCTTGACTTATGAAAAAATCTTCAAAAATAAATAAGTGTTGAATTTCAGAAGGCATTAATCAGATCAGAATGCAGGGCATGTGCTTTTAAACAAGCCTAAAATACACGCATATTTATGTACATGACTACCATTTCAATGTCGAAATATTAACGGAGGTAATGATGTTGTTAGATAAAGTCATCATTAATTATTAAGATGTCAAGAATCAATCACTTAACTCTATTTAGACTGGCCAGTGTTAGGTCAGACATACTCTGCATAAAATGATTTTGATTTCCATATACAGCCTCTGCATGCTCAAGTAAGCAACATCGCATTGACTTAGTGAAATACCTTCAAAGTTTCTGAGCGTTGCACCTGTGTTCTGATGATAATGGTTCGTTTTTCCTCATCCTATAGAATTTTCACTTATGCTTCGCAAACTGCGTTAAAGTAGCTGGGAAATAAAAATAACAGTTAAGTTAAACAATGATTCTAAACTACTGTTATCATTGATCTCTATGCTTTCAGGAATGTCGAGAAAGGTTTTCTACAGCTTTCTCAATTGATGCCGGATCATTTTGAATGTCAGATTTCTAGCATGTACTACATAAGAAGTTTCTAGGATGCTGTTAACAACTCATGTAGCTTCTAACTTTCATCACAAGGAAGTATATTTATTGAAAATAAATCTCAGTTTTACTAGCTTCCAAGGAAAGTGATATAGCGAGATTTTACTTGAAATTGTCAACCATAAAGGGAAAATAAAATACTGGTAACAACTTCATCTCCAACCATCCAGCATCCAAACTAATTTCAAAAACGGCAACGACGTCTCTGAACCCCGTCATTTCGACCAATTGTAACTTTTCAATCCCACCAACGGATAGCGCTACCGGCTAACCACTGCCCTAGGCCACCAACACTCGTCTCCGTTCCGTCTTCGAACAAAATACACCAACGTCATGAAATGACCTTAACGTCATGTTCATTTCCAGCGTCACACACGAGAACACATCGCTAGGGTGGTGCCGCAAATGCAGTCAGCACGAGCGACGCGCGTTCCCCGAGCCGCAGCCACCATCTGGAAAATGAAGTCGAAATGAATCAAGGTAAAATGATTACCGATGCCCATTACAATGCATGGGTCGGGCATAATGGGCTTTGATCGAGATACAATCACGTGGACAGCGACGATGTGGAGGCACGCTTGTACAATGGTGGTAATTGTCAGTCGCGTACTCGTTTATCGGTCCATCGTAATTGATTCCCACGTGGAACCTGATTAGCGAGAGCAAGTAGGTACAGCAGAATGGCTGTTTTACTATGTAGAACCGTGTTGCCTATCTATTTAGTTGAAATTAATTGCTTTATTCGAGACACGTATCAAACTGTCCACTTTGATGAATCAGTTATTAAATCAATTGCGTGGATTGGCGATATGTTGTTTATGATGCTGAGTTCTTGACCCACAAAAGATGGTTGGCTGTGTTTTGGAGTTCAATTGGATCGTAAAATTGTCAAAGAAGCGATAGATGTATTATTGCGTAGGACAGTAAACTAAGTTAATGAATCTTGTAACATAAGAATTCATCTACTTTTTTGTTGTATATGGCTCGTCAACGGTTTAATTATTAATTGGCGTTAGAATTTAAAATAATCTCAAAAGGAATTGAGCTTGCCAGCAAGTTTGTCAGTCTGAAACATTGATGAGATCCAGAAAGCAATCGGAGGCAAATTACATCAATAAAATCAATCATTTCGGTCACTATTCAAAGAAATTAGACCCGATCTTTATTTTTTTGTCCAAAACCGTTACGACTCGCTTTCATCCGTTTTGTATAGCTATAACATTTCAGTCGCAAATTGTGGGCTGGGATTCGCAATAAATCTGACCTATCTTCCTGAAAAATGGTCAATCTTTACGTTATCCATTTACCAATTTCTTATTTCTGGGTCAGAGAACAGGAACACGAGATGTCGGGTTTTTATTCTTTCCAACCACGATGGAATTGCTCAACTTTGCCAATCAAGGGCTTGGAAAATGGAAGGGTGACATTGAATTTCCCGGACTTTGTTATCGGAGAAAATAACGTCGATGTGAGTGGTGTGTTTTTCCTACGCGCAAAGAGTTTTCTCTTGATTTTTCTTGTGCTGCATTTTAAATTTTCTTTCTCGTCTTTTCTACGAATGAAAAGTTTAGTCTGTAAAGTAACTCTGCTATGAAACTATTACTAATTTATTAAATTGCATCTACCTAGCGCAGGAAACAATTACACAAATGGATATAAGAGGTTCATTTTCCACTAAATAAAAGCGAAATATTGCATATATCAAAATGCAAGCAACATTAAATTCCAAGCAACCCTTTGATACTGAAACTTTTTCGAGCTAGAATAAATTATATCCAATTTAAAACTTGTTCCTATAGCGCTGAAATTTCATTGTGTTGCCATTTTCACAATGGCTCATCACGTTAACGCAATTAAACAGCTTCATTTATTATTCAGACTCCACTGCATCGACTGCATCGCCATTGAGTGCAGCGCAGAGTTCTGTGTCTATTCGCTGCAACCTTGTGCATTGCAAATTTAGTGATTCTGAAATCTGACTAAACCGACGATTCTGACTATCCTGACTATAAAAAGATACAAGGGATGGGTCACCTTACATGAGCTTAGACATAAAAATTTAGACACAAGTACAAATCATTTTTGTAACTGCATAAAATGTTCTTAATGACTATTTGTTTTTATTCAATGAACGAGTTACCAATATAGACATGGTATAAAGTATGCCTATTCAATTTTATAAAAATCTGACCAGCCTGGAATAAAAATACATTATTTCCGGCAAAGGTGACCAATTATTATTGGATATTTTGGATTAAAAACTGTTTTTACCCTGTGGATATGGGTTTGACCAGGTTTACCTTATAGATGCAAAATATTCTGCAATTTTAGAGGTGATTTATGAAGAAATAACAATATCTCCACGAAACACCTTGAACTGACTCTTCAGATCGATTCATTTATAAGAATTAGTCACAGATGGATTGCTAATTACTCGTGAGGTTGATATAGTGTTCGTGATTATGAATTTATAATTGTTCTTATTAGAAAGAATTTTAATGAAAAGCGACATAATCGCGCATGGACTCCGACGAACTAGGTCAATTAGTTTACAAGAAATTATAAAATGAGGATTGTTAATTTATTATTATTATCAGACAGATAGCCGGGAGCATATCCGAATGAGATGAGGGAGGCAGTGTTATTTGCTAGAGAGTAAGCGGCAAGGGATGAACGCAACAGAATTGATAGCTTCAGAAGAATATATGTTTATATCTTCACAAAAAATGTGTCACTGAATTTAGCCCTCGATTTTTTTTTCACTTATTTTACTCATTTTACTCGACGAATACTGAAATGAAGATGAAGAAATGAAGAAAAAGACGTACTACCTGTCTGATATTCACAAACGCTTGAATGAACAATGAATTTTGCAATGAATTATTGGCAATGAACGCTTCGCGCATGCTTACTTTAATCGCGTTGTTTGAAGATGCTGATGGAACATATCCAAGGTTGTGTTAGAAATGTGTTAGTGAGGAAAAAATAGAAAAACGTTAAAAAAGCTACATAAATATACTACGTCTTTTCCAAGAAAACCACTAATAATCCAACAAAGAAATTCTTACAAAGTTGTCAAAAGTTATAAAAGTAAGTCAAAGTTATAACTTTTAACATATCTGGATACATTTAGTCAAAATGTAGAAAATTTTTTGGCCTCTTGAGCGTGAAACATGATTGAAAAAAGCTGAAAATTTTCTAAAAACGGACTTATAAGAAATGTTGCTACAATAGTTTGTGCAGTGGCACAAATGGCACAAGGAAAACAAAGGCACTATTAAAATTTCATCAAAATTAGTGAATAAGTGCGGCCTGTAAAGCGCGAACGGACATAAAATAACCACAACCAAACAAACAAACAAAAACACTAACCATATTTTTTCAGCAGTATGTACAATTGAAGATTTTCTTCATTCGCTTCGCTCGATACTCGCTCGATAATTTGCCTTAAATTGCGCTTATGTAACGGGCCTGGGTCAGATATATCAATAACTGGATTAAATGCAGGAAATGTATTTCTCCGGGTGTCAAAGCTCTTCCCCTAAATGGTACTAAAATTCATATCCTGCCAAATATACCTGAAATTTGTTCTGTGCCATTTAAAATTAACTGGAATACAGCATCTATATTTTGAAATGATGGACATCCCAATCGTGATCTTATATAGTATGCTTCACAATCAAATTTTATCCTTTCCTCAGAGATATTAATCACTTGAAAGAAACGTTTCCAACTTCAGAAAATGTCAAGGCCGGTATCAATCAAGTAAAGACACCCCCTTTTCGGATCCGATCACTAACATATTAAAGATTCGAACTTCAGTATAGCTAAGCTATCAAATAACTTCCATCCACCCACACAAATCTTCTCACATCATGCGACAATCTCATTTAATACCAAATTATAGAACATGAAATATAGACGGGTAGTTTACGGGTAGCGGAATTGGTTCTGCCAGACGCTGGCAAATCATATACTTCGATGCCTTCAAATCAGTACCAAATCACTTTCCAATTTCGTCATGCGAAATAAATTTCTTATATACAAAGGAATGTCCGCACGTTTTTGAGTCGCGGGAGGTTTGAGTCCCTACCAACGAAATAAGTTTTCGGTCAGTTTGTGTTGACCCTTCTTCGTAGATCGTTTGACCATGTTGAGGCCCAGAAGGGCAAACTTTAGTGAGATACCTATTAGGTTGTATCTAATGATGGTCATGATCATTAATTTTATACGCAATCTGATATGCTTGCACCATTAAATGGCCGTATATGGATGCTGTTACATTTATAGAAGTGACCAATAGTGTTCAATATATAACATATTACAAGATGGACATACATTTGCAACATAAATTAAACAAGGATGCACAATTTATTGTCATTCCGAGTGCATTTTAATCGTAATTCACGATTAATATAGGTAGGTGAATTCTATTAAATGCAGTTTAAAGCGGGAATAATCAACATCTAGACTAATATTTACTTTAAACGAATAACAGAGAAGTATCCCACTCCTTTTTTGATGAGCGTAACGAGCGTAGCGAGTGAAGCGAAATCTTCAATTACACTTTACTGCTAAAAAAATCCGGAATGTTTTTTTTTTTTTTTTGTTTTTTTTGTTTTTTTTTTTTGTGTGTTTGTTCGCGCTCTACAGGCCAAACGCCAAAACGGATTTTGATGAAAATTTACATGGACCTTCGTTTTCTCTGAACTTAGATCTGCCACGTTTTTGAAGCAAATCGGACGAGTAAATTTTATGTTATTAAGTTTTTACGAAATTTTTCAGTTTTTCCAAAACACGTTTTGCACTCTAGAGGCCAAACTTCTGAATATAATTTGACGAAACTTTCAGGAAATGTTGACCTTTACGATTTAATGTTTGTGCAAAAATTTCATTGTTGTATGTTAAGCACTTTTCTTGAAAATGGCGCTTTTATGACGATTTTTTGCGATTTTTTAGCGTTTTTTCAGTTTTTTGCAACTTAAGCAACTTTATCTTCAACCGATGTTCACAAAATTTACTGTGTACATTAAAAATCTTAAAAAGAAGATACTGTATTAATTTGAACCAAATCAATTGAATATTTTTTCTTTAAATCGATTTTTACGTTTTTAAATATTCAAATGTCATTGAGAAAACTGCTAAATTCTTACTGGACATGTAAAATTGATCATTATAAGCCTCTAGGCTATGCGCACACGCAATATAATCGTGTTGTGGGTGAGCGTAAATATTACGCTCATCCACAACACGATTATATGAGTGTTCGCATAGCCTAGTGTATGCATAATTACACATCCTATCATGTTTCATTTTGTATAGCTTCATTTATAAGTTCTGCCAAGTAAAACTCAGTCGGTTCTCGAGTTGGAAACTATTTCCAGTTTTCAGTTCAACTTGATTGATGCTACCTTTATATGAAAATCTCTTGATTTATTACCACTGACCTAGAGTAAAAATTTGGACCAAACAAATTCATACTTGGTTCTCTTCTCATTTTGATTTTTATAGAAAATAGAATAAAAGAGAGAAAATGAATGAGTATACAAATAATCCTTCTCATTCTGCTAAAACCACTCAATCAATTGAACAAAAAAAGTTTAAATCTAGGATTCGGCAGCTAAGCTTTCCTATAAACATTTTTATAAGCTTGGCGTACATTCAGATAATACACAAGTATAATCATTGAACTACTTATCCATTAGATTTAAAATTGTCGAGTCTTTCAAAACATGCAAAAAAGACAAGGGTATCTTTGACCATAAATTACACAAAAATACCTTGAACTCCAAATAAGGTTAACTCGTCCCATACAAAAGCAATTATTCCTCGATAATCTGGAACGTGCTGTATATACGCTCTGCAAATTTACTCTATCTACCAACAGCCACTCATTGGCACACAAGTCCACACATTTTACAAGACAATTTGCAACAACTCGCTTGTCTCAAATGTACAATGTCACTGAGCCCAGCACGATTAATAATATCCTAATAGGCATCCGTCACCCACGTCGTGCTTGGCTGCCAATTAGGATTTACCTTAACGAGTCAACTATGGCAATTAGCAATGTGCAACAATTAGCATTTGCTCATCTGTGTGCCGTATTTAGACAAGCTATCTGCTTTGCTGCATGAAATCCGTGGACTAGGTGATTTACGTGTGATGACGGATGGTTATAGGGGGTGGCAGCGTCAAAGACTGCTTGCTGGGCTGATTTGCTGAGTGAGAATTTGAATTGAAGTTGATTTGAAAATATTATATCCTATTCAAATAATTGCGTTGGATGTTCAATCAATTTAATGAAAAACATACACTTTTGTGCGCAATGGAATTTGACTTTATATAACATCATTTTAGTCGGTAAATATGATTGGAGGTAATTTTATGCAGACATAGCCGGCTGTTGAATCTGTGCGAGGAACAGTTTAAAATGTCAATTCAATCTAGTAGACAGTATTTGCTTCTGATTGTCAAACTTCGAGTGAAATATTGACATAATTTCATAGTCAAAGGATATCTGGTTGGTCTGCCTTGAATAATTTGTGATGTATATTTGTATCATATCATATACCTACATACCTATCATCTTTGCCTTAAAATGATTATAGGAATGAAACTATTGTTTCAATTTCACTTAAACTTCGTTCAACTTCATAAATAATTCACTAGCCACTCAAGGGTTCTGATTAAACATTTATTCACTCGCTGACAAATCGGAAGGCGATAAATCAATAATCGATTATACCTATTTATTTGCTGCAAAATTTAAGTTTCATATGATTGGCATCAGTGAAATTCATTTTTGTTGACTCTTAAATCAATATATTTTGTTTTCAATATCATGTAAAGAAATTTTATGCTTTCAGTTTCATGAATCTTGAGGGATAAAATTGTTTAATAATGCGTTTTTGAACTATTTCAAACGAATTACCGCTGAATTAATTACACGAAACTGTTAATTTGCACATTGCAACAACGCAAAAAATTATTGTGGTGAAATTAAGTAATTGCTTTTTTCAATTGCTCTAGCGATTCATTTCTCATTTCTTTACTGAAGAAGCGGAAGTGATTGCGTGACGTCCTGTAATTTTTTTCATTTTAACCAAAGTTAACTAGATTATAATATTTTCTTACTCAGAGATATTTTAAAAAATATGCTATTACAATAAAGAGCAACGTTGATCACTGATATTGTTAGTTAACTTCACTAGATTCGTATTCGCAGTTAATTTCTCGTGCTGAAAAACAAGAATTTTCAGTTTTAATATTACTTCACTTCTTTTGTTAAAATGGATGCTAGATTTTTCTACTTCTCAGTGCTCTAGCTAAAACGAACATCGAAATATCCAATCTCCAATTACAGAATGCAATCTTCTGGTGAATAGAGTGTTACGAGGCACAACTCTCCTACCTGTGCACGCTGGGATTCTAATCCAATTAAGATGTTGTGCCCATTAAACACCAGCGACCCCAGTCTTAGCTGATATGAACCTCGTCATTATCATCACCAAAATAAAAGCTATTTCCTCATCCGTGAAAGTTCTACCCTGTTTTCGTGTTCATTCATCGCAGGAATTAATTAACTAAATGGAGTTTCTCCAACTAGCGCTCTTCGTAGCCATAGAGAAACTGGTAGTATTGAATTTAAATTTAATTGCTGCTGAGATTTTTTCCAATGATTTATTTCGAATCCCAGCCTTCCTAAAATGACACCGTTTGTCACCATACATGTTAAACATCATATTGATTTTACAATAACACATTTTCCAAGACCGTAGTATAGAATTTATTTTTGTAACAAATAAGCTTTTCATAGAACCGTATCGAACAGCACCTTCCAACACCCGAAACGGCTCTCGATCCTCAATATGAAACCATACATCCGTTACTCCTGTTAGCTAGCACCCCAAAAAGCCTCCCATTGCTACGTTACACCGTGCACACAATTTCCTTATTCAGTTTCTCCAGCCTTGTGAATGGGATTTCCGAGTTAATACGATGTGGTTTATCGATGGTATCTCTCTCAGTGTGGTCGAGCGTGTGTGTTCACGGAATATTTTTTCCCTTCACAATATCGCGTGTGCCATCGTGTTTTAAGTGCTAAAGCCAAAGGGTTCGGTTTGGGGAATAAGAAACATTACCTATACTCTTGCCTAGCACGTAAACTTCGACATAACATTATGCTTTACACGCATAGAACATGCTATTGAAATAGGCTAATGGAAAATTCAAGCTGTTTCTGATTTATCTTCCACGGCAATGAATTTCTTACCTCTCTGATTTTGGTATTTTCTTTGAGCGCTGCACAGGAAACTTGCCATGCTGTGCATTTATTTTTTGTTACTTCATCACTAGTTTTCTTACTTGATGTTAAACTTGATGGCATTGAACGGAGGATGCCAATAAAATATGTAAACATTTTTATGTGCATAAGGTGTGTATATGAAAATGAGTTATTATTTCCGGATACTCCCCACTTATACTAATGGACTGATAAAATATCTATCAACATCTTTTGCCGAATAAGGTTACAGAAAAATATCCAGCTATAATGGTGGAGGTGCCACGAACTACTTTCTCAACCCCCCCTCCAAACCGGTTCCACCTGTCCACACTTCACATTTACACAACCCACATGACAACTTGCAGCCAACTTTAAGAAAAAGTTTACCAAAAGTTATGTTAACTTTTTCTATTACGCCGCATTTTAAAAATTAACTCCTTATTTAAACTAAATAAACTTGCTTGTTTCCTCGTGATGTTGAAGTTTCCACTGTGGTTTTCATTTTTCGTCCGTGCAGAAAATATAAACAAGCCACCTTCGCGAGTAACTGCCTTAAATGTCGAAACTTTTCGTATTCATATTACGACGGATCCACGCCTGGCTTCTGCCCATGCGACCCTGTGGCATAGGGAGAGCTCAATTCTTCTGCGATCCTCCCCCACCTCCACCTACCGCTTTGTAAGCCCCAGATGGCCCCAGGTTCGATCCCCGGCAGTGACCGGCTAACCTGCATTCGAGTTTCAACGATTTTCCGATAGCTTTCCAGGTAAATGCCGCTGCGATCGGTGGAGTTTCCCTGACGCTAGGTCAAGGCCGAAGTTGTGTGCTAAATTTAGCCCACGCTTGAAGTCACATATGAAGATGCAATTTTCTTATTTTTAGCTTGTGTGGCTACATTTAAGTCCTAACCACGGTGTTTGCAACGTTTCCATGAACAGAAGAGAGTTATTAGCAGAGGAAAGAAAATACACTTTCGAGAAAGTATACTCGTGCTAGCAACGAAGATAAGTCATTAAATTCCCTTACAAGCTACAAATCATTTTTATGAAGTTCTATTTATCATTTCTTATTATTTTTGGTATTACTTTTACTTAATTGTGAAAGAAGCACTTAAGTCGATATATGAGCTCGAGAAAAAACAGTTTGCAAAAAAAGGCGCCTTTTAGGTTTTGCACCCCACAATTTGGCTCAGCTCAACGGAAATGAACACAAACAAACAAAAACTTTCATTAATGACATGTAAATTATGAAAATTTGCGTCTATTCATGCAACAACCGAAAACAATACTTCAATCTCTAATTTCAGAGTTTATTCAAGCTTTTTTTTTGTGAAGCAGATTTCGGGGGACGCACGCCGCCACAGATGCGTGCATTGCGTGTCATTGCGTGACTTCAACGTCGTCCACGTAGCTTTATCTTACTAATTGCTCGCGTGGCAATTTGTGACGTCGACACGCACACGCGCTTGCACACGCAGATTCGGGCGTCGCGACGCCTTGCAATTCGACGCTTCACGAAATACGCACTACGCACCCACGCACCGACGCAATACGCTACGCAGTACGCACCAACGCAATACGCACTACGCACTACGCGCTGAGCGTTACTCGGTTTTTTCCCCAAGCCAACATGCATTAAGCATTTTCTTTTACGCACTTACACCCCATACGTTTTCCAGGCATATTTCGCATAACGCGCATTTTCTTTTACTAACTGATTTTATAACGCACTGTTATTCTACGCAGAAATCGTATAAGTGTCATTTACGCATCAGTACCAAGTGCGCACAAAATCTCAGGGACGTTGCTACGATATTTTCTGCCCCAGGGGGTGAGTGAGTGTGTTTGTATTTGGAGGGTTAGGGGAGGGGACTATCGCAATCATAAAGTTGGCATTAGTTGTTTTGATGCAAGAATCGACCTTTTGCATTCTGGAATTGGAAAGGTTTCCTTTTTTATGTCTGCTTACTTGCCTGCCTAGTGCCATACATTTTGAATACTTCAAAATGACAGAATTCCACTGACGCTTTAGTGCTAAATATTGTGGGAACTATTCAAGTAATTTTTGGCTGTTTTTAAAGTGTTTGAAAGTCAACGATTTCAAGCCCAAAAATCTTACAGGTATAGCCTATAGATATAAAAGCTAACAGCAAGATAAATTTTGACTCTCCATCGCCACCATAATATTTTAGATGAGAATTTGCTTGCAATGCTCTTTATGCATTTGATTCATCTTAACAAGCCTGATATATATGTAGGTCTATATTGCTTTGCTATATTAATCGACTTTATTTCAAAACTCCGATGCATGGATTGGGAACACGTCATGTGAATTACGAATTGATAATTTCTTAATAATAGAAACAAGATATGAAATCGTAATGTGTGTTTAGAAGGGGGCCTGAACCCCGATGCCTTTTTTGAGTAATGCTCTACCAAATGAGCTACCTGAGATAACTGATGAGCTACCTGCAGACACATATTTAATTGGATATTTTGGTTATTAACAGGACTTGAAACGAGATTTATAGGTTCGATTATTTCATTCATAATTTCTTGCTCATTTCCTTTTTGTGATTTTATTTTTGTTGAGGTGGACTCGATTTTGTGGGATGTTTCACCCTCTGCCCACCCTGGGAGTATTCCTCCGGCACGCACCACGCATTATCGTTCTATACGCACGCGGCACGCACTGAGATAGGGTGTGAGTGACAGGGAGAAATTACAAACATGCGATTATATCAGCTTATAAAACTACCACCACCACCACTTGTGCTTTATGACGTTTTGCTTCATGACGTTTACAACACAAACAATTTTGTGGGTAGCAATTAAACAATTACGGCGGAGACATTTAGTAATTACAATGTCAGGTTCGCTGGCGTCTGTTTTGTTTCGCAATGTGCAAGGTAATGGTTGGGTTTAGACGAGTTTAACTAAATGCCGTAAACACTTGGGAGCTGGGAAATATTAAATTGAGGGGTTTCAGTTATTAAGAGTTATATTTTCAAATTGCGCACATTCGTTTATAGTGTAACACATAGAAAAGCCCACATGCTTTAAGAAATACATTTTGCAATGTATGATTACTACACAAGAAAGAGCCAGATAGGAATTTTTACTTTAAAAAATTGGAATGAAATATTTCTTAATCCCAGTTTTAAGAAAAAACCCATAAAATTCTCTATTGGTAATCTCAAATCACGTTGTTTCAATTTCGCGTAATAAGATTTCGACGGAAAGCTGAAATATTACCTCCATTTGTGTAGCAGTAACGAAAATACAGAACAAGTAACAATCATTGCCGTCTGATATTTTTTTCATTTCTCAACCATTTACAAAATCTTCTGAAAATAACATCCAACAGGCTCTCGCTTCGCCCAGACTTTCATCTGCACACTTGGTCCTGAATTTATCGCGCGAGCCCAGCATCTCAGCAACCCCCCACAACTCAGATTTATGCGTCGGTAAATTCGCCTGTAGGCAGGGCTGCTTTGAATATTATTCCCAGCCGGCATGAGAGCGCCGTTGTCGTCACCCCAAGTTCACCTGGTTTTGACCCGACAGCGCCCACGCCGGCGCCCGATGCGATGATACGCCCGAATTTATAACATTTGTGCGCAAGCCACCGAACATTTTTCTTTATTTGAAGGGTTTTGCGTAGGTTGGAAACTAAAGCGCTGCAACGTTTTCATTTAAATTGATTTATCTGAAAGGTTTCAAAAGGTTTCAAGCAACTTACCAGACGAGAATTACATTTAGATACACGAGAAGTAAATCCAAAAACTGTTTTTTTCGTGTGGACGTATTTGGTTACTGTGAAATGATTATACATTGGATTAGGTGAAGAACATGCTTTCATTTCGATATTTAGCTTACATTAAATAAAACAAGTGTGTTTCAAGTGATTCAAGCCACACAAAGAGAATTTTTGCTATCAAAATTGAAAACTGATTCCCTGGTATCCTCGCTGCATGGTATGTCATTATCAACGAGGAACCCTCATGAATACTTTGGCAGTCCAGAAAAACATGAAATGAGATATTTAATTGTAACGTACCACCAACAATCGAATTACACATAGTTTCCTGCTTCTAATCCGCTTTATTTTCGTCCGCGCCTCATACAAACGTATTTAAACCAGAAAACAACACAAAATAACAAAACACAGAACCACGTGAGCAGAATTATGTTTTTTTATGCGCAACCTGACTTCCCTGGGACTCTGGACTGCAATTTTGGCGTTTAGACACGGGACACCCAGTTTACCGTGGTAGAGAGCTGCCCGCAGAGAAGAGTGGCCACCTTCTTGCTGTTTGAAGAGAACGCAGAATCTGTGTTTGTGTGCTTTGGGAGATTTACCTCCATTTCAAAAGTAGGTTTCTGATGTAAAATTCCAGTAGAATTCATTATTGCTTCGGGGATAAACATTTTCCCTTAGATATTCGAATCAGTTTAAGATGAATAAATATGGAATGCAGTAATGTGTATCCGATCGCGAGCAGAGGAACGCGAAGAACTAAAGAACCACTTGGGGCAGTTATCTAACATCCAAACATATCAGCTTAATACTTCCATCGTCTCCAATTCGTATTCTGTTACCGATTTTCTGTACTGAAATAGATTCCCCTTTTAAAAGATAAACTGAACATTGAATGTTAATTTTTGGATCCGAGCTTAGCCATTCAAGTTGTTATTTTTGAACAAACCATTGAAATCAAATGCCAAGCCTCATTTAAAAAACGAAAACATGCAACATTACGTCGTGTAGCTTGTCAGCCAGTCTTAGACCTAAAATGGCGTTCATTTGTCGAGATCTCCTCTCTCTCCACCCCACCAGAGTCCTCTAAGGCTTAGATTGGCCTAGTTCTGCAGCATCACCGCACCACTGCGCTGGTTCAATCCCAGTTGATTTAGCGTGCATAAATCTTAGCTGACAACACGGCAAATGCATGTACACGGCAAGCCACGCGAAGGGAATAATATTTCAAAAAATGTAGTTATGACTTTGTGGCAAAAAGGTTCGCTTCCTGAATGAACCTTGACCGTGGCATTTAAGTTTTCTAGCGTGCAATGGCCGTAGTTTAATAACTCAATTACAGGATCACTGGTTTTGATTGCTGCTGCTTGCTGCTGGCTGCAAACACAGTGTGTTACGAAAATTGATGCTAGAGCTTTCATAGACAGTTTCTGCAGATTTGTGCAAAGCAACAATATTTATCAAATTTCAATCACTCAAAACGATTGCTCGAAATACGCGGGCGAAACAGCTTATTTCTGTAAGCTTTTTTCAGATTATTTGTAAGCTTCACAAAACACGTGAGATCTCGCCTATCATTTATGAAGAGCCGACAGATAAATCTGTGAGAAAAGAGTGATAGGTTTCGCTGCGGGAAATGTCACTCCTCTATAGGGCGCATATAACCTTAAACCCTTCCACCTCTTCTTAAGCATCTCCTAGCCTGTACCAAAATCATTAATAAAGAACCTCCGAGAGCCTATCACTGATAGAATTTATTTTTTTAATTGATAAAAGGATACAGTTCCTTCTGAATGGCATAATTGAGTTTTCGCCTTAAAATTGCGAGTCCGTTTTGTCTTGTGGTGAAATTAAATTAAATGTTCTTTCTACCTTGGGAAATAATTGTTTCTGAAATCTCCGAGGGATACGAAATTGAACCGTAATTTTGAAAAGTAGTCGAAGAAGAAATTGCAATGCTTGCTAGAAAATTGAAACTGCAGAGATAGCATTTTCCCAGCAGAATAAGTCTTGAGAGGCCTAGGTAATTGGTTTTCTTAACTACATCAGTGGAGGTGCCGAGTTCTACACATGCAATTTATTTGTGAGTTTGCGTAGGGTAACGGTCATTGTTTATTGTTCTAGATTTTTGAATTTAGGTGTTTGTTTGAAACCGATGCATCAATTTCTAGCACAAGTCACTCAAGAAAACGAGATATTTTAACTACGAACGTAACCGCTACAGAAAAAAGCGTTGGAAGAAAATATATAGGAATAAATAATTGCCACCGGAAGTGAAAAATATATCAAGCGAAAGCCGAGAATAATACACATTTCTGAGCAAGTAATTGTAAAACAAAGTGTTATTTCACTTTTTTGTGCAGCTTCACTTTAGTTCATCTGAATACAATTACATTCTGTGATTTGATTCCTGCTGCCATCTGTCACTTATGGTCCTGGAAAGAGTTCGGAATAATCTCATTGGAAGACTCATGTTGCAAATTTACTGCGCTTTGCATTTGGACTGGAGCCGGCTGAAAGTATTCCAATAATACCAAGTTACGAGCAGACCGCTTTAGATTCTGCCGAAGGTGGCAAAGAAGAACACAAGTATTACACAAATCCAGATCGACCCCAGAGTGACACGTGTTCTTTTTATGGAGAAAACACGTACTTGCAATATATATTTTTCGTTATGGCAGCTTTCTCGGGCAGCAACTGAACTGATCTCACGTGGGGAAATCTCTCGTGTGACCATGAAAAATGAATTTTCTTCACGTTTTTCCTTCGTCTTCGTCAATCCCGCTTCTAAAAATTTGACACGTATATAACAGAGAAAAAAGTATAAAGGAAGTTGAATGTGAAGAAACTTTTAAGAATATATTGTGTTCGTTCTTTCGTTGGATAAAGAAACCCGTCTTATTTCACTTTATTAATAAGATTTGGGAGTTGTGGCACATTTTTGGTGAAACCATTCTAGCATTATGTGATCATGTGATGTTTGTGAAACCGCGTTTTAACGTTTAGGGATATGGTTTTTCGATGCAAAGAAGCATGCAAATTAATTTCTTTTCTTAAAATTAACTTTCGACGAGTTACATAAATACGAGATTTTTCTCACTGCTTGCCTACATTCAGAATTTATGCTAGAGCCAGAGATTATATTTTTGAAACTAAGGATAGTTATCTTACATCAACGATCTGCCTTTTTTCGTTTACCGTGCTTTCAGTATTATTTAACTTCTTAACCTTTCCATTTCAGACTGTCTTTTACGTTAAGGATGGATTTTTGTTAAGCATTGCATATGTATATATTATATATCATATAAACTTTTTTAATAAGATGTCTAGCCTATAACTCTATAGTGGTAGGGGTGAAAACGGGTGTATCAAATGACCATCATTTAATGTTTGAAATGCTCGTGTCCCAGTTGTGTTTGATGCATTGACGCTCGTTTAGATAGCATATGCGACAGACCCGGAATTCCGGGCAAACCACGGAAATAAATGATATTATCATGTGGTGCCATAAATCACTATCCATCGGCTCAGATATACATAATCACAAAATGTGGTGGAGTCGGAGCTGGTATGCAGAAATACACAGAGTTCTGTGCAATCTGTGCTCATGCTCGGATAGGAATTGCTGCATTTTACAAGGGTTGAAAATTGAACGAGATGCAACATTTATACGCGATGAATTCGTTTAAAGTGGTGAAATTCAATTCCGTGTGCTACGAATAACATCACATCACCTTTAGTCATATCAGCATATTAATCACTTTCCGCTCATACATTTGATAAGATCTGCTAGAGCATGGTATTTGCAAATTAACGAAACTTATCTAAGCAAATTATAAAACCAATTAACCCAACTCTTAGTTATATAATTTATGTATACTGTTCATTGTAAGTTCACTGGGCATAAGTAACAATTCCAAATGACTCCGACTTATCAGAAAAACACCTACCTACCCATAAAACTTATCGGTGTGAACACCCTTTTCCAAAGCCCACACTCCTTGCCATTATCAAATTGAAAACGTAATTCCTGTTTTACATAATCGAATAAAGATCCACGAATAGCTAATAAAAGGAATCTTTTTCGTATTTACATTTTTATTTCCCGTTTAAATTCTACTGACGTGTCGGTAGCTTAGATTAAAAAAAAATGTTCAAACTTTTTTTGCGGTTCATTCTTGAGATGTAGTTCAAATATCGTCAGTCCTCTTCCTGAAAGGAATATGTTCCAGTTCTTTGCGGAAACTTTTGATGTCAATTTGGTTCGGCCACCACCCGGGTGTGAATACGAGACTTGAATTTGTAAGATGCCTCGAATTCGCTGGGAGATGAACACAGAATTTGTAACACCACTTTCATTTCGATTATTTATTTGGAACTTTATGTTGGACATAGAAAGAACGGGCAAAGCCATCGGTGAATCTATCATTTTTTTCCTCGCCCTCCAGAAATCAATTATTAGTAGGATTTTGGGGCCCAACAAACACCATATTATACACACCATATTTTCACACCATATATAAATATCAGTCCACTTATTTCTCTGTATTGTTCCTATAACAGCAATCAATTCAAATTGTATTATGCAATTTCTTGGTAAACCACATCTCGAACCAAAATCCATTGTTTACTCACGAAGTCCATATAATATTTCCCATCCCAGGTTTTCCTTAATTGAATTCAACTGCATAATATCGCAATGAAAAGGCATCTATGCTCTAGCCCTAAATAGGCACCGCTGAAAAGGTGCAGAGCTGGAACAATGGAACGTTTATGTGTAGGACATAATAATAATATGGTGACAGTGCTATTAAGCTGTGCGCCAGTAATGCGTATCATTGTGTGAGGATTATTGCTAACTGCCATTCGAAGCCTGCTGGCATGTTATTTTATGGCGTTCTCCCATGCTGTGTATTGCCGGAAGTGTTGCAGCAATTGAATTCGTTACTCCGCCGTGTTAAGATGTGGTTGTTACGGCACCGATATAGGGTGTTGTTTTACGATAAATTTCGTTAATATCTTTTGTTATACGCAAAGATGCGATCTGATGAGGTCTTATTGCTTGTTTTGCGTTAATTCCGCTTTATTTGCTATATAAATTTGAATGGGATTAACAAATAAAAAAAGTGCTTGGTTTAGTACCAAAATCGAAAGGTATCTGAGACACAGATTAATTAATCACTACTTGACTTTTCCTCACCCCTATTCACCCCTATTCACCCCTATTCACCCCTATAACGCAATTATGGTTGGAAAGCGCAGAAGAGTTCTTAACTGAGACATGTTTTAGATGCTATCAAAATCTCATTGAGATTGAACCAGCCGGTTTGGGCTTAGAAACAGCAAATAAACAACTTTTTTTTACAAAGTAATTAATAAGTTAAAGGCTTTTCTTTACTCGTTTCACTTATTACTTACAGGTAACAATTAAAATAAAGGTGGATTACGGTGACTTTTCATCGAGCTCCCATTATCGCGAACTGAAATGAAATGTAAATCCGATTCATTTATTATATGGCCAGTTGGTAATGAGATAAGTGATAATTGGCCCCTCGCTTTGATTAATTTGCTCGAGACGAACTTCTTGCTCTGTGCGACTGAGAATGGCAGGGTGATCGAGCGAGAGCAAGCGAGAGTGAGACGGTGAACTGCTTCGGGGGGTGCAAAGTTCCACGAGGGATGAGTTAAAGAGAGCATAAATCAAAGATAAAGATAATACCTGTAACCAAGGACTATTGCAATATGTTACCAACGCGGCGTAGAAGCCTTGCTTCTGAAACTGAATTGGATAAGGCTGCTGGAACATCCATAGCGCAAGTTTAGAGAATATTGCAGTCTTATCATCGACGGATAATTCTATTTCTCTCTCGTTCCTACCGAATCGCAGAAGTTTAACCGAATTTTTCTAATCAATTGATATCCACCTTGGGATTTGAGATAAGGAATGAAAGATTTGTCTTCTACTAAAACCATTGATTTCGGAGTCTTGAGATAAGTTTAGCAGTCTACCTATTCGCGTTCACATTTTGTAAAACTATGGGGAGAACAAAGAAAATTGAGGATATCCAATGGTATTGGCAGTCAGGAGTACCGTTTTTTGTTACCACTCTTTGGGAGACGGATGACCTATTTCTATTTAACGGGTCCTCGAGTGTGCTTTTGAAATCTCTTTAGCTATTTTTCCTTCGCTTTGCAGTTTTCACGTCTTAAAATTATGCGGATGGTTGCATAGCTTTCCTTGCCGACTGGGCATGTCTTAGAACGACAGCTGAAATCAAATTCTGTGTTTTAATATAAGCTTTTCACAGAATCATTAATAAATAAACTATTGCGATCAGTTTTTTCTAGATTATTCTCATAAGTAGATTCTGCGGTGATAAGCAAGTTTTTAAACTGAGAAGTCTTCCCAAAATATCAAAGGATCTTTCGAGATCTGTGAAAACACTGCAAAAATAGCACAACCACATAAAAACCCCGACAGGATAGCATTTCTTCGCTACAATTCTCCCCTTGGTGCACGTTTCCGCGGATAAAAGGCTATATTTTTGCAAGAAGTTCACTGATATGTAAGATCTTGACTTTGACATGACATATGGAAGCAACTACAGCGTGTCTATGACATGAGATCTAAATAACTGACCGAAATATTGACAGTTTATTTGAAAATACGTGGAGATGTGGTAGAAAAACTCAGACATTTCCCTTCATTTTTATTTTGGGATATTTTTATTGTTTTAAAATACATATTTTTTATGATAAAAATCACCGAGCTTATTTCGAAGGGCCTCAATGACTCTCATTTTAGCCTGGTCAATTCGCAGTTAACAAAAAATTGACTGAATCATTGTGAAAATTACAACACAAAGACAACTTTAACAAAAACATATAGATAACTTAAACAATAATAGCAACTTGAACCAAACAAGGTGAAAAACCCTTTTCGACTACTCAACCCAACAAGAATAACACCCGCAATAAAACTCGGTCCAGGCAAATCGATCATCTGGGAAATTGGCACCACGCTCATTTCTGATTAGTTTTACGAGTATCCGGTTGCCCAATGTGCTATATAGTTATTATACCCTGCCCGCCTGCTCGGCATTACCGCTGACGGTTTCTCTGAAGGGTAGCTTTCACCACCTGCTTGCATTCCACAAGCTACCCATAGTTTAGAAGATTAATTCACCAAAACCACGTCGTTAAAATAAATCCACTAAAGCACGTGAGTGCCTGTATTACGTATGAATGCAGACGCAATTTGACTGGCTATATATTACGTAGGGATTTACGAGATGCAATTAAAATTTGCGAATTGTTTCGTTTATAAGTGTATCAATGAGTCTGCTTGTGCTCCTTTGGTGCAGGTACCAGAAGCCATCAAATAATGAACCTACAATTTTATGACCAGATGATGCCAATATTCATTTTATAGTTGTTGGCAGTGACAGCGCTTGACTCTATGAGTTGATGATTTGATAGCCTGAAAATTCTAGCCCCGATAATTGGAAAGCAACTTAGGAGATAAGTTGATATTTGATTTCCTCACAAGGCTGGAAAATGACTCAACCTGATTTAGAGATGAGATCGTCAGCACGTAATCATTTTCGTGACACATATTTCAAGTTGAGTTGTCATCTAGCGCATGCTTACCCCTTTCTCACTCAACAACACCCTTTACTTACTACACCACACTACCCCACACTACCCCACAGGCTTCAAATCCGTGCGCACATAAAATTGATCCCACCCCACCAATCCACATCCTCTTCTGTTGATAATAACATGTCCACGGATATCGTAAATATGAAATTGATATTTCATATAATATATATATAGAGTAGGGTACGAGCTTTTCCTGGCTTTTCTTTACGAGGGATGAGACCGGATGGCACTGTTGCAGCAGCAAATGGAATGGTCCATCCCTCGAGGAAAATAGTGTATCCAGCATCGGTAAACAGCAACGGCGGCGCGAAATAGGTGAAGATTACTGCTAACATGGGGCAAGAAATAGGATACAGATGAAACGGGAGAAAACAGCTGTAAAACCATCACCTTTGTTAGCACCTTTGCTAGAATGGTTTGTGGTAGTGTTTTCTGTATGGGGATATATTTTTTTCGCGCTAAACGAAATGTTAAAAATAAATGGTGCTAGTAAAGTTGTCGTTCCCTAGGACCACTAAAACAATAAAGGCAGTGTAAATTTCAGAAAATCTCTCTGGTTTACAGTTTTTACTTATAGTGGTTTTCATTATGCGCAAGGATTATATTATGGTTTCGCTTAGCTGTACGCATTTTTTTTGCAAGATTAGTTTCGTGGCATTGACTTTTGACGCGCTGCGGATTACAAATTTATTTAGCGACTGACAGTAGCTGAGCCGGGGCTGCAGGCAAACTTCAGGAGACTCATAATGTCAAGTATTCGCGACGGTCTTAAAGAGCCTTGATTGCAGCACTGCGCTGCTTCTCTGCAAGCAGCTGACTAGTCAGTAAATACGGAAATAATTTTGGTTGAACCGACATTGATGAGGTTTGTAATGCACCACCATCTCAATCATAACACATTGTGAGAGTTTCAAGCACTTTTAAAAATAACGCTTATCCACAACAAGATTAAAATCAAGGTTCGCGAAGCATTCGTCTTAGAAAATTCAGCAATCCGACTATATTCCCTCTCTTCAGAATGCTTTCATCACTCTAAGCACCATGCTGTATAACAAAACTATATCAGAAAGTTATAATACAAGATAATTCGAATTCTGAGTTTTTAATATGTCTCACAATGGTATTTCTCCCTCGAGGAACATTGAAATCGACAACTCACTTTCAAATTTCCAGGAGCCATGTCCCAAGCCGTGGCACCAGCTTACCAAACACATATATTTATCACACTCGGAATTGAATTCATAGCCATTCTTTTTCCTTCCCATAAAAAGAAAAGGCATTCAAATATCGAGCCTGATAAATAGCTGTTTTTGAATCTCCTCTCAATCCAATTTCCTCTCAACCCGTACAGCGCGCAACCATCAGCTGTGTAGGCATCTTAACGTCCTTCATTAGGCCCTTTCCCTAACAGACATTCGGCCTACGGTGAAAGCAGATCAATTATCCACGGATTACCCAATGACAGGTACTCCCCCAACTTGTGACCATGCCCAAAACCCCATGCGATACGACAAGTCCGACGATTTATTTTTACCAGAAACTTCGAGTTTCGGAATGCCATTAGTGGACATTTCGTGTCATGTTCAGCTGGTTAATTGGGATGCGCTCCCCGACCATTAGCTACGTGATTTCCCGGCTGTGTCTGATTTGACCTATATAATGTCATGATCGTGACTGTTCGCAACGCGCGATATGCTACGCGGTTTTGGCTCGACTTGCCATTTTGGAAAATGAAGCTTGCTGAGCTGGCTAGGGTGATGAAAAACTTTTCCAGTTGTCGGTGTCAGGCATTGTGTGTCTTTCGCTGTGTTTTAATCCGTCTAATATGCATATGGTTGTGTCTTGGCAATGTATACGTCGGTTAGTTTGTGTCAAAAATAAACAGCAAGATTAAATAAACGCTAGTCATAAAAGTTCCTTGAGGCGTAAAAAAAAACGAAAAGAGTTTTTGTCATTTAAAACACGTTCGTTTTGAAATGGGTCAGTGTTAAGCCAGCAAACAATTTAATAGTCTATCATTCTGTGATTGTAACTCGTCTGCAAAGAGACTGGAATGGCTATAATTACGCTCGACTCATCCGCATATCCCCTTTGGTCCACTAGACCTGCTGCTGGCCCAATTAACTTTAGCTACGTGATTATGCTCGCGAGCACACGCCTCGCAACAAAAGTCTAAACGTTCATTAACTAGATGAAAACATTGCGCGCGTCTTTCTGCCGAATGCGCCACTCAGCAAAATGAGTCGGAAAAAAAAACAGAACGCAAGACTGCACCACGCCTTGCCCAAAAAAAAACTAATACAAACCAGAAAAAAAACACACACACATGTAGTCGAGATCAATTCCCCAGTTTATATTTCAAGATGCACAACCTCATTTTTCCTCGATTAAGTATAGTTTTCACGTTCGTTCGCGAGCCGTTAACATTTTCGCCGGCGTGCATCAGTACAAGTGTAACGTGCCGCCATTTCCCGGCTTTCCCCAGCGTTTCCTCGGCTCCTGGCCGGGGAATTGAGCCGTGACGCCGGCTAGAGTTGGCTATCAGTCTCGAAGGATGAAGACGGAATTGCAGGGTGTAAGATCGCTCGACGGGGGTGGTGCTGGGCGGCGGCGGCGGCGGCGGCGGCGGCGGCGGCGGGGTGCAGAAGCAGGTGCAGAAGCCGCGTGGGGGTAGGGGTAGTAAGGGGGTTTTGCCAGGGTGTTCAGGGGTGAATTCTGTCCGGGGTTTGCAGAGAGGGGGGAGGGGTCCCAGGTCCCGTCTTGCCCGTGCTGTGGTCGACGCTAGGAGATTTTCCCAACGGGTTGCGGGTAGGCATCAAATGTTCGTGGAACGTGGCTTACCATGCATAATTTTTGGTTTAGGTTTTTTTTGCGAGGGTGGAGCAACCTTAGCAAGCAATGAGTACCGATGTAAGCTTTTCATGTCTGTCGGTTTACTTTTCATCTGCCAAACCACGGGCTGGAAAATATTTGAAAATATCAAGGACATCAGACACTCAAACAATCAGCTAGGTATACACAATATTCAGTGCCCCAATTTTTTTCATGCGAAATAGGCATATCAATATTGTGAGCCCAAGGACACCCATATGTCACTCTATCTGGATGGGTATAAAAATGGGGTGGAAGACTTGCAAGGGTGGGTGGCTATTTCTGGGGGTTGCACCCCCCACCCCACCCCCTCAACCCTTGCGCCGTTCTCGGTGCGACTTTCCTCTTGGCTGTAGATCGACAAAAACCAATAAAAACATCCTAAGAATCTCTTAGCGTGCTCCTGTCTACCCCGCTGAGAGCTATGTGGGAGGTGGGGGTTGGGTGGGTGGTGGGGTGTAGGGGGTTAACTATTGCCCTGGGAGTATTAAGACGAGGTGGGGACGAACGCGTAGACCCATGAAAAGCCTCAAAGTGATAAGAGATATCAGATTATACCCAATTGAAGTGGAGATATATACCGAGATGTGACGAGGGTTAATCTGTTTGATTTTCACCGAAATCTAAGGGTGGAAACTTTGGCGGGTTCTGATGGTGTGGTGGATTGTGGTAGTTCGAGGGAATTTGAAGGTTTCTGGGATCGTTTCATTCGCGCTAATTGCTAATCGATCGAGCATGAAAGTCGAACCCCTTTTTTGCATTATGGGCAGAAAATGAAAAAAAAATCAAGCGATAAGATTTCGTCGACGTTACTTGAATTTGGTCGGGGTTGGAGCACAAATAATGAGTGAGGCGTACGACCAATTAAGTCCAGATTCCCGATGAGATAATGGTTCTTAAATAATTTTTTGTGGGGGATAGGCGGATGGTATTTTACTCTCGCAGCAAAATGTGTGTACTCTTAATAATTATCATATACCTACGCCTGTAACCCATATACCTCATTTCTTTATTTTATACCACTAAATTAAATACTATTATGCTAGTTGATCAGATGATCATAGATAATCTAACCGGGAATCAACCGGTTCATCAGCTCGTAAATACCACTGCAATATATATATATTTTAATCTTGTATTTAAAAAGCGAGATATTAAATCTTTTTAAAAGTAAGCTTACCCTACTTTAAAATGTAATCGAGGAGAGATTTGTGTGAAGGCCTCCTTCGACCGGCCACGACACTGAAAGGAAAAGAATTTCCTCGAGATTTCATCAGCAGACCTGGCTCCTCGGCAGACGACGAATAATATGATTACTTATGCACAAAATTTAGTCTAATTTGATCTCGTCCACGGCCAAGCTAAAAATAACCTATGCCTTAAACATACTTCACATTTTCTTTTAAACTTTTTTCCACTCTTTTTGGTAATTGAAAAGGCAAACGTTATTAAAGTCCAAAATACTGGCTCGAGGGTAAGAAAAATAAAAATTTAATAATGACTTTAAGGTAGACGCTGCTTTTGGGTTTGAACCAATTTTCCCACTAGCTGTGTGACATATAGCTTTGGGCACTTTTAAAAAGCTTAGTATCAATCTAGAAATTACTTTTGATCGTTTGAGAAGTCCCACGATCGACATCAGACGGTCGTCAAACTCGCAACAGGCTGGGAAACGGATAGATCTGACGTCTTGTTCAAATTCTACGTGAATCTTTGATGTCGGGTTACATGCGCTCTTAGATGTTCCGTCTTGTCCCATCTTCAATCTTGTTCCATCCCGTCGCACATCACAAAACGAACCCTTTAACAATTTACTTCTCTCTCGTTCATTCGACAAAGATAATTATTTAAATTCGACGTTAGATTTTAGTTGTCGTTTTAACTCCAGTACAACTCGATTCTCTATTTAAAAATTTCCGCAAATGCTTAAGAAAATATTAAAGTAACCTACATAGGCATGTTGTACATGTTGTATTAGCCTGTATATTTGCCAATAGCTAGGTTACCCGAGAGAAAATGTAACTCTCTTATCTCCTATAAGATAACGTTGAACAAAGTTTTATTACAAATTGGATGCACTATAGGAATCAAGCGCCGTTGCTTTTGTAAAACATCGGAATAAGTTTTAGAAATGCAAGGTATTTAATTATCTGTTTGAGAAATAGAAAGGTATATTAAAATTTTAGTCAAAATTCGAACTCAAATTGATTTTAGCTGTATATATATATATATATCAACTAAATTTAATCGGATATATTTGAATTCCACAAAATAACGATACATATTTTATCAGCTCTCCATCCGCCCACAACATCTCATTCCAACCCCTGACCGAGTCATTCGCCGCCCCTGCATGCATTACCCAGGGTGCCAAGGGTGTGAACAGATTTCATTCGCGCCAACGGGGTGGCTGCAGAATTCGCGGAATGCGACCGGGAATTCTTCCACGAGACGTGGTTATCATTTGCGGCACCGATAAAAGCTCCAACACGTCGACAACGTCGACAACGTCGAGAACACATGGTTCTGACTGATCGCTATCCAGAGGAATGTCATCGCCACGGGCCACCGATTTGATAGGCTATTAAATGGCCATTTATGACTCGAGTGGAATTTTTAATGCGAAAACGAAGGGCTAACGAGATGAGATTTTGCAGCTGAAAATCATTCAATATCGTTTATACTCATATTTCTGTGAGAATTGTGCGAAGAAACGATACAATGACGTTTTTTGCGCTGCTTGTTACAGAAAAATGTTTTTCTACGTTCTCTCTACTGATGTTACTTGATGAAATGCGCGGTTATCATAGCTCTTGCATAGAAGCTGAGATGCATTTCAAAGCAGTGTATAAAGTTTTGGTTTTCTAGCGTGGAAACGCAAGCACCTCGGGCGTTAAGAGTTAAAAGTGAGAAGAAATAGTTGAGCACTAACAATGGTGTCGTGCACTTGAACACTAATTATGCATTCATACTTTCTGAATAACGCTCGCGACTTCTAGTTCTGTCACGGCCCTTCGAGCAACGAGACTAAGAAAATATTATTCTTATTCGAGCTGTATTTCGGAGGAAAATGGAGAAAATGTTTAGTCAGCGTTACCCGAGCACCTGTGTATGTTTTATTCTTTTGTAAACATGACAGTAGCAACTAACGTCAGTCAAGCCGGCTCCGTTCTCTTTAAAAGCAACCAGCTCGCTGATCATAAATGTCTTCTCGCATCTCCATCATTAAAATGAACCGACTCAGCACGTCTCCGAATGAAGATGGAGGAGATCTTGGGATGAGATTAGCACACTGTGAAAAGATGGTAGAGAAATAAAATTGCCTCTCTTCTGTAATGACTATTTCGTAATGATGCAGGTTTCGTCAGATATTTGTGAACAAAAAAAACATATTTTACCGTCAAAATTATTGCGATCTAGGCTGGCATACATCTGGGACCATAAAAATGCCTGGGTTTTTTATTTTCCTTCGGAAATTTGTTAAGAATATTATCAAAGTTTTTCTTATAAATATTAGAATAAGCAGCCCAAAAAATTTCACGGCAAATTTAGTATTAAGCATTTAAGAAATTATTCAGCTTAGAGTAGTAACATACTATAAACTTGTATGTAAAAATATTATTTTCAGCAAGGTTGATAGACTCGCAGATGGAAATCGCTCTGATCCGATTTGATGAAAAATGATGGAAAGCTTAATGCTAGACGCCAAAAAAACCTATCTACTGTTATTGTCTTAAAGCACAAGCAATATTTATATTTGTACTTATCTCAATTTACCATTTCCAAAACAACCAGAAAGTACAATTAGTTTTATTTACTTATGCAGCCCGCAGAGCAAACTTGGCTCCTCCACCAACCATCTCACCATGTTAATTCTACCTCAACAAAATAATCCAATAATCTGAGACTCTTTTAGGCCAATCCCATTCATAATTCATATTTTCTAGCATTTCTTGATGCAAAACAATCGATTATTTCACATACTCCCTAAACGCAACCCGCAGAGCAGGCGTGGCACCTCCACGCAAAACATTCGTAGTGTAAGTGATGATTCGAACCAAAATGCAAATACTCGTTGCAACCATGGTGGATATTTACCATTGGTAACGATATATTCATTCTAAAATTTGTGTCCCTAGCGGGATTCTTAGTGTATTTCGATTTTATTTGATAAGTACTATCTTGAAAACATAATCATTTACATCGTATCATAATCTTCTAATGGTATTTCTATTTAATCGTTTGTTTCTTCGTTCGGACACAAGATGTTGTTGTACGTTTGAGTGTATTTTAACGATAAATGCATCACGATCGGCTGGTTTTCGTGTCCAAGCTATTCGTTTTTTTGGTGTTTTCGGATTTTGGAGATTAAAAACACTCTCCGAATTTTTTAAGTAAATTCTTTTCATTTTTGACACGTTTCTTCGTTAGGATTCAAAGTAATTCTTTGCATGTTTGACTAATAAAGGGTGTCACTGTGTTTTCTAATTAGTTGGAGAATTTCGAGTATTTCATCTCGTTCTCATTTATATATTTTTGTATAAAAAAAGAACCCAGTGAAAACTCCTACCCTTTGTATTGCCAACAACGAAAACTCACGTCAAATGAGTCGAAATGTAGAAAACATAATTGGTGAAAGCTTACCTTCTTTTGCTTTACTAACAATCTTCGAAATGCAATGCACCTAAATAAACTTAATTCACGCTCCACCACTGATAAATTACTTTACCTAGCTACCTTCTCTTTTGGGTTTTCATAATTTTCCCAACCAAATGGGTCGGAGGGTGAAATGATATACTGCTTGCACAAGAGCTCCAAAGCTTATAATGTAAAACCACTTATTTCATGGAGCTTTGTATCTCAAAAAAGCGTGCTATGAAAATGAAAGGCTTTCGTAAATTGCGGAAAGATTATCACCAAAAAGATGCTTAACGCGCTGGGAAAAACAATGATACTATAATAGTAAAGTATAATTTTGTAAAAGACAGCCGCTTGCTGTGAATAGAAAATTGATTACGACGAGGAAATGCGATTTTCCTTTCTACAGTCTCTTTAATCTTACCTTTCATCACGACCTAAGCTGAAGCTCATTTTCTTCTGAGGATTTTCGCGAAGAAAATCCATGATATGTCTCAGGAAGATATAATACTTCCTGAAGCAACCTTTGCGTATGAGATCCCTTGATTTAATCAAGATGCTCGCTTAATAGTCACTTTTAAGAGTAACTTAACTTGCTATTCGAGATTTATGTCAATGGAAGTTAAGGAAAATAATTAGACTGTTAACATTTTGAGCTTTGTGAGTGAATAGTTTTGATTCTAGTCGGTTTCTACACATCTTTGCGAGATGAAATATGTACCAAATCTATCTGAAATCACATCAGCCTGAATCCAGTCAAATAGATGATAGAGTGGTGCATATATTTGAAAGCTTGTTGGATCGCCAGGGGCTCTTTTTGAGAGAATTCCTCCAACTATCGACGATGGATAATATTTCTATATTTCAAAAGGTAATAATATTCTTGCATGACCCAAAACCAGAAAATCCATTTAGAACTTTTTCGTACATGGTAATAGTTGGGGCACCAAATTTCAAATTTCAATTCCTGACTACTTAACCTTCGTTCGTCATACAAATACAAATGAGGAGAACGGGTTCGTATAAAATATTGACTTTTCTTGCAAGGAAACTTAAATTTTGCAGCGATATTCGAAGAGAGAAAATTCAAGAGACTTTATTTAAACTTAACCTTTGCAACCCACATGCTGTAGCATGAACACGTTTTTCCTTCAAAACTTCAAAATTAAGCACGTTTTAAAATCATTATTCACAAACTTGCTTCGACTCTTTATAAACACCAGCTTCGAAATTTATCATTTTCCTCGAGTTTCGAACAATTTTCCTTACCATCTGGTTCTAATCTATTAAATAGATTATGATGACTACCAACTATTAAGTGGTTATGTTCGATTCAAGTTTCTAGCTCCTAGATCTTATACAGCCAGGCCTTAATCAAAGTGTTTGCGTCGCTTACGTGATACGGGTTGTGATATTCTAATATGGGTCGGGTCCGCAGCATCACCGAGAGGGGTCAGATCGTATGGCAGCCAGATAAAGGATGCTAGATGATTACTTCTCCAGCCCACTTCATCTTCAGCACGGAGCGAGTACCGCCGTGCCGAGAGCAAGGGAGAGAGTAGAGGAAAATGGGAAAGGGAGACGGCTGCTCTGGAGGGACTGTCAACCATTGTACGAGCAGGAACAGAAGTGTACTTCACTTTTCTATGACGTTTGTACCTATTTGGTCGAGGTTTATAAAGGAGATGATTTCAAAAGGATACTACCACACTATAGAGCAGTAATTCAAGATGTTGAAATTAAATTTTTTACTGGCACCGCTAGTTTATTTGTGTAGTTTTATGTTTCCAATCGTCAAATAGGACAGCCCGTTAAAAAGTTTCGATGGTAATTGTTATTCTTTATTTGTTTGCAAGATGAAGAATTTGATGGAGCGGAAAATAAATAGCAGAAGACGATCATGGTGTGGGCGGAAAATGTAAATGATGTAGGAGAGTTTCCAGTTATCATATCGCTGTAAGTTGTCACCTTCTTCGTCGGATGCGGCGTCGACCTAATCGGCAACTGGGGAATAGCGATGTCTTTGAGTGAAGTTACCATTGTTTGATGGGTCACTATCAACGTGGCTTCATATTTGAACAAGTTGGTTAACTTGGAATTTGAGTTGTTCTCGTGGAAATAAGGCGAAATCAGCTCAGCATAAGTAAAATAAATGAAACAAATTTGCGACCCGAGTCACGGATGGATTTTCATAGCCCGCCATTTTTGCGGCTCTTGACTCGAGAATTGATGAAAAATGATTACAGATGTGACCTGCCTTTTCTTCGAAAACATGCTTGGTGCCTCCAGCTACTTTTTTTTAAATTTGTCCTGCTGAGTATGAAATAATGTTATCAAAATTTAGAACACTGCAGGTAGACGCAAGTAAATATTCAGCGAAATAAATCGTTCTAATCCTCGTGTTTGAGAAGTCCCAACTCACTCTCAAGAGATAGAAATGAATTCAACTTTTTCCCCGTGTAAAAAAGTGCGACAAGATTAAAGTGCTTTTCTACGTTTTCTGCGAGCTCTGCGCTTTTCCTTCTTTGCTATATCATCCCATCAGTCACCAAGGCTTAAGCATAAAATTCCGTTAACAAGATCCCATATCCAATACGGGGCTGTAATGGTTGTCACAAAGAAATGGTCATTCTACTTTTTCTACGATTTTTGAGGGTAATCCAGTTAATCCAGAAAATAACACAAAAAAATATCTGAAAGACCGGTTTCAGGTTCAGAAATAGGATTTGTTTGAGTTAGAAAATATGTTTTGCCTACGTTACACCAAACTGACAAAATATCTTTCATATAGCCATCCAACATTTCGAATCTGTATTTTTTCAACAATATCCGTTGATCATTATAAAAATATCAGCACGTTCTGAAACGTTATTTGATAGGAACCAATGCGTAGGATAGTACCATTAAAAACAATCACTTCTACGATTTTGTGTCATCAAAGTGACATTTTGCAAGAAAAGCATCATTAGAGAACAATTAAAACAGGCATATTTTATCTCGTGTTTATAATCACACAGAGCCAGTGAATTCACCCATTATAAAGATTAAAACTTTTGATTTTAATTTTCAAACCAAAGTTTTCGAGTTATCAGCCAACTAAACAATAATCAAAGACGCCCACTAAACATTCTAGCAAGGATTATTTGCTACATTAGCGCACAACTTGAAAGCTGAGGTCATCCAATTTACACCAAGCTTAATAATCCCCTCATTATTCGTACGAAACACAATCATTTATAAGGCGAGAGACGACATTCCTAGGCCATTTATCTGGCCGCATCGGGCTCCAGCAGTGCTTAGCACGGAAGGGATGCTGCGGGGGTTGGAAAGGGTTCGTCCAAAAGTTCAGGGGTCAGCGCTTCAAAATGGATGATGTCACTTGTAGTCCGCCTACGGCAGAAAATTGTATAACAAACCAAATCCATGTTTACTTGCTGGCAAGTCATGCACTGCCGTAGCGGCTCATACGGAAGAAGAGAGAATTCGGTTTGCTATTGTCTGAAAATTTCGGTTGACAGAACTTTGCTTGTGTAGATATTAGTCGGCATTGTGCTTTATGGTTGTTCAGATACAATGAATTGTGAAAATCTAGTTGGTCGTGCAATAACATGACGCACTTTTACGTGCGTTTCCCGAATCGAAATGAGGGGGTTAAAATCGACTGTAGGCTTAAATTTAGATTGTATTTGGATATGGCTGGGGTTATTAATATTTGTGATCTACGATCAAGCTACTGGTGCATTTGAAGGGTAAAACAATACTCACATCAGCAAGAAAGCTGTCTGAATTTTAAGATTTTTTGAAATAGGTGTTAAGAATTTTAAATAATAGCAGGGATGGCACAGGCTTAAGAAAAATAACACTTGAAAAGAATTTCAACCCTCAAACCTCATTATCAGTAAAGTTCACTGACTTCGATGCTGTTCCCTGCAGACGAATTCTCCGTAATAATTAATTTATTCTCTCATATTTACAATATTCTTCTACAATTTCTGCAAAAATAAAACACTTTGTAGTTGTTTTCTGAGAAGCACTCTGCAAACCGAGATTACAGGAAACAATCTTCTCATTGAATGCGTCTTCATCTTCAATAAAGTTGAACAGCATCGCGTCTGTGATACTCTTCTTGCTAATTATTCATCGTTAGATCTGTGAGTAGTCGTTCGGTTAATTGCTTATTCATTGCAACTGGCTGCCATTCATGAAAGTTCATTCAGTTTCTAGACTGGTGAATGGTGGATGTTGCCTTCGGGTGGAACAGATTCGAGATGCCCGAGTGTTCATAACTGTCCTGATATTATAGTCAGCAAATTGTGGACATGAAAACTTACGTGCTAAGCTTAGGAAAATACACGAGTCTTCAGAAATTAATAAGTTATTTGAATATTAAAGTTCTTCACCTGATTTTATAAAATTTCATTATTACTTATTAATTATTGAATCAAGTATCAATGAATTGAATGATGAATGGATGATGAATTGCCAAGATGATAAAGATAATGTTATTTTCTCTTGCTCAAGAGGTCTGGAAAATGTCTGACCCTGACCCTAAGAGTTAGACACAGTTTGATTGATTTCACACTTCACTGAAAAATAACCAAATTATTACTTATCAAATCAATAAGTAATGTTTTCGAACGATTATTTTTATATTTTCAAACTAAACAGGCATTGATTAAACAGCGGGATTTTATTAAAAATTAAGGTGGTATGAAATAATTTGAAAAATACTTTAAAATATTTGTAGCTCAGTGCTCAGAGTGAAAAACACGATGCTTAGAAACTAAGTTGTATTACATAAAATTAGACCCAGCTTTGCGAAACACGCTCCCAGCGCAAATGATTTCATGGATTTTCTCAGCGTGTTGCTATGATCAATCGGTTCCACTATCTATTATTAATTGTTATATTACGTAAAGTGTGTGAGTTCTTTGACCGATATAAAAACAGAGAAATGCATGTCTATTTTTGATCACGATGACACAACGCAGAAGCTGCCTTGCTCTTTGCCGTTTTACAGGTTCGTCCACCTCGAGCATCGTTATTTACAAGTTTTATCCACGCTTCTTGACTACGTTCTTTTTATCATAACATATTTTATCTTCACGCGAATTTTATTTGGTTAAACCTTTGCGATATGAATCCTTGTGTTTCTTTGTTATGTTGACTGAACATTTGGTCTGACGACAAAATGAGCATCTGTGTTGGTTGCTGTTGTATTATGCTGAGCGTTGAAGATACTACACAAGTTTCTCAGATTAGCAACCTATTAAAACAGCAGGAATTTGTGGGTATCACTGCCGAGTTTAAATCTAACTTTGAGTGTTCTTATTTTAGTTTTACCATAACTTTAATTGAAAAAGTCGAGAGAATTAATATGATGCTAGTTGGTGTAAGGGGCTGAAGTTATACTTGATGCATCAAGGTCACTATGTTGTTTAATTAAAATGATAAAATTGGTTCATGTCAGGATTAGTGATAATTTTAGGAAAAGTTACATAAGGAAATGACTAACGCTGATGGTGTTTGCAGTCGTCACTCGTTATGTCATGTTCAAAATTTAAACGTGGCACAGTTTTAAGATAAAATACAGTAATGAATAGCGCAGCATTTTTCATAGCAGCTATTTTTTTTCTGTAAGTATCTTCAAGGAAATGAGAAAAACCGTCAAGTGTAACTTGCCTTTTTTACTTTGCGAAAGCCACAAATATGGACAATTGAAGTACGTTTCTTTTGCGAGTGGTAAATCAGGTATTTTAATAATTCATAATGCTTGAAGACGATCTTCTAGGAGTCAAGTCTGTATACGCTCGTTGCATAATGGTCTATGACCTTTATTTTGGTCTTGCCACATAAATAAAAGAAATAGATTGAACGCTGAATAATAAATCGGCGAGTTTGTTTAAATCTGCATTTTAAATGCTTTTACTTTTTTTCTGCTGCCACAAGAGCTTTGAACACGACAGAACCGCAAAGTAATAAACTGATTCCCAAACTGCTGAGTTTATATTTTCACGTTTGACGGTGACTTGTGGAGATCTGTGGAATGGCGTTCACGACTCGAGAGATCCAAAACACAGAATGGAATTCATCTGACGCAGAAAATGCAGACGGAAATCACGTGGACTTATGGATCGCTTCCCGTGTAGTTTAGCGTAACCTGTCAGTAACAAATCGAAGGATATTTTCATAACGGGGAACAAACATTTTAAAAATTCTGTTTGCACGTACAAACTATGTTATGTTGGTGTATTTTTTTCTACCAGAAATACGTTTAGTGAAATTTGACATTTTCCTTTGCCAAATTGCACCTTACTTTGCATTTTCAGTAGAATTAAGCTAAGAAATAAAACGAACGCACAGAGTGAAAATGGCATCCCCCATTCAAACAGAAATATTCCTAAATTATTAAAACTCATAATTTCAGAGCATTCTAACTGAAAATGAAAGGTGTGTTTCGCCAAACGTGGAGGTGCCATAGAGTGAATACACAACCATTTACACATCATTCCGTCCAACGCGCTAAGTGTTTCCTTCTAAGCCCGCCACTTAAACAAGTGATGATAAAATTCCCGCGTAGCGTTAGCTGTTACAACTGCTGGAAACGCTACGTGCTACACCGTAAAGAAAATTATCAGCCCCAGCCGTACTTGAGTTAGCTCACATACGTTTAAACGTTCTGCTGACTTTTCTCACTGGGTCTGTATCAAGGAGGCTTGGTCCATCCGTTTTGACCCGTCTTCACTCTTTGCAATGTGAATGCGAATTCAAGCAGAACCAGAAACTTGTATTTCCTTTTCAGATTGTTGGTAACAATGGATATCAAATGTTAAGTCAACTTTTGAACAAAGCAAAAAGGGATGGATGAATTTTGTAGTTTTCTATTCAATCATGCGACAGCCTTGGCTCTTTCCCAATACCAATGATTTTACTGTTGCCAACTATGGGAATCAACTCTTTTCACAAACTTCAATGCAAAAAAAATGAGATGAAAATTAGACGCTGTGGTATTCAGGAGGGATGGACAACGAGCCTGTTTGCAGGTCTCTTGCCAATATATAAACACGGTTGGAACTGCGAATGTTGATGTGGGGGGAAAGGAAAGTATTGACTTTACCTAAATGACCACAAGCCACTAAGTGGACGCAATAAGATGGCGGGAAATGGACGTGGTTAAAGCTGATGTAACGGCCTAGCGTAGACTAGCTGTGAAGTACGTACAAATTTACATGCTTAATTTGGTTGCCATTGCGGAAAGAATTATTCATTTTTTGTTAGGCTTTTAAGACGTCGGATATATTCACATTTTTACTAGTGGTTGGTGTTTAAAAATTACAACTTTTTGAAAAGAAAAAAAAATGTAATTTAAGTTCGGCTGAAAAATCTGAATTTTAATTAATTAGATTCTAGGCTTAAAATTTCTTCCACGATAAGCGATACGTCAATCGCTAGCATTTTCAATATAAAAATTTCAGCCTTTAACCTAGTTGCGAATTTTGCTCTTCCAAAACTTCCACAAAGTTTTGCGTTTCAAACACTTGAAACGTTGTCATGGCAACGCAACAAGCAGCTGCTGGACAGTGGAGCGGATGGTCACGTGTCAATATTTTCAAACTAAAAAGTCGTTTTTTCATCATGGCCGCTTCGCAGAATTGTGTTTCAACGATCAGTGCGCAGTGTTTTTACAAGAAAAGTGAGATTGTCTTAGAATTTGGTAATAAGTGAAGTGGTCAATTCATGGAACGATTTAACATCGGCGAAGCCTCGACAAGGGTCAAATCGCCATGAATGCTAATCTGATTTTTCTTATGATCGAAATCGTATGATCGAAATCGTAATAGAGGTATACGTGCTTTTTTTCCCCCGGTATTTTCTTAAATTGAAAGATTTCACTTCCAATTCACTTTCTTCTTTGATAATCAAAGATCTGATGCCGAATAAACTTATCTGTAATTTTACGCTCTGACCCAGCGACATGACCATGGACTTGGTCTGAAATTGCAAGCGAAGTTCATTTGAATCACCCTTATCACTGATACCGTGAGCTCTGTGAAGTTACAGGTGTATAAGGACACTTAACCTGCTTAGAAACTTGTTCCCAGAGAATGGATGCAACAAAGTTCACATTTTCTGTATCTTATCAAAAGAACGAGTGTTTCAAAGAAAGAAAATCGTTCCGCAAAAGTTCTTTGGTGATTTTATTTTTATGAAAATGCTTTGCCAAAAAAAGATAATTACAGAAATTGTGGCTTGTGGGTATTTTCATGTGTTGCAATATATTTAGACGAAAAAAAAAGTTGATACGTGATGGTCTTCATTGTAAAGGACAAAAATGTCCATTCAGCCATGTATTTCTTCATAGAAAACAAATTGGGTATGACATATAATTTAGATTAACTCCCACATCCACAGAGAGATGATAATTGGTAAAATTACGTCAAAGAACTACACAGATAAAAAATCAAAGGATTCGAACATTCGTAATATATTTCTATTTAAATCCATACGGAATGAAAGATAAATCTTTCCATTTCAGCATGGATGGCATCATGGCAGACATGAAGGTGGGCGGTATGATTTTATTTCATCCCTCCATACAGACCCGATAATCACGCGCTCCGGAGTCTGTTCAAAGGAAGAGACGAGCTGAGAGAGAGACAAAACGAAAATCGCGAAGATCTTCAATTGGAACTTGATTCTCTGCTCAAAAGGATGAAGGATAAGAAAACGCTGATACAACTTGTAACTCCGTAACTAACTACCCACCATGCTAGGATATCGATTCCTTAACGCCGTTATCTTCGGTATGAGTCATCATTTTCTTCATCTCAAATTCGCGACGATTTACAAGATTTTGTTATAGTTTCCTCTCTAATACTATGTATAGGTACACATGAAAGCACAGCATCAGTGGCATGGTTAGATGCGAATCGTAAGATGAGGATTCTAATTTTCAGATATTACCAAATTCTGAATTATTTAATAACTAAGCATGCGAAAAAGTGGTGGTTTATTTGCAGAAAATTCATAGTAATTATGCTAATGAAAGGCACCTATTAGGCGAAAAAAACAACAATTCAACGACGAGTTTTCACAATGTACGCTCGAAATATATTGCCAGTTGGCAGATTTTCGAATTCTGTTGAATAATTTATGCCAGTCATTATTTAATTCAATTCAGGCGGCGACATTTTTATTACCCCTCGCAAAACAACAACGGTGGATTTAATTTGTTTTCTAACAAATATCAGAATCATTTAAACGTGTTTTTCCCCAACATCCAACTTTTCGGCCAGGATATTCAGGAATGTTGCTGGATCTAAAGGGGAGATATTTCCTAACGTTTCACTTGAATAGATATATTTAAGCAAGCATTACGCCTCGAAACAATTGCCCTGTTTCGTTCTGAGCTGACATTCAGATGCTAAATTCTGGGAGCAGATTTTTTTTCATTCTACCACTTCAACTATTACTACTCTCTTTTTATTCCAAGTTAACTTTATTTTATGAAAAATGGTTTTGCTGTTTTTAGATTGTCAAAAAATGACAGGTTTCGGATTTACAAAATATTTCGCCTTCAGCATTACCGTCTATGCTTTGTTAATTGAGTTTGGTTTTTGAATAAAGCTCAGGTCTTCTCGCTTTCTCGGGTAACCCGAAATTTGCTTGCACATATATATAATTTATATGTATACTTGCAGTTGGAATCAAACTGCTGTGCTGAGTGAAAAAAAATTAAATTCGTTACTTTTCATTTAGTGACAAAAGGAATCACTCATCCGCAAAGCAGCAGATTACTAGTGGATCGTTAATGGTCACAAACGAAAATAGCAACACTGTTTATACTTGACAAAAAATAACTCAACCCACACAGTAAAAAATAAACTTATTTTGAATTCCAATCGTTTTGGCAGGCATGGATTGTACAATTGGTCGTAAAAATAATTGATGTCCGTGCCTATCTCAATTGTACACTGGCCAAAATAACCCGTTCTCTATCAACAGACGATTGCGCAATTTGCCTACGTAAATTACGTTTTTGACAATATCTACAAAGTTTGCCTTGTTTTTCATCAATTTGGCTCCAGTTCAAAGCACGCAAATAATTCAAAAAGTTCAATTTTTTATATTAAAAAAATACCGTATAAATATTTGAAAGAACTCTTGTACCTATACCTTGTTCTCAGAAATTGGCCATATAAAATGTTAAAATAACGACGGCCTGAAATACAATAATTTGCTCACTTTTATACCTAAAAATTCCCAAAAATAATATGCAGGATCCTTAACCAAATTCTACACTCTGCACTCTGTTTTGCTGCACTCTGATAAGGTAAGGAAAATAATTGTTCGCTTTCAATGCAATACAGCCTGGGTAGTATGGGATCGTGGGACTTTTTACACTCTTTTTACACTCACTCTATAAGAGAGGTTTAAGCGTAATATTTATTGTCACTGGGTGGATGGATTTATTCCATAGAATGGTCTGATCCACCGGATGTTATTTATGTAAATGCATGTTTATAATGTTCTCTATCACAATAGACGATTCTTTGACCTTTAGATTGCAATACTACATGGACGGGATGCAATTTTTATTTTATTTTCGGATGTCATTACTACATTTTTCTTGAAAAATGCATTTAACATTTTCTACTACACCTAAATCAAAATGTGCGCCTGAATACGTGTTAATCAAGGTGATTTCGTGTCAGTATTTGAGTTTGACTGGTTTGACTATCTTTAGTAAAACGCTTGGAACTGTCGACAACTGACAAGAGATGTAAAAACTTTAATCAGAAATATTACAATCAATAATAATATTAGTTAGAGCTTTATCTTTGTTAATAGTTGAACGATCAAAGCTCCGAACATTATTTGAAAATTATGTGCCATGTCCTTCTCAGACGGTTTTTGTTTGTTCACTTTCGTCGGTATCACTTATATCAATACTCCATCAAATTGCGATCACCAAAGCGATCGATGACACTGTGTGATGCCAGATTGATTTCAGTTCAGTGGAGCAAGAGGCTGCGAAGCCGTAGGTAATTGATTGCTGCCAACGCCGCTATCTCCCAGCTCACAAATAGCGCTACTTTTATAAAAATATTCACGAGAATGACGCAGAGAACAAAAATAAATAAATCCACAGAAATATATGGAGATGTCATTAAAAAAAGACTTCATATGTGGTTACACAGCTTGGCGCAGTATATAGGTCGCAAAACCGCGGAGAAATGTTCTTGTTTTCTATTCATTTTCCCACTTTGTTTACTCCGTTAAACGCATAGTTTTTGTGGCTTTTTTATTTAAAATATTTGCCAATTTGGTTAAAAAATGTATTTATTATCAACATGGTCGCTAATTGCCTTTGATGCTATGTAGTGCATATTCAAAACAAATTTATTCTGTAGCGACACAGATATTTTTATTCCCCGTAGCCACGTATGACATTTATGGACGTGTGCACATCAAAATGCCTGGGATTGAATATTTCAAACATAATATTTTACCACGGTTGAAGTAAATTAACTAACTTTTTTTGGACAAAACAATTTTAATGATTTATACAAGCTTTGAATGATTATGTCTGGTATCTCCAATAATTCAATTGCATGTGTTACAATTTGCCATGGGAATTGCAATGTACATACATGGCTTACATCTTTCAACAATTCAAGAGACTAACCCAGGATACTGATTTTCCTAGTCATGGATATTTCACTTTATAGTCGACCACTGGGTATTATATTTTATACAAACCACAAACAAGATGAGCTCTGTACGTAAAGCTAACCACCCGGGACTGAAAATATGCTGGCCACTCATTTTCTTTTATTTTATAGACTAAAAATGATTAGAGGAACCACGGCGCTTAACCTAAATCCAGGCCAATCGTGAGAGCCGGAAATTTTCTCGTTTTGGTTTATCATCTAAGTGCCATCGTATTTTCAAAGGACACAGTTACTCAGCCGCAAAACCAACTCTCCACAGCGCTGCTTAGAATTGGCAAATATCGTTAGCGATGGTTAGGGTTTGCATGTTAGTCCAGGTATATTTATGTTTCTTATATAAACATGTTAAGATAAATTGCACATGCACATTTTAGTGAAACAATATTTTTGTACTAAACGAAATTCACAAACTTAATATTACCTATATACATGATGTTCATGTGTATCTATTTATATATTCATTGAAAGGAAAAAATTCAAGTCAAATTGTTAGAACTAAGAGAAATAAATTTGTCGAGTGCAATCCTCAAGACAGATGCATTGCATGCTTCATTTTGAAAATAAACTTATGAGTCTGGTTCGGGCTTCGAGCTCACAATGTTTAACCGCATTTGCTCTCGGATGGTTTATTCGACAATCTGCTCGCAATTAGTTTCTCAGTATTATTATTGGCAAAGGTGACACGCATGGCGCTCACGCAAGTGAAGATGTGTACTTAAAAGTTGACTAAGTGTAACAACATGGAATTTATTGCTGCCTGGTACTGATGTACGGTTTCCGTTCGATCCAGAGAGCGGATTGGGAAACTGCGGAACATGCTTACGGGTGGGAAATGGAAATTTGCGACGATGATTAATTTATACGGCTGGTTCCTTCACTGATCGAATTCAGTCACGTAGTTATCAGAGTGCGTTGTAAAATTTTATGCATATTAAATTACGGCTTTAGGAAATTAATCGTAACTACACATCTGTGCTGGAGGATGAGTTAGTTTTCGCTTATTTTTTAATAAATAACTTGAACTGTTGCTTCTGCTACAGCTTCCTGATCTTGATCCAGATTTTTTTAATCAAAGATTATTTTCGATCTTGGCCAAGCCTCCAGCGAACTATGAATATTTTAAGATTCGACATGTTTATTATAGCGATAATTCAACAATAACGTTAACTATCATTCGTTATGTCTTCGTCATTTCTGAAACTTCGGTCATACTTGGTCATACAGCGGGTGGCATACCAACTAACAAGCTGTTAAGAATTTCAAAAAACAACCGAAGAAAAAATGCAACAAAATAAACTATTCATTTATCCGCATTTGAGCGCAAGTCGGGAATGTTTGGCCAAACTTTTCCCTCTCGGTCTTCGTCGGCACAGAGCACGTCTTCAGCTTGTACAAGCAAGATGCATCGCAGAAAAATAGAAACCGACGAAATATTTTCCCTGCGCCACATCGATAAGAAGTGCCATACATTTCCCCCGCTTTTGTCGAATCAAAAAGAAAATTCTCATATCTACGAAAACATGATTTGTTACCGCTCAGTATCGGTATCGGAAAGAAATTCGTAGAAATTCGCGTTTCTCCGTGTGTATTCCCGACAGATTGACAGATCAAGCACAAGATTATGATGTCTGTGTGACGTGGCTGTAACAAATGCCCGTGCCGAAACGACGATATGTTTTCCTGAACGCTACGCGCGTGCCAGGCACGTCCACGCAGTTTCTCACCCGGGAAAACCTCTCATTGATTCCTGATGCCATGGAGATGCCGACTTCACGTTCGAGCACTTAAGACACTTCGGCATTTATATCCGTTCATTTGAAAGGAAACAGATGCTTACGAATGATTTTGGCTGTCTTTTTGTACTATTAAGAGTAAGTTTTCACGAGTTTTTTCTGTCTTGAGTACGGTTGTGATACCTGGCTAAAAGAGCAATTATTTCGCATTAATTTGGCATTAAGGTGGGCTTTTATGAACGATTTAAAAAGTAATTGATAATAAATTGGGCGTCTTAGAACATAAAATTTCACAAGCTTTAATTTTATATATTATTATTTACAAAATACATGCAATTCAAATTAACGCCACACCCGTTATTCTAATCCAAATAACATGTCTAATCTGATCGGACTGCACAACGCGGACGCACAAAGCTCTTTGATATCGATGGTGTCTGAGTTGAAATGGTTGAGGTGCCTAGATAAATGCATGCGTTTAGTTTAAGTAGACCAAAGAAGACATCGAACAAGTTTTACGCGTTAAGACTTCGCCACCCAGTTGTTGCTATTGTCAGGACTCTTTGGATGTTAGTTGAAGTGTGGGGGCACTTGCTTGGGAGTGAGAGGACCTGACAAAATACGGGATCAATTTAAATGAAAACACAATTTGGAAATTAAATGATCAAAACGTATAATGGTAATTAAGAATAAAAACAAGTACAATAATGAAATGGCGCCGAGACTCAATAGAAGGAAAGTGAAATCTGAGATAGAGGCGAGACAAAAGAAGACTAAAATTTGGAACGATACCCGTGTGAGATGTAGTAAGGCCACAGCGAGAGCACGTTGGCGCGTTGATCCGTCGCCGGTCCGAGAAGGTCTGCCTCGAGTTTTAATTAAAATGCAATCATAAGCTAAAATGTCCAATCGGCAGAATTGTAGTATCGATGAGTTGACAAGACTCATGACACACCCCCACCTCCATAAAAAGAAATCGACCTCGATTTTCTATTGAGTTTCGTCTGTAGATTTGTCCATTCCAAAAAAATCATAATGATGATTAAATTATATCATAAATCATAACAATAATAAAAGAACAAAAAATAATAAGGGTTCTTAAAAATAAGATTCATGATAGGCATCTAAATTGGTTGTGGCGAGGTTTTAAACATTGCTATGCAGAATAGTACACGAATAGTACAGAATAGTTCTCAGGAGTCATCGGTCGATTCATGCGTCTCTGTTAGGATGCGCAGCGACATGCTCTTGCCCAGCTCCTCTTATACTTTGACCGGTTACATCGGCGTCGGTGTCAGCGTCAGCTTTGAACATACAAATAATTAGCTCTAGGAAATCTTCGAACACTAATTTCAGCTCAGCGGGATCAAACTCCTACCACTGGCATTAATGAGGGGAATAAAGGAAAATAGTGGAAACCTTCGAACACTAATTTCAGCTCAGCGGGATCAAACTCCTACCACTGGCATTAATGAGGGGAATAAAGGAAAATAGTGGAAACCTTCGAACACTAATTTCAGCTCAGCGGGATCAAACTCCTACCACTGGCATTAATGAGGGGAATAAAGGAAAATAGTGGAAACCTTCGAACACTAATTTCAGCTCAGCGGGATCAAACTCCTACCACTGGCATTAATGAGGGGAATAAAGGAAAATAGTGGAAACCTTCGAACACTAATTTCAGCTCAGCGGGATCAAACTCCTACCACTGGCATTAATGAGGGGAATAAAGGAAAATAGTGGAAACCTTCGAACACTAATTTCAGCTCAGCGGGATCAAACTCCTACCACTAGCAATAAGCAAAAGCACTGTCAAAAGAAAATTAGTGGAAATCTGCGAACACTAAATTCAGCTCAGCGGGATCAAACTCCTACCACTGGCAATAAGCAAAAGCACTGTCAAAAGAAAATTAGTGGAAATCTGCGATGATGCCCGGCATATAGGTAACTGTTTCTGGGGAAGCGCGAATTGGAACCGATCCCAGCAAAAATGTGAATTTTCCTCGGGGTTTTTCTCGCTCGCAAATGTGCAACCCTGGCCGTTTGATGTGAACATTTCCTATGTGGAAATGTAAGCAGTTTGAAGTTGTCAATGGTTGTAGAGTTAATTTGAACTACCACCACATGTGGCCTGGATGTAGAATGAGAGGAATGATTTCCAAAAAATCAATTATGATTACTGATTTTCTTTTTCGGGAAAATATAGTGATATACGGCCTCAGAAGCGTTCGAACTAGATGTTATTTTTATCTCCGTTAGCTTAAATAATGTTTATTTCTGAAACTTTTATTTCTCAAAATCCATTCCAGTATTTTCTAAAGCCTGCTGGCAAAAACGAAACGGTGCGATGCACCAAAAGTAAATAGGTTTTCATTTCCTTCTGCAAACTTTCACTGTTTCCGAATTCGAACTCATTGTCATTTTCTTATTTGAACGGGAGCTGTTGAATCGCTGCCGGCTTTTAGCTTCAAACAAGCGGATTCTATCCATCCATCTGGCTGCCAACTCCCAAACCGAAATGCTTAATGAACACCAAAGTCTTATAATTCTAAAAGAACCTCAATTCCTTTGAATCTCATTCTTGCATACATTATCTCGTTATTCAGTCAAATATCCTTTTGCAGTCACTGGAAGTCAGATGGTGGAAATGAATTATCTAAGCAAATAGAAGCTTTATTTTAATTAATATAAATAGGAAAATACGTCGGTGCTAACAATTAAGAAGGGAAGTTCTAAGAAAACCAGTACGGTCTTGAAGTGAAGAGCAAGAGCAAGATATCTGTATATGATATGATGGTTGGGAGGTTGGGACTTGGTTAGCCCAGAAGGGGTGGTATTGGTTGGAAATTCATTTCCCGGAAGATGGATCAGAAATCGCTGTCAGAAATGTTGATTAAATCTGTTGGTGAAGGGTTGTGTGGAGAGGGGTTGTGAAGCTCTTCTACACATTAATTATCTACTTATTTAAAATTAACTTTTATTGAACACGTTGTTTCCCCTTTTTCAGGCATCACCACAAAACAAGACAAGGGCCAAGAAAAATTCTCGGCTCGCAGCGTTAAGTGGTAAGTTTTCATAATTTAAGGGCTACAAATCCCTCGCAATTTTCATCTTATTCACGCCAAGTTCCCTCAATAAATTTGAAAAATTCAGCTTCGCGATATTTTTGAACTCTGACCTTTGAACAGAAAAGAAACCCACGAAAACAAGATTAAAGTTTCGGTAAGGCAACTTAAAAATTCTGGTCATGAATTACATTTTCCACGGGACATCGCAGAATACAAGTAGACCTGATCGTAATTGAATCAGCTGGTACATGACAAGTTCCAGGGCAATACATTAACTTACTTGTTCAGTCAAATTGACAAACACGGTGTTTTCTAATAGTTACAAATTTAAATCAACCAAGTTGAAATTAAATTAAACAGCTACCTAATGTAAGATAGTGTACCTTAACGCAATGTGAACAAATTTCTTGAAAGCATTAACTACGTAATGAAATCTTGACTCGTGTTTTCTATACTATAGCATTCAGTGTACTTTGAAACAAGTAGATAACTTATATAAATTGGATAGATGGGGTTGTGAGGGGGAAGTGTCTACAAAACAGACGGATTAGCAGACACAAGGAGAATTTGTTCAAGATCATTATTTTGTAAACATTTATCAAGTCCGTTTCTTGCCTTATAAACACAAAAATATACAATTTAAGAATTATAAAAATTGTGTACAAAGGTACCAAAGCAATCTTGTTCTACAGTAGACACCTAAGTTAACCAATGTTCAAATTAATACAAGGCTAAGGAACGCTCGAAAGATATGAATCACCTTGTTAACGAACTAACCACAAATTTTAAGAACATGACATGACACTAACAGGGTTATAAATTAATAACCATGCTGTTATCACGCATGTCTCTAATATGGATCACTGCACAAGACCTGCTTTCTCACTTTAAAATTTATTCTTCACTTTATTAAGACAGATATTGTACGCCTTGAGACAAATCCTTGAGAAATCGTATCCTATCATTTTCTTAAGCACCCTTATATTGCTTGCTATGGAACAAAGCACGCTACAAAGCACAGAACGGTTATTGTTCTTGTACTATACGCGCTATTGTTCGACGAAGACGAGGAGAAAGAAACTGATCGATATAAATGTATTCTCTCATTCTCAAGATAGGTGTGCTGATAAGACGAGATAAAAGTGGCACTCTTAGACTAGGAAAGTAGAGACGGAAAATGAGAGGCAATCGAGAAACTGGGGTGTAGAGAGAACCGAGAGAGCGAGAGAGAGCCTCTACACAAATGCACAATCTCTTCGGGTGATGTGGTATGGAGTGAAATGGGTGGGAGGTGGGGTGGACCATTCCCTAAACATGGCGATAGAATCGGATTGGAAAATAGGTTTTTGCTTTTTGGAATCGGAGTCTACTCTATCGTGCAATGTGAGAAATTTCAGATTTCTCGTCTCGTAGTACCCATACGAAATCACGTTCTTTTTTCGTTGGAGTATAGGTTTCGAGGCTTCGATATCTCTCTGTAGTGATACAGTGTGTATCTTGAGGTTGATGTCTGCAAATATTACGTGGGAAGAAGGATTTCAGTATCCTTTTATATACAAAGATGGAATAAAGATGTTCTAAGCTTATGGTGAAGGCAAATAATACAAAGAAGACTTTCCAAACGTTTATTGCTTAGTATCGTGCCTTGTATAGTTCATTACTTCTGGATTCTAAACGTGTTTTTCGACCGTTCCTTATAACACCAAAAATAATCCGGAAGAGTACAATTAATTTGAAGGTAACAAATGAGTTCAATTCTGTGACGGTTCTCTGAAAGAATATCTTGTTAATTATCGTCGCTACAACAGCGGAAACTTTCTGAGGCAAAAAGTTATTGAATGGAAGCACCAATTTAGGAAACTTTTCCTGTAAGAACTTAAGCCAACGTAGAATCTATCGGGTTCTGTTTAAGACTTCCTCTTCATTTTTTTTTCACGTGCATTTGCGAAGAGAAAAAAACGAATCCATGTTAATTAAAATTGCGAATATAATTTGACACGTAACGGTATTTTACGCTGCTTGCAAGTGAGTTACTTTTTCTACGTTCAAATATAAAAGTTTCTCGTTTTATTTTCACCCCTATGGGAATACGTTCCGAATAGCCAGCAACAGACTGGCTATAGACGAGGGAAAATGCTAATGCCGCAGGCTCATACTTTTCAAAGTTAAGTCCTGAGAGCACGAAAAGGTCGGGCTAGTAATGTCAAAATAAGGCCCAGTCCTCCTATCCATTACGTAAACAATTCCAGCCGAGTGACCGACCCAGCGTGCAGTTTACACTACGGAAAAACTAGAGAACCTTGGTAGACGGATAGTGGCCGACACCGCACACGGACGTCATGTTCGGCACAAGACTGATTATGTTACCTTGGTAGCCAGAGAGTGGCTGACTCCGCGCGTGGACGCCATGTTCGGCACAAGACTGACTGTCAAGCTGTGCGGTCTTGACAGCCAAAGGGTGGCCGACTCCAAGCGTGGACGCCATGTTCGGCACAAGACTGACTGTCAAGCTGTGCGGTCTTACAGCCAAAGGGTGGCCGACTCCAAGCGTGGACGCCATGTTCGGCACAAGACTGACTGTCAAGCTGTGCGGTCTTACAGCCAAAGGGTGGCCGACTCCAAGCGTGGACGCCATGTTCGGCACAAGACTGACTGTCAAGCTGTGCGGTCTTACAGCCAAAGGGTGGCCGACTCCAAGCGTGGACGCCATGTTCGGCACAAGACTGACTGTCAAGCTGTGCGGTCTTACAGCCAAAGGGTGGCCGACTCCAAGCGTGGACGCCATGTTCGGCACAAGACTGACTGTCAAGCTGTGCGGTCTTGACAGCCAAAGGGTGGCTGACTCCAAGCGTGGACGCCATGTTCGGCACAAGACTGACTGTCAAGCTGTGCGGTCTTGACAGCCAAAGGGTGGCTGACTCCAAGCGTGGACGCCATGTTCGGCACAAGACTGACTGTCAAGCTGTGCGGTCTTACAGCCTAAGGGTGGCTGACTCCGCGCGTGGACACCATGTTCGGCACAAGACTGACTGTCAAGCTGTGCGGTCTTGACAGCCAAAGGGTGGCTGACTCCAAGCGTGGACGCCATGTTCGGCACAAGACTGACTGTCAAGCTGTGCGGTCTTGACAGCCAAAGGGTGGCCGACTCCAAGTGTGGACGTCATGTTCGGCACAAGACTGACTGTCAAGCTTTGCGGTCTTACAGCCAAAGGGTGGCCGACTCCAAGCGTGGACGCCATGTTCGGCACAAGACTGACTGTCAAGCTGTGCGGTCTTGACAGCCAAAGGGTGGCCGACTCCAAGTGTGGACGTCATGTTCGGCACAAGACTGACTGTCAAGCTTTGCGGTCTTGACAGCCAAAGGGTGGCCGACTCCAAGCGTGGACGCCATGTTCGGCACAAGACTGACTGTCAAGCTGTGCGGTCTTGACAGCCAAAGGGTGGCTGACTCCAAGCGTGGACGCCATGTTCGGCACAAGACTGACTGTCAAGCTGTGCGGTCTTGACAGCCAAAGGGTGGCCGACTCCAAGCGTGGACGCCATGTTCGGCACAAGACTGACTGTCAAGCTGTGCGGTCTTGACAGCCAAAGGGTGGCCGACTCCAAGTGTGGACGTCATGTTCGGCACAAGACTGACTGTCAAGCTTTGCGGTCTTACAGCCAAAGGGTGGCCGACTCCAAGCGTGGACGCCATGTTCGGCACAAGACTGACTGTCAAGCTGTGCGGTCTTGACAGCCAAAGGGTGGCTGACTCCAAGTGTGGACGTCATGTTCGGCACAAGACTGACTGTCAAGCTGTGCGGTCTTGACAGCCTAAGGGTGGCTGACTCCGCGCGTGGACACCATGTTCGGCACAAGACTGACTGTCAAGCTGTGCGGTCTTGACAGCCAAAGGGTGGCCGACTCCAAGTGTGGACGTCATGTTCGGCACAAGACTGACTGTCAAGCTTTGCGGTCTTACAGCCAAAGGGTGGCCGACTCCAAGCGTGGACGCCATGTTCGGCACAAGACTGACTGTCAAGCTGTGCGGTCTTGACAGCCAAAGGGTGGCTGACTCCAAGTGTGGACGTCATGTTCGGCACAAGACTGACTGTCAAGCTGTGCGGTCTTGACAGCCTAAGGGTGGCTGACTCCGCGCGTGGACACCATGTTCGGCACAAGACTGACTGTCAAGCTGTGCGGTCTTGACAGCCAAAGGGTGGCCGACTCCAAGTGTGGACGTCATGTTCGGCACAAGACTGACTGTCAAGCTTTGCGGTCTTACAGCCAAAGGGTGGCCGACTCCAAGCGTGGACGCCATGTTCGGCACAAGACTGACTGTCAAGCTGTGCGGTCTTACAGCCAAAGGGTGGCCGACTCCAAGCGTGGACGCCATGTTCGGCACAAGACTGATTATGAAGCTGTGTAGCCATGTTAGACGACGATTAGGGAAAACATGGGATCTTCCATTCATCGAACGATGTATCGAAACAAGAAATATCGAATCATTTACGTGATCAAATTAAATAATTAAACAGAAAAGCTGGTGTCTGCCCACCACCACTCCCTGTACTAGTAGGACTCTCGCGGCTAAAAAAAGGATTCTGGCAACAGGGGAAGAGATTTTTCCGTGGGTCAGCCGATAGACACGGGGGTTTATCCAAGATAGGTCAGCCATGAAAACCACCGAGCTTTTAACTGCGAGCTTTTGTTCCGAAATTCGCGAACAATTCGCGACCGACTGGCAATCTTTTTGTCACGTATTTCGCTAATCACGTAGTTATTTTCCACTGTTTTCGCCCGGATGTAATGTTTACCAGAATCGGATGTTAATTAAATCGGATTTTAGGATGAGCCGCCGAAACGGGCGAGGCTTTATTAAATGACAGATCTAGATTGAAATAACCATGATTTTCACAGTAAAATTTAATCAGAACAATTAAAGCTTTAAAATTATTTTATCACCAGATATATAAAATATGTAATCAAGCTCGGTAGATATTTCGTTGCCAGCTGAATCCAAATAGGAATTTTATCGGTGCCCTTTTTCAATCCCCGGTACGGAAACAATGTTCGAATGGCTAAAGTTATAAACTTCTTCAAATCAATCCAATTAAAAGTTTAAAGCATTTTATTCGCCAACAAACAACACTATTAAGCAATAACGATGATCACATGTTTTGAAAGACGTCCAATGACGATTCTTTTGTGTGATCTGCAATAAAATACATTAAAATCAAAATACTTCAAAAAAGGAAAGCCTAATTTACGCCCAACAATATAAGGGTTGGTCCACGCCTCCAGTTAGGCTGGATTGTACAGCTGAGCCGATTAGTGGGCAACATGAAAATTTCTATCTGGATGTTAGCTTTCTAACTGCTGGGACATAAAAACAACAGTCCTCATACTGAACATGTGGTACACTAACACACGACTGCCAGATTCATTGCATTATGCAGACTTTCTATTTATTTGTATTCAGTAAAAAGTCCCAGGACTGATTAAGGTGACACTGAGACAAAACAGACATCACCGTGACTTACACATAATTTATAAGCGATGATTCAGGTACAAATTAACCATCGAAATTCTGGAACTTTGCATCAATTCCGACTAATCCCGCGCCTAGCATTGCAAACAGCTTGCACTTGCGTTAATCAGCCGCTCTGTTTGCGCAGTCCGTCACGCTGCAGTTCACCGGGATACCGGGATAACGGGAAACCGGGCAAGCGGGATACCGGGTTACCGGGAAACCGGGCAAGCGGGAATGCGATAATGCATTGTAAGCATGTGTAAGCCTAAGCCGCGCTTGTGGCTTCCCATTTACCCCTGGTCCCATTTACAACAGCACGACCAGCGGTACCCACCCTCTGTAATTAGGGTGAGTTCGACGAAATGTTTGTAGGTTCATAGTGAAGAAATGCATCAACATCTATAAAAAGTACAGCTGGAGTCTTTTGATTTCAATATATTCATAGCTGTATCGCAATGCATAGCAATTAAAATGTCTGAAACATAATTACTATATTCATTAAATCAGTTAAAATAAAAAAATCCGTGCACCGATAGCCTATGTGCGATAGCCAACTTCCTACTAATAAGATTGTCTCTTAATCTCCCCGAAATATGATATCAATTTCTGATCACAATTTAAATGTGAAAAGCAATTAAACTAATCTATAAATTTGTGCATCCTTCGGGCTCGTTTCACCAATATTTGGACAGAGCTTAAGCCAGGCCGAAACTGAAACATGTTACCGTCCGTTTCACCAACACAAGCGACTGGTCAAATTTACCCGCGCCGGTCTAAAATATTCCTTAATCAAATCAATTACGGTGGAGCGATATGAACGCTCGATTCCTGATACAATTTCAACCCTCTTAGCAGCCTGGTCAAGTGACGTAATGCAAGTTACAGTAGCTTAGAATGTGCAATATGTTATGACGTGTAACATAAAACGTTCAACTTTCAATGTGTGGTACATGTTATGTGCAACATAATATGCAACATATTATATACAGCGTTATGTGCTGTAACGTGCTACATGTAAGATGCAAATTTTTATATCATAAATTATATGTTTTCGGAAAAACTATTTACCTGGGTATTGAATGCTGCAGAGTCCCAAACTCAAACGTTTCCCGACGTTTCGCAAAGCTGTGCTGCCTGCTTTATCAAGCATCTTTATCAGGCTGCTTTATCAAGCAGCTTTATCAAGCAGCTTTATCAGACTGCTTTAACAGGCTGCTTTATCAGTCTGCTTTATGTGGGTATATAATATGTTTATGATATGTATCACATATACGTACAAATGTGAAATACACACATGTATGGTAACATTTACATTTTATGCAATATACAACATGAAACACGTAACATTTGATGTGCAACACGTAAACATGTTATGTGCTAAGTAAATGTTATTTGCTTCATTTGAAGGGCAGCATGTAGCGTGCAAAATGCTATTTGTATTTCTATCAAACATACACATACGTAATATAAACACATATATGTACAACATATCCACATATTATTTTATATAATATACAACATGCGAACCACGCAACATTTGATGTGCCACACGTTAACATGTTATGTGCTAAGTAGACGTGATTTGCAACGTGCGATGTACAACATATCAGGACCAACACGTTGAATGGACTTACGAACGGCATGCTAGAGCGAACGTTGCCAATTCAGCGTCACACGTGCTCCATTTCGTTTGATTGGCAATGTCAAGCGGGCTATTTTGAACGCGCGCAGGCAGCGGCCGTACTGGATTCTCGGTGCAGGTAGTCACTGTGGAAATATACTCGGTCATGTACGACGATCTGAGCGGATATGTAAATGTAGCTGGTTTTTTTTGCTAGTTATTTTTGACCGGATCGTCGGTGGTGGTGGAGGTGCCTGGTTGTTAGCGTATCGCTTTGAAAGTTGTTGGTGGAATTTGTTACGTTCGACGGTGTGTAAGTAACTTTTTTTTTATAGTGGTTTGTGTTGTGATTGTTGTTGTTGGTAGTGGTGATGTTATCTTTTCATTCATTTGAACTTTGGCTTTTTGTTAGCATTGGCACGGCTTTTGCTCGCTTCGAATGTGCACAGTAAATATAAGATAGGAATTTATAGAGTTCGTTAACATTGAATTCTTACTTTTTCGAAGATCACAACGTTTCCAAATCTGATAGCAAGTTATAAAAAAAAACGCGATTAATATGGGAGTTAAATAGTTTTCAAATGTAGTGCAATAGTTTTTTTCGGTGACTTTGCGTTCCAGTTTGAGTGTAAAAAAGTCAATGAGCAAAATTTCACAAAAAACAATGTAGAAAAGCCTGCATTAGAGAGGATCGCTACATTATTTTTGCACGCAAAATTGAACTAAAATCAAAACATTTCCTCTGCGGCTAGTGCACGCTCGATTAAAGCTCGCTTTATCAGTGTGACCTTTCAGCTCCTGACCACCTATTTTCCCTAAATTGCTTTTTCCGACGTGGCTAGATGGATGGCGTGTGCTGGGACTGTGGCGAGAGGCCTACGTTGTAAGGCGCAACACAGCACAGCACAGCGCAGTTTAGTATGTAGCTAAGTGTAATAACACATCCCGAGTACTTTACTTCCTTATCATCGCCGAGCACATGCGATGCGATTACAGTAAAAAATATGGCATGCAAATTGAGTATCCTTAGTGTGTGATATTATGCCGAGGCGTTATTTTTTGTTTGTTTCGTTTAGCGACATAGTATACGTTTGGGCGTATTTAATTTTTAATTTTTTAGTAGGATTTGTATAAAAATGTGTGTCTACATTTTGTTAGCTCACTGAATCATCCACGTATTGATTGTTGTGACAACATACCTACAAGTGTTGGCGTCAGATTTATTTTGAGTTTGCCTTATTTTTATTTGTTTAATTTGTTCTAAAGTTAGCTTAGGCAAGTATCTTAAGTTCCGAGCATTTAAAATACATAAGTATAACTACTGAGATCAATGGAATGGCTAAAAAAGATCACTTAAGTACATTTTTACTATTAAAGAAGGAACTGGGGGTAAAAATGTAGTATCAAAGTGCCTATAAACGGGAAATAACGCCAATTTACACACTAAAAAAATATGTCAACGACAATTTAAGCTCTAATCTTTCATCAAATGCCCATATCTGGATAAATAAATGGAAAGCTAACCAGTCTCCTTCAGCGAGATATCCCTGACAAAATATCAGCTCGCATCCGAGTCAAACCCCCATTCAGCTATCCCCGTCCTGAGCTCTACGTGTCGCCGTTCCCCGTACATTTGGCGGATTTCCATTAGATTTGCAAATGTCCTTAAGTGGGAAGTTGGCTCTACCCACTGCACAGGGCACATTGCACAGTGCACACACCCACCTACCCACCCACCCACGTGCTAGCTCGTGTGTGGGTATTTCAAGGAGGCACCATCCTCTGAACAATACAGACGGAAGAGGGTGCCAGAGCAGATTGCAGTGGCGTGCCATCAATCCAAAATAAGGGATGAAAGAATAATTTATTGATTACTGGGGTTACAGGTTTGAGGTTCCATGGCTGGATTCTAGTTTATATCAATATTCTAAAATAGTAATACTTAAATAATTCTTAATTGGGGGAGTGTGTATTTCTTCACCCCACTGGTCACCTATCGAATCCAAACAACTAACTTCAACAAGAATTTCCTGCATATCTTAAATATGCTTGAAGCATGCAATGTAAAAGTGAATGGGAACGTTTTAAAAATAAACAAAAAAGACACGGAATTGAGGTTAACCAAAACGTATTTATTATGGCGCTGGCGCCTCAACTTCAACATACATAAAGAATTATCAATACTAGGCTATGCGAACACTCATATAATCGTGTTGTGGATGAGCATTGAGCGTAATATTTACGCTCACCCTCAACGCGATTATATTGCGTGTGGGCATAGCCTAGAGGTTTATATAATCAATTTAACATGTCCAGTGATAATTTAGCAGCTCTCTCAATGACATTCGTTACCTGGAAATATCGTGATATAGTCGTCGTGAAATTATTTGAATATTTCAAGACGTAAAAATCGATTTAAAGAAAAACTATTCAGTTGATTTGGTTAAAATTAACACAGTATTTTCTTTTTAAGATTTTAAATGCACACAGTAAATTTTGTGAAAATCGGTTGAAGATAAAGTTGCTTTAGTTGCAAAAAACTGAAAAAACGCCAAAAAATCGCAAAAAACGTCATAAAAGCGCCATTTTAAAGAAAAGTCCTAAACATACAACAATAAAATTCTTACACAAACATTAAATCGTAATGGTCAACATATCCTGAAAGTTTCGTCAAATTATATTCAGCTGCTTGGCCTCTGGAGTGCAAAACGTGTTTTTGAAAACCTGAAAAATTTCGTAAAAACTTAATAACATAAAATTTACTCGTCCGAATTGCTTCAAAAACGTGGCAGATCTAAGTTCAGAGTAAATGAAGGACCTTATAAATTTTCATCAAAATCGGTTTTGGCGTTTGGCCTGTAGAGCGCGAGCAAACACAAAAAAAGAGAACATTGGAGATTTCCAGAAAAACTATTTAACTGGGTTAACATTGGAGACTTTTTTTGCAGTAAGTGTAATTTAAGATTTCGCTTCACTCACTACGCTTGTTACGCTAATCAATAAAGCATGTCATTCCCTATGCTATTACCATCCATATAAACAACCATCTAGGCCTAATTATTGTTAAATGAATCCTGGATGTCCTAAAAACAAACTCTAGCCCAATCCTGCCTAATATATCAACGTGGCGTCGTTTCTGGCATCATCATTGAGACCCTCCCTGGAAATTAGATACAGAATCCTAGAGGACCCTAGAGGAGACGAGTCCATCCACCACTGGACCTCGGCCGAAGGGTGGACTGGTCATGACTGGAGATGACTTGGCCCTCCCGACTTCCCGACCGGTTGACTTTTCCACACGCTTCCATTTTAATAAAGTTTTTTCTTTTTTTTATTTTCGCATGAAGGAGAAAGAACCTTTCGAGGTTGGTTGAATTGAAGTCGCCCAGCTTATGAGAGTCCCGTGTTGACTCAAAACCAGGGGTAGTCAATCTAACGGCGGGCGGCAGCAATTTGTGCGATAGACTCACGAAGGTTATTTAATGCTATGAATGGCGAGCGTTTCGGAAAAATAGGAGAAATAGAAAAATTCGGAACGCGATTTAATTAAATGGGGCGTGCATGTTTGTCTGAACTCTCAACTGCTACGCCGAATGCAGCGTGGTCGGAAAAGCGGACCGGGGTTTGGTTGCACGTTCTACAATCAGGGAGGAAAGAAACGTTGACGACCTTGCAGTAAAGTCCGTGACTTCATGGAAACTCCGATCGATAAAATATCGTTCGCTGAAGTGCGTATTGCTATTCGTTACACGTTTGTTAGCGAAACACTGCGCCATTATTTACACTGACAAAGATATCACGAACAACTGCTGAATCTTTCGCAGATGATTTTATTGGGCACATATTTTTCTAATGATCCCAATTTATTTTTTTGCGGGCGATAAAAATGGTTAGAGAGGGATAGAACCTAACTGAAATTATCGTAGATACAATTTTCAATTTTTAATTACAATTTTCGAGCAAATATTTAGTTTCTAAGTAAAAAATAATAATTGATGGAAGTTTCCTTTGAATATAGTGAAATTCTCATTCCCTACCAGACACTCATCAGACATAAGACATGAATGTCTTTTGTATGTTAAAAGATCAAAGGGACAATATATTAAAAAAATGGTACCTAAGCACTTAGATATACTTTCCCTCCTGGGGGGCTTTACTTTGGGAACGGGTAGTAATTGATTTTCCTAATTAGTAAATCAACAAGCCGACATCTTTGTGTTGGCGATGGTCTTTTCTTGGCATAAGCAGCTAGCAAAGAGGCAAGCATGGTTGGTCGATTGCCACACATAGAATATGAGCCGTTAAACAGAAGTTTAACCACTTAGCTATTGAACATTTTTCAGAAAACTTTTCCTTCACCATAGTTTTACTGCTTAACATCCTATACACGAACTCATCCTAACTGTAAATGACTTGCTAAAACTTTTAAAGAATGATGCATACAGCATCCCATGCATGAAAAATATTCTGAAACACATGTCGTATCAAAACAAATTTACATTACACGGACAAATGACCTGTATGAGAAGGTAGCAATTTTTCTCGCTATCTCGAGTGGCGAGTGGCGCTTTACGTGTGCTGCTTTGGTGCGAGGCGTTCTATTGTGTTGTTTTTCAGCCGACTATAGTTTCCATTAAGGTGACGATAAAGTGTACAAGTGGTTATTAAACACCGTTCGATCAATAATCGAGACCTAGCACTTTGCGACGGAGCAAGCAGGCATCAGCCGCAAGGACAAATTGCCATCAGCAGCCACGTGCATGTATAGATTGAAGTGGATTATGGCTTGAAGTCTGTGAATAAGTACGACAGAACGAAAATATACAAGAAAATTAGTTGCACATTATTATATGTCTGCCAGCGATAATAATTGAAAATAACAATTAATTTTCTCTCGTATTTTTTTCATCTACTTGATCTAGTTAAAATAATAAAGCGTGCTGAGTAATTGAGACATATTAGATCAGATAACGTGCAAGCATGGTGCTATACTTATAATATGGTAATGCCACCAAATTGCTGGTGCTATGGTGGTGATATTGTTGCTATCAGCTGCTATTTTTAATTGCTTACTGTTACTGTAAGTCATTCTTAGCTCTTATGATTCCAAACATTGCAGCACCATTAAATCAAAATTAAAGATTTGAGTATCCAATAAGTCAGTCGGCCCCTGTGGAGGCTCGAACTGACGAAACATCATTAAACAAAATTAGGATAAATGTGAATTTTGAGTTTTTGGTTCTGATCTAAATCGGATGATTGGTGATCTTGTATCGCACGTAAATTCTCGTAAATTCCTCCCTGGTCACCTTATTTCATCAACTACATCACATTTATCACTTCATTCACCAACTCAAAAACACAAGGATTTTAAGCTACCAGCATAGTTGATTACTTCTGGATTCTTAAAGTTTATTTCTATCGTTCCTTATTCAACAACCAATTTATAAGACTGAGGTTTTTTTTATTACTTTTTAATTAATTTATATAATATTATTGTATTATCTAAGCATGTGACCGATTGTGAATTCTAATATTGAATTTATGATATATCGTTCTTGTGATAATGTTGCTTAACTATTGTTTTTATTTATTTTTGACGTGTCTAAAATCATATTGTGTGATGTAATGGACTAGAAATAAATAAATAAATAAATAACATCAAAAATAATCCGGAAGCATACAATTAATTTAAATGTAAAAATGAGTTAGAACTAAATTTCGCTGATTTTCGCTAAAAATTTCTTTAAAATTTTCGCTAAGAATTAAAGGAAAAATTCTTGGCATGTTGTTTATCAGCCAAGCTTAACTTTATCGGCCAATGTCACGTCAATCTTCAGAAAAAGAAGTGGCAAAATTTCTGCCCCCGGTGAGGCTCGAACTCACGACCTTCAGATTATGAGACTGACGCGCTGCCTACTGCGCTACGGAGGCTGATGGCAAATGGCCCTTTTAAACCTATTTTCAGAAGCTTCTTAATTAAATTGGGATTCTTGTACCGTACCGCGGCATCCTTGTCTAGACACTAGACGCTATAAAATTCAATGGTGACGATAAACCATTTATAAAACAATGGCAATGCTAAAAATCATCTATAACTACCACACCTTTTGTGGTTCTATGTTCTAGCAATAATCGAATGGCGAAACAGAATCTAATATCTGCATTTGTCCAGGTAGCGCTTCTCATCTCAGCTTTTCACCCTGCACCCCTTGTCACCATCACCCTCCTCAAAGAGTGACAGCTCTTGGTTTAACGATGCTTGGAGATCCGAGCCCACAAGATCTATAAGATGCGGCTGTTCCTTTCTCTCAGTTTAATAACTTTTCGACCGCATTTATCCAAGTCACTTTTCGCGAATAAGTGGCAAAATGTCCTGCCCCCGGTGAGGCTCGAACTCACGACCTTCAGATTATGAGACTGACGCGCTGCCTGCTGCGCTACGGAGGCTGATGAAGTCCAGCATGCTATTTATTTCATTTAATTGTCCAAGTTTGTTTGTATCTTACCCAAAAATTCGCGATTTTAGCTTCGTAGAGGCTATATCCGAACAGGAAATTTTGATAAAAGTAGTGCAAATATGCAAAATACATCTAAATATGTCGTTCAGAATTAGCTCGATCTTCATCCATGGGCTCCATTCCACCTAGACACACAAAACGAGGCAGATGATTAAAGAGATCATTAAGACTCACTCTATGAGCGCATTTGATTGCTCTGTGGTTCGGTCCGTGTTTCATCAGCTCAACCAGTTCACGAATTATCAACCTCCTTTCCTAGATAATTTCTTTTGGAAAAGTGGCAAAATGCTCTGCCCCCGGTGAGGCTCGAAATCACGACCTTCAGATTATGAGACTGACGCACTGCCTGCTGCGCTACGGAGGCTGATGAACATTGATTGCTATTTATTTTATTTTATTGACCAAGGATCTTTATGTTTTAGCCAAATTTCGCGATTTTATCTCCGTAGAGGCATATCCGAACAGAAAATTCTGTTAAAAGCAGCGCAAATATGCAAAATACATCTAAATATAGGTCATTAACAATAAGCGCAATCTTCAGCCATGTGCCCTGTTCCACCTAGACACACAAAACCATGCAGATCATTAAAAAAAACATTAAGACTCAATTTCTGAACGCATTTGATTGCTCTGTGGTTCGATCCGTGTTTCATCAGCTTAACCAGTACAGGAATTATCAGCTCCCACTTTCCTAGATCATTTCTTTTGAATAAGTGGCAAAATGTTCTGCCCCCGGTGAGGCTCGAACTCACGACCTTCAGATTATGAGACTGACGCGCTGCCTGCTGCGCTACGGAGGCTGATGAGAAGTCGTCGATTACCTTCATTATTGCGTTGAACTTTGAGGGTGGATAGTATGCTGTTGAAACAACCAGCTAGTATGTGAATTTTTTTTTCAAAATTTTTTTTCTCGGTTATGTCCCCCGTACCTTTATGAAATCAGATGTTTTCCTTTTGCTGGCCATGTCATATGGTCGGAGGTTCCGAAGACTTATACAACAAAAATATAAGCCATATTTTTTGATATTTTTTGATAGAACTACAGGCTCCAGTGTTATTGGTTGATTGTTCGTGCCCATGATTATAAGGGAGAATATTTTGCCGTTTTTTTCTGATATTGGCCTTTTCACGGTCATTAAATGCTTCTTATTACGTCATACTTATCAGTGTGTTAGCTTAGCGCAGGACGTTTCGCGATAAAATATAATTAGTTGTCTCTCTAAAAGGGTCATTCGAATTTGATGTGGCAAAAACATGGCCCATGAAATGGGGTTGAAGTGAAAATACTCTTTTTAGTGATGTGATAATACTATGTTGTAGCACTTCGTGGTATATAATCTGGCTCTTGAATCTGGCAAGGGAAAAGCCGGGTGATTGATTATTGTATGGTAATTTTGGTAATTGCATGCAGCAAATTGATGAAATAAACAGTTTCGCGTGATAATTGTTCGCTGCTATAACGTGGCGTGGTACATGGATTGTTGGTTTTATCTGATGGCTTTTGAAGAGGTTCAAGATTACAGGTGGTTGCGAGAAGGGTGGTAAATTGGATTTGGTAAGTCACTTGAATTGTTTGATAGACTCGGCAGATTCCTCGCAAGGCCATGGTTTCAATTTTTTGAGTACCCACTTCTTATTTCACGAAAAGATAGAGGAAATTTTAGAAAAGGGAAAATTAGAACCTTTATAAGAATATCAAAAGTGTTAAGTTGTTGAAATTAATTTGAACCCTTACATCAGCTTTCGCCAATTTATTTGAAAATACTTAACACTCTATGTTTTAAACTGACAATTAGTTTACTCTTCTTCACTCTATAAAATGCTCTGATTTTTATCACAGAACGATAATACTTAGCCGTATCCATTGATTTTACAACACCGGTTATTTCCAAGCCATTGAGTCTTAAAGCTAGGTGTAACCACAATTTTAGAGTTTGTAGAGTTTGTAGCCACGAGTTGTCGAAACCATTTCAATAAAAATCACCCTTTTTTTATCAATTTCTTAAAACACTCGTCCTTCAGAGCAAACATCGGGCATAGAAACAAATATCTAACTCAATTTTGATGTAAGTTTAGCCATTTCATTCCACAGTTTAGCCAGGGCACCTTACCTCGATTTCTACCTCGAGCTGAAACTGGAAATTAAATATTTATCACTAACCAAGTTAAACCAGTTCCTAGAAAACTCAGCCCAACAGCACTGCACGCTCTGTCATACCACCCTAATTTACCGATATATCCCACCACCCTCACTAAACACCACCCACCCCCTCGCACTCAAACAGAGTAACACCCTAGCTAAGTAACCGTGCAAACCGGGCCCACCACCAACCCTTGCCGTTTGTCTATCCCTGAACACGCTGCGGTTCAGATTGAATGAGAGATGCTCGCTGCTTACCGAATTCAAGACCACGCTAGGCGCCTTAGATCGATAACATCTTAGCGTGTCATCACGCAGCGTGGAGTGAGCTCACCTAGGGCGCTCGCAGTTGGCAATGCAACCCTTCCGAGAGAGTGTCCTTGTCGAGAGCAGGCCTTCTCGAAAAGATACGTGTAGACTGTGGTCTACAATGCCGCTTGCTCCGTCTCGCAGCAAACTATCTCAAATTTCGAGCCTTTTCCCTCGGGTTTTGAACAAAAGCTTGCAATAATATGAATCAGCGACAAGATAGTGGTTCAACTTGGAGGTTTTTTGCAATGTGGCATGTACAAATAGGTGAAACTTTGTGGTCTTTTTGCTCTGTCGCATCTGTAATGTATTTTTGGCCACTGGAGCACGCCGGTGTTAATATGGTACTATGTGTAGCTATTTTTCTACAATTGACCGTATCTATAATTCTAATCATCGTAGCAATCACACCTCAGTATAGTTTCACAGATATTTTGTTATATTATATGTAAATGTTAGCTCATCCTCGAAAAGAAATTGCGCGGCCGAGATGCCATACACTGCTGCATTTTCCGCTTGAAAGTTATTTTCAAAACATGTAAAATTTTGAGACTTTTCCCTCCCGTTTTCTAATACATTGTGTAATTACAATTGTATTAGAAAAGGTTAATGGTAGAATCTGGGGGTTTCTTGCACTGTGGCATGCGAAGTGTGGTATCGTGGTTGCGAAACCACACCGGTGTTATAACAGTGCTATTGTGTTGTTATCCCATCATTGTCGGCATTACTATTCGCTACACAATTGTAGCACCATAGCATCTAGCAAAACTATCTCCGCTTAGTATCACAGGTAATTGGTAATATTAGCTGGTAATTTAAGCTCCTTAACGACGGCTAAGGTGCCTTGGAAAAGCTAGGATGAATTCTATATATAGAAGGACTCAATAACTTGGGTCAAATTATTTCTCACGCGAGATTTCCGTGTCCTTTTTTTATTTGTGTGTGATAAGTCTTTGTGTTCTGATTGATTGGTTGAAAAGAAGGTTTGCATTTCTTTAAAGTGAACCCATTCTAGATTTTAGACGCTGATTACAGTAAATAGAATAAACTTTTATCGCGATTCGGTGTCGACCGTGCCCGGAGAGAAGTATTTTGCTCGACAACATTACACCAATCGATTATTAGTCAGTTTGATATGAAAGGCGTGAGAGCACGTGAGCATTCCAGTGTGGTAACTTTAGCAATAAATTACCGAAATTTCACACTTTCAATTTTTTTTAATACTCTCTTCGAACTTTGTGTACCTATATATCGAGCTGTTCGACTTTTACACCAAGCTAATAACATAAATAAGCTTAAGTGTCGAAAGCCAATTCATTTAAACTTTTTGAAGTTCCCACTGCTTGGCCGGCTCACCGCCTTCCAAGAGTTTTCCGACACTTGCAAAGATCACGTATAGAGAGAAAGCCTAGCCAACTTTCTCGGCCTACGAACAGCGTCTGAAAAAAAATCGATGCCAAGATAAGTCGACCGAAATGCTCGTCAGTGAGGAAGAAGCTGAAGCCGAAGTGGTGGTTACTTATATGGGTTAATTTGTATCGGAATATTGGGTATAGTAATTAATTTGTATTCCAATGATCCTGGGGGATCGTAAGGGATGATTGAGGAAAGACGAGAAAAGCTTTAATCAGATGTTTACTTTCTTATTATATGAAAACCGAAGTAAGAAAATAAATTTCCCGCCTAACACTGCTTGAAAAACAATTTCTCTAAACTACGCAAGAAGAATACTAAGCCTCTTTGCTTTTTTTTACAATTCAGCGTTGCGCCTTCTCTGCCATATTCAGGGTCTAGGGTCTACTTTCGATTCACAATAATGGCGGTCTTTGAGGTTTGGGGAAGTCTCCTTGGGAAGACAGGATCAAATAAAAGTTATTTATATACTACCTACTTAAAGAAGGTTTTAAGAATCTCAAATATCGTCTAAACATATTGTGAATTTTAAAATTTGTCATTGGGCTCCGAAAAGAGACGTGATACCAGCGTTGGCGTTCACAATTTCCCACCTTTTAATAATTTTCGCCAAATGATTCTTTCTTCCAGATCCTTCTAGTTAATGCAACGGATGCACTGCAAATGCAACTGCGTACAGGCTTGCAAAGTTTTTGCCGAAGTCAGTATAAATGGACATCATACCCACACTAGCTCGATGAAAACAGGCGTGCTCTATGCTAATTGTCAGAGATGCCTTAATTTATTCGCAGCTCGAGTTGAAGTGACAAATGACACGCGCATTACTTTGACGCCTGTCAACACCAGATGTCGCCGGCGTCAATAACACGGCGTGAATGTACACGCCTGGATATTATACATATTAATATCCCACACGCCATGACAGTCAATTATCTACTGATATCATTAGAATCATTATGCACATGGAAAACTTTTGGTGACGATTTGACTGGACACATTTAATTTATGAAGGGTTTTTGAGTTCGTCGTTGTGGGCTTTTGATTTCGTGCTGTGCTCTTCTTTTTTTTCCGTATAATTTTTCTTTTTTTCATTTTCATGAAAATTCAATTTCATGATTTTATGTCAATTAATTGAAATGAGGTCCAACTTGGTCTGCCATTTCTTTTTATGCTCAAAATTTGGACGAACATGCAGATTTCCATTTCTTACACGTTTTCGGAATTCGATTTTCTCAGAAGATTCCAGAGGTTTTATGAGATAAATCTAGATTTCTGTTCGAGGAAGGAATAAAAGGCAGCTTCCCTGTGATTCGCCGTTAGTGGGGAAAGGAAATGCAAGCATCATCTCGAATTGTATATAGAAGTTGGGACTGTACATCTTTGGCGATTCGCTGGAACTCAAGCGAAAAAATGTACGTCTGCATTCTTAGAATCGGAATTCTTTACTCATAAAACAAAATTTTTGCTGGAACTCAGCAATGCAACTTTTTTTAACAATTTTGTACGAGTAGTTTTAGATTTTGGCAGAAATTTTCATTGTCTATCTGCAGAAAAAAAAGTAAAAGGGGAAGTAATTCACAATTGTGTAAGTGTCGGAATGTACCGATCATAAGAAAAGCTTATTTTTGAAAATATGAAAAGCAGGACCAAATATGGCACACTTTCCGAAAGAAACGTACCAATAATTTCAACCCGGTTTTCCCTAAATACGGTATTCACATTTCTGAACAGCACGCTGTGGCAATACCACCAATACCTCCTCCTTTTTCTATGGGAATGGTTATTTTTTGACTTCCAAAAAATCATAAGTTATCGTTTATACATGTTAGGTAGTATATATATAGGAAGCAGCACTTATAAATGATAACCCACACATATGAAAACCTCCCACCAATCCATGGACGAAATGGATTTCATACATTTTCTCTCCGTCTGTTTTCTGCTTCCTTTTTACGACGACTTGGTATACACACAGCCACCAAGCCCTTGTCAATAATTTTATGGCTTTGACATCGCTTTGAATATTTTTATGTCATTGTGCGGCTGGTATTCAGTGATTCAGAAATCCGATTCCGTGGAAAATCCACAACACACATTTCCACATGCGCGGGCAGCATATGCAAATATTACCCCGCGACCGCGTCATATTCAAATTTGCACGTTACGTTCTTAGAGCTCTGGAGATTACCTCATATTCCCAGAAGCTGTGCTACATGAGTGCCATCTGCAGGATACTTATGAATACCTTTTACTAATCTATCCGGTCCACATTTATTTTTCTTTTTTCAGTCATATAAAAAAAATGTAGTTTTTTTACAGTCGAAATGAATTTCTTCCATAAGAATTTCCCGATTTCTAGTCCTCAGTTATCTTTCAATGCCGCAAAATTCCTTCACGCAACCAGTTTAGAGAAAAATAATACTTTTGTTTCACTTTGAGTTTAGACGAAGATAAACTTGCAGCAGATTTGAACGAGGTGTCAGTCCTATGCTGAATAATGCAAATCCAGTGGTCTCATAAATTTCTTGCTTCTAGAAATGACGCTAGGAATTGCGCCAGATAACAGTGATGTGTTTCTATGATCTATGGACCTGTCATGATTTAATTAATTAGTTAATTTACAAGTTAGGGGCGGAAATCGTTAGGCGATCTGTAATGTTCATGTGGTCAATTACTTAAAAAAATATATATCCTTGGGTGTAGTCTGGAGAAATCGGGCTGCTGCTATATACATTATGCAGACTGATTAGAAAATGCTCGCTACAAATATATGTGGAAAGCTTTGTTTAATTTAAGTTGGGTAAGCAATAGAATTTTGATTGAAAATATAAGTTTGTGAACTTATAAGTTCTCGGAAAACAATATATATATTTTATGTCTGCAAAAGGAAAAGGAGACAGAAATAAACATTGGACGGCGGAAAAATTGAATATCGTGTTAACATTTCAATTTGAACTATAATACCCAATTTCCATCCCCATCGCTCCCCGAGAGCTCCGGCTTAGAAACACAGAGATAAATTTGTTTTCAAGAAAATAGAAATTGAAAATATAAAGCTTCCAGTTTTCTCGTTGCAAAGAAAACCCAAACACTGTTGCGAAATTAGATGACAACAAATTAAAATTCCGCTAAGCATAATTTCCCTCAATCGTTACACATTTAAAAGTACAAACTCAGACAAACCTTTTCCAGAAACGAGTAGTAAGCACAATTAATTTCGGTAATAAAATGTGAGTAGGTAATATTTTATAAATCCAGTTACAATTTCCGTTCTGTTGATTTTCATAATTCATCTAAAAGGAGAAAATCAACATCATTTCAGATAACAATCAAACATCAAAGGAGCTGGCCGTTCCTCTTTTCGCACCCTCTGCATCGCAAAACCGCACATCCCTTGTTGTGTGTTCAGTTATGACTTTGATGCAGGGCGGGCAACATTCACACTCGGGTACCCTCGTTTTTACTCTTTTTTTGAGCGATGGGGGCCATCGGGTATAAGCGATGATGTGGACAAAGGGCTCGCCACTCGGTACTCAATGGTGGCTCTAATTTGCACATTACATTTATCGGGATTTCATTCAGTTCCAGATTATTAGTCACGGTTTTTATCTGTTTTTTGTTATAATGACAAAAATGGAAACAAATAATTGGATTAGCTACTGTTTTTTGCTAAACGAGGGATGTAGTATTCCATATTACATTAGCGTGAACTCATGGTTCAACATTTTATGGCAGAAATTAAAAGTGTAAATTTTGTATGAGTTGAATACTCATCTAAAGAGTCTATATTATTTTTATGAATGGGTAGAAAATCACCAACAGGCATCAAGAAGTCGAAACAAAACATATTATTATTTGTGACAGGGAAATAACGGTTAGGTATACTAATTTTCTCAATTTAATTTATATGTTTTTATTGGCTGTATACATAATTATTTTAGTGAATTTACTCACAGAGAAATATTTTTAATTTTAAGAACATTAATTCAGTCTCGCAACTTGCGGACGTTGTTGACATTGCATACAAGTATTAGCATACGTATAGGTAAACACAATTACAAATAGTTAACAAATCGTATGAGATGAATAAATTATTTCGTTGAGACGAACGTGGTCTAGAAAGGTCCTCATCTTGTATTCGGGTATATTATTCCATAATCGACTAGCCTTTCTGAGTCTAATCATTGGCATAAATTAATATAAAAAGGTTTCGCGACCACTGAGCTACATGCCACAGGCGATCTTCAAACGAGAATTATAGTCATCGAAAGCCGATATCCTCTATTATTGGATCTGTTAGCTGACTGTCAGTATCTACTCTCAACGTAAGCGCTTTTCAGACAGGCAGAATCGTTAGGACGCCGGAAAAGCCAGCGTTGGTGAATGCACATAATCAATGCCCCGTTATGGAGAGAGCCCCAGCATAGTACATGGTTAGTATCATCGCCGAGCATTCTGCAGTCTGCTCTGAATACATCTGCATCGTAATGTGCATCGTGCATTGCACATAACCAGATGCAAATCCATTGAAATAGTCACAAATCATGTCCCGTTGTGTAGACTTGTGCAGATATCGTGCACGTTACGGACTGCAGAGAGTGCATAAAGTTTTACTTTGCCTGCAAGATGCAGTTGTCGGCAACTTTACCTACAGCTAGAAATATTGTAAGAAGCCTTCAAGTTTACGTGTACGTCATGTGAAAGTGTTTGAGATAGAGATTGATATCTCGTTTGATATATTTTAAATTTAACAGTCTTTTGTGTCACAATCTTTATAATTCTTATGACACATGTTTAATTTTTGATACCCTTAAGAATTTAGGTAATGGAAAAAATAATGCAACGGAGAATATTTGGCCCACCCTCTGGTCAGAAAAAAAATGGACAGTTAGACTTTTAACCATGCAGAAATAATCCGGTGATTTGTTCAGAGCATTCAATCCACTCTTAAGTGGATGTAGTGTAAGTTTTTGTGTGTTGTCCTTTATTTCCTTCAAATCAGGGCGCATCAACCGAAAACTATTAATATTTTAGTTGAATAGGGTCTACCAAGTATGCATCCCCGTAAACAATGGAGAGACCGCCCCTTTAAAATGTAAAGCCCGTACAAGAAAACTCCAGTGCGATAGAATAAGCACTTTTTTGCGGCTTTCATTAGCGCAGAGTGTATTTTCTATCGATCGCCCTTATAATATTTTTATAACAGAATTGCCGCCGCTACCCCTGCGGCATGGGCTCAAACGTAGCAACGATATCTTCTGCAGATCGTCCCAAAATCTCCCACAGGAAATATTAAAAAGAAGTCGACTCCTTAATTTTAAAAAAGGACGTATATAGTTATTCCTACACGCTAAATTTGAAAGAGTGAATCTTTCACTCTTTCAACGAGCACTGTTGGGTTTGACACTCTAGAGAGTGGTTTTTAGGGAATTTGACTCTATGTACAGTGGATTTGACCACTCTTTCAAAAGAGCTAATCATATTAGCACTTTCAGAAGAGTTTATCAAATACCAGCACTTTCAAAAGAGTGGCCGAGTCTACTGACTGACACCGCCTCGGGTCCCACGCCGCCAAGCCGGCGGCATCCTTTGACAAAAGAACTCGAAAATGCTCGAGGCAACCCAAGCTACGCAAAACTTAAAAACAACGCAACCCTTCTAGTTAGACGCTAGTCATGTTGCAGCCTGCAGCTGTGTGATACGCATTCGGTATATTAGCGTACAGCTGTCTTCGAACCAGTGTCTCTGATTGTGTCCAAGTGAGTGGTCGTTTACTGTTTGCAAGTGATTTGGAAATGGAAGATTCAATCAAGAATCTGAATATCGCCGGTTTGAAGGATTTCCTCTTGGACAACGGAATTACCGGGGAATTGGCGGATGTAATGAAAGGTAAGCGAATTATTTTACCCCAACTATATTGTTTCTGTCACAGTTTATCAGCATTGCATTCAGTAAGGGGTCCATTTATTTTCAGATGGACAGTAATCTAATCTAAACTTGCATTTTTTTTATAAGTAAAACGCACAGATAGAGAAATAATATGTGTGAATCTGATCTCTGATGTGAGTGAATTTGAAATATCATGTAATCTTATCCATTTTTATACTTTCAGCCAGGAACTGACGTGTTGCTGCTCATTCAGTCGAGGACAGACCAAAATACCCAACCCTACATCATCTGCGTCGGGACACAAGAGGAGGATGGACAATCTTCTTTGGTCGGCGACAAACTGCTCATCGCGGTAGGGAAGTGTTCTGTCCAGGCGATCGACAAACTTTTCAAATCTTTCTTCGTTTTCAATGTTTTTAACTTTTTAGAAACACGGGTTTACGACCTTAAATTAAAATCGTGTGATCTCACCGGGACGGCAGGGTTAGATGCTGCTCTTAGAAATATGAAAATGGATTAAAAAATAACTTTGGATGTACCCTTTTTTCTGTCTTATTATAAAAGTGACACATGACAATCAATTCGTGGTGACAATCTATTCTTGCCCCTATATTTTCCTCATAAAAAGATTTTATGAGCTTGATACAATCATAGGCCATCATTCAAATCAGCAATATAGGTGTAAAGTTATGTTATACAACCGGGACCCAAACATAATAAATTATTTTTAATTCCAGTGGATGATGGTTACTAACATATTATAGCAAGCTCTATAATTTCTTTTCCTTTTTCCGCTCATTTGAGAGTGGTTAAAATTCACTCCCGTGGAAGAGTGAAACAGCCGATTTCACTCTTTTTTAAGATTCAGGAAATTTACCTTTTTGAGAGTGACAACCGCTCCCAAACGAGTGATATTCGCTCCAAGAACGAGCGAATATATTTAACTCGACCAACGAGTGAAGTGGATTCACTCTTCTGAAAGAGCGATTTGCACTCTTTGAGAGTGCGTCGTTTTCCTAATTTTGAAAGAGTGAATTTTAACTCTTTTCGAGTGGTTTTTCACTGTTTCAAATTTAGAGTGTAGACATCAAGTAAAGCTGCGCCTTCAACCACCCTCCCACCCCAAAACCACTCTTTTGCAATGAATTGCAAGTTAGTGATCCTCGTGCAAGAAAAACAATGGGCCCTCAGCAGTCACCATGCGCTCCAAGATTTTACTTTATAGCTGACCTACGCGACCTGTTGCTTTCTATGTAGTACTATCCGCTTTCCACCACCCAAGGAGTCATCGGTCGCTCGGATTCCATTTGAAAATAAAAATAAACATGGTCCTGGGTTCCGTACATTCAACACATCTGCGTAGAGCAGTTATAATATTATAATAATTTAGTAATTCTACAATATTGATATTGATCTGCTGCTCATCTTTAGAGGGATACTTCGCAGCTCAACTGTATTCTGAGTTATCAGGGGATTTGTGCAATACTGAGCGAAGGTTTATTGGATTTCTGGTGCCCGTCGAGAGGCAGATAATTGACATTGGCGAATTGCTTCTGTCTTCTGATGCTGCATGGACTGCAGGGGTAATGGAATCGCAAATAGAATTTTCACAGCTCGATTTGGCCAGGTGTGGTTCATATACCGTGCGGGAAATGGAGCGAGCTGGAGACGAGGAAAATGACTAACTTGACGTTAAATGGGATCGAAATCAATTTATCCGGGTGTTTTTTTTAGAAAAGCGGTGCGTTTCTTGAGCTAGGAGAATCGCGATAATATTTTAGGAAAAACGGTTGTAATAGTTATGCAATTCGATGGTAGTAGAATCATAACCATTTTCTTAACTCTGTGAATATTATCTTTGTATTTCAAAAATAAAACTTCCTTTTTCTCGTCTATTGAATGCTGAGCTAGGTATCAACCTTTTTTTTGGTTCCTTTTAATCTTTCCATTTGATACACCTTCGCTTGTAGGTAAAATGTCGTATCTTTAACCTGATATTCTGAACCCTCAAGCTAGAATGTGACCACCCATACTTTGAACTTTTACCGTTACAGTAAAGTCTCACTCAAAACGCCCTATCATGGGATAATTATGGTCCTGTGTTGCTTATAATTGAAATACTGCATACATTTCACGTTTTTTCTTCTTCTCTTGACCTAGTTTTAATGACGCTGAGTGCAAATAAAGCTGCAAGTACTCTCTGGAATTATTTGCACTGACAGAAATGTTAACTTTTTTTTTCAGTTATATTTCGTACATTTTATGAAACGATGGAGCAATATCGTATGGTAAAAGTGGCGCATTAAACTAAATCAACAGGTTTTTCAACAAGGAAAGACGATAAGCTTTGAGTTACTAGCTATATAGATTCTTAACTGAAAATCCACACAAAATTGGCATCTAGCTGGGAAATAAATGCTGGGTTATAGAGTTTAGCAACACCGAGAGAAACTATTTATTTTCATCCATCTCGGATAACTTACCATCGTTTTGCTCCATACAGCCACCATATATCTCCAGCTAGGATAGATAATTTATGTAGTCTAGTTTCTAACATTGTGTGTAAGCGTTAATGCCTTTGCTAATGCCTGCATTTATGCATGAACAAGAATCTGGCAATATTTGCTCGATACCCAAACAATGGTGCTGTATCTAATGGCTGAGTGTAAGATATTGGTATACCGCTACAGTGCTGTGCTAATACAAGCAACTTGCTCCAGTTGAAATCAATATTGGTGAACTCGAATCTCAATTTCAGAAGAGGATTAGTAGTGTAGCTGCACTACGCTATCTTAGAAGTAAGGTACCTATACAGGAAAGTGAGACATTGATTTTGCGCCTAGAAGAAGCAATTTTGGTTGAAATTCAAAAGGCGTTTTTTAATTTTCGGTTTTGTGCAGAGGATTATAAGTTGGTCGCGTTTGTGGCTTACACGTAAAGTTTCATTCGGCAATTTTGAGTCGTATTATGAAAGGGGTACATGGAAATTTACCTGCCGAAGACTGCACTATCAAGAATGTGCTCTTGTTATGAATTTATCACAGATTTTTCTATATCTTTTAACGCAGACCCTCTAATTCGGTCTAATAATCAGTTAAATATTTATTTTTTAGTATAAAGTATATTTCTATATATGTTCCTGCTTTAACAGAGGCACCAGAATAGAGATATAAATAGAATATGATCGATGCACAAATAAGTGCAACGTGTCTTCCATTACATTCAAACTTAATTATAGCGTATTCTTTCATATTTCCGCTGTGAAGTATTTTTACACGATATATAAACATTTAATCATTTCCTCATAAGAAAACTATTTTTGTATCATTCGTAGCAGAAGATACAATTTAATTCAGCTTTATTCATGGCCGTTATAGCTATGCATGCATTGCAACTGACATTAACTGCAGTCTATTTTGCGCGTGCACTCGGCGACATTTCATTAATGCAACTACCTACATCGAATGCAGCTCGTGTTTAACTGCACTCGCGCCATCGGCCGTTTCTTTTTATGTAGAACGGAATGCAGAGAATTATGATTGTTTTATCGCGGACTCGTAATAAAAGTTACTGATGGGAATTGGGATCGAGGCTGGGTATAGGAGAAAGAGTTATGACAATTGATTGTCAAATGGAACTTTGCGAATGCGATTTACTGTTTGTTTCTTGTAGATTAAAAATCGCGATAGGATTTCAAATTAGTTTGACCCGTTTAGATTAGCAAAATAATGTGCCCTTTTATGTGAAAATAAACAGAAATACTTTATATCTAAAGTTTGTGAAGTACGAATTAAAGTTTTAGATAACGATAGAAAAGTATGTCACTTTTATATTATACTTACAATATTTTTGTGGTCTTTCATTTCCGGACTGCGGAAAATAGAAGAAAAGTTTAAAAAAAGTTATTTAAACAACGCTTATCATTACAAAAAGTTAAACCTACCTAACACAAGCAAAACTTACATCGCCGCCAATTTAAATCAGCGTCGAGCCTTTTGCAACAACACAATCAGCCATTTAATGCGCCACGCAAGATATTAGAGAATCGATTAATAATTGGTCGGACTCGGAACTCGGAAGTAATCCCAATGAGTAATGTCGCTAGTGAAGCCTCCTTTGACATTTCCTGCAATCATCTTCGTCCCCCGCTCGCCGTCGGTCGTCTATTATTCGAGCAAGTCAGGCGTCTCATGGCAAGAAAGCGTAGCATGTAGCCAAGAAAGTATTGAAGGAGTCGACCCAGGCAAGTGTCAACTGTCATGTCACTCGAGCACACTGCATGACTTTGCCCCCTGTTCAAGCGGATAAAGTTTGACATAGACTGATGATTTTCCTAACTTTTCACAAGGAAGTTACTTTTGAATCAAGAAACACCATTGATGAAGACCAGGTTTATTGATGACTTGTCGCGTACAAAAACGGATGAAAAAAGATCTTTAATCTGCGGAAGTTAATACTTCCTTGGCGAAAACACCAAAATATTTCGGTTGTAAACATGATAGTTTATGTATTGAGAACCGATATTAATATCTTCTCATTCTATCACACAATCTTAGGAATCTGTGCTATATGTTATCTCTCCACAAACTATTAGTTACTACTCTCACTCTTAGGTACATTCACTCCATCTTTTCTCCATCCCATAGTCATAGAAAGCGAGTAGAAGTGAAGACGATGAATCACAAATCGCCTTAGAAAACGCACTTCTTGCAAATAAACGCGCTCGCGAAACGAGCAAACCGATAGCGGAGAAGATGGTTTCAGCGACGTGATTGATGGTTTCTGTCACTGCACTTAACTCTACGCACCGTTGCAATACTGAAAGGAAACAATCACAATCATTAGAGTTGAGTGTTTCGGTGATCTGATTGATGAAGAGATCGATACGCGGGGTCATCTTACCGCGTCTAGGTGATTCGTTAGGCACTCGAAGACATCGTATGCCACGTCGCAAAGGTCTTTGCCGGCTGCAAAAATCGAACAGCAAGGTTATTTGCAAGTTCTGATCTTGGGATTGGAGTCGAATAATAAATGAGTTGCGATATGCAATGTCTGTGTAGAAATTCTCTTGCCAGTGTGGTGGAATGAAGTTGGTTGTAGATCTTCTTCAATTTGGCATTCAAACGATACGGTATCTTTGAGAAGAAACTCGGGTCTGATGTTCCCAGCTATACTTGAACTTAGAGATTTTGTGTTTCTAGCATTCTTGCCACTATCCAGTGATGCAGTTTAGGGATTTCAATGTGTTAAAAAATAGTCAGCTTCGTCAATTCTGACCGGTGTAAATTTTTCTATAGGGAGACAAGCATCGAATCTTACAATTATGAGTCAATTTGTTAGTTGGAATCTTTACAAATAATCATTGAAGTTTGTACATTCAACTTGGTATTCAAGTGTGCCTTCCGAAGAATTACCCCAAACTTCCGGACTCCTGTTTGTCCTTGCAGAGTTCAGGATGCCGGAACTGGATGTGCGAGACATTCAAAGTGTAAACAGAGCTCTATAGGCATTCTATGGGTTCTCCCACTCTATCAATATATACAGCCGCTGGCTAACCAAAATCTCTTATTCCCAATTAAGCATAACCACACGGCTGATAATTCAGTTAAACTTGATCAAGTTTGTTAACTCGGATGAGCTAGCTATGGTGGCTACGGTTCATCAGTGTAAATATAGGTCGTGACTGGGAAATCGTATAGACATCAATTTCTCTACTGCGGTTTAGGTTTTAATAAAGGGCGACTCAAGAACGATTCAAAAAATGTAAACCATTGTACAAATACTTGGCCTAAATCTAACTGAATGCATGACAATATTTTCACTAATTTGACCGAATTGTCCGCCTTCTTAATTGAGACATCATGCCAAAGGCGAAGGAAAATTGCAGGGGCAATGCGAGATAAAAAATTCAATTAAATTAAGATTTGAATTATCTTTTGACATCAATACCACAAGAACTATGTAAAAATAAATTTACCCGTCTCAAACCACCCCTTTAAACTATGCAAAAATGATCGTCACCGAATTAGAAAAAGCTTTTAAACATTTTCTCCTAGCTTACACGCCCGGCACCAAACATCAAAACGAGCCATCCTGCCCAAACCGATTACACATTCACCCACCCTACCCTACTCCACATCCCCTAACGGCTAGTGGCCCAGTGCTCACATGAGGGCGGTGATGCGGCGAGACTTCTTTGACGTTCCAGCGCCAAGCAGCTGTGGGCGCCACGGGCGGTAGCTTCGAAATATTCTCTCTCATAGACGCCCTCTGTGTAGAGGCGCACGAGTCCCTCAAGCGTCGGGACGCCGTGGACGTCCACCTGGCATAGACAGAACATGGTCAGAGGCGTCGACATTCGGTGCCGCTGCCTGGAGGAACCAGGGGCGAATCTGGACATGGTTCAGGGGGTTGGTGGAAATTTGAAGTCAGTGAAGTAATGTTAAAAGCCGGCGGTTTAGTTTTGATTTTTTTTAAATAATATTCCTCAAGCTAAGTGGTAGTAAGAATGTGTATTTTTTTGCGTTTGGTGTAGGGAATCGGAATACATATTGAATTTCGGTAAATTACCGAATTGGCTATTGGTTGTCGCGTAACTGGGAGTACCGGTTTTAGACATATACCGAAAGTTGACTTACAGTGGCACGAGGCAGGTATTGAAGAGGTGACCGAAAATAAATCATTTCACGTTTAAAGCTCTGACATTATACGTATGGTTACAATGTAAATTTCAGGCAGAGATTCTGTTATTTGTTATCACAAAATTAAACTCCTATATTTTGAGTGAAGTGATTTCGGCAGCTATGTTTATGAAGCAAGTTGCTAACATTCCTACCTCTTGCCTTGCTTTAAGCATAAAGTTGAAGCAATTTTATTGTAAAGAAAACATAATTCCAGCACTAGGTTACCGGGTAACCGACCATGAAGTATGAACCCAGCTACCTGACTACAAACATCCTAACGAGGTAGCATATTAATCCAACCTTGAAATCAACAAACTAATTCCTGTGATTTCATCTAATTGATAATGTCATAATATTATGTTACTTTCACTCACCGCTTTCACTTTCCTGTAGACACAATGTAGAAGGCACTGCAAAACAAGACAAGTAGGTAATTACTAATTAGTAGGTAACCATGTTATTCAATGTTGAATTAATATCATTTTTTTTTAGTGAATTACGCATTTATTTCAAACCTTGCTGCAACTAGTTTTATAGAATGACACAACTATTGGCATCTACACGTGATGAATGACGATTGTAAATCTGAAAGTCGTTTTATCTAGCTTTTAAATAAGGACATTTTTTAACGAAACAATTGACCTGGAATGAGTATTATGTCGTATAAAGAATCAGGTCCTGTGTGGTTAAAATTTCGGGTTAGTTCATCACAATCTGAAATAAATGTTATGAAACGAATACAAGTAAGACAGAGAATCATTCACATTGTTTATGAGGACGGCTGGTCTCATTTCTATTCCAGTACTTTGACGGTGCTAAGAAATACATACTCGAGCGGCGACTCGCCAATAATAATTTGACTAAGTGAGAAGTTTGTGGGTGCGAAGTCGAGGAGAGCTGATTACTCCAAACAATCCATCCCTACAGAAAGGATTGCATTAATTAGTTGTAAGGATCCTAGATGGTGCAATGGTGCGACACTTGCCAAAGACAATGGCAATTTTCAAGTTTATTGACATATACGAATACACTATGGGTATAGGTACTTCTTATTTTAGTACTATATTCTTACTAGGTACTAAACTATTATCATCTATACTACTAGGCATACTCCTAATGTAATAATATAACCCTAGGAAATCTAGGAAATAGTTAGTTTGAGATAGGGAAATAGTTTGTCAAAAACTAAATTGAAACAAACAATTCTCTTGGTTCCCAACGATGAAAACCATTAAATAGGAATTGGTCAACCGCAATTTTAACAAAGAACCCTTTCCCGGAATATCGACACAGATTGTATGAAAAGTTTGTTCGTTGCCTTGGAGCATGAGCGTAATAAAGCGCAATCAAATCTCCTTAGCGTGAAGCGCGCATCTGTATTAATTACGGATTTCGCTATTCACTAGTCATTCGAAGTTTTCCTCAAAGAAATACGAGATAGATCGCAGAAAAAACTCTGTCTAGACAAAGAAGACTTTTTTTACGAATAATTTTTCAATAGCGAGAGGGTTTTTTTTTACTTATGGTTCAGACGAGAGATTATTATGAACCCTCTTTTTCCCCAAAGAGTTTATACAAGACATTTTCTACAATTTTAATTACGTATTCCGCATTACTTTCTCTTCGCTGGGTTCTTAGGAGTACGATTATTAAAATTTCGTCGCAAATTCCTCCGATCGTTTGAAAGTAGATTTTATATTCTTCGGAAATAAAACATTTGTGGCCATGGATTTGAATTCGGAGATAGAAAGAGATAGAAATATTCCTTTCGCGGCCGTTTATTTTCTGAATGCAGCTAAACCCAACAATTTACTAAACCATTAAACTCATCATAATATACGTCAAAATACCTCAATCACAACTTCAAAGATACGTCTCAGCATGTAAGCAATGTCCGCCAAAATCCAAAAGAAACCTCACCCACCACTATTTAACCAACAGAAATCTGGATAAAATACACAAAGCACCCGGCTCCGATCCATCCCTCTCGTGCATTGACTTTCAAATGAAATCTCGTCCGTGTTTTCTCGAGAAGAAAATTCCGAGACCATGCCCGTGGTGGGAAATCGTTGCCGGTTTGCCAGGTCAGACCCTGGGCGAGGGCCGGGGCAGAGAGGCCGTAGTACTTAAAGCCCATTTGACATGTCCCTTTGAGTTGGCGACGGCGTCGGAATCTGATGTCTTTCGAGGCGGAAAGGCGTTGTCGTCGAGTGGGCCAGACCCCTCCCTGCACGATCACTTTGTGTTGCAAGAAGATGCTCGCATTCGGCAAGTGACTTGCGAGTTGCGGTAAAAATCTCGAGCGTTTGATCTAAGATTTGCTGGGCACGGCTAAAAGACGACGAATTTAGAATCAATTTGTTTGTAATAAATTTTTTTCTTCTGATTTTTAATGTTGCTTTTTGTACAGAGAAACAGAAAATTTGTTTCTGATAGAATCGATATATGAAAATGCCATGTTGTCTGAGCCTCTACTGTACACTTTTTCGCTTTCATGTATTTTTTGAAGTCTTGTATACTATTGGCATAGAATTTAAAACAAAATATTTTGCTTTTCGCACTCTATTATCCATTCTACATGCCAAATAACTTCACGCACAGTGCGTACATTATAATTTATCAAAAATGAAGACCATATACGGTATAAAAAAACTCACATTCACATTCCACTGCCAAAACATAAAAAACCATTACCATTCAGATTGAATTAGCGGGGAACACACGACCAAAAATTAAAAAAATTAAAAACCCTTCGTCAACTACAATGGCACACCACTCTCATTTTGGCAATGTCACTGTCACTTGACCACTCACCCCTGCTATGCTCCTTTCATCCGGGTCGAAGGCACTACGCCTCGCACGTGACTTGAGCTCCGATGACAGGTCGGCCTCTGATAATTGACCCTGACTCTTGGTCAAATGTGCGGCTGCCTCTTTCACATTCAGTTCCCCTAATACTTCTGAAATCAATAAAATCCCGGTGACATGAGCATTGTAATGCGACGATCAAACAGGGTCACTCGTGTGTTTGCACTGATTGTTTATAGAGGGAAATATGAATACTAGTTTGGTGTATGGCATAAGTATTGTCTAGAGATATTTATAGCGCTCGTATTCCTTTTATGAAGTTTTATATAGAAACATGAATCGATGTTTTGTAAGCTCATCTGCGTTGAATGAAATAGGAAAAAGTTATACTGTCGGTAATAACGAAATGCAACATTTCCCCGTCTTTATTTGACTCGTCAACTGCAAGTCATGTAGTTACAAGTACAATTGTGAAACATATTATTATTTGGCTTTGCGTCGTGTTAGAGTGGCTCTGAGATAGAAACCAGTTGATTGAAAATGAATTTCAAACCAAAAACAGTTACCTAGGTAAATGAGGAAGGAAAGGACTGTTTTAACTGTCCTAATCTTTATATACGTTATTCTGTATTTATATTGCTAGCCAGCTCTGTTCACCGCATTATTTTTCGAATACTTTTCTAATATGACCAATATTCCATCTATTTTCGAACATGGTTAACACCGCTTACAATAATCACAGAGAAACAGTTCAAACGAAAGGATCTGACATCCTCTCGAGCTGCTACCATTAACCCGTCACGCATTAATTAATTTCGAAAAATAAATATGCCTTTCGATGAAATTACTTTTGCTCGTCTGTTCATGTCCACCAATTTCAGGAGTAATGGGCCTTTCCTCCCACACACAGAGCGCGCTTGATTGACATCTAGCTTCCACGATCATGTGATCTCGACAAGAACATATCAATAGCATCGGCGACGAGATGAAATTGGATTGATTAACCCAGCAGCACGCTCGCCGCTTGCAAAATCTAGGTCGTTTTTTCGGTCTCGCTCTTTCGCACTGCACGCGTTTGATTCCGTTTTAAGGTGTTCTGATCGTCGCTGGCTTCGCAAGAGCGTGATTTTAAGTTTGATAACGAAAATATATCAAGCATGGCTTAAATTATGAAAAATCTTATACTCTCTCTGTTCGCTCTCGGTAACATCAAAATGGCTGGAGAAGCAATCTGTGCTATACAAGGACGCTGACAAAGTAACAGAGCAGACTTCACCATATAAACTCAGGTTGTTGTTAATTTTACATTTCAGAAAAATAGCTCTGACAGAGGGTTAAATAATTTAAGCCCACGATTTATATATATTATATTATATCATATATAAATATATTGCTGCTATTTTATCGTCCCACGAAAAGTTTTTCACGTTCCGTGCCTTCCGTTTCGCACCTAGCATTTTCTAAAAAGTCTTCAATCAAGTCTTCTCATCAGCAAACGATTAAAGTTTGATTATTTTCAACTTTCAGAAGAAAAAATGAGAAAAAAGAGAATGAGGTTTTTGTGAGAACGTCTGCCTACCAAGGAACCTCATTTCGTGACGCGAATCTGTCAACGCCCGTCCGAGCACGTGTTGACTATGAACTCAGCATCACCTATCTGCAGCAGCACTCGTATTAATAGACTTACCTTGGAGGATTGCTAGCTTGATCTCATCTTGGCAGAGCGCGATGGTTTCCTCGATTTTCTTTGGCGCCTTCTCTTGATCGGAACACCTGACGGCCTGGATGGGAAATTAAGATGAGATTTAATTTGTGTCGTCGAATCTGCTTCCGGGGAATTCGGATGCAAAAAGACGAGTGCGGTGTCTTGACTGGATCAAGAAGATTGGTAAATGCGGAAATTTAGAGAAACTTATCCGGTTTTTTATTTTTAATCTTGCTCTCTTGTACTCGATCTATAACAATAACATATTTTCTTTAACCGAATATCAACTACGGTGGGATACGGAAAAGTTATTTTTTCGATACCGAAGCTTAAAAAATTTGCTAATAACATGCATTGAACTCGTATACATTCACAAAAATTTTCTCATGTGATCAATTTTGGCCGCTTATGTTGAAATTTCTATAAAATATAAATTTTTTTAGAAATTTGAATTTTGAAACCATCTTTTAAAGAGAATCATCAAGCTTGTGCGACGAAACCTAATATAAACACCATCTACACCAGGCTATACTTGCTAGTTGCTAGTTGCTAGTTGCTATACACCTGCAGCACGTACAATTGACATCAAGTACTACCATACATACACTTAATAAACTAATAAACCGAATCTGATCTCTAAGGTGTCTTAGTTGGAGAGGGGAATCGCGGTAAAGCAAACGTTTAGTTAATAAGTTTAGACTAGCTTCGACGACGCCGACGACGCTTGCCGAACAAGCTGAGCTCCAGGCGTCGCGTATATTCATCGACGACGACGCCGACGCCGACGCCGAGATTTAAGACTTGTAATTAGATTGAGACGCCAGCTAAGACTCGGTCGTGGCGCGCGAACGTCGTATGAATATGATAAGCCACGTTAGAAAGATTTCCAGTAATTAAATATCAGTAATGAATTTATAACCTAGTTTACCATTTCATGATATTGAGATATTTTTTATACGAGCTCGAAGCAAGAAGATTTTGGGTTGGTGGGTTCTGGTAGGGCTTCCTCTGAATCATTCTTTAATGCTTAAGGAAAGTTTTTTTCGCATGTAAATCACTTTTTGAGATGCAAGACATTTTTAATTTGGAAATGGCGTACGAACGACGCTCGTTATTTCTGCTGGTTTTAATTAATTGTGTTTAGCGGCTGTGTGGTACAAGAAAGAATCACAATAATTAATGCAAGGAAATTAATTTGAAATTTTAATATCGAATGAGAATTGACGGTGTATTTTTTTATTTCAAATAAAATTGAGTCAACAAGAATTATCAGCCTGAATAAAAAATTCAAAAAACTGCCAAAGTTTTCTCAGTTGGTGTACGGCTAGGTGTTCAATAAAAACATCCCCATTAATTACAAACAATCTCGGTGGAACTTTTACGTGGGTGGTTGCATATTTTTATTTTTGTTTCACTAAACGGAATTGAACTAAAAATATCTTTTGATGATTTGAGTAAATGTTTTATTTAAATGCATTGGTAGAGTTTAATTTCAGAGACATCCGTATACGGCCCACTAGAACATATGAAACACGCGTAGGGTTCCAGTTTGAGATTCAAATACTTGTCAAATAAAAATGCGTTGAGCTCGGAATCCTAACTCATAATTTGGCTGATAATATCGATCATATATTATAGAGTTACCAGGTTTCAAACACATTTGATGCAAATTATTGGACACTCTATCCGCGAACAACCGATGTGCTTGCAAATGCATTTTACATGTAAATATCTAAGCCGGCTTTGAGTTATGTTATTTCATTGCATAAACTAAAATGAACCCTGTTTTGATTTTAAAAAAATACATCCATTTCCTTAAAAATGATACAAAGAAACATCACAAAAGAAGCGTCAAACGGAAAACAAATGTTCTACATATTTCAAAATTCAAATATTTGCTTTCGTAACACTCCAAATGGTGCAAAGGCGCAAAGAAAAATTGCTACTTCTCCGGCCAAACGCAACAGGTAATAAAAAAGCTGTTTTTACATCAAACTGTATACCGCGTCAGCGTAAAACCAAGTGGAGAGCCGAAAGTCACAGCATCAAACACTAGTGACACTTTTTGTAATTGCCATCGAAATCCAACACCTATAAAAGCCAGTCGTGAATTACGAAAATCTGCTTTAGCTTTTTTCTGACTGCGATTTTCGCTCCATGTATTTTGCCTTGACAGAGCGCTGTTTGAGGGAATTAGCATACCCATACCATTTCAAGTGAACGTAACAAGCTTGCCCACTTTTCTGAGTTGAAAAACTATAGATTTTCAGCAAGTCATGTGACTATTTCGCTGAGGATACCTCCCTTCTCCCACAAAAATACGTATAGTATATAAATGCATACGAAGATCTCAAGGTGATACAATGACATTACACTGTTAAATAATGACTTCGTAAATGAGGTACTCTATTCCGAGTGACACAGATTTTTGTATACCAATTGATTAGCACATCGATTTTATCTTCGACGCAGATCTTTTCACCCCCTTTCGAATGCCAAATGCATCTGTGTCACTTTTTGAATGTACTTAGAAAGAAAAGTACTGGCAAACGATGAAATACATCATCTTTGACACACATTTTACTCTCTGTACACACAGGAAATGTTTTTTTTGTCACACTAAAGTAAATTCACTTTAAACGTGATTCAACTTTCGATGCAGACTTCAGTTAATCGATTTCTCAACTTTTCGTTAATTTTGTACAGATGCTCTAAAATTGTCATGTTTCTTGTGTTCTCTGAACACTTGAAAAAAGTAGACAAAAAGTAGATAAAAATTGCATTACAAATCCATGACAGAACTATTTTTAATCGACTAATCCAAAGGTCGACGAATGCAAAACACTTCGGGTGAAGAAGAGACTACGGTTTACCTTCTTCGGCGGAGGATCGCCTTCGTTGGCAGCGGCCAGAGCTAGAACACAGCTGACGCTGAAGACAAGTGTCAGCCTCAGGTTCGCCATTGCGACTGACTTGAAGTTCCAAATCGCAGCAACGTCTCAGCTCTCAAGTGTAATGAAAGTGCATTGCATCACAGCGATATAAAACAAGCGGTTTCAACTTTCTAAATATCTTCGTATATTGAGAACCTTTAATTTCGATATTGAATCATTATGATTTAAGGTTCGATAAGTTTGCTCAACGTAGAGGGAGATGCATATTATATTGGCATTATGCAAGCTTACCTTTTTTTCACGAATTCTTTTTGCGTTTTCGACTTTTTCATTGTCTTCGTACAAGTTTAGTAAGGGGGAGTATATGAAGGAGATTGTGTTGACTCGAGATAAAATCCTGCGTTATTACAATTTCATAAGAATCTATATTATGCAAAACACTTTTTCATATAATCTCCACTTAAACACTTTAAGAAGAGCTATTTTTTATTATCTATTCTTTTCAATAAAGCGAGACGTCGCTTTACTCGAAAATATTTCCACTTCGTCAGCTTACAGCCACATTTTATTTATGAACTCTCATAAAAAATTCGATTTTAGTTCGATACAAATAATTAGACAGTTTGCGTTCGTTTCCCTCGGTTACCTACCCCCGTTGACAGCCTTCTATTAAATTTTGGTGCTGCTTAACGCGGGGTGATTAAAAATTACCCACCTTTTTGTCTTGTGTTTGGGATTCATCAAAGCTTTTCAAGATTAGTTTATTTCCAGTGCACTAACTGTCAGCAGTTGCACGAGTGACTCACCCACACAATCTTGAATCTAGCCTTAACTATAAAATTTTCTGCTAGATTGTCGAACTCACAAATGCCTGAAAATAACGAACAAAAACGAAAAAAAAATAGTTTGACTTGTACATGCAAAATGGCATGGTTTGCAAAACAATTAAATCAAATTTAAAGGAAACACTGAATTGAGTTTCGTACTATGTAATTTGATTGTGGTTGATGTGATTATGTGCTAGTAATTAATTTTACGGCAAATAAATTTATATACATTGATAAATATTTAATTAAATAACGACTAATTTAGTTACAAGTCCAAATTTGTGTAGACACAAACATTGTCCGTAATTTCTCGTTACCTATTCTTAGCACTTACTAAATTTTCTAACTGGTTCAATGAATGACTGATAAGTTATTGATTTTCAGTTTAAGTCAGCTTTTTGGAATTCGAGCGATATAAAAGTAAAGCGCACTGCAGAATCGAGACGATTTTTTTCCCAAAAAATGTTTTCTTCTCGAGAATATCACAGATTTGCTTTGCGGAGAGCACACCCCTGCTACTCCATTTATACCAGCTACCCCGTATAACCAGCAGAGCCGCAGAGCCGAATCTAAACATGATATAACTTGAATAAATTCCTCCCTCCCTTTTGAGGGCTGCCCCGAATGCCCCGTCGCCAGCTAAAAAAAAATAGGAAATTGTGTGACATACAAAAAGTTGGGAAACTAAACAATTTTCCGGGCTTTAAGTTCAACAAACCATGCTTTAGCATTTTCGTACGAATCTTTTTAATTACAGCCACGTTTTATTCGATTATCTACTAAATGACAACCTTCCTTGTTGAGCTAGAAGAGGAAATTGATTAAGTATCGATCTCGCTGCGTGTCAACGTGTCACTGCCATAACCGTTCCAGATTTCTGATTGCAATTGTGATTGAAAACCAAATAGTGCATGATATAAAATTAAATTACAATTGATTTAAAATTTTAATAGGATCCGTTCCTGTGTTTAGCAGTAAAGTGGGTTTATGAACAAAAGAAAGCTTCGTGGATTCTTTGAAATTGAAACTATAGGGGTCAATTTAATTTTTTCCTTTTTCTAGTTAAATAAATCGTAAATTCATGTTATTTCGGTCCGAAATCCACTTTATTAGGCAAATGGTTAAACCAAAATAAGTTATTCTTTATTTTATCTACAATAACGCGATAGTGGAAGTGGAAGAAGAAAAGGAAGAAGAGGAGAAAGAAATCTTGACAGGCTAGGCCAGCCTGATGTCTGTGAGAAGGCCTTAATTTGTGTTCTCTTCAAAACCCTTTCACCCTACATGGAAAAATAAAATTGAGTATTATCTGTAATAATACAATTCATACTGAATTTAGTCGAGAGATGCACATAACTTCCAAGAAACCCTACTTGGCCGTTGTTGTAAAAGGCAACTAGTTTTCTACAAACTAACCAATAATACGCTTCACTAAAGCGAAAAACAGAAAAACTCTTACATTTTATATGTGTATCTAGCAGTTATAATGGACTTTTATCTTTAAAAAAATGGTTTTTCTCCCCACTTTCTCGCTTAGTTGAACCAACAATACCTATTTTTACTCTTCCGTGTGTGTCTACATTTGTGTCTGGGCACAAGACTCTTTGTAGCCCCTCCCCCCTACCCCAAACAAACCACTGATAACAAACGCACTCCACCACCACACGCGCCACCAAAGCTTTGATTTATTCCCGAGCTCAATACATCTTACTTCACTGAAGGAGGTTTACGCTTTACAAGGAAAAGCAAGCCGCAAAGAAACACAGAACAGAAACTAAAATATACGAAATAGCAGCAACCGGTATTCTAGTGGGTTGCTAGTTTGCATCTCTAGCTAGTAGCTAGATCACTTGATACTCGTTGCGTGTTCTACGCGCTCTAGGATTCATCAGTGGCGCGCTGATGCTGCGAATTTATTAATCTCTATTTGTGTGCGACACAGTATCTGGAAAAGTATTTATTTTTTATTTGAAATGAAAATTTTCACATTACCACAAAATATTTAAAATCAGCGCAATGAGTATGAGAGTCCGTGGTTTAGATGATATAGTCGATGCCTGCCCTGTGCGAAGAACGGATAACAGTCTACAGGTTAAGAATCTCTTGTTGGGAGTGAGGAATCGATTCCGAATTGCAGACACCTTAAGGTGAACGGATTGTATCATACCTCTCAAATTATCTCCCAAGTCTAAAGTAGAGTGTTGTATTTTACAAAAATCACATCTAAAACAGCACTTTTAAATATATGACCGATAAATACATCATCCTTGACCATGGCTCCCGCCACTGAACACGTTTTATTGACGTCAACCCTCCTCTTGCCAATGTACCGAAAACTTTCCGATTTAATTCCAAGACTTCGCGTGTAGCTTTCTGCAAGTTTAACCCTTTGCCCGCAATATTCACTGACTCGAAAATGTGTATTCCTTTCGACCATGAATTTCAGTTTGCCCTCCCGTTTTTTTTACCCCGGGCCAAAAGTTCGCAACAGGACTGAAACTGGCTGAAACGCACTTTTTTATACTTTTTCATTAGCACTTGGCGCTGACTTGAAACTCGATCTTAAAGTCACCATACCGCTTTACTTTCTTAACACTTCTGCGCGACGACGGACGTTTCCTATTTAAATGAGAACGTATAAAAAATAAAGACAATGAAGTCAATCCGAATGATGTGAAACTTTCGGAAAGGGCAAGGGATTCCGTTTTATTTATTTGCTGTCCATGTCGCAGCCTTGGGCCATGGTTGAAGGCGCGGGGAGGACCATTAGTAAGATTGTCACTTCATTGGGACAAAAACATTTGCCGTTTATCACATGAATAAAGCGGACGTCGCCTCGGCGTCTACCCTATGGGGTGCAGGGGGTGCAGGGGGTGCAGGGGGTGTGAGAATCGGGGGGTAGGAGATCGGACATATCGCCTTAAAGAAGCATTTGTTCGCGTCTGGAAACAGACAGCAGCTCTCTTCCCCTAGCGCCGAATGTCGAGGGTATACGAAAAAAAGGACACATATATTTTTCGCTAACAGAAAGCGAGATCTTTTTCAAAAATTTCTTCTTCCAAGTTTCTTTTTCTTCGCCGCCCGCCGTTTTTCTTTTCCGACTCTAGTTTTCCGGTGCACCGGATATAGCGGAGGCTTTGGTCGAGCAGGAAGATCGATTATCCCGGAGAAACCCGTAATGGATTCAGAGGGAGATCGACCAAAAAACAATTTGCACCAATTCTTTAGCGATTTTCACGGCGCCACGTCTCGTGGTTGCGATGCGTCCGGCTCGCCGAACTCAGTTTTTTCACGGACACAAGATTTCCGCGAGTGATCTGCGGTTTATTTTTGTAAATTGTAATTTTCCGTTCGTACGTGATAATTTTCCTCTAGCAAGGATCAGCGAAGCAGCGAACTATAAGCAATGTTAGCACTGTAAATCCCTATAGCTCTGTTTATCAATCCCTCCGATTCCATGATTTTTCTACGCAGTTTGTTCTTTGATACCTTTAAATTTTCCAAATAACAATCGTAGACTTATTTCGCGCCTGCAAAGTAGCCCGGACAAGTTCATGTGCCTCTTTGCTCAACGATCGCGAGACTTTAACAATAAGTCCGTTGCTCTCATTGTCGCGCTAGGGACAATGAAAACCGAAAGAATGAGAGAACTTTTAGACATAAAAGCGCGAAAACGGCCTCGAACTTCCGGTAGTACCCACAAGTTTCCAACATCAAAAATCAGCCACAATTAAGCCTCGTTATTTCCCAGTAAAGCCCACGTCCACCCTCTTATCTGCAAGCGTGCAAACTGCCATCGAGTGGCCACCCTTGGCTACACCATCGCCAACATCTCCACTCCATTTTATTCACCTACGCTCGAGCTCGCCAGTCGCTACCCCTGCACCCATGCACCCTGCACCCTGCAGCAGCAGCAGCAGCAGCGACGCTAGCTAAGGGCTCGCTGCTCCTGTTTCAGCCTCGGGTCCGTGATACGCGTGCGCGGCCAGTGTGTGGGCGCCGCGACGCTTCGCAGCGGCGTCAGTGACGTCTGGAGCGGGCGTCGAGCACGTCGCGAGGCGTCCGACCATCCCTCAGCTGCCGGCTTGTCGCCGGACGGCGCGTGAACACGAGAGAGAGAGCGTCCAGAACAAAGCGCAGTGGCTGAAGATCTAGAGACAAGGTTTTTTTTGCGGACGTCTGTTGGGTGGCGTTGGAGGTTGTTTTGTGTAGCGGCTTGAGGCTGGGGCAGCGTTTATTATTTTTATCTGATTTTTGAGTTTTTTTTTGTGAGAACGATGCTGGTCGTGTGACCGCGGGCGCAGCCCCCACTGGACCAGCGAGAAGTGCTACGAATGTGCGCGGCGGCGGGCCATCGTCACGAATTTATTCACCAGAACGAACGACGTCGGAATCGCAAGTGACACATAAATATCGATTTGGTTTTACGCATTTCAATAAAATTCCATTCCTTTTTTACGACGACTATAAAAGAAAAACACATCACCAACTGACTTTTGAGAGGAGAAGAAAAAAGACAGTGCCGGATACTTTTAGGGTAAGCGCGGCGATAAAAGGGAATAGCAAGACATTTTCGTCGACGGCACAGGCCGGCGAGAGGCTCGATTATCGCTTATTTTGTGCAATTTTCTCGACAGCAGCTGGTGGTTTGACCGGAAGTGACCAGCGAGCGTGGAAGTGCGAGTATGTCTTGAGCGGCGAGGCCGGCGCGATGTCAGTTTTCTGTCCCACGCTGGTCACTCCTTGATGTGCTCCTGCCAAGATGAAGTGCGCTGTCCGTCATCCGTCAACAATCGTATGCGTCCTCGTGCCACCGTTCTTGATTTTCCGTTATCTAAAGATATTGCGATTGTTGCCACCGGGTTGAACGTACATTGGGGAGAAGTTTTCCGCCGAGATGCATTCCGCTTGCCACTGATTTCTACCACGAAGAAAACTGTGAGTGAATTTTAAAAAAAAGAAAAAAAATATATATAACTGAGATTTGTGTATTTTTTATCGTTGCTTTTCACACGCGAAAGTTCGTCTGGTTTTCTAGTCTCAAAGTTAAACACATACAAAATCATAACTCATCTACGGTTTTGCCCGTGTGCTTTGTGGGGCCGTGTGATACTCTTTTATGGTGGTGCATTGCTAAAATTTTAACAAATGGCAAAAGTTTTTGAATAAAGTCTGTGCTCAATTATTAATGCAAGATAGGGGAAGATAGCAGCGCGCTCTGTCGACTTTTTGGCTTTGAGAGCGTAATTAAAACCAGATACGTACGTATAGCCAGCGTGCAAGTATAGTCATTTGCATAAACGTGTTGAATGGATTGAGCCATCGGAACGGATTGTGATGATACGGATTTGAAAGGAGGAAGCTCTCTTTTATTTTGATATTTTGTGAAAGGTTTTCGAAAGGTTTTTTTTCTGAGGGTTGAATTAATCAACTGATTAAAACCACCGCATCTTGAAAACAAGCGTGACGCTAAAAATTGAAATGACTTTTTACTGAGTTGCTCTTTTTCGTGACAACTTGAATGATAAGGGCACAATTATTTACCCGTGAAATTACACGGAAAAGTGAATGCACGACTCGGAAAATTTCCATTGCTGAGGGAAGAATGCGAAGAAAAGACGGCGAAAATATTAACTTCGTTTTCAAGAACTTTCGTTGAGAGAGAGGGGAATTCATACGATGTTTGAATGGAAAAGCATGACATTGAAGACTGGCAACAAGAAAAAAAGTATACTCTACGCTTCTGAAGGAATAAAAATGCTGATTCGTGTCGTAGAATGTTGACAAAAATGACAACAATTTTGTTTGTATGATAAATCGAAAATAGACGTACGATCGAAGAAAAAAAATTAGAAAGAAAAAAAACTAATTTTTGATAATGGTTTCACTTGGGGATATCATCTACGCTTAACTTGTCACTAAATTTCGAAAAAAAATTCGAATTAGATTTCTAGTTTACTAAAATAACGAACCAGCACACACAGAGAAAAAAGAGGACACAAATTCAAAACCAAGGTCAACGTTCAAACTAAACAAAAATGAACCAACCAACGTTCAATTCGAGCGCCTGCAGCGCCCTCATCGAGGACGTGCGATGGGACGACCCGCAAATGGTCACCTCGTTGGTGATTCTGCTGCTGATCAACGTGATGGTGATCGGAGGCAACTGTCTCGTGATCGCTGCTGTCTTCATGAGTTCGAAACTCCGCACGGTCACCAACTTGTTCATCGTCTCGCTGGCGGTTGCTGATCTGATGGTTGGCCTCGCTGTCTTGCCGTTCAGTGCTACATGGGAGGTGTACAAGGTAGGCTCCTCGCTTTCATTATTTCTACCCTTGCCGTGCGTTTTATGTGCCTGTTCTTACAATTTTGTATCACTGATTTAGTATACTAACTATGGTAGAAGCAGTTGCATTTCATGGCAAGTGATATTCTCTCACCTAACCTAAATTAGGCGTATAAAGCCCTGAAACGCCGTTCCAATATGAGTAGCAACCAACCTAACCTGTATAAAACTTAACCTAGGTAAACGAGAATCGGTCTGAAATGTAACCTATCCAATATAACCTATCCAATTCTATTACTATCAGTTGAAAAAACGATAAACTGGGCCTAGATCGTGTAATAGCATGGTAATCCGTTATAAAACTGAAAATTAGAACAGGAGAACTGATTGTTGTTCTACTGGTACGGTGGGCTTTGAATCCGACCACAATTTCATGTCATTTTTGTTTTGTAATATTTCATTTTTTTCTAATAACCACAGAAGAACTGAGTGGCCTTTCTCTATTGACAAATCTACAAAATTGTCCTAGGTAAAATGCCACTTGGATATTATGCTGCATAAAAAGTCGAGATAGAATATTCTTCGTTGAAATGGATTGGGGGCAAGTTGAGGATGGAGAATTATGTGGGGGTTGCTGGCGGATCACAGCTCCTCGTCGTCGCTCCTCAAAAATTCTCAAATTATTTCAAGCCATTCATAAACAGAACCGGAGATGAATGGAGCTTGTTTAGTGACGAGCACAAGATCTAATTTAATTTTTAAATAAATTGGCAAAAAATATGACGCGAGAACAGAAATGTATGGAAATTCAGGTAGTTTTTAGCGCGGTGCCCGTCATAACGATGGATTTGAAGCAAATTGGAGATAAGAAAATGAATGTCATTAGCATTTTCTTCTGTTGAGCGGCGGAGAGTGTTGCTAATCTTGGAACGCGGACAAAATTTGTAAGTCCTCTGGCGTTGTCGACGCTTTCTTTTTGCCTCAACTCCGCCAAGCACATTTTACAATGATATAAGTTTACACGCTCGACAACTTTCTGGCCGTATAGAGCGTGATTACACTGTCGGTACTTTCGTGAATGTGTGGAAAGGACAAGGAGTTCCACGAATTTATTTGCCATAAAGTATGCATGTGAATTTCAGTGAAGCATCTGGCATTGGTTTCGCTAACTCAAATGCCAACTGCTGGTACTTGTCGTATAAGTTAAGTTTCGTTTGAGGGAAACAATTTCTCGAAGTGTTATTTTTCTTGTAAAGTTTGATAAATTCTTATCAAACAGTTGTATTTCTTAGACTGAAGTTTAAACTAAAGCTTACGCGTGTCTAATTTTTCATTCAATAATTTTAAATGTAATCGTATAAAAAACTCTTAGATTTTTAAATAAGTTTCTGTATGAACACAAAAGACAATAATGTTGCAAAATTATACGCTTTAGGTGCTCCAGCTCCTCCCCCAGACTGCCACCCTGAAACACGAACCACCCTTGCGTCGTATACAAGCAATCTTTACGGGATAGCCATGATATCAGGCTGGGTGCCAATGTGAAACAGAAAGATATTCTAACCGTATAAAATACCAAGCTTTGTTATACGCGCTCTAAACGAGAGGAGAATAAAAATGGTGCTCATTATTTCTCGCGAGGGTGATAAATAAACAGGATAAATTTAATCAAAAAGCTGCACTACCTATTTCGCAACATGCAAGCAGGCAGGGCAGGTTTTTGAGGGTAGTTTTCTGTGGGTGGTGGGGAGGCAAGTAACGACGGCGATTCTTGATTGCTCCAGTGAAGAGCAAAGGCGTCTCGAAAGCGTATCAAATTGTTGCAGTGAAACTGCGAAACGTAGTTTACCGTAATGCGGATGAGCTAAGAGAATTTGTTCGCTGTTCGTTTGAAATTTGAAAATAGTTTTTATATTCATCGCTCATAACGCTCATGCGAATACGCCAGTGCACTTTGATGAGAATCCCGTTTACTTTGTATTATTTTCTACGTCGTTTTGAAAATATAAAATCCATTTTTTTTTAATGCGGACCGGAGAAAAAGAGACCTAGCGCCGGTGAATATAATCAGCTTACCTGGTTGACAGCCATACAGTTGTTTACCATTAATTAAATGAACGTATAGAATTTTGACTATCCTAAATTCTACTTGTGTAGATTTAGTTTAGCAATGCGACGATGATCGTGGTTCTTCTCCTTCTAACTCATTGGTTAAATAAATCAGACAAAAAGTAAATGTTCGTTAGTAAAACATTGTATTTTACATTTGCTAGAAGCGAATAATAAATAATGACAGGGAGTTAGTAAATAAAGTAACCACAACAAGCTGTTTACTTTTGAAACAGTTGACAAATCGATAAAATCCTATCAAAACATGACAAAATTCTTATATCGTAATTATCAATCATGTAATCAAATCACAATTAGAAAGATTTTGTGAAATTTTGGGCTAACATCGACTCAAATCAATAAGATGGCAATGCCAAAAAATAATTAAATTAAACGAAAATCACTTTATAACATGCAACGAACTAATTTTGAAACACTTAAGCTTTAATGCCAGTATAGTTATAAGCAAATCACATAGAATAGACCCAAGATAATATTATGTATAACCGCCCACCCGGGCCACACAATTTGCCGTCGGGAGGCATATAGGCATAATATTGGCTAGGATTATTAGCGGCGGAATTGGAATTGCAAGCGTTTGGTAGCCATTTCCAACCTGTTGGTGGGACGACAACGCTAGGCCTAAATGAGCTCAGTTTATAGCCCTTGTTCACGCCTTGTTCACCCCTTGTTTACCCCTTGTTTACCCGCTCCATCATCATAACACATGGGATTATCGCCTAACGCGAGATATACTCGAGGGTGCGAATGCTTTACTCTGAGACAAGATCGAGAATGATGATTGATAATCTTTGTATCATGGTTCATGGCCATGGATATGATATATAGATATATAGATAAGTTATACTTTCTTAAAACATCGTGTCTTTTCCTAATCTTAGGAGTTAGGACGTTAGCACGTTAGTTAGAAGTACTGAATGCCAAATCCCAAAGTTTGCCAAGTCCCAAGGAAAAGTTTGTGTTTGGGACTTATACCATTCAATACCCAGTAAAATAGTTTTTTTTTCTGAAATAAAGATATTTTAGATCTTAGATGCCTTTCAAGTTCAAGATGAATCCTTTCAAGATGAATTTTCTATCAAGTGTGTTATTTTCCGAATGAAACAAATGATTTACAAATGGATCTCCAAACCAAGTTTATCATGACTGAATACAGCCTTATAAATGTTCGGGAAATTTATTAATATTCCGGAAAGCAGTAGAAATATTTGTACCTATGTACCTAGGGATAGTCAGCCCTGAAGGGCATTTTATCTAAATTGGCATAAGACTGCAGTTGAAATCGTCATCCCCAAGGAAGCGAAAATAAATCTAGGAGCTTAGTCTTTTATCCACGATCGTATTTTTGCAAACCATCTAGGGATATTCAACACTAAAGATGTCGAGAGATTACTGTTTTAGGGGAAATATTTAAATTATTAAACCAGTCTCAATTACTTTTTCAGTTACCCATTTGTATTTACTTTTGATGACCTTTACGAAATTTGATGTCGTTATGGACATTGACAACGGAATGAAACATAAAGGGAAAAGATCGCATTTATTTTTTAATTGCTGGATAAGTAGGTACTGCTGTGTGATAAGTAAATCGAATCAAACGGATGTCACAAACACAGCTACATCGACCTCCAGCTGTGTATACATTCATTTATTTTTATTTTGTCAGAAACGTCAGCTGGCTTCATTTTCTGTGCAACAGTCTAAAAGTCACTTGTCGATTTCTTCATTCTGTTAATAAAAGGGTTCATATTATTTCCTCTCGCTATACGTGAAAATTGCGAACGAACTCCTCGTATTTTTTTTTATTATCCCCCATTCAATGTCAAAAAGCTTAGAGGCGGACACATTTCAAAAACGAACACAAAATATTAAGTAGGTTAGAGAGAATATTTTATTTCTCCTATATACACGTATATTTTCGAATATCATTTAATTTCCGGAGTGCCGCTATACGTTGAATGATCAAAGCCTTTCCGAGCTCGCTGCACTGTTTATGTTTCGCGATATTCGCGCCCGAAGCTTTTCACACTGCGCGAAATCAATTCAATATCCTCCCTTAAATCAAAGTCACGCCATCGCGTCCTTCGAATGATTCGCCGGATCGAATAGTCCTCCGGCCCTCGGCGCTTGCAGCTAGCGAGCAAATGGGACAAACACCCGGAAGGGTTTAGAAACGTACACGTCCTTTACGTTCGCCTTTGGGGAGTCGACACATTTTCCAGAGTTATGCATTCGCGTCCCTGACGCCGACGGGCTGTTGGGGGCAGTTTCGGGCGACATAGAGGAACTATGGAAAAAAAAATTGTGCAATGGCTTTGGTGTTTGCTATCATGAAGTCCTTTCTCACACAAAAAGCCTAAGGATAAATTTTATACCATTTACAACCCTTAGATTAAAGTGTGAGTTAAGACAGATGTCATGGCTAATCAGATGAAGGTGAAGATGAAATGAACCTGAATTGTTTTCTTAAATTATGTCATTAACTCCAGAGTAAAAAATAATTCAAAATAGTCGTCAAATCATTGATATGATGGTCAATTATTAAATGTGCCCACATATCTTACTAGGCTGTACAGTATATGGTAACTCTTTGAAATAGAATTGTTGAGCTGGTGACAGAATCGTGAGCGCTGCTAAGCGGCTTGATGATGAATTAAAGCAAGCACCACAGCCATATCGTTACTTACGTCATCTTATAGATTATTGTAAGGGGGGTGCTTGTCACTAATGCTCAATCAGGTGATATCGTTGCTTTCACTTCACCACAATCCGCTAGGTTCGTAGCGAGCTTCATATATTCTACGGCATATATATATTTGATAAGTAGGTATCGTGAAATTATAACGAGGTTCATTTGTTAGCATCATGATCTTGGACAAGCAATGAATTCATCGGTTACTAATTTCTATAAAAAAATTAAAATCATAGTCTTGAATTATATTAATACTTGTATGTTTCGTTCGATTTCGTAACCATAACAAGTGAACCCAAAACAGCTATTTAAAGTTTACAGGAAAATTAGGCAAATTATACGGCCCTTTACAACAGTTGCAACTTGCAAGAAAGTATACTTACGCTTACCTGTAAGAGACACTTATTGAAATGAATGTTCAGATTTTCCACCTTCTGTTCAACTATAAAAAACTTACTGAACCCGAACCGTGACAAAACTGTACAACGATATTAATATCGCATGTCCCATTTCTTCTACAAACCGCATCTAACCACTTTGGAAAGCTGAGATGCGGACGCTAATGCAGGACATTATTTAGCAAGCACTTTAAGCTATTTCAAGATATTAAATGGTAATAATACATAATGTATAAGGGAGGAAAGTGGAGACCCCCCTTTTTTCTCGGAAATAAAAGCCTGGTGGTAATCTTCAGTTAGCGTGATTCGCCCATGATCTATATAGAAACTTTCCCGCCATTATAAGGCGCGTATCGCAGAAAATGACAGGACAAAAAACAAACAAAAATATTTGTAAAACTGTTCCATGGGCGTCGCAAAATAATTACATGCTTTTACTTGAATCCGCGCGTGGGCGCAAGGTGTAGTATAGAGCTGTTTTATTTTGCCCGCGCGTTCGCCCCAGTAATTCGCTTAGTTGCGAGGCGTCGCCGTCAGCGCTCGCCTAGCAGGGTGATGCGCATACAGAGAGCCACCGTTATTAAGGCTTGAAATAATAGGGTCTCGAAATGTCAATTGAATTTCTCGCAATGTCCTCCGCGTGCTATCGTGACACACTCGTCTATCAGAATAACACTCGCTTCTTGAAACTCGCTGCTCGACACATGCCGCCCCCTGTCTGGCTTTCACCGCGCGACATGCGACCAAATTTTCCAGAATCGTAAACGCAACGTGTCTGAACACTATTTTTAGATTTTTGACATATTGACAGACAAACAGTCATAAATCATGATGATGACACAGCTCCGCGAATCGATGAGACGTTCAAAGCTCTGCGCAAACGACCAGCGAATAATAAAATAGGGATTTGGTTTCACTCTGGCGTCAGCGAAAGCGAACAAACAAAAAAATGTCACCACTAACTTTCAATTTCAAAATTTCTGCACCCTCTTTACGAATGGCGATGATTACAAATCAACATTCTGATCAATATATAACATAGTGAAAGTCGTTAACCGCTAATGAGGTTTTAGCGTAGATGGTTAATTGGCCTATAAATAACACCCGTTCATCCCCACCGTGCACGCTTGATTCGCATTAAATATTAACCGAATTACCGCGCGCCAGGCCGCCGTGGCGGCGGTTGCCCAAGACTTTATAAGAAACGTAGCAGCGAAACGCTCGATGGCGTCTAGCGGACGCTTTCCCAACGGGGTTTCCTGCTAAATGTCTAGCTCGCTATCGTGAAAACGGGAGACCGGCCCGGGCTAAAGTGCTCGCGGCAGCAAGGAATGATCGCCTAACCGCTTGGTACACGGGGAAATCCTGGGGATGCGCGACAATAGGCTGGCTGCTCGAGTGTCGCACTTTCGACCGTTTGGTGCACTGAAAATCCTGGGGATGCAGCTATGTGGAGGCTGGAGAGGCAAGCTTGTTTGGTATTCAAATAAACAGCGAATTCAAGGCTAGAAAATCTTATTCTGAGCCAATTGAACAATTTCAAGCCACTAGCCAGTAATATGAAATGGAAACCAATAGATTTCGAGATAGTTCGCGACAATTAAAACCTACAAATGATTCAAAATGTAACACGAATGAAGGAAAATGAGGTTTAGTAAAGGTTAGGTGAATAAATCTAGTCTTTTATTTTGAATCCGCAAATGACAGGTATAAGAACTTCATCAGCCCAAAATGACTAGCTCGCGTGTTGTGGGTATAGCTATAATATAACATGTACTTTTCCTAATAGTACAATTGATTTTCATTAGAGCTGCAGCTTGTACGTAGCATCATATCATATAAAATTTGAACTGTACGGAAGTTATTGTCTGCAAATTAAACTGGGATTTTTTTTTGCTCTCTAGCCAGGCAATTCAAGCAGCGGTCTAGCCTCCTTAAAACAAATTTGGAAAACGGGCCACTTGGACACGAGCGAGAAACTTAATCTGGAATTACACGCTCCGCAGTTGCAATAATAGTTACAGTTCGTTATCAAATTACGACTCAGTCATAAAACTTTTGACGGTTTAATTAAATTCCAGAAGACGTTTTTGAACTGTGGTCGGGCGAAAGTCAAGGTGCAATCAGACATTCGTAGGCAATCGGTCTTCGTGTGGGTTTTGCACTGCCTGCGAAATGGCAGACACCATCTTGTTGCGATCAAAAGTTTGTGTAAATGAAGAAATTCGTGAGGGTGAGGATATAACCACTTATAACAGCACAACAAAACTGTTAATTCGCTCGGAATGAGAAACTACGTGTTGCCTATGAATTAATCTTTCGTGGCTCCAGGGTTGAATCGTTCAAACAAAATACATCATCCCGAAAGATAATTATAAGATAATTAAAATATCTCAATTTGTAATGGAAATATCTCAATGCAAAAATTACATTGAACCGTTAATTTTCATTAGGGTTTCCCCTACACTTTGTGAACGGAAATGCTGCATCTGAATTTGGTCTTGATGAATAAAATTTTCACTAACGACTTAAACTTGGTCGTCTTAGCTTGGCCAGGGAGCTAGAATTGAGAATATGAAGATTTTACGTCGTTCGCCGAAACCAAAATATGAGAACCTTGTGAATTCGACTAATTCGCATCACATTTCAAATTTTTTTAGCAGCCTACCGAAGAAGGCAAGATTCATAAGAAAGATTCTTATAGAATACCAGGAGAATCACCCACGAGTGTCAATAAATTATAAAAACCCGTAAAATTGTTTTTGGAAGTTGAATCGACGGGCCCACTAAACGATCAACAAACCATGAAACGCTCACCACCCACTACACTAACTGTGATTGATTATTTGCCGAGGATGGCCAACCTCTCACATCGTCTTCTCTACCCCCGAGACCTCAGCGAGAATGTCTCCCCACGCAACCCGAAGCGCGAAACCCACCCCATGTGCGTTCGGAACGTTCTTAATCATCACAAGTTTTTGTTAGTTTCAGTTTAAGCGAGCTCAATTTACTCGCAAAGTAAAGCTGGTGTTAAGAAACACATATCCACATCACGTCATAGGTTATTTATGCTCCTATGAAAACCATGTCCAACGATCGTCCAGCATCCTGGAAAAACGTTTTACAGCTGTGAAAAGGATAAACGCGAAGAGAAAGAACCGAAACGTGTGAATCCTTCCTTGACTGTGGAAGCGACTCGCTAGTATTTTATCGTGGAGAATCGTTCGAACAAAGTACAGTGAGCCACAAATGTGACTTTCCGAGACATTTCACAATTTGAGGATCTTAATTTTAGTGCACCTTCGTGCAGACCGCCGCTGAGATTCGCTAGGTTGTAATGCTTCGCGTGGAATTCACGGTTATGTATTGCTAACTCGAATGCCAAGATGGAAATATGATCAATGTTCATGGCTTGGAACCGCAATCCCTTAGATACGACTGATACGAGTACATTCTAGCATGCGATTCGTACAGAATCGTGTCGCTAACTGCTAATTCCAAGTTAAACTGCTAAGATATACTTGTTATCATTTGGCTAAGTGATTATTACTACTATCATTACTAATGTATGCCATTTCTGGCCAATTAGTTATAAAAACCGCTCTTTGGCCACTTTTTGAATTAGCAACTATGACTTTGACACTCCGTTTTCTGGAACCACTATGTCTAATTGGCTCTCATACAATGGTTACTTTCAGTCAATAGCAATGTTAACTTCTTAACCAGCTTCTGAACAATTGGAGCTTAGAGCACGGATTAAAATGTCCATTATTTAGACAGAAGTGTCTGAATTGCGGAGCTTAATCCACGCTTCTAAAGGGTAAAGGCAGAACTTGGTTGCAAGTTAAAACTATTTTCTTTTCTACTCTTACAAAACCTAGAGTCTGCTACATTCGTTGCGATTTCCAGCAAGTTTCTTACTAAATTAAACAGAATTCCAAAGTTTTCCCCGGGGGGTACACTCTGCGGAATAAAGTATTTGAATAGAATGAAAAGTGTGTCGGAAAAATACAGGAAAATCAATCAGAATGACGTCACGTGTATAGGATGTAGTTAATCACAACCATCATCACGCGCCATCATTCTCGATTCGCTCGTCGTGTCAATGGAAAGGAAAATCGTGACCGCGAAGGAAAAATGCACAACGCGGCACATTTTTAATTCAATTTATCGATTTTCTCATTTGTGTTCATTATTTATGTGTGTCACAATGGCCTAGTCAGCACTCATCAGCAGTGTCAGCTTTGCCTAGCACTCAGTCAGCGACATCACAATCACGTGATTAGACCCACTGACATTTCCACGTAGTCCATATCTGATTTCCACTTTAGTTAGTTAACGCTGCTCTGTGTGTTGTGAGGGAAGGGGGGCACTTTGCACGGACAAGACATTTTCATGTAATCATAGCGATGATGGTTTTGGAGGACAGTGATGTTGTTAAAATTATTCAGTCGCAATCACGAGATTTCCGTGCAAAACTGGAACTAAAATCCCGACATTTTATAACTTAGTTCGTTAAATTCTTACGCGCATTTAAATAAACCATGTCTCTTTGTAATCTTAGATTTTTATTTTTGTACTTGTCGCCTAATTCAATTTCCGAATATCTCAGTTCAGAGAGCTTTTGTTTAATCTTTGCATAAAGGCCGCTAAACCTCCACAAAAAGACACTGGTTCCATGAATATGAAAATCAAAAATCTTTGAGAAATTATTTTTTTAATTTCTGGTGTCAACAATGATTCTGGTATCTTCGCAGCAACCGTCGCGAACCATGCCAAGAGCCCACACAAATGTAGGTAACTGCATCGCTTAATGATATCGTGTTTTCCCCCATCGCCATCCCCATCGCCAACCCCTCTAATGAGACATCCACTGTATCGCCCATGTCACTTTGTCTTCGCTGAGTCCACTCTAGAACTAAGTAAATGAGACGCTCTGTCTACTGTCTCGTTCATCTGCAGCAGCCGCGTAGGAGGCAACAATCTAATTGTACTTGCTATAGGACACGGCTATACGCACTCGCGAATTAGCGTCCCCAGTAATTCCAACTACAATTCTAACTAGAGATCTGAGAGACGAGAGATCTCTCGTGTGTAACAGGGACCGTTGCCAATTTCACCGCACGTTTGTAACGCTTAAACGATTTCAACTAGATGTAGCAGGTTTCATTTCTTTACTTAGAGTTATGCTTAGAGGTAAACGAATGCTTCAAGCTATATAGATATTGCAAATTTCTTATTTTTAATAGTCTATTTAATAATCTTTAATGATAATAATGCAATTTTTGGTGGCTTGTAACTTGTAAGGCATAAAATGTGAAATAGTCAAACTTTAACGGGAACCGCCGAACGATGTTCCCTGATATTTTGTGCAAACACAAGTTTGTTCCTCTAGGCGTTCGTTCCACCAACCATGGACCACCCACGCATAAAATACATTTATCGGAACCGCATCCGCGAGGCATGCACATAAAATGTATCTACGATCTCTTGTGTATTCCCCATGAAAGTACATAAAAAGTAATCGAGTGGAAAGAGGAATAAGCGGTTTAATGCAATATAGTCCCTCCGCTATGGCACTCGATATAAAGACAATATCGTGTTGAACTAACAGTATTATGTTTACTTACTTCTCTCACATGTTTACTGCTTCAAACTGTTGTTTTTTGTTATTTCATTTACAGAACACACCAAGGTTAGAACATAGATATTCATCCATTTATCGATACCGTTTGTATTCATTTCCACAATCCGATTATTTTCTTTCGTTCAGAACGTTTAGTTGTGTTAAGGCTTCCGTGGAATGCGAAATGTATCAGCGAAATGTTTGTGATCATTCTGTATGCTTCTGAAACCCAGGTGACAAGGCCAAAATCCAAGACATTTTTTATTTTTAATCAGAACTCAATGTTTGAATTAAAACGTTGGCTATACATTATACAAACAAAAAGAGAAACATAAATATTTTTACGAATTTAAACACGATCAGTAGGAAAATATAATTTTGAATAAATTAAAGGTTGTATTCACAAGCTAGGTGGTATACTACATAAAAAATTATAAAAATATTGTCAGCCGATTTTATCTCGCGGTTTTTTCTCCCTGTACCCACTTGTGGAACAGCCTATATCTTCAGGATGAGAATCCATTTGAAAACCACCGTCTTATATTCCCTATAAAAAAAATGTATTCATTGATTTAAGCAGCACTCCTAATTGCTGGTTGCTAATTGCTGACCGTGCCGTGTGTCTGTAGGTGTGGATCTTCGGCGACATCTGGTGCAGCATCTGGCTGGCTGTCGACGTATGGATGTGCACAGCATCCATCCTAAACCTGTGTGCCATCTCGTTGGACCGCTACGTGGCCGTCACGCGGCCTGTCACCTACCCGAGCATCATGTCCTCAGGTAAGCACGCTGCACCCTCTATACCACACCCTGTCATTCACTCTCCACACTGTAACATATTGATGGTGTTATAGATCATGTGTTATTGTATGTATATACTTACGACGGTCGTACATCAAGTACGTACTCAAGTGAGTCAGAATTTGGGGATTTAGGACCGCGCGCAAGTGACGTCATATCCGTACTTGGGACACGCTCAAGTCATACAAGTTTGCACAAATGCTAGGACATTGGTTACAAGTTTAGGAAGAGGTAAGCTTGTCCTACAGCTGCCAACTGGGAACTAAGTGCTTGGACGGCAGCGACTGGGTCAAACTAAACCGACGTTTCAGGTCACTCTGCACAAAGCGGCTGGCAAGAAAGAAAAATGTGAAGCCAGCATGGTTTTTCCTTGAACGTTAGTTTTCAAATAGACTTTTTTACGGGGTTAAATAGTTATAGTCATTAGAATAAAAATGAGACGCTGAATAAAATTAAAATAAAATCAGTTTAATTGCTAGCATTAAAATGGTTTGCTATTGCAATGAAATAATAAATTTGATGAGAGTAAAAATGAATTTGATACCTATAGCATTAAATAACCAAGTGATTTAGTTTTTTTAGAAAAAAAAACTGTAGTTTAGTTTGCGAGATGGACATGGATCTGTTAAGAGGAACAATTGAAATTGCAATAAAGCATTTTACTGAAACTGTTATCTATCGTTAGGTTTCACAATCCATACAGACAAATTACTTGAACGAGTAAAAATAGGCTGGTTTTGAGTAGTTGGACCACAAAACCATAAAACATCCAAGAAATTCGAAGAGGAATGGTAAATTCCCAAAATTTGATGGCCTTTCTGAGTTTATTTAGTACCTAGAATAATTTATCCATGATTAGACATTTAGCTTCGCAAGCAGACGGATCTCAAATGGGATTGGCAAAGAGGTAATTGTGGTTCCAAAAGCTAACTCAGCAATTTTTCCTGTTTTCATCGTGGAAAAAGAGCGTCTAAAATACACAATCAGGAAAAATCGGTTATGCCTGAAGCCAAATTTTCTTAGAAAGCTCAATTTTTCTTTGCTTTAACGAGCTGTTTCTAGGATTCAACATCACAACGTGAAATCTGTTGAGTTTGTAGCAAAGGACCCGGCACCTCCACCTAACCTCAAGGACCACGATAAATGCATGCAAAACCATAGCTAGCGGCTGCCAGGATATCTAACCGTGACATTGCTTGGAATAAGCATATTCATTCGAAAGCATCAAGCTTAGTTCATTAATATGCCTAAACACGGTTCTATAAAATTAATTAACGTTGAATTAAATCCCTTGTATGAATTTTCACAGTTCTCTGAACCTTAAATTCATATTTTCTCTCTTTTCTTGTCTCTTACTTTTCCAGGTTCAACATTTCGTTGCTGCAGCGCTCGGCTTTCCATTAATTATTTTATGCGAACGACGACCCGTCCGCGATTGAATTTTAACATTACTTTACTTTCGAGAGCATTCTTTGCCACTCTATCACACTCCAGTAGCGTTGAGAAAAGTTTTAATCCGAATCCAGACAAGATCATCATCGGATGACGTACTGGATCTATCATCTAATCTGGTCATCCGGAAATAATCTACTCTGCCGAATCTTTGGAATTGCCGTGGACTTTTTCCATCTAAGTTCGACCGGCGAAATTTTCCGGCGCGGGCGTTCGCAGGAAAAGTAGGCCCAAACTCGTGTCGAGTTGTTCGAAAATTCGCACCTCGTATCTTCAGCTTATGCTAATCAGGGGACACACATTGCATGACCAAGGGTATGCGCGCGGAGTGTGGCTTAGGTGGAGTGTGTTTCTAGGGTTATGCGTGTGAATGTATCTTGGAATATAAAATACTACAAGGCTGTACCATAGGTGCACCTTGTATAGCCTAACTCTAATAACTCTATGGTTACTCTTACTTGTACCCAATGGCTCATATACCATAGAGTTAGAATGCTCTTCCGCTCTATGGCTCTCTGGCTCTATGGTTCAGTTTTACTGTGTATAAGTTACATTGAAGGAATTTTCACATTTTAAAAATAAAGTTTTTTTAGGATGTGAAATATACCTACTATCAAACATAAGCCGATAAGGTTAGCAAAGGAAATTTTCCTTCAGTTTAAAAAAGGTATTTTTTGAAAATCACACAGGAATAATCAAGAAGATAAGACCAAATCAGTCGATCCGATAAAAATTAAAGCAGTGATCAGATCACATAAGCAGATTTATTCTTTAAAATGAAATAATTCACAAGAATATCATAATACCAACTAAATGTATTGTGGGTTGGTGACGTCGAAAGTTTCCCATCTGATTTCACACCAAGAAATGTTTTTTATATGAACATCCAAGCCCAAAATTTTGGTAATGACCTTTCATGTACTTCATGCTGTGAATGGAATATTTTTCATGCCTTTGAAAGATTAATTGACAAATTTAAGTGCACAAAATAAAAACATTCAACTGTCAATCTATTTACGTAACTGAGAGCCGAAAAATACCAAGTAGGTCCTTTATCAATATCACTGATTAAAAGTTGTACTCTCCCGTTTTTATAGAATTAGAATTAGATCGAAGTTTCAGTTGTTGGGTGTTTCGTTTCTGTTTTCATGGCCCTGACACTGAAATTGGTCACGAACAGACTACGTCATCAACTTAATACCTATCTGATTTTCATTCTCAACAAGAAACCCTGTAGTACGAATTTTCATCATATACCCCAGCCAACACATAGACATCCTAAAGATGTCTTTAAGATGACATGTGCAGGACAAGTAGGATATCCTAAACATGTCCATAACTTAGCCAATAGTCATCTTAAAGATGCACTGAAGACTACCAAATGTCTTCTTTTATGTGACCTTTTCACATCTTTAAGATGTCCCTGGAGGGCATCCTGAGGACATATCTAGGACATATCTAGGACATTACTTATGGGGTCCAAAATCCCCCCCCCCCCCTCCCCCATCAATACCCCCCCCCCCCCCAAAAAACAAAAGGTTTTACCTGTCGTCGTCGTCCCCCACACACGCGGGAAACCCTTTATTTGGGTGGGGGGGGGGGGGTCACCCCCCCCCCCCCCCAAAAAAAAATCTCTGGTTTGACGTCGCCCATTCAAAGTAACCTCTTTCTGGCTGTGGGGGGGGTTGTCCTCCCAAAAAATACCTCTGATGTGGGGGGGGGGGGAATCTTGACCCCCCCCCCCCCTCTAGGGTTGCAGGATTGGATTTGGATAGGATTGCTAGAATTGCAGCACTACCTGGGGCTCCCTGACGGGGTACTTACATGTTATTTGGGGGCTTCCGCCCCCCGCCCCGCCCAGATCTGCCTCAGCGGCCCTGAACACCACTCTGACCAGGGGCTTCAGCCCCTGCACCCATGTGAATTGTGTTGTGGGCCTCCGACCCCCAACCTCTTGATAGTTACTTTCCTCCCAATACCTCGCAGCTTTTGAAAGGAGAGACAACCACTCCCCCCCCCCTGCCCCACACACCATAAACACCCTTGATATCACTCTATAAGGACTAGGAAGATTCCAATGGATGATTGGATCATTTGGATTAAAGCAAAATAAATGGACACAAATCATTTATAGACTATGGCTTACTGCAATTTAATTACCCTATAGGAATTTTATCAAGCAATGATTAAAACCAATAGCTTTACTTAGTATTATTCATAAGCATGTTTCCGAACTCAAATTCAAAGTATGGAGATTTCTAACTGATTGAGAACAAGACAAAATAAGGTGCAATAATATTTACAACTGACAAAGACAGCTCGATTTCTGGAGACATTCCAGACGTAGGTACAGCACTGCGGTTGCAACGGCCCATAGGCTGAGGCATTTCTAGAAGGAAATAAACAAATAATTGGTGGAGCGTAACAAAATTTTAATGCCAGTGAGTGAATCCCAAGACAGCGTACCAATATCTTGGAAAGTCAACTACGCGGGGCCATGGCTTGCGTTGCAGGCAGACAATTGTGCGATTGGCAAAGTGAATGCAATTGCATGGATTGTATTATGTCAATTTTAGATTGCTAGATTGAACCGAGCCACTCTCGCGCTGTTCTATGTTGAACAGCAACACGGGCCACTCTACTAACAAAAAGTACCTAAGGCAAAAGTAAGGCTTGTTGACGTATGGACTAACTACTTTTATTCTTACCTTAAAAAGCAGATGAATATTCTAAACATTCATTTCGGATGAACTGTCAAACAAAATTTTCAGTGTCCTTGGTTAGCCCAGCAGAAGAGAGCTGCAAAAAGAGAGAATTTTATGTGTTCAGACCTAAATAGCAACAACTGAGACAAATCGAGCCCTAAACCGAGATATGTTCTTCGATTTATTCAAGCGAGTGTGCTACGTTTCATTCTGTCGGCTAATCTGAAATGCCTTCCATCCATGCTAAGTCTAATTAGGCTGCACACATTACCTAATCTTGGTTTTCTATGAGAGCATATTTGATGAGAATTGATCATTCCTAGCCAGCCCGTAGGTATTGTAATGAAATTGCAACTAACTAAAGAAATCTGGATACCAAGCTAAAAATAAATATGATATTTTAATAAAACCTTGGCAAAAGGTTTACCTACCTCTCAGGCGACTCGAACACATATTTCTTGCAGTAAAAACGCCCTATTATGATCCTCAGCCGGGATTAGATGTTGTCGTCGACACCGAATTCAATGTCTTTGGTACATAGTCAATCCATATCATACAAATTGTGGGCCGTTGCAATATTATTTCTACATTCCAATATGCAAAGTGTGTTGATGATCGGAATTTTCACATCAACTTCTCCTGCTGTAACAAGAAAGTGTTTTAATTTCAGATGTACTAAACTTTAGTAATTCTTTAGCACACTTTTGTGGTTATGATACGTACTTGCATTGCGTGGAAGAAAACTATTCCGTCACCCCACGATTCTAATGACTTCATTCATTACTTGATAAGCCATTATCACTTTCCACAAACAGAAATGTCACTCACAATAAGTACCTAATAAGTTAAAATCGAATTCTGTCAGATCAATTTGCCCGTTGGAGGCACGCCGTGACAGGTTCAAGCGCGCAAACTGGCGGAGGCGGACATTGCCGAACCATGGCGGACATTCACGATGTCTAAAAATGCTCAACTGGCGCGCAAATTTAACAGTTAATCTTCAAGCAATCGAATATCGACGAAAACCAATTAAATTATGATGGAAACATTTGCGATTACATGGAAATATATGCAGTCCCCCCGTTGCATCATAATTGTCCACGGTAATCGAAAAATTTGACGAATGGAAATAATAAAATAGGTTTGAACTATCTAAAAAAGTCGATAGGTAGTTGTTAGCACGTTGTATCGACTTCACTTCTTCTGTCTATTTCAGTTTTCTAACTTTCCGTCGTAGGAAAAAGGCTGAAAATGTAAAAACAGACAGCCCAAAACACGCCGCAGACATTTCGTTGAGTGAACTGTGACTGTGATCAGTCATCTCACGAGTTTCATCAAATTCATTTAGTAACAAAAATTACATATGAAAGATGTCCAAAAGTCATCTTTAAGATGTCCATTTGGCGACATAAAATCGTAACATCAAAATATTAAATTTTGAACTTGTGTTTGATGGTCGCACAGGTATTAGTTGTCTATAATAAAGCAACGATAGATTTTAAGCATATGCACCGTTCATCAACGTAACATGTCCCAAGTTGACACAAAAAGACATCTTAAAGACATCTTGAAGATGTCCTAGTCTGAAAGTATTATTTGAGGCTTTATGCCATAAATGTCAAAATTTGGGTTATTCATTTTTTATCCGCCCAAAATAATGTCTAATTCCGACACCTATCGCGAAATTAACATGTCCTGCAGATGTCATCTAAAAGACATCTTTAAGATAACGTTCGCGAGGAATAGGACATGAGGACATGTTTAGGATATCTTTAAGATATCCCTGTGTTGGGTGGGACCCGGCTTTCCTTCACTCAATTTATTTGAATGCCGTATTATTTTTTGTTAATTGTCTGGTTACAGCCAATAATTTTGCCACAATTTCAATAGTTAATTAATATAATGCACAAATATCCATTTTGTTTACAAGTAAATTAGGATAGCGTTAATTTCAAACCTCCATTTTCTACGTCAACGCTGATGTGAAAAGTTGATATGCTCTCGCCGTACTTTGTCTTACGCAAACGCCGCAAACCTCCTGTTATTAATTAACACATAATAATAACCATGATATAACTAAATAAAGTTAGTATTTGTTTTCCAAATTATCTAATCTAGAATTTCCACACATATAGCCCTGTATACCAAATTTCCGCGCCAGTTACCGCTAGCCTAAAAGCCAAACTGTTACTGCTATTTACTATTTTGTTTCATCTCACAGATTTCAATCGGAAGACAGGGAACAAACGAACGTGTTTTAATTATTCGTAACACGGTTAATTAACGCATGTCGGTTTGTACATTAACAACATTAGCACAGTGCGTATCGCAACGAGCAAGCCAGCCGAGAGACGGAGGCTTGGGCTTTGCGTGCAGTTATCAGTGATGGTGTGAACTTGTGAAGCATTCTACCACCCCTTGATTGCGTGTGCTTTCAATGCTAATTAGCAATTACAAAGAAGCATCCGATAGCAGTGTGAATTCGAACAAATCTCAAATGCGAGAACTAAATGTTTTGTTTCAAGACTTTTTTATTAGCGATTCGAGGATGATACCGGCAGATAGAAGTAGAAATTTACCCTTTTCAACCATCATAAATTCAGAATCAAATTCTGAGTGCAAACACGACGACTTTTTTACAACCCGTCTAGTTACACTTACAGTAACAAGAAAAAATAAAATGTCTTTCATAATTCCGGTATTCAAGGACACTGCATGCGGGCCCGGCTTTCCAGTGTCTCGTTAACTTCTTAACAGTCCGTCAATGCGTTATTACCAATGAGATGCCTGCGATTGTCTTTTCAGACCGTTAAATAGTTAACAAGCCAATGAAAAACTAAAAAGTGCACTACCTTAACATCATTCATGGTCGTCGAGCCTGTTTTCTTCTTTTCACCCTTCGAATTACATCTCTGAGAGCAGAATCATGGTCGTTCATGATGCGACTATCGCGTGAAGATTGCTCGTCCAGTGATAAGACCAGATTTTTTTAATACCTAAGATTGCTGAAAAACCACGACGCTTGAAAAATCAAAAATAAACAGTTGTATTTCACACTCTGATGCTGACTTGCATTTGCACCAACAAAATACGTGCTTCACGGAAAGAGCAAAAACTAATTTCGATTATTTACGCCAGAAAAATCTCCCCGTTCCCGTTACACCCTGCAAGTCTCTGTTTTTATAATCCCACGGGACAGGAACGTTGGTACACCAGCCCCTCCTATTGATAACTTAATATGTTATCTCCAATTACTCCAATTACTTAGGTAGTTTAGAAGGTATTGTACCGAAACTCTGCATACACCCATATTTCAACCCGTACTGAGAAAACGAAATGAAACAGGCTCTTTCCGCATTTAATTCACATTCTGTTCAACGTATACTTAAAAAATATAATTGAAGCTTTGTTTCAGATGTTGAAATAGCTTTTAAACACTAAACCAGGGCCATGGTCTCAGCAATGCTCATACTCATGATCATGCTCACGCTCTTAGTCTGCACATGATGCACATGCCATGGGTGTCAGGGAAAGGATCTGAGGGCAGGTTTCTAAAGGTGCGTGCTCTGATGCTCACTATACTCCGTCCAAGTCCAGACACACGGTCTCAGCAATGGTCTGCTCATGACGGCAAGGGTCTCGGAGCAAGGGTCTCAGGGCTAACGTCCAAGGGCAGGTTTCTAAAGGTTCTCACCACCCTGTTTTCGACAGGTCGAGCGAAGCTGCTCATCGCTTGCGTCTGGGTGCTCAGCTTCGTCATCTGCTTCCCGCCGCTCGTCGGATGGAAGGACAAGGACACTGACATCGAGCTCTCTGGGGGTGACACTGGACAGTCGGGCAGCAGCCGCATCAGACAGCGTATCAACGAAACCGCCAGTCTAGAGATAGATGTAAGTAACACGTGATTCGGCTCGAGATGCCTGGCGTTTCTCGGTGGTTATCAGAAGATGGTGGATCTTGATATCTTAGCGATGAAAGTGGACTGTCAGGCGACACAGCTTCAAGGGGATTTCCGGGATGTCGGACTGCTGCTATCTTTTTGGGTAGATCAGGCTTGCCATTTCCCAGTCTGGAAGTTCTTATTGTTAGCTTCTTAGATTCACTTTGCCGTCTGATAGTGAGACATTGTTATAACAAAGGCTCAATGGAAACAAATCCGAACAATAGAGAGGTCAAGTGGAATTGGGTGCGTGCAGGAATCTTTTAGTAGTTTTCTTAGCTCAAGAAACCATGAGTTTTAACTCATGATGTCAATGGTTTTGTCTGGACTCTTCATATTCGTTGGGCTTTACCATGCTTTACTTCAAATTGGAAGATTCCTTCATGACCCCTTTTGAAAAATTGACATAATTTACTATTCTCTCTAAAAATACATTACTTGCGGCGTGAACTGTGTTAGAAGTGTTACGAGTTTTGACATAACTAACGTTCCACACAATAGCATGTCATTATTGTTTAGTGGAATCTGTTGCAATTCAAAATATAAACACGCCAAAATAGTAACTTGTATTTCCACTGTACCATTGGATACCAAACACAGCGTGGGCGATTGAATTATTCGTAAATGTATGCGTGCCCTAAAACTAAAATACACACAGGTCAGGCAGTCCACGCACTGCTGTTTACATTTCATACGCGTACTGCACTTTACGCAGTAAATCCATTATTGAACACAATTTCACCCGACCACGACGGCGCACTATTTTCTGTGATGCACGATCGTAAATTGTCGCGTAGGTGTTTATCTGCTCACCGGTTGTGTTATCAAAGAGCGCAACTAACGCGACTGTACAAGAACACCCACGCAAAGTTCGGGAATTACATTCAGTCCACCATTCACTAGCCCCAGCACCGTTGCATATGACATCCCTTGTAGTGCCTCTACCAACTTCCATTCTCCCCCATTGTTCTATAACTAAATGGAGTGTTGTCGTTCTTATGATGCCCTCTACCACTTCTATGAACAAGGAAAATAAAATCGCCTATCAAACTATTCAGATTAATTATAATTTGCATGACACAGCTGACACTACACATCGCAGGACCGCAGCATTCCTCTGTGAGCAGCCCCATCTCGTGTGCGCTGTCGAGTACAGAGATATCAACAAGTACAGGGAACAATTGTGCGAATGTTCATTTGCTGTGAAATAAGTGTCTGCGGTGTGGAGAGTTCTATTACACAAGCATGCTTCTCGCTGAGCGGAATATTAAGTAAATTGCAGTTTGAAAGCATGGAATTGGAATGACAATTTGCGATGTCGCGCGATGTGCGGCCCACCGTTTCCGTGTAATTGGGGCAAACTGAAAAGGGAGCTTTACAGTTCCGTGAATGTGCTCTGGAGTCTCTGCTCTAACCTAGTGGTGCAAGGTGTATTTTGGATTAAGATGCCTGGATTGTCGCGTTTCGCTTGTCGCTTGTTGCTGTACACTTTAAATGCTGATTTTTTTAAAAGTCGAATCTGAGCGTGCACACTCTTGTGCAGAAGGGAAAAGCTGGCAGAGGCGTTTCTTCTTTCTGAGTGAAGCGAAACGTCGGTAGTCCTGCCTCCTTTTATTATGAAATAACAAAATTCTTGGGCTTGAAATTAAACGGTATTTTTTAAATAACTGAAATTCCTACTGCAATGAAGTTGTGTCATAAGGGAAAAATTCTTGAACTGAAATTTCTTTCGGAAAAGAAAACTGTCTGCATTTCACAGTTGCGATGCTATGCCCGTGTTTTCCATGCGCTATTTACCTCAACTTAAAAGCACCCTCACGTGCAGTGCAGTGAGTATAGAGGGTTTTGTAAAGCTGCATAATAGTTATACGGTCTGACGGCTAGACAGTTAACTTGGTGGCTTTATATGAATCATTTCTGCACAAGTGTTTCGGTCATCTCCAGTAGCTACGCTCATTAAGTGTGGATGAACAAGTTGAAGTTTAATTTAATCTCAAGAAGCTTGTAATCTCAACTTGTAAGTCACCAAACACTTAAAAAAACGTGGGCTGCCAACGACAGTCACGACGAGACATATTCGTGAAAGAGCTACCGAAGCTCCCTGTCGAGTTGCAGGAGTACTTTTCATAAATTGTGAGCTCAAAAACAAAATTGTCTTGTTTTGCGGGTCCTACCCTTACATTTGTGAACTACCCAACATCACTGACTGTTTTATGAGTCCTGCCATTAGATCTGGGAACTCAAAAACGTCACCGCCTTGCTTTAGGAGTCCTGCCCTTAGATCTGCCAACTGAAAAATATCACTATCATAGTTCAAAGAGTCATATCCTTAGACCTGTGATCTAAAATACATCAACCTCATATTCCAGGAGTCCTGCCCTTCGATCTGTCAACTCAAAAACACCTCCGTCTTCTTCCAGGAGTCCTGCCCTTGGATATGTGAGCTCACCAACGACGCGGGCTACGTGGTCTACTCAGCGCTCGGCTCGTTCTACATCCCGATGCTGGTGATGCTGTTCTTCTACTGGCGTATCTACCGCGCGGCCGTGCAGACGACCAAGGCGATCAACCAGGGTTTCCGTACGACCAAGGGCTCGCGGCTGCTCGGCAATCGGTTCGACGAGCAGCGATTGACGCTGAGGATCCATCGCGGACGGTCGGTGATGCAAGGTGAGTGGGGTTTTTTACCCCTGTAGATGAGGGATGTGACCCATGTACACAGGCAAGGGTAGCAGGGAATATCGCTTTAAGAAAAAAATAATTGTGCCATTTCTCGGAAATAGACTATAACTTGCGAAATTGACCATTTCATGGTCTACTATAAGAGATGAACAAGTGCTGATTTATTCCCATTAGATAAAGATTGCCATCCAAATTTTTATCGTCTTTGGAATGGAGTTTTGAATGTAACGTGATCTATTCGCCGAAATAAAACGCGTTTTTCCGAGTTTTTTTACTGTCACCTAATCCAGAAGATTAGGAATATCAACCTCTAGAAGTCTATATAGGCGGATTCTCCAAATAAAAACTCGTTTCTATTCCCAAGTTAAATAAAAATAAGACCCTTCTAGATGGGCCTCGAGGTTGGGAGATGATTTTTTATTCATTGAGAATCTTTCCCTTTTTACCCTTTTACCCTTTTTAGTTTACGTTTTTAGTTTCGTTTATTTTCTAGGCTTGTACCAAACAGATGCATGTTTATAGCAGTGACTGTGACGGCGCAGCATCGGGCAGCAATTAACCAAGAAACAAGTGTACGAAACTTACTTTAATATACAAAAATTGATGTTATATTGACCGAGTTTTGAGTTATCACGCTAAAATCTACTGAATATAAACTTGCTTTGAGGGTCGAGGCTAAGTCTATAAACTCAATTTGGTTTCCGGAAGGGAAGTGGCCCCGAAAAATCTTGCATGGCGGCCCGGGGCTATATTTACAGGACTGTGCCTTAATAGGGGTTGCAAGTGGAGGGGAAGGGGCAATAAATTAGCGTAGAAAGCACGTTTGTATGCTAACAGGGGTATAGGTAGCTTGGAACTTGGAAGGTAGGTAAACAATTCATGCGGGGGTTTGGAATTGGTGGGTAGGTTTTTGCTGAACCAGCACTTTGCCTAATGGATATGATAGTTTACTTTTTTATTTCTCGAAATCTCTTGATTTCGGTATCATTTTGTAAAGTATTACGTGGACAGAAAATATGTACGATGATGATTGGAAATCCACTTAATTTTATAGATTTAGTGCGTAATTTCGTTTTAATAGCGGATGATTTCATACAATTTAGCGAGCAACAATAATGTTTGAAGACTTTCACTAAAATGAACACATTTTTTTTTCTTAGAATAACTTTTATACATTGTGAACTGGGATATAATCACAATCGAATTATGAACTCTCCAATACATCAAGTTCTGTGATTTGTAAAAGAGTTATTTACGAAAAGTCACACTGCACAGTTTGTTCTGAAAATCTGATATGGCAAGACTTTCACTTGTTTGTTAGTTGCAATCATTTGTTCTGTTCAAGAATGAAGAAAGTTTTCCCAGAAAATATTATGAAGCAGTTATTACAGTTAATGAAGTTAATCACACGGATAACGAAGATAACGGCAACTAAGCCGATTTCCTCCCCGAAAGCACCCCTACTTGTTAGTTTCAATATAATTTTTATTCCGGTCCTATACTTGCTCTCGAATCTCGAATGGAATAGCTCTCGTACATTGCAGTTATCGATATGATTCAAGTGGAAAACGCAGATAACGGCAATGAGGTTGATTTCCTCTCAAAAAAGCCTTATTCCGATACATTGCCCTGCATTTCAAACAGCATGATGTCTCACACACACATAACCACCACCGCCCCCGCTTGCTGTTCAAGGCCACAACAGCAACGGCAGCAACAGTACCGTGACCACCGCCAGCAACTCGCCGAGCGGCAACAGCCACGGCAAATCGCCGGAAGCCACGCGCCTCAACCGCGCCGCCACAAACCGGAACTTCGACCGCAGCAAATCGGAGCGCGTGAAGATCAGCGTCAGCTACCCCAGTTCGGACACGATCTGCTCGTCGGCCAACAACAACGGCGTGCCCACGGAGTCGGCACAGAGCAGCAAGAAGAACTCGCTCACCTCGGACAACGTACAGCTGTACTCGGTGCACTACTCGAACAACACGACCCAGTCCCAAGTGTTCAAGTCGCGCGACAACCACCTGCGCGTTTCCGGTCACCGGCCGCTGCGCCGGAAGAGCAGCACGGAGACGACCGAGCTGACGCCGTCGCCGACCTTCGACGACAGCACGGCCAACAAGCCGAAACTCATCTCGAAAATGGGCAAGCGTAACATCAAGGCGCAGGTGAAGCGTTTCCGCATGGAGACGAAGGCGGCCAAGACTCTCGGCATCATCGTCGGCGGTTTCATCGTCTGCTGGCTGCCGTTCTTCACCATGTACTTAGTGCGTGCATTCTGCGTGTCCTGCATTAACCCGGTGGTCTTCTCCGTGCTCTTCTGGCTCGGCTACTGCAATTCGGCGATCAATCCGTGCATCTACGCGCTGTTCAGCAAGGACTTCCGGTTCGCGTTCCAGCGGATCATTTGCCGGTGCTTTTGCGGGCGGAAACGCGAGCAGAACCGGAACACGGGGCGCCGGCGTGGCTCGGACGGCTCGCAGTTGGGGCGGCAGCAGGCGTACCAACGTGACACGGCGTATCCGGCGAACACGTCGCAGGGTGATGACAGTGATCCGAACAACGATGGTTCGGACAGCAGGTGACGGCACGGGAAGAAGAAACAGTTTAGGACGATCCAGAATCTGATGCAGATGTACGTGATGCCGAATCTGTACGTGAGTTTGCTGGAGGCGACGTCGATTTTGACACTTTTGTTGTGAAGTGCAGCGCTGGGCGTCGTCTGTGATGGATCGCGAAAACGTGGGAATGTTAATGGTGCTTCTTGTCTAAAAGTATTATTTCTGGAGTGCGTTCAGAAAGGGGTGGCTGCATTTTGAATGCCGCGTCGGTGTTTTCTTCGTGTAATGTGCGAGGACTTTCTCGAGAGAGAGAGGGGTGGTTTATTGACAGTGAAGGAATGAAATGTTCAGTGAGTAAGGATGGGGGCGATTAAACCGATTGAGATGGACAGGCGATTGAAGCGAATCGAATAGAAGGGAAATGTTTTTCATTCAGCAGAGATTTTTTAAGATTCTGAAATTTAAACTAAAGTCTTGGTCTGTTTCTATATCGTGAATTATGTCTGATCTTCTTGTCAAATTTAAATGTCAACCGGTGTTAATATTGATTGTGATAAATAATATTAATGTTTGACCTAAAATTAAGCAAAATATCATCTCATATCGCCCCAATTCTTATACCTAGCTGAAAATCATTACACACGTGCGTTATTTATTGATGATAGGGTTAAATTACGATATAAGGTTAATATAAAATTGTGTCCACTGTCCTTGATATCAACAGAAATGTCATTATATAAACGGGTAAATTGAATATTAATGTGTAAGTGTATCGCATTATTTCATGATGTATTATGATAAAATCTTGTTCACTATATAAATGCAGATGTATAGCTATATAGTGTGCGTAATAAATGTAAATAAATAATATATTATGTTAAAATCGAGAGCATCATATTCGGTGCCACCAACGACCGAAATTATGACGTTTGGAGCCGGACGAAGAGAGAAAATCTCAATTGTTTCACGAGATCGTGCTCGTGTTGAGGAGGCGGTGACGGTGAGTCAGTTTCATGTCGCACCCAAATGTCATCAGTTTTTTATTTTGGAAAATTCAATGCCACTGAGTTTGTGGTCTGTCAGCACTCAGCCAGAATTGTGTCATCAAAATTGTCCAGTCATGAATTACTGTCATAAAAGTTTACATGGTTTTTCTCTTCCAGGCGTAACAAGCATCACATAATGAGAAAACCCTAATGCGCCTAAATTAGGAGTGTCTTATCATCGGTAAAAATTTGAATCCATTCCTCCAATGATGCAAAAGAAATATCGCTGTCGCTTCAAAACAATGCCGAAACAGATGTCAACGGCACTTTCCTTTTTCGTTGTTGCTTCAGTGAATTTCAGCGGCTACTAGTAATGGCTAAACATGGACACATAATTTTCTTTGCAGATGGGTCATGGATTTGACCATGCAAATCGTGCTTTTGGTGATAGCTGTGAAACTGGTACTTTCTTTTGTTGTCGTATTTTGGTACTGTTACCGCAAGAAAAGGCCTTCCCATAGCGAAGCGTTACGTGTAATCACTTTATACTAAGCAGGTAACAAAAATAGGAAACTTATAGATAGGTCTTATAACGTGCCCCTCAACCATTAGCAAACCTTTGACGATTCATTCGTGTTCATTCAATTCATATAATATGAATGAATAAATTATAGATATTGGGCCTCCACATCGAAATATATTTGAAGTTGATGACACCATTGTTATAATTTCAGATTATATCAGCTCATGGAAACTGCCATCTATATATTTTTGCAAGAGATGTGGATGATATGCAAGAGAATCAGCATTTAAACTGAAAGAAACGATCAGGACCCATGTAGATAAACTGTGAAAATAATCGAAGCACCAATAACCAACACTATATATTAATTAGAACATGACACGTAATGTATGATCCATATTATTATATTATATATTTATGTATTGCACCACGTGCTGAGCACGTGGTTTCCTTATCACGTTGGTACGTGTGTATTCAGTTGGTAGCAGTTGTTGGGTTTGACAGCGTTCATCCCAAAGCACGAGTAAGAACTTAGAAGTTTATCGAACATCTGATTTTCGAGGTTTGAGCTTCTGTCAAGTAATTTTGTTTTTAGGGGATGTCTACTGATTTGGTTTGTTCATTGAAAAGTGAACCCAATTTTAGATTATTTGTAAGTATAATTGGTTGAGAGAGAAATTACGTATGATGAAGTCTGGACATGATTTTGTTGCTTCATAGATGTCTGTCTCTTGAGCCTGGAGGCCTCGACACTGCATAGGCCTTGCTGTTATCAATCGACAATAACCAAGATACTCGTTATTTTCTGAGGGACAGATATTGAAATCCTATAAAAACTGTAAATTATTATTACTTTGATTTTAGTGAGAATTGAAAATGCCTGATGGATTACCTGACGGGGGCACAGGGGAACACACCTCTGTTCAAGTACAAGAACCAGACGATGACAGGTGAGCATATCACAATTCGTGATCACAAATATCGTGATATCACAAATGTAAAGGCCTTGTTTATGATATCACTTTTACTTACCTGTGGATAAATTACATTGTAAAAGGTACGTCTGGTAAGATTTTCGTGTAGGGCTTGTACTTGTATAACCCAAGGAATTATTATAGGTTACCTACTGTTCGTTCATCAGCGCCAAAAATTACATCTGCTATGGCTATCCAATTAAGAGAATGACTCTAGGAATATATTTCACTTATCATTCTTGTAGGCAATTGAAACAAATCCCTCTAATCCCTGGACAATGCTCTTGGTATTGAATATAGTGCATGACCAATATAACAAAACAACATTCTTGTCTTAGACGGTACTGCTGGGTCTGTTTCGCTACTGACGAGGAAGATGAGAATGCAGCCTGGGTCCAGCCTTGTCGATGTCGAGGAACTACAAAATGGGTGAGCGTTTCTTATAGGTGTTTTTGATATGTCTACAGACGTAATTAGGTCAAAAATTCAAATAGCAATCAATTTTTTAGCATTATCTAACTTACAGTTACATCAGTACTGTAACTGGTTCCCCGCTGGCCCACTTTTTAAGATACCTTTTATACAATGCATTCAAATGATATAAGATCTTTGGAAAAGTAATGTAGGTAGGAGGTACTACTAGTATACCAACCAACTGTAAAGTTCCATCTTACTCCGACGTTGTCACACACCTGAAAATTTCTTATAATTTTCTAGCTACGCAATTTTTCTAGGTAAATATTAAATTATATTTATAGAATCTGATATTAATGTTTGACGAACATTGCAGGTCCATCAAACGTGCATCCAGCGATGGGTAGACGAAAAACAGAAAGGCAACACAAGTGGCAAAGTTTTATGCCCCCAGTGCAATACCGAATATGTCATTGTCTTTCCTAACATGGGTGAGAATTAAGATATTTATAAATTTATCAAATTGGTTAGTCAGTACCTATTAAAATATGAAAAATTAGTTGCTACCTAGTACCTACTGAAATTTTCTAATATTAATAAGGTAGTCATTGTACCTACTTATCTGTTGCTTTTCATGCAGGCCCTGTTGTTGCACTTCTCGATGCTGCTGATAATGTTATCTATAAAGTAAGATTTCATGAATTATTTCCATTATATCAGAAGTAGCACCTTGGCAATCAGTGATGCGTTTGCTTAACTGCAATTATAATCTTGAAACCTTCCTTAAGAGAATTTCTAAAATTAGCCCTCAAGTTAGTCTCTGAGAGTTTCCAGAGCTAAAAAAATAATAAATCTTGTAACAATAGGAGCGGACATTTAACTGTTAAAAAAATTGCGAATGCTCTGTTATCAGTTTACCAAGTCCATTATCATTAAACCTAAGACACACCAAATTGCATTGAAATATGGTCACTGCAGGCACCATTTAATTTTGAAAGTAACCCCGCATCTTTTCCGTGCAGGTTTGCCCGTTTGCCGCGGCAGGCATAGTCGTCGGTTCCATTTATTGGTCAGCTGTCACGTACGGAGCTGTCACAGTAATGCAAGTAAGTAAGACCTTGCACCATCACCTGCCATATGGGCTGGGCAAGCAAACCATGTTATGTTGCTCTTTATTATTTCATTTTTTCCCTTGGTTATCCTTTGATTTCCCCACTCCAATTACAAGATTTTCCTCATGTTGTACATTTTTACTGTTCTATAATACCATTAAATGTAATTGAAATTTCTCTTGTATGAATCAGTGCACCCGATAATATGATCGTTGATCACCAATCACCATCGGGCAATTCATAATGAGTAATTCATTCAATTTGATTGAGTGTCCATTGCATATCTCTGATCTGATTACTGATCAGTGATCAGGATCACCAATCTGGACTAGTTACTATTAGTTGGGTTGGGTAGTCTACCACCAGCCAGAGAGACATGCTGGTGATAACAGATGGAAGTCACCAAGCTAATTTAATGACTGTTAAACTGAGATGTTTGAGTGACTTGGCTTTGAGTCTTTGAGCTGATGGAGTGACTGTGCTGTCTGCAGGTGGTTGGCCACAAGGAAGGCCTGCTGGTGATGGAGCAGGCTGATCCGCTTGTACTTCTGGTCGGCCTGCCCACGATACCGGTGATGCTGATCCTCAGCAAGATGGTCCGCTGGGAGGAATCCACTCTTCTCTTCATTCGGAAGCACTCGCATAAAGTCCCATTGCTCAACTACGTTCTACCGGCTTACAGGTATGTACTCAGTGTCCAGTATGTTTGATCGGTTCATCCCGATTACCCACCCAATATCGACCAAAAAACCTTTCGTTTGATTTGATTACTATCTTATCATTTAATGGTAGGTATAATTTTTGGCTTAACGAGCTCTGATGACGCTGGGTTGTTAATGGTTGAACGTTGCACACGCTGCAATTGTTGCATTGCATTGACGTTTTTTGTGAGTAAAATAGGCCTAAATCCATCTCAGGCTCTGATTAGAGAGTTCCACAGCGCAATGTTTTCAAAGCCAAAACAGTATACCACAGTATACTACTAACCTTAACGGTTACTAAAATTTGTTTTGCTTAGAATACATGTCTTGCATGTCATGTGGGGCTCAAACAAGAAGGCTTGGATAAAGTTAAATACTAGTTAGGTACTACTCATGTAGAAAGGAACAGTAGTTTCATCACCGAAAGCTTCACGCCCTGAGATTGAGTCTAACGATTTCAGTTCAAGATTCAGTTTAAGATTTGGAACAGGCCCTGAGCCAAACAATGAATCTTGACACCCATAGTTTCTTTTATATTCTATGTTGTGATCAATGATTTTACCTAACAATTCCCCACACAGCCTTGTAAAACATGGATTTAGCCAATATTTTGAAGAGTCAATATAAACCACAATATTACTTCCTTCAGACCAATGTATGTGCTGCCTGCTTATCAAGGGACTGAACACCCAGATAATCTGACAATAAACCACAATATTTTGCACACTTGTAAAAATGCCGAGTGAATGTGTCCGTTTCCAGCGAGGAGCGACCGACGGCGTTGGAGACACCCCCGCTGACGGATCCACTGTCCGCCACCAGGGTGCTCTGCGGGGCGTTGCTCATGCCAACCGTCGCCACCATCTTTGGCAAAGTCTTCTTTGAAACGGTGCCGTCGAATCTGCAGAGGACCCTCTTGGTGAGTTGCTGATTCTTGGTTTATCATTATCCATTGTCTTCTCTTGCTAGGCTTGTTCCTTTGCCTACTATTGATTCTAGAGTAACATTATTATGCGGCTCTGGATTCCATTGACGTAGCATTTATCAATCATAAAAATTGTGGCATTGCAGTTTACCTAGTGAAACAGGTAATAAATAGGCACACTCTTAGAACCTACACCTGAATAAGTTTGTTATATATTTTATTGGTAGTTGCTAGTTTACTGCTAGTAAAACCATGGTTTTCCTTGTATTTTACCTAGTATCTCTAAAAACCAAAATTTCCATGAACATTTTTGGGCTCACATATTTTTTCTTGTTTTAAATATCTACCTGAAAATTTGACAATGCTAGTTCCATTTTTGGTAAATATTTTGCCGCAGCAAAAATTTTATGTTTCCTAACAACTTTGGAACAATTTTCAGATTGAATACTTATTAATTATCTCTTCATGTTTAATTGAATTTAAGTGCCACAGCCAGTGAATGATGTGGAATGAGAAGGTCTTAGTTATCAAAGATGCTAGCTTGTCCCCTTGGCTCACAAGAATTGGAGCTAGTCTTAGGTGTTTGGTCTCTTTTTTGTCAAGCTCAAAGAATGGTGGTATTTTAGGGAGGCGCTGCATTCATTGCTATCAAAGGAGCGCTGCGAATATATCATAAGCAACAACAACACGTACGAATGACAAAACGGCTAATCATGGATTACCCACGAATGACTTCTCCAAACCCAACCGCTACTTCCAATCAAAACTCAACCGCTGCACCGTAGCCCTTGTTATGTTTCTCACTAAACGGCGTGTGACATACTGGAACGATGTACCTAATTGTTTTGTTGGTTTCACCTAAATACATTATTGAATCCAGACCTTTCCTAATGCTCTATTTCCACATCTTAACTATTGAGTTGTGTGAGCATATGTCAAATGAGTAGATAAAATTTTTGAATCGTTGGGACTAAATTGTGTATCACAGCATGGAAAATACTGAGATGAAAACTGCTGAAATTAAATCAAAATCAAAAAAAGCTACCACCATCTCCTTCTGCAAGTAGCCTGACCTCTTGTTTTGCTTACCTACCGTAAATGGACAACTGGCGTTTGGTCGAGTCATCAACAAACTATCCTTGTAAACTGGTTATTTCCTAAGCCTTGGAGGAGGAATTGAAAAATACTTTCTATTTTAATTTCTACTTTCACTGGGTGTGTGTTTGTCCAGGGACTGGATTGTGTAAAGAAAGAAATAGCTTGTGCTGAATCTAGTGATGCTAGCTTCACTAGCGTCACTAGATTCAGCGACTTCTATGGTCATTCATAGTCCTGACTCTATCTCCATGGATCCCAACAACTCAAATAAAATGAATATCAATTCCACCTTTGGTTGTCCATGTATCATGGATAAGTGCAGTGCCCGGACAGGCAAAGACCCAGATTCGAATCCCGGTACGGATAAATAGCTTGCTATATCTTTTGTTCTCACCTGTTTACTCTGCAACTGGAGCTGTTTTTTGCAATGGGCAATGACATGAAAGAAGGTGATATTAATGTTGATTGTGATATTGACTGTCTTGAAAAGTACTGCAAGTTAAGGACAGGAAGATATTTCTCTCAGATCTCATGCTAAGCCAGACACCCGAGGGGTTTTAGTGGTTGTACTTGTTCGTACTTTGTAGCATAGTTATTTGTCGCACTTATTCCCAATCGTTTACCAAAATGGCTGCAGCTGTGGATCACTTGATTAAGTGGATTTATATTTCCCCTGGTCATTGCTCTGTTTTTATAAATACACATTTTTTTTTCATCCCGGTAGTTTACTGCACAAAAATAATCACATTTTTGAGGAGGATCCTTATTTAAAAGCTAGCTTGACATTAAATTTGGATTGTGTTCACAAAGCGGACTGTCTTGCCTACCACTTTGTCTTCAATCCACTTTTACAGAAAATTACAAGTGGCTACCAATCCATTTGATTTGTCAATCATCAATTAATTTTGATGATTCTGAGTGCTTTAACTCTTTGAGAAGCAGTTATTTTGACCTTCAGAGCCAATGAGTTGGGCTCTGCAAAAAAGATGATGCATGTAGTACTCACCGCTTAACTAAACAAAATCCGCCTTCATTCTAAAATCTAGCTGTACGGACCATGAAAATCTAAGAAATTGCTAATTGTCTTTGCAGTTGTTCCTTGGGTTATAGTGCCATCATGTACCATAGCAAGTTCAAGATGTATACTCACGCTAAATGGTCTAGAGAATACTTGCTAACACTTTTCCTTGCTAGTTTCTGAATTTAAATTTGTCAATATCTGCGAGAAGTCATACCATTCACAGCCTCAAGCAGCATCTTAGAAGTTGAGGTAATTGCAAATTAGCTGAATATTTGGTAGGACTAGCTCCGTGGTAGGGCAGCACATATGCATAGGGGTTTAATTTTTCTGTTTCTGTTTATTTATTTTCTTTAATCAAGGGAGTTATGTTAGATTTCTTGTTGCAATATTTTGGTTTCCAATGAGTTTAAATTGGACAAGAATTGATGATGATTCTCACGATTACTTGGTCATAAGTCGATGTTGATGTGGTGGTATTTTTACCTCAAGGGCCAATTGAGAGAAAGAAGTTATGTATTCTATTTTAATGAATTTGAAATAATCTTATTCTTAATCCATTAATAGATGTGTATAAAATCTTCCTATTTGTATATTAAAATAGGTACCTACTTCCTGATGATTAAATATTTTTGATTGAAATAATATTTACGTGGAATTCGTACTGCGCATTATTTTAACGCTAGTGATTGAAAGCCGTATGAATCAATGTACCTTTGTTTATTTGGGTCATGTTCGGTAGAGTTTGATCAATCCATTGCTGTGGAACGTAGGTTGGTGTAAAAAATGGTTCGACCGTACGAAATGTCGACATGTGGTGACAATGACTTTGTCGTTTAACTCGGCATTCACGTTTATCACATTATTTATTGTTGCTTTGACAGGAAAATTAGTCAGCTTGAACACATAGTATTAAATTAACCTCCCTATCCAAACATATTCCTTTTGTGATTCTGATCAATCAATAGCAAATGGTATTTTATCACTTTCACCACAATGTCAGAGAAACTACAGAAGTGAGAAGTGAGAAGTGAGAAGTGAGAAGTTGAGTGAGAAGTGTTAAGGTAGTATATGCACTTACTTACCTTAACAATGATGCAACATGCGACTTGCTTTTTAGGTACTTACCTACCTATTCTGACAATTGCATATAATAAAATAATAACCAGTCTGAACAGAGCTTCACATACATTCTATAGGTTTTATCTCTGTATTGATTATTGAAACAAATAATCACTGTTATTGTCAAGTAAGTTATGAAACACTCTGCTATTTTTCTTATGTCTTAATTTATATAATTCATATCTTAGTTACAACTTACAAGTATTCATAAATATAAATATTTTATTGACATAGCATTGCAAAAGCACAAAGGCAACTTTTTGCTGAAATCCCTATCAGAGGACAAACTGTGAACAGAAAAAAAAAATTTTTTTGAGGGCTGGAAAAAATATTAGCGTGCAAATGCTTGTTACTGCCCTTCGAATGTCTCAAGGACGGCAGATGGGGTTAAGCGACTCAGCAGCAAGCTATATTCTTTTGTCAATGGCACGTCAACCGAATTGGCCCTGTGTGGATTGTGTCAAGACAAATTATCTTTATAGGTTTTAACTTAAGTCAACATTGATGTAGAGGCATGCAATCACATATGCAAATGTCAGTTTCTCTTGTCAACAATAATATTGTTTGGTTCATTCTTATTTCTAGGCAGTCGAGTTAGGAATAGTGATGTGCCAGCTAGATTGTGTTGAGCTATCACGCTCCAAAGCATAGTTCTAATTTTCTTGAGAGTTGTAACTGATTAGATATTTAATTATGTTCTTTATTTTATATTACATTTATGTAGTTCATTATTATTACTGAAATGTATATCGTAATTTGCCTTCTCTTTCTATCGACAACGTCTTTTGCTAACGAGGACACACAGTCAAACGAAAGAGACGCATTGATAATTGCCGACTTTAAAAACCTCTTCCAAACGGGTTGCATTTTCCTCATCACTTCAGACCATCCGAGTTTATTTGAAAGTGAAAAACTGCCGAGAATTGCCAAGCGTCTTGCAGAAATGGGATTGCATTCAGCTCAGATTCATCTTGGCATTCTGAAAGCCAAGTTTGTGAACCTAACGTGCCAGCGAAACCAACCGTTGTTTGTGTTGATTACTGAGAAGCCGGAGATGCAGAAGTATTTTGTGGACCAGATACAGGTGTGTTTACCTATAAGCTATTGCACTTTAAAATTAATATTTGATAACAAAAAAAGTGTTGTGTTGTTCATTAGTCTCATTATTCATAATAATAATAATCCATTTATTTGGTGTTGATAATGATCATTCATTATTTATTATTATTCTCAATTATCACTAAGTAACGTATCTCTTCACTTCAAGCTCTCTGCATATCCTCGGTGGCTAGTTTTTCTCCCGTCGACAGAACTATCTCTCGATGAACTGATGCACGGAGTCAATGTTCCGTTTGACTCTGAAGTTTTCATGGCTCAAACCACTTACAATCGGACATCCTTCACAGAGGTTTACAGGTAATAAAAGTCTTTCTTCAAATTAGTAACTCTAATTACTAAATTATACAACTTTCAATCAAAAATGTCACTAGTTTTGCTTCTACCAGCCAAAACTATGTAGTAGTATTTTAGTATTTTATATAGTATTCATTTTTGCAAAAAGATTTATTTTTTTAAAGTTGATCTTTGTATTAACTGGGCTATTATGAGAAAAGAAAGTAAACATGGGAAAGGATTTAATGATATCAAACAATCAAACAAATTGTTTTAATAAATTTTCTAGGGTGCACTCAGATCTGGTACTTCATGCCGAGTTGTTTGGGCACTGGACCCCAATCCAACGTCTCCTGAATAACGAGAAAAGCCTCTACGAGAGGAGGAACAACCTTCGTGGATACATGATGAGAACAGCCACGCTAAGTGTAAGTACGTTCCTATTACAGGAGAAGAAATAACACAAGGAATTGCAAATCTGTGCTTTGGATTATTGTCAATTTGACAAACAGGCCGCCAATGCAGTGGACTGGCAACGCGATGATTTGCTGACATGCTGGATACAATTTGGCTGGCTACTACAGCAGATTGAGTAGCTATAGCAGATTGAATTCACACACAAGGGCTTACAATCCTTCCTAGAATACATGATGGGCGGATTGGTTATCTATCTGTCCTGTGAACAAGCTCCTAAGAATAACCATCCAGAATAACTCTAATGAAGACATGAAATTTGGTGGAAATAAAAATTTCCTTCATAAATTATCGATAATTTTGCAGAGTCCTCCGATAATTGTCTTTACGTCAAATTCATCTGATGGGGTCGCGGGGGTCGGTGGCTACTTTGGAGAAGTCTGGACTGTTCTTCAAGAGAGAATGAATTTCAAGTGAGTGCTTTGATTCAACATTTCGTCATTCAAACAATGGTCAGTACAAAGTCAGTTCTTTGGCAGAGGTTGAATCATTATTCACTAGTATTTTGATTTCAGTGATTAAAGCTTTGAATCTAATATTTACTTTTGAAATGACTATAGCATTCCATTTAAAAAATTAGCAGCTAAATCTATACCCATTGAAATTTACAAGCACAATATTATTTATTTCAATGAAATATGTTACTTACCTATGTCAGAGGTTTAATTAAGAGTTATCTTATTCGATCCCTTTTAGATTATTCTACAAAAAGTACAAAAAGTGAAGTGTATTGATATTATTGTAATTATTTTCTGTGTGCTACATCGTGTTTGCTACCTCCAGATCAGCATTCTGTCATCCCTCCGATCGTGCCTACGGATCTCAGATTGAAAATGGCTCATGGAATGGAATGATCGGGATGCTTCTCACCGACCAAGCCGATGTCGCCATCAACGAGTTCTCCATGACCCTCGGGAGGGCATCGGCCGTCAACACGTTGATGCCGCTGATTTTCACAAGGTCAGAACAAAAATGTAGACACTTAAATACACCTATGCCATTCAATCAAAATTCTATAAAAATGACGTCATGATACCCACTTGCTAAAGCCAGTTAGAGAAATTCGGGTTGTGATTTCCCTGTCTTTTTTTTTGTTTAGCGGAGCTAATTATTATTTTTTCAACCTGGTAGTATGTCCAGTGGGTATCTGACGTCATTTTTAGAATAGGTCTATTCCAACCCTTGTGTGGGTTGACATTTTAGATATGAACTTTCTTTAGAAATAGCTTCTACAGGATCTGCATAGTACCTTGCATATTACTAAACCCCTAAAAAGTCCAACTTCCATGAGTGCCAATTATTTTTATTGTCAAACGAAACTGATAATCGCCTACATCCATAGAAACTGAAAATACGTCAAGTGCACCCATTTAACGATGTCTCTCGGCAGCAGCTATTGATCCCGACATCGATTGACAGGAACTCGGTGTTCATCAAACAACCCGAGGGACTAAGCATGCGCTGGGGCAACTTCCTTGACCCGTTCACCAAGGGTCTGTGGCTGGCGATCGCCGAATCGATGCTGGTGATGAGCGCCTTCCTGAGCTTCACCTACTCGGTCGGACGGCGCTTTGGCAACGCCGACGCTGACGGCCCGCCTCGCTATAACTTCCCCAACTCTTTGTTCTCTGTATTCGCGTGCTTCTGCCAGCAAGGTCAGTTGTCCGTCGGAAGTTCGGAACCAACACTGTAACCCGAGTTCAGTTGAATACCGATTGCGTAGTTACATGCTATGCAACTCCATGACTGTTAAGTCCTTGCTGGTCTCGGTATTAATAACTTTCAGTTTGGGTGACTAAAAAACTTACATTCAAGTATGATTTCAACTCTGCCATACCACTTACTGAAACCACTTACACTTAAAAACTTATGTTCCATTCTGAATGATTCTGCCTAACTCTTCACGTTTGAAGCCACCTGCACTGCGATCCAGTTAATTTTTATTAGTTGAGATGAGATAAGGGCATTCATTTCAGCATTTCAGAAGCATCTCATTTCACCTAAAAAAAGTTGATAGAATTGCACTGCTGAGCTTGAAGCAATGCAAGCCACCTTTCTTCTTGAACGCACAACTACTGTGCTTATAAGTTTCTTTGAATTTTAAGCTAACCAATTTCAACTTTAGTGCCGACATTTAACAAAGCTATGCTGCCTGCTTAATCTAGGGTTTATAATGGTATTGCTTAAAACAACTGCAATTGACCGGATAAAACGCCAACGCTCAACTTAACACGACCGGGCCTCTGCCGTGGCTGTGCAGGCGACGACGTCACTCCGAAGTCTTACGCCAGCCGCACGGTCCACCTGCTGGCCGGCATCGTATCGATCATCGTGCTGGCCGCGTACTCCGGCGGGCTCGTCTCGTCGCTGACCACGCTGCACGCCGAGCTGCCGTTCACCACGTTCCGCGGCATGCTGGACAACGGGCGGTACAAACTGCGCGTGCTGGCCAAGTCCGGGAAGCTCAACTTGCTCGAGGTGAACCATCTTTGTAATGTGGAGGATGCCAGTCAATTTTTATTTGAAAATTAATAATTAATATGCATTCAAAAATTGTATCCATAAAATATATTCTGGTATTGATTTAAGTAATAGCAAATACCTTACTATTCTAAATAACTATAAGAAGGGAACTCTGCCAAAATAGCATTGTTGAGCTGGCGCTGCCTAGGCAGCAAGGCAAGGGACTATCCGACGCAGACCTCCCGCAGAGGCGGACGCAATTCAATCCTATTTCTCGTCAATCATCATTCGCAAAACCACCCCAGCTATACAACTGTAAACAACGTTACATACGTCATCTAACGAAATATTGAGGAAGCTTTGTTTGCCATTAATACTCAATCTCAACTGACAGCTGCAATATAAAATGGTATCTTTGTAAGTGATGAATGTTATGTACCTACTTGTTCAATTTAATATCTAACTTTGCCATCAGGTTCTCCACCAGATTTTGCTGAGTGTTTCCTATTTAAAAAAAAATTAGTAAGATGTGTGATATAACCTACATGCAAAACTTGTTGCATGCTTGGTAAATATTTATTTATTACATATTTATCTCGGTACGGATACAAATTTCGGAATGGAAATTTCGTTTCTAATAATAGAATAGTAAGATATTTGGTGATAGTTAATTCAAATATCATGCTAGCTGCCACTCAGATCCAGTCAACATCAATGGGCCTGGCTATTCCACTCAGAGAAAAACTACGTCAGGTACCCACTGGACGTAGTACCAGTTTGTAATAAAAATTCTCTACCTGGCTTGAGCAAGTGGGTATCATGATGTCATTTTGATAGATTTTTGTTTGAATGGAATAAGTGTAGGTATTCTAGAGTATGAAATATTGTAAAATTGGCCGCTCCCTAGTAAAACGAATGCGTGTTCCAGTCGTCAACGGACCCGCTGCTGCAGAAGCTGTACACAAAGCTGCTGCTGCCGGACATCGACACCCTGCCGCGCAGCGTGATTGCCGGCCTGAAAGAAGTGTGCGCCGGCAAGAAGAAGTATGCGTTCATGACCGCGTACGACATCGCGCTGGGCATGATGGAGGAGCTGCTGCCTTGTCGGATCGTCGCGCTGCCCAGCGCCTCGATACCCGACGCTGCCGGCATGGTCGTCCCCAAGGGCAGTCCGTATCGCGGACTCCTCGACTTCAAGTAAGGACACGCGAGGAGTTGATTTGAATGGAGCAAGACTGAGAACATTATTCAGTGGTTGTCTCGAAATTTAAATCTAGGATACTAGCTGTTACAAGGTGCGAGGAAGGTATCCTTAGACTGATAGTTTGTTCCCTATGGAATATCAGGGCATCCTCAACTTGTGGCTTTGATTTGCATGGAGCAAGGTAATAACGTAATTCAGATGTTAGTAATTAACTAAGGTATACCTCCTACCAGATTAATGTCTGCCTTCTCTTCTCCAAAATACATTATTTTCGATATTAGTAATATACTGTGTTACCGCAAATAAGTGGTAAATGTTGATTTTTAATCTTAATAATCATGATAATAATTATAATACTCAATATCTACCGTACAAGCAACGTCAATTTTCACGTCAATAATATTCATTCAAATATGAATGTCAAAACTTCAAACAAATTCCAAGACTTTACCTAGCCATCCATCTCTATCTACTGGACATAAACTTTCGATAGGAAATTTTGCGTGCAATGTACATGTATGTCCATCACCATCATTGATCATATCATATCCAAACAAAGAAATTTTTTGTTTGGTACTTTACTAAAAGTTTTCTTAATACTACCACATTAGCGGCAGCAGGGTTGGTCATCTGGTCAAGTTTAAGAAGAAGGCCTTATGTAAATTATTTCCCATCTTGATGGCTCAATAAAATCATTATTATTATTATTACTGTATCTTTGCACTACCTACCTATTTTTTCAATTTCAGTCTGCAGTATTTAAGGAACGCGGGCGTGCTGAATCGCCTGCGGGTGAACGCCTGGTCAAAGAGCATGCCAGAGACGATCAGCTCGTTCAACAGCGTAACGATAAACGCGGTGACTCCGATCATCACGATCCTGGCCTCTGGCGTAGTCACCGGCTTTCTGCTGCTGCTCGTCGAGCTGATCGTTCGCCGGCTGCTTGTCGCGTTGAAACGTTCGAAGCACCCTGTCATCGGCAGGCCGGGAAGGTTTCGTAGGACACGGGGGGTGCCTCAATTTCGTAATTACTTGTAATATTAAATATAGCTTGTAATTAACATAGGTTGGATAGGTATTAGCCTCTCTGCAAAAACTTAACTAAGTACATTCAATTCCTGATATTTTTTTTATTAACATACTTATGTACTTCTAGATATTCTTTTCAATCTGGGCGTCATCTGAAATATACCCAGCAGATTGGCCACAAAATATCTTACCCTTAGTCCTTACATATGCAACCTTAGGTTAGGACTTAAAAGAGCTGTATGTTTTTTAAGAACATTTATGTCATACTCATACATTTCCCAAACTGTGGGATGCATTAGAACACTGGCTTATCTTATACAGTTTAGTACAGTGTGATAGTGAATATAATATTGCATTTTGAAACAGCTTATACTACTTGGCTTATATATCATATGGAGTAGTATGGTTGGTAAATAAAATTCCTGCTACTGGTTCACTATTTTTATGTACCTATTTCAAATGTTTGAGCATTAAGTGAATATATAATTGATCCCTTTAATAAGATTGAGAAAAATGTTAATTGCTTTTTCCTTGTGACTTCAGATGCAGATTTGCTTAATCTGTACTTAGTTGATTTCTACACAACACATATATTCTACATGTGTACACAAGTCACGACTACACAAGCAAGGGACTTCCAGCCGGCATTAGAGCTAAGTTACCTTTCTGTATTACCCAGGAGGTAATTTGAAGTTATATATATTTATATATACCTATATATACCTATATATTCATTAGTACTAGTTATTACATCCTAATTTTTTCATCTAGAAATTGGTAATTTCTTGTAATACCTCATAGTTATAAAATCTACTAAATCTACCTTCTAAATTATAGTCTGATTATCCACACAAGTATGCAAGATGCAATCCAAAACACACCATGGAGGGTGCACACAGTACATGCAGCTAATAGTTGTGGTGGATTTGCGAAACAAGCAATGCTTGCCCACGTTACATTGATGAGAGTTGAGGAGGAACAGAGAACCGGATTAGCGCTTTGCAAACTGGTGTCTCGATATCGAAAAAGACAGTCGAAGAGAGAATTTAAAATGCAATACGCTTGTGATTGCGCAGTCCCAAGTTGAGAAAGCACAGGTCGATGGAGTTACTTAAAAGGGAGTAATGACAAATTTAGGGTGGTGTGTAGATGACCACATTGATAAGTCTTGCAGCTTTAGCTCTGCAACGTGCTAAGTTAACCTTCCGTCATTTAATGGACAGCAAAAAGACTGGTGGTTATAGGCATATATACTAAAAAATCAATGTAAAATCCTGGGAAAGTTAGTTTCTTGCTCTATGAAAAAGGATCCAATTGATGCCGGAGAAAATCTTGAATAATCTACAGAAAATTACAGATGTGATAATAATTCTAGTTATCTTTGTGTATGTATTATGGTCAGTACAGTACCTACCTACTCTTCAAAATGTTTATATTTTACTAATATCTAATATAATTTGACAAAACTTTATAAAAATTGTTGACCCTCACGATTTCATGTAAGTGTTAAAATTCCATTGAAGGATTCTTAGCACTTTTCTTTAATATGGCGCTCTTATCATCTTATGACGTTTTTTATGGCCCTCTCTTAGGGTTGCAGTTTTTTAGTTCATTTAGTTGCAATTTAGCTTCAACGATTACAACGATTTACAGTGTGCGTTATAAATCTAAAAAAGATGATAATGTATTAATTTGAAGCAAATCGAATGAATAGATTTGTTTCAACAAACTTAAGGTTAGGTAAATGAATTATTTTTTCATTTCTAAGCTAAAGCAAATAATTTTAAATCAACATGCTATTCACAAGCATTCGCGAAGCTCGCTAGCATAACCACGTTACAAACTACGATGATTTAATTTCTTATTGGTTCCTATTATTCAAAGAGTTTCTACTCCTAGTCCTAATTGCTTTGGAAACGAGGTTCTGGAACACGAAATTCGTATGACCGAACGAAAGTCATTTAACATAGTGGCTTATGGGAGTTGCGGGGAATTTGGGTCGTAGGTCCTGAGCGGGTCGCTACTCGCTAGGATCGCATCGTCGCATAGGTCGTATCATAATGGTATCATCATATTTTGGTATCATCTTCCGCGCACGTTCATCAGAATATGTGAATTTTGTGAAATTTGTGATCGTTTGTCATCGAATTAGATAACGACCATCGACGACAACAGGTAATTAAAACAGCTAGCTACTATATTCAACTTTTTGCTTAATAAATCTGATATTTCTTCTGCAAATGACAAGCTCGTGAAATAATATTTTATTTGGGGTTATGCAGGTTCCATGGGCAGCCGGGCAAGCTCCGAGCATGGAAGCACGTTGAAGGAATTTTCTCTTTTTTTTGTAATACGTAAGGGATTTCCCGAGGACAGGATTCTACACAAAAGCTGACCTGTCAAATTTTAATGCTTACTAAAGATAATATGTGATGCATGAGTTGCACGTGGTTGCACGAAGTTTCCTGCGCACTGTTGTGAGATGCTACTATACGTACAATTCCTTCGCGTTCGCGGGCATGGAATGTCAGACCCTTTCAAGGTAATGGAAACAACTGGAAATTTGGATACTGTTCAATAAGAGCTTAGTGGATTTCAATAAACTCAATTCAAACTAGATATGACACCGAAATTTAAAAAAATAGTTGTTTACGTTTTGATTTTGGCTAGATGAATACTTAGTTTGATTTAACTATGTGTTAGAATATTGCCATTTATTAGTATCATACCAACATTGTATTTAGTTGCTATTTTGACTATTGTGAGGGGGTGCATGTCGCCATGTTTATTACCAACCACCAGTTGAAACCCGTAGGCCACCGAGACAACACCGGTCTCCGTGCGCCCTGAGTTCTCGCTTCACTGTTTGTTAGTTTTTCATATCGTTTGCCATCGCTTTTACCGCTATCAATAAACCATCGTCACACCGTGGCTTAAACCATCAGACAATCTTGTTGTGTGTTCCTGTGTTAATTATTTTCTATTCGTTAGTATTTTTGTGTTTTGTGATAACTTGCTAAACGGTTAGCCGAGAAACGTGTGGGGTAGCTACCGCGTGTGCGACCGAATCCACCGCCACCCCAGTAATAGTAGTGGGATTAACATTTCAGAAGTGGGATGTGGACGTGATTATCCTGATTGGACTCGATAACGTTTTGTTAGAACTTTGTGTTTATTGCCGTGTGTTTTGTGCCTTTTGATGTCTGTGTTTGTTGTGGAACTATTTTCGTGCGCGTAGTTTTTTTTTTGTGCTCCGCGTGAGCATTTTTGTGTGTTGTTTGCCCGACCGCGGCAAGTGTAGCGTATCCCTCCGCGCTGGACAGATACGATTACATGAAACCAAAGGACATGAAAGGAAAAGGGAAAGGCCGTAGGGCCAGATCGCCCAGCCCGTCACCGAGTAACCATAGCTATGTAAGTGCTGACAGCCACCGTGAACCTGGAGGTTCGGGCGTCAACGCGAACACCGCGCCAGTGGACCCGAACATGGCCGCAATGCTGGCGACGCTCACTTCGCTCATGCAAGGAATGCAGCGCACGCAGTCTCCCTCAGTATCCGAAGCAAGCGCGGTAAACTCAATTAAGCTCATGCCTGATTTGAGTCGCTACCTCCAGGACTTCGACGGAGAGCCACAGAGCGACGCAAGTGAGTGGTTCCGAAATATCGACAAGACGGCCACGCACTATGGTTGGAGCGACGCCGTCAAACTGGAATCGGCGCGAGCGCATCTTACCGGAGCCGCTCGTCAATGGTTTAGGAACTGCCATGACGAAATGCCGGACTGGAGTTCATTTAAGCGTGAATTTACTGACACGTTCATCGGACAGGTCAGCCTACCGGAGAAGTGGGCGAGAATGAATCGCCGAGAGCAACAACCGGGAGAGAGCTTGATGAGCTACGTGTTCGACAAGTCGGCATTGTGTAAGGCGCTCAACCTTAACTTTGCTGACACGAAGAAACAGATAGTCATCGGTCTGCTGTCTAGAACCTTGAGCGACGCACTCACGTCACGACACTCACTGAACGAGAAAGAACTGCTGCTCCACATTCGCGAGATAGAGGAAGTCGACCGTGAGCGCGCTTCGAGGGCTAATGTACGTAAGACCCAGTCGGGTCACAGACTGCCTGAAGCACCAAAACGTTCTGGGAACCAGCCAACACCCAGACAGTCACAACCACCGCCGTTCGTCCCGCATCGAGATGGATCAACAGCCAACGTAGTTGCAACCGGCACCGCACCGACTACGCCTGGATCTTGGAGAAATCGAAACCACACCAACTCGCCAAGGAAGCAAACGGAGCAAGAGTGTTATAACTGCTACCGAAAAGGGCATATTTCGCGCGATTGCCCGAATCCGAAGAGACCCTTTTATTGTGTACGTTGCAAGAAAGAGGGCCACACACAACGTCACTGTACTGCTGTGATGGATACAGCTACCACCGTGCCACGACCAATAATGGACAACACCGTCAGTCTCGTGGAAACCACCGAAGGCAATAGCCCTGCGAAATACCTACGCACCGCACAAGTAAACATGCACAGTGTCCAGTCGCTGATCGACCCCGGGAGTTCGAGCTGCATCATGCAGGCGAGTGCAGCGATCTCATGTGGACTTCAACCACAAACGACAGATTGTGTACTAACCGGCTTTGGTGACAAGACGACAAAAGCCTTGGGAAAGGTTACAACAAACATTACCATCGACGGTGTGTTAGGGGAAAACATTTGTGTGCTGATTGTGCCAGACGCCATGCAACCGATTGAATTGTTAGTTGGCCGTACGTGGACAGATTTACCGCATGTGTCGTATGCCAAAATCGAAGACCAGCTCATCATAAGAAACAGTCCTGCCGAGCTAATTCACCAGCTCACCACCTATCAGCCCGAAATCAGCAACGACCGACTGCAGCTGAAAGCCGTTCGTGACACCGTGGTTCCGGCAAACTCCATCAACTTTGTGCAAGTGACAGGAGGGACGGAGATCGATGGCCTCGTCATCGTAGAAGCAGGGACTCAACACGACGCATTGTTCGCTCTCGAAAAAGGGAACACTGTTTTACCTGTACTAAACAATACCAACCGCGCACGCATTGTGAAGAGTGGAGAGTGTGTTGCTCGCTCGACTGTCGTCGAAGATCCAGTGACAATGAACAAAGAAACGACCATCAACCGTCAACCTATCGACAGGGCACTGATCAAAATTGGAGACACCGTTACCGAGGAACAACACGAGTCTTTAGTGCGACTGATCAATGAATACCGTCATTGTTTTGCTCAGAACTTACATGAACTAGGCTGCACTGACATTACCGAGATGACTATCAACGAACTACCAAATAGTAAACCGGTTGTGCGGAAACCGTACCGTACAAATGCAAGGGAAACACCGAGCTCCTAGTACTCATTGACAATCTCACCAAGTACGTTCACCTCTACCCGGCCAAAGGTACAAGCACGAAGGGAGTACTTGCAAGTTTGAAGCAATTCATCAGAGAGAGAGGTCTGCCCGAGCGGTTCATCTCAGACCGCGGAACATGTTTTACTTCGCACGACTTCACCAATTTCTGTGAGGAAAATGGCATTCGCCACACACTCAATTCGACTCGACACCCAAGAGCCAACGGTCAAGTGGAGCGGGTAAACAGCACCGTCCTGCCGCTAATCGCCGCAGCCATCGAGCGAGAAAACCATGCAGATTGGGACGCCCAGCTCCCAGACGTACAAAGACACTTGAACACAGCACCGAACAAATCTACAGGACATTCACCGTTCTACGTTCTCCATGGATACAAACCACGGTTTTTCCCGGAGGACAATATGATTGAAGAACTTATGTGTACTAACTCTTGTACTAAGCCCACAGAAATTCAAGCAGCTGCACGACAAGCCGTTGTTACACAGCAGTTGCGTACCGAAAAACACCATAATGTTCGGCGATATCCATCCGAGAAGTATGCAGTGGGGGACCTTGTCTTCATGAAGAGAGCGCCAGTCCACACCGGACAACCCACGAAAGCGCAAGCAAAGTATCGAGGACCCTTGGTTGTCTCGGCAGTACTACCTGGAGACACATACCGCGTCACACAACTAAACGAAGATACTACTCGTTTTTACGCAACCACCGCCCACGTCTCGCAACTGAAGATTTGGCGAGGTCACTCGGAAGATGCTGACGGAGAACCAGATGACCCCGCTGACGGAGAATCAGAAGCCGCAGATGATGCCGACAGAGAAGTCGACATCGGAAGGAGGTCACAAAGACCGAAGCGGAAACGCGATAGGCCGGCATACCTGTCTGACTATGTTTAGATTTAAGATTTTGTAAAATTTTGTTGAATTTTGTATTTTTGTTTTTTTCATAACATGTAAGTCTAAAATCGAGGACGATTTAATTGAAGGATGGCCGAATGTTAGAATATTGCCATTTATTAGTATCATACCAACATTGTATTTAGTTGCTATTTTGACTATTGTGAGGGGGTGCATGTCGCCATGTTTATTACCAACCACCAGTTGAAACCCGTAGGCCACCGAGACAACACCGGTCTCCGTGCGCCCTGAGTTCTCGCTTCACTGTTTGTTAGTTTTTCATATCGTTTGCCATCGCTTTTACCGCTATCAATAAACCATCGTCACACCGTGGCTTAAACCATCAGACAATCTTGTTGTGTGTTCCTGTGTTAATTATTTTCTATTCGTTAGTATTTTTGTGTTTTGTGATAACTTGCTAAACGGTTAGCCGAGAAACGTGTGGGGTAGCTACCGCGTGTGCGACCGAATCCACCGCCACCCCAGTAATAGTAGTGGGATTAACATATGTGAAGGTTGTTTGATTTTAATTTTCTAGGGGTGTGTCCTTTAAAACTATTTTGCCATGAATTGTGTGTGATTTTACCGCGCTTTGAAGTAAATCCGTAAGATGATGCATTCAACGAAATCACGCTGTCCTTCGTGATATTATATACTATTTTTAAAGAAGTGTGCCTCTAACCGTTGGATAAAGCTCTCCAGATTTGTTGTAAAATATTGTGGTTAGTCACATTACAATATATTTAATAGCGAAGTGTTTTGACTTAACCCAACCTAGGTAGAGTCTGTGTATACATATAGTATTTTAAGACTCATGTAAGCAGAGCTTGTAAAGCTAGGGAGGGAGTGGGATGGTAGACTAGACTCTAGAGGGTTCACTGCATTAGTGAAGTTTTGAACTGCTTATATTATACTTAGTTACCAGAAGCAGTCTTCATTTTGAACAATGCTTACTGACCGTTTTTGATTATTATTAACCGACGGGTGAATAAAATTTGGGTGAAGCTCTCGAGTAAGTTTACAAATAGGAATTTTCAAGTTAAAAACGATTTGGTCGTATAGCTTGCGCTCGTTTTGAGGTAATATGATGTCGTTGTAGCAAACGTAAACACCGAAGAGGTTCGATTTTATGCATATAGAATTCAAATTTTCTGAAGTCGCACCGACAGTGCGTTGATATGTGTTCAAAATGGTGTTTTCAATATGTGTATAATCCTACCTAACATCTATGGATATTGCATTTACACATAAATTTCGTTCAGATGTTCGGTCGAGATTTTACCCTGATGTTATTTCGATGCCAAACATCAGTGACAGTGATTGTACAGTCGCATACTGTAGCTGTCACATAGATTTGCATGCAGTACATTCACTGCCAACAAAATCGTACTGAGCAATTCCTTATACCGAATGGAAGCTGATCTGACGCTGAGCCACACGTCGTATGGTCGCATAGTTGAGCAGCATCTTGGAAAAGGTGATCGTGGTTAAGCACCATTTGGTCGCTCCACTAGTGGGCTGGGTCACCGGGCTTTAGCAACCCAGAGCCTTTGCATGACTTGTTTTTCGATCTCTGGCGAATTCGAACAGTGCTCATTTAGATCACCAGTTCAAGTTGAGAAACGAACTCTCCACATATCCAACTTGGCTCATAAGTGGGAGAGAAAACTTCACTTAAGTCATTAGGTATTGAAGATACCCACAATCCAATTTTTGCGTGGATCTACATTTTCACAAGGTAAATTATTTTCCATGAATAAGTCTGTACAATTTAAGTAAGGCCGTTCCTATTAGCAAGATGAACATTACCGACGCTTTATTCATTATAATTCTTCCTTTTTCTCTCATCTGAGAGAACTGATTCCTCTTCTCTCGTTTCCGTCTCCATGCATTCCGACTCCATTCCTTCTTCTATATCTGTTTTATCTCCACCAAATCCTAGAAATTCAAATCTTAACAGGGCAACAAAGGGCGAATTTGGTCATGTACATTTGAGATAGTGTTAATTTCGTAGGAAAATTCGTGATTCATGGAATAACTATCACTAGACCACCTCGATTGAGCCAGCATGGATGTCAACGCAATGCTAAAATCCAAAGTAAAGTTCGTATTCCTCATCAGCATCATTTTCTGGTGCGATGTGGATGTGTCGACTGTGTCTGACCGCATTAACTTGGCACCTCCACCGAAGAGCAATTACAAAACTATTTTATTGACTCGCAACCTTATCTTTTTGGAAAATCTATAAAAAGATGCAATTTACAGCGTTGAATTCCGTGGATTCTAACCCAAACCCGCTGGTAAGCATACGCACTCGCTACCCCACACGATCACTAGGCCACCCAGTGGCATTGAATCGGTTACAGATTTAAACCGAAATAATTTCCCAACTTTCACCGCAAGGCACGCTGCTTAGCACTCGTTGCCGTTGAAAATGAAAAAATTGCATAATAATATGTCACTTAATTTTGCCCGGTAATATTTAACCTTCTGCGTGAAGCTGCCGTGGCCTACTCGTTTTAACTTTTCCAGTCACTTTCGAATGCGGTCGGCAGCCCAGTCGTTAGCATGCCTGCCTGGTGATCTAAAGGATGGGGGTTCAAATCCTGTCACCTCCGTAATTTTTGACAACCATTTTCAGGCGATATTTAATTTATTTAGAATATCTCGCGTTCGGGCATTCAAATGTCGAAGAGGAAGAGAGATATTGACAAGAAAAAGATGAGTTGTATTTTAGCTAAGAGATGGCGCTGTCTACCAATTTTGGGTAAACTCGTGGCCGTTTAGTCAAGAATTTTATGTTAAGCGTAGTGCAGGAGCTTAGGGTGCTAGGGAGGGTTGGTGTATTGGCATTCACAACTAACTTTTTATCAAACTTTAATTATTCGCACAAAAAAAAATGCAAAAAATTGCCGCGTCGTACCGTGCCGGGATTCGAACCCGGTTCGTTTCGTTCAGTGTAGTTCCATTCGACGACTTAACCCACCCGGCTGGCGAGACATTAGATTTGAGTTGCGATTTTTAGCATTGAGGAACTATACGCGGTTGTTTACCTTTCGTACTTCTAAAAATTCGCTGGCGAGGACGTACCCTAGGCACCCAACTCAAAAGCCACTCGATTCGAACGCACCACCCTTGGAAGGTGATGCTGATCGAAGCAGCTTAACCGCTCGGCCACTTGTCCGCTGTGGCAGATACGGAGATTTTCGTCTACATATGTTTTTAGAACGATCTAAACGGGGGGATTCGATCAGTGCTCATCCAGAACACCACACTCCGTGGGAAAGCGAACTTTCCACGGATCCGAGAAGGCAGATGTGCAGAAGTTGACAAATAACTTAACACCTAACCACCTAATGGAGGTTATGATTTAAAAAACCTCACCGAATTTTACAACACAAGATACAGGAATAAAACTAGCTTATCATTATACTTCCAATATCAAAAGTGATTTCAGTGTAAAGGCGCAATGGCCGCCTAGCACTTACTCCGAGCACCAATCAGTGTTCGGAAACGTCCAGATGGTCCGAGGACTTGGTCCGAGCTCGAAAGCCGCTCAATTCGAACGAATCACCACCGGAATCGCTCGGCCCCACGACCGGTGTCATGATAGCTAAGATTTGTGTGACATACATGTGTTTTGAACGATCTTTACAATGGTAAACATCTGTGTGCTGGAAATACACAGGAAGTGTGGAACGTGGAAGTGTACAGGAATCATCCAGTTCTCATGCGGAGAAGCGAACTCTCCACGAATCCAACATGGTTGTCGGATTTGCCACCTTTCTAGAAAGATTTTTACAAAATACCTCTTTACAAAATTCACCCATTTCTGAATTGCGATTCGTGCAGTGTTGTTTAATTTTTTATTACTAGATTGCTCTGTTGTTAAAAAAACGAGATGATTTAAAGATTCATAAGTCAATCGACTGCTTGTCTGCTGCAGTGCTTGTCTGGTTTACATGGCACCTCCACGCGCGAATATTTCATGCAACAATTTTAGTGCGTACCTGATTTTTCAGCGTCGTTGAAGACCCGTTGGCACTATGGCAGACGTCGCTGTGGCTTAGAGATCAAGCCTTCGCTGTTGAACTTATTTATTATTGGGTTATCTGTCCCTGAAAGTAGGTATTCGGTAGCAAATTGCAAGTGTAAATTTGCCATTCGGTTGATCTTAATCAATCCAGACATTTGTTTTTATTGCGCAAAGACGGCATACATAAATTGCTACTTCAAACCCCAATTTTCTTGAAGGATGAAAGGACGTTTATCAATTGAGGACAGTGAAGTCATCTCGAAAACTTATTTCGAATCTCTTAACTTAGAGTACCTAACCAGTTTATTCTATAAAGCTAATCGGCTTTGGATATATATTTTAATATAATTTTCTCTTAAGGGAAACAACACACTTTTACCCAAAAAAACTTCCAATTGACATCAACCTACGGTGTGATCAAAATCAAAGATATCCCTTCGCTAGCTCAGCACTGTTACGCTCTTCAAAAATGAATGTCTTCAATGCATTAATTTTCCTGCTGGTCGCACGAGAAGGGAAGTGTCGAGGATCTGTCCTCTTTGCGGTCTTCGGTCAGTGGTTCCTTCTTTCTCCTGAGGCTCCTGCAGCTGATGGGGTTCGGAACAACGAGCCCGGGCAAGGGTAGAGGGACGTCGACGTGGCGAGCGGTGCGCCTCGAGCCGTGCACACAGGGTCTGAAAAACAAACCGAGACAAGAAGACTGAGAAAAGTGTTTCAAACTCTCGTATATGTATTTACAAATCGTGTGATGAAAGGCCATGATGATCAAGCAAATCTTAGAAACGCCACACTTTAGCTTAGGTAGGAAAATCCAAAACTATTGGATTTTTAAATGGAACATAATATAGTCGCAATCAATTTGTTTAAATTAGTGTGTTCAAAAATGGTCTCAATTTCTGATTCCAAGCTACATAGGAATGATTTTTGTCTTGTATTTCTTTCCCAACTTGATAATTTTAGTATAATAGCAAAAAAGCCCCCAATTGAAATCTTTATGCAGTGAAGTATAATAGAGCGCTTAACGGTAGCTGGGCATTTAAAATGGAGGTATAGCTGAACGCTGGGAATTCATGCGGAAAATCCAAAATATTACATTTGATAGTTTTCATAGAAGGAATTAGTGAGACAAGCAACCCCCAACAATTAACAAGACCATCAATTCGTACCACAAACACGGTTGTCTTGCATTTCACCAAACCCACCACGGTCGCCGTCGTCGCATTATACATTATAAACATATCACATTTCCTGCAAATGGCTCTGACATTTTCACGGTCCCCCTCCTCCCGGACGCCCGCTCCCACCCGCATCCCCGCCACGGAACGGGGCTTGCAATTTCGGGCGCATCGCGGATGCAGCCGCACGGCGTCGCGACGGCGGGCGCGTGCGCGCGACGGGCGTCGCGACGGCCCCGCGGCCGGCCGCGGCGTCGAAACATCCCCCCGGCCGGGACGCCTGCCGCGCGGTCGCTTCAGTGCTCCGGCGACACGCGCTAAGGGTGCTAGCAGCGAGTCGATGCCACCCTTCGCTCGCCGGGTTTCTCACTCTCACATTTACACACACACACACTCACGCGCGCGCGCGTACACAGATACTCACGCTCACTCATTCACTCGAAGCACGACGACAAAACATGGCGCTCCGAGCAGCGTGTTATGGCGCGAGAGTTGCGTTTGATGCGTGCCGTGTGCTGATACCGTAACTATAGTCGATGTGTGCGACGTGAATCGGGGTGAAATGCATCCTAGGTTATAGGGTGCACGTGGTGACAAGCGAAGAAAGTTGATAATCGGACGTGTTAGTGCAATTTTTTCTTTTCATTTGGTGAATAAGAGTGACATTATTTATTTTGTGAACTGTGTCAATTGCGGTCGAATTTAATCGCTAGTCAACTCTAGAGCAATAATCTGCGATTTTCAGCAGTTGATTGAATGATCAGTGTTTGTGTCGTTTGGTCAAGCTTCATCAGGGCATGGTGTTAAAATTGCTCGTGTCTTCGACGGCCAATGATGGGACGAACTATCGCGCCCCGGGCCTCGGGGAGGAATAATTACCGAGCAACCGCGGCGTCGCTGAAGAAAGCAATCAGCAGCTGCTGAGGTGCAATACAGACCTCCATTCGTCTCAAGTTAATCAGCCACCAATTCGAGACAATTAAAAGAGAGGCCGCCGCGGAGAGAGACTGTTAGACACGCCGCTTGGCGTAGATGAAGGGAAATTAATTTCAACTTGAAAATGAGTAATGGCAAAGACGCCATCAAAACTCTTTGTCGAGTAATTAAAATGTTTACAGTTCTTTAATTAAGCGGAGTTCTCGTCGGCGTGTTTGTTTTAGTATCGAGTCAAGATTTCGCGACGAAGACAATTTGAGAATTTATAATTGATCGTTGAGACTTTGTAAGAGAGTTTGCGTTTCCTTGTGCCGTCTGCTGTTGAATTCTACGAGAGAAGATGTAAATGCTTAAAAAAATCTGTTCCCTTGATGGATGTTTTTAAGATTACCATCTGTTTCGATGATTATCGATGTGTTCATATCATTATTCGGATTGGTTTTAGCACGAACGTGCTCAAGTGATCAAAAATGAAAGCTTCCAATACTAAATAAAAACGCTGAGAGTTTGTATCAATTAAAAGTGAAGACACACTGACAGTCGACTGTATCCAGTTCGCTAGGGAAATATGTCAACTCTCGTGCAAGGAATGGAAATTGAATGTTGGAACCGAATTTGACAAAAAAAAATTGTGCATTTCAATTGTTCGGAGCGTTTCAAATGATTTGTGTGTTACTTTACGAAAAGGCGTGTAAACATGAACAAGCAGAAGTCAGAGGCTAAATTATGGGAGAAATGAGGATCGACAGGGTATAAAGGCAAAAACAGCAGCGCAGATATATCTATTTTAAGACGAAAATGACGAAAATGAATATTGCAAAATGGTTGATGGTAGGAAATGCAGTGCAGCGGCAATTGCATTAAGCAAATCAAGACTTCTCGGATTAAAACAACCAGCACTTGAGTCCCGCAAACGGCTTCTAAGCCAACAGAAAGTCGTTTTTAAACCAAACAAACAAGTAAAATGTGAAGCTCGAGAGCGCAAGCGATGACATTTTAATCAGCGATGAAATCACTTTGCATTGAAATATTCGGACTGCCATCGCCAAGTCCTATTATTTTAGCATCGACAAATTGAAAACAGGTTCCTTAACTATACTGTGCGACAAATTCACAAAACAAGCATTTATTTTCGTCCAGTGACAGCAAAGAAAAAAACCTGATCACACAACATCGTTAGCGAAAATTGGAAAACACAACTCCCTTAAAAAAAAACAAAAAAAAAACTCTAAACACACCCACATAAGAAACCATTAGGCGCCCATAGTTCCATTACAATGCTGACCGGTATGGCCACTCTATCCGAACAATCCACGATGGGCATCTACCCAATCAGCCAGCACAACACCACCACATACACAGTGCCGCCGCCCGAGATGCATCCATCTCCATCGATCATCCCCGCCGTATTCAAAGGCCTGATCATGGGCACCATTATCATAACCGCCATCCTGGGCAACGCACTTGTCATCATATCAGTAGTCAGACATCGAAAACTAAGAATCATCACCAACTACTACGTGGTGAGCCTGGCGCTAGCCGATCTGCTCGTCGCTCTATGCGCGATGACATTCAACGCCAGTGTCGAGCTGACTGGCGGCACCTGGTTGTTCGGCTACTTCATGTGCGACGTCTGGAACAGTCTGGACGTCTACTTTTCGACGGCGTCGATTCTTCACCTGTGCTGCATAAGCGTCGACAGGTACTACGCCATCGTGCGTCCACTCGAGTACCCGATCCACATGACACACAGAACAGTCTCCTTCATGCTGGCCAACGTGTGGCTGCTGCCGGCGCTGATGTCGTTCACCCCGATCTTCCTCGGCTGGTACACCACCCCCGAGCACCAGGAGTTCCGTCGCACCAACCCCGACGTGTGCATCTTTGTCGTCAACAAAACCTACGTGCTGATCTCGTCGAGTGTCTCCTTCTGGATACCCGGCATCGTGATGGTCACGATGTATCTGCGGATTTACAAGGAGGCGGTGAGACAGCGTAAGGCGCTGTCGCGGACCAGTAGTAACATCTTGTTGAATTCGATACACCAGCACCACACGAGCCACCACAACCATCACAGCCACCACCACCTGCATCCCAGCGATGGCGACGTGAACGTCAGCGGCAGCGAGAGCCGCTCTTCGGCGGGGTCGGCGGGCTACGGGGGTCGCAGGATGACGGCGACGGCGGCGGCGGCGGCGGCGGCGACCGAGCTCAACATGAACGGTATGTGAAGGCGCCAGCGCATTTGGTGGCGGTGGCGGTGTTTTGGACTGATTGTATGACGTGTCAGAGGTGTGAGGTATCTGAGAGGTGAAACGTTGTAAGATATTTACGAAATTGAATCATGCTGGTGTTGGAATCACTGGAAAACCTCTGGGAACCCCGTTTAAAAAGAAATATTTGAGTGTTTTTGCGTTCTTGAGACTTGAGGTCTAACGATGTGTAGGTATAGGTATAAGAGAGGGGTTTTCAGTGTAAAAGCGCTATTCGCGTTTGTGAATGAATATTATTAATGTTTCGGAAGAAGCCGCAAACTTGCCACTTCGGCGTGACACCGGCTCGATTTAAACTAGCAAAGAGTTGAAGGCGGGTCGATTTTCCTCGCCGCTTTTCCTCGTGAATGAAACGCCACGCCCGCGATTTCCACGTTCTCTGTGCTAGGCCCATCAAGATTAATATCACCATTCACCGTTTCCGTCAAGGTTAAGTTCACGGAATAAATTACAGAGTTCTTCCACAAAATCACGCAATATATAATATGTGTTTTGAATTTTTAATGAATAATTGCCAGGCTTTCGGCCAAAACGATTTCAGACGGCGCGTCTGCTGCTTTTTTTTGCGTACGCTCCGAAAAATAACATATCCGAAAATAACCTTGTCCAATGCGCTACTACTACCAGGAACTGGAGTGGGCGTCTGTCACCGACATACACTAATCAATCATTCAAGAAAAGCTTTGAAAAGTTTAATATGAATTCAGATTTTACAGCATAAAAGTACACCGCAAACGGAAAGGCAAACTTGGAAGTCGCGCGTTCCAGCATTTTTTCAAGTATCAGTGAAAATCAAGATGAAAGTTGAAGGGGAAGGTACGCCCGAAGAGGTCACTAAACAGAATTGTGTTTATAAACACCTACCAAAAAGCAATCAATACTCAGAACTTACCCTGCATCGGGTACGCGGATCCACTTTACGGTATACAGTAACATCTGCAATATGCAAAATGCAAAATGCATTACCTACATTAACATGCATAGCCTATGTGCACCTACACACTTGTGAAGTGCTTTCCAGGCTCAATACAAACTCAATGTGCAAAAAGCGTGCTCTCCCGAAACCGCTAAGTGCGCCATAATGATTAATTTCGCACGTGTGATAAAATGTGAAGTAATTTACCAGTAATGATTTCAAATGGTGCGTCAATAGCCTGGACAAGTATACAAGAGCCCAATTCAAAGCCATTACGAAACGTTGGAAAATGTATGCGCGAATCTCACATTTCATAAATTACATTTGCAAGGACACGTTTCCGGCGAAATGCCACCCTTTCAGGCTTACACCCCGTGTACACACTCCATTAACCAGGCAAGGATATACGGAACGTGTAGACAACTCACTTGCAGTTTGATTTCGAACGGGAAATAGCCAATTTAAAAGTAGAATTGGTTTCAGACTTGCGAGCTTTGGTATAGCGAGCTTTCTAAAAATGAGCACACCGAGCTATTGGGGACAGATAACGATTCAATTTTCCCATTTATTCATCGAGCAACTCCGCGGTGTACTACGCGCTTCTCGCCGCGGACAAGTTTCGATGGATTTTTGGTGGGAATTGACTTCCATCCGGGAAATCCATCGCTTGGATATATCAAGATCAACATAGAAAGTGGATTCCTTAAAAACCGCGAATACATTAGAGATTTGCAAAACGTCGACCTACTGAGTGCCGATTCTAGTGTCGTTTCAGTTCTTGCAATTGAACCAGAGCGGACAAGGGCAAATGAAACGCGTTGAAAATGAAAACTCGTGCTCGATGTGACATAAAACTGTATTATTTTTGAATTTTTTTATAAATAAAATTAAAATATCGAAGGAATCGTGAATAAAAAATGCACCCAGTTTCATTGTAATTTTAGTAAATAGATTATGCAAAACGAGCGCATAATAAGGCATAATATTCCATTCCTAACACAAGAAAACATAAAAGTATACAGCGTGGCTATAATTTACGCTATTTGCCGAATTCCCTGAATAAATTTGCGTAAAAATATTTTGTTAAACCTAATTTGTTTTCTTCAGCGTGTACGTGAATGTACATGCTCGCGATTTCTTAACGAAGATAAGATTTAACGTGATTTTCCGAAGGTTTTTCAAAGAAATTTCCTTTACTAATTACTAAGAACATATTTCCATGTTCGAAAAGCAACTACAGCTTTTACTTTAACTTCATTAATATCCTTCCTAATGAACTGATAATAATAAGAAAATTTAACGAGGAACATATTTCACCGTGTATAGCGTACATTAATTTTATCCTGTTATTCCAGCTCGTTTAAAAAAATGTGTTATATCTTAACGTCTTGCAGATGATGTGCATCTCGTTTTGAAAATAACATTCAAATTTGATGAACCGAAATACAAGGGAAAATGAAAATTCTTGTTTCTCTTCAATATTATAGGTCCATTTTAGATAGGCTAGGTGGTATCCGTATAGGTATAGGTATAGGTCCGGTTGAACTCGGCCGAGTTTATCTAAAGACGAATTTAGGGGTTGAAGTTTTATATAGTGATCTTGGACTTCTATATTATTGGACGTCTATACAAGATAACTATATGACTAGATAAATAAACTATTGGATAAAGATGCTAAAATATAGCCGAAATTGAGAAGGTCACGCAAAGGGGTGGAGGATTGAGTATCCTTGGATGTTGTGAAGCCCAACTAACGACACGTGATGAAAAAGTCAGGCCTTTGTGTCCGTGTAGCATGCTCGTATAGAAGGCGTTCGCTAATCTTCTCTCTGCGACGTGTTGGGTAATTGTAAGAGAGTAAGCAGCTTTGGTATCACTCATGATCTCGGCATCGGCACTGAAAAAAGCCCTTGTGAAGGACATCACCTAGATGTGATACGTTTATGGACAAGGGGTGCAACGGAATCGCTGCTGCTTCACAGAGCAAATAAGAAAAGGATCCAAGCATTATAAGTAAATCTTCTTGTTTTTTTGAGAAGAGATTTTGTTTGTATTGGAAACGCAATGAGGAACGAAAATATATTGATTAAACTAGGTAAAAGTTCGATTATACGCGATCAAAGGTTCAATTGTGAAGCGGTACAAAATCATTCGCTTGCTAAACGTTAAAAATACAGGACTTTACAGTTTTTATAGGGGTCATTGTATATTTTCAATGAAAGGTGTAGTTACTAGTTATCCAGGAGAGAGAAGAAGTAATTTCATTTGTTCAGCTTATTTCGAAGCTTAAATGCGCCGAATCAATGGATTATACCGTGAATTATTGTCGCTGGTCAGCTTATATGGTATTATTTCAGCAAGGATTAACAGCGGCCGGCAGGGATGCGTGGCTTTTCCGTGATTTCCTGCGCAAATATAGAAAACTCCCGTCTAAACAATGCAATAACCATGCTAAGCTTTAGTACGGACAGGGAAGCGTTCACGTATACAAACAGAGGCGATTCTCTTTTACATGTCAGCCGATTATTTTTATGTTTTTGCGTACAGGCATTCGTTTTTATCCATCATTTCCTTTCTGATAAGTATGATTTGGTTGAAAAATTAATACTTCCCATATCTCCCATAATCGTTACCTGGAACGTACCGAAACCACAATACTTCGTTTTTATTCTAAATCGATATGTAGTCGTTTATATCTATCTTCTAGGAATTCCTGGTGAATTGCATCGTGGAATTTGCCGACACAATTCAGCTCTCGATCAAGTGGGTTCACTTTCTATTGCTATTAGTGCAATGCACTTTTGCGATAACTTCACGAATTTAATTGTCCGCCGTTGATTGCGTGAAAAACCAAAATCAAACATTTCCCAACGTTTTGCAAAGCTATGCTGCCTGCTTTATTGCTTGCTTTATTTGGCACTCGAGTTTGGACCCTTAATTAATAAAGCAGCCAGCATAAGTTAACGGAACGTCGCTTAAAGTTTGTTTGGGACTCAATACCCATGCTAAATAGTTTTTTCTACAAACTAATGTGCTCTGATTAAGAAATGTCATGATGAGTCTTTAGAAAGTAAAACAATCTTGTCTTTTGAATTTAGTCTTTTAGTACATTAAAAATTGTCAGAAAACTAGGGAAATTTACCTACATTGATAGCAATTAGCACGTAGTAGTCTACTGGAAAGTAAAAATCTCCCACACGTTTGGTGTGCTCGGGTTGAAACAAATACTCATTGAATTATGCTTGTTACGCCGGCAGGCGAAATATTATGTTAACTCGTCGGAAACTTCTCGTTTCGCGTGTATCAGCGTTCAAAGTTTTTTTTTGCGATAGAGTTATTTTTTTACGAAAAATATTCCTGGAAACGTAGGGTGGAAGGCTAATAAATATGTAAATATATTAAGATTCTTATAGTGTTAATACATATATTTTTTACTAACAAGCATATTTTGGGAGTATTTCCCGAGTTTTCAGACCATTTCCGCATATTTTTTTCCATGAAATTTTATTACCTGCACCTAGCGCTCCATTAGAGGCACTCGAAAATTGACAGAGAAATATGTTTCATACTGTTTAAAGAACTGGCAAGAATTTGTGCTTGAGTTTTAAGTTATTTGTTCACGGCGAGCGAAACAAGCGGCAGTCTACAACATTCACTATACACCAGTCCACTATACTTTGTTTTTATTTCAAATCGATTTTCACTATAATTTTCATTTTATTTTCTAAGAATAAATCGATTTCTGTAAACTGCAGCGCCCAGTTTATCTGGTCGACTTAACCGCGCATAAGTTTGCCATGGATTTACTTTTTTGCTGACCTGGAATTGACTCTATGCGCGATTGCATCGGAAGAAACGGAGCTGCATTCGAATAGCAATCAAGTTGACGATTGAGCGGGACGTTTAGGATCGGACGTTCTTTCGTCGGCGAGACGTGGTTTGTTTTTCCCGGATTTTCCTGGCAGGAATCGATCGTGGTCGCATGGCAAAGCGACGAGAGGAAACCCGACTGATTTATATACTGTGTGCATGTATTTATAGGGCCGTAACGCTGGGCAGCGTTCTATTTTAAGTTATCTAGATTCGAGTATTAAGATTTTTCTGCGATAGTTCAAGCAGGATAATGGACGGGCGCAGTTATTTTAGAGATAAATAGGGGCACGAACATTGTTGCAATTGCCTAAATAGGAAGAACAAGGGTGAATTGTATGTACTGTTTCGAATTGAGACTGGAATGTTTTGTCCGGGTATTTTATGGCTTATTTGAGAGCTAGACAAGCTATCAAGCTAATCAAGCAGTTCATTTAATTAAAAGAAAGCACAGTTTTTGTAAGGCCCCATTACTGCATTTGGACGGACGAATGCGTCTGGTTAAATTCTCAGAGATAATAATAAATAATTTCGAGGATATAGGACCCAACATAATTGCAAATTCCGTTCTCGTTTCGAATGACTTGCTTGGCACATAAAATTAGCATGAATTGCACGTCAAATTTTTAACCCTTTAACAAACAAAGGGTTTTGCTTCGATTTTGCCAAATTTGATATTTTTTGGCATAAAATCGCTTTGGAATGAACGGATCAGAATACGCAGAGTTGATATTGTTATCTTCATCAAGTATATACATTTAGCTAAGAGTTGGTTGGGACGCTGTAATGATAAGAAAAGGTGTGAATTTGCTTCACACAAAGTTATATCTCGAAGTTTCGAATTCCAGTTGTATCTTCAGCTGTGGGGTTTCAATTTAAAACTCATTCGTCAGATTTCGTCTAAGTGCAGGTGGAGATAATTGGCACTCCGATGCTATTCGGACTTAAAACATAAAAGATTTACAAGATCCAGTCACGAAATGTCAAATCATATTATATTTAACGATGTGAATTTTATTAACAATGACACAAAATTAAACGTGGATACAATTGGCAGTTGAAATCTCATGCAATAGTTTGTTTCGATATGAAGGTATAGCATTTTGAATACATATTTTTTACTTATTTATAACATTAAACATATATGAAAGTGTGAAATAGTTCTCGTGCCATAAAATGTGTCTTGCGATATATTACGGTGAATTTAAGGAAAAGCTACGTCTTCTTTAATCAGCTAAGTAAGAGGAATCGAGGCTAACCCCAAAATCTAGCGGCTTCCAATTAATCACGTTTATATCAGTTAATAGAAAGGCTCTCTTTTACTTTCAGAGAATCTTAATCAGTATAAGTAGCAATGCTTTATTCTTATCAACTTATTTGGTTTCAATTTCAGCGAATCTCATGTATATATATAACTCCATTAAGGTATATAAGGTAGCACTTATCGATTGCAAAGGCAGAGGGGGAGCTATTTCTGATTCTGCGAGCAAACTTGTCGCTTTATTCGCTGTCATTAGATCAGGGCACCTGACTGAGGTCCACGGCCAGGCGTATAGAATCATCGACCACTGAATTATTCACCGTGTTACCTACGGTGAGATCGCGCGCGCGGCGCTTCGAATTTGCAACCAGACAGCCAATTGATCGACTTATACCAACTGCGAGCCAAACGCCGTCTATTTACTTATTTACGCGCGCGCGATTTTAAACGGGAGATGTATCAAATCGCTATGCACGTGGAGATGAGGAATTTTGTCGAAGTATAAATAGATTTGAGAGGCTCCAATTAATATCAAGTGAATCATGTGGGTGGAGGTTCGTAAACGTCGACGCTGTAAAGCTAGGCTTGTAGTTGAACGAGTCCATCCAGGTGATTCACACGTGGTGATGGACAAAAAAACTTCATTTTGAAACTGAAAATGCGATGCAGCATGTAAATATGTTAAAATACCTATCGTTATTTAAGTTAACACTTAACAAATTAGAGTTTGCATAATAACTTGTACTATGAAGTAATTGAACGAAGAATTCACGTTTACAGTGTCTAGTTAATGAACTTCAAAGTTAGGAGATGAGTTTCTCTGTGAAGTGTCGAGTTTTTCCATAATTTCTACAAGAGAAATGGCTGGAAACTGAATTAACCACTAACCGAGTATCAATGCATTCGCCATAGATTCACCCACGTCTTCTTTGTGTCGCTAATCTCGGAGACAATGCCGTGTAAACCTGCATTGTAATGGAACTCGTGTGGGACGGGAGGTGCATGAGTCAGCCAGCCAGCCAGCTATTCGCTGGCAGCGGGCGCCGCGCGAGGTGATACGTGGAAATCGCTCTTGAAAGGCAGGTGGCGGTTGGGGTTGTGGTGGTGGTGGCAATCGAGAGCCGGGGATAATTGAGTTATATGGGTCCTTCGAGGCAGTCGGCTGCTGATTACCACCGCAGATCGCGAGACGTGCAAAACCGTTACAAGTTGGCGTGGCCAATTCGAAGGCGACGATGGATCTCTGTGTGGCTAGAGTAGGTTCAGGTTCACGGAGTGATCATGAAATTCGCCGGACTTCGCTGTGGGTGACTTCGGGTTGTACTTGGGCTTGGTCATAAGAGAACGCCGATGTGATTTATTTGCAAATATTTAGGTGTCTTCACGTGGTTTAAAAATCTCCTGGAAACCTGGAAAAGTGTTCCATTATCTTTGCTTGGACTAATTGTTTGTCACGGTTTTAAAATTATGTAGTGAGTAGAAAGGAGTAAGGAGTAACGGCTTCGGTAACGGATTTCTCGAGTCTCGAACGGTCTTCAAGCGGTCTTCAGGAGCTGACTGATGGTTGACGCTCTACCATCTTTAGGAGTGATGCTAAAATATTAGTTGAATCGCTTTTCGAATTACTTACTAATCTTATCAAAAGGGCAATTCGTCACAAATATAATTGAGAGGCGTTAACGGCAATTTATTTATAAGAAATGGCAAAAGCAGATTAGGTGAAGTTGATGTACTTAATGATTAAGTTAACCGATGGAGCAAGTCTAAGGTAGGACGAACTCTACATAGAGGAGAGAGTCGAACGCGTTGATTTGAGCAAAATCAAGCGATTCTATAGATGTGCTGATGGCTGCGTGGGGATGTAATTATTTCTGTTGAGTGCAATTTGATGTCTTTCATTATTTCCAATAATTGTGGCGGCTTTCAGGGCGTCTCGCGAAGAACAGACGAACATGTAATAAGGAGACGATTTAAGGGGCACATTATTTGGGCTGGAAATTGAGTCTCGTGGATGGGTTGTCTTGTGGATGGGTGTCTTGTGGATGGGTTGACTGAGAACGTGGTTACTCTAGATTTTGATGTTGAATAGAATCTTGTAAACTGAAGGGTGGTTTTCTAGTTGTCTCCGCATGTATTATAAGACAATTTGCATGCAGGCAAGATTGTTAATATCTTGAAGATGCTTAGAAATAATAATTCGACTTCAGTTTTCAACTCATATTGAATTCTCATATCTTAATTCATAGCAAATGGTATACGCAATTGAAAACTGTAAATAGTAAAAATGAAGATTCAAGTTACGTGCCACAAAAGAATCGCAACGCTTTGAAAATGTTTTATATTTTTCTCTAAATAGGTAGTATCTTGAAACAGAACTGCTGGGAATGACACGATGAAACGACGAAGAACATTATATTTGCTAAGCAAACCGAATCTAAAATGATCAAAGAGATTCAGCCATACACATATCTCCAATCTCCATTATAACAATACATAATTAATAAATGTAGATAAGTTTCTGTAGGATACCGTAGAACTGCTCCAAGCGGCCGTAAATAGACGTTAATAACTTCTAACTACTGGCGTCTAAAACGAAACAATCTAAATTCAGTTCATTGTCTCTAGCACGGGTCAATAAGTCGCCGTCATTTCCCGATTAAATGCAATTGCATTCGATTTAGTCGCTGACGAGAAATCAACTTGTCAGCTTTCCTAAACCACACAAAGGCCACTCATTTCCAATCAGAGTCCAATTGTTATGATTGTCGAATTAAAACTGAACTTTGCAAGAAGCATGCGAAACGTGAACGAACGCAGGTGCAATTTCCACCCATCGAAAAAGGTTCTCTCGCGTTTCCCGTCAAGAAGCATTCGTGAGGCTCGGTCATTTTTCTGAAATGTGTAGAGCGGATCTCTTTCACTTAGCAGTTTTATAGTTCTGACCTTTTCGCGCTATAAAAAATGAGTCCTAAGGGCTCGAGAACTTTGTGGAAATACTAAAAATGAAATAAATTGTTCTGGAAAATATTCGCACGCCATAAAAGAAGACACGCGCTGCTATCAGCTATTAATTCAGCAGACGTGGCGACACCAAGAGATTCATTCGTTTCGGCCGTGAACCGGTGAAAATTTTACCTTTCTAGAAAATTAGTGTCTACGCGGCTAGCGAAACGTCTCTTCTGCAAGTGTGCAAGGTGGTACTATTCTATGGGTGTACTAATGTAAGAAAGTTTAGAAACGATAAATACATGGACATGTACTATATTTATTTTAGGATAACCTTGTCCACTCAGTGCCAGTAGTCAATATTAACACCACGATACGAAATAAATTTGCAATCACCAAATAATTTTATTTTTAACTGTATTCGTTAAATTCTGTAACAGCAAAGTTACTTGTAGAATGCTAAATAGCGCTATGAGACTATTCCATTGGCTAACAATGAGATGCAACAATGCATTTATTGATGAAAGATATGTTAATATTAGCAAACAAAAGAAAAAAATTAAACTTGCACATAAAAATAATCAATATCATAGAGATAGAAAATCAAAAATTTTCACAAAAACTCACCAAAAGCCTCGCATCGAACCAATGCGTTTTTCCCCGTCACTTCGACGACCCCACCGCCAGGCTGCATCCAGGTCAAAGAGCCGTCCAAGACAATGCGCCGCGTGGAGGAAATTGGATTTTCTAGAGGCCCCAAGATCGGCCGACGGGCTCGCGGCAATCGAAGATATCGTCAGCCTGTCAATAACCGCAGTCCCACGCGAGCACTGAATCTGTGTGGGGAGAGAAATATGTCAACAGCGAACACTCGCTTCTGGGTATACGAATAATTGTTGCATGTCAATGCGATATGAGCTGGGAAGGCTTTTCTGTTCTGAGCGGATGCTCATCCACAGCCAGGGCTGAAGTCCGCAGGGGTGCGATGGAGGATGAGATGCTTTGTCTTCTTGTTCAAGAATGACAACGTATTTATCAAACGTGCTGTTTTTTTCTCTCCGACTCGTGGCGGAAAAACTGTCAAGACTAATTCAGCACATATATGTATACGACGATGGATATTGGCTGGGCAAGTTTGCTGGGACAGAACTCAATGTCGTTCCATAACTTCCAAGCTGTATTTTGTATTCTATAATATAATGGCATAAATCAGGTAAAAACTTGGTAAGACTCGATTTAAGTCCATTCTCGATACGAAGTCTACACAAGAGGCTCAACTGTATAACAGAACAGAAGAAAAGATTTTTTTGGGAAAGAAAATTGAAAGCTGTGGAAAAAATTAATCTTGTTGATATATCAAAAAATGTTCGATTGATTTGAAGAGTTATGCTTTTTAAACAGACTGTTCACTGGTTTCACCCCGTCACCGACTGAGTTGATAATAAATACAGTAGTTAAATGACTATATACTGACTTTATTGAATATGGGCGCTTTACTATAGAATTATTCGTACATTTTGTATATCTGTCTTCATTAATTACCCAGCTAGCAATATCGTGTGCAGACCATCAAAACACCATTCCCCACTGTCAGTAAACAGCTGGCAGTGCTAATAGGAAATGAATGTTGGCAAAGTGTATGAAAGCTCGAGCTTCACGTTACCTACACGCTCAATGCAACGACACACAACTGACGTTTATAATTGCACGGTAGTCAAGAATATCATTTCAATTTACAAATAATGGCATTCATAAGCTATTAATTACGGGAAGCTGATTGAAATCACGTAATTGATTTATTAGTTTGTCATGGCAGCATCACACGAATTATGTATTTGATCTGGAGTATTCATGCTAACACCTGAAACTGTATACAGACAATAAATTAAAAAAACATATTACATATATAATGTAATTTTGAATTTGACAGTGTATATTAATACCAGAAGCTCCGTGCTACAAAGTGTGTGTTTAGGGTAGTACACTTTTCAGGAAAAAAAATAACTGGGTTTTGAATGCCCAAGTCCAAACTCGAACTTTTTCGACGCATGTTATACTATTAGTTTGGTTTTTTGGGGTTTTTAGAGGAGGCCTTCGTTATTGTTTGTTCATTTGTGTCGATTTGTAGCTAATTGGCACTCGATAGACCCTTGATAAAGTAGGCAGCATAGCTTTGCAAAACGTAGGGAAAAGTTTGAATTTGCGACTTGGCATTCAATACCCACGGTTAAATAGTTTTTCTGCATACTAACGTGTTAAGATTAGGAAAAGGTGTCTTGAGAAAGTAAGGAGGACACTTTCCCCTTCGCGGATGGGCCAATAGTTGAATAACATCATTCCTAAATTTAAAGTTCGTGATGTTGTAGAAAAGTGGCCGTTTCGATGGATGAGTATAGCTGGCATACGGTGCGCCGATGGAATTCAAACGAGAGGCACACATCTGGCAAAGTACGAAAACCGTGAGACACATCTTCACAAGCGACGTTTAAATTGAATTTAGTCCAAAACGACGAGAGCAAAATATCAAAACTGTCCTTGTCCCAAAAGAAACCCCACGAATGAATCGACACCAAAGCCGGTGTGTTTTATTTAATCAATATTGATATCCGCTAAATTTTATATGACCTATGGAATGAATTCATTAATTGAATCTAAAAATAGACGCTGTAAGCTGGCTTCCCACACTGTTCGATCACGCAAAGTCACACGATCCAGCCAGGTCACAAGCGATCGGTGTCAACTCGAGCATGCGTTTCAAAACACCACGGTCACCCGCGGTCGCGTGATTCGAGACAGCCAGCTTTCTGTCGTGAGGGATGTTGGGCAACCACAAAGCAAGACGGGTCAAACCAACCTCCAATAATACACCAACCCGGAAGAATTATCACGAAAAAGATGGCACTTACTAAAACTAACGTACCTATAGCTATTTAGACTGCGGAACCCATGATAAAGCCATCCAAGTCACCCCAACAATACGAACTCGGGACCAAAGCGGGAGCTAGCCATGGGCATTTGAAGATGCCAACACACACCCTAAAAATACGAACTCGGTACCAAAGCTGAAGGGCAGCAATGTCACCGCTAAGACACCTGATTTTATTTGGCTAAATGAATGGCTAAACGAACATACCCACGAAATATTGTCTGACTTCCTTTTTGCGGTCCTGCCATGCTCAACATAACACAAGATCGTGTCATTCATCAGCGGTGTCGAGCTTTGGAAGTTCCGCGTTGCTTTTTGTAATGAAACACTGTCGAGACAAGTCACAGAAGTATGTCATGCATTTCTGCCGGGTTTTTTATTCGTCGTAAAAGTATGTTCGCTGTCGTTTGTTTGCTTGCTTCTTAGCTTGAACAACGGCACAAACTTATGTCCGTGCTTGTTGGAAGTGGAAACAGCCCGTAAGCGCTTACGCTTACGGGCTGTTTTAAGGCCGGAAAGTGGTTGGTACACAACGGTGTCAGATAATTGTTGCGCGGTTTCTCACGTGTAGGGAATCTGGAATAGTCTGGAATTGTGTTTTATACTGGGTAGCTAGTCCGAAGGCAGCAGAATGGTGTGAAAACTGATCGCTCTTTTGCAAAAATTCGGCAAACCTGCCCGATGAGCTACCCTGAGATCATCCGAGCGCATATACTGATTCGGAATTTGATTTTTATTTGGGATAGATGGAGTAAAATTAGTTTATTGCGTCAAATTTCTTATGTTACCGACAATGTTTCCAAAATTATCTTTGGATAAAAGGGAGGATAGAGAGTAGGTACACCCGTTCTTGTTTTCAGAAACAATTACCTGGCTCTTCTGGCTTGTAAGGAAGCAAGAAGTTTTGTACTACACAAGGATTACTATATAAGAAAAGATGTACTATAGGCAAAATCGTATTAGGGTAGGCAAACATATACTTATTTTCCCCCAAATGAGTATATGCACCAGTAAATTAAACTATATTTTTCAATTAGTTTAGGTTCATTCACCCACGCATTTCACTGAAGGCGAGACGTGAGATAATAGGTACTTCAAGAACCCACCAAAAGCGAATTTTCGCGAAATTTATTCTAGCAAAAAGAATATGATGTGGAACTGGCAGCCATTATAAAGGGCTTCAGCATGCACCAAGTATGGATAATCCAATCTAATTTCATCCTCCTTGCCGCGGCTGTAATCTTTCCACAAGACTTATTTCTATCGCCAGAAAGAACAGACGCACTCATTTCTCTCAGACTAAAGGACAAAAAGGGGTAAAAAAATCCACTGCCCCTTTTTCTGCCATTCCACTGAGTAAGGAGTAGAAAAGGTGTAATTATATTACTGGGTCTCTCCCTCTATCTCTTTCTCCTTTCTCTCTCTGGTTTTAATTGAATGAATTACAAAAGAAGCCAAGCAATTGTCCCTACCCAATGTCATACATGGCGGAGAAATGTGTCATATTATAATTTAAGACAATGGGCTGAAAAAACTTATAATGTAGTAGGTACAGCGTTGTGGAGAAAATGGGGTTAGGCGTTTGGAAGTTTGAGGGGATGAACTAAAGAAGAACGTCGTATTGTCTGAATCGATAAATATAAATTCATGCTAGAGCCATCTTGACATTTCAATATTTCAGGGAAAATCGTGTTGAATTATATCGTAGTAAGCACTTACTCAAAGAGTTTGGCACTATATACAACCAAGACATTTTGATAAACTTTAGATTGATGTAACTTATATCTTTCCAGTACAGCGACGTGGAATATGAAAGCTCTGTCAAAGCTATTCACGGACAAAAATCCTTTCCGAATAACGAAATTTTAGTTTCATTTTGAAACCGGAGGGACAGTACTTTCTGCGGTATAATTAAACCTATTTTTAATCTAGGCTGTACGCGACTGAAATTGTGCTCCAAGGAGTTTGTCTGCGAACTTATAATTGCCGACGCATTTTCACTGCCAAGCCCGGCTTTTCCAGGTCGTCTGATCATTTCGCGCGGGGCACGGGTGATGTGTCAAGAAGACTGTGTCAAGGGGAGTCATTCTTCGTCGACTGTTTGTCGAGAAGTGACACCTTCCAGCCACTTGTGCATAGCAAATTGTTGGGCGTGAAGTGTGTCAACTAGCTTTTAGAAAGCTTTGACTTCCGTTGTTTTGCCTACCCAAAGCAGAGGGGAAAGGCGAAACACTCTGAATGTTTCGCGGTGTTTCTGATCTTCGCTTGAAACACTTTTGGAACAAAATACAATAATTTTAGGGCATAACCGAACGTTTTTTAAATCGCCTACGCTGTGGGGTAATGAAACAATTCGGCAAATCGGCAGTCCAGACTCTGCAGTGTTTGGATTGTAAATTTTGTGAATATAGCTGGACACAAGTATATACAGCTATTTTAAGCAGCGAATTTATTCAAGCACTTTACTCAGATATTTAATTCAACCATGAAATCTTGCAAATAACCCACAACCGTGACGTTATAGTCTATAGATTTGTTTTGCAAGTTTGCCAAGGCGATTTTTGTTGACTGAAGAGTGTTGGTCTCCTGACGTTTCGAACTCGAAGCTTACAAGTCAGCTGAGACGAAAGGGTGCATTAAAAATTTCTGCTTGAATCGATTCCGAGAGCACGGCGCGAAGAGTGATTCTACAATTTAATTTTGAAAATGAAGACCCGAAACGAATATACATATAAGAAACATTATAAATTTGTTTGCAGTACAACATTTATAGCTATATATTATTCTACAGTGTAAAATAATGAAATCATTTTTTCTAGTTTCTTCCAATTTTCTACTCTACAGATTGCAACTGCCAGCAAGGCGTATGGGAAACAGAAACGGAGGCTGAAACCTTATTTACATTATTCTTCTGTTTTACATTTTCCGTAGATTTTTCATAACGGTTAATCAAGACATAAAAAAATCTTGCAGATCGGGTCTGAATATTTTATTGAGAAAATTTCGGGCTGCTACTCCTTCACTCTGGAGAAGAACCACTGAGATACCACGGTAAAGTACCTACGCTGAATTTGATGAGAAATTATTTTACAAAATTTATTCCTTCTACTCGGTAATTTTTTAATTAATCAGTAAAAATTGGATTAAAGAAATCCTCGTATGTATGTACTACATACAATGAAATGGGTTAAAAGGGTTGTTTATGTGAAGATATTTGAAGCTATTATGTTTATCGTCTGGAGAATGTTATCTCGGCCAGACAAGGGACTAATTTAGATCTTTTTTAAAGGTTGCTAACTCCAGACCCAAACTTATAATCTCCCGATTGATTTATAGTGTTCTCGGAATCCGGACAAAGGAATCTCACAATCGTCCACATTCTCCTATAATTCCAGAAGTTCAGAGTGTATAACGACCGAACTCGACTAAACGAATGAACAGTTAAAATTTAAATCAAATCTGAAACAGTAATGAAATAACCTCTGCAATTTAATTAGATATTTTGACCCAAATTCAGGTCGCGCTAGATTCGCTCGAACGTTGAATTACCAAAGGTGAAGCGGTATAAACACAGATCAAATATTCAATACACGGTTCTATTTTTAATTCTACTTGAGCCGGCTGTATCTATTTAATTAAAGGAAACACAGCGTTCGGTGCTCCGCGTTTTTTCGCTCAAGTTGTCGACGGTGTTGAAAGAAGTGACGGCGGATAATTACAATCTGCAACGGTATTCGCGTTCGAAACCCGGGAAATAGGAATAATGGGACGGCAAACAATGCACTAGACTAGGTGTATACAAGCAGTTCGTACCGGGAATCTGCAATTGCTAAGCGATTCGGACGCCGAGCTTTGGTTTGGTTCACAAGTGTCACGGGTTGATCAACCAGCATTGGGATTGGTGATCTCGGGGAACCTAAAACGAGGGTTTAATCAGCGTGTTTACTTGATTTGATGAAAACCCACCTGCATTCGTTCATATTTTTGGTGGGTAATTTTGGATTTCGTTCATATTTGGGAGAAAACCTTGAATTTCGTTCACATTTGGAAAGAAACTGAAAGGTTACTATTATTATTATTATTATTATTATTATTATTATTATTATTGCATATCTTATTTATCATGGTGATTGTAAGGTGATTTCGTAAAAAATGAAAGTTGTGAGACATTCAAATGGTAAGGTATTAGGGGTTCCGGGGTTCCCAGCAATAATTTCGATTGCTTGTAATAATAAAGTTTACCCGACACTTTGTCGACCGATTTAATTGAAAAACAAATCGTTCGATTCGGCCCACTCACAGATCTACTCTAAAACATGTTCACAGTCACAGAGCAACGCACAGAAAAGTTGCAGCGCGCGTAAACATTTTCCCCTGTTAAAATAACAGCTCTCAATCGGTAATTGGTAATGGCGCTTGTGACCGGGCGAAACAAACGCGAAACAATACTGGATATATTTGTCAAACGCGGCATAAAAAGCGTGCCGTTAAATTTCAATCAATTTAATTATCACTGGTCATTAGGGCGCAATGGCATCGGGCTCGGATCCGTGACACTGACAGTCAGTGATGTGAAAAACTGATATTAGCATTCAGCGTCCAAACGTTGTGCACATTATGGAATCAGCATGGATATCGCTTTGTTTTGTCAATCAGTTCTAGTTGGACAGTGAACACGATGTACCTAGTACAGCAGGTAAATGATAAATTAGAAGAAACTTTCATTACCTATTGTTGGGTGAAGTCGGTGCATTATCAAATGCAATCAATTTGCGTTTGTTGTGTTATAATATTATGGTGATACCGTGCTAGGAGTATATTTGGCACCATATTAACAAATAACACTTGCGTTTAGGTATTAGGTTAAGCCCCAGGTACAAGTTTTTTGAGGTCAGATGTTTGTGCCAAAAACACTTAATTCTCTTGTGAAAAATTTCCAAAGACCGACTGGCTTTTAAGTTACTATCTGGGGTGCGATTCTCGATGCTGTAAAACCGCATGCAGTAGAACGCTTTTCCTTTGGCGGAAACTCGTGCGGTTTGATAAGAGAATCGAGTCCCAAGTGGTTATTTGCCGAAGCTATACGAAGTATAGAATTCTATAACACTTTGAGGTGTCTATTTTTGTTGGTTTCAAACTATTTAATACTTTAAAAGCTTGCCACTTATTTATAAGCTAACAAACAGAAAAGTTAGTTGAGGTGGAAATCTATTGGCTATCCAGGTGACCTTTTGGTCACTGGTATGATTGGTAAACAATAAACCGGGAGTAATCATTTGAGAAAACTTACTTTGATTATTTTTGAATCCGTGTATATTTTATTAGTTGTGGCAAGCAACAAATTGGGAGGAAAGGAAGTCTATCCCACGCGAATAAATCACAATCGTATAATGCCACCTGATTGAAACAAAGATTCCAGTTAGAGTTTCACTGAGTATATATATACGAGGTCTGTTCAATATTGGCAAAATGAAACCCAATCTAGTAAAGTGCACTGGTTTGAAGCGAAGTGAATAACCGATGATTCTCAAATAGAATCGCAAGAAGTTGAAGTAGGTAGTCGATACAGGCGGCGGAGTTGAACAGTGCTCGTGTCGCCGAGAGTTGACATGTACTATCCAAATTAAAGTACGCGTATAATATATACCTACACTATTAAACTGATACAACTCAGGCGTATGGTTACATACGAGTTACGACAGTAGGAGGCTTGTATCATAGAGGTACCAAATGGAAACAGCTTCAATTCATGTCTGTACTATCTACTGAAATTCCAAGCAAACTTCAATCCTATTTAACTTTCTTGCCGATATTTTAAGGTAAAAAAACGCCTATTGTGATTGAATTAGTGTGCTGTGGTCATATCCCCTAAAAGCCACTCAATTTTTTTATAGAAGGTTCTGGGGAAATGCTGCATGGCCCAAAAAGAAACAAACCCACCCCTAGTTAATTACCACAATTTTTTAACCTCGAAATGGTGAAGGTACATTCAGCTTATTCTAATGGCTGTCATACACCCCGATCAGTATACCCACTATTAGCATTACAATTTACCAAAAAACTCGTTGACATTATTTCGAGTAAAACACGGTGCCAGACGTAATGCTAGACTAGTGTTCTGTGTCGAGTAGTATGCTGTGTGCTCTGCGTCTTGTGTGCCACGGTTCGCAAAACTTGCATTTTGTGAATGTCATTTCGTGAAAGCATTTCAAAATTTCGCTGATAAATGATGAACGATCGAGGAAGGAATCGCTAGAAAGCACTCAAGTGTTTATCCTTCCCTCCCTCACTCTCAGATATTCGACTATACATGCAAACGACAAAACACGCCATTAGGTTACTCATTCACCTGAGCTCGTATAGTTACACATGTTCACTCCATCTAGTTGGGTATGATATTTGGCGTTGGCACGCGCTTGCACGTGTGCGTTACACGGCGATGCATAGCTCGTGTTTTAAGCCACCACCGTGCCTCTGATCGAGTACCTGTCACCCGAAACAACGCTTGACAGCGTCAAGTCCCACGCCCGGCACTTGATCGACCTGCCAATTATCTAGGGGATCAAGTCGGCTCGGTGTGTAATTGAAATGTACATTACAGCACACTGTGTATGCAGGCGTGATTGTTGAAAAGTTTAGGGTGGGTCGATCACGAGTGATTTTTACCCGCCGAGGTTGGTTTGCTCAAATTCGGGTAGATTTTCGAGTGGATTTTGGTGGAATGTTGTTTCCGTGTGTCAGTCAATGTATGTTGGTTGTAATCATGAGATCAGCGATTATTTACTTTCCTGCCGACAATAATTTTGTGGTATTGATTTACATGGTGGTTTTTCCTGGATGAAGTCGTAACATAGCCAGTAGAAATGATCAAATTGACTAATCGAAACCAACTGATTCTTTCCAATAGATAAAATAAACTTAATTTCAGATAAAAAAATGTGGAGGATAATTATTTTTGGACATTCAGCTGACAATTAATAGCAGTATTGGAGGTTCTCTGTGTGCGTATGCATGCGATAATCAGTTTCTGGTTGACAGAGATAAAAAGAGAGACAGAACGATGAGAATAATTGGAACTACTGACTCGCTGAAAATTTAATTCAATGATTTTTGTGGAACAAGTAATGAGTTTTCCCCTAGCGGACCCTTTTTTCAATTGGACGCATGGTTGCTTATCTTCAGTCAATCTTATCATCAGTCTGGAATATAATTGGGCCACATGTGTCAAAAAAATAAATATATGCGTTAACGGTACTCGGAACACATTTTTGTTTCCAAATATATATATTTTTAATGAACAGCCAATGACTGTCGTCCAAATCTTTAAATAATTGCATGAAAAAAGTTCACCCGTTCGACAAACTTGGAAGCGAGGGCGTGGATTCCATTCACAAGTTGGTTGCATTTAATTTCAAACTTATCTCAGTCTCGTTTAATTCGCCAACGGTCTCATTTTGCTTCTCTTATGGCTGAATCGATTACAAGCATCTTGCCAAAGAAAAAAAAAGTTTTTCAACGCTTATAGAAAATCTTTGCGTGCGTTTTTATTTGCAATCAAGTTTGATATATACTTTCTTATAAATTGAGTTACGAGGCACTTTCTATGTCTGGGTTCCTTTCATAGCTGTTATACTTTTCAAAGATTCTCAAACTTTTTCGAAATGTCACGGATTTGTAACTAATGTCGACCCATGACAAAAAAGAAGTTTTCGCGAGAATGACCATCCAAAACTCTTTAATTTTCCCGACATTTCCCAGACATTTCCCGTCAGGTTTTCATCTTGTAACCGCCCACGACATAAGAAAAAAGTTCCATTCCACTTGCCTGCAGAGTTATACCAACTGAGTGTGATATCTCGAGACACCGCGCGTTTCTTCACCACAATTCGAGTGTGATCACACTTTTACCTCCCAACTCCGGGCGAGAACTTAGCTAGTCTACCGAGAAGTCTTTGATCAGCCCCGCTATCTGCCTCTCCTTTGCCCCAGAGACATTTCCAATTACGTCTGCAGGCAGAATTCTGTAGGCACTCTCAACCCGCCAGGGACGCAACGAGACCATTTCTAAAATCTTGGACGACATTGTGTCTGTGTGCGTCACAGCATCAGAAAGTTAAGTTCTAGAGTCCACCTCCAGGTTCTTTCATATCTTATGGAAATTGTTGATGCAATTCATTGATGCAATTCCATTTTGTGAATGAACCTCTTTTTAGGCCTGTTATGTTCTGTCTTTATGAAGTTTGATTTTGATGCTTAGGTCCCATGCACAAAAACTTGATAAGATAAAACTTAGAGGGGCTATGGTGTAATGGGGCGTTTATTAAATAATAAATAGTGCAGTTAGTAAAAGCAGCTTAAAATAAAGCGCTATAACGCCGTTGTTTGTGCGAGTGAATGACAGAGCTGGAGACTGATGTCGTTAAAACGCTGAATAAATTAGGGGCTTAATCCTATTAAATTAGAGCTCGACAAAGAGTGTAAGTGTCCCAAATGGTACAATAAAGTACCATTAGCGGCTCCTACTCCTCAAGGAAAAGTCGCTGTTTGAAAATGTTGCTAGACCTTTTAATATGTCCCTTGGAATGCTATGCTGATAAGCAAACCTCTTTATAAGTCTCAGGAAGACACAGAAACTCAAGGCAGGATTTATAACCATTTAAAAAATTTGGATAGCCGTACCGCAGACCCATTGACTGTTTGCTTTCTAGGCCAACAAAATATTGTAAAATTATTTTCTTCTAAAAACGTAAGTAATTGGTCACCTCATTAAAATCCTTCCCCCATTATGTAAGCCTGCAAATATTCGATTGAAAATCAGAAATACAATCTTTACTTGCTGTGTGTGCAGGCATTGACACGAAAACAACTAAATAACGTGGAAATGCATTGAATTAGATTCGAAATCTCTCCACAAAATATATCTACCTACATTTTGTTTGAAAAGTAAATGTATTTTTATGTAACAAAGAATGAAGGAAAGAAAGAAAAATAAACACAATTGAAATAAAACTTTTTAGAACACGAGTTTATATTCAGAAGGGCTGTAACTTTTCTGACAAATCACGCCGAGTGTTTTTTATCTCGCGAAAGGATACATTAATTTAGCGCGTGATACATTCTAGCGGAGAAAGTAAAGTGCAGAGGTGAAATCAGTCCGCCAGTGCAAATAAGAGCGGTGAAAGCTTATGATTGAGAAAGAAGGTCCACAGAAAGCAGAACCGGTGCACCGGTGACCTTGTGTTGCAAGGTCAACGAATTCAGCGGAGTGGAGCTGCTACATCAATAAAGCAGTCATATCGAATTATGAAAGAAAATAAAATGCGCGCTTTATTACTGTGCAACATGCCAACTTCAAATTAGTGAGCTTTCATTTTTCGTCTCCCTTTGCTTTTTTTTAAAATTTATTGATTTATGACTGGAGACAAATTCTTGAGAGGAAATACGTCTCGCAAACATTCCTTTGATCGACTTGATATTTTCTTATTTTAGCCATCGTTTGAATCAGTTTAATTTTAGATACAATTCCCCGAGAGTGTAAAATGTGAATAATAAAAGTCACAGACTGTTTAATGACTGAAACCTTAATTTCATTCCACCCGTTTCTATTGACATCAAAAGAAAAAAACACCCTTTCAGTCATTATACAGTGAATGCCTCTGACCTCATGCCAACATGTTTTTGATACTCAATAATCTTACAAGCGGCATCAAAAGCTTCCTTATGACAACACAATACATTCACAATACGTTCGCGAGAATTCGTGACCACGACCGCTCCGTGCACCCCCACCCCGGCAAACAAACACCATCCCCTAATCTCACACGCTTTCAGTTTGGCCAATGTCCCATATTGGCCTAGCGGCAACCCCACCGCTTCCACAATCCACCGGCCAGCGGTAATCCCACCCCAACAAGTTATACACCGTCTAATTAGAATGCCATTGCCTCGTTCTCGGGCTGCTGGGTACAGCGCCATTGTCGACGGAAAACTTTGCCAAATCTGCATATGGCTCGTAGGACGGTGGGTACGTGGGCACACTTTGTGTCTGGACAGAGACAATTTGGTAATTTAATTCGGTGAGATACGGTGAAAATTGATAATTAATGGAAATTTACCTTGGGTGATCTGTTTTACAAGTTGGGCAGCCAATTCCGTATTGAAGACACTGAATAGAGGCTGGTCGTGTGTAGTTCTATACATCAAATATGCTCGTCGTGTTCTGAAAGTACCGGAGTTTTCTCTTGTTCTTTCTGCTTTGCGCAGTGTTTTTGTTGCGCTAAAATCCGATACCAGTAAAAAAGGCTTACGCTTTTAAAAATAGAATGTTTTATTGATTACGTATCATGGCTGAGACGGCGGTCAAAGGAGTGATCAAGCTCCATAGAAAACACCGCGCATTTCATCTCGGTATATATCGCAAAGCCAAGTTCTAATTTCAAAGTTTCATCCCTTATGAGTGGCGCGCCAGTAAGAGCTTCTAGATTGGCTGCAGCAGGCGAGCTCTGTTTGACGATGTCCGTGAGCAAGGAGCACACAGTAACTAGCTACAGCTACACACAGCAACTACGTGCTCTCCCCGTTCCAGATAACACGCTGGGAAACGAAGTTTACTCAGAGGCCGAGACGCGTGAAGGTAAAGTTAAACAGACAAGCAGGAATCCTTTAGAAAACGGATGAGAAGCATTGATCAGTTTTATTGACAAAAAAACAAACAAGCACTGGAGCTGGTTATAAGTCAATCATTTTTCATTCACGTCAAATTAACTGAAAAGCGCGGGGAGAAGCGAAGAGGCGTTCGGAAACGCGCGGAGCCGACTCGCGAGGAGTCAGGAGCAGAAGCAAGCAATTAGTCAGGTGATATTCGCGAAGCTTGCGAGAGCAACCGGATGATGGGCACGATAATAAAGCAATTCCCTTAAAGTTCTCGCTGAAATAAATTTTACCCAACTACGAAACGATCGCTGTATTACACTGGGTTTTTACAATTGACGGGTGGGGCTCGAGTTGCATGCCGGGCGAGAAGAGAATTTCGTTTCTTAATCGTTTTGGGGTGAAAATAAATTAATCATTCAGTTGAATCGTTTTGTTTTCACGTCTACAAGACAAATACTATAATACGAATGGTGTTGTGCAGCGCAATTAATCAACCCTTGACCCTGACCCACCCCGTCGGTTTTTGTACCACTGAATTTTGCCAGCCAGCTCATTTTATTATAATGCATATAGCCGCTGTGAATACTATTCATAATTAAACTCGGAGCCCATCCTTGAAGATGTGCCTACGTAGTTGCTTTTTTCTGTGATTTTAATTTTAATTAAAAGGCTTTCCTCTCAGGCATTTACCACGCACTTGCGCACTATGCTGGGAATCAACGGCGACACTGGTAGGCACAGCGGGACACCCCAGGCTCTTTACCAGCAGGAAGGGGGGCTGTTTAACGCTAAGACGTCATAACATAACAATCAGGAACTCATCCACGCGATCGGAATTAATTTTCACATAGCCAAACATCGGCGCAGAACGCTGGGATATCCACGACTTGCTTACGGCATCTCGATTCGCGATCAATATCACAAGCGTTTACTTTTTTGAAACCCTGCATGTGTACATAACCATCAATAATAATAAAAAAGAGACGAATTGTTCTGATACTGAAAGTCAGAAGATGCCAATAGTTCAATATCAATTGGCGCTTTCTCTTTTTATAATTTTCTCTAATTAATAAATAACCAACATTTGCAACATCTCTTTTGATAATTCCCCTAAGCTCTATAAATTCATAACCAACATTTACCAGTTTTCCGTCAACTATTACTCATTACATAACTAAATTACATTAAGACATGAGCCTTAAGACAGTAATCACTACATTACTCTAGGTCCGCTCATTGAGATCTATTGTAACCACCGCTGGCAACACAGCGGCAACACAGCACAGCTTCTCGAACTGGAAGAGGAAAGCGATGCGTTGCAGAAAGAGCTGACTGTTACTATTTTATTTGTTGGTCTGGAGAAAAAAAGCGTGCGGTTCATTTTCTCGCTCCTGTTCGCTGCTCGTGGCTTGCGCCCGTTGGTAATCGCATAATCTCTCTGATCCAGAGATGTAACGCCACCGAGAGATAAATCAGTTGTTCGAAACATTCGGTATAGGTAAAGAAAGAAAGATGCACTTCACAATTGGAGCTGACTTAACCTTGCGCTGACGATTCCAACGGCGAATTGTCCCGTATTCCTCGGATCTCAATGGTGTCAATCAAGACTGAATTAAGATGCTGAGATTGGTCTACATGACGAGAGCGATTTTTCCTGGCAGTTTTCTCCTCCCAATGGAGAGAAATGATTCACGTGGGAGACGGGACGGGAGAGTGTAAAATGCAGAAGTAGGCTAGGAACTGGCTAAAATCAGATGGAATACTAAAATACCTGGAGTTCAGAGCGACCATATCTTGTGCGGAATAACCTTATTACGCCTTTTAACGCAATGAGATTCATGATGCTCGAAACCATTTATTTGTTTATGTATCACAGTTTGTACAAGATGAAGTCGGCCATGTTTTTGTTGTGACCTTGTGTAGCCTGTACGAGGGAGCCAAAGAAAGGAAATGGTGCTGCCACGTTTGAAGGTTGATATTGTTCTATTGTCTGCACACGCGACAGAAAAGCTGGGGATTTCCATTTTCATTTCCACTTTCCGTCACTCGGCAAAAGGAAAAGTTTGCGCGAAGTAAATCAAATGATAATTAACTGTGCACAGGTCTGGACAAAAAAGTTTATGAAAGTGCATCTGCTGCACTCGAATGCAGAGTGAAATGGCTATTGTATTTTGAAGTGCAGCGAATTTTAATTTTGAATACAGCACACCTACTCTGGTAGGAAAATGGAATAGAATATTTTCGTAATTCAGTGCACACGTGCGGTGTGTGTTTTTGACCTTAATTGGATTTTGGTAACAATTTAATTTGTAGTATAAGACAGCATGAGTATTTTTATTTGTTTTTTAAATCGCAATTCATCAAATCCCGGTTCTTGATTGGATCTTTGTGTGGGTAAAAACCCAAATGAACATTTTTGAATATATTTTTTTCTCTAATGTCAAAATCTGTAGTCAGCAATAGGTAAATAAAATCACCTTTGGTGACCTAGTCCAGCAGTGAGACTAACGTGTTTTACTCCTACTCGTCAAATCCTCCGTCATAAATAGTATACACATAATTTATTCATTAAAACCAACGATCGCTGTTTGTTTGTGTATCGTTCATCGATCTTTTGTGCCTAAAGAGGGTAAAAAGCATATAAAAGAGAGGCGCATGCAACATAAAAACACATTTATGATCAAGTCTCGCTTCCCCATTCCTTTGATCTATTGAAAAACTTCAAGGAACTCCAAGGGAACCCTTAGCATCCTGTAAAACTCAATGGCAATCTATAAATGGAAATAAAATTTCCTATGTTCTATATACTTTTAGAGAAAAGCGGTGGGCATTTGCAACCTTTTATTTGATTGTACGTCACACACCCACACAGTCAACTTTTCCCGTCATGTTTACTTAAGTTTATTAATAGAATAACCGCTATTTATTATTATGTCTGATGGGAAACTTATTCACCGTTTTAGCGAAGGAAACAAATATTTTTACCTCGCACTGATACTTTGAAGGGTGAAAGAGAGTTGTCAGATTGAAAGCTTTCTTTTAATCTTGAAAGAATCTGTGAAAAACGCTGGGTGATGCGCATTGAAGGTTGAGCGAGTCCTTAGCCGGGCTTAAGATGAGATTGGTGAAATCGGCCCCGTAACTTTGTATAATATAAAGGTATCACACCCTATGATGCATTATTGTTACAAATTTGGTGCCGCTTTAAGGATAATTTCGTCAAAACAAAAAAAAATGAAAAATGCACAGTACTTTGCACATAAAAAGAAAATGGCCGACCGGATTTTTCCCAAAAACCACGCTGAGCTGTTCTCGCCAAATTAAGCAAAGATCTGTGATCTTCAAGAAAGGCTGCTCTTTTTCATTACCAAAAAACTCACACGTTATTTCCCCGTGTATAGCAAAATTGAAGGAAATTGAAGGAAATTGAAGTATTTTCGCGTTCATATTATATTCAGGTACATCAATTTTCACTTTAAGTTGTCTTTAATTTCCTGACATTTTCGCTATAGTATCAACGGACGATTCTCAGCCGATCTTTGCGAGCAATTTAAGCTCAATTAGTCGTGCGTCGCATTTGCACTAATTATCATGCACTTACTTGCACGTGGCTGCTTCCTTAATGAACCCATACGAGCACTTCGCACGGCAAACAACCCATCGCCAGTGTATTGACATATTCATAAATATGCTGTACCTCCTTTCGAGTCGGCTCTCTAAGTTACTAGCTCTTAAACGGAAAGCGAAACACAAAACCGTCTTCATTAGCGGAGAACTTTCGCCGACGCATTAGATGAAATTTTGAGCTACCGCGAACGATAGAAGGTTACAGAAGTCCGACGCACGATTGCTGTTCCTTTTAAAAGGTTCCTGTAATTTTGGCTGGATCTTGCGAAGATAATTGTCTGGCATGACAATTTCTAATAGACTCGTCAACTATTCGAATTATAGAAAAATCAATATCGCATACTAAAACCATCTATAACGATCTCCATTTTTAATTGAATCTTTGAATTAACGAAGCATAAGGTTTATTGAGCTGTCTTCAATCCTTCCCCTATAATGTTCAATTCAATCGGATCTCAAATAACATTATTGAAAAATGAAAGCAAAATTTTTCCAGCGGTGCAGATATTCTGATGGTGCAAATATTCAATAGATTTCCGAAACTAATTCTTATACGTTAAGATTTTAGAGCCAAAAACAATACATCTTCCCGTGAGGTGTTCATGTTTTAATATTCTCTATCAGCTCATTTCCTCATCAGCTCGTCGTGCAGTTTTCGTCAAACACTATCGCTGGCAAATTAAGTACATATTAACTCCTGTAAATTGGTCGCGCAGCTCGACATGATGAGCATAATCAAGTTATGCCACTTATCTATGCTCTTCCCAATAACAACACATTTGCTATATATTGCAGCTACGACTTACAACAAACCGAATGCAAATGACTTCACCAACTTAATATTCTGATATGTAGCCTATAATCTTATACATGCATCCAAAGTGCATTGAAACAGTAATGACAAATATTATGTTTAGCCATGGCTTTTGCAAATGAATCAAAGCCAAAATAGTGGATTATACGTACTGTTTTTGAAGCGGTGGGTACGTTATTTTAATTCTTATTCAAATTTGAGTTATTTGTTTTCACACACGCTACGCTTTTCCAATGAAAGCAAGTTTACTTAAGATCTGCTACACCCTTTTAGCTAAGTGTTAATTTTACACACTGGAAACTTTATGCCTTCTGAAATCGACTGCAATGATTTGAATCCAATATTACGAAATCATATATTATTGTTTATATAGGAGAAAAAAAGGAATTTTGGTAAACCTTATTAAATTGCATTACATTTTTGTTGTGTGCTATTCAAAATACTGCACAACGGCTCCGAAAGGAATGCAACTTTTACGCGCCAAAAACGACAGATGTGCCAAAACGGATTTTGCGATCATTATTTGCCACTTTGACACCACAAAACAAAAAACACCTTCGCCGCACCGTTCGCATGCTTATCGCCTACGCACATTCAATACAACATTCACCCACGCAAACATACGTCCATTTACTCAGGCCACTAATGACTCTACCCTCATAAACGAATATTACCATCCGAGGTGGACGATTACATTTCAAAATGGTCACGGTGGCGGGCGGCACTGTATAAATAGTGTGTATGATAATAGATTCAAATGATGCCCCATTCTCTATTGCCTCTTGCTTTCCGCATAGTGTCCCCAATGTCTTCGGTGTTTACCAGCGACGTTTTCCGAGCAAACAGAGCTACTTGCGTCTAGAGAAAGTCGACAGCCAAAGAGAGAGACCAACTCAACTGTCGGAATCGAACAAAACTTGAAAATCATCGTTGGATCCACGATAGGTTCTATTTCTTGCCTAAGTCTTTTGACCACGATTGTCTAACCAAAAAAATTTCAGTTCTGACTATGAAATTTAGAAAATATAGAGATCTAAATAGTGACTGAATTTTCTTTAAAATAATGTTTAGTTACAATGTACTAACCCGGAATACTAACCCGAATTGTGACGGCATTTGACGGCATGGTATTGTATTTCTAAAAATCACTTCTCTGTGTTTCTATTTTCTTTTCCTGTAGAAGCAGAGTGAATTAGTTTTCTGCTCCAAAACATTTAGAAGCAGAGTGAATTATATGCATGCTACGAGTACGACCAGTTGAGGAGATTCCTTATTCAATTCTATCCGTTATGACTCGCAATTTGTTACCGTTTTATCAGAAACTGCAGCCACATCCAGTTACGTGCAGCTATCATTGGGTTTAAACTATCTCCAGTTCAACATTTTATTACCAACTGAAAATAAAACTAGATAAACTGCTGTTTGTCAAATGGAGGTGACCTTTTCATGTCATATATTACTTTTAATCTGCTAATCGGTACATCCTGCCCGAATAACTACTCTCATGGGATTTAATTTACCTAAGTCGGTATTCAATCAGCTTACAAACGAAATTCCGAATATGTGAAGTAGGAGTCTAGATTTAGAGTTTTTATATATCATTAGAAACGAAATACCCATTCCAAAATTGTATCCGTACGGGGAGTTGAAACCGGATCTTTCACCTTCCTGGAATCCACGGACAACCGAATTTGTAATTGAAATGAAGTTCATTCTTTGATATGAAGTTATAGCGAAATTTCCAGCTGCAGACTATTAAAAAAAACTATGCTTAGAAATATCAATAAAGAATAAAGGATATCAATAAAGAAGACCCTGAAGATGCCTACGCGCTCGTTGGCGAAACGTCGGTCAATGGTCCACCAACCAAGTCGTACAGAGCAGTCACCGTGAAACCACTTCAACCATCAACATGGGCTCTGAAAATCTCCGTTTAACCAATAAAGGAGTAGTTAAATCTCAAGTGCTGATTATCTTGCGGATTATCGCTAGTCTTTCACCAACTTGACAACATTCCTAGGCTTTGATTTTCCAATCTCCATTTAATGAACAAACAGTCCGCTAATTTAGTCCGCTAACAGGCAATCAAATACCATTTTGAGAAAACAACTTAAAATCAAATAAGTCCCTTAAATTTAGTCGCAACAACCCGGGAGAAAGGTGTCCGCATTAAACGGTGTTTTCATCCGGGCACTCTCCCGTCGACAGTGAACTCTCTGCATGCTCGGTCCACAGGCTAATGTCACAACGCGCAGACTCAAATGCGAGAGCAGTCCCACGCACTTCACCGTCTCGCCCTCGCCATTCGAGCAAGTTTTTATTTAGAATGTGACACTGTTGTCGCCCCCGCGGTTTGAGTAAACTTGCCGTTTGCAAGACGGTAGATGCTACCCTTAATACACATGACAGGTTGCTTTTCATATTTGTGTCAGATAATTTTGTTTGTTTTAATAATTAGTGAGCTAATTTATAAGCGACCGTGTCCGGCATTCCCTGGGGGAATTTACAGCAATGAGTGCTGCTGATTAAAATAATTAATTTTAATGCCATTCATAAAGGTCACCAGCTGTCTCCGGGAGGTCATAAATTTTGTGAAAAATCAGTTTCAAGGCAGGAAAAAGCACGTGTGGTATGAGATATGCAAGGGAAAATGTTTATAACTACCCGAGTTATTTTTCAATCAAGTAAGAATGCCGCTACATATCAGAAAATGAGCTCTTGAAGGAAAGTTTGGGTCGGATCCAAGTGAAATTTTCAACATCATATTATAATATAGAAATTCTTCTCACATACTTTTAAGATCTGTACATTGATTCAATTTTTTTCGATAATGCTATATATTCAGGCTGATTCTGATGTAAATACCGTATCGCAATTTAATTATTTATGAAACATCCCTCGCAACTAAAAAAAAATGTTATGATCATGGCACAATTTACTGCACACAATAAAATACTTCCTTTGACTTAACTAATTTTACATGAGGGACTAATTACGAGACTATTTATGAGATCAATGATCACTTAAAATCCTCGCGTAATTATAGACGGTATACAGGAGATAAACTACAAAACACAATGTTTCCATGTTTGTTGTGCTCAGCCAACAGCGATTAAAATGGCATAAGACAAATTGCTGCAATTACGTATGAAAACCGATATTTTATACCGCCCCTACGATTAGAGAGAACGTTTTTTCCCTTACCCCTATCCCGGCCAATGGTTGTCCGTGTTGACAAGTCGCGTATCCGAGTATAGCCAGCCTGGCAAGTTTCAAGATCAAGATGCTGTCTTTCGGAGCAGAAAACTGCATTGCGGTTCCCTGGCCATTGGAATTCCCCGATAGCTGCAAGATCTCATCATAGCTCGCCCAGATCTTAGCCGAAGGCATGACCTTTGACGTGGTGCCAAAAAATAAGAGGGCAAAATCGTTACGATAAGTGATATGTGTGAGGGGGGGGGGTACCATTAGAAAGATTAACGAGTTACATGCTTTGGAGGATGTTGAATTGTCACTATAGCATACATAATTTCTATTACAAATTTTGTACGTCTGTCCTATATGACTACCACATTATGTGCAACGGAAGATTTTAATGGAATTTGTTATGTCCGAGATCTGCTAGCTGAAATTTTTGCTCAAAAGCTTATGAATAAATCGGCATCCTTCATGTGAAGCGGAAAATTCGCTACCGCTGATTCTATACGTATTCAATTTAGTTCAAGTAATTAAACATCAGACGTTTGAAAATTCTTTTAATGACCAGGAACGCGGCACTGAATGTCTTTCCAGAACCGACTTCTCGTTAAGATATAAAAAATAAAATGAAATAAGGTCGAGGTCTCGGAGATGAAGGCAATCGTTCGAGTCCCGTGGCAGAGAGCTTCCAGCAATTCCAGCGATTGGAATATCTCACCCTGCTCCCTGTTTACTCGAGTACCTGATTCCAGATCAAAATGCAAGCAATGGCCTACATGTTTTCTGCTGTCGCAGCTAGAATTTGTGCTTATTATCCCAGAAACATTTTCCTGTGGCTCCAACATTTTCATACCCACCTTCGCCGTCCAAGGGCCAAGCAGAGTTGCAATTACGTTCAGTTCAAATATTTTATAAAGTGCAAAATAAGCAAAAAAACAGACATTCATATTCCACTTTGAGGACAAAAAACCGATGCACGAAAATAGAGTTTATTTCTATATGAATTATTATCGAAACGAATCTCAGTCGAGCATTCGCCTGCTCGTTTTCCGAATCACAACGAACTTTTAATTGCTTAATTAGCCTTTAATTACCGAATGGCGAACTTGACAAAGCAAAATTATAATGGCTGCTTTTCTAAGACGAGAGTCTGAACCAAATGTGCGGCCAAGTGTAAACAAAATAGTTTAGAACTGGGTTATCTTAATGAAGTGCCCTGCCGAATGAAAACCGAACGGGAATATCTGCGAAGAGGCTTTCGACTGACAAATCTTATTTCCTTTCGAGACAGTTTTTTTTTCTATCAAAGAGACGTTTCAAGAAGTTCTGGGCACCAAATGAAAGTCTTGTGTTCTAAAAATAAAAGCGTAGGTATACAAAGAAAGTGAGGGCAAATTTATGTTTCAGTTGTAGGCAACTTTTATAATATATTAACTCTGTTTTTCAGACTGTCATGGAAGGCGGGCTCTCATTTTGAAATCGAAATGAAAAATGCAGGAATTTATACTTATTTTACATCTCTAGAGTTTCTGTTTTAGTATTATACATTTGTGAATTTATTTAAATACTAAAATAACTTGACAATATGTTCAGCGAAAAGTTAACTTAATTTTATTTTATTAAGTGTCACCTCCGCTACAGTGTGACATACTTAAGCCAAGCATTTCGCAAAGGTAAAGTGGCAATTTATTAAACACAAGCTAAGTTATTGTGATGAACTGCTTATCTCGTTTGAGTTCGTCTCTTGTTGCGAAGCCGGGTGACATTTCTAGGTCGTAGAGATATTGTGGAAAAGCTCTCCAGCACTAAGCACCCTCAACTCAAGGAACGGAACTCGAGTAGCTTACTTGAGCAGGTCAAGATTGTTGCTGATATAGAACTTGAGCCAAGTCTTCGTCTAGCGATTGAGAGGTCATAACGGGGGGCAATGGTTAAGTTTAAATTTAGAATCATTCTTTGAGGAATCGAGGCAGAATAATAAAAATGTTCTTCGCGCTTAGGAAGTCAATAAAAAGTAATGGGATTTCCCTGTTCAGAGTACCTTCCGTTCACAACTCTCTCATTTTTTGTTTCGAGAAAATGTGATATGAAGTTGTTTCCTAAATTCCATTTGACACACTAATCTATTAAATACCTATTCATAGGAGTTTACTTGAAAGCTCAGGTTGTCTTGATATCGAATCATAGGAAAGTAGTAACAAATATATTTGTTCTTCATGTGATTTTCAATGGTTATGTTGAATAAAAACAGCAGAAAACGTGTCCCGTAGTTATTTGAAGTAATTTCGCACAAAACTCTGCATAAATATTGTAAGTTTGAACCCGTTCGTTAGCATTTTTCGCAATATTTCTACGAAAATCGTAACAGGAAACGTAATGTCATGGACGAAAAAAATTCAAAGCTATAAAATGTTAATCAAAAAAAAATCTGTAGAAAAACATTCAACAAAAAATATAGAATGTCATTCCATTGTGATAGCCATGTTTGTGTGTGATATGATTTATGAACAGACAACGTTCGTAGAGAGCAGAAGCCAAAATGATGACATTTTCATATTTTTTCCCCCATGCAAAGATTGAGTTTGTAGAGAAAGCATAAATTTCGTCCATGGTACGCGATGGTATACAATATGGTACCACCTGGTTGTAAGTCAAAGTATACTACGCGTAAGTTCCGGCCGTGGTGGAAGCTAAAACTTCCAGGGTGCTGCATAACGTCTTGTGTGTATGGAGCCACAGCTGGGGAGTTGAAACACTTTTGGTGAAACGGTTTTGCAGATTATAAGCCCCGTATTTGCATAAAGCACAAAGTAACTAGTTGGAAATAAATTCGCGGGTAAAGAAAAACGAAAATGCAAATGTAATAGATGTTGGTTTGAGCACAAGACGGGGAATAGAGAGTTAACCTGACACCTCCAGGCAAATAGTAACTCGATAGAAGTATGCTCGAAACTTCCACGCATTCTGGAAATTTAATTAGTATGGGGTATAAATACGAAATCAGTCACGAGTCAGGGTCACACGCTGTTTAAAACTGAAGAATCAATATGAAAAATCTTGTCATTTCGTTCGCATCCGCATGAATGGCTTCTTCTTTATAAATAAATAAATAAAATTAAGAAAGCAACGTAAAAATTGTACGAACGTGAAATTACAAAGCGAAATTTCACAACCAATGTCAACTTGAAGGTCAGTCCACACAATAAGTCTGAAGCAAGTATTACTCGCTCTGCATGTTTCGTCAATCTTTGCCTCCGATCTCGTAACGTAGGTATACACTTGCCTGCATGCTTCGGGTAATTTCGTTGATGTGTTTTCCGTGCAGGTGTTTTTCCCGGCGGATAATCGTCGAGACCGAGCGATTCTTCATCACCTGACCCACCATCACTAGTCCACACATCTGGGTCAAGCGGAAAACGGTTCTTATTTCATTGACATTTCGTGACGAAAAACAAATAAAGAATATGCAATCATCCCTTGTTACACGATGACAGATTACATAAAAATTCTAATCATTGAAAGCGTATAATATGCATTTATTTACCTTCATTATAGCGCCACAAACAATCTCTCTCACAAAACAACGCTATTAATGTTTATACTCCAGTTACATTATCACATCTTAGCGCTATATTCCCTCTTGCATAACCATAAAAGTTTAGCTAACACAGTCCTTGACAGAGTAACTACACTAGTTAGCTGCTTCGAAGCACTTGATATATATATTATGGCAAAACCAACTGCTACTGGCTAACGTAGCATCCCCATTCCTGTAATAGTGCTTGTCCTATCCAGAATCGTACTTGTATGTGTCTGCTGCAGCTCGCTCTAGCTCACTCGAGACTATGTGCTTTATTGGTCTAGCTTATACTCGCACAGGATTGGAACTTTTTATAATCGCTCGTGTTAGTTGTCTCAATCATTTCGAATTAAATTCCACTTCGAATTCCGTGATATTTATCTCACAGATAGTAGAGAAAAGTCTAGTCGACATGGGATCATCCCGAAAAAAATCCGTCACGAAGGGCTATCCACTCGATTTGAGGGCGGGAAATCAAATTGACGGTATAAAATTCAAATAAATGGATCTATCTGGCTTAAAATAACCAGTTTTTCAGTGGCCAGATAAATTCTTAGCGGTTCGTTCATTTGTTCTTAAGATGGCCCCTGATACCTAGATATTGCGTTAACAGACCGTTAAATAATTAACAAGCTACAGTAAAACTTGACAAGAGACATTTATGATTGGAGATAGGGCACTGAAAGAACACTGTTGCCACGTCTATTAACTGTTAAAAAACTAAATTGTACTAAATTGATAACTCGGATAGCGTTTCTTGGTGCAATGGTTTTTTGTGTCCGATGGATTGAGTGTTCGGGCAGATAAAAATAAAAATAACAGACGCATACATACTATTCAAATATCACTTAAAGCGAGCGTTTAGAAATTCACATTATGATTGGTTGTAAATTGTAATAACACGTCGCCCGGCGGCTTGTCACGACAGTAATACAATTTCGATGTGATAGTTCCTATCGCTGCTCAACGTATAGTTGTGAATATCTTTATTATATGACACGTCTGCCATTACAGCCATAGCATCATTGCAGCTGTTAATATAAACAAAACGGACATCGACAAGGCACTCATGTAATCCTCTAATCCAGTTTATCAGCTGCATAAATTATCACTGAATTATTCGATGCATGTATATTATTTGAATGATGCCAGTCATGTTTTGATCTCGAAATGAGGCTTTATAGTCCGTATATTTAGAGATAAATGTTAATGTTGTTTTAGTTTCGTGTAGAGTGATTTTTGTGGAAAATGAACGATACAAGCATTTTTATGATTTGAGTTATTTTCATGACTGAACACTAAATCTGTGTATGACACACATTATAGTAGGTGAACGTAATGAAAACTACGGTAAAAGATGCATGACGTGTGAAAAAAAGCCTGAAAGTGCCTTTTATGCACGTAGTATGTTTATATGCAAGTAACAATAAAGTTCGGCAAGGGTAAATCTCGAACACATCTTGATATCGGAAACCAGACTGCAGCGCACACACACTCACACACATGACACACACATACAAAAACACCCTTAAACACCCCGAGACCTTTTATGCTTCAAAATAACGGGTATGGTATTGATTTTACAACAGCTATATTCGAGGTCCCCAAAAGCTAGCCCCGGCTGGGTCGCAGCACCGGCAACTTGGAGCAGAGCGCTGCTGAGGGCGATTTAGTAAGCAAATAACCCCCTTCGGATTTGGTGACCCAAATACATCTCATCGTGGCTATTTTAAAGCGCAAAGTTCGACGGCTACACGGCCGACCGTGTCTGTTTCAAGGGCGAAAAAGTGTGCGACTATATGGTGTACGTCTGTGGGGAGTATTTTTCTATCGGGGTCTAACAAAAAAAAGTTTGGACACGAATCGCTGTGGAGCGCCTTCTAATTTTGGCTTGCCCCCAAGTGTGTCAAGTTCATAAGGTCGATGTGGGTATTGATATTCTGGTCTGTGATGCAACTAAAGGCTAGGCGAGAAGAGCATGCAGCAAAGGGAAACTTTCTAATTATCGTCGCTTTTTGTTGGGATAACTGCATGCGGTTGACACGTTATGCTGCAGATTTTATCGTTCGGTATGTTGTGTCGATTACAGTGGGGGTAGATAGCGTAAATATTATCTTCTCGATTGATATTTTTGATCAGCCTGCAGGTAAAAGTGGATCTCCAGCGAAGTGTCAGGTCGTCAAGCGAAAGTCCGGAATGTAAATATCTGACGCCAATGAATGTAGAAAAATATAATACTAACAGACGAACGAAGATCTCTAATTAAATCGGCCAAATTAGTAACGAGTGTTAAAAAATAATATTTCACATACATCAGTGATCGTATCGGTTTGAGTTGAGCATCTCAATATCCCTCAAATCAAAAGATCGAAATAAGAAAAATTAGAAGAAAATGGGATTCAATACCCAATTTGATTAGATAATGTAGTTTTTATTGAAGTCATATAAATTATCTGTTCATGGCTGAATCATGACTCAGATGGTAAAATTGGCTATGACTAGAGGGTGCCTCCTCAATTTCCACAACTCATGCAGAGTACTACCTACTGAAAATTGTGCACGAAACACCTCGAAAAGAAAGCGAACGCAGAGAATATCTAATTCTGGCAAGTAAACAACAGGAAAAGAAACAAGAAACAATACCCGAGTTTCGCTTCTGCCTGAGTTTCTCTAGAAATCAATCATGCACAGCGTGCTAGTGGTGCTACCCTAAAGGCCATTACGTCACCGAAGGCAAATAAGTCGACATGGAGGCATATACATTGTCGTTGGTACAGAATTAGATACTAATCGCCGATTTACCTTTCTATTCATCGCTACTCGATCGTGACGCGCAATCGAAATTTCAAGCTAATGTCAAAGGCCAAGACAATTGAAAGTCAGTTGATGGTAAACTACGGCTAGTCGTGTTTGGTGGAATGTTTCATTATGGAAAGTTGGTCGTGGATGTCTCACAGTTGCAAGTTCGGGATGTTAGCACAGCTCCTAGACGCAGCCCGCAGAGCAATCATGGCACTTCCACATTCGAATATTATTTCCGCTGCTACTCCTATTCCATTCAATCAAAATTTATAAAAATGACGTTATGATACCCACTTGGTAATTCCAAATAAATAAATTAAGATTGTAATTTCCACCTTCCTTTGTTATTTAGCAGAGCTAATTATGATATTATTTTCAAACTCACAAGTCCAGTGGGTATCGGTCGTAATTTTTCTCTGAGTAAAAATGGTCTTCTGATGATTAACGCCATGAAATAGCAATATCTGGAAATTTTATCGAACAAATGTAAAGAAATAAAAAATGTAACTCGGTATCGCAATGTAACTTTTAGATTAATATCGTTGATGATCCCAGCGTGCTCCCAGCGTGCCAGACATGTTCGTGGATTTTCTACAACTTTCTACTTTTATCGTTATTATCGGGGAAGCCCCGGGTAGAATTTCTGCAGGTGATTGAGCACACGGCATAGCTCAGCTCGAGCAGGAATAAGGTTGCCAGAACGGACAAAAACAGGTCGAGGGAAAGAAAAAGAATACTTAAAATTACCGTCCCATCTTTATAAATCTTCGCTTTGGCCCCACATCACGCCAACGGGGCACACCGACCAATCTTGCTTAATTTGCATATAACTGTCCTATCCCAAAATATCCATTTAAGTTTTAGCTGCAAACACAAAAATATTACTTTGTAAAAGTAGCAGAAACCCTGCTTTGTAACTTTCGGAAAGTATCCGCGTTTGGATGGGAAACAACTCACCATTCAGGCTCCCTAATCAAAGATGTTAAACTTCCGCGCAACGGTCGCTAATCCTAGCTCCAGACCATGGCATCGATCGAAGAGATTAGAGACCGTGTAGTCTCCAAAGGCATGTGCCCTCGGACAGTTTCAAGCTTAACTCTAACTTTGTTATTAATAATTGAAAAAGAGTCACGCAGAAAATATCTAATTTTTCGCCTATAGTTGACGAGATTTATAATGACTTCGGGGAACAAGGGACGCCGCTGGTGGGCGTGGCTTGAGGCGATGAGAAGACGGGATAGAGGCAAGACGTTACCGGATATAGAGGCATTAAGGAGTCTATATTGCCGATTATTTCGTTCCTCTGTGGTTGATTTTCATAAGCTGATATTTTATGTGTAGGAAATAAGTTTATTTTGTTGTCTTATAACTGTGTAATGAACTTCCGGTGACAAAACTTAAAAAATACAGGATTTATGTTACTTAAATTTTAGGTGTGTCTGCTTCTAGGCATCTTATGATAGGACCGAATCTATCCCTGGCTATAAAGAGCACGGAGCCGTTACGGATCACAGCTTAATCAACGCAGAATGATTGATTACAGTAAAATGCCAATTACACATCCAGATATAATTGATACGTTCAAAATGAGGCTTGTAAGGCCCTAAAAGAGATAGCTGCCGCCAGCCACTTTTCCAATTATGAAAATCTTTCCATATCTGGCTGAAGTACTCATTCTGCAAACTTTTCCAGCTTGGTACAACTAATACTGAAAATACCTTGCGCCTCATTCGTTCAATACGTGGGTTTTCAGTATCACCGTAGCTTTCTAATGCATCTAGATGCGCTAAATGCTGGTTTAAACATAAACTTGGCTTAACCCTATTTTTTGGTTTAAACTTACGTTTTATGCGCGAAAAAAGTCGGGTTGGATCAATTTTAGCGTAGGTGAAATCTCTACTTATTTCTTTTGTTTCACACCCACTATCCACTATCCACTACCCACTATCCACTACCCACTATCCACTATCCACTACCCACTACCCACTAACCACTACCCTCTTAAACTCCACTGCATGCAAAACAATCCTGTAGGCTGCTTCCGTTTCCTAACTAACGGTATTCCTATTTGTGAATTACGTGTCTGAGTCTCTATATCATTCAAACTACCATTCTCATGCATTCATGAAACTTAATCATACTTCTATCATCTCTAGATTATCTAGGATGATTAGCTATTCAAACGCCAATAGAAGGCTTAGCCTTTTGATGCTCTAAGATATCGAATGTTCCAGTGGAAAAAAATATGTAGTACATTTTTGGATAGTTTCCAGTGTCGAGCAGCGGTCTAGGTTCCTCGGCTTTGACAATGCAGATAATATTGGACTGCAGCGCTCTGCTCTCTTTACGACACATTTCGGTGTTGTCAAAACGCAAAAGTGTTGAGACCGTTTTTACGGAGTTTGGGAATCCGCCAGGATTGAGTTCCATATCGCGTGAAGATATCGACGTGAAGTGGACTTTATGGCAGGGATGAATCCGTCGAATGGATGCTGAAATATTCAAACGAACATTGATAGTAAAATCTTTTATGGGTTAAGTCTGAGTAGCTTTGGTGTTGGCTAAAGGAAAATAGAATCAGTATTTCTTAGTGGTTTACCTTTCGGTTAGTTAGTCTTTGGGGTTGTTCTGCCACGCTAAGGATTAAAGGGGTTGCTGGAGAATGGTTGTGTTTGCGAAATGCACGACGCGATAAGGAAGAAAAGTTGTCAACAAGAAGAGAGTTCATAACTAGATGTTATTGTCAGGAGAAGATTTGTTCTGGTAAATCTCGTCTAGACGGTCGCGTGTTATATAAGAGATGTAAGCGGAAGTGATGACCCACACATAAAAGCAGCACCTTGACGTTGAAGTAGCCACTAGGCAAATATTTTAGAGAAGATATCGTTAATAAAAATCACGTTTAACTGGTTTGTTGATTCCTTAATGTTAGCAGTGCATTAATCATGTGCGATATTGGCTGAGCATTCTTAAACCTTATATGTTTCCATCCAATAAATTTCCTGAGAAAATATATAACCTCACCCTCATACCTCATCGTGCCCACCTCTAATCTCATATGAAAGTATTGCACGGAGAACAAATTAAATTTTTTAGAGCGAATAATCCTCGACAGAGACATTTCTCATAACGAGTCGTCGCACTCATCTTGCAGCCAGAGAAAATATATCTAACGAAAATAAAATAAATTTCCGGTCATTTTGCTCGAACTCTTGATCCGTTCAATTTGACGTTACTTTGCGTTGAGTGATTGCATTCAATTGTGCTTTCGAATAAAGAAATGAATCGCGTTTGCCAAATTGATACTCTTCTCGCGAGACTTTCGGGTCCATTGTGTCGTCTCTGTCGCTGCGAAGCTACAATCATCGTGAAAGCAGAGTTTAAAAAAAGCTTGGCGGTAGTTTTGGGGCGCGAAAGTACAAAAATGGGTTCTCAGAGAAAATCGGATGTCTAAGCTGGATTTGTTTGCATTTTTTTACACTTTCCAGTGTTCTTAAGACGGTTTTTCACGGATGAAAAATTCATTAGGATTGCGCGGCTTTGAGCACTGTCAAGCTACGGAGTTCCCTAGATGATTAAAGAAAAACAGCTTTGATAGTTTCATAGTTATCTTAAGGACTTCTTATTAAGATTAATTAATACATTTTGCCCAAAATTTATCATGCTCACTTTACCACATCTGTTGGAAAATTTAAAATATATGCAAGCATCGCAATAAATCCTTGGTCCAAATACCATTTTCAAAATTTCTCTACTAACAATCTTTATTTTCAACATGAAGTATGCGTGTTGGTATTTATTCAACACAACCCTCTGCTGACTCAAGGACACCGTAATTCCATGACGCTTTCTGTTGCATCTAAACAATGTAAACACAATGTCCTTAAAACATTCTCTACTTATTTCAACCTTTCTTCACCACTAAATCTCGGCGTGCGTGTCAAACCGTGATAGTTCAAGTGCGTACAGAAGATAAATAAAAATAACCCGTGGCTAGAGCGTCAACTGATTTTTGTGTGTCGCGTGTTCGGTTTCCTGACCACAGGATGTGGAGGTTGCGTGGTGGCTAATCGAATGAAAACCACCCTCTTGGAAACTTCTGCTTAACTGGTTGCCAGCAATACGTTACTACACAGCAGTGTAACCCTCTGCTTAACTGTTCTCAAGCGAAACGTTATACCCCATGACCCTAGTAACCCGGATGCTTTGAAGCTCAAGTACTGCCCTAACCTTACAGCAAGCACCACTAAGATAACTGTACCCTTAGCTTGCGCGCACGGATTTCTTCTCTTAGACATTAATAGGCGAATAAAAATACATTCCAAATACGTTCGATCATTGTGAACTATACAGACATCAATTACTTGAATGCTGTAAGGCCGTGTATTCAATGGTTGGTATGATCGATTATATTGTGTCAAAGTTATTTCTCGTAGAACACGCGGTTTAAGAGATTCTGATTTGCCGACAGTTGCGCGGGTGTTGTTTTGTGTGTTTTGTTGGGGTGATCTTTGAGGCAAGCATTTTACAGATTACACCCTACATGTCTGGCGGCTCAAACGAAATAAAAAGGATGAAAGTGAGACGTTAAAGCAGAACAGGGTGGAAAAAAGGGAGTTTTTTCCCTTCTTGTTTGCCAGTGTGTTGATTAGGTCTTGCTCTGTTGAAGGGCCGGCAGTGCTTTGTTGAAGGGCGGTTGTTTATTGTTGATAAAGTTGAAAAATAGTCTGTGGCTGAAGAGGGATTAAGGATTCAGATAGGAAGCGGAGTTGAGCCGCAGATAAAAATATGTACATCGTGAAAATATGTTAATTTGCGGTGGAAAATGTCCGTTGAGATGTTCGCTGCCGGCGACATGCCGCCGTCCGATTTCCACAAAAATTAAACATGAATTCTAATTAATTCCGATTTTCATTGGCGGAGCCAATTACGAAATACCAGTGGCAATGTTTATCTATTTTTAACACCAAAACCAACGCTAAATTCCATTCCGTTTCGCTTTTCTAACGCTATCAAACCGACCGCAATCTCTCTATATTTATGGAATAAATCCGCATGACCATTCAAATGTTTTGGAAATAAATAAAAAATACTGCAAGACATAATCGCCAACGCAGAAAACGTAGTTAAGTATTTATAAAATGAAAGATTTACCATCGGAGTTGGAATATTTGCATCCCACGCCGTAATTCAAAAACATAATAAAAATATTTCTGCGTACTCACCATGTCTGCGGATTTTTCGTCTGCCACGAACTCTTTGTGCCATCTGAAAAAAATCCAGAAAAGATATTGCTTAGTAAGATGCAGAGGCACAGCTGAATGTTTGCGGAGAGTAAATAAGGGAACATATTGGACCCAGGAGGAATCGGAAGCGGATATTTCAAGTAAAAACCAGTCTGCGGTTTTTATTTCCACGACGTGTCTTCTGATACCTCGACGTCGCTGTGTCAAAGGAAGCAGGGCCCGGCTTTCCTCCCCGCGCGACGACATGGCGGTTCATTAGACTCCACTTTTACAAACAAGAAAATAAAATAAAGACAATCACGTCTGTGTATTGTACTTTTATCAATTGTTTGCGAAGCTTAATTGCGAGTCAGTATATTTTATTCGAAATTAAATCACGTTGCTTGCAGAATGCGAGAAAAACTGTGTTTGAACTGGCAAAAGCATGGGAATTCGTTCAGATATGTTTGCATTTTAAATTTAAATTGGAACTGGATGGAAACAATTAAAATAAGATACTACAAGTACAAACATTTGGCTCTGTCACCGTTTCACTACAGATAATTGCACAGGGATTATTTGCATTGTGAATAGTGTCCATTTACATAATTATTTCTTGAAAATTCCTCTAAAACTATAAGACTTTAATAACTGTAAATAACAAACTCACATGACTTCTGACTTTTTGCTTGGGCCTATTTTTTGTCAGGCCGACCGTCCCGGGATCGATCCCGTGTTCGGCTCTATGTGATTTCTCACGACCATCAAAGAAAATGCAAAGTTAGCACGTAGCCGCGCCAGCGTCACCTATCCTCGTGTAGCAGATCTGTGAAATCAGCTCGGAATCTAGCGCGCGACTTCCCAAACGGAAAAGACACGCTTCTGACACGGTTCAGGAAAATCCACTGACACGCCATAAAAATTGAAACTTTGAAAACCTAAACGAAGGTTTCGTGTGTAAAAACATTCGATTAAAAATTCTTGATTGAAAAACTTGCGCCACATCGCCGAGCACGGTCGGTGAACACGTGCAAAGAGCTATCGTGTGTAAGGGTCCTCCATTACCCTTTCCAATTATCGTTTTTTTCCCCTGTATGTTGTCGTACTCTCGTCTCGGAAATAGCGTAAGAGCTTTTGGCAAATGTCTGCTCGCTCGGAGCGATCGATCGTTATGTGACATAACCACATCCTTTTAGTGCTCTTCAAAAACTTTTCAATTAATATTCTCTTTTTTTGTGTGGTTTTATTTTTGTGTTAGTTTCGTTGTTTCCCTGTGTTTAGGAACGACGGTGCGGAGCCAGAGCGTCAGCTGGCGGACGGAGCACAAAGCGGCGCGGACTCTCGGCATTATCATGGGCGCGTTCATGCTGTGCTGGCTGCCCTTCTTCTTGTGGTGAGTGCTTTTCATCGATGCCAAACTGATTGCGATAGTTTAACAAGCGAAGTTATCGGTTCGGCTTGCCGTGCGGACGTATGTATTTTTGCCCCGGTATATGAGTTGAATAGTTTGCGCGGAACAACGAGAGTTGAGAACGAACTTAGAACTTTAGAAACTTGCGCTATTGGATACGTATACTATACACCTAAAATCGCAATTTGGTTGTCTTAACTGTTTTTAAATTGAAAATTACTTTATTTGCAATAATAAATAATAGTATTGACTGAAAATACTGCTAATTTAATTGACAAAGCCTAACGCTATCGACAAATTAACTCAAAATTTTATCTCTTTATTTTTTATCTCAACCGACCAAAAAAAAACTCTGCGAATATTTTCCATTTCCATTCCACGAATTCATTCATTGTTTCGTCCACATCAATCGCTGAATCCGTGCCTTTTAACTGACAGCCATCGCTTTGATGCGAATACAAACGATGTATATTGAACAGACAGAAAAATATCTGATTTTTAACAATATTCATCATGATGGCGATGCATCACAAAAGGAATAAAAACCACTCCATTGTCTCTTGAATCAAGGATACATGTAAATATCAAACAACTTTAAGGTTTTTTTGAATTCGTATTCATCCCTTTATTACCGCAAAAATAAAAATTACATGGTCGGGTAAAAGAACAATGTGTTTGTATCTACAAAACAAACAACAATAAGATGATGAACCAGGTTGGGGAAATGTGTTCTTTTCCAACCTCTCGCATGCTTGCGATGGTGAGACGGAACTTAAGACGCTTTCGGGCTCTCAATGCATGGATCCTTGAACTCATCTCTTATAAGATGACCGAAAATAGAAAATGTTTGTAATTTTGCCTGGGATCATTTTTCCTTCAAGCCTATCTAGCTTCCAAACATGCTAATTATGCTCTTGGGGTCTTAATTAATCGATTAAAAATACACATTTTATTAATGCAAAAATTCAATATCATATGCCAGCTGTTTGAAAATTGTGTATTTTCTCTTTTTATCGGTTTGAGTGGTCGAAAGAAATGTGTAGAAAAGCAACATGGTTTTGTTCAGCTGTTGGTACAAATAGCCGTAAGCGGTGACGGTAAATTTATATCCTTCTGCCATCTAGAGTTCCGTCTCATTATAAAATGGAGACGATAGTCGGTTTAGCGAGACTCAAAGAGCCGTACACCATCATCAACTGTTACTAATTGTGTTCCTTCAGTAAAATAATCAAAAGCTTCCAGTTGAAATGTTATATTAGGTATATAATAACGTTTCATCTCTACCGGAACAACGTTGCTATATTTTTCCTTGACATGTGAAGCTATAAATGCAAGAAGGAAGTCAAAGATGAAATGAAATATATAAATAAGTACATTCAAATCAGATATCAGAGATGCATGGTTAGTGCCGTAGAAATAGCTAGAAATTTTCTCTAAAAGGACGAAACGTTTTTGTAATTAAAACGTCTACATAACAAAAACAACTTAATTAACGGAGCGGATAGAATTATTTGAGCTTCAGACCGTTAAAACCTGGTTGTATACCCGCGCAGAAGAGAATACGCCATTAAAAAGTGTCATTCCCGCTTGCAATTATATTTACTTCACTTGGGCGAAGAAAAAAGAACAACAATGAACTTACACACGTATAGAATACTATCGTCGAAAGTAAATGCTTCTAAAGTCTTATTGATAAATTTTAAAAATAACTGAACGTCCAATTCCTGACCTCCACACCAAAATTATTATTTATGATTTGTATTTCATCGTTGTCGTTTTGGCACTGTCCAGTTTTAGACAACAGAATCCTGATATTGCAGAAGACATTTTAAAATTTTCACACGTTTCTTTACTTTTCCATCATATTTCTACCTCGTTTACCTTTCAGTATCTTATATTCAACCTCGTCAATATCATCCCCCCCTAATCCATCATCTCAATGTTTTCTACCGTCAGTTTTGAAAGTTATCACTCTCAGTCCCATCTTGAGAATTCAATGGATTATCCGCTTTTCCTCGAGTCTCGCCCAAAACACTGAAATTGAACACTTAAAACGTTTCAAATCAATCTCGCCTCGCCTCCCCGACTTAAAATCTACAAAACCCGTCAAGAAAAATACTTTACGTATTTACTTAATTATCTCAAATTCTGTGGATAGTTCTCAATATTTCAACCAAATGTGCCTAATGCAACTGTCTACTAAACCGCCAGAAGCCAAATCGTAGCTGGCCACCCTTAGACCTTTGCATATCTTATCGCAACCCTTACCGATGTCTAGAACTCGTAACATGAGATCTCGTGTAGCTTAACTTGAATTCACACCACATCCGAAACATTAATATGTTTCCACAAAGCGTCCACCCTCATCACTACCAGCAACAACCACCGCGTCCCCTGCGCTTCTGCTCCCATGGTCCCATCACGACACTGTGTAACTTCAAACCACCCCAAAAGGGATGAGGAAACAATGTTTTTATCTTATTCGGCCAACTGACAGCTACTACGGAGATGCTACTGCACCACCAGGTACCACTGAGTTAGAATTCGAGTGAAAACCCGGTTTTACACTCATGAAGCCAACTGGCTGATATTGTGGCTGTGCTAGTGAATAATAGGAGTTAAATTTAACTCCGTAATGCCCGGCGCAACAGTAGCACCAGCGAGAGATTAAGTTATCAGCTCTTGACGATTAGGTAAGAGTTTCGATTAATGCAAACCTCTCGGGAGATCAGCTCCAATCTGGTAACAGGCTGTTTAGTACACAGTTGCATTTCAAGGGCCAGATAAGGTCAGATCCACGAATATTTCCACCACCCTCCACTTGGTCATAGTAACAACCACGGCTAATCCACCTTCCCTTTGTTCGTTCTGCCTCCGCACAGGTACGTGATCACGACGCTCTGCGGCGACGCCTGCTACTGCCCCGACGTGGTCGTCGCCGTCCTCTTCTGGATCGGCTACTTCAACTCGGCGCTCAACCCCCTGATCTACGCGTACTTCAATCGCGACTTCCGGGAAGCGTTCAAGAACACGCTCATGTGCGTCTTCCCGTGCTGCTTCACCTGCTGGAAGACCCCCGCGACGGCCTACTACGTGTGAAGCACTGGGGCGCTACTGGGTGTTAAAGGCACGCGCCAATGCGTGGTTTACGTGTGAAACGCACGGTACTGCGTGCTAGTGCGTGTAAAGAGCATGCCGGTGCGTTTCTACTACTACGCGTGAAATGCAACAGGGGAGTGACGTGCTAAAAAAGAATCGTGTTGCCGGGTTAGAGTGCGTAGAGGTGTCTGTGTGGAATATCATTGCAACCAACGCATTTTATAAGATAATTTTATGATTAACGGGCTTTAACTAATTATAGAAACGAAATTTTTAGTCGAAATAGTGTGTCCAAACGAGGAGACGAACCTCGCACGCCCACTCTGGCGATTGAACTTTATGGCGGCCGATATTTGAAGATATGAAGGACCATATTTTTGATTGGATTTCCACTAATTAATATCTACCATGAATGCAACGTGATTTGCGTATGCTGGTTTGATTCCTAAATAACTAACTAAGCTTTATAAATGATAAGTTTAAAGGATTAGTTTCTTCTTCTTGTTTAAAAAGTGAAATGATGTGGTTTTCCTCACTTGTCAGCTTAGTCAACTTTTCGATGCAATAATTTCCCTTTTTACATTATAAAATGCAAATGAAGGAATCGCTCTGACACATCATATCAAATATTGGATAATCCTATACTCCCCAATTATTTTATGACAATACCTACTTCATTATTTATAAAGTAACTTTCCTCGTCAAAATATTTGCTTTGGCGTTTATGGGTTTTAAAAAGCTCGCGCCCTGTTCAACGAGATTAATTGGTTTTGACAGTGTGATATTACTTCTCACGTTACTGTAATAGGTTTTGCATCCTTTGGGTCAACGTATATACTCGAGAATAAAAATTAACACATCAACGACACGATACACGATATCTATCGATATCGAAGATAGTATATAGATATCTAGTGAATAGAAACCACTCCTTACTTGTCTGGAAAACAACTAGAGTAAAAATGACACCGATTTTCAAGCTACCCTGGTCATTCCAAATGTAATTAGACAACTTATACATTATTTGCTATAATGTGGTGTTAAATTTTTGTTCGAAACGTTTGTTTGAACAGATTCACGGACCTTTGACAGAAATGTTTGGTCCTGTTGGTTGCAATTTTATTCCGAGTGGGCAAATCGTAACTAAAATTACTCGTCATATTGTCGATAGTACTTATTTGAAAATTGACACTTTAAATAATATGCAAAATGATGATGCTCGCTCCTAAATCGCAAAATTGCTAATTTATGAGTTGAAACTTATGGCGTATAGTGCATTTCTTAATTAAAATTTTACAACGAGTTTTTACGATTTTAGTTTCTTCTCAAGATTTATTTTTTACTATAATTTCAAAAATGTTAGGCACAGTAAATTTGATTCGACAATACCGACAATAGGCGAGTATGCATTAGTCCTCTACGCCGTTTCATTCAGCCAAATATTCGTGTTAAGAGCCGCGAGCGTTATATTTATAGAGATTATATTTTTATAATGACGTCGAGCATGTTGTTTTAGTAGTAGTATTGTGTCAGCAATTTTGTCCGCATCCCGTTTAAATTATAATGTGTTTGTCGGAAGAACTTTCGTAATTGTTTAATGTCACATGATTCGAGGAAAAAAAATACTTGGATGTATGTAAGTAGTAATTTCTAGTCCAATGCAATGTATAAATACATTGTCATGAAAATGTTCTACACAAACTAACAACTTCATTTCCAGAAAGCTGTGTGGCAAAGTTGGATGCAATTCTCAGCACGAATTCCCTGGCCAATATTTAGAGTTTAAAAAATAACAAAGCAACGGTTTGTGTTCCTATTATTTTTCCAAATTTGAGTAAAACGTATTCGTGTCAATTTAGTCAACTTTTTTATCGGTACCCAAAAGAAATTTATGCTAAAAAAAGATTAATCTGAAAACTGTTAAAACTTTTCAACCAACGGACATAAAAATAACTTCCTGTGACCGGCCACTCCGTGAACAACCCTTCCAGTTACAAACTTCATTAACTTGATTTAACTTTTCAGCGTACTAAACGGAATCAACCATTTAAACGCTGATAAAAAGAAAACTTTACATTGCAAAATTACATTACCAGAGTCTGTCTGAATGAAATTTTCCTCTGCATATTTCCCTCGTAATATTTAAAGTTCGTGCTGAAGGGTGATTCCATTTCCTTTGTCTGCGCATATAGTATCATCACGTGGATCTATCGGTTCGGGGGCAGGGGGCGCATATGGGAAGGGCAGGGCTGGAATTCGGGGGGTTCAGACCCAGGTAGACGGATATTCCGATATGTACAATTTTAGCCAGCTAGTATATGGATAGCGTGCAGAGTTCACTGCTACGGTTCAATCTTATCTCATGATATACGCTAGTAACAAAATTCACGAGTAACCCGGCACTGGCTTACGACTAGGAAAATTACACTCAAATGCATTACGAGAATTAGCACAGACATGCTTTACGAAAAGAGAATCCGTGATTTATGCTACGCGTTGCTTATTTACGATCGTAGTGAGATGTAATTATCATTTTAAGGGTGAACGCCTGAAAGCCATGCTACGGCTCTGTATGATTTTCATTTTGTTTTTATTGAAATTGAGGCAAGCAAAGCAGAAATAAAGTATTGCTTAGTTTTGCGTGGTAAATTCCAACTACGCATTATAACTTTAAAGCTCGCTAAACAATTACGCTGCATTTTCGCACACTTGCTTTCCCAATGTCACGGAGAGCAATTTTATAGCTGTGATAATAATAGTGGGTAAATTTCGATTTAAATATATAATGAGGTACGACAATTTGTCGCACGTGACATCACCTCATCCGCCAGATCTACGCCGATTTCCGAGTCGATAAACCGAGCCAATAACCGAGGCGAATCCCATTAGTAAGCAGAAAGCCAACCCGCAGTTACGCATTGTAGCCAACATTACAAGTGAAACAGTTTTCACCGCCGTAAATAGGTTTACGTGTCAGCACTAACCACGCCGACCAATCAACATATTTCCTGTTATCTGCATACGTAATGCCGACACATCTATCATGACTGCCGGCGAGAGCCGAGCACCCGTTGCCGCGTTCAATCTTTCGCCGAGATCCGAAAATATCATGGCTAGGTGAATGGTGGTCGTGGTCCGGGAGTGATTATCAGATGCAGCCGAGCAGGCGCGGGATAATAACGAACGAGGACTCGCGGTTTAGAAAAGCGGTTCAGAATTCAACGGAGATTTAAAGCTTTGATATCAAATCGACGCTTTTTTTTTGTTGTTGTCGCTGGGAATTTGTTTTCCTTTTCTACGTAGAGCGTTAGATGTTCTGGTCAAAATTTTGCCGTGTTCCGTCCATGGTTTGAAAATCACAAAACTAATCTCGTGTTTTCGTATAAAGGGGATGGAAAAAAAGTATTCATTTCGGTTGTATTTGAGCGAAGCGGTTATTTTTTGTAGCGGCCCGACTTTCCACCTGGTTCACCCCCCCCCCCCCACCCCCCAACCCCCCCCCCCCCCCCCCGCTCGCAACGCCAGCAGGAGTGGTTGATTTAGAGCCTTTTTCGGTGGCTCGGCGAGGTCTGCAGAGAATAAAGGGGAAAACGGGAAGCTTTTTGCGTTGTGGGTCACAGCCCCGCGATATAATAGAACATTCCGCAACAAATTAATACATCAGAATTTCTGTAATGAATGAAAATTGTAAGCCGATTGGAAAAAAAAGTCAATTGTGGCAAGAAAGTAGAAAATAACTGAATGAAAACTGTTAATTGGGATAAATTTTCTTAAAATACATTTTTCATCCTTAGTTAGGTTATTTTTAATGGGGATAAATTTTCTAAAAATAGATTTTTTAATTGATTTGGTAATTGGCCCCCTAATGCAGCCCGCTGTACAATCAAACTTGGCACCTCCACCATAATTTTTTAATTTTAGCGGAATTTTTGTTCCATTTTAGCGAAAAAGCAAAATCTTCTCTAGGTAGCTAAAATTTAAATAAAACACGTTCACAAAGATTTGAAATCGAAAAGAATATTTTTAAAAGATCAAACTTACATACATCACATTACTTGGAAAGTACGAGCGCATTTGCACAAATTATAAATATTCTCACACTAAAAAAGAGATGTGAGACTTATGCAATTAATTTAGAACTCTCCTAAACGCAACCCGCAGAACAGTCAACACGGCACCTCCATTCACTGTTCAGCCATCCATAACTTGCGTTTCCCACAGCTATAAGTCTTCCCGTGAATCCAGCTGTTGTGCTCAAAAGGACACCAAAGGTCTATAAATAGCTCGCCGTGCCATTGGCTGTTTAGTTGCTCGCACAAGGCGCGATTTCAGCCCAACGCAGCATGCAAATCCACCCTACAGCTACCAACAGGCAGCCCTTAAGACGTGCGATCCATTTCCTGCGAGCTAAAGTTTTCATAGACTAGAACAGTTATCGCGATAGTAACGAGCTTAATTAATTTATGCAATTGGAACTCTCGTGTCTAGGAGTTGGCTCAATCAATAATAATCCGTTGCTAATACGGAAAAGAAATGACTCATAACTGCAATCAAAATCAAAAGCAACGCGTTCACTTTGGCAACTATGCCGAAACTTTTTGCAAGATTTTGTGGAACGATTTGATGATTCAGTTTTGTGTCGATGGCTCCTTCGGCGGAAAATCTCTGTAGAAATTTGGGTATGAATTCGATTTACAAGTCCATCCAAGCGCTGTAAGGATGAGCACCATTGAAAGTTTAGTCTGGCTGGTGGATCTTTTGGAAAATGGTCGGAACCCAACGCCGTTCCCCTCCGTCCGCCCCTTAAACGGTCGGACGAGCTGAAAGGTTTAATGGCACTCTAATTGGGCGACGAGAGCTTGGATATTTTGAGTGCGCAGTTTATTTGTTGTTGAAGCAAGAAAAATTGTAGTAGGCACTTGAAAATGTGATTTTTAAAGCAATTAAAATGCTTCATTAATGATCTAGCTTTCCAAAAGGATTGAAGACGTTTAGAGAGATAGGTGTGGTGGACCGGGCTTAGTGGCGAAAATCTCTTTAACAATTTTTGTTAATGGATTTATTGTTTTATCCACCATACAACCATTTGGGAATCCATCAGAAGAATCAAATAGGAACCAGAGATAAGTTTGTTCTCTACTAAAACCACTTTTTCGAAAATGATCACGAAAAACGAAGTTATAAGCAACCTTACGTTATAAAATTGGATTTTTAAACTATAATAACAACCATTTTCTAACAAATGCTTGGAAATGGTTGAAAACTTTCAAAAGCCACTTCGAAAACGCTCCTCGACTCGAAAAAGTTATAAATAAAACGTTATCACTTCGTTCGGCGAGAGCAGTAAGAAATTTCCCCGCGATTCCTCGGAAACATCCCTTCACCGTTCACCGGACAGTTGAATAATTTCACACCATTTCTCGTTGCGCCCCATCGGCACTGACGCGATAAAAGACCGGCCAGGAAGGCGGGTATCGTCGGAGGATCGCTTATCTGACACCACCGCCGCCACCGCCTCGTCCGAAAGGTGTGATTTAATTCAAAATCGGTCCGGCGGACACGCGAGGAGACCGGCAATGCGTGAACAGCGATCCGGCGCAGGGAAATCTAGTTAGGTGGCGGTAAATACGTTGGTGTCTCGCCCAATTGTTCGGCGAAAACAGCTCGAGGTGCTTCGAGAGTAACAGATCGTGTCAAACATATTGTGTAACAGCCGTGCGGTCGCGGAGGCTGGTGTACGGAGGGAGCGTCGGTACTTTATGTACCTCGCAAATACTGGAAACGGTTGTATGGTACGTGAACATTGTTTGGTCAACCTTGAGATGATATTGAATCATCTGCAGAAACCATCTGCAGAGCTGTGACCTTATCATTTGCACAGCTACATTTGCTATCGCTTATATCTAAAAATATTGCATGTGAAAGCAAGGGAATTCCAATTGTTCTTATCATTTCATTTGAATTCTTACTTTAAGAAATTCTGGCTTTGCCACCTTTTCTACGAGACTGATTTTTGAATTTTGCAATTCAGAATCACCACTAAATACAGAAAATCTCTTCCTCAAACTTCAATGGAATCTATCTTGCAAAATAATCAACATATTAGCTTCATGTGCGGTACTTTATGGAAAAGAAGTTGTTAGTAAGTTGACTTGACGTTTTGAATCGAGTTTTTCCAAAATGAAAAGCCAGGAGAAAAACTTGGCACATTAGTCACCTTTATTTGTTAATTGAAATAACGAATTATATCAAAATATATTACTACCCGAAAAAATATATTATATGGCGTACGAGCCTTGCAACCTTTCAAAACTTGTTTATTTTCAATAGTTTCAGATTTAATTCGCATAATTTTCTGTCAAAATCAATTAAATGTTTGTGGGGTCCTGGGTAGTATATCTTATTTAATTTGGTAAATGCTTGTAAACCATACGGGTTTTTGTATTGAGAGTCTATATGAATATTTATAGAATTCGTCGTAATCTCTGTGATATTATACTGTCTTAACTGCTAAAACAAGTACTGAATATGATATTTTTAAATGTAAATATATTCTACTTTAATTGAATTTCACCTTGAAGTTGATACTGTGTTATATGTTTTTTGTGTGTTCTTGTATATTCGATGGATTATTGAATAATTACTACTAAAGGATCGTCTTGCAGTGAAATATGATCAGAAAAAAATAAAATATCTACGAGATTTATTAATTTTCTCCGAAACCACGCATTATAGACGCTTTGAAACAAATACGTGGAAACAACCCCTGCGCAAAATTCGACATAGCAGCTATGCCTTGTTATAACTAGATAGGCAATTCGTATTTGGAACCGATGTAATGATCATAGAAGAATATAATTGAATCCTTCCATAGCGTAGCATAAAATACTAATTACTAATCCCATTAGAAACCATTCAAACGTATATGGCGTCGCATGTCCTTTTTCCGTTAGTTCAACCGAAAATCGGCATTGATTTCAAACTGGAAACATGTAACCGTATAATTAAAATATAGAAAAATAACCATGCTTATCAGAGTAAATTTAGTTTCAAAGAGAGGGACAATCTGTAAGAAAGGCCTATATTTTGCAAAAACGAATTATTTTTTTGTATAGGTAAAAAAGATAGCGTGTTTATAATAGAATGCTTGAATGGAATGGGCAATGAAATGAGAACCCCGTTACGTTGGATGTTGTTTCGGTGTGAAAATATATAGCTGTTCGTGCTATGTACTACCTATTCCTATAAATATCATAATTATTGTACTGCGCGTTGTGTATGTATATATATATATATTCTATGTGACGATAATGTACATTGAAAAAAGTGTTAATAAAATAAGAACTGTATACAGAACGAGCGCGTTGTTAATAGTTGAAACAAAAATCAAAAAAAGTTTGTCTGATTTCAATGGAATGAACGACGTGGCAAATATCTAGGACTCATGCTCCAATAAATGTATCCCCGTTTCCGTTTCCCATTTTCCATTTAGGAACACACGAGCACGTAAGCGGAAAAAATGTGTTTACCAAATTAAGGCTAGTTTGAATATCATTAATTTGTGTCAAATTAGGTTATTTTCAGTTGTGATATTCCTTGATATACCTAAGCGCGACCTATAGATAGTTTTGTGTTCTATGCACTTGAATGCATTGAAGATTTGCTGTAAACACGGTAAGACGTGGTAAAACTCTTATCACGTTTATATGACGGAATAAAGAGGAAGTATACAAAATTTTCATGTTCTTTCTTCCCCTCAGATGGTTTGGCTGAGTGGTTTAAACTTAAAGCTTGGGTTTGATCTTAGATTTGGGTCCTAAAAAGGGCAAAACACCCTCACAGGAGACGTTTCAACAATATTTAATTAGAATCGTTGAAGGCATAGTTTACAGACAAACGTGGTTCGAAACAAACATTCAAAGTTTGCGAGAATTGAAATGTATCTCGTGACTTTATCAGAAACAGTAATACTCCATTTGCCACTGGCGGATGTACACCAATTCCAAAGAAAATTTTCATACCATCGACTAAAAGCATTGACTTGGCAATGTAAGAACAGCTATGAAGTGTAGCGTTTGCCGTTTCTTGCCTGTTTGCAGGCTCATTAAATGGATCTTGACAAATTGCACGACATCAGTTCATAGCGCTCGTGTCTCGTTTGCCTCTGTGTAGAAAAGGCTGCATGATGAACGCTTTTGGCAAAGCGCTTTTCACAGACATCAGACAAATTAATTTACTAAATTAGTATTAATTGAAGTAGGCCGCGAATTTAATTGATATTTGATTTCCTTTGGTGCGCCAATTCCTTTAGCAGGAATGTATTCTCGAAACATCTCCGGATGTCTTGGTTGGCGAACGAATTTGCGAAATTTAGAGCCAAATTTGACAACATCTCAAACCAAAACAAACGCTAACAATTTCAAATAAACACTTCGAGAACGAAAGCACGTTTGCTATATTAGGAACTCCGCCCCTTAGAAGTAAGAACATCGCAGAATAAAATGAAAACACAAAAAAAAAACCAACTTCATTTTCCATGTGCTCATTTTGTGACCGTTTTCTAAGAAAATGTGTCAAATAGCGTTGAAAGAAGCATACGCTTTGTCAAGTGATCTTGAAATAACTACCAAAATGTCATCAACATAGTACCTACATGACTTTACTTCCTAGTAATTTAGCTTTTTGAATGATCAGATAACATATTGTACTTGCTGATATTAAAAAAAAATCATTTTAATTCAGAAGAAGCTTTTAAAATAAACAGTCACCCTGAACTGGCGAGACGTCAGCGAAGTGCCGATCATCCCGGTCCTTACAAGACCAAAAAAACATTAAAAACGTAGCAAAAACCCATCCCCATCCCAGGGCCTCTGAAAACCTCCAAACTATCGAAGTCACCAAGGTCATCCAGGCTCTAGCTTTACCCTTGAAACTCTCCAGCCATTCTACTCACCAAATGATCGGATTCAAATCCGCCATTTGCTTGCGCTTATCGTCCCAATTCCGCCCGTGCCCTGATTAAACTGATCGCCAATTATAACAGTGTCAGCCTGCATTTCAGCACGAACACACCCCCGGTGCAAGCGCAGAATCCACGAGTGAATCGCGACAACGCTGTCTCGAAACCGAATTGGGTCACGAATGCACTTACGAAACCCCGAGATAAGGGATTATGCTGGTGGTGGTGTATGGTGTATTGAAATAGTTTCTGGCACATGGACGTAGCCCATTCAAAGATTCACGGTCGGGAATTACTTTTCACGGCCAAGAGTTTATTGCGAGTTCTGGACACCGTACGGAATCACTGTTATACTTGAGGGAGAGGCGTGTACTTGATCAAATCGGTGGTCAGGGAACGTAACGTTTCGTAGCTTCTCAGATGTCACTGTTTCGCTCTAGCCGTCGATACTTTTTGTACCAGGCAAATAGAATAGCGTCGGTAAATACGATGATAAATGTCGGCATTTGATACTGCAATGGAAACGGATCCAAATGCAAGCCTTTGATCGTGTTTTGATTCACTGACCTGTGCGCTCTGGATCAACATTGAATTCACTATGATTTTATTTTTTATTTTAATCTAACATGTCAATATCATGATAAGCATATTACCAAATTTGAAATCGACCTTTTTGGTGGGTAATCTGTTGGAAGAGTTTATTAAAATTAAAGTGAATTGCATTAAATTTTAGCCAACGCACGAAAGGTTGTAGGTTTTGTAGAGTAATTTAAATGTTTACATTCTTAATTAAAATTTGAAATAGCAGTCAGTATAATATGGTTGCATGCCGTTATTAAGAGTCAGTTTTGAGTTTTAATACCCGTGAAATAAGATCATAAACGCAAATATACTTTCCTACTCAAAGGAGATTAATTAAATTCGTAATTTGATTGTGTGATTACACGAGCACATGTCTTTGATACGGCCATGACGCGGGCATGACGCGGCCATGACGCGGGCATGACGCGGGCATGACGCGGCCATGACGCGGCCATGACGCGGCCATGACGCGGGCTGGGTTGAAATAAAGTGCATTTGAATTAAATGAAGCAAAATCTCGGGAGATTATGCGCCATACAGCATTTGGTTCCGAGAAAATTTGAACGTGGAATTGCCAAGAACGAAGACAATTTATAGTCATTTCATCAGTTCATCGAAATGTATCTTGTGTGTGCGCAAAAGAAAATGAGTAGATGACTGCAGGAAATAACATAACAGAACTGTTGATGGTCCACAATACCAATATTTTTGACCTAAGTAACACCTTAACAAACAATCAACAATATTCGCAAGAGTTGGTAGGCAAACGCAGGTTCGAGCGAGGTCTCACACTGGAAAGCAAGATTTTCAAATGATTTTCGACCACTTGTCCCGAGCATGCAAGGGATTGTTCGTCAATAAGTTACAGTAGGGTATGCGTATACCGACTATAAGCACTCTCTTACCAAAAGTGATATGTCTTCAACAATTCAATTGATTTAACGATTTAAAAATATCACAACTAAGTACTGCGTCTGTTTGCCTCAACCATCAACTTGTTTCAGATTTTTTTTCACAAACTAAAAATAAATAATAAAAAATAAGCTAATGCTCAAGGGTACATAATATTATGGTTGCCAATATAGGTGTATGTTATTTAAAGATTTAGAGTTAGAATATTTAGCAAAAATCTGATATTCTTGAGAACAACGTGCTACCTCATTCAGCTTAAAACGAAGGTCGATTTGGACGAGGGTTTCTGGTTTCTTGGACACGTCTGGGAACGGTCCTTATTACAGTTCAAACGCTAGAAAGGGCATTTTCATACAGTTTCTGGCGGAGACAGTTTCCAACCGCAAGTAAGAATTTCATGGCAAGTTCAGGGTTCTATAGTCAACTATGAAGTGGAACTTGGCGTGTGAACGCGCGGCGATTCGATTCACTCAGAAACCACTTGGAAATTTGACTTTGAAATCACGAGCGTTCCTTCTCCGGAATGAACGTAAAGTAGTAGTATACACAAGCTTGCTTATAAGAGAACCGAAAAGAAAGCGGGAAAGCTAACTCCCGTAACAGATGGCTTTGTCACTTTGACTTCGTGCTACTATTTATTTTGATCCAGCGCTAGCGAAAAATGTGATTTGCTTCAAACATATCGATTTTTGGACAAACAAATTTAGACCAAAAATTGCTGTAAACGCGCGGAAAATGTTAATGAAGAGTGCAATTAGGATTCATATGGCAGGGCAATGAGAACGGAGACATAATTAAAGCACATTGCTTCTTCCAATCAAAGGAAATCTAGTAAAAAGCCGGTTAAAATCCAGCCCATTTTGCGTTCATTCGACGTCAGTCTTTTTAATCAGCACATCTCCAATGAACCCGTCTCTAGCTGAATTATGAATAAATAACGAGATCCATGTCGCTTCAGCTAGTTTCAACCGGGAAATTTCACTCAGTAAAAAAACAATCCAAATTAAAAACAAATCCCCGGAAAATTACTCTTCGGCATTCCAAGCGACGGACGGGGGAAAAAACGTATAATCTTGCCATGCGACGGCGTTTGGCGGCGATATTGCCTCGCCGGGCGGTGCTTTATTTGCGTTTGATACCGGCATAAAACGCGACACAGTCGCAAATTAGCTGTGTGGGGAATGCGGTTCCATAAAGCAGCCGGGGTGTGATACTGATGTGTCGCGTATAAAATTCCCTGTAAGGGTAGCTGGGAGACTGGATATTAGAGTGTCAAGTCTGGCGACAATCCGTAAGACAAACCGTGTGCGAAAATACAGACAAGATGAAAGTGCGATATAGTAGCTGAGGCATAACTATTCCCCAGTCAGAAAACAAACTTTGCTGAAATTAAAGTAACATCATGTTATATCTGATATCTAAATACATGTTTGAGGCATCATAATGCTTTTTTGGTCTCTTAGGGTAGGTATGTAAGCTGAAATGAAATTAATGTCAAAAGCCGGAACAAGTTCTTTGTAAAAAGCTCGTTTGTTGCATACAGATTAAACATGTATATTTTCTACCATGTACTTAAAATTGGGCTCATGTTATGTTTGATATGATGTAGGGGTAGCATATTATTTTCAATTAAATAATGCCTGTCCTCAATCAGACAAGCATAATGCACTTACAAACCATTTTTATGAGTCTGTATCATAAAACTGACCAAGAAACAGCGACTTATCTCTATAATATGATAATATAAGAACACTTACTACGCTGATATCGAATGAAACCATCAATTTTGCGCACACTTCAGTGTGTTATGGTGCATAAAAAATTATTGCTTGTTACGCAACACGATTTTAAATCCGGGGTGAAATATTTATCATCCGTGGATGCGCGCCGTGTCAAGAACGGGGTGGTGCTTGGCGGGAAGCATGCTCGGGGGGTGTTGGGGTTGACGGGATGTTAGAGCAGCGTGGGCCGGGGGATGGTGTTGGGACCGAGACATGGGGATGGGGGTGGTAAAATGGTGTGAGGACTTTTATATGAGCGAGAGAAATACGAGCCGTAAACTACGATAAACAAGCTAACTTACTTCCATGCATTCGCATGGCGAGAGATACATTGGGAGTCTGTGGGAATATTCAGTCACCGTTATACAAGACGTCAAACGCGGAGCGGGAATAATTGTTCGGCAACAATTTGCGGGTAATGCTGAGGAGATTTGCAATTTTGCAGCCGCGTGAGCCGCAAAAGATGCCAGCCAGAATTCGAGTATTCGTTCTTATTAAAAAATGTAAGGCAAATGTTTTAATATATAAATATTTCCGTGTATTATAGCGTAGTATTTTTCAATTTCTTTATAAGGTCTGCTATACGTCAAACATTTGTCATATTTTTCTTCGCGTTTTCCAGCATCTTTTCGCCCCACGTTCCCTTTGTCAATTTCCACTACATACTTTTCCGCATCAGCGAGCGAAAGGATAACGGCAGGGGGAAATGACAGCAGCCAAGAAAGGAGTGACATCAAAATGACCGGAAATTCCTTTAGAAGGTTAAGTCGATGCGTTTTTTCGTTCACGATGAATGATGACTTGAGGGGGGGAAAAGCGATCCAGCCATGTGATGATAACCAAGTAGCCACCGGCTGTATTTTGTACCGTTTTTACCTAACTAGTGCTTGAGAAATGATTGGAAAGGTTAAAAGTTTTACGTAGATATTTTATGTTAAAAGCAATCTTGTTATATTGCCTTTTTTTCCAGAGACGTCTTCGAATTTTTTTTGTTTGATGTTCAAGGGGTAGAATTTAAGGAAATCCCATTTAACGCTTTTTTTTTTACTTTACATCCAGGAAGCAAAAACAGCACAAAAAATTAATTTACTACCAAAGATGAGCAAGGAATAAAATTTTAATAGGAAACCCATGCTCATTTTTTATATCTTGTTAAGAAAATATAAGAAAACGTTATTATCTCGACGAACATTTATGGCTCGCCTCTCTTCGTGTAAACTCTCCCTTTTCTTTGATCATACATTTCATGTAGACAGACGCTAATATTTGCTGAAAGTGGATGAAGCTCTTTAAGCACATTGTCTTAATATAATCTGGCACCACCAGGAGCACCTGAATTGTGCAGATTACTGGATTACACAGCGTCTTCCTTTCATAGAATGTTTAAACAGCAAGGGTGGCATCTTACAATGAGTACAATAATATTGTTAGATACACCTATAATATATGGTTTAACGAATTTCTCTTGGTTTCAGATCACCTGATGTGGAACGTATCGTACACTGGCAGGCTTGGTAGAGATAGTGATGAAATGTGGTCCAATTATCTGCAGGTATTTACCATCTTCCGAGTGCCTATCAAAAAAACGATCTCTGAAATAATACCGAGACAGTTTTGGTGGAACGCGGTTATAAAATTGAGAAGCGTAAGTCTATTACTATACCGAAAATTTGACTGAAATTGTTCTGGGATATTTGATACGCTCTGAGCGATTAGATTTATAAAAAACATATCATTAACTTTATTTTATACTTGCGAGTTACGGCAGTGACAACGCAATTTAAAATCTCAGCGCTTCTCCTCGGAACAAATCGCTGAAACCCGACAATATTTGCAAACCCTTACCCAACGAAACGGACCTTGACACATCATTTGATCTGTTGAATTCCTAACGCCCACGCGAATCGACCTTAGCTATCTAATAGCTAAGCTCAACTGCGTAGAGCGATTTCCAGACAACGATAAGAAACGACGCGAGGCTTGCTTAACGCCCACATACCCCTTGCTATACCGTTGCTCTTCCCTAGACGTATGTACTTCATCCCCCCACCGATGACATATCAACATGACCAACGGCTATTTTGAGTGAAAAAAGGTCTTGTTACCTTTCTTTCATGCCACGTCCGTGAATCATTTCACCCTTGCTGGTTGTGCCATGGTACCTTTTGCTAGAACTATAATATGTAACTGTAAGTGATATAACTATAACGGAAACTCTACTTTTTCTTGAATAACGTATACCAATTTGTTTTTTACCAATTGAACAATGCTCGCTCTCGTATAAGCCATCTAATATCTTACCAAAAAGGTATTACTTATACTTTATAATGGGAATAAATAAACTTTAATTTTTACCTAATTTTAAATATTTCATTTCCCATACACGTGCATCAACTATGATTGTCTCCGAATCTCGTCACCACAAGCGAAGACTTTATCCAAATTTACACATGCCGCACACACATCCATGATGGTCATCTCTCATGCTCCATCAATATTTGTAAACATGCTGAGCACTTAAAGCATCAATATTAGTTGATACTGGTAAATGCACTTCAAGTGTTCAGGGATTGTACCGTAAGCGGGAGAAGTCCTTTGCATAGCAGGGTGTGAAGCGAACGGCTCGGAGCTTGCGACGCGATCGGTGGGCTGAAAGAACAAAAATTACCATGGAATTATGTTTATGTTTGACAGTGTCATCCCATGTCGCACTGATAATCTAGGAAAGAAGTCGGGCTAACCACAATTTGTATCAGCTGTGCATTTCTTTGGCTCAGCCCGTGAAATAAAATGTGATTAAAGAAAGTTATTGCGCTGTTCGTCTTTCGAGAAAGTTGATTTAGAAGGTCTCATATATAAGTGGCAAAAGAAAACGTGCGCAAAAGAAACACTTGGACGTCTCCGGGTGTGTCAGTTGCTAGAGCCATTATCATCACTTTACCACTTTTTTCCTATTTTGTTAGGATAAGCAACGCTTATTTCGTGCCAAAGAAACTTAAGCCCGGCATTTGTTTCTTAACACACTGCGCCTCGCTTGTGCGAAACAATAATGAAAAGTCGGTATTCATTTCTTGCTGACCTTTGGCGAACTCCCAGGGTTCAGCAAAGGTTAGTGACGACGATGACAGTAATTGTAACAAGAAGAAAACCAAAGAGCAGGGCATCGGGAAAAAAAGATTTTCCGGGTTCATTATGATCCATCAATTTTCAGCTACATTTTCATCGCTCACATAATAAATTAGATTTTTTAGCATGTCAATCTCCCGCTTCTGCTTGGCGTCGCCACGCGCTGCCGGATGCTGGTCGCTCACTTTTCCGGAAGTCGCTTCTTGCGATGGAAAATCTTCGTGGCCGTGACGTCAGCACAACTTCGGAGCCAACTGACATTGCAAAGAAATCCAGAACAATAACAAGAATATGAAACAACTCGGCGCCTTGTCTCTCTGCTCTAGTTGTTCATCATCGTCTATTATATTTACTACCTGGTGGGAAAACGACGATAATAACTCAATTAAAAACCACTCAGCCGTTTTAATGAACTTATGACATTTTTTGTCGGCGGGGGTTTTATTTTTAACAGCTCAGAAAACTTTCCAGAAACTAGCCAGAATTAGCGAGGATTTCAGAGAAAAGTATACTAAGTTGGTGGAGAATTATTGTCCTGTGAAGGCAACGCAACGCGGTCAAAAAGCTGAGTGCAACGTGTAAGCGAGACGTGGTCCATGGTAACAAGGGATGATGCTACAAATGATTGCACACTCGGCTCACTACACGGGTCTCTGGGTTTGATGATGGGGGCGGGCGTAACATGATGTCACAGAAATAGTTTCGTACTCAGAATTTGTATTAAGTATTCCATACAGAAATTTAATGGTGAAAAGCAATCGCAGGGTACGGTACCGACGATTTTTAATTTAAAACCAATTTTCTTCTTAAATATATAATAAGTGTGTAATAAACAGTTTGTAGGATCATATATCATAGCATGCCATAAATGTGGTGCATACTATATACTCACCCCGTGAGTCGGAAAATAGCATTTTTATTAACACTTTGGTATAATAATTTTGATTTTAGCACGCTGGTTTTATAATCAGCTTGAAACAGTGCATCTGGTTTTATAATCAGCTTGAAACAGTGCATCTGGTTTTAATGCCTAACCATAGCCTAACCATAGAGACAAAAACCTAACGTACTAGTTCACAAACCGAATATTGAAAAGCAGCAATATGCTTAGCAATATGCTGATTGCTTAAATCCTTGGGTGCACCTCAGTCCTAATTGGCTCAAAATAGCCAATAAAGCTGTTGCAAAGCCAAATCAATCCAAATACTTAGTTTAGGTTTTGAAATGATAAATTGCATGCCCCTAAGGTTAATTACGGTTAGTGACATTGGTCAAAAAGAGACCGACAAAACTAAAATCAAATTCGATGGACACTGAATCCATCAAACCATAATATATTTGAGCTAATACCCACCCTTCAATATTCACACAACCATACAGAGTTGAATACGGATTGCATGCCAATCAACTAATTATTCCAACAAAAGAACCAATGCATGCCTCCTCCGTGTTCCGGATTCCATTGCAGCGCCTCGGGAATTAAACAAATAAAATTTAAACTAAACATTTGGGGTAGGTACGCCGCGGGGTGGGGAAGGGGGGGGGGTAGTTCGAGAGTTCAACCCTCAGGGTTGTGGTGATGGCTGGAGGAGTGGGGATGAAAATGCGGGGGCGTCAGGATGCTCAGGTGCGAATGTCTAAGGCGGGGGTAGGGGGTAGGGGGGAATGTGGCGAGCGAAATAGGGGAAGTAGTGAGTTCTATAACATGGAATACCCATTTGAGAGGTGCAGGGAATTATTGTAAGTAATAGCAAGTATCTAGGTGTGTCGTCGCGTCACTTGATGAAACTTTACTGCATTTCAATATATACTACTATCGAAAGATGTGCGAATTCTATACCGAGTGGGTCACGAGGAAATGTATAATCGAGTGACAGTTCCGCAAAGTTCCGCGATGAAAAGTTTGTGGCAAGGAATGAAATAAAATATAAAAATTTCGGCTCTATTTTTGCTGGATGTAATAAAAAGTTACGAGGAATTGATCGACGAATGCTTTTAGATGTTATTTTCTTTTGTCATCATACTACGTTTGCTTCTATAAGTTCTTTCCAGAAAATAGCTCGTGGCATATCGTTTAAAAACATCTTGTCCATCCACGAGTACGCCGCTGTAGAAAACAGTTGAGAAATGTCAACGATTGAGAGGGTGGAAACGGAAAGAATTGTTCTTTTCTACTGTCAGTGCTTGGTGCATGGTTTTCTTTAGCACATAATCACTAGCATGATAGAATTGACCGTGAATTTCACCGCTTACACAGGTGAAGATATATCGTGTCTTCCCGTTGATTATGGTCAACCATGGATAAATGCATGCTTGATTTCCAAAATACTGACCGACATGAGGCCATTAATTAATAGAGACGGTGAAAACATAGATAATGCGTCGTTTTACATGTTTATAATGAATTTAGTAGAATAATCAGTGATATTAGACCGAAATTTGGCCTGCCAATGATTGTTAATTTGCAGTTATTTATGTCATTTTTGTGTAACAGAACTAAATTAAATTAAACTTTTGTGACTAAAATGAACAAGTATAAACATATCCATTCTGGTGGCTTTTAAGAGATATTTTATGTTTCTGATCATCTCTCAAAGATGATAGCTAGAGTGATAAGAAAAAAAAACATCGGAATTCTGAAACATGAAAAGGATTATTTAAAAACGCATTATACGTACATCAGATCGAAATTGAGCTCGTTGTTCTCAAGCAGAAGCAATTTAAGGCACCCACGGGTAGTCATTATTCTCGAGATGCCAGCGTGCCATTTTGAAGCCGGCTCGCTGGCAGAAGACGCAGAATTTTTTCCCCTTATCCGCGTGTCACCAAACAACTCCAAGCTGGCATGACTCGAAGCGGCTGCTTCCCCCATCGATTGCTCCGTCCTCGGCCTCTTCACAATAAAATTGAGTTAACCTTGACTAAGGAGCCTGGAATGTCAATGAAAGACCGCCAACTTTTTTCCCAATTTTTACGTTTTTTATTGGTTTTTAGTTTTAAGTTTTTAAGTTTTAGGTTGTTTTATGTTTGAGTTTTATGTTTCTAGTTTTTTCTAATATTTTTCGCGTCTTTTCGCTGTTGACAAGTGCATTGATTGTTCTGATTGTTCTGATGATCATAAATGTCATTCTTGGCTGGACACGAAATAAAAATGTACATATCAAAAACTTACACGATTATAATGTTCACACTATGGTTTGAAATTTGAATCCAATATAGCACCAGTGTGAATCCACTATATACAAACAGCAAAATTCGTATCGGCCTAGGTTTACTTCGTCCTTTAATTAAAAATAATTTTAACTGGAAGCAGCATACACTTTCACTTGCTTCGCTCGTCGTTTTCCCTTCGCATCACAAAACACCAAGCGGCGCCCGTGTCGAACCAAATTATTCTACCATTCAACCTGGTGCTAGCGTATAGCACCACCAAAGCACCGACAAAATAGCCACATTAGACACCCCCAATTGTATGGCTTACTCCAACGCAATTAAGATTGCAAGCAGACCAACAAAAGCAACGCAGGCTCCCCAATCACAAAGAATATGTTGCACTCTTTAAAAGGAGGCATGGGGTTCGAACGTGGCTAATATTTCATTCCAGGTCACATCATTTCTACTCTGTTCTTTCTCTGAATTAGAGTAACCATTCTTTGCGATATCATAGCCAACATCAGCGAATTGTCTGCTCTTGCTTTAGATTGAAGCAGATGCAAGCGCCTTCAACTATCTCCATGTCAGAAGATCATGGTGTGAATTCGTCATTGTCTGCAAGGAGTGATATCATCTTCTCGCGTCGCTTAGGTTGGCAAGAAAGAGCTCGCGATATCACTAACTCAACTGCATACTAATTATACACGTTGCTAACACAAGACTTACAATATTAACCGTCAGCATATTCAGAAAGCATAGCCAAGCTTTGGCACCAAACACGCTTATTTGTCAAAAGAAAACTATTTAGTGATAGGCGGTCGACGTGAATGATTTTTTTAACTATAATTTCATGAGTACCCTTCCCCCCCAAAAAAGGTTGTCTTTAGAAATCTATCTAAAATTTTCAAACAAGTATTATACTGTGTGCCTGACATCATATTAAATGGAAGCACATAAGACAACATAAATTAAATGCTGTTAGTTAATGTTTGATAAAGAAAGTTAAAAACATAGCTATATTTGTAAGTAAAATGGAGAGAGTCAACCTTTATAACGACACCCTCATACGATAACAGTACGGATTGCAAAAAAATGTATGAATATTAATTTCGAATTTGAAGTCAACTTAACAGAGACAATTCGTGAATTCAGTTTGATGTTTTGACAGCAACAAAAAAAACTCTTGGTTCGTCCGCATCATTATTGCAACGCGATTCCAAGTATTGTTCGCGATTAATGGACATTGCAAGCTGCAACATATTTCTGCCCAAATCTCATAAGCTCGCGCATTACGTTGCAATGCATTAATCTAGATATTTGGAAGAATCCATCTCGAAAAATATGTGTGACATAACAAAATAACGCACATCTGTCACCACAATGTTTGTCATTGAAAATTAACACTTTTTTTGTTTTGTTTCGGCACGTTTACTGAAAATACCGCACTCCTATAATTAATGCACGATAGAATATAAATAAAAACTTAAGGATCCTTTGTGATAACATTTTAGTGCACCTTGCTTCCGGAATCGCAAAAAATAAGCGACCATTTCTACTTCTAAATGACACACATAAATTATGAAAAATCGCCTTTTTAGCCTATAAAATGGGTCGCGTTCGAATGAAAGTATTATAGATCTACTATTCGGACGTGCCGTACCTATTTATAGTTGCTGATTTATGGCTCCATTCTTTCGGGGAAACTCCGCCGAGGCCATGCCATTTCGAAAAGGTCATTGTGATGCTCATCCGTGAATCTAACCCCAACCCTTTGATATCTGCGTGATATTGAGAGGGCATTTTGCCAAAGTATACATGCTGAAGAAAAAAACAATGGTGTTCCAGATCATTTCCATCCCGTCCCAGTCATATTGTGCTGACACAATATTAGCACAGAAAGTAATTTCAAGTCGTAACTACCTTCAATTTCCATGATATTAAAAAATACAAACAAGGCCACAGAAATGAAGTGTCAATAGTCAACTCAATTTTACCCCTAAATGTGTATGTTCGTTTATTTGCTACTGGAAATGATAAAGATTTTAAAAAAATATTCAGCTTAGCATGCAATAACACGTGCTTGGATAAGTATTGAAATGGTAGAGACACGGAAAATGTAATGCGGTATTCTAGAACGTGTGTGTAAACAGGTTCTATATAGAACCACCACTCCAATGCTAGTTAATATTATTTAATACATTTATAATTTTAATAACTACGTCAGTTTTTTAACTGTGCAGTTATGGTTTGCTGATTCTATACCTTCTCTGTAACTCGGCCACATAAAACAGAAGCGTTCTACAGAGAATTTAATCACAAAGAATAATATTATCATACCCATTGTTTATTTCTATCGCCTAAGGAAGAGTTTATTCGGATTCAATAATCTACCCCCAAGAAATTTCCTGACGGGATGCAATATCATGAGCTATTCTTCGTCTGTACTTTTCAGGAAAATAATTTGTATAGTATTATTTATTAAAAAAGAGCAATACGCGAAATTCTTAATAAAAATCTTGATATCTCGGGGGTCTCTTGCCAACTCACTCTCGCCAACCCTATAGCGAGACTAACCCAATGAAAATAACATTTCGAAAGAAAATAACATCCATATATACCCCAGTTTCGCTCATGCCACCGCCAAGCTACAAAACCCACTCTCATAGAGCAACGTGTCCCGTCTTTGTTTCCCCCTTATTGTGTTACGTGGGTATAGCCTTTTCTGGTGCCATTTTCTTGACATTCCCGTACCCCCGTATCCTGTACATAGTGGTGTCCGCGAGAACACGGTTACGGTAATGTTTGTAGAGAAACAGCAAGTCAGAGAAATTTTATCGCACCGTCGATTTGCTACGTCCCAGTTCCAGTTGTTTCAAGAGGCGCTTTTTTGGTTAAATCACGAGCATGTTTTGTGTGGCCCTATGGTGATAAACTGCCCAGTGGTGGGAACGGAGACAAATTCTTTTCCTTCGCTTTGCAGTGGTTTGACTTGGAGGTCCATGCCCACTTGTCAGCAAAAGACACTGCTTTTTGATTTCTAGACATTACTTGTTTTATTTACACAAAAATATTAATTTGTATCATTTCAGTCAATGTCATGAGAAAGTGATAAATGTACCCGTTCCCTCATTTACCTTATGCGTCCCTTATTTTCGAGGGGTTTAAATGATAACCTAGCCCATATTCTCAGGTTCTGACAACTGACCGTGATACTTAACTTTAGGTAGCGAGTTACTTCCATATCTCGGGGAAAATATTCTTTTCACCCTTTAGCGTTATGAAATCAAATCCTTCATTACTTTCAGGTATATTGTCATCTGATGTTTTATCTAAAATGAAATATGTCTGTTCGAGATTATAGAGAGTTTTCTAGTTTTTGAATTCCGAGCTTAAAAAATAATTGCACCAAGTTATTTATGAGAAAATTTTCCTCTGCAGTGAAAAATGCCATAAAAAATACATTCATTCCAAATTAATACGCTTTACTATAAATATTAAATATTTTCGGTTTGATTAAAACCCATAATCGAATGATTCAAAATCAATATTAGGCAATACCCTATGGATGGCTGAAATTTCACAGCGGGAAATGCTGTAGAGTGGAAATTTTCTCCATATATTTTCATTTCTCGAAGATGTTAGCTTAGCAGATTCCGGTAGCTATCCAAGATATCCTTATGTCTGTCCTCGCTGTTTGTTCGAAGGGAAGAAACCCAGTGGTAAAACATAACATATTATATTACAAGATCCTTGCTCCATTTCATTTTACTACAGCTATTATGATTTCTTGTGGCTCCTAGAACAAACATTAAGACCGCAATTTCAACAGCTTCAACAACCATATTCGGAAACATAAAAACCGCGGATCAAGTCGATGATATTTCTTCAGGAAAACAATCAAGATTTTCGCACGCTGTGCGTCTCTCTCGTGCACGGCGCGATGGAAAAGCCAACCCTTTCTTTTCTGTCGAGAAATTACACCCATATAGAAAAAAAAAACATGATTGTGTTTGACTTCCGCGAAACGGCGATAACGTAGTCACAACCCGGCGATGGCAAGGGTCCTTGCCCCTGAAATTTAATCTCTTTAAGATCGCGACGCCGTTTAGAAAGTTTTCCCTCGCTGCCGCCCACGCGCCCCATTATCGCTGCGGACGCCCACACATCTGTAATCCACCCCCTGCGGTCCTCTCGTGCTCGCCTAGGGGTAGGTGGAGGAGCCGGGTACGCAGCGCAAGGAAAAAAACACTTTTAAAATTTGGTCTAATTGCTAAGATTTGCGCTATTAAAATTCTATACGTTATGCACAACTATTGCTGGTTGTTTTCAGGGGTAGAGAGCTAATCACAGAAAAATGCAAATAGCGAACAAAGGAACTTAAAAGTTAATAGTTGAGGTAAGTTCAATAGGAAGTTCGGCATTTAAAATCCTAGTTAAAATTGTTTTTTTCGAAAAATTAAGCTCTCTGATTAGGAAAAGAGGGTATTGAGAATTAATTTACATGCATTTACTCTTTTTTAAGAGAGTTGAAGACTTCACTGTGAACAATATTCTATTCTAAGTATTCTAAATATTCTAAATATGGTCACATCTTCATTTGCCTCAGAACATGGGTCAGGTTCAGAAATGAAGTCTTTTTAGTGTTAGGCATTGGTGTGTCTTGGATTTCTTGAAACCAACTTGTGTCTGCTGAAACGAGTGGTACTGAAACGTATCGTTGATGGACGTCTCATTTCAAAGCGAAAAGATGTCAGCGTGTAAAAGCATGGGTGATTATTTGATTACAAAAATAAAGTAACGATTTGTTGTTTTCCACACAGTTTCCATCCACGAGACGAAAAGGAAAAGTCAGTCTGTTCCATTAGCATTATTATACTTTGTCTCGACGCACAGCTATGAAAGATGTGGACGATTTAAGCTTCTTGGGTGACTTTTGGGTAGGGATGTTTTGGGGTTATGCTAGACACCTCTGATGCTCATCTTCAGAGTAAATTAAAGTGTTTGAATGGAGGTCATTTTAGAAAAGTAGACATAAATTAAAGAAATGTCAATTGAACACAAAATACCAATCTATGTGAAGTTATGTTAAATTAAAGACAGAGTGAAAGATTCGAATCAACAAAGCAATAGATTCCAAAACGGCGATAATTTGAAGCCCGTCGTGAGTCGTAAATCGTCAATTTTGTGCCCCGAGACACCCGCGACCCGCGAGAAGGGTGGCGGGGAAAGGCGGCGGCGGCGGCGGCGGCGGCGGCGGCGGCGGCGGCGGCAGCGGGAAACTAACAAATTCACAAAATCAGGATATTGCTCGTGGGCGACACGGCGCATCCTGCCTCCCACTGCGTGTCTGGCCGTGTTTACATCGGAACAACGCCGATATCCTGACAGGAGCACAATTTACTTTCCGCGAGAAGCGAGAAACTTGCGCAGCATAATTAAACAACGATTGAAAGTTTGCGCGCAGAGTTAAACTAAATGTAGACGAGCTTTTCATCGATATAAGAAAAACAAGGAATTGTGACAGAAATGCGAAATTAAATGTTTCCGAGACGGCCGCTTGAAAGAGACGGAGCTCTGCGAATTATTCGGCGTGCAAAACTTCGAGCACAATGTGGATTAGGCAATCTTAGCGATTAAAACTATCAAAGCAGAGTAAGCGGATTAGAGCAGGTGTAAACTGAGCTTGAAAGATAATCTCTGCACGACGGGCTAAGTTTTGTGCTGAGCTATTATGATAACTCCATGCGTTTAGAGGGGAAGGGCTGAGCTGCCTGAGTACCGTCGAGCAGGGACGCGGATGATCCTAATTGAGAGCAAGTTTCAATTATTCGAGAATTGGTCTAATTAATGCCGTTGTGCTCATTGAAATACCTGGGTCATGTTTGCGTAGGTTTGAAATGGCGCTAGAGGATGCACAAATCTAAATATAGACGGGGAGACGAAAATGTGTCGCCGGTTTGGTAAGCAGGGAAGTTTTTCTCGAGTTTCTTGTCTTTGAAACAACCGATTTGCGCTGAAGGCATAGCATAGCAAGATCAAGCAAGATCAAGTTAAAGAAGAGAAATATGGACATTTTGTTTAAGAAGAAGGTTAAATTTGTAGACCAAAAATAAATTGGTGTGTTTGTCTGTGTACTCATTTTTCGATATTTATTCTTAATGTTAGATAAAATAAAATAATTCAAATAGCCGGGAAAGTGACTGGAGTTTCAAACACAAAGCAGTAGTGTCAATCACCTTAGCAGTTTAATAAAAAAAACAGCTTGTCACAAGCATTAAAAGCAACGAAGATGACTTTAAGCATAGCAACATTTCGAGCATTTAATACTTCAATACAAAGTAGCGTCAAAAATCTCCTCCGAAGTTGCGCCTAAAACATCTAAATGTTGGATTCATTCATTGTCTTCTGCAATAATATCAAGACATCCTGCGCGCAAAGAAACAATGCGCTCGCGTCTTGAATGGAAACTTGGCGCGAAGGAAAAGAATAGATTTTCAGAGACGACGGGAAATAAAAGCGATTTGATTAATTTCGCGAAAATTAAAGGTCATGGGCTCCTGAGCTGCGTGTTCGGTGGAGTGTCGAAGACAATGGATTTGCAACACAAAGTTGTGCCGCATGGTGTCGCTCCAAGTTCATATCCGTCGCGGAAGGCGCCAGACTCGAGGGCTCCTTTCTCCTAGACTCTATATATACTCTAGTCTCTAGTCTCTAGTCTCTAGACTCTAGACTCTAGACTCTAGTGAAAGGGCGTAAACTTGAGCGTATTATCAGTGCAGCAAATCTGGCGATAGTATGGATTACACCGCCGAACATTTAGGTCCATCCAGACTGCTGCATTACGGCTAGATTGCAAATTTCAGTAGCTTAATGCGAACCATTTATAAAAAAAAGTCTGCACGACGCACGCTTCTAAATTGAGACGAAAGAAAATGAAGAAAAAAAGCTCGCCACGGAAAAGCTCATCCGGCTCGTTTTCTTCTTTAAAAAGGATATTAAAATTGCTCGAAGCAGCTGATGGCGAAAATACGACTAGACTTTCGCGCGAAAATGAATGTGGTGCGATCTCGCATGCTGTTTTCAGTGAAGGAGAGCGCGAAACAACTTCGTCGATAAAACAGAAAGAAAGAAGAAACTCGGCACGTTCACATACATTCAGAACTGAAAATAAAAAGCCAGGCGATAGCAATAAAGTAAAATGTTTCTATTAGAGTCTGGGGCATAGAAAAGATCCCCCCCCCTCTCTCTCTCTCTCTCTCTCTCTCTCTCTCTCTCTCTCTCTCTCTCTCTCTCTCTCTCTCTCTCTCTCTTTCTATCTCTCTTCTCGCTGGGCGAATGTCGATGGCAACGAATGTACAGAAGTTGGCCGATCTACCGTGCAGCGACACCCCTATGGCTAGCTACCCCTGATAGAAACTGGCAGAGGCAGGCTACTACAATTGGCTGGCTGTATAAGGGCTATCTTTGGCCTCTCCCTTGAGGAATCAGTTTCATTCTTCGGTATAGATGGACGTTCGGGAGAGACGCAAGTAGATTTTGGTGAAACAGAAATTGTGGCGACTGTCTCTCATGCACAGTCCATGGTGTACCTAATTGATTCAGGACGGTCCATGAATTGGTTGCTGACGCGTGGAATGTAGGCGAACAGGTCAAAATATGAAGAGAAGATTTTTATTTTCATTTTACTCCGTGTTTTATATGAGAGCAATTTGCATTTTTTTCTATAACGCATCTCAACATTTCTTCGGGAGCAACCGTTCAAGTAAACGAACAACGATGTCATTTATATGACTATGAGAAATTGGTATAGCCTGTTAGAGCCTGTTGGTTAATTAGCTAAGCTACGCTTTTTTTTCCTGCTTAGCTAGCCCACCATTGATACCTATGATGAAAATAAAATTGTAGTGACCACATCGCTCGCTTCTCTTGCCTTCTTAGACTAAGCGAAACACCATCAAAGCATGTTCGAGTCAGATTAATGTGTATCCGCAAATCCACAAAGTGTTGCGAATAGCGTCGACTTCAAATAATCAATTCTAAGGCGACAATAAGTTACCACTTGTGACCGCACCTCTGTCAACAATGCACCCTGTTCCTTCAGAGCGACGCGCCTTCTTTGCCTTTGATTGCTTCTTTTGTCAGCAAAAGAGAACCGCAAGGAATTACGTTCAAGTGCAAAAATATGTTGCTCGCGCGGCGGTCTCCGCTAGTTCACCGCTTCAACTTTTCTTGAGCTCTGCGCAAGAAAGTCGACTTTACAGATGGACACGGTCATCACTCAGCTGATTATCTTGAGAAAATTGGGACTCGGTCTTCTTGGAAAATTCATTGGCGAGATAAAAGGAAGTCCGCTTAAATGATTCTAAGCTGAGTGAAATGAGAAAGGTTAAAGCATTGCCCCTTCTATAGGATATAGAAGAGACGAGCTCGGCATTGACTCACAGAGAGAACTGCCATGAATCGAACTTAGCGATTCACGAAATGCGATCAATTTTTGATGCACGAAAGATTTCCGAAAATAACTCGCAAAACTTCACAAAATATTCATAAAAGTATGGGATGGCTTAGGTCTTATTTTCAGTGAATATCGATTGTGTAGTCCTGATTTATCTTAAGGGCAACGTAATAATGTCCCAAGTGAACGGAAAGGGGTTGATTCCTGAAAAGCACGATTTATTTGCCAAAAAAGGTAAACTAAAAAGAAATTTATATATTTTTTTTCAATAAAATTTTTGGATCTAATCGACACGTTTTCGATATAGATATACTGCCAAAATGCAAAAACTTACAGCGGTCCCAAGCAAATCTCGGCTTTTGACTTTTGTTGATTTCAAGGATTTTTAATACGTTATAACTTATACTCAAGTCGCAATTAGCGAATTAACGTTGCCTTCTTTCAATACATTTATTTGACAGATCTGTTTTGATAGATGCTTTGACAGTTGGGCTGGTTCACTCATTTTGTCTAAGTTTGGGATTTTATCTATGAGCAAGCTATTTATCTCCTCATTTTATGATGATAGTGTCGAAATCGCTACAAGGGAACTTATTTTTCTTCCTATATCTTATCCACACTCCACAGCGTAACCCACGCATACTCCGCGTAGTGATCATTTTGTTTGTGTACACGCACGGGGAAATTTTTTTTTTTGGCCTAGACTAGAATTTGTTCTTCTGTGGTCAATGACCATAGAAATAAAATAAAACTAAACTCACTGTAATGATGTAAGTCTACCGCACCACCGAAAAACTACCCGCAAGACTACTCCCCCAAGACTACTACCCAGACTAGAACCAGCTCTCAGCCCCTGCCTCAACTCCTGCCTCATTCCCTGTAGCTGCATGAGCCGGGCATTTCGCCCTCTTTTTACCAGACACACGTCGAGAGGCAGCTCATAATTTGTCTAATTAAATTTCACATGTCCGGAGCGCGACTCGTTAACGCCAGTGTACATTAATGGTCCATCTTCATTAGCAAAGACATCAGCGCGCGAATTTAGCTCGCGACGCTATCTGCGTGCACGACGCCGACGTCCATAATTATGTGATCTCGTTGAATTAAAGCTAAAATAGTGCGCGTCTCGCCAAGTAAGAAAATGCAAACAGCATAACAACTGAGCGAATTACGTAGCTCCTGCTAGAACTGGATCGTTTTCACTGCATATTGGCTCAACTTTCGAGTTTATGTGTTTGGATATAATATATGCGTTGGCAACAGCGTTCGTGGGTCCTATTTTGGACTCGCCAGAACAGGATGAATCTTATAGCTCTTGAAATTTGTCCATGGCGTCAAGCTATTCATTGAGGTGGTGTTATTTAGTTGTTTTACTTGTCCGTGGATACAGTGCCTCACTTCTTGATACCGAGAAAAGTTGAGACAGTCCATCATAAATGTATATCATGAAAAATAAATCTTGAGGCTAGTGAAACTTAGAACAAGTTTCCCGCCTGAATGTCAGCCTAAACCTCATCAAGGTCATCATATTTCATACAGAAAAGTTTCCAGCTAAGTTTGACAGTGAAGGAACATTCTCAATTAAGTAAAGTGGAAAAGTGCACTATATTTTGGCTGTACAACAGTCTTCTATCGAAACTTTCGCTTAGAATATAAGGTTATTAAATAAATTCTTCATTCGTTTGATATTCGATGCCTTACATCTCAGAATTCACAGAAACGTAGTTACGGTTTATAATATAGTTTGTATAGAGCAGAGCATATTTGTCAGCTCCAACAAAATTTTACCATGTGAACGTTATTTTCCGACGGTGGAAACCCCGTCAGCAGTGCGCCAGCAATTAGTTAATGGCGAGAAGAAAGGCGCGACTGACGCGAGAGGAAACTGAGAGAAAATGATTCTCGAATCAATGCAAGAATATGACGCAGGGCTGCGGGGATTTGAAGATGATGTCGTGTTTCTTAGCATCCAACCAAGTCACTTGATGAACGCAATCCTGTCCCGCATTTCTCAAGGAGCTTTGACTAGTCAGCATTGAGACTAAAATATTTTTCTTCCTGTTACTTTTATAGCAGGTATATAAGGGTTGACGTTAATGGGTCAAGTTCGTTTATTATTTATGCCGAAAGTTATTCGTGTAACTTTTCGGCGTAGGAGTCTTTAAAACAAATCTTTTGCAAGGAAAATGCGTAGTTGCCTTCCGATTCTTTGCCTCTACGCGGAGGTACAATAAGAAATAAAAATAGTCAACATCGTCCATCTTTCGGCTGTGCAGAATATACCAAAATTTTAAATTGCCCATTCCAGGGTCAATAAGAGTGTTAACAACAAATAAATTTCCCATTAAACAGCATTTCCACCCAAATTTTTGTGGAATTGAATTTTGAATGTATAGCCTTTTTTTGAGCAAGTCCACCTTAATTCCACAAGAACCACAGTTGAAAAGGTGTTTAAGCCAAACCACAGAAATTGTACGAACTGTGCATGATTTTAACCGAGCTTTAAATTCAGGACCGCAGGGAAACCGTGTATTTGCATAAAGTGTTGTTAATTAATTAAATGCAATGCTCCTAGATGCAATGTGTGCTTGTAAACCACGTGTGTACATGTAATAATGTGGAATGCTTGCTTTATGGAAATGTAATAATGCCAGGAATTTTAGTATGGTATCGTATTTTTTTTTCATTTCAGTTATTTACATTATAGCGTTCGAAAGCGCGCACTGAAATCTCAGTCGCGTTGAAACGATAATGCATTACATGGCATTGCATTCTAGGTCAAATTAGACACTTGCAATTATAAATCTACTGCAATACACACTTCGCGTAAAGTGACACACAGAAAAAAAGCAATTGAATATCAATCCAATTCCATAAAATTGATCAGCATTGATGTATTATCGTAGAGCGTGTTTGCTTTACACATTGGCTCAACTGGAGTTGAAGAAATTGGATCATTAATATCAGTTTTTCACAAATTTTAAATGATTTTAATTTTGAAGTGACGTTGAGAGTCACAGGAACAAACTCATCTTGGCACCAAGACAATTCAATTTGAATTAAGAGCAGTGGAGGTGCCGAGAATGTCATAGCAAAAAGCCAATCACCGAATGAATGTAGGTTACATTTTGAGTTCCACCACGTCAAGCAAATACAAAAAGTTCTCTGAAAGTTATGTCACAGTGAAGTCTCATAACGATGCTGTTTTAAACATTATCCCTTATCCCCGTTCTCAATCCAGAATAAATCGCATACAATATTTCTCCGCCAGTCATGGAACCCATCTGCGGCAAACGCATAATCCCAGCCGAGTTTGACCGACCACATTCTTATATTTGTTCTCCGACCAACCACTTTAAAGATAATCCCGACTTTTTTCCGGGGATAAAACCGGATCAGATACGCATCAATGTCTATCCTCTGGCCAAACGAAATAGAGGAAACTCCGTTCAGATCCCGTTTCATTTGATGGATTTCAGACCTCTCATAAGATTTCAATGAATCGCACAGATATCCTAATTGAATCCAGCGAGTGTCTTTTCAGCCAGATAACACCGCCTAATTAAACCATTTTCACGGTTCAGATTCACGAAAACAATCCATTTATTTAGGAAAAGTCGAATTGAAAACGCATCAAAAGGAATTCACCGAACATTTCGACGCCGTCTCGAATTGCCCAACTAACCGGTCCTGTTAAAGTCCTGCTAAGTAAACACTCTTAACTTACATGCGTATTTGCATGCGTACACGGCGAATGAAACGCAAACACGGCCGAGCTCGACGCACAATGCGATCTTGTTAATTGCATCAAGCTCGTGGAGAACAACCGACAACTTGACACCGCGCGACTGGCAGACAGAGAGCGCCTGCATAATGTAACGGGCATGCACGGGCATCATCGACAATGCCGGCGGGACCCGCACGACACTGCTACACGTTATTGTCTTCGCCGTGGATGACTGCTGTAGCGCTATGCAGAGTTCAGCCGTGGGGCTGCCCAGTGGCGGCGCTAGGGGTTCAATGGCAGAAAAATTCTTACTTTGGCTGTAGAATGCTGGAAACTTACGATGGAATCGGGCGACAAAACCCTGGAATACTAGCTATAATTTAAATTATGTAGGTGTAGTTATCACCTGCATTTCGATACCTTTGATTATAGGTCAGCTGTCAGTTGAAACTTGAGATTGAGCGTTAGTAACAATCAAGACCCCATCAATATAGGCTGGTTCACAATCAACTTAGCAATAGATATAACTTAAAATTAGCAGTAACTTAAAAGTTTTACATGGTCAAACATTATGTTTAAGTCATGTCTAAGTTAAGTCCTTATGTTTGTTGTAGACAGTCTAATGGAGATCCATATGTCAAACTTTTAAGTTACTGCTTATTTTAAGTTATGTCTATTTCTAAGTTGATTGTGAACCAGCCTTAATACGTGCAAGATGACGTGAATAACGTACGAATAACGTATCTTTATGGATGGCTTTAATTTCTAACCGAGCTGCCTAGGCGGCGCTGATGATTCTGTCGCCAGCTCAGCAATGCTATTTCGGAATAGCTTCCTATATTTTAGAGATAGAAAGATTTTTGGTAGCAACAAGCTGCGTGTACTTCCATATAACACCCATGTTACTGTGTCTTGTGTTACCGCAAGGTGCTATACGTTCTTGAGAATTCCAGTCTTGTCGTCATATCTTTGCTGCAAACAGGGCCTATACTCTTGTTGACCCTAATCTCTTCTTGACCCTAGAATTTGTAATTTCGCATTGTGGTCTAATTAAGTGTAGGTAAGACCCTGGAGCCCATAATGCTCACAAATACAGCACCGGGGATACACTGCAGTGCAGCCGGTGTTTGTAAGCGAGGCCCTAGGGGCCTCAATTTGGCACTAAGACGGGGCTTGTGTTGCTGTGGTGCTAAAATTTTTGGAGATCTTTGAGCAAAATCAAGAAGTGAACCCCGTGTTTCGGCGGTGAGCTAACTCGGAGGTACTCTGGTTGATAAGTCCATTTGAGCACCCGACATGACGCCACTGGCGATAATGTTTTTGTTTTCTTCGACGCAGACGTTGGGGCTAGCGTATATAGACAACGAGGAAGAGCGAGGAGAGAAAGGATAGTCTATTTCGCCTCTATCGTGTTGCAGAAGGCGAAAGGAATTATTTACGTCCATCCACATGGTGAATGCGCTGTGGACCAAACACGGCTGGAACAAAGGCCTCGGGAGAGTTGTGAAAGCAAAGATCCTTTGCTCGGAATCAGGGGGGATGATAAAGGCTGCACTCAATAAGAGGAGGTGATGGACTGGCTCTGATAAGCAGAAATCGCGGTTATACAAAATGGCTAGAAATACTTTTGCCAAAAGAAAATAGTGTAGAAGTTAACCTTTAGCTTATTTTCACAGATAAATTGCTAAACGTTGTATAAATACTATCAAAATTTTATTAAATGCAATATTGAGCACACAACCTTGCAATTCTTGTCTTTCCGAATGGATGTTTCGGTGGCTGCTTTGTTTAATGTACAATAAATCCCTGTGGACCTATGTTTGATGTGCCAAGACGCGTGTGGACGGAATCTTTAATCTGACATTGTTATTGTGTTTTCTTGTAACAGCTCTACAGGCCAAACGATCGTACTGAATTCGATGAAAATTTCTGCATATCTTCGAAACCTTCCAACATCCAACTTATGTAAGTTTATTCAACTATTTTCATCGCTCATCTCAAACGCGGTTACAATAAAGCGTTCCCGACGCCCTAGTTTAAGTAACCTATATTTGTCAAACTCAAATGCCATATTCTAATGCGCGCTGCGTTCGTTTCATGAAAATTTCAAAAGGAAATATGAATTCGAATGGCGAATCGCACAGGAGTGAAGCAGAATTGCAAATTGGTTTCCAATGCAGATAGCGACGATAACGCGTCTGACCGCCACGACTAAGCTCCTTACAAGCTACTAATTAAATCGACGCGCTGAATGAGAGTCTAATTATACAAACACTATCATTAATTAGCTTGGCATTGTTCCTGGCAATTACAGGAAACAAAGTGCAACAAGCAATCCAACGCGTGTTTAATTGAAAATGTGATCAGTTTTCCTTCTTATGCAGACATTGATTGTGTTTAACTTTGACCTACATTATACAAAGAAATGTAATAAGTTGATTTTATTTTTTCGTATAGAGCACTGCAAATTGTTCATTAGGGGGAAAAGCAAAATGTAGTAAACCAATGACTTTTCCATCTCGTTATCTTTAATTTTCTATCCAAAGAGACCAGAAATCTAAATGAGGAAATGAAATGTTCTCTGCAAGAGAAATGCTTTATTCAACCTTCCAAGGTTAACATTTAAAATGCCATCTAATGAGACATAAAAATTTGTAGGTAAAACAATGTTCATTGGGTTCTCTATATCTTAGAATTATTCCGGTGCTTTTGGCGGACCAAATTTTGGCTGCCATAGTGCAGACTTTTGGGACACCAAGAACCTTTTTGACAGACCAGGCGACCCTGTTCAACACTTGGTGATGCGAGATTTATTTTCGCAAAAACAAAAACAAAAAACAAGTTTTTTACCTTCTGGTAAATGAAATTTGTAAATTTCCCTCGCGTATTGCCGTTTTAAAGTCGTTTCGTATTGAACGCGTCTCACATTCCTGCAGCCATCTGCTTCACACCCAACAATAAAACATTGTATCACAGTGTTCTACCGGCATTTCAAATATTCCAATTAATTTGATCAGTATACAGAAAGGAATATGTTTTGTTTCGCAAGGTGGTTGCGTGGTTTAATACATTACTTCATATTAAAAATAAAATCTCTCGATTTGCCTTGATATACACGAAGTATCGAAATAATGCAATTTAGAAATGGAGTAATGCAACTATATTTTAGGTCAAATTAAACACGTCGAAAACACTGAACCGTCCGCTTCACACCAAGCATTTCAAACATTTACACTAATTTAATCATTATAAAGAATTGGAAGTACCTAACTTTTATGAGTTCTTCTAATCTCAGCACGTTATTGTGTTCTGAAAAACTATTTTATTGTGTTATTGGATGCTTAACTACCAAAAACTAAAACTTCTTCCAACGTTTCGCAAAGCTTTATCAAAGACTTAGCTCAAGTCCGAGAGATCAAAAATTTTTGTTACAAATATATTTGCAGATATTTGCCAATATCACCAAAAATAGACGAAAAGAACCAACCACTATTTAATTTCCTGCTAACCTCATTCCTGCCTTCTTCCACCTCAAACTCTTCTGCTAACATTTCCTATTATTTCTTCCAGTGTAATAATAGTATTACATTAAAATACATATTCTATTAAAGATATTCCTATCTTTCTGGATAAAACAGGTAGCTTAGCTTGGCATTCATTAATACAATTAAATAGCTTTTCTGAAATGAATACTTGGATGTGTTTTCTACGGTTTCTACTAAGCCTACGCCGCTGGATTCTCTGGAAAGTGCACGTGGGCGCCAAAACAATGAAGATGATCAACTGACAGGACCAAGTCCTGAAGGGTGGCAGCCGTGGGTGGAGGACAAAGTGAGAAGTCAACGCAGCAGGCCGAGGACTAAGTGGACGAAGAAACAATGAATTTGTGACACCGTTGACACTTCTCAATGACGTGTCTGAGAAAGACAAATAGTCGTGGGTCAAAAATGTAGCTGAAATGGATAGGGGGTGGTGGCTGAGGGGCGGGGAAAAAAGCCTGTAATAAACATGGAATCGAAACGTGGAATGTGTTTCTGTCATGATAGTTGGTGGGAAATGAAACTGATAACAAAAATGGATAGTCGAGACCAAAAATACCGATTCAATAGCGTTAGCTAGTGGTCATTTAACTTCAGGATTATGAAAGCTCATTAGTTTAGTAATCAGAATTTTATCACAGAAATGTTCGTTCCAATGTCAGAACCGTCCATGTTACGTTTGAAAAAAAAAAAAAGTGTTGAGCCAATTTTCCACGTCGGGGCCTCATCAAATCATAGAAATTTACATGCAGGAAACGGAAACGAATTATTTCATTAGATTACATATAACCATGTACATTTATTAGATGAAAATACCAAATAACACCTAAGTACCTATAACAATTGACAATGTGTATACCTTTCAGAATCCAGGGCTCAATTTTTATCTGGCACTAAAATTTTAGAATAACGACAAACTTTTTTTTAAAATATTTCTTAGTGCTATAAAAACGGATTTTCGTTTTTGATCACGTTTAAATCATGGTTATTCTCTTAAACTCATTTTCTCTTTTTTAAGCTATATGTGGAATGGAGTCAGAGAAAAAAAATTGAACAAAAGCAGTAAGTTTTTCCAGCCTGTTCGTATCTCGTTCTTACGGTGCGATTGGGAACTAGAATGTGGAAAACGGGAAAATCCTACATCTAGTTCCGGCCGTAGCCGCCTGTGGCGCTTTTCACGCCGGGACAGCCCCATAACGTTTGGTAGGAAAAGTTAGAACCAACGGGAAGGTTGGATTTTCCCTGAAAGATGTCGCCCCAATAGCGATCCCTGGTGAAGTTGCTATCAGAAATTTCTGTGCAATGGAAAAACATTCAAATCTGCAAATCTGCATATCGAGAAAAAACTATTCGAAATAAATATGACTCCACATCTGTAAATCAAACAAAAAACAATATATGAGATAGACATTCCAGAGAAACATGATTCATGCCATCAAAAAATTATAAAACAGCAAATAAGTATGCATAAAAGTTAAAATCTCACGTGTTTTTTGTGGATTTCATTGTAATGCCATAAGTATTTGCCTCATTCGATTGGTAAAACAATGTCTGCAATTAAAAACTGATACGATCTTCATTCCACTGGTTCACATGATTTATGATCTTTATAATTAAAGTTATATAAATATTTACATTCATTATGTGTTGTTTATTTATAAAAATGAAAATATTATCAGATGTATTAGGTTGCAATTAAATAATCTAGTAATTACAGCAAGCATCGCGCAAGGTAATTGTACCTATATACCACTCGACGCAAACCTCCGCAAACTACCATAATTAGAAATGGCAATCGCTGCCTGTTCCCGATTGACATTTACAAGTAGTTGCAAATGTGTTACCTTTTTAAGAATTCGGAATCAATGTTATATGTATAACGTTCTCGTTTCAATTACATATTCTATTAAGACATTCATCATCGGTTTCTGTGTGGGATTTCGAATTCGAATGAAATGAATACGCAATTGAGATTGAAACTCAGATTTGAATAACGCGTATACAGCGTATAGCGAATTATTTGCATAGAATGTAATTTACTTAAGCCTCCGCGTATACGATCGTCGCATTGTCACATCGTATAGTTCATACCATTTTCGCGAATACTAATGAAAATGTATGTGTCAGAAACCATTCGAAAGAATAATATGTATGACTGTCGAGATTTTTTTTCAACATTTCGCATCTCGTGCTTATCCATATCTCGCATATTTATGTATAATACCGACGTTTTTTCCGTAAATCTAGGTCAAACTAACACGGTGCATCATCCACCATTTTCCAGGTTTGTATTTTTAATGTGCACCCGAACAATTCAACGAAGAAACGTCCCCGAGATAACCCAATTACTAGGTTACAATATCAGTAGCCTGCGAGTTGTTTCGGAATTTACTCGAGCTCTGAACAATGGAATTCCTTGCAACTGCAAGCGTGCAGCAAGCGCTAAATAGCTTGCACCATTGTGGGACATTATTAGAGACGGTAAAACACCAGAAATACCGCCGAAGGAACTCATTTCTTAAATTTATTTTGGAGTTTATTTTGGGCCAAGCTGGGTCTGATTTTTTGGGCTTTTTAAATATGGTTTGGTAGCTTTTGTATATATTCTGCAGATATCATTCCTATTTGCAGGAGATACGCTCAGAAGCTTAGATGTCTGGATCCCCGAAATATTCCGTGTGTCAACTGTTCGAACCAACGAACATGTTTCAAACTCTTCTCTTTTGTGAATGTCCTTGATTTAAGATAAATAACCCAACAAACATACGGGTTAAACCAATTGTTCGTCTGTTTACCATTATTATACTATGCAATTAGTAAATGCACTGGGCTACAAAATTAAGGGGTAGTAAAAATAAATACTTCTATATAGTGACCACTGACCAGTGAAGATTTGCCTATACTTTAACAACTGTTTTCTCTTTTCAAACAAAGATCCAACGTTAATTACTCAAAGTTTGTAAAAAAACTATGGGGATCAGTAATTGCCCTATCAGGATTCAGGAAGAGTCAGTGATGAAAGCTGGGAGGCTGTTTCCTTACTATAGTTCCACCACAACGTTGCTGGTAGTTGATTTTGAGGTTCATGACCGAACGGTTTGGCATGTTGGAAACACCGGTTCTCGTGAGATCACCGAAGTTAAGCAACATCGCGCTGAGTCAGGTGTTTGATGGGTGACCATCATGCACATGGTCAGTTCTGTTCGGGAGAGAGGTTGGAGTACAACAACTTTACTCGCCTTGCTTATCAACCTCTCGACAGCACGGATTAGTGGAGGAATCCTGTTGTTCGAGTTGTACCGTCCTTCGGAAGGGACGTAAAGCCGGTGGTCCCCTTGGTGCTTTTCGACAGGAGTAGGCTACGTGCCGGTACCGGGTTTCCCCTCCTCCCTTCTAGACTAGGTTAGGTTCATCATCACCCTCATCATCACCATTTCATTCACCGACGCCATTAGACCAGTGCCAAAGGGCCAGTTGTCAAAACAGTGCGTCGTTAAGCACCAATAATCAATTGAGGTTCATTCTGTGGTTGAGGATGCCACAACACGCGTCTTAGAATCTGGATACGAGTAAATTGTTCAAACGACGAAGTACACTGCATTTCAATTTGTTCTTTTTCAACCCTGTCAAAGCCAGCTTTGTCATTTTAGATTGTTGCTCGGCGTGAAATCTCAAGATTTGCATAGATTTAAGTACATCGAAACCCACAAAGGGGCGCTGCGGTTTGTAATTTGTATCGTCAGAGGGTTGGGCTGCGAATTTCCATACATATAGCGCGAGATATGCATCAGCATCACTTTAGGCGCCGTCAGTATCAACATTTCCATATACATCGCGTCGATAAGAAAATGTGATATTGAAAATTATTAGATTGTGCGAAATGATAAATAATTTTATAACGCGTTATTTTAATTGAATAAATAGCGAATTGGGTGAGCTGTTATAACTTGGTTATAAACCTCATCCGTTTTTAGCCCCAATTTAAATTTTATGGTAAATGAAGTAAGGGTGGGAATAAGCTGAAGTTGGGAAATAAATCAGAATTAGGGCGAAAACTAATTTCACACTCGGCGTGAAAAGATATATATTTTTTGAAATGATTTATAAATTACTAAGTAGGTACGGCTGCAGGCTAACGATATATTATTATCGCAAATGTGTGAATTGCCCGTGCGAGATCTGAGCGTGTTCTTGACTTGCCCTTAAATAATTTTTCGTTTTAAATCAAGTCATGCATCGCATTTGTTTGGAAGATAAATTAATGGTTTGGTTTGGCGTAGAGTTGTTTTATTACTTGAAAGTCTCATCGTGTTTCATTTAATCAATCACCCGATAAAAGCTAGTGCTTGCGTATATCGAAAAACTTGTAAATGGCAAAGACTGCTTGTCCTTCAGTAATCACGATGCTTTAAAATTATTCTACGCATCTAAACAGCACCATATAACTGTTTCATATGATTGTAGATCCTTCTGAACAACTATCACTTATTTCACTTCTATAATAATAATACTCATTGTACTTGCATTAAGCCATATTAATTCAATGTACTGCACTTAAAGGTTCAAGTTCTTCTCTATACACCGAGCGCGGTACAAACAAGTTCTAAGGAATGACATAGCAGTAATATCTGGAAACAATCTGCTCTTTCCTGCCATAAAATTGGTGAAAAAATTAATAACATGATATTAACATGTTGATTTTAACGAGTGGAAAGACCAAAACGATAAAGCATTTATTTTTTTATGTTCTGGTTACGTAAGAATACATGCTTCTATATGCATTTGCGACATACGGTAACATACCATTCATGACCCTGTCATGATCCATGCGAGATGAGGTTAAAAACATCCACTGATTGTTAAAGAATTTCTGGGACAGCATGTGGCAGGTAATGATGATTATTGGTGCTTAACGCACTATTTTGACAACTGGCCCTTTGGCACTGGTATAATGGCGTCGGTGAATGAAATGGTGATGATGAGGGTGATTATGAACCTAACCTAGTCTAGAAGGGAGGAGAGGAAACCCGGTGCCGGCACGTAGCCTACTCCTATTGAAAAGCACCAAAGGGACCACCGGCTTTACGTCCCTTCCGAAGGACGGTCAACTCGAACAACAGGATTCCTCCACTAAACCGTGCTGTCGAGAGGTTGATAAGCAAGGCGAGTGAAGTTGTTGTACTAACTTCAAACCCTTCAACCTCTCTCCCGAACAGAACTGATCATGTGCATGATGGTCACCCATCAAACACCTGACTCGGCGCGATGTTGCTTAAATTCGATGATCTCACGAGAACCGGTGATTCCAACTTGCCAAACCGTTTGGTGTGGCAGGGACTCACTGTCGCACTTACTCATTGAAAATTGGCTAAGAATGACGATGTCGCTGATTAAAATATTAAAACTCACCTTCACGTATTATTAAGTGCAACAACTGTTGTGTTTCGAATGCAGGGTGCAGAAAACCAGAAGCCGAAACAGAAATCGCAGTTTTGAGTTGAAAAAAGGCATGAAGTCCTTCCTCTAGGCTGGCCAGGCTCGAACTGAACGACTCGAATCCAGATCTAGCCGATTGCTACCTTGTTGAAAACGTAAACAATCCCACTCCAAAAAAACCTGCTTTACTGAGCTTTGTTATCAGCTTGAACCTAAGTACGAGAGGCGAGTTTCAAATAATATACGCGCTTCATGTTTATTATAGTATGACATCAGAAAAGTGCTAACCTATATGATCAAATAGTGGTTAAAACAGAAAAATATCATCTAGTTTTGAACCTATGAGTAAATGAACAAATTGGTGGTTTGATGAAGCTTTGACAAGTTATATACCGGTCAGTAACTGATAAATATCTTTTAAAAAAATTATGATCGCACAAAAACACAAATGAAAGTCAGTATTTTTTTAACGCTAGCGTAAATTGCATGCCAAAATAGAACCCAGACCGCTGCACATCGAAAGTGAATCCGAATTCTTCTAGAGATGTCACGTCTTCACAAGTCCTCAGGCAAGACTTACGCTGCGTGTGAATAGGCCGGTCGTTTGCAACCCTCTAGTGTGATCAGAATTGCAAATCGCCGGGGGTTTATCTCAGCTAAGACGTGGGATACGTAACGTATACACGCGGCTCTGTAAGGGCTGACAAAGTCAATGTAGTACACCGAACCTCCTACGATGGATCTAACTTGCTAAGCTCTCGTGATCTGTGATTCATGACAGGGAATAGCAAACAGTATTTCACTGATGGTTTACGACATGGCAAGTTTAAATAATATGCCTGTAGCGTTCAAACCCTCTCGGAGCTATTCACTGTGCTAATAAATGAGACAAGACGGTTTGGTGGGATGAAGTGTGAGGGGTGAAGACTTAGGGAGGCTACACGCTTTAATGGACTTGCTACTAATTAAAATTAAAAATATCTATGGATTTGCATGGAGTGAATATAGTGCGTTTCGTCAAGGCCTTGAATTTTGTGAGAACGGCTTGCAAATTTGGGGTGGATCTAAAATGAAGATTGCGTTGGTCAGTCAAAATAAACCATTGTAGATAAAATAAACTAGAAAATCGTTTCTTTAAACTTGCTTGTTGCATTCACAGCAATAATTCCCTGATCACAGACTGCAACAATTCCCAAAGATGTATACATCAAAGGAGAAACGTAACTTTGTGATCTTTTAGTAAAAATGATACGCTAAAGCTGGTGACTATCAAATGATCATTGCGTCAATAAATACTCGGCAATTTCTAGGTTAGAAAAGCAAGCATTGGATTGTTTAGTATCTAGAATGCAACTTTTAAGCAGATTAACTTTGTGCAACTTAGATTTATATGGCTAAATGTATGCAATTTTATGACCAAACAGAAAGAACGAACCTTCTTCATTTATGTAAATAGCCTATACAAACCGAATATCTGCGAGTTCAAACAAATAAAAGACTAAAAAAGTGTAAAACACAACCAATTATACCAACAAATATTCTCAGAAAATGGATTTCTAAGAAGGAAAAGATAGCAGTTGCCGCTGTTTGAAGTTTACTGATCAATTACGATCAGATGCACGTTCCATTTGGCGGCACAATATCGGCATATTGCGATGGGACCCAGATGTGAAATACGTCTGCCAATGAGCATTTTAATGATAAAGGATTCGCGAATTCATCTCAACAAATACCCAACCAAACTTATCAAAAGAATTTTCCGGAAAAATGCCCATAGCCAAGACTCTCACACCATTTTTAATACAAATCGAACATAAAACATCTGAGCTAAATCTACATCTTCTAGACTTTGTGAGTATTTTCATCGGTTTCATTGCTTTTCCCTAGTGGCTACCAACTGAACCCAAGGGCAAACCCGCACGGAACACGCCGGGTACATTTTCTCGGATTCGGAAAATGGAGAGTGGTTTTCCTGCGGCGTTCGGACAGGCGTGAAGGATGAAGATGGATGCTGCATGTAGTGGGGCAGGACCGAACCAGGGTCCAGTGTAAGATGGGAGGTAAATACTGCACAAAGAGTCTGCACATCTTATTCAATCTGTCTTCTCTGATGTCTCTTTCTAGCACGCTCACACGGTCTTCAGGGGTGTGTGCGTGTTGGGGGAAACGTGCGACGTTTTTCACGCTTTCCGGTTGGCAAAAGATCGTGATTTTTTGTTTGCTTCGTTCGGTGGAGTGGGTCACATTTTACGTCTGAGTTTCCGTTTATAGAATTTTCTTGTCGAAGAATTGAAACCGAAACGTGTCTTGGTGGTCAGATTTTGCTTAGAGGATATTTTAAATATATATTTCTCAAAATCTGTGCCGGGTTTTAAGTGAGTTATATAATTGTTTATTCTTCTTCGGAAGAATCGGTCACTAAGTTCAAAAAAATTTCGTGACCAAACGGAAACCAGGAATAATATTAGAAATATTGATTCAGCTTGATCAAAATTGTTATTTAACTTAATTTAGCCATCTGAATAACCACTCCAAGGCTTACAATGAATAAATAAATAAATAATCCAGTGAATTGAGTTGTGGCACGCAAACATCAAACATTTCCCAATCAAAGACGATAAGGGCCCACCCCAAAGCACGTCGAAAGATAAACAACAGCTCTGCCCGTATGCCACTGAACTGAAGAATTGACAATTAAAAAGTACTACATTGTACGCACCCTACGCACACGCATACTACTTTCATTGCAAAATTTAGATAACACATTTTTCCACCACGCACGATATATTCTGGTTCATCCCGCAGCAAGTGACAAAACAATTTTGCTCCCTAACAAAGTTGTCACAAAAAAAAACAAGCAAACGCGTTTATTTAGCGTTTTTTTGCCACGCAACATTTTGTTATTAATCACATTATTTCATCCCCAAGCCGCCGCCGGTGTGGTGGCATACGTATTAGCGTGAAGTTGTCATACCTAGTCATACTATAAATGTTATATAATATCTAACTAATCGTATTAGTGTTAAAATAGACTGCAAACGAGATGAGCGTATGTGAATTAGATATTCAAGGTACATGCTTGGGGAGAAATAGGTACGTGGTGTATGCCATGGTTGTCTCAGGCAGTTTAGTTGATTGCTGAAGTCTTTGGAGTGGGATTGTTTCACCACTTTATCTTGGCAAAATATTCGCTTAAGTTTCAGAGCAAGTTTTTGTTAAATTTTGAAAAAGCACGGTATACCTTTTTTCGAATTTCAGTATAGATATGTCTAACGCACCAGTTGGGATTCTTTGATTGATTTGTTAAGTTTCAGAAAGTTAATCTTAACCTATTTTTCACTTCCAAACTTATAGAGAGTTTTAGCAAAAAAAGTAAGGCGCTCTTGGAAGTAAATAATTAGGATTCCAGTGGTGAGAATTGGTTAGGTCTAAAAATATGAAAATTACAAAATTGTACAAAATTTCATACTTGATTTTGGAACAGATGAAGTGCAGGGATGTGAGCGCCTGAATATGACCAGCCTTCGTGGTCGAAACGTTAACAGAGGTCCTTCCCTAACACATAAAACACCACTAAACATCTCCATTTAACCATGGTTGATTTTGGCAATGCGTATTGGTTCTGATCCATAGGTAGGAGGCATAGCTTAAAACTGTTTTTGGTTTGCTAGAAGTCATATCAAATTGAAAAAAGGACCATGTCTCCCAACAGAGCATAACCATTTACATCATTAACCATAGTTGATATTAGCGAAATTAATTTCGCAGACCCAGAACACACCAAAGTTTGACTCTAATTCCCTTGTACAGAAGCCACGCAAGCCATCGAACGCTAAACACTATTCACTCACCCACCCCGCAGAGGATTCATCTGGCGCGACGGGAAACTGGCGAGCGCGGCCGGGAAACGCCGGGAAATGCCGAAGCGAGCGCGGTAGCGAGGTCCAGGGAGCTGGCACACGGCGACGCACGCTAGACACTCGACGACCACCACGGCGCTAGCACGATAGCACGTCGTCGCACGTCTCAACGTCGTCGTGCTAAAAATAGCCAAGCAAAAAACACTCGAGTGACCAGATATTGAATCGCGCTTTTTTTGTGTTTGTGGTGATTTTCAAATATTTTTTTGTGTGTGTGTGTTCTTTGAGACGTGATGTATTGGTTATCGGGTTATCACTAGTTATGTTGAGTGTATCGTATTAAAATTAAGAAGTTTTATGACGGCAGTTTATGCCCTGAGGTGGTGTTCTTATCAATGAGACGTTTTAATGAGTTTTTGGACTCAGCTCGTTATCTGCTAGCGAAGATTTAATTTGTGTTAAAATTAATTGCGTGGAAAGTGAGTACAGTTTATTAATTTGTACTGACTGCAGATGAATTTCCCGGCGGGAAAGCGGAAGATTATTTACGACACCGACTCTGTTTTTCTTTTTAATTAAGAAGAGATCTACGCGTCCGTCTGCTCTGGCCCGTGTACTTTGCCTGTCTGTCTCCCAGTGAAATGCTCGAGCGAAAATGTCCCGAAAAAGGAAGAAACCCGAGAAATAATTGAAAGAAAAAAAAAATATATATATATATATTACACCGTTGAATCTTTCCGATGTTAAAATCTATTTTAAGGAATCGAAATTCTGCTAGCATCCATTGATGCAACAGAGACAATGGCAGAACTTCCCAACCGACTTACTTGCGAATATGTCATCGGGAATGTTGACTTGAACAGAGTTCCGTAAACGCAAGTTTGGGAACAATATTGACTGCAGAAACCTTTAGAGATTTGATCCACGGTCGTATTTTTATTGCGTCTCTGGTATCCGTAAAGTTTATCGAGCTTATTTCCCAAGTCTAAGACAAAGATCAGTGTGACACAAGAGACGCCCTTATCTGCCATGGCAAAAAGCAATAACCTCTCTGGAAGAGAAGTGTGCGAAAAAGACAAAGTGCAAAGGTGAAAGTTTTTTGATAAATTAAAATGTGTCGCACTTGGATGGATCAATAAAACTTAATACGAATAACAAAACGCGTGCTTTGTAATTTTTAGAAGCGATTCCGTTAAGCTTTAAAAATAAACTTTGACGTGGAAGAATAATAACAATCTGTGAAGCGGTGCGAAAATAGTCGAGGAAAACACATTCCCCGCTCTCCAGGCTTCTGTCACGAAGCACGCTAAGTGACATTATTCTTAAGAAAGTGTTGTTCACAATTGGCATATCAGAAAACGCTCAATTTAACAGATAGAAGCTGACACTTCCTAAAAGCTCGTCCAATTTAAGTCCTGTTTGCGGTAGATTTTCGCGACGCCTCCGTCACGGACAGCTTTGCAAATCCAAGCCAATTTGTCGCTCTCGACGAGTTTCCTACACCGCTCCGTGTGACAAGTGTAGCGAAGTTTGCAATTCAATAAACTCGCTTGCAAACATCTGCACACTAATCATCAGGGTTCGTCGAGGACACAATACCGATATCTTCTGCGCGCAATTGGAAGCTACAAATTAAATCAACGCAACAACCGCGACACCACACAAGCGTTAAATTGAAACGAAAACGTCTTCTAGTCTAAAAAGTCAAATACAAAAAAATACAAGTATTACCAAAAAAAAACCTTTGCGAATACCGGAACCTTTCAAATAGAATTTTCACGATCTCATTTCCCGTGCGCGGGAACCCAATCGATCTCACTTACAAGTGCCAAAAAAAGAAAGCGTCCGCACTCAAATACACACCATCCCCCACAGCGGCAACCAAAGCCATGAAATTCAGCAACTTCCTAACACTATCCTCGATTCTCACCAACTACTCGTCCCTGCCCCACACCGCGCTCAACGCCAACGCCGTCGTCAACTTCAACGTGACCGACGCCGCCGACGCCAACTACACCAACTTCACGACCCTCGTGCCGGCCACCGCGCTCCAGCACGAACCACGATGGCAACTCTTCATCCTGATCGCCGTCAAGTCGTCGATCATGGGCTTCATCATCATCGCCGCCCTCTTCGGCAACCTCCTAGTCATCGTCAGCGTGATGCGCCACCGAAAACTGCGTGTCATCACCAACTACTTCGTCGTGTCGCTCGCGTTAGCAGACATGCTGGTCGCCCTGTGCGCTATGTGCTTCAACGCCAGTGTCGAGCTGACTGGCGGCACCTGGTTGTTCGGCTACTTCATGTGCGACGTCTGGAACAGTTTGGACGTCTACTTTTCGACGGCGTCGATTCTGCATTTATCGTGCATCAGCGTGGACAGGTACTACGCGATAGTACAGCCGTTGGACTATCCGTTGATTATGACTCAGAGTCGCATGGTGGTAATGTTGGCGGTGGTCTGGTGCAGTCCGGCACTGGTCAGTTTCGTGCCGATATTCATGGGCTGGTACACGACCAGTGAACACTTGGAGTTCCGGCGCGTGCACGTTGATGTGTGTGGATTCACGGTGAACAGGGTTTACGCGGTAGTCAGTTCTAGTGTCAGCTTCTGGGTGCCCGGTGTGATCATGCTGCTGATGTATTATCGGATCTATATGGAGGCGGACCGGCAGGAAAGGATGCTATACAGGTGAGAACAGCTCGCGTTGGAGATTTAAGGTGGATCCGTACAGTTTTTTATTGTTTTTGTTTTGGTAAAATTTTACTCAGATGTGGTCTATGCCGGAAAGAAATACTCAAAAAAATATTTTGTTAAATATTTTACTGGAAATTTTCCGGAAAATGTGAAAATTTGTTTGGTAAACATGCCACCACTCCTTCCCTCAATTAGGTCTAAATATTGGTGATATCTGTCTCGACTATTTTTTTTTCGATCAAGACACTTGCAGCTTGCCAATAAAGGAAGATGAAAGATTAGAACTGCATACTTTTTCAGTAACAAATTTTGAAACAAAGCAAAAAAATTGGCAAATTTACCTCATATTTTAACCATTGACAAAATTTAGAGAATGTCAGCGCGAATTGAATTAAGTGTCTTATTATAATCCCTGAAGTTTGGACATTCCATAAATATTAATTTCATTTCGATCGGACGACTGATACTCCCCCCTAGCGGGACAAGAGACAGGTCAGCAAGCGTAATTTTCCATACAAATTTTTTAATTTTCCGGAAATATATTTTTTAATGTTTCCTTCCGGCATATGACCACATATGAGTAAAATTTTACCAAAACAAAAACAAACGAAAAACTGTATGGAAACAGTACGGATCCACCTTAACCTGTGTGCTGACGTCTTGATATCAATCTCAAATTATGTTCTAGCGCTAACTTTGCAGGTGCAAGGTCATCTGCAGTTTCAGTTTCTACTCTGAAGTAGTATTTTCTATATTCATAAAGCTAGTACATAGCTAGTAGCTTTACAGTTCATTTTAGGTTTCCCAGAATTTGGGTGATATGATTTAAAGCCTTTACAGCAAGAGACCATACCAAAAAATAACAAAAATATCAAGGGGAACAAATCAAAAAAAGGTGGAATTCAAATTATCAGTTAAAACTTTAAATAACTGAACCTATTTGGTTTAGTAACTACCGGCTAATTTCACAGCAAAGATAAAACAATGTCGGTGAGTTTACAGCTATTCACAAAAAAAAAATTGTTTCTAGTTGGTAACTCGGGCGATGTTCCGCAAACTATCGCTCCTACCGGGGTTGATATCGCAACAGTAAATGGTGCGAGGTGCGAGGGTGAATCTTCAAATCGTTTCCGACCACATTTTAGAATATGAACTTCACCATGTCATTATCACTATTGGAAATCTCGCAGTGCTCCAAATATATCAAAATCGCCGTGTTCAACCGCGTGAGATGTACGCTCGGCTGAAGATCTTTGAAAGGAAACTCGACTTTTACCAAAACAATCAAGGTTTAGTTGAGAACTTGCATAAATCAGAGAACGCAAGAGAAAACGGAACGCGTAGAGAGCAGGAACAAACTATGGAACTGAAAATCAAGTTTAGTCACGGAAAGTATTCGACCTTCAAGTGGGCTAAGGAGCAATCATGATATTGCACTGGTGCAATTTAAACATTAACTGTTGATTTCCACCATATTTCACCCCAAAGATCATCACGCCAGCCAACCTCATATAGCAATGAAGTGGCGAATGAAATTTACATAATTCTGCCAATATAAAATGCAATCGCCTTGTTTCAAACGCAGCACTAGCGTTAAATAAATCATTAGCACAAATCCGCACAGCGTCCGTGACGGATGTATCTTCGATTTAGCCGATTCCTATTTAGACGCATGCGATAAAACGAGTTTATAAATTCGGAATAATTGTGTTTCGTTCACGGTGAATCTCCGTGTGCGTATTCATATTAAATTGGAAATGCGTGCGATGTGCGTAGGCACGCTGGGAATTCAATTATTCCTAACATTCTGCGTGGCGTATCTGCTCCTGCATCCGCCGGTGGGGCGCCGCCGCGTTGCGGAAAGCGTACAGCTCACTCCCGCGGATGTAGGATGCTGTAGAACAAACTAGCGAATACTCGACTGGGTTGTAACTTTATAAGAACCGAATTCGCTGCTGCCTGCAACGAAAAATTGCAGTTTTTTCCGATCCACAATGCAAGGGTGTTATTTTTTTAAAACAATTTTTTTTAAATTAGGTTAATGAATGCTATAGCACCAATCTGAAACTACTACCGACGTTTCGCAAGGACATGGTGCCTGCTTGGCCCAATAAAGGTCTAAAATCAAGTCCTTCATGAAGACATTGGTCACAATTGATAAAGCAAGCAGCAATTTCTTTGCGTACGTCGGGAAATGTTTAAGTACAGTTAGCTTAGCATCCAACAAGCAACCAAAAGATGTCGAAGACAAAATGCAGCATGGTTTGGTGAATTTATTGGCAGAATTTTGCTTGTAATATTTCTACCAGAAATCTCGACTTGCTGCTGTCGCAGAACGGAAGAATAACCGGAAATATATTTCCGGAAATATAGCGAACGGAAACAAAAGCATTGCGTGTTGCAAGAACACGATGGTGAACGGTTACCCTTCACTCTGTTCATTTGTCTCATAACATTCACCCGGAGCAATAATAATTAAAATATGTTTATATCAAAAGCCAAACGAATCATTTAGAAACACTCAAGGGGGAAAGGGAAACCATGGGAAACGCATTGTTTTGTCAAAATACTCCAAAGCGACCCCCCGATTCAATGCTACTTCACTCTAATTCATACCAGAACAACTCGAACAGCGGTATTCATTTACATGACATGAAAATAATATTTTTTCATGTCCACTCTTCCGTCAGTAGGACTACTGAAAATATTTACAAGAGTTACCCTCCTAAGTATTTATTCATACGTATAACTGGATGGATGGTCATCCACTCAATTTGTGGCCAAGGCCGATCGTGCTTAACTTGAGAAACGTAGAGGATGTTAGTACTTAACTATAAGCACACACTTACACACTTTAATCAGTCGTTAGCTTGAATGTGTTGTAGTTGGCTGTCGTCACTGCAATTATAGCGAGCTAACGGACTGTTACAAGAACCGGTTATTCAATTAAACGGGCGAAGTTGCAATGCCTAGAAAGACAGCAAGCCTCCAGATAAAAACCCATTTCCATGGTGACATCCAATTGGTTGCCGCTGTTTTCCTCCTGACTGGAAGATAACTTTTTAACTGTTCTAATGGCCCTAAAGGACGATTTAAAAATTTCTAGGAAATTATTTAACCTGAGTATGACTAACTACAAAATGTATACGCATCTCTTTATCTCTTGTGCGTATGGGATCAATTTTGTGTATGTTTTACCATGGAGTAAGTGAGAGTTTTACCCCTGTTATATCGTATGCTGCAACTAATCGTGCAACGCAATACGAACATACACTTTTCTAGTGCACACTATACTAGCTGTGCCTGTCACTCGGAAGTGGCGTCAAGAGAGGAATATTATTAGGTTTCCGTGTTCTATTGACGTGTCATCAGCTGATGGCGTGGCTTCCTTAGCCGAGGATATTATCAGACATGCATAACTAAATCATCCCTCACGCTTCCTCCCTGCGAAGGGCGTCGAAGCTTTTCGCAGATTACTTCTAGAGACGCGGAGAAGATTTTTTTTTGATATTTTCGAGTCGTGAACATTTTGTTCGTCCTAACTACGAGCTACTTACCTATCGTACCTAGATTCTTTCTTAAGATTATGTTTGAGACATGGAAATGAAATAGTACGTAACCTTGTGCATTTTCGATTTAAATCCGCTGTAACACGGCTTTAACTTGTTGGATAGTACTTCCACCCACAGGGCAATATGCTGTGGGATATCGGTTTGCCGCAAATCATTGTTCCAATTAGTTATTAATTAGGTAGTTAGAAAGTTTTGAACTGCTAATTAAATTGTATAGTTTCTGCTGAATTCGAATGTAGCACACGATGTGAAATAGTTGCAATTGGAAGCCAAACTTAGATCGACATCGACAAAAAATATCACATCTTCAATGCTAATATCTGAATGTAGTACACATATGCAGTAACGAATTGAAAGATAATTTATAAAAATTATGTTTTAACTTCAAAACCCTAACTCTACAAAATATAATCTCTAGCATTAATTGTTCGAAGTGATTCAGAGTTCATGCCACACGGTCGTATGCTCTGATGTTTTAAGATGCCAATCCCACAGTGCATTTATACGTTTTCCTAGAAGTGTTTGGCACTTCGTTGTCTTTATGCTGTAATATTTCGTGGTTAGCCACAAAAGTCAACGGAACACCGAGCTAAATGTCCATGTGATTTCCAGGCTTTGAAGTATGCACAAGAGCGTTTGCAGCGTAATAATTCCGGTTGTCTAACCACCTTATTGTACTCTATCATCAACAAGGTTAATAATATATATGCATGGAGAACCGCACGGGTTGTTATTCTGCGTTGTTTTGGGTGGTGTGTTGTATGTGAAACTGAGCCTATACTGAATACTCCCACCTAGCATTAGTTTAATAACCTGTAATAAACTGTAACAATCTCTGGCGCAATTACGAAGTATGAAACGAGCGGTCTTCTGTTTGGCTGCGTACAGTTACGAAGGAAGGAAGGAAGGATTCCTTGAATTCATAATTTCACGTTGCACTGTAGACGTGGATGGAAATGAACGATTCAAGTTATCTGCGTTCCTTACTTCGATTCATATGAAGGGAGATACTAATTTATGTAATTAAGATATTTAATTTGTGTGTTAGTTTTCTGCAAGGTATGCGGTAATAATTGATAGCAAGCGAATGAAATTCATAATATTGTTTCCACATTTAATTATCTTGTTCGTTCCGTGGAGTTGGTAGAAACGGAATTTCCAACGCTACCCTTGGTCAAATATTATTTAAACAAGCTGCGAAATGTAGGAATTTAATTTTGAAATCCATTTAAACACAGACTGTTTGGGTGAAACAAAACAATCAGGAGATGTCAGCGTGTCAGAGCCATCACTAGCACAACGCAAAGCGCCGCAGAGAGCTGATGGGTTGAAACGAATTTATCAATTTTCTCCAACTATTTTCACAGAAGATTTGACTAAACATTAGGTTTGAGCGCAAGCCACGAGATCCAAACGAGCGAACGAACGCCTGCTAATGGTTAAATAATATTTTAGAACAAGTATCTACGGATGCATGCTCTAAAATCATGAATCAGTATTCAGTACTATTTTGAGTCAGAGATTTCAATTAGTTTCATGTTCAATTATACGCAAGATAATCGTGATTAAATAATAACTGTAACCAAACAGTAATATAACTCAGCTTCAAGCAATCTACAGCTGAAATCAGCTATATGGACACATTTATTCAGACATGAGTGGCAAAATGTAAATTTAAAATGTATGGATTACCTATTGACATTAGTTATTCGCAAATACCGTATCCATCCCCAAAAGTCTGGCCCAAATAATAATGTTTACGCTCACATTTCACGAGAGCACATCAAATTCCATTCCACTCACACTATTTGCAACCCTTTCCGCATCAAATTTCAACCCCCCAACAAAAAAAAGTTACCTCGCGCGTTAACATGACTGCCAGTGCGGCGCGTATATATCCACAGTACATTCACCGAGCGTAATGCACGTTACACACGTTTGCTGCAACTAACACACATATAATAATAATATGATATTGCATCGCCATCGGTATGTTGTACATGAAACTCCCTAGAGTGCTTCTCTGTGACCACGTTGTCTCCACTTTTGCTGCCAGTTGTGTTTATGGGTGTCACGTAGCCCAAGATCATCCACATTACAGCGACGAGCAAAATGTTATAGTAGCGGCAAAGGGGGAGGGGAAAAAACAGTGAGACGCCAGCACACAATGTGTGCTGGTTAAATTGCAGACATAGCTAGAAGCTTGATCAAATTTGTAGCGGATATGGCAGTGTTTAGATGGTTCAGACACACGACAAAGATATTAATCTGAGGTATAATCAATCATGTTAACCGTTGATGGATGTTAACATGGTTTGTTGTAGATGGCAGACTTATAGGTCAAATGAGGAAATATCAATATACAGGAATTAATTTCGGGGGCTAACATGACCTCAAAAGGTTAATAATGGAAATAGTATGAGGAAACAGCGAATATTATGTGTCTGTTTTTGTAATTTTTCTTTGTAGAAAATATGTTCATAAATGCATTTTGACCTATTTCTTAAAGTGCAAGCAATTAGGTATGAAATGTAAAATTACAACGAGGCCCTAACAGTGAACAATATCTATTTTCATCTCTGCTTATAGCTTGGAAAAGCAGAGTTTTCAGGGACTTGTCTTAACTTAACTTTATTTTTTCCATGTTTTTAAAATTACGTGAAACTTCTGAAAAGAATAAACTCGCTCTTTTTAATATTAAAACAGAGAGGTGCTCAACAGAGAAATTATTTGCTTGAGCTTAGAACAGCAGTAGGAATATAGTTATTGTAGTTTTAATAAAATCTCTGCCCATCTTTGAATCTGCAACTTGCCATCGCGGAGCAAGGGGATTTTAAAAAAGATCCACATACTTTTTAAGTTGAAAAGTTATCGCATAAATCCCCACCGAAAGTGCCGCAACGCTGCTCGCTCCCTGTGAGTCTCCACCTTCTCTATTTTATAATTAAATTACATCCCTAAACATATTTCACATCATCTTTTCAATAACAATCTCTTGTATTATAATTAAACTCTATACGCTGAGCATACCTAATTATAATATATTATTTTCCCAGTTCTAGGTCATGCAATCTCAGCAAACCCGTAGCTTCAGTGAGATGAATTTAACGGGACGTTTACCTATGTATCTCAACTGACAAGGGGCAAAAGATTGAACGATAAAGAAGCAATTAAGCAATACTGATTGAATGCAGCTACGATGTTCAAAATTGCGCATCTTTAATTTAAGAAAATGCAGACACAATTACAAAAACCCTGGAACTTCTTTATACTTCTCTTATACCTGTATGGCGTAAGTGTAGCGTGCGGATGAAAAAGGAGATTTTTTCTTCAAGAACGTAGGTTTTAGTAGCGCAAACACTGGTATGGTATGCTGTATGTATCCTCTATGTCGCTAGATCGTATAAAAAAGCTATATTTACTCGTCTCGTATGAAATTCAGTCCTCATGGTTCGCTTAAGCTTGCACCCGAATCTTCTCCACTTTTTCTAAGAAGCATCTCATAAAAAGGAAGCCGTAGCAAATCATACTCTAGAGTCAAGATAGACGTAAGAAACGTTCCGAGCGTGAAATTTACTTTGAAATGAATGAGTAAATATAAATGCTGACATCAGGAAACCTCCCATCCGCAAGGAAAATCCATTACTGCTTGGCTATATGTATCGTGGGGGAAATATTACTGCAGATGGTTCACCTTTAGAACTTTGATACAGAATTTAATTCAATTTTCAGCTTTTGCTCTTAAAAAAAAATAGCGTGGGCCATCAAACGCAATGTATTGAGTCGTGTTTTCAGGTAATTGATTTAGGGTAAGTGCTCGTTAAGACTATAGCCTCGTAGTGCTCGTAGCCTTGAGATGAAATGAAAATTCCTGGAATGAAAAAAGTCCATGAACCACCCGCGCATTGACCTTCAAAATACCCTGCGGAATGCTTTGATGCTGTCGAGTCAAGTCTAATTTCACAACAATTGAGCGGACCATCACTCAGAAATGTGAAGATTGAAAACTTATACGCGCATTCCATCTCAGTAAAAACGAAATTCGCTCACCAAATTCTTCGCATTTTTAAATGTTTTATTTGTATATTTATCCAGCGAAGACTCGTTGCAGTAGTTAGGCACATCTCGCAAACATAACTTCGTGGATGGATATCTTCTCTAGGTGTACGAAACGAGTACCGACGGCGACCCACGTTTTTCAAGCACCTATTTCCCCGGCCATTTTAACGAGACTTGCCGCTACAAATGGCGCCTGTTAAACGCCCCATGTCAGTCCTCCGAAGAGCTCTTCAATCTAAATGACGCAAGGAACTCGCATTATTCTCTCTCGTTACAACGGTTTAAACACTGCATTAATTACAGTTGATACGATGATTACGCGCGTAGCGAAGCGGACGCAACGGCCTTTTATTGCATAGATCAAGCGTGATACACCTTGTTCAAAGTGCTGGTGAGATGCGTTCGTGATAATATGCTCACTGCATTTCTCTTGCAGTTTTGTTTAATCTGTCATGATGACGATGTTATCTTGTTACGACTTTGTCACGATCATTTACAGAATATTAAATTTAATCAAAAAATTAAAAATTGAATACGTTTCGTTTGATAGCTTTGATCTAAGTGAGATATTCCATGGTAATATTTATTTGTTTTTAATTCTCCTAGTTAACATGACATCTCTAGCTTATAAAAAAACATGAAGTGATGCTGAGTTTAACTCACTTAAATCAACTTTCCCATAGTGCTCTATAGGTGTTGGACTTTTAGAGTGTGGATGACAAGCAGATTGAAGATAATGGGTGCCATCTACTTCAGAAAAGATATGATTAGACACGCTTGCGTTAAGTAAAATAATGTAATTAAACCGTAATGAATTCGCTTTCCATGATCAAATATTTGAGCTTCAAAGCACACAGATGCTTGCAGGTGAAATGTATATATCTTAGAAAAAGATAACTTCAGTTGATTTCTGACTGTGACGCTTTCGTAGACCAGCGAAGGGACCCTCGTCTTATTTGCCTTCTGCAAATAAAACCACCAATTAAAAGAAAATAGCGAAGAATTTTCAAGCTACATTTTAATTGGAACTTCAAGTTCTAATCTATGTGGATTTTTTTTTGTATATTTGATTTGGTTTAATTGCTATTTGTGTTAGGGGTGAAATACAAGGCGCAAAAAATACGAAATGAGTATATTTTCTGAAATATTCACCCCTTAGAAGATTGATAATCTGACCAACGAAGAAGAATGTAATTTCCTTTCATTGCAGATATCGCTTTGATCAAGTAAGAAATGTCGAATTTCTCGATGATGTACCGCATTTTTGACTCAAAGACTTTGATGACAGAGTAGCAATATAGAAAAGCGACAGTCTTTGCTACTAAGGGAAAAAGTGACAGTTTCACTTTGTTACAACTGATTTCTGAACAGTTTTTTACAGATTTTCCAGACACAAGAAGCAAGTGAAAATGCGAGCTTCTTATACAATTAATTCCCTATCGCATGGTAGCATCCAAACGAGTTTCGAAATCAAATTTGAATCGAATTTCGTCAGAACTCTGGATTACTAAAATAGAGAGGAACAGCACTCAAAGCATCAAAATTAGAAACTTTGTAATCTACTTTTTATATCAATTCCCAAAACTCATTTCTATTGTTTAATTCCAAACTTTTTTTTGCACAAAAGTTAATATCCAATCAGTCAAATGACAAATTAATCAAATCAGCACATTTTTACCCATAAAAACTGATAGATTAGTGTACGAAACAAACATCATCTCTCAAATTCGTGCCGGACGATACCCGCAAAAACAGGTCACTTCTCGTTTTGTTACCCCGCGCTTCAAAATTCCGCACCGCGCTCCAACTGTGAGCGCCTGAAAATCCCTTTCACTTTGCGCGCACAAAGAATGATGACATAAAATATTGAATCACATAAAAAGCCTGCTCAGCGCTACAAACTAATATTTTCATTATCTCCGGCGAGACCTACACCAGTTCCATTATCATTAGTCTCCGTGTGATATCAGAATCCATTGCACACCTTGACAATGGGGGTGGCGACACGTCTACGGTGAAGTCACGTTGATGTTGAGTGACTCAAGCCTGGATCAGTCGAGTTAAAGTGATGGCTAAGAGAAGTTTAGAGGCTGAAATTGATTTTTCTTTCGGTGAAACCTGAGATGATCAACAGATGTAGGTGGATGAAGATGGCAGATGGACGAATGGAGGTTTTTCGTAGCACGAAAATGCGCGACCGATGCCGTGACCTTGCGTGGCAAGCGGTCTACTGACGCTCTACTCTACTAAACGGAGCACAAGATTTTTGCTTCGCTGGGTGAGGAAAGTGCTCTTGTATCCCGGTTTGGTCGCAAATTTTTCCTGACTTGTGAGTTATTTTAAATTCCAATCACTCCAGGCTTCACTGAACCAAAATATGGTGATGATGCCAGGTTTTATCTATACCCTTTCAACAAAGAAATACCTAGCACTCTATTACCACTATAACTTTCATAAGACTCGTGTCCTTTCCTAATCTAAGCAGGTTTATTTTCAGAAAAAACTATTTAAGTAATTATCTAACATATTAACTTATTATCTAACTAACGAACTAATTAACTAATTCACACTAGTTAACTATTTACCCATTAAAATAGTATTTCTGAATTCTGAAAGCCTAGCACCATAACCTATAACAAAACCAGAAAACCAGTGAGTTTGTTATGAAGTTAAGCTAATAAGGCTGCGTTCTGAAAGTGTAGTCAAATTAAATGGCCCATTTAGCAAAACTATTTAAATGTGTGAATGTCATGCTCAAACTTTTTCGATCAATCAAGAAATAACAAATAACCAAAAGACAATTGCTGCGAATAACTATGTCGAGTGTGTAAAGGTGAACCATCACCTTAAAGCGTATTGGCGTAGAGTGGATCGGAGCGCTGCGACGTAAGGGGCTGCAGCCGAGGCGTCGAGGAATTAATTCCGCGTCGACAAGGGAGGGAGGGAGGAAGGGAGGGAGGAAGGAAGGGCGGTAGGGGTGGCATCCCCGTGTGTTCTTCGTTCAACGAAAAAACGGGACCGCAAACAGAAATATGGAAATCCTGTTTACTGATCGGGAACGAGAATGAAACCAATCAGCCAGGCGAGCATCAAAATTCGGAAAATCGCGCGCTACGTGATTCATTATGGTTTTTTTTTTTAGTGAAAGCCCGGTCACTTTTGTGTAACATTTGCCAGATTTTTCGTTAGTTTCGTTGTTTATTCTGACCGTGGAAAATAATTTATTCTATTCCAATGCTAGGGCCAACGGATATGCATAACTTTTCTGCGAGCCAGTCTTAGCACTGTTTTGACAAAATTCATTCTGTCGCTCCACAATCCTTGCTGTTTCTCTGTATGCTGATCAAAGTCGAGAAAATGACTCCGAAATCAGTTTGTCGCTGGTGATGTTCGATAGCAATATACTATTAATTGTTGATCATGATTCCATCGACGATTTAGAAATTCACTCAAGAACTAACATCTATGCATCGTCAATCACAAAATCGGCAAGTTCCCCAAATAAATATTTTATATTGGATAAGTAATGAAATTAGATTTTCCATAAGTGCCCAGCAGTAAAAAAATTAAAGACTATGTGCAATATTTATTTTTTCAAGAGTTTTCCTTATCTTAGCACGCAAGTTTTAGCAAGTTTTCAGAAAAGCTTTATCACTGGGCTATTCAATTCTAAGCTATCAAACATTTTTTTTAAAAGTTGAATGTTATTCTAAATAGGCAAAATTATAGTTTGGGAAATCGTACAAATCCCATTGAAATATTATTGCTAAATCACGGATTAGGAAACTAGTTCTTGTTTGCGTCACATCGTATCGGCTTTTTCTTTGCCTGTTGCATAAAAATATATAAAATTTCTGCAAAATGCCAGTGCCATTCCCTGTTCACCGACGGCAGCGCGCGTGTCGCTTCAAGATACTGCCCCGTCATACCTGCTAAACAAACCGAGCACGCGAAACGATTGACCATTTCAGAATATAGATCGGTCATTAACAACTTTAACTGAACAATTCTGCGATTAATTAAACACCGGGTTCGATTTTCCATTGGAACATTGCAAAAATCGTTACGATGGCCTACGTGCTTGGGCATCTGAAATGCTCTTTCGATTGCGTGACGAACGGGCAAAACGATACGCCGGCCGAACCATTTCCCTTCGCAAGCCTCAACACCGGAAGACTGGATTGGACCCCAGAAGACATCGATAGGTCGTTACTTATTTAAAAGTCCTTACTGTCGGACATGCAACCGAATTCCCCAATGAAATAATCACAAACGAAAATGGAGTCAATTGGGCCAAAGTAATACGAAAAAAAATTATTTACACACGATAAAAAAAAAGTTTTGTGTACATAGCTCCGCTGTAAGGGCCCTTAACTTTTTTCAGGGGTCGAGATTGGTCTTGAAAGTAGCTGTTAAAAAAAAAATACTGAATTGGGTCAGTCGTGGCGTGTGCCAATGATTTATTAATGGATATCGAGCTTTTCTGTGAAACATGACAGCTAGTTACAATCAGCTAGAGCGTCAATGATGTCAATGACATTTATTATTATCAAAAAGGGACAATCGCGGACAATGTCCGCATTGGAAAACACGAAATATCAACGTCAGAATAATGTGCTTCGTTCAAAATATGGTATCACTATTTATATAAATCACCGCCAGGAATTTTTCTATGATAAAAAGTCCGGTTATTGTTGATCCAAAAGGTTGGTCCAATATTGTTCCCATCTATTTTGAATCAGTACTTTAGACCACATTCCTTTCAAATTTATTAAAATAACTTTTTGCATCTCATTTTCATTTTCACCGATAATGAAATGAGTATTTCTAAAAATATCTTACTAAAGCTCCAAATGACCTGCTTTGTTTTTCCACTAAAACCATTCCTATGCTATAATGTTGACCGTTAATTTAAGCAAAAGCACAGGTGTTGCTTGTCTGATGTTACCCATAAAGCTAAATTCAGTTGCCAGTGAAATAATACTGTGTAATGGTATACCAATATAATGAGCGCATGGCCATTAGCTCAAACTAATTATTAGTATAGAGTGCTATATAGGTAAGTGAGTAGGTAGGTACAGGATTACATCCCGATATTGAGTACCTACAAGCTTTGTTGTCTCTGTTCTTAAGTATTGGATTGGATAACCTATAAGGTAAGAAGAGAAAATGTTTCGAGTTACTTATCAGAAAGTAGTAGCTATTCCAAGCGCCATTACATGAGAAATAAAACTCATCACATTATTTCTTAAGTTCTTTTTTAAAGCTCTCTACGGAGATAGCATTGTGATGTACAGAAATAACACTGATGTGATTCACTGACTTCAAAACCTACCCGAGTAAATCTCTTCGATATCGAAATCAAATAAAAAGGCTGATAAGTATTTCCTTGAAAACACAATAGTACAGTATAGTTACAATAGTAGGCAAAATAGTAGGCACAATAGTTTAGTATAAAATCTTTTTTAGGTAATAGAGCTTAATCTTATACAAATGCTGTTTTGCTCACTGATCTTACACAATACATTTATCCTATTTGATCTCCTAATGTAACCGTACAAACATTTGGTAGAGTTGAAATTTGCAATAAAAATATTTTATACGTATTTGCGGCTTTTTAGACTCCTCGTGACAGTATGTGATATGGACAATTTATATGTTTATATGTAATCTTGTGATAAATACATTATACAACATATTGTATTACACAATATATTTATCCTATTTGATCTCCTAATGTAACCGTACAAACATTTGGTAGAGTTGAAATTTGCAATAAAAATATTTTATACGTATTTGCGGCTTTTTAGACTCCTCGTGACAGTATGTGATATGGACAATTTATATGTTTATATGTAATCTTGTGATAAATACAAAATAAGCATCTTAGCATCCATTGTACCCACTTGGAGATAGTATCTACCAAACAAATATTGTTCTATTGTCGGATATTTGAGCGTAGAAAGTGAAATTATACGCGTCATCAGCAGAAATAAAATATAAAATATTACTCAATCTAGATAATATTACTTAAGATTAAATATATATGCGATAGGAAAAGGAATCTCTTTTCTGAAAATTCAGACTGTCGGAAAGTCGTAAAAGTGTTTGAAAATTGAAAAATAATGTTGGGGCTGCTTTTGTGTTAATAAAGAGTTTATGGAATAGGATATTGCAAATAGTTTGCAAGACAGCGTGTAGATATAGCCATGCTATAGCTTGATATAGCTTTTCAGGAGATTCCTTCTTTCGTGACAATAGCAAAACAGGATTTTAAGAAATATTTCAATTTAACTCAACCGAATTATCTTACCAAACCATCGCATACTCCAGTAGCAACATAAAACATCAAAATCAATAATAATGATGAGAATCTGGAGCATTTCGAAAACTTTCTGCAAGTATTGCAAAAATCTCTAAGCTTTATTATAAAATTTAACAAGGGTCATGCTAGTACTTGTATATGCCCTGCACTTATTCGCGAAGAGGTGTACACTCTATGGACCGAAAGCACACAATAATAAGACACTTCTCTTCCACAATAGCTCAGAATCTTCAAGACTCTTACTGCACTAGCTCATTACACCTGGATATGTCATCTTGGCACACAGCTTTTTGCCGGAACATATAGTTACCATTCGTGAATAAAAGCAAGTGGAATGATGCACCTATAGTGCCTGTAAAGATTAAATAACTTAATTATTAAAATATGAAATATTTAAATCAAATAACCTTATTGTACAAAAGTTTGCATTTCTTTTATTGTGGTACTTGATAAAATGCCATGCTGTGTTGTTGTTGTTTCAGTATCAATACTTTAATTAGATTGTCAATCTCTTAAAATCATAATTATATTGCTGGTGGAAAATTGGTGGAACGTCGTGCACAGCTTCGGAGGGAAGAAATATCATTTCCCAAAGAGCACAAAAAGAAAAACACTCTTTAGCACTTCCGTTTATTGGAAAACCTGTAAGCCCGACGGAAAGCGCCTTTCCGTGGCTATTTTAACCACATTCGCGATACAATTGACATTTCGCATCTCTGGTTTTGAGAAATAAGCCCACAGGACGAAACGAACAGTTATTTATTAGGTTTAGCATGAAACCCGCGAAACTTTACGGTGACATGGCAGGGGAGTGGGAGGGGGGAGGGGGCGTAACGTACTAACAAGGGACGTTTCACATGTCAAAACTTTGTCTTGGCAAATGAAACCAAATGGGTATTCGTTAACTGTTGAAACTTCCAACGAGAAACGGGGGAATCTAGTAAAAATAGCCACGAGCGACTCATTTTGCTGTGTGAATGATGTTAAATTAGCGTTGTTCAGTACAAAAATACAATCAAGTTATAATGTGGACAGTTTCATCAATTTTAATTAATTATTTTAAGTGACATGTAGTTTGGGTACTCGTTTTTTATGGCATTTCTAGTTAGTTGTAAGTGCGTATTCATTCGAAATATACGCACTGTGATAGTCATTGATACCCTTATAAATCATATCATTTGTTTGTTTCATTAAAATCTCAACAGCCAAAGAAACAACATTAAAGTGAGTACGATCGAAAGAGAAAATCGTGTAGCTACTTATTGGAAAACTTTTGTTGCAGGCCTATTTTCCTAAGAAAACAACACCGACTGAAGTTAAAAGGAAACAAATAACCAAGCATGACATGCAACTAGCTTTTCTCAGAACCGTGTACGCAGTTGCATCGCAAGAAATTGCCGTTTCATTCCAGTTTCTGCACTCTGCAGCAATTTACAAGTTGGTGTAGCTACTTTTCATTGACCTATCAAACCAAACCATTCAACTCCAACTCCTTGTCTCGTGCGAACACTGGCTGTGATTGCTTCTCAATTTCATGCTGGTGCTCTGACATCTTCAACCCAGTTAGAAATTTCTAACGTAAAGGGAGTTGGCGACAATTTGCAGATCTTTAGTCGAGCTCGACTGTACTAGGACAATTACATTGTCTTCGAAAATCAAATAGAAATGTAAAGACAGTAAGTATAATGTGATTTAATTGTGCCCGCGATAAGAATAAAAAGACTTAAAATAATTATAATATTTACATGTAGAAGTCACTCGCTTTTTAATAAAAAATTGATAGTTTATTAACAAATTGTCTCAGAATATTAACTAACTTGATTCCTATCACCTGAAATTAATGTGATTAAATTACCTTATTCCACATAAGGACGGGATCATATTTTCTTACATATTTTACGTTTTATAATCACATAGTTATAAAAGGTATTATGATTTCTGTCTCCTGCAATTTCCAAACGAACGAATTAAAAGATTTTTCAATTAAATTACTTGAGACCAATAAAAGAACCGTATATAACTGAAAACAAAATTTCATTAATTTTATTATCTTCATCCAATCCGCATCGTATTTCCAGCTCGCTAGAATCCCAATAATAATCTAATAACTCATTCTTCAGCATTCTTAATACATTTTCAAGATGAACATGTCGGGAATTGGCGAGTGTAATAGAGCCCCAAAGCTGGCTAAATTATAAAGATGTTGGGATTGAAACGGAGAAAGCCAAGCCCGTGGGGTCGATTAAGCCCCAAGGGAGCGACCAGATTTGGCGAACGAAGGACTGGCTTTACAATGTTCGATTGAATGCGTAGAGCTTCGGACGATTCGGGCGCTTTGGGTACAGAAAAAAACACGGATCTTGTCATTTCGTCCACTTCCTAATGGAACACCAAAGTCCGGTTCCTTTTCAGCGAACGGCCGTCATTGAATGTTATGTTTTCTATTCTCTCCGGCAGTAAAAACACTGATTTTCTGTTGTTAACTGAGAAATAAACGCAAAGCTATACTTTTAAAATGTCATGCGTGGGTGTTTCGAAGAGATCCGAAGAAAATTATATTTTATGCAATGGTAGGTATAGAAAGTTTGAAATAACTTTCTGAAGTGTACAGATTCCCTTTCAAAAAAAATATTGCTTAAAACAACAGATTAGCATTTGCCCACTGTGCAAAATGGAACACATTTTATTCGATACGCCATCGGCGTATAAATTACATGTCCTCGAGAGTCGAGCCTAGAAAGTGCATTTGTTAGAAAAAGTAATGTTTCGTACGGATTTCTGTGACACAAATAAGTTAGCAGTTTGCTGGAGTCCCTATAACATCAGCAGATGCATATCACAGTAGTTAATAAAATTTATAAGAATTCCGATCAAAGCCTGATTCTTGAAAAGAAGAAAATTTTTGATTGTAAATCATATGAAACGTTCAAATATTTATTTTATAAAGAGTTTCACGATTTACAATATCGTTAATCTAATCTATCCTGGAATATTTTTCCGCCTCCTCATTCACAATAAACTTCGTGATGCCTTGGCGCCTTATAAAAATAAAGTGTATTAATACACCAAACAGCCAAGTATCCTGTCTTGGAATTTTACTTCGGAGGCCAAATGAGACACCCCCCCACCCCTTCCCAAAAAATAAAGTAAGCAGCGATCTGTTCGTACGCTCAGGAAAACAACAGACGCTCACATTTTCACGTTGAAAACGCTGATGGAGGAAAACTGTGTGAATCTGTAGCTGGCGAGGGGATGAGAAATGAATTCTCCCCGATTTCATTTTCTAAGAAAAAAGCAATTAGAAGATAGAAATGATTAAATTGAAACAATGCACGGTTATTAAACAAAAAACGTAGCAAGACTTACGAGAGCTTTTGTTGAAATGGACTGCGTTTACATGAAAAGGAAGAAAGTGTTCGGGCAGGAAACGGTTTTTAGGGGTGGGGGACGGTGTGTACTCGAAAATTGAAATTTACATATGCAATCGCGCGTCCAACAGCGTAGTGTGCCGGTGGGGGTAGACGGGGCGGAGGGTTGATTTCCCAGTCCCACGCTTGATTGTGCAGACCCGGCATTTTCCCGTACAGTTTCCCGCACGGCTGCTATTCACACCGAGCAAAAGAAAAGCTCCAACAAGCGCATTACGTTCGATGCGGAAAATTGATGGGGGTTCTTCATTAAAATAATACCTAAAGTTCCTGTCTGGCAGATTTTCCTATCCTGTCCGTATCGTAGAGCGATTGGCTTGCAGAATGTGTTGATTCCACGAAACGGCATAATTAGACGTTAATCTACTTAATTTTCGTCGAGATTTTCGGTGGAAACTTTAACAAGCGGAGAGGCTCATTATCGAACAAGTGAAGAGGAAATGCCAGCAAAGTTAGCCGTCAGTGAACTTTCTGACATTGATCGGCACTTGAAGTTAGTTTTCTGCATAAGTATTTGCTAATGTTTTTTTTGTGCGTTTATATGAAGAGACCGATCAAGACAACAAAAGAAACGTGATACATGAAAAGAATCGTTCACAAACGTGAAGATATGAGTTCTTTTGAGTTGTAGCGTCGAAGTAAAAGACGCACAAAATATGCTTGAACATCGATAGGCTTTTCAGCGCAAGAAAATGAGAAAATAACAAGTCATCGATCAATTTAAGCCAGCTGAAAAATAGTACAATGAATATAAACGCCTTTGCTGAAACGGCTGCTTGGTAAAAACAAGACAGCGACACATTTTTCCCCAGCTGCGAGAAAGCATAAGCTTGATGAAAATTAAGCAGCTCTAACACAATACCATATTTGACCCAATTTTTTCTCACTCTCTCTACATTTCCCCAAAGTTCCACATACCGACGAATAAATTTACTCCAAATCTTCCCCAGTGTCGCCCATTTCACCTATAGCAATAAAGTGAACACAGAAAACTTGGCACAAACTCGGCCGCGATTGCCAGTTGCGGACGGACCAGTGTCTGCCGGAAAACTCTTGGTCTCCTGCCGGTTTACGGCCAGGCATCTCGGGGAAATCTTGCTTTGCTAAGCAGAAAATGCTAAAAGTCAGACAGCAAGTGTAAAATGTGTCGGGACTCTGCGCTTCGGACGCCAGAGAGAACTGGGGATAGAGTGTGGTACAGCGGGTAGCGAGGATGGCGAATAGAGGACCTCGGTGGTGGGAGAAACGTAGTTCGTAACTTACTGCATAAAATAGCCATTGTGGTACGCCAAATCCAATATATAAACCATTTCGCCTGCATAGGATCGGACGGGAGCACTAGGGCTGGTGTTACACATGGAAAACAGTGGCGCATGTGGATGAGGGTAGTTTTGGCAAGACCTTGATTAGCCCTTGCGTACAGTTATGGTACAGTTAAGCTGTCACGAACCATAGCTCTGTATATATGCAACATAGCGATGATAACTTGGTGTCATAAATACGATTATGATTGAGAATTTCCTTTCCTTATCAGTTCAGAGAAGATATCTTCCGCCCATCCTCTTCCACCAAAGTCTTGTTTTATATCCAAATTAAAATTTTAATTTCCTCTTTGCGGAGATACCCGAAAATATTTTCGCGTAGAAACTGAGCAGCCGTGATACTTCAGCAACTCCGAAAGCAGTTTTCGGTTGTGAGAAGTTGAAACTTTGGAAGCGGCGATATCTGGGTCATAATTTCTTATGATAACAACAAAATGGGAAAGCTGGTAGCATTTACTTGGATCTCTCTCGGTGACATCTATGAGCATGAACTTTTCTCGGAGTCCTTACTTTTTTATGACGTGTGTCTTCCTGACCTAAAAAACTATATATTTTACTGGGTTATTGCAGCATTCAAATCCAAACATTTCCCGACGTTTCGCCGGCTTTGTAAAAGGGCTTAAAGGGCATAAAACACAGCTTTGCTAAATTTTCGGGAAGAGTTTGAGTTTAAGTGCTTAGCATTCAATAACATGCAGTTATAGATTTTCGTAAGATAAAGCTTGGGCTTCTTTGCCTTGTCAGTAATGCAGAAGAGAGCAGTTAAAAATTTTCCACTGGGTTTCCATTTTCTTTGCAATTCTTATGCTGTAAAAAATTGATCGAACATTTATTTTCCGACGAACCTAAATAAAAATAAGAGGTTTGTCTGCGCCACTGGATTGGAGGATCTCTATTGCAGCTGGTCCATTACCCTCGAAGCCTACACAATTTACCTGGACCGTTCTTTCCTTGCTCGAATGCGTATATTTAAATTATTCATCCACCAATAGCAACATGAGCTAGAAATTTACACGCTCTACATTAAGACGACGGCGATGCCATTATTATTACTTAATATCCCTCTAACAACTTGAAGATCACGTGGAAGACACGTTGTTTTTCACGCGCACGATGGTGTATTGTTCGGAAAATGTAATGGATACTGTAAAGTGGCCAATGCTTAAAAGTATCAGTAAATATTACACTCTGAGCCCAATTTTGTGATCGTAATAATGCATTTCCTTAGAGAAAATCATATAGTATCATATATCCTAAGTCAAATCAGATTTTTTTTTGCCAAATAACCTTAGCAACATTGGGATAGTTGCGGAGCTATCATTGAGGTTCATGTGTTGAATAAAATGCCGGCACAGTGTAATTACCTTCATCGTCATCACAACGAAAACGCCAAACAATTTCCTCGGTTCAAGCCCCCCTGGTTAAGTTTCCCTGACAGTTAATTTGACTACACGCTCCCTTACCGCACACATTCCAACGTGTTCGTGCTTTATGGTTATTTTAATCTCTATGCTAAGTAGCCACTTTAAGTGTCCATTACCTACACCCACCGCGTGCTAAAACCAACTTTAATAATAGGAATAATTATAATAATAATAATGATAATGATAATAATGCTAGCTGACATCTGTGTCCGACTTTGACGCATCGCATTTCCCTACATTTTGGTCTATTAACAGTGAAAACAGGACGCGAGACAGAGTATATGCAACCAGCAGTACACCAGGGTCTAGCATATATATTTGTATCATAATCCATCTCGCTTTTGTCAGGGTAAACAATCAAAGTTAATCACTTGGATAAATAGTGATTTAGTTGGCAGATTTACCGATGATTATGCTGTTGTTGTTCAATGAGTAAACATTTGACACGTTACAGATTTCAATGACATGCTGATAGGTAAATTTGATAGATTTACATGGTTGGAATCGTTAGTAACGGTATATTGACGTCAATTTTGCAGCATCCCTAGTCCCTACGGATATCATTTGTATAAGGACGTAAATATAAGAAATTTAGATGCTCCACTTTTTGTTATGCTTCTACTCCATGAGGATATTTTTCCTCTGTGCTTTATTCCACTTAAGTGATTGCTCGTAAAAGGTGATATTTTGCCTGGTCAATATTCTCGAAAATTATTTCCAGAATTCAAAAATATTTACCGTGCTACTCTCTAGATTGAGTATTTTACTGGTACCTCGCAATCACTCGAGGAAGTGGGTTATTTTTCATTTTACAAGCCACTTTTCACGATGAGATCCTGGGATTCTTTCCAAAGTTTCATTACATGCCTTCCTAAGTAAAGTATTAACAGTCTTGCAGATGTTTTAATTAAAATGAAACGTTATGATCCTCTTATACAGAACAACACGTGTGTCACATAACTAAGGAATTACCCGGAAATACCTTAGTAAAAAAAGTGTCCGGATATTCAAAAACAACACAGGAATATTTATTTGATTTCCTGTTCCCGGAAAACGCTTCTTACTAACTCTTTCTACCAGTTGAACATTTAATTTCAACTAGAATCCTGTTGCAAAACGAAACTGAACGTTCAGAACAAAAACACATCCTGCCGAGACGAACATTTTGTAAATGCTTCAAACACCATGATAACCTGTCTCTTTACTCTCCGAAGAAAAACAACAAGTTTCCACAATCACCAAAGCGTTTTTCAATCGCCAGATGAGAGCACGGTGCCGATATCAAAAAGTTGATGCTGTAATAAAAAGTGAAGATTGAATTTAAACGCTGGTATCACGCTGCACTGCCAGCGATTCGCTGGGCGTTATAGGTACATTGGAATCTTGCCCGGCCTGACACATCATCTCAGGAAAGGTTTCGTGCAACGTGTGGATCTGGTGGCAGGATTTTTTTCTCGTTCGATAGATCCGTGTGCTCTGGTAATGGAATCTCGTCTCGAGGGATTTCACAAGATAAAAATCGCGCCGGTGTGGGAAGGGAGGGTTTTTTTTTAAACAATCGTCTCTATTCGTGATGGTCACTAGTTCTAGCATCGGTGATGATACGAGGGGGATGCACCAACTACCCAACGGATGAACCACTCCTTCCCCCATGTTGACTAGATTCCCAAACATCCCATAAAATGTTCAGTTAAGTCCGTTTGTCGGACTTAATTTCCATACAAAACTGTCTGTCCAATGTAAATTAAATTCTTTTGCATTGCAAATTTAGTTCTCTGCTGAGAAAATTTGAGGTACATGCAAGGTCATTTCAGTTTGATACAACGAGTTAGGAATATACCGTATTACATGGTGAGAATTTTTACCTACAGGTGGAAGCTTCGACAAGCAAGCAATGGGTGTACTATAAGGGCCAGCGAATGGTAGGGATTTACCCTGATTAGCTCACCTTCAACCGTATTAAATGTTTTTTAACTCCTTGTATAGCTGAAAATTTCGAAATATTTTGGAAACAAAAAAGAGAATTTAATTAATATATTCAGAGCCTTAGAGGTTTCAAAAATAAAATCTCACCTCAGCGCACAATTATAATAATGTCCCAGATTCTCTTCAAAGACTTTTCAATGGAAAATCATCATTTCCCATGGATTAAAGTTAACTCATGCGTTAATTTTCTGTTTTAATTCTGTGGCCGTACTTTTCTTTGCAAAACATTAACAAAATCTATCCTCTGACCTGCAATATGCTTGTTTTCTGCCCAAAATCACTCTTTGGCCTGGGGGTTTAGACTGCAGAATTAATCGAGCTGCTGAACATACGAGCTAGTTATGGATCAGAGTTTCGCTTCAATACATCCGAGGTTGCTTTTCCAACGAAATTTTTATCCTACCTCAACAATGTACTTCCTGATCAAGTCTATTATTCCCCTCGGGTTTACGTTCAAGCTAACTATCGGTCAACTTATCGCATATAATGAAGCTCCCGACGATGATGAAGTTAACAAGTGATCATCGTCCGTTATTGGCCAGGTAGATGACCGAGCTAAAGTTTTGCGAACTGAAATTAGAAAGGGGTTTCGATCCATAATCGTCAGGAGGTGGAAGTGGAATGGGGGGGGGGGGGTTCGACAACCACCAATCTCTTAGTAACGAAGTTAAGCGTCCACCTTTGACAACTAAAAGTTCATAAGAACGGATAAAATATAAAAGAAGTTTGTCATTTTTATCTTAATCTATTTAACCATTTTTCTCTTTGAGAATGGATGTGAAAATGGCCTCGGATCAAAGCTAGAATCTCTTAAATCTTAACCTTCTTTAATATCTCTCAATTTTCTTTGACAAAAACAATATCATACATATTAATTTGGAGGTGACTATAAAAGAAAAACTTTCGAATCCATATGTGGCTCTATCAGAAAAGTTGGAATACAAATAATTTATGAAATATACGAGCTGCAGCCTTGTTATGTTTAAGATACAACGTCAATAATACTAAACTTTTTTGGACAGAAATAATAAATCTATAGCGTCAACAAAGACCTGAGACGCGGATGACAGGGAAAGGAAACAGATCGAATGAAGTTGACGTTTAAAACTTCATCAGAGCGATTCACTCTCCAAGTTTCCAAACAAAAATCTCATCGCTTCCGCTCTCGCTACGAAAAACGCATTTCCTCGCGACCTAACCCAGTTTTCTTTCATTTTCCGAACGCAAACTTCCAGTGTCTGGCAAAGGCGCCATCGCGTGCGAGCATGCGACTGCTATACGCAGCCTTTGCGAGCGCTGCGTACAAAAGGGTTGTTTTCAAAGGGGTAGTCAGTCAGCTAGTAGCTGCACCCATTCACACGGGAATTTGCAGATAGCAAGGGTTGTGTTGCAGATACTTCGCTAATAGCTGTGGAAAATGAAGGAGGCGAAACAAAGCAGTTGCCTCCTTTTAGTTCCAGTATATATAGCTGGGAATGTTTTGTCTGGGATCTATCGTAATCGCATCTATATAAGGAATCCATCTGATACGTTGCAATGAGTTGGCAATGTGAGATAGCAAGAAGGAAAAGTCGTGGAAATGAGCTGGTACAAATGAAAGGATTTTAATAAATTCTCCTTGCAGATAAATTTCAATCGAATTACATAAATTTAGCAGAATTAATGTCGAGGGTCTCTACCAAAACAATAATTTTAATTGAATTCAAACAATTCCCACGGATTACTGGGAATTCATTATACAAATCTTAATATTTGCATTGCTTCATTCACTCTCAGGAGTTTTAAAATAAGCTGTTTTATGCAAGTCTTGTTTGTGATACTGATATCCTACAATATTCTTGCACCTGACGTATTCCGTCTTTTTCCAGAGTTAAAAGTTCTTGTTCTCAATTGCAATTCTCGTCTTGCAAAACACAAGAAAATGAATTTAAATCAGGAGAAAATCTTCCAAATGAACGCCAGCAAAAGGAAACACAGCAAAAAAACGCAAGTTTCATAAGTTCCACAAGTATAAAACTTAATTTACAGAAAATCGCTGCAAATTACATAACCATATAACCAGAGACACGAGTTTACTACCTATATTATATCTCTTCCAGTATAATTCCCTCAAGACTCCTACCATACTCGCCGTATAACACAATTATGCTTGTATATTTTGAGTTAATAAGGCAGTAAACTTAGAACTGCTCGAATATGGAGAGCAAGTTCAATATTTAAATCTAGTCACGTAGCAGCAGAGAACACACTGCAGCGAAGAGACGTTGCTGAAGTCGCTAATGCTCCAGATCCACTTGTAAAAGCCACAACATGGGCTAGAGTCGGTGCAGACTTATCCTCAGTCTTGTAAACTTGCTAAGCGAAGACAGGAAGTTGCAGGCATGTAGCATGTAGTCAAGTAGAGACTGCCATTAAGATCGTGGACAGTGGATACACTATCGAAATTGAGAGAAGCCAATTGAATATACTAGGCTATGCGAACACTCATATAATCGTGTTGTGGATGAGCGTAATATTTACGCTCACCCACAACGCGATTATATTGCGTGTGCGCATAGCCTAGAGGCTTATGGTCAGTTTAAAATGTTTGGCGTTCATTTAGCAGCTTTCTCAATGCCATTGGTTTCCTGGAAATACCATGATATACGCTGTGAAATTATTTGAATATTTCAAAACGTAAAAATCGATTTCAAGGAAAACTATTCAATTGATTTGCTTCATCACACCGTATCTTCTTTGAACGGTCTGTAATGCACACAGTATATTTTGTTAAAATCGGTTGAAAATAAAGTAGATTTAGCTGCAAAAAACTGTAAAATCGCTAAAAAACCGTCATGATAGTGCCGTTTTCAAGAAAAGCGCTAAACATACAACAATAAAATTTGAACACAAGCATTGAATCGTGAGGATCAACATATCTGGAAAGTTTCGTCAAATTATATTCAGATCCTTGGCCTCCAGAGTGCAAAACGTGTTTTGGAAAAACTGAAAAATTTCGTAAAAACTCAATAACATAAAATTTACTTGTCCGAATTGCTTTAAAAACGTGGCAGATCTAAGTTCAGAGAAAACAAAGGTTAACCGAAATTTTCATCAAAATCCGTTTTAGCGTTTGACCCGTAGAGCGCCCAAAAAAAAAAAAAAAAAAACATTCCGGATTTTTTAGCAGTAAAGTGTAATTGAAGATTTCGCTTCACTCGCTTTGCTCGCTACGCTCATCAATTATCTTCCTTACTTTGATTAATTATCTTTAAAGTCTCACAGTTTTATAAAGTTCCCAATTTTTAACATATTTTTAGACACTGTCTGAAATCATTGTGTATTTTAATTTCTACAGAGAGGGAGGTAGAGATATTATTGGTGTCTTTCAACCACATAGAACACGTTTAAATTTTCGAATTATCTCTTTTAAGCCTAAAAAAATGGCCAGGATGGAACTATCTTCAAAAACTATTTATTATCTGGCCTCGTGGCGTGTTCTTTACACTGTCTTGTATGCTATTGCAGAAATAAAGAAAATGACATTCGACAAAAGATCGAGTGCTGGAGTAAAGTATTTGTTCTTGGTTGTGGGTGAACCGAAGCCAACTGTACCTAACCATTGTATGTAGCACTCTAGACGTACAAGATACTGTTTTATAAGGGCATATTGTTCAGAGTAACACGTTCCTTTATTTACTAAAGGAGATGTACAAGGTAAACGGTGTGATGCTCGCCGTGAGGCGTCTCAATATAAATGTGTTTTTCTTGTTTCGGAAAAAAAACGGTTTAATTTGAAAAACTTTGTGCGATTGAAAAGAAGTGTTGATATGATTTTAATGGGAACGATTGTATATGTTAAATGGTCAAGATACCATAAAACTGCAGTAGCTAAATAAAATTTCAGACGAGAATTCGCTGTAAAAAAAGCTAATTCGAGACCAAACAAATGCAGAGCTTTGCACCATTGCTATGATTTCGTACCTCTACATCTATAGTAAGGCAGCTTCCCACTACATTTTAACACGTGTAGATGGTGGCCTATCGATTTTTTCTGTTTTCTACCGGCTGACAGGAAGCTAACTTTTTAACCATCCGGGAAAATTAAAACAGTCCAACAGGCTAGAATGGCTAGAATGGATAGAGGGAGAAGAAATTCCTGCGAAAAGTTAGGTTTCATTTTCATACGTTCACAATCAGTTAACATAATTTTCAACAATATCAATACATTTTGCTGTCGATCGGCGCTCTGTTTTGTCTCAGAAATACTTAACTAGCAAATCTTTCTGATCGAAACTGATTAAGCTACACGCTTGGACATTTGAATGAAAATGTACGGTTCTAGCTCAGCCTTTCCAAACAGCCACCAACTTTCTTAATGAGATCAAGATTGAATATGCAACCATTTAGCCAATTAGCAACCCACAAGGTAAATACCACCCGGAACTGTTCGCAATATTCGTTTTACCTTTGAAGGTTTTGCCTAAAGCCAGAGTATTGCAAATGTCATCGTGCAATGATTTCCAATAACTTGCAGCGTATCGCATTAGAAGAGATATAGACTGCTACACAAACTTGGTGCCAACAACAACGTTCTATTAGCTTTGCTATCCGTAATGCAATCCGTGTACATTATATATTTCGCCACGAGGAGCAAGAGCTTGTAACTGAATCCAGACGATTCAGATATCTAGCTGCTTTGACTCCCTAGCCGCACTTTGAATTCTATTAAATGTCACACTGCTGGTAATTTAATACGTTTAACAAAATGGCCAACTGTGGAAGTATATAGAATTGTTCAAAAGGTGTGTATATATAACATTATTGAATTCATAGTTGTCAGTTAGCGTTGATGGTTGAACATTGTTTGGATTCATTTTCTCGTTTATTGTTGTTGGTTCGGGGACCACTTTTCTCTACGGTTTCTACAAAACAGTTAATAAATTATAATAAGTTTTAGTACTGGAAGTCTCTAATCACATATTCAGACGCCTTCCAAACTGGAAATCAATCATTCAAGTCATTTTACAATTCACAAACTAAATGCAAATCTTTATGCAGTGCTTTTTTTCGGTTTAAATTTAACTTTATCGATAATAAAAAAACACTCTTAATAATTCTGTTTATTTTCAGCTGGTTATAATTTGGAGTGCAGATCGAATGTCTCTCTCTCTCTCCGCGTGTGTGATGATTTTAATTCAATCAGCTATTCAAACGTTGTGTCTATGACGCATTGATGGAACGTGTACTTTATGTGAATCATACATTCTTTGATTACATTGAAGTATTAAATCGGGCCTATGGGTTACCGTTTGTAGTTGTAGAGTTTCCCGAATTGACAAATAGAACCTTTTTTGGGATACTGATAAAGTAGCCAGATAAAGTGTTAAATAATGACTTTAACACTTAGGCAGAGTGGTGGTTAAAAAAGATAATTTCAATAGATATTTAATCTCTGATAAAATTCATTATACTAAATTAAGTTTTTTTTAATGATTTTATTGTTATGAGGACATGTTTAACTGGCCAGCAAATCACTCTGATTTTTTATTGAGTGGTATTATTTCCTCGTGCGTTTTGCATCATTGTGTGATAAAATTTAAGGTTTAACTAGTTTAAGGTAGAGATATAAAATCGAAGAAGCATAGACAAAGATATATACAGATTCAAAATTCTTGTTCATTTCACACTTTAAAAAATAAATCCCCCAAAAACAGAATCACTACAACTTTAAAACTAATGATTTTACTCACTTACGAATACCATTGTGTAAGTGGGAAATTTTATAAAGCGGGGTATATTAACGCGTCGATCACCCATCATCAATGTTCTCCCGAGATGCTGTACATAAAAGCCAAGGAAAATGCCCTGTTCGCATTGCATTAGCATAATACGAGTGAACAGTGAAAACATTCGCGTACAGAGATACATGCTCATTATGTCTATAATGAAATGGTAATTATCATTATAATTACTCTTTGCTTTTATACGCTAAGTGTGTAGGTGTATTGTTAATATACCTGCAAGACACACAATGTTATTCGCCCACAAGAATACTTATGAATAATATCACTTTCGCTCTAGCGTGTAGGTACTGTAATTCAGACTCTATAACATTTCCGAATATAATTTTTACCATGCAAGCACATAGTAAATATTTACCAGCTATAGGGTTGTTTTTGAATTTAGTTAGTCAAGGGATATTTTTTTGTGTTTTTTTTTCTTTGTGAAGTGAATGGGAGATCCTTGGGGTTTCATGGGCAAATATTGATTGGGACATAGCAGAGAGGGTGAAAATAGAATATGGGGTGGTTTGAAATAATGGTTTGGATGGACACTGGGGTAGATCTATATTACGCATCGCAATTCCGGATGCATGCATTGGTTACGTATGGCATCCACATGCGTATAGGTTGATTAACATTTTATGACCAACATATAACATGAAATTTAGGAGTAAAAAGCAGTCGGACTCGATGATAAAATAAATGTTGGTTGTGTATGTTAAAATCAGTCACGGTTGAAATTGAGTTGAACATTGGATGTGCCGGTGGCAACTTATACTATTTGTAGGAAAATATTGATATCGCATTTTTTACTATGGTTTCAGTTGTTTCACAAAAAATATCACATTCGAATTTAAATTTCAAATGCATTTGTGTTCTCAGCAAGAACGACATGAGTTTTTCCAATGCTGTTCATTTCTGCTTTCACAACTAAAGTGAACGATAATAACGGACGTAGGACAATTTTTAACACGTGCCGTTGAGGTACATGAAGTTAGAATTATTGAGGTTGCAAAAAAAACCCAAACTAATATATTTGGAAATAATGATAATATTGCTGGTTGATTTGGAAACTGATTTAGAAGTAAAGTAGGTATATATAAGCATTAAAAAAATGCGTTCATTATGTTTTTTATATTTCAAACTTTTGGAATGTATATATTTCGTTTCTATTGATAAATATCTACACTTCATAAACCGATTAATTGCAGTTTGGTCGAACCTGTATTGTACCTATATTGTCTATATCCATGCTCGCCAGTAATTCATGAAGCCAGTGCTTTCCAAACGCTAAAACACGTTCCCCGAATTGATTTGTTTCAAATGATAAATAAAAAAGCTATTCACATATCCACTTCAAGCTCACACTGGGGGAAAAAAGGATTCTTACTTGCAAACGCATTTTGCCTTACTCTGCCATTTGAGTTCAGTTAAAAAGCCTCGGGGACGGAACAAAATGACCAACCGAGCAAGTACTTAAAACCAAGCTCAAGCACTCAATACGACCAAAGCCCGATAATCCGCGCGTACAAAACTAACAAAAAGCCATCTAAAACAACGGCAACAACGGAAAGCACAACAAATTGACGGGCAACGGTGAATAGACTTGACTAGAGAATGGATCACAGCCGAAGCCGAGAAAAAGCGTGGTGGAAAATGCAGCGCGCGACTTGAAAAGTCGCACAGACGCGATACAAAGTGTACTTAAATTAATAACTTGAGGAAAGTTTCCTGTTTATTGCCATAGATTTCAGCTAGACACGAACGGGTTAAGTTCCTTTTCTTTTAATACTCTACGGTGGCTAGAAAGTTGGAAAAAGATGGGGCGTATTTCCATCGTAGATGGAATTCGGAATTCAATGTTTCATATAAAATACGAAGTTTATAGGATTAATATGCTTTATATCTCTGGATGAGTTTTCCTTTAGGAAAAAAATAAGTGGAGCTCTTCAGATGAAAATATATAAGTTTGAGATTAAAAATAAATATTTACTCAATTCATTTGATCATGGTTATAAAGCAAACGATCCAAGTGAAGAAGAAAGTTGAAAGATCTGAATAAATGTTCACAGAAATCTAGATCTATATTTAGCCATTAGATCTGGCGAAGAAATTAACCACTTCACGACCGGCTATAATATAATTGGGCGTCTTTGCTCAGATTTTCGCTAGCGGTAAGCCTTTATAGTGAGTTATGGATGCAAGATTTCCCCTCCGAGTGGCTATTACTTGCGGCCTTGGCACGCACACTGTAAATTCAGATGATTATTCCCGCCTTTGCGCCGAAATCCCCCCAAAGCAACGTATCCCCGCTCCCCAAAACGAGACGTTCGTGCTTCGATCTAGGTTATACAAATGTTATACAAATCTATCCTCTCATATTCTATTTGCTTCCTACTAAGGTGACGAGCAGATTCACAGAACATATGAAAGGAAATCTGCGAATGCGGAAAATACGTCCTGAGGCAGCAAAACGTATAAGAAAATGTCAATAGAAAATGCACCCATTATTAAACGTCAGCCGTTTTTTACTATTTCTAAATATAAGCAGAACAGAAACAGGGGACGCTTTGTGGAAATATTGCGACTGCAGGCAATAGTGAAACACAATGTAAAATGTGAGCTAGGCAGGGTAAAATGGTACGTACAAACTCAACCGACTATGTTCACTCACTTTTTGTTGCTGAGATGTACGCTTGTATGCACTGGTTCTAATTGTGGGGTTATTTTTTTGGATAGAGCTGGAATTAGAGTAGGTACACTATGACGTCAATTCCATTACTCTTTTCTGTGCTCTACTCTCCCTGGAATGGTCGCGAGAAATCAGGGAACAGGTGGAAAATGCTGTCCACCATCCAGGATCAAGCCACGAGCTGGCGTTTGCAACGATAACGATCGAATAAAAAACAGTCCGTGGGTTTGATGAACCATTGGAACATGTTAAGGAAAGTAGCTTTTTTAATTTGAGCCACTTCTTCCAGAGGTTGGGATGCTTGGTGGAAAGGTTGCTTGAAAGGGTGCTTGGTAGAGAGGTTGGTAGAGAGGATCTATTATTTTGCTGTAGTTAAGTCGTGAAATCAAATAAAAAATATCATGAAACCGAATAAATAAGCACATTGACGTAAAATAGTATCAAAACAATTAAAACAAAACGAAAAAAATTATGTTCATCATCTAAACCACACAAATTTTTACTTACTTCAGTGAAAGGTGTTGAAATTCTCTATGTGGAAAATAACATCTGTTTTTTAATGGCCAGGCATTTTTAGTGAAATCCAATCCATCCCTTCTGATTCCAGAGTCAGAATTTTCCATTTCTTTCCATCCATCCATTCAATTCCTTCTACCGTCTTGCTAAGTAGGTACTTTAATTACGGAAAGGGAATACGTATAAAATGATCATCTCTAGAGAATGTCTGCCAGCTTGCGAGATCACAAAATCGAGCAGCATAAATTCACTTGAATTTAAATTAAACGTTATAACTTTCGTTCAAGCTGCATCTAAAGGGATATGAAGTTAGGGTAAACAAAATATAGCGTGTAGCCGCCGTGACCGAAGCCATAAGCGTTATAACTTTGCTGTGGGTTGTTTCTTGTTAATTAATGCTAAATCAAGAAGATGATGTTTGGAGGAAGTTGATTGCAATCACACGGGCAAAACTGCAGAGCACTTGCGGGGGGGGGGGGGGGTAGTTTTTCGCTGCAAGGCATGATTTCAAATGGAAATTGCCCACAAATGAACTTTAACAATCAATCAATCGTTGGTATCATTAAAAGAAATGGTGCTGTTACAGTAATTATCCATCGCGGTGTTACGCCCTAAGGGTAAATAAAAAATGCAGCATGGAGATGCATGGACAAAACACATCATTAAAAGTACAGTCAGTTTCCAGAATGAGTCGGGTTTTCCACGTCCAGTGCGTTCGCTGACGAGAAAAAACGTAAGAGAAAATTCTCGGAAAATACCGATTCTAAAGGTAATCACTTTAATAAAGATAGGACCACATATCGCCCACATGACACGAATGTGGGGCTTGGAAAATAACGCGCCAGAAGCCCAATTAAACTGCCAGCGGTCAAAGACATAAGGCAAAAAGTTTTCCCACTTTGGCAGAAACTTTCCGACCAATTCGATTGGTCAAAGGCACGAACGCGGCGCACAATGAGATAAAATACATCTTGCTTCTAATTGACTCGAGTTCGGATCGAATCTCAGAAGGCAGATAGTTAGGATTAGGATGACTTAACTGCCATTTGTTATGCTGATTTCTTGAATAGCACATTTTTTTGTACGTGTAGGAGCCAATATTACGAAATAAATTTTCAGACACAAATTTATCTTTTTTTCCAACTGCATTAGATATCAACAGAAATAATAAAGTTACGAGTAAAATGCTAGAAGAGATACGAGAGTTAAATAACGCTTTTTGGTGCTGTTAGATTTTGGTTTTGATAATTATATATTGATTACGTTTTTAAGACTCATATCTTGTTTGACTCATGTTTAATTATTCACGATATTTTGCATAAAAACTATTTAATTGAGTATATACCTGGGTATTTAACTGGGGATATATTTATATTTGTTTTTAATTAGTTAAATTAATTGGTGAAATGTCAATGGCAGCCACTTATATACTTATACCATGGAGACGATGGAACCTATGGAACAAGGGTCGTCGCGCCATCCCAACCACCCCAGCCACCGCGCTTTCTTTCAGTCAGCGGTGGTGGTACTTTAACAAAAGGTGCATTTGAGTGACAGAGTTTTCTTTGTCGGATGGCATCGCACGACGCTCCAGTGCGTGATGAACGGTAATTGGCTTCGTTTAGCGGACGAGTCTTCGGCAGTGGCACATCGCTGTCAAATGTCAGTCGATCGACATCTCGTTAGATAATTGCCAGGCCGGAAATTGCGTGCAAAAACCCCGCTGTTAATGCCGCTGGTGGAGGAAAGGCTGGAACGGCGAGTTGAGCAGTATTGCAGTGTCATGGGTTGTGTGGCGAATTTTGTCGAGAACGCGTAGGGCGTGATGTTAGTCTAGGTGAACTTGTTGGTGAGAAGAAAATGCATATCTCAATGTACGGAAGATACAATTTATATATTAGAAAGTTAATTTTTAGGAGAATCAATGTAATTTTTCCACGGTCACTTAGCTTAAATGGCACGAATAAGTTATTGTAGCTAAAGCTATCTATACAAACACTTTTCTCGAACGCAAAGCTATGTGGTCTGCTTTATCAGGGACTTAACATAAGTCCCAAATAAAAAACAAAAATCTGACAAATAATATTCGATTCTAGAATTTTAGACTAAATGTAATGTATTGAGTTTGCCCCTGTCTGCTTATCTCAATTTGGTGCGACTCGGTAGATTGGCACAGCGGGAATTGCATGCGAAGTATTCATATTATAGGTTGAGGAGATCGGCTCAGCAGCGAATTGAACAGATTTTATGTTTTGTTAGAGAGTTTGTATGATTTTTAGGCGTGTGCTGTTAGTCAAGCTGAATTTGTTGGGTCGAAAAACTGCATATCTCTTCATCCATACACAATCTTCAATGGTAATTAATAAAATCGTTTGGTTCACGCATTCTTAGGGTTATTTTTGTGGATGTGATCCACACATTTTTGTGGATGGATGTGAAAAACAATTCGTATTTCCCCATAGTTTTAATTATATAAAGCCAAATAGAAGCATAAAGCTAACAGAAAAAAGCATAAAATGGACGTAATCGTTCACTTGGCTTCTGTATTATGTTTAATTTCAAGTTTTCAAACATGTCTACTCTATCCTTGTTTTCTTACCTCAATCCACAATTAAAAAATGTAATGTCCGACGATGAACTAGATGTCCACTACGTTTTTGGTATCGACACTAAAGATAAAGTTTTGTCAAATATCTTGACCATTTATAACTGAAGCAAGGAAATAACTCACTAACCAACAATTGAATTTTCGTATCCGCTGCCGCGTTTTCTCGTGAAACTGGGGTCAACTTCGTCTTGGGCGCCGTACGGAGAAAATGGAGAAAGGGTCCTTAAAACCTTTCATATCGTATGCTTAAAACTTTTACACCCGAAACGTGTGACGCTTGTGAAATTATAGAAGGAAGCAGACACGTCTCACATGTAAAACGAGTCTGGCGCACCTGAGCTCAAATGTCAAGTAGAGCATGCAAGTTTTATATCCTGGTGGAGGTGCCGGGTTCTTAAGTGAAGTGGTGGTGCCATGACTTTTTCATTAGAGTGTGTATTGCATCGCTATATCCGCAAGTATACATGCATGTGTGGCCCATGGCTCTACCCAGTTCACGTTACCATGTAAAATAATTGAACACACTCAACGAGCCCGCTTTTAGTATAATAACACACTCATTCCAACTTAAAATGACTTCGCAACCCTCAAAATCCCCTGTATTCGTCATATTCGCCATATTTACCCTTCCGCCTGTCATTTTGCTCTGGAATGGAGGGAATTCGCATGAAAAAACAACGCTACAGTGGCTGTATATGACGAGAAGAGTAAATAAACATTTACTTTGTTTTTAATACGTTGGTATTGGGTATTGATAGCGTAAGCAATTTTGGTACTTGGGGGGGTGTTCGATAATTTTGCCTAAAAGACAACAGATGATCGATTTCATATGGTTTTAGCTGTTTTTGTTATGTTTTGCATGAGTAACTGGACTCTTTTGACCGGCGCAAATAACCCAGACGCTGACGTGCCATTAAAGAACATATGAACTCCACTAAATCGATATTTGACTAAATTTATCGTTTTTTGGTCTTTTAAGACGTGAAAACGGCATAAGCACCCAAAATAAAATATTTTATAACGAATCACAAAATAACATCAACTATAATATACTTTGGTATTGATTTACAGCATCTGAAGCCGGTTACGATCCATTTCGATTGCAAATGTAATCAATATCGCATACGAGAACTGGTTATTATTTATTTTTATGAAAAATATAATAAAAACATGTTTTTATTGCTTTCCGTTGAATCTTTTCGATTCCATTAAGTTTTGATTGCAAATTTTTATTGATTCAATTGAGAAAATTGATCAAACTACGAATTTTTCGCAAATTTTCTTCTGAGGCTATATTCTTTTTCCTGATGAGCAAAAAATTGAATTATCATGGATCGTGCATTTAAATTTCGGGTTGTCTTACTTAGAAACTAAAAGAGTTAAGCTTCTTCGCTCTTAAATCACAAAATTTTCGTCAAAAAAAGTCATTTAAACAGTCAATAAAACTGCAATATTTCAGTTCAGTGTTTGATGCATGCGAGACAGAGTAGAAATAACCTCTAGCTAAAAAAACAGTCCCCAGTTCAACCCAGACGCAAACTAATCCCCCGCTTATTATTAGTAACGAAATTTTGGAATTGATATTTCGTCATTATCGAGTCGTCGTTATAACCGTACAATATAAACCGTACATGCAAAGAGTAATCACACTAATCGCCCCCGTTCTTCTCCCTCCGTCCTCAGGAGCAAGGTGGCGGCCGCGCTGCTCAACAAGCATCTGCAGATCAACGGCATCAGCGCCGGGCTCACCTCTATGCAGCAACCTCTCAACGGCGACATGTCCGGCGGGGGCGGCGGGGGCGAACAGGTCCCCGAGCCGATCGCCAGCAGCAAGATGAAGAGGGAACGCAAGGCTGCTCGCACCCTGGGCATCATCATGTCTGCGTTCCTAGCGTGCTGGCTACCCTTCTTCTTATGGTGAGGGATGCTGGAAGGAGAAGGGAGGAAAAGCGGCCACGGATTACTACCTCTGACGCCAACGGGTTTTATTAATGTTTTTTTCCTCATTTGCATATTTCTGCGAACGACCCGGCGGGCATCGATATAAAAAAAAAGTCTCGCGAAGAATTGCGTGTAAAATTTGATGTTGGCAAAGAGTTGCTGTTGCGAGAAAAGTTCGTTTAATTAATTTGAAATGGATATTGTCGAAAGTTTCACGTCAAAGTTTAGACATCTCCCGGCGTTCACACGTTTTTCAAATGGCATTACAAAACGGTTGGCGAAGTTTCGTAACAACTTTGATAGCTGAACATTACGTGGAAAACACCTTTATTTAGTGTCGCTTTTCCTACCGACGCGGGCTTCATGCAAACAAAGCGCGGCGTCATCGAGAAGTTGCCAAAGTTGCTCTTCATGTCAATACCGCATTTTCAAAGTTACTCCTTTGTTAAGCCCGCGCCCATGTACCTAGGTCGTAGGAATAATATTATGTAGGTAATCGACATCCCTGCCAATACAGAAGGCTTTAGGTTGGCTCTTGGGAACGCGTTCTTTGCCGTGTTTATAGAGAGATATTCGTGGAGTTTTGGTGAGGGCGTCGTGGGTCCCATTGGTCGCTCAGCGAAGCAAGTCGAAGTGAGGTACATTATGTATAGAAAGACGTATAGAAGGAACATAGGTAAATGTTCGACGTTCCAAATTGATGATGCGGATATGTCTTTGTCAGAGTTATGAAGGGCGGAGGGAACACAGTTTACTTTATGACCTATAGAGGAGTTGAATTGTACAAGGAAAATATGTGCTATCCGTGGCTATAAATGGTAGAAAAGTAGGGGTAACTTTCAAACTCCTGTGTCGCTATTCACTTTTCCGTGTCCCCGATTTTTCTTTTCGGTGTTCGATGGCGTGAAGAAAATATATAACTCGAAACAAATATCGCAAAGGAAAAACAAACGATCTCGCTTGTACGACAAAGAAGCCAAGAATTCAATCAAATTTCATATGCAAAAGGTACAATGCCATGAACTACACCCTTTGCTCTACACCAATCGCCTCTACCAAAACCAAAACTCCGCCATGCGAGAGCGACATGCCTCTTTCTCGAACCGAACGGACGTGACTCATTTTCTCACAGCGGCAGTGAAACAAAAAACGTCACACGCGTGTTGTCAGAATGTGTGTTGCCTGTATTTTTCTTTGCCGTATATACAGTATTAAGTCAGCAAAATCTCATTTCCGTTTTTCTACTTGCCGTCTCCCTTTTGCTCGAGCGCAATCTGGCGCGCACCTTGTTGGTTTGCGGGTGCAACTAACTGAACCCCACGAGACACTAAGGGGTTGGATGCCACCGGTGCTGTCTCCTGTCTGTATTTGTAAGGCGAAGTCGAAATCCGCCAGAGACGCTGCACAAAGTCACATATTCACATTGTTGCCAAAAAATGATCAGATATTCAAAATCGTGTTTGCCACAATCAAGGTTCTGATATATACTCACATTTAGACCGAACTTTTGGGAATGATTGCAATTTAAGGGACAGCATTGATTTATCGGCGGAGGTTTTATAGTTTTTGACTCCCACTCGTTTGGATTTTGGTTTTATTTAAAGCTTCTTATAGTCTAAAATTGTGCGGGTGTTCATATTTTTAAGCGAAACAATTCCCCGTCAAATAAAATAAATATAAATATAGCATTTTACATTGAGGAGCGCAGACACGAGTCCAACTATTCAGATTGAACACCGAGGCTGGAGTTCCCGAGAGTCAGACGTTGAGACGAATTTAATTTAGCTCTCTGGAAAGTGTCAAAATGTAGCGGTCTGTTACACAAAAACCATGATAGTTCACCTATTCACCCCAGAGCAGTGCTTACTACGGCTTAGCAACCATATCCATTTCGCGTATAGATACGCAGAAGTTTCTCCTGGGGTTGTATTATAAGGGTAGTAGAATCGCCCACGCACAAACTGCGCTAGGAAACCACATTACTCTCGTCGAATACAATCTTGAATCTCTCACCTTACTTCTCCATGCCCAGGAGCCAGCACCAGCTTAAATTCCCTTTGCATACTATATCTGACTTGCAAAGAATTTTGCATCTCACATCTCATGTCTTACATTGAGCTAAATCTTGTTTGATACGTTCGCCAAAATTTAGTCACCATGTAATTGGGGTGTAGTAAGTAAGAGGAAAAAACGCGATATGTTTTTCATGTTTACTTATAGGAAACTCAATAGGCAACCACTCAAAACAAAATGTGATAAAAGATGATGCGAACAAATCAAAAGTGTGCCTCGGCGGGGAAATAGAAAATTCGTGGAGGTACAGTTGGCATGGTGTCCACCTTTGTGGACATTTTCCGATGTATCCACTCACAATTTCACCATGTGTCCATTTTCAAAAGATGGAAATTGAAAGTTTGCTTTCAAGCTTTGCAAGCTTTTCAATACCAAGAATCTTACAAAATTTCAAGAAACAAAACACCAAATTTCTTACAAATTTGTATAGAATCTAGGAAATTCAAAACAAAATCAGGTGAGAAAACGCTGAAGGCAAATCTTCCGGACTAGCTAGAAGTGAAAGTAAGCAAGTGCAGTCATCACATGCTAAAGTGGCCAGCAAAGCCCTTCAATATTACGTTATTAACGTAAAGTTGTGTTAAATTGCAACTAGATGGTTTTAGTTCTTTAATTTCAAGCCAGCCCGCCATAGGCAGCGCTGACGATTCGGTCGCCAGCTCAACAACACAATTTCGACAGAGTTTCCTTAAATATTTTTCAGCTTAATCTAATACATTTGGTAGCACAAGTAAGCCGACCTTAGCCAAGCATACCAACGTAAGCAACACTTATTCAATGGCAGACATCATTAGCCAACGCTTGCACCCACCTTTGTGTTCATCACCGTTGCCTTAATTGAAGCGGACTACATCAAACAACAACACTCTGGTCCGAAACTGGCTTTGTTCAGCAAATTATAGACATTGTTCGGCTGTTGTTAATTAAAATAGTGGAAACGTGGTGGGCCTTTTCGCGACTTAGACATGGATGTCTTGACAGTGAAAATCTAGCTCACCGGAGAGAAAATGGTTGGTGGAATAAAAACCCGTGTGTTTCGTCCTGGGCAGAGGTGACACTAGTAAATTGCTGCGTTTTGCTAGCGTCTTGTGACGTCTTGCAAGACGGTTAGTCTAATTTTCTGAGATGGAGAAGACTATGTTATTTTTTTACGCTAGTCGTTTATACTTGTGCAAGCATTGTGCTTGTTTCAGAGTCGGCCTAGGGATGAGGAGAAACTTTAAAGAGTAGGTTTCGTCTAGATTAATATTTTGTTCGTGTAGATTGTAGGTGCACACGGGGAAAGTATGAAAAGGCACGCGGAAGTTGGTACTGGAAAATTCCTGGAAATTTCAGACGTGCGGAAATTGAGACACAGCTGTTTTATCACTAGTGACCTTGTATAACAGATTGGACGAAATAAAATGTAGATGAAGTGATGATAAAGCGATGTAGGAAATGATTATGATTAAATTCAAATTCATGCACTTGTTCAATATCATCTTCATTCAAAACTGGTAAAAAGTGATTAAAAATAAGCTTTCGCGAAGCCCAAGTTTGTAGACAATATTCAGAGGTGAGTATATTTAGGTACAGAAATTAATCAGCTTCCAAGAAAAGTCTTTGTTCTGTCTGCTTTTTAACGCCGTTGGTATTTATGAGACAACGATAAGCCGCCGGAATGTGCTTCTTAAAGCTTGACTTCAGTCTGCATCTTAGCCAACAGTGTGTCTTCGAGTTTCATTTTACCGTCTCGCGTTTGATCTGGAGTCGTCAACGCGAGTCTGCTGCCTCATCCATCAATCTTCAAAGGCCAATAAAAAAAAACACCACCAACTTAAATAAAACCGCATAGCCACGCGGTTTAGAAAACAAACATTTTACACAAACATTTTCGTTATGTTGGATTTGGGATCAAAAAAAACGCCGCCACCATTCTACTTTCAACTACGTAGTTATTGTGATTTTTTAAAGAAAACCTTTCAAAAACAGAGAAATATCATTGGAGCATGTGTCATTGTGTTGTGGCTCTTGCAGAAAGACTGAAATTCTACCCGAACTTTCCATAAATTTGCTAAAAATGACCGTGGTAATTCATTGAATGATCGGTGTTCATCTCTAACCAAATTGTATATGAAGAAAGTATTAAATTCTGTTACTTGAAATCTGAAAATGCTCGTAGTTCTGAAATGATTTTCTCACGTGATTTTGAAATGACCATCTCATGTGATATATGGTGAGACACCATAACTATTTTCCAGCTCAGAGTAAATCTGTCAAAATCACGAGATTTTAAAAATCCAAGCACATTTTGGCAAAGTAAAAAGTACAAGGAAATAGTAATTTTGTCGTGTGTCATTCATGATGAACGTTATGAGCGTGATGACCAAAATCATTAAAATTACTTACTGCAGTATAAAGTCCATCGTGTTTTAAATACCGTTCTCAACATGCTATGAACAGCTCACAAGGCTGGAAAATGTCCACCTGGTTACAAATTTCAACATTGCACCCCTTTGACTTTCCAACACATACCTTTTTCCAGCCATGAAAAGTGGCAATCTAGTTACACTTGTGATAGGTATTCAGGTAATTGGTTGACAGAGAGCCCTCTAGGCCATCCAAAACAGAATGCATCCAAAAAACCGTTTAAATTGTCATCATCACCATGTAAAACTCTTCGAAAGTTAAAGTCATCGCATTTCCCGGTCAGAGAAAGTGGAACTGGACGCCAACCTAGCCAAGCAGAGAAACGACCGACTCTTCCGCATTGCACCCTTGAGAAGGTCCAAAGATACGCAATTCACAATAAAAGCAAGCGGTCATGAACACAGTTTCAAATGAGCTGGATTTACTGACACAGCCCATAAAACTGATCATCAAACCAGAATGTAACCTCCAAAAACAGTCCCTCTCATCAATATTTTGTGACAAACAAAACCCCCTCAATATTAAGTTAAATTTCTTTTAAGTGTCATCGTGTTAAATTGCAACATGATGGTTCCGGTGATTTAATTTCTAGCCAATCCGCCTAGGCGACGCTGACGGTTCTGTCGCCAACTCAACAATCCTATTGCTCATTTGACGATACATTTTTATAATGTGAAATATGTAATAGCTTGTGTGCTACGTAAAGAAAATTACTATTATTTCGGCAGAGGTAAGAAAGTATGACATTTGCTACCACTTCACCAGAAAGTAACCCCCAAAACCCCGTCCCTGTCCACAGGTACGTGATTACGACGCTGTGCGGCGCCGAACGCTGCTACTGTCCGCCAGTGGTGGTCGCCACCGTCTTCTGGATCGGCTACTTCAACTCGGCGCTCAACCCGCTAATCTACGCGTACTTCAACCGCGAATTCCGCGCGGCGTTCAAGAAGACGCTGCAATCGCTGTGCGACTACCTGTCGCCGCGGCGTCCTCGCGACCCCCTCTACATGGGCGGACGGCGTCCCGACGGCACCAACAGCAACGCGTCCTCGGAGATACACATGAACAACCATCTGCGTGCGAACCGCGCCGGCTTGATACACCATATCAGTGACTTGGAGTCGAATGTGCAGACGGAGGCGGTGATTTAAGGTGGATGGCTGGCTGGTGGAATGGCGGCGGAAACAGGTAGATCAAAATGGCGGAACCGGGCGGATGGAATGGCGACGACAGCGAAGATGTATCCGAGGTGTCATGTTGGTTTTGTTAGGTTAGGTTGAATGACAGGGATTCTCACGACAATATTTTGAATCTTGGTAGAGTTTTGTGACTCTCTCGTCATCCATGTACGGTTTGTTCTGCCATTAGTCCTAAGGGCCGAAGTTAAAATTTCTAATTAGGAAGCTAACTTTCAGATTAAAACTCATCTCCGTGGTGACAACCTAAGGGTTGCTTATTACCGTACATTGCAATACCAGCCCAAAGAATCATTAACGGGACGTTAAGAAGTTGACAGGCTACTGGAAAACTGGGCCTTAATGAATTAATATCACCGCTATTTCCGTTGCCAAATTCGCCAAACGCCGGTTGACTGACGTGACGTACAAGGGCATTACGTAAGTGGTGGACTCGCTATTTTCCGGCAGGTTTTTCTCCTCGAGTCGCTGGCTGGTGCGTGCGAGTGTGTCGATTTCACATTGATTTCGTGTGATATTTTCCTGGTTGTATGGCGACGAGTTTCTTTGGAAGGTGTCACTCGTTTTCTTTGTGTTTTTTTTCTTTGCTTATTGACAGCCAAATGATCTCATTCGTGTACGTTGCTTTTGATCGCTTGAACGATCGAGTTTTTTTTCCGAACAAAAATTGGTTTATTAACTTCTTTGAACCGTAATTGTAGCAGGTGCGTTGGAGAATGTCGCATTGTTTGCTTGAGCGAAACGAGCGAAGATTACAACTCCTTAAAATGAACGTAGAGAAAATGCAGAGTGAGCGAAACACTGATGTGCTGCTTCCGTTTCACAGCTAAGCGCATTTTAAACTGTCGTAAAACCGTGCACAAATTGGTGTGAATCTAATAATTATTTATTTGCCGCTCCAGCAGTTCCATCTCGGCGAGATGGATCTGAGATCGCAGAAGATTCCCGCCTCCCCCCGTATATACCGTATAAAGTTATATCCGCGGAAGACAATTGCTCTGAAAGCATGATGGAAGCTAGCGAAATTACAGAATGAAGACAGCAACAGCCATGGCGGTGTAAATGTAGTGTGGAAATAGCGTGCAGCCAAGGCGAGGCGAAGAAAATAGAAGACAGGAGCGTCGTAATAGAATAATACAAAGCCCGGGAGCAGAGCGGGCGCCGTGTTCCAATGCCAGGATATAGCGAGGATGCAGTTTATGGAAATGACGAGCGTCAACCCCATGTATCTGTAACTCGAGACGAGCACCGCAAAGTGTCTGTGTGTCTGGAGCACAATAGAAAAGTCAAAACATGAATATTAATGTCGTGGCTTTCGTGCTTTATTCTCTTTAACCAAAGTTAGACCGGGATTTTTTGACCTGTGCGCTTCGATAATGTTATTATTTCAGCAAGTTCATTCAGTCCGTACACTTCCGTTAATAAAAGCACACGAAAAAAAATTCCCTTTGTAGCGCGCACTCATGAAAATAAAAAGGCTGGGTTCGTTAACATAATCACAACAATTGGGGGTCTGTGGGTGAAAGAGTGAGCAGCAATTGATGTGTCCAATGGCTATCGCAGCCAGTTATGTTTGGCAGCACAATGCATTGATAAGCATTGTGCTGATAAGCGGACTTGTGGGGTGTGCGAGCGCTCTGCTGTTATTGTTTGCCATACGTGGCAGGCCCCGCGTCATGTCAGATTTCAATGGCAATTTGAGGGAACGTTGTGGCGTACAGCGTGCCGTATACACGACGGTTTTCAAGCGAAGAGACGCATGCAAATTAGTTGGCTCGCCAAGCTGCATGCAGATTGTGAAAATATGGAATATTTTACTAGCTACGTTTTTTCTTTCTCCTTGCTACTATAGAAATGAATGTTGAAAACTATTCCATAAGATACTCTTCCATTGTCTGCTTCTGCGAATGTGTCCTATATAAAGAAAGTTGCCAGCATTCTGTTTTAACATTTCTTGTAAGAATCGGATGCAAATTGACTTAATATTCAGTTATTATTATCAACGTAAGGTTTAAAAAACGTAGCTTTATAAAAATAATACCGTATCTCTACTGATAGCTGCATAGTTCCTCAAATAGCTGAAAAAAAAAATCAGACTCCAATCTACAGCCTCTCAGCGCTTAGCACATAGGTATATCATACGCTCTCCACGACTGACTCTGAGTTGATAAATCTTTCAGTAGGAACAAAGGAAAGAACTCGGCTCGGAATACTGCTGATAAAAACACGCCGAGTGGTACAGCGGAAGCGAATTCACAGCACACTCTTCAATATCTCGCACGTTGAGTTTGAATAATTTGTTTCTGACATTCTCTATATAGCTTTCTGCAGCAGACCAGACGCTCATAGCTAAAGCATGTAAAAATCAATCCACATTCACTATAGCGTGTTGTTTTTTTTTTTTTTGAAAGCTTACCGATCGTAAAGTCCGGAAAACAGGAGGATCGAGAGTGAAATGACAGGGAAAACACTGCAGGAAACTCGTTTTCGTTTGTTTTGGTCGAGTGTACGGCATCAGTGTCTCCAGGCTTCTCACACGATGATTATGCAAGGTAATCACGTATTTAGCGTACGGAAAAAGAATTTAGGATCGTAATTTTGCTGCTAGTCGCTTGCGTGATGTTCGATTTAAAAACTATAGCCAATGGTCACGGAATTGGATCGTTAGAGTATCGTTTTGTGATGTTTTGATTAATCTGAGAATGTTGACAATCATCTATATAGTCATGGATCGAATACGCCATCGTGAGTTGACGGGGGACAGAAATAGCACGCTCATAAGGTTACCTATAGTATTAAAATGGAAATTATATGGTTATAAAATTATTAAGTAGGTAGATTATGTGCCCACTCAAGCTCATGCCAATTTCTGGAAACCGTTTAGGTCGTATGATTAATAAATCTCTATAATTATGCTCGTTTAATTTGGAAGGAAGCTTTTTAGACATCGAATCGAGTTCTGTTTAAGGAAAGGCTAGTGTCCCATATTTAGAAAATAGTGAAACGCTTTCCAAAATAGCATTCCCTTTTTAGTTTGGTGTTCCGTGCGGAAAAGTAATTGTATTTACCAATATTGGTATTTGAGAAATGTGATGAATTAGTAGGAATTCCAATTTGTTAAATAGGTGAATGAAATAAGATGTGTCTAATAAAGGAAAGAAGTATATAAGTAGGCATCTCTCTCTTGTATTTTGTTGTAATAGATTACATTAAAATGAGAAACGATTTGTCATCCGAGCATGACAGCTAGACAGGTCGTTAGCTAAGATGCAGCTTAAAGCGATTGAAGTGCACTCCAGCATTTTGATAAACCCCATGTCAATTGCATAATTTGAAAATAATATCTATGTCGTGGACAAATTTACTAATTGCATAAGCTATGTAATAAATTATACGTGTTACATTATTCAGAACTATATACTTGCCCTGTGACTAAAGGTGTACAAAATAGTGATGGATATAAATCAGTTATTTCAAGGTCACGAAAATCATATCGTTAAAATACTCAAAATGTGACCAAAAAAACCACTGAAATATTTTTGAAACGTATTTTTTAAGTTCGTAAGTGTTGATGTTTCTATGTTTATAATTATAAGTGATGTTTTGTATAAACTGGAAATAGTATATAGTGCAATATTAAGAATAGTTAATAGTTATGAAATTAATAAATGTTAGTTTCTAAAGCAAGCTGCAAGTTGCCATATGAAACCAAAAGAGATTCGTGCAATACAGTACGAAACTTTGCGTGGAGCTCACGGATAGAAAAGTCTAGTTTGGCATGTAGATATTTTTTGATGTCATACAATTTAAGATCACCAATTTTCCATGTATATATTTATTACTGTACATACCACAATTTTGACCGACTATTTATGGTAGATCTGAGTATATAGCTGTGTGTATTTATGTTCCTTCACTTTCAATGTATCGTTGTGGCAATTTTGGTGTTAATATTAACAATCTTTAGGTGAGCACACTAACATTCAATCTCTTCTCCGGACAGAGATATTTAAAAAAATCTCTAACGGAGCCAAAAAACTCATAGATTTCATCACGAATTGACATTTTGTTCTTGAAAAAGGTCTAAGCAAAAAGAGAACAAAATGAGCTATGAGTGTTTTGCTGTCGTACAATCACACATAGAAATTATATTTGTTCAAATTAGAGCTCGCTGTTTCAAATTCCTTCTCAAAAAGCTTCGCGTTTCAATACAAGAATAATTTTAATCAGTTTAGAGATATATCTCCAGTGAAAACGGGTATTGCTAAGTGATTAAATTAGGTATTTTTTCAAAGAAATAACGAGAGTTTAATTTAATTATGTATAGAATAGATGTTATTATCAATCGATTGTCAATGTAAAGATCGATTAAATGGCGTTAATGTTCTAAGTGTTACTAACACAATCTAGATGAGTAAAATTAGCAAGAAATAATTATAATTGTAAATCGTCGTCATTTTCATCATTAATATGTACCCAACATGTAAATGAAACATTAATATTTGTGATACCTTTTGTGACCAAAATGTATTTGAAAAGAATATGTATACTATTGTAGAGCTGTCCGAATAATGCATTTATAAAATATTATATGTATATACGTTGAGTGACCCCTCCCCACCTTTCCCAGTACAATATAAAAGAAATCAATAAAAGTAAAAAAAAAAAATCGTCTTGTCCGTCAGTAAAATTCACCTCGTGTTCCTCAGATTTTAAAACATCAAAATCCTCCTCGATGTAAATGACTTAATTTTTTATTATTATTACCGTACGAATTTATGAGAGACAAGAGCAGAGTTACGAAGCAAAGTTTGATAAAAAAGGAAATTCATTTCATTCTATCCAGCTCCAGATGTAAGTGAGCTAAAACTTGGATTGATTCTTCGAGAACGCTATCAAATTTATTCCATTACAATCTGAGGGCATAAATTATTGCCAAATTTCGCCAAGAAACAGACATACACGCAGCATTTCCGATTCGCCGAGAATTCTTCTTCAATTGAACACACTTGATAATTCATGTCGTCCACCATTCTGTCTGCCGCCGCTCAAAACTTCTTTCCGCCCTTCTGCATTATTAACAACCAACGGAAAACGAAGGCTTTTCTTTAACCTTAAAAACCGAAAAGCTTTAGAGAGAGAGAGAGAGAGAGAGAGAGAGAGAGAGAGAGAGAGAGAGAGAGAGAGAGAGAGAGAGAGAGAGAGAGAGAGAGAGAGAGAGAGAGAGAGAGAGAGAGAGAGAGAGAGAGAGAGAGAGAGAGAGAGAGAGAGAGAGAGAGAGAGAGAGAGAGAGAGAGAGAGAGAGAGAGAGAGAGAGAGAGAGAGAGAGAGACAGAGAGAGAGAGAGAGAGAGAGAGAGAGAGAGAGAGAGAGAGAGAGAGAGAGAGAGAGAGAGACAGAGAGAGAGAGAGAGAGAGAGAGAGAGAGAGAGAGAGAGGAGAGAAAGAGATAGACCATCCCTAGAACGAAGACAACGAATGAACCATATTTTCTTTGACTTGCTACACATTTTGTGGGAAAAAACCAAAGAAATTTTGACAATTCAAAGAAACTGTTTTGTCAAAATGTGCGGCACTCGATGAAAACATTACCTTCATACTAGTAATTTGAATCGCTATCAGCTCTATCAGCCAACTCTGATACATGAAATTTGGCAACCACCCCAAACAGGATAATAATTGAATATCTCTACAGATAATCGTTAGCGCATTCCATATTATGCCGAATCCATTTATATATCAATCAACTCGCTATGAATGCCATTACATCTCCACTAAGCAAACATGTTACAATTTAATATTTTGATTGAATTTATATGTACAGGTATTAACCGGCACTACGTTTATTATCATGGTGTTGCTATTTCAATAGATTTTCCAGGAATAGCAGCTCATTACTACCTATCCAGCATTCACTATCACTTTAACTGGATTGGTAATCAATTAGTTCAAATCCCCACCGACTAATAATTTGATCATCAACATAATTAATTTGTATTCTATGTGCTGGTTCGGATTACTATCGAATCGAAAGCATTGACAGCTCATAGTGTGCATTTGCATACTGAATTAACACAAACCCTATTTCATACCACATTTTATTTACCAGTCCTAAGCCATCAACACCACTTAACCAAGGAACCAGTTTTAGGATTGATTCCCAAATGCACGATACTGAGCTCTCACTCTCAGGCACAGCACAACCAAGTGTTGGAAATTGATTTTCTTCTCAGAAGTGATTCTTGAAATTAGTGGGCGATAGAATCAATGGCGAGCAGAATGGTTTTGATTCGGTTTAAGGTCACAGGGTGTAACCTCCGATTGCTGTGCCTTTACGCCCTGTAATAAAATACGAGAGCGAAATCTAGACTTAGGCCTTTGCCCCACGTGTATAGAAATTCCGTTCGTATCTGCACCATGCGCTCACAGCAAACCGGATCGAAGGTAGTAGTCTCCAATGTATTCTAGAGGGTCTCTAGAGCATTTCGAAATTATATGGGCTTTAGTGTGTAAACGTACTTATGGTAATTTCAAGGGAAATATACAGTGCATGGCAATTTGAACGTTTACGCTGGGTATTGAGTAAATATAGTTGATGCAGTTTGCAGAGGTGCTTACCGTGGTCCTGGTTTAATTTGTCAGTCAGTTTTATAGAAATTTGGTGGGTGTTGGAGAATTGCCCCTTAGGTATGAGTAAGGGGGTTTCATTTTCACATTGGTTCAATTTCACTTCCCAGAAGATCCGTATACATCTTAAATTAAAAGTTATGTATACCTATCTAATTAAAATTTGAATGCTGTCATTAATAAAATATGATACTTAGTTTGAACTGTAATTGCAGACGTGAAATTTGGGTTGCGAAAATAAAGTTGAGCTTGGTGAACTTGGGTACGAAATTTGATACATCAATAATATAAAAGATTTTTGGCTGTATTCTGTTCATACTTCGGAAAGGTCACAAGGTAGTTTCTCAAGTTCCTTAAAGTTTTCAAATAAATTTAAACTCTTTTTAGGCAACACGAGACAAATGGAGCTCACAAAAACACAATCTTTTAATGTTGAACACTTTTTAGCGTTGCAAAAAAATAAAAATAAAATATTGTATCGCCACAATTTCGAATTTTATGCTTCAGAAAAAGCCGAAAAGAAAAAGCTGAACCACATTCAAACACAGCCACTCGCTGGATATAAACTTCACCAGCCCATGCTCAAAGATAAAATCTCAATCGTGAATCCCTTTTTTTAATCGGCTTTTCATTATTTTAATGAACATGCATTTCAATGAACGCAAAGTCTCACGAGAACGAGATAATAGTTCTTTTTTACGACTGGATCAGTCCTGGAGCGCGATTACTGGGAACTGGGGGTGGTTTTTTAACTGCTCTGACAAATTCTGAGCGCAAATCCAGGCAGATCCAGGGATGGAAAAAAGTAGAAGCCTGACGTTTACCCACCGCCGTGAAATATCACGCGAGACAATGTGCATGTGAACTCGACTATAGAAGCGAGAAATATCGCAAACATTTTATATTCGTTTCAACATATTGAAAATATCTCACCAGTGGAAATTTTTCAGAGATATATTGCGCATCTTTATTTTCTTCACATATTGCTTTCGTAAATGGATATAAAACTATGCATTTATTATATTCTTTAGAAAAACCCGAAAAACACGAGCTGAACGAGAAATTTCAGTCCAGGTTAAATTCCAGACAATGAGTATAATAAAATATCAATTTTTCGACAGCAAATGCATGAAAATAAATAGAAAATCTAATATACTCTAATTGCATCTGAAATAGATGGCAAACAAAATGATGACCGCACAAAAAAAACTCAAACCCGACACAACTACTACCTTTCAAAATACAAAGAAAACCCCTACCGCTCACAGAATATATATACCTATAGGCAGAGAGAGAGAGTTTCCTTTATTCTATTTATAGGTCGCGGAAATTTGATCGGATCTGTCTCTAAGTTATCTCTCTGATGCTTTCACAAGACAATCTATTGTGGTGAAGTCTCCGAGTCTTATCTTCGTTGCCGAGTCTCCACTTCAGCGCCAGAGAAAGCAGCCCTCAGCCGCTTGCACCCTGACAGTCGATAGCGCAAAGGGTTGAAAATCAACGAGGGAGGAAACGTTGCGATGGTGCGTTAGGTGTAGGCGGACTTAATTGTGTTGCTTTTTTTCAATCTGCTATCATCGTATGATCATCTGGTACGTAGCTCGTCTTCTTGAACATATCCAGTATTTGATTTTAATAATCTTTCAAATATGTGTTATCAATTTTCGATTAATATTGCTGAAACTTGATGAAAAGCGGTGAAAACATGTTGTCTTCTACCTTCATCGAGCTGTTAAAGATGTGAGTCCTTTGTTCATGTATGTTGAAATATTTTAGGTAGAACATGAGAAATATTTTATTATTTTGCATTTTGCCAATGAATTTGTGGGATTTTCCTTGAATCTTGAATCTTGCGCGGCAGAAAACAATAGCTAACAAGCAATCTAAGTAACGCGTTAAGTAAAACGACTTTATCTATTGAAATCAAAATTGTTTTTACTACAAAAGCCATTTATTTTCTACTTGTAACGTTTTATAAGAGCACGTGTCAAACATATTTAAAAATCAATTAGAAGCGTGATATAAAATACTCAAAAACGTTTGGAAGATGTCAAGATAAAAAAAAAGTTCCGCATCCCATACAAATGCAATAATAATACCATGATAACGTCTTTCACAAGTAAAGAATCGGCGATTTGTAATCGTCAAAGGTATATTCCTTCCCACGAAAATAAACCAGCAAGTACCAAGACGCAGCGAACATATAGACGATGGTAAAAAACGAAGACACATCCCTCCTCCAAAGTTGTTTGTGCCAAAGAGGGCGTGTAATATTACGAATGGGAGCAAAGTTGATATGAAAAATAAACACTATCCGGGGTATAGGATAGGAAATTCAGCATCGCCAGGGACGAGATCGTATTGCACGAAGCTAAAAGGTGTTTGCTGCGATTTTATCGATTATTTGGACGACATGGCGTTCAGAATTCCACTCTTCCGAGTCACACTTTAGACAAGGAGTAAAAATATGATTGATAATTCCTGGCACGTCACGCTTCATTCCAGCATCATACGTCACGTGCTGCCAGAATACTAATTCGCGACGGTAAAAGTCTTCAGACTTCAGACTCTCTCGGGTGATAAATGCTTGGTTTAAACGCGCGGGAAAGAATGATGGGATGGAAAAATTCTGGACCACAGCCTCACAGGTACCAATAATCCTTCACGATCGAAGCGCGGACGGTGGGGAGGGAAATAATTGCTGGTTTTTGAGGAATTACTCGGTCTGAATTGAGAATTATACAAATCTGACTCATGTAGTCAAACAGCAAAACGACATATTTACAGTGAAAATGTATGTAGATAGCAATTGATATCACAAAAATACAGATGGAATAATCCACTCACTAGACACGAAAATTAATTTACAATCTACTATACACTGCTGCCTTTCATACTCATAGCGGGATAGGTATTACGTCAAAATCAAGCTGGCGCTTTTTTCAATACGAACATGTCTGATTCACTGATTACTAATCTTAAAATCTTCAGATTCATATTCGAATACTATTGAAACGCCATCATTTCATTTCATTCAGCTTCAACAAGATTTGCATCTGCCTTTTCATTATTTTACAACAAAAAAATCAAATCGCGTTGAGATCTCTTCTCTAGGAAAATTCATTTAGTATAGAATCAGTCTAGATAATGTGCTCACTATAGCTTTCATTTGATCACGATATTGAGTCTGCAGAATGTTAACATACGCATGCACAATGTGGAAGCATTCTTCTCTTTTCATCACCCATGAATCACACAGCGTATCCCTCCATCAAGAAATCCAGGATGCTCATCCCCCTGGTAATCTCCTGCTTAGAAAATAGAGCAATTACGAACCAGTCGTGGCATTTTTTTGGTTAACTATCAAAACCCGCGTACATGGGTATTTAATATGTCCGAATGCCATTTTGCACTGACTTTTATTTTTGTTAGTTCTCTTTTTTGTAATTGTGGAGATCTTCTTTGATCAATAGCTATGAGCTATAATAAAATATTAATTACAATAAACGTGGGATGGTTTCAACAACGTTACATAATTAAAATTTAATCTTATAGAAATGACTGGACGTATTGTATCATGCATTTACAACGCTTCGGTGATTCGATCACAATTTCTCATTGAATCCCTCAGCGGTATATTGGTATATGAACACCGAAATTCTCAACGAAAAATTTTTTTCTACGGAATAATTAATTATGAGTCATATTAATAAACCATTCCATGAGCTCAGCATAAAATATATATGTATGTGCCATAAAGCCACCTTAATACTTCATAGCGCTTATCCCCAATCGTAAAGTTCGAACGCAATAAGAAGATGAATATTGGACCACATATATATAGAGAGAGGAAATCGAGTCGCTGCTCCCAAAGGGAATGGAGTTCGAACTACTGAAGATCGGGGTAAGTTTGATTGAAACGGACTGACTGGGATCTGAATCAAGATCCCGCGATTTCCGATGATCAAAGAACATGACAAAATGGCTTATTTACAGTCGAATTGGCTTTTTGATAAATTGGTGTCTGTATAGTTTTTGGGGTAGACAGTCGAACTTTTTATTTCCATCTGCAGAAAGCTGCTTTTTTATTGTTTTAGTTTTATAGAAAAATGTGAAATATATGCTATTTAAACTTAATCATTTTAACCAATTATATGTTATAGATCATTATAGATCATATGATCATATAGATCATTACAAAATAAATAAAAATAAATAAATCGATTATGTCTGATTGTCAAACGATCGTTATTGAATAACCATGACTATTGCAAACCTATATGAATTCACGATTATCTCTGGTCAAATAATTAAAGTAGTCAGTACCTAGGGTTGTCTGAATGGGCAATTCGCTTGGCCACATAAATACCTGATGAAATTAATCTCTAAAAGTTCATAAAATTTTTAGCTTGCCTCATGCATCCTCAATTTAAGATTGGTAAACTGGAAAATTAAAAACTCTTTCGTTATTTTTATCTCCAAACTAATAAAGCAAACATAAACGAAATCGAATCAAAGTTGTGAATAGGTACAGATATCGTAACTCCCTGCAGAGACATTTTCAATCACAGCTGTCAACTCACATACTTTTTTTTCACAAACATACAGTTGTCAATATCGATAGGAATTGAACCGACTGCCCGACTGTCAAATCATTTGCCACTCAAATATCAAATGATTCGAATGCGTTGCCAAAAATTGCTCGTGATTCCGACAGCCATCTCAAATCGCTTGACCCAAATGGAACTGGACACACAAACGAATGCTTTAATATAACGCACGGTCGATAAGCATGCTAAGACAACAAATGTGAAACGTGTATCGCAAATATAACTAATAGCCTGACACCATACTGATCAACTAACAACAACATAGCAACAAAATAATCAAAGGCTGGATCCACACAACCAAGCTATCTATGGCTAGACAGGAGGACTTAGGGACAGTGTCAATTAGTTTTTTCGGGTTTAGCTTTTTGAAAAACAGTGTAAATATTTTGGTTTGGTTTCTTGGTTCGCGGAGGTTTTTAATGAGGCTTATGTAATATTTGGCTCGATTTGTTGCTGATTGGCACTAAATTGGCTGATTGGCAGCAAATGCGTCGCGAAAAGTTAGAGTTTGGGATTTAGCATTCAATACCCAGTAAAATAGTTTTTCTGAAAACTGGCGTCATAAGATTAGGAAAATACATGGGTCTTAAGAAATTAATTTGCTATCTGAGAGTTTTGCCATGTGTAACAACCTGGTGTTAACATTTTTCGAGTTATCATTCAGTATAACTGAGTAAGGCTGCTCGAACTAGCAGAAGCCAAGAGCAGTCGCGAAAGTTTTGTTCGAAACCAGAAGTTCTTTTTCTGCTTCGGAATCAGAAGAAAACTTTCTTGAGAGTGAACTAACATTTGGATGGGCGAAGCGAGTCACACAAAGATTTTTCAGAGAAAACCAGGGAAAAGGGCACTCACTGATTTTGTTTGATTTTTTGTTAACGTAGCATTTGCACCACACAGCGTTAAATAGATTAACAGGTGGTAAAATGCGCGCTGTTATTTGCATACATTGTCGTTAAGGTAAAAAATATAAACAAACGGTTAGGAAATACTGGCAGGTAGTTCCGAAATAAATTTTTAGGCTAAACAACTAACAGCTTCGATTACTCTCTTCTCAAGGTCAAAAAGGACCAAATGCGAATAAGTTCCCAAAGGAAATCGTAAGCTACATTGCACAAAACAAAGAACCACTAGCGGCGGTCTTAAATTTGGCCCCGAAATTTAGTGAAGACCACACGAAAGCTTATACTTATTAGCAAAAAGTCTTGTTGCAGTAAAAATTTTAAGAGAGGAAATCTACTTTTACACACTGTAAGACAGAATTGAGATCTCATTGATTGCCGTTTTTTGCAGTGGATACTAAAATTATTCGCCATTCGTTAATGACGAATTCACCAACCTGCCCACGCATTAGTCGAAACATTCAACAATTTGCACATGCGATATCATATTCTGCATCCATTCACACGAATCTACACACATATTTATTCAATGGCACGAGAAGTCACATTGAAATAATAGCATGCAAATTGATAAGTGTGCTTACAGCGAAACACCCGCAGATACCTTTGACTTTTGAGAGTATTGGTACACTCGGTACGCCAGGGGCGTTAGAGCTGGCATGTGCAACGGTGTAATGTATCGTGCTACGACCGTGCGTAGGTGTTCCGGCGTGGGAGTCGCTACAGCAGCGGCTCACCCCTAGGCAGCAGCAGATGTCTCGTGGGGGATGAATGGTGAACCGATACCGGGCGAGTCTAATAGGGAAAAGATTTCAGACACGGTTGCGCCGCGGAAAATTGCGTGGTGCGATGGTTGTGTATGTATCTTTTGCACAGTTTTTACTTCTTTATTTACTGCGAATCCAAAGATAGAACATGTTTCCTAGAGGTTGTCCGACAGAGAGAAAATTTTGAAGTCTAGGTTTTGCTCAGCAGTGGGCGAATAAGCCGCCAGTGTACATCATGAAAAGTATCCTATGTTCTAACAATTTGCAAAATCTTCACAATTTAAAATACCACATTTTGAAATTCTTTAAAATTATTCGCGCACATAACTTGACAGCAAACTTATCAAAATTAGTTTATCATCAAACTGGAATATTCCAGTGAAAGTGTAAACACTTTCCCACATAGCTCAAAGATTTAGACTCAATTGAGGATGTCTTTCGGGATAGAATTTCGAACCATCGGGTATGCTACTATAGTTAATGTTATAACTAATGTGCGATAGATTAGCCAAAGACATAAGTCTCACGAAAATAATCAAGAGCCTTTAATGATCCGATACTATATACGGCACCGATACCCCATATATTTCTCCAACAGTAATGGAAGGTACACGGCTCGATACACGAGCACCGATTAAATTAATCCGACCAAGTGATTAGAGAGTGTACTTCGTTCAGTCTAATATGCCCCACTTAATCAACAAAGATGATTAGCAAACCGACTATTTAGGATCCCCGCGCCGGTAATGCAACGTGCACCTGTCACAAGGATAATATGCTAAACTTGAAATTTCCTCTCACGTCCGCTTGACAATCATACGTCTGAAACTCAGTTAGGCCAGCTGTGCTGCTGCCATTAACGTTAATGCAAGGTGGTAAAAGTCAAGAGCAGACCGCTGACTCACCCAATATCAACACTTTCGACTAGTTTTAGCGAACAGCTTTGGTAGGTCGCGATGACAGCTAACATACGTAACTATACAGCCGGCGGGATGTAATTCATATCACGAATGAAACGTTTGAAAGCGATTAGGGAAAATCGGAAAATTTTAGTTCTAACTGGCTCGGCAGAGCACGGATTTACGAATCATGGGTTGTAATAATCCACGGGGTTAAGTTTCCCAAATCACAACAACAACAATAAGCCAATCACATTTTTTTTGGAAAAGATACCCACGACGTTTTGGAAAATTGTGTCGATGACTTTGTCTGGCTGGTTTGTTTTTGATGAGCGGGAGTGAAGCGAATCTTCAACCTGCTTGGAAAAAACCTGCTTTTTAATAAACGACTTAATGATATTTTCAGAATACATCTGTTTTCATTTAACAATTAAATCCTCTGCTTTCTCAGCACATTTCACCGCAAACTTTTCCTAAAAATTAGTTTTTACCAAAATGCTTCGTTTTTCTCAAATCACGTTTCTCACTAGGCCAAACCATCTCAGATATTTTGACTAAACTTTCCAGATAATATGTTGAACCTTATAATACATCGAATGTTTATAAATTTGGTTGCTTTATTTTCACTATGTTTATCTAGAAAACGACGTTTTTCTGTAGCTTTCTAACCCCAATTTATCTTTTCCCAATTTATCAATTCTATCTCAATCTATATTGACCCTTAAAAATTTTCAATCAGCTTCATAACAAAAAACGCTCATTAAAATAAGCGTTAGAGAAGCACTGGCTGAAATCAATCTTAACTGAGAAGTAAAATATAAATTTGTCTGGTTTTGCAATGTTATTGTCGTCGTCAGAATACTGCGATGTCGATTAGTGAAATACATGACCAAAATCGTTACAATAATTTCTGCGACAAAGGCAATATAACGGACTGCTATTTTTTACCAACAAATTCGTTCCTAGAAGTGAATGATTGAATCTAAATGCATCCAGAATTCACTGTAAATAATGCATATATCCGGAACGAGGTATTCCTGGCGCAATTTCAATTAAAACATCATCAGTTGGCACTGTTCGATACATCGAATGATACGCAGTCATTTGATGAGAATATATACCTACCCCAAGCCGCGAGAGCTACTAATTGCACCGTACCTGCCATATATCGATGTAAACATTTCATACAGGCATACATGTACGGAGGGGTGAGGGATGGGGGCAGTAACATGATACCGCATTTTGCGGGCTTGTAACGGTCAATTTACGATGACCGAAATTAAAATGCGAATCGTTTCCAGTTGATATTACTATTTGAAAAAGGGCAGCGTTTGAAGCCTGTTATACAACTTATTAGTGGTAAAGGGGCAGTTTCAATTATCAGCTATTTGGGGATGAAAGGATGGCAAATAAACTACGATTTTATTTTGAATTCCATATTCGGAACTTCCTTTGATGTCCGAACATAGCCTAACAAAAATTTGCACCGTTTAAAAATCAATTTACACAACCACTACTGCTTTCACAACAACTATGTGTACGTGTGTTGTGGACAAAACCTATAACCATTTAACCATGTTGTACCAATTTGTAAATCATTTTCACGAAAAGGATTAATATTTCGGAAAATTTAATCCAGTCTGCGTGCGTAATTAACGCCCCCCCCCCCCCAACCCCTCATAAAGGGGGCGCGACAGAAAATTCCTATTGACTTCGAAATTACTTGTCGCAAAGTTCGAGATTAAGTAAATTTAAAAGCAATTTCTTGTCACACGAAAACATCACTTCCTCCTTCGCGCTCCAAAGGAATTATTTGTAACGTCATTAAATATCCATCAGCGAAACTGCGCAGGCGTTTAGCTCAGATGTCTCCCTAAGGCACATACAATACCAACATCCCCAACGTGGAAGCCCTAAGCGCTGTTTTACAGCCGCGTTGACAGATATTTTAAGAGCGCTCGATAATATTATTCTTATAGCTATCTTCGCAGCGATATTAATTTCTATATCACGTTATATGGTTGTCTCTTAATGTATAAAGCAAGGAAATCCATCCTATAATGCTAGTCTCGAGCGAAATGAGCTGGTTCTCATCAGCTGAGTGTGATTTTTGAAAAGATATACTGCCGGAGGGAGGCATCCTATTTGTCTTTGACAAAAATATAAGCACGATTGCTGACTGGATGGAGCATCTGATAATTTTCTGAGTAAGTCGGAACAGCTAAGCGCGCAAGGGAAATCAAATGACAGTATCTACTTGATGTTTTATGAAAAATCTGAAGAAGATAATGACACACTACAAGTGTTTTTTATGTGATAATTGCATAGCGTGCTATAGAGCTTGCAGAAAAGAACTTACCAACAAGGGGTCTACTAACTTTTGTTACTACCTATAGAAAAACTGAAAATTTTGTTGTTTTTCCTATAATTTCCTTAGTGCATTTCCAGTGTTTTGTGACTGTTGGAAATTTTGACGCAATAATCGATTTAAAATCGAGTTTAAAATATGAAAGTGGATTAAATTTTCAAGTGGAATCAGTTCTTTAAAAAAAGCACACAAGAAAATTTTATTGTTACCTGTCAGCGAAGCGAGTGATGAAACTGAAGTTCAACTCTAGATGCGCGCAGTAACTTAAAACTCTACAACTTAAAAGTTACATTTTAAATGCAGAACTTTGAGACCTTTGCGAAATCCTGGCAGTTGTGGCTTTCTAGTTTACGAGATGGCCCCTACAGTGCATAATTTTTACAAGTTTTTTCTCCTGCGGCGCAAGTTTTCTTTGGAATGCTCACTGTCCAACATTTCATACTAAAGTGGATGAGATGGGGTGGAATTGCCTCAAATTGATACACATGCAAGGATTTCTTTATGAATTTTGGTCATAATGGTCATATATTTTGCATTTCAGGACCACAGAATTATAATATCAAAACATAATATAGGATTTATTTATTTATTTAAAAATAGCTGCCCCTAATAATAACAAATACGACCGCAAAACTTCAATGAATTCACCTCACTACCAAAACGTGCAGCTTTAAACGCAAATACCTGCGCTATCGAGGTGAATATATGATATTTGCAACTCTTTTTACTTGTACTTCTTTGCACTCCCACCACCGCTGGACTGTCCAGTGTTCATATTTCACTGTGTCACTGCTAGGACTGACAGTTGTAATCTTTCAGCTCTGCGCTTCGCTCGCCTGCTCGCGGTGATTGGTATTCCCTTCAAATATTTGACTTTGCTGATATATCACAGAGATCGCCTCCGATGGACCAAACTATCTGTTATTGAGCCGGCCAATAACACGGTTAAGCCCAGCGAAAAAGATAGAAACGACCTGCAAAAGATGACGGACTGCTTCGATTTTTTCCACATAGAACGAGAGTGAGGGTCTTAATGTTTGAACTTTAGGAGACATAAGATAAATATATCTACGACGCTTTTGTGTATGGGAAAAAGAATGGTGCTTCTTATTCGAAGAGGATTGGGCCAAGGAAAACTTAAGCGAAAGATATTCCGCAAGGAACGAATAGGGCTGCGATGGTTAATCAAAATGTGAGGTGTATAGTTTTTATTCCACAAAATTCCATACATTCAATCCGCCCATGATTTCTCTATAAAATTTATAATATATACCATCTTAAATCCCCTTCGACTATAATTTAAAGTTTATCTTCTATATAAGTGATTCGGGTAGTCGGTTATTTTTCTATGAAGCCAACAACTCTTTTGTGGTGGTTGTGTTTGAGAAGTTCTAGTTGGCAAGTAACGGGGAAGGAAAGTTTAGAAATTGCCGACCTGTGTATGTGAAAGATGTGATAAAAATGGCGTTTTTTAGGCCACCCTACAGCCTACGTGTTCTCTCGCGTGTATGTATAAAGTATAACTACCTGTCTCCTGTATGCTCTACATTGTAAACAAACGAAACTCATTTACTTAAATGAATGCTTAAACATACAACCAACAAAAGCGTGGAAAACGGTGCATGAAAATCCTGCAAGGGAAATAAGGCAAGGCAAAATATATAAATTTTCAGCAAAAAAAAATGCACAGGAAATAAGCATACATTCGTACTAACATATGGGTGCAGTGTGTCACAATTTTATCCAGGTTCTTTCTTTTGTGAAATGTCAGTATCGTTATTTTTGGTTGAGCGCATAAGACGATAGAGAATTTTCCGATTTAGGACGAAGCGAGGAAAAGCGCGCGGGAAAACAATGTCAACGAGCGAAGTTTCCTTCGCCGAGTAGCAACAAAACTCAATAGACACAAGAAAAACTCTACACATCGCGGTACGGAAAATGTGTGAAAATTTTTCCGTTTAACTAAATAAAAATATTTTTTCAAACCCAGTGTATGACTAAATTTTCAACACATCTCTTCTCTAAGTGGGTATAAGATTAATATCAATTTACTCAACATTAAACAACGCCGACATATTTTCATTTTCTAAAGTTTTCAATTGCTTATAGAGGACGAGACGGATCGTTCTAAATCAAGCTTTTAGAACGTCCAGATTCAATCCTGAGTCCTGACACGGAAACACTCTGGTGCAAGGACATCCAATTACAAGTAGAAATCATTCCAGGAATATTCTAGGGTAGTTCATGCAAGCATCTATAAATCCTTTCCATTCACTTTCCCAGGAAAGCCCATTTCTTGACTTCGGCTACTTTACGCGGCTCCGAAAACAAATATATGTATTTTATATATGCTCACCAAAAGTAAGAAGCAGAAAGTAAATCCGTCCTCTATTGATTTAGACCATCTGAAAGTATAGCGCAAGTCAAACAAACGTAAAACACCTAGACCGCACAAGGCACTATTCTCTTCCCAATACAGTTACCCAAACAGCCATTCACCTTGGAAAGACCCATGAAATAATATTACCTATCCATTTTCTCGTGGCTTTTCCTGGCCAGCAGCTGATCGCGACCCAGCTAACAGATAATTGCCAATCTATCTGTGAGCTATTACTCTGGCTGCATCAAACGAGAACTCATCTCAACCTAAACAACCCCTTTGTACCAACCCTAGAGTTTTGTTGGCGACTGTGTGTTTGCCACCCTCACCGTTCGACCAGACTCAGAAAATAGCCGATGTTAATTTGTTTTTCGCTTGTTGCGACCTGCAACAGTTTCCAATAACCAATAAAATAACTGGTTCCGAGCGAACCTTTCGCTGTGCGCGAAAGCGTGAATCTCAAGTTTAGCAATTATTTTCCGTCGTTAAATCCACACTTATTTTCTTATCTTTCTTGGGAAACGTGCGCGGAGCTTTCTGCTACGCCAATAACACTGTGAAAAGAATATTGTCAAGCAGACGACGCGAGAGAAAACTGTATGCATACTTCTACCTTGTTCCCGTAACAAAAAACCGATTGATAGCGAACATTCGGTATTCTGTTCAATGCAAATGTCCTTGTTCAGGATGCCTTCTTGGTTGAGCCGAACTCGTGAGCAAACACGTGGCAAGATCGGGGTTTACTCTACTCGATCAGCTTGAATAACTTGCCACTTGGTTGCTAGCGGAAATTACCATCAGTTTACCATAAAGATGTGAAATCGGTTTAATTTTAGTTTCCACCACTTCGTATTGGCAAAAACATCACGGATTATCTACTCGCAGTGACCTACTTGCTTTGAATTAAGGTAATGTAACTTTACATAGCAGAAGCATAATCCGGTGAACAATAGCCATTAAATCGCCAATGAAAATAAATCGATTTCCTTTCTTTTCGCAAGGTGAAGAAACTGAAACAGTGTTTATACTCTTTATCAGTCACAGAACGCATGTGAGCTGGCACATTGAAACGCTGCCACAAAGTTATCATAAATGAGCGTCCAGCTTAAGTCATGCCGAGTATGCGTCGTGCACAATTAAAATAGCACGTCAATTTGCGCGAAGCGAGCGGTAATTTCCCGGCGCCCTGTTATTGGCGTTGTGTGCGGCACGAGAGTGGCTGGGGAAAAACGTGCAACGCCGCGCGCGGAGCGTTTGCCTGGGTTAAATGAAAATACCCAAGTCACCGAAACCGAAGCGCGAGCGCTCGAGTCAACCGAAATGTCACCGTAAATAATTAACCGCGGTTTAACATTTACAGTGAGCGCCCCATGAGCTGTGCAAACAGAAAATATCACCCCCCCCCTCCACGGCTAAACGTGAATGACTGCAACTGGCGTAGAGTATTTTCAAAAAATTGTTGTACAGTGCAGGGCCCTTACCTAGCGCGGACAAGAGGCTGGTATTACGGCGGTGCTAGTGAGAAACCGGTTTTTCCCTATCCTTTTAACACAGTAATGCCTGGTGCTACTGTAGCACCACCGTAGCACCGAAACGTTGGCCGCGCTAGGTAAGGCCCCAGTATTTTGTCAAGCAGAGCGCGAACCTCAATGCAGTGTATCGTGCGGACAATCGCGCAGAAAAAGGCAATTTATATTGGTAACGATGACTCGAGACTCAAAAAGAAATACTTTCAAACTGAGATCGAGGCATCGCGGAAAGAGAAAGGTCGGGATTACAAATTCTCAAAGTCTCATGGCAAGAAGACATGAAAAGTTTATTTCTCTTGCCGCTTGTCTCATACAGAATAGCAGTTCTCGATCATTAGATCCTCCTAGACGTCATAACGTCTTTTAGATAGGCGTGCAGTTTAATAATGATGCAAACTTCAAGTTCCAAAACAATGCACGGCACGAGATGATAGATGGAAGAAAATGGGATAGCGATAGTACGCCCAAAACGTGTCGAAACCCCCGCGCTGAGCTACATTTTCACAGAGGGCGCCGACGGAGTCTAAAATTTTGTTCGAACACACAGCCAAATATTCATCAACGCTAGAACTGTAAGATTCATCGCTAAAGCTGCAAACACACACACCAACTCGCCGCATTGCCGAGAGATCACACTTAAAACGCACTTAATTATTTATAAAGCGTCTTAAATAATATATATCTTCACTAACCGAAGACATCAGTGTTGAACCATCAATAGACAGCAAAGTTTTGATCGCAAATTACATCGGAAAGTTATAGCGTGGACGTTTGATGTTTGCCGAGACCGACGTATATAGTTTCTAATATATAGTTTGGTGGGAAATGTGTAGACAATAAGGGGGTAGAGTCCCTCCCCCCGACCCCCACGCACTCCCGTGCGTTAATTAGAATGCCAGCATATGGCAGCTGATTCGCTTGTGCTAATGATGGTTTGTGTGTGGTTGAGTGTTTTATCCAGAAGTTGATCAAGATGGTTGGGGAAACTGACGGGCGACTATCGGAGATTGACAGCTTAAACGCGTGTTAACCGTTCCAAAATTGTTAAATGCTTTAACCCTATACTAGTTCTCAGCATTGGGGCCTTGCGCATTGAAATTCATTTTTTGTTTGAAATAAAATGCGAAACTTGAACATTATTAAAGCAAATCGCTCTTCATGCAATATTTTAAGGATTTAAGCAAATATAGGTTTATATACAGCTATATTGCTCGATTTTCGCGAAAGTAACCCATAATTAGGCACGAAATTACAAACAATGCATAGGTAATCCGCATTAGAACTCAGTGACGTGCGTATATCAACATTCAACATCCAATAAAGGTAAGACGAACGTACTATATCAACAATAATTACGGAATTAGTTTAAGGGTACTTTTGAAAACTGTCAATGAAATTACTTTTGGCTCACACAAGTAAATTAAACCATAATACACTGTCAAAGTCATTTGATATTGCTCTTGTATACTGATTTTCTTGTCCTTTTCCAGGCAAGGGCAGGTATACTAAAGGCTCCTCATGGCAGCAGCTAAAGTGCCTCACAGTATATTTGTTTCGTCATATTAATTGGAAATCAAGCTTGGAATTAATCCCCGAACTAACGATAGCTTAAAATCGTATATGACACATTGAACGTAGAGCACTGCAGAGTGACAGAATTAAAAGATGTATAGAACAATGGCTACGTGAGCGTACAATACAAAGTGATAGCGTTATCTTCGAGCAAGATTGTATAGGTTCATCACAAAGAGGAACTGCTACAAGAGAATCTGATACGACATGCCTTAAATTCAATTATTTCCAATTTAAACAAACGCGTCTCGCAGAATGTTGGAACGAATTTGGGGAAAATTTATACCAAACGTTAATCGCATAGACGAGATCGTGGAGAATAAGGGCATGGAATTAGACGAGTTGAATATGAAATCACTCGAGAGGATGTGATTGTGATCCGAGATTTAAAAAGATGTGGAGTGAAATGGATATATCAATCTGAGTTATGAGATCCTATTAGATCAATATATATGCGAGTTGATTTTCGAAAGTTGGTCTTGGCAGTTTTCCATTCAGCGTGTGAACCGGATTTATTGGCGAACGATGAAAATATTATTGGGAGGAGATTTTGAAACTCTCTTTGGCCGTTATCAAGAGATAAAACCCAATGGCTAGTTTATTATATTGAGTAATAAAAAACATGTACAAGCATAAGAACTTTGACGTGAGAAGCTTTATGACACACAATTCGGCGTAGTATAGCAATGGCCCTCAACAGTTGACAAACGATAATTCTAAAGCTATAGCAACGTGGAACAAAAATCCGGAAAAGTTCCGTAATTCAAATCGTGATTTCGTGTTATTTTCTCTGTGGGTATGAGCCGATATTTTGTTCTAGCGAAGCCAGAAAACCATACGACTGCGTATTACCAGCTAATAGTAATTAAAATCTAGATCACATTCGCTTAGCGAACCAAGTTTCGATAGATTCGATAAACGGTCACTATCAAAACAAATATGCGAAATATTTCCGCAAAAACGATGTTCACAATCCTTCAACACGAATAATTCCTTCCAGCACCATATACCCAAACACCGGAACGGACAGCAAAAGATATTGGCACCCAAATGCCAACGGGCAGCCAAAGATATTGGCACTCAAATGCCGTTGCCAAAAGTATGGAATTCCCTAAAAGCAGCCCCTTTAAGCCGCCCTGCCAATGCACCGACCAGCTAAACCACCACAAAACCTGTAAATTATCCATAATTTTAATCTCATTTATAATTTAGCTGCGCTGGACTGATCGAAAACGTTTAAGCGAATTTTAATCAAACGCAGGATGGAGAGGTGGGGGAGAGAGAAGGATTAAAGCATTTTCACCTGGTCCCGTTCAATATACGAAAACAAATTGGCTTCAGCCTGGCTCGATATGAGAGCATGACTTGAAATAATGATCAAGACATAGGCGCAATCATTGAATTGTCGTCTCGTTTCTCGTTAACCACCCGATTATTCAGGAAGAGCGTTGGTGACTTGATTAAACATCTCGTCACAGTGGCGCATGGGTTGTTTCCTACAAACAGTAGTGCTTATATTCATTTCAGTGGCGTAGGGGACTTATTATACATCCCCGTAAGCCGTGAGGTTCCGGTTCTTCGAGGTTAGTCAGGGAAGGTGCTGTGTTCAGTGGCGTACAGGGGTTGCAAGGATTACCAAGGTAGCCCAAGTAAGTGCTGATATTCATTTTAGTGGCTACCCACCAACTGGGCGGAATTATAGAAGCTCAATTCAGCCCTAGGGTGGACTTAAAGTAAACGAAGCTCAGTACTTAGGTGCTTTTTTAAGTAAATTGTTTATGTCCATCAATGCGTGTAAGGATGTGTTGAGATGGGTTCACTCCCACAATACCTACGCTACCTATGAAGCTATACCTGTGCTACTGAGAGAGCATGGCAATGCGCCACTGTTCACACCGCAAGCATTGAAATCGAGTGTCATTAGATTTGATCTAGCGCAGATCACGCTGAATGACACTGAAAACAATGAATATAAATTGTATGGTTTAGCGCGAAATAATCGTGCTAACCGAAATCGTGGAAATGGAAAATGCCAGCGTCATGAAAACGCCTGACCATGTATTCACTCTCCATTTAGTCATTTAACTTTTAAGGTATACCATTTGATTTATTTGCAGTAGTTGTTGATATCGTTGTAAACGTTATTTTGATTGTTATTCATACATGTTGGCTGTCATTGAGATGCCTAAATTAGTTATTTACATTTGTTTTTCTCAAATTGCCCCGTGTCTATGTAAAATTGGTTGTTGATTGATTCATTTGTATAGTTAATGAGATTTATATGTCCTATCGTAAGAAGCAATTTTATCAATTTAGGTCGTAGTAGCTTTATGTTGTTGAAACTGTGATAGGCAATGTTATGAGTCTCGTTTTGTTCTAGACATTAATCTTACAAAGTGAAATGCAAATATCCTTTCACTCTTCCTTGAGCCATGTTTGTAAAGAAACTAGTTTGGAAACTGGGAAGTTGAAAGGCTCTTTTCTATTTTCTCTCTTTTCAAATCTTATGCACACGCATCGAAGGAAATTAAAATTAAAAAACATTCCATTCATTCCTTGAAATTGTCAAGCTAATTTTTGTGTATTTCGTATATATTTTTCGTCTTTTGAATGTTCGTCTTTTTTTTTTTTTTATTACCTATGTCTATGAGCAATTAGTAGCACAAAATAGTGACACATCTAAGAGATAATGAGACGGATCAGAAGAAAATCACTGCCTGTTAAAGTAATCTACGTAGAATTTGCTGTCAGTTGATATGTCGTTGAACAGGCTTGAAAATGGACAATGTCAATGAAGGTCAATGAAGAGACGAAATGATCCGTGAACTCAATTTCTGTTTTCCAGAGAATATCCCAGTGAAGCCTCGCGATACGGAACTGAGCCAGGTCTTCGAGCTTTACAATTCTCTGATATTTTCTCATGCTTCAACATGTGAAGCGCAATTTTCATGTCCGAGATGAAACCTTGTTAAAATTCTTGTCGCTCGCGAGACCCTAAGAGAGACTTGAGATCTGGTCAAGATGGTATTGATCAGAACCAAGCACGCTGACCAGTACAATACTCATGTGACCATTAGATCAATAATATCGGAACGGTTCTTTGAGGCGACTACCTTGGGTACAAAAATTTGACAAATTTTCATAAATTTGCATGATTTCTTATAAGTACTTTCATTTCGCTCAAGAACCTAGTGAATTTTTTAATGTTGTAATTAAAGAATCCACCTACTGGATAAGATCAAATCACGACGCCAATTCCCTTCAAAACTGGGCTCTGCTTATAACAAAAACTGTGCATTAACAATCACATCTACGATACAAATGATAGCCAATTCCAGATAGGAGCACCGAGCCCATGCCATACTTTTTTTGGAATTTCGTGCAGAATAAGCCAAAACATTGTGACGTTGTGATGATTTTTCTTTCTGCTATGATGCATCATAATACAGGCGAGTTGAAATGTAATGTTAGCAGCTTTTTTTAAATTGTATGCCTTCGAAAACCCACTTCACACGTGACACTTCGAAACTTTGCTAATTCCCTGGTTCTCGATCATGTTTAAAAAAAGTTAACTAAAAAAATTCGTCAACACTCCCAGGAATAGAGAAAGTAGCCACAGAGCCATGGGTAAGCGGTCGAGCTGCACTTTTATTGGGGTGGCCTTTTCGTTTTTAAAATGTCGTGATTTTTATCAAATAAAATCTCATTATACCCAAAAATACACAGCGCAAGCAAGCTAGTGCTACCAAGCAACAGGTTATGATTACTTTTCAATGTTCACATGTTGTATTCTGGTATTTTTTTATCAGTTGGGCCCTAGCATGATGTATGCCCAAAGTCCAAAAATTTTCACCTATACGGAGCGGAGCAAGTCCAAATGCCATTCAAACATCTTTAGTTTTTATGTCACTGATTATAACCGTTGACCTTGCACATACGGCATTCTAGATTGATTTATTACTAAATAGGTAAATATTTAATACCATATATTATTTTACTGTTAGGAAATTTGGTGGTAACATGCAGAGCTATGTAGTGAATTGGTGAACTTAGAAGGCTTGACAAGTCTCCAACGAATTGAGAAGCGCCTAAATATAATATGTAATTAACTTTTATCTGTTAAATTTAACGGAAAATTGAATAAATAGCTGATACTAAAAAATATGCGCCATATAGAGTTATTGATTCACACGTGCCCTAAAGTGAATAAAAATCGGCTGCCCCATTAAGTAGTAAAATGGCGAGGAGAACAAAATTATTCCAACTTCCTTCCAAAAAAATCTGTCGAACCAGTCCTGAGCGACACTGAAACGTAACCCCCGCCAACCATTCCTTTACACGCATAGCACAGCGCTCGGCGCACGTCAACGCGCGACGCTACACCCTCTACTATGCTCTCTCTATACTCTATAAAGTTGTAATGATCCGTCCACTGGGAATCGTGGGGGTAAGCTACGCTATTACAGCGATGCCTTGCCAGGGCAAGCCGACAGGCGGCTGGGAACGCGACACTAGCACGATCCACAGCCGTCTCCTGGCTCGGACGACAGGGATCTTCAAGATCCGATCATGGCCGACGTGATTGGGGACACCGAATTCAATTACCAATCTCCGTTCGGGAGCAGCTCGTTTCCGTTCGTCTCGCGTGCGAATTCCGGATGAATCTAGCACCTGGTTCGGGTGGGGGTGTGTATGTTTTATATATGTCGTGTGGGGGTTGGTCTGGGCTGGGCGAGTACTTAGCCCGTCGGGGTCTTGGCTCGGGTTTGATTAGTTTTGGGCGGTGTTGTGTGGAATTGTCCGCTTTGTGAAAAGAATGTTCGCTTGGTAAAGCTCCGTTTTTAGATTCTCGTTAAGAAATTTCCCACATTGAACATTGAACATTGAACATTGCAACATGAGAGGTATTACATTGAGTAGCTATTGAAGTTGAATTGAGAGTGAAATACAACAAAAAAAATGTTAAACCGTTCTTGCCCCGTGGACGCAAATTAATTGGAAAAATAATCGGTCTCGGAAAAGTACTGAGTAGATTTTCTTTATGATTCCTCGCGTAAAATTGATTGAAAAACGGTCGTGAACATTGAACACAATATCTGAACATAATCAGAATCACTTTCCGATTTGATTTTTTTACTTAAGACTTGAGAATTCTTGCCTGGAGGTGGATTGCTAGTGACGCGAATTTGTTTCCGATCTCAACTTTTAATTATTTGTGAAGTTTCCGTTAAAAGGAAGAGAACGCAAAGAAAGTGCCCAGCATTCAACGCGCCATGGAGTCAACGAGAGACAACCACGTGTTATGTATAACTGACTGTAAAAAAAATCCACCTGGAAGATCGAATTTGGAACCTATAATGGCCGTCGCATTTTGGGACCTTGGAATTGGAAGCATAGCGATGGAAGACCACATTTTTACTGTATTATTAATCGATTCCAATTTTATTATGAAAGCCGTTTATAATTTATATTGTCATGTTTTAGTAACCAGGCATATTTTCGATGACGGTATAAAAATTAAGAATTTTTGGGGATGGAATTTTTGACTAGGAATACTAGTAATTAAGAGCTTTCTGATCCCCCTCCCCTACCACCCACCCATCCACCAACCCACCCCCACGAATTAAAAATAACCTTGAAAAAGCAACTTGATTCCCTGACGTCTCCCGTCAACATCAAAAGACCACCCCTCCCCGCTGCCCACTCACCAAAATAGCCCCCTAAAACAGCAATTAAAAACATGTCAAACACGATCGAAACGTCAACATATAGCCTCCTTTCGGGCAAACCCTTCATCTTTAGTGGAACTTGAAAAAGAATCTCTGCAGCTCAACGGCTAGAAAGGCGATCCGTGATATCACTCGCTTATTAGATTGTTTCCGTATAAACTATCCCCAATACCTGAGTCATAAATCAGATCGAGGGCGGGAGGCGATGTCCGGCAATAAAGCTGTCGACACGGGCGAAAAATATCGTATACGCGAGGAGTACGTTGTGGGAGTGTTTGGGAGCCTGTCTGGAGCCCGCTGCAAGAAAGGATTGCTTGATTGCAGCCTACGCTAGCTTCTACGCTAGACCGTGTTTGCGCCATCGCATACTACGAGTGGGAATTCATTTCGGACGCCTCCCCAGACGGGCGAGTGTGTAATATGAGCACGTAGTATGCTATCGAGGGAGATGAAAGCGGGATACGTTTGTGGTAACGCCATACTCGATGTTGTTGTCTAATGGATGTCAAAAAAGTCACTGTGTGGCATTTTTTTGGGTGGACGCATACATTTTCTTCTACTACTTGTGGTGGCTCATATGGTGGCATAGGTTCAAGGACAAATATACGTTGATGTTTCTGAGACAGAAGGCCGACTGTCTCGATAGTATCGGAGAAGAAAATGAAGGGTGAGTTACGAAAATGACTCGGTGGATTTTCTCTGCTGTTTTCCGAAACGTTAATTTCCGTTAAACTGTTAAAGGAGAAGCTGATTTTCCTCTCCATGCCATAATTTACCAGCGATCCCATAGCGTTTAGAACCGTGCATTTACCACTCAGAAAATATGTGAGAGGAAATTTATAACATCTTTGTCTGATGTATTTGACACTTGATGATGTGAATTTCGTTCACTCTACTTCGCGCGGTTAAGTTACAAAATGGATATCGATTTACATTTCTATAGCCAAACATGGTTGAAACCGGTGCTAAAAACAGGAATAAAATAAACATCGTGTTAGCAATTTAGCGTTTTTACCGGTTTGGGTTTAATATATTCGGGAACGCGCAATGTTTTACAGTTGAATTTTGGCGGCGGGAAAATTTATATTCCCGCATCTGATATAGATATCTGAAATAGATTTTCGCGACGCGTTTCTAATAAGCACGCTACATGCTTGCTGGATCTCTTTATGAATGGTCTAGAATCTAGATCAATAAGTTCGGGAAGATAGCTCGCTCAAATCAATCTCTGGCATTGGAAAATTGATTAGTGCTAGTACCTACATCGAATTGGACAAGATTTGACAACCTGAAGCAATTACGGACGAGAAAAAGTAATGAAAGGCCATTTCTAAAGATGTCAACACATTCCCGTTCTCATCACGGGTTTGAATTCCAATTTTATTTTATTTTTATATTTTTCAATGAAAAGATCTTTGACAAAGTGTACATTTCGTACAGCAAAAATCCTTTCAGATTCGCTCATCCTATATTAGGTCCTCTTCAAAAATCTGTAATAAACTTATTTCATTAGTTTTCATTCCGAATTTGTTTTATTATTTTTTTGCAGTGCTGTATAGACAGAGTAGCTAGTAAATCCTTCGAGTTATGAGTACTTTAAAAAGCAACAAGAGGTTGCAAAATGACGCTAGAAGCGTAATATAACAGAAGACACGACGCGATATTTGCACTAGTCCAATATGCCGGTTCATTAGGCAAGCAATATCAATATGGAGCAAGCGATCAGCTACGATCGTGCTCGACCGATCTAGCGGAGAGCGGGGTGACATCTTGCAACAATAGCAGGTGTAGAGCCTTTCTTGTCGTGCAAAACGGTGGAAAACAAGTCGAGCGAGGAAATGGCAGGGTGCCATCAAAGTTGACGCGGTACGGTCCGGTTTTTTCATTTTTTTTCATCTCCTGTTTTGAGATAACACGCCAGAAGTGAGTGAATTACTCTGTTTTTTTGTATTGCTGATTAGATGTTACATTGGAATTTAGCTAACTCCAAATGAACCCAACGTGGACAAGTAAAGAAATGCATTTCTTTTGAGACTATACATATCCCAACAGACTTGCGCCTCTCAATAGACGTCGATTGAGAAAATGATAATTCTAATCTTGGCATCATATTCTTATTTCTGTTTGACAAACGCTGGACGCCTAATTACCTATATCAAAGCCAAAATTGGCCTGTACAATTGAATTATTTGTTTTCTTTCTTGTATCAAAACGGGGTGAAGTATTTACTCTCCATGTCATATGGTACTCTGGCAATTAAGTAATAGTTCCTCTAACGCATGAATCCTGTCATGATGTGGATTTCCGACGTACATAGCATATAGAAAGCAACAACATTAAGGAATAAAATTATTTACAATCCCATTTGGATAAATTTAACAGTTATAGTTTAAGGCATTCAAGCAAATTACTAAAGCAGATTCCATGAGTCCTAGATATACAAAGCACTAAAATTAACAACTATCTTTTTAGGGTTGTGTTTAATGCAGCTAATAAGTTATTGACTCTATATTCGCGATGTAAATCGGTAAAGTTTCACATTTAATGAACAGGTCCGCAGCTTTTGCCGCTTATATCGTCTGCTTGCAAGCTCCAATTTGGAATAATTCCAACTCGTCGTGTTTATTTTCGTATCGCCCCCCCCCCCCCTTCTCCCGTCACCACCCTCACAACCAGCACCCTCAGACGCACTAAAAAGTAGCGGACAACGCGGTGATGTTTCAGTTTGTTTACCCCCCAATTATCTGCAGAATCGACTTTCACAAGCATGAAAATTGTTATCGGATTTTCGCCCAAACAAAAGCGGGCATTTTTGCTAACGCAATGCATAAATACTTCTCTATCTCTGTCTCTCGCTCTCTCGCTCTCTCTCCCTCTCTCTCTCTCTCTCTCTACGTCGGTAAGAGTTCTCTTTTCTCGTATTAATGGGACTCCACGAGCCTAACTAATGAGCCACCCCTCAAACAGCTTTATCTAACAACCCGAAATTTCTGGCGTTTATTATAAGCTTCGTTTTTTTTCTGTAAAATCTTGTAATTAACATAGCATTTAATGAGGTTGAAAAACATTTGAGTCACAAACATGAAACACTCGAATTTCCGAATGCAGATAAAGTTTTTCTCTGTGGGTGAGCCGTTGAAATGAACCGTAAAACTCAAATACCGCAATTTTCCTCATGTGTTCTGCACCATACGAAATAGTTACCTACCTAAAATAAAATGTGAGAAGAATTTCCGTGTACCCAAAGTAAACTTTCCCTACATTATGCCCCGTTTTCCAAAAACAGATATTTGTCATTATTGCTTAAACATGTGTTTCACCTATGGAGATTGGCCAAAATTTCATAAAACATAACTTTAATATAATGAGATAGTCTGAAAGAAAAGCTGGCCGGGAAAGCTACCCCATCACCACGTCACTCACGCAAAACAGCGAACAACCAACTTTTAGCCCGATTTTCCACAACGATACTTGCAGAGCTCCCAGAAAAAATATCCTACCAAAAATTAATTCCATTTACTCTCCACAATCAAGTTAATCTTATCCACAAAGTGAAAGGGGCGAGTCATTCAAATTCAGCCTACTGCCGCCCAGCACAAAAGCGGCTAGTTGAGTAACTCGGTTCACCATCATCGTGAATATCTAAATATTAATCAATTTTAATTAAACATCTCGTCTTGGTTGGTTAGGTACAGGGTCTTTCAGCGAGTTATGAATTTCATTCAAACTCGCGATGTTCTGCATTAATACAGTTCCTTATTCCTGAGAGATGACGAGAAAGGGGGAGTTTCGATAAGCTTTCGCTTCTTTGACCACCGGCCTAGCGATCCTCGCATCAACGAGCTTAATCCTCCAGTTCTTTTTTCCAGCTCCTAAAAGCAGCCCGCAGAGCACAAAATCCGGCTCCTCCACCACATAACGTTGTCAACATCGCCTTTGCGTAAAATTGATCTGTTAACAGATAAACTTGGCAATGTATGCATCAGTTACGAGCTCTTTCAATTGAACTTTGAAACACAGCCTAGTTCCTTCACCGGGATTCCAGGAAGAAAAAATGTTTTCCTGTGATTCAACTCTCAGTTTGTTTGCTTTCCATTAAACGAAACAGCGTGTGTATTATTTAGGCGTTCAGTCAACATGACTCAGCGAAGCAGCGATGCAGTTTGTGCAGCTTAGGCGATCTATCAATTGGATCACTGTGCACAGAGCCATGAATCCAACTTTACCGTAACATATTCCGATCGGATCACATTTTTAATTGATACTTTCTCGAAGTTTGACAATTTTACAACTAACAGCCAGATTAATGCATCATTTTAGGCACGCGCGTACTATTAAATGCAGATCACAGGCCAGAGAAATAGAAAAAAGGCGTTCGCACATGTATTATTTTTAGTTGTTATAATTATTAACTGTTATGTTATATCGACAGGCTTGGCCAGCCGGATGACTCTTAGAAGGCCTTAATTTGTGTTGTAAAACCCTTTTACCCCATCGGAATAAATTGATCATTACAATTATTAATTTCAAGCATAACACTAGCATATTTGTACCACTGAAGGCAGCCCGCAAAGCAGAGAAACCCGGCCTCTCCACAGAAAACAAAAAATTATATATTTTGTGTCCAATTTATATCGGTTACTACTGAATGCGTTACTAATTCATTACATATAAAAAAAATATGAAAAATAAGCAAGTTTCTTAATACCCACGTTAATTATAAGCAGATTAACTCTGCCTATCTCAATTTCATTTAATAGCCGATTAGAACGAAACCACGAATATCGTGAAAATAAAGCCAGGAAGAGGCCAGGCTCAGCGTTACAGGGACAAACGGAACCGGCCACCGCGAACGTCTGTCAAGCTTTCAAAGGTAGAATAGCGAAGATCAAAAGGTGCCAGCAGTTGCGAACGAGTCAAGTTCCCAGCATCCACCAACCGTGCAACTCTGAACAGATCCGTTCAGCACATATATGCACGTTCGTTAAACCGTGCCCCGTCCTCATTAAGTCGTCGCTGTTCGGCGGAAAAACGCTGCGTGCAGTCGGTGATCCCCTAGGTGCTCTTCGACAAGAGTCCGCCACCGCGTCTACCCCACTCATCGCCCCCCCAAGTCCCACCCTAACATTGACCAGTGCCCGGGCCGGGTTGTCAATGCGTTATGCGTCGGAAAATTCGGCCACGCGTGTTCGGTAGTTTGGACAGCTACTCACATCCGTGAAGCGGGGGTCTCCCTTGGTACATTACAAGAGTTTTGGCTAAGGCATTCCCCATGTTCAAACTATTACCTACCTGTATCAATTGTTAGCCATTGCCAGTTTTCCGTTAGATTTGCACCACGGCGAAGCATTAAAAGTAGATTCAGCAGTGCTTAGCCGGTTTTAAAAGAGTTTAGTTTCTTGGCTGATAATCTTTGCTATAGTCATGCTATAAGACCGTGTTTTTAACGTATAACGTTTAGCGAATTTTTATTTACCTACTCTAGCTGCTGCAAGAAACGGTGTTTTTATGTCCTACGTTCATTGGCGCGCTAATTTCATGCAATGCTCATCCACAACGTGATTAAAATAAGTGTCCTTGGATTTCTACAGTAGGAAAAATGGCATCTTCACATGTTAACAGGTAACAGTTATTTTAATAAAGTTCCACTTCGTTTTTAACAGCCTCCAGCCTCCAGTTGTCCACTCTCTCACCATCGTCAGACTCTCTGTTGATCCCATCGCTTATTCTAACCCGAATGGAAAATGATAACAATGGCTGTTGGAATTAAAAGCTAAATTGAAATGTCTGAAACGTTATTAACAGCATCATAGTATCGTGGCATTTGGAATTGAAAAATGTTGCATGTCTATGCCTATGTATACAGAAGTCACGCATTTACGTTAAATAGTTATTTTATCACCCGTTCACTTGAGATTAATGTTGCGCATTCTTATTTTAATCTCCTCTATATTGTTATGGATCCACTTTATAAAGTGAAGTTATTTATAACCTGGTTGAATCGTGATACGCCACAAATGCGACTGAATTTTTTGGTGCCCAAGAAATAGACGAGCTTGTGCCAAATTTAAGGAACCGTGTTGGGGTTATTCTGTCATTTAACACGCTGAATTTCAATTAAATCGCCTGTTTCTCAACTCTAATCCGTCATGAGGAAATATGGTTTTTGTTGTTTTATCGTTAATTAGAGCGTAAATTATTGCAATTTTTTGCCTCATTTTGTCGTATTTATCTGAATAGTGTATCAAAAGTTGTGGGTAGTCAATGAGGAGGGAAATTTAAAAACATAGTCAATATTTTCACATTTTAATATAATATGTGGAATCAGCGACAGCAATTTTTTTTTCACTGTACCGGTGCTTAAAAGAGTTAACGAAAAATAAATAATACTGTGATTTTTATTTACTACAAGCCATAGGTATTGGAATATCCATTAAACAAAACCACATTCTAACCAAACCAAAATGGGTTGTATTCATCAAAGTTTCAGGACTAGATTGTGTCTAACTTTTTGCATATATAGGAAAAACAATTTCTACCAAAGGTGTATGGAAAAACGCGAAAATGACCACCCCGCAACTATAATAAATAACCGCTGTTCATCCCCGGAACTAAATCCTACATCATACTACTACACACAGATTTATATCATTGCACGCTTCGTTTATTGTTACTAGGGCTCCGTGAACGCTTATTTTAATCGTTTTGTGGATGATTATTATTGTGACTGATGCTGATTTAATTTACTTGGAATTCCGAGGGCAACAACATATTTAAAATCGTAACCCCCGATTTAAAAGATAACTTCATGTACAATATGCTTCAAACGCTTACAGAGTCTTAAGTTTAGTATTCATGTGAATTGTAAAAAGCCCTTTCTTACTGGGCAAATTACCTGCAAGAACGCAAAAACAAAACGCGTATAAAAGCAGTACCATCATCGTGTATATTATCAAGCAACAATCAAAAATGTACGCACTTTGTTTAAGGCAGCGGAGATAATATAAATTAACTAGGCTATGCGAACACTCATATAATCGTGTTGTGGATGAGCGTAATATTTACGCTCACCCTCAACGCGATTATATTGCGCGTGCGCATAGCCTAGAGGCTTTTATGATCAATTTAACATGTCCAGTGATAATTTAGCAGTTTTCTCAATAACATTCGTTACCTGAAAATATCATGACGTAGTCGTCGTTAAATTATTTGAGTATTTCAAAACGTAAAAATCGATTTACAGAAAAACTATTCAATTGATTTGGTTCAAATTAACACAGTATATTCTTTTTACGATCTTTAATGCACACAGTAAATTTTGTGAACATCGGTTGAAGATAAAGTTGCTTTAGTTGCAAAAAACTGAAAAAACGCTAAAAAATCGCAAAAAAACGTCATTAAAGCGCAATTTTTCAGAAAAGTGCTTAACCTACAACAATTAAATTTTTACACAAACATAAAATCGTAAGGGTCAACATTTCCTGAAAGTTTCGTCAAATTATATTCAGATTCTTGGCCTCTAGAGTGCAAAACGTGTTTTGGATAAACTGAAAAATTTCGTAAAAACTTAATAACATAAAATTTATTCGTCCGAATTGCTTCAAAAACGTGGCAGATCTAAGTTCAGAGAAAACGAAGGTTCACAGAAATTTTCATCCAAATCCGTTTTGGCGTTTGGCCTGTAGAGCGCGAACAAACACACAAAAAAACAAACACAAAAAAAAAAAAAAAAAAAACATTGGAGACTTTTTTCTGCAGTAAGTGTAATTGAAGATTTCGCTTCACTCGCTACGCTCGTTACGCTCATCAAAAATTTTGTCAAATTCTATTTATAAATTTGGCTCAGTCAAAAACGTGGTATTACAAACTAAAAAATGTTCGTAAACACAAGTTTGACAAGAAAACTACCGGGATTTTCTCCAAAAACGTGGCAGACATAAGAACATTGATCTCAATTTGTCCCACAAATTTTCATCAATATCGGTTTTGGTGTTATGGCGTGAGCATATAAAACAAACACGTGAAGATTTTTTCAGAAGGGGGTCAAATTAAAGATTCGCTTCACTCGCTTCGCTCGATACGCTGATCAATCATTTGCAGAAAGTTTTGTCCACCCATAAAGAGGATATAAACACAGTTTCCAGGTGAAAAAGCTCGCAATATAACTTTTTATTTACTGCATGACCGAGTGGTGGCCGAATGAATCTACCAGGTGCAGGTTGGACCTAGTGTCTCGTTTTATTGTTTTAAAATCCTCTCTGGAAATTCTTTCTATACTTGGTATTGTTTTTCCTGCGTGATTTTGCTCAAAAAACAGTTATGCGTAGCGTTATCCAAAAAAGCTTATGAAAAAAAAAAAACGTTCAAAGCGAGATATGATGGCATGCGTCATTGTTACAACATTGTGGTTTTATAACCACAATACAAATTTCATCAAAAGCAATTCTAAATGTCTTCACAGCTGAGTGAGAAATCATTATAGGTTTAGGTACTCCAAGTAAATATCGTATCTATTCTATATTTATTTTTGACGTGATACAAAATGTATAATCGTTTAAAAATATTCTTCGACATCATAATAAGATGGAGAGACTACAAGCACAAACGCAAACCCCCATAAAATCGGAAATTTTTTACCGGCCATGCCCATGAACCTTGCATACTATTAAAAGCCAAGATAATAACTGCCGCATTATTTCCCGAATCATAACTTGTCATCAACATCAATGGCTCCAGATGCAGAACAGGCGGCTAAGGTTTCCTTTATTTAGCTCGATTCTTGGTTATAAAAGAGCCTCGTTTATCGTATACCACGTGTCTATCACCTGCTACATCCCAGTCCTCAAGATGACCAAATTTCGAAAAACCACGACTCAGCATTTTAGGTCCACAAATCAAAAAAAATAGAGTAAAATCTTAACCACCTGTTCTCTCAACCCACAGCTCTGAAATATCCCATGGGCTCTGATAATTTCCGCTTAGGGCCCGTAATTCAGTGACTTGTTAATTATTTAACGGTCTGTTAACACAGTAGCTAGACATTGGCAGTGGCCATGGTAACGGGTCGTTAAGCAGTTTACTGGGCTTTAATCATAATATATTAAAACTTTATTATTAAATTATGAGTTGTTGGCCGATCGCTCTACGATTTACGGTACGCTTTACGAGCGTTCGCGTAGGCATTCCTTATCATTCCTTAGAGTAGAATTCCTTATTGGCTGGATCGACCAATCGCTTCACAGCAAAATACCAAAAATCCATATTAATTGATTGATCGAAAAGTTGCTTCAGCATGGCTACTACGATGTCAAATGGGCCACAGCATGACCCATCTTCTTATCATCCATTCCTATCCCAAATCCACTCTCCAATTACATCTGTCGAATCGACGTATCGAGTTTCTGTCACTCAATAGTTCTTCCTCTTGAGTTATGCGCGGTGGTATGTCCTTCTGATTTAGCCATACTATTCCAGCCAGAGGTAGGATGAAGAATGGATCACTACTTATCGATACCTCTTGCAAACTAATATGCCAATAATATCGATCAAATGGGTGTTTTGATTTTTTAAATTTGGTTGCAAAAGTTTCAGCACTCAAACCTGTCTACAGATGCTTATTCGAATGGGAAATAGAAATTTGAATGAATTCAAATGATTCGTCAGCATCCCTAGGGAAACAGGTCACATACAGAAATTTGGCAGAATAATCCTCACTGCTTATCAGTATAGTCCTAGAGTCCTTAATAATCTGAATATAATCTAACAGAAACATTTTTTCATAGTCTGGGAACGAGGACAACTATAACAATGGTAGTGAGTGGTACTCCCAGTAACGTTATCTAAACATATTAATAGTAAATTTAAATAGCTTAGTCTAGCTTAGTCGCATGTCATACAGAATGCACATTCTTTCTAGCTTCCCCCAAATGTTACCAGTTCACCGATTTGTAAATTCCTCGACTTTTACTTATCATAAACCTTAATTTCGCTAATTAACTTTAGACCATACAGACGCACCTAACCCGAAAAGTAACCCTTAACGAGGGTCTCCCAAGTATGGGATAAAGTCATAACCATTCCTTGCGGCGTTATACAAATATAAAGCTAACAAACACCAAAAAACGAACTTAGCCCGAGGCTGTTCCCTTACCTTTCAAACTAAACTAACATGCTTACATTAGAAGAAAAAAGAAAAATGTGCAGATAGGTATATATTTTTATGCTTTTGGTGATTCAGAATCCTGATCTTAACGAGGTGACATGCGTATGCGGTGTGTGTACCAAATCAAAATATTGTCTAAGCGTGGGTACGTTCGAAAATTCCTACTTACTGTAATATGTTTAGGTATATTTTTCAGGAACGCGAATGCCACCCTGAGGACCAGTGTGAATTAAACACCCAACACCCATAACACCCAGCTCCCAAAAACCGCAGCAAAAAAGCACATACAAATAAAACTAAAAACCATTATTATTCGTCAACCCTCCGATATAGCGGTTGGGGCAAGGTGCCAAACGTTCCCCTTGACCTACCCTAAAACCCCCCAGTGTCCAAAATCCATGTGCCCTGACCGTAGTCCAACTAGTAGTCCAGCACCCAAAATTTACAAAACGTTTAATTCATCAACCCTTCGATATAGGGGTTGGGGTAAAATGCCAAAACGTTCCCCTTGACCTACCCTTACACCCCCCAGTGTCCAAAATCCATGTGCCCTGACCGTAGTCCAACTAGTAGTCCGACACCCAAAATTTACAAGACGTTTAATTCATCAACCCTTTGATATAGGGGTTGGGGCAAAGTGCCAAAACATTCCCCTTGACCTACCCTACCACCCCCCAGTGTCCAAAATCCATGTGCCCTGACCGTAGTCCAACTAGTAGTCCGACACCCAAAATTTACAAGATGTTTAATTCATCAACCCTTCGATATAGGGGTTGGGGCAAAATGCCAAAACATTCCCCTTGACCTACCCTAACACCCCCCGGTGTCCAAAATCCATGTGCCCTGACCGTAGTCCAACTAGTAGTCCAGCACCCAAAATTTACAAGATGTTTAATTCATCAACCCTTCGATATAGGGGTTGGGGCAAAGAGCCAAAACATTCCCCTTGACCTTCCCTAACACCCCCCAGTGTCCAAAATCCATGTGCCCTGACCGTAGTCCAACTAGTAGTCCAGCACCCAAAATTTACAAGATGTTTAATTCGTCCACCTTTCGATATAGGGGTTGGGGCAAAGTGCCAAAACATTCCCCTTGACCTACCCTAACACCCCCCGGTGTCCAAAATCCATGTGCCCTGACCGTAGTCCAACTAGTAGTCCAGCACCCAAAATTTACAAGATGTTTAATTCATCAACCCTTCGATATAGGGGTTGGGGCAAAGTGCCAAAACATTCCCCTTGACCTACCCTAACACCCCCCGGTGTCCAAAATCCATGTGCCCTGACCGTAGTCCAACTAGTAGTCCGACACCCAAAATTTACAAGACGTTTAATTCATCAACCCTTTGATATAGGGGTTGGGGCAAAGTGCCAAAACATTCCCCTTGACCTACCCTTACACCCCCCAGTGTCCAAAATCCATGTGCCCTGACCGTAGTCCAACTAGTAGTCCGACACCCAAAATTTACAAGATGTTTAATTCATCAACCCTTCGATATAGGGGTTGGGGCAAAGTGCAAAAACATTCCCCTTGACCTACCCTAACACCCCCCGGTGTCCAAAATCCATGTGCCCTGACCGTAGTCCAACTAGTAGTCCAGCACCCAAAATTTACAAGATGTTTAATTCATCAACCCGTCATGGGTGTCTGCGAGCTCAAGATATCAACAAACTAAACGTAACTAAACTAACAATTACTAAGGTCTATGATAACCAAGGCTATGCGAACACTCATATTATAATCGTGTTGAGGATGAGCGTAATATTTACGCTCACCCTCAACGCGATTATATTGCGTGTACGCATAGCCTAGAAGAGGCTTATGATCAATTTAAAATGTTCGGCGTTAAATTAGCAGCTTTCTCATTTTCTCAATGACATTCGTTGCCTGGAAAAACCATGTTAGTCGCTGTGAAATTATTTGAATATTTCAAAACGTAAAAATCGATTTAAAGAAAAACAGAAGAAGAAAAGAAAAAACAAACAAACAAAAAACATTCCGGATATTTTTATCAGTAAAGTGTAATTGAAGATTTCGCTTCACTCGCTTCGCTCGTTACGCTCATCCACAGTTCCCTATCAGTAATGCCTGCCCAGTGAAATGAGGATCGACCAAACTCACAAATATGATAATCCGCGAGTATTGCACACCATTTTAGCACCCCACACTCAACATTATCGCCAGTGCAGGAATTAAGAATCCGAGACGAATAAAACAAAAGTGTTCGATACATCACGATATCAGTATGGACACATGCAACTTTGAAATTGATACTTTCACAGATCCCGCAAAGAAACTCGGTTGGAAATCCAGCGGAAGTTCGTGAGATCTTCCCGTGGAACTTCCGTCTGGAATACTTTTGATTTCCGAAGTCCGTTCAAAGGAAGTTCATTGTCCGGACCTCGGGTCGTTTTGCGGGACTTTCGTTAAGGGCTTAATATCGAAAGGTGGACGTATTAAACATCTTGTAAATTTTGGGTGTCGGACTACTAGTTGGACTACGGTCAGGGCACATGGATTTTGGACACCGAGGGGTGTTAGGGTAGGTCAAGGGGAATGTTTTGGCACTTTGCCCCAACCCCTATATCGAAAGGTGGACGAATTAAACATCTTGTAAATTTTGGGTGTCGGACTACTAGTTGGACTACGGTCAGGGCACATGGATTTTGGACACCGGGGGGTGTTAGGGTAGGTCAAGGGGAATGTTTTGGCACTTTGCCCCAACCCCTATATCGAAAGGTGGACGAATTAAACATCTTGTAAATTTTGGGTGTCGGACTACTAGTTGGACTACGGTCAGGGCACATGGATTTTGGACACCGAGGGGTGTTAGGGTAGGTCAAGGGGAATGTTTTGGCACTTTGCCCCAACCCCTATATCGAAAGGTGGACGAATTAAACATCTTGTAAATTTTGGGTGTCGGACTACTAGTTGGACTACGGTCAGGGCACATGGATTTTGGACACTGGGAAGTGCTAGGGTAGGTCAAGGGGAACGTTTTGGCATTTTGCCCCAACCCCTATATCGAAGGGTTGATGAATTAAACGTCTTGTAAATTTTAAGTGTCGGACTACTAGTTGGACTACGGTCAGGGCACATGGATTTTGGACACCGGGGGGTGTTAGGGTAGGTCAAGGGGAATGTTTTGGCACTTTGCCCCAACCCCTATATCGAAGGGTTGATGAATTAAACATCTTGTAAATTTTGGGTGCTGGACTACTAGTTGGACTACGGTCAGGGCACATGGATTTTGGACACCGGGGGGTGTTAGGGTAGGTCAAGGGGAATGTTTTGGCACTTTGCCCCAACCCCTATATCAAAGGGTTGATGAATTAAACATCTTGTAAATTTTGGGTGTCGGACTACTAGTTGGACTACGGTCAGGGCACATGGATTTTGGACACCGGGGGGTGTTAGGGTAGGTCAAGGGGAATGTTTTGGCACTTTGCCCCAACCCCTATATCGAAGGGTTGATGAATTAAACATCTTGTAAATTTTGGGTGCTGGACTACTAGTTGGACTACGGTCAGGGCACATGGATTTTGGACACTGGGGGGTGTTAGGGTAGGTCAAGGGGAATGTTTTGGCTTTTTGCCCCAACCCCTATATCGAAGGGTTGATGAATTAAACGTCTTGTAAATTTTGGGTGTCGGACTACTAGTTGGACTACGGTCAGGGCACATGGATTTTGGACACCGGGGGGTGTTAGGGTAGGTCAAGGGGAATGTTTTGGCACTTTGCCCCAACCCCTATATCGAAAGGTGGACGAATTAAACATCTTGTAAATTTTGGGTGCTGGACTACTAGTTGGACTACGGTCAGGGCACATGGATTTTGGACACCGAGAGGTGTTAGGGTAGGTCAAGGGGAATGTTTTGGCACTTTGCCCCAACCCCTATATCGAAGGGTTGATGAATTAAACATCTTGTAAATTTTGGGTGCTGGACTACTAGTTGGACTACGGTCAGGGCACATGGATTTTGGACACCGGGGGGTGTTAAGGTAGGTCAAGGGGAACGTTTTGGCTTTTTGCCCCAACCCCTATATCGAAGGGTTGATGAATTAAACGACTTGTAAATTTTGGGTGTCGGACTACTAGTTGGACTACGGTCAGGGCACATGGATTTTGGACACTGGGGGGTGTTAGGGTAGGTCAAGGGGAACGTTTTGGCATTTTACCCCAACCCCTATATCGAAGGGTTGATGAATTAAACTACTTGTAAATTTTGGGTGTCGGACTACTAGTTGGACTACGGTCAGGGCACATGGATTTTGGACACTGGGGGGTGTTAGGGTAGGTCAAGGGGAACGTTTTGGCACTTTGCCCCAACCCCTATATCGAAGGGTTGATGAATTAAACATCTTGTAAATTTTGGGTGCTGGACTACTAGTTGGACTACGGTCAGGGCACATGGATTTTGGACACCGGGGGGTGTTAAGGTAGGTCAAGGGGAACGTTTTGGCTTTTTGCCCCAACCCCTATATCGAAGGGTTGATGAATTAAACGACTTGTAAATTTTGGGTGTCGGACTACTAGTTGGACTACGGTCAGGGCACATGGATTTTGGACACTGGGGGGTGTTAGGGTAGGTCAAGGGGAACGTTTTGGCATTTTACCCCAACCCCTATATCGAAGGGTTGATGAATTAAACGACTTGTAAATTTTGGGTGTCGGACTACTAGTTGGACTACGGTCAGGGCACATGGATTTTGGACACTGGGGGGTGTTAGGGTAGGTCAAGGGGAACGTTTTGGCATTTTACCCCAACCCCTATATCGAAGGGTTGATGAATTAAACGTCTTGTAAATTTTGGGTGCTGGACTACTAGTTGGACTACGGTCAGGGCACATGGATTTTGGACACTGGGGGGTGTTAGGGTAGGTCAAGGGGAACGTTTGGCACCTTGCCCCAACCGCTATATCGGAGGGTTGACGAATAATAATGGTTTTTAGTTTTATTTGTATGTGCTTTTTTGCTGCGGTTTTTGGGAGCTGGGTGTTATGGGTGTTGGGTGTTTAATTCACACTGGTCCCTGAGGTTATGTCTACTACATAACATATATTTGGACAAGATTCAGAAGAGGCTTGTTGCGTATCAGTACAAATTAATAATGTTCAGATAATATTATTAAGGCTGTTAACATTGCGATTTATGGATACACAGAACAAAATAGCAATCGTTAACGTTAGATAAATAGCAGACAAATATTTTTCGGCTAACCTTACCTTTTTATGATATCGTCGTAGAATCGCATCATCATCACAAGTTAATTAACACGGAGAACATTCGTTACACAATGGCACTGCTTTACAAAATATGTAAATGCGTCTTGAGAATGTCAGGAACACCACCACTTGGTACACACGCTATTCTGTCCTGTGATCAATTAACAATGCAACCATGTGGTTGACCAGCGTGAGTCACTGACTAGTAATGAAATGAAACGAGATAATATCTACCTCCTCCCCTCCACCTCCTCCCCTCTACCTTAACCAGAAGCCTATCAAAAATACTAGGATGATATTGCAGAGTCTGGCATCTATAACTTACGATTTCTATCTTCTTTAACAGTTCGAGTCTGAGATCAACATCACCATTACCATGTAGTATTAACATTTAACTACCGGAATATTTTTTAACCGAAAATTAAGTGGCGCTTGAAAGGAATCTAAGCGATTTATTTAATAAACATTAAACAAATTTACAAGAGGTCTATTCAAAACTACGGGTTCTGCTTCAATTGAGACGAGAGGCGGCGCTATCTAGGCGTGAATTGTGAGATCAATGATCATCTACCGTTGGGGCTGAAACAAATTTTCTATTAGTCTATAAAGAGACATTCTGATTTTCAAATTATTGGACAACTTTTTAGAGGAACCAGAAGGCAAATTAAATAGGAATCGAATTAATTAATGAAGCAAAGAACATTTCTTTAATTCCTAAACACAACTACATCATCTCAAAAATTTCTCTTTTTTTCACCTACAAAAATACTGGTGCAATCACAATTTATCAAAAAGTGCAAATAAAATGGGCTTGAGACTAAATACATAATTGACCACTTGTACTCTGGATTGAAGATTATTGTGGCATATTATATGAGATTTTCTTAAATCAGTTTAGTATGGTAGTAGGTATTAACATTTGACCTTAGAAACATTAACATATAGAATAATGTTGCCTAAACATTCAAAGTTTAATTATAGTTTGTGAAAGTACTAACTTAACTATGGCAATAAATATGTTGCATATGATTAGGAGTTGCTTATTTGTTGTAAGGACTTGTCATGCCTACAATATTTTATAATGAATATGCACAAAAGCTGCTAGATCTGTGCTGCAATGTATGTGTAATTTCTTTGTGAAATGTACTTAAAAAAAAACTACATACCTACCAGCAAAAAGTGTGTGCATTTTTAGACATCTTAATGGACATAAAATGGAAGGGTTTTATTTGTTATGTAAAATCAATAATCATAGGTAGGTATAGTAAATATTAGAATTCTAAAACATGGTCCATTATAAATAAAGCTGTACATTTCCAATGAAAACCCAAAATAATATGTTTCTACCTGGATACAACAGACTAGAAAAAAATATTACTATTTACTCACCACCTTGGTAACTTAGTTGATTTTTTACTAGTAATTTCAATGGCTATTTCGTTGTAATTTTCATATAAAATTACTAACACTTTGGCATAATTATAATGCATACAACAAATACTATTTTATATTATGTAATACTCAAAATTGCATGACAGACTCTCATTTTACAAAGCATTTGGCTGGCCTTACAAAGATTTGGTAATATATTGGTATAAACAGCTATTGAGTGTAGCAGTTTGAGGATTATGTTTAGTTAGATCTTTTTAAATTTGAACTCAATTGCAATAAAATGTATGTTTATACTTCTTTCTTATGAGAAAACCTAATTAATAAATATTAAATAAGTAAAATTAATTGAATGTTGATAAGTGTCCTACTAAATGCTGATTGATATCTTTACCCTTCTTAATGTTAGGCATAAAACGTTTAAAATAAATGAGGGATGGCAAAATTAATTTTGATGGGAAAATGAATTTTGATGGCAAAATGTTTGTCTAGACTCTCTCTTGACTATACACCTAACATAACTCAGCAATAATATATTTTTTAAATAAATGGTTCTGTACTCATTTATGTTTCACTCCCCTATGCTTTCCCATTTTCTTATTGCTATTTAACTCACAGAAAAATGCATTGGTGCCAACAATTATTTGAATGTATAAGTGTCTTAGTGTTAGTAGGAAATATAAACCTGCATGATAGTTTCACCAAACTACAACCTACCTATTCACATGGGGTAGTATACGTTGCTCTATTTAATACATAATGGTTGGGTCATTAAAATTATTAATGTACTAAATCATTTAGAACATTTGCTTTGTTACATCTGTTAATGGCACAGATCTTTTTGTTTGAGCTTAATGCTAACTAAGTACATATTATTATTATCATAGAAGTAAGCAACATATTTTGAACTATTATTAGAGCAAAATGTTTGAGTAATATAATATTTAACTTTTACAGTCTAATTAAGGTCTAATGCTTACTAGTTACTATACAAATCACAAATACTCTATGGCTCTTTTAATGATAACTTTACTCAAAAAACCTAAGGGTGGAATTATTTAATACGCAGTTAAAAATACATGCATCAGCCACGCAGTTGCACTGAAAGACCTTAAGCTTAAAGCTTGATAAATATTGTTACTTGTCATTTCACTCTATTTACGATCACATTGTTTTCTTCAGAGTTCAACTAACAAACTAAATAACTTATTACTGCACATTGACAAGGACTATACTTATTTTGGAGTAGATTTATACTTCAATTAAGTCTATTAATATTCAGCTTTGAAAGCATTTAATTGACTAATGTAACATTAATTGGTGATGGATCCATGCTGCAGCCACATTCACATACCTCAACTTGTAAATATGAACTAAAAAGTTGAGTGTAAAAGTAGAGAGATAACTTTAGATCGCTCTTCAATCCTTAAGTTTGTCTTAAGGAGCCAAAAAGCATTGTTTTTTTGCCTGTCTAGGAGGGGCCCCAATATTCCCATTGGTCCAAAGTTCAATTGCCATTGTGGTCATGGAAATGAACCATGTAAAAACCACAAAACAGTGAAATTTGGCACAAAAAATCACTGTTCACGAGATTGATTTTTCCCCTTACAGATTGTCCACTCTTTTGCAGATAACATAACAAACATCACTCTAGGATCCTCGCAATGTCTTTAAGAAACCTTTCTTTCAAGGTATCCGATCCCATTTCAACCTCTTTGATATCAAGTTAGCTTTCCCCTAAGCTAAGATTATGCATTTAACAATTAAGAACCTGCTAAGTTGCTAGTGATGACACGTGATTTCATGCGATCTAAGTGAACACAGTTTCATTTATTTAATTTTTATCTTTTATGAGCGGCAAGGCTAATTCTTTCAACACATTTACTTTTTTTTCTTTATCACGTAAGCGAAACTAGAGCGCAATCAATCGGGTCTTGCAATTCTTCCATTTCTCCTGCAATTTCCTCAGCTCTTCCAAGTGCTGTTCGGTTACTACATGCCTACTAACCGTACCCGTATTTTTCAGCCTCCTGGGGTCAAGATTCGCCCCAAGGTTCTGCATGCCCTTTGCCAGCTTGGAAAACGGCGAAAGAACCATGTCCCTTGTCGCCGCGACAGGACTAGTCATGACGTTAGTCAGCCCGGATCGAATCGAACGTAAGGCGTTCTCACTCTGCGAAGAGGTTATGTTGTACGTCAGATCCCTTTCGGATGACGAACGCTCGCCCAGGCGGCTGTCGGTTCGATGCATGTTCTCGCTGCGATTACTGCCGTTACCTTTCCCGTCTTTACCTACCTGATGATTATCAACCTCACCCGAAGAGTGCGACAGCTTCCTGGCTAATTGTAAGGTGTTGGGCGGAGTGAGTTTCGATTTCGAATTGCCACTGCCGTCGGTTTCGTCTTCGATCTCTTCCAGGACGTCGGTTGGGAAGCAAGAACTATTAATAGTAATTTCAGGAGTTGTTGACAGAGATTTCTTAGGACTAGGGGTTAGAGAGTTATTCCCGGTAGAAGGTAGATTCAAACTGGAAACGTCTAAGCTGAGATCAGTTCGGGAATGAGTGAGAATGTGTTTTCCCTTACGTTGCGGAATGTTCCCGACTACCCGGGACAGAGACACCTCGCCGATGAGCGGCGCAATTGTCGGAATAAACCTGAGGTTCTTGTCGAACCGGCTGGCAGTTTGGTTGTCTAGCAGAGATCGTATATTTTCGTTGACTTGCGTGCTCATCACTATACCGACGTTGGCCATGTGCGAGTCGTTGGACTTGCCGTCGACGAGGCTGTGGATCTTCTTCGTGATCGTGTTGTGGCAGAGCAGCGACGAGCGCTGGCTGAACAGCGCGAGCTCGTCCTCGTCCTCCTCGCTCGACGCCTTAGGATTCGACGCCAACGAGTCCTGCCGGCTGCCCATCGGACCGACGTGGAACATCGGTTTACTGGTCGTCTGCTGAAATGGTTATCGTAACCGATGTGTCAACGACCAAGCGGGCAACACATGTGACACCACCTTAACCAATGGCCCTTGTTATTTTGTTGTGCGACTTGGTAACCAAGTTTTTTTGCATTACTTTGGGTGGCATGCTAAAACTCTGACTGAGCTTGTTGAGGAAACTGGTGTGACATGATGGTCAGCGCCTTCAATTGCCTGTCCCTGTACGACTATCGTATTGGACGTAACACAGCTAACAATTAGCAATCTAGCTGCCGACCGCTTTGAATCAAAACTGTGGCTGAGCTAGTTGCGCCTATTGAAACAAGTAAGCTTGAAACAAGATAGCTTTAATGCTATCCGCGATTGAACGTAACTCGGCTATCAATTACCTCTGTCTTGACCACGGCCACTTCTCTGGCTGCCGCTCGCTTCGTGTTAAAGCTGTGGCTGAGCTTGTTAAGCTTGGTGAACTGCTGCGACATGTTCGTCAGCGCCTTGGAGCCGACGTTCTTGAGCGCCAGCAGCTGCGTCTCGGAGACGTTGCGCGTCATGTGGGCATCGGGGTCGAGATAGGCGCCGAGCGCGGTGGCGCCGACCGCCGGCACCTTGCTCTTGCGCCGCTCCAGCTTGCCCTGGTGCCAGGGGACGTTGTGCAGGCCGGCCACTTCGACGCCCACCGCGATCGTCTCGCAAATTGCCTTCAGCGACTCTGCAATCGGATTGTTTGTTGCTTGGTTACCAGGAAGCCTTCGAGTGTGAATTTGAAGCTCAAGATAGAATGGGGACTGGTAGGAAAGTTACTGACCATCTAACGCACCAATTCTAGTGACACTATGTGGCAATCACCCACCAACAACTCGGCCAACCCCGAAGGTGAAATTTGCATACCGATCATCTCGTCGGGGTTGGATATCGCGACGGCCATGTTGTTGAAGAAACGCAGGCCGGTCGAACGGAACATGTGGTAGTAGCCGGGCATCTTGTCCACCGAGTAGTTGAGACGGAGGCAGACTGGGCCCGGCTTCGAGCCCGGCTTGAAGATGGACGAGACCGGACCGAGCTCCACCTGCGTCAGCTGCCAGAGTCCGACCCGCTGGTACTTGGTCACTCGGTCGAGCTGATCGTCGTAGCTGTGGGGACGCGTGGAAAGAGGCGTTTGTAATTTTAATTGTACCGGAAGCATTTTCTTAAGGTTAAATGAAATTTTTATATAATATCTTAGTATTTCTCACACTGAACTAGGTAGGTAATGAAATTCAAGATTTTTTGGTAACTATGCAGAGATGGTAAAAACTTATGCTGCCTGCGTCATCATGAAAATCAGACTAAACAGCTGAGAAAGCTCCAAGTAGCACCAAGTAAGAACCTAACAGTTTTTTCCTTGATTTGTTTAACAAATACTAATGTTGAATAATGAATTAATCTGAATTTTTAACAGCCGATTTGACTTTATTTGAGCTAGCGTCACCAAACTTACTCGGCGACGTAGTAAGAATCTCGAGTCAAGATCAATATCGTGTCCATATCTGTCTCGGTCGAATCTCCCGTCCTGAAATGGAAAATTCAGCAAGATTTAAAATGTTGGTTGAAACAACTAAATTCCCAAGCCATTATTAGGCAAATGATATGAAAAGCGTTTTATTTAATCCAACATTTTGTTTTCAATTCTATTGCAATCTACACCATTAATACACCTATTCTATTCAATCAAAATTCAATCAAAATTATGTCATGACCTACTCCCTAAAGCCAGGTAAATAATTTGGGTTGTGATTTCCCTATCTTCCCTTGTTATTTAGCAGAGCTAATTAATTTTTTTTTCCACCGGTAGTAAGTCCAGTGGGTATCTGACATCATTTTTCTCTGAGTGGAATAGATCTATTTGGCCATTCAAAGATCCATTCCCCAAGCCGGTAGCCCGAAAAACAAGACCGACTTACACGGGATCGGCATCGATGAGCCCCCACGCCCCCAGAATGACCTCGGTGTCCGAGATGAGCATCTTCTTGCAGTCCTCGATGAGCAGCTTGACATGCTCGGCGGTGGCGGCGCCGTCCTCTTCGTCGGCGTGCTTTTCCGTGTTGAGCACGTCCTCGGAGACCGGGTTTCCGACCATCAGGTCGATGGTGGCTTGCCGGTAGACGTCTTTGAACCGGCTCAGGTAGTATCTGCGAGACAAAAACGATGTGCGGGGCGTTGAGTCTACAACTTAAAGACGCCGGGATAATATAAAGACAATACCGTAGGTCTCTTGTTATGTGCTGTGGCTGGGCTGCTCTACTTAAGAAGCTCTCAGGATTTCTTGGTTTTCCACAGTTCTGAAAGATACACTCTTCTGATTTTCCCAGTTTGTTTAGCCTGATTTTGCGGTTTTTCATTTTATTTATTTACAGTTTATGAATTATCAGTTATCAGTCACTATCAGCTTTTACAAAATACAGAGATATCTTTTTGCAAGCATTAAATATGTCTTGCTACTTCTGGAGGCTGCTAATAACATAGAATTAATAATACACAAGAATAGGACATAGGTATTACGATTTAGGAGTATTAGGATTTAGGAGTATAAGGAGGCAGTTTATAGATGGGCTGTTGAACCGACAGTCCCAACATATCTGGTATGAATGTCTGATTAGGTGTGATTGTGAAATACTGCTAAACTGTCTCTTTATCTGCCCATTGACAGTTCAGACAATGTTGAAATTTAAGTTTGTTTAGACCACCGCTTGGCACCGTAAATACTCGGCACGAAAACCCACCATAACCAAACCGATAAAGTGACTCTTATTTAGGAACTCCTTAAAGCGACTCTGCCTGTTAACAACAAAGTCAACGAATACGTTCCGATTAAATCGATGCAACAAAACATATCAAATCCATCACTAGAGACGTATCGCACGCACCTTCCTATCCGGCTCATAACAAAGCTAGCTACTTCGACCTCCGGCCCGAGCGCGATATGGCTGACGTAGGTCGACGGCGTGTACGGCATGAGCGCGTCCACCACCGCCGACAGCGTCTCGAGTTCGCGCGTGAAACCCTCCATCAGTTCGAACAAATCTACGGCGCCGCCCTGCGCCACGTCCAGCGCCGCTTGCCGGAACAGGTCGGTAAAGTGGCCGCGGTAGTATCTGCGGTGGGACCGGGCGCCGCGAGTCAGTCTGGCTGGCATTTAGCGTCGCCATCGCGAGGGCTTTGACAACTGCCACAGCGCCACTCTACGACTTGTGGTTGTTTTATAATTTAATTTGGCTCAATAATATCTCTGTACCTACTTGTATCTCTGTACCATATAATCTCTACTTATATGTCTGTACTTATATCTCGGTACTTATATCTTGGTACTTAATATCTCTGAACTTTGTGTGATTTAAAATATCCAGTTAAAAATTTGTGTCGGACTCAGATCGGGAAACAAACCCAGGATGATGCTCTATCAAATGAAGTAAATCAAGCTTACTTGAATTGTTAGGCTCCATGGAACTATGCACAGAGCTGTGGCAGATCATTTAGGCTTACATCAAGCAGTTAGCTTGTAAATTTGTAGTCCGTCGGGAATGCCGACAGTAGATTTGATGTGGATCGAGCCGAGATGCGGCGCCGAGTTTACATGACAACCACGAAAACATGGCAGCAAGACGTTGCTGTGCTCATATGAACATCAAATATATTTCCAAAACCCATTATATTTCATTGCTTATCTAATGCAACATGTCTGGATGTCTGGATGCTGTGTTTTCGTGCTGGTCATTCAAACTCGGCGCCGCATCTCGGCTCGATCCACATCACTTATTCTAGGTCTAGTGCGGACTAAAATATTTCCAAGCAAACATCTTACAATTAGCGCTGAGCACCTACCCTACTTGAAACTCAATGATGCAATGCTGCCATCCCATACCAACAACTCAACTACCTTAATTCTGACATTAGATTCGATTTGACATTTAGTTTCTACGAAAAAAAATATCCACCCACCTATTGGCCGAGTTCATTCCGTCCTTCATCATCCCGGTGAACTTGCGCTCGCCGGTCCTGGTGTAGTCGCCCTTGAGTGCGTTGGTTCCTGCGTACTGCTTGCTAATGATGTCGCCGTTGTTCGCCCAGAGCAGCTGGAAGGTCGAGCGGATGTTTGCCGGCATCGCGCCCTCCGGCGGTATCAGTCCCAGCTTGGTGAACTGCACCTCCATGACCGCCTTCGCGATCGCCGTCTGCAACAGCGGTGACCATTACGACACGAATTACATGGATAATTGGTAACACCTTGTACGTTATTGCTGTTCACTTTAAGGGCCGGTTTTACAGTGGTCTGCTAAATCCATACGGTTTGTTAGGAAAAGAATCAAGACATCTGATTCGCTGCTGCCATGGTCCTTTCCTTTTTAAAAAATGTTGGTGCTGTATGGCCCCTCAATCTACATCTACAACTAAATAATCTGTAAAAAAATGAATTCGAAAAGTGTTTTAGAGTTAAAAAATTAATCTTTGGTTGGACTTAACTGAGAATAAATATTAACAGAAAAAGAAATATTTCCTCTCTTTGAAGGCCAAGTATTAAATTCCTAGTTTCTCATGATTTATTTTTAACTAATCCTATCCTTAAAAGTCGTTAAAGAGTATGCTAGGAAACCGAAAAGGGCATGTGTTATACCTGCACCACGTTCGTCCTGTCCAGACAGTCGATGCAGTTGACCCTGAAGACACCCTTCTGCGAGCAGATCTTCCCTTCGCGGTCCATCCAGCAGTACCCCATCTCGCGGATCACCTCGACCAGATGGTCCACGAGCACGGAGACGTTCTCAAAGTGCATCCCTCGGCTGGAGAAAACAGCACCCCTCTTAGACACCGGCTAGCTGACGCTGTTCACACGTCCACTGAAAGCACTGTTAGATACTGACAACCTCCAAAATATGTTGATTCAGAAATGAGAATTCTAATGATGCAAAATTACATGATGGTAGTGTTAGAATATTGCCATTATTAGTATTTTAATAACATTGTATTTAGTTGTTATTTTGACTATTGTTGAAGGGGTGCATGCCGCCATGTTTATTTTACCAACCAGCAGTTGAAACCCGTAGGCCACCGAGACAACACCGGTCTCCGTGCGCCCTGAGTTCTCGCTTCACTGTTTGTTAGTTTTTTATATCGTTTGCCATCGCTTTTACCGCTATCAATAAACCATCGTCACACCGTGGCTTAAACCATCAGACAATCTTGTTGTGTGTTCCTGTGTTAATTATTTTCTATTCGTTAGTATTTTGTGTTTTGTGATAACTTGTTAAACGGTTAGCCGAGAAACGTGTGGGGTAGCTACCGCGTGTGCGACCGAATCCACCGCCACCCCAGTAATAGTAGTGGGTTTAACAGTAGGTACTTTTGTGTCATATTAACTTCACTGTCAAAAAAACACATGGCTGTCAACCTGAATTCATTTGCATTTTATTTTATTGGGTTTTCAGAGTTACTTTTTTCATTACTGTATACTGAGTCAAGAAAAAGATTTTACCATATTTTACAATTCTTAAAATTTCTTAGATTATTTTCCTAGTCTTTTAGTTTTTTTCAGAAAAACTGTTTAATGGGTTTTTCTTATTCTTATTGAATGCTAACCTATCAAACTTCAACTTGAGTCGACTTTTTGCAATGCTATGCGACCCAGTTGAATAGTTTACGAAAAAATTCAAGTTTTTATACTTGTTCTTCCAAGTCTTTTTGTAAACTGAGGATAACAAGATAATTTTTATTGTACCTTTGCTCCTTTCTAAATAGTAAATAGTAAATATGTTCATGTAGCAACCACGGTTGATTCTTCCGACGCCAAAGTGGCGACGTCCCACTCACCAGTATTCGTGGAAGTCGAAGGTGGCGTAGGTGATGTGCGGGTTGTTGTACGCTAGCAGGTGATTGGTGTAAGCGTCCCAGATGATTCGCTCTCTGCCGACCTGCTCGACAAGGCTGACAACGCTGACCGGGCCGTAGGCAGACATCTCTTCTTCGAAGTGCTTCTCAAACACGAGCTGCGTCTCCGCCTCGCCTGTAATAACGTCGGCACACGTTGCAGCATGGATCGGATCTGGGCGTATGTTCTTTCTTGAAATATCGTATTTTTGCAAATAAATCTCATGACTCCCGAAATACAGAAAACAAAGAGAATAAAACATAAGCTAACATTGTGGGTCAGATAAAGCACCACTCACCAGGCATTCTGTGAACCGGACAGACACTATTGCATTTTCTTTAACCTAAGCCCAATTTTTTTTAGAATTTTTTTTTAACTTATTTTTTAAACTCCGCCGCCGACTCACCCTTGTCGATCCGCGGCGGCGGCCGGTACTTGTAGCCGGGCTGCGACCAGAACACGGGCACCGAGCCGCGCACCTGCACGAACGACACGTGGTGGTGGTGGTGCGCGACAATCTGCTCCGTCTCCACGTAGTTGGCGCACTTGCCGTCGTCGTCCACGCCGCGCCGCTTGTAGCGGGTGCCCGCGCGGAAGCGGCTGCGCCGCGATATCAGCACCAGCACGAACGTCTGAGTGGGTTATCGTTGGTTAGTGGTTGCAATGCGAGAGAAGGGGCAAGACTTGGAGAGATCATGTAGGAACATTCAGCCAAGTAGGTGGTCAGTGAGCTTGGCAGAGTTTGACGGGTGTCCTGGGTTATAACTTAGAAGCGGACTAACTCTATCGGATAAGGATTTTCCGTATGGACAAATTTATGCCGAAAAGGTATGCCGCCCATGAGCATAGGTTTGCATTTTTCACATACTTATGATTCAATGGCAAACCTGTTATCTACTATCCATATATTACTATCCATATTTAGTGTAACATTAATCATCCTTAACATAATATTTTATCTACTTCTATTTTTTAATTAATCTCCCAAATGCTGCAAGCACATAGTCCCAGAGGCATGGGTCAGTATTGCAAGCTGACTTAACTTTTATGTTACGTATTATTACTATCTAATCACTAATCAGGCACTGTTTTTTGCTTCAAACCATTAGGTACCTACAGGTTTCATCCATAATACCCACCTCGTATTTTGGTTCGAACGCTTCGTTAAACATCGGCTCGTAACCAACTTCGACTTTGCAAGACTCGATTTGAACAAAGCCTTGGATAATTGGCATTATCCATGGATCTGCCAACTGGGTCTGAAATTTAACAAGATTTTTTACTTATGTAGCAGCTGGTCAACTAGGCACAAAAACAAAAATCTGAGACAGGTAGTAGCAATATACCTTTGATAGCTCAGAAGAAATATAACTTACATCTAATTGAATGATTTCTTGTAACATATGTTTGTTCCAAAAGAATCTTTCGTCTACGTGTCTCCAAACACTATGCGGTGGTTTTCCTTTGGTCTCATCCTTCAAATCCCACTGCCGTTGAAGGGAGTTGGTCAAATCTCCCGTCAAGCAGAAGTAGAACGAATCGGTGTCTGTGAATATTCTTTGAAGTTCGTCGAGAATTCGTCGTTCAAACTTTTCACGATCCTTACTGTCACGTCTTTTAGATAATTTTACCTGCAATTTATAAGAAATAACAATATAATAACCTCAAGATTGATTAACACCATGAGGACTCAATAAATCAGAGGTGCTATTTTACCTGAGATGTTGCTAATGCTGCAGCATGTTGAGTTGTGTTTTTAATAGAGTTTGTAGCCGACTTAAAAGTTCCCCAAGTTTTGGCAAAAACAGGATTTTGTTGAATATCGAATAGACCGCCAGCTGTAGTCTTTTTAATATTTTTCATGTGTTGATGTTTCTTGCAAGGAGTAAGGCCTAGTTCATTCGATTCTCCTTGAAGTGGCAGGAAGACTATGGACAGAATCTTGTACACAGTTTTACCGCCCGGCAAATCGCCCACGGACTGACACTCCTTGATTAACACCAATCGGCTTTCGACAATCGACTGCAGCTCGATTTTTCCAACGATGCCGTGGAAAATGCCGAGACATTCTGGATCATCGGCTGATGCCAAATCCCAGCCTAAATTTAAGAAAGGTCCAAAAGAGTAAAGATCAAAATATACAGACAGAATGGATAATGAGAGGGAGTGGTTGTAGTACAATGGGGGATGTTTTCCTAGGGTAACTTACTTGTTTTAGCCTCAAATTCACCAGTTTTTCTATTCCACCACAAACCGAATTCACCATTTATGAAAACATAGTATTGATCTGTGCGAAATAACTCCATAATTTTGATAGTTTCGTATAATTTCAATGTTCCACCCACGAAACATGTCAGCTGTCACTTTTTGCGAGACATTGTTTTTCTTAAATGTCATCACAGCGCATGTGTGAGATATGTATGTCATTGGCGGCTATGGTTCAAAATGTCAATACTGCAACTTCACAAAGTCTTTGTGTGTGACTCATGAATCTTTTGAGTGGGTTCTCAAAATTCAAAACCAACCATCACGCATATCTTTGATCACGCACTACTGACCTCAAACAGCTTATCAATCGTATTTCAATTTTAAATCGGGTTCGAAATATATTCCATCAAGAGGTTTCAGCTAATCCAAGCATTCTGACACGGTAATGATTTTAACCATTGCATTGACATTGCACTGTGACTGATTAATTTAATTTTTATTTCTAAGCAAATAAGCCTTGTTTTCTGAAAATTTTCTTGGCTGAAGATGTATATGGATAATAAAGTACCTAACTAGTAATAAGTATTTCAATATTCAGTAAACAATTGTGTACCACAGTGAGATTGTTAATCTCTATTTTATTTCTCAAATGACGATTGTTTTTGTATTTCCAGAAGGGGTTGGATTTCTGTGCATTTACTTCACAACAATGTGGTGAGGGTGATTATTTTGTTTCGATATTATTGAAAACAGCAGTTTTAATTAAAATGGGGTGTCTTAAATTTGTGATCAAAATCAATTAATTAAATTGTTTTTAAAACTAACAATTTCTTTTGCAGTTAGTGCATGAGAATTAAGATAGACAGTTAAAAACACACATTGAACCGTTTTTCGAAGTGCCAAAGATATACGCAATTAAGAAGAATCCAAAATTATTTTGGGGCCGGCCAACAATCCAATATTTCGACTACTCATTTTCGGGTACACTTTAGGATAAACGATCGGTGCCTGTTCTTCCGTGGACTCAGCCTCCTCTGCCTTGAAGTTTCCGTACAGTCGGAGTGTGAAGAAGTAGATGAACTCAACGAAACTTAGCAGACTAGCACCAACCAAGAGTCCAGCAGCTCCTCCCATCGACACTGGAGATAGAGATAGGACAAGGTGATCAACGATCATCCGTAGCATGATCAACGACCATGCTAAGGTATATTCTACAGTGTTCGGAAATAATTGATTACTAATAGTAATGCTTGTATTTCCATGTATTCTATGTAGTCTATTTGTATTCTTGTATCTATTCTATGTTACTCACCGACAAGATCCATGATACCTCGCACCACAATGCGCTTGGGGAGTTCGTTGGGCAGTGCCTCGAGGAACAGTTCGAACTGGTTGATCGGAAAGGAACTGTTGAAGTTTCTGAAACGCAGATCTCAGAATTATTGTTTGGTGAACTAATTCAATCATTGTTTTTTTTTCCCCGTAGATAGCTTAGGTATTGTAAATCCAGTCAGTCATTAACAACCCTATAACTCATATATTGTAGAGGAGACTTGCAAGTCCTGCAAATTGGGTTAAGTCTGCATGCAACTTACAATTCACGTTTGCGCGTCACTTTCAGCTCCATCTCGGTACAGGTGGCTACACATTGGGGACAGACGATGCCCTTCCTTGCCAGATCCGTGCTCCAGGCGTTGCGCACCACGGACAACTCCAAGTAGTTCTCGCTCAAACACAACATGCCGCGCAGGTCACAGTGCTCGCTGCGCCCTGCGCCAAGTCAGGCTTACAGTTACAACACGTTACAAACAGTTTCAACGGGTTCTAAGGGTTAAAAGTGAGTTAAAACGGGCCTCAGCGGATTTCAACGGGTGTGCAACGGGTCTCAAAGGGGTTGAACGAGTGAAAACAGATTTCAAAGAGTTATAGTGAGTTATAACGGAGTTAAAATTGGCATTAAAGGCTTTTAACGAGTTAAACAAATGTCCATTATACCCTTGCTATTCTACAGATTAAAAGCTACCTACGTTAACATCATAAAGGATGTGAGTCCTTAGCTCAGTGGTAGAGCACTGGTCTTCAAAACCAAGGTTCGTAAGTTCAATTCGAATCTAACGACTTTAAAAAGGGAAATTTTGGTTCCCATTTTCTATTCACTGTAAGTTCTTAAATTTACGATTAATTATCTAAATAAATGTTATTTCTTCCAATTGAAACCTAAACCCTTCTAATTCTTTAATCGGTTACTTCCGGCGATCCTCTCTCCCCAATTATTTCTTATTTTTCCAGTATCTTGCCTCTGACGTGGCAGCATTCAAAGAACTCCGGAAACATCATCATAGTATATTAAGATAATGAATTGGAAGTGTTCTTGGTTAATTCTCTAAAACAATATTTTGAATTGGGTTAATATTGAAATTTTTAAGTTGCAAGAATAAAATCAGCTTCAATCTAACTTGAGAGCGAAATTATTTTCAACCCCAAAACTATATCAAGATCCTCGCCCTCCCTCCATCAGCCTCCTTAGCTCAGTGGCAGAGCACTGGTCTAGTAAACCAGGGGTCGTGAGTTCAATTCTCACAGGAGGCAACTTTTGCCAGTTAACTGTAACAAAAAATTTGAAATAATCTTGCTAACCGCCAAAAAGATTGTTTGAATTTGTTTTGTTTTGAAAGTTGAATGCTGTTATAGAATTATATCGGATATATCTTTAACGATAGCAAACTGAAATAATTTTTGACTTATATGCCTATTGCCTAGTACCATTCTACTATATTGTATACCATAGTCACAACTCCAAAATTTGAATAACTATCATTAATTCAAGATATCCATCAGCCTCCTTAGCTCAGTGGCAGAGCACTGGTCTCGTAAACCAGGGGTCATGAGTTCAATTCTCATAGGAGGCACTATTTTGCCAGTTTAACATTACTTTATTTATATTTTTAATTACATTGTTGAAAGAGGAGCCTTGTAATGCGCCAAAAACATTGAAGTGTATTTGTTTAGTTTTGAAAAGTGCGTGCTTTAACAAAAAATAAATCAGAATTATCATTCACGAGAACCAAAAGAATTTCGACACGGGTACCTACCCATCACCTGATCTCAATCTACACCAGATTTACATTTTGATTTGAAAATTTAAATTTGATGAGTATTTGGAGTAGCAGAAGGTGCCAAAAAGTGGTTCAATATAGCATCAAAGTGTGACTATACGAAGCGCTATCCAGCTCTATCCATGGCTATAGAGATCAGATGGTACCCGCGTACTGCAATAGCTCACATTTAAACTTCGTATCCAGACACGATAGAAATTTGGGTGGCATTGCATTGGAATACATTTGTTGTTATCACATTCTTGAACCTGTAATGGGAAATTTCGAATTTGGTCTATTCCAAAAATTGTATATTGATTATTGCTTCGTAAATTCTCACAGGAGGCATATTTTGCCAGTTAATATTGCTTTAATTATATTTTGGACGATATTTAATAATTGACAGTGGTGTAAGGTGTTGCACAGTTCCGAATACATTTTTTGGATTTTTTGCATTTTGGAGTATTGATTTTAGTAGAGTAATTCTGCTTTATTTAAATTGTATTAATTTTTACAAGTTCAAAACCTTTATTAAGGGTCATTGCCATAAAACACAGGCCTTCTTAGCTCAGTGGCAGAGCACTGGTCTCGTAAACCAGGGGTCGTGAGTTCAATTCTCACAGGAGGCAGCTTTTGCCTCGAAAACATCACTTTTCTTTATTTATATTTTAAAGTAATTGGAACCACTATTTGAATTGGTTAAGTTTTGAAAATTTTATGCTGTTGGAATGATATCATGCTTCATTTTTCATATGAGCAAACCCGATTTTTTTTTTAAATAATATCTTGAAGCATAAACTACATCTTTGTGTCCAAACCTTCTATAATGATCATTCGTTCGCTTTCATCAGCCTCCTTAGCTCAGTGGCAGAGCACTGGTCTCGTAAACCAGGGGTCGTGAGTTCGATTCTCACAGGAGGCAGCTTTTGCCGGTTTACCATTGCTTTGTTTATTATAATGCATTCAAAAACACCGTCAAAATTCATTTTTGAAGGTTTTAAGTCAAATCTACCCTATCAAAAGCTGTCAAAAAGTACTTTTTGCGAGAACGAAAATTCCACTTTCTACGGGAATCCAAATATAACGATTTCGAAAGCGTCCCATGGAATATTATCAGTGTCAAGGTAAATCAACTTACTTGCAATAGTATGGTTTTGATGGTGTTTTACTGTTCGAATTTTGAATTCGGCCAGAGCGAACCGAATGAATTTTGGCATATCAATTCCAAAACATGAATAATCTCGATCTCATCTCGATCTCAATCAGGTGCAAATAGCTAGACGCTGACGCGCCGTTAAACACAAAAAGTTATTATAAGATTATATCATCGGCACCATCCGCCTCCTTAGCTCAGTGGTAGAGCACTGGTCTAGTAAACCAGGGGTCGTGAGTTCAATTCTCACAGGAGGCAGCTTTTGCCTCTTGATCATAATTTTATTTATTATTTGGGCAATATTTTATAATTGAAAGTGCTGTTGTTTAATTCCAAAACTTATTTTTGGAAGTATATTGAAATTTGGAGATTTGATTTTAATAGATTTAAATTCAGCTATTATTTAAACCGTATTAATTTTTTAAAGTTCGATGCTTGTTTAAAGGTCACTGTCCCACCATTCATCAGCCTCCTTAGTTCAGAGGTATAGAGAACACTGTGAAATCAATTCTAAGATGAGGCAGTGGTATTTGCTTGAGTAAAACTGCATGATACACACGATAAGACCTACAAAGTGTGGTGCTATGGTGCTACACTACACATGTAACTTTCAACTTCCTTCAACACTTGTAGATAAAAATAAATTACAAATTGGTGGAAATCGGTTCCAAGCGGCATAGCTTGGGAAATAATTTGCTCATTCGAATCTGCAGTAAGATATTTAGAGACTTTTGGTGGCAAGTATTCTTGTGAATATAATCACTGCATACTTGCGGATCTATCATCATCACTACAGATTTGTGGATCTCGCTGCAGATACTTACTGACTCTCGGAATCAGATAGTTGCAGCATCCACACAGCTCGAGTTGCCGAGCTTTGCGGCACTCGATCAGACAAGGCTCGTAGCCGTACTTGTCGTACATTGCCAAGATGTTCTCGTCTTCGAATCGACACTTGCGTTGCTCGACGCTCGTGTCCCGCACCTAGATCACAAAGAAATGGGCGACCATTTGCTTAATCTACACCCATCATTAAGTCAGCAATTATACGATTAATCTCTTCCCAAATACCCTTACAGATATATCAAAATATCAACTTACCTCCGGTTCGTTTTGCACCTCCAGCATTGAGAACCACACTTGCTTCGGGTATCTGGCCTTGACCAACGCCATTCGGTCAGCAGGTGTGTTAAATGATGGCACGTCTTCTTTGGCATTGAAAAATACCTGGAGAAATTTCAAAATTGATGTTGCTAGGGGTTCGCGAATGCGTTTAAAAAAATCGTTTTGAATAACGATAACATGCCATTCAAACATTTAAAATAATATAAATTTAATATATTGAACGAACCGGAGTGCATGGCCAGTTTTATCATTTTGAAGAAAAACGATTATTTTCTTCTGTCACCTATTTTGGACGCTAGGAATTGGGATTCTAAATTATGTACAAGGATGCAGCCATGCTCAGATTGCAGACAAATGTATTAAAATAGAGACCATAAACCATGACCCAAATGGCAATTTTCACTTGGTCAAAATCTTTACCTTGAAGACATTATTCTTGAAGGTGAGACGCAACCTCCCTGGACCAGTGCTGCGATTGGAGATGGTGTCCAAAATATGGCGTTCCGGGTGATAGCTGGCACTGTAATGTAACGTGATAGTACCATGTCACTCACATTCACAAACAGTCACTCAGTAACAAACAGTCACGCTGGCATAACCAGGATCTGGGACTTGGGGCTTTGAAGATACTTTTTGGAGAAAATCTACGTGTTTGAGATACTGAGATACACGAACGCCTTTTTTTATCGTATATATGGAATCAGTTTTATTTGAAGGATTCTGATTGAACAATGTTCAGGGCTCAATACGAACTGTACCATAATTTATTTCGTGGGAAAAACTAGGGGAAAGTATTAAAAATATTTTTAAAAAAAAAATCTTTGTAGAGCGAATAGTGAAATTATTACACAGTCGTCATTTTAGAAGGGTAAAAATATCTGGAAAATATAGTTATAGTATATTTTGACCTATTTTCGCCTCAGAATTCTCAAATAATATCAATCAGTATCATCAAACTGACATTTAAACTGACCGATTGGCAACGCGATTTACGCGAGCGTTCGGGAAGTCCTAAAAAGTAGCATCTTCTACTTACTTAATGTGGATGTTATTAACAGAGAAGCAGACTCCGAACTCAGTATCCAATGGCAGGAAGTACTTGCAACAGTCGAACTCCTTGTCGCGGAAGAAGCACTGGTCAAATACATCTTCACACGGAGCGCGCGTCTAGAGAACATAGTAATTTTATACACAAATTTTAAACAAATATACATTTTTGGATGAGCGAGCGAAGCGAGCGAAATCCTTCAATTTCACAACATAGGGGGAAAAAAAGCATTTGGATTTTTTTTTTGTTTGTAACAAAAACGAGCAGCCCTACTTAAAGGTCACAAATCGTTACGAAATTTGGCAAAAACGTTCGTGGTGACTCAGCGAGGTGCTGTATAGTTTTTGAGCAAAATCTGTTCAGCCATTTTGTTTTTATGAGCAAAAACCCGTAAATATTTCAGTTTTTTGGTACTAGCTTCGTAACTAATTTACCGATCCGCACCAAATTTGGATTGAATATATATGATAACAAGTTAAACGAATTGCCTAAGTTTCAGATTCGTGCATGAAGTATTTTGCTAATTAGAAAAATAGTTTTTTTTTGCCCTTAAACGGTTTCAATACCGATTTATATTCGGTTTATTATGACTGTCAAATGTTTTCCGTTAGGATTTCCCCAGGGAGATTACGGCTCGCTCATCCTGCAACGAGTGTAGGCTCTACTAATCGTTTACCTAGTATACATAATTTACATACAAAACATACATTTTTGTCAAATCCCTCTACATTTGGCAATATTTTTTTGGGAATATCCTTGCCACTAGAATTCATCCAGAGGTACCAACCTAGAAAAATGTTGGTCAAAATTAAACCACTGGAGCTGGACGCGCGTTGAGGGATGAGCGAGCCCTAAACCGGGTTTAATCCGAGGTTGGTGATACCGGCCCCATAACTTGGAGTATAGGTACCAAAAATTGCTTGTTACAAATTTGGTGTCGATATATTAATAACTCTCAAGACGCTACAACCAAAAAACTGAAAATGCGCTATATTTTGCTAAAAAAAAAAAAATAGCCGACTTAAGATTTTGTTCAAAAACTATACAGCACCACGCTTAGCTGTCACGATCATTCTTGCCAAATTGATTCTGTGGCCTTTAAAGTAGACCTGCTAATCACATTAAGAGTAAAGAAAAAAATCCTAACACATTTTTCTCCCCAATGTAGTGAAATAGAGTGTTTTTGGTCGCTTTTGCTCACTCATCCAATGCACTTACCTCATCCGCAAGTCTCTTTAAGTCACTCTTAGGGCACTGCAATGCCATGTTGTATTCGCCCGATAAGTTGTAACAATACTCTCTGACAAAATACGTCAGGCCTGAGAAGAAGGAGACTTGCCGTACAGCCTCCTCCAAATTAATATCGTATCTCAGTGCGGAGTTGTTCCAATATCTAGAACACAAACAAAAAATTATTATGAAACCATTGGCAACTGTTCAAAATATTACAATAGTTAGATTTTTCGTTCATTTATCTGTTACAGCTGTATATTTCGATGCAGTGGTAAGATTATTATTTTTTATAGTAATTTTCTAAATTCCTTCGCCTTTAATTCCATTCCCTTCATTCTAATTCCGTCTTCCAAAAAATTCCTATCTCTTGTCGTTTTATTTATTTATTCCTATTTTTCCTATGTAGGTAGCGATTCTCGAAATTTTGTAGTTTAACAATTCAAGCATACGTTTAACATGGACATGATCTGAAGCTGCATATGATTAAGAAAGGAATTCGAATGATGTAGGAATTTTAGAAAATAATCTATTTCAAAACAAGAATAAAAAATAAAAATAAAGTTAACATAAGCTCCATTTTACCCTGTTTTACCCCTGATATTCTACAAAGTAATTGCAAATAACTAAAATGCCAGTGGTTGTTCTGCTTGTTGAATGGCACTCCGATTTTCGGAATTAAATAAGCGTGTACATCTGGTAACAAGATTTTGTAAAATTTGACACTGTGATCAACCCCAGGACCCCATCAGCCTCCTTAGCTCAGTGGCAGAGCACTGGTCTAGTAAACCAGGGGTCGTGAGTTCAATTCTCACAGGAGGCACTATTTTGCAAGTTAACCATAGCTTTATTCATAAATTGGACGATATAGTGATGTTGTGTAATTCTGAAGACATTGTTGGAACTTTTGCATTTTGGAGGTTTGATGATAATAGAGTAAATCAGCTTTATTTAGACCGAAATAATTTTTCTAAGTTCAAAATTTGTATAAAAGTCATTTCGTCTTAACTCATCAGCCTCCTTAGCTCAGTGGCAGAGCACTGGTTTAGTAAACCAGGGGTCGTGAGTTCAATTCTCACAGGAGGCACTATTTTGCAAGTTAACCATAGCTTTATTAATATATTGGACGATATAGTGATGTTGTGTAATTCTGAAGACATTGTTGGAACTTTTGCATTTTGGAGGTTTGATGATAATAGAGTAAATCAGCTTTATTTAGACCGAAATAATTTTTCTAAGCTCAAAATTTGTATAAAAGTCATTTCGTCTTAACTCAGCAGCCTCCTTAGCTCAGTGGCAGAGCACTGGTCTCGTAAACCAGGGGTCGTGAGTTCAATTCTCACAGGAGGCATCACTTTTAGCTTGAGAAACAAAATCGGTGACTGCAAAGGTAATATGGGCTGAAGGAGAATCCTGTTCTCACGTAACCAGAACCCAGGGTTAAAATTAGGGAACATGTATAAAAATAAGATGAATGTTAATGTTTACCTGCTCGATACCTAAATACAAAAATGTATAATAAAAATATTTTCGCCGAATTGCTTTGAAAATTGGGGCGTAGGTTCTTTAACATTTGACATTTGCAATTTGATATATGAAGTGTTTTACGTTGCTGGACAAAGAACTGTGGTGAAAAGTGCGTGAATTTTAAAACAATTGACCTTTTACACATTTTCGAATACTTAATTCAGATATAAACAATCCCAACCATGGAACCCGGTGGGAACCACAAACACACACAAAAATCACAAGCTAAAACACACAAAAAACACAAAAAACGCGACTTATTTCTTGCAAGGGGTCAAATTAAAGATTCGCTTCACTCAATCGGACGCTTGCTCCTCAAGTAAGGGAGGGTTGAAACTGAGATGCAAACAATTCCATGCGTAGAAGTATTAAGAAAATTGTTGATGAACTGGAGTGGGAATATTTTATGAAAAGAAGAAAAATGAAACCAATAGAAACCAATTATAAACCATTTGGTATTGGCGTGGAGTGAACTGGGAGGTAGTTTAGAAAGAATGGGCATAAGTTTAAGCTGGGCATGAAAAGGAACGGAATGGGAAAGATAGGAATTTTAGAAAAGGGTGTCGAGTAATGGAATATTTTAAGAGTAAGTGGAGAGATGATGGAAAGTGTGCAGACAAAATTTAAGGAAGGGATGAGAATGGGATGAGATGGTTGGTAGCTATGGTTATAGGGTAAATGTATAAATCTGATTGAAACTACTTACTTGATAGTGGCCAAAATGGTGAGATTCAAGTTGTAATCCTCGCAGACAGTGACCGAAGGAAACTCGATGTTCCAGTCTAAATAGGTGGTATCTACGACGAAACTGATCGCGTTGTGTTGGTAGCCGTCCCAAGAAGACTCGATCAGGGTGGAAGAATAGTACCAGGACATGATGATAGTCACCACCCAGAACAACCTCGACATCAGACATGGACATTTAAATTAGTTAGAACCCAAAAATTGTATTCGTGTACTGGAATATGAAACCAGTTGTTCACGATACAAAAGTATTCAATTTCATGGTTGTTTGTTGGTGTGTGATTGCAGAATAAAATCACTAGATTCAGTGTCTTCCATGTTGAATATTTCATGTTGGAATTCATAGTCCTGTTTTTATCTCCATGGCGCACAAAAATTCAAGTGAACTATTAAGCTCGATTCTGAAGTTGGTTGTCCGTTATAATAATTGGATACTGCTTGTTGTAATTGGTTCATAAGGACATTTATCGAGCAAGGAGACAGTGTTCGAAAGTTATTGAGTGTCTAATTGCAGTAATTTGTTAATTTTTCCTGTAAATTGCAATGTATAAAGAATTATCGTCAAGTTACGGTGATCAAAGGTCACTAAATGAGTAAATTTTGACGGTTGGCTATTGAATTTAAATTTCACGTTCATGTAACACAGCATAAACAACAACAACAACAACAACAACAACAACAACAACAACAACAACAACAACAACAACAACAAACAAACAACAACAAACAAAATATAGTGATGGAAGTGCCGAGTTTGCTTTGCGGGTTGCGTCTAGGAGATATGTTGCTGGCAAACATTGCTCTCCATAAAGTAACGGTACATTTTTCGATTTGAGTCTAATTTTAATGTCAAACCTATGTGCCCCCACAAATTGAATTCCTAATTCATACGTTCAGTGTTTGAAGATTGCAAAAAAGCTATTTGCCATCAATATGAAATTTTCTCTCGAATGGTAAAAAACAAATACCAGAAATAAATATTGTTACATTCATTAAATGAGCGAGCGAAATCCTTCAATTTCACAACACGGTGGAAGAAAAGTGTAGAAAGATGAAGAAAAGTGAAAAGTGTTGGAATTTTTTGATTTTGTTTTGCTTGCAATGAAAACGAGCAGACCTATCACAGATCCTGGCGAAATTGGACAAAAAGCGTGACAAACAGCTCAGCGTGGTTCTGTACAGTTGTCGAAGAAAATCTTGACGGCAATTTTGTATTTACGAGCAAAAAACCATGCATTTTCAGCTGTTTGACTGTAGGCTAAAAATCAGTCCACGAAAAAGGGCTAGCTAGCCTTTTATTTTTATTTACAGTGTTGTGTTATAGAACCAAGGAAAAATGTCTGAAATAATCTTTGTGTGGAAAATAGTGGGAAAACTCGGAAAATATATTCCCAATCCCAACACAACGAACTGCTTCCTACGGCACAAATTCCACGCTAAATGACCCTTGTTTAGGGCTCGCTCATCGTACAACACGCGTGCATCTTAGTCAAGTTTTAATTATTTACATACCTTTCTGTCCAATGAACCCCATCTTGGGCAATGAAGCCAAGACCATGCAACGACGAACTGCTCATGTAATCGTTTAACGTCTTAAGAAAAACCGGCTTGAACTTGCGGTTAAATCTCTTACGTATTTTCATTTTCTTCAAACTGTATGATGTTACTTTGTAGGTTGAATGCAGCGGTAACACCGACACCAGTGATAGATTGTCAAAAGTATACGAGAAATGCGATTTCATTTCAGAATCTATAGCTTAACGTATAAATTATATACAAGATTGCTTAGTCACGCTATGACGTGTTCCATATAAACTGCAATCAGTTTGAGATTTGAGATGTTTATCAAATTAAATATGTCAGGCTGCGATTTTTATATGGGTATGGCAGTTACGTTAGTTCGTGTGTGCTTGTTACACTGCAAGGCAATCAGATCGTAATGCTAATCGAATGAAATCATTGTGAAATATATTATGCAATATAAATTTTATGCTGGCTATCTTGGGGTTTTCCGTCGGTGGAGTAACCATAGGCATAAAGTAAGTCTATGGTGTAACTGCCACATACGACATGCATCGCACTATTGCAAAACCAGAGACACATTTTTTTTTCTTATGGCAAAAATAATTTTCAATGGTGTAAATTTGACATGGGTTTTAACGAGGCTGGTATCAGTATTAGATTCGAAAGATATGTTAGAGATATATTGTAATTTTTTTTATTACACATACTTCAGGAAAAATTCGTTTTATTAGAAAATCTCTCCAACAATATTTACTATTTTATTCAGTTTTTACGAAATTTTTCAGTTTTTCAATATCACGTTCCACACTTCGGAAGCTAAAATGTTAATATGTTTGGTCACAGGTCACAGAAGGTCACAGTATGTTTTGTTCTCATGACAGAACCGGAATCGAGACTTCTGTTTTGAAATGTTTGTGACCGGTACCAAGACCAATACCACATATTCCGCAAATTCAAGACCATTCGAGACCGGGACCCGTATTTTAAGAATGATAAATTAATTTCGATAAATAAACTGTAGCGTTTCTTTCGAGTCGATTATATTATAATCGCAGATAGACTGGGACCGACTTCTAAAAAATGTGTCTCCTTCTGATGAGTGGCGAACCGGGGTGTTAAAAGCTGCCAACAATGTTATTCCTTATCAGAAGAATATGCTGCATCTGAAAACCATTGTTGGCAGTTTCAAAATTGGGTTTTTACCCCCCAAAATCGCCAAAAACACGGTTTTTACCATGTTTTTCTAAATGCTGTATACGCACGAAGATAACTGTCCTAAAATTAATTTAAAAAATGTATGTTGTTAAGGAAAGTATTTTTCATAGTTTGAATTATTCTGAGTTTAGATTTTTATAACAAATAACCACGAAATAGGCCCTCAAACACAAAAGTTTGAGTTTTTGCTTTGGACCAAAAAAACATACCACGTCATTGTAAGCAAACGGTAAAAGATAGAGATTTGAAATTTTCCCCAAAACATCGCTGACAATTTGTGCCCATGATGCCGTCAACATATTTACTTTACCTAGTTAAGTTTTTGTTTTATAACAGAAACAAGACGGCGCCGTGTAATACGGCGAGTGTCGGGCGATGCCGCGGAACCAATCACAGCGCGCATACGCATCACGTGGCCCTGCTAATCTTGCGTGTGAGCGCTTGTCCACGGAGATGGCAGCCCTGGCAGCATGCTTCCTCAGTTCGTTGATTTTGCTGAGTTTAATTTTTGTACTTTTCTTTGCCGACAGGGGTGGGACTGGGAACCAAATATTCACTTTCACCCACATATTGCTCTAACTGTGACTTGAAACATACTTCTTAAAGTGGTTGGTGTAGTGGTGCGAATCACAGTTTACTGTCAAAGCAATGCCACTTTACCCGTATACAATACTTCAGAGTAGATTCCACTTTAAGTCTTCACTATCGTTTTGTCTTTGACAGACTGACCAGACCGAAATCCAATGCATGCAGGAATGCAAATCAGGATAACATTAAAAATGTCTCTTTTTAGGAAAAGAGAATGTTGGAGATTGCTTGCAACTCAGGCAAGCAGCGCTGATGTCAAATATTTATCGTTTTTTTATCAAGTCAAAAATAATCTGTAAGAACTAAGAGGCAATTTTTTTTTGGCATGGAGGGCGCTACTCTTATTTCACTAATAAAACGAACATTCAACGCAAAACAGAAGCAGGTTCCCCGCCCATCGGATAACCCTGGGAGGAATAGGTGTAGAAATAGTTGAGAATCGCGATTTTCAATAAACCACGGTCTGTTTTGCAGACAAGATTTGAAAACATGATAACCATGGATCAAATCCACGAGCGAGTTTAAAAAAATGTAAAGCACACATCGTGCGATTTGTGTTAGTTTGTAAAACAATTTTATGGTTTAAATTGCCATCGAGACAAAAAATCTCTTCAAGAGCTCGAGATCAAAAGTGTATCCGTTCTTCTAAAGTCTGAATGAAGAGGACCACGCTACTTATTTTGTGCCACGAAATAATAATGTTATGCAGGTCGACCGATTGGGTACCCCCGAAGATGTATCACCTCTCCTATCTAAACCAGTCGACAAAGATCTGATGCACATGGTTCACGTTGCATACTCGAATAAGCTCAGATCACTTGATAATCGTCACTCATTGGTATAGTTAGCCAATATGAAGTTTAAAAGTGCTTTCCAGAACCTTTGCATCTTGTTCATGGGTGGCTCTCTCAAGACACAGAGGAGTTGTCAACAACTCTACAATATTGAGTTCAGCTCAACACGTTGTGCATAACGTCAGGATGTCAATTTTTGGACTCCGAAACACATTTGACTGGCATGCACATTTCACCAAGCTACGTGATCTAAAATCCTTCTTAAAATTTTTCATTCAGCGGAAAACACTATTGGGCTATGAATTGTTTAGCATATAAGATCCGGTGGCATATAAGATCTAACTGGTGCCACTCATAGAATCCCAAAATGTTTGCGATTGTGCGATTGTTCCAAGCGATTGTTCCAAATAATACGTACGGATAAATAATGCAATGTCTCCATTGCGATATAGTTGTCACAAATCTAAATTGCTCTGCACCGACGAATACAGATGCTTTGTTGGGAATCTGCCTGTTGTAATGTGGTATTAGATTATCAAGACGAAGATAATAATAATATGTTGAAACTTGAAACACACAAAATCTTGGATCAATATTATAGATATAGGGTTTCTTTTTTAATTGTAGGCATGGTACAACATTAAATAAGATATAAACTGTCAATATAAGTGTCGTGTGTGAATGAATGTGACTTGCCCCAAAGACTCCGTACGGGTAAATAGCCTCATGCGTATTTCTAACATCAAGTACCTATCTCTGGTAACAATGCACAATGCTTACCTCGTCATTATTTTAGTTATAGTATCAATAAAGAAGAAATAACTGTGAAATGTTGCGTTTGAACCACAAGCGCGCGCTGATTCCACATGGCTAAATGCGAGACCAGCAGCCAACCGACCAATCAGCGGAGCGCGTTCGTCGCTGGCGACACGGCTAGCCTCTCGGCCGGGCTCCTATCTGTTGTCTTTCGGAATTAATTGTGATCAAAATATTTACGCGATTCTTTGTGGGAAAACTTCATTGCCTTCTACACGCATTGACCTAACAAAGTCTATATTTATTATTTATTTTCGTTGATTAGATCTTGTAATACGGCGATGCTAATATTTTTTCTCGCGCCGTCTCAATTTTGCATCCCTGTTTTCACCCCAAATTATAACTCATGTCGCATATTTGAATAGTTAGTTACATTTATTAGTCTTTTCTGAATATTCCCACTTTTTTGTTTTTTTTCTAGTGTTTATATTGCAGGTTCTGTGAATTATTTTCTTTGTACCAGCCGCTTTCTGCCCTTATTGGGTTTTAAGGGTAAAATAGTGGAAATGGTGATTGCCAACAATGTTTTTCGGATTCAGCATAAAAAAATCTATTAGAATCACTTTGTTGGCAGCTTTTAACAGGTCGGGCCCCAAAGTTGAAAAATTTCAATTTCGGGCCTAGTCTAAGATGGCTCCAGAGAACTTTACCTAGCGCGTACGCAAACCAAGTCCAAGGATTGCAGGGAGCGGGACTAACCGGCAGCCACATTCTACAGACAGACAGACATAATACTGAATGGCTGCTTACGCCATGCTTTGGCTAGTAATTTTCATATCGAGTCGGCGTTTTTAATTTTAATTTATCCCGAGGTACAGTTTTCATAGAGTTTATCAACGTGAAATTAGTTTGAATGCATTAATCGAATCAAAAAAGAATGATACCAGTCCGTGGCAGGTGTTCGGTCTTTGCAAAACAATGGAAACACAGGCAGGGGCGGATACAGGGGGGGGCGGTGGGGGCGACCGCCCCCCCCCCCCCGTGTCACCGTGAAATTTTCAAAAAAATGCGAAATACGGATAATTCAACTGCGATATTCGGTTGAAAGTAAAGAAATGCGACATTGATTTAACTTTAATTTTTATTTAATTTAACAATGAGAGCATTCATGTGAAGTTGAGCGCCCACCCTTGTGCTAGTGTGGATTACTTTTAGCTGACTGAGACTGACAGTAACTCCGTAGGCAAGCGTGAGTATAAAGGAAACACACAGGCGATTCCATGCGTGTCAGCTCATGTCGAATATTGTGTCACACTCACATCTCGACTCTCGAGATCCAGAACAGTAAGTGCGGTGGACACAGTGGGTGGGTAGCAAGCTGCGGACGCTGGCATATTGATAATATTATTTGATTGCCATTATAATTACACTCAAATCGGAAGATTCCCCCCTCAGAAAGGTAACCTCGTCATTCAAATTCCTCCCTCAAACTATTTGTAATGAAATTGGACAGCACCTAGGTGGCGTTGTTGACGACTTCACCAAGTTCATTGACAGAGCTGTGTAAACCACCCGAAAATAATGTTTCTTGCCATTTTAGACCTATTCCACGCAGAGAAAAATGACGTCGGTACCCACTGGACGTGCTACCAGTCTGGAAAAATATTAATTAGCTCTGCTCAATAACAAAGGAAGATAGGGAATTGACAACCCAAATTGCTCTACCTGGCTTTAGCGAGTGGGTATCACGACGTCTGCATTTTGATTGCATTTTGATTGAATGTAATAGGTGTATTGAAAGGCACTATTTAAACCATTCACATCTCGATCTTTTTTCTTGGCTTTAGTATTCACCAGCCAAGGAAGGATTATTTTGCAAGTATATTGTGCCCTCTTCCTGGAATCTCGGTTTGGAGGGCAAACCATAAAAATATTCTAGTTCATAAACTTGTTGAGTCTCCACTAACGATGATTGCCGAATTTCTGGGAAAAACACTTAGACAATTTATTTAATCTGCAGAAGAGTGACTCTAATACGTTTATAATAGTTTTTATAAGCATATAATAAAGCATATAAAATACGAAAGATTTCAATACCAATAAGTCAAGATGCTTCCCTTTCTAAAGCCTTGCGCGTCATATATCAGGCGTCGCCGCCGAGCACGGCGTGCCAATAAAAGCCCAAAATATGCGCGTACAAGGCACAGGCGAGGCTTTAGGTCCATTGTTCGTTGCTCTTCAAGAGCAATACCATGTAAACCTTTTGGTGCATTTTGCCCAATCGAGTTTTAACCTGAGGGGAATCACTTTTCAAGATTGCTTCCCATGAGCTGTGCGACAAGCACTGGGTCGGCCAGGAACAGCCGAAAATATACCGCCCGCCTGTCATGTAGCAAGGGACAAGCAATGACATTCAGTCAGCAGTACTTCAGCAGTCATCAGCAATCCGTAATGAGGCAGTGAAAAAGATCCGATGGATTATCGTAATATTCGTGTACGTCGTGTATCATCTCGGGGCTGTTGAGTACTGAGCTTTCATGATGAAGAGGCAAATTTTTTGACCCGATTTATTCCTCATTTGATTTTTACACGGCACGCCACTGAATAATACCTATATACACTGCTATTTTCCTTCGACCTAGGTTAGTACTGTTAGTAGTACCAGTAGTATGCAGGTAGCACTGTCATTGAGTTTTGGCCGTTATGGCCATAACGGCCATAATAGCCATTCATTTATAGCTTCACTTCACCCGACCTTGGCTAAAAACGATGCGCTGCCACGTTCATTCAGGTTATTGAGATCATTGCGTCCAGCTTCATAGTCGCACACAATTGCATGATTGCGTGCTCGCATCTCGAACTTAGAGGTCCAATGAAAACGATCAGACCACCTCTACAAATAACAGTATCTTTCTTTGATTACCACTCATCACAATTATTGGCTATTCGGCGGGAAGAGCGATTACTTCAGGTGCATCGAGAATATAACGTAAGTCCTAACCATGAGGCCATATTATTACCACAATAAATACGCATTCCATATACACACACACATTACTTTACTACACAATAATTGCCATCTTGATCTTTCGGTTAGTATTTAGCAGAGGTTAATTATATGATGAGGGCTTTGGCCAATGGCTACAAAATTTGCGTCTGAAGGAAGAATTTGCTTTGACCTTTGACCTTCCCCACTGGAGTAATGCTGGAATGTGATTGCGACTAAATCTGACCATGTTGGGCAATATCAGGGATCGTGTATCCTTTTACTGCTTTTACTCGAATTTCAATGGTAGTATACGGTGTTGTAAGCAGAGTAAGCATATGGTTACCTATGACATAGACTGCCATCCTATGCCACGACACACGTGTGGAATGAACTCATCAATTTCGTTGCTTTGCTCCTGGCATTCTCCGCCTGAACTTTTAAGTCTGAACCAGGTATGAACATTAGCTAGCTAGCTATGGCTTGGCTTGGCTTAATCTCCATAAGCTCGATTGCTCATTCTAGAAACATCCAAAGACATAAAAAATCCACATTGTCATGTCTGCACCCATGTTATGTTCCCAATGGCACATAAACAAGGTCTGGTGAGCATTGATCCTGTGGAGGCTGTCCCCGGAGAGTTGTTAGGGACAACGAGGATTCAAGTCACCTGGGAGTTGTATTGTTGCGATTAAAATTTCTTGTGTTGTTTTTGTGATTCCTTTCTCGAAGTCTATTGTGAATAGACGTGTCCACATGTGTAGGCGAGAAAACAAGCTCCTTTTGCCAAATGTATTTGCCTCTTTAAAGTTTAAACAAACCATGAATTAAACCAAACAAAGTTGTGTTCAAAGTTGTCGGAAGAGAATTTTAACCCTAATATTTTTAATTCCAGACTGATGTCTTCGAATCGCCACAAGGACAATGTCAACTCGCAGCTGCTTGCGCTGCTTGAGTGTCCCATTTGCTTGGAAACGTCCACACCGCCCATCCATCATTGCGTCAATGGCCACTCGGTGTGCAACTCTTGCCGGAGCGCGATGCACGAATGCGGAGTTTGTCGTGCTCCCGGCCAGCCTGCCTCCCGCTGTCTGGGCCTGGAAGGCATAGCGGCTTTGGTAAAGGTGCCGTGTTGGAATGCCGTGTACGGCTGCAAGCGTACGATGGGTCTGTCTGAATTGGCGGCACACTTTCCGCTGTGCAAATTCCCCGGGAAAGCATATTGTTTCTTGTGTGTGGAATGGAGGGGTGCTAACATAAAAACATTTCTAAATCACCTCTCGCAAGAGCATAAGGCAGTGTTTCCGCAGGTTAATTCTTCTGGAAGCTATCTTATTCCAACAAACATTTTCGGTTCTCAGAAAGATGGCGATACAAACGTTGTGATAAAGCTTGGTCTCGTTTACTTTTGGCACCGTTTGAGCTACTTTTCGGAGAAGGAAGCCGCTTGTACTGTTATGGGAGTTAATAGTCCAAGTGATGATGCCATTTTAGGGTATCACTACGAACTGGAATTCAGTAGCAAGCATGGCAAGTCCAAAGTGACATATGTAAAAGACATTGTTGGATTGAAAAAAATTGATGGTTGCGAGTTGTCCAATCTCATTTCGGTGCCAAGTGAAATCATTGATTCATATGCAGGAGAAGAATTTACATATAGCCTTACAATAGCCAAGAGCTAGAACATTACCTACATACATTTTTTTTCGATGCCCAATGCATCAGGGTCTTAGTATTTCATTCCCACAGTAAGATATACTACCTTGATATTTTTTTTAAACTGTCAACATGATTGGTGACATGCTAATGTTTTAATATATTTCATTTTATAATTCTAACTATAATATTGAACGCTTCAGGGCGAATGTTGTGTCGTGTATTTTTAACTTTGATGTTAGTAGAATGTGTTTAAACTTTAATGTAATCACGTCAGATCAGTAGGGATGTAATAAATTGCTGAATTTTGTTGAGTAGACCAAAAGGTGAAGACAAGTCAGGTCTATGGTTTGAGTGCTTCAATTTCATTTTCTATGAGGGAATTAATTACTAGGTACCTTGGTTTATTTTTAAAACATTCAAAATTATAAATGGAAATAAATAAATTCCTTATAATTGTGTTCTAAGCATCATTAGAAATAGAAATAGCTTAATTTAATGTTCATCATATTATATTTACTGCCAAAACTGTGCACTTAGTGCTTTTTATTAAAATAAAATTTGATTGTGATCAATTGCAAACAATTATCCATGAAAAATATTTTGCGTATTTTTGTATGGATGTTGCTCCTGGGAAATAAATTGCCTTTTAGATACTACCTGTCTAGAAAGAATTAATTAACTTTTAGAATTTGAAAACAACTTGTATAATATGCACTCAAGTTTAGAAAATTATATTAGAATTTTTATAATATTAATAAGTGTAAAGTTTACATTGCTTGTATTGTGGCATTCGATTATACTAGTTATTTCTATTAATTCATTTTAACTAACCATTTAACCCCCCCCCCCCCCCCCCAAAAACACAACAAAGAGGGCCCATTGGATACGTTTGCTGACTGCCTTTTGAGTCTTAGATCCGCCATGTGTTCCGCATGTGTTCTTCCCACAGTTGACTGTCAGGATTCGTGAAGGTTAAATCATTGAGTATGGTTTAATATATCTATGGTTTAATCATGGAGGTATATGTTTAATAATGCATGATAATGCAAACTAAATTTCAAAAAATGCGCCGAATTATAGGATGACAGTTCGAAACCACGTGGTACATACAAAATGTCGCTGTCTCTTCAGCAATTTTGCTCTAGGCAGTAGTAATAAGTGTACATTATTATTAACTTGTTAACAATAAATTGTTATAAGCAGGTGGATTTATCATTTGCTTGTTAGGACAAAGATGGAACTCCTCGACAGTAACCAAATTGAAAATCTGTCTGAATATGTTGAGAAACTCACTCACTCTGGTCAGAAAACACTTGACCAGTTATTGCTCAAAAAACTCAAAGCTATTTGTAAGCTCTCTGACAAATATGTAGAGCACGCATACCATTTAATAACACACGAAATAGATAAAGATCATGCAGAAATTCGGTATAGTGCTTTCCAAATTTGTGATGAGCTATTTCGACGGTCCCATTGTTTTCGTGAGCTGATGATATCCGACATGCGGCATATAATGGATATGACTTGCGAGACATCATCAAAACACCCTCTACCCAAACCTAAATCTGTAGCAAATGATCTCAAGCGTTTGGCTCTGAAAACTATGCAAGAATGGAATAGAGATTTTGGAGCCGGTTACAAAAAATTACAAATTGGGTTCAATTTCCTACAGCACTGCAAAAAGGTAAAATCACTGATACACCTAATTACAGTTGTTAAAGTTTATATTATTAAATTGATTGCAAAAATCAATTCTGTGTTGGCATGTCACATTCAAATAGGTTGAAACAATGACCCAGATATACCTACTGCACTTTGTACTAAGTCATTTTTTTTACCTGACATAATTTGTTTAATTCTATTCCAGATTGATTTCAATGCACTAGCCAATGAGAGTTTACTAGAACAAGCAAGAATCCAAGAAAGAGAACACAGACAAAATGCGGTGAATCAGGAAAAGCTGACTCTTGTTAACAAAGAAATTGCTGATCTTGAACCAGAAATAAATAGCACAATTACTGCAATGCAAAACTGCATAGCGTTACTCGTACCAACTCTTGAAGAGTTCTTTATTGCTGACACTTGTGAAGATAATATTGACAGTGGTGTTGTTCAGAGTGTGGACCTCAATTTGCCATCAACCAGTAAAACAAACAACATCAAAGGATTCTGTGATGATGAGAGTTACAATTCTGAATCAATAAACTTCAGAGAATATGGAATAATCAACAGCATGCAGAGAATTGAAGTGAATGTTAATATGAACATTAATAATATAAAAGAGACTGCAGGGAATTCAGCTATAATCGAAAATGCCCACGATTTGTTCAGATTGTTGAGTAATCGTTATCTGCCCTGTATTAAAAACTGGATTAAAACCGTCAGTAAAGTAACAGGTTGGTATTTTTGCTAGACTTTAATTTCAAATACCACTACTTTTCTTAGAGTTTGATAAATATGTAAAAAATAAATTGAACTTTTTGTGATAGGTGCCAGCAATCAACTGAAGCAAATTCTAGATTTGAAAAAATCATTAGAAAATGCAACCAATAAATACGAAATGCTTAAATTAAGCAAATCGGCAAAATGTGATAGCGATTCCTCGGACTCTGACTTCGAAGAGGTTGAAGAAAAGGAAGGCTATGAGCAATCAGTGAAAGAAGACTTTTTAACGGCTCTCGTCAAATCAGGCAGTGATGCGGTAGCAAAAGCTGAACAGCCAGCTTGGAGTATTTACTCAAAAGATAATGAAGTCAAGGTAATTTGTAATTAGTACCTACCAAGTGAAATTGGACTTAATTGTTTATTTTTTATACAACTGTGTCAACTGTATAATCTGTGATGTTCGGATATACGGTTGAAAAATATAGTCGGTGCTTTCACCTGTTGTTTGACATATTTTTACGTTTTATATGCAATTATTTTCGATTTCATTTCAAACGTCTAGTTCAACGTGTTTCTCGTGTTTTTCGATAGTTTTCATGACAACTTTTTAACGGAAGGACATGTGCGAATTATTCACATATAAGGAAACAGTTGTGATTTGCTTCTCTCTTCCAGGACCCAACATCATCTCAATCTGCCATAAAATCAATAGTTTCAAGTTCAACCAACAAAAAGTCTTCTACTACCCATCACTTGCCTGGACATAGTTCCCATCGTTCACACAAACAAACTGAATCTAAAAAGGAACCGGAACCAGGAAAGCGGAACCTGGTAGATGATGCCACGGCATCCACCTCGAAGGGAATCGACGACCGTAAGAGGAAATTACTGGCCGTAGCACCAAAATTACCGTTTGACGTCGACCTGTACCACTGGGAGGACGAAAAGGTGCCGACACCAACGATGGTTGCGTGAGTATGGCTAGGAAAACGCTTGGTGTGGAAGGTTGAAAGAGTCCTAAGCCCGGCTTGTGTAACCGGCTGTGTAACTTGTACCGCATGCTGATAAAAAGTTGTTACAAATTTGTTGCTGATTTTGCTGATTTGTTGTTGATTTGCTGCTAATTACTTATGACTGAGTTATGATTGACACTAGAATAAAAACCTGCCAAATGCTTAGTATTTTTCTCTCTCAAAACAAAAAAAATAGCCGACTAGATTTTCCTCAGAAACTATACAGTACCACCATACCACGTTGCTAACATAATTGCCAAATTTCGCAAGGATCTGTGACCTTTAGGTTGGCCTGTTTGTTTTCATCACAAAAAATTCAAACACTTATTTCCCCCATGTTGCAAAATTGAAGGATTTTGTCCACTTTGGTTGCTCAACCAACAAGAAGCATCATTGTTGATTAGAAAAATCATCCAACATTACCCACTCTGCAAAAATGGCACAACCCTATTTTGTATTCATGCACCAGTTTGCATGTTTCTGCACAGGCAAAAAAACAGATCAGCATGAAATGTTCACACTAAGTTTTTGATTCAAATCAATATTCATCAATTCATAATTGATTTTTAGTAATTTGACAACACACATCTTACATCGATTTAATATAAGAAAATTGAAACAAAATCTGATCCCCTGTTGTCCTTTGTTACCAGCACGTATGTGGAGGGTGCACAGTTCTGGGCAGCGTGCCCGGCAGACGGCATGGAAGAAATCCCAGTGCCCGACGGGGCTTCCACTTTGCGGACCCGAGTGATCGAATTCTCCGGGGAGTTTCAGCCCGTCAAGTGGACTTGTCGAGCTCCACTTGCCAACGGAAAGCTTTGTCCTCGGAAGGACCGCTTGAAAGTGAGGAAAAGAGCAGGAAAGCTTACAAATTTACAATTCCTTTGTTTCAACTCAATTGACAATAAGCAGTTGCGCTGTAGTATTCCTAGTACCGGGTTGTTAATAGTGGAGGGTTGCGCTTGCTGCGAGCATTGAGTTAATGACAAAAGTTAACAAATTGAAAAAACAACATTGAGTTAACAAAAAAAAAATACCAATATCCTCTTCACTACCCAATGTAAGACATACATAGGGAATGTCAGAAAATAAATGAGCAAACTCAGCGAAAAAGCAAGCGCAATGCTCGGAAACGTAGAACTGAATTCAACATTTCTGGCGCAGCGAACGTTCAGCTCGCAACGTTCCGAACTCAGGCTCTGAATGGAGAACGCTACAGTGCATAAGTTTCAGTTTTCACCATTTACTTTTCATATCCTAAGAATACAGGCAGAATATTTAAGAAAAACTTTGGGAAACCTTAGTGGAAACTGATAAGGCTCACCTACCCTTCAAAATCCCAGTTAAATAATCATTTGTAGTTTCTAAGTCTAGGTTTTACTTTTATTTATCTCCTACTAATTTTAACGCTGCTCTCTGCTTGTTTTATTGCTGACCATTAACAGTAATAATTCTCAATTTAATTCTGATACATTATTTTTAGTGTCCATTCCACGGAAGAATTGTTCCTCGTGGCGAGGATGGTCAGTGCAGTAACGCCCAAGACAGGCTGAGATCGCAGCAGATGGCTGAAGAAGAACAACAACGTAATCCTGATTGGCAAGATCCCGAACTACTTGCCGAAATCCAAGCGGCAACGGGGGTCGATCTAAAGATGCCAGACAAGAAGGGCAAACGAAAGGGCAAGAAAAAGGCGTTGGATAGCGTTAAATATCCTGGTCTGACGGACATAAAACGTAAAATGAATACACCGCACACCCGGCTTTCCAAGAAAGTATTTGAAAAGTCGGCGATGAAACGTATTTCGAAGGCGTTGGATAACATGGACCACAAAAGATATCGAGACAAGTATGGTGATCAATTCCACTATATGTACAATACAGCGTAGCTACTTAAAATGTTAATAGATTTCTTTTTTGTACCATGGAGTGTTGTATCTGATAATATGTAGCATGTTAAAAAACGAGGCGTGAATGTAAATAGGATGTTCAATTGGAAAGTTTATAAATATTTTTGTTTTTCATTTATTAATTGGATGAGCAAGCAAAGCAAGCAAAATCCTTCAATTTCACAACATAGGGGAAAAAAAGCGTTTGGATTTTTTTTTTTTTTTGTAACTAAAACGAGCAGCCCTACTTAAAGGTCACAGATCGTTACGAAATTTGGCAAAAACGTTTGTGGTGACTCAGCGAGGTGCTGTATGGTTTTTGAGCAAGATCTGGTCAGCCGTTTGGTTTTTATGAGCAAAAACCCTTAAATTTTTCAGTTTTTTGGTACTAGCTTCGTAACTAATTAACCGATCCGCACCAAATTTGGATTGAATATATATGATAACAAGTTAAACAAATTGCTAAAGTTTCAGATTTGTGCATGAAGTATTCTGCTAATCATAAAAATAAAATGACTTAATAATAAATAATAATAGAAAAAATACTTGATCATTAAAGCACCGTTTTCAACAATATGATTTTCAAATGTTTTCCGTTTGAATTTCTCCATGGAGATTACGGCTCGCTCATCCTGCAACAAGTGTAGGCTCTACTAATCGTTTACCTAGTTATCATCATTATCAATAATTTAATAGATATAAAGTAATATCTCATTAGTAATTAGTCAAGATTTTATGGTGTTATAATTTCGTAAATTTCGCGTTAAGATTGATGGACTTCGGTGTCATGGCGATATTATGAAAAAAATTCAGAATTTCGCGTTTTTGGCGGATTTCCTACTTCTTGCAAAGACCAAAGACCGCATAAGTATCTCGTTGTCATTGACAACTAAATTGTGGCTCTTGAACTCAGCAGCCCTTGTCTAGGCACAAACTGCAGGTTTAACCATTTGAAATCCAAGAAGAAGGGTTGATGATGTATGTCCTATGTGTGATGACCCGGTACAACATGGTCATCATGCCGACACGGCCTTCCGTCATGTCATTAAGTTTAAAGTTGTCATATCAACCGGGTAAAACATTCGCAAGTGCTTCGCTCCTGCTTGGCAATGTTCGTGCCTAGCCCGTCTATTTCATGTGGGGTATAAGCTGACCTGCTGTCTTTCCTGCCGTGCCGGAGTAGGAAAAATAGTGTGACTGTGGGCATCAGGTTATATCTCGCCGAGTGTAGTCTCAAACTGCACGTGCACGCGCCATGCCGCGTGGAAAATGTTGATTTCGGTGTCATGGCTGGTTTTCAGTGAATTTCGAGTTAACTCGCGATAGTCACGTATTTGGGATGGGGATTTCATGAACTGGATTCATCTGAAAGAAAAACGTGAGATTTCAACAATTCGCGATTTCGCGCATCACCATATAATTGTGACTTTACAGTAACACGACATAATCCAAATTGTGTATTTTTGACCTTCCTTCATTTAAACTAATAATACATGCAGCATCATAATACACAAGTTTTTAGCCGTAATTTCAAACCAATATTCGTCAAAGTCTGCAATTCTGTATCATTACTGCCAAGAAATGTATTATTTAAGTACAAAAATTTTCCATGGAGCCAAAGTGAAGATACAGCAATGCACTCTGATTGAATGAACATTTTTTGGAAGTATTTATCAGTTGCTTTAAGGTAATTGAGTATCAGCTTTTGTGATAGATTCTTTACTCGACTTTCCGGACTTCTTCTTTGGGCGGTATTTCTCCCAGCTTCGATGGTCCAAACTGGCATAATCTTCTTCGCCAACAATATCTTTCAGGTAAGTAGACAGCAGGAGCAGTTCTCGATCTTTGTCGCGATTGGAATGGGCTTGCCTGAACGGACGAATCTTTAACCCGTTACCGGGATTCATAATGAAATTTCGCCGGATGTCATCAAACATTATCGTGTTTTTGGAAGAGTATTCCTTAAACTTGCCCCAAATTACCCCAAGAGGTTTCACCTAAAAATAAAAAACAAAATAATTTTACAGGGATACTAGGTAGACATTAGTACTGCTGTAACTAAGTACCTATTATTGTGCTATGTTTTGACAGATAAAAATATAAAATCGTAGACGATAGACTTGTGAATAGACATGAAAATTTTGTTTTTAATTTGTACCTGCACAACTCCATATTTAGGTGTGTGTACGGAAATCATTGCCAGACTGTCGAGATAGAAAGCAATCTTGTAGCTTGTATTGCTGGTCACACCAAGTAGCTTCATTTTCTCCTCGATCCATTTCATGCTCGTCGCCGACCAGATCACAATGTCGTAATCCTAGGCAAAAAGTATTGCTAGTTACGAGAGATTTAAAATTAACTTGGTAGATGTTGTGGAACTGTGGACTTCCGACCAATGAATGATAGTTCAATGGCAATTTGTGATACCAATAGCTATACTACAATACCTGATAAGCAGCTGTGAGAAATTCATGAAGATATGGTCGCATCAGCTCAAAGCCATTCTCAGCTACAGAGCGATGATCAAAGAGTGTGTAGTCAATATCAAGAACCAGTAATTTTTTTCCAGGACGGGGTTCATTGAAAACGTTGAATTTATATTCACGCACGCGTCGATCAATCTTTGCTAAGAAGATCTAAAATTACAGAGGAAATTATTTTATTTTAAGTGGAGGACACAAACAATCAAATGTGATTCCCTATTTCTGAAATATTTTACATCTCTGCTTTCCACGGCAACCTCTTCTTCATCTTCGATGTCCAAATCGTTGACGACTTCTGGCATATCCTCAGGAGGTGTTGATGCATCGGCTATGTCTTCCTCCAACGAGCCCATTAACATTAGCTTGAAACCTGGCTTGAGATTCAATACCCGAAGAATACATTCGTTTTCCGGTGTTTTACCTGCAAGTGATTTAAGTTAGAAATTATTATTTTATTTGTAAGCAATATAAATGTAACCTAGTGCAATGCTAGTGCCTAGGTCAATGTACCTAGCAAGTCCAGCATTTTTACCTTTCAGTTTCAGGTTGAGCAGTTTTTGTCGCTCCGGTCTAACACCAGTTGCCTTCCGAATCTCTTCCTTAAGAGTTGTAACGGAGTCCCCATCTGTCAAGTTACCTATTTCATATTCTTTACCACTCCATTTCACAATTATTTTCAATTCACCCTCCATTGCTTCTCTTGACTGTCACCCGTCAGTCGTCACCGTGAACTTGGCACGGAAAATAGCACGCACTAGCACGGAATGCACGGAGGAACCAAGACAAAAGTTAAAGAAGAGAATGTACCATACAAAGTTGTCCAAGTACTAAATGGATGAGCGAGCGTGTTACCGTTTTAACTAATATAACTCTGACAAAGCCCAAAAATTGACCGCAAGTAACGAAACCTTCGATTATAAAAATCGCACCTGTTTTTGGAAAGCAATTAATAAATAAATACAATATCCCCATGTATCCCCATCCCCATTACCAAATCCACTACCTTGGCATCTGATTATCCACTATTTTCCACTATTACTAATATTGTTATTGTTTTTATTATTATTATTATTATTATTATTATTATAACTCCTATTATTTTCACTAGGTAAACGATGGGTAGAACACTCGTTGCAGGATGAGCGAGCCGTAATCTCCGAGGAGAAATTCAAACGGAAAACATTTGACAATCATATTGTTGAAAACAGTGCTTTAATGATCAAGTATTTTTATTATTATTATTTATTATTAAGTCATTTTATTTTTCTGATTAGCAGAATACTTCATGCACGAATCTGAAACTTTAGCAATTTGTTAAGCTTGTTATCATATATATTCAATCCAAATTTGGTGCGGATCGGTTAATTGGTTACGAAGCTAGTACCAAAAAACTGAAAAATTTACGGGTTTTTGCTCATAAAAATGAAACGGCTGACCAGATTTTGCTCAAAAACCATACAGCACCTCGCTGAGTCACCACGAACGTTTTTGCCAAATTTCGTAACGATCCGTGACCTTTAAGTAGGGCTGCTCGATTTTGTTACAAACAAAAAAAAAACATAAATCCAAATGCTTTTTTTTCCCCTATGTTGTGAAATTGAAGGATTTCGCTCGCTTCGCTCGCTCATCCAATTATTATAATTATCATTATTATCATTATTATTATCATTTATATTATTAATTCTTGTTTTATTCTATCTTCCTACAATAATTATTGTTTTAGTGCATTACTATTACTATTTTATTATTTTTATTACTATTAATCTAACAACCAAATGACGAAGCACATTTATGTGTACCTATCAACGAGGAAAATAAATTACAAATACAAATACAAATAAGGTGTGTGCACACAACTTGCCAAAAAATGAATTGCTGAAAATTGCAGAGTAACATAATTTATTTAATATTTAAATTGATTTGTTTTCCCATTAGCGTATACTAATTGTATACATCAAGTAGACTTTGGATTCATTTTCGAGACAATCACCAAATGTGGCGTTGAAAAAGATTTTGTATTCTGGTATTTTCTTAAATCCATTAATAATCTGCATTTTATTTATGTATTATGATTTACGGTTAGCTGAGTAAAAAAATACATCGACAGCCAGATCGACATGGAAAATCCCTGGGACGTGGGAAGTGTTGTTCCCATCGAGGCAATTGACTGCAAGACCATTCAATTCGACGGCAAGACTGGTTCAGGAAAAAGGCTGGCTTCTGTAGGTGGGACCAAGGAGCTTATATCAGGAAGAGTGGAAACACAGTGCTATATGGAATTTCCTTATGCTACAGCGCCTCTGGCGGACAGTGTCAGTACTAACAATCACTGCTATCGAGAATTTCACAGCTACCCTTCTTGCTGCCCCCTTGAATTTTCCAAAACGGTAGCGCCCCTAGCGGAGAGTGTCAAAATTAAGCGCCTGCCGGCTGCAACGCTTTTCACCCGGAAGAAATACTTTCCTGTACAAATTACTATTACATTTAATTGTGTGATGTAAATGACAACACAACACACACACACACGCACACACATAGTCGCACACATATCACTTATTTTATCATTTAAATGATTCGAAAGTGGTACAAAATTTCGTACCCTCTAAAATAATATGTATCATATTTCAAACGTCACGTAAAATTTATTTTTCAAGGCAATTTCTCAATGAATACTTTGCAAACATTTACAGGAAATCGTGAAGTTAAGAAGGGATTAAAAATAATTATTAGCGTTAGTAGATAATTATGTATGAGAGAAATCTTCAAAAGAATCACAAGGGTTGACGAACATTTTTGTGTTGGCGCGAAAGACGAGTTTCAGAAGAAGTTCAGCACCTTTTTTTTGACAATCTTGAAATCGGGAAATGAACAGCCCAGATGCGCAGCGATATAACCGGCAGAAACTGAATCCCAGAAATCGAGAATTTTCACTATCTCCATCTCTATCCACTCTTCACTGATCACACCTCAGTTCTTCGAGGGTGGACGTGTGTAAGCAGCGCTCCGCGCTATTACGAGATATTTTTCTACTTAGTTGTGTTAAATGCAGTGAAAAACCTACTCAAAATAAAAATACTGTGACTAACAATCGATCTGGGGTAGTGCCGTCGCATACCCAGTGCTTGGGTGGTAATTAATTGGACAAAACAATAATTATTCACTAACCACACCCTAACTCTAAGATGCAAGAGTGCGTGCTTTTAACTCTGACAGGACTCGAGTGAGAAATCACGCCACTAAGCTGTGAAATGCATATTGAAACGTTTCAAGTCGGTTTCTTCCAAGTGCGTAAGTGAATACTGAAATTTTACATCAATATCAATGAACAGGAGTGCAAATTGCACGCAGTGACAGTATCACGGAGATATATAACACCTCAAGTGCTCGGATAGGCAACCCACTCCACCGGAATGCCGCCGCCCCAACCACAACGCCAGACGTTGAGTGACCCGGACTCACCCCGAACCCCCAGGCATCGAGCCGGCCCCACCCCCGAGGGCTCGTATTTCAAGCGCCAGCCACAGGCGACAGCATCGCCCCCAGCCCCACCGGAGCTGACAGACGACCGGTCCTTTCCACCGATGGCGCCACCTCGTCGCTGCGCCAAGCAGATCTCCGTGCCTCGAGGCACAACCATCGGCGTCGTCGACGTCGCGCCGGGCACCGTCACCGCCGCCTTAAATGCCGTCGAACCGGAGGGCGGCTCCAACTATTACGTCCCCGGTCCGTTCAAGCTCGTTGTAAACAACAAACGGCGAGGACCCAAAGAACATTCCTCATCGGAAGAAGAATCCCCTCCCAATGAACCACGCAAAAAGAAGCGCGCTGCCACTCGGACAGCGCCACATCCCACGCTGACTCTATCGAACAGCTACCAAGTCCTGTCAGATAATATGGACACAGATCATGCGCCCAATGCCCAAACGCAAACGAATGCGCAAACAAAATATAAAACACCACCCGTGTGCATAAAGAACTTTTCATCACACAAAGCTCTGATTGTGTATGTCAACCAAGTGACGAAAAACTTCACAGTGACCCCGCGCCGTGAATTTTCAAAGGTGCAGCTGGCCTCAATTGGCGAATACCGCCAGCTGACGTCGAACATGGAAACTGACCAAATAGAATATTATACGTTTTCCGAAGCACGCCCCAAAACTCAGCGCTTCATCGTTAGAGGATGCCCGGTCAACGCTGACACCCAGGACATTCATGACGAACTAACAGAGCTCGGAATCCCCTCAAGAAGCGTGACGCAGCTGCGCCGTCATACCGACTCAAAGTTTACCCCGTCCGGCGAGAAGATCCTCGGCGAGCCGCTGCCCCTGTTCTCTGTCGCGCTGCACGCCCGCGCGCCAGGTACTGCTCCAGTTGACCTGACTAAGATAACGCGGTTGCACAACTGCGTGGTCCACCTTGAAGCCCCTCGCGATGTAAAGCAACAAATTCAGATGTGCTTCCGCTGCCAAACCACCGGGCACATCGCAGAGTTCTGCAAACGCCAGCCCCGTTGCGTAAGTTGTGGCAAAAACCACCTGTCAGCCACCTGCGAGGTGCCAATGACGCAACCAGCCACGTGCGCCAACTGCCAGGGGCAGCACCCGGCCAACTACAGAGGATGTGCCTACCTAAAGAATGCGGAAGCGCGCCGCCAAACGACGCATTCAACGCAGGGAGCTGCGCAGATCAACGCGCGCAGACCACAGCGAGTCCCGGCGAAGCCCGTGAGTACAGGCTTCAGCTTTGCACAGGCCGCCTCGGGCCACACCGCCAATCCCCTGCCAACAACTACACCCGCTGCGCAAGACGGCCCTACGCAGCCAACGCACAGCGAACCTCAACTACCCGAAGTAGGCAACTTTGAAAGCTTGTTTGCGTCCTTCGACTGGCGCACGATGCTAATCTCCTTGGCAAAGATGGTTGCCAACCTAAACATCCACCCAGCACTGACAGCGCTGGCACATCTGGTGCCAACTTTCCTTGCCAGCCTTAACACCTGCAATGTGTAACACCTCCCCCCCGACAAGCACCCTCATGACGTGGAACGGAAACGGCGTTCTGCATAAAAGAGATGAACTAACGCACTTCCTCGAAGTGCACCATATCTGCTGTGCGCTAATAACAGAGACGCACCTCACGCCGAACCGACGATGGGACGTGGCCAACTACAGCGTATACCGGTCCGACCGTGCAGACCGGCCGGCGCCAGGGAATGGCCGCGTCGGCGGCGGCACTGCCGTCATGGTGCGGAGACTTGTCCGTCATGAACAACTGTGTCTGCCCGCGCTGCGCAGCATCGAGGCGACCGGTGTACTGGTACACACGCCCGTAGGTCCACTGCGCCTCATCGCCGCCTACTGTCCACCACGGACACGACTGGACGTCGTTGACGTGGATGCACTGCTTGACTCGCCACTACCGACCATCTTGGCCGGCGATCTAAATGCTAAGCACACAGCGTGGAATTCGCGCGCCTGCAATGAGAAAGGCCGCGTCCTGCTACGACACTCGCTGGCAACCGACTTCACAGTAGCTGGCCCGCGTGATCCAACGCGCTATCACTACAATGGTGTCGGTGACGTCCTAGACATCGCACTCCTCAAGAACATTGGGCACTCGGTCGAGCTTGAAACACTGGCCGAGCTGACCTCTGACCACAACCCGGTGATCATCACGGTCGGAGACGAGGTTGTTGCCGAGCCGGCCTCAAGCAGACCGAACTACCGACTAGCTGACTGGAATAAATACCGCTCGAGCCTACAAACCACAATTGCCACAACACCCATTACTACATCGGGCGAGCTCGATGAGGCCACCACCCAACTCACCGAATCTATCCAGGCAGCGATTCTTGCTGCCGTCCCGATCTCCACCCAGAAGCGCTGCTCGATCTTCGACCTACCGCCCGGATTGATGGAGTCTGTCCGCATAAAGAACCGCGCCCGTCGTCTGTGGCAACAACACCTCACAGCCGACTTGAAAGCAGACTACAACAGGAAAACGCGACAACTCCAAGAACAGCTCGCGAGGCACCGGGAGGCCCGCTGGGATAAAACCGTTGGCGACCTCAACGAGGAAGACGGCAGCACGTGGCACATGACGCGGAAGCTGCTGAACAAGCCGACGCCGAGCCCCCCGATTCAGGGCCGCTTCCACCTGGCAGTCACTCCATCAGATAAGGCAGCCGTTCTGGCTGATGCGCTTACCGAGCAATTCAGGCCAAATCCACCAAACCACTACTCGGCCGCCATCGTGGACCACGTCTCCGAGTTCCTCGACAAACAAACCTTTGAGGAGAGCACCATTGCTCCTCTCACCATGGACGAGATTGCAAATCTGGTGGCCAAAATGCCTTCACGTAAAGCCCCCGGCGCCGATGGCATTCCAAACCAAGCTATCGTCGAACTCGACGAGACTGCCGCTGTTCGTCTAGTAGACATCATCAACGCCACACTCCGGCTACGACATTTTCCAACTCCGTGGAAAACTGCAAAGGTGATTGTTTTCCCTAAGCCAGGCAAGCCGCTCCGCGACCCGACAAACTATCGACCGATTTCCCTTCTCTCTTGCCTGTCCAAGCTATGCGAGAAAGCGATCCTCTCACGCCTTCAGCGCCAAGTCGACGACGCAAACATACAAATCCCTCAACAATTTGGCTTTCGAGCCAAGCACTCGACCAACCATCAATTACTACGGGTAACAGAGGCAATCCGCCATGGATTTGACTGCAAACAGCTGACCGGAGTCGTTTGCCTAGACATTGCCAAAGCCTTCGATCGCGTCTGGCACGATGGACTAATAGAGAAGCTCATCGCCCTGAACATCGACTCCAGCCTAGTCACCCTGATAGCTAGCTACCTAAGTGATCGACGCTTCTTTGTCGCCCACAAAGACGCCTGCTCCGAGCTCCAACCGATTGCCGCAGGGGTACCACAGGGAGGCCTGCTCAGTCCGTTGCTGTATAGCCTATACACAAACGACATCCCTACTGAGCTTCCCGGCACGCAGATAGCGCTCTACGCAGACGACGCCGCCATTGTCAGCACATCCACGACGGGCGAGTCCTTGCAAAACCAACTGCAAACTGCGCTAGATGAGCTTCACCGATACTTCGTGCGTGCCCGCATTGAAGTAAACGCTACTAAGACGACGGCAACGCTTTTCACCCGCCGCCGCGTCTACTACCAACCGGAGATCGCGATGGGTGACACAACCATCGAGTGGACGCCGACGTGCAAGTACTTGGGAGTGACACTTGATGCCAAACTCACTTTCAAAGCACACATCACCAAAGCACGCACGCGCGCGCTTCAGAAGTTGGCTGCGCTGCGGCCGCTGCTGCACAACAAAGCGATGTCCGCCGCTTCGAAGACCCGGCTCTACACGTCGATTGTCCGCCCGACGCTGACCTACGGCAGCCCAGTGTGGTCACGCTGCGCCAACAGCCACCTACAACGGCTTCAGACGGTGCAGAACAGCGCGCTGCGTCGAGCCCTGCGCTTACCTATGTACGCCCGGACGGCCGACGTACATCGACAGACAGCCGTCCCACTGTTGCGGGACTTTCTGGACTCCACTAACGAGAGGTTCTTCGTGTCGCTGGAGAACCACCCTAATCCCCTTGTGCAAACCCCAAGAGCATAACTAGGCCCTAGCGAGTGAATTGAAAAACAGTGAAAAACAATAAATAGTGATGCCTCTTACCTAGATTTAATTAAATAGCCAATAAAGGCATACAAAATTAACGCCATAGGCACCAAGCCTATTTGATAGAATAAATTGTTCCACTCTTCACTCCTTGCCTGGCACGAAAGAAGTGGAGTCCGAAATTCTTCTCTTTGATGTTCACGCATCCAAAATATTTACTGTCACAATTATGACTTGCATAGTGTTCCATTGAACCCATTGTTTAACTTTCCATAAAATAAGACTTCTTAAACTAAAACTCCCTCAGGTAAAAATCTCTACATATCACTGATATTTTACGGGTAACTTGAAGTTTAAAATTCTCAGAAGACAAGAGATTTGAAAATTTCAATGATATTTGTAAACAAGTGAATGACCAATTTTTCCTTTCTGACACATGGCTCCTTTTTGAATTCCAGTGCCTATTTTAGCTTCAGCAAAATCGCGCCCCTGACGGACAGTGTCAGTAGCTACTGTAAGGAATTTCACTGCTATCCTTGTTACCACCCCCTGGGTGGGACAAAAGAAGTGAAATCGTACATCATGTAGTAGGTCCTGAGGACTATTTATCCTGAAAGTTTCAGCGATGTTCCCATCTCGTTATCCGTATATAATTAAATAAAACATCTTGGAGTTAAGCAACTCCGTGCTAGAAAATTGTGGATGGGTGACCGCTACTGCACGAAGTGTGCGAATACATTTTTCCTGGCAATTTGTGCTGGGTTATAAGTGGGACTAAAAGTTTTATCGATGTATCTCAGGTAATCTGCATTTCAATAATTTACTTCAATCATTTGCTTATCAATATAAAGAAAGGGGATTGAACTGTACTATATTTCCTATAGAATCACTGTTTGGATTATTTTGTATGGTACACTTTTTCTTATCTTTTGCCTTGGTTCTCCGTTCATTCCGTGCCAAGCTGCTGGAGCTGGAAGATGACTGCTGCAGCATTAGTACAGCTTCTTTCCTGCAATATTATTGGTAAATATCTAGGTTTATAAGAAAACTATTAATTTTATTAGTAAATGTATAGCTGAATATTTTTACATACAAGCTAATGATTAATAACTGATGTCGAGAACATCTGTCAAAATGTTTAAATTTTCAATCCACCAACTAGGTTACACCTCTCTGTCACTATACTACCACCAGTAAAAACATTTTTCAGAAAAAGATAACAATGGGGATGTTTTATGGACATGGACCTATCCTTCGGTTAATAATGCCCAGCAATCACTGATTCTGAGGAAGTGTGGTCTTGATGCAGATCATGCAACTGTCCAACCCTTTGTTTATGGCCGTCAAGCAAAGTCGTGGTTTTACATCACATCCACCGAGGTTTTTGATTCCGACAACCTCCCAAATGTGAAGCAGCTTGCTCTTGCATTATGGACTAAAGACCTAAATCCAGACAAGTATGAAACCCTTGGCCGAATCTTGAGCAAGACACTTTGTAAAACAGGCAGCCCTGCTGCAATGTTACAGCTCTACATGTCGGTTCTAACGAGAGGCTCTTGTACGACAGAAGAGAATGGCACTTTTATTGCTAGAGATTTTTCCAAGAAAGCACCAAGCACATCACTCAAAGGTAGATTTGATAATTGTAAAATAATATAATGTTTATAGCCATACCCGCGCCTAGCTAGTACCGATTAACGATTATAGAACTTTTTTGTTTTAGAATTAATCCAAGCATTTGGTTTGGAATCAATTTTGATATACACAGCTCTATTGCTTAAGAAACGGATTATTGTTTATCACCACAGCTTACACATTCTACTGAAGGTAAAAATAAAATATTTAAAAGATAAACAAATTATCTGCCAATTTGCAAGCATATTTAAATAAAAACAATAAAACTTTGCAGTCAAAAAGATGATGAATTTTGCTTTTTACAGTGGATTCGAACATTCCCTGCTATGATGGCACACAGATCTCAATCAGACACATTATTCCCGTGGGTAGATATTTCACACGACGAGCTGTTGGACATGAAAGTAAGTTTAGTTAATTATACATTCTACACAATACATGGAATTTAATGACAAAAAAAGCTATCCCATCAAAATGTAAAATATAAACCAAACAAAACATTTTTTGTTTCTGTAATTTCAGAGCAACACAAGCTATGTAGCTGGATTTTGTGACAGCAGCATAGCCTCTCGAACCGAATTATATGATCTTCTGGTGAATCTACCAGCCAGAGAAATAAGCATTTCACCACATGCTAAAGGTACAATCACAATCAGCCTGAATAGAGCGTTTCAAGCAACAACCACAATTCAGCTTATTCTAAATTTTAAATTTCTTCCAGAAAGCATGGTTATGACAAAGACGCACAAAGATATCGCAGTCTACATGGTGCAATTAGCTGGGAAAGACTCAGTATCGGAGCAACAGTTGATACGAGATGTCGCTGAGAAAACCAGAGAGCTTCTCGATCAGCTTTCGCTGCTGGCAACTGTCGTCGGTCCCGACAACAAACGAATGGTCACCTTGGAGAAAATGAAGGAGAAAAACCTACCGCCTGCACTTGATAACTTCCTGTTCAACCTGGCAGTTGCTGAGAACATGATGATGCTGTGATAATGGAAGAAGAAAGGTGAGTTAGGACTTCCCACTGTCTAACCACCGCCAAAAAAGGCAAACGCCAAAACGATTCCTACATTGAATCCTGTATCTCACTTTTCCACTGGGTAATTAATGCCATTGCGCTTTGTTTTCGTCATTAGTCACTTAGAATTTCAGTACAATTGTTATTTCCAACAGTTTATTTAAAAAAGAAAACATACATTTACATTTATGCTCAATGTCTACAATGATTAAATATTTGAGAAGAGAAAATAACTTAGTAATCGGCAGCATTGCTGGCAAGATAGTCTCGTCGACCAATGTTCGACGCTTGTTTGCTCTGGATCGCTTCGAGTTTCGGACAGTCGGTGATCCTGTGCCCCAAGCCACCGCAGTAGCTGCAACCTCGTTCGTCTGAAACACAGTTTTGGATGTTGAACACGAAACAGCAAACTGCTTTCGCCCAAAGTGTCGAAGTAAATGAAATTCGAATACTCACCACCAAGGTCCAGATATTTTTCATTCTCCGACGACAGTGCTGCCAAGAACGGCGGAACCTTTTGCTTGGATTCCATCAGCAAGTGTTTCAAATCAAGGAGGACCGATTCTTCGTTGGCCTTGTTGATGAAGGTCGTCGCTAGACCCGTTTTGCCCGAACGCCCCGTTCGCCCAATGCGATGGACTGACGATAAATACAACAAAAGACATAAAAATCAAACGATCCATCAGCTGCAGAGGCCGCCATTGCAAGAACCGTTGAGTCCTTCAACGCAAGATGGACTTACCGTAGTTCTCCACGTCGTCGGGCATGTCGTAGTTGATGACGTGCTGAACGCCAGCGAAATCCAGGCCCTTGGAAGCAACGTCAGTTGCCACCAGGACATCCTTCTGGCCTTTCCGGAAAGCTTCTACCGATCGAGATCGCTCCTCCTGGTCTGGGAGCAAAACAAACATCAGTCAATTTGACTTTAAGTCAACAAAACAAACAAAAAAACAACAAAATCAACAAAAATTAATTGTTGATTCAACATTGATTCAAGGTAATTGATTTGAGGTAGAGAGATATGGTCCTACTGGCTAATTCATAATATAACTAGGTTCCCATTTTATTTATAGTTGAAAAATTACTTTTTTGAAACCAGTCATAAAAAGTTGTCAATTTTATGGGGAATTGAGATAGCCCTTCCATAACCATATTAAAGTTCAGAGTGAAACATGTCAAATTTCATTCTAGATCAACTTTTCTTAACCATACCATAAATATCATCAAATGTTTCGGCACCCAAATTAAAAAATCGCTATTCATCATCTCGGAGTCCCATCAAAGAAACCGACCCACAGCTGTAAGAAAACTTTGAGAGACACCTTTCCCCCCCCCCCGTGACGCTCACAGCTTTAAAGCCCTAGAGCAGTCACATAGTCGCAAGTTTGGCAATTTTCTACCGCCCCATCGAGAGCATCCGCATCAAATGGACCACCACACTGCCGTAACAAAACTTTGTTCAACAGTTGTCCCTCACGTATAGCCACCTCCTTGAATCCTTGGAGTCACATGTCTTGGCACCCGAATCAGAATTTTCTACCGCCTCGCTTAGAGCTTCCCTATCGATTGAACAAACACACAGCCGTAACAAAACTTTGATCGTCAGTCGTCACCTTTCCCGCCGTGTATGGCCACCGCTTCGACGCCCTTCAGCAGCAGGTACTCGTGGATGGCGTCAACGTCCTGCTTCTTCTCGGCAAAGATCAGCACGGGCGGCGCCGTCTTGAGGATGCACTCGAGCAGGTAGACGACCTTCGCCTCCTGCTTGACATACTCGACCTCCTGGACGACATTCATTGACGCGGCGCCCGCCCGCCCGACGTTGATGGTCACCGGCTTGACCAGAGCCGACCGAGCAAAGTTCTGGATCTTCTTCGGCATGGTGGCCGAGAAGAGGAGCGTCTGTCGTTGGCCCTGGCGGCGGGAGAGCGGTCGATTCGATTAGCAACGATCTACGCATTTTCTTGTTCTTAGAAATGAGCGGGAAGAGCCGTTTCTTATTTCTCCGGCAAAGCTTTGCTGTTTTTTGAAAGCTGTAGGTATATTACTTGAAAATAAATTTTCAGTCGAGATGGCCCAGATTTTTCAACGAGATAAACAAATGTGGATTGTTTGCAGTAAAATTATCAGCAAAATGATCATATCATTAGTCTTTCCATGTTTCTGCTGATGATTACAAAACTTTTGAGTAATTGCCAGTTATTTACCTTGAAGAAGGAGAATATGGTTCGAACATCCTCTTCAAAGCCCATGTCTATCATTCGATCTGCCTCATCCATACACAAGTACCTAGAACAAATAGTTTTAGTTGACTGCATGATGCAAGGCACACTAAGCAATTTTATTGACTATGGCATTAGTCTAATGGTGTGTCGGTAAATGAAAGGGTGATGATGAGGGTGATGAATGATGATGAACCTAATCTAGCCTAGAAGGGAGGAGGGGAAACCCGGTGCCGGCACGTAGCCTACTCCTGCTGAAAATCACCACGGGGACCACCGGCTTTACGTCCCTTCCAAAGAATGGCACAACACGAACAATCCGTGATCCGAGGTTGATTTAAGCAAAGCGAGTGAAGTTGTCGTACTAACTTCAAACCGTCCAACCTCTCTCCCGAACAGAACTGATGATGTGCATGATGGTCACCCATCCAACACCTAACTCAGCACGAAGATGCATAACTTCGGTCATCTCACGAGGACCGGTGTTTCCAACATGCCAGACTGTTTGGTTGACATTTTAAAGACTACAGATGAGTTTCAGGACATTTCACCGCCATCCCACGGCCACCCACCTGCACACGTCCAGGCGCACCATCTTCTTGTCAAGCATGTCCATCAGCCTGCCGGGCGTGGCGACCATGATGTGAACGCCACGGCCGATTGTCTCCATCGACTCCGACACGGGCACGCCCCCGATCGACAGGCAGCACCTGATCTCCGGCGAATTGTTCTGTTGCAGGTACGAGCAGTAGTGCGCGATTATGTCGTGCGTCTGCTTGGCTAGCTCGCGCGACGGGCAGATTATCAACCCTGGGGGAAACAGGCGATGAGGTGTTAGCGTCGGCTGTTTGTGCATTCCGTTACTGGGAGTATTATGAAATGAGATTTATTAAAATGTTTATCCAGCTTCTATGAAGAGGTGTAATATTGATTCTATATTCGTATTTTTTACCGTATGGTCCTTCGTTTTTCATGAAGGGTAATTTTGTTTCTTGCTCCAAGCAAAACATTATTAACGGTAGGACAAATACCAAGGTTTTCCCGCTTCCTGTGAATGCAATTCCAATTAGGTCACGGCCCGCCAATCTGGAAAGAAATGTTGCAGTTCATTATAAGATCATCGTGGTTGTTAGAGAGAAAACAACTTACCTATCTAGTTTGTTACTCTCATCTAAGTCTAACTTAAAGGAGGAACAAAAAATGTCATGTATGACTCAGATCAAAATTGTTTCAGACTTGTCACAAGAAGGTTCACAAGTCATGTTGTTCATTTCATTCTCTTATGACATTATTCCATGTTTTTTTACTATGGGAGCGTATGCGAAGTAACTTACACTGTAGGTATCCCTTGAATCTGAATTGGAGTTGGCTTTACAATCCCTTTATTTTCCAGCCCTTGCAGAATGCTTTTAGGAAACTTCATCTCTTTGAACGTTTTTATTGGAGGTGGAACTAATTCACCCTCTACTCCTATTCGCATTTTCTTCCTCACACGTTCATGCCTTTCTTCAGTCATAGCCAATATATATCTTGGCGGAGTCCAGCTCGTTTTGATTGGATCTTCGTACTGAATTCCTTTCGCTAACTCGGCAACACCCATTAAAGCCGTTTGACCTGCGACACTTTCTAAAATCTTCTCCTCTTCCTTTAGTTGCCGCTCCATGGCACTCTCCTTTTTAGCTGGAAATAAATAGGCGTGTAAGATATTTATTACTTAAGAAAGTTACAAGCAAACATTCAGCCACTCAGATTTAGAAATTCAAAGGAAGCAGGTAGAAGTTTATAAGGCGGCGGAAGGAATAATACCTTCAGCAAGTTTCTTGAGTTCAGTGTGCTGATCAAGAAGACTGATATTTGATTTTCTTCCCCAAACTTGGCCTTCCTCTTCCTCTTCGTTGTCACGTTCGTTTTCGCTTGATGATTTACCACGATGACCGAATTCATCTTTAAGCTATATATAGGGTTGTTGAAAACATAAATTTTAGACATTTTGTTTACTTAGGTATTTGAAATGTAGGTTCGCAAAGCTTAATATGAAAATCTTTACCTGGCCAATTCGTCCTAATTTCACTAACTGCTGCTTCTTTCGCTCCTTGACAGGAATGTAGGGAACATACTCCCCATCGCTTTCGGAACTGGACTCAGCCTCTCTACGATATTTCTAGAATGAGGAAAAATATGTAATGCACTTCCAATTTAAATCTTTGTATTTATGAGAGTTAATTTAAGTATTTCTTACCCTCTTTTGCGCATCAGTTTTGTTTGATTTATCTCCCATTCTGATGAGATAGGTACCATAAAATGCTGAAATTTGACGTTTGGTCTTCTTTAAATTTAGAGGTTAGATTTTGTCCTGGAGTCAATTGAATAATTTTATTTTTGTCACAAAAGTTTTGTCAGATTTAATTATTTAAAATCTGATTAATTAACATTTATTTTAAATAACTATTTTTATTATGTTTTTAACATTAAATTTATTGTTTAGTAATTTCAGATAGTTTTGACTTCGTCGCCGTTTTTCCTGTCCATGTTGCTTGGACGTGTTTCGGTGAAATTTTCGTATGTTTCAGTGGCTAAAAATCGTTCATTTACCCCTATTTTGTGATTCTTCTCAAGAGAAATAAGATAAACTAATTCTGTGAATATGGCTCGATACGGCCAAAGGCCTGAAAATGCCCTCAAAAGGGCAAATGGTGAGTTCAAATGCGGGCATTCCCATCAATATGGGTCCATTGCAGTAACATGGTGGACTTTTGCACTGAATAAGCCTATGTTGCCGCCTAGAATAGGCTTAATCAGTGCGCAATAACCCTGTATCATGATCACGCATTAAACCGGCACATTAATTCCAGAATTCATCGAGGTTGGGAAACCGGCGAGAGCGCTCGACACTCTATACGAAGTTTTCCGCAACAAGAAATGGGCTTACAACTGGAGCGAGAGTGTTTTGGAGCCGATCATGTTCAAATATTTGGACTTGTGTGTCGAGCTCAAGAAATCGCACATTGCCAAGGAGGGTCTGTTCCAGTATCGAAACATGTTCCAATCGGTCAACGTTTCGTCACTGGAAAATGTCATACGTGGCTATTTAAGAACGGCTGAAGAGCGGACGGAATCCGCTCGTGAACAATCCCAGCAAGCCGTCATAGACATAAACATCGACGATCTTGATATGCTTCAGACACCCGAAAGTATATTACTGAGGTAATTATCCAGCCACTTCATAGTCAGCAGCCCTAAGCCTTAAAGTATCCAACCAAATCATTTTTATGTCTAGATATGTAACGTGTCAACAATTTTCAGTGCCGTTTCTGGCGAAGACGCTCAAGACCGAAGCGACCGCACAATTCTGACTCCTTGGGTAAAGTTCCTCTGGGAGTCGTACTGCCAGTGTCTGGAACTCCTCCGGACCAACGCTCATGTCGAGACGCTCTACCACGACATTGCTCGGATGGCGTTCTCGTTCTGTCTGAAATACAACCGCAAGACGGAATTCCGCAAGCTCTGCGACAAGCTGCGCAAGCATCTCGAGGACATCAGCAAGCTGCCGGCGCAGACCGTCAACGTCAGCATCCACAAGGCGGAGACCCAGCAGCTGAATCTTGACACGAGGCTCGTGCAACTCGACTCAGCCATTCAGATGGAGCTTTGGCAGGTATGGTTGCTGAATATGTTGTGTTGAATAGTTAAAAACAATGATCTGTTGAATAACTTGCCCTTGCCTAAAATCTAACGTGGCCTGACACCATATGGCCTACTTCTTTGCATAAATGTAATGAGGAAATTTTAAGGGATGTTGTAAACTGACCTACCTTCTACAGGTTATTAAAGCACAAGTCAAATCACAATAAAATACAAGCAACTAGAATTAGGAGTTTAGCCATTAGTCATTACTCATTAGTCATCATATTTCTTCAACAAACTTCTGTGCAGATAGAATACCTACTCTTAAGATTAAAAGATTTGAATACCTACTAACCAGCATATATATCAGTAAAATTTAGACAGACCTATCTTTTTCCTTTTATTTAATAGTTTTTGATTTCACCACTGTCTAAACTCTAAACCTTTATTAGAACAAGTTCACATAGACAGACCTACATTGCTATGGAGTATGGACCCACTGTATTTACATTAATTTTACATCCAAGCCTTGTTCAAGCTGTTGCCTTGCCTTGCAGGAAGCGTACAAGGCCATCGAAGACATTCACAGCCTGATGAACTTGTCGAAGAAGCCGCCGGTGCCGAAAACCATGGCCAACTACTACCAGAAGCTCGCGATGGTGTTCTGGAAGGCCGGCAACTATCTGTTCCACGCTGCCGCTCTCTTCAAGCTTTTCCAGCTGTCGAAAGACATGAAGAAGAACATCACTTCTGACGAGACACAGCGGTGAGTTATGCTGGCTGGATATGGGTTGCAATGGACGGAGCTACTAGTTAGGAACCAAAACGTCGGGTGGGAGGATTATCCCCATTTGGTTAACAACGACGTATATTCCTCGTTGACTTAACTCCTCAGCCAGCCTCTTTATCAAGCCTGCTTGATATAGATGGCAGGCGTACACAGTCCTAGAATTCTAGGACAAAGTACCTGTAGATTTTTATAGCTTAAAGATTAATAGATTGTAGCTTGCTGATAATGCAATATCTAACAATTTTTGAGCTGCATTTGTATAATATCCTCAACTTGATATGAAAATAAAATGTCCCAGCTAAAATTGCAGATTGATTAATATAAAAAAATACACTTCAGAGTTAATATTCCCTGAACTAAATATATCACGCCTGTTTAAGCCTTTGCCAAGACCTCATTCACACTAATTGTCTGATTATTGGTGTTTTACGTCGCATTGTTTTGACAGCTGGCTCTGTAGCACTGGTCTAATGGCGTTGGTGAATGAATGGGTGATAATGATAAGGGTGATGATGAACCTATCCTAGCCTATAAGGGAGGAGGGGAAACCCGGTGCCGGCATGTAGCGTACTCCTGTCGAAAAGCACCAAGGGGACCAATTGCTTTACGTCCATTCTGAAGGACGGTACCATATTCACACTAATATTATAGTTTTCAAATATCTATTTAATTGATGAGCGTAACGAGCGTAGCGAGTGAAGCGAAATCTTCAATTTCACTTTACTGCTAAAAAAATCCGGAATGTTTTTTTTTTTTGTTTTTTTTTTTTTTTTTTTTTTGTGTGTTTGTTCGCACGATTCCGGCCAAACGCCAAAACAGATTTTGATGAAAATTTCGGTGGACCTTCGTTTTCTCTGAACTTAGATCTGCCACGTTTTTGAAGCAATTCGGACGGGTAAATTTTATGTTATTAAGTTTTTACGAAATTTTTCAGTTTTTCCAAAACACGTTTTCCACTCTAGAGGCCGAGGATCTCAATATAATTTTACGAAACTTTCCAGATATGTTGGCCCCCACGATTTAATGTTTGTGTACAAATTTCATTGTTGTATGTTTAGCGCTTTTCTTGGAAATAGCGCTTTTATGACGCTTTTTTAGCGATTTTGCAGTTTTTTGCAACTAAATCAACTTTATCTTCAACCGATTTTGACAAAATTTACTGTGTGCATTATAAATCGTAAAAGGAAGATGCTGTGTTAATTTCAAGCAAATCATTTAAATAGTTTTTCTTTAAATCGATTTTTTCGTTTTGAAATATTCAATGTCATTGAGAAAGCTGATAAATTAACGCCGAACTCTTAAAATTTATCATAAAAGCCTCTAGGCTATGCGTACACGCAATATAATTGCGTTGTGGGTGAGCGTAAAAATTACGCTCATCCACAACACGATTATATGAGTGTTCGCATAGCCTAGTTTTTAACTTACTATTCCTATCAAATATAAAGAGGTGATAGAATAAAACACACACATTGAATTGTTGGCAACAAAAAAGCAAACCGATTAATACTCAAGGGCCTCACCTTCCTTGCTCGTCGTTGCACGCAACTTGTAGTGCCTAGAATTTAATTGGACCATCCTCATTCCAGCATGGCGTGCCGAGTCCTCCTTGCAACGCTGTCGATCCCACTGCCTTCGGCGCACCCCGAGTTCGACCGGTTCATCGAGACGGACAAGAGTCCGCTGGAGAAGGCCCAGCGGCTGGCCGTGTTGCTCGGCCTCACGCAGCCGCCGACGCGGGCCTCACTGCTACGAGACATCGTAAGTCACTGACGACGCAGGCTCGCTTCCAGATGGGAAATTGGTGGTGCTGGTGGAAGCTTATTGCCAGCATGCAATACACTTATTCCATTCAATCAAAATTCTATCCAAATGATGTCATGATACCTGCTCACTAAAGCCAGGTGGAGCTATTCGGGTTGTGATTTCCCTTACTTCTTTTGTTAAACCTGTTGTTTGTTATAAACTTTTGTTTAAATGTTTTTTTTTCTAAGCTTGGGTATCTGGCATCATTTTTCTCCGAGTGGAATCGATCTATTGGAGAAATGAATAATTTTACATTTTGAGCATTTGAGAGGCAAGATCTATGAGAGTTGTGAGACACAAAATGCAGTGTTATTGTCAGTTTTTTTGTCGGAACAAATGAACGCTCTAATCTCCTCTCACCTGGTCTACTGTCAGAGTACTAGCGAAACAGGAAAAATATGCGACCCAACCGGGATCCGAACAACGAGACATTCCGCCACATATCCTACTCTGTGAAAGTCTTAACTTCGTACTAATCCATGGAATCACGTTGGCCTGCCTCCGTGAACATCATAACCTCGCACCGCAAATCGCATTTGCCCGTCTCCGTGCACGTCTTAACGCGGATCGCGTTTGCCTCCCGTCCAGGTGCGCGTGAACGTCGTATCGCTGGCGTCGACCAACCTGCAGGACCTCTACAGCTGGCTGGAGATCGAGTTCGACCCGCTGCTGCTCTGCGAGCGCGTCGACTCTGTGATCGCTGAGGTGCAGGCTTCGGGCGAGCCGCCGCTGCAGCAGTACGTCGCTGCGCTGCAGGACGTGACGCTGGTGCGGCTTGTGCGCCAGCTGGCGCAGGTCTACCAGACGCTCGAGTTCTCGCGCCTGCTCAGCTTGTCCAAGTTCGCCACGCAGTTCCATCTCGAGCGACTGCTCGTCGACTGCGTGCGCCACAACGACATGCAGGTGGGCGGGGTTTTTGTGTTGCGGAGATGCTGGATCTGCCTGTGAGGGCGTGACGTCGTGATTACGTGCGACGCGGCATCTGTCGATAGGTTTCGGTCACGAATGACCCTGATTCCCTGAGTGGATACATAGTTTTAATGAAATAAATCTACTGCTGCCTGCGACTGCTTAGTAGCTATCAATTTTGTTCAGCTGATTTGACAAAAACCTCAAGAACAGGGTCCAATTCCCTGAGTGAATTAACATATTTGAACGGAATCAAGTTGATGGCGCTTACGTCGCTGCTTGGCACCCCCAGGCCTATCCGTGGCCTCGTCACTTAACCGACGCTAACGAGTGACGTGGATCCTTTGCAGATCCGCATCGACCACGGCTCGCGCTGCGTCCACTTCGGCATGGATCTGTCAGAGTCGCAGCGGGAGGACGTCCCCGAAGGACCCACCCTCCAGAGCATGCCCAGCGAGCAGGTAAGCAAAATCGGCACTTTTATGTGGCTCAATAACATTATTAACATTGCTAAAAGTCTCATCTCACCCTTAAAAAAAATGAACAGAATTGCATTCCAGCATGGATCGAGTCAGAGCATCGAATTCATGGCCACTATCAACACTAACACACACTAAAAATCTAACAATCAACAACTACACTAACAATAAATATCACCAACAACTAACAAGTAATAATCAACATCAACTCACCGACTGGTCTCCTCACGCGCAGGTACGCAGCCAGCTGGTGAACATGTCGGTGGTTCTGCACCGCGCGATGGCCACCATCAACCCGACGCGCAAGCGGCACGAACGCGACGTGCTGCGCGGCCAGCTCGTGCACCACTACCACGACACGAAGGTGCGCGAGCACCAGCGCATACTCGCCCGGCACAAGATCATCGAGGACCGCAAGGAGTACCTCGAGAGGTGGGTGGAAAATGCGTAGCCGATGTTTGACCCGTGGTAAAGCAGGGGGCTTTGTAAAATGTTGGGAAAATTTTCACTTTGGTAGCTTAGCATTTGATAACGCAATTCAATAGGTTTTTATAAATAATTACTTGCTGATATTAGGAAAAGACTGGAGTCTGTAGAAAGTAATAACAAACATAGTCTTTCTCTGCTGCTCGGTTTTTACTGATTTCTTCAACCCCTACTCGATATTTACTCAGGCTGCAGAAGCAATTGAATTTTACTGCATATAAAGGGTGTTTTCTTGAAATTTAGTTAAATTTGAGACACAAAATAACACTCATCCATAAAGCGATTAAACTAAGCAAAATCGCTAGTACTAACCACTCAACCCTAGTGAAACTCTACTTAGTGATATTGAAATGAAAGGGAACCAAGACTTTCAAGTGTCACTTACAAGGTTATTTGTTGCAATTCGTGTTCACAGACTCTTGTTAAAATTGTTCTTAAATTGTTGTTAATTTTTTTTATTCTTAGTTTTGTAAGAAGGACAAGGTCGACACATAATGATGTGTATTCCTTACACTAAACTAAACTAAACTAAACTCAACCCCAATGCCCGTTACCATGCCCGCCAAGATGAACACTGTCAGCATTGAACTAACTAGTTGCCCGTGCAAACCACTCGACCATAATGCCCGCGTTTCCCGCCAGGATGAACACGGTGCGCGAGGAGGAGGAGGCGCGACGGCAGGAGGACATCGCGCGGCAGGCGCAGCAGGCGGAGCTCAAGCGGCTCGAGTCGGAGCGCGAGGAGCGCGAGCGCAAGCGCCAGGAGAACGAGATCCAGCAGATCAAGGACAGGCACCTCAAGGAGAAGATGCAGCAGATCTCGCTGACGTCGCACGGCCAGAAGATCCTCAAGAAGATGGACGAGGAGGTGAGGAGTAGGGTGCATGCGACAAGATTTGCCGGTTTGGTTTGTTTACTAATGACTGGCTAAGTTCTTTCAGCAGTCTCATACAGCTGTGTTCTTCTGTTGCAAGAAAAAAATATATGAATGGAACCTGTCCAAATTGAGACCTACTTTATTAAATTAGGGCAACTTGCTAAATAAAGGAAGTTGTTAGCAACTAAAGAAACAACATTCCTTCCTGTCACTTATTGACCCAATGAAATCACAAGGATAGCCCCAGCCCCAGTTACCTAATTTCCAAAACAAGTATAGCAACTCAGCAAGCAGACATTTGTTCCATGTATTTTTCAATTTTCATCCTACTATTTTAAGATATTAAGCTATTTATTTGGGAATCAACGGCAAATGTCTATCAATATAAATTATAAACAACAATACAGGATTGTCGTTCAACCGGTCATCTGGCCACTAATTTCTGCAACAAAACCTCGTTCCCTATGCTAAACCGCCGCCTATGCTCCCTCTGTCCAGGATATCAAGAAGATGGACGCCGAGCAGATTGCCGCGCGCGAGGCAGAGGAGCTGCAGAAGGAGCGCCGCGAGCTGCAGCAAAAGCTCAAGTCGCAGGAGAAGAAGGTGGACTACTTCGAGCGGGCCAAGCGCATCGAGGAGATCCCGCTGCTCGAGCGCTCGTTCGAGGAGAAGGCGGTCGCGGACCGCGCGTTCGGCGAGCAGCAGGAGCGCGAACGCGTCGACCTGCTGGTCAAGGAGCGCGAGTTGGCCGTGCAGCACCGCGAGCGGCTCGCGCGGATGAAGGAGGACCGCGACGCGTTTGTAGACAAGCTCAAGTCGGAGCGGCGCTCGCTCTACCAGGTGGGTGGACGGCGGTGCGGTTTTTTTTTCTCGCGCGGAGGTTGTGGTTCTTTAACCGTGTACTTTGAAATCGAATGTAGGTGGGTGGCTGGCCGTACGCGTCTGAGTTGTTTTTATGCGCACAACTTGCTGAAGAGAAGATGGAAGGTCATGATTTACTGACTTACCTTTGTTTTATTGGATGAGCGAGCAAAATCCTTCAATTTAACAACATAGGGGAAAGAAAAGCATTTGGATTTTTTTTTTTTTTTGTTTGTAACAAAAACGAGCAGCCCTACTTAAAGGTCACAGATCGTTACGAAATTTGGCAAAAACGTTCGTGGTGACTCAGCGAGGTGCTGTATGATTTTTGAGCAAAATCGGGTCAGCCATTTTTTTTTAATGAGCAAAAACCCGTAAATTTTTCAGTTTTTTGGTACTAGCTTCGTAACTAATTAACCGATCCGCACCAAATTTGGATTGAATATATATGATAACAAGTTAAACAAATTGCTTAAGTTTCAGATTCGTACATGAAGTATTTTGCTAATCAGAAAAATAAAATTACTTAATAATAATAAAATATACTTGATCATTAAAGCACCGTTTTCAACAATATGATTGTCAAATGTTTTCCGTTTGAATTTCTCCCTAGAGATTACGGCTCGCTCATCCTGCAACGAGTGTAGGCTCTACTAATCGTTTACCTAGTTAGCTGATGGAATGAAACTGGTACCTATTGTGATTCATAACTCAACATTTTAAAAATCGAAATCGGTAATGCGGTGGTTTGTGACATCTGTCGTAAATCGTAATACCAGTATAAATATGCGGATAGCACCTGCTATTTTTTTTGCTTCCTTTGTTATTTAGCTGGGCTAATTAATATTTTTTTCCAAACTGGTAGTATGTCCAGTGGGTATCTGACATCATTTTTCTCCGAGTAGAATAGGTCTATTGCATTCTCAATCGGGAGATGAAGTTGCCACACCACAAAGCGACTGCCTTTGAGACCAGTTATCTTAGCGGCCTTTAGCGACCCGTGTTCATACTCACCATCCCTTGACCCTACCAACCCTGCCAGGACAAGCTGACCAGGACCAAGCACCAGGACAGAGACCAGATGTCTTAGCAACCTCCAACTGTTAGCAACCCATGTTCATACTCACCCTCCCTTGGCCCTGCCCCGCCAGGACAAACTGCGCGACTTCGAGAAGCACGTCGAGGCGGAGCGCAAGAAGCGGCTGCTGGAGCGCAAGCTGGAGCGGCGCGAGGAGCGCCGGCACCAGTACCTGCGCGAGAAGCAGCTGGCCGAGGAGCGGAAGCTGGCAGAGGCGGAGGAGCGGGCGGCCGAGGAGCGCAAGCGCCGACTCGAGGAGGAGGAGGCGGCGATCGAGGAGAAGAAGCGCGCCGAGGCCGAGGAGTACAACAAGATCAAGCAGAAGCTGGACCAGCAGGTGAGTCGGTCGCGCGATTTCGCTGGCGGGTCTTTCGGGTGCGTTGACGGTCGCTGGTTGCCTGCGTCGTTTGCTACTCGGATGGACGGCTTTTTGTAGTATTTAAGAAGAGTGTGTGTATTTGCAAAAAATACCTATCTGCATAGTTCCTATTGACTGCAACACCCTGCTGTGCTGGGTTGTACTTTTATTCTGGTATAACTTGCCTCCAATGATTGGATATATTTTAGTTTTTAATAATAATTAATAAGTGGACTGTGTTTTCAAGAAGATTTGGAGTTTGGTTTGTTTGCCACTTTAATCTCAAACGTTGTTTGGTGGTTGAGATATTGGCCCTAAAGGACACCGCCTTTTAAGTGTTGCCACTTGCACCACATGGTAGCTGGTCGTGACCTAGCCGCTTGAAAAATATCACCTAATTGTCACTTTATTCTCATTTATAAGTTTCCGAATGTTTCCAAATACATTCCTAACAATCAAGGGCATGTTAATATTAACTTTATACATTGTAGTCTTTTACACTTGGGTTAGAGATACGAAAAGTATTCTCGCATTCTTGACGGCTTAAATAGACACAGCTCAGCGAATCTAGAACTGGGCTGTAGCTTTGGGAATGGCCTCCTGTCCCACATCCTCACCGACTACTAACAATCGAAGGCAAAACGCACCGCCATGGTCCTGTGACAATCTCTCACGCTCCGTTTTGTGGCAGGCCGAGACCCAGCGGCTGCGCGAGCTGGCCGCCACGGAGAAGATGCAGCGCGAACAGGAGGGGCTTGGCCGCGGCGGCGGAGGCGGTCGAGGCGGCGACAGCAGCTGGCGCCGCGACGTCCCCAAGGAGTCGGACGCGCGGGGCGACAAGGACCGCGACGCCGTCGACGGGCCCAAGGGCGAGTGGCGCGGGCGCGACGCAAAGCCGGCCGCGGAGCCGTGGAGGCCGGGCGGCGGTGGAGGAGGAGGTGAGTTGGCTGTTGCAGATGTTCTTGTGTTTTTGTTTGATTTTGAATCTATCGGTGAAGTGAGATGAGTATTGAGGAGCCGCAAGGCTTCCGGCCGACTAAAATCAAAATACGGAGGCACAAGCCTTTCATGGTTGTCGAATAATGTAAAGGGAGGGTGGGATTAAGTACGGTGAGGTGGTGAGATGGCCATTGCAGGTTTTTTCGTGTTTCGGTTTGATTTGGAAATGTCGAATGGCAACGTAGGTGAATGAGGTGAGGATTGAGGACCAACATGGCTATCAGAGTAGTAATGTGGCTGACAAAAATGAAACTACAGAGGCAAAAGCCTTGGTCGGTTGTCTTAACAATTTAAAGGGAAGGGAGACTTAAGTTTACCTTACTCTATAGTGACAAGCAGTTCAATCCACTTTTCTCCATTTTTACCCATTATGTTATGTGAATTGTATTTTTCCAAGTTTTTGTGACTGCCTCGTTAAAAAGTGCGTTTGCTGCATCCTCGTGATCCATCCCACAAGCCCCCTTAAAAATGCAGTTCTTCACATGGTGTCCATTTGCCAGAGAAATCAATTCACCTCACACTCCATCACCGGTAAACTATGCCACCGACCCTGTAGCAACTCATCCACCACCTAACCCAACCCAACGTATCGACCGCTCTGACCGACCCGACCGACTCGCAGGCGTCTCGAGCTGGCGGCGCGGCGAACCCGAGCCGCGCGGCGACAAGCCAGCGCCGGCCGACGCCGACAAGCCGCCGGCGGACCGCGAGAAGGAGCGTTCGGGCGCAGCCGACCGCGCGCCATCCCCCACGGCGCCCGCCAAGGAAGCCGGGCCCTGGCGCTCGGCAGCGCCGCGCCAGGACGACACCAGAGAAGCGCGTGACTCGCGCGGAGGCTACGACCGCGACGCGAAGGGAGGCCGTGACGGCCCGAGGAGCGGCGGCTACGACAGGGAAGGCCGTGGCGGCGGCGGCTACGATAGGGAAGGCCGTGGGGGCGGAGGCTACGACAGGGAAGGCCGTGGGGGCGGCGGCACCTTCGATCGGGAGAGGCGGGACGGGCGAGGTGGCGGCGGCGGCGGTTACGAGCGGAGGGACGGCGGGGACGGTGGCGAGCGGCCGGCGCAGAGCAGCTGGCGGCGCGGACCGGCCGAGGACGACGATCGCCGTGGAGGCGGCGGCGGCGGCGTGAGGTGAGTTGGCTGCCCGACGCCTTGTGACCTTTATCAGGCGCGTCTTCTCATGGATCTCGAGTTTTTTACAGTGAATATCTATGTGTGTGCCGGCAACGAGATTTGCATCTTGGTTAGATCCCTACATTGATGCAGTATACCCACCGTCGTAATTGGTCTTAGCTGAGTTGTTGGTGATTGCTGCACAGTGTCACTAGATTCAGTGCCTTCTATATTCAATCTTAGTCCTGTTTCTACCTGCAAGCTGCCCAACAATTCATGTAAAATTAATTATTCTTTCAAAAGTTGACCGCCCATGTAGCTGAGCAATGATACATCCAAAGTTGAGGATACACGTTTTTTTTGGATATTTAGTTTCTACTGGCATGCAAGGAGATAAAGTCTATATAATTTAAGAAAAACCTTGTGCACGCAGCGCTAGTAGTCAGTATGATTACCATCATGATGCCAAATAAGTTTTCAGTTGTTGATTTACCTTTATTTCTAACTAGATTAGTATAACTCTTATAATAAAGTTAGAAGCTAGAAGTTTTGCAAGTGCAAAGAAAACAATTAGACTGTGTTATAGTTACCTGGAGTTTGATTTTGATGTATTGAAGGAAACCCCGACGGATTTAGGTAGTTTTACGAGTTGGTGAAAAGTAAGCGGTAGCCATTTTTTGAGTTTGACCTTATCCTGGATCTGGATCTGCACGTTATCCTGGATGGATATGTGTAGTTTTGTTCTTACGGATTCGATTCGCACATTGTTTTGCAACCCGCGTGCCTGGGGTCACGGCTCGCAAGTGTGGCTAACGGCGGCGATTGCGTTTCGACAGGCGCGATCCCCCTGCACGTGGCGGCGGCAGTGGAGGAGGAGGAGGAGGCAAGGAGGGCGGCTCGGACTGGAGGTCGGCCAAGGACAGCGGACCGCCGGCCCGACGTCCCGGACCCGACGAGCCGCGACGCGCTGAAGAAGGTTACTAGCGGCTCCGGGAGACGTAGATCTTACTATCTAGATACTATCTTATATATTACTATTTGGATCTATTACTAGATCTATTACTATCTTTTGACTATTGATTATCTATGTATCAATCAATATATCTATATTTATTATTTTTATTAGAACTATTACTATCTTACAGTCTAGGGTACTATTTTAGATCTATACTTGGTGTGAAGTGCTGTGTTGAAAGATGTTTTAGTCGTCATTTAAGATGAAACTTAAATCTAAGAGGTCCTGCACCAATATCTATGCAACCATTTGTTGTCAATTGACATTGTATTTGGACAAAAAATTACAGAGCGTACTGCTCGTTGCTAGGATTGTCTAGAGAATCCTGAGATAGGTTTTACTGGTAAATGCTACATTTTGTCCCTCTATCTCCAATATTGATTTTTCACTGGAGATGTTGAAAGCTTCTAGAGATGTTTGTCCTGTACTACCAAGAAAAACCTGTGCACATTAAAAACTCGATCCGTTCTTTTTGTTTAGTTCGCAGACCTGGACCAGAAAAACGACCCCAAGAATCTGAACCCGAACCGCCTCGAGAGAACAGACGTAAGTTTATCAGATAGACGTAGATTTTAGATATTTAGGACTTTTGTCATGTTCAATTTCCTATCAAGACTTGAATGGGATCAAGTAACTAAGTCCTTGATCACAAAAACTGTCTAGATATCTACAGATATCTACAGAACTAGATATCTTGCAGGCTTGAGATCTTGTAGAGAACTCAATGGGAAACATGGGGGTGGGGAGTCCTTTGGGAATTTCTTCAAGTCAGGCTGGCATCTCATGATTTCCTTGTCTATAGATTAGAGTTATGAAAGTTATATGCAAATTGTGGTGGACCAATAGTTGTAAACATACGGTAAAGGGTGTCATAACATTTGCTTTTTTTGTCTCGAAAGAATCTAAGTAGATTCTCAGAAAAATCAATTTAACTGTGTGTATAGCTACAGAACTTGAACTTTTCCCAACGCTTTGCAAAGCCATGCAGAAAAGGGTCCCCACTCAAGTCCCAGTTAGATTATTACTTTCTTCTTCCTTCTGATATTCTAATTAGGTTAAACCGGAGAACAGAACGATTGTACTGATTGTGTTCTCTGCCGAACCTAGCGGCACCCGCAGCTCCAGCCGGAGAAGTGGAGGACGGAGACTGGCAAAAGGTTGGCCGGCGCTAAGCGGACGCGCGAACGCTGAGCGCGGCACCGTCCCGACGGTAAGCCGCAGACGCAGCGACCGTTTCGCAGCCGCCGCAGTTTTTCTAAAGAGAGTTGCGACACTTTTTGCTATTCATTTTATTACTATTATATAGGTGTTCAAGGCGCCGGTGGCAATTGAGAGTTTAGCGATACTTGTAGTTAATATAATTTGTCGATGCTATCCTGGATTCGGTTTTGGTTGGGCCAAGATTGTGGTTGTGGTGGCTTTGTTGCAGTTGGCAAAAGTTAGTTGACTTTGGTTTCGAAAGCAATTGTTTTGATAATAGTGCGATTCCTGGTATGTGCTGCGATATGCAGTTTGATTGTCAATTGTCAGTCATTTTTATAGCATCACATCCAACATTTGACTGTCAAGTAATGTTATTCGAGTCACTAACTACTTGTGCCTGGAAGTGAACATAAAGATTTTTACTTCTGTTCATGCATTTGAGTTCACCTTAATATATTCTGGTGACAATCTTGGCCCAATTAATTGAATGCGTAACAATCCAGGTATTGTGTTACATGTAGACCCCATTAGTAAATGCAGCCCTTTATTCGATAACCAATATCGATAGTAGTACATAGATTTCCTGGAAGATATCCAACTTAATCAAAGCACATATGGCAATTCTGAATCCAAATATTGAATTCTGAGAAGACTTCCAACAGTTATTAACTAACTATTCAGTCAATGACTAAGAATTGTAATATCTCTCTAACAATTTATTTACCTACTTAGTAATCGACTTATAAATATCCAAGTATTAAAGAAATAAAAAATCATGATCCTGATGAATATGTGAAAATACTGTTGAGAATTCTGCGCAAATAAATTTTGCCAGTTGTGGTACCTGGTACATATTATTTTTAGCCTGTAAACTGTGTTTTTGGACGTAATTCTGCCTTCATTGTCAATTTACAAAATTATTTGTGTCGTTTCTTTTTCTTTTTGTTAATAAAATCTAAAGGTTATAATTGGAAAGCACTGCTAATGATTTTTGAATTGGTTTCTGAGGTTCCTGCAGAATAAATGCACCAATCTTAAAGTGCATTTAATTTAGCTATCATTCCCAGATCTACATTTTCAAAATGGTGTTCAAATTTCAAGCAACATAAAAATTAATTTTGTGCATCATAATATTATATTGAATTCAACCAAGTTTATTCTAAGAAATATTTTTTATTGAAAATTGATGCACTAATTTAATTTTCATGTTTATCATTCATGGTCGGTAGGAAAACAATCACTCTAAGCTTGAAAACAAGAAGACAGTAAGATGTGATTAAGGAAAGCTATTGTTCATATTGGCTCGTGGTCATATCGCCACATGTTTTTGATGGAAGTGGAAAGTTAGAGCAGTCCTATTGGTTTGTGAGATGAAGATGTGCTGGGCAGATGACAGACAATTCAATCGGTCTGGCTACTGGCATTGTTGCTGTCGTGTTGGCGGCCACTTGAGAAATTGTAGCCCTGCAACAAATTCATTTCATTTCAGCTTCAGAAGTCACTAGAATCGTGGTATCTTTTCAACTTTCCTCAAATTTTACATTTTATAGATTGCTATTTACTTTATTGTTGTGAACAACCAATGTGGTTAACTATGCCACAAACATTGTGGTTTCCTCATGAATTGCTATTAATTGCTGAATTGCTATTAGCAGCGCTAGATTATGGCATTGGCTTCAAAATGACGAAAAGTTATCATCCTTATCAATAACAGTGATGAATCATACATTTTTAAATTCTCATGCATTGCCAATGGATAGCTTGATAAGTAATTCTTTGAAAAGAAAATGGAAATGATTCCTAAGGACTGTCACCATTTTGCTGAAAAATCCTATTAGACATTTTAATTGGCAGTATCCAATGAATCTGGAACAATTTCAAGAAAAACTATTTAACTGGGTTATTGAGTGATAAGTTCCTAACTCAAACTTTTCCCAACACTTTGCTAAGCTATTCTGCCTGTTGTATCAAGGTTCTAAACTCAAGTCCAAGATATCAACAAATCGAGCAAAACATTTGATAGGCGTGGAACCGTCTCAACACTACGACTCACCCACACGTAGGTCTCGAGGTGAGTCCTGCCGTGTTTTTCCCGCACTGTGATGTACTCGCAGGTGCCGCCACGCTGGCGGTAAATGTGGTGCGTCCCGTTGTCCTCGAACCGGATGCCCACGGGCACCTGCGGTACCAACGCCGCCGTGCCGGCCACCGCCATCAGCTTGAGAGTGTGGGACAGTAGCGGCATCGCGAGAAGGCTCCGGCTCGTTCACTAGGGATTTTTTGGGGGGGTTTCGGAAGGGATTTTTTGCCGTTTCCAAGGCAACTGCAATGGTTTGTTAGTTCATAATAAATGAGAATCTCTTCAGTGACAAATATGCTTCTGGTCAATGCCTAATCTAGGAGGGCATAAGGGGATTATTTAATATTTTTAAAATTATTTTACGCAGATCTTAAAAAACCTGAGAATTCACTTTTTATTATTATTCATTTTATTATGTCCGTTTGAAAATTTGAAAATATTTAGCCTCTTAAAACAAATTATTATTATGTTTCAAGGCCGTCACGGTTTCCAGCCTTCCTATTGGTTGCAAAAACAAATCAACAAGTGAAGTCTTCATCATTTTCAGCTCCAATTCAAAATGTCCAATCTGATGACATTTTTAAGTGAAATAAGTTAATTTACAAAATACCAACAAGAAATGTAAAGATATGTTTGAAATCTTAGCGCATTTCTCCTCGTATGTGCAGTAGATTAAAGGTTTACTGGAGAAAAATGTGTGATAAAACCGGGGCACAAGCCTGGGACCTTTCGCTTGCCGGCAATGGTTCCCTGCTTTGCTCGGTGAAGACTATAGCTGGAGTGTTCAGCTGCACATTTTTCCTGCTTTTAACTAAACCGTGCTTTTGGAAGTTTGTGCATTTTGCTACGTTGGTCGCTTTTTCGTGGGTCCACTCTGCATTAACATACCTAGGTACACATAATACAAAGGTTCTAATAAAAAATAAAAAAACTTGAAATGTGTTGCTTAAATCTCGGATTTATTTTTATTCGTTGAATACTTTGAGTACTTAAGTACCTACTGAATAAATTAGAATCAAGCCGTCTTGCAGCATCTAAGAAATATCGACATGGCTAATATTTTTTTAAATTTTTAGTAGAGGCAAAGCAAAGGCTGATATACAATGTTAATTAAAATTACTGAACTACATTTTCTATTTCCTAAATTCTAATACATTTATGAGTAGATTGATTAAAAGGTAATGGCAGAAGAATTGATTACTTGTTAGTCTATGTCTAGGTTACAAAATAGTGTAAAAATAATTTCTAGTCAAATTAACTCAGTCTTGCTGTGCATGCTAATGCATAATCACTTTTAATCAAAGTTCTTCCACAGGTCTTCTCCCCCATTGTTTTTAACACTGATTAGATATCATATTTTGTAGCCCCAAGACTATGTTTCGTACATAATCTTCTATTCGTTTGGCCTAATATGCCTTACATAAAATGCTACCTACCAAAGTAATAGATCAGTAAAGAAAATGCTGATTAAGGTATCAATAGCAAAATTCATTCAACATTCCAATCAAATTGAACAAGAACATTGATACGAAAAGTTACTAACCATACTTGACGAACTATGATTGAACACAATTAATCAAGAAACTTGAAGCATATTTCTTATCTCTTTACATCATAAAACTAATTTTCCACTCACGAACAATTTTAATCTACAGACTAACATTCGATTGTTAACGGTCAAATGCAACCGATCCAAGTCTGTCACCAAATCGTGGTGGTGACAAGACACAAACTTAAAACAACATTGTTATTTGGGTTACCTTATACAAACAAGGCCCATCCATGAAAAACATCTCCGTCACTCAATACAACATGATCGCACCGTTGGTCTTCTCTTCAATAATCGGCTGCGGTATTTGCTTCTCCCTCGACTCGCTAGTGCCGATGTAGATGGACACGAGGTTGAGGAAGTGGACGATTACAGCACCGACGACGAACCAGAAGGAATAACCGTAGGCGGCCATGTCTTCCGATGTCCACATGTTACCGATGTCTTCTTGGCTCATTACGTTGAACTGCAGCTTCTGGTAGAACTGCACGGCCCACAAGCTGACGGCGCTAGCACCAAGGAGCACTGTTGACAAAACGTAGATGTCGTTAAGGTATTTACAGTATACTATTATATTATGTTATGGTGGGGAAAAGCAGATAACTTGATGACTGCTGTGGGCAGTGCTTTTTCCTTCCAAATCCCAGCCATTCATCAATTAGTATGCGTATGACCAACACGTGGTATATGTTACTCGTGTCGTGTATAAATAAATATTTCTAGTTATATTATGTATTTACCTAGTAATCTCTTGTACCATGAATGTGCAGTTCATAGGATTTTTTTTTTGGCTAGATCCTAGAGATATTTAGATTATTAAACTTATTGTATGTAACAGAATGAACTTAAGCAAGCAATGTTTCGATGATGATTTCCAGAGCCGTTGGTAGATGTAGTAGATGCAATATATTTCACACATGTTTGCTCTGGACTTTAGGTTCATTTTCTTGACAAAGTTGAAGTTATGCTTTCAATGTTTGCTAAATGTTACACATTCTTAAATTTACTTGTTCTTAAATCATTTAGAGGTGGAAGTGATGAAATAACCAGTAGGAGTTTGTATAGACTGAAGACTACTGCAGGACATAATTGCAAACTTTGCTACAAACACAGCACAATGCACGACAACAAAGTAATCAATTACTTGGAAAGCAAATAATCTTGTGTTCTGCTACGATGTCACTAACACTGCTAAGGGGTCTACTGAACGACATAGTTGCAAACTTTGTTACAAACACAGCACATTTCACAAGGACAACGTAAAAACACGTTCTACGAACGCAAATCATCTTGTGCTCTACAAAACAATATGCTAAGATGCTACGAACACTGCATTAACACTACAAACATGGCTACGGAATCTACTGAACGACATAATCACACACTAGCTACAAACACGGCACAACGAACGCCGCCAATGCAAACACGTACTTGCTAGCGTGTTCCACACGTAGAGACCCGGCACCCCGGTGACGGTGCCGTACGGAGTGGTGGCGGTGTTGACGACGGCGAAGATCGCCGACGCTCCCGAGAAGATGACGGCGCCGGCAAGGCAGCCGATGGTGGCCACCCAGAGGCTGTAGAGGAGCAGCTCCCGATCGGTCTGCACCAACTCCATGACTGAAACGGGAGGGCGGCGGGAATGTTACAATTGCACGGCTATCGAACGGTTCTTTTGTTCCTGGTTGTAGTTCATAGTTTTGTGCGATTTGAAGTAGAACACCCTTAAAATCATTATTTTACCATCCTTTGTGCTCGGTTTTAGTTCGTATTTTTGTGCTTTTTAAGTGCAAAACCCTTAAAATCATTATTTATTCCTGTTCATCCATTTTTCAAATGATTATACGAATAATTTTACAACTGCACAGTTATTACGAGGTTCCTTAGTTATCAGCGTGGCTCTCAGTTGTCCTATTATATTGCAGTTTATAGTTTTATATTCAGACAAGACAAGTTCATCACCCTTAAAATCATAATTTTTTCCTGTTGCATCCAGTTTTTATTTAATTTCTTTTGAAAATCTGCACTTTAACAAAATACGGCTATGGAGAGTGAATCAGCATTAGGGCCTGAGAAGCCGTATGGCGTTCTTTCCCAGCTGGGCATTTTATGCCGAAAATTCTTTGGTCATTTTCTAACTTTTGGGCCAGTGTGTTGTCTATCTTTGGATATAAAGGTCAAATCCACGAGTCTCGGCAAAAGTAGTATACAAACTTCCTGGAAGACATGCAGATTTCTTTTCTAGAGAAGTCCCATAACTTATAGACAACATTTTCATGGTTTGAACTGTCCAGGAGAGTTGAGGTATAGGGGAAGGGGGGGGGAGGGCAACTAGTGTGACCACCGCGTCTTCAAATGTCCAGCAAAAGATAAGAACAAGGTGTCGTAGATATCTGCATTTGCCATCCATTTCCATAATTTTCATTTGGTGATCTTGTAAACATTCAAACGTTTGACTGTTCAGATGGATGGGTTTACCCAGGTTTACCTATGATGGTTGCTGCAGTTTATTGAAAAGTCAAATATCTTGCTACTTTCTAACTGTTTTTTTTCCTTTAAAATCAAAGTCTTCCAACCGAAATCACATCGATTTGTCGCTAAACCAACAGCTATACTACAGCAAACAACCTCAAAGTTCTCACCGCAAAAATACCACAAGGAAATGCTTGTAAATTTTAACTTTTTATCAATATTTGCCACGGAATTCGCTCTGCTATTACCGGCTTTCCTTTCGGTATACCTGACTCCTCATTGGTACATTACATCACCTAGAGCATACCGCCTGCTACCTACTTATAATTAGCACTGAAATTTGCATGCACCGCGGTTCACCACGGTATTGGCTACCTACGAGGCGTTAACAAGCAAAACACGACTCATTACTGATGCACACTGACACGTGATATGAGTTGCCAATTGAAATATGCTGATTTATAGGTACTATATACACCTATGTGATAATATGGGATTGCAACAGCGAGTGGAAAGGTTTCGAAATTTATACGAGATGATTCTTGTTATGTTATTAATAAGAAATGATGACAGGTGAGATGACTGTGATTATGCAACTCAAGTACCTGGAATGATTCGGGTTTGACTATGAAACCTTGTAGCACTTCCTTAGATAGCAAGAAATACCAAATATCAAAAACTATCTGTATGTAGCTGGGAAAAGCGTACCATCAGTGTATACATTCCCGGAATAAGCACAATACTGTCAAAATGGTCAGTTTGGATTCCTTTTTTTTCAAATGAATCTGCACCTGAGTTGCCTGAATGTAAAATATCTTCTGAAGTCCACAAATTAGTGAGTAGATAAAAGATAACGATCCGTATATTAGGCACCAAAGTCTGAACGTATTGATCTCGTGAATCATCTCCGATTGCCCACGTGAAAGGTCGCGAAAATGACATGTGCATAAGCGCGACGTTCTGTCGAAAACGTACATAAACAGCAGTAGAAATTAGCACGAATTCAAAAAAGCAAACACTCGTTGCGGTCGACAGGTGTTGTGGAGCAAAGTCGGTGGAGCTACTAATCAGATTATCGTCGCTGCTACTGCTGCATTATACTGTCCATGCGTCTTACTTCAAAATGCTATCCTATCGACAAGTCGAAGTGAAAACTTCTACGTCCACCAATGCACTGACCGGAACAATTCGGGACAATTTTGACAACGACTTACGTCGAATATCTTTTAAGTTCAGTGCGTTGGCGATTGTATGCCTAATTCTAGTCCATCCGATGACATACCTACTACCGCATGGTGCCATATTAAACTGATTATCTGAAGTTCATTACATGAATTACAAGCCTGGTGATTTCAATGCGCTGCTCGTGCCTTTATCCTTTCAACCGTTACCGCTGTTGTGTTCTTTGGTTTTATCACGCGGTATCAAAGCAAGCATCATATATCTAAGTATATACACCAATAAACCACAATTCACCGCTAGCAATTTTGAGATAATGAGAAAATCAACACCTACATCTCCGAAGTAGGTGACATCTTAGACATGACCAGTTATCTCAACTTATATAAACCTAATAATTTTGATTTTATAGCATATAAAGCTGTGTAGCTTTTTTTCGGAAATATTCCTTTTCTCTTAAGGGTAATGCAACCCTACTTTATGATTTCAAAGTAACAAGTTCTTTAAAATATCAAGAAACGTTGCCATGTGTAATGTGTTTATACATTGCGTACAAGTTAAGTTATACAATTTGTAAGGAGCCCAATACCACGTGTCTTTCCGTTTATGGTCGCATCTGTATTCTTCACAGCGGTCTTACTGTCTTCCTACACACACGCCTATAGGAAGGATGCATACCGCGCCGGTGAGATAACCTAGTTAAGGTCGAGTTGTCTGCTCTCTCGATGTGTGCTAGGAGAGGAGATGCATCTCCGATGTCGAGTCACGATTGCGTTGCGTCAAGGCGAAGGATCGATGGTTGGATCGACTAGACTTTGGAACCGATCGGGAATGGCCTCGTTACCGAACGAATTGATCTCGATCGATCGATGATGTACATGGTTATGGGAATTTCTGCTGAAGATCGCACTTTTTTCTTAGCTAGGTTTTTCGCAGTAGCGAAAATAGTTTCGTTTCTTGTCAAAAATTTGGTGACAGAAGATTGAAGATGCTTTCATATGCTGTGTGCTAATAGTGCTGTGACTTTTTTTGAATTCGTTTCGTTGTCATTAAGTTGCCTTGTCTCCGAGACTTTCCTTCCACGTGTTATGGGGTTTTTTCATGTTCGTAGCACATCAATTTTGGTCTGTCTCGCAAAAGTTTTTCTTAATTAAGCTAATTTTTAAGCCTAGTCATTTGCTTAAAGTCTGCCTTGGATGGTTTTTCGGCCAATGGGTTAATAGGGCCATTGTTCCAGATGCTAATTTAGTTTGAAATTAAAATAATAAATCCTAATTACACAATTATTTTAATACATCAACTACAGTTATGGCCTCTCAATATGATATGCATGCATCTATTGTCAAAGAGCTTGGATACACTACACCTACAAACAGTGGTGCATCTAACATCATCGTCAATGCACACCAAAAAAATATGTAATTAGCAAGCATAAAGATATATGGCTCATTACAATGCCATATTGTTACTTGCCTATACGAAGAAAGCTTTGTGCAAGAACAACGAACACAAGGAATTGACTAAGGTATGTCATATATACCTGCTTCTTTCATCTAGGAATACTCCACGAAAGTATTTCCTTACAATTCTAAATCATTCAGTCCGATTCACGCAGTGATCGCAGCACGCAGTCATTTACCTTCGACACACGTCGATACTGAATTGAATGCAGGCAATTGAATTTTGATGATGTAGAATCAACGGAAAACATCCGTGTTGACTTTGAGTTAAGATGACGGTCAATTAGTTGTGTTAACGCGCATTTCTGTGTGATATACCACGAGTGTAGACTGATGACAAAGAGAACAATTACTTTTCGTGAAATAAAGAGAAACTTGAATCGCGAATTGCTTTGATCATTACGCCGTATATACACGAGCGTCTTTCGTAGCGTGTTTGTCTCTCCATGGTCTCACCTTGTTCTTGCCTATGTGCAGGCTAATTACAAAATAGTTATTATCATATTTTTATCTAAAATCTTCAGTTTCCGGTTTGCTGGTCAAGTAGCTTTTGTTCAACTTGAAGCAGGAATCAGGGGCAGAATTCAACTAATTAACTTTGTAACGTGCGATGATGGCTTTTGGCTGATAAACCCTCCTTGAATTATGCTGTTGATATAATTGAATGCTTTAGAACAATTACAATTACAGATTGCGGCAAGTGATTAGTAAACTGTAAAATAATTTAGTATAGAAGTGCATGTCACAAGGTCGTTACAAAATAAATAAACAATTTAATATGAAAAAGCTTTTTTTTTTTGGAAGAATGCACATGTGAATGATCGTGAACGCAACATTTTTGGAGAATTTTAGAAATTTAAGATGGCTGAGACAGGATACATTTTTGTTAAAATTACGAATAGCTTTCGGTTCATTGAAGTTATTTTAAAGTCAGTTATTCTAAAGGCGTGTGGAAGAAATTACAATCCGGCGATTTTATAAAACGGGTAAAATAGTTTACATACCATGCAAAGCTTACAATTTTATCGTAGAGGGTACTATAGATTTGCGTTAAAAACAGAATTAGGACCAGTATTTAAATCATTTACAAGAAAACCAATCAAAAGTGAAAAAAAACACACATAACCCAACCAGAATCATCGAGCACTTTTGTTGGGTATCATCATCACGTTCAGTGTTATTTCGTTTTCATCTGCGCCTGTCGTTATTTAGATGCGATAAATCGAGAGTTTCGCTTCGTTGGTCATCTGATCACAACGTCCAAAGAGCACAGCAGCTGCAGCTGCGTACTCTTCTACGCTTGCATGGGCGCATCACATACCAAAACCGAGGACGTGGTGCCACAAGCTAGCGCAGAAACACACGGTTCGAATTCCCTTTTTTACTTGCTCGCGGTGAATCGAAGTGATTCGATGCGCACTTTGCGCTTTGTTACCAAATTACATGGAGACAAAACGAGTTTCGCTTCTTTTGGAATTGAGGTAAAATAATATTTTCTAGATTTCAGAGGCGTCGTTCTGTGAAACAGTGGACTGTTTAATTGGGATTGTGAGGTCATAATTTGGACACACCGACACGATTAGTCATCACAGCTCATGATCATCAAAGCGTTTTTGTTTTCTGTCTCTCCCGTATTATTCACTCCAACTTCTGGGCTAGTTCAATGTTGCCATGACCATATTTAGATATACGAGCTATGTCTTTTATTGTGTACCTATATTGAAGCTCGATGGTGTATTGATAGTTAGATTCTTTATCCACCTGATAACACTTTCATGGAACAGTATTTACAATCTTAAAATTTAACCAAATCTCTTACTATGCTCACACGTGCACTAATTTTTATTGACAGCAATGCTGAGTTCTCGACTCTCGTATAGTGTCCATTTTCACAATCTATAGTTGATACTTAAATGGGGCTATGCTAATTCCACCCTAAAATATCTCATCTGTTCGATAATTGGTTCAAATTTCACTGTGGGTGGATAAAACAATATTATTCGTGACACAGATGTCCTTGAGAGGACCGAGAACGTACTCTAATTAGAAACCTAGTGTTGGTAGAAGATGCTGATTGTTGACATTGCGAACTGGTAATTACCTCGCCCAGAAGCCCACACTTTTGTAAACCAGGCTTAGAGACTACATCAATTCATTTTGATTTGGCTGCACAAAAACAGGTTGGTTAAGGTAAGGGTTTGTCGGTCTGTTGATTGTATTGTCCATCCGGCATATAATTAAAATGCTTTCCGAGTATCCCTTCTAAAACAGACTCACCTACTGATAGGTAGCATGATGTCATACACTCTACATGTTAGAGAATGTTATCAACTAGGTAGCCCTCGGTATCATAGGACATCATTTCTCTGTTGAATGATAACTTTTCACATCTATTGAGATCTACTGGAAACTTTTTGACCAGCAGCTGTGCACTGAATACATCAACTCTGTGGTTCAAAAATGTCATGGTGGGTCCATATGTCGTCATTCTCCACATCACCAATTCGGGGGCTATTTTCTGACCAGGCAGAACCGCTAGTCAGCCGAGCGTGACTTGTCACGCTTATGTGCTCTCAATTTGACGTTGATGTGGCTCAGGACTTGGGAGTTACCATACCAGGTAGGCTCTACCATGTACCTTTTACAATATCCGGTGCAGCCGACCAAATAATACCGTGATCTGCCCTGCGTGAGATGATGATAGCTATTGACAATCACCTCATTCACTCCCTGGCTGAGGATGAAACAATAGAATTGAAATTAGAAGTGGTATATATTTAGGTATTGTCTGACGTAATGCTTCGCACTTTTGCTTGATTGGTGGATAAAGGTGTGTTGATGAATACTTAATTTGGATTGAGAAGATGAAAGTTTGATTGACGTGCTGTAATGAAATGGAATACCAACTTGCGTGCTGTGATGTGAAATATGAAATTATATACCTAGGATTGAAATTTGAAATGTTATTATATGCTAATAGAATGGAGACGCATATCATAGTAAAGTACATAAAATTAAAGTGATATCAAATTACATTTGCTGTCTTAAAATATACTCTTATACCTGATAAAGGAATTCAATAAAACCATAATGTCAAATACTTATTTACCCAACAGGAGGTAATTTCACCGATTTCAATTAAGATCTCGTTTAACTGATTTAACCTGTGACCTGGGTCAATTTTCTAGAATTTTGCAGATCATGTTTTAAGATGACTTATTTGATAAGTAAGATGCCATGTTTCTGTATCACGTTTCACTTCACAGTTCAAAAGTCATCGTTATTCGAACGTGAGATGATTCAGATAAGATCTTCAGATGAGGGTCACGACTATTTGCATCGCGTTTACCAGATTTTGCACCCGTCCCTCACCCATAAGTATACCAAGATTGGATATGCAGAGGCCTGGAGATCTGGGTGCTGGGTTTCCACAATTTCCTTTAAGACCTCTGCCATTTGCCAATTTTATCACTCTTCAAATTTATTCTGACATCCAAGTATTATTGCCTGCAGATAATGCATGTCTGCATATAATATTTTGTGAATATATTGCAAAATGGATAGTTGCACGAACTCAATTTTTTACTCATGAAACTGCAGGTGTTACGTTTAACCTTACAAGGCTATTGGTGTGTGCAAGAGGCAAGTGATCTGGATAAGAAAACTAGTTAAGGTCGACCATTCAAGGAAGCTGGTTCGTTCATATCACGATTATTGGACGTACTCATATGCAATGAGTAAATAAGTAGGGCTCACATGATCGCTACAAAAGGGTGCTCCATACCTATCTGGCGAGTGTCGCGTGTCCACAAGAAGTTTTACTACTTTTTTTATACAAGACGAAACGGAGTGAAATTGTATGTCTTTTGACATGCCATCTTCGACAAATAGACACGTCTTTCACCAATCGAAAGGTTCATACAGAAAGTATACTTATCGATTATTTTAAATACACCGATCTCACATTGTAAGCCCACATTCATGTTTGTAGCAATGCAATGACAACTATTTTCTTCTCATCTACAACGTCATCTTGATCTTGCAGTTTTCACTCAATTTAACATTGCCAAATGGCTAGATACTAGACTGATTCTGACTGTTTCTTTATCTTGATGGCTTTGAAAATATATCCTTTTAATTCTGTCATTACCATGCACATTTTTTTGTATCGTTACGTTTTGTAAAATTATTGCACCGTCAAATCCACTATCATTTTCCTTCGAGTAAGATATCTTTGACAACCATGAAACGGATTAATTTCTAAGACGTTCACCCATAATTTTATCACTGTTATCATATTGTGAATGACAAAAAGTTCATTTATTTTAATCAGCGTACTTGCTGTATGCACCTGCACTCTTTATATATAAGATGATGTCATTTTATTCAAGCAAGGTGCTTAAGACAGGCATGCGGACAAGACTTTCTTCGATTGTAGAGACATTAATTTCCATAGCTCAGTACCACAAGGGAAATATGCCAAGGACAAACACGGTATATTTTATACACGATTGACTGACCTATGTGAGGTCATTTCACCCGCCAAAGGGTCATTCATGTTTAGATCTGTTTGAAATGGTGAATTGCGAAGGAATGGAACGATTGAGTGCATCTGCTAATAACTCTGACTGCTTAGTGCTTAGTGAACCACACCAATTGCCTGCCGCGAATGTCTTTTCCTTTTGTGTTTGCTGCAGAGAAATCGTCAACCTTTATGGTAATTATGAACGTTGTTTACTTGCCGGTACCTATTTGTATCTACTGAAGCATCGAGTTTGAAAGTAAGGACAAAAGTAACTTATAATTAATCCGAAGAAGCTATAACGTGAAAAGTTATATTTTGATAGTATGGCATCTTTAATTAAGCCTACGAATGTTTGCCAAGGGTTTGGAATTTTCCAATCACTATTTAAAAGTATTTGTGATAGTATGCACTAATTTTTCAAGCTGAATTTTATTGGAATAAAATCAATCTGACGATCGATATTATAGTCATCGTGTTTTGACAATCATGTATGTTGACCACTATATTTTATCAAGGGGCAGTATTTAGCAGGTTTTATCCAATGATATCCTTTATTTACAGTCACACAAAACGATGGGTCTAACCAAACCATAACTGAATACCGTTGCAAATGTTTGGAAGATTCATTTCATTTTTTCATTTCGTTTTCATCTGATTTTAATGCCGGTGATCTGTAAAGAACGCAATGGGGCGTTTGATCTGTAGAAAATCTTACGCTACTTTTTGTGGCTAGTATGCATTGTTTTGCCTATTTTATCTCTGAAAACCAGGAAAATCGGTAAAAGATATTCTATTTCCTCACAATATTTGCTCTTACTTGATCTATCATCATTGTACTTGCTTTCGTGCGATATCTTATATAACAACGAAGTAACAGAGATCTAAATGCTTATAATCTTTGAAATCTGATTATGTATTCCCCGTGTCTTTCCATAACAGTAAAAGCAAAAAAGTCCATTCACGCCGGTCGTTTGAAATAATATTGTCCGCCACACGTTGGAGATAAAGCGAAGACAACGGTTAAAACCATGGAGACATCTGTTTCTTTACACGAACAGCACTTGATGCATCACCAGCTCGTGTTCTCTGCTAGATTACCTGAGGAAGCGACTCACCACAATGACATTGCGTACCTAATAAATGATTACGATATTCTCTTGATCGAGGGAAAGTAATTTGAAAAAATTACGTGAATTTCAACTTTAAACTACATCATATTTGAAACTGATCTGAAATCAGAGAGAAGTGATGTATTTTTTCCATGGGAATGTGAGAAATTTTTCGAGAACCATCCATCTTTAAGGGAAAGCATGAAAAGTGAATCGTAAATAAATCTTTGTGCTTCTAGAATGTACAACTGATCGTAATGATCGAATATAATAATAATAATAATAATAAATCGTTTATTTCCAGGACTTAATCTTTACAGATATTGGAACGTCATACATCATACTTTACATAGTCATAATTCTTACATAAAAATTCGTTTACACTGTAGAAGCATTCTTTTACAAGAAATTGTTTTAATACTAATTTAAAACTGCTCTGATTGCGGGTTGTTTTTATTTTCGAGGGTAGTGCATTGTACAGTATTGAACCCGCATACCTGGGACATTTATCTGATACTCTTAGTCTCCTTTTTTTAATGTGCATATCATTAATTGCTCTAGTATCGTGATTGTGCACCTCTGCATTCTCCATTGACAGGTCATGGTTTATTACATACATTATAGTGTTATAAATATATAGACTGTGGAGGGTAAGAATGCCAAATTTTATAAACAAATGTTTACAAGAATCTTTGTAGAATACCTCTGCACAGGGATCTCTGCTAGCATTTCCAAGAATCCGCATCGCCCGTTTTTGGAGCACAAATAACCTATTTACATGGACTGAGTTGCCCCAGAGAATAATTGCGTAGTGTATATAAGATTGAATATATGCAAAATACACTAATTTTGCCGTTGCCAGATTACATAAGTTCATAAGTCTCTTTAAAAGGAAGCACCCTGAGGCTAGTTTCATACACAGCTTTGAAATATGGCATTCCCAGTCTAGTTTATTGTCTACCAAAATACCTAAGAATTTAACAATTTGTTTCTCTTGAATATTTTGTCCATCCAGAGGTATCAGTGGACTTGAATCCAGTGTCACTCTTTTAGTTGAGAATTGCATGAGTACTGTTTTCATTTTGTTTATAAACAGGTCATTTGTTTTGCACCAATGTTCCAAGTCTTTAACTTCCTCTCTGCATGTATCAATTATAGCTTCTTTTCCACCTTTGATGAAATGAGTTGTGTCATCGGCATAAAGGGTAAGTGACCCTGTATTAGTGCATTCATGAATGTCGTTGGTGAAAATGATAAATAATAGTGGCGATAAGGTGGCTCCTTGCGGGACCCCTACATTTATTGTTGTTACTTCTGAGTGACTGCTCCCGGACTCGTCGGTAATTTTGACAACTTGTCTTCTATTTTTAATGAACGATGCGATCCGACGAATCGTTCATCATTCAAAATCGTTCATCGAATGAACGATGCGAACGATATAGGTCCATGAAAGGACAGGAAATTACATTTTCTCGGCGGTGAGAGGATGATTGGAGAACACGGTTCTCTGCGATAGTTGAAGATAATTGCGACCATCTTCATCGTCTCTATGCTGGGCAGAAATGTTTTCTTGGCGTGGCATCATTTTATACCGATTTTTATAATACCCGTATGACAGCCAATTTCCAAACAAGACGCCATAAAATAACTAGATTTCCTGTCTGTGCGCTGACGTCAAATTCGAAACGCTTCGCTGTTGCCCATTTTTTTCTAAGTGACTTTTTGACAGCGTTATAAGAATTTGTGCTCTGTGAGGCAAATACTGAAGTGGTATCACGTGGTATCACGATGCCATGGAAGAATCTCGGTACCTTCGCATAGTATCTATATGCTTGGCTACAATTAAATATCTTGATGTGTTCGCTTCTTAGGTAGTGACTTCACCTAGAAGACAAACGGCCGATTCTTTTGTTTGCGTCCAAACCAGGGAAAGTGAACATTATTTTCATCTTGTCTTCCGACTAACGAGCTGTAATATTCATCGTGGGACGTTTCAATTATAATATTTTCAATCATATTCGCACCGAAAACCCACCCATACACTTTCACGCTTATTTTTTATCCATTGCTATAACAATACTCAGTCGTAGGCAGCTGTAGACATAACTTGTTTGCATTGAAATGTTTGTACAGCAGTAGGAGTAGGTAACATGACTCTCGCTGTACATTACGTTAATTTATAATTTAATAACTCTCCCACTGACTGTGAGACTAGTTTTTCTTGAGAGATAATCTTATAGATTTGAACGAATTATTAATCGCTAACTTTCATTCCCCTGCGTTCCATTGTAATTCATGGGTTCGATCTGCATTCAATCGATCCCGCGAGCGCCATGCAACGAATTCGTAATTTCTTATCTTTGCCAATTTTATACCTTTGGCACTCACGAGAAAGGCAAACTTGTCTCGATTCGATATCCGACTGTTGCACACCTACTCGAAGATTTATAAGTTGCATTTGTTGGAATAAATTTCGTGGCAACCTGTTCGGAGGTTTTTCAAATAACTTTACAGCAAAATAACAGAACAAAATGATTGTAAATTGTGTGGTTTCTGCAGAAGCTGTCCATTCAGAATTTTTATTGAATTTACTTGAGCTATATAAGATAGCACACCTATAGATTATAGTTATACTTATACAGATTACAACGAAGTCATGGATAAGGATACTGATAATTGGTATAAAGCGCGCAAGTTGTTCTATAATAGGTAGGTAACTTGTAATAATGGTTATGATGTTCATAATCGTAACGGTGGTCTTGAAATTCATTGCCTTCCGCCATTGAATCTATTATTAATTTCTGGACACGCATAATATATCAAACTTGAATCTACACCCTTCGTAATTCTTATTCGAACTTTGAAGAAAGGACGCCACATTTAAGATATAATTTCTATGCTGAAGCTATCAAAGGTAATACGAGCAGCGCTGAAATCCATTGCAACAGCTTAAAAATGTAATCATATCTCACATTTAAAGGGCAGGAATTGCCCCAATCAATTTACAACGCATGAAACATTGCATCGATATAGTGCAAGATGATCACCCATCTTAACACTTCTTCCATCGTAAGGAGAATAGAAAAATGTTTCACAAAAAACCGTGTATATATTCCCTAAAGGTATCGAATTCCAAACGGAAACAGAGGTGACATTTACTTAACGGATTCTAGACCCAGTTGTGGTAAATACACGATATTCTAATCGCCTGCAGTTACACTTCTGGTAAAATGACAGAAACTCAAGTCATCATTCTAGGTCAACGCAGACAAAGTATACTTTAGGTGTCTCTTATTTATACTGCCACTAATTAGCTCCATAATCGGTGTCCACCACGTCGATTTCGCTAATAAACTCCTGGTTTTTCGTTCTGGCCTTCCTGGTTCGAACACCGACCGATGGAAAAGGTCACATGGCAAGTTTTCGTGCCATCTCAAGGTGTTTTCAATTTTGAACTTATCCTTTAAAACGTCCGGTTATAGAGCAGCTTCCGCCAACGCGATTTCCGCAAATCAGTTTCGTAACCATAGACAATGCCAAATGGCAAATTCCAACTTCGCGAAGAAGACGCTCGTGTCCATATACACTACACTTACACCACACACATTTTCCAATTGAAAAAAAAACTTGTCACTCCTGAAACAAAAGTGACGAAAAAACCGGCGCCATGTGTGTACTCACTGTTGATGTCGTACGTTCTCCAGCCGTACGCGACGTTCAGCTGTTTCCTGCCCTCGAATAATCCAAAATGCACGTGGCCGTCCGATTCTTCGGGATTTGACGTCCGCCTGGCCTGCGCGGTGATCCAATACTTAGTCCCGAACGCCGCCACGAGCAGGGCCAGCGCCAGACACGAGCCGAAAAAAGTCACGAAAATCATCCCCCTCCGGAACAGATTCATCTTGAACGTCGGTGTTCGTAGCAGGTTTTTTTTCAACAAGTCTTCGGCGCACTCTGAGCTAATTTAGAATCCACATTGCACGTTGATTATTGTTATAATAAAGCCGGCTAGACTATGTAGCTCATATACAATCTCTCAGACGTAACGTCCTCCTTTGAATTCGCCACAAAAGGTAAACCAGCGATCACCAGAAGAAATCCAACATCCCACAACCAATCAAAAATATAACCTCACTCTAAAACCACACGAAACCAAACGAAAATTAGACCATCACACTAGAAAACGAGCGGTAACATCACACCAACACCCGTGTCTACATACTAGCAACCGAAACCAGCGACGTTTCGGCGATTCCGATGCAAGATCAGAGCCTGCACACGACACCACATCTGCACAGAACAACTCGTTGAACTCGATGAGAGAACGCGACGTGTCTGCCGGCGGTAACGCTTCGTGCAGACCCGTGGTCAGACTGAATTGCCAGAGAGCACCAGCGCGGCGGAGTTGGAGAGGTGTAACCGACCGTACAACCGGTTCGCCTGGCCGTCTCTCACCTGGCCGACTTGGCGTGCATTGAGGGGGCACCACCTTACGCAGACAATACAGCCGGTGGGTGCCTGCTCTCGGTAAAGGTGATTGTTCGCACCCTCCTTGCCACCCGGCACTAATCGGCTGGCGTGTTCAAACGATGGAAGCTGTCATGTTTAAAAATATATCTTACTTTATTTCTCTGTTCGTTTGTAACAGATATACGTCGTGTAATAAATAACTATAAAATATAGATGCGTGGCGAATTTGAAGCTATGTGCACCGGCAGCTTACAAGGCTGCTGCATTGACACAAATAAGAATACTGATGATATTAACAAAGTTGGTTTTATGATACAAAATATAAACAATTCTTGGAATGGAAATTAAGGGGGTCGCTTTCAAATCTACATTGTTGTCCGCGATTTCCTTTGAAAATTGATCGTCAACTTCTGGGATAGCTACTCCGCCCAAAAAGAATGGCAATTTCCTTTCTGTATACCTCATTCCCATTCCATGCCTTTCCATGAAAGCTGCTATCGACTTTGGCAAGATTTTATGGCCGTGAATAATAGACGCTAGACATTGGTAGCCAAAATTGAGCTTCTGGTATTATTTATCTGGTATTAAAATATGATCATTGGTCAGTGTATAGAGTTAAACTGATTTCACACCTGACTATATGATTATGGATGGCGAACAAGTTTACTGTCTAATAAGTATTCCATATTTTGCAGATGGAATTAATTGACTGATTTTGGGGCTGGTATAGGTCATATTCGCGGTCAACGATGGTGAATAATTGAGGTGAACTTAGCGCCTAGTCAAGGGTTCTCGGTGTAATGTGTGGCAAGCAGAGGTTGAACTAGTAGAGGAAGAGGTTGCCGTCGTTGTTTTCCTCGACATGAATGGTGGCCTGCGGAGGTTCGCGGTTGATCAGCAACTGACGGACGCCTAGCACGACCAAGTTGCTGATGTGGAGCAAGAGGGCGCCCAAGACGCACCTGCAACGCAAACAATCGGGTTTTTTATAGAAAAAAAAACAATTTAAATTTATTGAAACACAAACTTTTCGCAAAGCAATGCTGCGAGCAAGGGTGTAAAATCAGCAAAAGCAGGCAGCATAGCTTTGCGGAACCCCGGGAAAAGTTTGTATTTGGGAACTTGGCATTTTCATTTTCTTTACTGAACGTGGAAATTCCTAGCAATGTTGAATTTAACTTATCGAATGCAATGTGAAATTTAAGTATTTATGGGAATTCATGTCTCAGTTAAGCATGGTTAAGCTGAAAATCTTTGATTTCAATGTAGCAGTTATATCTCAACGTTGTAGACCAAGATAAACCATTGTAAACACAAAACAACCCTCAACAAAAATTATATATTTTTGAAAAATTCTATCAAAACCCATCTTGCTCAATGATCACTGAGCTCAGCTATTTGACAATCTGTGTGTTAAGTCTGAAATGTTGTAAACCAAGTTAAAACATTTGAAAACTAAAAATAATCATAAAAAATAGACTTCTCTTTAAAATGCTACGTCAAAGCCCACCTTTCCAACTGGCCACGAAACTGACACGAAACTGCCTCCAACCCTGTCATACACAGTACACACCAATAAGAGAATCCCAGTGCCACCAAGTCCTTCGAGATCAGGTCGCCGGTGATGACCTCCGTGTAGGCGACGTTGTTGATCAGAGTTGTCGCGAAATGTCCGCCCCACAATCCGAGCACGACGACATCGCAAACAGCAGCGATGCCGTTCCAGATGTACAAGCCGTCGATGCCGGTGATCATCTCGATCGGGTTGATCGCCGAGTTGATCACGGCGAACACGGTGGAGACGACGGCGAAGAGGAGGCCGAACGACAGGAAGACGATGGTGGCGATACGCAGGCCGGCGTTCAAGAACTCCTGGTCGGGTTCTTTGCGCGGCGAGGCCACTGGGTCGGGAATTGATCGTGATTTAGTTCACAGACGTCGATAATTTATTAGAAACTAAATTTCGATTCCAAAATTTGTATCCGTACAGAGATTTGAGCCCGGATCTTTACCTGTCCGGGGCACTTTCAACCCACTTTGGAATCGATAATAAAGTTTATTTGAGTTGTTGGTCTCCATAGAGATAGAAACAGGACCATAGGAATGATCATATGAAGGCGCTGAACCTAGTGACGCTATGCTGCTAACCGAAACCCCAATTATGACGTTGGGTACGCTTGTATTATTGTGTTTCGAACCTATATGCAAATACTCGTTGCTTCGAATCACAGTGTTCGCTATTTTTACTGTTGATATTTGGAAACGTTTTTACAACTTTCTAATACTTTGAACGCAAATATTTTACTATAATCTTTGGAATTGTCTTTAATATTCTTTTGTAAAACCATAAGGATTTGAAAGTGAAAATGCTCGGGGCTTTTCCAATTTGTAATAATTGGAAAGCGTACGCAATCAAATATCAATTAGTAAATATTATATAGTTTGTTGTGGGTTTAGATCGCAAGCTATGTCTATTGTCATTCAAACTCCACGTCTGCCGCGATAAGCACTGTTTCTATTTTGCCAAATTATATCTATACTTTGTCTAATTCGTCTTACAAATTTGAGAACCAAGAATCGATCAAATATAGAAGAAAATTGACCCAAATGAAGAGTTATGCACATTGTACATGTATACATCTTCCTTTATACAGAAAGATCCCTTCTTCTAAAACATAATAGAGCAGGATATGGAAATTGACCATCTGATATTTTTGGCTTCCATTCGCGCCTAGCACGCTGCTGGTGAAGCAGAATGCTCGCAACATCAGCAACGTCGGCAACGACACACAAATTGATATACTTTTAATCAAATCAACATCCAAAATCTTCATTCACGAATGAAGGGCATTTGGGGGCTGTCCCAAGGGCACATGGCCTGCAAAATGAACTTATAGTTGCCTCACCGTCTCGTTGGTGTCTCTTCGAGTACCACGCCGAGCCCATTGCCTTCACATTCGGCGTGCACCCTTTGAACGAGTAGCCGGTGCCGTCTGTGTACAATTGCAGCAGTTCTTGGGCGCGCCCCTCCTTGTCGCGGTTGCAGCTCCACACGCAGGCGTTGATGTCGAGAGCGCAGGTTACTGGAAGTATGTCAGTTTTACAGTAGGGTGGAGCAAAGATTACTTGTGGCCAGGCTAAGCAAATGTTCGGATTTGAAGAAGCAAAGAAACCAAATTGGAGAAAACTTTCAGTAATTTTTTTTTAAAGATAGCTCAGCTTGCGATAGTTATCAAAATTACGTTAAGCCCTCAAAAGACTCATCTCTGAGTATTTTTATTGATATTTTCAGGAAACTTGGTCGTTATTCCCAGTTCTGGCCATGATGTAACATAATTTGTATTTGATTAGTATTTATTTTTTATAAGAGTTTACATATTATTTATCAAATATATATATATACTTGTAGCCATGATATTACATACTGCAAGCTTCACAAGCTTAGCTATAAGCTATAGCTATAGCTATAAGCTATAGCTTAGCTATATCTATAAGCTAAAGCTATAAGCTTTATAAGTAAAATCTAAGGTGGGCACAATTGGGAGGGGGGGGGGGGCGATTTTGTACAAGCATTTGAATATCCTGAGCGTGATTATCAGACAGTTGATTGATAATTGATCTTGGCGCAGTTTTTGTAGTAAACACCTATGCTGATGAACAATAGACATGCAGCGAAACATCGCTGGAAGAACTCAAATTTCAACTTCGATTTCATTTTGGAGACACGAAAATTTAGATGTGAAAATTCTGCTCAATGCTGCTCATTTTACAATGGGGAACGGGTGACGCATAGTCGAAAGAATTCTGTCAGTTTGTGACGAAACGGATCGAACCAGGGACCGCTGCAAATTACAAGCCCTGTTAGGCATAAGATAAGGGATACAGTCAATCTTGATGTTATCAGCCGTAGAAATTTACCAGTATGACGGAGATTTTTCAGCTGTCAAAAAGTCTAATCAGTGCCATTCGAACTTGTTTATTTTATTATATGAGACTTAAAATCCATAAATATCCAGTGCGTATCCTGTAATATCAAGTAATTTAACTGTAATTGGCTGTTCGATTAAGATTTTTTGAAAGTTTTGTAACTATCCCAAGAAAATAAAAAGATTTTCTCGCCAAATGTCAACATTATCTGTACCTCGGCATGGCTTTTTATATTTATATTCAAATCAAAGAAATTGCAGTTCAGGTGCTGATGGTTACTTACTGTATAGTACCGTGTTGGTGGGATTATTCTCGAAGAAGTTGCGTACGTAGCTTCCTTCAAAGAGCCCGTAGTTGATCAAGTCATTCTTCTTCTGCGAGTCGGCAAGAAGGGGCCTCATTTCGCCGACCACCCATTGCTTGGTCGCGAATGCTGTAACGGTCAACGCTACAGCCCCACACGAGAGTATAAATGTAGCGTAAATGAACAGCCTTTTGCTGATGGCCATTTTCTTTCAACTGTGAAGAATTGATCAATTTTCGTTATCAGTAATCTGATTAAATGACTGGTAAAGTGATGACGGACAATGATAAGGCGCGAGATAATGGAGAGCAATCATGCGGAAGGTATGGGCTTATAAAATAATGGTACGGGTTCTTCGAATTTTATCTGATACATAGGATACACTATACAGACAGAGTTACACAATCAGTCATGGCAAATTAGGAAAGGAAAGGGATGATTTTGGCTGTTATGTGAGAACAAAGGACTTTCCAGTGTGAAATTAAGTTAGTCTGTTTCCAGATAATTGTGTAACTAACGTACCTAGTCGATAGGAACGAAAGAGTTTTTATATCGGTTTTTTAGTAGTATTTATAACATTACAGCAAAAAAAAAATGGTATCAAATATTGGCGAATTTTCAAAGCATTTTCTGTTTTGGATGCTAATGCATGCTAATGTCACGCTTGAAATAGTTTTGTCATATTAAATGAGTCCTAAATTTTGGTCCTATACAAAAAACAATGCCAATACCTAGTTACTGAAAATAAATGTAAAAAATACATCAATATTGATTTGGTCAACTGGCCGTTCATTGTGACTGGATTTATGTACAAAAGCAACTTGGATATTTGAAGTAGGTACCGACAGCATAAAATGTGACATTTGTTAATATCTAGTGAACTACTTTAAGATATCGTGAATCTGACCTAACACCAGGCCAATTTTTGTTACTTTCAGTTTCAGGGACATCCTCTGTAGAAACACGTGCCATTGAATACTTCCAAATTAACTAATTGATGATCGTAACGAGCAAAGCGAGTGAAGCGAAATCTTCAATTACACTTTACTTTACTGCTAAAAAAATCTGGAATGTTTTTTTTTTGTGTGTGTTCGTCCGCGCTTTACAGACCAAACGCCAAAACGGATTTTGATGAAAATTTATATGGACCTTCGTTTTCTCTGAACTTAGATCTGTCACGTTTTTGAAGCAATTCGGACCAGTAAATTTTATGTTACGAAATTTTTCAGTTTTTCCAGAACACGTTTTGCACTCGAGAGGCCAAGGATCTCAATATAATTTGACAAAACTTTCCAGATATGTTGACCCAGCACGATTTAAAGTTTGTGTACAAATTTCATTGTTTTATGTTCAGCGCTTCTTCTTGAAAATTACGCTTTTTTTTTTAGCGATTTTACAGTTTTTTGCAACTTAATCAACTTTATTTTCAACTGATCTTAACAAAATTTACAGTGTGCAATTTAAATCGTAAAAAGAAGATGCTGTGTGTGTTCAATCAAAAAATCAGTTGAATAGTTTGTCCTTAAATCGATTTTTACGATTAGAAATATTCAATAATTTCACGGCGACTATATTATGGTATTTCCAGGTGACGAATGTCATTGAGAAACCTGCTAAACTAAGGCCGATCATTTTAAATTGATCATATAAGCCTAGTTTAATTTATTTATTGATTAAGTATTTCCCCTCTAAAAATGCAGACTTTCAATCAATACCTTGCTCCACCAATTTCACAGATACTTACCAACCACGTTTTTCACCATTGCTAGCATCAGGGGAGAACGGGGAGACCACAGACCCTCTCGATAAAAGCTCACAGTCCGTCTCCGAAGATCAACCGCTGCCAACTGTAATGCTACTGCAGGAGGAATGAAGGTTTGCAGCATGGAGCTAGGGAATTGAGGTAAAATACTACAATAAAATGACACACTTTAAAGATAATTTCATTGATTGTTGGTACAAAAATGCACATAACAATTCTGAGATTTATTCAGAAAAATTCAAAGCTGTTTTAAATGTATAATAAGAAATATTATCACCATCTTATCATAATAAAAAAACATTTTATACATTTTGGTAGAGAGTGAACTTAGAGTTGTTGCAATATAGTGGGTACCATTTCCAACTCGACAATAGAACGGACAGAACAATAGAATAACCAATGCTCTCTGAAGCACAATGTTTATGTTGTCTTTTTGCTCAAGTTAGTGAACCCTGTACCAATACAAGTCATAACTACTTTATTTGCACCTAAATTAAGTTCCTCCTCATCCTCTGTCCACTTATAGGTTTCTAGTTTAAAAGTTATTCCGAAAAATTCACGCAAGTGCCTCAAAAAGTGGATCGTGTATTGAGACAGAGGTCCAGTTTGGAGCTTAGAAATGTCCTTTGGAGATAGCGCCATGCACAGTGCCGCTTGACTTTGGAAAGACGAATCAATGCAACCTCCTCGATAGATTTCTTCCAGTAGTTTGAAAGCTGCTTCTTTTCCAACATCTTCGGGCACAGAAGGACCTTCGCTGGCGAGATTCGACACCGCCTCTGCCGTATACCGCACTCCGTTAGCGGTTTGAGCGACAAGTGTGATTCCATAACCTGGAGATTTACCAGATGCCGTACCCCGACACAGGTCTGTGTGGATGTAGACATCGGGAATAAACTGTAACAGCACTCCTTTAGCAGCATCAACAAGACGATTGCTCATGACAGGTGAAACACGTACAGCAAAAGCCGTACCACGAATTCTATTAACTTTTCCCGGTGAGGTGAATTGAATCGGTGTTAGGATACGACGGCTCGGACATGTAAACAAGACTTCCCCTCCTCCATCGGGAGCCATGCCACGCTTCTTGACTTTGATCAAAAGTCCAGGAGCATCATTTAAATACTGTTGAAGAACAGGTAGTGCTCCCAGCATGATGGCATCGACAGAAGGGTAATCTTTGCTGTTAGTCACACCTGTCAGTGTAATATTCATTCTTTTCTTGCTAAATGGTCCGAGTGCAATCAATACTTCTAGATAATAGCCAATACCCCGCTGTGTACAGCATTCATGATGTAATTGGCCTCCTCTGAGCAGACCAGGTTGGTAATAGAGCGATGTACCAGTTTCACTGACTTCGATGCGGGTGCCATTTGTTATCTTGTCCAGCAGGCGTATGAGATTCACTTCATACTCTCGAAGACCAGGTTCGTCATCTTGGGAGCGTATCTGATTGATTCTCACGGATTTTCCACTCAGTGTTGCTAATATAAGTCTCTGTCGAAGGTAATTGCTACCTTTATAGGTTAGGATACACGTGTTGGGGGCAGCCATTTGAACAAATTGACGACGGATGTCGGAATAGACCACATTTTTAAACCGTTTTAGTGCATCTGCACATGCGCGAAGACGCGCATTGCATTGTGGGTTTTGGTGGTGTAGACTTTTGGCGGTACTGTTGCTGGTCGTTGTCTGTCAGTTGTTTTGTTTGAGATTTTGGTAATCATAAGTGAGAATAAGACGAAAATTACCTGACATCTTTTCCCCAATGATAAAAACATTATAGAAATAAGTGGATTAGAAGGGTGAATCGTGTGGGTCCTATAACTAAAAGTTTAGTAAATGTGGAATTCCATAGCACAGTAGTAGCATCGTGGTCAAAAGAGATGACAATCCCTGATTGTGACACTTATTTGTGGCGTACGAAAACACGGGAAAAAACGCTGATAAGAAATCTTGCAACTGTTCACCCAATGGGGGGCGCGGAATACTCCGGGGTTGACTTTTTTCCGCGCATTGTGTCTCATCCCTCTTTCTCCAGGTGTGATCTATATTTCACTTAAATATTGCGGTATCCAATAATTAAGAAATTTCTTTGTTCTGGCATAATTAAAAAAAACTACAATTTCTTGTTCTCAAGGGTAGGAGACACCCCTAGTTTTCAACCCTCAATATTTCCGTAGATACATCATTTTCTTGCTTACATTTTTTTTGTAACATGCAGTGGCGGCTCGTGGCGGTTGTTTTGGGAGGGTCTGCTAAAAAAATATAGTTTACAATGCATGTATCCCCCCCCCCCCTTCAAATAAACGAAAATTCGTCCAATTGTTTGTATGGCAATATTTTGGTTTAATGTTAGCATAGCCAACTGGAATAAAATATTTTTTACTAGTAAAAAATATGTGATTTCAGTTGGCTATGATGTTAGTGTTCGGAAGAACAACTCTTCAGCCCCGTCAAGGTAATAGTCTCCATAATGACTGACGAGGTGACGATACCATGGCGGGCCGTGGAGCGTTATCGCTCTAGATAGTTAATTCGTCGTCCGGGGACTCCCGGTCGGAGACACCCAATCGAGCTGCAGTGAGCTGCCTTGCGAGCAGCCCGAAGATTCGTAAGCATCGCGCAACAAGCAAGCAGAGTGTGACCTTGGCAAACTTCGTAGCTCCGCGAGTCTCCCGGCTTTACCGTATCGAATGGTATAGCTAGCTCGGGCTGCATTCGCTCCAGCCCGCGCGCTTGCTCGTGTGAAGTGTGCTGCTGCCATGGCGCGCGGCATTTCGCTCGCTATTCAATTGCAACGCCACGCGTTCCGTAGCAAATACCGCTGATTCAATACGATTAAATACTAAATAGTAAGTATTTTTCTCGTTTAAATGTATGTATGATACGTCTTTAAAATAAATATGTAAATGTAATAAATATTATATTTAAAAATTAAATTCCATGAAAAAATATTAAGAAAGAGATAATTTGGTGTTGTTACACCGGAAAGCTAGGGAGGGCTGCAGCCCTGCAGACCTCCCTCACGAGCCGCCCCTGGTAACATGGTCATTCTTTTAGTAAGTGAAGTAAGAAATTAAAATTGGAAACGTGATATTTAAGGTTCATTCGTAGGTAATTGTTACAGAAATATATTCACTTGCAAATATATATTCATAGCCGAAAAGAGGGTGTGTTTTTCATCTATTGCAAGTTCACATTGCAAAATAGATGAAGGAAAATAAATTAACAGGTATTCAGTATCTTAAAATATATTTTCAGTATTTTGAATTTAGTTCGTACCTATTTAATTAAATTTATTTTTATGTTAATTTAATACGATTTTAAAATTTATTTTAGTAAATAATAAAAGAAATCAATTCAAAATTTAAGAAATGGTAATCTTCTTGGTCAAAAATTGCAAAATATCACATGATTCTTCTACAAAAAAAACTTTACCTATGCACACATTTAAAGTTAAGTATAAGTAAACAGTATATTAAGTGTACTGAACCCTCTCGTTGTCCAGCTTAATTTTTTTACTTCACTTATATATAAATGATTGAACATTTCCCTAAATATATGAAGCAGTTAAAAGGTATCATCTCCGGAAATATTAAGGTTTGAGAACTAGGGGTGTCTTGTCCAATACCACCACCAATACCCATCATGCAATGTTGACCATTTCTTATGCTGCCGCCATTTTAAAATGTGGTCTATTGGGGTGCATTCCGTAATGAAATCAGAATGACCCGATCCTAACCGGACTACCAAAATCCGTTCCGTAATTGACTTGGTTAACCAGAATAACCGAGAGGACTGTTCCGTATTCCACCGGTTGTGTCGTTTCGATCGCGATCAGGATCAGAGGGATCGAGTCACTCCGGTCGGTTAGTGAAAAAGTGCGCCAATTTCAACCTCATCATCATGTCGTGGCGAGCGGTCGAGTTTTGTGATGGATTAAACAATGTGGTATCCATTGTAATACCTGAAGCAGAAGCGGAGAGAGCCATGACAAGTAAACGTAAACGATTGCGCTTAATAGATTCATATTAGTTAGTTATAGATACCTAGCTATTGGATTTGTAGGAAGTTTGTAGGTTAGAAACCGTAACCCGCCATTTCTAAGCAGTCAATTCGTTCCGTAATTCAATGGACCAACCGGGATCGAAAATGGCGGACATAATAATCGGGCCGGTCGTTCTGGTCATTCTGATTTCATTACGGAATGCACCCTTGGTCGGAATGCTGTGCGGTGCGGACGACTGGTTCACGAGCGCCATCTGGCGCCATCTCTATGCAAAATTGTGTAATCTTTCATGAAGCGGTATTTATGTAAACTGACTTTAATGCCTAGAAATTTCCTTTGCATAAATACCATACATCGTTCCTTTGACGTTTCAGAATTGAGCCAGCCTAGGTCTTACACACTAGGGTTTCGAATTGCGCGTATGAAAATGATTTTACTCTGGTTGTGGATGAGCGTTAATTGGACCATTTTCAAGGTTCGATAGGATTATGGGGAAAAACTAGAAATACGTAAAAAAGCAGTCACCAAATAAATGTTTACATGGCGATCATGTCAATTAAGGTTAAAACATGGCGAGTATAGATGGTTCAATGTATCTAGAAAGCTTACCCACAATATTTAAAATGTTTTGGTATCATAGAGTGATTATGACGTGATTCATCTACATTTTACAGGTAAGTGCAGAGAAAATAATCACGGAGTCAACACTTCAAATTGATTTTTCACAACCTGCTTGAGCATTCTCGCTTCAAGTTTTGTTTCATGAAACCCCCCACAAACTGTGAACCCCCAAAACTCGGTTCCCGATGGATATGCGCCATTCATTCCCGACGTTCGTTGGGTCTAGCACAAAACAGAGCGCAACGATGTGCCCAAGCCTTTCATTTATGACAATCATTCGAATAATCGTACCTGACGGGTATCACTAATTCCCACACGAGTCCCGCAAGGCTTCTTCTCAGGATGTAAAAAATATAGAACAAATTCGACCAAGTAACCGAGCAAAAAGCGAGCCTCCTACAACAATGTTGGCCCTGGTTTGAATCCCGTTCGGCGCGTATTATTTTTCCAAAAAATTGTCGGTGTGTTATTTCTTTTTAGCCGAGCTTCTTGCGCATTCATACCAAGGAGGCCCGCGATCGATTCACAAAGGGTGCGGGATTAATTTTTTCTTTGGAGCATTGTCATTGTTTCAATATTATCCACATGCATATGAAATTTATGGCACTTGCTATAAGCTCTGGGTTTATAATATTTTGTTAAACCCCGACAAATATGTCGACAGAGCAGTCGGGCGTACAGCGGGCTTTACTTCTACGTGGGACACTCGCGTTCGATCCCCGAAAGATGCGATGATTTCATCACCAAGTTCTCGAGGATTTAATCTTAATTGGCTACGAAATCGTTGAGCCCAGCAATGTATCCAAGCCGTACTTTTATGACAGCGCTGTTTCCAGCCGGTTATAACAGCATTTGGCAGCCGAGTCGATAGTGTGCCTGCCTGGTGATCGTAAGGTTATGCGTTCGAAACCTGTCTCCTCCGAACTTTTTGACAACCATTTTAAGATTAAATTAAATTTAGTTGAAATATCTCGTGTTCGGGCATTCAAATGTCGAAGAGCAAGAGAGATATTGACAAGAAAAAAAAAATATACCGAGTCACAGAGTTGTTGTAGAGATGTAGAGATGTAGAGATGCTAAGAGATGGCGCTGTCTACCAATTTTGGGTAAACTCGTGGCCGTTTAGACAAGAATGTTTGGTTGAGCGTAGTGCAGGAGCTTAGGGTGTTAGGGTGGGTTCGTGTTTTGACACTTCCAGCCAACAAACTCGACAAACTCAACAAACTTTAATCATTCGCAAAAAATAATGCAAAAAAGCTCCCGCGTCTAACCCGAGCGGGATTCGAACTCGGTTCATCTAGAAATATATATCACCATTTGACGACTCAACGCACTCGGCTAGCGAGACATCATAAATTTTCGGCGATTTTTAGCGTATATGAATTACACTTTGTTTACCTTTAGTACTTGTTAAAAATTCATTGGCGAGGACGTACCCATCCACCCAACTCTTGAGCAATTTGCTCAAAAGCCACTCGATTCGATCGCATCACCCTCGGAAGGCATGGTGCTGGTCAAAGCGACTTAACCGCTCGGCCACTCGACCGCTATGATTGCACGGGAGATTTTCGTCTACATATGTTTTTTGAACGATCTTTACAATGGTAAAAATATGTCCAGGGGGGGATTCGATCAGTGTTCACCCCGAACACCAATACTCGGTGGAGAAGCGAACTTTCCACAGAACCAACTTTGCAGAAGTTTTCTTTACTATAATATCTTAATTGAGTTTTTTTTTTATTGCTCTCGTTTTTTTCGAGTGCTCAGGGGATATAACATAAATAAATAAATGTTTCACACACAAACTGTGGGGATCCAGAGAATATACTACCTTCTTAGAAGGTGGCCCTGTTTTGGTCAAAAATAAATATATTCCGGCACCTCCACCATCTCCTCAGGATGAGAACCTAATTTTAAGTATATCTATAATCATTAACTTATTTTTATAAATAAATAAAACAATTTATTAAGCCAACAGCATCTTTCGTCAATCCATTTAATTAACTTGCTATAACAAGAAATGGCATCGGAAAATTTATCTTTTAATTAACACGCATGCTTTTCATGCAATTTCTTTTCGACAATCAATCAGTTTCAATAGAAAATATTACCAATATTGACTCAAGTGGATATCTACAAGTATCCAAAAATATTTTCAGCCAATCTTTACACATTTGAACATTATGTCAAAAAAGGCACTTGAACAACCTGTCAGTGGTACTTATTTGGAGCCCACAAGACATCAGATACATATTACATCCATATACATAGTATAAAATCATTATTCTGAATATAAATCTTTTTGCTTCTATTCGGCAAGAGATTTCTAGTTCCTCAAGTGGATGGAACAAATTGGCTATCAAATTGTTGAGGAGACATAATTCATTTCAACACATTTCCCATTCTCACTTCTATTCTATGTAGCAACTCTAAACATTTTAATTTCACATGGCGGCTGCACTAGATTACTTTAAACCATAATAATTATCATTCAGGTATAATGGCATCAGTACCCACTGCACTATGGCTATGAAATAATTACCGTAGATAGTAGATACTAAACTTTTATCTCCCTCATGCACTTATTGATTTTGGTTCTAGGAAGATGTTCCTCTCACAAAATTACAGAATATAATGACTTTTGGCATTCAAATAAGCAAGTACATTGTTCACCAAACCCTACTCACTGCACTGTTTTTTCTTACCACCGTCTTAACTCGCAGTTGACGTGGCAGTCGAGCTAAAATCCTCCCACAAAAACTCAATCAAACACAAAGAAATTCAATTGCTTCCGCAAAGAGCTGAAAAACTTGCAGCGACACCAGCCCTACACCAGTTCCCGACAGACGACTGATCCGTGTGGTTCATCCAATGACTCTCCGAGCGTCCAAAGCTCGGCCGTTCAGAGGACACAGACCAGCGAGCGGCCCTTGTCCGCCTGCCGCATGGCGGGTTCGCCCGCCGCCGCCCGCTGCGCTGGTAGCGTCAGCGCCGCGCAGCAGAACGTGAGCAGGGTGGCGAGGCAAGCAGCGTAGAGCGCCCAGCCTGGCGGAAGACAAGCAAACCCATAAAAAGTCGGCTGAAGTACGATTGCTGGTAAGATATGGGGTTTTCTGGTGGAAGTTTATATCAGTAAAGGTCAATTTTACATTATTTTTCACAAAATAAATACTGTAAATACTAAATACACTGAAAAACTGAAACTGTTTTGCCGGCTGAAAAGTTGCCTGAAGTACGATTGCTGGTAAGATATTGGGTTTTCTGGTGGAAGTTTATGTCAGTAAAGATTGTTTTTACATTATTTGTTTTTAACATTATTCGTTACTAAATAAATACTGGAAATACTATATACCTACCATATATTTAACAAATTATCATTGAAACAAAGGGGTCCACCATTTCTGATTGGCTGTTAGCATGAAATATTTTTACTGTACTCTGACACAGTGCTGAAAAAGGTTTAAAATATATCCTAAGTTATTTAGTTGAAGGGTTAACTGCCATACAAGGCAATACCAAAATGTATTAATCTCCTTCAATTGTTACCAATGTTACTATTCCAGTATCCCAAGATTACAAGCCCCTTTTTATTCATTTTAAAGAAGAACGTTGTCTCTAGTAAGACAACAAGTGGCTTGATCACTCAACTACAGGAGGCAGCGATTGTGAAAAGGAACTCGAAGCCAGCAAAAAAATGCGGCGGTACCCTACAGACATCTCGCGTACCGATGGTGCAGTTTTCGAGGTAGAAGTCGGTGGATTCGTGGCCGCAAAGCCTCTGCACGCGGCCGGAACTCCAGCCAAACGGGTAGAACAGCAGGCCAAGGATGAACAAGATGCCTGTAAACACATGGGAACCAGTCAGCCCAGTCCATTGCCACCCCACTCTCAGTTGCTTTGTGGGTTAGAGGGTTTAGCTGGTGTTACTTAGTGAATAATTTGATTAACGATTTAAAATTTAAGATAAGCCTTTTCAGGACCAGTCTACTAATTCACGACCGTGAAATCATCAACCACATCTACCAACAGCTTTGAAAATTATCACCAGAACAAATTAAAAACTAAAAGTCAATTAGAATTTCCACACATGGATAACAAAACACACGCCACATGCCACACCCACCTGCGATGGCCTGCGTGCAGCCGACCAGTGTGTACAGCGAGCGTCCGAGCAGCGCGCCATGCATGGCGCACGCCAGCGGCGCCGCCAGCGCGCTCAGCGCCAGCACGCCGAGTCCGATCGACAGCAGCACCAGGCTCGCCTTCCACGGCGTCGGGAACGTGCGCGACGGCGTCGCTAGACCCTGCAGCGCAAACGATGCGCAGTGTCGTGCGCTGTTGATGCGCATGCAGCGGTTGAAGACGCCTGCCGACGGGTGGAAGGGCGCGTGGTCGCCGTCTGGAAGGGGGGCGGGGGGGAGGTCGGGGATTAGTGCCGGGAGTGAGACATCTTCTCATTTCTACTTACTTTTAGACTCATGTCATTTCCTAACCTTAGCATGTTAGTTTTCAGAAGAACTATTTAACTGGGTATTGAATGCAACATTGCTATTTTGGCAGAGTTTCCGATATTGCAATAGTACGATATATTTTGATAAGTGTACTTTTAACAAAACATTGTTTTAATCTGAACCTAGATGGCTGTGGTGCTTCAATTTCCAATCAGGCCGCCTAGGCAGCCCTGACAATTCTGTCGCCAGCTCAACAATGCTATTTCGGCCGAGTTTCCTGCGCTTAGCAGTCTGGCAAGATATTTGGTAAGTGCGTGTCGTTACCGGGGTATCTATCGGGGGACAGCTCGACGAGACGCGTGTCTACGATCCACGCGGGCGTGAGAAGCGCGGCGAGCATCAAGAGGGCGGTGGCGACCGTCAGCAGCGCCCAGAGGAGTCCTCGTGCCGAAATCACACAGTGCCTCATGGTGGCGGTGATTGCTGCGGACAGTCGCAATCATTAGCTGCGGTGGGCTTCTAGTAACCTTGGATTGTACGCAGTAGGCTTTGCAGATTGAAGCCAGGAATTGGTTAAAATTGGTAAGAATAAATGATGAAAATTTAAATGGCAAATTTTGCAATTTCAAAATCCCATAATATATTTTTGTTACTTGGGATTTATTATAATAAAATATGAAATGCTTCTTATTTTTTTCTTAATCCCTATACTAATATTATCCCAGTGGTTCAGTATGTTTTCATCACTTTCAGACATGTCTATGCACGCCTAAAGTTACCATCCGATTCTTATGAAATTTTGGAAACGCACTCGATACATCATAAATGGGTGCAACGAGGGGGTCTCGCTGCGGTTTGACCAAAATGGGCCCTTTTTTGGGGGGGTTCACCTACCAAATTTGGACTTGGAGGATTGAAAATTTATACCCGTGTAGCAGCGACCATTTTCAATTCAAATTGAAATTTTCAAACCAGCCAGCCCAAAATTGGGCCCTTTTGAGGGGGTCATTTAGCAGAAACAAAAACTTGCTATTACACTTGGCAGTTATTTTCCTAACTTTATGAAATTCTGGAAACGCACTCGATCACACATTATACAACTCACTGTTGAGGTTTCGCTTCGGTCTGGCCAAAATGGGCCCTTTTTTGGGGGGGTTCACCGGTCAAATTTGGACACATAGAATTGAAAATTTGTACCCGTGTAAAAGTGTTCATTTTTAATTCAAACCTATAATTTTACATCCGCCAGCCCAAAATTGGGCCCTTTTTGGGGGGGAGGGAATCTTTTTACAAAAACAAAAACATGCGACTCTCCTACTTTCTGCAAAAAACACATGGCCCCACCAAGTGCATATAAATCATCGTGGAGAGAGGGGGCTCGCTACAGCTCGCCGCATTTCGGGGAAGTCTCGTGATTGCGCAACTGATCATAAACATCGAGTAAAACAATATCGGGGACAAAGTCGCGAAAGTTCGCGAACATTGGTCAACTTCGCGCGTTAAAACACCAATTTTGCGTTGCTTCGCGAAAATAACTATGAAAATTTTGAATCAGCAGCAAACACACAGCAAACACAGTAAGCATATGATAAAAAAATCCTTCAATATCAAAATTTTGCATTTGTCGCGATCCATATACACAATCCCTCAATAATCGATAGTGGAAGTCTGGGCGGACATTTTGCCAGGGGACACTTTGCCAGGCTACCCTTCAAGGTAACACGCTTCGAGGTGGGTACCTGGTCAAAAGATAGGGTATAATGAAACATAGAACACAATTGGGTTGGGATGTTGGGTAGGGTCAGGAAAGGTTGGATTAGTGGCTGGGGGGGGGGGGCATATGGTAAAATTAGCATCATCTCGAAATTGTTTCCCCTGTAATGTATTGATTTGACTGCTAGACGAGCCCAACGGACACCGGCCCAAAATTGGCCCTTTTCCTTAAATTTTGACTTCCGAGACGTTAATTTTCTATACAATTCATTTTTTTTGTGTCAGCCGACCCACAATTTGTTACGACAAGCCCTGTGCTATGTATATCTCTGTAAATCTGTGCCCTGCCTTCACTTCACAAACAGATTATTATCATTCCTTCCCAAGCCATCTACAAATCAAACTCTGTGTACTAATACCACGAAACTTTACAAGAATCTGCATTTAGCAGGCAACTCGAGGAACTGAAACTGATAGGATGTCTTAAATACGCACCTATGCGATAAAAAAACACGGTTTTTAACTATATCTGATCAGCTTTCTGTAAACATGGGATCTTTTTTAAAGGCTCTAAATTAATTATTTTTTGTGATTTATCGATGGCGGACGTCTGCGTGTCTGAGTCTTTTCATAAAACCTCCATTAATATTACCTATATTTTTGCAAATTTTAGGTCGGTTAGATGAGGTTTGAATTTTGATGTTAGTTCACCCCCGTAGTCGGATGATACCACGGTGACCAACTATTTTCCTGTCATGATTTCACTCTAATTACGTTCACCCCTCCACACATGTCAGGGGGCGAAGCACCCTGCAGGCGTGTGCGGCCGGAGGCTGCACCGGAGGGAATTTGGGGGGCGCAGCCCCCCAAACACCCGACGGGGGGGTTTGGGGGGCGAAGCCCCCCACCAAGAAACTTCGGGGGTCCAGGGGGCGGAGCCCCCTGGCGGGGTTGGCGGCCGGAGGCCGCAGGGGCGGAGCCACTAGTATAGCACTTATTGATGCTGATTGCTGATAAAGTATATTTTAGGTGTGGACGAAATTTTTCAGAAACATACAAAGTTGGTATACAATAAGCATGAGTTTCTGGATAGAAAGATAAAATATCCAATTTTATACCATCCAGCATAATCAGGTTCTTCACGATTGTGTAATTTTATTTGTGTAACTCCAGCTGAATGAGGAATCATTCTGTTTGTATATATAGATTCCAGGGTGAAGATGAGCTTTATTTGTGAGATATATTGAATTCAAAGGAAGATTTAGTATTGTAATCATAATATGCAACCCCATGTATGTCAGAGTTCCATCAATTGGATTGTGAATCTGATTAGTGGATTATCTAAACTAAATAATAAAAAAAACATGGCAAAATAACTTAACAGCATGATACATTTTTTGTTCTCAGATACAAGATAACATGTTAGTACGATTACGATACTTAAATTATAATGAACGCCATGCAGAGAAGCTAATAAAACCATTAAAATCATGCCGATGAGTGACCATTCATTGCCATTTGCCATGTGTTCTGATGACATCATCCGCTTCCGGCCACTCATTGCGGTCTGTAACTAGCGACAGAGATAGCAACGCTGGAGCACGGCCAGCAGAGAGAGAGAGACAGCAGCAGGTGACATATTCGCGGTTTCTCCTCAATGAATGTGTCACGCATGGATGGTAGGTCGAAGGACAAAGTTATCTGCCGCCCATCCCCAGTCCAACTGACCGCAAAGACTGAAGGCTTTTTCCAGCACTGATTGCTGATATCGATTATTAAATTCAATTACTTTGCATATCGTCTCCCATTACATCAATCTCTTGCCGTGGTTCCACCGCTATGCCTCCAATCTCAGCTTTTGGCGGAAATTTCCTAATCTTTTGAAGACACCCCTATACCCCAGGCCCAACCCTTACATTAAAAATCCAGCTATCACGGAAACATGCCGAACACAGTAAGGAATGGCTTGAGATCACAGCATAACGTCATTACACAATCATTATACGATGATACATAATTATACAATCATTAAACCTACAAGCGAGGGTATATATTCTCAATCACAAGTTCCACTCAGAAAGTGAGAAGTTGTATCTTGTATCAAATATTGAACCTTTTTTAATAGGGGGAGTAGATTTGGAGTAAACTGCACTTAATGGCTCACTGAACAATTGGAGAAGGCTGGCTAGTGGCAATACTAACAGAAACCTAGAGACAGCCATGGCATGGTCTCTGGGTGGGCTTCCCTCGAATGTGAGTCGATCGGATAGTGAAGTGGGTATACTGAGTTATTTACATAACGCTGAATTATTGCCCGAAAAACACCGACTGTTGACAAATGTTGACGTTTAGGATGATATATCGTTGGAATACACGGTGCATGGAAAGCCCGAAGACTTGCATGCAAGGGACTTCACATATTATATTAGAGGATGATGAAAAACGAAGGTGACAGATGTTTATGAATCATGTCGAATTGAACTGAGGCGTTGTTGCTTGGTTCCCATCTGCCAATCTGCATCCAAAGCAAAAAAAGAAAGTAAAACCAATGCATTAATTTGTCACGTGCAAATGTCAAGTGCAGCTTGTATACGAGTATGGATATCAGGTCAGCAACAGCAATGCCGAAAACGACCTTGCGATCTCGTTCACATAGGTTTTAACACAAAGTTGGAATAGAAATTTTATGTTTTGCTCAACCCCATCGAGGGTAGGTAGGTACTCTACGGAATTCCTACCACCTTCAGGAACAGGGTGACCCTTATAATTCATTACCATTTTCATCATATGATATGATACGATACGACCTTTGGCTCACAACCTGAACAACTTGAATATTTTATATTAGTATAGGGATAGCCCACAGGGCGCCAAAATTTAGAGAAGCTATAAATGAAAGAGCCAGGCCAGCTGCCTTGCTCCCAGAGATGCACGAGTTGACCTTTGAAGGTTCTCTGCTGTCCTCTGGATGCTAGTCATAATTTTTTTAAATTAATGTACACATTAGTGTTGTTTTTCCCTAGTTGGATCAGTTGGGTGTTGTATAGGTATCAGTCCGTCGATCACGTCGATGGTCGCATGGTACAACACCAGCTACCACAAGCTGCAGCTGCGGCGTTGCCAAATCGACGTGTACTGTTTACTGTTGTGCAAGACAGACTACAATAGAGGAGGAAGGTGCTGCGAAGAATTAAAAAAAACATTCGTTTACTAATGAGTAGCAGTCGCTCCAACGATTTCTGATTCAGATCCCGACACCAGTAACCGCAACGACCCAGACGAACCTATCCGACGAGTGGTGCATTTCAAAGGAGTGGCCTCAGACTGCTAATTAAACTGCAGAACAGAAACCCACGACCAGGAGCTAAGCAAATGCGACGGATTAATGCCACCTCAATAAGTCCTTATCGTATTGTTGTGCAGTGCTTACCATGTGATACCAGTGACAGTTGATGACGGCGGAGTCAACAAAAACGCTCTAATCCAGCGCGCGCCGGCTAGGGCAGCTGCTACGATGGCTCGAGTCACAAGCTCGAGTTGCTGCCGACAACTGGAAGTCAGCCTTCGCCGCCGCCGCTGGCTTTCGCTTTCAAACTGTGGCTTACTGGTGTGGTGGGGGGAGGAGAGAGACGCACACTGCGTTGAATTGGTTGGGTTTGTATTGCGTGCGGCAGGCCGCGGGCTTTCTGACTAATCACGACAGTGTGCAGAGATACAAATTACAATTACTATTCTTGTCGTCCAGGTATTCCCTTTCAGTTTTTAACGAAAGCACGAGAGATGTTTCTTTGGTGACTGGAAAGTGGAAATGTACTTTTTATTTTTATGTTGCTTTTTTTCTGATTATAAGAAATCAATTTATACCTATACATAAACATTTTTATTACCTACATCTTCAAATTTTGATGTTGCAATATAATAAATATACTTATAGGTATAATATGTAATAATAACTAGTATAATTGAGAGATATTGCGTTAAAGATAGTCTATAAACTACACCTTGGCTATATCAATATTTTAAACATATTATTTTAGCAGTCATGGCACCAAGGAAATGTCTTGATAAAAAAAAAGTCAGATTAATTTTTCAGTTCATGAAAAGGGTAGGCATTACATGAAATACATATAAATACATATAAATACATACATCTGAAATCAATCTCTATAGTGTGGGTTAGGTTCTTCTCTCCTGGCTTATCCAAATTTTAAAAATTACTCAGAGTATAACAATGAAGCAGGTGGGATAAAATATGATATAATTATGAAAAAAAACCAACCATTAAATAATTAAACATCTCATAAAGCATCATCAGCACATCCACATTTGTCGATAATAAACTAATGACATACGTAGAATAGTTTTTAAGCAATCGACTCAGGTTCATAATATCCCGTCAGGATAAACTTTTTCCACTCGAAACCCTAGCAACCCATTCAGAAGAAACTTTTTGAACCGACAAAAAACTCAAAACTAAAATAATAAATACACCATTAACAACAGAGTTGCTCGATAAACAACCGCAGAGACCTGCAAGTCGAACGAAATCGAATTCCCGGCTCGGATATCATTCCCCGAAACATATTTGTATGTACAATCGCCGCAAAACAAAGCGAACATATCGGCACCACTCAACACCTAGTCCGTGAGTCCAACGACGGTCAAGCAATCACACCGGTCAAGTGATGACGACGGCTTTGTGAACGCACGGGCCGCCCTGTCCTTCGAGCAGCGCAGGCCACAGATATGTTCGGATGTGTTCCGTCTCGAGGTTCGACATGTGGAAACGCACGTGGACGTCTTTGCGGACGACGCGTTGCTCGTATTCGAGGTGGAAGGCGGGAGCTTGGTTGACGAGGGCCCATGCGAGCCGTACGGCTTCCTTCACATACTCCATCAGGCCGGCACACGATTTGAGGCAAGGGTAGTCGTAGAGGGTGGCCCAGATCTGTGAGCATACCTCCTGGAGGGTGGAGAATGGAAGGGGCTTAAGTTTAGAAGTTATTTAATTGAGTGCTTATTTGCATTTGTTATTTATAGACAAAATATTCAATCGAAAATATGTGTTGAGGTGGGAAAACAAACCCCAGACTTTAATCTTGCTCGGGATTCCTCGACTTGCTTCTCAACCCCTCGACAGCATGGATTAGTGGAGAAATCCTGTTGTTTGACGTAAAGCCGGTGGTGCCCTTGGTGCTTTTCGACAGGAGTAGGCTACGTGCCGGCATCGGGTTTCCCCTCCTCCCTTCTAGGCTAGGTTAGGTTCATCACCCTTTCATTCACCGACACCATCAAACCAGTGCCATAGGGCCAGTTGTCAAAACCATGCGTCGTTAAACACCAGTAATCAAAAGCAGATCAAAACACAACAAAGGCAAATCCAAATGCATGCCACGTACCTCCCCGATCTTGGTGAGGTCGAAGTGCTCGACGGTCGTGCGAAGGTACGCCTGGATGTTGTTCTCGAGCGCCGTCGTGTGCGGATCGAGGTGCAGCCCGTTGGGGGGCGGCGTCGGGATGTGCAGGATGCGCCGCACGTGGTCGCGCTTCAGCGCCAGCAGCGATTGCGCCGAACGGAACGCCAGCTTCCGGGAACAAAGTCGCGTCAGCGGGCAGAAAGGCGGGCCGCCGGCCGGGCGGACGGAGGAACGATAGCGAAGGAAGGGAATCGTTAAGGCGAGAAGAGAAAGTGGGTTCAAGCGTCGACGAGTCATGTGGTCGGTTGGTTTGACAGTCGTTTCGGTCGTTATCGATGATTGGATGGCGTTGATTTTGATGGCTTTGATGTTAGGCATTTATTTGCGTATTAGGCATTGTTAATTTTGTGTTAATTTTCTTAAGCTGCTTAGCAAAACTGAACGTTAATGAACACCACAGTATATAAACAATTTTTGGCACGTTGTTAATGCTAGGTGTTAAACAAGTACATGATCAATAATCATATTACGGAACAAACGCTCCAAATAACAATTCCAGGGCAAAATAATACATGTGAATGAGTATAGTCCGTCATATTGCAAGCCTTATTGGAATAACGTTTCAAAATTGACAAGTCGCACTAGGTGTTAGTTAAGTTAGTCTGTTAGGTTTCAAAGCACGTTTCATTTAAATTTTGATACAAATTCGCTCGTAGTTTTCAAAGTCAAAAAGAAAAAGCCTGAAGACACGCTGAAATATGACAGCCTAACCGAGATAAACCTTGAAAATGAAGGAAAAATATATTGCTTATTTCATTGAGAATAGTAATGGTATAATGTTTGGTTTTGTCTGATAAACTTTCTTTTGGAGAGTCGGAGTGGTTCAGAGCCGTAGATTGTAGAAATGAGAGTGTACGGTTTTGCTCTGTTTAAGCGTTATGGCGTTTCTATAAGGAACCTTGTCGATTGTCAACGTTTCGTCCATGATGGCGTGGACATCTTCAGGACTGTGAAGTGGACAGTGTGGACAGTCCTGAAGATGTCCACGCCATCGTGGACGTAACGTCGACAATCGACAAGGTCCTTTTTATGGACCGACACAACGTTTAAAGAGAGAAAAACCATACACTCTCAATTCTATGAACTTTCTTTTGATTTAGGTAGGTACCTACTACCTACTACACCATTTTTAATACTTGTCGATGGTTATTCAAAATCCAGACATATCAAGAACAGAAAAAAAATCAAGGTTTATCTTAACTAAAATAGTAAAGTTTTCATCAAGAAAGATAAACGTGAAAGAGAAAAGAGAGCCGCTCGAAGAATCACTCTACAACTCACCACGATAACCGAAAACAATATTTTAGACTTAAGTTCGTGCGATTCACGCAGCTGCGGCAGATTGTCGAGCGCATCGAGTGTATCGACTCGAGCGCGGTTGTAGAGCTCCGAGTAGCGCCGGACCAACGTGTCCCTGCTCACTCCGCCTTCCATCGACGGGGCCGGCGGCGGGCAGTTGGCAAGTCTGCAAGCAACGCGAGTTGAAGCAGCCGACCAGAGATTGCACGGGTATTTTCACACCAAGGACCGGTTTTACAAAGTCCAGTGAAGTCCAATGTCCAGAGAAAAACTCATCTCAATGGTGACAGCCTATTGGTAAATTCTGTTTTCTTACTTACTGGAAGATAAATATTTAACTGGATATTATGTAAAACCGGACATAAGAAGACTTTCAACTTCCACTATTCTTAGAAAAAATCTGTAGGGAATGTGGTTTTAAGTAAGCCTTTGAGAAAACATACTTTAAACACCTGAAGGAATAAAGGGAAATCAAAGAAATTCAAAATTCAAAAAAATATAAATTCTATCAAAATGACTTCATGATATCCATTTGCTAAAGCCTGGTAGAGCAATTCAGATTGGGACTTTGTTATTTAGCAGAGCTAATTAATATTTTTTCCAAACTGGTAGTACGTCCAATGGGTATCTGACGTCATTTTTCTCTGGGTGGAATAGGTCTATTACATTTTAACATTTTCCAAAGTTAAGAAATTACAATTAATGCTCGAAACATAAACTCTTAGACAACTTGTGTGGTCGACATGACCCGAACCTACCTGTCTTTGAGCTGTCTCTCGGACTCAAGACAGACTTGCACACGCATGTTGGACCGATTGAGTTCGGCGCGCAGCGACTCCATCTCGGCTCGCAGTGCTGCCACCTCGCCGGACTCGCTCGGGGGCAGCACCTGCAGCGACGCGCGCGGTTGGCAACCTTGGCAGCACGGCACCGACGACGTCGACAACGCTGCGGGGACGGCGTTCAGTTAGTAATCACTCCAACGGCAAACAAACGCTTGAAATTTTACGTTAAAAAATTGGATAATTTAACTTCAAGTTAATGCTTAATAAACTTAATATTGATTTCACAGTTGGTTGTCCGTATAGCATAATTGAAAGTGCAGTACACTAAAGATCCGGGTTCAAATCCCAGTATGGATACAAATTTTGGAATTGATAGTTTGTTTCTAATAATAACATTTTAAATTTATTATTATGATACAAGCCTTTCCATATTCGGGGCACCCTTCCCTTTTAAAAATAATAAATACCTACCGTAGAATGCAACGAGATTCACTTTTCAGAAAAAATATATAACCATGGTTATTGAATGCAAAGACCTAAACTCGAACTTTTACCGATGTTTTGCAAAGTTATGCTGCCTGCTTTATCAACGGTCTAAGCTCGAGATATGCATGCACCAACCCACTAAAATATTTATTTTGAAAACTAACGTGCTAAGATTATGAATTTCAAATATTCTGAAAATGCAAGAGAAGACTCACTTTATGAAACCTGATAAACATCATTGTTTATTCCGGCATCAAAACACAGCTGAGAAACTGAATCACTCTCCAACTTTCTACCAATCTATCGATCCAACTTCCATGATGAACCATCGCAAACCAAGGCTAACCACGAGGAACCACGGGGAACCACCGCTAACCACCGCTAACCACCGCGCGGTACTCACTGGCCGAGTTGAGCTTGCTGAGCTGGCTCTTGTGCTTGACCTGTCGCGGACTCGAGCGCAGCGTGCTGCTGTTGTTGCTTGATGTGGTCGAGCAGTTGTCCGGGCTGCAGCTGGCGGTGCCCATGGTCTTGCGGCCGGGGCCGAGCAGCGAGCCCGGCGGGCTGTCGGACGACGTCGAGCCGACGCCAGAGCTCATGTTCTGGAGGGGGGTACGCCCGCCGCACTTGTTGGTCGAGCGCACTGCGGGATTCGACAACTTGTTTAGATTCGGTGATCCGGTTTCCAGAGCCGTTAGTACATCTACCTATGTTCTAATAATAAAGTGTCCTTATTTTGCTTCATGGCAAGGTTCACAATAACCAGAAAAAAATTCATAAGAATACTAAATGAATATAGATGAAGATAGATTATTTGTGACGAAATATCAATTCCAAAATTCGTAACCGTACCGGGATTTCAACCCGATCTTTGGCTGTCTGGGGCACTGCACTTTCCATTATGCTATACTGCCAACGAACTGTGGAATATTGAATTGATATTTTGTTAGTAATAACGAGTATTTGCATTTAGGTTTGAATCACACTAAAATGGAATATAGTTAAAAAAAAAAAACCACACAACTTTTTGATTTTCCTACTTTTTCTAAGTTTCTCGAATATTTATTCATTTTTATAAAAATTGAATTGTGTGATTTGCATTTAACTAGTAGAATGTCTGATTCAATGCCACATGATGTGTTCAACTGAGAAAATAAAAATGTTGTACAATTTTATATCCCACCTCTCATTTTGGTCGACAAATGCATAGAGGAAAGAAATTTTATTCAAAAGATATATTCCCCTACCTACTCTAACATGACATCCTTCCATCACTCTGTATGTCATGTTAAAAGGAAATGCTATCAGTATTTATTCGTTAGTGCGTTTCGCAAATAATTTCGTATACATAGCGCGCCCGACACGAAACTGATATTATTCCTGTTTTTCTTGCTGCTTTTTGGACCTGATTTGCTTTCTGAAGATTGCAAACTAAGGTTATAATGTAGTCATTATAACCTTAGTTTGCCCTTAGTTTGCAGTTTATAACCTTATAACCTTAGTAGTAACTTTAGGTATCTCGTGGAATTCAGAAGAACATTTTTGTTTTCTGCACCACCACTGATTCGCGAAATGTTGTAAAACAAAGCCAGATAATTTGTTCTTTATATAATATTCATGAGAAAAACTAACAGAGCAACACGATGAAAATACTAGGAATATAACAAATTAATCATATTCTAGAAGTAATTGGATATAAAATGAAATAGCCAATTTCTATTTGCTGAATTTTATCTAAAATTTCTTAACTTCTCAATTATTTAACTTGATTTTTTCCGATTTCTTATAAATGCATAAAAATTTGCAATTCAGCACCGCGTGCATCCATGCTGCAGTCGAAAGCTGCAAAATTAATAATAATAATATTAATAATAATATGCAATAGAAAGTGAAAATTTCTAAAACTAAGTAATTTTATTCTTCGAATTAGACATTTGTCAGTAAAGAAGAGAGAATTGTGCGGTTCCCTGCAAATCTCTATATTAACACAGTCGGCGAACGATATTCAATCAAAGGCAGGAAATTTTCGCACTGAACACAGTATTTTTTTACAATAAGCAACGCAAACAATGGAAACATTGAAACTTTAGGTCAAAGTCATTTCAATGGAAACTAGAGTTCCCATCAGGCCGTCCCAGAGAACTTGAATCAAAGAATAAAATAAGATACGTTTTATATATTATAAATTGTAATAAAACTAATTAAAACTTACAATAGAATAACTTAAGCGCGCGAGAATTTTCATTCGAGTATAATTGGACCTAAGGTTGTGTTGACAAGGATACCAATACTTAAGAAAAGTTCAAAACTCACATCAAAATCGCCATGCAAAATAGCCTCACATATTTTCTATCCTCTGCAGCCAATTCTATTCACATAATATCGCACGCATGCCACAATGTTTCATTTCCTGAATTCAAAAAGTCTCTCGTGTAACCCATGCCGTCACACACACACTAGAAACGGAAACGGTGGATCAAGAAATATTAGCATCTGCATCGTTCCTCCATCGGCATCCTAAATGGCACGCAAAAACACGAAACCAACAGTCTGACCAAGCCCCAAAATTAAATACACACGCCTCTTCAAAAAATGCCGTTCTCAAAAATAATCGTGAGAAATCCTCTAAGGAGTATCATTATCATTGTATAAGGACCCAAACGACACAGCCAATAAGAAATAGGTGCCACTTTACTATAGACAACAATCTTCTACACAGCAATTTTCTCACCTTCACTCAAAATGCAAAACACGTTCTTCGCGCAGCGAAATCACAACAAAATATATAGCGGAATAAGTTGTATCAGTGTACAATGTAACGTTATTGAAACGTAAATTATGCAATCTCCAATTTCATCGATGTTCATTGAAGATGGCGTAACTAATAACTGTGACGTGAGTTGCGGAGAAGGTATTTAGTTCCTGTTGGATCAAACATCTTCGCACGTATCGTGTTAATAATAACACGATAAAAATCAATTACATAAGCCGCAGTTTCTACGAGGGAATAAAAAAACAAGAGTACCTAGTGTTTATGCAGTTCGACGTGTGAAAGGTTTGGACGCTATGACCGAAGACACAAGGTATGGTTATTAAAACGGTGCAAGTTCACCCCACGCTTCTTCAACAAAACGACGGGTATGCGATTGTCTCCCAACGTCTCAGATTCGCTCGTGAGATGTCGATTATAACAGTGACGAACGATTTGTCTGAACCTGATTGTCTTCGTGAACTTAACAAGTAAATACAATTACCTGATGTGCAGGCGCATTGCATTAACTAAAACATGTCAAAGAACTCAATAATGGTTATGCTTATCAGGGAAAGAATTCAAGACGTCGGTTTTTACAAGATTGTATGGGTGGACGAACTGCAGGAGCATCGACTCGTAATTACAGAGCGAATAAATCAAGTGGGACTTCGGAGGAGGTATTTTATCTTATGTAAAGCCTTTGTTTGGTTGTATACAGGTTCGACCACATTCAAGCGAGGTGCAAGTATAATTATACAATAAAAAGCATGCATTGAAATGATGGGAACAAAGAATGTGTATAATAAATACTCTCTGCTTGGGCTGGCAAGATTTTTTTGTCACTAAAATCAATGTGATGTGATATTCTTCTAGTCACGAATGAGAAAATCGTGACGGTAATGAAATAGTCAGAAGAGAAGATGTTATTCGGCATCAAACGACCGAATAATTCACAGAGGCTGGGAATTACGCGGCCAATAATGTAATTTTGATTGTAAATGAATTTTAGAATTAAACTGTGTATAGTTCCGACTTCTGGTGGCATTTTGTAGGTCAAGTTATGAAAATATTTGCGGGAAAACATGGAATGTTTGAAATTATTTATTTTAAGGCACAAGAATGCTTCGAATTTGGTTATATTTTAGATTTTAGCAGTAGTCTTCTTCAGATTCAAATTTGGGAATAACATGAGTTTTGTTCAGCATCGGACTAGTAAAAATGACACTAATTTCGGTCACGTGTTTCTTACCAACGTTTCGTCGGCATAACGATCTTCGCAATCGCATCAGACGGTATATACAAAATATTTCAATATAGGGGTGAGATTCTTGAAGAAATAAAAATCCGCTCTTTTTAAATCACTGACAGTATCAAATTTGCACATTAAATCACATAGTTCAAAGATTGTATTAGATAATGTCCTTAAATTGGTCATATATATATATTTATAAGAAATTTCTCAAGTATCTAATCCTTCTAATTTACTATAGTGCTTTTTATATCATAACCAACGTTCCTGACAAGTCGAAACATAAATTGCCCGATAAAAATCTATACATTTTCGCCTGCTTTAAACTCTGCTATTGCGTGCATTAATCAAGGACTGACAATATCTGACAGCTGAACCCAGCTCGGTCCAGTGATTTCGGTGAGCTCACCTGATCTGGTGAGGAAGTTGTATCTGGCCCGTTTGCTGACATACGGGGAGTTGCCCGACATCATGATTGCCGAATCCGAGTCGGAGTGATAACCGGAAATGTCACTGGAGTCTTCGTCGTCTTCGGCTACCTCCTTCATCAGCTCGAGCACCTGGAATCAAACGCCGCCGAACGATTAGATTGATAGGCGTAACGTCAGGTGTCTTGAAACACACAAACAGCTCACTTCAAATGATGCAAGATCATTTTCATCAGCTTACATTTTAGACAGGGTAACACACGGTAAAGTAATTATGTTGTCACTCTCATATTTCAACTTAATCAAAGTATACATTTTGAAATTGATGAACTTTACATTTTATTTTTGCTTATTTGTGATGTTTTTTAGGCTGCGAATGTGAGATCGTACAAAGATTATTTGAAAATAACCACAAAGCACAAAAAGCGGAGTAGGATACCTTTGCTAGCAATTTTGCTATAATGTTATTAGGAGTATGATTTATGTAGGGGGGATTCAGTTATGTATACTCTTATGCAATTAGGGTTATTGAAATCACTGAAAGTGTCATAATAAACTGATTGTTTAATTAGCTTATTTAATCGTGAGCATCCTTTTGATCGACGCCTTCAAACTCAGATTGCGCCAACCACCTGTGATATATTGCTGAGCGCCAGATATAAAAATGATAAAAATCAGATTTATAAGATGACTGAGGATAAAACTCCTGAATAATGTGGAGCTCGAAAGAATATCTTCCTGGCACACGATGAACCAATGGACATTTGAAGAATGACTCGATGTATAATCGGACAAAGATGCACCAGCTTGGATATGGTGAATATAAAATTGTTTGAAAGCTCATGGTCAATAAACGAGAAAACAACGACACTTTCAGACCAACCGGTAAATATTCGTCGGTCATAAAGCAACCTGTGAGAATTGATCTTACTTCTAAGCTGAGAATAATAACAGACTCCGAAACTAACCTATAGCGATGTGAAAATCACGAATTGGGCGAGGCGGGCGTAGAAAGGAAAATCGTTCGACACGAATGGATGAAACCTTGTCTATTGATTTTTGGATAGTAAATATTTCATAAATTACTGTTAGAGAAAGCAACCCAGAGGGTAAGAAATTCCTGTGATAACAATTTCAATTCCAAAGGCAAGGCAACTACAATTAAAATAAATATACAATGCGTCAATATCATCAAAATTCAACCAATATTATCAATTTCTTTTTTTAAGCGATCGATGAAAGCAACGACTCATCACGACTCATCAAGTGAGAAAGCATGATTTCCTGACAGTTCAACAAACTGAACATTTAAAAACAGATGTATATGAAGTCGGGTGTGATTCTTTTGTATTAACAAGCCTTCATGTCCAACACCTGTTGTTTGATACAATTAAACACTTGTACTTCGTGGTTCGTGCATAGTATTACTTTCGATGTACAACTCTCGGTGTTATTCGAACGTGAAAATTACCTCATAGGATGAGAGCTTGTTTCGTCACCAAACGAACGGTACATAAAAACGCTGTTTTTTTCAAGAAGGTTTATAATAAGATCTTGTAAACCTTCCATTAGCTCTCGGTAATTGCACGATGGTAAAATGGTCACCATTAACATTTTCTCGGTGATAAAAGGAAGCGACCCATCTATATACATGCCTACAGCGAAAAACATTGGCTACAATTAGAATTGATGTATGGTTAACAAGTTACAAGTACAAGAAAAGGAAAACCGCGAGTGTCAATTTGCACTCTCTTTCTCTAAAAGCTTGGAAAGTGTTGGCGAAAAGAAGTTAGTTTCAGGTGAAACTATATAATGTGACAATCTTTAGAATCTCTTTTTAACGAACTAACCACACTACCAGGAATTGTTGGTAATTGGCAAGTGTTTATTTTTTATTGGCAGGGAAAATTCGACTTATTTTCTTTTGGCAATTGGAATTAAGTAACGAAGGGACGAGATAATTTTTCTCGATTATTGTCCACTCTGCAATGAGGCTTTTTTGGTGCTTTGTGAATTCGATGAATATTTGTTAGGGGCAGCCTCAGCACGAGAACAAGAATTAAACAATGATGTAGAAGTGGTAGAAGAGGTGTTTGAACCCTATAGCCTCTTACATAAATCTAGCTTTATCGCATACACAAACTATTTGACCATCATCCTTGCGAGTTGCGACATCCACTTAAATTTAAACGCCGGGCAGGGTCAATATTTACTGCACTTGCCCATAAGATACCAGCTGGAATGAATAAATACTATAAGTCTCATATTTAGACGGTAAGTATTCCCTCTTGTTTGTAAGTAATACGACAGTATATCATTCGAATGGCACATTCTCGCATGCAACAATGGGCATAAAAGGAATATAAAATAAACCGTTTCATCGTCCCACAGATTAGGACTATACATAAGGTGTAGTGGACTATCGCCAAGGGATATGTGAGTATAACATGCAAATCTACGTGAGGATACATCCGATCAACGACCCTAGAAGACTAGTCCTCCTGTGGATAGGTATGCCTAGTATGGTACATCTTCGCTTTAGCAGTAAGCCTCATTAAAAGAACATTCGCTTTTAAAAGGACATTACATTTCGGACACCTATCATTGGTGTCCCGCAAAGAGGCAGTTGCCGCATGGTCGGTGAAGATGCAAACGCTATGAATCTTCTGCACAGAAGTAACAGTACATTTAAAATTCGTCTTCGAAATTGTTAGATAATTAGTTATTACCGAAGATGATGGTTGCGTTTGTTCTAAGATTTAAGTTATGTGGGCATGATTTAAGAGCTCATGACAAAAAAAACTTGGCAAGTTTACAGTTTACAAATAGACATTGTACCGTAAAAAGTTTTTCTTTTGGTATTATAAAAAAAGTGTCGAACTTTTTGAGTTTTTTTTAATTTTATTTATGGAAACGTATAGTATGGCAAATCTGCAGAGACCTACGTAGCATTTATTTTCAACGTTATTGAGGATAAGGCCGGAATAAAACCCGGCAAACGGATCCACAGTTTCTGCAAAACATTATTCGACATTTCCTCACATTTGAGTTGGGCTGATAAACATCAAACAACGCCGGTCGGAGGCTCGCTTCTTGAATCTTCCGTGCGTTTTGTAGCGAATCCGGGTTATGGCGAAGCTAAGATGTGGCGATTGTTTGAACGCACATTTCTATCAAAGTGTGATGCATTCAATTCAACAGCATTGACCTGTTTATTACCATCAAAATAGCAGCTATAAGCAAACAGAGAAAGTAATGCCAAAACAAACTGCGAATAGACGTGTTAAAAATTAATTCACGTTAAATTTTTAGAGATCTTCTCAGCGTTAAAGAGGTATAATTTCCGTAGACCATGACCGGCAAAAGTCTAAATGTTTATTTTCTGATGAGGAATTAATGAGAGATTTGTAGAACAGTGAAACTATGAGTATTGCTTCTGGTTCCTGACTCCGGAGCGTTCAGGGATTAGATGACTGACATCCGTCTATCTAATGATAAGTCAAACAAATATTATACGATTTTACATTAATAAAAAAAACTGATAGCGAAAGTGCAAACTTATACTTGCAAAGTATCCTAGCATCATGACGTGATGTGTGGGACTGTGAGAAAAAGACGAAAAAAGAAATTTAGACTGTCAGGACGGTAGGAAATGTTTGTTTTCTATAGTGTGTCCGCCCAGCAAAACTAATTTGAAAATTTCTACAGAGCAACATTGAGTAGAAATTGGTCGTAATTTTTAAGTAACATAATTAATGGAAACTATGTCCTGTTGTAAGAATAAAAAACGTATTATTGTCGTGCAAGGGACTGTCGACTTTCGAGCACTGAGTCATAAGAGTCCGTATTTTTCTAAATTCCTATAGCAAAAATGCAGTGCGTATAGGGCAAGAGAAAAAATGCCCATGCAAACCATATATAATTATAGTGCGGCACATATCTAGCCTAGAAACATTAGAGTTCTGCAGAGCAATCATTATTATGTCAGTAGTAGATACAACATAAATAATTCATAACAACCATCAAGGAAGTGCTTGAATAGTCGTTGTTTACTTATAAAGTGCTTTATTAGTAAACTCCTTATATGCCTATGTCAAACCAATATCAGAAGCTAGGTAAAGCTTCTTCTCACGCATCATTCCAACAATGTGGTTGTCTATCTTGCCATGTGTCTTGCAAGCATTTGCCGGTCGGTGTGTGTGGATGTGTGTGTGTGTTGTGTGGAAGAAGTGGGCTGAAAGACTAGGTGACCCACAAAGGACCCGTCCTGAACACCAGCGTTGAAGGAATGCACAGGTGGAAAGATGATATTATGTTCCTTGCGCACATTAACTATGACTTAAGCTGTAAGATAATGCATCCGGTCTCGTCCGGTCTCGTATAATATTGTGCATCTCTTACGATTTTTTTTTGGTGCAGTTTTGACGATGATATTTTTTTATACTTGATCATTTAAATATATCCTATATTTTATAACGGGAAAGGTTAGTGAAATAATTATTATGTGGCTGTGAGCTGTGATCATAGTTATATGAGACATGCAATCAGATATTAAGCATAATTTTCCTGGCAAATTTTCCCGCTTTCTCACAAGGATACTTAGAAATATTCTCTAATAATTTAAACGCGAACTTTTCCAAATGATCCCAAATCAACATTTTAATGAGCCACTTGTTAAGCCAGGTTCACTCCATTGTTAAAGTTAATAATATCAGGTGAGATAAATTAATCTAATTAAGCTGTGTATGAACTGTTCCGTACCGTCAGCTTCACACCTTGCATGCATGTGTAGCGTGCATTTATAATCGAAACAACACAGCAATTTTTCGGTGATAAATCACTAATTGATCTCAATCACCACCCAATTGTAATATAATTTTCCAATTTTTTTCGTTCTCTTTCCACCGAATTGAAGTTTGGAAGAGTGGTCTAGTCAAAATGTCGACTTTTTTCACAGCGAAATTGCATCCGATTGGTTTCATCTATAAGAAGCTAAATTTACAATCGAAAATGTAATGAGGAAATGAAACCCTCATAAGGAAACGAATCCCAATATACTTGCGCTATATAATGGACAGATCAACTTTCGATAACTTGAGTTATTGGCAAGAGATGGATTCACATTGACTGTACCTTTCATTAGAAGCCATGAAGTACCAGAATAAAAATCCCTTCTAAATTAATAAACCAGTCTTCATCCAACGAAACGAGATTTTCCTCTGGGTTTGCGTTCTTACGACAAGAACACTACAGTGAAGATCGCATCAGATTTATTTTTCCATGAATAATTCAAAGGTTTTCATGGAGCAAGATGTTGTACTGCAGATCGAACCATGGATAATTGCTTGGGGTGAAGGTACGCAACACAACGACCAACGTATGCCTTGCCTAACACCACATACATCAGAAAAAAAGTGAATCGTGCTCTGATGGTCCCAATGTTCTTGACTGACCTCTACTCTAATTGCAGGCACCTTGAAAAACTTACACTTTCAGTTCTTTATATCCTACTTTATAGTCTATTTTATTTTATAAGAATCAAAATTGTTCATGAGCTCGAAAAGATTTTGTTCTGTAGACTGTGACAGCATGCAATAGTTAAATACATGGGTGGATTCTTATATACTTCTTTGTGATGATGCCTCCGAGCATAGCTAGAAATGTTAACTACATACCGATAGGACAAATTAAACTGGCTATCGAGCATCTCGTCGTTATTTGAAATAAGTAGGTCCCCAAACTAATCAATTAAACTGATCGACACCTATCTGTGCTAGAACAAACAAAAGCACCGCCGAAAAACTGGACGGACGAGGCGAAAGAATCAAACACGTTTTCTTTCGAACCTCTTTATTCTTTAGTTTCAGGTTCACTCACTTCGCGATCGGCCATTCATCAGGATGGTTTGGCACATAAAGACTAATTACCAAACGCCGCCTATTATTTCGGCTGTCGAATGGAAGTAAAACATTCAGCCGCGCACGTATAGATATAATTAATATCCACCGGCCAAAGGTGGGAGTAAAGAAAAAGAACTCTGCGCTCAACAAGTAGATGGTAATTGCGAATAGTATAATTAGGGCGATGCGATTCTAAACTTGATTTTTCAGTTTTGAGTTTAGCCTACATTTGGAGAGAAATATTCGAAATGCTGGTGCACCCGATTTCGAGCGATAAGACCACCATGTGCGAAAGTAAAAATGATAATTTCCGGTTCACAGTATTTACCATCATGATACACGCGTCGCATATCGATGACTGATGACTGAAGGAACAACTTTGAAATTTGCTTGCATTTAATGAAACAGAGATGATGAGATAGCTGTTTGCGAAATTGCACAAAGAAGTGAGAATCTTTTCCTGCATTTGACCGTTGGTGCCGAGTTGGACCAAAAAAACATACCACCATATTATACACAAGTCTGCCATGTGTACTAAACAGAACAACAGCTCCTCTTTTTCCAAACCTCGAATCTAATTGCTGCCATTATATCTTCATTCTTCACTCTTCAGTAAGGCAAGAAAAAATTACATCCCGTAAGGAAACAAAAAGTAAAACGGGCAACCATTTTGCCTTGACCGTTGTTACGATTGAACAGTGATATGATGAGACGCAGAGAAAAAAGGTTTGACAAGTCGTGAAGAGGTGTAATTTAGAAGCCGAAACGCGTTTTTGCGAGACAACAATTACCGCCGATTGCGAGCACCCTTACTGGTGCAGGAATACCAGACGTTGGAGTCCTGGGTAGAGTGTAAAGTATCTTTCTGTAGATTTTTGATGGCACTGCACAATTTCGTGAACAATCATCTCCGCACGACGCTCTATAATACACTCAGAGGCTATGTTTTCGGTTTTATGTGTTCAGATCCGGGTTCAGATCGCGCCGATGGATGCACTTTAAAATAATTTTTCCTTAAGGGTATAATGATATTCTTCTCGAAGACCGGTTCATTTATCAAGTCGATTAACATAACGCTCCATGCTAAAAGTACGTTTTAATCGAACCCAAGAGTTGGTAATATGGGTAATAACTCTACTTTCGAGTTTATATATTGATAAAACGCCGAAGAAAGATTGGATATTATCGAGTTCAGGACGATTATGTTCAAAATATTACAAAAGCGACACCAAATATCTTACTATCCACATATATCTACCTAGATATTTTACCATCTTTTAACCTTACTCTGGTATAACGTATGGGATTACCATGTGGTACACCAATACATACTTCTATGGTATTACTATGTATGGTATACATTACATTGCCATCTAATAAGAAGATCTTATTAGTATGCCATCTTTTTACAGCCTTATAGTAACATATTTGGTTTAACATTCAAAGCTGCGTTTAAACTCTGCAAATAAACACCGAATAACAAATGAAATATTTCACATTTCTCCTAAACAGGGAAAGTAAATTTCATTTCGAGATCTGTCCTTCGATTATGAAAGATTATACCAGCATGGCCTGCCATAGGAAATTAAACGCCCATATCACTAAAGGCCCCGACAACATAAAACGTGTAGGCTAGGATTTCAATCAGTAAATATAGGTACTATGCACGGATTCCTGATGCTTGATTCTTGAAAGATGAATTTGTTCAACGATTATGTATGCGTGACACGTCATTCCGAGAGAAAATTCACCAGAAGAAGATCGTAGATATGCAAAGAAGGTGCTTAGAGCGCATAGAAAACGTGAAACGAGAAGAAAATGCCTCTGCGTATACGCAGATTGGTGAGATAAGTGTTGTAACAGCCATGAGAAATCACACGCAACAAAGTTCTCTCGAGTTTGTTTTGAATTTGGGTGGCTAATTGATCAATGGTTGCCCCTTAAAATATTAATTAGGGAACGTCTTTGTTGAGCTAAGAAGGTCTCGAGTTCGATTCTTGCATTAAGTTGATGCCTATGTTTTTCTCTGAGGAAACATTTCATTTCCGATTTTGGAGATATCCCAGGGTCACACCATGGGATGCTGTGGACTTGATATCAATTCCCACCCGGTAACTTTTGGCCCTATATTCATGGCACTATATTCATATATGGCCCATATTCATGGCAGAAAATGTTATTAGTAATAGGTAATAGGGGTTTCTTTGCCTTTGTCGTGTTAACAGCCGAGCTCGTAATTTCACTCCCTCCACCCTTGACGCCAAAGACACAGCTCAAGTAGCTGAAGACAATTTCTTAGACCCTGTAAGGCCGTTGGACCCCATCGCCACGAAGTGAATCCCAAAACTGCTACGAGAAAGCTAACCTGATATAGGTATACTGATACATGGAGGTGCCAGATTACAGAAGAAACCTGTGAGATGTTTCAGATGGAATTTAAAACTCATCGACACGAAATTCGATCGGAAGACTTAGAAATAAAATCAACCCTTTCAATCAATGATCCGTGAAACCATTTAAGTCATAAACCCGCAAATTACTTTATATTTTTTAATTTTCTTGTGAGGCATCTGTAAATTTCGGGCTTTCGCTTGCTCCATAATGTTTTTTTTATAATCCTTATCGGTATCGTCATAGCAACCAATATGGAACATAGTTTCATGTTTCCACCCCCAAATAAAACCCCACCGCGTCCACCTACCTGTTCACACCCGTGCGAGTAGCGCATCAGCACAGGAGCGACCACCGCTCCCGCCTCCACATCCTTCATCTCGTTCTTCAGCTGCGTAAACTGGAACAACACATCCTTGTCGTAGTCGATCCGCCGCTGCAGAATGCCGAGCAGGATGTCCAACGAGTGATTGCCGAGGGTCGGCTCGACGACGTTCAACAACGTCTTGTTCTTGATCAGCCTGTCCTGGATGTCGGGTTTCTTCAACGTCAACTGGCGCTGATGCGACGCCTGCACCGGTGCCGGCCCTTTCGACACCCCGTTGTTGTTGTGTCCAGCCAGCGAGAGCTCCTCGAGCTTCTGCAGAGCGCCCTTGTACGTCTCGACGACCCTCTGGAACTCGACCTTGAGGGCGTCGTGAAGATTGGTGAGCGTCTCGTCGGTGGTGCCGACCAAACCGTGGGCTCCTAGGCCTTCGATCGCTTTGTCCAGTGTCCGGCGTCGCGCCTGAAGTACTTTCTTCACTTTGGGATCGGACAGCACGATCACTTTCAGCAGTTTCTTACAACTGCAGATGAATGGGCCGCATAATTCCCATTTTCCGCTTGCCTTTTCGATCTCCTGGCTGGAAAAGAACTTGACCATCTGCATGATCACGCCGTCCGGCCGCAACAGCTTCATGCTGAAGTTGAGTCCGTCGGAAAGGAAGACTTTGGCGTAGAGAGCTTCGAGAATCGACAAGCTGTGCGGCATCGACTCGACGAACAGATCGATCGGCAAGTCGTTCAGGATCACTTTGAACGTGCCGTGGCTGAGACGATTGATAAAATTGGCCGCCTCGCGGTACTGGAAGTTCTCGTACAGCAAAATGATCCGCTTGACGGCGAACCGCGGGCTGACATCGGCGATGGTCATCGACGACAGCCGCTGGTCGAACTCCTCTCCGGGGAAACCGTCCACCCAGCGCGAATTCCGCCACTGCAGCTTCTGGATGTTGTTGCGCTTGTTCGTGCGCTCGGGCTTGATGCACTCGCCGTGTTCAAGCAACGCGAACCCGCCGGCGTTGTTGCCCGAGTTGTACGACGTCCACGTGGAGGAACGCGACTGGGAAGACACCCCCGAGTCGACCAGCGGGGGCGGCGGCAGCATAAGCATCGTGTTCTGCGTGCGACGGAGAGCCTGCGGAGCCCGCGAGAGCGTCTCCACGTAATATCTGTCCAAGCGGTTCATGGTGTACTGCTGATCGAAGAAGTCACTGGAAAAATCCGAGCACTAGTGTCCTTTTGCTATACTAATACACACAGTCCTGAGTCCACTTCGTCGAAAGAAAACACTGGCACAGTCCGGTAACGTAACACTCTCAACACACCGAAATCGTCAAATCAAATCACTCGAAACAAATTATTATGAGAATCACCCAAGAACAGATATCCGCGCTCGACGATGTCAAATCGATACATTGTCACAATGAACGAGGCACGCGTGGAGTCTGTATACGCACTGTCTGTATCGTGGCGGAGCACGCACTTGCTATCTGCTACACGCGTTGCTGGTGACTGAGTGCCGACTCTAGCAAGGTGGCTTCGGCAGCGAGCGGAGGATGGTCGAGATTCGAGGGCAACGTGCAAACACCGCACCGTCGCTGCTGCCGAAGACACGAGCGCTCGAACGCGGGGAAAAAGCTAGGAGCCAATAGGAGACGCTGGTTCATTGAACTTGTTGCTCGGTACGACCAATCAGGGTTACGGATGGCGACGGATCGAAACGGAGGCAATGTTGTTCGATTGTAAAATTGCATAAGGCGCCGTGGGCGAGGGAGTGAGGCAGATGCGAGGCTTGGGGATTGATGGATGGACGGAGTCAGAAGTCAACCACTCCTTAGCGATGAATGAGGGGCATGTTAAATAAATTTTATTCGTCATTTTAAGGAAGTGTGACAGGTGAAACCGAAAGAGTTTGAACTAATTTCTGACGGAATCTTGTTGATAATTATAGATTCGAAACGAAACCATCATGCTGCGATTAAGCTTCTGCGTTTATGGTAGGAATCCATTAAGATTCTTGCGACCGGCTACATAAATCAACAGATGATTGATGAAAAGTGTGCAATGTCAAATATAATACGATGTCCCTCCAAACGAAGGGTCAACTCATTCAATTTATTTCCTAGCCAGAAAGAAGCGGTCATCCATTTAAACGATAAAATCATGTGTGAGATAAAACATACTATTCATCTGATTGCTTTTAAGGTCAAGCTATTAGGGATATTCGCGATTTGACCTAAGTGGAACCTCAATATTTTGGCACATCAATTCAACATCGGACCAGGATTTCAGATGACCTTTGGAATTATTCCTATACGCAGGTCAGATGCATCAAGCTCTCACGATTTGCACCTAAGCTGAGCATTCAATCTGGCAAGTCGTGGTCCATCTGCAGCCACACTTGATATCTTCAAAGTCACTGCAGATAATAGCATAATACATAGGTATAACGATCATCTTCGAACAGATATTGCGAGATACATTGCCAAAATGATTGGGGAACTTAGATCGCAATTTATTTTTTATTCAATTCAACCACAGACAGACAGAAATTTAGTTTCAGGTGCGACGTCTCTAAAGAATGTGCAAATGGTCCAGTATATTTCCGAAGCAGACACTCTTTAACCACGGTCCATGATTGACCCCAGGGTCCATCAACCTCTTTCTAAATCGCACACAACAATAGAAGCATGTGTTTTTTCAACACGTTCTACGCTACGCCTATTCTTTTTTTAAATAGTCTATACGCATCTCGAGGCATTTTTTACAGCAATGTCCAGTCTCCTTTTATTAAGCGCCTTGATGCGAGCGAGCGTGTGGAAGTGTGTGTATCTGATAGATTACATCCAGCTTTGTGTTTAATACCGGTTTATTATCGGTTTTCAGGGGCCTGGATCGGCGCTAGTTTCGAGATCACAGCGTGGAAAATACTTACAGTTTGCACCCTTTTTATGACACTTTTGATTGGTCAACTATGACTTTTACCAATGTTGAAATTGACTTGAGACAGGACACAGAGGAAATGTAATTTAAATTTTAAATTACTTGTTGAAATGACGATGTGTTATGGAATTTACTAGAATTTCGAATTTCTTTAAATGTGAGTTGCCTGTATAGAAATTTATACGCATTTCTTCCCGTATATACAGATAGATCCGACTATTACATCTATAAGTATACAAATTTCAAGCGGATTTTGAGTTGTACCTGTTCTAACACCAGCCGTGAGTGTTTTTCACTAATTAAAATTTGTATAAAAATCTATGAAGTTGAAGTATAAAGCTGGATCTACACAGAGACGTTTCTTAGCAGAAGACCAAGCGGCGGTCCAGGCATCTTATGTCTTGAATAACATGGTGATAACCTGTTAGCGGAAGTGTGCAGCCTCTTGCGAGGAGCTCGCCAAAGACGGAGGTGTACTTCAAGTGGGAGAAGAAGCAGACACACTGGAGAAGAGGTCTGTAGATGTGCCCGGAGCACGTGAATTCCAACACGCATAGCGCCGGTCATTTCTTTACATTGCTCGGTTTTCTCTTAAGTTATCTGGTGTAATGATGAAAAAAAATGGGACGTTTATGATTTTGTTGAACGATGAATAATTTGCTTGGGATCAAATGAATTGGGCTAGCTAATGTAAGTACATGTATAACGGAGTTCGTGCGATTTTCTTATTCAAAGTAAAAGTTTTTTGGATGCAGATTTGTGCGAAATAGTGTGTAGTGTGTTTTGGGAAGGGAACCGCTAATGACTTCTGCATACTTCCTACACAGACGGCATCTTGAGTGACATGAATTTTTCCAGGGAAGTGAAAAAAATTTAGAAATAGAGAAGTATTTAAATTTTAAAACTAAAGAAGTATGACATGATAAGATTTATTTTAAGAAACGAAGCCGTAAGTTGAAAGATCCAGGGATCGACTCCCGCTGCCGATACAATTTTGGAATGGACATTTAGTTTATGCAACGAAACATTGCAGTTTAGTTTGGCTCGAGTAAAATCTAGGATATGCGAGGAGCTAGCATGATGCTCCCATGTGCAGATATGAGCATATGAGATACAAGTTCTGTCTCACTGGAACTTGCGGCTTTTCATTTCACCTCTGAATTTCCCCACGGAACTTTGCCACCACCATCAACATAGATCCATTTTATTTTTACCAAACCCGTTACCTATTTGCCAAGCCGAAAAAAATTCGATTACAAATTCGAAACTGAAGACTATTTTTGGGAGAGCGCGCATCGCAACAAAATGTGAACACGCAACGAATACGCGAATTGGCAGTTGGCGGTTTGGCGAAACAAACGGAACGCCAACTGTATGTCAGCAAACATCCTGGCGAAATATTCGTCGGTCAAACTTGGAAGGTAACACGCGTTACCATGAAGTTGAATGAAGACGCCCGAAGACGTGAAAATTCCGACACGAGATGTATCTAATAAAGGCCGCCATACTTATTATTTGTTAATAGCTATAACCAACATTGATTGATATTACGGGACATGGTCTAATATTTGCAAAATTTCTCTTTGAAATAATCGGAGATAGATTTGAGACTCGTTAACCTCTGGGTTAGTGGCGTGAGGATGTTAAGTTCTTGAAATTTGCGCTAAGTTTGGCCGAAGATATCATCTAAACTCTAAAGCAATTGGGGAAATTTCCATGATGCATTATAATCAATAAAATGAATTGTAAAAACCTTCTATGCCTCTTTCTCTTTTTTTTCAGATGATGACAATGACAAAATTAGTGTCAAATTACTTTTAATTGAAGTCCATGTCTCAAATGAAAAGAATGCCAGGCCATTTCTTTAGTCTCCATCACTTTCTTGTTGCATGTTTGGAGTGAAATATTTTTCTCCCAAGTGTTACCCATGTGGCCAACGTAAAGAAGCAGCTACCGAAAATAATTACACCTCGTATGATTGTATTGTCATTTGCGCTGACCTGGATGTATCAAAATATATGTGAATTAAATGTCAGGATTGGTTTATTATTGTTGTAGGTTTTCTCCTATTTTAGTGTGCGGAGGAATTTCATATAGAAAAATGCATCTCATGGCAGAAAGTGATCTCTGAGATTTCGATTGCTGATTTTCCATTGAAATGTTCTGTTCGTAAAGAAATGTGCATGTAGCACTATCAAATTCGTTACATTCCTTTGTGATTTTAATGTTTAATGAATACCGCACCTTTATTAAATTTTGATCATAACTGTAATTGTGTTTTCAGAAAGTATATTTGGAAGTCGATCAAGAAGGAAAAATATTGATAGTAAAATGGCACACATCAATTTCTCATACTGCAAAAAGATAAAATAATCTAGAAAATCAAATAAAAAAATGTATTTGATAATTAGCACGAATTAAACAGAATTATAAAATCATAAAATGCAAAAGCATGACAGGTTTTTGGCTAGCTATATTTTGACACGAATCAAAAGCTGATGCACGCACACAAGTTTCATCCAATTTTCATAAATTATAACAGTTTTTTCTGTTTTTTCTTCACTCAGATTGTATCCCATCGAAGTTCTCGGTACCTAATTTTTGCGATTCCGAAACACGAGAGCCTAAAGCAAGACTCAAAATACTAGGCATAAACATTGACAGCTAAGACAACCTGCTCTGAACTTTTCGAACAGGCACAGCACAAAATGCGCAGCAACTTTGTAGAAATCGCACTTCCGGAAAACACTGCAAATTGCATGCTCGCATTTTCTATAAAAATAAACATGAGAGAGGAATTGAGCGTATCGGGGAGAAAATATTTTGATTTGAGCTGTCAAGAATGACACGGAACAGAATTCAAATACAGTCTGCTATAATATGTGTACCATCGGACACTCTTTCACAACTTTAGGGTCAATTTTAATTGTTGTTATGATCGGTAAAATCAAAAACATCACTGTTTATTCAAACATGATGCATGTATGATGCATGATGTGATGCATGTGCAGTATGCATGATAATTACATAAAAAGTATCATTGGTATTGAAACAAATTCCTTTTTAGACAACTGTGCAAAATGCATCGTCTCAATTACCTGGCATGCTTGACATAAAGTAATCACATTTTCATGCAAATAGCAAAGAGAACTCCTGTGTAAGAAAGTGGGAAGTGATAGCACGAATGATTATCGTAGCAGTAATTGATATTCAATTCCAAATGCATTGTTAATTGCAGTGATTTAAAGAAATGCATAATATTTCATTGCATGTGAGCAACGCTTCTGATTGTATCATTCACTCTCACACTTCATAATGGAATCGCATGAATGCATAGACGGATCTGATAATAGCTGATTTACCCCAGCAGCAAGAAATTTTCACTTGCAACTTGGAAATTGCGGAAACGATTTTAATGTTTACTGTAATTGTAAACGCTGGTACTCAATGAATCATTTAAAAAATGAATGGAAGATAAAACACCAGAAAAGTTGCTGAAAGATAAATGCAGCATAAGAAATCATATAAAATCGGCAAAAAAGCGTGTAAGCGTAATTTCAGGTTTAGTCGTGCATAGCACTATATACAGGTACATAGAAATGCTTGTCATCTAAATCAACTAGCAAGTAGTGAAGATTTCAAGGTGTCAGAGAAAGAAATTGGTTTACAATTAAGAAGGATCGGCAAGCTGTGCCAAACTGTGGGAAATCACGTTCTTTGAGATGCAGCGATGATTTTTCTTATCGACCACGCAGTTTTTAATAAATGTGCACTTTGATTGAACATAATCGCCAAACAAGTAATTTGACATTCCTTAGGGTGATTGTTTCTCGTGGGAGTTTTGTCGAGAATGCAGCAAATTTTGGGATGAGAAATCAATTTATTTAAATTGACGTGTAAGTACCATTAAATTTGATACAAACCTTTGAATGACATATTATAGGATTCTATAACATGTCATTCTAATATATATAAAATAAAATGTACCAAAAGCAAAGTATTCAGCTGTTTGGTCAGTTTATTTAATTTATTTTTGTGTGTGTGTGTGTTTGTTTGTGTGTACGTGTAATGTGTTTCTACACCTACCCTAATAATATATTTGAAAACGCTGAGTTATTTACGACTGTCGAATCAAAAAATGCTGAAAAATCTGTAAGGACACAATGTAACACAATGTTTTTGCAGTATATTTTGACTGCTGGCCGTACCTATCTATATTTATTGGCCATACGAACGGGCTGCAGAAAATTTAAAAAAATAGAAGGATATGTTCTGTGGATTTAACCCCAGTGTAAATTAAATCAAATCTGCCATAAGATAACTTATGACACGATCAAATAAAAATTTCCTTTTTTGGGTTGACAGCTGTCAATGTGAAATATAGTTTATACACCCCACCATGCCTGAAAATTAAACCGTAAAGGTAAATTTTAACTACATACAGGTATGTTTCCAAGTCCAGTTTCAATTGAAGCATTCTTCAAAGTTAAATGAATAAATCATTCAATCTTTGACGGTGCAATTCCGAAAGTAGCTCGACGATCACCAAGATCATAAGTCATAAAGCATACGCTTAAACCATTCGTTGGGAGATGCGTGTTAAAATAATTGGCATATTGGAAAAGGATAAATAAATTGAGTGCTCATTATAATTTATTACTCGACAAGTAGAACTTCACATATGGGATAACCTACACCCTACACTTATGTATAAATTCATCCGAGAAGGAGTGAATCGCAGCAGCAACAGCAGCTAAGAGTGGAATAGGATCGCGTGATAAACAGAGGCGGTTTCTCATACGATCTCAGAATATAGTGTATGCATTAATAGAAGACTATATAGATTCACCGACACTTATTCTGTGATTTTAATGGAAATTACTATGTAATTTGCCCATTTCTACGCTATTAGAGTTGGTTAATTGAAAAACTAAATTATGTACTACTATATGGTACAACCGAAAATCTTTGTAGACAGAATGCTGTCTGCTTATACCGGAAGAAAGGAAGTTATACTTTCATTGTCATGAGTCATGATCAATATGCAAAAAATCAATAAAGCATTAGCAATATATGACGGCTTAAATTCGCAAAAAAACACACTCATTCGAAATTGTAATGCTGTTTGCATGCACATTTCTCGACGTTGAAAAAATGTATACAATCTATTAAAAAAAACATGTCTCTAATATGTTAATTTTAAATTAAAGGGCACAGATGTAACATTTATTACCTCAACATAAATTTACGCAGAGTACTAAACTAAAAATCTTATCAGAACGCCAGAGCCGAGACGAAACCCTGGGTTGCCTTGCTTGCCGCGATACTTGCAGGATCAGAGATGACTGCAGCCTGCGATTGGTACAGGCGCCGCATGCATACGATCTCTCTGCCTGCAGCGAAGATAGTATATGCCATGCTCATGCCGAGGCCTATATTGGCTGTGCGGCAATATAAATATAATTTGACACCTAAATTAGAATAAACGTCGCGAGATAACACCTTATTATCGCGTTTAGCGTCAAAGTAGATAAATTAAAGATGACGTGAATTCTCATCGGATTGAATAAGTGGTTATTTGATTATTCAACAAAATATTATTATAAAATACGTTATTTGACCTGATTTTAGTTACATATTGATTGGTATTTTGTATCGAATTCTGTTTAGCAGTTGGAATTTCCACGTGTCAGCATTTGGCGCCATGTATGTAAATTTTCTATATAACCTACAAACAAATCAGCGATGGAAATAATTCCATGAGGAAATTGCGAGAAAATTCAAATGGAAACAGTAGGAACATTTTTAATGAAAACCCAAATTCGCCCAATAAGGCCACGAATTCTTTTTCCGGTTTTCCGTTTCAACTTTTAACTCGAACTCACACTCAAAACAGAGCACCTCAGCTAGTGACCCGACGAAACTCCCATAAATTAAAATCCTGCATAACGAACAAAAAACCCATGCGTTTCACACCTGAACCTAATGAATCGACACAGAATTTACGGAAAATGTGAGAATGATAGTCACGTCCCCGTGAGCTATGCCGACAAAACGGGGCGTAACAAACAGCGCAGGTTAGAGTTAGACAAAAATAATCGTGATTCCTCTACCAACAGCTCTTTCAATGTAGCAATGGACCACTACGTGTGTGCATGTACGAAATACTGGGCCACACATGAATTACAGATTCTCTTTGATCTTGGTATTCTAGTTTGTAGATGGATTTCTTAGAAGAGTGCACAGTTTGGCTTTTCTTGTCTGCCCTCAAAAAAGCCTTGACTGTCGCTTGATCCGCGACCTGTATGTGTAAGAGTCAATTCTCGCAAATCTTCTTACAAAGATTTGTGTTCTAGCTTTAGTACGAAAAAATTGATTTACATTGCCCCACATAAAAACAATGCTAGTATACTGCTAGTCGATCACACCGTTTTCTAAAACCACATTAAACGTTTTTGGGCTAAACATCAATATATACCGCAACAATAAAAACATTATGAAATTACCATAGGTAAGAAAAACAATCGGCAGTCTAGGCATCTTATATACTTAACTCTGATGCACCATTGAGAGCTAGAGCTTGGATATAGGTAACTAATTGATAATTAATTCTGATTTCTTTTCCTTCAGCAGAGGCTGCACATCAAGCTGCAATGTAGAACAGATCGTTGTATGATGGCCATTATCTGCATTCCACGTTCATTTCGCCACAGGGATGCAATTTTGAATCGAAAAACACGAGAAAAAAACAAACTTCTGTCTTGTTGGATTACTTAAACATAAGTCGTAATAGATCGTGATGGTTTATTTGATTCTGATACCCTAGGGGGTGAGTACTCCCACAAATTACAAAAGTTTAGTTTGTGGAACAGAAGTAGGAATATCGGTATGATAAATGCACGCTCGGCGTTGGAATAAATCAAATCGAATTGAAAGTAGCATGAAGTGTTCGTGAGATCGGATCTGTGGTGGTTTGATACACTTGCATTGAAATGGTGAGCATGAATTATTGAGCGAAATCGAGCGAAGAGAGTTTGGCAATTATTTGTAAATCATTATGTCTGTAATTTCTGATGAAGTCGCCAGAAGGGGGTATCAAAATAATTAAGAGTGATTCGTATTGATGAATTTATACTGTGTCACTGGAATTTGTTCATTTCTTCGGTAAATTCCTCATTCATATATATCCAAAGTATACGATAAATTTTTATACCTTTACTGATATCGATTTAAGTTAACAGAAAAGATAAAAAATATGTAAAATTATTAATATGTAATTCATAATGTTGATAATTACACTCAATTTCGCAGAAAGTGATATCAAAACAATAATAGAGTGATTCTTATTGTTGAAGAACTATTCTGTGTCACTAGCGCTTATAATTTTCTTATATATAAATTCCTCAATAAATGCACTCAATAAATGTTACGACTGATTCGATAGTAAACTGAAGGAATAAATGTTATTTTAGGTTTAATTTACCCACTAATGAACCACAAAGACTTCAGAAGTAATAGACGTCAGGAAATATTATATTGCATTATAAAGTAATTATAAATAATAAAATTTCAAACTCAACAACACAGGAAAAAATAAAATATAAAATCAGCACAAACTCACTCTAAGTTAAGATGTCTACCGTCGAGATATATCCACACAGCAACAACTAGGTGGAATCGTGAAGGAATCAAGTTCATGATTGACCCAATCATCGAGTAGCTTCGTAGTAACGAATAATTCAGCACCGAGTACCTACGTTTCAAATTATAGGTCATACCAATGTATTAGAATTGACGATTTTCTCTCACACCATACACGTGCGCCATATAAACAGAATTCAAAGAAGTATTTATGATATAATCATTTCAAACTTGACCGATGTTTGGGTCCTTCGGGGCAAGAATAGCTGCCAGTGAAAATAGAGGAATTTTGCATCACAGTCGTCCACTTTCTTAGGAACCGCAAATCGCCACCTGACCAAAAGAAGTTCAAAATAATATAATTGAATATCTCTCAAGAGCATGAGAAAATGAGGCTTGGTTGCGATTTTTTGCTTCAAAGACGTGGATGTAATGTTTTCAATTCAAATGTAATTGAAAATTAAAAAATAAATAAAAGGCTTCTAAGGTAAAAAAATCGTCTTCTGCATTTTTTAAGAAAAATAAATAATTGTGTATGTCACTGGGAGTGCCAAGAAAATAAAGGCAAGGCAAGGTGACAATCGTGACAAAGGTTAAAAACAATATTTTTAACGGGTAAACATCCAAACACAATCTCGCGTAGACAAACATGACCTCAATCATAAAATGCTCATCAGATTACACAAAAGAGTTTCCGCCATAGCGTAATACTTGATCGGTATAATGGAGAGCGATTAAATCCTGCATTTCGAGGGTGCATACCGCGCGAGCTCATGCATTGTTCGTGACTGGTGGGCCCTGGTTACGTGTTCCGGGTCACCCGAATCTTTCGCAGCCTCCACCGCCGTCGTCGTGCATTTGTCGTAAAACCGTGTTAAAATATCGTGGCGAAAAATCCGCAGCGACAGCTGAGTACGCACATAGCACAGCATGTTTCAAGTTGGTGGTACATTGTGTTTTAAACTTTGAAGCTAAGCAAGTGTGTTTGAGGTTCATACTACACTGTGTTTGAAGTCCATAGCACCATAGGCTAATAGCACAAAGTGTTTGAAGTCCATAGCACCATAGGCTAATAGCACAAAGTGTTTGAAGTTCATAGTATACTGTGTTTTAAGTTAAAAGCACAGCGTGCTTGAATTCCATAGCATATACCGTGTTTAAGTATTTTCAAGCTGTTTGAAGCATATTGTGGCACGATTTGGTTACGTTCCTCCAGAGCGCATGGACTTCCCCTTAAAACTTGCAAAGTAATTTTTTATTGTAAGCAACTCTGGCGCGTACCAAATTTGTAAGGTTGATATTATTATTTCTAACCAAAAATGTCGCACGTTCCAAAAAGGCTGCTCTCAAAGAATTTGCTCAGACTTACGCGCTGGATTGCTTTTTGTGTTTTACTTTGAAGAAAAACAACTCTGGCATAACTTTAAGACACGAAGTTCGGGTGGATTATTGCTGGTATTTTTATGTCCCACCGAAAGCGCAGCACGTTCCGAGCCGTCCGCTTCACACCTAGTGTGCTAAAGCCTTCGGGGCACGGGAAAACGACTTGAGACGTTTAGACGTTTCAAAAAATGGCTTGCAGTTTACTTTAGTGATATAAAAAATCTGTACACCTAAGCACGATCGCAATCGCACTCATCCGTTAAAGTAAAGTGTAGCTGCACAGGATTTTTGTCCTGAGAGTTTATGCGGTTGGCCCCACTGACCGATAACGTATTATTTAACGCATCGGTGAGATTTTTTTACTATTTTATTAAGTAACCTCAAGAATTCACGTTGCAACTTCATGCAGTAGCCGAAAAAAGCACTGGAAACTGGTAGTTTCAAAGATTACATACAATTCTTTGTGCGTTAGTCCTTAAGATTTTGAGGATTGATATCTTATAGTGTGAACAATGGTATTAAGCTCCATTACATGGGTTGAACTTAAAGATGAACGTTTACGCCTTGATTTTTTTTATGAGAATATGCATTATAAAGCAACTCAAGTATAGATGAAACTCAGAAATCCTTGACTGGTTCAATATTTGCATCGCAAACTGCTGAAGAAAGAGTGCAAAATTGTTATTCGCTCTGTTTCACGCATGAGCCGCAGAGGCGTTGGTAAAAGACAAAGAAAATTAATGGGTGTTTTATATTTTTATGCAATACTCAAAAATCACGTGCCATGAATGTCAAATTCCTAAAGACGCCTTCAGCAAAGGTCAGAATTCCAAAACTTTATCACTTCAAAAAAAAACATACTATCAAACAAATGGTCGTGTAAGAAAAAAATACAACACCATTCAATCAAACCAATCTATTTCACAATATAGTCGTAAAAATTTTGGCTAACGAATTCGTTTAAGTATTTAAAGCCAAGCCATATTAAAATACTTAAAATAAATTCCTGTAAGAAACCAATACACGGTCATAAACCTTAACAACAACCATAATTAATTTTGAACATGTTGTGCCCGATTCCGGCTTGGAAGCAACATGAGCCCCATCATCAAAAGTAAGGAAAACTCAATCACCATTGCACCTATTATAGGTACTATATACACATCAGTAGACACGTACACCAAGCATCACGGATTCTTCATACTTCCTTTGATCACTGGTCTTGAAGCTTTTGCATTGTACCAAATAAAAACCATCGGCATTTCCTTATTTAAAAAAAACCAACTGTGAATCTAAATATGTTAATCATAAATGCAACGATTTTTAAGTTATTTTCAAACTACGCAGCTTGGTTAATTTTTTTAAAATGAAATATCGATTCGTGAGAATGGAACATGCAATGAAATGCATCCAAATGTGGAAAGTGGTGTTGAATATGGCAATCAGAAATAAGATTCTATGCATTTATCTATAAAGACAGCAGGCGATCCGTTGAAACTTTATTACTGTTTTATTATTTTATTGTGATGCAGAAGCCCCACGGAATTTGTTTTGTGATAATACGCGATAAGGTGTGTGTGCTTTATTCACTTTACGAATTAAATTAAATTATATGCGAATGTTTGTCAGATGCTTGAGTTATTGTAAGTTATTGCAGTTTAACTATACAAGTCAACTTACTATTGTAAGTCAAGTTAGTGTAAGTTTAACCTATAAAGTCCAACATTTCCGTTAAGACCTTACGCTGCACTCTTAGCGAATGATCAAACATACATGGTATAAGCACGGAGCTATATGGCCTCTACTATAGCTCCGTGGTATAAGCATGATTTATTTTGCACCGATAAACAATCTTTAATGAGTTTTAAGGGTTCTAACATGGCAGCAGCAGCAGCAGCAGCACATGAGCTATTATAACGCTCAGGGGCAAAAGTTTCGGCCACCGGTACCGTGCATTGAAATCTCCCACACAGAATCCACTAAGCAATGCATTGGTACCCGGCAAGTCAACCAGATGAGTTACTTACCCTGCAATACACCATGCAGCTCCTCGCTAAAAATAATCATACACCACAAATCACGACCTATCGATGATGTTCAAGTTAGATAATAAATGTATTAAAATTGTTTGCATCCAGCGATATTTTCCGTCTCGTTTGTTCCCTTGTTTATTAACGGAACATAACCTAGATAGAGGTTTTAGTGATAGTTTTCGTCGACCTAGAAACATGGTAGCCTCGTCCGCAGCAGCATCGCCGCATCTCGTCTTCGTAATCTTCAATGGACCACCTTGCAATGGAGGTTTAAGGAGGCTGGACCAGCGACACTTGAGTCTTGACTGCCTTTGCTAGGGGGTCTAAAAGCTTTCCTGTATGCCTTTCTGATACCGAATCGCATTTACGGAAATGTCAACTCGCAATTGTTAATCGCAGTAAAATTCCCACTAAAACTGATTTATTTACCTCAAAGCTACGGAATATAACACGAGATGTCGATATATGTAGAAAATTTGAACTGTTTAATTGTTTTTATGTTTAAAAAGTAATAATGTTTTGCTACCAAATATTTACTTTTGGTTTCCTGTTGCCTTCGTTTTCATGCTCAAGACTTGAAGAAAATTGCCGAATTATTGTTTTAAACCACGTGACTATCTCCAAAATGGGAACGTGTGGGTACCCGGTGATAGATGTCACAAATGAGGTGGAATTTAGGATGGATTCAGCCAAGACTTTCTAGTAAATTCATAAAAACAAGCATAAATAAACTTGAAACGAGTGTCTGTGAAAACGGGCGGCGCTCTAGGCTGCCTAACAAGTCGCAAGATGCGAGCACACCTGTGTCGAGCACGAAAGGACCAAGTGAATGGGCGCAGTGCGACTTTTACACACTCGACGCGCGAAGGGATCACCGCTGCCGACGCAAATTCCGTAAATACTTGGTCAACAACTAAGCGGTTTTTTCCTCGAGTGTACACACTTATTTGATAGACTTATAATAGAAATGTAAATGAAAGGATGGTCGAGGAAAGATATATACGTTGTGAGTCATGATTGTGAGAGTGGATGGGCTAAATTTGGCAAAGGCATTTTGATTTGTGATGAAGTGGAGACAGAAGAAACGTGTAATGGATTCTCAATTGCCTTGTGTATAATTGCGATACCCGACCGATATTCTTGAACACTTCAAAGCGTCAAACCCCTATTCGATTTTTTTCTACAAATTTCCTTGTGAAAATTGTCTCAGTGACAGTCCTTTTACCTTTTTACCTGTTAAATATACGATACGAAAAATATTTGTATACCGTTTTGCTTCCATTGTATTCAATTTCACCTATTTAATAATATAATAGAAATAAGATTCAAACTAGAGATTTCAATGCATTGACGTCGCGTGCTTATTAATATCTACTTTTCCTTGCTCGAAGTCAACCGATATTGCTGAGAAATTTATGTCGTTGCACAAGAAAATGCAAATCTAGACGCTCAAGCGCTTCGATAATGACCACGATCTGGGTAGGAAGAATACGACAGGGTTATAATGCGAACGCCAAGTGCAATGTGGTCAAGTTATGTCTAGCATTGTGACAGGGTCAAGTGTTTAATCGTACTGCAAACGTAGATTCTCACGACAAAGAATGCAGTTGCATTTGCGGACGGTTTTCAAGTCAAGTATTACTGTGCGAATAGAGAACTGTTTAAAATGTTTTTAATGCTCTTTTACATTGTGGGCCGACCACGCACGCGTATAAAATAGTGTGAACTTCAATTAGTTATTGCCCACGACGTCGCATTATGTGGTTAGTTTGTGTAAACTAGATTTTATTTGAAATTCCTCGAGGTCTCCCCGTCATGTCCTTATTACAGTTATCACAATAATTAAGTAATTAATCATTACGCAGTATACAAGAGAATGAAGAGACGCTGTGTAATTAGACATTAACTTTTTTTGGTAAAAATATGATGCATTAAGTAGACGTCTATTAGGTATTCGTTTTTGTATGTATTAGACAACGAGAATACAACTGAACTAAATGAGAACCCGGGTTTTCAAAAACCGAAATATTTCGTTCTCGTGTCACGAAAAAGCTTACCTTCCACCAACAAAATAAATCCTTTTTCGTGCAAGCGGTGTTAGTGAATAATTATTGTTTTAAATTTAGTTCTGGAAAGCCAATAAAAATCCCACCGGTCAATATAAGCAAAAAAAAAATTCAACGCAGGGTATAAAGATAAACAAACAATCATAGTGCATCAATGTACAGATAAACTAACAATCATAGTGCATCGTAGTCTATCTTACTGCAAGTAGCAAACCGCAAGTAAACATAATAAAACGCAGCAGATGCTCTCTCTTCGCGAATCCTTACAGTCATTGTATAATGTGGTCGTTTTGAACGCTTGTGCAATCTTTCTGGCCACGGCATGAGCGGAGACTTTGACACCAGGTCATAGGTCGAATAGGAAACACAGTGATAACAGCGCAATTACCTGGTCTGAAAGCGTGTCTATGTGATTAATTCTTGTGACTTCATTCGGCCTATCGCGGCGCATGCAGGTTGCATCTAGCTAGGGTTATCGCATCGGCGATCAGAGGAAGCTGATTTCGAATTTCACCATGCAACGGTTCAGAGATGATTTGCGTAAGATATGATGTGACCGGTTACAGGTCCCGAGATGATGGATGCTGGTCGGGATTTGATTGTCGTTGGGGTTTTAATTGGATGAATGGGTACGTTATGAAATGATCATAGACTAAAGCAGGAGTTCGGTATCTATTTCGGTGGGAAAAGGCAGGGTATTTAAATTTCGAAGTTTTAAACATGAGAAAAAATGAAAATCAAGGTAAATACATCGAGAGAAACGAACCTGGGACCTTCGCAATGGAACTCGTTGTAATAATTGCACATCTTGAGTGACTTGAGATGAGACTTGAGTTAGGTATAGAATGTTGTTATTCTGTTAATATTGTTATTTTTACGAACCAAAATTTTTGCTTGTACGCTAAGAAACGCGGAAGAGACCAATTGAGCTATCGGACGATTCGCGGATGGAGTTAGGGTATATTCAAAGAACACTTAATTGATTCCAAAATAACTGCAGTGTATAAGAAAGGGAAAAAATGCAAAATTGGGGCGCTTGTTTCACAGAAGCATCCCAGAAAACTGCATGGTATAACATTAACACCCAAGATTTTCTTTGTCGCACAAGAGAACTATTCCACTCAGAGAAAAATGACGTCAGATACCCACTGGACGTACTACCAGTTTGGAAAAAAATATTAATTCTCTCGCTAAGTAAAAAGGAAGATGGGGAAATCACAATCCCAATTGCTCTACCTGGCTTTAGCGAGTGGGTATCATGACGTCATTTTGATAGGATGTTGATTGAAAGTAATAGGTGTATGATCACTTCAAATTTTTGGAAATTATCAGCCCCCTATAGCTACACTTGAAAACCATGAGTGTCGTGAATTTGGCATTAAAATGGGCATGGCATGACCGCATATCGTAGGGAAGCGCTGGGGAATAACAACTCAACTTTGCCCCGAGATTGGGTTATCAGCCGCCTGCACTTCAATCATATAATGACGTTATTTCATCAAAATCACGAACCATGATTTTGACCCTGAATTTCAGACAGGTTTATCCGCTTGATGTAGAACAGTTTGCTCCTTCTCTCGTCCTCTCTCTTCGATCCAACATTCACACTCGCCATCAAGTTGACTGTATACCTGCAGAGCAGTTCTAATTCGAATATTTTGATAATGACCTAGATGAATAAAGATGACCTCGTTCGAAAATAAAGCAGACAATGCAAAATCTAATCGAATTCAATAATTGGTAGGAGGATTTTTTTTCCTAAACCAGGATCATGGTTTCATGTGTTGAGCTTTTGTTTGCAAAAGTTTGAGGATTCCGATTCGGGAGGATATAATACATGGACGGATGGGTTGGCTCTGCTTATATGGGCACAGCTGATTGCTAAAGATGATTTGGGAGTGAACGGATAGCTTTCTAATATTCAATTAAATCGCATCTGACAGAATTAGATCAAAGATAATTTTGCAAAATGTTTGTGGTTTGTTAGGGTGTGTATTCCATAACTTGTTTTGCTTCTGAGGTAGCTTCAGAAAGATAGAATGCCTATTACTTGGACAAGTACTGAATAATTTCGAATTTCACAATTGACACCTATTGGTTTAAAAATACTTACTTTCAAAGAAGTTAACAGTGAAGTTCCTACAACTATAACTTCTTAGTGTGCATCTTACTTTTCTGAATGAAGATACAAAACAAAATGTCATTGCACCTTTCCCAGAGTTACAATTGCACTTTTATTAGCTTGTAATTATAGTTGTTGAGAAAAAGATAAGGAAATTTTATAGTTTCATGAGGTAGATTCATGACTCGACATGTGAGCCAAGAAAAGTGAAATTTTTTGCAGAGTAAACTAAACCGACAATTTAAAAAACAAACAAAATTGCACGTGTTATGGCATTGTTGAGGAAGTTCACTTTCTTTGCTGCAAGTATGAGGAAATTGTCCAACAACAGTTTTGTGTTTGAAGGTCTAAATAATACAAGACATTCATTTTTACATTTTTAATTTTATTTTGTCAATATAAATTTAGACAGTTAACTTGTTCAGGAGTACACTTATATTTAAATGCATGAACTAACAACTTTTAAGCTACAAATATCACCATATTTTGCTTTAGATAGGTATGATTTCTAGTTAATACATAAAAAATGCAAAAATGATGTGTTTTAACCAAGCAAAAGCTGGTATCATAACGCCAGCTAGCAAAAAATCACCAAGCTAATCTGAAACTCGCTTCCTACGCCCATGCGTTGTCGTTGTTGGACGCCGCCTCCACATACTGCAGCGCCAGCAAGCGCACCTTTTGCGCGTCCTCCTCCGTGCCGTGCGCTTCCTCGAACGCCAGGAACTTCTTGAACAGCGTCTTCATCCGATGCGACGGCATTCGCTGGCTCACTCCGCGCTCGAGCACTTGCCTGCCGGGCACAAAAAACCTCGTTGCAACGACAAAACCGAATATTTTGATGCCAGCCAAAACGGAGCGTTTCTTTTGACTGCGCCGTAACGCCGGTGAGAAATCTGTACCGAAATTCGGATGTCAACATTGTGTTGCATCATGATTCGTCGATCCAACGCTTGTAAGATTCTCTAGTCGATAAGCCGACCGGTACAAGCTAGCAACAGCGGTAAATTAGCATGCGTGGCCGAATGCCGTTTGCTGGTAGAGCAAGTATGGCCAAGGAGGACCGATCAATGCAATTTTATTATGATAGTAATTTGTTTTCGATATGCCTGTCATCAGCGTTGTATAGGTTGTTGCTCTTAGTTATTATTTCATATATCAAGATTAGTATCAGGAATTTATTACAATGTTATATCTTTTGATTACAACAACCTAGTTGAAGATTCATGAAAGAAAAATGATGTTATAGGTACTGGTCGGTTGGTAAGTGTAGGGGCAGCGAGGTAAGGGTGCCCCACATTGCCTGTTAATGCAGGTTAAGTGCTTCGAGTAAGCAAGTTTGTCTCAACGGTCAATACAAAAAAAATAATTACTGAAACACTGTCAACATTTTACAATTTCTTTTTTAATCAATCAAATTGCGAATAGTATGACAAAAGAAGAGCGCCATCCAAGTGGTCCAACGGTTCACAATTAATTAACTTCCGATAGATTAATTAATGGATGCAAAAGATTAATTAATGAATTCGTGGCCCAAAATTACCCTGGGCGCTCGGCTTTTTATTAACGGCCGGCTGGGATTAACTACGTGCTCTGCGATTCTTTTGTTGGACATCGCTGTTGAGTAGGTCGATCCGCCGACAAAAGTGTGATAACATCAGACCAGTAAGATGTGACAGAGAAGGAAGCTGACCAGCTGTGAGCATGAGCAAGATAGAAGCTGCATTGATGATGGGGAAACATGGCCAGCTGAAGCAGGAGAGCTATTGACAAGTGAGAGGGAAGACTAGATGGTAGCAAGAGAGAGATAGCACTAGCAGAGATGCATAACACCTAGATCTGTCCATGTACTTTGCAGAAGAATGAGATGATTATTGTGGCAAAATATTATGCCTCTCATCCACAATGGAAATAGGTAAGCATGTGATAAAAAAAAATTAATAGACATTTCTAGAGTTTTTGTCCCGATGAAAAAGGTGCCACTGCTATTGTAGACAATTGCAAAGAGAATTCCAATTGATACAGAAATAACAAGTCAGAGAAAGATTAATGCAATAAACTAGGCGAGTTATAAAAATATGTCCCATACTAGTTGAGTAGCTTGATAATGGAAAGTAGGTACTAAACTAACAAGACATTTTATTACAGAATTTCTTTCACAATTTCACTTATTTAACCTCGCTATTGTTGGAAGTTTAAGTTCATTTATCTGTGTGAGAACAGAAGCCCGCTCTTTTAAACATTGCGTTTGTAATTCATTGAACCTGATGTTTAGACTTTAAATAATTAAAACACTATCCCAGACATTCAAGCAGATCTTGAAATGTATTATGTAGATTGTAGTGTATACCACCAACAGCTTTCTACTAATTTATCCTTGGACATAACTACAAGGTCTAGGTCTCCTAAACCAAAAAAAAAGCTTCAAATTCGATCTTATTATTTTGTATGCCCACAAAAAAAGAATGCAATAAATTACATAATTTGAATAAAGTCGGCTCTGAAGGTGGTTTTGGACGTTAAAAGAGCGAGAGAGAGACAGGTATGTAGTCTGCTGTGCCACTTCTTGGCGGAGGCATCCGGAAAGAACACCCTGGGGCCAGATCGGGTCCACTCAACAAGCAGACTTGATGATGCACGAGCAACTCCGCTGCACACTGCTTCCGACAATGGAGCTCATATTCGTTCGCGTCGAGATACGTTTCGATAACCAGCCGTTTGCATGTGTTTAAGCGATATGCAGCTAGCAACAAAATGCCTACCACATGTATACAGCAATTTCTTGAAATGACATGTTGATAAGATTTTGGCTAAGGTCGTATATAAGGCAATTGCAATTTAATTAAGTGTGAATCTGACATGTAACCCGAATAGAAATGTGCCTGTCGCTGTGAATTGAGCTGCGAATATAATTACCAGAAATTATGTCATTAAATTTTTTTTGTGTTTTTTTTCGGGTGGCAAATACTTCAGCCTACATTACAAGCTGTAAAAATTTACATACAGCTTCTTTTAAAATACCAAACAAGCAGATAAAGAGTAAAAAAATGTTGTCAGGTATGCCGATAAAAAGCAATACCAGACATAAACATCATCATATTACAAATTACGGAATTTTACAGATGCCTAGCCAGCTGGATCTGATAATTGCTGCACTTAACTTCTACTAGCTCATTAATATGGTTAAGGACTGGGGTATTTAGTTGTAAAACATTTTGACCATTATCTCTCTACTCCTCGAGACAGTTTAGCTTGCTCTTCATAGCCATCCAAGCCGTGATCATAAAAGCATCCAGCCTGCTCGAGGGGATTCAAACAGCATTCCTTATTATAGATGCATCCAGGACATTATTTCATTCAAAGTGAAATGCAGACAGAATTTTCCAAGAAACCTAGCAGTTTCAAGTACAATCAACATGCTCACCATTAAATCACTAGCAGATTCCAGCTGGCTCAGAATTGTCAATTGTCACATGAAAAAAAAAGCTCGCAAGTATGTGACCAAATTCCACGATGCGTTTCTTGAAATCGGGTTGGTCGGCCCAGTTCAAAATGTGTGTAGTATCAGCTTTCAATAAGTAAGTTAGCTGTAACCACATTCGACTACCTATCCAATCTGGGAGTTACTACATATTCAAGACAGATTATCACATACGTACGTCATAGGACACACAAAAAATATACCTCAATCATGAGTTGCCTGTAATGCCTTTGGGCATTATAGGTTACTTGAAAGAAAGTAACAAAATTTTAAATAAATAACCGATAAAATGATCAAATTGTCACTGAACAAGCTACAACCGGTTTGGTGGGCTGTGGACGTTCGGTATTTACTGCACTAGAATATAGGCAACCCACAACACAGCAATGCATCAAAAAATGCCAGTCATACTTCAAATATGTCCTAATAAGAAATTGTAAATTAAAATAGTATTAAAAGGTTCTATCAATGATTTAATAATTTTACCATTCACAGGAAAATAGCTAGGGGAACTATAGATTAATTTTTAAGCACATATAAATAGGCTTAAAATTGTGTCTGTTGCTGATAAAATTAAAATAATCACCATAAAATAGACTTTTCTCATCTAGTAACTAAGGATTTTGCTGCTTTGGCAAAAAAAAATTTGGTACCACTTTTCACTCTTATCTCACCTTGATTTTCCGTGCCACTCGGCCTTCCTTCAACATTTCCAGCCACCAGGAAATTCCAATTCCAAAATAAATTATAAAACACAACAAAGATGGGATAAACATAAATTCAACTCACCGTGCCACTTGTATCTGGTTGGATTTGACGAGCATATCGACGTACATCGACCAAATGTCGACGCGCTTCGGGTACGACGTCAAGATTTGCTCCATGAGCGTCTGGGCACGTTCCGGTGAACCCAGCTTGTTCTCCATCAGCGCAAACCGAGAGATCATCCCAACATCTGGACAGGAACAAGAAACGAGTTGAAAATGCGTGATAATTGGCAGCTTGAGTCTTGTTTTGTATTCAGAAATCAGAATTAATACTTGGAGAAACTACTGGGATACATTATTACATAGCTGCGCTATGAAAACTTATTGCAATTTATTGATAGTTATGATAACAAACTTTTTACTGATGGAACAATATAAAATAAATTATAATGTGAAATTTTTCTGTTTTTTTTCGCATTTGACTTTACGTAGCAGGCCTTTTCAGAAGATTTTTTTCCAAATTTCAGTTAGTTTTTCAGTTTATACAGGAGAATTTGGGTACAGTCACTGGTTTTAAGTTTGAACTATTTTTCACTTACGCTCTCTCTTGTTGAGGAACGTCAGAGCTCGATTCAGCAAAGCACGCGCCTTCTCCAGCTGAGAGCTGCGCATGTAGAACTGCGCGCAATTAAACCACGTCTCCTTGTCGTACTTGTACTTCTTAATCATGGTCTGAATCAAGCCTTCTCCTTCCTGAAATCAAAGAAAACATTGAGAAAAAGCAGTGGAATGAACCAATAAAAGCATAATATCTGCTCCAATGTTAACTCATCTGCCAGTTTATGCAGATTTAAAATTTGAAGAATTACCTGGAATTTAAAGCTGTCGGCATATATATTGAGCATGTGAGTATGGACTTGATATGTATCATTATTCTTCAGTGCTTCTTCAAGTGTTGCATCCAAGTTTTCCTGTAAACAAGGATAATAATTAAAACGTATTTCTGGAAATGTGCAAGCCTACATGTTTGGTTTCTGGTTGCATGGTCAAATTAAAAAATTATATTCCCATTATATTAAGTCAGTTGGCCGCACTAAGGGCCAAAACCAACGGAACAATAACAACCCTTGACCCACCTTGGTGCCGTACAAGTTCTCCAAGCTCAGCATGGCGCCCCACACGTTGAGCCGCTCCTGATCCTCGCGAAACGATATCGTCTCGAGTGCCCGCTGCCCGACCTTCTTGGCCTTCTCGATCTCGGTGGCCTGCAGGTGGTGGGCCATGTATTGCAGCCAGACGATCGAGCTGTCTGGCGACGACAGCACCAGCCGGTCAAACTCCTCCGCGGACTGCGGCGGGGCGTCGGCGTCCATCAGCCGCTGTTCGATCTTGCGCAGTCGCGCCTCTTCCTGTTGCGCCTGGATTCGCTTTTCCGCCAGGATCACCTGACGCGTCTTCTTGGCTTTCGAAGCTTGCGTCTGGAATTGAAGGGAACGGTGTGTTTTTTCTCTGGAGTCAAAATGTTCTGTACTGCAACTATCTGACCTTAAGAGCAAATTTAATTGGAAGAGATTTACAGAAACTAGGATGCCACTAGGGTTCAATAGGTATATAAGTTAACAGTTTCTAAAATGGAACTGGAACTAACTGGAAAAACCTAATGAAGAAAGCAATAACTTGAGTTAGACTTTGTCAAAGGGTTATGCCAAAAAAATTTCCTCTACACTTTGACTCACAAATGTCACTTGTTGAACTCGGTAAGTTTTGCTTCTCTGCTTACTTCCTTCCTCGGTTGATCACTGTTATCAATAAACAAGTTATCAGCATTGCTTACCGTTTCTTCAGCCTCTTCGTCGGACGACTCGGGCTCGTCGCGATTTGCCACCACCACCGGCAAAAGATCGGGTGTCGCGTCCCAAACGAAACCATTTGAAACGGCCAGCGTAGGAAGTTTCAGAGCTGCATTATTCGGTTCTGTAGGTTTCTTGGATTTTTTCTCTTCAGATTCTACCTCAGACTCGGAATTTTTGCGCTTGTTCCGCACATTCTTAGGCGAGCCATTTTCATTACTTTCGAGTTCTTCTTTCGTTGCTTCTGCTTCTACTTTCTTCTTAGCTTGTTTTGAAACAACTTCTTTTCCTGCTTTCCTTGCTTGTGCTTCGAGTTTTTTAGTAGCTCTTTTAGACATTTCTTTACTCGGACTTTCAGTTTCCTCACTGTCATTTACTTCAGAGCTCTGTTTTTTCCTCTTCTTTGTCGGCTTGTTTCCATTCTCCCCCACTTTCTCATTTTCACCCTCGGATTCCGATTTCTTGCGTTTCCGAGCAGCTTTTTTAGACTTGGCAGGAGTGCTCTCAGAACTTATATTGCTCTCATTTCCTTCCCTAATAGCTCTATTAGCCTCAGCTTTTAATCTTCTAGCAGCTCTTTTTGACAAGACAGGAATCTGAACCTCCACTTTCTGAGTGACCCAGGCAGATAAATGTTTTTCACTCTCCTTTTCTTCAGTAGTCTTCTTGATCTTCTTTTTCTTCTTGCTCTTTGTTGTTTCTGTGGTCGTTCCGTTCACACCTTGTTTAGCTTCTGGCATTTGATAATCACGCAATGCAAGTTCAAGTTTCTGGTGCGTCTCATCTTTTGCAACTATTTTGCATGGTACCAGCTGTCCCATATCGTACTTGTCCGTGATATTCGACCGCGACGTATCGGCGCCAAGATACTTGGTCGGCAGCCAACCGCTCACAAAGTTGAAGAACTGGATCAGCAAGCCGTGCTCATTAATTTGCTGTACAGAACCGGTGTAAGCATCGCCGACCTTTGCAGCCTCGAAAGAGCAGAGGATAGGATCTTTGCTTTGCACTTGCAAACGCTTCATCGAGAAAATGATTTTGCCGTCTTTCAACGACAGAACTCTCGCCATACAGGTTTGCCCGGCGTGGAACTTCTTCTCGGGATTAGACAGCAAAACGTCGGAAATGTACGTGAGAGGCACGAATCCTGTCACGCGACATCCTTTTCCTATATTCAGTACGATACCCTTCAGTTGAATGCTTTCAATAGTGCACGGCAAAACCATTCCAACCTCCAGCAATAAGGGATTAATGATTTTTTCCTTCATAAGATCTTTGTCCATGGTACAAACGTAATAAAGTTCCATGTAATTATAGTCCATTATCCGGCATTGGACGTCAGATTGAAGTGGAAATTGCATCGCCAGTTGCTGAGAAATCGGCATGTCGAACTCGTCTATATCTACCTGCGGCTGATGAGCTGTTTGGTTATACGGAACGAAACCTTTCAAGCCGGAGTTGCCGTGCTTGCCAACTTTCACAACGAGACCCAAGTCAGAAGTGCTGTAAACCTTTGCGTCAGGAATTATTTCTCCGCATTTAAGAATCGCGTACGGGTCGACCGGTGGAGAAGCTTCCAAGATATTTGGCTTCAGCGTGAAGTAGACAGCACCAGATGGCAGGATGTAAAGCACCTGCGCTTTTACAGACATGCCGACTTCGTAGTTCTCCGAAGTTTTAAAGGGTGCTTCAAAGTGATCTCTGTAAACGTAACCGACGAAATTGTCCGAGAGCTGGATTTGAATACCGGTCGGGAACAGATTGGAGACAGTAGCGGTGAATTTCATTCCCGGCATCAAGGTTTCGAAGGTTGCTCCTGTTTTGTCGCAGGATGCTTTCGCTACCTTTGCAGGATCAGCTGACAAGACTAGAGTCGTCGTTGCGTCAAGTGTTGTCGCTTTCTTGACATAACAGCGGACGATTTGACCAAGACCCAGCTTTTTCCCTCCATTCCACGAAAGCTCATAAGCGTTAGATTGTTCGAGGGTTAGAAATGCACGAATAGACGTTTTGCCTAGAGCCATCACATATCCTTTATCTTCTATGCTCTTTACCGACGCAATAACGATAGAACCTTTGCTTACTTCTCCAAGATTGATGTCGGCGTAGATGCACTGAGGATCTAACGACAGAGTTATTTTATTTCGGTTGTTTTGCATGACTTTTTCAACAACTCTTGCCAAGACATGTTGCCCAATTTTAAACATGTCTCGTAGTGAAGAAATTCTTTCGCTGGAATGACTCATCAACGCTGTTCTTAGTGCAGTTGTGTAGGTTTCGGAGATGTTCGTGATTGGGACAGAAGCAATTGTGTTGCCGGGCAGAGCAACCTTCATTTCCAGTTCATTGATGGCGAATATCGCGCCGAGAGTAAGCATTCCTTCCGAGACAGTTTTATAAGTTAACTGACCGGTAAACTTTTTCAGCCGGAAGACATTATCTCCACTTGGTTGTTTGGTGTTATATTCACTAGTAATCTGTGGGCTGTCATCACTCTGCTGAAAGAAGTAAAAAATACAATTAGAGAATTTTGACAAGATTAAATAACTCAACATATTATTACTAACAAAGTATGATAGATACATTTAATTAAAGCTAACATTCTTGATCTCAATGGCAAAAAAAAGGTTTGACTTGTGAATTTTCTTCCCAGAGCAGCTAGCCTATCCCGCCTAGAATGATATTCAATTTTCTATCGTCGTTCATTGCCGGTAAGACATTTTGTGACACTTTACACAGTTATTTCATTTGGTTATGTTGTCCTCAAAATTTACAAATACTTACAAAGTTGTGTCTCGGAATGTGCCTTGGTTTCTTCGTACGAAATAGCGATTTTGACTCAAAGCTCGGTCTTGGATGAGTGGCAAACTCTTTTGACCCTCCCCTTGGGAAGGTTTTCTCAACAGGAATGATGGACATTTCTAGATTGCTGCTGAAGAGAAAGAAACAATCTAAATCATTACTGAAACATCTTCGAAGTCAATGAGGTGAGGTTAGTTCTTATAACAGAAGTGTTATTTCTTCTATATTTTAGAAATGATCGTCAAAGACTGACAGAAAATAACCAGAACAAAGACCATAAGTACGAGTGTGGCTACCTACGTTCGTTAAAATCCAATGGATAAGTCAAGAAACACTAAAATTCAATTGAACACATGGCACCTAAACCACATTGAACAAACTTCATTTACAAAGAAGATGGCCGCAGCTTACAGCGGAACTGGAACCTTCACTCCACAAGTGGCGCTCAATATTTAACATAAAATTATATTTGGTAATGATTGCCAAAATGAGATAAAACTTCAACTGCAATGTCTTCATACGAAATTATTGATAAAGCCAGCGTTGCTTTAGGGAAAATACTCACCAGTTGAGGCTAACCGAGACATTCTTAATTTGTAAACATGTAAATAAGTGTACAGGGGAGTGGAAAATGGTAATGATATTAGTTAACAGCCACTGTGACATTTCACAAGAAGGAGCAAACAGAAATGGATCAATTGGTCAAAAGGAAAGTCAAAGTTTAAGATTCAAGTTAAAGGTTTAAAGCTTAAATGTTTTTTTAGTATTTATATATTATTTTGATGCACTGTAGAAAGTTTTATTCGAACTTGAAAATGATGATGATGAGACATGAAAACGACAATGATTATCTCTGAGCAAGATTAAAATGGCAAGGAAAGACCCCATCAAACGCGGCGCAAAACAATGCTCCAAAGTGCGTCAGTATTCAGTAATCGTCTGCGAATGCAAGCTATTCGAACCTTTAATCAGACGACGACAACAACAATTAAACGATACGCTTGTGCCTGCCAAACTTTCGCAAACAAATGAGTATTAATGTTTGTGCCAGGTATATATACGTCAGAGAATCGGTGAACACGCGACTCGTGTAGCTTTCTGTCTAATTATAAACACGCGTATATTGCACGCCCGTGAGGAGTGGGGAGCATAAAGTTAAAGATAACTATTTTTACTAAAACGTAATAATACGTCTACGCTCGCGTCTCTCCCTTCCTCTACTCGTTCTCGCGGTCGTAAAACGTAAATATCAAAACAAACCGTTTCGAGAGCCATTTACATAAAACGATGCTTGCTTTGTTTGAAAATGGTCGCAGTTCGGTAGGAATTGGTAGCGCCGACCGGGGAGATTAGAATTTTTAATACATTAGAGCAGATTAAAACCGGCCTCGATTCCAAAGGAACACACGTGGATGCTTAAATGGTTGGGGGCTTTTCTACTCACTGACAGACCGAAGTCGTCCAAATGAAAGAGGCAAATAATTTGGGAAAACTTTCAGGAGTGCTTTTTGAAACTGTTTTGAAATCCACAGACTAATTTAACTAACATATTAGATCTGTTTCACTGAAAATGGTTTCAAAATATATGAAAAATAATACAAAACATCAGAAAAATCGAAATTTTCAGAATATTTTCATAAAATAGTACACATTATTTTAAATCAAAATGTCCTGTATACTCTCACATGCGTCAGAGCTGCCATCACAGTAACACACCTTTGGTCACGGTCCACGAGTTTGTCAAATTTCGAAATCGCAAACTCATGCCAAAGGTCGCCTTGGCCAAATATGTATGGCCATTAGAGATTTGGCAGAAGACTCCAAAAACCTCACGGCGTCCACGAGCGGGTCCACTTTCAGCTCGATCCACTCTTTCGCCGTAAACTCGTCGAAATATTTCAACAAAACCACATCGAACTCCACCTTCAAACTGTCCACTTCCTTCGACAACGGCTTCCCATTATCACTTATCACTGGATACCCTTCCATCACCCGCCACGGACTCGAAAAATTATGTTTTATATTGTATCCCGTCAGCCAGCCTTTGAGCACCGTCAGCTTCGTCGTCACGGCGTCCACCTCACCTTTCAACAGCACGAAATTCAAAATACTCGCAAACAAATCACGTCCCGGAAACTGACACTCTCGCAGCTCCCACATGAAAGGCGCCTTCGAAATCTGTTTAGAACTTCTAATCTTCACCGTCGCCGGACAATCCATCTTTGTTGCCCACTCCTCGTAAACATCTTCCAACAGCCGTCGCTCATCCTCGCGCGACGTCGCCCCAGCCTTTCTCAGCGTCTCTCTGAAGCCATGCTTCAACACCAGCAAACTCAGCAACAGCGACGGCACCGCCGACGGCAACAGTTCGCAGAGCACCGCGAAGTGATCGTAGCGCGCCCACCCAGTCAGCATGACGCCCCGGAAGTTGGTGACCGGCATCGGTGTCTTCAACTTCATAAGTCGCACCCACGCCAGTTGATTGTTGACGTGTCGGCCAATGTCTGGTAAGACGTTGGTCTCGCCGAAGGCGCCCTTGAAGGCGCCGGCGACCCAGATGTTTGGGAAGAGGCCTCCGTACATGTGCCAGACGTAGTGTGGGACGAGGTTAGTGATGTCGGCGATGTACACCCAGACGACGGGCTCGACGAGGGTGCCGAGGCCGGAGTCTGCGAGGTCCATCGGGGACCACTGGCGGAACATGTCGTCCCAGACGAGTGGAGTCACGTGGTAGGTGTCGCGGACGTGGGTCGCGACCTTGGTGACGTGGTCGGTGAAGATTACTCTGTAAGCGGGATGAAGAGTTGTGGTTAGGGCCGGTTGGATACAATGTCCGAACGAGCTTTGAATGTTTAGTGTGATTCGGATCAAAGCGCAAAGACTCGTTGCATTTATACGGTATAGATATTTATTATTAGAAACGAAGTGTCCATTCCACCATTCTAAAATTTTCGTTTATTCAGTAAGGGTTTGAAATTCTTGTAAACAAAAAATCACTATAGGTGACAACCAATCGCATGCAATAATTCCTGAGTTGTTTGGAGGAAGTTTAAACAACTATTTTAGTTTGGAGATTGTACAACCAGCTCTGAGCTGCGAGTATTTTTATTTTTACATCTTTCGAACTTACTCCAATTGTTTTTGATCATGATTATGTGATATATTTGACGAGCGACCCCCATTCGTCAAACAGGCTTAGGGATGATGGCCATCCCAGCTTAACTTTGCTCAGATCATATTAAGATAATAAAACGTCCTAACGCGACTAAACACGTTAGATTTACTTCATACTACTTTGCCAATTGGATTGTTATCAAAATTGTCACAGGTGCAATGTTTATTTTACTGGCAAATCTTCTAGTTTTATGTTATAAACCTGCAAGTGTAAACTTGGATTGTGAACCAAAACGCAGTGCAACGAATTCAAATAAGTTATAAATAAAGCTGTAACAAACAGAGTTCTCGCGAGCCGGCTTTCAATGAATGCATGTCATGAATTCAATGTGAAGAAGTGAAAAAAAAATGCCTGTTTGTACCGAATGATAAGAAGTAGAATGATCATTATAAGCAACTTGCTAATTTATAACGATAATAAATGTTTGTGATAATTTACCAGAACGAATAAGTTAATGAAACAAACTGGAATCTCGCGAGATATTTGTTTCAATAATTTTTATAAATACATTGAACATATTCTAAAAAAAAACTTATTTGTATCGTATGGACATAGATGGAGTATCGTGGCACGGTTTTGCTCTACACAGATAGATTTGTGGTCCTAAACAGGCCCTGGTTCGACCACGTTGACGAGTCCTGATGCCCACGCCCACTTGGTCGAACCAGACCCCATTCAAGACCACAAATCTATCAAAAAAGACCAACACCCTAACCACCAATTCCATCCCACACCTAACAAAAAACAAATAAAAAATCCATCAAAACACGACCTTCCATCCAGCTTCCTGCGAGAACAGCGAGCACACGCCGCGAGATGAAACACTTCATCGCAGCCGATGTGCAGATAGCGTGTGTCGGGGTGCGCCTCCATGATCTGCGCTATCATCTCCTGGACCAGCAAGCCGAGCGCGGCGGGGTTCGAAGGACACACCTCCTGGGGGAACGCGTCGAGCTCGCGAAGGTAGCGGAACTCTTCGAGTTTCAATGCAAACTCGAGGTGGCCGAACGTCTGGACCAGCGGGATCACTTCTAGGTGGTTGGTCTTTGCGAGAGCCAGCAGCTCTTTGATCTGTGGATGGAAGTGTGGTCGTTATTTGTTACGGTTTTTTTTACTGGGAGAGCGTACTTTTACGCCGGGAGCGGTAGTGTTTGAAACCATGCTTCACATAACTGAAATGTGATATGTTACACATTATTTAGGATTTGAGTTGGTTAATTTATCATCAGTTTACCTACGGATAATCAGATCAGTATAAATGAGTCTAAATTTTGGCTATTGACATATTAAAAGCCTGTTTTAGTAGAATTATGGATATTTTGAAAATCCGCCGGTGCAGTTTGGTTTTAAGATTTGGTGAAAAACAGCATCAATTTTTTGGTATGGTATTGATGGTATAGTAATTTTTGTATTGACCTATTATAAAAGCGGAGCGATATAGTTTATATAATCAAAAATTTTGACCGGGATATGAATCTATCTGTTCTCTCTTCTAACCACTGATTCTTATTTCAAGATTCCTATGTCTATACATCTCTAAATGTGGTCATCGTTGGAAACATAATACAATGGATAGTAGTTACTTTACAAAAATATCGTTAAAACTAACTTTAACTCAAAGTCACTTCATTAAAATGTACCTTCTTGAATCACGTATCTATAACGAAGCTAAATCGATGGCCATTAAAAAAGTTCGGCTTCTCACACCGGGTTTCCTTACGTTACCCAAGAGCCCCCAAATTGAAATCGCCGTAGCGCCCGTTACTCATTTGGCTTGAGCACTAATGACGGGATACCGAACACTAACAAGTACTAACGATGCACACACGTATAGCCATTATAAAGTTTGACTTTTTCCTATGTTCCTTTTATTCGATGTCTTGTGTTATTTTCGCTGAAACCTATACCGACACTTTGTTCTAAAATTTGCAGGAAATTTTAGGCACACCTTATACTTTGCCATAGCAAACATTCTTGGTTTAATACTTCCTATAAGTATACGTCCTATAAACTCACCAATTTATCTGTACAATTATACCACCACCACCACCATTATTAATAAAGTATAAGTGACAGTAAAGTGTGAATCGCACCAAACTGCCCACCTCGTATAACAATGCACGCAAGATATCTTTTATAAGAAACCAATTAAAATATCATACTAAAACCGAGATACGAACCCTGGATACCTTACCGGTATAATATTTTAAGGCTCGAACCACGCTTGGCCCATCTTGCAAACATGCAGGCTATGTGGAGCTACGTTGTAAACACATTACGGCTGGAAAATGACACGTCTGTCCTCACAAACACCCCGTATCACTCTCTCCTTGATTTCCCTCGGCTGCAATTCACCAAACCTACCCTAGCTAGAACCTACACGGGAGTTCACAGTGACTGGACCACCTACCAGCTACCACACATTGCTTACTTCAGCCATCGTATACGCATTAAGCGCCGAAACGTTCCTCAGCGACCGTTGATAAGGGAACATGTCTTCGTATTCGACAAGCAGGGCGTTCGCCCCCGCGCTCGCAATCAACGGGAAGAGCGTGCGTAGGTAGGACAGTCTCGGCGGCGCCCCTTTCATGTCGAGATGCACCACCCGAAATTGCTCCTCCTGCCTCCGCGGAGCCACCTGGTCCACTGGCTCCGCGTAGCTTGCGATTTGCTTCTCAGAAAACCGATGATTTTTCAGTAGTTCTTCGTCGATTTCGTTGTTGTAGTATAGCAAGGCGCAAAATGTCACGATTACTATGAATATGAGTAGGAATATTATGCGGTGGTGTCTCAGTTTGCGGACTTGCATCAGAAACATGATTAAGAAAATAATTCTGATTGCTTGATTGCGCTCAGCGCTCGCGTGACGATTCGCAATTCGCGACAAACGTCGGACCTAGTTTAGCGTTACGCCGCCGCACTTTTTGGACCTTTAGATGTTGCTTATTTTTAGATATCTTAAAATATAATGTTTTTTCTTTATTATCGTATAGACGCGGCGGCGCTGGGACGGCGACGGCGACGGCGGCGGCGGCGCAGATTTTGGCGCGAACTAGCGTCTTGTCGACGTCACGCTGTCGAGGGGCAGACGTCATTAGACGCGGCCCCCTCGCATTTGGGGTCACCTCGGTTGGATCTCCTGCGAGCTTCGATCGATCCTGAAGAAAACGCACTGTTTTTTTTTGATATCGATAAGGGTGATTTGATAATCGATAAGGGTGGCTGACAATTGCAGTGTGTGATTGGGGTTCTTTTTGGTTCCAGCCCGTTACATTCTCAATTATCAACAGATAATTTTTTTCTGTGATAAAATCCGTTATTTTAAATGCTCTAAAATATAAACAGATGTAATATATTTATAAAAACACCAAAGTGGGAACGAGGGCTCTTATACTTTTATCTCCAAGTTGCTATCGAAGCTAGTTGTTTTAAAATTCCATATTATTAACCAGTCAATAAATTATATGCATAGTAGGTATGTGATGATTGATAAATTTTCTCGATATCTGAGTGAGTATGTAGGAAAATCCAACGTTTTCCACCATTCGACTTATAATAATGTTGTTGTTTGATATCGTGGGGTAGATAACATCACAAGCGAGCTCCTTGTTAGTTATCAGATAATTTATTGTGTGTCGATGCAGATGGCACATGATGACAGCCTTTGATCAAGTATACACCAACGCAGTGCAATGGTACACTGCACCGCAGCCAATCGACTGAGATTGCTTTTATGTGAAGCTAACAAGGTAATGACAGTGACATCATTTCATTCGTTATGAAATCATGCGTTATTATTTGGTGCAGGGTGGCAATAATATGATTGAATGACTGCCTCCTATACATCCTTAAATTGAACGACGGTTCCATATAAACCGAACGCCAGCAACCGTACAAATGCACTTTTCCTATATCTTCGCGTTAAAAAACGGGGACAGAGTTGCAAATCAGGCTAATCTTTCAATTCGTAATGCTCAATAATTAGATCACCGAAGCCATAATAAATACCACTGTATAAAAAAGAAAAATGAAACGAAAGAGATGTAGAATGTTGTTGATAGACACACGTATTTTCCTAGTCTATGCACGTTAGTTTTCAATAGACCATTTAACTGGGTAATTAAATCTTAGGCTTTAAAATAAACGCTTAGATGCTTACAAACATAGCATTGTTATGTTATAAGGAAAAATTAATTTTAGTTTGAACTTTGCATTTGAACTCTGTGTGTCAGCGATGCGTGCAATAGATTGCAACCCATTTTAGTTAAAGTTCGGTTTTTTTGTGCCATTATGAATTAAAATAGACACCGGATGTGTTGGTGCGAGATGACAGGCGGAGGAGAGGCGTGATCTAGCGTGTGGACCGCCGGTGACAATGATGGGACATTGTTGAACAAAAAAAAACTGGGACACTTTGTATTGTATAGACATATATATGACGAGCGTAAAATAATGGCACACCTCGTGTTGCATCACAATAAACCACGTTATGGTTGTTGCAGTTGGAAAATTTTTAGGTTTCTGGTAGATACGGATATAGGATGTGGCAAATTTGAGCTTGCTCGTCTGATTTGTGTCGCAGCTACAGCGGAATTACTATTTGAATAATCTTATATTGAAAATATAAACACAGTTCACAAATAATTTGACAGCGATCAACCATCAAAGTCATAACAAGAACTTGACCCCCAAGAAATCGTTCTTGCTAAGGCTTTTATGCAAGACTTTTTTTGGTTCTTATTACTAACACGTCTGAAATAAATGTCTAGGTTTTGAATTGTGACGCTTCACAATCTGTAGAAGCTAAATTTAAATCGAGCTAAATTTTAATAGCCAGTGATCAAACTCAAAAATAACGACCACAATGAATAAAATGATAACTTGGACCAAAACCATTTGCACCAAAGTTATATTAAAAAAATCAATTAAGATTGCAACTAATTGTGAATATAAGCGCATGCTAAGCGCAAGTAGTTATTTTATTTACAACGTCAGTAAAGTTGTAATGCGCACTGTTAACGATGCCTCTTACCTTTATTGCTCTTAATGTTACTAACACAGATATACATGCGAATGTATTCGCAAAGTGTTGTCACATCAATGATAAACTGTGCAAAATAGAGAGTTAAAAAATCTCGTCGCCTGCCAGGCGACCACTGAACGAATGAAATGATTACAGATAATACGTTCATCCGCAAAGCAGTTTAAAAATCGTTTTCAAATGTGTGACCGAATTAGACAGTAGCTGGTCGACGGTTTGACCAACTAGCACATTGGCGCGACGTCCGCTAGGTAGCACTACTGGCTTCACACTTCGCACTGGCCACGAATTCATCGTTCCAGTTTCCAATTGCGATAATGATAAAGGGTGTAAGATTTAATGCCATTGCACTAAGGCTTCGCGAAAGCTCATTTTAATTGCGTTGTGGATGAGAGTCGTTTGCTTTATGTTGGTTGAACAATATTCAAGGGTCAATAGGTTAAGACAGAGTTGATATAGAGGGGAAAAACAGTGAAATAATTTAACATAGCAACATAAAAACGTAATTTTTAAGCAAAGCAAATAAAAATCAATCAAATTTGTACAATGAAGTCATGTTATAAGTGTTAAAGTATTCGTAAATGACATAAAATAAAACAGTTAAGAAAAATGAGAATTTTTCGTAATCACGGATTTACACGAAACTTTGTTTTTTAGGGGACTTAAAATTGCTTTTCTTCAAAGCAAAGAGATATTTAGTACGTGATAGTAGTATCGTAGAGTAAGCAGTCTTACTGCTAGATCGTATGTAACAATTTAATATCTATACTATATCGCAGAAATCATACACAAATGAGTATCTGCTTATTGAAACTCATGCAGCGATTAGCAGCAGAAACTATAAAGTTACCAAGCGATGCAGTTTACGGCTGGTCGCGTCTCATCAAAGACAATTATCAAAGCTCCATTAAATTCCGTATTAATTATCAACATCTATCAAAATATGCTGCAAAGTTTGAAAGTACGGTAATAGTTATGGCAGAAGTACACACAATGCTGATGGGGCTTATATATAACGTGCTAGATAATTTATAAACTCGTTCATTCGTGATTCCACAAAACAAGAAAAAAGAAATGATGAACCTCATTTATTTACTGTCATAGGCTCATACATGCAGCACAAAAATTAAAAATTAAAATCGGACCAGCGGGTTATCCATTACAGCCAGGACGAGCACACTGAAAAATTAAGTGACTTTTTATTGAAGTTTTATTGAAGTCTGCAACACTCGCGTAGCTAGTATATCCCAAATATTGGATTAAATTCAAGGAGCTCAACATCAGAATCGAAGATTGATCAGATTCCTCATTTCCCGATGACGTTTATCGCACGCGAAAGCGGCTCCGTTCAAGTTTTAGCCACCGCACGTTTGGAAGCGTCTCAATTAAAATCCGCTTGAAAACCATATCGTGCATATGATTAGCGCATTTATCTTCGCAGTAATTTTGCACACGAGTGGTTTCACGATGCATGCAATATAAATATCCCTGTAATACGTAGATGCGCAACATGGATATATAGAGCATGCATGTTGATATGGAAAGCCAGAGAGGAGGAAAGGAGGAAAGGGGAAAAACTTAATAAATTACCAGTGGCGTTACTTACTGCTCGAGGCAACAATTTTTTTTACGATTCCTTCGCACAACCAAAACCTAAGTACCTAAAGTGCTCACCATCGTTAAGATGCGGTTTTAGCCCCGAAAAAGTAATTACCAACAGGATAAGTATACGAAAAACTCATCATTACACTGAAGTGGTGAAATGGATATCACTTAAAATGGTAGGGGTTGGTGGTCACAGTCAACTGTCAATGTAATAATTTAGTTACCGATTTATTTATGTACGTAATGGTTGCTTCTATCTAACAAATTGACGGCTCTGGGTATAAAATGTTTCATACAATCCAACAATTGGCTGTAGGAGCATCGAAAGTGGTAAGTTTTAGAAGTTTAGTTTAATGTCATTTTTGATCTTTTTACTAGACATTGACAGTCAATGGGTTTCAATATTACTTACCTGCACTAAAGTAAGTGCAAAATTCATAGAATGCAAGCAATTCAATGGCAATGACAGCAATTATTTTCGGGCCCTCTCAAGTCAAAGGCCCTAGGTCACAGGCTTTCATAGAAAGCTGCCACTGCACTAAAACCAAAATTTAACTTCTGGCACCTTACGCCACGGCGCCGATGCCAATTCCTTGTGCCCTGTTTGTACTCAGCAGAAGCCGGCCCATGGCAGCTCATTGCGTGGGCGCATTTCTCACTCGCCGTGTGCGCAAATTGTGTGCGAAACCGAATGAATTACGATACCCGAGCGTACGGTCGAGGGCGCCCAAAAGAGGGAGTGGAGGTGAGGGATTATGCTGCTTGTGAATCCAATAAAATATTTTTATATTGCACCCTTACGTTAAAGTGTAGCGATATGTGATATATGCTTAAATTTTTGGTTTGTTAAATAATGTTAGATTTTAAAAAAGTGGTCTCGATACGGAATTGTGATGCCTGTAATCAATGTTTCTCATATTTTAGTAAAATGTACGTTTATGATGGGCAATTAATGATAATGAAAAACCATTCTGAAAAAGAAACGCGCTTAAGCGGATAATGCTTTCTATAAGTTTGCTGTAAAAAGGAAAACATACCACAAAGTAATGAAAATCCGTTTCCAGGATGAATTTTATCGTTATAGTTTCGCACAAAGCAGTTTCGTGTATGACCGCATCAAACAGTCGTATAAAATATAATTGCAAACAAATTGTCACCAGATCATCAGTTTTAGTTTGCAGTCTGTAACTCTAACTGTTTACGTCAAAGCCAAAGTGGTCAAAGGGTCGTTAGATACGCTATTTTACACTCTAAATGTCTGCAAAATGGACGAAAGCAATTAGAATGCCATAAAATGCTAATACAATCAGCGAATAAAGTATTTTACGTTTATGCTCACAAGAATCACATCAGAACTAGCAAAACAATATAAAATACACATAGCAATTGGTTGATAGTCGGAAGCTTTTAGTAATCAAGTTAAATACACAAATAAATTTTATTCACGCATACATGTGAAAATAGAATGGGAATAAGCGAAGATTCTTAATATAGGTCAGGTAAGGAGGCAGTATAAGAGGATCAATGGGGGTTTCTTTTGTAGCTTCGTTTGAATGACGGCAAACTATTACGAAAGGATGTAGAATCGAATTATCTACTTGCAAGAATAGCGGCGTTCTATTTAGGCACACGGAATCACATTTTCTCAAGAAAATTCTAATATTAACTCTAGAAGCAAAATTAATCTAGTGTAACCTAGAGAAACCTTTGTACAGATGAGAATAGATGTATTCATATTACGTCAACTAATCTATCATTATTATTATCTCAACATAAGCCAACAATGTTCGATGGAATTAGAACCAATTTATTTTTCGATCTCCAACCGATGAAGATTACTACAAAATTATAAAACTAATCTCTTGGTTTCGTTCTTTAGTTCAGACTTAGAGGTTTAAACGACCCCAGACGATTTTTTTTTAGAAAGAACAAAGATAAAGTGACTTCTCTGTTTGTGTTCAGGGTATAAGCAAGAGATAAGTGTAAGTGGGTCCTACCCTATTTATGAACAGTAGAAAAGATTTCACGTGTACAATATTAGTAAGATGTTTATCATATAATAAGTAGTAATGTACTGGATGACTTTTAAGTCGACTAGTGCTGCGCACTTTCCCAGCATAACCACTAGGAACTTGAAAGAGACCGCGTCACATCCAGACTTTGGCTAGTCGAGAGCACAGTGACTTTCCCGACAGATCCATTAGCTAGCAACTCGAGCCGGGAAATCCAAGGAAAACTCCGATAGGACAGAGAACAGACAGTGTGTCTGTATACACAGTATCGCTGGCGGAAGGGAGAGAACGTAGCAGGCATTAACTCTCCAACAGATTGCTCGGGGATCGAACACGCTGTAATTATTTCAGGATTATTTGAAATGAATGGAATACACAGCGGGTTTCATGGAATGGTGAGTTTAGATAGTTTTATTTCGCCCATTTGTCATAACATTAAAATGTCACATAAAACATTAATAGTTTGTATTATATATATATATGTATGGCAACATCGTAGTATACATTTTAACACATATTGCTTCAAATATGTTGAGCAAAATTTACACATAATATGTTGAAACGTATTATTTCCCCACGGGGTTATTTTGGACATTTTTTCATTTTTTTAGTGACTAGTATAGTAGTATAATAATATAATTATGTATATAAAAATTATTATTTTTTAACATTCATATTTGGTACGTTACATAAATAATTATCAAAAAACTTATTCAAGATGTCAACGATTATCACACAAAACTTTCATCATGTCTTTTGCTTGTCATGTTTGTAGGACTCT